>JAECXB010002309.1:0-4800000 GCA_018151435.1 Zaprionus africanus | reverse complement strand
GAGACACAACAGCGCGTCACATGCATCATTCATCACCATTAACCCAGACTCAGACGCAGTTCAGCGAGTGGAGAGCAACGCCCACAGGAAGAGGAAGAAGAGGGAAGCATGTCTCATATACCAAAAGTGTTGTTGGTATTTCCACAGTTGTTTGCTAACCGGCATGCAACTGATAATTTAATAAACTAGTTTATGTGGTTTAGATTGGTTTAGTTCTCTATACGTACGTTCTATCTGTATTATCACTCTGTTTTTGTTGTACTATCTCAATACTACCACACACACACAACTGTCGTACCTATGTTAATTTCCGACACAATTATGATTTGTGCTCAATTCAAATTCAGTTTCAATTCAACGAAATAATACAAAAAGAAAACAAAAAGCAACTAGACAAATGAGGGAAACAAACAAGATGAAGATGAAGATGATGAGAGAAACCAATAAGCGAAACGTACTCCAGAGAAGAGAAAGGGATAAATCTAGTTTAATATTATGTAATTTAAACGAAATTTATAAATACGCTAGTTATACTCGAGAGTTTAAACAATTTTCATTCTTCATTTGTATCAATGAAAATCTACAACGTAAATAAAACTGAATGTCAAAACCGATAATAATTTGATTCCTATGTACATCCGCCGCCAAGCAACCCGGAAGGACTAACCAACCAGGCCTGTCTAGCCCGACTGAATGATGGCCTAACTCTTTTTCCACCACCAAGTGTGCGGGTGCACCCCTTTTGCCCCTTCCCAATGTGTTAATTTAAATGTCGAACCCTTCTGTGTAAATGCGATGGAGGGCGGGCCAAATCAGATTCAGTTGCGAATGGAATTTATGCCTCGTGGTGCATGCCACCGCAGCCAGACGCTGCTGCATGTTGTGCGGTTTTAGGTGTATTTGCAATATGTATGCGATATGATTATGTTTCGGTGCTGGGATAATTCACTCTGATGCCCTTTATATAATTGAATTGAGTCTCAGTTTAAATGCCGCCTTTGCCTAGACACTTTAAATTCGCCACAATATATCAATATCTTTCGCGTTTGTCGCCTTTTCCCATTCAAATCCATTTCCTACGCCCATAAACATGCCAGTCCAGACAGGCGCAGGCCGCAATTGTTAATGAAATTGTTATGACAACCCCAACTCATCTGCATACAGAGACATATATGAGCATATATGTATATAGATGATTGGATTGCAAAACACTTTGCATTCTGATTAGATTTATGTCCTTACAACAGATGTGTGTGAGAGTGTGTGTGTGTGTGTTTGACTCCGATTCCGTCTTGTATTACCAATCCGCAGACCTTTTCGCCACAAAAGGTTAAATGGTTTGCTTGGGGTTCCCTGATGTCTGTGCCGATAGCTTGCTGTATTGACGCACTTAAAAGGATTAACGTTTTTGTGCTGACTGTGTGTGCAGGGGAAGGGGGCGGGGCAAAGGGCACGTTCGCTGCATATTAAAATAACATGATGGAATCGCAGAGTGGAGTTTGCGGTCTCTCTATGCTTCATAGACAGCCCTCAAGGGCGGCAGTCAAACTTGGACTTGGACTGCAATTATGCCGTCTGGTGGCCAGTGTGGATGCCCTTCCCCCTCTTTTTTCATGCGTAAGCATTATAATTTTAATAAAAATGTTTTTTTTGGTTTGTTGTTGTTTTTGTGTCATGGCTTTGAACCCTTCAAGCAGACAATAAACATGCAGGAGCAGGGCCCAGATGGCCCAGAACGGAGTCAGTAAAAACTCTGGGGGGTTTCTGAGTGAGTGCTTTAAGTTGAATTAGTTAAACCGTCTAGCTGGGGTCAGCAGTAGCAGCACTTGGGGGAGCGACACAGGAACTGGAGCTGGAGCCAGTGCTGGACTTATTGAAGTTGCTTGCAGATGGCAATCGATGCGTAAGCGAAAGTACCGCGCCATATGTAATATTATTGTCTGCCCCCACCCGGAGTACACCCCAGTTGGGGTTGCTCGCGAGGGTTGTTAAGCCTGCAGATTGTGGGCCGGAACTCATTCTGCTATTTTCGCAAGTTCCGTACAATTAAATCGTACATCGTGTGATAAAATCGCATTGGGAACTACCAGACAGCACGAGTCCTTCCTGACTGCGAATTAATTGCGGGGCATTCGATGCAGGCTCGATTTCACAATAAAGATTATCAGAGGATCAAAAATCATAAAAATAAATTGGTTTTTCACTACTTTGCCAAATTTGTGACACTAATAATGCTTCTGGAATATTTATATCCCTCTGATATTGCTATTATTGATTACGTGCCCAGATAAGGAATAACCAATAACCATTTTCCTATTAATAACTGGTGCTTCTTCAAGTAAAAGGCATTTTAAGCGATTTTATGATGACTCTGCATTTTATACACGTTCTAAAGAAATCAACAGATGATGACGAAGTAATGCAAACTTATTGTTTGTATTCATTTAGAAGGATTAGTTTAAAACCTAAATATATGCATCCTCAACATTACTAAATTTGAATATAACAATTATTATTTTAATTTGAAAAGGGGATTAATTGTACACCTGCTAATCATAGAGCTCCATTGTCATTCATCAATTCAAAGATTTTACCTAGATTGTTCAAGAAAGGTGAGTTTCTAGTGTTGCACATTTCATTCGCGATTGTTGAATTGAATCACTTTTCAACACACACAGTTTGTTTAAAATACTAATCGTTAGGTTTGTTGAAATTATTCTTCCGTTACAACTATTACGATATAAATTCCTGATATCGAATCGGCAATTTTATACATGCTTCTTCTTCTTGCTTTTTAACTTGACAAATTTCGACTCTTTGAAACGTAGCCACAGTCTCCAATCCTTCCTTTTAGTTGCTGTAAAATATCCCTGTCGTTCTAGAGGTCTCAATTAGCTATACTTAAACTAAAAATCCGATTCCCAATTCATCTTAAAGTCAGCGAACACTGAACCACTGTGCGTCAGCGAAATGGAACTCCTATATTCATCGTTAATTACGTGTGTGTTTTCTGACTTTCTTTTCAATTCAAAAACAAATGAAATGATGAAAAATGTATGCTATGACCAAATTTGTTGACCGACCACAATAGATGTTCGATGCACCCGCAACTGTGGAATTGGTTCTATTGTAAAATTCGTTCAGTTTCCTGTCTGAGGGCTTCGTTCTGTGTGAAGTCATTTGGATCGAAGTATGAAGCTCTTTCGTTAAGTGTGGAGTGTAATTTTAAAATTCTCAAGAGGGCGTTGTTTAATTACGCCACCTAGGGAGTATTTAAAATACTGCTTGTCAGAGCAACCCGAAGACACGAACCCATTTGTGTCCCGGCTGACAGCACAAGGTAAGCAGCACACTGCTTGTCGTGATTGCTTTTCAATGCAATTCCAAGACACGAACCCATTACATCAGTTGCGATGACGGCACGTGAGTCGCCCTGTGCTCGCATTTCGCCGCCATTAAAGAAATGCGAGCTGCTTGCTTAGTAAGTGGAATCCACTGCTTGGTAGATAAGTCTCTTCCGGGACACCAAAGGAATCGTGTCCGGGAAGTAAGCCACTGTTAGCGAAAAACAAGCAGTTTTTCAAAGTTAGTTTTCTCCAATTTTCAATTCGAAATTGCGGCGAAACTAGCAATGAAAGCGACGTGCGGTTTTTTCAATCTTTTCGTTTTTCTCCCCCCTTTGCTGTGCCACATTTCCAGTAACCAAAGTGCACAGGGCGCCCTGGAAAAGCCCCTAATGTTTTAAATGCTGTTTTCAGTTTCCCTCATTTTTTTAACCGCCCAGTTTTTGAAAAACGCCCCAGTTTTGAATGGTAAAATGGTATAAAAAGTAGAAAATGATGGCATACCAGCTCTGTAAACTGCTTTAGGTCTAAAAGTGTTGTGGCATTGGCTAAATGAATTGTGTACTTGCTAATGTACACAGCGTGTACCAGACTCAAATTGTCTAATTTGTACCGACAAACCGTACTTGTGGTTGTGTCTTTGCTAAACTAACTAAAGAACTAAAACACCCTGTAAAATGTTGGCGAAAGCAAGGGGATATAAATTTAATATTTGCATACCCTTAAATTAATATTGTAGAATATAAATTTCCAAACGAAATTTGGAGGTTTTTATGTAAATTAATGTGTACACGCAACAAAATACAATAAACTTGTTTCAAATCAAGTCAAATATGTTGGTGATGGGACTTTCTTCTCTGGGCTTTGCATATTGAAATTGGTCTCAATAGATAATTTTGTCAAAAGACCTATGCAAGTTAAGTTGCTGATTATATTTTCCGTATCTTTTCTTAATCCATTCACAATATGTAAGCAATTGAATTGAATATAAGAATATCTTTATTTGTACTAAAATTTCAATTGAAATAAAAATTTCAAGTTGCTTTTAAGTCTAAGCGAAGTAGATTCCAGTTGAAGGAAGCTAAGTTCTCTTGGCGATGCTTGTGGAGGACGTTGACATGGAGCGCAGTTCTGTGGTGCGCCTCGGCACATCCCCTCTCACGTGGGCGGGGCAGATGAGTGTCAGCCAGGCGCGTCGATTGAGCGTGTTCAGCAGCACAAAGTAGACAAAGAGCACGAATCCCTGCAGTGTGGCCGTGAGGCAGAAGAGGTACGAGAACACGATGCCCAGGTGCAAGTAGCTGCAAAGGCCAAAGATCCAGGTGAGGCCGAGCAGGAAGAACAAGAGCACAGAGAGTCGCAGCTGCTGCACGATGAGCTGGCGTCGGGGATTTAAGGCTCGATAGATGCTGTACACGATGCAGAGCATCATGGCACAGTTGGCAATGGTCACCAGGGCAATGGGCAAGACCACGCCCCAGGCCAGGCCAGAGCCCGAGGGATAACACAAGGCTGAGCGTGTGTGCAGCTGATGCTCCGACGGCCTGTACGACTCAGGATGCAGCAGGACAACACTCAACGTGGGCAGCAGTGGCAGCAGCCAGGCAACTAGCGCCGACAGCAGAATATAGTGTTGGGGGCGTGCCACGCCTATAACCGTGACATAGCGCTGGAACTGCAGACAGGCTATGATAAGCATCCAGCTGAAGATGACCAGCACGGAGTATTGCAAGGCAGCTCCCGACAGCAAGCAGAGATTCCAGTCCCTGTCCAGTCTGAGCTCGCCCTGACTGAGGAACCCGAAGAGCAGCAGCTGCAAGGCCAGCGCCAGGCAGAGATGCAGCAGCACCTTGGTCGAGGCCTGCTCCCGCCACTTCTTCACCAGCGCCGCAGTCAGAAAGATGCCGAGCAGACCGAACAGCGACAGGCAGCAGCCCAGCAGAGTGACCACATCCAGGAGCTGCTCATGCGGCGCCAGCTGCTCCGATTGCCACTGGGCGTAGCTGCCTCCAATCAGGAAGGAGAACTGTGTCAGGTGCTGCGCCTGGCAGAGCACAACTTGACCAGCGCTGGGACTAGTCTCATTGCTGGTTTTCACTCCCGCATCCAGCCAGGTCTCGTAGTTCCAGTAGCCACAGCCAGCCAGAGAATCTGCTCGCACGAAGTCAGGCTGGCGCAGTAGGAAGGGAACTGCTGCTGGTAAGTTGCTAGCTGGAGAAGGGGAACATGAGTGGGATTAGGATTAGGATTACACTGGCAACACTCACTGTCAACTCCTGGAATGCTGATGGACAGCACTGGACCACAAGGGCGTCGCTTGTGCTGCGCTGAAGTCTCCACAAAGAGAGCTGCATGTGCGTAGATCTTGAGCACCAAATAGGAGGCACCTCTGCGCTGCAGATGTTGCCACAGTTGCTCTGGCACGAAGGAGGCAGTCTCCAGGCTGGACTCCTGCTGCAGCTGCTGCACACTCTCGTTGGCATGCAGCAGGCGATACCAGAAGCCGTTGACGGATTGCTGTCTATCCGGAGCTCCGGCTGAGTAGATGGCAATGCCGGAGATGTTGCCACACAGAGGATTCACATAGAACACACTCAGGTTGTGGCTGAGCAGTGCCTGCACTCCCCGCGCTGCCAGGTTGACCATTTCCACAGCAGTTTCAGTTTCTCCCTCGCTTATCAGTTTGCCACAGCCTACTTGGGGCACAAGCTGCTCCGGCAGCGCATCCATAAACTGCTCGAACTTGCTCAGCAGTGCGTTGGTTGCATTCAGCTGCGCCGAGAGCTGCAGCACCTGCGCATCCGTGGACATGATCTGCCTGCAAATGCTGATCAGCTCCGCACTCAACGCCGCATTCCCCTGCTGCCCCTCCTCGACGAGTGACGAGACAATCTGCGCTGTGCTGTAGACGTCGACAGGTGCCAGCTGCTGGCCATGGAGCAACTGCCTGAGCTTGGTCAGCACAACCGGTTTGTGGCTCTCCTCGCGCAGTCGATTGAGACGCTGGCTCAGCTCGTTGCCGGCACGACAAGTAACGCGCTGCAGCTCCGCCCAGCTGGCTGTGGTTGCATTGATGACCTTGCACAGTCTTCGCACTGGCAATCCATTGGAATCCAAGCAAAGGTCCCGCATGGTGGCAAACTCCCCTCCTCTGGTGCGCTCGAAGCGATTCACATGCAGTTCCTGCTCGAAGCTGTGCTCGAAGTCTTGTGCCTCACAGTAGAGCTCTGGCCTGCTCAGGTTGACCAGCTGCAGCTGCATGGTCTGCTCGATTGGCCTCGCCGTCGTGGTTACATTCCTGGCCTGCCATTGCTGTTGTGGAAACAGTGGGGAACTCCTGCTGGTGCTGGGCACCTCGGCCAGGCGCACATGTGCCTGGACAGGCGGACAGAGCCGGAAGTAAAGCAGAAGTAGCCAGAACACGCGGTGCATCGTCGGAGTTCAGCTTGGCACATGTTCTC
This sequence comes from Zaprionus africanus, assembly GCA_018151435.1. Taxonomy (NCBI): domain Eukaryota; kingdom Metazoa; phylum Arthropoda; class Insecta; order Diptera; family Drosophilidae; genus Zaprionus; species Zaprionus africanus. The sequence goes on along the minus strand of JAECXB010002309.1, from coordinate 4,793,195 downwards.
TCCGGCAAGCTGCGCGCTCGACTGACAAGCACGACTTGTTTGTTCAAAACAATTAATAAATTCTTCGCCAAGATGCGCTTTTCGCATAACGTAATTACGCGACTCTATTCATGAATGAATACAAAGCCAAATGAATAATCATCGAGCCCAGCTGGGGCACTCGCGCGCACGCTTAGCTCAGCTAAGCTTTGCCTCTGCTCAAGTTCGATCGGTAGCTACTCGTCTGTCAAGACAATGTCTGTGTCTAGTTGGCCACCCAGACAGAGTCTTAGAGGCACCCTCTCTGCCCCTCTGCCCCCCAACTCTCGAACTCTCGCTAATTGTTCGCGCTGAGCTGAAGCTGCCGACAACTTTTTGATATTTTCGAAAGCCTCTCGAGCTTAAACGCGCTGCCTGGCTGCCTGACAGTGTTTCGAATGTTGATTTTCGATTTTTTTTTTAATCTTCGAACTTTTGTTTTGTTTTCTGTGCGAAGAAGAGCTTCAGCGTTTCTACTTGAATTAAATTATTACTGATACAATTCGTCAAAGGCTCAAGAGACACCTGAGCACAGGTGTGGGGCAAATAAGCGATAAAGCAAACAATTAAGCAAAGCCTAAGGGGATTTCGACAAGAGTTTGATGAACACAACTTGCAGATACCCTACAGTATTGGGAATTAAAGACAAGTTTGTTAGATCGCTATTGTATTTGACACATTATTCAGGCACTTAATATGGACACAGTGTGTCTTCAATACGAATGGTACAACTTTATTCGGGCTCAGTTTTTTCTATTCTTCAACCATTTAAATGGTTCAAAAAGCGTATACTAACTTTTTGAAAGGCAGATGCAGGTCTGACAAATCCCCATAAAGTGTATTTATTCATGTTCATCATCACTAGCCAACTTGATTGTTCGGTTGTCTGTCTGTATGAACACACTAATCTTAGCTATTTTAAAAGCTAGAGACAGCATATTTGGTATGAGGGTTGCTGTATATGCAGAGTAGATAATGTTTGTTTCAAATGTTGGTCGCCACGCCCACCGCCCTTACAAATCAATTATTTAGTTTTTCAAGTCGTTTTGTGAGCAACGTATAAAGTGTACAATATTCTAACTTTAATACATACTTAGCTGACTTGAATATCTAGCTCAACTCCAAATTTCATTATGATCGAATAATAAACACTGAAGTTATGCAAGTCACTTTAGACTGCCTACTTATGACTGCCGTATGTGTGAGAGTGAGACAGCAATAACTGGCAGTAGACTTAGTATTAGTTAATGAATTTTTGTTGGGTATCTTACTGTCAGTTGTGTTCAACGTTATCGTTGGTCGGGTTCGAGTTGCTTAGCTTAGCTTAAGACAATTACAATTCATAATTATTTCTTTTATTTTTTTGCAATTATGCAAAGTAACTGCAAAGTAACAAATTATAAAATTATATATGTATATATTTATTTTTATTTTATATTTATTTTTTAAAATCGCATGCTAAGCTCTCTTAATAATATTAAATCGCTTTAAACTGACAATAAAGCACAAATCTAAACTAATCCAATTGAATCTTAGTGCATAATTGAATTCAGTTTTGAGTTTAAAGCAAAATCATCTTTGCTCTCCCAAGTTGCAACAACAAACGACAACTAATGATGCATAATGTTTCAGTTCTTGTTCTTTTCCATCTACGTCCAGATGCCTTTTAGCATTTTGTGGTTGTACAATGGTCAACTGTGACTGTGACTGTGAAAGAGTCGTGCCCCCAAGAGCTTTGCTATCAATACGTGTCCTTGGCTCTTGTGAGTTTGTAGAAAATTATGCAAATACTGCAAACACATTGCAAGTTGTGTCCAGGAGAAGGCAGAAATTGTTGTGCACATTAAACAAAATATGCGTATTTATTCCGGCTTTCAATGGCTTTAAAGTTCCCTGTTTATGCTCACTTATGCCGCATAATTGCCAGTTTAAGCGGCAATCAATGAATACGCATAACTTGCTGTTCACTGATTGATTGATTGCGTCAATGATTGCGTCCAGTTCGGATGCTTGATTAAATATTGAAATTACGGCGAGCATTCGAGTGAAGAACTTCTCCCCCCTTCGATGTAAATAGTTGATCCTGCGCGAGCGTGCGGTCAATGAAAAGTTTTGTACTCAGTTCGAAATGCATTGGCGATGTAATTTCTACCCTCGCTCTGCATCTCCTTTACTCTCCTGCCCCTCCAGTTAACATCCTTCTCTGGCTTACAGGCAATATCGCTGGCCTGTGCTTCCCTTTTGCTTCCCTGTCAGACAGCTGGCTGGCAGTCAGTACTTGGAACTCGTTTCACTTGGCTGCTTCCACTTGAGGAATTTATTTACTCAAGTGTGATGCGATTATCCCGCTGCACTTGTCTATTGTTTCTATGCGCAAGTAACGCGCACTGCCCACACTCTCAGATTTCATCTCTCTCTCTCTCTCTCTCTCTCTCTCTCTCTCTGTGTGGCCTTGTACTCCTCGACAGCAGTGTTAATTAAATGCCATCTTTTCTTTGCAACCATTTGAACAGACCATTTGATTCGCACAATATGCCCAGTCAGGGGTACCCTTTGTATATATCTACCTTATCTCTGAGGCAGAACATCAGCTGGGTCTGCTGCATTAACGCACATTTTATATTCAACAGCGAGAACAGGTCTGCTGCTTGCCATCTGCATTTGGCACTGCTCCTTACCTGGTTACCCAGACTCCTCGCCAGACTCGCCTCGAAGCCATTGCCAGCGTCCATTTCATCAGTGTCAACAGCATTGTCGGGCTGTCAGCAGCAACTCCCGCTGGCCCCAATGCTGACACTTATCAGACAACGCAGGTGTCCTTTGTTCTGCCTCCTTTCAGACTGCACTTTCTGATTCTTAGCCTTTTTGGCCTTGGCTTAAATAAAAGCTAAATTAACAGACAACAATATGAATATTGTGATGACATTAAATTGTGCCTTTGTTGAGGTATTTTTGAGAGGGAAAGTAGAACTTTAACTAGAAATTTATTAGTGTACACCAAATATGAATAAGTTAAATAGAATTTTAGCCGTTTAATGGTAAATGTGATATATAAATGATGATATACTTACAAAATTATTAGTGCACATTAAATGTGAATAGTTTAAATAGAATTTAATTCGTTCTAATGGTTTTTTTACATGTTCTAAATGTGATATCGAATATAAATGGTGCCAATGTATACAACATATCTATAGTATTTGTATCTTGAATGTTTCTTTTTATGTTTGAATATCGAAAGGAAGAAGCAGGACCATGATTTCAATACATAATGATCCCTTTGAATACAAACGTGTCATAGTTCCCACTCATGCAGATGTCTCACAGCTAATTGTGCTTTGATTTAGTCATCAATTTTATTAGGATGATGATAAGAAACTTATATTATATTTGAACAAAGACAGAAGAGATTTGTGTACAGTAAGAGCTAAGGATTTCTACAGTTTGTGCTTTACAAAAATAAATAAAAAAATAAAATAGAAATAACACAGATCTAAAAGGAAAATGGCTGACTTAGTTGTCCTAAAATGTATATTATAATATTTAAAATTAAATGATGCTCATAATAGCTTCCACTTCCTTTCACTAACCAAGCGCTGTCGCCATCTGTTGGCCAGTAGCTGCACTTGGCTCGCACAAATGAGCATGCCTCTCAGCAAGAGAGACGCAGAGAGAGAGCTTTGGCAGAGCTTTCGCAAACAGCTGAGCAGGCCAGGCAAACGGACACGCGGCCGTCGAAAGGCAACTGGCAGTTGCTTGGGAAAGCGCACAAGTGTCCTGGACCTGGCTCCCTACAAAACGACTGGCACGAGGCGGCGGCTGCTCAGTCGTCGTTGGCTCTTTCACACGGACTGTTCTTCCATCGTGTCAGGCAGACAGGCAGGCAAACGGACCAAGCCGAGACTCTTAAATAGGCTCGCGCGCGCTTCGCTTATCAAAAGACAGCCGAACACAAACACACACACACGAGACTGTCTGTGTGTGTGCGCGAGTGTCTGTGCGGGTGTTTGTTGCGGTGCAGTGTGTGTGCGAGTGTGTGTGTGCCTTGGGTACCCGGATGTTTGTAGTGAAACTGAAGTGAAAGTCAAATCTAAAATACAAAACAAATAAATCACATGCCAAAGGAAATAACACACACCAACAACAACAACAAGAAGAAGAGAACAAGCAGAGGAGCAACGGAATAAAAGAAGTGACTAAATCGTTCAATAAAAACAAACTTAAAAGACACTGTCGCTCGCCTGTCTCTGGAGCAAGGCGTCAAGTGTACGACGTGTAAGAAACGCGCCAAGAAGGCAGCGCTTGCTTGGGCCGAGGCGGCGTATGCGCAACGCGACTTCAAAAAAATTAAAGCATACTTTCGAGGGCTCTAATTTACGAGCATTTCGCTGAGCATATTTCGCCTCCCTCTCTATGCTCTCCGCTGCGTGCAATTATTTATGTTTTTCTTTCGCTTATTCATTTATTTTTTTTTGGTTTTTTTATTATTACCAGGGCTAACCAAAATATTTACGAAAAATCCCGAAATATTTATTTATTATTTACGATAAAACAAACGAAATATTTGAGATAAATATTTACGATAAAACTTTATTTTCTTGAATTGCATGGTCCATCAATGAGTCAAACAACATTATTACAGTGAATTATTACATGACTTCGCAAATTTTCAAATTTAAAAGATCGCCGGCAATCATCTAGTACTCTTTTGTAGCCGGAAAATGAGCGCTCTCTCTTTTTAATGAAAAAAAAAACGTTTTTTTCCTTGAATTTCAAATTTTCGATTTAAATCGATTTTTTCTTGAATTTTTGGAAATTAAATCGATTCAGTGAACATCGATTTATTTCCAGCTCTACTATGAACTGATCGGTTCGTGAAATACTGCATGTTTCTGTGTTAGAAATAGATAAAAATCTAGATAAAAATAAATAGATAAAAATGAAAATAAACCTCTATTGTACTTATTTCGTCGTCGGGAAAGTGCTTAGTCACTTATCGCTGTCCTTTACTTGACTTGAGGATTTCAGATAAAACACATTACTCGGCAGTTTAAGTAAATAAATCGCTTCCAGAAAATTCCCCTGAGTCCATAGATACATGATTCATGTAATCTGCCTGGAAATTATTTTTTAGGATAAATCAATTTTTGGGCATTTCTATTGATTTGAAGAAATAATATATATGTAATTTCACAAAATTTTGTAAAAAAAAGGCCAAAATATTTACGAAAAGCCGCAGATCGTTAAAATATTTATTTATTCCCAAATATGCCCAAAATATTTAAATAAATATTTAATATTTACGTAAATATTTTGGTTAGCCCTGATTATTACAATAACTAGAAGAGGAAACGGAGGCAGAAACAGATAGAAATATTTGCCTCAATATGTCAAAGTTTATTAGACAGTTGGCTTTGCGTGCCCACGGCAATTTGTGGACAGTTGTTCGGTTCAGTTCAGTTCAGTTTCTGTTTCGTTGTACAGCTCTTTTATGTCCTTGTTTCGGTGTTAGCCCCCCTCCTCCTCTCCCTCTCTCTGCTGCTGGTCATTGTTTTTTGCCTAGACTATTGTAAATGTCCATTATATTTGATAAATGTGCCCGCACACAGTTGAATACGTTCCCCCTTCCCTTCTCATTCGTTTGTCTCTTCCGGCGACTCATTATGGCCGGCAGTCGATGCCGGGCCTAATGACTAGCTCATCATTTACTCAGTTATTGTACGTTTAGTGGCAAATTGACAGACAATTTGTGCGCACACGCCGAGTAAATATCATTTAGTTGCGCCTCGATATCATTGCGAAATTGCGTGTGAACGTGTGGCAAACATTCATTAGGGTTGTGCAGCCAAAACAAATTGTCGTCCGTCTTAAGCCACAACAAACAGTTGCAAAAGCGAACTTTGACCCGCGACCCTTATTCCCACATTGTTTGCTAAGGGCAGCAAGAAAGGCGAAAAGCTTCTTTGCCAAATGTTGCACGTAATTAAAATTCGCTGAATTGGATGCCACTTCAGAGTGACAGAGAGAGAGAGAAAGAGAAGGGGAGTGTGGCTAAGTTGGAGCGATTAATATGCATTGGAATGGTAAATCAGTTGGGGCCACAGCTCAAGCTCAAGCCAAACAAACGCGATGAAGGTTGACAGCGATAAGCGATAAGTGTGACGGGTCACGGGTCGCGGGTCACAGTTCATGGCTGAAGTTAAACAAGGCGACACTCGGCATACTTACATACTTATATAAGCGCCGATAAGCACACGAATTAATGCATATACTTTCATTATGTGCTTTGTGCACCTTAACGAGAGAGAAAGAAAGAGAGGGAGAAAGAGAGAGGGAGCTGAAAATCAATATTTCATTCGAGGAGGCTCGCGAGAATTTAAAACTTTGCGGCACTTGAGCGCGAAACGCTGCTCTCTCTCTCTCAAGTAGCAGTTGAATTCTGCACACACTTTTCTTTTGATTCGCAGCTCCTCCAATTTCGCCGCTTTGTGGCAAGCGCTTTTTGCAACCAATTGCATCCCCTGACTGCTCCAAAACGAGGCTGCCGTCAAAATGGCGGCGCCTTAATTGCCGCACACTCGGCGAAGCGCATAAATTTTGAGCCGCTCACACACACACACACACACACACACACACACACAGAGAGAGGTGCAGTGTGTGTAATTAACCAGCCTTATGCAGCCTTTGTGCCGCTCGTTGTTGCTGCCTTGCATTGTGCCTGGCCCCGCCTTGCTCCGCCCTGTGCCGCCTCGTCTTGTGGCCCGCCTCGCCTTGTGCATACCTTTGTTGTGACCCAGTTGATGGCTGTGCTTGGCCGTGTGTGTGTGTTTGTGCCTTTGGCTTTGGCACGTGTTGCATGTGGCATGCAACAAACAGGCGAGAATGCAACAACAGCTGCAATAAGCCGCCAGCAAATGGCACAGCAAATAGCAAGTGCTGGGCAAATGCCTGGCAACTTGCTCCTTGAGTCGCTCCGCTTCCATTCGAATATTTGATTAGCAGGCGCCCCTAAAACCATACTGCACTCCCCCCCTTCTTCCTTTCCCTTAAAATATGCCTGCTGTGGCTCTTCTCTCTCTATTCTCTCTCCCTTTGTGCAACTTTAAAGCGAAACACGAACATGAAGCTGGGCAACAACGTTAAGCCGATTTCAATGTGAAAACTCATGAAATATTCATGTCCTTTGCGGCATTTTCAACATTTTCGATGCTCCCCCGCATCGATGGCGTCAATGGGGGCCTCGTCATAGTTTCTGTTCATTTAAAAATGTATTTCATTTCATTTTTTCTTTGGTCTTTCTGCTTTTGAACTTTTTAAACAATCGAATGAGCCACGCTACAAAAACTAACTAATTCATATACAGTGAACATTTGAATTGAAATATGCTTCGATATAAAATATTAAAATCAATTCCAGGCATATATACATATGATCTATGATATGATTTGCATTTGATTTGCACAGTTTTAACAAGTAGATTAAAGCGCCAGTCTAGTTTGGCATATTCGACAAAAAACCAGAGCAAGTGAATTAAACCGGCAGCTAAAATGGTAAGTGCATGCTTCAGTTATTGAACATTTATTATTCTATATGGTCTGATTCATCTATGTATTTGTTGGATTTTTATTATACTCTTGTAGGGGGTATATTCATTTTGGCCGGAAGATTGCAAACTAATCTGGAAGACTTAAAAGAATATACTCGTATATTCAGAAACAGCATTAACAGAGGAGTCGAACTAGCACTGTCCGTCTGTCTGTTTGTCCGTCTCTCTGTCCGTCCATCCATCTGTCTGTACGTCCGCCTTAACAAAACTAGTCTCTCAATTTAAAAGCTCTCTTGCTGAAACTTGGCACACAAGCTTCTTATTGCTGCACTCTGAGCAAGTCCGGGCGGATCGATGTAAAGCTGCTGAACATAATATCATCCGATTTCTGTTATTTATTAAGATATTGCTACTCAATTTACTATATGCATATCAATTATTCATCACAATGAAACTCTAATATATTGCTCCTATAAATACTTTTATTGATATTCGAAATAACTTCACTTTCACATTTAATATTCAGAGTTAGACACAAAACGACGTACTGAAATTCAATTCTGCACAGTTATATACAACTAGTATAGGAACGGAGCCTATATAACCTGCTGCGGCATGCCAAAAGTAGCCTTTTTTTGGATTTGAAATAACTGAACTTATGAACATTAAACAGAGTTATTAAGTAAGACATGCATACTGCTTCATGCCATCAAAATCAGTGAACTATATGCTATAGGATTTGTACGTATAATAAATAAGATATGTGGACAATAAAAAAATAAATAAAAAAAGAGTTAATCTGTCCTGCAACACGATTTATTGTATCTCTTGTTATAAGTATAAGTTAATTGTTAGTTAGAGGTAAACAAGTTGCGATACTGCGAGCTAAGTTGATCTTTTTTTCCCTTCCTAGCTTTATAAAAGTTGCTACCTAATGAAACAGTGCAAATCATTTGTGAAGGAGTTAGCGGTTTGCGATATTTCAAATATTTTCTCCTTACCAATACCAACAGTTCGAACAGTCGCTTGGTACTTTCGTAGATCTTTTCGATAGTGTATACAACCTAACTAGGTGATAATTAACAATTTGTTGGCTATTTAAGCTCCTCACGAGCACATGAAGAGTATAAGAAGACTCTGCACAATTGCTAGCAACTATTAGACGAACAATCGAAGTGATATCTAGGCTTGCTTCCTTGTTTTGGCTTGAATAAAAGAAGAACTGTCCCCCAACTGAATATGAGCTATTTATAAGCAGAAGCCCAAAAATAGACACCGTCAAAGGCAGCTTTAAAATGAAAATATCTTTTCAAGCCTGCAAAATTCTGTTTCCATTGGCAAAATAAATATTTGTAGAAATTCAAATTGAGTCTCTGCACAATATTAAACATTATAAAGGTTTGCATTATGGCGAGCAGCACAAAGAATATTTACCAGAATTTCCATTTCTATTTCTATTTAAAATAAGCACCCTCCCCAACAAGGCAGAGTCAGTATTCGGCGGATTACTCGGCTCTGTGCCGGGGACAATGGGACAAGCTGAGCAAGCTAAACAGGCGTGGCATATTGACATACCAGCAAAGGGAGAATGCCTATCTAATGATTGCGATTTTCGCATTTCTCAGCGTGTTTTTTCACTTTGAAATTAGGACAGGGTACGGCACACACACACACGAACACACACACACACATGGCGCACACGGTTTGCTGCTCAATATACAGCTCAATTTACAGTGTCTGCTCGAAGTTCATGTTCGTGTTGGTGTTGGTGTTGTTATTGCAACATTTGGATATGAACAACAAAGGCAATAAACATCAAATATCTGTTAGATACATCTTCATCAGCGAACAGTTGGGGCCCACTAGACGTATGCGTAATGTATGTAAATATATTTCAAGTATTTTGCTTGTTCAGTATTACTTCCGGCGGAAGCGATTGATTGTGCGCCATCTTGCTGCCTCTATGGGCATGTGAGTGCCTCTCTCTCTATCCGTCTGTGTGTGTGTGTGTGTGTGTGTGTGTGTGTGTGGCTGGGTTTGATTTCGCATAACAAATCAAATTGATTGCTCATAGGATACATTTGAAAGAAATGAAATGCGCAATCGTTATTGATTTCACATTTTTCACATTTACTTAAACAAGAAACAAGCAACGAAAGAGAAGCTGATGAAGAGCAGCTGAACAGAGAGAGGCGGAAAGAGAAGGAAGCGAGGGGAGAGGGTCCGTAACTGTCCGCGCACAGTTGGACCTCATTTTATTATCACTTATTTCGCCTGTAAATGTAATTAAAATGTGCGAGCATTCAATTTTTATGCGTTTTTTATGTTTCCATTTTGAGTGTCCATAAAAATGTTTGAGCTGAACGAGCAGAAACTGGTAATTGCCGCAGTCAGTTGCAAGTTGAAAGAGTGTACACAGCTGCACATCTGTGTGGAGCACAAATAAATAAATATCTTGCTGTTGCCATAAACTAATCATTCCCTTTGCTTGCTTGCTTGCAGTATGGCTTCGTCAACTACGCCCTGGAGCTGCTGGTGCTCAAGCACTTTGGCGACGAGATATGGGAGAAGATCAAGTAAGTAGAGAGTCTGCAAAGCTTTGCCAATTCGAGCGCATTAATGTGCCGAAGATGAAGCAACCCTGGGGGCACAATTCATGGCAATGTGTACAGTGGCTGTCAAACTGTAGTTGGGGTAGAAGATGACTTTGTGCTATCTGACAGACTGAAGGAGGCGTGGCAGACACTAAAAACTATATATATATTTTGCAACAGCGTCAAAAGGCGGGTTCGATATAGACTTGTCTGTCTTTTTGTCTGTATGAACATCTATATCACTGAGACTATAAGAGTTACGACTACAAAAAATATATAAAAAAATGTATTAATATTGCACGCAGCTAAAGTTTGTGTTAGTTTTTAGCCACACCCTTTTCCGCCCCCTTAAATTAATATAAACCCAATTTCAAGCGTAATTTTAATGCAGGTTAGTTCATTGCTGGTAGAAACAATGACTCTTAAAGCTCAAATGCTTTTTGAAAAATTGATTGCAATCGGATAGTAAACATAGAAGTTATTTGAGTTATAATTTTAGTGAACAATTGATTTGCACTCGCTGCAAAGTATGCAACAAAAAATAAATTTAAATATATTTAGTTATTTTACTATTTATTTTGATACGACTAACTAGCGCACTATTACACTTAAATCTAAACTGTTTTAACTTAAAATAATTTATGTTCAGTCTCTGTCCATCAGCTCTTGAGGTTAAATACCATGACCTCCCTCGGGATTCGAGTCCGACTAATCTACATAGAAGTTATATACGAGTTATATATTCAACAAATTGTATGTTAAAGTAAAGCACACTCTGCTGCCCTGAAAGAGTGTGTATGCAGCATGCAACAGGCAGACAGGCGTCGCGGCACGCAGTCAGAGACTGACAACTGTCGCAGAAGACAAGCAAGAGTTGTGCTGTTAAATGTCGCACGACGATTGCGCCAAATCAGACGAGTTGCTGGTCTAGATTTCAGACTGTCTGTCTCTCTGTCTGTCTGCCTTGCTGCCTTGGCGCAATTAATTTATAACTAAAATACATAAATTACTGCGCATTTGTCTGCCTGCCTGCCTAGCTTGCGTAGCCTGCCAGCAGCTGCAATTAACTAATTATCCATTTTTCACATTGGCACGCACACACATAACTGCCTTGTGCGGGTGTGTGTGTGTGCGTGTGTGTGCTTGTGCCAACAAGCTGAACACGCGTCGCATTAATGTTAACAACGATTTGTGGCTCTATGCTTGCTCCCCCGACCAATTGCAGCACACAGACTTAACGGATATCCGGGCAAAAATACCCAAATTTCGCTCCTTCCCCGGCTTGTTTGTTTGCCTTGTGTGTGTGGGTGTGGGTGTGTGTGTGTGTGTGTGTGTGCTTGCTGTGTTTCTATGACTAAATACAATTCGCATTTATCTTAATTAAGTTATTGATATTGCGTGTGTATTTGCTTAGCCACCATTTGTAGCCTCGTTCCGGCTTCCTCTCCCTCTGCCTCTTCTTTGCCTGAGTCATGCATCGAGTTAACTTCTCGACAGCAAGCCAGAACCCAGGCCAGAACCCAATCCAACCCAATCCAACCCAATCCGACCCGACCCGACCCAGGCTGGCTGCCATGACGTCAGCGTGGGACTTCTGTTGCTGTGGCTGCTTATACGAATCGCACACTAATTGCCTGTGATTTATGATTTTTGATTGCCCAACCGCAAGTCAGCTGTGCCCGCATCTTCCGAAGCCTTTTAATTAGCCAGCGAGGCAAGAAGAACCTTCTTGACCATTGTAGCAATGGCAACGGGTCGACCAATCAAGGCTGGCAATGACATGACATTTAATTACATTGCAGTCGGCATTGGCAGAGGGCAATCAGTGCAGCCCAGTGCCAGTGCCAGTGCCAAGAGCAACACTCATTATCCTTCCACTTGAGCAGTGCCCTCCCTCCTTCTCTCTCTGTCTCTCTTTATCATTGCTTCGCACAGACATTGCTAGCAGACGGAGACAGCAATTGCGCCTCGTTATCCTCTCGTTCAGTTGCACTCGAAGACATTCATTAAAAAGAAGCCAAGACCAAAGGCAGAGCTCGAGGCAAGGCACAAGGCGAGGCAGGGCAAGGCAAGGCAAGGCAGGGCAGAGACAGGCGAGGCGAGGTGAAGGCGCATACGTGCGTGCCTTGGCTTTGTCTGGCATTGTCTCGACTGTGTCGCTGTTTGTCTGCCAGACAGACTGTCTAACTGTCGCTCTGTCCGTCTGTCTGTCTGCCTCTCTGTCCGTCTGTCTGTCTTTCTGCCTATCTCTCTTTACCTCTCTCTCTCTGCCTATCTCTGCCTCTCACTCTGTCTCTCTCTCTGTCTATTTCTCGTTCTGTCCGCAATATGAATAGCATTGGCAGTTGCCTTGATTGACGCACTGCCTGACCGCAAATGAATAAATGCGAATGAAAGTGCTGCCTCACACGCTCCTCTTCCCCTCCTCTATATCTCCTCCTGCTTCTTCTTTACTTTCTTTCTGCTGCCTTCGTTGATTGCTTTTAAAGCAGCCCTTGCTTAGCTCAGCCTTAAAGCCAACTCGAGCTGCTCCCAGTGGTTCCCCCTTTGCCAGTTACTCGTGCTCGTGCTCAGCTTCACTTAATCAGAATCAGTGCGCTAAGTGTTTTATGGCCTCGATGTTGTTGTTGTTCCCCTTGTTGTTGCTGTTGTTGAAGCTGTTGTTGGTTTCGTCGTTGTTGCCGCATAATTGCAGCACATCAATCTGCAAATGAGCCTCATTAATCTGCCGCCAATGAGACTGTATTAAAGCCTTAACTCGACTGCCTGCCTGCCAAGCAAGAGTTCTTTCCCCTTGACTTTGACTTTGATGTGTGCAGAGGCAAAGACAGAGGCAAAGACAGAGGCAAAGGCAGAGACAGAGGCAAGCAGAGACAAGGCAAGGATCAGTTTGGTATTTGAAGATGCTCTCTAGGAGGCCGAAACACTTGACAATTATGCTCGAGACACGGTCAATGTGTTAGCTGTTGTTGTTGTTGCTGCCAATACACAGACCGGAAATGTACTGTCTCTCTCTCTCATCACACACACACACACACACACATGCACCGTGCCACTCTGTCGCAGTGTGGCTTTATTGTTATTGTTGCGAAAGTCCTTGTTATTGTTACCGCTCTGCCGCTGCCCCCGCTGCCTTGCTGGCTGCGTGTTTGTGGCACTTTAGACAAAAATCGATTTGCCTATAAAATGTTTTACATCACACACACACACACACATGCACACACAACAACAAAGCGCGCTGCATGTGTCGACGTATTCGCCCGCAAGGCTCTCGCCCACGCCTGTCTGCTGTCTCTCTCTCTCTCTCTCTTTTTGTCTTTCCGACTGTCTCTCTTTCTCTGTCATTCCCCTCTGTCTGTCTTTCTCCCTGTCTCTTTGCCTGCCTGCCTGCATGTCAATATGTCGGTCAACCTTTATATACCTCTATATATAACTGCGCCACAGATGAGCTGCTGCTTTTGCTGCCAAAAATTCAGCTCTAATGCTTCAGCCAGGTCCGCAACTGTAGCAGGGCCCCCGCCTCCAGCAGGGCCTGTCAGCTGCAAAGGGAATATGATGGCAAGGGCACAAATTTATGTACTTTGTGGGGGCGTGGCAGACCTTCTACGTAATGTGTCTAATAATAAGAGTAAGAAGGATTAAATGGCTTGCAAAATAATATTGACCTAAGGGGGGCCCAAATATACGGATTATTCAGAGTCTATTAATGATTTTTGAGAATATATAAAGGAGCAGTTGGAGGGATATAAAAAGATTTCTGTTTTTTGCATTTGTAAAGTGTTTCTTCAATTAAAAACATAAAATATTTCAAGACAAAGCAATAAGTTTTGCATAAACGGGTACCCGCGCCTGTTGCTACAGCCCTGGCTCTCAACCGTGTGCATTAACTCCGTTCCACGCGTCGACATGAAACAATTTGAACTTATTTTTGGCTAAACAAAAATAAACGCAGTGGAAGCCAGAAGAATTTGCCCAAAATATAGCGCGGATTGTGCCTAGTTCAGCCTGCAAGTTCAATATGTGGGCCAGCAAGGGATTAGCTTGACGCCTGCCGCCTTCGTTCGCTTCATTTATTGCGCATACGCCTAGTGGCGCACTCCGGGAGGGTGCCCCCTTTTTGGGCATATTAAATGCAAATTTGTGCGTTCCATTGTAAACATTTTTGCGACTTATTAACTGCGCACAGGCAGCTGCGGCAACTGCTGACAAATGCTGAGGCGTCATCAATCTTCATTCCAGTGTGACGCAGCTTGAGGGTGCAAGCAGACAGCGTTCTGTCTGTCACTTCAGCTAGGCAGAGATTGCGTTTGATGACACGTGGAGGCTGCCTCTGCACTGGCTGCCATTAAAAACGCATTTCTCGGTCATGTTAATTCCGAAGCCGTTCACTAAGTGCCGCTTAAAAACCGCGTACAACAATTTCGGGTCGCTGCGGGCCATTAGGCGACGTCGGAAATGCTCTCATTCCCCATGCCCGTGTCCAGGCTTCATGTTACTCGGCTTTTATTTTAGCTCTGCTTCTCTTTGGAAATACCAATACACACTCACACACACTCAGCCTTCTCCTGCCACAACTTGGCCCGCAGCATTATGTCGTTGGTTTTTTTTTGCTTGTGCCACACACACGAAAATCGATCGCATTTTCATGGCAGACATTATGGAAATTCGAGTCGCTTTTCAAGTGTTTGTCTGTGTGAGTGTCGGAAATGGCATTTCTCAGGCATGTAACGAGTTGAGTGAGGTCCCCCTCTTCCCCCTCTCACACTCTCTGTGCTAATACGTCAACAAATGTGCGTTGGTGCGTCTAAAGTTTCAATCCGCAGCAAAGGCGTTCGTTCTTCTGCGAAATTCTTCTAGTTCTGAATATATAAAACATGCAAAGCAGCGTCTGCGGTGTGCCGTGTGTGAGCGTGTCGCTTACCAAGCCAAACAAACAAACAAGCCAAGCCAAGCCAAGGCAATCCCTTCCCCCCACGAAGGGGGAGCAAACAAACAGACTCTGCTGTTAGTTTGTTTTCAACTTTTTGCATTTCTGTGTCATATTTTCATATCTTCGCCGGCTGTTTGTCAATTGTTTTGCGCCAGATACCTCTGCCTGTCCCATGTATATTGACTGTCATCTGCAGCCAGGCAGGCAGGCTGTGCAGGCCGTGCCCGCTCCAACTGCCTGCCTGCCTGCCTACCCATTTGACACGTTTTCGCACTTATCGTCGAGATTACTTTTAGCTTTGATTGCATTTCCTTCTGCGAGTTCTTTGGGCTGCCTCATTTATTGTGCCGTGTCTCTGATTGCTTCATTGCTTCGCGCGGCGCCGCCCACATTTGATATCCCTTCTAAGTTCGCGTTTTATGCTCAGCACTTTTATCGCTTTATGAATTACGCGCCCGGTGCGTGCGTGCGCCAACTGGCAACGCGGCGCATACATAATGCGCCAAATGATGTCTCATCCACTGCGGGAATTATCGCCTTTTATGGCTTCTCAATAGCGGCCATTTGCCCACTATAGTGTCCTGCCAATGAAGTGCAATAAAGCAGGGTGAAGATGACAGCGAAGAGAGCAGCTATTTATATACCAGATAGTGTTGTTTGTTCTCCCAAAAAGAAGATAAATAAAGGGGAAAAATGGGTGAAAAATATGGTAGATAAGAGTAAAAATAGACAGAAAACAGGAACATAGTTATTTATTAGAGAAAAGGCTGAAATAAATTTTTAAATTTTTTATGCTGTGCCTGTTTTTGTTGTCCGATCGGATTGAAATTTTGATGTTATGTTGGTATTATAATACAATAACTAACTATTGGTCTGACTCAGGATGTCGTAATTTTAATGTGTCGCCCACAAATCAGCTCAAAAGATTAAATTATGCATTTGCGGGGGCGGTGGGCGTGGCACCCAATATGTGAAATAAACTTCATCTGCGCCTGGTAAACAGAAACCTTCATGCCAAATTTGGTGTCTTTAGCTATTATAATAGCTGAGATCTGTGAGTTCATCTGGTCATCCGGACATCCGGACAGATAGACAAACATGGCTTAATCGACTCGGCTAGTGATGCTGAGCAAGAATATATATACTTTGTGGGGTCGCCCACGCCTCCTTCCGCCCGTTACATACATTTGCACAAAGTTAATATACCATTTTTGAGCATTTTCAATGTTCATAGGGTATAAAAAAGTTTCAGATGAGTAATAAAAACAACACTGTAATATCAAGGCACTTTAACAGGTTAGATACATCAATAATGAAGCAGTTCTGAGCGAATAAAAGACTGGCCTCTCAGTTCTTCCCTTACTTCACTTCTGTTCTGAGTTCAAAATGACTTTAGCAGAGCTAAGAATTTGTATCCTATAGGGTGTGTAAAGTAAGTAGGGGTAGCCCCTGAGTAAGTACTTATTACACCAGCTACGAAAGGGTAGCCAGTAATACAGGGATCCTATCCCAGCATTTGTATCCCCTGCAGATTGTGCATACTTTATGTGACAAATGTGTCTCAAGAGTTTGCCTTTTAAAGTTTCTGGCTCGAGTGATAGGGAAGTCACTCAGTCTGCTGTTAATCCAGGCACTAAGCCCACTTCTTGCCTGCGTTTCCATCTCATTTCACGCCAAAAGCTAATTATAAATTTATCGACTTTTGTGCCAAACTAAAGACCACACAAAGCCCATTAATTCATAATAATAACTTGATACAAGCCAAACAGCAAGTTTGCCCAGGCCAAGCAGGCGCGAAAAGCAGACGAGGCAGGCAGGCGAGGCAGGCAGTCGGGCGCGTCCGCCACTGCCTGCGGGTGGGGCAACAAATATTAATTAAATAAGTTAAATATGCTGCCGCTGTTGCTGTTGCTGTCGAGCTGAGGCTGTGGGGGCGTATGCGGCACGCCTATCAAGTTAATCATACGCCGTGTATACGCGAGAGTTACGAATTGTGCGGCGGCAATAAAATTGCCTGTGTGGGCGGTGGAAATGCTGACCCACATTCGCAATGATTGCATTTGGGAATTGCAGCAGCAGCAGAAGCAGAGATGGGAAAGAGTGAGAGGGAAGAGAGAGAGCGCTTAATGCAATTGATTTCAGTCGCATATAGTGGGTCAACTGTCTCTGCTCTTGTCATTGTTCTTCTTTTCTTTATCACTCCCAACTAAAACACAGTTGCACATGCTGTTGTTGTTGTTGCTGCTGTTGTTGCAACAAATCTATTTACGAGCAGCTGCAGCGGGGCACATCAATTTGACACTGCCATCGAAACTTGCCGCGCTGCCACTTGACAGCAAACGCAATCGCAATCGCAGCTGGGCTGGCAGAGAGATACAACTGAAGTGAACTCGGTGTGCAAAGCTTCTCGACTTGTTTCCAACAGATTTGTAGACTTAGTCCCCTTCCTGCTGCCCTCCCCTCCCTCTGTGCACCCCCTGTGATGTCATGCAAATCGATGGGGCTGACCAACTGCAGCCATTGTTAATCTGTGAAGGAAATTTCCCCTCGATTTGCATAGTCTGCCAGCAAGACACAGACACACACACACACATACACAGACACAGACACACACACAGACACAGACACACACAGATGCAGACAGGCAACAACTATACGAACAAGAATGGAATTTGAAATGCCTGCGGCGCCATTGCAATTGTAAACTGCAGTGGCATGTCAGACCGGAAGTGTTTGCCTTGTGCCACTGTCAATTTGCGACATTTTGTTGCCGGTTTGCCTCGTTTGCGTCACTTCAGATTTTGCATTTGCTTTCAATGGCCGTTGGGCATCATTAAATCAAACGCCCAAGCTAACAAAATAATAACGAGGCTGCAGCATAGGAAAAACGGGAACTGCCTCGTGGCAAAGGAAACTATCGAAATAAGTAAAAAAATAAACTAGAATTCAAGTGTGATATTACGAGCCAAATACTGCAGGATATCTGTACGTTTGACACTTCCAAACAACAACAGTTTGGCCCACAAATGATGGATAGCAAGTGGAGCAGGCATAGCTGAGAATATCCCCGGGATGTAGAAACATCCTTTATACAGTGGAAATGAAATTGTGATAAATTATGTGGCACGAAAACACAAGCCAAAAAAAAAAAAACATATCGCAGGCATATTGCGTTACGAGTACTTTAGGCATCTACCTACATATCGAGATTTTATCGATTTCCTTTCGACCAATAATGTGTTTATACGAAGTCTCAAATTAAAACTCATGTTCTCACTTAAACTCCAAAGTTAACTATGAATTCAACATAGGTTGATTAAAATATGAGAAGAGATTGTATTGCGTAGGCTCATTGCATGACTTCCACTTTGTCGGATACTGATAGAGGGCTTACTTCGGCTCAAAGTATTGAAAAATCTACTGGAAATAAATCTAGTTTGTTTATGCATATGAACAACTGACTTATGTATTCCCCTGCACTCGACACTTCACTGTGAGTTCACTCTACAGTAAATGGCGGGCCAAGTAGGAGAAGTTGGAATGAAACAATTCTATTAGTCATATTGCAGATCAGTTTGTTGATTATAGAAGAATAATTATAGCCTGGGGATATTGAAAACGGTCCACCAAGGGTAAACAAACGTATGCAACCAGCAAACGTAGGCTTGACAGACTCCACAAAATGTATATATTCAAGCATAGCATCAGTAGCATAGTTGCTTGAGCCCTGTTCGTCTGTCTGTCTATATGAACACACTGATCGCAGCTATTATAAAAGCTAGAGGCACCAAATTTGGCATGAAGGTTGCTGTATATGCAGAGCAGATAATGTTAATTTCAAATGTTGGATACAATGCCCACCACCCACGTAAATCCATTATTTAATTTTTAAGTCGTTTTTGAAAGCAACGGATAAAGTATACAACATGCTAACTTTAATATAAACTTAGCTGATTATAATATCTAACTCAACTCCAAATTTCAATATGATCACATAATAATCACAGAAATTATGCAAGTCACTTTATACTGCCTGCTTATGCGTGCCACATGGGTAAGAGAGAGCAAGCAATAGCCGGTGAAAGAATTTGTCTTTGCAATTTTTAAAATATGTACCTCACTTTTGGGTGTGCGTGACTGTAGCTCTTCTCTTATTGAACTCTGTTGTCTTTATATTAATTTGCCATTAAAGAGTTTCTAGGAAAAGTATAAAAGCTTATGCCATGTACTCGTCTCTCTTGCATCGACATCAACTCTTCTGCCTGTACGTACTTAAAAATACCTGAAAAACATTGTAAATATGTAGTCTAGTAGCTTCGTTTAAGAATTAACTAACATATCGAAATGCTGTCGATTCCCTTGAATGAATTAAAGTCTTAGCTATAGTGTAAATATAAACGAGGCAGAAGCAAGCTAAGCCTCTAGGCATTTACTGGGGGCAGTTGTCAGGCGAAAGGCCGCATTTATCAGCGTCCATCGACAGTTGCTAATGATGTCCTAATTTCGAGATGTCACAGTGCGCGCATAGATAAAACACACAGGGGCGGCAGGAAAAAGTGCAAGCGAAAGGAAAAGTTAAGGAAAACACACAAGACAAGACAAGCAAGGCAAAGGACAGCACAGCAAAGGGGAGAAGAGAGAGGGGAGCGAAAGTCAATCGATGAGCAGCCACAAAATGGTTGGCATAACAAATGGGCGACTGGATTTCGGTTCGCTTGCTTGCTCCAGGCACGGTACAAGCAAAGAGGTGTGCGAGCAGTATGAGCAGGAGAGGAGAAGGAGGGAGAAGAGTAAGGTGGCAGTAAGCTGCTGCCAAAGTTGCGCTTGCCACGCATGTGGACAGTTATTAATGAGCTGTCCGCAGTGCCGGACAAAAGTGGAATTCATTAATTTGCTCGGCCAGTCGGTGCTTGATTTTTTATCGTACCCGCCTACTCCTTCAGCTCCGCCCACTGCTGAAGACAGACAGATTAAGTTCTGCTGCTGCTGCTGCTGCTGTTGCTGCCGTACACTTGAGGCTGTGTTAAAGGTTAATCATACGCCCCGTGGCCGTGGCAGCTTAGCGACAGTAAAATTACTAAGCCGCAGCTAAATTGACTTGGCTCAGCTAATCGGAACGACAATGCCAATGACAATGACATTGACAGCGAAGATGACGAGCACGAGGACGACAATGATGATGAGCATAATGAAGATGATAATGAGGATAAGGATACTGCCTAAGCAGGCGCATGATGATGATGTTAATGATGGCAATGCTGAGGCTGAGGCTGACACGCCGTTCGTTCTATGTAGATGAGTTGCCTCCTTGGTCATTAACGACGTGCGGCACGTCTGCGGCAGAATGCTCTCTGCATCGATTTAACGCTAATCACATACAAATGCGACCACACACACACACACATGGACAGCCATGTCGCATGTGGCATGTGGCAGCAAAGTAAGCGCAGC
Source organism: Zaprionus africanus (assembly GCA_018151435.1). NCBI lineage: Eukaryota > Metazoa > Arthropoda > Insecta > Diptera > Drosophilidae > Zaprionus > Zaprionus africanus. Next base: position 4,772,656 of record JAECXB010002309.1, on the reverse strand, counting down.
GCACGCAGCGTACGTGCAATTGCAGAACGAGGCAAGGCCCTTTTTGAATAACACGCCTCGAGGATTACGCCACTCCACAAACACACACACAGGCACACACACACACATACACAGGCACACACACACACATACAGAGGCCAGCCATAAGTATGCTCCACTGCAGATTTATCGCCCTGACGATACCCTTCACACAGCCAGGCAGGCGACATTAATCAGTAAAGCACAGCAAATGTGCCTCTTACAAGCCTGACAAAGGGCTTAGTGGAGCATGTCTGCTGAACATAATTACAGGGTATTTTAGAGTAACAACTCGACTGTTAATTTGTTGCCCAGCTTCATGTTTGGCTGCTTGGCCAGCAGCTTATCGCAGCTTTGTGTGCGCGCAGACAAAGCTTAAAAATCGTTTTGCAATCTTATCGCAATTGCCTTTTCACTGTCTCAATTGTGGCATGCAGCAATGTGGCATGCCCAATTCCATGCAGCACTGCTTACCAATGCTCATGTATGGCAATCTTATCGCAATTGCCTTTTCACTGTCTCAATTGTGGCATGCAGCAATGTGGCATGCCCAATTCCATGCAGCACTGCTTACCAATGCTCATGTATGGCCTGCTCTCCATCTCCGTCTTTGTCACTCTCTCTTTCTCTTGCTCTGTCCCTGGCCATGGCCCAACTTTGTGCGCTGTCGCATGTGTGTGCAATGTTGCCACGTTGTTGGTAATGTGCTCTCTCCCTCTCTCTCTCCCTCTCTCCCTCTCCCCCTCTCTCTCTCTTTCTCTGCCTCTCTCTGTGCACAATAAAATATGTGACTCACTTGTGTTATGTGCCACATTAACTTGCACAAGTCTTAAGTGGCTTTTAACCTTATTTCGTTTCCGTTTCTTGGCTGCAGCTTTGCACTTGCTCCATGGGCTGCACGGTGGGCGTGGCAGGGCTGCTGCAGTTGCCACTTAGAAAACTGCCAGCCCAGTCGAGCATGGCCGAATGTGCAAGCACCTTTAAGGCTCAGCAGCGCCACAATCTATGCTCAATTTCGCAGTATAAACAAAGAATTCAAAGCAAGCTGAGAAGAATTCTTCTGCTTGCAGTTCAATTTCAATGCATTTGTTAACATTTACAGTTACATTTACACTGTGCAAATCAAAGTACCCCACAAGTTGTGTGTGAGGCAAACACTCGCAGCCAAAGGAACTGAATGTGTTTTATATTTAGCCGAGCGGAGCCAGCAGCAGAGCGCGCTCTTTAGCTAAGTGCCCAGCCATTGAAATGTGCTAGTTTTGCCCCCATAAATATAAGTGTGTGTGTGTGCCACATGTGTGTGTGTGTGTGTGCAGGGGCAGATAAAAGCAACATACATCCGAGTCTTAAGTTTTGAGCCGCTCACAAGTTTGTGGCAACTGTCATGAAGGAGGGAAGGAGGATGCAGGCGAATCACAGTTCGCAGCCTAAGCTCCATCAAGCAGGGTCGTCTGTTGTTGTTCTTCTTGTTGTTGTTGTTGTTGTTGTTATGTAGTTGTTGTTGTTGCTGCTGCTGCTGTTGTTAGGTTTAAATCCAAACCGATTCACAGTTTGATTCTATTACCAGAGTAAGCAACAACCGACGAGGCTCATTAAAAATGCGATGTGGAAGACTGAGGCAAAGCCGCAAAGCTCAAATCAAATTAGCTAATTGATTTCTGATATCAATTGCGGTGGCGCTTAGAAGACAGAGAGAGAGGGAGAGACAGAGAGTGAGAGTGAGAATGAGAGAGATAGGGAGATAAAGAGAGCGAAAACTTGCAAAGCCAACTTAAAGTTTGAGCACTCAAGCCAAAGCCAACAAGTAGTTCATAATAAAGTGATTTAGTGGTGCGCCATTAAACTGCGGGACTGAGAGAAGGAGAGAGAGAGAGAGGGGGAGGTAGAGAGGGAGAGAGATATAGAGAGGAAAGAGGGAGAGGTAGAGGGCGCTCCACATGACACTGACAGTTGCCTGGTGCGTGTCTGAGGCGCATTAAATCCCCGAGCTGCGCATTTTCACTGCTGCCACCTAACAAACACACACACAGGCACACACACGCACACACACACGTGTGTACATGCGTGAGGGTGTTCTAGCGTGTGTGTCTGTGTGTGTGTGTGTGCTGTGCGCATGAAATGCTTGCCTTATGGCATATTAAACAATAATATTTGCACGCTGAAGCGTCAATAACAAAATCTAGCTGCCTCGGGTGTTCAGACTGCAAATATCTAATTGCCAAATGGGTAGAGCATGAGTGAGAGAAGAGGAGATACAGAGAGGAGGAGAGGAAGAGAGAAAGAGAGAGAGGAAAAAACAGATAAACAGAGAGAGGGAGTTGAATCTAAAATGTTGCCAGGTAAAATAAAAACAAGCACGCAAGCTATAGGCGAGTGTGCTTGACTCTGATGTACCCGCTTAGCTGCTATGTTTAGCGTATTTTGTGTTGCATACTTTGCAGGTATCGGTAAAATCTTACTCTTTACATTTATTACTTGTATAACTTCTTTGTTAATTATCCAATTGCAATTAAATTTTCAGAAAACATTTGAACGTTAATAAATATTGTGTTAACCAAATATGAATAGCTCTGCTTTAAAATTAGGCTCAGTAATCGCTTTTAATCGATATATAGGGGCGAGAAAAGGGCGTGGCCAACATCTGAAGTCAAGTTTAGCTAAGTGTAGTATTTATAGAATTTTTCATATATTTTTGGTAGTTCAGGCTTTTATAGTCTCCTAGATATAAACGTTCATACGAACAAAATGACAGACAGACATGAATGATTATGAATGGTTATACTATGCAGGCTACTTATGTTAGTCACGTACACCTACATGAATTTTGTATACCTCTTTTTGCACATCCAAACATATAAAGAGAGAAAGAGAGATAGAGAGAGAAAGAGAGAGTTGGTGTTGAATCTAAAATGTTGTTAGGCGAAATAAAAATAAACACTGCATTATTGCTGGGCCATTGGTCGAGCTAAATGCTTTGCCAGCCAGCGTAGCCATTTGCCAGATTAGGCCACTTAGCTGGCCACACCCACCCACCGTCCGCCTTCATTCACGCAATATTCAAATGAGCGCAAAGAGCGCGAAACGAAAATAAGTATAAGCAGAAATTGAATTTGTAAACAGCTCAGAGATAACATTAGAAGAGACAGTAAGAGCGAGATAGAGGAAGAAAAGAGAGAGAGGGAGTGGCTACTAAGTGTCGTCTTGCATTTGTTACGCTTCGCTCACGCAGCGTATACTTAATGTCACAAGGAGCTGCAAATAACAAGGTGATAAATTGCCGGCTGTGTAATTAATTTGTACAGCTTAAATTGGCTTAAATGTGCCAAATTAATGTTTACTTTGCGCACGGCATAAAAAGTTGGCATTTTCAGTATTTTTTGTTGCTGTTTGTATTCATTTTCTACTGCACGCAAATTTGATTAGCTGCGATAAACGCGTGCCAAAAAATCAAATGGCCAATTTAGTATCTGACTTTGTTGTGTGCGCACGCACACATTAACTTTTTCAATTAAGTAGTCGATCAAACGGAGCCACACACCAACACACATACAAACACACACACACACAGGCTGACAAACAGATAAAAGCAACGTTTAAATCAATAAAAATCAATCATACGCAGCGCAGACAGGTGCGATGAAACTCGAAACTCTGGGGCAGCCTCAAAGTGTGCGGCCATAATTTAATTTACGCCTTAAACATTTCACTTGCTCTGTTGTTGTTGTCCTTATTTTCGTTGTTGTTGTTGTTGATAGACACTTGGCTGGCTTCGAGCCTTGGCCGCTAAAATGAAGAGTATCCGGCGAGGAAACTTAGCTATGGCATGCCGAAGGTTAAATGCCCTTTGCAGCTTCTTTTAATTGCCGATTGTTCCTATACTAGTAATATAATATTGAGGAATTCGAATAGTTTTGAATGTATTCAATATTGAGTCTAACTTTGATTGGCAGTGATAAGTTAATTCACTTCTTTTCCTTTAGCTATCGATAAAATTTTACATGCATATTGTAGATAAAGAATAAGTCTGACGTGCTAAATTTGGATGCAATATCTAGATAAATAACTAATAGAAAAATAGGTCAAAAGTTACAGCTAATGCAGGATATAAATACTTTAAAGTGTATATAAAATGTCTCTCAAGGCGTTGCAAACTCCTGTCCAAAACAAATCTACCCTTTTCCAGAGCATAAAAAGCAGCATCAAATTTATTTACGATTCACTTTATGGCATAAAATTAAAGAGAGCTTTGCGCAAATTATGAGCCATGAATATAAAAATATAACGAATTTCTATGCAAGAGGAATTCATTTTAATTTCGAATATACTGCACACGCACACACACGAGTAGGTCACTGTGGTTTGGCCATATTTCATGGCATAATAAATTGCAGCTGCAAAAATCAATTTCGATTTTTGTCGGAAATATCCTGGAATTCCGAGTAGGCCCGGCCGCAACCTCAGTATCTGCTGGCATAGGAAATTAAGAATCAACGTATCAACTAAACTCGGATGCGAGAAAACACTCACACTCGCATGAGTGCAGGCAGGTCCGTCACATTGCACACAATTCACCAAAATTCACAGCTCAGCACTGCAGTCAAAATGAGCAATAACCAATTGTTGTTGTTGCCCCTGCTTCTCTCTACTCCCTTCTTTGTCCCCCCCCTATTACCTGTGAAAAGAAGCGCCGCAGCTGCTACTTGTGGCACCCGAAGTTGGGTCAGGTACGCGCCGGGGCAAATGGAAAAACTTTCGCACGTATTACATCTACTTTTCTATTACATTCTTTTTTCTATCTGATTTCCATTCTGTTACTCTCTTCATCTCTCTCTCCCACTTTCTTTAACTTTTTCTTTTTGTTCTGTTTTCGCCAAGTTTGTACGACGTTTGCGTTTTTGCTGTGCGCGGCACGTTGTATTCAATTTGTTTTGGCAACAGCGTGCGGCACAAGTTCTATTAAATAATAAAGTCGATTTGCACAATGTTCATTCATTCACATTTGATTTTGTCGCTCTCTGTTCCGCATTTGTATTCAATGTATTCAATGCAAATGCGGCTTAGTTAGACGCTGAATTAACATACACAAAGCAGCTTGGAAACCACTCAAAAAATTGCGAGCAAAGTTTCTTTGAGAAAGTTGCCAAAATCTTCAAAAATTTGCAAGTCTTTTGCGCCTGCTTAATTATTCTTTGCAGCACAAAATAAAAACAGGTGGTTCACATGTGTTTATTACACATACAGTGGCGGACAACAAAATAAGAAAGATGAACATAAAAACTCGATAGAGAATTTTAAATCAGCAAGATCAATACATAATAAAGAAAATACTTAAAATAGTCCTAGCAATTGGAATTGTATCGCTTAGTTCAGGTTATGTTCGTTTGAATTAACCCGCAAAATGAACTAGAGAATTTATCGCTTAGCACATGTTATGTTCGTTTGAACTAAACTAGAGAACTTAATTCCTGATGTAAGTTCATTTGAGTCTAGTACTTTTGGGCTTTTGGACTTAGAGTCTTTGGTTTATGCACATCTTTAGTTCTTTTGTCAAAATCTTGTTCTAAAAATGGAACAATAATTCTTCGAAAAATGAAGCAATAGACTAACTCCTTCAAACGAACCCCAAGCAACTACTCTACCAGCAATGTATTAAATTATATAACACTTTTATAGACACTATGCCTCTGTTATTCAATCCTTTACTGAGTTAGTCCAATCTAATATTTTCGAAGCTTGTTTAATTCACATACGTCGTTGGAGCACTTCTTCTTTATTCGACTCGCTAACACAGAATGTTTCTTAATGTTAGTTTTCATAGGTTTAACATTGGCTTATTCATCTAGCAGCCTACTACAATATTTAATTTTATTTACACAATTTAGATAATATTCAAAATAATTTAACTACCTAAAAGAAGTCTGCAACTCTTCAAAATAATTACCCTTTTGATGTTCATCTGAAGAGGATTAGTTTCTTCTTTATTTGGTTTAAAGAAACATTTAAAACTAAGAAAGTACTAGATTTTGAATTTTTAGATGTTAAACTTTAGTTTCATTAGCAATTACAAAACCTTTCCTAAACAATTTTGTATGAAAAGATTTTTTATCCGTGCAGATTTTTTTGCTCGCCACTGTAAGTTTGGGCAAAATTAAAACATGACTAAAGACATTGCGAGGGGGTCTCTTTTTCTCGAGGCGCGCGCAGCCGAAATTCACTTTATTAAACAAACATACACAACAAACACACACTCCCCCACACACACTCACATGATGTGACACCCCAACACACTCATAAACTGAAGCACAAAAGCAATTTAATTAAAATTAATGTATGTATTTTCTGCTTCTCTCCACACACGTTCCTCTGCCTCATGATGCTGCACGCAACCCGACGCCACTGACACGTCTCGGCTCGTCTCGTCTCGTCCACAAAAAACAACATCAACACCATGAAAACCATCGACAAACAGAAAAAAGGCCATGGTCAGCATGGAGGGACAGTTCCTGGTGCGGCAAATTTACGATGACGAAATAACATATAATCTAATTGGAGCAGCTGTCGAGATACTCAGTGAGTAGCTGCCGCCTCACAAGTGAGTGTGTGTGAGTGTGTATATCTTCTTACTGTTCCCAGATATACCTGCTGACGATATACTGGAACTGTTCGGCAAGACGTTCTTCGAGTTCTGTCAGGACTCGGGCTACGATAAGATACTTCAAGTGCTCGGCGCAACGCCGCGTGACTTTCTGCAGGTAAACTAAGTCGGAACCAAATCGATTGCCATCCTAGAGTATCATATATGCCAGCGTTTCAGCTGAGCTGCCTTTAATTAAAGCACATTTCGCATTTTACACTCATTTCACATGCATCGCAGCCGTATCTCATCTCATCAGGCAACTCATCTCATCTCACATCTCATCCTCATCTCATCTGAGATCGCATTGCCAATTTTGCACAGAGTCATTTTTCATGTTGCCACGTCGTGTTGCTGTTCCATTCGCCGTCGCATTGATAAGCATTATTTTGCTTCACTGCACACACACGCACACACACACACGCGCACACACACACACACACACGCACACACACACACACACGCACACATAGAGACACACCCATTTAATGCGGTTGGGAATACCTCACCGCCTTTTGTTGCACTCACATTCGATTTATTTTCAATTTTCCACACTTTTCACCGCACCATCAACGTCTACATGAGCAACACACCATCAGCCACACACACACACACACTCTCGCACACTCGTTCCGTATCCAGCTCGACATCAGCATGCGGCAGAGCGAACCGACATCGTCATCCATTCGATACCCATTGCTCGATCATAATGAAAAATGAAATTGAATTTTTGCTGCATTTTCATTGAATACATTTGGAAAAAACCACAACAAACTCAAACACAAACACACACACAAACAGAATCTGGACGCGTTGCACGACCATCTGGGCACCCTGTATCCGGGCATGCGGGCGCCCTCGTTTCGCTGCACGGAAAAGGATGGCGAACTGCTGCTGCACTACTACTCGGAACGGCCGGGCCTGGAGCACATTGTCATCGGCATAGTCAAGGTACATTTCTCTCTCTCCCTCCCTCTCCCACTCTTTCTCTCTTCCACTTATACACACCCCTTTCACTGTGCTTATCTCCCACAGGCCGTTGCATCGAAGCTGCACGGCGTCGAGGTGGAAATCGAAATAGTAAAGCGCAAAGGCGAGCCCATCGACGAGGCGGAGAAGGAGCGCGCTCTGGCACGCGATGAGCAACAATTGGACACAACAGACACGACAGCAGTCACACTGGATGCGGCTGTTTGTCCTGCCTTAGTTTCAGGTATAGCAACAGAATCCGCATCAGTATCAGCATCATCAACAGCAACAGCATCCGCCTCTGCAGCTGTAGCTGGCCAGGCTGCTGGGCCGGCAAGTGCTGAGACGAACAATAATCACAATGGCAATGGCTTGGGCAATAACAATGTGAGCAGCAGCAACAACAACAACAACAACGATGGTCAGCAGATTGGCAGCGAGCTGGGTAAGCAACGGTTGAGGCGCAAGCAAATTGCTTGTGGCTCATTACGTTTACAGACAGACAGAGAGGGACAGAGAGACAGAAGTACACACAGACACCCTATTAGCAAGAGGTCTAACGACTTGGTCTTGCAACATGCCACATTTATGATACAACTGCCTCAAGAGGTTTGCTACACCAAGGCAAACGAGGCCATTGAATCGAAGTGAAGTCAATGAAACCATCGCAATTTGAAGGGTTGGGGCGGGGCAGCAAGTCAAGTTTTATTCGCACTGAGCTAATCTTCAATTGAAAATCTTCAGGCCTCACAGCTGCGGACCAATTGCCGGCCACATCGAAGGGCAGCGGCACAGTGGGCACAGCGGGCACAGTGGGCACACAGGAGAGCTTCGATTGCGATGGCAGCGATAAGGAGCAGAAGTGCCTGCGGCTGCTGAAGAACAAGAGCGACGACATCGAGCGCTACGACCATGTGCAGTTTGTGATACGGGAAATCAATGTGGCAGCCAAGTCGCAGCAGGACACCAAGAAGGATGAGCAGGCGATGAACGATGAAATGGAGTTTCTCTGCGAAGGTAATAGCCAAGCGTGCGCTCTCTATTAATTTGGCTAATTGCCAGGCTAATCGTTGGATCCCTTCCCCCCGTCTCCTTTGCAGCTCCCCTCATCTCGCCGGCCACGTTCTGCAAGGTCTTTCCCTTCCATTTGATGTTCGATAGACAAATGAAAGTCGTGCAGGCCGGCAAGGCCGTTTCCCGCGTTATACCCAGGTAGGTGTAATGACTTAGATCCATTGTACGAGCAATTGCTGTTGCTGTTGTTGTTGTTGTTGTTACTGTTGTTGTGTTGACCATTAAGGCTGAGCCACTTCGGCCAACTAATCCCGTTTCTTGTCTCCCTTTTCCTGCAGAGTGGCCGAGGAGAACTGCTCGCTGATAGAGGTGGTGGAGGCGATACGACCACACCTGCAGCTCACATTCGAGAACATCCTGTCGCACATAAACACCATCTATGTGCTCCAGACGAGGCAGGGCGCCATGAGCAGCCGCCACGAGCAGCGCTTTCTGAGACTGAAGGTGAATGAGTTTTGTGGTCTCTCTGTTCGGTTCGGTTCGGTTTGGTTCTGTTCATGTCTTGCGGTCTTGCTCTGCATTGATTTCAATATGTGACCGCACACACTCATACACACACACATACAGACACACAGAGACACTCGCACAATAGCACCATAATGAAATGAATAAACAAAATGGCCGCTTACGCACAGCCGCCGCCATTGAGATTGGAATTGAAATTGTGCATTAAATTTAATGCTGCTTGCGGCAACATTAAACCCAACTTTATTGTAATTGTAATGGGGTACTCGACTAACTTGTACTTATATCTAATTTGCAGGGCCAAATGATGTACATACCGGAGACAGATCGCATACTCTTTCAGTGCTATCCGAGCGTCATGAATCTGGATGATCTAACCAAGTAAGTGGAATATAGCAATTAATATAAAATAATTTATCTATATATCTCAAAATATATCTAGGGAATATTGAGCATCGATATATCAGTTACAATAATGCCATATCTTGGTTATACCATAACTGTAATCATATATCTTGGCAAATCACACTGCAGCTCCTGTTTATTATTATCGAAAGTGATTTATGGCGCGCTGGCTGACAGTTTATGCTGGGTTGTTTATTATTTTTGCATTTAAATTGAAAGAAATGGCGATATACGCTGCGCAATTTATTGGCGACAGTAAACATGCCTGGCCACACCTGGCTACAGTCAGTGCTCAGTGTGGCTCAGTTCTTCGTTATCCTTCTGCTTTTGCATATTTTATTTATTTTCATGGCATTTTCTAAAGGGAAATTCAAATAGACTTGAATTAAATGAAATGTGTGTCATTTCTCTTCTACTCCAGGAAGGGACTCTACATTTCGGATGTGCCACTGCACGATGCTGCCCGAGATCTGGTGCTGCTGTCCGAGAAGTTCGAGGCGGAATACAAGTTGACTAAGAATCTGGAAATGCTCACGGATAAGCTGCAGCAAACGTTTCGTGACCTCGAGAGTGAGAAGCAGAAAACGGACAGGTGAGAAAAATGATGCAGAGAGTGAAAGCAGAAGCAGAAGTAAAAGCAAAAGCGAAAGGGAGGCAAGAAACACATTAAGCTCGGAAGAACGATGAATGGGGAGCAACAAAAATCATTGCATGCTTTCAGGCGCGAAATTAAAATTACTCGAACATTTTCTTTGCATTTGTTTGTCATTAATTCTGGTCGTGCTGCTCTTCCCCCCCGCCCTCTTGGACAGGCTGCTCTACTCGGTGCTGCCCAAGTCTGTGGCAAATGAGTTACGACACCAGCGTCCCGTGCCGCCAAAACGGTAAGCCATATACAGCGAGCCCAAGGCCGCTCCACTTCTTCTCGCATCTCCGTCATAAATATTAACAATTTGCCATTTGTGCAATTATTTATTGTACTGTATTTTGACAGCTACGACTCGGTAACGCTTATGTTCTCCGGCATTGTCGGCTTTGGCCAATATTGTGCGGCCAACACGGATCCCGAGGGCGCCATGAAAATTGTGAAAATGCTCAACGAACTCTACACGGTCTTCGATGCCCTGACCGACTCCAAGCGCAACCTCAACGTGTACAAAGTGAGTGCAAATACACACCCTATATAAATATATATGTGCAGTATATAAGCTAAATTCGATGAATTTCCAACTCACTTGTGTCAATGCGGGGCTATCAAAGTGAACTTAATTACGCCTTTTCCGTGCGCAAACATTGCATGCCCAACCACAGCGAACATTTTTGACTATTTGGGTCAGCTGACAATTTGGCCCGCCCACAAATGCTCCCCCACGACTCACACAAATTTTCAACGTGCTCTCCTCCCTCTCACACTTTCTCTCTCTTTCTCTTCCACTCAGGTGGAAACTGTCGGCGATAAGTACATGGCCGTCTCTGGGCTGCCCGACCATTGTGAGGATCACGCCAAGTGCATGGCTCGTGTTGCCCTGGACATGATGGACATGGCCAAGAACGTTAAGATGGGCTCCAATCCAGTGGTGAGTCATTTTTCACATTTTTCGCAGCTGTTGGTAGTAAATTGTTGGCTTAAGGGGTTGCGACTGTGAGATACCGTGTAATATCTGAGGAATTTAACAGAATATATATATTTCAATAGTATATATTTTGTTACACTGCAGATAGCGTGGCCGTCTGTCCGGATATCTGTATAAACTAAGCTACCTCAGCCATTATACAAGCTAGAGACACTAAACTCAACATGAAGACTCTTGTATATTTATGGTAATACACTTTATTTCAAATGTCGAGTGCCACGCCTACCGCTGACGGAAATTTATTAGTAAATTGTTTCACACAATTTATAAGAGACGTTTAATAGCTATAGCTTTCTCTTTTGGCATATAGCAAAAAGATATTAATGTTTACCTATCTACCAAATTTAAATACAAACGGACTGTAAATATAAAAGATATTGTTGTCAACTCATACATTGTGGCGAGCAACTGCTTGCGTCTATGGGTATGCAATAGTTATTGTATACATGCATACCTGCCTGTAAGTGTAGTTGCAAAGGGTTTTACATGAAGTATACTACAATATATATAACTGATGGATATCCTCTTCAACACTTATTTCACTTTTACTCCTCTCTATAAAAATGTCACTAAATGTTTCTAGTCGTTTAATATGTTCATTAATAATTAAAAAACCCAGTTAAAAACTCGCCAACTAACTTGTTTAGCTTGTTTGTAAATTAATAAGCAACAAGCAGTTAACGCGTCGAGCATTACTTATTCAAAAATTGCAGTTTGCAAATTTTCACAAATTTCATAATTATGAGTCAAAAGTTGTGCGCTGCACTGTCCGTTGCACAGTGGCGCGTTGCACGTGCCGCGTGACAATTTTAAGTGAATGCTGAAAATTGTATGCACAACTAATGTACAACTTTTCAAGTGCGAGCTGGGCGTGGCAGTAGTGCCAGTTGCCTGCTTGCCTCCTAATTGTGCGCAATGAAAGCAGTTGAAAGTTGTCCTGCCTGACTGTCTGACTGTCTGGTTGTCTGACTGTCTGCGCGTTCGTGTGCAGCTGCAACTTGAACAAGTTCGCGCAATTTGCTTGCGAAGCGAGTGGCAACATTCGGCTCAATGGTGTGTGAACATCGGTAGCATTGAGATTGAGTGGCAAGTGCACGTAAAATATTAACAACAACATCATGTGATGCTGCCGAGTATCGAAAAGTTTCTACAAAAAAGTTGAGCGAATTTTGTGCAAATTTCTAAAATTAATTCCAGGCAATGTCAAAGAGCAAGGCATCAAGTTCTGCCTTCCTCCCCCTCACGCCGGATAGACCTTGGCATCCTTGGCACTTGACCGTCAGCCGTCAGCTGAGACGTCGAGCCGAGGCACAGGAGGAGGCACAGAAGGAGGCACAGGAGGAGGGCTGTGGTTTTTCTCTTTGGGCTTAAACACTTTTACTTTGAGTGCTTGAGCTTAAAATATACGCCAGCTCTATATGTGTGTGTGTGTGTGTGCTCGATTCAGACGCATTGTGACAAATACACGCACACAGACATGACAGCGGCGGGTTGCCCACTTGATGGCATCCTTCACAATTACAGCAGCCAAGCGTCGGCGTCGACTGAGGCAGCGCTGTGGACAATGCTTGTGGCTTGTCAGCTGCTTGCTGCTTGCTGTGTGCGTGTATGGGTGTGTGCGTGTGCACCTATTTCTTTTGTCTGTGTGTGCAACAAGCCATAACCACATACATATACGAACGAGGGGAAGGAGAAACTCGTCCTCGAATGCTCAGCTCATGTCGCTCGGCTTTATTGTCAGAGTTGTTTTTGCTCAAATTGTGTTGCCGTTTCGTCTTTGCCCTGTACAGTAGACACCCGCACACACAGACACACACACACACTGGCCAAACTCTTGAGGCAACTCGTGGCAACTGTGTCGTCTTAAGCCATTCATCTGTCTTTCGCTCGCACTCTCTCTCTCTCTATCAACTACTGCGGCTGCCAGTATTTCATATTTGACTGATTGCTTTTGGTAATGTAACCGGATACACGTACACGTACTGACTGCTCCCACTGTCATCAGACAACCCCCACACACACACGCATACTTTGATGCATGTGCGCAGCCTTGCGGTGACTTGCAGAAAAAACAGAATATAGAACGAACCGACAGATCCGACCTGCAATCATTCCCTTCCCTCTGCCATCGTTCCCATCCCCTCAATGCAATTAACATGCGGCACAGTTGAACACAGTTTGCTCTACAATTTTGTGCTTCATTAGATTCCGATAGCAAGCCAAAAATAGCTGCTCTGCCACTTTTTGCGGCCAATCATGGCACACAGTTTTCCCAAGTTTTTTACTTGTGCCCCCCTGCCCTCTCTGCCTTTCGGCTCGTCGATCGATAAACATTTCCGCAATTGCTTGAGCGAACTTTGCTTGCACATTCTGTAGTTATTTCATATGCTAACTTTTGCGGTGTGTTGTCGAAGGGAATGAAATATATGAAATAATAATACATATACAAGTTGTTTGTGAAACTTTTTTGAAGAAAGAAAACAAGAAAGAAGTGAAGAAATTCATTCGGTAAAGGTTCCACACCCTTTAATAATAATTGTATGCTCTATTTTCGATTTTTATTTAGTTTAACAAATAAAACGAGATGAACAGTCGAGCGGCACGCGACCTTGGGCTACCCTTCGACTTTTTTTAAACGTAAAGAGTCCGTAATTGTACAATAGTACTCTTTAATGAAAAATCGTAACGTAAGCCTACATAAGCTAACGGCTAAGTAACGTCTGTATTTGTTGTCCGATGGAATTGAAATTTTGACGTTGCATTGGTATCATAATTAGCTTAGTATTGGTCTAACTCAAAATATTGTATCTTTTAAATATCGCTCACAAATCAACTTAAAAAATTCAATTATTGATTTGCGGAGGCGGTGGGCATGGCACCCAACATTTGAAATAAACTTCATCTGCGCCTGGTAAACGGAAACCTTCATGCCAAATTTGGTGTATCTAGCTTTTATAATAGCTGAGATCTGTGTGTTCAGCTGGTCATCCGGACATCCGGACAGACAGACACACATGGCTCAATCAACTCGGCTAGTGATCCTGAGCAAGAATATATATATCCTTTATGGGGTCTCCCACTCCCCCTTCTACTTGTTACATACATATGCACAAAATTAGTATAGCCTTTTTTGAAAATTTGCAATGGTCGAAGAGTATAAAAATGGATCGACGTACCTAGTGCGGTTGCAATATCTTTTAAAAATGTGGGAATAGTAACTACGGCAACAAACGATACGAGTATATGAGTTCGAATCGGCTTACAAGCCTGTGTGCTCCTCTGCACCTCTAAACCTGTATTCAAGCAGTCTATAAATGAGTGTTTATTTTCTTTCATTTTTATGAACAAGTGCCAAGCAAATGTTTGTTTCTGTTACCAGACAATGTAAGTTCCTCAGCTCATGCTGGGAATCCTCCTCAGTCTAGTAAAGAGCACGATATTTTTACTATACTTGTTATTAAAAATTCCAATCTTATTAACCTAACCTAAACAGAAAAGCAAAACGAATAAGTCAAAGGTTTTCCTGAACTCACTTATCAAAATTGCATTTGCTGTCCATTGATTCGCTTTACTTACTTGCAACTATTCATTTAAGTTTCCATTTCAACTGTGAATGCATTCCAGAAACATAAAGCTGATTTTGCCTTAGCCTTGCTGGATAATTAAGTAAAGTTTGAAAGTCTTTTTAGACTCGGGACTTATCTTTTCGGTCGTCACGTAATTAGAAGAGCGTAATGCGTGTATACCCTTTACTAGCAGCGTGCCATGTTAATGGGTAGTTTCACTTCCGAGCAATCTCATTAGACAGTTTAACTTTCTGCAGGGCGTAACTACAGCAGCGAAAGATTATCCCATTCTAAGTACGAACCCAGCACACATAATCGTCCTGCCGTCACGCAGGGCTGCCTTCCTTCTTCCCCTCCCTCCCCCTAGCTCTCTCTCTGTCTACATTCTCGCCCTAGTCGCATTGGCAGCCGCAGCTCATTTCGCTTTAAATTTAATTAAAGAAAAGTTTTTGCCACCGCAGCAGCAGCAGAAACAGCAGCAAGTGCAACTTTTGCAAAGTAATTGTGGCAACTTTTCGTCGGTTTGGCTTGGCAACTGGAAAAAGCGAAGGAAAAGTGCAAAACTTGAGGCATTTGGCCACACAACTCGAGACCTTCTCGTTGTTTTTACTCTGGCACAGTCCAAGTTCTGCGGCTACCAAAGTTTATTAGCACAATGAAGTGTTGCAACGGCGTGTGGCAGCATTTCTTGGGGCGGTTGCGAAGTTACATTTTATTTGGTATATTTATAAATTCGATTAGCAGCTCTAATTGTTATTTATACCTTATGTCTACTGTATACTATACTCTTTCCTTTGCAGCAAATCACCATTGGCATCCATTCGGGCGAGGTCGTGACTGGCGTCATCGGGAATCGTGTGCCTCGCTATTGCCTCTTTGGCAACACGGTCAATCTCACCAGCCGCACTGAGACCACCGGAGTGCCCGGTCGCATAAACATCAGCGAGGAGACCTATCGGTGAGTACAACAACAACAACAGTAGTAACTAGCTTAGTTCGGCCAGCTCACTGGGCTCATTGGGACTCTCAGTGGGAGTGGGAGTAAGCCTGCTGTCCACGCATGCTTCATTAGCCAGTAGATAGGCTGCCACAGCGGCCCGCTTAGCCTCTTCTGTGATGGCACCATTGCCGGTGGCCACAAAGGCAGCCACAGCTGCCTTTTCAGCCTCCGTGACGGCCTCCAGTAACTGCATCTGATTGTCGCTCTCATCCTCACTCTCGTCCTCGTCCTCGCTCTCGGCACCGCTGGGTATGGTATCCAATCGGGGCACGGCATTTGACAGGCAGCTCTGCATTGGCTTCCCACTCGAATGCGACTGTGATGGTGACTGTGACTGCGACTGCAGTTCCGCTCCTGCTGCTGCCTCCAGCTCTTCGGTTAGATCAATATAGCGCTGCAGGCGCTTAGGCAGGCGCAGCGTGTCGATGCCATTCGGTAGCTGATAACGTTCGCGCAGCGTATCGCGAATGCGGCAGCTGTGGGGGGCAAGTTAATATGTGATATTATATATAAGTCTTAAAGAATATTCTGCCATATATGACTCGGTCTCTAGGCAACTTTGAAATCCTCCCTGTCAATCTTTGCAACAAATTTAATAAATTAATTTAAGTTTCACATAATAAGCTCACATAGAAAGTAGTAAGAAGAAGAACAGCAGCGCAGAGCGCAGCAAAGTTCATGTGCTTAAAACTTTTGTTGTAAGAAAATTTCTATAAACTTTACTTTTAGTCTCGGCAAGTTGCGCTTTGCACAGCGAAGAAGTTCAAGTGCCGGAAATTGTGAGCTTGATTCTCTGCTTTTTTCTCTACTTTCTTTGCTTCAATCCAGACTTTTGCTCTTGATTGAGGCATACACATAGAGAGAGTAGAGAGAGAAAGACAGTAAACTTTTTAATGCCAACCTTTTGGTCTCGCACAACAAGGCAATCGCTTTGCAGACGCACACTGTCTGTCATCGGGCTACACATAATGCTAATCTAACGTTTATGCTGGCCACAAGCAATATGGCGAACTGTTGCACTTGAGGCGAAACTTTTTATGTACTTGTTAATTTGTCTTGTCAACATTATTGAGTTGGTGAATGGAGTGTGCCTTTGTTTTGGCCATTTTACGACACTCTACGCAGTTCGGCAATCAATGAAGCAAGTCCCAGAGCGGAAGCAAGTACTAAGCGGCCATAAAAGTCCACAAAAAGAGGCCTACAGCAGGCAGCTGACAACGACAACATGCTGGCCCACTAAGCGTATGCGCAATATGGCCACAAGTAGCTTAAATTTGTGGGAGGTTCTGGGTGAATTTGAATCAAAGTGTAGCGTAGCGAAACGAAATGTTAAAGCAATCGCTGGAAATTTGAAGAAATAAAGCAGGGCAGAAGCAGCCCAGGCAATCAAAGTCAAATGCAAGTGGACCAAGCCAATGCAATTCCATGCATACTGAATTGACTCGGATCATATACAGCTTCAATTTGTATTTACACTCCCTTGCTGTATGCATGTGTGTTTGTGTGTGTGTGTGTTAGAGACTGTATAACCATCTGAGAACGATATACACTCGTCTAGTCGTGTTGCGATATGCAGAAGTACGCGGTTGGCCCAAGAAAAACAAGCTAGCCAAACAGGCAAATAGCAGAGGAGGGTAAACAAGTAAGAATGTGCTTGCTCGCCTTGTAGAAGACTAGCAAATACCCTTTAGTTTCTTTTCTATTCCTATTTATAACCTTTCCATGCCAGTTACAAGAGTTGCAAGCAACAATAATTTTGCTTAATTTCTAACTTTTAGAGAAGTTTCGCAGACTCTTCGACTTTTGAAAATGCTCAAAAAAGTATATTAACTTGCTGCAAATCTAATATTAGTCAGAAAAAAGGGGTGACAGATAAAAAGAGCATATATTCTTGGTCTCTCTGTCTGTATGAGCACGCAGATCGCAGCTATAATAAAAGCTAGAGACACCAAATTAGGCAAGAAGATGCCTCTCTACAATGCGCAGCTAATGTTAATTTTAAATATTGAATGCCATGCCCACTACTTTTGCAAGTCATGTATTGAATTTATCATGTTGATTTTTCGATAACCTATAAAAGATTAAATTTTTTTAGACTAACCTATACCTAGCTGACTATATTATCTACCCCTCCACTAAATTTCAATCTGATCGAACAATAAACAGAAGTTCAATTCAAGTTCCTTTATTCTCTTTAGTGCCAAGGTGCCCAATTGTAGCATTCCTCTACTTTGGCATAGCCCCTTTGTAAACACCCATTTCTACAGGGCATAAGGCACGCACCAGCACTGGCTGGGTGAGTGGTGCAAAGTCGTTGCCAGTTTTATGTGACACGTGAGTTAGCAATTGGCAAACAAGCAGCAAGGCAAATAGCACAACAAGTTGGGGTCACCATGAAACCCGATCAAATGGGGCAACCACAGAAAGTTATCAAATTAGTCGATGGCCTGACAGCCAGATTATCGATTAAATGCGAGTACTAATCAAATTTATAGAGAGAATTCAATTAAAATTGCCCAACAGCTGCAGCAGCTGACCCGTTGAGTCGCTTAGCCGCTCGGCTGCTTGCCCGCTTGGTCGATTTCACGCAGCTTTGCGTCAGATATTTTGCGTGAGGCCACAATGAGAACTAGACTTTCGCATAATCCCCACACACACACACACCCACACACACACACACACACACACAGACAAGGCCACATAATAAACAGGCGTCGGGCTAAACAAAAAGGCAGCCAAATTTAAGAGGCATCAAGTTGGAAGTCGACACAGTCGCCTCAGTTGTTCGGTGACGGCGTCAACAAAACGGTTTGTCAAACTGTCTGTCCGTCTGTCTGTCTGATTGACATACAGACAGACAGATGGGCCGTCGTTGCTTCGACTTTTATACTTATTAAATTTGCCGGCTTATCAGAATACTGTGAGACCCGTATAGAAAGTCAAGCCAGCGTTGCGAGCAGCGGCAGCAATCTTGGCCAAAGTAATTGAATAAAAAACTTCCAACTTGTTGGCAACGTCAGCAGCCATGTGCTCTGCCTGGCCTGCCTGTCAAATGCTGACAGTAAGCCCTATAGTTCCCCCCATACCCCCATCCGGTGCCGCATTGTCACCAACTTGGACATCAAAGACAAGTGGACAGTTGTGCTGGTCCCGGCAAAAGTTCGGCTTTTACAGTTTGATAATTACCGGCAGAAGTGACGCAGCGTGGGCACGCCGTAAACCTGTTCCCTGCCAATGATTTTGTCCATTAAAAGACGTCCGTAGCGCTCAAAGAACATTTCACGACGCGACGCATACAAAACGGGCTGAAAAGAGAAGAGAGACAGCAAAAAGAAGCAAGAGTTTCATTTGTTAATATAGAATGGCCGACATTTCCATAAAATGTATTGAGCTTAAAGTAGAATATTCTAGATAACGTGTTCCTCTGGAAAACACTAGAGATTGGAGGAAACTTTGCAGAAATTGAAATTTTGAATAAACGATTTCTGGTATTTCTAACTGCTTAAAGCATATAATTTTCTATTTTTAATTTTGTGTTGCATACTTTGTGGCTCCAGAAAATGAGTACATCATTAAAATTATTTATCAAATAACTTAATTGTTACCTATTCGATCGTTACCAAATTTTCAGAAAACATTTGGGCTTTTGTAGTTATTCTGCTTACAAAAAATGGTACATCCAGCTTTTAAATAACGCTTGAAATTTGGCTTTTCACGATTTATAAGGGCGGAAAGAGGCGTGGCACCAATCTAAATCAAACATTATCTGGGCGGATTATTTGAAAACGTTTTTATATGCTTTTCGTAGTCCTCACGCTTGTAGTTTGCGAAATATAGATGTTCATACAGACAGATGAACTATGTAGATTGACTTCTCTATTGATGCTGATTTAGAATGTATATATTTTGTGGGATCTGCCACTCCTTCTTTTACCAGTTGCATACACAGAACTAAAATACCTTTTTACCTTATGCGTAATGGGTATAAGTAGCTCTGAAAGCCGAAGCTTATCCCATTGACGAATTCGTTATGCAGAACATCTCGCTCCGCTCGTTTTACATTCAACTCACCTTAAACGGCATCTCAATCATGGGAATATTTCGCAGCAGTATCTTGAGGCACAGCACCAACTCGTAGCTATAATTGCGTCCGTTCTCGATGAGTTTGTCGAGCAGTGCAATCGTCACGGAGCTGCCGCCATCGGGGGGCAGCGGCGAGGCGCCATATCTGCAAAGATGATAAGCGGTCACGAGTGCGGCTAACTGCTGGCTACGTGCAACGAGGTGGCAGCTGCCAGTTGCAAGTTGCCTTTGCCCGTTGCCCGTTGCTAGTGAGGCACGTAGTTGGTTAGCTTGTGGTTCGGCAAAGAGGCGGGCAAATGTTCTCTCTGCGGTTGTTAACTGTAATTTGTAGACGACAATACCGAGCAGAGGAGGCCAGGTAAGGGGGAAAATAAATGTTTGAAATGCTGATAAGCACAGTGTGCAAATGAAATAATGAACACGGAGCTGGCGGTCATGTAGTCGACGCCCTTGTCATATGCACACGGCGACGGCCAACGCGGCGTATGTGCGCTCTATGTACACGCCGCGTTGGCCGTGTGTGCAGTGTGGTAAATTTTGTAAATGAAGTGCAAATGTGGCATGCGGCGAGCCCTGATGGCACATGACGAGCGACAAAGGGGCAAAGGTGACAGGGCTGTCATATTTCAAATTGAAACGGTCTGTCAAACCAAAAAAAGGTTTCACTTCTTTATGCATCTCGTTGATAAGCAGCGTAATTTATATGTGTGTGTCTGTGTAAAGCTGAACATTTGCAGCATAATTTATAATATTGTCTTTTGGCATTTTAATTTACCAGTGAAAATGTTGCGCAGGTGAGAGGCAACAACAACAACACGTTGGCGTTATGGCCACAATTTGCATATTTTATGGCCAATTTTAAATGAGAATGCAGCAAAGCGTAAAGCAGCAGGCGAAACTCAAATCAAAATGTATACAATATCGACAATTTATGGCAACATCAGCAGCGAAATCAATCGAGAAACAGGCAACCAGGCGATGATGCAGAACGCAGAAACAGCAACAGAAGGGAAGAGCTGATAGACCCTTTGCCCTTAATGGGAATACATATAACCGGCATTCGCCTGGCTTCGCTTTACCTGTATTACTGCATTCCCACCTTCCTTCCCACGCTTGTTTTCCTCTTAGCTCGCCCTTTATCGTGTGCTTAAAATTTGTTCGACTTTTTTTTTGCGAGAGATCAGGCAAACAGAACTTTTATGCAGAAATAAAGTACGTTCTGGTAAATGGGAAGGGACTTATAAAACTCTTTTGAGAAATTCTCAGTAAAAGCAAGCTGATAATCTGTGAGATTCTTTGTCATTATGTAGTGCAAATTTTAAAATAATTAACTATGCTGTAGAAATAGTCATTAGAAAATTGCGAAATCTGATATTGAAATAGTTAAGACACGCATAAAACTATCATAGCTGAAATTAAATAGATTCTCTAAAAACATTTTATTATTTTAACTATAATAAGCAAACTAAAACAGATTTAATTGGTATTTATTTCGCAAAACAACTGAAGTTGAAACTGATTGACAGATGCACGGTCAGAAAGATATACGAACAGATAGACGTACGAGCTGAACGTACAGACAGAGAGACAAGGCGGAAATCAACTCAGGTAGTGATGCTGATCTTCCCTTCCACAAAGCGAGTTTACCTTTTTTTATTGGTCATAGGGCACGAGAATATAATGTGAAATTATAATAAAACTTGATTTTAAATCCAGCTACTTTCATTTTACTTAAAATAAAATTTCCAATGACTGATTCTATATATACCGCAAGTCTAGCCGTCCCACAGCACTCAGCAAAACACTTTTGCCAACAATTGCCAAGACCAGAACAAAAACGGAAGAGAAACGCATAAGGTCGTTTAGGTGAGAGGGTATCTGCTGCGTTGGTTCGGCTTGACTGAGTTTATAATTTCGTTTCCTGTTTTGATTTGATTGCCAGCGAGCGCTATAGCAATCGCCGTTGCCATCGCTGGCCATCTCTCTGGCTGGCAATCAATAGTCGCATTTTATGCAAAGCATACTTTTTGGCGCGCCATCAAAAATTGAAAACTTCCCTTGGTTGCCAAAAAGCAGTGCAAGCAATGAGGCGAGGCAGCAGCAGCAGCAACAACAACAGTGGCAAATGCACAACGGGCAATATCAAGTTATAAAACAATAAATTGCCAACCGCAATGTAAGAGTGAGAGAGAGAGTGCTAGAGTGAGAGGCAGCTAGATCCAAGGACGCAGCAGAGACTGTGTGAACGTTTCGTTTACATATAAGTTCCCTGCATTTTAGTTCTTGTTCTCTCTTTGCTTCCATTTCTTCTTCTTCGTGCCTTGTTGTTGTTGTTGTTGTTGCTGCCACCGAGTGCACACTCGTAAGTTGCGGCAATCTGCTCGCTGCTTGTTGGTTGCTGGCGACCATGAGACACTGTGGAGACGCGTCGCCTCGCCTTGTCATGCAAATTCGCTTTGGCAGCGACTTTCATATTTAATGTTAATATTTGCATCTCTCAAGAGCTCGGCATGGGCAGTGGGCGTGGCCCGTCAGTCTTGGCATTGTCAGTCGCAGCACTTGATTATGCTAAGCGATGCGCTGAGAGTTTCATGTTGCATACATTGCGGCGTTGCCATGTTGCCAACACCAAGTGGCGCGCTCACTTAACACAGTTTTTCGCGCTAATTGAAGTGCGCCAAGCCCCGCCCACCTCCCGCCCACGCAACTTACCTGAGCAGTATTAGCAGCAGTTCGGGTGAATTCGCCTGCAGCGCAATGCGCAGCGGGGACGAGCGGCCACACGACTCAATGGGCACATCGATGAATCTGCAAGAGGAAGCAAGAAACAGGCATGGTTAAATATTTAGTTACACTTTGAACGGCCTCTCTAAGTGGTCCAGAGTCTTTAGGCCATGGGCAAATGGCGAAAACGGCCCTCGGGCCACACATTGTTGTTTTAATGGACGCGCCTATCTCCTTTGCTTTTAAGCCCCATCTTTAAGAGCAGAGGCAGGAGCAGAAGCAGAAGCAGCTGGAGAGTACGCAAGCCTGAAATTAGATAGTCTGCTTGCTGCTTTGTGGCTCTTAGTGCTCGGCATCTCTGGCATATTGCGTGTACACAGCGAAGTCCATTGTGGCATTATCATGTACACGGCACACACACACACGCACTTGCCACGCATTGCGGCACGCTCGAGACAATGATACTCGCACACATGCAATAAACACACACACACACACAGGCATAAAAGCCTCGCATTGTTAGTGGCTCAGTTCGTCTTTATGCCTGCGCATAAAGGGCCAAACCACAATAAAGCCAAATTAACGCGCATTCAGGTGATTTCCTTGTGCACACACTCACGCACGCACACACACACATTTTGCATATATACGAGTACATAGCGCAACTTCAGCTCAGGCTGCCTTTGTGGACAAATTAATTTACAGTTTATCTGTCAAGTGCAAGTCCAGTTGACAGCTAGCAAGGCTCGGCCACGCCCAAGCTGCAATAGTTCCTTAATTAACCGCAACATCGTTGACATTCCTAGGAAGTTTGCTGTATGGGAATGTTTACAGTTATCACAAGGAATTGTAATCGAAAATTATCAGTTATTAATGGATTTAATGAGGAAACTGAGCTAATGATGAGTTAGCAATATTCGAATCCTTTGGTTTGTTAATGAATACTTGGAAAAATAAGTAGAAACTGCTCAAGACAAGCTCTGACTGGTAAATCTAAGTACATTTGTATACAGTGTATATTCAAGTACACTTCTTGAATAACTTTCATCCTTTCACAATACATCAATGTTACATCGATAAATATCGATGCTTCATATGAAAGAGAACAGCAAACATCAGGATTTCTTTAGGTCTAGAATGCAATGTTTTAATAAAATATTACATGGTTTGTTTTAATTTATTAGTTATAGATTTGAATTTAGCGCCAGTCAGTTCTTACGAGAGCTATTGTATATACAAAAAAGACAGAAACTGTACGTCAATAGCCATAAGTGTGACCAGAATACTTAAGTATTTTAATGCCAATTTTCGGCAATTTCATAAGCTTCATTTAGGAATATTTTTAGGTGCATATTTCAACATGTTTACATCTTTATTTGGATAGTGAAAGTTATTGAACAAAAATACAAATCAACATTATAGTGACAGAGTAAAGCATAGCCACATTTTAAATAGCTTTGTGACACTGCATAAAAACGAGTGTTGACAGGCCCGTTGCCAGACCTAACTTGTAGTACAGGCACAAAGTAATAAAAAACGGGCAGGATTGTGAAATTATACAATAAATGATTTGAAGAATGATACGTGAAAAAGGTTTGTGCTGTGTTCTTGAAATAATGTTTTTCAAAAAGATACAGTAGACATTTTAAAAAAGTTCAATGCTTGATATTTTAATAAATATCAATTTTTTTTGTTTTTCCTTAGACGGGCAAACAAGTCCATAGTAAGGCCATTGCTCGTACATGCCCGAACATGGGTACGGGCCTGAGTGTTAATAAATTAACGACCACTAGCTTTTATAATCTTTGAGGTCTAATCCTTGACAGACAAATAAATAAATAGAAGGAGAGACAGGACTATATCGAGTCAGCAGATGAAGAATATATGAATTTAGGTGATAATATAATAAGTATTTATCTTATGAGCTCGCACATGTCTTCTGCTGCCTGTTGTACTTGCTACAAATAAACAACTGTAATTCTATTGGTACAATTAGGCATAGTTCTGGCGCTGATTTGCACAATTCCTACTCAGATATCAGGCACACAAATATACACACATGCTAACATATCCTGCCACAACCACAAACACACACACACACACTTAAGGCACATTCATTTGCCTGGCCATGCCTGAAGACGTGAAGTGCGAGACCAGCATAACTCTCTGTAGCCTGCTCCTCATGTTTGTCTTATGATGTTTTTGCGAGTGTGTGTGTCTGGATGTGTGTATTTGTGTGTGTGTGCGCCTGGCAGTTCGCGTGGGCTTGTATCAACGAACTTGAGTGTTAGCCTGGCAGGCGCTTTGTGCGCTTATTACACGCATTTTTGACTTTAATCCTCCGGAGTGCGCCGGCAAACAAAGGCGAAATAACAAAGGTTTACACTGCTGCTGCTGCCTGTTGGTTGCCCGCTTATCGCAGAGCACACACACACACACACAGTCACACACTGGCACACACATAAATCTCTGGCTGCTAAAAAATGAGACAGCCGACGAGCTGAGCTCATGTTGGAAGTGAAAATCTTAATTATACATGACACCAAGCAACAAACGACCGAGATTGAGAGCCACAGCGGCCATTGTTTCCCAGCATGCACGAGTATGAGTGTTTTTGTGTGTGTGAGTACGTGTGTGTGTGTGTGCGTGCGAGGTGTATGTGCTTGTAAAGTGTCGCCATCTTTTACTCAATTATGTCTGACAAACATGCACGACGAACAAACAATGCCATCTGTATTAATTTAATTAAAATCCTTTCTTGCTCGTGCAATTACTGCTCTCATAAGTTCTCTCTCTCTCTCTCTTTCTCTCTCTTTCAACATTTCCCCAGAGACAAATAAAGAGAGAGGGGGAGTTCTCATTTGGGGAAATCAAATTAGGCAAAGCACTTGCCAATTTAAATTGAAAATCAAAAAGGAAAGCTTGCACTCAATGTTAAAGTTTGTGGGTTCAATTTTTCAATTAGACTCGCGAAAAAACCGCAGCGCCGAGGGCAACAGTAACGGGTGGTTCGTGCAACTGACGAAAATAGCAACATGCGAGCACATAGCACACAAAATAACAAGCAACAAGAACAAGAACTAGAATGAAAGGTGCGATTCGGCATGCCGATGGCTCAATACACTTGCAATGAGAAGGGAGCAGAAGAAGAAGAAGTTATGAAAGAAGTACCTAGAAGACATAAAGTGCTATGATGTTGAAGACTGAGATATTAAGTACAAACCTGAACTGTATGGTGTTGGAAAACATTACATATATAAGCTGCATGGCAATGTATTCTATGTATTGCTTATACCTTGTTGAATTAAGTTCTAGTCTCATCAAGAGGGCCTCAAAACTGAGAGATGAACAAATGAACAGACAGACAAATATTTTTCAATCAAAGATGTCTGTCTTTTGTAGTCTCCTGTATACCCTTTGTAAGGGTATAACAAGCTACAATCAGCAACCTTGTCACATATGCCAACACGTACAGGGCCGTAGCGACTCTCTCGGAAGCCCTTATGCCAAACTTCCCGGGGGCCACTTGTGTAATTGCTTTGCTTTTGAGTTTATTATGTTTTTGATTCGAAAAAAAACTCAAAAAATTAAGAAACAAATCACTTATTAAAACTTACTTATTTTTCGATTATATATTATAAAAATCAATACTAGTTTTTGATTTATCTACATATATTCAGGGCTTCTCCTATTCTTGATTAATAATATTTTTAAGCCAGTCAATCATTCCTACTTCAATTTTTATACACATTACGTAGAAGACGTAGCAGACCCTGCAAAGTATATATTCTTTCTTTCCTTTTGCTTTGTTAGTCAAGCGCCCCTGGCAGGCGGGGGCCCTTGCGCTGCGCTTACCCTGCTGCGGGCCTGCACACGTGGCTAAAAATGCTTGTGCGCATTTTGGGGCACTCAGCGGCCTCAATGTCAGCAACGGCATCGTTTGGCACCAGCCATAAATTCAACCGCCTTGTCAACGAACTCACCTGAGCTGGCGCTCCTGTTCGTAGCGCGGTATCCAGACGGGCAGCGTGAGTTGCTCGCGTGTGGCATGCTTCAGAAAGTAGACCATGGCGCGCACATTCTCGTGCTGCAGAAGAAACAAGCAGACATTGCAGCTCATTTCCATTAGCATGTGGGTGCGAGGGAGAGAGAGACAAGAAGAGAGAAAGAGACAGGGAGAGAGAATGGACCTAACTTACCTGATCCTTGAAATCGCTGCGCCAGCCGGCTATGAAATGCGGAGCATGTGGTCCGAATAGAGCGCCCAGAAAGATGCGCTCGAAGGTCTTCTCGCAATCGTAAATGGCAACTGCGAATGAAAAAGGGAGTAAGAGAGTGAGGGAGAAGAGACAGAGAGAAGGAGAGAGGAAGGGAGAGATAGTGATAGAGAGAGTGAAGAGACAGTAAGCAGCAGAGAAAGAAGAGTATGTTTGCCAGCTGTGAAGCATGATAGACATAAAGTAGCCAATTAGGAGGCTCGCACTTGTTGCCGCCGCACGCCGCACGTTGCACGCTCTGCTGGCTACGCATTTTGGCAACTCACATGTGGCATCCAGCAGCGAAATGGCAAACGGAAGCTAACAAAATGTCAGCAGGCAAACTTAGGCTGCCAAGAGAGCAGAGCCTGCGTTGCAGTTTGCTCGAATTCTCGCGCGCGATCGAAAGCCAAACAGTTTTATTGCGTGCCCCGACACACACACACACAGACACACACACACACACGCACACGTACAGTGCTCCCTTGGCATGGCATTAATGCTGTCAGTCTTTGGGGCCGCATTTTAATTAGAGGCAACACGCACAGCAGACATGGCCCAAATAACTTGCAACACTTTAAGGCACTTTACAAGTTTAACGATGCAACAAGGCAAGGACGAGACGGAGCAGGAGAGAAAGAGAGAGAGGGAGAAAGAGAAGGAGCATTAGCACTTTTTGGCTTTGCAATTTCATGCGGCAATTAGCAGAAACACGTGATTAAATGAGATCCTGCCTGGAGTCCTGCCTGGCATCCTCGTGCCCAATCCCGACTGCTTATGGGCGTCATAATCTGATGCGCTGTCATAAAATTCATTAAAATATGCAAAACAAAAGGCCAAGCCCCAAGCAACACACACGGCAGCACACCACACACACACACACGCAGTTCCCCCTTGCTCCCAGCTCAGGTGTGGGTATTAAATTATTAAGTTTCTGCCTTTGACTTACCCAACAGTCGAACGACCACCTCGGAGTCGCGCACGCCCCAGTCCCAGCAGGTGCGCAGCGCAATATATAAAATGTTGTGATACTTCCCCATGAGGCAGACCTGCAAGAGAGAGACAGAGAGAAGGAGAGAGAGGGGAGAGGGGCGCAGCATACGTTTACAAAGTTTTTGCATAGTCTAACGCATTTGAATTTAAATTAAATGCTAGCCAAGGCCTTTTTCACCGGACACATGTGTGCCGAATTACGAATAGGGATTATGCAGGCAACTTCGAGATAAAGTAGCAAGAAAAGCTTGCCTAAAATACAAAATCCTCAATGTGGAATATAAAATACCATATCTTATACAGTAATGAATTATGCAATTAATAATAATAGTTATGGGGCTACAAATTTAATAGGTGTACACACATTTATGCAGGTATGCACAACATAAGCTAAATATTTAAAAATAAACAAAAATGAAAGTTCAACCTTGCAAGCCTTGGCTTTATTCTGCTTCAATTGTTTATAGTTTTATTATTTTTTTCAAGTTCTACACTTCTAGAATACATAGAAGCTTAAGTAACTTATATATATCCGACATTTTCAAAATTAATGCTTCTAAAATATCATATTTAATATCGTCGAGTTCTTTGATCGTACACAGGTTGCCAGGGTATCGTTTCGCATATACGTGTAGAAGGCAACTTTCCTCTCAGGTTTTATTTACATTCCAGAAATATTTGTATCACATTAAATACAAATTTTCACTGAATTTCTCAGAATATTTGTTATACTATTTATTTATTTAATTATTATTTATACTATTTACAAATAAAATATGAACCAGCAAGAACGTTGAAGGTTTTATACTCTTTCAGTTTCTAATCTCTTTCAATCGTTGGTATACTAGTTGAATATGTTACAGAACTGATTAAAAATACGTTAACTACTCTCTTACTTTAATTGAAACTGATTTAGTTAGGTTTATTAGAAAACAAAGAATGGTCTATATACAAAAGCCTTTCAGACTGTTCAGCCGATTGTTCCTATGAAAGCTGTTTGTTTTAGTATAGGTCCAATTTTGATAAAATTGTATACGCATATCTTTAAAGAAAGATTTAGCTAATTTTGCATGATCTCAAAAAATGACAAAAGCCTGCCGATAGTTTGTATGACAGCTATGGTATACGATTTATTGCTCCAATCTGGCTCTTTCCAACTTCTGTTTAACATGAAGCAATGAGATGCATGTATGACAGGTTTAAGCAATATAGGTTTTAAACTGAAAAACTAATTTGACTTGCAACAGAAGGACGAACGAATGTACAGGAATGGTTTATTGGACTCCTCAGTTGATGCAAATTCAGAATATAAATAAGTTATAGATTCGGATATGTCATCTAAAGGGCGTTGCATACTTCTGGCCAAAATAAACATACCTTTTGCAAGTAAATAAAATAAATAATTTAAGCTATTGAATGAGTTAAAATGCTCTATGATAATCTCCAATAATTAAACCGTCAACTAAATATACTCTAATCACCTCAAGTATTCTTAATATAAAACAAAATAGCTACAAAAGGTTGCCTAACGTATTCACACCATATCACATCAGACCTTGACCACCCTAAAGACACTCTATTAACAAACTCATCACTGGTCATACAAAATCAATGCAAAAACTACACGTAATTCCCTTAGTTCACTCACCTTGCCGCCATTGCCTTGCTTGGCCAATCGATGGAATCGCAGGGCGGCACAGACCGCAATGCTGGCCACCTCATCGGTCTGCACGTTCTGCCCCTCGCTGCAGCCCTTGATGATGGCGCTGAGGTGATCGAGCACATCGCGGCGAGACTGACGATCCTGCAGGCCGTTGCGGGTGATGTGCTCGAAGGTGTCATTGAAGAAGCACTCGAAGATGTAGTCCATGACGAGTTGCCGGCGCGATATCCTGCCGCAGAGCTGGCTCGCGGGGGGCTGCTGCTTGGCTGCAAGCGCTGGCCGGCGGAAGCCGTAGAAGCGGAGCAGTGGCAGTGGCAGCTGACAAACCGATAGCAATTGGCTTCTTAATTGATTTAGCAGCCACTGCAATGCGTCGAACAACTGCAAAAACATGTCACAATTCAATTTCAATGCAGGCAAAGACTAAAAACCGAACAAAACACAAATTGAGTTTGGCTTTCGATTAATTCGATTATGGCGCAAGTGCAGAAAAATACCAAAAAAATACGTTTAACAAAGTTGCGCACACCGAAGCGAATGAATTTTGAACAGGGCGGAAGAGGAAGAAGCTCTGGCCAGAGGGAGATTGCCGGAAGAGCGAAGAACGTAGGAGAGCACAACGCACACTTACACACTCACTCACACACTCACTCACACACACACACTGCCTGCTCGCTCTCTATTGATTTTCTTCACGGTGAAAACGTTGTGAATAAAATATTGTAAACAAACAGAGAAGTTCCAGCGCTGGCTTGATGTTTTTGCATTTGCATTCGCAGTTGATTAATTCATGGAGAACGAATGCAATGAATCATATTATGTAAACTCGGATATTGCAATTTCTTTTGTTTATTTACTTGCAACAGGTGGCAATATATATAAAATTTATTTGCTTGATAATTCACTGAGCTGCTTAACTAACAATTACTGCACTTAATAAACAATTAAACAGCGTCCTATACACAACTCACACCCCGAGCACCTCGAGTGCCGTCAGCCAACTGGGAAGCCAAAACAATTCAACTTATTTTCAAGCTGTTTACCTGTATTGACGTGCTCTTCATCCCCTCCCTCCCCTTCACGTGTTCTCTCTCTCTCTTGATGTTTAGCTTGCACCCACTTGTACGCTGTCTTGAGCTCTCTCTCTCTCTCTCTCTCTTTCTCTTTTCCTCTCTGCCTTTTCTCCTTGTCTCTCTCTCTCTCTCTCTTTCTCTTCTCCTCTCTGCCTTTTCTCCTTGTCTTTCTCGATATTTTTTAACGTCAACAATTATATTTACTTTGCAAGCGCACATGAATTTCATTTATTTGAAATGCGATGAACGCTAAATAAATACAAGTTTTAATATATTATTTTCACATTTGTTTGAACAACTTTTAAGTTTGACAGAAGCTTAAAAAAGTTGATATGAGCTGAAAATTATTATTATTATTATAATTACTGTTATTTTTATGAGGATTTATTATTATTATATATTTTTTTTTCTTTTATTAAAACTTTGACTTTATTGTTCGATAATGAGTCAGCAACAAAGGCACTCAGCAATTGTTTAATGAAGTCGAAACTAGTTGGTGAGATGAGAATCAAACACGACGTGCTAGGAAAGAACAGCAACCTTTTGATGGATAACCAGGCACAGTAGTATACCAAGAACTGAAGAGGAGAGATTCACCTGTAAAAGCACGAGCAGTTTAGAATAAGAACTGTGCAGAATGTTGAATTGTAGACTATCATAAAGTTCCTGAGACCAGACGAGGCAAAGATTCGCGTCTTGGACCCGGAATGAACGCCAGGCTTTCGTCAACCAATGTCCCTTGTAGGCTGCTTTAACCTCAAGAGGTTTAAGTAAATAAGAATAATTAAAGTAACCATCTCAGAGTTAACAACTCAGAATTCTCTCATCAGAATTATCATAAAGTTATTTACAGGCCACTGTAGGCTGAAATCAGAATTTATATACAGAATTGAAGCCAGAAACATTCGAGCGCATCCTCCGCACAACAAATAAAACCAATATCATTTACATATATATTATATTAACTATATATCAAAACACGTAAAACGTTTTATTTTAACAACCTGGCTACATATAAAAGCCAAAATAATAATGTAGTTTTCAATACCAAATTAATTTCCCCCCTCTGCGTGCTAAGCCGTTTAAAAGAGCAATTATTCAATTAGGCACATTGCAACTGAACAACTTCATGAGTTTACAAATAATCCCCGAGTTGGCTTTCATTTGTTGATTTAGTATTTTGTATTAAATTTGCATATCGAGCGTCAATTAAATATTCATGCACACTCCTTTCCCGTACCCCCAGTTCCCCTACACGAAATATTTACTGAATGTCTTAAATGTTTGTACGCTCAATTACACAATGAAATGCATTAAAGTGAGCGATATTATTTTTAGCAACATTCAAGTACATTCCTTGATTTAATCAGCTCCATATATTCATACACAAAGTTAATGGCTCCATTTAGGGCTGAGTTGATGGGGTTTCGTGAGTTTCCTCCCTGAAAAATGCAACTGTCTGTCTATTGAACTATTTCGTATCATTCAAATTGAATTAAGTGTGAATGCAATCAGCAATTGAGTACAAAAATCGAATCGTATCTGCGTGCTGTGCACATCTCACTTCACATATTGCGCACATACGAGTACAAAATGGCGTATTTACATAAAATGTTGCAGCAGCCGTTGCCGAGGCGGAAACGGAAATGCGACCGCAACAAGCGCATCAAAATCATGCAGATAAATTTAACTCTATTCACCAGAAAAGCAAAGAAAAAAAATGTGCAAAACTGTGTGAATGATTTCATTGGAAAATGTATTAAATAAATATTTGCATAAGTTTCACACAGAAAATAATTGCAATAAATGAAATTTGGAAAAAAATTTATACATTTTTATTGAATTGTTGCGCTCAATTAGAGAATGGAGAAAAAATATTATTGTAGTTTCATTGGAGAATAGAGTAAAAATATTATTGTAGTTTTATAATCACTACCCATTGGGTTGATGGGATATAGTTACTTTGTATCAAGTAAAAGGAGACGTGGCAGACCACACACACTATTTGTGTGCTTAGCTCTGTATATCTGTCCATCCGTTCATATGAATATCTTATTCTAAGGCACTAAAGCAGTTAGGGCTACGAATAATATATGTGAAATATGTCTAAATATTGCACGCAGATTTAGTTTACTTTAGATTTTGGCCACACCCTCTTTCGCCCCTGTAAATCTATATATATAGCTGCATGCCAAGCGTAATTTCAATGCAGCGCAGTTTATTTTCTGTGAGCAGCCAGATGATTTCAACAGATTTTGATTTTAAAGCCCCTGCCGGAAAGTATGCAACACAAATTACGCTACATCTATTGGTTATGTATTTATAGGAAATCCTTCTAGTCAGGTGGTAAGTGCGTATAGATTTTCTACTTATTTGATCATATGCTGAAAGGAAGATAAACTGTTACTTTGCAGATCTATTGTACCCTCTGCTGGGCTGCTTATTTACTATATTTTGACAATATTTCAATATATATATCTTGGTAAATTTTAGTTCGTAAGTTAACAAATAGAACAATCAAAAGTAAGAATTCTCCTGAAGTGCAAGCTTCTCAAACTTCTTCTCTACAATGGCATCTTTATTGGCTAGTAGCCTGTGGCATTGTTGCAACTACACAATGCTCACCAGGCTGGTACTAAATCATCTTTCAAGAGCCCCCTCACTAATGCAGCGCAATTTCTTTCTTTCGTTCTCTCGTTGCAGCCTGCTCTGCCAGGATATCAACCAGGACGATTCATTTCATCTGGAGTACCGCGGCCCGGTCATTATGAAAGGCAAGCCGACACCCATGGACTGCTGGTTCCTGACACGTGCCACCAGTGTGGCGAATGCCAGTGGCAACGGCAGCCTCGACTCGCCACTGCTGCAGCCTACAACGCCGACAGCACCGCAACGGATGGGCATGGGCATGGGCATGGCGGGGCATGCCAGCGTCTCACGTACCTCCTCGGCCAGTGGCAGTGGCAGCGGCGCAGCTCCCGCGGCTCCCTCGGATGCATAGACAGAGAGTGTGAGAGAGGGAAAGAGGAGCCAGAAGATGATGATGCGTCTGTAAACTGCTAAGATATACTGTAAAGTTGGCGTCTACTCTGCGACTGTGACTGTCTCTCTAACTGTGCGTGTGATTGTGTGCGTGTGTGTGTGTGTGTGTGTGTGTGTGTGTGCATCTTGTCCACTTAACCAGTTCATTTCTATGGCTTTGTATTTGTCCCATCACGGCGTGCTGCATTAGTCCTGTGTGCATCTGTGTGTGACTGTGTGTGTGCTGCGGTCGGAGCAACGTTGGATCCTTGTGCAAGGTAATTTATGTTAATGCACTTCTATCTGCCGAGCCACTCAGCGAGGCACGTCGTCTGCACTTGCGTTAGTTGCTTTACAAATGATTTACATTTCTTCAGATATTTACTCGCTACGTATACGTAATTTATGGCATATTTACAACAACAACAACAAGAACAACACTTATTTGTAGTGCATAAATCAAAACGACGCTTTCAGTTGAGCAAGCAAGGAAAGAAAGAAAGAAAGGAACAAAATTAGCATTATGTATAGGCAATGCCATTAGGCAAAGTGTTGTGAAACTCAAAACAAGATTAGATGCGATGGCCCATAAAAGACGTACCCACTCCTGTACAATGTGGTACATGGTACGCGGTACATGGTACATGGCACTTGGGCGCGTGCTCTGTTTGCACAGTTGACAGTAAACTAGATAAGTCCAAAACAACTCAATATAAAAGCCATAATATGGCAAACAGTTAAATATATATCTTACTCACCACTTCACCCCCCCCCCTCCTGCTAGCTGCTGCTGCTGCGGCCGTTGTCTATTTTGTAGCATACTTTGCCGCGCTGCCAAAGGATTGTCAAACAGAGCTGAGCAAAATGTTTGCATATATTTTGAGTGTATGTGTGAGTGTATGTGTGTGTGTATGTGTGTGTGTGTGTGTGGTGTTTACCGAAGCGAGGCTAGCCGAGGCTGCTGCAAGCAAGCAAAAACCCACAACAAACAGCATTGAAGAAGAGCAGGCGAGGGCAGAAGCGGACGAGAGATGGAATTTAACACATATTTCCGTATCAAATATTTGGCATAAACAAACAACCGCAGAAACGGAAAAGGCTTGCAGACAAAAACTGCGAAAGCGCCACACAGAGAGAGAGAGAGAGAGGGAGAGAGAACTACGAGGTTCACTTGAGAAGTTATAAATAAATTAGCCGCAAAAGAAATGGCAAAACTTTTCGTTACTTTCTGAGAATGATTCATTTTTAAGTTCAGCAAAAATACTCAGTCCAACTCTGCTCGGTACTTCTCTCTATAGTTTGGTCCATTATTTTTGCAAACAGTTACTCAGCCTTCCTAAAAACTTTCATGTGCAAAAGTTTGTTAATTTTGTCGCATAGGAAATGCGCTTTGTTGAGAGAGAGTTTGGAAACTACCCTCGTATCAATGTAACTCAAGTTTATCTTTAGCCCCAAAAACTTTGTTAATGTCTATGACATTGAGGCAAAGCGAATCGCATTAAACGCCCACAAACACATACACACACACATACACAGTCGAGCCAGCAATAGATACAGCTAGAATGCTGAGTTGTAGATACAAATTCATAGTATGTCGTAGACTTGCATACAGATTTCATACGCCTCGTTGGCACAGACATTTTATATTGGCTCGCAATGTCTGTTTATGGCCTCGATATGCGCACATTATCGTTAAATGACAACAATAACAATAACATCAAAAACACAAACAACACAAACAACAATGCAATTTGAGCACTTCAAAGTTGGCAGGCATTTTGATGATGATGCCATGCGAGTGCACGTGTGTGTGTGTGTGTGTGTGTGTAGACTCGTTAGAAAGGGATTAACATTGATTAGTTGTCGCATACTCTTACTCAGTAGGGGCAGCAACAATTGCCTTAATTAAAGGGGGTATTGTGGTAGTTTAAAATAAATCAAATTTACGGTTAGCAGCTCATTTGAATTTCTAACGAAGGCCCACGAAGATATTAAGGTCATTACATAAGAATATTGTTGTCCTGCCGAAGTGAGACAAAATTAAATATGCTTTGCTGCTCGCTCGGTCAACTTTTCGGCCCAGCCACGCCCCTCCCTCCCCCCTCGCTGCCTAGTTTGCCTTAATAAAAATGTTTCCTTCATTTCTTCTATTTATTTCTTTCGCATCCGGCTTATTTGTACAGGATGTTGCCGCAGGTTTGTTGCCTTTCGCTTCTCTTCAAATTTAATCTCCCTCTCTCTCTCCCTCTCTCTCCTTGCTCTCTCTTTAAGTTCGCAATTTGCGTGAAGTTTTTCTCAATTGAAATACGCATTCGCAGGCAGGTCCAAGGACACGCTGGCTGCCTTTGCCATCAGTTTGCGGGTCTAATTAATGCGAGTGCCGAGTGAATGCAGTGTGAATCCCTGCTGGTCTCAATCAAAAACCCTTTGTCCTTGCCTTATATAAAAAGATACTTTAATGAGCTCTTAATTAAGCCAGAGAGAGAGAAACTCATTCTGGCGTGCATTAACATCCGCATGCTCGTCTTTACCTCCCATTCACCCGGTCATTTATCATATGGCGCCCCATTCAATCATGCTCTGTCTGTATACACATAAATAATATTTTCTTTTTTCGCCTGCTTTCTTTACATTTCCATAACCAATGAGGCTGCACCTAATTCAAGCATATCCATCAATGCGAGCAGACAGTATCTCTGCATGTTTTCTCCTCTCTGCTTTTCTTTTCTTTGCTTTCTTTTCTCTCGTTTCTGTGCTCGCACAATTTCCTTTTCTGTTCGCATCGCTTACATTTCAAATACGCAAATGCAAATCGCAAAACCAATCAAACAAATATTTGCCTAACTAAATACAACATCAACTTGACGCGCCATGTCTGGCCGGGCTTAAGGCATGACCTGGATCCTGAGCCAGAGCCTGAGCCCCAATCCGTAACCGAGGCCTGGCCATGTCCTTTTCAAGGCCATTGCGTGCCAGTCTTATAAAAAATTTAGTTCAAATTGCAAGTGACAGGCGCTTCTCGTGCTAAGCGGCGGCTTCTCCTGCTCCTCCTTCTGCTTCTGCTCCTTCTTCTCCTCTTTTTCCACTGCTTCTTGCTCTGCTTCTTACCAGTTCAAGTCGGTTTTTTCTCATTAAAAATTCATAAAGATGGAAATTATGATTGCGATGAGCCGTCGTCGACGACAAAATGTCAGAGGCAAAGCCCGCTCTCGGTCTCTTCCACTGCTGCTGCTGCTGCTAGGCAAGGCAGGCGTGAAAAAAAAACGTTAAAAAACTAAGTTAACTTAGCTCTGCAAGGCGACAATTGAATACTCTTTCAGTTTGTTAAATTTACTTGGTTGGCAGGCATTAAAAGTTGTTTAGATTTGGCAAGGAAATCGGTTTTAATTGAATAATATGTATAAATAATAATAAGTAAAGATAGATTATTTTGTCTAGCTTTTTTCCCCGCTAAAATACATTTAAATTATTTTATTGAGTTTATATTAAGTAGTATCTTTATTTACCTGCAATTTAAACTATTTAAAAACTATAGAAAGTAACTTCCTTTTTCTTATACAATTAAAAAATCCTCCACACTTGGCCTTTACTCCTCCCTTCCTCCCCAACTTGACCACATATTCGTTTTATCCACCTGCACCTTATTACCTATGACGGATGCTTGGCTCTAGGCAGCAAGTTCAGCTAGATAATAATACGTCTAAGGTTAATGCTGATGACAACGCCATTGCCATTGAAGATGATCATGATGATGCTGATGATAATCACAATGTGCTCTGCCCGCACCGGTAACTGTGTTGCATACTTTCAGGCATGACATGTTATATGTCAACGGGCAACAGGAAAAATTACGCATATGCCGTGTGTGTAATGCAAAATTAGTTACGGGCTTGCTTTGAACAACAACAACACACACACATACACACAGAGAAAAAAAGGGTTCAGCCTGCACAAAGTGGCGACAAACTTTTGTGTGACATGTGTTGCGCATTTTAATAGAAATTACTCGCACGTTGGCACACTTGCAAATGTGACAGCCAAGCCGGGGCTCAGAGGTTGACAGCAGCACACACGGGCAGCACACACGGGCAACGCATGAAGTTAAAGTTGAAGGCGTACAACTTTTCTGATTGAATTATTTCATCTGGGCAAGCAATCCCCAGTAGGTTGCTCAGCTAGTTTCAGTTATCTTTCCTTGTAGTTTGTTTGATGAACAGGTTCATTATTTGCAACTTCTGTGAATTTTGAAGTGAACTTTCGTAGTAAATTACCTTGGCATAATATGTGGGCTCGTAAAGTGGCCAGTTAGTGTTGCCTGAAGGAATGAAGCAACTTCAAAGTTTACTCACTTTCGCCCCAAGGCAATTTACAACAGCAACAGGAGGAGAAGCGCCACAGTTGAAGCTGCAAATATTTGCAGCTGACAAGCGGAAACGCACGAGGAGACTTAATCGAAAACTCAGCACTAATTTCGATTAAACTTGAAGAGCCTGCAAACATAAACACGCAAACTAACTAACACACACACACGCGTACACAATGCGCAATTTAACAACAACATTAACCTAACGCCCACAACAGCAACGCCTTCACGCCGCGCCGCAGGCACAGGCAGATAGACAAATAGCAAGAGAGGGAAGGAAACAGAGAAAGAGAGGAGAGAGCAGAGAGAGGAGGAGGTGGGGAAGAGGAGGGAATAGAGACAGCGTGAGAGAGGGAGGCACAAACAGACAGATGACAACGTCGGCAAACAGACGCCTTTCATTTGCATGCTGCAGCCTTGAGCCTGCCCCCGAGCAGCCCCCGCCCTTTACCTACCACTCTCTGCCTGCCCCACAAGCGACTGCAACCACAGCTGCAGTGGCTGCGGCAAACAAAGCCAGCTGCTAAAGACTTCAAATGCCGCTGCTGCTGCTGCCTAGAACAAATCAATTCAAGCATCGGCATTATAAATTGAGCCCAGATGCAGTTTAAGCGCAGTTGGCTAAACTAAGACAATATTTAATTACATCTGGTAGCCAATCGATTGTATAAACAGCAGTAAATAAATACGAGAGTAATTGTATGTGCAACAGCTGAGCAATTAAACTTCTACTTCACAATGCAACAAAATGTTATCTCAACAGAAAAATAGAAAGAAAATAGGAAAGAAAATAAGAAGCAGCTGGGAAGAGAGAGCAGCAAGCTGCAGAACGCCCCCAACATCAGTGGCAACATGGAAGGCTGATTTTGTTGTCCTTTTCACGCTACATTTTGTCACGACATGGCACACGACAGGGACTTGGCCAACGAAGCGTATGCGCAACATTGCAGCACAGCATGCCCAGGCAAGAGGTCGATTTGTGGGCCATAAAGCTCGCGCCCGAATCTAGCTGATATTTACAATTTTAATTCAATTCGTTGTAGTATACACTAACAATGTTGCCACGCCCAGGGCCCTGTCACTTGCTCTGCTATTTTTGCGCATTAAACTAATCGATAGTTTATGTGCGGGCCAAGCTCAAGTTGCAGCATCTAAGCCAATTCAATGGCAGCTCAGTCGAAGGACAGCAACGGACAACATGTTGTTGTTTAATTGTCTGTAAAATTGCTAAATTGCTTAGCCTGTCACTG
This sequence comes from Zaprionus africanus, assembly GCA_018151435.1. Taxonomy (NCBI): domain Eukaryota; kingdom Metazoa; phylum Arthropoda; class Insecta; order Diptera; family Drosophilidae; genus Zaprionus; species Zaprionus africanus. The sequence goes on along the minus strand of JAECXB010002309.1, from coordinate 4,733,465 downwards.
AGAAACGAGTGTATGTGTGTGTGTGTGTTGTCGCCTGTCAACGGCTTAAGCTTTACATGCATGTGCAATTACGTGAAACCCAAACCAAAGCTCCTTCCCCCTTCGATTTCGGCAATTGTCAGACAATCTTGTTGCATTTAAGCTTTAAATATTTTATTTACAGCTCGCACACACATGTGTTTCGCATGCCAAATTGAATTTACATGCAAAGAGAAACAGAGAAAGAGAGAGAGAGTGGGAGAGAGAGAGAGCTTGGCAGCTGCCCCGTAGCATCTTCAACTTGCGTTATAAATAATCGTCTCTTGGCCGAGACCTTTGAGCTTTGCCGCTCGACTAGATATTTACGTGATTGCAATTTTTAATTTTCCACAACCCAAATACAAAGATACCTCACACACACAGAGGCAGATAAAGGTACAGTGTTTTAGCTGTTTTGGCAATCAAAAGTTGCTTTGCGCCTTTGTAGTTTTGTTCTGGGGCCACCCACGCAGTTGGCATACGAAACGAGGCAAGAAAAGTTGCCACGTTGCGGCCAGGTTTCAACTTTGACATTGACACTGTTTGCCAGCCAGCCAGTCAGCCAGCCGGCCAGCCGGCCAGGCTTGGCTTGGCCTGCCAGTGTAATTGGCCGTAAAGGGTTCCAATTGAATTGCATGCGCTGAAGGAAGAAGAAGTTGAATAACAAAGAAAAGCTGATATACCCGGCCTAAATTCATCTGCACTTAGCTTGAAGCTTAACTGTTTGTTTTGAAACTTGGAAGAAAGTTTTAGTATGAAATGAGAACTGTGATTATCAAGATAATGCACTATATCATTTAGGTTTTGTGTTCCTTTGACTATTTGATATGAGAGCCCCGTTTACAGTTTCCCGATCTGAGGTTGATGGAATCATTGTAACTTCTTCTATTGCTGGCAGCATGAATACTTTATACAAACCTCATCTAGTTCTCTAAGGTATACAAAAGAAAAGTCTATATATTCTAGATGTTGATATATCAAAACGATATAACATCGATGTTTCTCCAGCTCTATTGACTACCTTATTGTTATGAACTTTGAAAGTCTGTTAAAATATAGAATATTATAAAAAATTACAGAATTTAAAGATTTTAGCCTCATTCTAAGTATTTAATATTGTAGCAGGCTGGTAGAGGGTCACACTGTTATATCGATACTTATATAACACGATACCTATGTTAAACCTATGTTAAACCTATGTAAAGTAACATTAAGGGACAGTCTTGGTTAGCTTGTATTCAGCTTCCACAATATGAGAAGCTCTTTAACAGCAACAAAGTCGCTGAACCTCCTCTCTTGCCTTTGGACAAACCTCATCTAAATCTCTAGGGTAGACAAAACAAAAAAGGGAATCGCAAAACAAACAAACAAAGTCAAATGATGCGTGAACGTGCGACGACGCCTGCTCTGGGCTCTGATTTCATTTTTAACCACACTTGATGGCAGTTTGTGAAAACTTCATGAGCTTTGCATAACACATAAAACTGAATTCATTTATGCATTATCCATTATATACTATATATGATATCATTTGTGTTTCTCTCTTTTTCTAGAAATCAGCAACGCAGCCCAGGCAACGACTACTCGAATGTTATAGTTAGTGAATAGTGAATGAGTGTTATGGTATGAATCCAACTATTTGTATTAATATTTATTTTTCTACTTTGTGATGGTTTCTTAGGCTGAACTTTTTGTGCTTCGATGTAATTTATATAGGCACTAATCATGTAACTCTAATTTCGAACAAGAACTGTAAAAATCTCTACGAGCAAACGATGTAAGGCAAATATTCTAATCCACAAAGTTGTTGGGAAACTAATTAAGCAGAACTCGTTAATACTTAAGTATACTGCAAGGCACCAAGAACAGACAGCAGATAGCAGATAACTGTAGCATCAGCAGATATATATATATATATATATATATATATATATATATATATATATATATATATGTGTGTATTTAGAATGTATTCCAGAGCAGCTTGGCACAAGAACTTTCAACTAATCTACGATACAGGGCAACTGACCACTCTGCAAAGTGTTAGCAAGCACCACAGCGAATAAACAAATAGATAACCAACTAAACAGATGAAATATCACAGAAAGATATATATAAATATATATATAGTAAATGTATACACGTAAAAACATAAGCATAAAGCTATGGGAACCCCGAGATCAAGTATATTAAGCGAAATAAAAAAGATATCTGTATTATTTGTGAACTTCTATGTACATTTATTGGACTATCGGCAATATACACGTGCACATACTTATTCACATAAGTGTTATGATGACAAATCTCTACGAGTACTATACTTATACTGAAAATAGCTTTATAGTTCTTAAGCCATCACATTTCATTTTAGGTATTTCCAAGCATTCCCAAACCAATTTGGAATAACTTAAGCAAAGGCAAATAACAACAACAACTACAATAACTGCATCTATTAGTTAACTTTACTGTTCAGCTATGTAAGTCACGTGTTTAGCTTAAGATGCAATATATAGTTTGAATATATGTATAACTAGATCGAGCATAGAGCCGTTCGTGCAGCTGCGTGTTGTTCTCAGAGGGAAGATTGAGAGATGATGGGAAGTTAGCAGCGAAGTTAACCACACACTCTGTCTCTCTCTCTTTCGGATCTGCTGCTCTCTGTCTTGCTCTATGTTATGTGTAAATGTTGAACATGTTAAAAACTATGATAACATATGAATATTATATATAAAACACATAAATACATGTAACCTAAATGTATGAATAAATAAAGTATCTTATTGAACCCTGAACTAAGTCTTTGAATTGGTTTTGGATACTTCGAATGTATTAAAAAGGACATAACTGACTTAGTAATAAGCAGCAAAAGGTAAGTTCACTATAAAGAATAGATTAAAATGCAATAAAGAATAAAATGCGGATGTATCACTGATTCTTAACACATTCAGGCAACTTAAAAAGAAATTATATTAAAGTTCACTAGTATTATTAAAGATATTTTTGTGCACATTGTATGTGGCCTTCGTATTTGAAATACTAGATTAGATTTTGAATTATGGAAACGTCGTTCACATTATGCGCTTCATTAACGTGCTAATCAGATGTCTTCCTCTTCCTCGCTCGCATTCGCGTTGTGTTGGGGTCGCTTCCACTTGGGTTCGGGCAGCAAGGCGGCAGCAGCCTCGGCCTCTTCGCGGGCAATGCGTTGGCGTATCCAATAATTTGCACCGCAGACAAGCAGCAGCAGGCAGGGAATAATAATAAGCAGCATCATGCCCAGGGAGATGCTTGCCACACGCGCCGAGTGTTCCTGATGTCCTGCACAGCAAAGTTATGGAAAGACATAAAAGGTAAAGGTGCAATTGGAATTGGCACAGACACACGAAGGGGGGAAAGGGGTGTACACGTGTTGTGTGTGGGGTGTTTTGAAAAATGAAATTCATAAATTAATCAAGCAGTCGCATATCCATTTGTAACCCAGTGCCTGCCCAGTGTCATCCATTCCGTCTCGAAGGATTGTACATTATAGAACTAGTTGCCTACTTCCTTTGAACACACGAACACACACACTCACTGCAGGGATAGTCACAATCTACGAGAAAGTAACGGCAACTTGTCCATCAATTTGCTTAAGATTGATTGACAACACAGCGTAATGCACACAATACACAATACATTTGCTCTACTCCTGCGCTCCCTGGGCGTGTCATGAGTGTGTGTGCGCGTGTGTGTGTGTGTGGATGTTTTGCAAGGGGGCGTCCCATTTGGTTTTGGCCAGGGCGGGCATAGTACGTGACAGTTAGTTCAAGATTAATGTTCCTGGCCCTGGCCATGCTGCTTCGTTATACATTTGGTGGCTCATTCTTTGCACTGCAATGCACACTACACTGTGCAACAAGGTTCGGAAGGGAAGAACTTTGTATTGAAGTTTCATATGGAGTACATAATAGACATATAGTTCGTATTTTATCATTTGTTTTAGTTAATCATAATATCAAGCAGTATGGTAAAGTGAATAGATCGAATGAAATTCTATTTATAAAAATTAAACATTGAAAAGTGCAAAGTAATTCAACTTTTTAATACATGCAGTTTATTTAAAAGTTTGAATTATTTAAAAAAAAATTCAGTGGAATTTTAAACAGCAAATAAAAAGAAATTTTCTATAAGTTTTTAATACATTCTTTGACCTTTCGATCAAAGAAAAAATGGTAAAAAAGAAAGGTAAATTAACTAACTTTGTGCAATTGCAGTTAAGTGGTTTAAGGAGGAGTGGCACGCCTCACAAAGTATATATATTCTTGTTCAGTAGCACTGGCCGAGTCGATTGAGCCATGTTCGTTTGTTTATCTGTCTGTATGAACACAATGTTCTCAGCTATTGTTATAGCTAAAAATACCAAATTTGCCATGCATATTTCTATTGGATGCCACGCCCACTGCCCACGAAAGTCAATAATTTATTTTTTTAAACCGATATTTAAGGGATGTATAAAAAATTAAGCCTTCTGAATCAAATTTATTTTTAGATGAGTACAATGTCTATCTTTTCTCCAAATTTTAATCCAATCGGACAATAAATACAGAAGGTTTCGAAGTCATCTTCAGTTTGCGCATGTATGCATATTTGTGTGAGAGGGAGAAGGCATAGGTGGTAAAACAGCTTGTCTATAGAATTCTAAGAGAATTTGCAACCGAGGAAAGGATATCTTATTGTCGTCGGTCTGGTTATAAAAATTCTTTACCAAAAGTGTAAACTCTTCTTTATTTTTTTCAATTTATTCATTTTAAGTGAAATCGAAATATTTGTATGCACTTTCTTGTCTTATGTTGACTAGTGTTAATGCAATTTATTGTCGCTCGTTATGCAAATTATTACAGAAAATTGACAAGCATTCGCTGGGTATCTTTTCAAGGCAAGGCAGACTGTCAAAACTTTCAAAATTACTTGGCAAATTGAGGCGAGGTGTCAACTTTCGTGTAACAATTGGCATTATCAGAGCACGCTGAAAAACGATTAAAGATATAGAAAAATAAAGAAAAGTTATTATTAAACTATTAACAAGATGTTTATTTATATAAAAAGATGATACAGTATTGACAAATTGAAATATATGAAGTGTCTGTGTGTGTGTATCGTAGTTGCTTCTGTTTGGATTGTTGTTTATTCGCATATTTGATTTGATATCATGTGAGTTAGTTATGCATTGGCTTAAACGATATTGTACAGATGTTCCTGGGCTATTTGTTTGGCGAGAAAGGTCATGGTGGGAGGAGGTGGGGGCAATTAGCAAAGTTAAACAATACAATAATTACGATTAAAGTGTGTGTGTTTGTGTGTGTCGTATATTATAAATGAAATTAGTTATACAAATTTGAACTTTGTAGCCTGTGCATGTAAGGCAAGTGTATGCAGTGTGTGTGTGTGTGTGTGTGTTTGTGAGTGTGCCGCGTCCTAGACCTCTGTGGACTTCTGCACCGATGGCGTTGGCGACGTGGCCAGCGGAGGCGGCGGTGAGGGCAGTCCGCTATCCTGCGTCAGCTGTGACGCCGGCAATGTGGGTGCAACACGCAAAGGCGTCGCTGCCGCTGCTTGAGGCACGCCCGAGGCTGGCCTATTGTAGAACTGCGTGTTATTAGGCAACACTGGCACGCCCCCAAAGCGATTCTGCACCGCCGCCTGTGGCGTATAGTTGATGGAACTGGCGCCACTTGTGCGACTATCCACGCCACTAAACGTGGGACTGTATTGCTGCTGATGCAGATGGTCGGCCTCCTCGGGCGACAGCGGATGATGGTAGCCAGCCGGATGCAGTGTGCCCGTATGCACGTCAGCCTCATCGAAATCATCGTCATCATCGTGGTCACGGCCCTCCTCATGCTGATCCAGTTCGGTGCCCGAGGCGGAGCGGAGCGAGCGACGACCCGTTTGCTTGGGTTTCTCACCTATTACGTTATTTTTATTAATGTAGGAAATGTCCTTGGCCAATTTTGTACTAGTTCTATTATCACTACCTTCCGATGAGGTCACATCCTCGTCATGCTCATCCAGATCCCATTTCTTAGCTGGAAAATCAATTTGCGGTTTGCCCGGTAATGGTTCGTTCGTGCGATATACTTTATCGTAGGACCTACTTTTTTTCAGCGTGCTCGCATCGGTATCGCTATCGTCCTCGGGCCCATAGTTCAGTGTGCGCAGATTGCGTGCCGAACTGGCCCTTGACCGGGGCAAGACGGGCATCTGCCAGTGCGGATCCTCCTTCAGCTGCTTCTGACGATAGCGATAGACGCCGCAAACGATGCACAGCATCAGGGGCACGATGACGAGTATGATAATGCCAATTGCTATGAAAGCCACACGACGCGTGTAATACACTTCACCTGTACGTCATGAAAACAACAACAACAACAAGAGTAACAAGAACAGTCTGACAGTCAGTCAAGAGTTTGGCAAGGCAATTGATGGATGTATATACTCTAAATCAAATATACTCACGCAGACACTCTGTGTAGCCGTACTCGGGCAGATTCCACAGACCATTCGAGAGACACTCACGACGCTGATCTCCGACCAGAATGAATCCCTCATTGCATTCGAATGCCACCTTGGCACCGGGCATGAAATCAAAGCTAAGTTTGCGACCAAAGCGCGGAGTCTGCAGCACGCCACAAGATACCACACGTCTGCAAGGAGAGGAAGATTAACTAAGGTTGCAAGATCACAAGCAATGCCACAACTCACTGTGCATTCTCCGCCTGCATGTTGACCAAACTGTCGTAGTAGTTCTTGGTGAAGTGCGCCAAATCTCGATCCAATGTCATCGCATAGTCATATTGACACTGCGAACACTCGCCGCACAACTCCTCGGCACGCTCCAGATCATAGGTACGATTGGAGGGCAGGAAGTCGGCTGGATCCATGACGAAGTTCGGCTGGAATGTGGCATTCGAATAGTAGCTGGCCATGCGACCGAACTCGCGTGTGAACAGCGCCGCACCCACATTGGGCACATCGCGATCGGTGAGCATCCATTTGAGGCCAAAGTTGTTGTACACACTGCGCATGTCGTTGAGATTGATCGAAGCCACCTGGCCATTGGGCAGGGTGAAGTCATCCAGCGGATTGAAGCTCCAATTGCCAAAGAGACCGGCTGTTTTATTCTGCAAAGGAGGAGGGAGGTAAGGCATGAAGTGCGGGCATTGAGCTGTCAACTTACTATAAACTTCCAGGGCAAGAAGACACGTCCCGTCATATAGCCCTCGTTCTCGACCACCTCCACGCCAATGCCCGCATCGAACTGCACCACAACCTGGGACTGATTGAGCAAATAGGTCGGCGTGTAGACGGTAACTCCATCGAAGTGCTGGAACTTCAAGCTCTCGCGATCGAAGTACACCTTGCGTCCATCGGCGAGCACATCCAGGCGATAGCGCCAACGTGCGTGCAACGGACGCAGACGCACCTCGATGGTCGTAGTCGTGTTGCCACGCATGGCAACTGCAGTCAGCTGAGTGGCCATAACCTGACCATAGTAATTGGGAGGCAACTGCTGGAAGCGTCCCTGCACCTCGAAGCGTTCACTCTGATCTGTGCTGCGTGCGAGCACGAATTCGCCAAGACCATTGAAGGTGTAGGCGCTGCCGTCGAAGGTGATCAAATGAGGATCTCCGAAGACACCGGCTATGCCGGGTGCCTGATAGGCCACGCAATCCTGCGAGGGGCGACGCTCGAAGCGATAGGTCTCGCAACCCACAGCCTGCTCCTCCTGCCAGTAGCAGCACGAGTAGAAGGGACGCATGTCGTGGAACCACATGGACAGCGATGGCACTTTGCTGGCCTCGTTCCAGGGCATCTTGCCCAGGTTGTGAATACGACGCGGACGGGAGCCCCACATCTGATCGTAGGTCAGCATGAGGAAGCCATAGCGATCGTAGCAACACTGCTGCTCGGCGCCCTGGGCACTAGAGGGGAGAGTGAAGGAGTTAATCAAATGTATATAGAAGGTCTAGTTGTGCTGCTACTTACACTGGCGTGCCACTGACCACACAATGAATGGCACCACGATGGCGCAAACAGCTGGGATTCGAGTCCTTGTCGCACTCGCGATCAGGGCGATAGCGACCCTTGTCCAGCACTGCCTGCTCAAGGGTGCAGGGACACAGCGGCAGGTCGGCAGCAAAGTTTCTACATGACAAAATGGATTTGAGATTAGTTAGTTTGTTGCCAATGTCTGTCCAATTAGGCAGCGGAGCATATTCCCCCGACAGCTCCGACAGCATTTTAATTAGCACAACATGCAAATGCAGTCGACCTTACCTGAGGAAACGGTCGGCGCGTATCCAATTATCGCAGAGGGCGCGGGACCAGCGTTTGCCATGCTTCTGCTCCCACTGCGGCGCCATGTACCAGGCCAATGGAATGGGTCGAGACCACAGCACACTGTCGAATTAGCAGATACGATATATAGATCACATTAAACTCATATGCCACAACAATTGTCAGCTAAGTGCATTATAACATGTCGATTGCCACAAATTGAATTACTCCAGTTGCAGCCACAAATACGCGTCTCACATTCGCAGCCCCGAAAAAGGAAAGTTGTGCGCGTGTTGCTCATCAAATGCAAATTAAACACGAAATGAAATATATTTTATATTGGCGTTGCGTACTTAACGACACCCCAAGGTAACATAAACCCAAATCCCAAGCAAGAACATCTGCAAATTTGGCTAATTTTCACACACAAAAATTCGCACGAAGAGAAATGTAAATTCAGGCCTGGGCAGGATTCTATTTCCGTTTCCTGCGAAGTTTAGGTTTAACAGGGGAGAATTTAATATTTTTAGCTAGTGCTATTCTTTGGAATTTAATGGCAGCACCAGGCACTGTCCCTGGCTAAGGCTTTTATGGCGCCGAGCATCCTTTATGAGCTTTTAGCTGCTGCAAATACTTCAAGTTTAAGTGCGAAATAATTACAAAGCGTAATAAAAAATAACAAGAATGTTGCTCCGCAGCCACATACCCTAGCAAGTGCAGAGTTGGCTTACTCCCCCTGGGTAAGTGCCTGCCAGGAGTGGGAGACTAAGAGAAAAGGCTTAAGCCAATCTATGCAAATGAAGACAAAGCAACAAGGCGAGCTAAGTGCCAAGAAGCTGTGGCCATCGAAAACACATTTCGCTAAGCTATTGATTAGCTATTGCTCGTAATTACAAGCTGCCATCTACCAAGCTGGAGCTGGAGCGAATGCCGAACTAATTGCTACCCGGAGGGAGCAGAGCCAGCTCGATGATGATGACGCTGCAACAGGGGCCAGGCAGCACTTTGACTTTGCGAAACTGTGTGGCAAATTGAATAAAAATATGAACAGCACAAGGAGCAGGAGCAGGAGAAGAACGAGCTGGGGCAGCTGACACAACTAAAAGTCAATTAAAACATAATAAACAGTGGCCCAAGCCACGCCGGACAACGTGGCGCTGGGCAGCACTTTGTCTACTTACGGACTAATGGCCAAGTTGGAGTATTGCTCGGGCTGTGTGAGGTTGATCTGCAGGAAGCCAAACTGCATGTCATTGTTAATGTTGTGGCGCGTCAGATAGTTCGATGGAGTGATCACATATTGACCCGTATTGGTGTAGCTAGCCTCGATGACATCGATGTACTCCAGTTGTGGTTCGATTTTCGTCTCACGGTAGCCCCACAACGAGATCATCACATTGGCATTGGCGTTCGAGGTCAAATTGAAGGCATTCCATGTGATGCGAATCTCACTGGGATTCTTCTTGTGCACATCATCGGTGGCAAAGAAGATCTTCTCGGTAGCAGCGGCAGGAGTCTCTACAAAATACTTGCCGCGCCACTTGAAACGCTGTGTGCCCACGGAAATCTGGAAACGAATGTATCCCTCGGCCTTGAGGAACGGCTGCACGCATATCACACGATTACGATCCACATAGGTGCCCAACACAGATTCCGTATCGAAGTGACAGGTGACACGAATCAGTGGATCAAAGCATGGTCCCGTTATGTTAACCACTTGACCGCCCAACATGTTGCCCGACTCGGGCGCAAATGTCAGCGGCAGCAGAGCAGCATCTGTCAGAGTGGGAATAATTTGGTCAGTCACCAAAGCCACATTGCAATTGCAAAGTTCCAAACCGAAACTCGAAACTCATTTATACGCACCAATATCCTTGTTGCAGGATCCAATTAAAATTTGCTCATCGATGCGGAAGATGTGACGTCCGGGGAAACCGTTGCCCCAGCCCCGATTGGCCAAGTCTCGAATGACCATGTTCTGGCTGTATGGTTTGTACTCGTACGCCTGGGTACCGTTGCCAGCGTTGAAACCGACCTGCATAATATTAAATACAAATAGTGAATATATGTATTACTTCTCTTCATCTCTCTCTGTTTTGACTTCACTTTGATTGCACAAAATATGAATGTCATTCAATTAAAATTATGAAGTGAGCAACTTACTTTGCAATTAGAAACTTTTGACCATTAAACGTAAATTCAATTTGTGCCAATTTGACAACTCTTGAAAACATGTAAGCAAAGTTTTCGAACTATGTTTAATTAACACAAGTTGTAATGAGCTGCTAATTCTAAAAGGTTGACTTCAAAATACACTTTAAAACAAAGTTTTCGTTGTGATATGCTAAACAGAAAGCAGCACTTGCTATCGATATGTGCGCAACTCGATCGATAGACAGCACTGGCTGTTAAACTCTAACAGAATGTTGTCTTCTATCCCTCCCTGTTAACTGACTGTTGAAATCGAACAGACTGTTGGCTTCTATCTCTCACTGTTAATCGAACAGACTGTTGTCTACTATCTCTCACTGTTAACGGACTGTTGAAATCGAACAGCAATGTAAAGCTCAAATACAAATTCCATTATACAACATGAAAAAAAAATAAATATTGTATTATATAACAGGATACGTAAAAAAAAGTTGTAATTGGTTAATGAAAACTAAAAAAGGCAATCATTATCGATAGGCAAGAAATTAGATCGAATTCATGATGGCAGTAAGAGTTGTCTTCTATGTTATCTCTCCTTGTTGAGATCCAACAGACTGTTATCTGTTATTGCTCGGTCACAGTGTGACAAAATATATTGTGAGATGGCAAAGTTCAAATAAATACGATAAGCTTGTCATACCCTCATTCTATTGTAATTAAAGCACAATTTCCAGGAATATCAAGTGAGCTAAGCTGTCAAAATTAATTGGCTCTGCAGCATAGTGGAAACTTTAGCAAAGTTTCCATAACTATCAGTGCGCAAATACGATACATGTTTGTGGCAAACCAAACCAGAGCAGTCACAGCATGAAGCATGCAACTAGGATTGCAAATTTTGCAGTACAAATTATAACAACAAATTAAAGTTTGAAATGTGAAGTGAATCAAAATCGGCAACAAAGAGAAAGCCAACGAAAACTTTGCCGTTGCTTGGTAACCGTCAATAATGAACATTGCGGTGCTTGCAGCGCGCATGTGTGTGTGTGTGGGTGTGCGTGGGAGATGTGTAAGTGAATTTCCTTTTGTGTAAAGTGTTTAATTAAGTGCGACCAAAACGGCAATGAGAGCGAGAGACGACAGAGAGTTCAGGGTTGCCTAGTGACTTACGTAAGCTGGAGTTCCGCCCTCGCCCTTGGTGGTATCACCGCCTGCCTCGGTGTGTGAGAGCCAATTGAGGACCGCGTAGTTCCAGATGGCATATGTGTAGACCTCATCGGTGGCGAGCACCATTTGGAAGGTGTTTGTCTGCAGGGGAAAGGTAAATAATAAATATCATTCATTTCTTTTCATGCAGCACATGTACTTACCGTGAAGAGCGAGTTATCGATGCCACCGGCAAAGGAGACGTTCTTCCAGGTGGCGATCACCACGTGCTTGGGCACAAAGGTATCGGCGCCCACAACTCCAGTGCGAATGTCCCACATTGTGCGCTCTCGCACCTCGACGCCGAAGCGGTCTGTGCGGCCCATCAGATCACGTACCACCCTGTGTTAACATGCGCAATATAGATGGGAATTCGTAAGTCAAGAGTTCAAGCGTAAGTTAATGTATGTATGTGTGTGTGTGAAGATGACATAATGCGAAATCAAATCAATGCCTGGGAATATGCTAAGGGTAAAAAAGTTGGGCGTCAGGCTGCTCGCGTATATGAAGATAAATGGATGCGATGCTTGGCATATAAATCAACATACGGCCGGAATGCTGATTTGCAAACATGTTGGCCATATTTAAATATAGATTTTTATGTATTTTACGCTCTTGTGCGCACTTTCAAGTCGCGCCAACGTGTCGTATGATTTATATGCTTTAATTATTCATTGCGCCTGCCAGAGTAAATAGGATTTGGTCTTTGTTGTGCTGCGTACTGCGTACTCGACTCGACTCGATTTTCCATTTTCGGCTTTAGCATGCATTATTAAGTAATTCAAGGCAGTCGAAGAGAGCTTAAAGCATTCAATACGAATCTATAAATACACCATATGGTGTATACAAAGACTATATGTGTGCATTTGTTTATTTATATCACTTGTTAGTGCAAGCAATTGCTCTCTAATAGCCTTGTCAACCAATATCCTTGTAATTACTCCAACCAAGACAGCCCGTTTATCAGAGCTTTTATTTTAAGTTCTTGAATTATTTAATAACTTGCAATAATTGCTGCATTGAAACTTGCAAATACACACACACACATACACATATGTTTGTGTGTTTAATTTAATTTCAGTGCGCTGTGTGTGTTTTCTTTGCGGATAAACGAACGTATTTGTAATTAAGTGAAATCGTTTGAGTATATATGGTATTCCTGGGTAAAAATCACAATATTTTTGTATGTGCGTCGCATGTTGCAACATTGATAAATGTTGGCAATATTTGCATTTGCCCAGCCAGGCAACAATTTATTGATTTCATGCTACGTTTCAATTGGAAAGACTGAATCGAAGCAAACACAGCACGCTGCCAAAGGGACACAAACCAAATACAAAACGACTCATGAATGTGCATTCGTCATTTACAATGCACACACACAAGGACCGCACAACATGGCGTATGCGCAACATATACTAATTTAGAATTCAACGAGCCCCACGAAAAAATTGCAAGCCTGTGCGAAAGGAAGAAGTAAACAGCAATAAATGCAAATGTGTGAGTGTTAAATTATTACAAATTGGCATCGTATTATATTGTTTGCTAAGTATGTCGGCCTATTTGCCTATTTAGCCACCGCATAACTCTCTCGTTGCCGTTGCTGTTGCTGTTGCCGATGCAATTATGGCCCTCATAAATTATAACGGACAGCAGCTGGCAATCGAAAATAAATTGCATTTGGGGCCTCAGCTGACTGAAAACACATGCTGTCCACATTGTTAGCGCAACCGACAACCAACAACCAAAAAAGGCCAACGAAAGCCGCAAAAAGTGCCAGCATGATGTAAAAATAGAAGGAACACAGTGCAAGCAAACAAGCTGGCTAAGGACTCGATTGTATGCGACTAGCAGTTACCCTGTTGTGGCTTTGGAAACAAATATTTCTTTACAGTTTTATGTATCAAAACTCTGTCGATATTAGCAACAACATATCAACATTGATATCACACAAATATATGTTACGATAGATCTGATATCGTTTGCAGTTTTCGGCCCTATTATCTCGACTTTTGTCAATATTTGAATTATTAATAAATGAGAGAGAAGTGTGAGCTAAAGAAAAATCAGCCAAAGAAGTCAAAATAAACTAAATATTTAGATATATCGATAAAATATCAAACATGTTCTAAGCATATTTAACTTATTTATTGCGTTTTGGTATTGATATTTCAATATTGATGCCCATCTCCAGACTTGCCTAGTTACTCTAGCCATGTAATCCCTTGATATTAAATAAAAATATTTCAATATATCGAACAAATATCAAACAGGAATCTTTGACTTTTGCGTCGCACTTAAGTATCCATAGCACGACATCACGTTGTCGATGTGGATCCCTAGTCTTAATCATCCTAGTCATATTTACTCATGATGTTTAAAAATATTTGGATATATCAAACAAATATCAAACATGGTGTAGGCATCTTCATCTTCTTGTGCTTTGGAATCAATATTGCAATATTAATGCCCATCTTTAGACTTACCTAGTCATCCTAGTCATAAAATCTCCTGATATAAAAAATATTTCAATATATCAAACAAATAACGGACTGGAATATTTAACTTTTAGGTTGCATTTGAGTATCGATATCAAGATATCAAATTGTTGATTCCCTTTTCTAAACTTAATCAATCTAATCATATTCACACATGATATTTAAAAATATTTCGATATATCGAACAAATATTAAACGTCTTAACATCCCTTTTTTACTTAATTATCGCATTTCGAACAACCCTGCAATCTAAGCTTCCTTTTTACAGCACAAAATGTATAAAGTGAAAGGCCAAAAAACCGCACAGTGAAAACCTCATGCCACAAAGAGACAACTCAGCCCGCACAAACACCACACACACACACACACACACACACACACACACACAGTTGCACAGAGGAAACATGCACATGCACTTGCATACTTTATCATTTGCTTTGTCCCCCGCCCCCTTCTTGGTACTGCTTAGCGCGGCGCAGCTGCCTCTGCCATGAAACTTTAAATGTCTGCAATTGACATTCAAGCAAAAATAGAAAAAACACATAAAAAAATAGTAACGGAAAAATTGTCACACAGCCTAAAATGCGCGCGCAGCAGCCAAGTCAGGCCAACAAGTATGCACGTGTTAGTAAGCCAAAAAGCCATATACATAGATACAAACACACACACACGCACACACACAGAGCGCAGGCGAGTAACAAAAGTAATGGAAACTCGCAGGGCTCATATATAACCACGCCGTGCTGCTCGTTTCGCCAGCGTCGTCAGCGTCTCTTTCAGGCGGCTGCCACCTCCACCAACAGCAACCCTTCCCCCCTCCCCCTCCCTCTTCCTGCTCACTTGCCACTGCGCCCCCGCACACCCCTCGCATTTGGCATGCCAGTTCTTGAACTACGCCATTATGTACTTTATTGCATACATTCGGGCGCCGTCGACGACGCCGCTGCCGCTGCCTCTGTCTCTGCCTCCGCCTCTGTCTCTGCTGCTGCTGCTGCTGCTTGTGTTGCCGCCACAGTTTTGTCTGCATTTTGGGTTAAAATGCCTTTTTCACAGTTTTGCATGAATCAGTCGACGTCTCTGTCTGAGTTTTCTGCGCGAGTGTGTGTGTCTGTGTGTGTAAATGAAAGTGAAACAATGGCCGTACTTAAAGAAAATAGCGAAAATTGCATATACGCTGCACGAATGCTTCGAGTCGACGCGAAAAGCAGAGCACATAAAAGGAAATAGTTCAACAAAATGGGGCAAGCTGGCGCAGTAAGCAACGGCTAAAGTTGATCAACTTGAGGCAACTTCAAGACGTTGCACTTGCCGAGGCCTTAAAGCCAGATCAACTCCATGACTTTAATGAGCCTGGGCGTGAAAATTGCCTGGCCACGCCCAGCAACAGCGTGTTTTAATTGTGGCCAGCCTCGGAGTGAGTGGGCAGAGAGGCAGGGGCGGCACTCAGGCATACTCATTGCCCTTGGCAAACAACAATTAAATGCTCAACGCCGCCGATTTGCACACTTGAACGCTCAACAAACACTTTTTGAGAAACTTTCACTAACAATTGCTGTGGAGGTAATAATTTCAGTTAGGGTATTACACACGGCATGTGTAAAGTAAAGGTTAACTTGAGGTGCAAAATATACATGACGAAGACCTAATATTATGTCTTTCTGAATTGTGAAATGAGTTCCTGTTTTTGCCTTTTTTAATTGCAATTAGATTGTGTTATTCTTTCCCTAACCAATGCCTAACAACACTCTGGCAACTCTACTAGGGCCACACTCGATCTTAATAAGTATCAAGATTCCACAATCGATTACGACCCTGATTATCTTATCGATAAGTCTTAAATAAACTTTAATAAGGCAACCTTTTTAAAACTTCATCTTCTTCTTCGACATATATTTTAAATATCAAATATAATTGTTGTGAATTGAAATCTGTTGTTATATAAGACAGAGAATTCAATTTAACACTAAACAAAAAAATTAAAGCCGAAGGTTTTATTTCCTTCTTATATCCTCTTCAATCGTTCCAAGATAGATCAAATTACTAAACTAACTGCAAGGTTATTATGAGCTCCTACTTTGTTGTTTCTGTTGGAATAAATGTGTACGCCTTGATCTGTAATGTTAATTAGCATAAGAGCTGTTATGGTAAAGCATAATGTAATGTTAAATAACATAATGAAGTCAATACTTCACTTGCTCGTAATAAATATTTTAAATAGAAAGGAAGTGCACGAAGCACAAGCTCGTTAATTAAATAAATATAATATAATACAATAAACAAATCCAGTTCATTATCAACAGTTTCTTCCTATATTAAAACTCTCAATAAACTCTAAATAAATAGCAAATAATTCAAATCTAAAATTCTATTCTATCGTGCAGAGTACAACGTCTTTGCCATGCCACAGTTACATCAAAACATTAAACACAACGAGCTAGTGCTGCAAAAGAATCGAAGGAGAATCGATTATATCGATATTTTGAAATTTGAGAAAAGAATCGATACTTTTTCAGAAAATCGATATATCGAGTAAATCAACTCACACTATGCATTATTGCATTCGCGTTGGCTGGGTAAGTAAAAGTGTTTTACAAATTATACAAATAGTTTACATATTTTTGATAATTGGATTGTTTTAGTTTGATTCGAATGGTTTACGGGCACATCTTAGAGGATGGATAAGTTTCTTGGCAGAAAACTTGAGTTTCTTTGATTAATTTTATTCAAAAGAAATGCATTTACAACTTGTGAGTATTTCAGGTGCGGCAGTTGTTGATGTTGAAGATTCCGATGAAGAAAACACGAAAAGAATAAAATATGTAAAACTGGTGGGAATACGAAAATCTACAAAACCACTGTTAAAAATCTGGCTATAACCAGATTTTCGATTAATCGATTATATCGATATTTTCCCCCTAAAAGATCGGAAAAATCGATTCTGCCAAATATCGATTATTTTGCAGCACTACAACGAGCAACATGTGTTTGTGTAATTAATCGCGGACTCGTCATGAGTTTAATCTTGCCGGCAGTAAGTAAACGACTCGGCTTACGCAGCGTATGCGCAACGCATCTACCGACATTACGCTCGCCTCGTCACTTGGCTAATCTTGCACGCAGTGTTAACTATAAGCGCGTAATTTAATTGATGTGTGTGAGTGTGAGAGAGTGTGTAAGTAGAAGTGCCTGTCTGCGCGTCTGCTGGCATTGCAAATTGCTATCAAGCTTCTGGTCTCCCTTGCTTTTTCCTTCACTCTCACTGCTCCATTTCTCAGTTTTCGCTTTTGCGCCAAGCGAAGTTATTTAAATTAAATTCCAACCAATGTTCGCCCACACACCCACTCACGCACACCCACACCCACACACTTCAAAGTTGCGTCCAGCATTTTTGCCAAGACAATTAAATGTCAGAATGTTAACCTCGTACAACCCTTTACCATTTACCCTTTCACTGTACACCCTTTGCTTCTAGCCGGGAACAGTGTCCGTGTCCGACGGTGATAGTTTGACAAATTGTCCACATCTAACTAAAAACTATGGAAATGTATAGCAGAATAAAAATGCATCGGACATGCCGTGGCCATTGTCATATTGCTGCTCCCGTTCTGTCGCTAGTTTCACTAGTTACTGTTCCAACAACAACAACAACAACTACAACAACAACAATAAACGCGCTTTACAGTCCGTTAATTGCTTTGTCGCACCAATTTGTCAGATGTCGCCGCATGAGTGGACACTCTTTTGACAGCGAAGCATGCCCAAAGAGCGAATATGAGAACTGTCGGCTAGAGATGGGCACGTGAGCTGCGCTACAACATGATTAGCAAGAGATGAGACTAGAGATGAGTACATAAAATATACCTTGATATACTTAAGATCAAGTAAACCACGCTGAACAAGACATTAATATCGATTAGAGATGGACACGTGAGTTACAGTACGTGAATACTGAGGTAGGCACCTATTCATAGCATGATTTACTAGACAAATGGATAAAAAAAGGTAGAATAGTCTAGAGAAAACGTACGCATGACTAGACTTTATATCATATATATGCCCTTTTCAATAAATTTATATACATTAGAGATGGTCACGTGAGATATAGTGTATTAGTGGTGATTTTATGACCTATTCGCAGCATGATCTACTAGAGATGGGCACATAAAATACAGCACGTTTGTTCAGAGATGGGCAGCCTTCAAGTATATAAAAAGGCAGCACGATTGGAATAGATTGGTAGAATAGATTAGAGATGAAAAAAAGCACGATTGACTAGAGATGACATGTGCCCTTTTTTAATAAAAGTATATCCATTAGAGATGGGTACGTGAGATAGAGTGCAATAGAAACGTTTGTATGACCTATTCACAACATGATTTAATAGAGATTTGCACATAAAATTAATACAGCACGATTGTTTAGAGAAGAGCACTCTTAAAATATATCAAGAGGAAGCACGAATGGCAAGAGGTGAGCTCGTGACTCACGGTTGCTTACACATAAAAACTTCAGCTACAATAAAATGAACTACAGAAGAGCAAATAAGCTAAGAAACAATTGGCTAGTGATGAGCAGGTGGGCTTAAGTTAACCTACTTCTTAACGATTTTTTCAGCCAGCTAGTTTAAAAATCTCTCATAACTCATCTCACATCACTTTGGCGTTATTTTGCGCGCCTCTTGCTCTTTTTCATGCACTTTTTCGAGAGGAACGCTCATAAATAATGGCCACAAAAAGGAAATCGACCTTGTTTCGCGAAACAATGTTATTGAATACTTCATGTAGCACACACACAGGGGAACCGCAACAACCTATGCAAATTCCTTATACGCTTTGGTTCTGCACTGTTGACAACGCATCGGCTAATTATATGCGATGTCTCTTCATTTTATTTTCGCTAATTACAATACAAACCTCGCCCACACAGCAGCAGCAGCAAGGACAAAAGTCAAAAGGATATTTTGGGCAACCATTCTCTCATTAGCATAAACAGCAAAACAAAAAGATTCCGCATAATTTCGAATGCATGTGCCATGAAAAGTTTCGTGCATTCAGAAGTGAATTTAATTATTCGAAAATGGGCGAAGCAAATTTTCCAACAGACTCCATCTAGCTAGCACCATATCGTAGGCGTACAGTGCGCATCGTATTGCCAATTTACTCGTTTCGAGTTGACGTGCATGAAAAATACAATACCGAAGTGCGGAGAACCAAAGCCCCATCGAACCCCCAATGACAACATAATGGAATTGCCTCGCACACACATACGTACGTGATGGAGCTGTCGTCAGATGAGCAACTGTGCGGGCAACCATAAGGATGCCAATTTTCAGAATTCTAGCTGTTTTTAGCTAGTAAAACTCTACTTATTTTCCGTTGTGTCATAAATTTTAGAATAGAAATAGAAATTTAAATGGAAATAGAAGTAGAAATTAAAATACAAATAAAGCTGGCAGTCGATTCTGTATAGAAAATCTAATCTTACTAAAAGAGGATAGACAAGCAGACTTCTTCAATATTTAACGTATTAAATGTTGCATACTTGGCAGGGAGTGGCTCGGAAATGAGTAACTTCTCAAATTGACTTCTTAAATAATTTATTTATTGATTAACCAATCGCAAATAAATTTTTTAAATCATTTGGATTCTGTAAGTTATTGTGTTTACCAAAAACAAATTGTCTTGCATTTATATTATGCTTAAAATCGGGTTCATACGATTTAAGATGGCCGAATAGGGCGTGGCAAAAATTTAAAATAATCTTTGTCATATTTTTCACGTTTTCCCAGCTGTTACAGTCTTTTAAATCTAGATTAATTGATTGAAATTGAGGAACAGTTAGAGAGATAGACCCAGTTGCCTTTACCGATTCGGATATTGATGCTGATTAAGAATATGTATAGTTTGTTGAGTCTTCTTCTGCCTATTATAAACATTTTCGGCTAACACTTTGCTGTATAATCTTTCCATTTCAGGGAAAAACATAAACTCGGGCAACAGAAGTCGAGCTAGTACTTAGCATGAACTTTACTATTCATTCAATGAGTTAGTTACCTACGTGTATAGCTTGTTTAGCCATTTTTTGGTTTATTGTGTCAGCTCTATGAGCCGCAACCTGTGTGTGGGCGTGGCCATTTTGATATGAATACACGCATAAAGGCATTTCGCTGATTTCAGCAAACCTGACAGCTCAGTGGGTAACAAATGTGCTGCAGATATCACGGCACGAACGCGGAAGGGAAAGAGGTTGAAGGTGGGGTTGGGAATGGGAAGGGGGATATATGTAACTGGATAGGTAGATGCTGCTGGTCCGACTGCGTGCAAACAATGCAGAATGCAGAAAGTGCTGTGGCAATAAATGACAGTAACTAGTCAGAAACAATAACAACGAGCATAACCGGGCACAATGTGCAGGCGGAAATGGAGCTCGACCATGGCAAACATGGTGAATGCTGCTGCACAACAAACAGGCGCACACGTATGCATATACATGTGTGTGTGTGTGTAAAAGCGAAGTGATTTTAAATATGCAAATGCCAGAAGAAACTAACTATAATTGTGATTATAAATGCAAACGAAAGAGCGTGTGCTTTGCGGAAGTGTGTAGAGATTTTCTGCTCAGTCTAACGTACCGGAAGTAGACACCCGGTGTGCGCTGGTCCAGATCGGTGGGATAGATGCGTCCAACACGGCATTTGCTGAAGAAGATGCCCATAAAGGAGGGATCTCGCTTGTTGGGCCAGTCCTTGATGGGAAACACCAGCGGGTAGGTGAGATACTCCGGTGGGTCAGAGAACTCCAGATAACCATTAAGGGAGAGCTAAATAAAGGGAAGAAATATATATATTAATATAGATATATATATAGTCCAATATATATACTGTACTTACGCGTGTGTAGTTGAAGCGGAAGCCGTAGAAGGGCATCTGGAAGTTGAGATTTTTGTGCAGCTGCGTCATCGAGGCGTGAATGTCCTTCTGATAGTCGCCATTGCCGCCATATTGGTCGCGGTCGAAGAACCAGTACATGAAATTGCTGCGCAGCTCGGCCAAGCGGGCGGCGGTGATGGTATAGCCTCCAGCTGCGGTTGAGGGTGTATCGGGCGGCGCCACATTGCTGTTGGGATCTAAAGACAGTAGAAAGAGGAGAGAGAGAGTGAGTTATTATATTATTTTCAGCCCAAATGTCTTTTCGTTCACAATTATTAAGAGATTTCAGCAGCAAATCCTCCCCAGATTACGTATTCACTTTTCCAGCTGACCGTGCTGCGCATTATTTCAATTTAGGCCGGATGCACGCCCTGCTCTGCCCTGGCTCCAGCTGTGGCTTGCAATCTTTGCCCGCGAGTTTTTGCTTCTTGCCACTTGCCGCCTATCTTCATTTCTTGCAGCTTCCTGCTGCTGACTCACTTACAAAATGGCTGCCGCGGTGGCCTGCCCGTGGCATGCCGTGCACTTAGCCATTAAAGGTCACAGTTAATATTCATTTCAGTTTTGCCAGCTACAGTTTTCCGTGTGTTTCGCTTTGCGCTCTCCTTCTTCTACTTCTTCTTCTCGTGCTTCCTTCTTTATGGTCGCACATTTTTCTTTCTAATTTCTTTGCCTTTTTTAAAGCAATTTAAAGCGAGCTAAGCTCCAACTGAACTGTCTAAGTGCTATGCTAAAGATCTCCGGGGACACAAAGCGCTGCGTTGCACGTGGTACGTGCCAAGGATTGCAATTGAAGAGTTTAAGTCGAGGGGAAACTATTTTTCCATTCTATCTATGCAATGTGCTCAGGCATGCGAAGAGCCAAGCACCTCACTGTACTCGTACCATAATTTATTGCGATGCCAAGCAGCTTTTGCAAGTATAAAAGATTATGGCAAAACACTTTAAATGCAATTGTGCTGCACTTAAAGGCATTATAGCAAGCATTGCTAATTTGAACCACTTCAAACAAGTTGCAATAATAGAATGCAAATCAGCTTAAGATGAACAGAAATTCGAAAGAAGAGTGTAGAGTGAAGTACGCTTCTCATTGGCAATATACGAAACATTTAATAATAAATTAATAATTACCAATATACATTTCTCGCACACAAAACTTAAACGTTAAAGTGCAAATCAATTAAGGCTTCAACAATACACGAGTACAGGGCCGTATCGAAGGTGTCGGGTGCGCCTTTGCATAACTTATTGGGGCCACTAGAGCCACAAATGTCTTGCTTTTAAATATATTGTGTTTTCGATTGGAGGAACATTTGATAAATAATACTTATAAATACTTATAATAAAAAACATATTAAATAATACTAATGACTTCTGACTTATTGCTTGGTAATATACTGTCAGAATCAGCATTAGTTTTTTGCCCTCTTATTTTCGATTGATAATATTTTCAATCATTTTTATCATTCTTATACCAATTCCATTCAATCATTCTTATATTTTTTCCTGATACATTTTAATAAAATTAATGAAAATTAAATAAAATTGAACTATATAAAATTAAATCTAAATTTAATTATTTTAAAAAACTTTATTTTCAACTCTATACTCAATTGCTATAAAATAATTTTGATAACTTATTTATATCTTATTTATAATTCAATCGACTGCATTTAGTTAACTTTAAATAAATATCCGTGTTCGCTCTTGTTTCAATAACTGGGGCCCTTACGCAGCACACAACCTGCACACGCCTAGCTACGGGCCTGCGCAATATTTGTGGCCACTTTATCGACTGACAGACAACGACAGTTATACTATAGTATTTCATTTATGCATAGTCTATAATTAATTAAGAAGCACTCGAGCTCGGCGGCAATTAATGCATCAATTTGCAACGAGGCATTCATGTTTTATCCATTAAACTCTGCTCTGCTCCTGAGAGCATGCTCGGCAGTTATGCGGCCCTTGTAATGCTGGCGATAATTATTGCTGGCAGTTGGCTAATTAATCGACCGTTGAATGCTGTTGTGCCACGACAATTAGTAGCAGTAGCAGGAGGAGGAGGAGGAGAAGGAGGAGTATAGAGCAATCTTTTCTTTTTTCCTTTTTCGCGCAGCTGTCGCAGAATGGATCAGTTTTTAATCTATTTATGAATCAGTGTCGAGTTGGCAGGCCATAAAACATAATATAATGTCATGGCACGCTAATCCTTTTCGAGTCTGCACAGATGGTGGTATATGGCACTCCTAAGAGCATCTAGGTGTGGATTAGCCGCAGCAGCAGCAGCAGCATTTGCTTGATTTATGGCCCTGCCCTTGAGATTGGGTTTTCAGAGTAAAATTGGTGCGAGGAAAATACGCAAAATTCGCGTGCTCGGGTTGCATTTTCATTGGAATTATTTCGCGAGCGCGTTTTTTTCGCAAATTTCCCGGAAACGCACAAGGCGAGCGAGCGCGAGTCAAGTATACGTTAATCCGGGGCAACTTTTTAGGGACCGCACCTCATTGACAACTACCTGCAGTACATGTACCACAGGTAGGCAGCTGCAGCTGTCATCTAGGGTAGGTAGGGCCGAGAGTCCCGGGGATGCTATATAAATTGAGTGACTGCCAGGAAGTTCAACACATTCGTTTCTCGAACTTCGCAACGTGAACATCGCAACAATTCAAGATGAGCATCAGCACATTCAACTTCCAGTTCTACAACTACAAACTGCCGGCAGAGGTGCCGCTAATGCCCGTGACAAGTTTCAGTGAGCTTGAAATGGACATCGATGAGGAGGAGATGGCAACAGCTACACTGCCGATTACCTCGACACCTTTGGCAGCAGCACGGCCGGCAACACCTACGCCACGCTATACCAGCGAACTAGCCTTGGCAATTAACGGGCCACAAGTGTTGGAGGAGAAAGCCCAACAAAAGCCAGTGACCAGGCCATTGCAGGAGCTGCGACCACAGCTGCACAAGCCACAGAAACGCTGGTCCATGGAATTGCGCGAAAAGATTCTCGAGATGTCGAAGCGCAACAATGCATCCGATAGTGAGGGCTCTGTGGCCGATTTGCAGCAACGTTTCATGCAGAATTTGCAACACAATGACAGCAAGGAGGAGCAGAAGGAGAAAGAGGGGAAGGTGGAGGAGGAGCAGGACCCACGCAGTGTTAGCGACAAAATCAACTTTTTCAACAAGCTAACCAACACCTTTCAATCCGCCCGTGGTCCGAGCCCTTCGAACAACAACAACGGGAATCGCTTCATATCGCTACTACGCTCCAGTCGGCCACAGGGCATGGCCACCATCACGGCCTCACAGGGGGCTGCCAGTGGCATGCCACCACCGAAGCCCAAACGTGTTGGCGCCGCATCGTCGACCTCGTCATTGTCGTCGACGTCGTCGTACAACATCATCAACAAGGACAACGGACACTCGTGGCAACATCAGTTTGCCGTGCCAGCAGTGCCCCCAGTGCAACGCAAATGCTCGCTGCGCCGCAAGCCATCGATGGAGAAATCACGAGCCAGCATCGCGCGTCAGAATTCCAATGTCTCATTGAAGCCACAACGCCATGCCATGATGGAGGATTTGAGCCTGGTCGTGCCCGTAAGGCTGCGCATTGCCGAATACGAGCAGCGCATCTCGATGAGTGCCGTCTAGTAAGTGAGTGAGTGAGTGAGTGCACTGGAATGCAATTAGGACAGCATTCACTCTGCATTCACCCGCGCCGCGTGTGCCATTTAGCGTTAGCTCCCAAGGATATTCTAATCTAAGCCCCTTAATGTTAATACTAATACTTTATACTAGTTCCTATCGAGTGTTCAACATAGCCAACATTTAATTTTGTAATATTTTAAAATCAAATAAAGTCAAAGAAAAGAAACAAATTGAAAGAGAATTTACATTGTGGTAAAAGGGAAAGGAAGACCTTCATGGTACCTTGGATAGTAAATTTTACAGTGTATATAAAGAGTCTAGACTAGAAAAGAAAGAAGGTACAGTATAGTTCGCGCTTAACACCTCGCTAGTGAAGGATTCCTGTGAAAATCATTGAAGTTGATTCTATAATTGAATGCTTTATCTTTAAAAATCAAATGTAAAACAGTAGAAGCTGAAATGAGTTCGAAGACTGATGTCTTAGTATGGAATGATGTAAATCGATTCATTAATTATTTCATTCATTCATTAAGTTTTGATATTTTTTTCAGGTTTTTTTTCGTTTATATTGAGCAAACTTTATATGAGAAAGATCAAAATTGAAACAAACAACACATTATAGAATGCTACAATATTTATCGCTTTTCTTAGGATAAAATCTATCCAGAAATATTGCAGTCCATTGATAATATTAAAAATTTTAAGCCCATGGATTCTATCAACTATTCCTTTGCATGTTATCATTCTGTATAGCAAACTTTATATGAGAAGGATCAAAATTGTAGCAAGTACAACATATAAGAATTAAGCTATTTAGCGCTTGTCCTTGAAAATATACGTATATAGCGATAAATACAGCAATTCATCGAAATTATTAAATATTTATAGGTTCTATCGATAATTGCTTTGATTGTTCTCATTCTATATAGTAAACTTTATATCAGAAAGATCAAAATTGTTGCAAACAAAAAAATTAGAATGCTATTTAGCGCTTTTCTTAGGCATATCGTCTATTTATCGATAAATGAAGCAGTTCATCAATAATATTTAAAATTTTAAATTCATAGGTTCTATCGATAATTCCTTTGTTTGTTATCATTCTGTATGTCTTAGACATCGCATTGTAGATATCACATTAATACATATGTATGTATATAGAAAGTATATATCTTTTAAATGGAAAATGATGCAATGCAGGAAACTTATTCACATCTAATATACCCAATAACTTTATATATATCTTTGTGTAATTAAAGTTATTTATAGTATGACTAATAAATAAACGAGTGCCTTTCTTAGTAATGTGTACGCTATATATGAATTGATATCAACTCCTGATTACACGGCCCTCTGCTGGTCGAGGCTATCGGAATTGTTGTAAACTGAATCATGCATTGAGACTACACAATAAAACCCGTTGGCTACATTGATACACCCAACTATATACCGGATTTCATACGTTCTGCCTCTAGCTCGGCGCTCTCATGCTTTGTTTGGTTTGTGAAACAAAACAACGAAACAACCGTTAGCCTTATGTGTGTGTGTGTGTGTGTGTGTGAGTGTTTTATCTTATCGAGGCGCTTTGCGAGTTGGGGGAACTAACGCACAAAGAGGCAAGTTAACTCCCCACGCATACACCTGTCGGGATTGCGTCGCCAAAAGTCGAACAAGTTATCGAGCAAATATTGGGGATGATAAGATAGCCAGGCAGGTTCAACGCTGCGTATGAGTAATGTGAACTGATTCAGCGCTGGCTACCACACTACACACTGCCTCAGTCTCTTTACTTACCCCAGTTGACTCCATTGGCATCCACATCGTACAGTTCGGCCATGTAGTAGTCCTCATGTGGCATAATTAGTGCACCCGACTTGGGCTGCGGCTTGAGGCCGGCCACGGTGAGAATATCATCGGTGCCGCGACTGGATGCAACGGGCAGCAGATTCTGTTTCTGTGCCGCCGCAGGTGCGACTTTCTGTGCTGGTGCTGGAGCTGCCACTGTCTGCACCGCGGGCACCACTTTCTGTGCTGGCACCACCGCGGGTACAGCAGGCTTATCGACCTTTTTTGGTGGTGTTGGCGGCGGGTTTTTGGGCACCTCCAGCAATTCCACCAACTCGGCGGCGTCCTCGATTTCGGGGGATTTGCTTGCGGCCGCCACTTTTTTCACTTGATCTTCCACTTCCGTCGAGACATTCTCATTGGCCAGCACATAGGCCATAAAGCCGCAGGCCAGCGCACAAACCACAAACAGTTTGAAGCGCATATCGCTCTCTTTTTCTCTCTTACTTGTTACTTTCGATTACTTTTGCCTTTCTTTTCTATTCGTTTTGTTTCGTTTTTCGATTGAATTCGTTACGTATTTCACTGCAAAATAACACAAAAGAGAACAACACTTGTTAAATGGTTTTGGAATTGTATTTTTTTGAGTTTTTCACTGAGAATTTGGTCATTCGTATGATTTTTCACTTGATGACATCACCACATCAATTGCAGGTGAAGCTTATCAGCATTTTGAAATCATATTTCTTATCGCACTGAGCACTTTTATTTTTTTGTTACCAACCTTCTTGCTAGAGAAATACGTTCGATGCAGCGCCACGCTCTAAATGGGACTGACTAGTCGGGGCGTTGCCAAAAGAGCTTCAACCTGTCACCGTTTCTCGATTGTGAAATGTATTGCCGTTATCAGTTCTATGCTCCACACTCGTATCTTATCTCTGGCCAAAGCCACGCACTGATAACGCATACCTTCTTGGATACCTGTAGCATTGTTTTAGACTCTGCTCAACTCGAGCTGTTTGTGTGAGTGTATGTGTGTGTTGTGCAAGCTGCTAGTTTCCAAATTCTGTTGTTTATTCAGTGCTCTCCCTTTTTGCGACTCTCTCTCTCTCTATCCACCTTATCTTTGGCACTCTTTGTCCGCTCTCTTGTTGATTTAAGCCACATTACAATTTGTGATTCATTTTCATTTGGGAGTTAATCACCGTTTTTCCTTGTCATCAATTCAATGGCACCTCCGGCCGCTCTCTGTCCGCCCCGGAACCATTATAATTATAGACAATGAGCCATAAGCGTCAACAATCTCGTATTTCCGGCCAGGCTTGCGTTTTATGAATGAAAGGGGAAATGTCTTAAAAATAGCACAAACTTTATTTCAACAGCCCATGAAAGAGTCCATTATATTTGTCAGAAAGCGGATTTAACTTTACTGTACATTAATTTAAAGTGATTTCTTTAAATGAGTTTACAAATTGTTCTGAATACTTCTTAACAGAAGTGACTTGAAGAGATCATGGTGGGGAAATGTTGGCGTAGTCTTAATTTAGTAAGGCGTATAAAATATTGAGGGTACTGGTGGACTTTAAACAAATACTCTGTAAATAATATGCATATATTTTCACTATATACGGCTATACAACGTTGCTGACGTTGATGCCATCCAAAAGGCGACGACCGCCATCCTCAACGCTGTATCGACAAATGACCTAAAAAAGTCATTCGATAACCTTCTTGATCGTGCAAAACGTTGTATTCAGGCGGAAGGTGACTATTTTGAAGGCGACCAATAAATTTTTCAAAAAAAAACAAATAATATTCGTTTTTTAATAAAAGTCCTGGAACTTTTGAATTGCACCTTGTAATTTACTGGTATAAAGAGACCCCAATAGCAAAGACTTACCAATCATAACAATATTAACAATCAATATTGATTAATATTAACATGATTTTCAAATAGTAAATAAAATGTCTGATTTTTATATATTTTTCAACAAAAATAACGTTAATTAAAGACAAAAAATAATTATTTGTTTATTACATAAGATTATGAAATTTATTTTAATAAATTTTTATGAATACTTAATTTTTTCTTGATTAGTTGTTTTTAATGACTATTTATATGTTATTCTTATAGTTAGTAGGTTTGCTTGAAGATTGTATTTGCCTAGCGACACATTTTCACATCTACTCGCAACCAACCCTTTAATTCATGTTCCGTAAACCATTTTTTTTATGGTACGATAAAAATTTGTACAAACCACAAACGGATAATCGGTAAATGCTAATTAATTAATACATTATTAATAAAGTAGATATTACAATTACATTTAAATTAAATACTTTTAACATTTGATGATAAAGAGAAAAAATATTGTTTTTAATTGCTGTTCGGCTTGTTTTTCTCGCTTTTGCAATTTGAAACTAGCCATTTTACGAAAAAATGCTAAATGGGCAACACTAACATTCACCATGCACTGAACATGTTAATTCACATTCAATTTCTCTGTTAAGCAACAGCGCCCTGTAGAATTGCTGCCTGAAATTCAACTGAATATCTTTTAGGCGCTGTCGGCCAGTGTTGCCAGAATATTCAGAAAATATAAATGTAATTTGTAATGAAGATATCGAGATGCTATTTAATTTTTAAAGTCATAGGATGTTAATCGTAATATAAAGGATCATTCTAATAATAATAAAAATAAACTTAAACTCAAACATTATATTAGAATTAAATAATTATTAATAAATAAGAAAATACGAAAATGTTTCGCAATTATTTTATAATAATTCAGACAACGCGATCGCGTGCGTGGGCAGTGTAAATGCATCAATACATAAAAAAATAAACCAAACGGAATCCGCGCGCGTTTCAATGGTGCGCTCTCTGGGAGAGTCTTCGCTTCGCAGAGAGTGAAACTGATCTCTTATCTTCGGGCTCAGTCTGCTGCCGATCAGTTTGCTTATCAGCGAGAACGAAGACCAGGGGGTCCGTTTGCAGGCAAACATATAGTGTGCGTTTAGTTGTGGGTCGAGCGCGAGCAGCTGCGGTTCGGTTTTGGATTAGCAGAGATCTGCTACGGAAATATCATTAAATATAGTATTTAATATTGCAAATATAATATAAGTAAAATGTTGCGCTGCATTGTAAAGCCAGAGGGAAAAGTCGCCGGCCTCCTGCAACGCGGTTATCATAGCAAGCAAGGCGTCTGGGGCTATCGACCGGTTGCCAAGCGTGTCTTTGAAGGTGGGAAATCGGGAATATGCTGTGCATAAATCATACTATTTATAACTATGTACCCGAAAGGGGAGTGAATCGCGCGTGAATGTGAATGTGTGTGTACTCACTTAATCGAGAGAGATTACTTCGCACTTAATCTCGTATTATAAACTTTCCTGTCGAGCTGCTGAGATAACAATCATCATTGTGAATAAAAAACACTTTTGATAAGTCCAGTGCGAGTGAGAGAGACAAACAAGAATGGAAGTGTGGAAACTTTAAAGCGAAAACAATAACAAAAAACACAACCAAACTTTTCTTCTTGCGGCAACGGTTGTTCTATATCATACGAGTATATTGTAGTATTGTTGTGCACTTGCTCTCTCTCTCTCTCTTTGCACCTCTCTCTTTCTTTCTCTCTGTTGTGCTGTCGTTACCGCTGGGCAGTTTATCAATGCGTGTTTGAGTGAAGCCGCAAACTCGGCTCCCCCCCTCCCTTTATGACAACTATACAACCATAAACAACTAAAACAACAACAACAACCGGCTGCTGTAACAGCAGCAAAACAACAGTTCAAAGCAAATTGTTGTGGACAACAACAAAGCAGCTGGTGAACTCAAACATGTTGACAGCTGCAATCGCACGCACTTACAACATGTTTGAAGGCAACCTGTTGCAGTGTGTGTGTAGTTCATGTTCGAGATGAGAAGTTATTGTGAATTAAATATTTAAAGTTATTTAAAAAGCAAACATGCATCGAAATTTAAATTATTCATAAATAACTGAATAAATTAAAATAATATAAATAAATAAAATAATATGTCAATGTATAATATAATCTAAAAATACTTAATGCACACGCATACATGTTATTGCAAATATTTAGAACGCACTCATAAATAATCTAAAATCTTTAAATAAATATATACATATGTAATAGTAGCAATATATTTCAATTATTTATATTTAATAACAAAAATTTACAATATTTAAAATGTTATAGGAACATTTTAAAGCGTAATAATAAATTATTTTATGAATAACAACCAAATTATATATTTTAAAGTAGTGCATATTTAAATTATTTTTATAACTTGTATCATAAATTATTTTTAATATACATTTATCATAGAAAGCAACAGATGTTTGTTAAGAGTTTTTTGTGCAATGACAAACATCTTTTGGTAAAGCAGAATCGATAAGTAAAATCCGAAAAAAGTCGAAAAGAAGCAAAAACGACTCTTGACTAAGTCAACCACACTCACCTTACGCAACATTCAGGGGCGACTTTTATCGATGCCCGTTATTCATCAGGGCAAAAGGCGAGTGGAATGCAAAGAACTGATGATGGGTAGTGGCAGGGGGAAAGAGAGACAGAGAGAGGGAGAGCTGTCCAATACAGTGCACCTTTGCTGCGAGATTGTAGACTGAGCTGGACACACACTTGTTTGCAAGTCCCTTTGAAAGGTGGGGCCATATCCTGGCTTGATTTTTTGTTGACTCGCACACGACATCATCGAGGGAGCGGAAGGGAAGAGAGGGGGAAGAGCAGCAGAGTCTGAGTTCCGTTTAATTCACTTGACATACCAATCAAACGGCTGCTGGCCCGACCTCTTTTTTCTCCGAACTTCTGCCATATCCTTCCTGCGCCCTTCTGTTGCTTGCATTCATTCTGTCTCTTTCTGTCTTGCACTGCATATACGGAATATATGTATGTACAACTGTCAAGATGCCGTTATTCCTTTACTGTCTCAATAATATTTACACGCTCAACTTGAAATATTTCCCCACAAATATAATTCATCATTCGCCTTACACACACACACACACACACACACACAGCGAACATCCTTTAGCCGGTCTCCGGTTTCGTTTGGACAGCAAATTGATTTATCACCACGAGAAATATTGTCAAAAATATTGATCAATTTTTAAGCAAATTAAGTTTTAATGCATTTACGAAATGCGAAATTCAAATCCTGGCTAGCAACTGTCGCACACAAATCCTGTCATCCATCGCACCAATCGGTTATCACAACACACACGCTCTCACATCCCCTAAGCGGGATAATACTTTAGCACATAAACACCTAAGTAGCAAGCAGAGCTATCAACGGCTTGGCGAACAATAAAAAAATAAAAGAGGTGCCAGCAACATAAAAAACCAATATAAAACCGACCAGTGCCATAACTCACGTGTGTGTATAGCTTAAAAATCAAAGTAGTCCTTTTGTATTTCAACGACTTTTGCATACCCTATGAGGGTGATAATCTATTGGCAAAGTTCTTTAGTACATGGTGTGCTAAAGAC
This sequence comes from Zaprionus africanus, assembly GCA_018151435.1. Lineage (NCBI taxonomy): Eukaryota > Metazoa > Arthropoda > Insecta > Diptera > Drosophilidae > Zaprionus > Zaprionus africanus. The sequence continues at coordinate 4,701,386 of JAECXB010002309.1, read as the reverse complement.
AACGGGGAAAAAGTATGAAAATAACCTTTAAAAATAGAAAGCATAGAAAACAAATCAGTAGGTCAAAAAACTTAAATATTTAATTATTTTAATTATATTATTATTATAGGGTTTTGGTGACCTTGGTTTTTTATTTGCTTGATTTTTGGCTCGAGGTCAATTATATTATTATTTACAATATTCTTTATTATTTATTGCAGATTCTTATACTTCTTCTTCTTATTAAAATTGGGAAATTTAAGCCAAGATTTTTAATGCATAAAAATACTCAAGTCAGTTAAAAATACTCATATCCAAATAATATTGTAGGTCGATTAGACTGCCAACCTATACAAAAAAATAAAATATTTGTATTATTTTTTTGTTGATAATTAAAATAAGTAAACAAATGAAAGCAATTAATTAATTATATACAATTTATGTACAATAGATTTATATACAATAGAAATCATTAGATTTTTATTAAATTATAATGTGAAACGTCTATTTTTAAATTAGTTTAATAAAAATCATATTTCGATTTGAGACAACAAAACCAAAACAGATTGCCAGACAGAAGGATATCGATAATAAAAGGGCTGTCAGGCTTACCTCAGGTCGATCTGTGCTTTTATCTGTCCGGCAACTCTAGCGATGCTCGATCCACAGCATATTACAGTTAAGTGTGTCAGGCATACAAGAAAATTACCTCCTGTTTCGTAGACCTCTGACAATGTCAACATACCCTACCAGACTGAGGTCAAGTACTTTGGGCTTAAACCAAAATATACACATAACATACGAGTTTATGCCATAAAAGCAAAATGCCAATAAATTCAAAAGGCCGCACAACATGGAATCGTTGAATTCGTATTCGCTTTCGTATTTTTCTTTATTTAATAATTTATAACTGCGCGCGAGGAAATTTATATTGTTTACGCATGTGTTTTTGCAGTGTCCGAGGAGACGAGGCTGGCAAGGAACTCACAGGGCAATGTCTATCGCTGGGTCGAGGCCTTTCGCCAGCACGGTCACAAATTGGCCGCCGTAAATCCTATCAGCATCAAAGAGCCCAACAGTGAAAGGTAAATAATGTGGTGAACAGGTGGGGGAAGGTGAAGTGAGAGGTAACCACCTCTACAACCTCTCCAAGTACGGTTTACATATTATTTATATTTTGCAACCTTCTTCTTTTATTCTTTTGTAATGTCAACTGCGCGTGTGCCCTTCCAGCAGCTCGTTGCACGAATTAAATCCCGCATTTTATGGACTGCAGACACAGCAAACGGTGCGCACCGCTGGCCTCTTGAGTGCTCCTCCCACGCAGACCGGGCAGGCCGAGAACATTGCCCAGCTGGAGCAGCTGCTTCGCGATATTTACTGCGGCAACGCAGTCAGTGCCGAATTCGCCTACGTCGAGGTAAGCAGCGGCCATATAATCTTTTGTATCCCATCTACATAAAAGACACCTTTTGACCGGCAACGGCACCATCTCCTGCACCGGCACAGGATATCGAGGAGCGTGAATGGCTGGCCAGGAATTTCGAGACCCTCCAACAGCAGCAGCAGCAGCGAGGGCAGCTGCAATCTGAGGAGCGCTGCGAAATCGCCGAGCTGCTAATTAAGTCGCAGGCCTGGGATAATTTCATGGCCCTCAAATTTCCCACAGTCAAGCGCTACAGCGGTGAGGGGGCCGAGTCTATGTTGGCCTTCTTCTGGCAGCTTCTTCGCGACAGTGTGCAAGGTAAGTGGAGCTGGCAGAGTGCGCGTATCGAATGCAGCAGTGCTGGACATTTGGAGGGAGGGGAGGTCCTTAATCTTTGGCCAGATCAGCAGAACGAGAGATGAGACCATGATTAAAGCAGGCAAGCTGAATCGGCACAGAGTGAACGTATAGGGGACTATCGGGTGCAGGTTCACAAATTGAGAAGCTTAAACCAGCCCCATAATGAATTGTATGATATGGAAGTTGTGCGCAATGAGGGTCAGTAGTATTCCGTACGAATCCAGACACAGAGAAAGGTTTGCCTAGGTTAACCTGCTGCCTTACGGTTGGGAAAGTGATGAAGATAGGATATATATGTATATGCGTATGCAAGATTAGTCAGTAGAGGTGACCTATGGAATGCAGGACTCGTCTACTTAAAGAGGAGTTAAAGTTAACCTTATGTCAAATCAGCAGGTTTTCATACGATTAACTGCCTTAAGGATGGGAACACGGCGACTATAGTCAGCTTGTCACGCAAGTCAGCAGAGACCTAGTCCAACAACAGAGAGAGAACCTTCAGTAAAGATTTAATAAGTTCAGCAAGGATGTGCAACTTGCTGGCTTAGGGATGAGGCCGTGATTAAAGCAGGTTATAGTCAGGCATAGGTATTGATTGAGGACACAGGACTAGTCCAGACACAGAGAACCTTCAGTTAGGCTTTAATAAGTCCAGCAAAGACGTAAGACTTGCTGGCTTAGGGATGAGGGCGTGATTAAAGAAGACTATAGTTGTGCATAGGCATATGATTCGATAGAGTGCACCTTATGAACACAGGACTAGTCCAGACACAGAGAAGCTTCATAAGTCCAATCAAAAAGTCCAGCAAGGTCGTAAGACTTGAGGGCTAAGGGGTGAGGGCATGATTAAAGCAGACGATAGTTTTGTACAGGCATTGATTGAGAACCTTAAGTCGACCTTTAACCAGTTCAAAAGAGTGTGCTACGGCTTGCTGCATTAGGAATGGGAACGTGATTAAATCGTGTGCGGAAAGTTATGGCAAAGTATAAAGTTATCTGAATTAAGCAAGAATACTTTGAAGTTAAGCATATAGGAGACTAGGAAATATATTCATATATTCATTTCATTTGACCCGCATTCTCTTCTATGCCTTGCTCTTGCGCTTCTTTTAACCCTTGACTGATTTTCCCTAAAAATTCTATTGTCTTGGCATGGCCGCCTACGGCGAAAACAACAACAAAAAACAATGAGAACAGCCAACGTTGAGCATGTGGTGCTGGCAATGCCCCATCGAGGACGCACCTCGCTGCAGGCGGTGATGTTCAACATGCGGCCAGCAAAAGTTTTCCGCAAACTAAGCGGCACATCGGAGTTTGCGGACGACATTGAAGCCATGTCGGATGTCATAAGTCACTTCCGTAAGTGAAAGTTTTATGTGTGTGTCTTGCCACGTCTTCCCACGTCTTGCCACGTCCTGTCTTGTTGCTGTCTGTGGCTTGGCACACGCAGCGTATGCGTAATTTAATCAAAACCTATTTCTCGTCCAGATGTTTCCGAACAGTTGCAAGTGCTGGGCAAGAGCATCAACTTTAGCATGGTGCGCAATCCCTCACATCTGGAGGTAAGTAAGCCCAATCACGAATTCCCCCTGTATCTTCTTAATACTCCCCTTCATCTTGCAGGCAGCCAACCCCGTGTCGATGGGCAAAACACGTTCCAAACAACAAAGTCGCGGTGAAGGCGGCTTCAGCTCTGATAAATCCAGTCCAGCTCAGCCCTTTGGTCAGCATGTGCTCAATGTGATACTGCACGGTGATGCGGCATTTCCCGGCCAGGGCATCAACCAGGAGTGCCTCAACATGGCCTATGTGCCGCACTTTGAGGTGGGCGGCAGTCTACATCTGATTGTCAACAACCAGGTGGGATTCACCACACCAGCCGAACGTGGACGCTCGACTGCGTATTCCTCCGATCTAGCCAAGTCCATACAGGCGCCAGTCTTTCATGTCAACGGTGATGATCCTGAGGCTTTGGCCCTCGTCACCAACTTGGCGTTCCGCTATCAACGCGAGTTCCGCAAGGACATCTTCATAGACCTTAATTGCTTCCGTCGCTGGGGTCACAATGAAGTGGATGATCCCACCTTCACTAATCCGCTAATCTATGAGATCATCCACAAGCGTCAGTCTGTACCCGATCTCTATGCTGCTCGGCTGGCCGAAGAGAAGGTGCTGAGTGCTGAGCAAGCCAAGCAGGTGCGTGAGAAGTACATTGCCTATCTGGGCGAGGAACTTGCTCTGGCGCCCAAGTACGAAACACCGCCGTCCTTCTTCGAGCAGCAATGGGCCGGCCTGCAGTTGGCACCCGCCAATGAGCTGACCTATTGGGATACGGGATTGGACTACGGCCTGCTGCACTGGATTGGCCAACAGAGCGTGGCACATCCCGAGGATTTTGTAAGAAATTTAAGTTACCTTGAATCTTAAAGAGAATAAACCTTCTTTCTTTCCTAGAATATACATCCGCATCTGCTGAAGATGCATGTGCAGGGAAGGCTAAAGAAACTCGCTGAGGGTAACAAAATCGACTGGGCCACGGCGGAAGCATTGGCCATCGGCAGCCTCATGTACCAAGGACACAATGTAAGGATTAGCGGCGAGGATGTGGGTCGTGGCACCTTCTCGCATCGCCATGCTATGCTGGTGGATCAGAAGACAAACGAGATGTACGTTCCCCTGAATCACATGGAGGGTGGCAATGGCGGCAAGCTGGAACTGGCGCACAGCATTCTGTCCGAGGAGGCTGTACTTGCCTTCGAGTATGGCATGGCCATTGATAATCCAAAGAATCTGATCATATGGGAGGCACAATTCGGAGACTTTGCCAATGGTGCGCAGATCATCATCGACGCTTTTATAGCGTCCGGCGAAAGTGAGTTGGGAGAATATTGTTTAAAAAAAAGACGTGTGATATATTAATGTATTGATATGTTGATATATTGATATACTGATATATTGGTGTATTGATATATTGATATATGCATATTGATATATTGACATATGTATATTGATATATATTGATATATTGTAATGTTGACATATTGATATATTGATGTATTGATATATTCATATATTGATAGATTGATATATTGACTTATTGATATATTGATACATTGATATATTGATATGTTGATATATTAATAAATTGGTATATTGATATATTGCAGATTGATGTATTGATATATGGATACCTTGATATATTGATATATTGATATACTGACATATTGATATATTTATATGTATGTTGATATTTTGATGTATTGATACATTGATATATTGATACATTGATATTTTGATATTTTGATATATCGATATATTGATTATTGTTATATTTAGATATTGAAAAATTGATATATTCATATTTTGATACATTGATATATTGATTGATTAATATTTTTATAAAATGATTTATTGATGAATTGATATATTGATACATTGACTGTTTCCATGTCAGCCAAGTGGATGGAGTCGAATGGCCTCGTCATGCTGTTGCCACATGGCTACGATGGTGTCGCCTCCGAGCACAGTTCTTGCCGCATTGAACGCTATCTACAGCTGAGCGACTCCAAGGAGACTGCACCCGACGGCGATGGCGTCAACCTGCATGTGGTGAACCCGACAACGCCAGCCCAGTACTACCATGTGCTGCGTCGCCAGCTGGCGCGTAATTTCCGCAAGCCCTTGGTGGTGGTGGCACCCAAGACGTTGTTGCGTCTCTCGGCAGCCACGTCGACGCACCAAGACTTCGAGCCAGGCACAATGTTCCACAATGTACTCGGTATGAATTGCACTGCTTGTTTATTGCGGTTTGCGGGCCTTGCCATTACATGCAAGTTTATTACGCAGGTGATACGACGGTGCAGCCGGAACAGGTGCGCAAGGTCATCATATGCAGTGGCAAACACTATTACAATCTGGCCGAGGAGCGTGCCAAGCGGCAGGCCTACGACACGGCAATTGTTCGCCTCGAGTCCCTCAGTCCCTTCCCCGTGCAGGAGCTGCAGGCACAGTTGGCCCAATATGGCAGCGTGCAGTGTAAGTTCCTTGTCGTAAAGTTCCATGAAACAGCCTTACCAAAACTGACGTTCCAATCTTCATTTTGCACAGCTTATGTCTGGAGCCAGGAGGAGCATCGCAACATGGGCGCCTGGACTTTTGTGCAGCCACGCTTTGAAAATTTAATTGGCAAGAAGGTACGTTGCAACCCCCCTCCGAAACATACCCAGCCCTACTCTACATGGCACGACATGTTTAATCCCACTCAAAAACCGTAACTTTTCCCACAGCTTGTCTACTGCGGACGCACAGAGGCAGCGACTCCTGCCACGGGCATTGGCAAAGTGCATAAACGGGAAGCTGATGAGGTTGTACAAGCGCCATTTGATGTTTAGTAAGCTGCCTCCAAACCTCCCCCCGCTCAGCACTCACTGCCACGCCAAGTGCGCTAGCTCAATAAAACTGCCAAAAAACAAAAAAAAATATGCAGCAGGAAGGGAAAGGAAAACGTGGACAGGGCGTGGCATGTGGCGCAACAAAATAATTTATCGTATGATGAAAAATGATGGCGAAACTTTCCCGCAAAGTTTTTAATTGTTTCCTGTTTTTGTTGCTGTTTTTGTATCTATATATAGTATGTACAGTAAGTAAAATAAAATAAAAGCCCAACACAATTCTTGACCGTCAGAAACAAATGAAAAAAGCCCACTTAACCTACCGTAAATATTTATTATGTTTATGCAACATTTTACAGACTTTCGATTGGAAATTGTTTAACTTAAGTATGTATATAGATATAAATCGGAGGATACACAGTATATGGACTAACATAGCTGGATATACATAGGCGTAGAGTATAGTAGAGAATACAAAAACTAGTGCAAGTATAAATAGATACATAGTGTACTAGTATGTGTGTGTGTGTGTGTGTGTGTGCAAACTAATGGGATGACATGAGGATTCCTACATATAAGGCGTTACCAAGGACTCTAAAGTTTGGGTAGACACAGTGCTACGAAGGGAGATCGAAATAAGAACAAGGTAAACAAGGTTTGAAAAAGTCTCATCACGCTTAACTTCCAGTTTAGGCCTAGGCAGTTGCTACTCGATCATTCTAAATGACCTGCCTGCCATAGACTTGCTCTAGAATATCGTAAAAGTCGGTGGACGTCTTATATGCAAAGTACAGAAGTCACATCCAGAACACAAATCCAAGGCACACGGCTATTATAATTAAGGCAGTGTCTTTGCAGTTGGCATTATCCCAGCCACATTCCAGATCGAATTTCAGAGCCTGCAAAATGATATGTTAGTACATTGACTTATACAGATACTCTTCTCACATACCTCCAAGAGCTGTTGTCCGCCCTTGTTATCACAACGCGTCTCGCGAAGATCGTCATCATGATTATCGCAGTTGTGGCGTCCGTACACCTGGCACGGTGAGTTCATGAACGTACGGAAAACTGTATCGGTCCAGGTTTGCGAAGAGCAGATATATTGCCGCCTCTTGCGTTGCCAAAACTCAACCCAGCTGAAGGGATTATTATTACAATACAATTAAAGATCTTTAAATTACAAATCTTTTACCCCAAATCGCAGTCGCAATTTAGATCCGTGTGCGACATCTTTAGATCGGTTAGGAATACGCTATTCGGCAGATAAGGCACAGAGCCAGTGTTCGGATTCGGTATCTTCTTCAGGTTGTGATTGTGATAGCGAATGTCCAGCGATATGTTCCGCACTCTGCCCATATGCTTGAAGAAGTTTGGTGGCAATGCTTGCAGCGAGGTATTGAAAAGTTGCATGTACAGATAAGGTGATCGCATGCCCTGTTTGGATGAGGAAATGGAGAGTTAGTAGAGGTTAATAGATTCCTTCTTTATCAACAATCAGTACTCACTCGGAGTATGCGCTCATTAAGGTTCGTAAATTGTGGTCCACTGAACGTTATATTGGTCAACTTGGACGGCAGTTGTCCCTCCATTTCACGCATTAGGTCTGTGGGCATGCCCAGCTGAAGCGTCTGCATTTCCTGCGTCGGACCCGACCCCTTTTTGACAATACGTGTAAATGGCTGCGGCGCCTCAATCCAGAGCTCGCGGATGTTGTGATGATGCCGCAACAGTTGAGGAATGTTGAAGTGCTCCAAGTGCGAATAGGCAGTTAGTTTGAGGGATCGCAAATGGGGCAGAGAGTCGAGACAGCCGTACTCAAAGTAATGCAGACGGAAATTGGATATGTCCAACATCTCAAGGTCCTCGTTGACGCCATCAAAGCTGTTGTTGTTGAGCGAAGTAATCGGATTGCCAGAAAGCATCAAACGGCTGAAACATTTAAAAAAATAATCTTTAAGTTGTTCTTGTTATTTTATTGTTAGCTTGCTCACCGCAAATGTGGCAGAGATTGTGTCATGAGGGGCACATTGGTCAAGTCGTTGTTCGACAGATCCAACATACGAAGATTGGTCATATTGTGCGCCAGCTCCTGAGGTATTGACGGCAATTCATTGTAGCCCAGTCGAAACTCACGTAGATATTTCAAACGAATTTCAGGTACTGTGCTCAGCGACACGTTCTCCAAGCCCAATTTAATTAGCGAAGTTTCCAGACCCATAAACGATTTGTCCATAACCTTAAGATCGCGATTGTGGGACAAGTCCAGAACAGCCAGTTTCGGCATTGTGGCAAATACCGCATCGTCTATGCGCAGCAAATAGTTGTACGAGATGTCCAAATACCGAAGGGACTGTGGAATATATAATATATTGATATAGTAAATACTTAGTGCCAAGTAAATAAATAATTCTAATATACCCTAAATTTGTTGGACAGATCCATGCTGTGTATGGTGGAGATAAAATTGTTGGACAAGTGCAGTTCGCACAGGGTTAGGGCAGCCAGACTGGACAACGATGATGAGGGTATCTTCAGGAGCATATTGTGCGAGACATCCAATCTGAAGATAGAAAATACATTTTAAAAGAGGTACTCATTTTATACATAAGCTTACTTACTTTTCCATTCCTCCATTGTAGAAGAGATTATCGGGCAAACCGCGAAGTTTATTATGAGAGAAGTCAACGATGCGCAATCCCTGAATAGGCTTAAAGATATCCTGAGGAATATCGGTCAGGTGGTTATGATCAAAGTAGATTAGCTGCAGCTGTTTGGTATTCTTGAAGGCATCAAAGTCCAGTTCGTGTATCCAATTGTAGCTCAAGTCCAGCCATTGCAGATGCGGCATGTTGCCGAAGACATCACGCGTGGTGTTCTATAAAAGATAAACAGTATTTAAATATATATACATATAAATATCAAGATATATGTAGAACGCACCATTAGCGAATTGTAACCGAGGTGCAGATGCGTCAGCGAAATCTCAGCCGGGCGGAAGTAGCCGGGATAAATAATGGATATGTTGTTGTGCGAAAGATCCAGAATCTTAATATTCGAATGGTACATTCCGCCTGCAAGAAAACAATTATATTATTATATTATATATTAAACAATGTATAACCCTATTTAGTAATCATTTACCATGTTCATTGCGGCCACTCCAGGAGGAGTTGTACATAAGCTGTCGAATCTGATTGTGGCTAACGTTGACATTCAGATTGGACAAGGTGCCCACTTGATCAAAGTAATCAAAATTGAAATTGGGCAACTGATTAAAGGCCATGTCGAGTATCTCTAGCTTGGGTAGATTTTGGAAAGATTCATCTGCCAAGTTGTTCAGTTTGTTGCCGCGCAGACTCAGATATTCAAGCTCATCCAAATTCATGAATGCACGACGTTCCACCTTGTCGATTTTGTTATCATCCAGGTGCAATTTACGCAGTGCTTCCAAGTCGAAGAACGTGTGCTGTGATATCGATGTAAGATGATTGAAACGCAGCGAAATCTCCTCCAGCTTCGAGTGTATATCACCCTGGAATGTGCCCTTCAGTACTTGCTCAATGCGATTGTCGTGTAGTTCCAGCAATCGCAGATTCTTCAAGAAATGGAAGCTAGTGTCGCTCATGCTGCTTATGTGATTGTTGCTGAAGTCCAGCTCTTGCAGTGAGGTCAGATGCCGCAGTGCCTCAGCCGGCAGAGCGCTGCCCGAGTACCCATGCGACATCTTCAGTGAAATCAGCGAATGACCAATCTACAAAGTTAAATAAACATTTAGCCAAGAGAACAATCATCAATTGATTAAACCAACCTCATGGAAAGCATCGTTCTCAATGCTCGATATACCGTTCTCACTGAAGTCGAGACGCTTCAGACCTCGCACATGCTTGAAGGCGTGCGACTGTATGCCCGAGAGACTGGCGCGTGTTATCTGCAGATCCTCCAGCTCAACGCCAAAGTCCTTGAAGTCCTCGGATCCCACCGATGAGGAACCCATGCGGGATATCGACAGCGAGCGCATGTTCCGCATTCTGGTCATACTTTTTGAAAATAAATTCAAAACGATATGCACGGGTAAGGGGTTTGGTGTGTGGGGTGTTTCGGGATATATTCATGTGCCAAAAGGGGGCATTACTTACTTGCGCAATGTCTGTAGATTGGTCGGATCGTTGCGATCGCCACTCAGATCGAGTTTCAATAGCGTATAGTGCATGGCATTGAACGTCTCAGTTGGCTTGTCGATTTTGATCTTATTGTCCCGCATGCTGATGACCCTACAATGATAGTTACAGTTACAGATAGAGAGAGACTGAGGAAAAGAGAAAAGCAGAAATGTAGGGGGTGGCTAGGTTGGGTTATTAGGGTTCGTCTAGCTGATTATTGCTACATTCGCCTCATTCGTCTGTCATTCGTCACGTTTTCGTTTGTGTTTGAAAAGCAGGTCACACCGCGTGGGGGGAAGCCCCACATGGCGCAGCACAATCCGATTAGGGGCGCACCTACCTCAAGACATCGAAATTATTAAAGAGCTTGTGGTGCAGCTTTGTTAAATTGTTGCCAGACAGATCCAGAATCTGCAGACTGTTCACCAGACTGTCAAAAGCCACGGGCGAGATGTTGGTCAGTCCACAGTATCGCATGTAGATCTCACGAATGCGCGCGGGCTTGAATGCATCGTCCTAGAGAAAGGAATGTTTTATTATATTGTATAGTTTGTACATAGTTGGACTCACCTTCAGCGTATGTATGGGATTGCCATCGAAGAAGGTGCGGTTGACCGTATCGAAATACTTAAAGGAATTCGGAGGCAGCACCTCGATGTGATTGTACTCCAAATGTAGGTTATCCAGATTCAGCTTGGTGTTGGCCTTAATGTCATATGTCTCATTGCCGCTCAACGACCATATAACATTATGGGATATGTCCAGGGTGCGCAAACTCTTCAGCGGGCCCAATGCATCATAGGGTATCTCCGAAAGTATGTTATCTGTGAGCAGCAGCCTCGTTAGCCTGGGCATGCCATCCACAAAGACATTCGGATCGATCTCAAACAGACTATTTCCACTCAGATCTAACGTCTCGAGTATCAATAGACCCGAGAAACTGTGCGACTGCAGCGTCGAGATGCAATTCTCTCCCAGATCTAGCGTCTGCAGTGAATCCTCTAGGCCGCGAAATGAATCGTGGTGTATCATTGTTATATGATTGTTGGAAAGATCCAGAATGCGAAGCTTTTGCAAATGACGGAAGGACTTTGAGGGTATCTCGACCAGATCGTTTTGTGGCAATATCAGCTCCCACAAGGACCGTTCTAGTCCAGTAAAGGCATCATCGGGTATTTCGGTCAAATGATTCCCGGATATCTTGAGACGATACATGCCAGTCGATTGCAGAAAATAAGGTTCTATTTCTCGCAGTCCCGTATTCTCCATATGCAGCATGAAAACCTAACCAAAAGGATTACATCCTTGCTGTCTGCTTGGACATATCCAAGCTACACTTACCTTAGATTGGTTTACCATGCGCGGCAATGCGGGAAACGGAACATTCTTGCAAAACACAAGACCCAAATCTGTTGAAGACTTGGAGCACGTGCACATCACATTGTAGGTACATGGGGGATAACGTGTCTCCTCCATTTCGCGACTAAATATCGATGCACGTGCCAAGGACATCCAAATCATTATGATTAGTGTGATGGTCAGGAAGGCATAGCCGAACTTGAAGAAAAACTCTAGACCCTGCAAATGTGTGAAAGAAACGAGATATCCTTAAAGTTGAATAGATTTCTGTGCTTGGGCGAAATTTATGTTGCACATCTCTAGGGGATTGAAGGGTTTCACATGGTTTTTCTTTGCCAACTCTTGAGAATTGCACTTTTATGGTTCTTAAAAACTGTATCAAGTGTCCTTGTTACTGTTCATTTATGGAAATCGTTCATTATCCTGTAAATTTGTTATTTTCTTGTTTATTTATGTCACACACACCATTTTGTTAATTCGATTAGCCAGTCGCGATAATTGGCATTTAAAAGAATTATCTAATTATATTTATTCGTCTCGGCAGCCTGTGGAACGATGCGTAGAATTTTTGAGGACTTGCACAGGATGTGCGTTAGTTAGGACTCTTTCCTCTGGCTCTAACAAAGGTTCCCCGCTCGCCTCGTTGTAGCCAAATGCACCGCCAATACGTCCGAACCGCAGCGCGTTCCACGCACGTCTGAGTCTTGAAAATCAATCGGGGTAAGCATTCAGCGACCAGGTTGGCAACTTGGCAACTTGGCAAGTGGCGCACAATGCTAATTGGATTGGTACATTTTGGGATGTTCGCAATTGGCGACCACCTTCGGGCGGATATGCCAGCACTAGCTAGGTTGGTGCGATTTACAAAAATTACTTTACGCATGGTTGGCTGCTCATTTCCTCGCTTTGCATTTTGTTTAGAATATGGTAAGCAAAACAGGAGAAAATTGGTCAACGGAACGGAAGGTGCTTACTGTGTTTAGGTGTGTGCCTGTGGTTTGTCTTGGTTGGCATAAAAAACCCAAAAGATTTCAGGCCTTGGGGCCATCGTCGAAGGCGATTCCCGTGCAGTACATGGTTGGATTAGAACTTGTAGGAATTCAGCAAGTGAAAAGAGCAGCTTGTACAACATGCATTGAGCTTGTACAATTATTTCAAATACTTCTTGTTCATTTAAAGGAAATGCAATTGCTTTATTTCATGCAGACAATTACTGTAGTACAGCGTGTGGGTTCAGATAAGTGTGCGAATCTTGCGATATAACCACGAGTGATATGTGCGCTCCTTGGTCAGTTCCTTATCTGCAAAAGAACAAGCTTTAATTTACCATATTATGTTTATTATTAAGTACAGCTTACCATCGCATTGAAAGCACTTGGCCAGCTCGGGCGGACAAATGTTCTCCAGATTGAAGTAGAATGTGGTTGTCAGCTCTCTAAAGTTGTTCTGTGACTTCATTATTATTTGACGTGAATGCGGATCCTTGCCATCCAGGTGCTCCCGCACGTAATGACCCGACAATTCAATGTCCACCACATCGCTAAGTTGATCGTCAATGGATTCCAGCAGGCGCGGCTGCTTACTCAGCAGTTGACTACAGACATCGGCATAGACTATGGAAAGAAACATAATATAGCAGGGAATATACCATAACAAATAAATATGCCCGCATCTTACCATTCGGTATATTCAAATTAATGTGAATCATCAGCAGATGCTCCAGCGCACACTGGATCTGAAACAGATGTGATATACGCATCATGCTCTCTTGCGCATCGAAGCTGCTGTTCTTGAAGCCAGCAATGTCGTCGCTCTGATACTTGGCACCATTCTGCTTGTTGTCCCCGCTGTGATGCAACAATGTCTTCCGCAAGCCTCCGCCGGGTGTGGGATCTGCCCTTACAGCATTGTGCAGAGATTTGCGTAGCTTGGGTATATCATTCGATGGTTCAGCACTCGCTCCCACCTCGACGTTGCCCTTCAGCAGATTCGTACTACACAATTTGCTTTCAGTGAATATATACTCATAGTCCTTGTACACTTTCTCCAGGCCTATTTCCAGCAACAGCTCCAAGGGCTCAGCTCCACTGAGACACGGCATTGCCAGGCGGCCATTGGCCAAATTTGAAATTATTTCTGCCAATCGATTTTTGTTGGTCGGCATGTTCTATAAAGTGAAAAACATTAATGCCAAGTCAGGTTTAAAGGCTGGATTCAAGCCTACCACAATATTGCAGCGCACGGCACATTGGAACAGCATGTTGAAGGCTACCTTCAGATCCTTGTAGGATGCACAGCCTGGTAGAAACAGAAAGCAGTTAATAATAAGGGAAAAATTATTAAATTTTCAAGTCTTACTCTTGAAGAGGTCCCACAACTTGTCCGTTAGGTCGGTAAGTCTGCGCAGTTTGGCCTGTTGGACGACGCCTTCGATATCGAACTCTGCGTGACCGTCCACAAAGACATCCGTGAAGCCAGACACCTCAGTCATTGTCTTATTAATCGACTCCCGCAGCTCATCCATATCAATGCCGCTGCCACAACGGTAGATGGGATCGCGACTGTTGCCCAGCTTAACGTCATTATGATAGCTAACGATATCCTCACGTATGTAGACCAAAATCCTGAGTTGATTCATAAAATCATCGGTCAGCGGACTACAGTCGCCGACACGAAAAGTTTGATTCAACATCACATTGCCAGCACTCAGATCGATCAGTAGAGGCATCGGAGCAGGCGTGGACCAATTGAAACGCAGCGTCATGTTCGGATTCACCTGGTAGCAGTTCTCGATAAACGTCTCGCGCAGAGCACCCGCACCAGCCATGCTATGTTGACGTACCAGAGATTGTGATGTTACCAAATAGCAAGGCAATACACCAGCATAGGTGACAATGCCGCGCGAGAAGTGGGTGGGATTGAATTCATACTGCAGCAGCTGTGTGTGGCAGAAGTCGCTGCCATCGCACAGAAACCAAACGGAGCCTTGACCATCGCCCTTCTGGAACTGTTCGGTGCAGATGATTGCTCGCATTTTGTCAGCCATCTCACCTCGATGATACTCTTCATCAGGCTTCCAGGCATTTCGATTGATTATATGTAGATCCAGCGACAAGTCCCCAATGGCATCCACAATACTGTCATCTTTCAGCGGGCTACCAGTAAGATCAAGTTCCGAAATGGATGAAGACTTCTTTGCCTTGGTCAACAGTTTAGTCGGCGTGGTTGGTATGCGTTCTCTTGCATTACGATCTTCTTTGTAGAATAGGATTACTTTGTTCGCAGCTTCGCGCGCGCCAACTAACCTGACCAAGTAACTGGGCGGCGCACTGTAGGTGATTGTATAGTTATCACCATATTTACGCATCAGTTCGGCGTATATATTAGCAAGGTTGGACATTTTATAAAAGTAATGACAGAGGGCAACGCAAAATCTCAAAAAACAGCATAAAATGACTCTTGAATTAAATTTTGCAAAAGTTCTTCTTCTTCTAAGCATTCGAAATTTAACATTTTCCTGCACTGTTATTAACAGCACGCACAACCCGACGCAACTAGCTTTTGAACTTAACAGCTGATGCAGTGTTGTTTCTAAATGTAAGAAAAATTAATTTGCACTTATTTAAAGGGGTTTTACCTACCTTTTATGTAATTTATGCTGTTTTTTCTCTTCATTGTTAATTTATTTATTAACTTATATTTAAACACACATAAAACAGCACCTACATACAGGGCACACTATGGCAAAAGCTGATTGCTACAATGCCCAATCGACTTAATCACCCTGTTATTTTCAAAGAATTTATCGATAACTATTTGAGCGAGTCGCACGTGTTGAAATTGTTTTCTTTTGATCAACATTATTTTTTAAGTTAATTAAAATATGTCCGACTTTGAATTAGAAGCGAGTGGCTCAGAGTTCGAATCAGATGACAATTCTGATGCAGAGGTATGTAAAACAAAGCAGTAAGATTTTCCACAGAAAAAGTCTTAAATTTGAATTGTTTTTCAGCTGCAAGCGGCATTCGAGCGTGGTGATCTCAAGCCCGGTCTCAATGTAGAATTTAGTGGAAATCGGATTAAAGTGAATGATGTTGTAAGTAGAGAGGCATTAGTGTGCGTGTGTTGTCCAAAAATTTGATCACTTATCATTGCACCCACAGCCCAAGCTATTGGCTAAAACACAAGCCATACGCCTGGATTTGCCATGGGTTGAGCGCCTGGACATGGTGAACAGCTTGGCGCCACTGGCTCCCGAGTTGGCTGTGCAGCTGGAGAAGCACGAACAGAAGCGCGCCAATCAGTTTAAGGGCAACGCCAAGATACCCTATGTACGACCCGAAGAGGATCGCGTGTTGAACGACTTCAAGCGTGAAATGCTCTTCCATCGCCAAGCCCAGAGTGCCGTCTTGGAGGGCATTGCCCGTCTGCACGAGCTGGGCATCAAGACACGTCGACCCGATGATTACTTTGCCGAAATGGCCAAGTCCGACGAACACATGCAGAAGGTGCGCGCCAATCTGATGGCCAAGCAGCAGGGTCAAGCCAAATCGGAACGCATCAAACAGATTCGCGAACAGCGTAAAATGGGTAAAATGCTGGCCAAGCAGACGAAGGTGCAGCGCGAGGCGGAGAAGAAGGAAATGCTCGACAAACTGAAAAAGTTCCGCAAGGGTAAACTGAAGAACCTGGACTTCTTGGAGGATGCCAAGGCACTGGAGTCCAAGCAAAAGCAATCGGCAGACAAACGCAAGCAGCGCAACAAAAAGTTCGGATTCGGTGGCAAGAAGAAGGGTCTGAAACGCAACACAAAATCCTCTGCCGCGGGACTCGAATCGGAGAAGTCAACACGTCGGCAGCGCGGTGTCAAGGCGGGCGCTTCGGTCAACAAGCGTCTGGGCAAATCCCGACGCATGAAGGCCAAGGCCAGAAAGTGATGAGGGGATGAAGAATGGAGCCTATGATTAAGTGACCTAACTAGATAATAATTGACACCGCATAGATATATATTATACCTAAATATATGTTGGATTTATTTCAAAATACAATTTGTACTATTATTCCCCCTGTTTGTGCTTCTTCCTCTTTTTCAGCTTAGCTGGTGCCTCCTCAGCCTCATCGCTGCTCACTTTCTTGGACTTCTTCTTTGACTTTGACTCGGATTCATCTGTTAGATCGGTTTGCTGTTCAGCTTGCTCCTTCTTTCGCTTCTTCTTTTTGCTTTTCTCGGACACGGATTCGTCGATCAGCTGTTCTTCCTCTTCAGCTGCTTCTTCTGTTTGACTTTCGACTTGCTCCTTCTTTCGTTTCTTCTTTTTGCTTTTCTCGGGCTCAGGTTCCTGCACTTCGCTTATTTCGTGAATCTTCTCCGCGTCGGATTCTTGAGTAATTTGTGGTTCAACTGCTTCTTCAACTCTTTCCTTCTTTTGTTTCTTCTTTTTACTTTTCTCGGGCTCAGGTTCCTGCACTTCAGAGGCGTTTCTTGTTGCCTGCAGCTTGGCCAGCATCTCACGCTCTTGTTGCTCAATGCGTGCCAGCTTTCCACTTAACTTGAGCCCATGTCGGGCTCCTTTGTGTGCAGTACGTCCTCCACAGGCCTTGAACAACTCTTCATCTGTGAGCACATTGACCTGCGTCACGGCAATGTCATCCGTCTTTATGCGATCTGTGTTGGCCACCTCGCCTCCGTCTTGGGTCAGCAGCGCACTCTTCAGAAAATGATTATAAACAATGCCATCACTTTCGTTCTTGTGCTGCTCCTTGGCCTTCTTCAATTTGCGAGCAGAGTAACCCTTTGTGGAGATTTCAACAGCTTCCTCGCCAGCTTTACGTGCTGCGCTCACCTCGCCATTCTCTTCCACCTGAACGGTCACGTTTGAGGCTGCCTCGTTGAAACAGCGTTCCCACCAGTGATCGTTGAATTCCTTGGCGCGATCGACACCCAAACCGGCATTGTCAAATTTTAGGCTGGCTTTTAATGGAACCACAATTCCAGTATTGCTCTTTCCCAAGCCATCGCCCTCTTTCCAGCCATATTTTCCTAATATTTTCTTTGCAAAATCCATTAAACAATGTGATTTTATTATTATTCAGTTATCGTTTTCATAACTCAATCTATCGAAAACAAAATGTGCAAACATGTGTTCCACAGGCCGACCCGGGCGAAGTAGCAGGGTTGTATGTTGCGCGATAACAGAAGATTGGTATAAGTTGGCAGGCCTGATTTGCAATCACAGGGTTGCATTTGCGCGCCTTATGTTTAAATATTCAAACCCAGATACAGCATGGCAGAGCAATTGCACGTTATTGAGCTTAATAATTTGAATATATATTGATATAAGATAAATATAAAATGGAAATTAAACACATGAAATTCCTTAAACGCATTCATTTTTCTTTATTTCACAATCCTTCAAACTCAGTTTTCTTCAACAATTCTAGCCAATCATCTAACACACTTTACTGAATCAATGAATATTAAGTGGCAAATGAATAAAATTAATCGCTTTTAATGTAACAAGAAAAAACAAGAAATGGTATCAGTACGCGCCACATTAACTCAAAATAAGCAGAAAACACTCAGAACCTAACACGCAAAGCACTCACGATGTACAGTGTAAAGGAATGCCAGCACGTGCTGCCTGCCGCTCCAGCTGGTGTTGTTGCCAAAGCCATCGGGGGGAGAGAGAGAGAGTGGGCAGCACACGTGACCTTCCTTGCACAGTGTGACAAGAGAGTTGTTCGCAGGGTGGCAGTGAATTTGAGTTGATTGCAGTTTTCGTGTGTCGCTTTCGGGCAGTGTCAACCTAAAGTTTGCATCAATTAAAATTTTGAATTTCAATCTTCACATCGCAAACTTATCGCTTTACACTTTACATGTTCTTTTTATCGTTTAAATCGTTTCGATCTGTTTCTAACTGTTCTCTGTTGGTTTTCTCTATCCACTTAAGTCGAGTGTTTTCCAATATTTTTATTATTTGCATTTTTGTTTCCGTTTTTTTTTTTAAGCTTAAATCGAAGTCTCGCTTCGATATTGTGTTGTTGTTGTTTTTTGCTTCGTCGAGGCGATCACTACAGTTTCGAATGTTTTTTAAAAACAAAATTACATATATTATGTTGTTGTTGTTATTTTATAATAAGATAGTACACAGGATGTTGTTGCTATCAATCATTATTTTTATCATTAATAATCGAAAAACGAACGTTGATGTTGGTTGTTTGTTGTTTCTTCATCTTCTATAAATTGCTTTCTCGTTGCCGCTGCTGCAGCTGAATGGGGGCACGTTTACCTTCCCCCCTTTAGTTGAAGGGAGGCGGCTCCCGCACACACACACACATACCGCACACAATTGCACGAAAAAAGGATGAGTAGCGCGACGAGACGCTTAGAAGGCGAACAGCAGCAGGAAAGCCATCATAAGACAGAACAGACCCATAGCCTCAGACAGGGCGAAACCCAAGATGGCATAGGAGAACAGCTGCTGTTTCAACGATGGGTTTCTGGCGTAACCAATGATGAGGGAACCGAATACTGATCCGATACCAGCACCTGTTGTATTGGTTATTTGGTTGTTGTTGATGTTGCCACGGAAGAGATAAAAGAAGAATAGATTAGTTAAACATGTGCAGAGTTCGAACAGAGAAATATATATGGAATATAATGCACAATGAACTGTATGCCTTATATGTATGTGAATTGAAATGGAATGAATCAGTGGCAGTCTCAGCCTCTGCCTGCAGGCCTATCATCTTCTTTTGGATCAGTCAGTCACAGATTAGTCTGAATTGAGTTCTACGCATTCGCGCAGCAAGCACATCGCACTAAAATTGCTGGTCACGAAAGATTTCAATGCAACGAAGCGGCGGTCATGGACGGCAAACGACAACGATGCAGCATTTCTGGTACTTTCGCCTTGTGATTACACAAGTTTCCTGCTAGGAAATGAAGCTCCACAACACGAGCTTTGACCAATTCTCAGACCTTCCCGGGGCAATTGTTTTTGGAGTAATCAGATACTCGTTATGTGTGCCCCAGATGCTAGATTGTAACTGACTGTAGATGATGAAGGCGCATAGCGGGCAATAAGACTGGACAATTCACTGGGTTAAATGGACAAGATGAAAGATTTAGTGAACTGTGTGGAAGACAATACGAACCGGAACCAGCGACACCGACTGTTGCAGCACCAGCACCAATGAATTTGGCAGCCGAATCAATGTCACGCGTGACTGGCGAGGTCTGGAATGACCTGATCTGTGGCAGTAATGCTACGGGGGTTGTGTTCTGAGCGGCCAAAGTTTGGCTCTGGCTGATGACGGCGCTGCTCAATGGTCGCAAGTACTGCTTGGAGTTAGCGAGGAGCTGTAAGAGTTGAACGAGTAATGTTATGTAATTTATCAAGAAAAAAATGTGCGTTTTGTGTTTAAAGTGAGATAAAAATGCTTGTTCCGCCCCAAAGTGTATCTTCTCCCCCTTGACATTTATATCCATCCACTGCCCCGCCAAGTTATGCAATGCATTAACCAATTTGGCTTTATGTCATTTGGCAGCCCCATTTGTTTTTGTTGTCACTCACGATATCGGGATGCAAGCAACCCCGTCTATATAATGCAATTATGAAATAACTAAGCTATAGTACCTATTTAATATATATAAGTTGGTGAAGTATACACAATTGATTGGAAAGCTTTCACCGGTTCTAACCTCAACCGAGGGTAATTTGCTACAGCTCGTTATACAATGTGAAAACGTTATCAAATTGCCTTTTAGCTATGTGAAAACACATTTTTGGTTAAACTTATACACTGATAACTGCTTGAAGCTGTTTATTATTGCTTAGTTCAAATTATTGCAAACTATTCAAGCGAACATAACCTCAATTGTCGCTCTCAACTTATGTAACTGTGTATGTTTTCCATTGGAACTGAAAGTCACCACACTGTATGCTGCTGCAAAGGTTTCTTTTTTAAGCAACGAAAATCGATCCCGCTAAGAATATTTATTATGTAACTATTAGGAGATAATCACAATCATTTTTATCTCACAATTAAACTACATTTATTATGTACTTACCGCGGTCCTGGCAACGGGGGCAATGCGAGAGACTGTCGACACGAACATTTTGAATTGAATTTTTATCGGCGTTTCGCACAAAATTGAAGCAAGCGCACGGAGCTCTGCAAAAGATATAGATGTAGATTCTTGTAAATAAATTGTATTATATGAAGAGGAAGATGTTGCGAATTTCTGTGTTCTTAGTGCCGCTGCCCGTCTGCATGTTGCTGCCGCTGGTTACGTAATTGTGAAAACGTTGCCTATATTCAAGTATCCAAAAGAATTTTATAAGCACTAATTTAAGTATAAATTGCAATTACTTTTCACTTAATAAGTTGAAGCTAACACCGATTTTCTTGAATTATTTAAGTTTTTCAGTGACGCAACGAATCTGCTCACGCACACTACGGAACACACTAACACTGACAGTTCTCTTGACACGGCCGTGTGACATCTCTCGTACATGTGTGTGTGCGTGTGCCGCAAGATGGCGACATTGAACACGTTTAGGAAAATATTTTCACTCATATGTGCATTGGTCACTCTTTTCACTCTATATTATTAAATATATTCAGTTGAAAAATAATTATCATTTTTTTTCATCCGACACTGATTATTCAACCAGCGGCAACTGCAGGCATGACGGCGGTAGAAGGTGCGGGGTGCTCCACATTTTTAATTTCAGCGCAAGATCGCCGTTGAACTCACTTCGAACAAACCCTTAACAACAGTGGAACCGTATTGAACAAGAATTTTTGCTTTACCCTATGGTCGCCATGCAAATTTACATTTCGTGGTGAATTGGAAAGGTAGCTGGAAGTACTGCGCGCGCATGAACGCTTATCGATAACTGTGTGTTAACTTGTTATCCCTGAAGAGTATAGGTATTCCGACTGTGTACCCTTCATTGATAAGGAACATTTGCGGACTATATTCAAATCGAATTACTTTAAAAATTGTAAATATTGAAAATATTGTATTGCGTCCTAATGATGATTTTTTGATAAAAATATCACTTTGATTACTATGGATTGTGTGTTAATTTATACATGTATATATGTATATTTATATACATACATATATTTGAAATCTATATTACCCGTGAAGTATTGCACTTTTATAGTTTCTTGAAGTTAGTTGTCGTTTTTATAAGAATCAACAACAAACACTAGATGGTTGCCCAGAAACTATTTAACGTCTTGAACAAAACTATCGTCAATAAATGCAAACCTGTGCTGTGGTGAAATGGAAAGTTAATTGGAAGTCGATGCCGGCATTTGTTAAAATCATTAAACTTACATGCTTTAAAATTGTATGAAAAAATAATTAAAAAGTTTAATTCGTACGTACGGTCTACTTACGAGAAATATCTTGTCATGACCAAACTGTCGTGCCACAAAATGTCAATAATATTCAATGACAGTAGCTCACATCGTATCGATTAAAAAAATGCGGGCGCGAAAATTTAAAATCAGTTCAAAAAAATTTTAGTGTTATAAATTTATTCGAACTTAAAAGTTGAATAAGGTCAATTGAGTTGTTTTAGTATAAATATAATTATATCTGAAAAAATGCATTTATAGTGTTTAATATTTGAACCGAGATGCATTCTTATCGATTATAAATCGAGTGTGCATCCAGCCCTGGTCCGCATACAGCCACGCGTCGTCGTGTCTCACATCGTCTGGGAATTTGAGTACTTTTAAACCCAGCAAAGTAAAAAACAGCATGTTGTAAGTATACCAAAGATGTGCATTGTTGCTTGGAATCGGTCTAAAATCAATAAATATTACTAAAGCGTTGCTAATTCGCATATGTGTGTCATTGCAGCCCTCAATTGCATAACAGCAGTTTTGCATAAGTGTGTGTGCGTGTGTGTGGACAAGCCAGGGAGGAAACACACTTATACATACTAAGCCGTGGAACGCTTCAAAACAACAGTCGGCGGGCTCAATATTAACATTAGCTAATATCGATAAACGCTACTGGAGTCAAATGCAGAACAAGTAAATTAATTTAAACAAATTAATTTTGAAACAACGCCGCTCTAATTTTGGCTGCAACTCTTTATCGATAGTTAACAGTATTCGATTTACATAATCGTAATTGCTGTTATTATCACTTATCACTTGATAGATACAGTGATTCGAAGCGCGTTAACAGCGGCTGTTAAATTGAATATCGGAGTATTCTTTAAATTAATGTCTTGTTTAAAAAGCGAATCTTAAAACCGTCACCAACATGAGTTCGCATTAAGCAAATTCAATACTGTGCAAAGCAGAAAAGGAGCCGATTACGTGCGAAATAAATAAATGTTCGCTGTTCATTACAGTACAGAAAGCTGTTAAGCTTAGATGCCAATAACAGAATAATAACTAACAGCAACACATTACATAAAACTCACAGTAGTCAGTCAGTCGAGTGCGTCGAGTGATATGGCCGTGTTTCTGATCAACATCTGCAAATTCAATGGCTGTTTTAAAACATTTCCAAGTCTAAGCGACTTAATATCACACATCGAGGACACACACATAGGTAAGTACTAAAAACAACACGAATTTAGGATGGAATAAGTGTTAAAGTTGAAAATATCAAAGACAAACAACATTAATTGGTCGCGTGATGTCGGGGCGGCTTCGTTGTCGTCGTCGTCGTCGTTGTGGTTGTCATCGGCAGTCTGTGTTTTGTTTATTTTATTTATTTATACATATATAGACGCACACAAACGTACGTGTGTGCGTGTGTACACACTAGCCATATAATGTTAATGAGTAGTGTATGTAATATTGTGATTGTGAGTGTGTATGTGTATTTAAAAGAAAATGTTTTTAATTGCTATAACGCCCCAGCCCAGAAATAAATATTTAGCCCCAAATTTGCTAGTGCTGCAGTTATCTGCAGTGCAATAATATTAAAGTGTGCCATGGAAAATCAATATGGCCAGGCCTTAAATACGCACGCACGTTTTAATGCGTACGCGTCGTCGCCTTCAATTGAAACAAGCGAACGCATTCACAATAGGCGTCAAGCCAAGCTGAATTACCTGTGCTCGCACACACACAAACACACGCACACACACAGAGAGACCTATGCCCGTAGCATGTACAGCATTCATTCTACTAAATTACATACATCAAATAAACATACATGCATACATACAAACATGCTGTTCACTGTAGATTGGCAAACGACATAAGTGCGAGTGAGAGAGCAGCTGCGTGGCAAGCAAAAACAAAAAAAGCCGGTGATCCATTAAACAACAACACATACGAAGAGAATGCTTCAAGTGACTTTGCATGTGTGCGTGTGTGTGTATGTTTGTCTGTGCTTGTGTGTGTGTGTTTGAGCGTGCCTTTTATATGTATGGGTAAGCCGCCAGCGTAGCAGCAGCAGCATCTGTACCCCGGCAACGCCGGCAACAGCAAGTGAGCGCCCTTTTCTTGTTGTTGTTGTTGCTTTTGACCTGTCTTGCGCGTCTTTTGGGATTTGAGCGCGTTTCTCGCAGGTGCAGCTGCTGCCTTCTGCCTGCTGTCTGCTAGGAGAAATGCGCCTTAATCGTAATCAATTCTTGTCAAAAGCAGAGCCAACTCGATACACGTGTCCGATTACCGATTACCCACATTTTACCGGGTGACCAATTAATCAAGTTAGCTGCCCAACACACACACACACACACACTCACATACGCATGTATTGGGCTTCCTAAAAAGAATTCTAATATTAGCATCTTTCGCTTTGCTCCAGGTACTTAAGCAGCCCAGCCTGCAGCCCCTGCGACGAGGGGGTGAAAAATCAATAAAATTAAGCTCAGTGCTGCCACTTCTGTTGTTGTTGTTGTTGCTGCCCAATGGTGGTGGTCGTGGTAGAGGTAGTGGTGGTGATGATGTTGATGTTGAATAGGGTGGAGGTGGTGGTGGTAGTGTTGATGTGGTGGGTAAGGTGGTGCGTTAGTAACAGCAGCTGTTGGGTTTTGGCGTTGTGGCTGATGTGATAACGGTCAGCACAGTAAATGGCGGCGTTGCACAGTGGGCCAGCAGAGCGATCTAGTAGAATTAAATGTGAAATTTGGGAATTTTTAACAAAGTTTCTCATTGCAGTCGAAGGAATACACTCAACTAAAATTGACATTTCATTTTTTTTATGCAACATATTTTATATTTGAATTCAGCATCCAAAAATACTTAATACCTCCAAAAACTAACTGCAAAACTATGGTTAAATTAAGACTAAATATGGCAGGTACAATTGAAATCGAACTGAAATCAATCCACATCATAAAAATTCCAGTAGATCGTTCTTCTGGCCCACTGTGCATTGGCTGGGCTGACGAGCATTACATAAAGCTGGTACTACTAATGGCTTCTACACCCACGCAGAGCACCCCATGGCAACAACAAACACAGAATGACAGACAGATCAAACACATGTGTACACACACGCACAAACATACACACATATTGCTAAAGCTTTGCCTAGAGTTTTATTATCTCGAAGGACTTTGCTGCGTGCGCATTAACTAAGCACATAACACACACACAACACACAGACATACTTGTGTCAATGTATTGTACATATTTACTACGCGTATGTAATTGTTGTATTTGTGTCCCAGTTTCCCATTTTATCTGCGTTGGTTATCACGTCCGCCCACCTTCCCTTTTATGCAATGTTCTCTCCAGCTGCTCTGCTGTTCGGCGATGGCGGCGGGAGTTGAGCGCCTTTTTTCCCTTCGTTGCTGCCATGGCAACAGTCGGTCGGTCCCAGGGAAAGACCTTCAAGTTTGTCCTTTGCACAGTTGCCAGGCACCTGTTGTGCACACGCAGATACATAAACATACACACAACCAGACATATATACAGATACATGCTGTTTAGATTTGTTGTTATCGATAACATGTGCACTGCACCGCACTGCGAAATGCAATATGCCCTATGCAATATGAGTTATGGAATTTGTTTAATGCAGTTCGACAATAATATTTTAGACCTCTCTGGTATCTTCAGTAGACATCGGCAGTCAATGACATTTATCATGGCTCGGCTACGATATGTGGAACATTTTTGATTGGAAATTGTTTTGAACGTTGCACTGGCTCGAAAATAAAAACAACATCTGTACTTGCATAAATGTTTGTACTTAATTAAACTGTGTGCTGTGCGTGTGTGTCTGTGTGTGTGTGTGTGTGTGTGTGTGTGTAAGAAATTATCTGGTAAAAATTCTGCAACAAGTGAGTGACTCAGTTGACAACGCAAAAGCAATAAGAATAACAGGAATAACAACAACGACGACGACGACGACGCAGAGAGCGGCGCGTTGTGTTTATTTTGTTTTTAAATTGTAAATGTATTGTACGGCGAGCGATACAGATATAAATATATATATGCATACACACACATACGTAAATCTATATGCACAATATGTATAGCTCGCTAGATCAAATTTGTTTAAAAACAAATGCGTTCTGCTTTTACTCGATTTGATAATCAAGTTGCCTGTGAACCAAAGCAGCTGAATAGTGTTGTCACCTAACCAGACATTGAGAAAATCAAGAACTGCGAGATACACTGAGGTTATCAACTATTGGAACACACACACACACATACGCATATACAAATGAATACATTGCCTTTGAAGCAACGACAATAACAAATCATAACAATATTGAATGTGTGAATATTATATACTGATTTGACCGTAGCAAATGACGCCGTCTATGAAAGTTATTGGGTTCGCAGGGCGGGGGAGGCAAGGGCAATAGTTACACGACAATTTCATAAGGTTTACGTAGGTAAATAAATATAAATATATCATAAATAGATTGAAATAAGTTACGCACATGAATGTGTCATCGTTTGCTCTCTGATAGTTAGAACAGCTGACAGATAACGCGTTAAGTAAAATTCCCGATTTGTGCTTTTCAATTTGACGCATATGTTTCGAATTAAAACAATGTGTACGAGTTGTTATCGATACAGTTGTGTTATCGTTAGATGAGTAATTGTGTGGGTAGAGAAAGGATGTTCCGCCGACCTGTTGCGTAGTTATCAAGTGCAAGTGAATGTATTGACGATGCTGTGCATGTGCCCCCACAAGGAGGTTAGGTAACGTTTGTATTCAGGCGTGTATTGTGTGTGTTGTTTGCATGCGTGTGTGTGCGTGCGTGTGTGCATGCCATGTGCCCCAGTCAACCAATCACCTGTGCGGCTTTATTATGCACCGCCTGATTAGGCAAGCTTGAAGCTTATGTTTGTCGCACGTCGCACGATAAGATAGTCCCTCGTCATACATGTGCTCTTCCATTTAACAGACCCACATCCCTGCACACACCCCTATATAGTGATGAATGTATATATGTAAAATCATAAGACCCCTATATAAAATGCGTCAGCAAACCGCAGTAAAAAAGTACGAAAATTAAACATGCGTTCTCACATTATTTATTTTGTTGTATTTTAACATTTCAATAATAAAGACGCGCCACTGTCGGTGGCACTGTGTCGCCGCCCTCTTGCCGGTTGTGTGTATAAAGTAGAAATGGGTGTGTATGTGTGTGTGTGTGTGTGTCGTGCATTGCATCGTGCTTATCGCAAACACACGTGACAAGGAGGTTCACTTAACACAAACAAACACACACACTAGCACACCTTAAATTCGAGTTTTAATAAATATCTGGGCAACCTCTAGTCATGGGCTTAACCTGTTATAATTTATTAACCTATTTAAATCAGGAGAGAACAATGTAAGAGAACCTGAAGTAATTTTGCCAGGTTTATTTATATTGCCCGCATCTGAACCCAATATGTTATTAGATATTGCAGCGCATCGAACTGAAATTGATTCATTTTATTTTCAACAGACTATGATCCTAAGGTGGTCGAGCAAAAGGAGCTGGCACAGCCCGCATCTCTGCCGCTGAGCTATGTGCTGCGCTTCATCTCCGACGATGCACGCAAAGAGACTTCCACATTTCTGTCCAACACCAGCAGCGCACCTAATCCCACGACAACCAACACAGGCGTTAGCAGCAATGCGGGCAATGCGGAGCTCAAGCGGAAGCTTGCTATTAAGCATCATAGCTATAGCATGTCATCGTCCAATCGTAGCAACACGCCGACAGGTGAGTGAATCAAGTCTGTCACAAAATATTGCCAAAAACTAATACCCCCTTTAACTTGTTCTGTAGGCAGTGAAATGGACGAGGATGAGATGGTTGTCACCGAATCGGAGGATAGCAATGACTCTTGGACCACTGAGGAGTTTAGCTCCGAGTTCATTATGCGTTATGGCAGCAGGTAAGTTCTACTACGTTCTTCTTGCTGTGCATTTATTAAGCGTCTGTTTCTGTTTCTAGACATTCTGGCGGCGGCAGCAATGGCACGCCAGGAAATGAGAAACCCTTCGCGTGTCCAGTGCCAGGTTGCAAGAAGCGGTACAAGAACGTGAATGGCATCAAATACCATTCGAAGAACGGGCACAAAAAGGATGGCAGGTAAGTTAGTGTGGAGAGTGCAATGTCTTGCCAACTGAAATTGAATATACTCAATACTCATTTCCCATTTATCACGAATCATTTCCACAGAGTGCGTAAGGGATACAAGTGTCATTGCGGCAAGAGCTACAAAACAGCTCAGGGCCTGAAGAACCATGCACTGCTCACCCACAATACGCAACCGGAGAGTGTCCTGACCACACAACAGTTGGCCAACTTGGCAGCAGGTGGTGCTGCTGGCGATAACGAGCCAGTGCAGAGCCGATGCAAGCCAGCCGGCAATAGCGGTCCATTGGGTAGCAACACTGGTGGCAGCAACGGTGGACTGATTCAGCGCAGCAACTCACCATCGCAGTCGCTGGGCTCGATGAGCCCTTCCAGCAGCAACATGTCGAGTAGCACCAGCACCAGTGGTCATGGTGCTGCCAGCATGGGGAGCAATAGCTTGTCCAGCAATGTTGCATCCGCCAGTAACATGCTGCAGCAGTTGAGTAATGGCAACATCGTGACGGTGACAAACGTTCCACAGCAACAGCAGCAGCTGCAACAGCAACAACAACAGCAGCAGCAGCAGCAACAACAAGCAATGCCGCAGCAGCAGCAGCAGCAACAGCATCAGACGCAGCAACAGTTGCAGCAAATGAACATCAGCACACAAAGTGCAACAGCAACCACAACAACAACAGGTAACAGCCACAACAGTTTAATGCGCAGCACACTCGGTTTAGTATCCATTAAAGCCAACAACCACAACAACAACAATAGTAACAATGTTGCCGCTATCGCTGGCGGCAACAACACCAAGTCCGTTAGCAATTTAATAGCTGCCAATGCAACGGCCAACAAAATACTCAAGCTTGCCACCAATGTGGCAAACGGCGTGGACATTTCACACCAACAACAACAACAGCAGCAGCAACAACAACAGCAGCAGCAGCAGCTCAAGTTGGTTGAGAACATGTCGAAGGCAAATGAGAGCGGCAACAATGTCGCAAATGTGGTAACCACAACGTCCGTTGGCAACAGTACGCCCACAAAAATAACGCTGCCCAATTTGGTTAACCTTGGCATACTGACGCCGGCCACCTCGCCCACCAAGAACACTCAGACACTGACTTTTACCACCACGGCCGGCAGCCTTCAGCAGCAGCACCAACACCAACATCAGCAACAGGCACTTGTGGCCTCGCTCACGACCAACATGTTGCAGCAACAACAGAAGCTACCCAGTATAACGAAAACGAACATATTGCTGCTGCAGGAACCCAATACGGTTACCACCACACATTTGATACAATCATCGCCGCCGCAGCAGCAGCAGCTACAGCAGCACCAACATGTGTTGCCCATCAGTCCCACTAGTAGCATTAGTAGCAGCAAAAGTAGCTCGCCCACACCACCACAACAGCAGCAGCATCTGGTCAAGAGCTCAGCGGGCTCAGTGACGTTGAAACAGAAGCAGCATGTTGTGGCACAACAACAGGCCACAACAAGTGTTGTTGCCACCGTCGAGCCGATGGAAACGGATGAGACGCCAGTCGCCAACACCATCGATGCACTCTCAGACAACACTTTGGGCTCGACTGTTGTTGCCACAGTCGATGGCAAGGATATAATGCCCTCTTCCATTGCGGCAGCCGTCACTTCGGGCACCATTACCGTGGCGGCCATTGAAGTTGTCGGCGCTGGCGTTGTCAACACCGAAACGTAGCCTATACTCAAGAAGCTACTGATGCGTCGCAAGTGCGCTCTAGAATCTGCAATGGCATCGGCCATGCCACATTGAAGAAGGAGGCCGATTCTTGTATACGAACAAAAACAAAGATGAAAACAAAACATTCTAACAATTTATATAACTATATATAGATACTGTAATCTGATCTAGATTTTGTTCTCACACACTGCTTAGTTTATTATTATACTCATAATTAGTAATTTCGTGTAACTTTAAGGGACGCGCCCTCGCCTCGGATGATGAGGCATGAGGCGGCGGCACAGAGTCACTCACCAAAACCCATTGGAAAACATTTCGTAGACTGCTTTTTGCTTATAGACCACAGAGAATCTTTAGTGTTCTCTTGACATTTGTATTATGAAAACAAAACAAAACACTAATCGTATATAGATTGTGCAATATGATTTTGTATACACATTTAGTTAACGATTAACGGTTGATCTCCTCTTAATTTAATTATACATTTATATACAACCATATAGACAAGCGATTGGCAAACAAAACAAAGAAAGAAAAACTACAAACTACAAACTAAACAAACGATTGTAATAAAAATGCATAATTTGAATTTAATTTCTATTTGAAACATGAAACAACAACACAACACACACACTTTTATTATCAGAGGCAGATAGAAGTTGCAAAAGAAAAGTATTATTTATGATTTAAGCGTTAGTAAAGTGAATTACAATACATACAAATATATATATGGTATATATAATGGATAAAACATGAATATTTATATATTAAACACATTGACTTTAAGACTAGGCCACAGACCTCTCATTATCTTTAAGTTGACACACACACACACACATACACAGAACCCATCGTATTTTTCTGATACTTTCCAAATCCTGTGCAATATTTACTGTTTTATTTTGTGGTATTCTCTCATTTTGAAAATTTTACACATAAATTATTTTGCTATTGTTTGTTTTCGATTTCGGTTTGTTAGAATTTTGGTTTTTATTTTATGATTTCGTTACTTCTTTTCCTTTTCTCTCTACCTATTGCAGAAACCTCTTACTCCTGCTCACCCATCATCAACAGCAGCAGCAGCAGCAGCAGCAGTAGCAACAACAGCAGCAGCACCAACAGCAGCGACAATAGCAGCAAACAAGTTGCCACTGCTCCGGCGCTGGCGCTAACAACGCCAGCAACACCGGCTATTGCAGCAGCTAAGTACAACAGGCCCACAGCAGCAGCAGCAGCAGCAACAGTGCCGGCAACGTCGACGGTAGCAACCGCAAGTGTAAAGTCGTCGTCGGCAGCAACCACGCCTATGCAGATCTCGCCGACGTTTATTGAGCACAAGTATTCCGCCCTGGCCATCAAAGAGAAATTCTTTTCGAATCTTCGCGCCTCAAGAACCGCATCAGCAACGGCAAATGGCAGCGGCTCTGGCTCTGGCGGCGGCAACAACCTGACTGCAGTTGCTTCCGCTTCGACCGGAGTGGAGTCAACGCACAGCGGCAATGCTGCCCCCAATGCCGCCGGCAATATGTTGCGCGCTGTTGCTGTGGGTCAAATGTGTGCGATGCAGAATGAGCACATACATCAAAATCTGTACAAGAAAACGATCAATTGAATTGAGAGAGCGAGACAGAGAGAGATTATGAAGATCGGATCGCTCAGTGCCGCAAGCACAGAGCTGGCTGTGATGAAGTATGTTCTATATATAGTATATATATATGGGAAGAACTGAAGAAAGGCGGAGCAAGAGGATTTGTCAGTATGGCAGAGAAAAGGATATGAAAGAAGCGCGCAAGATTGTAGGACATTAATATAATATTGAATAACATAAACAAAAAAAAAAAAACAACAAGGGAAGAAACGAAAAAACAAAAACAAATCAAACACAAACTATTCATGAAAACACACAATAACAAAAATATTAATAATCATAATTACAATTTGTCTATTTAATTGTTAGCCGAACCTCTTTCACACATTTCAGAAGCTATTCAGAATACAAATTTTCTATTGGTAGAATCCCAAAAGAACATCTATTTTCCTCCAAAACTGCATTGGGAAACTATTTAAAAAAAAAAAAAAGAAAAGAAACAAAAAAAAAACTAAAATAAAACCCCTCACAATAATCATTAAATTTAGTAAATAAATTTTGAAGATGTTTCTTCAACTAGTCATTATCGTAGTTAAATTAAATTTTTGATTTACAAGCACAAGTAGAAATTGCTGCCCCGCCTCCTAACATTTTGGAGGCACAAAATGGATTCTGAACATCCTCTATATTATATTTTTGTCGCTACGTAGTAGTTGCTAAAAGAAAATTTCCAAAAAACAAAATCATAAATTGGCAAAAAGAAAAACAGAAAAAAAAAACAAATTTTGAACCCGTGTTCTTTACATTAGCTAAATTTTTGTCGGTAACCACGAAGTTGAACTTGCCTAGAGAGCTTCGTAAGTGGAAGTAAGAGTAGAGAAGATAAAGAATTACGATAATATCGAATCGAATATGCAAGCAAATGTATTAGCTAGCTACAAATGAAAGAAAATATTACAGAATGTGTGGAAATTGATTTAGCGAAGCTATTCTGAAAACCTTCGGCTTCAGCTTTTCCGTTTAGAACCCATAACTCTGTAGTAGTTATAGTATTATATGGTATAGCAGTTATATATATATATATTATAAATTGTATGTTTATAGCTATATGTGTACATTTAATTTATATCTGGAAATGATTAGATAATATGTTTTATTTATGTGTGTTTGTCAGTGTACGTGTTCGATTATGGAATTAATTGTAATGTTTAATTCGACTTTTGATCGTCCTTAAATGTAATATATACATACATACATACATATATTATACAAATATTTAACAATTACATAAGTGTATGTTCTATGTTTCTATGAAGTGAGTCATATTCAAAGTATTTTATGCATGCATGCAAAATTAACATTAATTATTAGAAATTATTTAAATAAAATACATACATATATATATTGATATGGAATACAATGAAACATATTATTGTAATTGGGTTCCTTATGTACTAATAATGCATTCAAATGAAAGATTTCACCGTAAACAGAACAAAAGTAATTGAAATTGGTAAATGTATAATTTACACAGAATTATGTACGAATGTAATCGCATAATGAATACAAACATTGCATAAACATACATACATCTAGAGACACATAACGAGTAATGTTAGTTAACAACATAAAGCCGCCAACCGCCAAACAAATTTAAAGCGCATTTGCAGACGCCCAGCGTCTTAAATTAGAGTACGATGATTACAACTACAAAACATATTTGTGCGCCGAAAAAATAATGAAAAATAAATCTTTATACATACATACATTTAAGAACTCACGCTTACGTCGCGTCGTCCGTCATCGTTGGGACTTCTCGACTTTTATATCAACAAAGAAAAAACCGAAATGTGAAGCTTCTTGGATGCTCTGAAGTTACCAAAACCCATTTGCAGATGTCAAGAAATGCTATATCTGCTCAATTTGAATGATATCTGACAGATCTTTCGGGGTTCAAGTCTATAGAACATGCTTCATTCAGTAACAAATGAACGTAGAAATAGGAAAAATCAACTCAAACCCTCTAAATGAAAACAATAAATTAAATATACCTATTTCTATATTTAAATGTATTTCATCTTATATAAGACTGCTGTTATGTTCGTAAATATATTTAATATATATTATAATTAACGAAAAACATCTATATAGTATACATATATACTACTTACTATAATAATAAACAATAAAAACAAAAATAAAAAAAAAAAACGTAAGCTCCATAACTAATTAGTGTATTCATACTCTACCTTAATACTACATATATGACTATGTACTATACTACATACATAAATAATAATGTACGGTAATTTACTAAAGTTCGTAACTATATATAAATATGTAGAGAATTAACTGAAGCGTATGTATGTATGTGTATGTAAACGTAAATCTTATAACAATGCATACACGCATATTGTAAGGGCAAAAGTTGTAGACTTGAACTATAACGGGTTTAATATCGTGTAACCTTACTGCATACATATACCTATCTTCCTATCATTATCATCGTCATCATCATCATTCACACAACAATGTAGTAAATTGTTCACTTTTTCCTTTATGTGATCTATTAAAAACATACATATACATAACTACATACATGTGTACAATAAAAATTGTCCTCGGAAAATTTTAATGTTGTTTTAACTTCAACGATTTTTATTCAATCAGAATGGAACGCGAACGATATACATATATTTTTTAACTTTGGTTAAATTTGGAACATAGATCTTTTGTTCAACAATAACGCAGATATTAATACGTTTATATATATATACTTTGCTGTGGAATGTTTCTTTAACGTCTTGCTTCCAGTGTCGCTATATGGGAGCCAAGCTTGTCGATTAATGCCTGATCCCGAAGCAGTTGTATCTTTTTCTGTAACTCATATAGAGAATGCACGTCCCGCTGCTCGAAAGCGCAATCAATTGCCTCCTCGTATAATCTATAATTAATGATAAAAGATATTATATTTATGGAAGTTCCTTCGAAAACATGTCGGGCAACTTACTTAGCTCGCATAAACCAATGCACCTTGCGCTTATCCGGGCATCGTGCAATATATTTGCGTGCCTCGCGTGAATTGTCCGCTTGCAAACAGACCTCAACAAATGGCTCATAGCCAATGGGACTTTTCTTGCTCTTCGAGAATTTTTCCAGTTCCACCCAATTGTGCTGCTCAACCAGGGTTAGTATGCGCATCCACCAATATCGTCGGTCGGGTACCTTAAAATCATTTTTGATTTTCTCAGCTTCCTTCACATCGCCCTTACGCAAGAGTTCCATTATGGTATCGTGAATGGACAATCCATTGAAAGAAGCGTTCATATTATTCTTGGTAGCAAGTGCTTTCTGTAGCTTCAGGATGCGTCCAGTTTCGGCGCACAGTTCTGCCTCCACTGTGCATCTGCCCTGGGCATAACTATTTCCAATTAACGACAGATTCGACTCTAGTCCTTCGCTGTCAATGGCATTGGAGAAATGAAATTCAGCAATGGACTTGTGATCGTCTTCGGTATTGTAAATTTCATAGAGTGCAGTGCGACTACACTGGTACATAATGTTCTTGTACATGTCCAATGCCAATGGATAATCTCGTATTATCATCTGAAAACAAAAGTCTTTATACCAAGTCATCTAAGAACAAGCACCGCACTCACATGGAAATTGGATAGCATCATTTTCTTCTTGATTTCCAAGAGCACCGATGTAACCAGCTCTGTGTCGCCTGATTGGGTGGCACTTGCCACAGCCCGATCAAACTTGCCCATCTTAAGCAACAACGGAACGTGCAGGGCAGCCCGTGGCTCCAAATCTAGCAGTTTAATGGCCAACTCATCGCGTCCATTCTGATGAGCTCTAGCGGCAATATTGCAGAACGAAATGCCCTCCACTGATGGATTCTTAAACTTCTCTGTAATCTTGCGGGCCACCTCGATATCGTCTAGAAAACAACAAATCGAATTAACAATTGTTTGAAA
This sequence comes from Zaprionus africanus, assembly GCA_018151435.1. NCBI lineage: Eukaryota > Metazoa > Arthropoda > Insecta > Diptera > Drosophilidae > Zaprionus > Zaprionus africanus. Next base: position 4,665,882 of record JAECXB010002309.1, on the reverse strand, counting down.
TTCAAATTTAATATGTTCAACTTACTCGGATCACTCATAACCTTATGATAGGCCCAATGTTCCAAAATCCACGACTCGGGTAACTTCAAATGTTTGGCAACTTGTATGGCAACACCATAGTGCTTGCGAAGGACCAAACGACTCAGGATGACGTCGGGATTTAGATGAGTAAACCTACAAAAACGGAAGCCAGTAAGGGAAATGCCTTAGGAATCTGCTGAAGTTATTACTGGTTGTAGGTCAGCGGCATAGCAATTTTCGTGTGTCGCAATGTATTAAGAACTCTCAATATCCGTAAGATACGCATGTACTCTTCTGGGTCATGTCCCGGTATGAAACCCTTGCCAAAGTAAGCTGTCTGTAATTAGGAATTAGAAACAGTTACATAATATATGTAATATATGTATATAAGATAAGACTAACAACTTACCCGCATTAGACTCTTTTGAGTTTCCGAACAGAATTCAAAAGCTGCAGCTTCGATGCACTCCTTGACAGCCAACTCAATGTCTTCGCGGCACATGCTTAGGTATTCATCTGATTTATAGGATCTTTCTTCGAATTTCTTCTGCGCCTCAAAGAGATAACTTGCCGGCTCTTGGCTATTAACGGCAAATATATTTTCCACACACTTTGGCAAACGTTGAATCATTTCATGAGAGTTTTGGGTTATAATGCGTACTCCATCCATTTCGGCAACCAAAAACATTACTGGATCATATGGGTATTCGCTCCTGTCCGCATTACGGTTGACAATGAGCAAATAGGAAGGATATGAAATGACTACAGCGTCAGCTTCGGAATTGTGGGTATTCATGATCCATTCAATTTGCAACGGCATATCTTTACGTCCCGTATCGAATTCGCAATACTTGTTGCGCATATCGACACTGCCAAGCCATAGGAGCCCAGTGTTGGTATAGAGTGCCAAATGTTGATGGTTATACGATACGGATATCTTGATAATACGGTCGTATGACTTCTCAAATAGGTTGGCTGTTACTGTTCCCACTGTCTGGCCATGCATTAGCTTAATGACCTCGCGATCCCGTCCTAGCAAGCAATAGCTGTTACGACCTTCGGTAACAATCTCCCAACAGGTACAATTCGCATTCGAATCTGAAGTTAAGATCGAGCGTATCAATTATTTGTAGTAGTAGCAGACTTATGCTCTTACTTGGAATATCGGGAAGCTTTCGTTCGGTTTTGTTGCTGTTCTGTTTCAAAAAGATCCGACCGGATGTTGTCATAACAGCAATCCCAGTACCAGCAGCGGATTGAAACACTTTAGCTTCCACAATTTTGATAACGCTTGCCTCGCCTCCAATGCTATACGACTCCTTTTCGTTACCAAACATATCGAAAACAAAGACTTTAGCATTTTCTAGGACGCAGATAAGGTCCTCGGTATCAGACCATCCCATGCTAATAAGTTTGCCATGATTCCACTGAAAGAATTAAATTTTGAAATAAAATTGTTTATTTTGAATTTAATTCACAGTTGCTTACCAATATATGGCCCAGTTCATTGCCACTGGTGTCAAAGATTCGTATCATCGACCTGGATGTGCCCTTTACTGGTACCAGTTTAGTAGCATCGCGTATGGTTGCAATGGGGCCGCCATAGGGTGCAGCTGCAACCTGCATGTACTCCAAGTCAATATCGATTGGCCACTCAGGTGTGGGCAACTCCACTTTTCTGTGGGCGTCAAAATGCAAGATACATACAAATTTTTTTCACACATTCTACAGGTTTTTCCTGCCGTTCTTTGTTGATAGTTACCTGTAGTAGTCAGGACGCACCTTGAACCACTCCCCCGTATTGTACATAATTGGCATTTTTATAGATTTATTTAATAACTAAATTACCAAAATAAATAAAAACCGCTATGCATTTTTTGCCTGCTTTGTTGTTGCACCACACAATCGCTCTATCGATAACTGAGTAACTGTTACTCTGCGCGAGCTTCCCTGAATATCGAATATATCGCTGTTATCGAATTGAAAATTAAGTCTGGAAGACTCGATAGGTCGTACTTGAGGGTTATCGGTCTGAGTGTATTGCCTTGAAAGGTGGGATAATTCAAAATTATATTGAAGTTAATTAAAATATATTGTTTTTTGTTGGTGAATAAACTGTGCATAATTTCTCATCAATTTGAGATTAACTTAATTAGATATTCATTATTTTTTTTTAAATAAACTTTACAGCAGCTAGGTAAGGCAAAAAGTATTTTGTTTCCCAATTAAAAGCTTTTTAACCAAAAGTTACTTTTGTAATTGTGCAAACTTCACTCCGTTAATCTATTTGATTAATAATATCCGGACAGAAACACGATGAAGCAACTTGACATTAAAACTCATATGTATTTAAGTTTACAAAGCAAACAAATATGTCCTAATAAGCAAACCTTGTTGACGAGAATATTTATATTTATATGCATCGTAAAAAAACAGTAGCTCCACTTGTTTTGTTTTCACACTTTAAATTGTAAGGTGTTATGGAAGTGATAAAGCGCACACACTTATGCGTGCACACGAACTTCTAAGAATGTGCTTACAACTTGTATTTGTCATCTGGTAAAAATGTTATCAGCTTCCATAGTTAGTCTACTCTTAAGAATGAAAAACATCTACGTGCAACATATGTCTCGTTTAAAATTTAATGGAAAAATAATTATAGAGATAACAGAACAATAGAAACGTATCCTCAATCGATCCATTTAGAACATACGTACACATATCTTTAATTATTCGCAACAGATATTCTCCCGCAAATACACAGTTGTTGCTATATGTTGATAACGTTGAAGATTCTACATCGGTAGCTAGTAATATTAACATTATTTACTTAAATGAATTGAAAAATAAAACTGGGTGTCTCTCAGTTTTTCTTATTATGTATTTGATAAATCAAACAGATGTCATCTCTAGACTTGTTTATCTTAATTGCGCACTGATAACGAAACTAAAGAAAAACCTTCCACACCAGAGTCGTAGGGCGCCCTCTCATCGCGCTTGTAATGAACTTTAACAAACTCTATATGTTCTCGAGTCGATCGAGCAATTACTTCAGTAGCACTTCGACAGAGCTTTGGAAAAGACAGTTAAGTTCGTCCGAGATAGGAATACTCCACCCACAATGCGTAAGCAACCGGATACGCATGATATCGAATCGAAGACCGTCGAAGCGGTCGACTCGAACGCGAGTGCTGGTCATGAATATGAGGAAGTTCTCGAGTTAATCGGTACGTCAAGTTGATAAAGATTTCGTAATTTATGTGAAAAGAAGTTAGTGGAATACTAATATATGTATGTGTGAACGTTTAAGGATTCGGACGTGTGCAATGGACAGTTCTTTTTGCATCCGGATTGTTGCTCATGATGGTCATCAACGAAACAATGGGCATGTCGTACATAACAATTGTATCCCAGTGCGATTTTCAAACCAACTCAATGGATAAAGCCATCATGAGTGCGGCTAGTTTTATTGGTAAGTTTTTTAAATTTTGAACGGTGCATTTAAAGGGAGTGTTTTATATGGAGTATATGCTAATGATGTTGAAAGTAGCTGTGGAAATTCTCCACTTTAACCTATAAAACTCCTTATGTTAATTTGATTCAAGGATAAAAAAAATTAATGAAATGGTTTGAAACCAAATTTCTTTTACTTAACAGGCATATTTTGTTCTTCATATTTCTGGGGTTATCTCAGTGACTCGATAGGACGTAGACCTGTGCTCATATATACAACATTTACTGGAAGTCTAGTGTCACTTATTTCTATATTTATTCCGTACTATTGGATATATGTAGTCCTGCGATTCATAGTTGGTTTTTTGTAAGTATTGCAGAATAATCGTGGCTGTTTTGTATTTAATTTAAAATATAAGTATATATTTCTTTATATACATATACTATATACTATATAATGCTTACTTTCGAATGGGTTTTATATTTATTTACAGCATAGCAGGTGCATCTTCTACAACGTATGCATATCTTGGCGAGTTCTTTATTCCGCGTCATCGACCCATTGTAATTAACTATGCTAGTCTTTTTGTGGGTATTTCAACGGTTTATGTACCAGGAAAGTATTATTTAAAATATGCTCATCTAAATACAAATTTGAAAATGAGGTATATCACTTTAATAGGTGTTGCCTGGTTAGTTATGTCAATGGATTGGAATTTGCAGTTGTTGGACAATTTCTCATTTCGTCCTTGGCGTTTATTGACAATTTTCTACCTACTTCCTGGTATAGTGGGAACTCTGATGCTTTGTAGATTACCAGAAAGTCCAAAAATGTTATTATCACTGGGTAAGATCCAAGAAGCCTTTGATGTTGTAAATTGGATTGCATTGAAGAATTCAGGGAAGCCGCTCAAAGAGTTTAAAGTCGTCAAACTGAAATCTGACATTGCCATTCAAAGGGAAAATGCACCATGTGTTTCGAACTCTCCGTAAGTACGTTTGTAATTTAAATATAACAATTATTTTTCATTATATACCTTTTCTTAGGATCGCTATTTTGAAAAACATGTGGAGAGATACAGTGCCGTTGCTTAAGAAGCCGCATTTGGTGAACTTCTGCATAAGCTGTACGGTCATGTGTGGTTTGTTTTTCAGGTAAGTTAAGATTTATTTTTGGAAAATAATTTGATTTTCTTATAGTTAATTATTTATTATCAGCTCATCGGGTATGGGCCTGTGGTATCCGGAAATACTTAATCGCCTGGGATCAACCATGGTTGAAGACTCGGTTACTGTTTGTGAGGTTATTGATGCCTCCATCGATCAATCACATCTGAACTTTACGAGTAGTGTAAGAAAAGCTCTTAAATTTCAACAACACAAATAATTCTTTATTTGTTTCTGTAGGTTTGCAACGACCAGATTAATACAAAAAGCTACATAGACACTATAACTTACGGTTCAGCACTAATCGTAGGATTCATTGTTATGGGTTTCGTTATCAATCGAATTGGGCGTAAGGCGTCAATCGTTGGAGGCCTTCTAATTGCAGCAGCTTGTGCCGTGTCGTTGATCTGGATTATGGATGAGATTGCCATTATGGTCTGCTTCTGTTTGTACTTGGTACTGCCAGGTCTATGCATATCTGTGCTAAGCGGTGCAGTTGTAGACCTAGTTCCCACCCACCTGAGAGGCAAAGCGGTTTGCATTTGTCTAATGCTTGGGAGAACGGGAAGCGTGTTTGGTAGTAACATCATTGGGGTACTCCTCGAATCCTATTGCACCATAACTTTTGGAGTATTTTCTGGATTTGTTTTCGGTAAGCAGGAGAAGTATTATAATATAGGTATACCTTTTTAGTAACCAAATTTTACGTTCTTTTAGTTTGTGCGCTGCTCACATTGCTCTTACCAATTTAAGATGAAATTTAATAAAGATCGGACGTGGATGAAGTTGGAAATCGAAGTACCTATATAGACTTACTTACTTATTTAAACAGTTCCACCGCTTTTGCTATAGAGTTAAGCTAAGAAAAACTGTTGTAAATATAAATATAAAAACTAATTTTAAGGTCTTCCATATACCACTAAATAAAATACTTTTTATAAGAAACCAACCTTTGATACTTCCACACTCTTTTTTGGTTGAAATAATTATATGTTACTAAGTTTATATTGGCATACAGATTCCTAATTAAATAAATAATTATGGGTCCGGGTAATTAGAAGCAAAAAACAGTTTATTGAACAGTCTATTGGAATTAAGTAAAATATTTTCATTAATATTTTTAAAATATTGAACCTGTTGCAGATATTAAAAATAATGCTTTTACTCATCATATCAATAAAACACGTTTACTTTAATACTCTGACGTTATAATTGAATATTCCATTTTCGGGTATCTCTTAGAGATTTGTCTCGCCTTGGTTTAAGAGGGAATTCCCGGCTACAGTTCTGAATTACCCCAATTCTGATTATTACTCATATGTAAACAGATATCTAGGTATACAACTATGTAGCTAAACCATCCATAAAAGCGAAATGAAGAGTGTTTGGTTGATATGTTTGCTCAGCTAAGAGATACCCTGATAACTAAGTGCTTCATATGAAGAGATTTTACTTACATTAAATAAATACAAAAATATTAAAGTTGTCAAAATTTAATGGTTTTATTTTGACTATGTTCACATTAATTATACTAAATTAAAGTTTCAACTTTATCACTCAATAGGTATTTGTTTAGAACGTTCAAAGTGTTATAAACTGACGATTAATTTACTTTAAACGTTTATACAGATGATATCTAAGTCGAACCGTCTCACTTTTGAATACGAGCACGACTTGAATAGCTCTCTTGAAATGATATTTAGATCTGAAAACGACAAACATGTTCACCACAGAACGAGTTTTTGCTTACTCAACCAGCTAACGTTCCACCCTAGTAGAGGGTACCACAATTAAATCATTTAATTTGTAACTTGTTGCGGTCGAAGAGGTTTTTGAATTGCTAATCACAATAAGTCTACAGAAGCAACCAAGATGAGAGCAATCTGTTAGAGTATTCTTGCTTCGTCAGCTTTGAATACGTCATGTTATTTATTTGTATTAAGTGCCTCGGACACTGTTGCGTTTTTGTCAAGACAATCAGTTAGAAGTTCGCTCTTGGAATGCTAACATGCAACGCCTTAATACGGTTCCCATTGCTCCGCCTGAATTGGAATACGATGAAGTATTGGAGAAGATTGGTAGGTGATTTCTTTGTTCGAAATAGAAGAGCTATAAAGGATGTTTCCCTCTAGGTTATGGCAAGGCTCAGTGGATATTGCTGATCGTGAGTGGGCTCCTGACCATCACTTCAGTAGGGGCCCAGCAAGTAATGAGTATTGTGACAATCGCCTCTCAGTGTGAATTCGAGACGACTCAGGCCGAGAGAGGCCTCATGATGGCAGCCTGTGTGATGGGTGAGTCTCTGAGTGATTTGCATAGTCTAAACGTTGTCTCTATTATTATTATTATTATTTATTGTTTTCTTCAAGGTATTTTTCTATCCACTTATATATGGGGATATGTCACCGATATCATAGGCCGACGCACAGTTCTGCTCTATGGCATATTTGTTAGTAATATTTTACACTTCATTCTCATGTTTGTGACCAGCGTGTGGCTCTTCAATATTATTAACCTTCTATGTGGCATCAGGTAGGGCAACGCTATTCACATCTACTATATTATAATATATCGCTTCCCACACAATTACAGTATATTTATGCAAAGTAAGAGTATAGTATAGAAACTATCAATTGGCAAAGCAACATTCTTTTGTTTTAAAACTTAACAGGTGCAGTAGGTTCTATACTGTAAATGATTTTCGATTTCTTCGATTGCTTTGTTGTATTATTTTTTTTTTGTTATTATGTATATATTCTTTTCCCATACATATCATCCTCTTATTCGTACTTAATTTATCTTTTGCAGCCTCGGTGGAGTTTCTGCCGCACTTTATGCATACATAAGTGAATTCAATATACCCCGACATCGGGCAGTTACTATCAATTACTCTACCATGTTCGTCAGCGTGACTGCAATTTATGTGCCAGGTAAATGGAATATGTCCAATTTTCATGCACGTTTCATTTTTTTATAACTTTTTGTTCTCTATATATTTATGTTCTTTATGCTCCAGCAACCGCTTGGTTAGTTTTGTCTTCCGACTGGTCTATTAATCCGATTGGTGACTTTGTTTTCCGACCCTGGCGATTATTATTGCTGGTTACTCTGTTGCCTGGCCTTGTTGGAGGCCTGATTCTTTTATTTTATCCTGAAAGTCCCAAATTGCTGCTGTCACTCAACAAAGAAGAGGAGGCATTAGATGCTGTAGATTGGATAAGTAAATTCAATCGAGGGATTCCACTCAATCGAGTGTTGAATTCAAATGAAGTTTCGTTGAAACCCGAAATTCAAGCCGAAGAGAACGTGTTGGCCAATACGAGCGGCTGTGGCATGTTAGCCAATATCGGACGTGCCACACTTCCCCTGTTTCATAAACCACATGGATATAATTTTGTGCTATGCAACTTGGCCGTGTTTGGAATGTTCTTCAGGTTTGGAATGTATCATATTTTATTAAAATTCTTTTGCTAAAGTTTCCCTAACTTTTCCAGCTCGAATGGCATGCAATTGTGGTTTCCGGACATTGTAAATCGTATATCCAATGCGGGTAACTCGAGCTCATCAACAGTTTGTGATATATTAGATAATTCAGAATCGGAGAATACAACGGAAATAGAAGACATGGTAAATTGTTTATTCGTTTGCCTTTTATTTAAACTAAATATTTGATATTTGTATTTTGTTGCAGCTCTGCTCCGATCACATAACAAACAAGACATATATCGATAACTTGATTGTTGGAGTTGCCTTCTTGATAGGATTTTCGATACAAGGATTTCTGCTCAATCCGATCGGTCGCAAAAATGTTCTTCTGGCCGCACTAATATTGTCAACCATTAGCGGCATATTACTGCACTTGGTGTCGAATTCTACTGTAGTACTGATACTATTCTGCCTCTACATACTGCTGCCAGGTCTATCAATATCTATAATGCTGGGCGCAATTGTCGATCTGATGCCAACACATTTAAGGTAAGTGCACCATTCAATTTGAATAATGAAAGGTTAATTTCGACCTTTGGAATGTTTATACCTCTAAAATGCTTAAGCCTTTATCTTAGCTTAGCCTTATTTGATATATTTGTTTTTTTTTTTTTTTTTTTTAGGGGCAAAGCTGTAAGTTTGTCTATGACACTGGGACGTCTTGGAATTATAGCAGCTACCAATTTAATTGGCGTAATGTTAAAACCTTACTGCAATTCAACATTTGCCCTAATGACTATTATACTTTTCAGTAAGTCGCGCCTTATATGTGATTTCCAAAGCTTTATTTATTAATTTTTAAATTTCTTATTGCAGTTTGCGTTGGGATTATTTACCGCTTGCCAATCAAGAACTCAACCTAGAGAAATTAAGATAATACACCGTATCTGCACGCTTTTATCAATATTGTTATTAATAAAAACATTTTTAAGTTTGTTTATACAAATAGTTTTGAAAATTAACAACTCTTACTCACCTGAGTAGCCCAGAAAAACAAATCTAGATTAAAAGTTCAATCAAACATAGATATATTTCTCGAATATATGAATAATTTGATTTGACATGGTTTCTCGATGTTAGGTTTAACTAATTACTTTGCAAGAAAATGATCGTCGATACAAAAGGAACTAGATTTTTAAAAAACTAATATTTGCTTATGAAGGTTCGGATTTTCGATGCGTAAAATAATGATAATGTAAATTTTGAACATATTTCTAGTTGCAGCCGACAATGCGCGATTCATGAACTATTAATACATTATTAATATGTAGAATTCGTTTAGAGTAGAAAATGTCGACCAGGGAGGACACACAATTTTCTTACTCCTCTTCTTCAGCTTCTTCGTCTTCGGTGTAGCTTTCGCCGGCAGTGTTATCCAACTCAACAGCGTCGGGAGCGTTGGAGGTCAACTCAATGATTGGCTCTTGAGCATTTTCCTCCACTGGGGTTTGAGGTTCGTCCACAATGGGCTCAGGTTCTTTTTGAATGGATTGCAGCTCCTGGGCAGCGATCTCGGCCTCTTGACGGGCGATTTCGGCCAATTCTGCGGCCTGGCGAGCCAGTTCACCCTCACGCTCCTCTTCAGCTTGCTTCTCGATTTCGGTCAAGCGGTTCAACTCTTGCTCCAGCACACGCTGCTCCTCTGCTAAGCGAGCCTCCTCAGCCAAGCGTTCCTCCTCGGCTTTAAGAGCAGCAGCAGCTTCTTCAGCAGCACGTGCTTCGGCCTCCTGCTTGGCTGCCTCTTCAGCCACACGAGCCTCTTCGGCCAAGCGTGCCTCTTCAGCCAGACGTGCCTCTTCGGCCTGGCGTGCTTCTTCAGCTAATCTCTGCTCTTCAGCAGCTTTTTGTGCCGCGGCAGCTTCTTCTGCAGCGCGAGCTGCGGCCTCCTGCTGTGCCGCTTCTTCAGCCAGACGAGCCTCTTCGGCTTGGCGTGCCTCAGCGGCTAGCTTCTCCTCTGCGGCCTTGCGGGCGGCAGCTTCTTCGGCAGCACGAGCTTCATCGGCCAAACGGGCCTCTTCGGCAAGGCGAGCTTGCTCGGCAGCACGTGCCGAACGGGCCTGTTCCTCAGCCAAGGCCTGTTTAGCGGCTTCTTCGCGTTTCTTCTCCTCCTCCTTCAGTGCCCTATAAGCCGTAGGAAGACCCAAATATGGTTAATAAAAGATAAGATCATAAATTTCTACTCTATTTACTTTTCTTCACGACGCTTAGCTTCGTCGGCACGTTGTGCACGCTTCTTCTCAACTTCCAGTTCATCTACGGCCTCTTCGTTCACGGTCAGGAGACGTTCCTGACGCAGACGCTGCTTCTCTTTGGCCTCCACATCGATTTCATCCTCAAGGGGTCGGGGAGCAGAGAATTTTCTCGACGGGCGATTCGGATCCAAATCGGCGTCTGTAAGGCAAAACATGTCATGAACCATTTTTGGGATACCTCTTCGGTATCTTCTATGCAACTATTGATGTACATATGTATGTATGTGTGTGTGTAGAAAAGAGAATTTAACAAATATGTGAACACATCGTAGTTAGGCATGAACTAAATACGTGTAGATCGACTTTTGTATGATATATATTTACAATTCGCAAACCATTATGCTAGAGTACTTACAATTTTCGAATGTAGAGGATTTGGGCCTATGCGACGAGAACGGAGACTTGCAGATAAAGAAGACTCCGATAACAGAGTATTGTTTTGTAATGATTGTAGTCTGTTAGTATGTTAAACACATATTCATATCGAGTGTTAGACAAACCCATTGAAATGATATTGCTATGAAATTAGTAAGCTAATGAATAAGCTGATATCTACAAGAACACAATGAGCGTCATCGAATGGACGAACGTATTAGAAAATAATATGAGATGAAGACTTTCATTCGACTCAATCAAAAATTATTAAAGTTGTTACCGTTATATCAAAAATCTCGATAACTTTTGGCACTTGATAAACAGTGAGACCAAAAAATTAGTTTAAAAATAAAAAAAAAAATTAAAGAGAGAAGGCTATCTTCGGCACGCCGAAACTCTGATACCCTTGCAGGTTTTTATTTCCTCGGTTTGTTCTTATAATAATTAAATAAAATGACGCAGAATTGAATGGTATTTTGTATATTCAGTATTATGTCTTATTTTCATTGGCACTGATCAGATAAGTAATTTCTAAAATTAAAACTGATCTTCATATAAAAAACCACTCATTTCGACCTTTATCTCTTAAACTCCTAAAACAGATGAACAGCGAAATCTACAAACAGACAGTAATATATCGACATGACTGTTGATGCTGATTAAGAATATATATAATATATATCTGTACTTTATGCGGTCGCTGTTGTTTCCCACATTTCGACCAACACAAAATATCATGCATTAATTAAAAAATCATCGCTTTAGCAAAATCGCCCGCATGTATAGTATGTAACAGATGTTTTCTGTTAAGTAAATGTAAAACTATGTATGTTACTAATTGACGAAAGAAATTTAGTTCGAACGCATTCAATCGAACAATCTCAGCAAGTGGAAATTGACGTCATTTGTCTTTTGGCAATTGATAAATCATTAACAAATCCTAGATGAGAATCTAAAATATAGGTCAAGGCCATTTAATTTATAAAGAGATATTCCCGTGATATATCGCATCGGTTGGGACTCGAAGCTAGAGAGTGTGATAGTAATATCTGTGTATATATGAATATATATTCTAGTTTTATAGTTGAATATACTAAACATGAATTTATATATCATATACATTATAGACGTATTTTTGTATAAACTATAAAACGTCGGATAAACTTCTGAAATTGTAGTCGATCCCATGTTCCTTAGAACTATGTAGAACCCCCTAATTAAACACGTTCAACAATTGAAATTAGTCGTACATTTTAAAATCGGCGCTTACATACATATATGTACAATACATTATAGTTTCATTATACATGACATTCGTTATAATATAGATTACACAATCGTAAATATACACATTAAGTAGAATCGATAATCATTTAAACATTACGTACATTCTGTAAATGCCCAACAACATAAGATTAATGAAAATACAAAAAATTTCGGGCTCATATATGAAATTTTTGTATCATAACTAATACATTAGATAAGTTTAAGATATACACAATTAGGATTAGTCACAAAATGTTTTGGTTTTTGGTTAAGTAATAGGAAAATGTTAAATTTCAAGAAATTATTTTATCTGATCTGATAATTAGTTGATTTGCATGTTAGTCTGGGTATGAAAGCGACTGGGTTTCGGTGATATCGTTTCTTTATATGTATAATTTCGGATATCGGCTCTGTTTTGTTTTTGTTTTTACTACCAGGCAAACACAAGTCTTGCTTGATTAATTTATTGAAAGAAAATAAAGGTAAGTGTATATGTCCATACAATAAAGTCAGGCATGTTATCATTTAGGCCTCAACTTCAACAGCTTCAACTGGAAAGAATCAATCAATCATAAAACGTATTTAGTTAGTCAAAGACAAGGAACAGAACTAATTAGGGGTACGTAGACCAAATGCGTTAGTTACAAATATGTCAATTTAGTTTTGGCCTTTCACATTCAAGTCAGAATACATTTAGTCTTAAATGAAGGTTCTGTTTTTTTTTATAATAATTCCTTTAGAAGGAGCTGAATGATTTTTTTTTTTATTTATTATTTTATTTTCACAATCTGCTTGAAAGGCTCAAATATAAATGATTGAGTTAAAGTAGAATGAGTAAGAAATTTCTTTTGCTATTTACAGACAGCTGAACTTTATAAGCACATGAATTAAATAAGGTATTTGTTTTTACAACTACTTACCTTCCTGTTTAGTAGAAGCAGAATTTTCTTGCTTTCCACTTTTCCAGGTTGGATGTCTAAGGTACCAGGACAAAAGGTTAATATCGTTTCGAACTTTGTCCGAATCGTACAATTGCCTTCTAACATTATAGGCCTTATCACCACATATCCTTACAGAGGCAAGATGACTTTTACCTTATTGTTTAATATTTAAGAAATATCATTTAATACCAATGCAATGTTCACTTACAAGTCAGCACACTTTCGATAACATAATAAGAAAGTTAAGTCTAGTGTGACTCGTTAGTCGCTACTTACCAACATATTTTACAGCTGGTCTCGGGTAGTGCGAAATGTTGTGCACTTCCTTGGCAATGTGACGCACTGGGTTCGTAACCCGGGCAACATAGGCATCTAAGGCCAATTGCGAAGTAGGACCATACGAGTACCTACAATGTTTGGTATGGTATAAAGATCACCTTGGCAATTTAAGAGGAAAGACGTCGACAGAGCTAACATTCCTTAGAGGTCAATATCAACAGCGCTTGAACATTGTGTTAAGTTATATTCTGTTATGTTAACTTAACATTAACATTGTTAAGTCTTATATTGTCAAGTGTGACCTTAGTCGATACACTATCGTAAGTTTATTTAGTTATCGCAAACTCTATCGATAGGATAGTGTTGCATAACACAAAAGGAGCGTGGGAGCGTGACTATCGTTTAAGAGAGCGAAGAGAACACATTGTACAAATGGAAAAGAGCGTAATAAAATAATTTGAACATGAGTGAATTATCTCCACAATTGGTACCAAATAATAATAATAAAACAATATACATATCTTATCACCTCACTTCAAGAGATCTACCCACATATTTTGTTACTTAGATCTACTCTCTCTGAAGTTAGCTCCTGTCGACTTTTTTATCGTGACTGCAACTTACCCAGTGACGGGAAATGGAGTGCAACTGCGGGCACGACGCACGACGGGAGTGTGCAGATCACGAATCAATGATTGCGCACGATTACGGATTCTGCCCGTCTCCTCCGAAAAGGTCTACAATTTAATTCGTGTGTATTTGATATATGTATATAATTCAATATTTACTTTGGAAATCACTGCGTTTATGCCATGCTCAACAGTTCATGAATTTTATTGCATAAACGTAGTTTTGTGGCCAATAGAAAATTGTGTTTGCTATCAAACTGTCAAGAACTTACGGTAAAGGGTTCGGTATTGAGGTAATTAGTCAGAGCCCTTGCGCCATATCCTGGGGGCAGTCTCTTCAGATAAGAGGGTGTTACACTTGTTACACGAACCGGTGATGTGGTGATCCTCACCGGGGAAACGGAGCGAGCATAGACCCGTGTAATTGTTGTCGGATTGTAGTGATACGATGGTGTGTAGGTTGTGTACGATGTCGGGATATAGCTCGAAGTGTAGTAGCTCGATGGCAAATAGGTTGGACTGTAGTATGACGATGGTGTTGAGTAAGTGTACGAAGTTCTCTCCGGGGACGAGATAACACGCGTTGTCGTGCGCACAACACGCACGGGCGACGGCGAGTGTATGACACGTGACACAACTCGGGTGGGGGAGGTAACAACCCGAATCGGAGATGAAATCACACGTGTTCCACTGACGATGCGTCTGGGCACCGAGTAGGTCGAGTAGATCGGATAACTCGTTTTGTATACCTATTATGTATTCGATATTTTGGTCAATCGGCGTAATATGCTACGCACTAAGAGTGCATATATGAAGTGCGATTCGAGATAGAGATGATCAAGCATAAGAATGATTTTCAGAAAAAAAATTACATGAGTTTTCCATGAAAAGCAAATAGGAAAGTAAGAAAAGCTATGGAAATGAATGGAAGACTTTCAAAAATCTTTTACTATGGCTTATATACGATTAAAACGAATTTTTACTCTATGATACGACGTATACTTGATATTTGAATATGAACTAAAAAGATAAATTTGTTAATTATGAAGCTGAGTTCTTTAGAGTCTTCTGCTGCTACTAACCACGTATGATTCCGGATTTCAAATATGATGTGATTAAAGTATGATAATGTGCGACAGTAAACAGAAAGTTTCGAAACAGAAAAATGGATGACAAGCGAACGTGATAGTGATATCTAAATACTTACACGAGTTACTTTTTGAACCGATGGGTACTGAAATAGAATCATATAACAATTGGTTAATGTGCAATCTAACTGTGATACATGCTGGGTAGCTTTATCATTCATTTGGCAATGAATTATTCAGAAGTATTTTAGAATAGAACTCGCCTAGCTGTCGTCTCAATTGAACACCCATATGAATATCGTATTTTCTCTTATATCTATCCAAATTAAATAATACATTTGATTGGTTTGTTTTTTTGTACGTACATATATTTTTGACGAACGCGATTTTCTTTTATTGTATCACAAATACTTTTCAACTGAAAATGATTCTATGGTGAGTAAATACATCATTTAGACTGTTGACTCTAAACATCTATTTAACAATCAACTGGACCATTAGTGAAGTTAGTTAAACTCAATCAGTAGTTTACACAATTCCCATGACAAAGTAATAGTATAAGAGATAAAAGTGATGCATACATTGGTTTGCGTATGTTTCCGGATGTGCAAGTCATGTTATTGCAGTTACAAATAACAATATCAACATTGAAGCGGATTTTGAGAGATTAGTGTAAGTATAGGTTAGACTGCATATGGGATTTATGTCAAACACTTTGATCCCCATTCGATCTAGACATGGTACGAGAAGTGACGGTATCTGGTGCCGCCGGGCAGGTTTCCAGATGTGGTCGACGAGTAGCTGTAGCCACCGGGTCCACCGCCAGTGGTGCTGGTCCTTTCGGTGCTATAATTGTAACCGCCGGGTCCGCTGCGCGACGTTTTCTCCACCGTGGAGGTATATGTTGATCTTTCCGGACGGGCGTAGGGGTTGCTCGAATCGTAGCTGCTCTTCTCAACTTTCGAGGTGTACGAATAGTCCGAGGAGGCACGACTGCGATGCGAGCCAGGTCTATCCGTGCACAGGTCTAAGCGTGGAGTCTATAAATTCCGATTTATGTATTTGAATGAGAATTGTTATGGCAAAATAGACAATCAGCATTAGAATCAATAGACAAAATAACTTGCTGTTCCAAACACAAGATGCTCTATCCTACATATACTACAAACAATCCAAATTCTTCATTTATTCAAATATATATTATATACTTTAACTGGGGAACCCCGATTTCGTTGCCTTGCATGAAGTATTTAAGTTGAACTTTTCGGCGTAGACAGACAAAATTTATTTCGAAATTGATGTTTAAAATTAATTAGTTTACAAACAAGTTAGATAAGAGCATACTATAGTGTGTATGTACTATGGTGCATAAAATTACTCAAGAGAGTCGTGAGTCGTAGAAGGAAATTGAAACATGTTCGAATCTTATAAAGTAGAATGCATTTCAGTTTGTTTTGCTTCTTGGGGCTGTCGATAAATAGATTTACGATGTATATGCAATATACATTTGACTTGCGTAGAGAGCAGATTATGGGACGTGATTGGGTAATATTAGATACGCAACGAATAGAATGTCTGAATTGTATTTTATGTATTTGCATGTGTATATACTATGGCTATGTGTTTAATGCATCCTAATTACAATATGGTTATATAGTCTCTTCGTTCGTTGAACTTATGATTTTTTCGTATGGGGGTTTCATGTTTTTTGGTTACTCCGCTTTTCGTTTATTAATAGGAGTACTTTGTGACAAGGGCACCCGATTTTTCGTTGCGATAGGTCTCCCGTCGCACAGGCAGGCCTTCGGAGACGGCGCGGTGTAGGCGCGGAAGTTGAGCATCGAGAGAGTCGCGCGCGGTGCGGGCTGCCGTATTGCCGCCGGCTTCCACGGTATCAATGTGCTGGCGCACTAAGCTGAGGATACGCGTGCGATTCTTGTCACGAGTCGACACATAGGGCTCGATGGGCTCATAGGCGATCTTATAGTTCGGTTTGATAGCAGCCCGATTAATGGGATCGAGTATCGATCGCTTGCGATACTCATTGTCCGGTCGGCGAACTCCAAAAGCTGTCACCGGATCGGAGATGAGTGAAGGCCGTGGCACAAACGGCACTTTCTCCCAGTCGATTGGAGGTCTGTTTGTTTTCTGCAATGCCCAGAATGTCACATAATATGTGGGTATTTTCTCAGCTCTTTTGGTTTTTGAGAAAGCCAAGTTAGGAAATTGGTAATGCTGTGCATATTGCTTGCTGGCGTGCTGGCAGATCGATGGCTGGGTTACCATCGGTTATCGGTTATCATCGGATACAAACATATTTACAGGTGGGTCGAGACAATTCCATACATACATATTTACAGGGTATTATCTCGCGGAGTTAATAAGCCTAGTGTACTAAAATGTTTGCCATATATACAGCTATAATCTGAGGGATATATACAGTGGGGATCTTTCTGTCTGTGCTTAACTAGATTACAGTTACAGGTACAAACAAATAGTTGAACATATATACAGGTACAGTTAGAATGTAGTGTGGCTGTAAGTGATTCGCAAGCTTGGTCAGGTATGATTGGTATTATTAAGTTTACAATAGTATCGAGTAATATTTACATTTAACAACTGATTTCATATAAGATGTATGTGTGTGCATACTGTACGAATACTGTTACTTGTCAGTGTTCAGTTGATTTTATTGTCGAGAGACATATGCAAATTGAATAATAAATGGAACTGAAAAATTCATTATCTCTCTTATAATTTAGCGAATTTTTAAAGGCTATACTTTTTCTAAGTTCTCTTTTTTTTGCCGTTGTTAATATGAATGTGTTTTGGAAATCGACGGATATTTTTAGATCAGCCCGAGCACAAAATGCGCGAGGAGCTTATATTACACACACTTTTCTATATATTTCGAAAGTCATATGTACAGACTGTACATATATCTGGGCATATATATGTGCCTACACGCATATGTATTTTATATATACGCATATATGTATGTGTGAGTGGGTTTGTTATTAAGGAATCCACACGAAAATAAATTAAAAACGAATACATTGTGGATGTTTTGCGGGAAAATGTTTTAGCATTGATTCGCATTCTTCATAAATTTCACATTTTCGTAAACATTTTATGCGTAATTATATCTTTATAGATCGAACATATGTAAATACGGGAAATTAATGACATGGCAGAAAATACAAAATTACAAACTTAAGTATACTGAACACATTTACATGCATATAAAGTAGGTATATATGTATTTACACGACTACATTCGAAAAACAAATCAGAAACTAATGTGCCAGAAGATTTGCATGCTTTGCTGCCAGAAAAGTCGTCTGAGTTTATGGCTTGGCGAACATATTTGTAAAAATTATTATGATAAAGAATCTGCCATAACCTTGGGATATTTTTGCTGTAGTCGCATCAAGGCGATGCGAATGCAAGCGTAAAAAAAGAGGAGAACGAATACTATTCATGAATACTTGTACAAATTTTGCTATACTCGCACATTTTGACCCTCCAACCAAACTCGCTCATAAATAAATATTTTTGGGCTCTTACGAATACAGGCTCAATTCCCAAATAGACAAATACACTCATCGTGTGAATATGTGTGTATTCGCACATACATGGATAGATAGAAATATATATGTATGTAAGTAGGCCGGATGTTTGTCTAGATCAACGTGAGAGATGATGGCGAAAAACGGCTAGTTAGTATTCGAGTGGGTGAACATCTGATTTAATAACTGTACAAACACAAATATGCACATACATACATAAACACATAGATACACTCACATGTATTCATATGTATGTATGTATATTAGTCATAGAAATAGGATCTTTACATCTAAACATTTTATTTACTTATGTCACAAATAAAAATTAAATTATTTTTATAAAATCCAGAAGTTTTTTTATTTTTTTTTTTTTATATTTATGCATATACATACATACGTATACATATGGATGTACCCTTTCGGTACTTAAGGGTAAACACACATATAACTGTAATATAATGCTGATACGATATTCATATGTGAGACATTCACTTTGGCATTAGAACGGAATGTGTTGTTATGTTACTTTGCACTCAAACGTGTTTCAATTTCGTAAAAAGTTTGCACTTTCACTAAATAACGATATTACGGGAGACAGCAAGTGGATAAAGCACCTTATAAGAATTACTAATTCAATGTAGAACTGTTTGCAGTATGGTTAAGAACGATTCCGAATGCAACTCTTTTCATAAAATCTTCAAATACATTTGTATTTAGTTGGTACACACAAAGTTCATTATATTCAGAATAAAAATAATTGAATACTATATATATTTCAACTTTTATTTCACTTTTATTTTTGATGCACAAATGTATTGCACAGATTTTATGAAACGAGCACCACACTACTTCTATACGAATGTCCAGAAAAGATCTTAGGATTTGACGCGTTAACGCAGTGAAAAGTTTTTGAAAACTTACCGTAACTGCGTACGATGTGGTGACAGGTCTGGAGCTGTAGGTTCTACGGGTTGTAAATCCACTTTCGTAAACCATTTTGATATATTAAAATGTAAAAATTAGTACAAAAATCACTAGTCGTTGGTTATCGAATTCGAATTTATCGTCTAGACGTGTTCTTCACTAGTCGCCCGTTCGAGTTGTTCTGTTCGAGAACCGAATGGAACGGTATCTTATAATTTTTGAAAATACACAAATATTGAATAGCCTTCGCTCTTTCTGCAGTCTCTTTCTCTGACGAGAAATACATTTTATTTTTGGAATAACAAACATTTTCATCCTACTCTCACGGCATAAAAGAGAGCGCAATTTCTTCTCAGTACATACATATTCATATGTACATAAAATAGAATATATACGTTTGCACACAAGTGTAAATCTAATATTTGTTTTTTGCACAATGCTCTATGCATATATATAAATATTTTTGTATATAGATAAATTTATACACATTATCGTATGTTGTACCAATTGTTGCTTCAGGGTAATTTTTCGCTTTCGATTAGTCACTTATGACATTTTCAACACAATTGCGAGAAAATAATTCAAAGTAATAAAGATTCCAAGGCAGGGGTATTTAGAAAATTAGAAATTTATATAAATTGTTAGAACACAAAATACAATTTAATTATCAATTTTTTTTTTAATTTATTACTTCCTACAAAGTTTACTTTATATGAGTTTTATATTTATTTTAAGAGTTAATTTAAAATACTTATATCTAATATTAAAGATATTCAAGAGTTTTTAAAATGTGTTATAAGAAATTAAAAAATATCAGTATTTTTAAGTCATAAAATCACAAGTAATGCTGTACTGCTGAACGTAGCCATCAAATCTTATACGTATCTACATTCTTATAAAAATAACTGCAAGGTGAATAGACAAATTTTTTATGACATTAACCTTAATGAGTGTCCATGAATATAGCAAAACAAGTTCAGACCACGCAATATTGTGACTGTATTCTTTTGATTGTAATTCATTTGTATTTACTTAAACTAATTCGAATTTTATATTTTCCTTCTGACCTTTGACAATAGTAAAATGTCTTATTTTTACTAGATTTTATGAGTGTATCTAGAAATATGTATTTATCTAAGGATACCCTCTTGATATTCGAATACACTCCCACAGCATTGGACACCCACACACAAAGAAACAAAAACCAAAACAAGGCGGAGGCGACACGTCATTGGGGATTTAATTTGTTGAACTGAAATTCAAGGTTATAGAATTTTCAAAATTGTGCAACTGGCGACACAAGTGATGTCGGCCTATGGACCAAATTCGGTGTGTCTGCTATATAATCTAGGAGATAAATATATAAATAAAGTGATATTTGGATACAAAAAAGAAGTAGATTAATAATTTCCTATAAGCCAGTTAAACAAATTTGTATTTCAATTTGGTGAACGATGTATAAAAAGTACAATAATAAGACAAAAACTAAAATTTTAGTGGCTACATAAATTCAAGATAATTCGTTAAATGTTATTAACAAATTATGGGAGAACAAGGCGAGCAGGCAAATTGATCCATTGTGCGTGTGCTATAAGGATGCAAATAGATAAATTGATGTTTGAGGTCAAGCTATGTATAGGAGGCATTGCTTACGGTCTGAAACAATCACGGTTTTCCATATTAGCCCGCATGACATCACAAACACGTACTTCGTTTCTAAAATACGGCGTCATAAGCTTCAGCACTGTCAATCTATTCTTCCTCTTAGCAGACTTTATTTTGCCACTTTTGATATTTTGACCTCGGACGGTCGATTTGCTAGATCTTGGGCTCGTAGATTTGATCGGTGTTTGGCTTAATTCGTCATCGTTTGTACCCTCAGATATCATTTTGTTTCGATCAATCATAGAACTCTTTTGAACAATATTTAGATTTCTGGTTTTGGATAAACGCTTTCGTTTATCGGGCTTATCGTTGACGTAGGTGCCTTTACTATTTGCTTTCGACGATCTTTGAGCCTTAGCTCCTGTTGCACTTAAATGTTTCTTACCATGTCCAACGTGATTATTTGAGACACTCAGAGGGTCTTTGTGAAAGCTCTTATTGCTCAATCCATATAACTTGAAGTCTTTAGCGACCGTATAATTTCTATTCTTTCCCTTTTCCCGTTTTTGTGTAGCTTCTGAAGTTTTCTGATCCTTTTTACCACATACCTTTTTTTCTGTTTTCTTATCCATCTCAGCTTTGATTGGCATTTGAATGTTACTCGTGTTCGTGTAGTACCTCTCAAAGAAGGTATTCTATCATATTCCAAAACAAACTCACACAGTGAAAAATATTCACACACAAATATATTCCAGCAAACTGTACTAAAGTGTTACTGAATTGAGGGTATACACCTTCGTTGTAAGTTCTACCAAAATACAAGATCAAATAATTTATTAATTTTGTGTATATATGTATATTTAACTAGCGTGACAAGAAATTTTAAAATATGATATCTGCTATATGACACTAAGGAATGATTGAAAATTCAATACAACCTTGACCACACAAAAATATGGACCTGTATATATGTATAAACAAGTACCAATTTTAATCGTACCAATTTTTAATGAACATCAATAGCCGAGTTGCCACCCGTCTTTTTTTCCTTATGAGAACATAGATTTAAGAGACTACCCGCAAGATATGCAATATAAAATACGCTAAACACAGAAGTTGTGCGGTAGCGGGTAATAGCAGCCGAGCATGCTTGACTGTAGATTTCCTTCTTCTCCAATTCAATCTTAAACGATTACACAAGCTTTATACAGATTATAATAATTATTATAATAATTCAAATCGCTGTACAAACACTATTTTTCTAAGAAAATTGTGCAGAGGTAGAGGTGTGAAATAAAGCACAATGAAGTTAAGTCTCAATGTCAATTATATAATTGTTGGGCTTCAGAAACTATGTCAAGGATGGTTTACTCTAAAATTTAAGATAAGATTCAATACATTCTGCGAAGATCACGGTTTTCCAATTGTGCACGCAAGTAATCGCAGACTCGAACCTCTTCAAAACGATGTGGTTTAAATCTTCTCGTTAAGATACTTTCGTGGTCATGTACATTCCTATTTGTTGGGTAAAATGTCAATCCAACTTGGGACTTGGTAGGCACTGGACACGGTTTTGCATTTGATTTTGTTTGATTTTTTTTTGTGTGTCCCTTTATCCTAGGTTGTTGCTTTCCAGTTGATTTCCTTTTCTCTTGGCCACCTTTTGAACGATCCTGTTCAAATGTACATTTTGGTAGTTTTTTATTATTATTATTTCCAAAAAAAGCTTGTCCTCCAAACTGTTTTTCCATATCTAAAATCATAGTTTCACCTTCGTTTCTTTTCTTTTTTGGCGTGCAGCAGCATCCTTTAAATGAGTTAGTGTAACACCCACAGTCACATGGTTCTTAAACGAGAAATTAAATATGTAAATCACTGTTCATAAGAGCATTGATTAAGTTGATACTTACCTTCAGGGCATTCATCCGTTTGGAGCATATTCATACCTCCGGGAAAAACGGCATATCTCTCTCGACATTTCTGCCGATTAAAGTCTTTAAATATCTTGTTGCAGGCTTTCTTCAATATACCGTAGGTATGTTTATTCAAAAGCTTCTGTTGGCAGCAGGAATGGCAGCAACACCGAGGACTACATTTTGTTTGATCACAATTGACTTTTGTAGTACTTGAGGAGCCGCTAATGTGGGAGAAATTTGTTGAGTTTCTAGAAGGCAATCCCGAAGAAAGTGTGGTAGTTACCTTGACATTGCATTACAACAAGATTTATTTAAACCGAAACTCATTTTTTGTAAATTATATACACATGTTCAATTTTTGAACTCTGGTTTAATCGTTTTTTACAATTATAATGTTCTGTATTTAATAAATATATGAATAAGTGAAATGAAAAAATGACATATATGAATACATGAAATTATATGTATTTGCAGAGCCTACCTTGTGATTGCGTCAATGTTCTCGCATGCGAAAAATGGCCCGATCACGTTGCGTATGGTAGAGTAGGAGAGTGTAAAGATCCTTCGACCGTTGAAAATGGGCCAAAATGGGTATACTTACTTTGTGCGAAATGTATGTGGCAGGCAGAAGGAGGCGTGGGAGACCCCACAAAGTGTATGTATTCTTGCTCAGGATCACTAGCCGAGTCGATTAAGCTATGACTGTCTGTCTGTCCGCATGTCCGGGTTACCAAATAAACACACAGATCTCAGCTGTTATAAAGGTTAGAGACACCAAACTTTGGCATAAAAAATAGTATGGAGATCTGCCAGCCCTTCCATTTTGCAAATCACATTTATTTAAATATTTAATTCAATAAATAATTATCTGTAATCGATATATTTGTAATCATCGTTAACTCGTCCTCTTTCCATCACTAACTGTCGAACACACCACAGGTGCCACTTTGTAACTTTTAAAACTTTTACTTTTAATTAAAATAAGCATAAAACTCCATCCACTCCAATTGATAAACATATTCTTAAACTTTTGTTCACCGCACCAGGCAAATAAAGAAATACTAGTTAAAGAAAAACAGTACAAATGTCATTTACGTAGTCTCGATAAAAGCTTTACTGATTTTAGATTTCCAATATACTCATACATTGATACATAGAACAATTGTTAAGCAAGCCTTCTTTTACACATGTGAATACTGACAACAAGGCTTACAGCGTTTGCAGAGGCTATTGGAAAATTAATATATCAATCATTAATTGCAACTTTTGAATCTATAAGCATCACTTACCATCTGCAAAGATCGCGTTGTTCCAACTCGACACGCATAACATCACAAATTCGCACATCAAAACGATTGGGCAAACGATCTTTCATTAACTTTTTGCCATCCTTTGATACTCTGATACTGTTGTTCTTACGAAATAATCTTTTAGATTTCCCTTCATTTTGCTTCG
Organism: Zaprionus africanus; assembly: GCA_018151435.1. Classification (NCBI taxonomy): domain Eukaryota; kingdom Metazoa; phylum Arthropoda; class Insecta; order Diptera; family Drosophilidae; genus Zaprionus; species Zaprionus africanus. The sequence continues at coordinate 4,641,456 of JAECXB010002309.1, read as the reverse complement.
AATTTTCTTTATTTTTGTTTGTGGGCTTTTTATTTGTCTCCTTTTTTGCATTGGCGTCTTTATCTCTCTTATTTTTATTAGTTTTATTTGATTTTTCCACAGCAGAAGCACTTACGAAACCACTTTTACCATCTCCGTTTCCACCTTTGTTATCTTTGTCTCCTTTATCTTTATCTCCACTGCTGCTCTTGTTGTCCTTGTCACCCTGTTTTCCGACCCCACCCTTCTTATTTTTCTTCGCACAGGGGTCTTCATTAACAGCATTTGGACCGCACAAACAATTACATGGATCCTGACCTATTCATATTCATATTTACAAACTACAAAACTTAATGACTATTCACCTTACCTTTAGGGTTTTTTTCTAACGGAAACATGCTGTTGCCCCCTCCAAAAATTGTGAAACTCTCTTGACATTTTTGGCGATTGAAGTTATTGAATATCTTGTTGCAGATTCGCCTCACAATTTCGTGCGTGCGCAAATCCAAAGTGGTTCGTCTACAGCATAAATGACAACAGCAAGACGGAATGCATTTATTGTAATCATTGTCACAAAAGATTCTTGCATCACTTGAAGAGCTAGTAACGGGATAGACAGTACAGTAAATTGATTTTCAGACAAGGATCTTTGCCTCTGTTTGTGGCACAAACCTCGACGCTGCATCCCAACAAATTTTTTCTAAATCAAAACTCATTTTTCAATAAAAACACATACTGAATTTATAACCTGACGTTAAATTCTGAATAAATTATTTTGTTTAATAATATATGTAGAAACATGCGCATACTTAAATGTATCATATGTACGTGTGAATATATGCATACAGAAGGCTGTGAATCGATGGAATCGAATTACGCAGTCGTTATATACATATATACACAAATACATACAATGCGCATATATTGTTAAGTTGAACTACTAAACAATTCATTGACCAAAATTTTCTTGTTCTTGTTGTGCAACGGAACGTTAATTTGATTAATTCATTTACAGGTGCAAATACCTCCTCTTGGTCAAAGATAATCGATGTGCATTGAGGGATACCTAGATCTGTGGTAATGGACCATTGTTATGTAAGCCGACCTGTTTGAAGTCACCCACATAGAATATAAGATAACAAAATTAATACAACTAAAGAATAAAATACATTTGACATTTACCAAGTTTCGAAATAAAGAGTTTTACTTATATTGCACTTCATATATACTGAGACATTGATACATTGATTGATACAAGCACTGAGTCTTCTGGAAAAACGTGTTCAACAAATAGGGCGACAACAAGGTTGACAACATCTAATGCGACAGTTGCATATGCTGTAGGGAAAACAATAAACATATGTATATTAATTATATTATGCACCCAACTTGTGTTCTGTGACCATCACTTACCATCTGCAGAGATCACGATTTTCCAATTCAGCACGCAATGTATCACTGATCCGTATTTCATCAAAACGATTAGGAATACCCTTTTTCATCCACTTTTTTCCCTTCCTCGATTCACTGCTGGACTTCGAATTTTTTCTACTCTTTCGAAATGATTTGCTTCCCATACGCGACCCTTTTCGACCCTTTCTACCTTTTGATTTGTCTCCATCCTGTTTCATGTTTTCTTTATTTGTCCTTTTGTCTTTTTCCGCATTGGCGCCTTTACCAGCAGCTTTTGCGAAAGCACCTTTACCTTTTTTTGTACCGCCCTTGCCCTTGTTATCGAAGTCATCGTTTTTACTGCTCTTCTCGGACTCTTCGCTCTGGCCCTTCTTTTTCTTACCATCTTTATCGTCCTCTTCGCTACGATTGCCCTTATTCATATCACCGTTACCGATACCACAGGGGTATCCCAAAAATGCATCAGTTTCACACCCACAGTCACATGTTTCTTTAACTATGGTATGTGTACTTAAAAATGTTATTCACCATTTAAAATCATTCATTCGGATTGTACTGGAGTTACCTTTAGGGCTCTCCTCGAACATTTTGGGCCCTGGAAAAACTGCATATTTTTCGCGGCATTTCTGCCGATTGAAGTCTTTGAATATCTTGTTGCATGCTTTCTTCAATATACCATAGGTATGATCATTCAGAATGGACTGTCTACAGCAGGCATGGCAGCAACAACGCGGGCTACATTTATTCACATCACAATTGACTTTCGTAGAACTTGAGGAGCTACCAATGAGGTTGACATGTTCACAGTTAATCTCGAGAATCTCTGGGTATCTCTAGTAGTTACCTTGACTCTTCTTTACAACAATTTTTTTTAATTTCAAACCTCATTTTTGTTTAATAAAATACTCATGTTCAATTTTGTTATTTAAAATGTATAGTATGAATTTTTGAGTACATCAGTTCAAAAAATAGTTCCTTATCTATACCAAGTAGAGGAATTATTGAAATTACATAGGCAGAGCCAACTATATACTGTGTTACATAAGTTAAGCAGGAATTGACATAATTTCATCCGTTAAGAATGAAACGAGTGATACAGTGGAGCGACAGTAGGATACCCTTTGAGCTTTGTAGTCGTATTGAGTATCTACTGTCTTACAGAGTGAAGTGGGCTGGTAGAGGGTCACACTGATATATCGATACTTATATTACACGACGACTATGTTAGCCCTATGTTAAACTCATGTAAACTAACATTAAGGAGCATTCTGTGTTAGCGCAAAGCACTTTTGAAATTAAATAAATAAGTGAAGAAATATCCGTCTGATTAGAAAAGAAAAGTCGGTGAGAAGAATTTTACTTATATTGCAATTCATATAGATATATTTATTGGTATTGTACATAAAAGGATTTGTCAGTTAAGGTTCTTGTAAAAAAAGTGTTTAACAATAGCAACAACAAGGGCAGCAACAGGTTTTACAACAGCATAAGCTATGGAGAAAACAATTATGAAATTAAGTTCGGAGCTATTAACGTGACTTACCATCTGATAAGATCACGCTCTTCCAATTTGGCACGCATTATATCACATATCCGAATTTCATCAGCACGACTTGGCAAACCTAGTATCGAGGCTCCTTTTCCCTTCTTCGAATCAGTACGTGACCCTTTCTGACCCTTTTTATTAGATGTCTTTTTAGATTTTTCACCATCATGAAATGAACGCTTTTGTTTCGAGTTTTCATGTTCTGTATTGGTGGACCCTCTACTTGCATCTCTACTCTTCCTAACACTTTTGGACGATCTTTGCAAAGCAAGAGCTCTAGATGAGCCTTTGTCATCTTCTTTAGTACCTTTAACATTTTTTTTGCCTTTATTACGCTTTTGTTTCGACTTTTCAGGCTCTGAATTGGTGGACCCTCTACTTGCATCTTTACTCTTCCTGTCACCTTTGGACGATCTTTGCAAAGCAAGAACTCTTAATGAACCTTTATCATTTTCTTTTCCGCCTTTCTCATCTTTGCCATCTTTATCGCCTTTACCATTTTTCTTGCCTTTATTTCCCTTGTCCTTCTCATTGCCTTTACTTTCCTTGTCTTTTTCGCTCGGTCTGCCCATCTTATCCTTTGTGCCTTTGTTGCTTTTATTGCTTTTTTGTCCATTGCCGCCTTCATCCCCGTTACCGCTATTGTTATCGATTTTATTGTCCTTACTGCTCCGATTTGTTTTACCAGCTTTATCACTCGAATTACGCTTTTTACCTTTTTCCTTTTTATCTTTTGATTGGACATCGTCGGTAACTTTTTTACCGAGTGCCGCTTTCTGTTGCAATTTTTTTGTAGGTCCTCGTCCAGATTGAACTCCTTTATCGCTTGTTTTTGTTAAACGATCATTATCTCTTCCCAAGTACCTTGTTTTATCACTCGATTGTCTCTTCGCTCTATTCGCATTTTGATCCATTTGATTCTCATCATAAAACGCATGTTTTCCAGAAACCCCCAAAGAAAATTCGTCTCCCAACAGTCGTATACATTCTTCCCTTTTCTTTCTCAGCAAATTGCGGCGTGATTCTTCTTCAACATTACACCCACATTTGCAGGACTCCTTAACTATAAACATAGGCACATTTATCCAAAATATAATTATTTACTTGGAACTCAATAGGCTTATACTTACTCGAACTATATTTTTGAAGACTAAAAATATTGTTACCCCCACCACAAACAATATTTTTCTCTCGGCATATTTGCCGAACTTGACGAGCTCCCAATGAGGGTGACATTTTTTTTTTTTTAATAATTAAGTACGTTTTAGATGAGAATCTCTGAGAACGTATGGTAGTTACCTTGACTCTTCATTACAATAATTTTTATTTATTTTGCACGTCATTTTATTAAAGTAAAAAACTCATGTTAAATTTTTTTAATTAATGGTGTACATATGTTATGAAATTTTGAAAAGTAACCCCTTTGTTATACCAAGTTGAGGAATTCATGAAGTTATATTAGCAGGGCCAACTTAATCCTGGGATACATGAGTTAGTCTCGACAGAACCCTCAGTGCATTCCCAAATGATTTTTTTTTTTGATTTTTTTAGGAATCAAAATATAAAATTAAGATTTTCATGGTGCCGTTTTTTTATTATTATTAAATCTACGATTGATCGAGTCTCGAGGGCAAATACTTCCATCTCTCTCTGTAAAATCTATGCTTAAAACTTTCAAGTTCAAGTATTGTCTGATGATATATATAAGCAACCCATATGCAACCTTAAATCTTTAAAAAAAAAAAATAAATAAATATCCCCCTAATCATAAAAGAGTACTTGATGAGAAGAACTTTACTTTTATTCTACTTCATGCATATATAAATATATACATTGGTACATAGAAAGATTTTTCAGTAAGGATCTTGAAAAAAAAAAGTTTAACAATAGCGACAACAAGGCCAGCAACAGGTATTACAACAGCACAAGCTACAGAGAAATGAATTAGTCAATTATGAAATTAAACTCGGGGGTTATAAACGTGGCTTACCATCTTCTAAGATCACGGCCTTCCAGCTCGACACGCAACATATCACAAGGTCGAATTTCATCAAAACGATTAGGCAAATTAACATCCGTCGAGACTCTTTTTCCCTTCTTCGAACCAACACGAGACCCACTTCGACCGTCTTTATTAGAACCTTTTTGTTTGGTAGACCCTCTTTTTGCGTCTTTTCCCTTCCTATCAGTTTTGGATGATCGTCCCTCGGGATGATCTTTTAATGAACTTTTGTCCTCTTCTTTACCACTCTTAACACCTTTGGCATCTTTGTCGCCTTTACTACTTGTATCTTTAATGTCTTTATTGCCCTTATCGTCCTTGTTTCCCTTATTTCCCTTATCGTCGTCCTTGCTCGGTCTGGCTTTCACAGCCGCATCGCCTTTGGCGCCCTTATCGCCTTTAGCACTGTTGTCCCCCTTATCGCCTTTGTTCCCCTTGTCGTCCTTTTTATCCTTATCCCCCTTGTCATTTTTATCAGTTTTGTCGCCCTTATCGTCCTTATTTCCCTTATCGTCCTTCTTATCCTTAGTTCCCTTATCGCTGTTGTCGCCTTTATCACCTTTATCTCCGTTACCACTATTGTTATCGCTTTTATTGGCTTTACTTGCTCGATTGGTTTTACCAGCTTTGTCACTCGAACCTCGCTTATCATCTTTTCCCTTATTATCGTTCTTCCCGTCATCTAATTTCTTTGATTTTGATTGGACATCATCGGTATCTTTTTTACCGACTGCCCCCTTCTGTTGTGATTTGTTCTCCGGTCCTTTTCCGGATTTAGCTCCTTTATCGCCATTATCACTATCTTTACCCAAGGACCCTCTTCCATTCGATTGTTTTCCAGCTCTATTCGCATTATCGCCCGCGTTTTTATCCATGTCTTTTTTTTCATATAACGCGTCAGTATCAGTAACCCCCACGAAAGCTCCGTCTCCAAACTGTCTTTGCATATCCAAAACCATGGTTTTATTACAGTCGTCCCTTTTCTTTTTCAGCACATCGCAGGGTGAGCCTTCTTTAACGTAACACCCACAATTACAGGGATCCTCGACTGCATGGATAAACAGATGTACCCAAGGTTGAAAGTCATATAAATTACTTATTGGAATTGTACTTACTCTTGGGAATGCTTTGTAATTCAAAAATACTGTTGCCACCATTAAAAACTGTGTACTTCTCTCGACATTTTTGGCGATTGTAATTCCTGAATAACTTGTTGCAGATCCGCTTTAAAATCTCATATGTGTGATCACTTAAAGTGGACTTTCTGCAGCAGGAATGACAGCAGCAACGGGGATTGCATTTATTGTAATCATTATCACAAAAGATTCTTGTAGCACTTGAAGAGCTGGTGGACAGAGAAATTGGCAATTCACTTTGGATTCACTTGTGTATACTCGTAGTACGAACCTGGATGCTGCATCACAACAAATTTTGTCTAGGTCGAAACTCATTTTTCCAAAAAATACATACTAAATTTACTAATTTTTCTAAAACATTTCTGGCATGGAATGCCAAAAAATGTTAACTTTACGGTACAGCTGCCCATGTCTGCGTTCACATATACAAAGCAGGCGTATGTGATAATAATCGAATTACGCACTTATGCTGTGCGTATCTGTGTGCGTGTTTGCGTGTGTGCAGGTATTGGGAAGTACAATGACAAAACAGTCAGTGACTTAATACCAGAAATTTCTTGGTCTAGTGGTTTATAAGATTGCTCGAGTTACAGGTGCAAATACTTCCACGTCTCAGTCAAAGACAAAAAACAAAAACACTCGATGCGCATTATTGTCGCGAATCCATGCTTCAAAGTGTTGTAAGATACTGCAGCTGACATGTGTGCGTGTACGAGTATCTGTGTGTTGCGTTTGTTACTGAGGCAACAATTTTCCAAGATAATTGAGTACGGCTTGCGATTGAGTTTGGCAACTGCACATACATATGAACATACAATGCCAACATATGTCTGTACACATACTTTTAAAGCTAATGTAACAGGCTTTCGTTGTGCTGGAATGACTTTATGTTCACCCCCACACACACACACATACACACACACGGGTATGTACGCTTGCATGAAGCGCATAATGGACTTGTTTGACGATTAATAATTTGTACAAATTGCTCGAATCTTAAGGTAACGCTTGGAACGCAACGCAAGTTTCGTTGGGCACATATAAATATGAGCTTGGATATATTAAATGGAATTAGTTGGGACTTCAAAGTGACAGTGAACTGACACAGTGCTCGCAGTGAAATACCTCACAGGAATCGAAAGGGTTTATCAAAATAAAAAAAAAGCTGAAAATGGATATTAGAAACGTAACCAATCTACAGATTATTGGAGTGCTGCTCGCTCTGAGCCTGGTACAAGGCATCCCGAAATATGAAAGCAAGCAAAAGTGAGTGGGACGGTGTGGGAAAGCATGGAGAAGCTAACGACTTTAACCTGTTTCTATATAGAGCCTACATAGACAAAGCACAGTGGAGTAGAGCATACCAAAACGAAAACAAGACCAACAACCTGCAGGAACCGCAGACAGCCTCGACAAAAGACAGGCTCGAGCGCCTGGGATATACGACTGGATATGGATCTTTGAATGTATGTTTACGATGTCTAAGATGATGAGAATGTTGTTAAAAGAGGTAAATCCATAAAATTTGCTTAGGGTTATCCCGGAGGTACAGGCCTCTCTGCATATAATCCCATTAAACTTGATCTGGGCGGAGTTGTGCTCGGCACACTGGTTGGAATCGGAGCCATAATCCTCATTCCCAAGATATTGTCTGCCTTCCACGGAGGTTACGGTGGCTATGGGCGCAGTAAGTGGACAAAACATCTATTTGCATATTTCAAAGTACTTAGATCATAACTCTATAGGTGAGGACGACAACGATTTGGCGTCATTGAGCAGTATGATCACTAAAATAGACGATGTGCTTGGCCAGAACAATATTGATTCAACGAGCTGCATGCAACGCGCCGTCTGCAGTTATATTCGTTCCACGGAGAACAACATGAAGGCCGGCGAGTCGGATCAGATGGATGAATTCATTCACATGTTGTCCGAGTAAGTTTAAGAACGTGATTTCTCTAGATTTATTCAATAGAAATATGTTTGTGTATTTGATTTTTGCTTACGTATGAAAAGGTGATACATTTAGCTAAATATAAAATGTTTATAATGCCAGTCGAGTTCAATCGCTAAGATTTAATGTGCGGTCTATTTTTAAATATCTATGAAAATAACAAAGTTGAAAAATTCAAATCTATGTGTGTGTGTGTATAAAAGAATATTTTTTGTATTTTGCGTTAATGATTCGAAATGTTTTTGATATTTACAAAATTAATTCTACGCCTTTGACAAGTCAAGAATGCATAAGTTTCTTATACTCGCCTTGAAGATACTCAGTGATTACTTTTTACTTTATTGATATTCACAGAAATTCTCTGGTTGACTATTTACTGGACGGCTCTGCCATCAAGGAGGCCTTGGAGCATGGGAAGGAAATAGATAACAAACCCTGTGAAGAACTTTACGTATCCTGTCCGTTAGATAGTGCATCGGCCACAAATATTCTAATGAAATTATTGCCTAAGAAAAGTAAATTGGGAAAGTCAAAGGCTGCAAGTGCAAATGCAAATGCATAAGTCGAATTTATTGAATATATCTTAAATGAAAATCATTTTCACAATTCAATTTGATTTGGTAAACAGAAAGAAGTTCATTTGTTAAACACACAAAGATTATTAAATATATTTAACAGTTACAAATTGCATGTTGATTATATCTATTCGAAATAGTGGATCACTACACAAAATATATGCATAATTTATAAACAATCTGCGCTTTGTTTAATTCGTATTCATTAGTTTTTGCAATTGCAGTTCCTGTTCCTCGATTATAGGCACCCAGTACTCGGATGGAAACTTGAAAGAGCTTGGTTCAAATTTTCGAATTGTGTCCAAAGTCTGCAACACATTTTTACGATGCATCTTCTTATCTTTTATGATGGTCTCCATTTTGTCCACCAAATTGTTTGACTCATAAAGAAGATCATCGATCGACTGCAGTAGAGCATACCAATCAATCTTCTGCCTGCCAATAAGCTCATTTCCTCTAATGTGGAATGGCAGAGGTATAAAACTGCGCCACGGCTTGAAGGCTTCAATGGTATAGGGTATAAAATGTTGATTGATCTCCATTTCCATGACATCATCATCAAAGTGCCACGACGCTAGCGTAGGACTAAGCTTCACGCCCGGCATGCCCTCCTCTGATTCAAGTGGAATTGGTATCTCCTCATTAAAGTCCAAAAAAGGAATGTGTTTCGACTGCTTTGCTGTATTTAAAACTTCATTGTTACCAGAGTGCTTTGAATCCATGCCATACGAGCTGATTATGCCCTCGTTATACGGCTTGGGCAAAAGAGTTTGGGTATATGCATCCGCAGTATCGATCGAATCGGTCATTTGCGAAATGGAATAGGTCAATATATCTGTAAGAAGGATCATTAACATAAATATGTTTCAGTTTTGTTATTATAATTCCCATACATTGCTGAACGCCATCTTTCTTTATAGAGTATTGGCCATCTGTCAGGACTCCAGCATCTCTAAATAAAATTAAATCGTACTGTGGGCCAATGCACGCCTCTTTCATTAACTTCGTGGGTACAAAGTCTGTTTGAATTGCCACATTGGCCTTTCCAGCTCTCAAACGTCTGCAACAAAACAAATCAATTAGTCAATAACAGATTTATATAATGATCTCAAAATAAAATGTTATACAAACCTGGAGGCATCCAGTAATTTGGCTCGCAGTAAGGCGTTTTTGTCTGGCTTGGCCAGGGTGGAAACACTAACTGCTCGCCAAGGCGGTCGCTTGGCTTCATTCTCCTTCTCTTTTTCGGCGGCCAGATCCTTCATGCGTTTCCAACTGGTTTTCGCTCTACAAAAAGTGTGATTTATCTTTTTTTTATTATTTTATAAATACAAATAATAAATATCCAAGTGACCTTATTGAAGCAGCACTTCGGTTAGTCGATGACAATGCCGTTTGATGGTCCTCCACACTTTGCGTTTCACTATTTTCCGACGAAGTTGCACTATTGTTGGAGCCCGCTGGTGCTTGTGTCCGTACCTTACTCATATTACTGAATTTTTTACTTATTACTCCTTTCAATTTGATTGCAAGTGGCGTTTCAACTACCCGAATACTTTTAGCGCAACCAATACATTGATGCAAAACAATTTGCCACCCATTTCCACGTTGCTATGGAATCCGTTTCAGCAAATTGCGCTTCCCCTTTAAAACAGCCACACCTCACATAAATCATATAAAAAATACAGACACATATAGATACAAACAATATATCATATATATCTTTTCGATTCGTTAAAAAAGAAGTATTCTGAGTACGGCGATAAAGATGAATCAAAATATCGAAATGATTTTTCTGAGAGATATTCTTTCTCTCTTACATATTAATAATAATTGTTATTGTCAACTTACAAAAATCAGTAAAGGATCTTCAAATTATATTATGTATTTTTTAACTTACTATGCTTTCGATTCCTGCTTCAAAAAGTCATTGATAAGATGATGAATGAGCACATTAAACTGATTCATTTTGGTAGTTGAATTGGTCTTCCCACTCTATCCAACATATAATGCTTAACTTTATTAACGAATATTCAACATTAAGAGTTATTATAAAACGCGTTCAGGATACGAAAAGCTTCGCTGTTATATCCCTCAATATGGGGCTTTCCAGTCACATAGGCGCACTCCGAGAAGAGCTCCACACTTGGGCGATGGAACCAATAGTTTTTCAAGCTGCTGTTGGAGCTTAGATTAAGGGTGTTCAGTTGGAACACTCCGAAATGAAATACTCGTCCATCGGTTTGAACACATTGTACAACAACCGGCTTTTGCAGAGCATCCTTCAGAGAATCACCATACAGCTGTTTGGCGCGGGCTGCAGCTACAACAAAGGCCTTCAGCATTGTACGTCCGTATAATTGAGTCGAAGAAATTTGGGAACCGTGTACGTTGCCAACAACAGTTTTATCAAAGTACGTCAAAACCGTATGTGGATGCGAACTGCTAATTTCCTTGCGAATTGCTATAATTTTGGAATATGGATTTTCTAATAGAATTCTAGTTCGAAGTATGTTCTACATTTAACTTACGATAAAAGGTGTTATCCGTGTAAATGTGTTGTTTTGGCATTGAAATTGTGCATTTCATCGGATAAAGATCTGGCAGTTCTCCATCGAATTTCCCCTTGATAGCATCCAGTGCACGGGATGAGCTTATTAGCTTGTCGCCAGTAGCTTTCAAGGAAAGTATGTCATTATCCTTTTCTAATGTTGTCTGAAATGTAACATTATCGATCAACTTTCGTCGCACGGTCGTTGAACGTCCGGATAGCTTTTCGATTTCAAACAATAGCTTGTTTATTAGGAGGCGACTGAAATGAATAAAACGTTAATGAATTAAATTATACCGTTATCATTTTTAGCTTACTTGCGTCTTTCATGCGAAATACCATAAAGGCGTGGCAAGTTAAAAGCTGGACGATCGACGAGTTTAACTTTTGGAAGCTTTACTTGTTGTGCATCCAGCAATTGCGAAGAAAATATCGCGTTTTGAACACTTCGATCCACGTTCTTCGGAAGCTGGCCATTCACTAGAGCGTCGTCTATTTGTTTGGGAAAACTATTTATTTCAATTGCGTTCGTTAAAACCTGGACTTGGGGTAATCCTCCAATCAAAACGTTCTTATCTCCAAAGAAACTACAAGCCTTTTTATGCCAATTGGGATGCGATTCATCTTCAAGAATTGGCTGTGGAGTGGCTCCAACAATATTAACTCTGCCGGAAAAAACTGTTTTATAGTTTTCTGTCAACAAAGTAATTCAACTTTACTTACGTTTTTGGTTCAAATTTTGGGTTTAGTACTTCATCAGTTTGCTTCACTTGAATTCCTAATCTTAGGAGCTCAGCAGTGGCACCTGTTTCTCGTGGCACACGCCTGCCTTGAACCTGCCAATGTTTCTTAAAATGCCACCCAATATGTTGGGCATATAGTTTATTCGTAAGGCGCATTTTTCGTTGATTATTTAAGAAATTAAACCAATATACAATACAACACGTTCAGGTTATGAAATGTTTGTATGTAAGTCTTCCAGCTGATTTTGCCGAAATCGATTGTGTTATCGAAAAACATTCGATTAGCAATTTTAGTTTGATTGGTACTTGTGGTAGCGTACTCCGTGTCAAAAAATTGCATATAATAATCGACGTCCGATAGACAGTAATTTCATCTGTGCGCATCTCAATATCGATATGATAACAATGCAACCGTGACTTTTAGCATTTTTGTTTTTGTGCTTGGTGGAGGCAAAAGGCTTCACGAAATATTTGCTTTTAATCAAATATATATTTTATTGGTAAGTAATTAGGAATAATTTCATAATTCAACAATGCCGAGTATTAAATAACAATATTTGATGATGAAATGTTTCTATCGTTTGGGTTTATTTGCGATTTACTTGCAGTTTATTCGTATGCATATATTTATGTTTGTATGTATACTGATATGCCATGTGTGAATTAAAGTATTAAAGTGTGTATGTTTATTTTTATGCCGATGTGCACATTATAACGATTGGTATATCGTTAATGTATGTATATGTTTATAAGCAAAACTGTGATAGCTAGCTAGTTATGTTTATCACACTTTTTCGCCACTTTCCTTTGGGCTGTGAGTTCAAGGGTAAAATAAGTTTCTACATACGTATGTATGTATAAATTTACACTGACTTAACACATACATACACACATCCATGCATTCAAATGTTAATATGGTTCAGCAAAATGCGTTTTCTATTCACATTATCAGTACAGTTTGTTAAATAATAATGAATTACAAAATAAACAATAATTTCAATTCTACTTACACCAGGAAGTATACAAAAAACTCAAGTGAAAATGCCACGCTATCGTGAATGGGACTTGGACTGCAAAGTGTATGTCGGAAACTTGGGATCATCGGCATCAAAGTATGAAATCGAGAACGCCTTCAGTAAATACGGACCTTTGCGCAATGTGTGGGTTGCACGTAATCCTCCTGGTTTTGCATTTGTTGAATTTGACGATCGTCGCGACGCCGAGGACGCAACACGAGCACTTGATGGCACCCGTTGCTGTGGCACACGAATCCGTGTAGAGATGTCTTCAGGGCGCTCACGCGATCGAGGCCGCCGTGGAGGACCCGAAGGAAGCGGTAGCAGCCGCGGTGGTGGAAGATTCAGGTAATTATATGCATAGGAAAATAAAGCACTTAATTCAAAAGCATCCGTGTCCGTCCGTAGCGAAAGCAGTGTCCTATACATTTCAGTTTGCATCAGGTGACGACTTCTTAATTGTTGTCCTTATAACGCTTTGCATTTAACTCTCTCATAAACTTGTTTCAGTTCAATTATTTTACATTGGAATGTTTGATTTAGATTAAAATATACTTGTGAAATCTCAATGAGCTCATAGACTGGCCATGTTCTGTTGCCAAAAATATAAGTTGTTGTAAAACTCTTGTTAAAATCGAAATTTTTACAGGATGAATCCTTTGACAACACATTCTTCTACAACATCCTCCCTCCTCAACAACAAGAACAAGAACAACAACTACAACATCACCTTCACGATTCAAATGTACTGCTTCTCCACCAAAATCTTCACAACCTCAACCTCGAACAGCAGGGCTCTAAACAACAAGCTTTACAACTGTAACAAAACAATCCTCGCCGGTCCGGTTCTTCAGATGCCTCGATTTCAATATGAACAGAATGTCAACATTACAATCTCAGCACTGCAACCATTGGTCACAACAACAACACATCACATACTTCTGTTTCTCTTACTTTACTTTTCAATCTACCACCGAATCGTCATGCATTTCCAAGCCCTTGTCTCCGATCAACTTTCGCATCGTATATTCTACATTTGATTAGATTGAGTTTTGAATATAATTATAATGTTATATCGCTATCGGAATATATGCTCAATAATGTGATAAAGTCATTAAACAACTGTGATATAATTTAAAGTACAAATAAAGCGTTAAAACATTCTATACCTCTATAGAAATGAAAGAGCGGATAACAATTAATGATCAACATTTGAACTTTGTTTTAAACTATAAGTGTTAACATATAATCGCCGGAGACTACAAAATTAACCAGGATAATTTTTAATTATTCAGTAACTTGGGTTTAGAAATCATTGGAAATAATTTGTTATCGTAAAAAGATGTCTATTTTTTCAATTCAGAAGTACTTGTTATCATCATGTCGGGCGTAACATACTTTTGTTTTTTTTTACGGAAATTCCCCTGCGTAATCAGCGTCATGACGAACTGTCTACTATGTCTAAAATTATTTGTATTAACCCGTCAACCATTTTTATGGATGGCAACGGATTGATAAGATAGATAATATGTGAAATTTATTTATAATTTTGGTTATAATAATTTGGCTTTTGTACACAAACTTTTTCAGGTCCCGTTCACCAAAGCGATCCCGCAGCCCACGAAGCTTCTCCCGAGACCGGAGAAGTCGTTCAGATTCTCGTGACCGACATTAATATCTAATAAATACTTATAACAGTTCAGTTAAAGCATTCACTACAAATACAATAAGTCCGACAACAATGAAATCCTCTTTTGACTTAACATTAACAACTCTTACACAAATATTTTTATTTTGTACATATCCGTTTGAAGGAAGACTATAATGTAGTAGCTCTACATTTTAAAGTTTTAAATTGAAACCTACATTCAATAACCGTTTACCTAATAAATAAGAACAAATGGACCACGCTCAACGTAAATTTGAGATGTTTTTATGATTAATTAATTAATTTTGCGAGCTAAATATATATCAACACAATTTGAATCCCTGATTGGAAAGGGTTCAATACACTTGGATGCTATGGCTTATTTATGAAGAGTCAGTGGCAAATTGTGGATCATACCATCTTCGACAGATTTCTAATATCTCCTTAATTAATGACAGTTATTAACATGGGCTCATAACCAAAAACCCAAAACCCGCTCTCTTGGTAACCCACAATTTTATCAACATACTAAAGAAATACATCCGATTTAGGTGAAATGGTATGTTTTTGTTACACACTTTATTATGTTAATGAGACTTAATGTGCCACTGTACAATATTCTTAGAGGTATTCTTTGAATAATAATTTAAACAGGCGCACAGTTGTAAAAATATGATGTATACTAAAAAGGTACACTTTTTAAACTTAGTAGAAGACGCAACACAAATTCGTTGCATATTTCGCACTGGATTATATCTTACGTCTAGTCATCGGTTTATTTCCCTCAATGTTATGAAGAAGGCAGTAGCCTTGATGCCACTTTGGTTGATGGCATAATCCTAGCGCATGCGGTATGTATTTGATTCTTGAATTTCAGATAATTCTCCCTTGAAATTAATGTCGATGACAAAGTCCAAATCACGATTGTTACGCTCATTGGGTTTCATCTGAAACGTGCCGTGGATTTCCTCATTCTTTTTGGCAGTCATGTGATCATCTAAATAGAAAACAGTCTGCTTCCAATGTGTGTATGTGGAATCAGGGGACGTACTGAATCCTAGTCGCTTGTGGCACTTGGTGAATTCAATATTAAAGTATGTGACCAAAGCCTGAACAAAGTCGTTTCTCTTAATGGTAAGACTAAACTTAGAGGAGAAATTTAGATCTGCCTTTTGCACTGTGTACAGATCGACTTCCTTTACCATGCACGCTGTGGAGACCACTTGCTTGGGGTCAACAACATCCACCAGCGGCTCGGTCACAGCCACTTTACGTATGCAGCTCATGTCAAAGCCATATACATCGTCCCACCAGTTAATTTTCTCATCCTTGTACTGCCGATCCTCGATGGCTGTGATATAAAGGGTTCCTCTATCAGGGAACATCATGCCATTGGGCTTTAGCCATTTGTCTCGAGCATATAATACCGTATCCAGCATGGACTCATAGAATAGACAATACCTACAGTGAAATTTGTGTGTAACAAAATGGAGAACTTATATTGGAAACATCATTAGATCATACCCCATCCATTCCGAAATGATGATATCGACTTTCTCGACTCCACTTGGCAGTTCAATTTCCTCGATCTTTCCCTTGACAACCGTGATAATGTCCTGCAAGTTGTTGTCAATAATCACTTGCCGGGCGAACTCAATAATATTGGAGCAGTCCACAGCAATAACTTTGGCGGCACCGGCCTTGGCTGCAAACATGGAAAGTATGCCTGTACCACAGCCGACATCTAACACAGTCTGAAGGGTATAGGTTAATAACTGGACTACTCATAGTTTCAAAACTTCAAATTATCATACCTTGCCCTGAAACAGATGCTTGTTGTGATACATTGCGTTGCGGTATGTGACAGTGCGCACTTCATCCTTGAGCATTTCCTCGTGAATTCCGAAATGTGCGTACGAGTCAAAGTAGTAATCCCTTGATGTCATGTCATCGGCATTGGCACCCGCTTCGCCAGCGTCAGGAGATGCTGCGCCAGCGCCGCCTGCTTTAGTTTCGGCAAGTTTCTTTATCACATTGTTCGTGGTGGCGTTACCGGTTGGTGTGAGACCGGTTGCAAGCGCACTGTCGTGTTCAATACTCGCATCCATGGCAATGGCTGTTGAAGACTGCACAGACAGATGCATCAGATTGAGTATGAAAATTCAGAATAGTCAGTCACTTACCATATTACTTTGTTTTACTTCGGTGCGCTGAGATAAGTGCAAGAAACTTAGCAATGTGTAAAATTCCGGTCTGCTTCCCTCCCAAACACACGCGAAAAAGTGCTGCCAATCAACATTCAACCAGGGACAATAAAATAAAATCGATAAGCTTAAAGAATCTTATCGATGTCATAGGAGTGTTGGCAATTTGGCGGGAACTACAATACCCAGTGATCATCTTAGGTAGCTATCCCACATATACTATCAAATGTGTTTATATTTTTATTCAAGTAATATAAAATAGCAATCAAAGTGCCCAACTTTTGTGTCTCTTATTTTATAGTCCCATCTTATTAGTTACATTGAACAGTTAACAACACTGCAAGTGCCGCGTGTATCGGCATAACAGCTTGAACTTATCGATTAAATAATGCTTCTGCATTTTGGCGGCAAAACCTTGGGTCTCGCTGCAGCCGGGGCATTCTGTTGAAGTTTCTCAAAGACGCAGTGTGTTTGTTTGGATTATAGTTTCTGTTGATTAATATTAATAATAATGGAAGGTTTTGATGATGCCGGTGTGTTTTTCTCTGATAACTTTGGAGGCGATCAGCAACCGGATGGAGCCCAAATAAATTTACAAGCTGTGAAGAAGAAGTACAAGGAATTTATTCGTACTTTCAATGAAGATAATTTCTTTTACAAATATCGGTAAATATATTTACATTACATCCAAAAATGCAAATTATATTGTTCGATATTTATGTAGCGACAATCTAAAGCGTAACTATCTCAATGGACGTTACTTCCTGGAGATTGAAATGGAGGATGTGATGGGTTTTGATGAGACGCTTGCCGACAAACTGAACAAGCAGCCCACAGAGCATTTGCAGATTTTCGAAGAGGCTGCGCGGGAAGTTGCCGATGAAATTACAGCTCCTAGACCGGAACATGAGGAGCATATGCACGACATTCAAATACTACTGATGTCCAGTGCGAATCCCACAAATATTCGAGAACTCAAGTCGGATAGTGTCTCCCGTCTGGTTAAGATTGCCGGCATCATAGTGGCTGCTTCGGGTATTCAAGCAAAAGCTACTCGCATGTCGATTATGTGTCGATCGTGCAGTACAGTTATACCCAATCTTAAAGTCAATCCGGGTCTTGAAGGCTACGCACTTCCACGTAAGTGCAATACCGAGCAAGCCGGCAGACCCAAATGTCCACTCGATCCCTACTTCATTATGCCCGATAAATGTAAATGCGTTGACTTCCAAACGCTTAAGTTACAAGAGCTCCCGGACTTTGTGCCTCAAGGAGAGATTCCACGTCATCTGCAGTTGTTTTGTGATCGTTCGCTGTGCGAGCGCGTCGTTCCTGGCAATCGTGTGCTCATCCAGGGCATTTACTCCATTCGCAAGGTGAGCAGACCATCGCGACAAGATGGTCGCGAAAAAGCAGTGCTCGGAGTGCGTGCTCCCTACTTGCGTGTTGTTGGCATCACTGTGGATGCCGAGGGTGCCGGCGCTGTGTCTCGCTATAGTAACATTACCAGTGACGAGGAGGAGAACTTCCGCCGTATGGCAGCTTCACCTGACATTTATGAACGTCTTTCCAAATCCTTGGCACCCAGTATTTTTGGTTCAGGCGACATTAAGAAGGCTATTACTGCCATGCTCTTTGGTGGCTCACGGAAACGACTTCCGGATGGACTTTGCCGTCGTGGCGATATAAATGTTCTGCTTCTGGGTGATCCAGGTACAGCAAAGTCGCAGCTTCTTAAGTTTGTCGAGAAAGTAGCACCTATTGGCGTCTACACGTCTGGAAAGGGTTCTAGTGCAGCTGGTCTCACGGCTTCTGTCATGAAGGATCCACACACGGTAAGTCTGAGATATTTATTTATGAGTCTCTTAACTGCAAACTACAAACATGAACATGTTATATGCTTTTCTATATAAAACAACAACAACAAAAAAAACAACAGTTGCATCACCATGAAACTTGTTTGTTTATTTGTTTGCAAAACCTATAATTTTCCCAGTGGCAAGTTAATAATAATAAATAAATAATTTCTCATAGCGCAACTTTGTTATGGAAGGTGGCGCCATGGTACTCGCTGATGGAGGTGTTGTTTGCATCGACGAATTCGATAAGATGCGCGAAGATGATCGTGTTGCCATCCACGAGGCAATGGAACAGCAAACCATATCCATTGCCAAGGCTGGCATAACCACGACACTGAACTCCCGATGCTCCGTGCTTGCAGCAGCCAACTCAATTTTTGGACGTTGGGACGATACCAAGGGAGAAGAGAACATTGATTTTATGCCAACCATTCTATCAAGATTTGACATGATCTTCATTGTAAAAGATGTGCACGATCAGACGCGAGACATTACATTGGCCAAGCACATTATTAACGTGCATCTCAGTTCCAACAAGTCGGCACCCACCGAGGTGCCCGAGGGAGAAATCTCGCTGTCTACATTCAAGAAATACATTCACTACTGTCGTACCCATTGTGGTCCACGACTAAGTGAGCCTGCTGGCGAAAAGCTAAAGAGTCGCTACGTGCTCATGCGAAGTGGTGCTGGACAGCAGGAGAAGTCAGCAGATAAACGTCACTGTATTCCCATTACAGTGCGTCAGTTGGAGGCCGTTATTCGTATCTCGGAATCCCTGGCGAAGATGCGTCTACTACCGTTCGCCACGGACGAGCACGTAAATGAAGCTCTTCGGCTGTTCCAAGTTTCCACACTGGATGCAGCCAGTACGGGCAGTCTGGCGGGTGCAGAAGGTTTCACCACCGAGGAGGATCAGGAAACTCTTAATCGTATAGAAAAGCAATTGAAGCGTCGCTTTGCTATCGGTTCTCAAGTCTCAGAACAGAATATCTTGCAGGTGAATATCAAACATGGTATACATATATAAATGAAACATATTAAAATGAAATATTTACAGGATTTCTTGCGTCAGAAATATGAGGAGCGCACAGTAATGAAGGTCATTCACACGATGATTCGT
The DNA here is from genome assembly GCA_018151435.1 of Zaprionus africanus. Taxonomy (NCBI): domain Eukaryota; kingdom Metazoa; phylum Arthropoda; class Insecta; order Diptera; family Drosophilidae; genus Zaprionus; species Zaprionus africanus. The sequence goes on along the minus strand of JAECXB010002309.1, from coordinate 4,621,710 downwards.
CGCGGGGAGCTTCAGCATCGAATGCAGCGTAAAATGTTGTACCGAATTTGCTAAGAAATTGTTATCATTATTCGTTTTGCGCATGCATGAATCATCTTTCGAAATTTTTACATCTCACATACTTACATACATACATACTTCATATATTTTTCAATAAACTAAGAAACAAATATATTGTATTTAATAACTCAGATGCCTAGTGTACATTTTTTTTTTTAAATTCAATCGAATCGAAATTTTTATGTTTTGTTTTTAGTGTTTCCAGACTTTTGACATTTTTGTCTACATCGGAGGCCATAAATTGTTAGCGAACATGGCTAAATCGAATTGCTGAAAAGAATTTTTATTCTAAGGTCGCAGAGACGAGATCTCCAAGACGTAGAAAAACTCTTCTATAGTTTTCGCAGTTTATTTGTTGCTAGAAAGTTCAAATATAGAGTTAATTATTTTATAGAATCAACTGAAACGTTGAGACATTAAGTTCTTGGGATATCTGCGGCTCATTAGACCAAAACAAATGCATAAATATCTACAAGTATGTACCGTATGTGTTCATTTATTTATTTCGATTCCATCGCCATCCACTTGAGGCAACCGAACCATCAATTTTGTGGATGCAGATACAAATGCGAGTACATACGGATTTGGAATTTTTCTTTTGGTGTATCTATCCGCACGTATTCAGTCGAGTTCGTCGCTTATCAATGAGTTCTATTTTCATGGGTTCACTCCACCTTTCCGACGGAAAGGTAATTAACGCCATTAATTTCCTTCCTTCTGACCGCAGATACTCGTCCGTCAACGTAACCATTGTATAGTCACCATTCCTGCGATTCATTGCAGGAAATAAACATAAATTCTCGTTCACACACATGTTTGTATGTCCGAATATATATTTATAAAATTGTTTTGACGATAAAACGATGCAAATGATTATGTCGATTAAGCTGACTCTGCAATACTCTTTCCAATAAATTTTGACAAACATCAGATCTTATATAACTATGTATGATGCCATATTTGATGCTTCTAAGCTTATGTCTAATTATCTAAAGTCAATGTTTCTTGACCTCTTAACTGGCATAGTAATCATCACACTTGGAACTGTCTGTAGTATAAGACGCGCTAAAGAATGTAAAGCTACAGATGACCGAACTTTAAACAATTGTTATTGGTTTTGTTGTATTGTTGTTGCTATTTTTCAATTAAATATCATTAACGTCATGAACATCCGCGACTATTTTCAATTTTCAAAGAGAACAAAACACACAGAAATCTAGTTTCAAACAGACGCCGAGACATAGATATAAATACGTAAATTCACACGCACACACACTCACGTTCAGGAAGACATATGCACACAGACACGTGTGTGTGTCTGCCAGTGTGTGTGTGAGTGTGTGCATTGTACACAAATATAAAAGATACAAATACGATTCCGCCCCAGAGGACGGTGAGTATGTGCGAGAGCATAAATGCTGAGTGTGTTGGGGGTCGGGCCTGTGCCGGCAGGGAGGGACGGGGGGCTTGACTGGTCGCGTCGGAGAGGGGCTTTTGTTTTCTGAATGGAAAAATTAAATGAAAATTCTCGGTGCACAGCAGCCAATTCCGTTATATATTCAGTCAGTACATTTATAGCTCTCGCAAGAGTCAGTTCAGACAGCTGCTCGCCGAGCTCGAAGAGACTAAAGAAGAGTTCGTTAAAAGGGTTTTCCCTTCTGTGTTCGATTGCATTGTAGACCCAAGACATATAAGACATACGTACATAGGTTCTTGATCAGTTTGCCGCTCGAGATCATGTACATATATCCGAGCTCTCCAGAATCAGCGTCATCTTTGCAGTCCGAGGAAAGTGCAGCCATCAAGATTCAGGCGGGATTTCGTGGCTATCGAGTGCGCAAACAGTTGTATCGCCTCAATAGCAGCAGCAGCAGCAGTAACCGTTCCAAGGGCCGCCAATCTAGTTCCCGTCCGAGTGCACTGCGACGCCAGCAGCAACAGCAACAGCGAGCGATGGAGGAGAGGCTGCAGCAGGAGGGAGGACAGCAGACGGCAGATGGACAGACGGTGGAGGATCGTTGTGCGACCAAGATTCAAGCCGGCTTCCGTGGATTTCTTGTGCGGAAGAAGCAGAAGATCGCAACAGATGCAGCAGTGAAAATACAATCGAGCTTTCGTGGATTCAAGGCTCGCAAGGAGGCGGAAAAGATGAAACAGACGTAAACTCACACACTCAAACACACTCGCAAGACCACAGAAACACACACATACAGACATTTGTATGTAGGTGTAGACCAGAACTCTGTGCCGTAGAAATAGTAACTCGTAATGTAATTAATGTAAATTACTTTGCATGCATTCTTATTCAGTATGGAGAGACATACATTAGCCATCTTGTAAATAGATAACAGTAGATCATAGTTACGCAGGAACAAAATAAAAAAAATAATAAATATATTAACTCACACAAACACTTGCACACGCACACAGACTTGTGTTAAGTAATCGGCGAATTTTTCGAATGATTTCGATAAGTTTCAGGAAGGTTTGTAATTGTTTGGCATCGTACTGCACCAGCTGCAGGCCCCCAAAAACTATCGAAGTGCCTCTGTCCTGTTCTTTGGCATCTCCCTTCTCGTTCTACCTACAGCTTACACAACTGCCTCGACGAATGTACAATTATTATAGCCTTTTTAAACAACAAAATATGAAATCATTGCGTTCGCGTTTTCGGTGATCTAACCATAAATATCTGAAAGTCAGCGCGCCAGAATAAGTATGAATGTCTGACTGTATAATTGTCCGACTGTTTGTATGTATATGTACTGACGTATGTTTGGGCACACTGGTGTGTGTGCCATGAATACCTCTGTACAAGTACAGTGGGCATACGTGTGTAAGTACAGTTCTATATACTAACGTGCTGTGCGGCATTTATATTTATCTTCTATGCATTTTGAGAATGACGACGGCGATGTTTGTGCAGCGCGTAAGTCGCTTTGTTTTCTATATCTCTATGATAATTAGGGAGCCGGCCTTAATGCTACTTGTTTCTTGGGCGGGCGGGGGTGCACAACTCAGATGTCTGTCTAGCATTCCCACTGTTTTGTGAGCAAATGGGTAAACATCATGACGCCCCAATTGAACAAACATTTTTTGTGTCTGCCATGCGTGCGTGATTCCTGGCTGGATGACTTACATATCTTGACTTAACATCACGGATGTATGTTTTTATTACGTGTGGACAAATTTATAGAGTCGATTTTGTAATCAACTATGATACAATCTTAAATAACTAGCTGTAAATAATTATTAGTATTATTCTTTTATGAAAGTTGCCTAATCCATAAGGGTATTCTTGCGGACCGCATCAAAAATATTGTTTGGAAACATCGCTTAAATTAATTGAATAGATTGTCTTCAATTGTTATCGATGTAAATTTCACCTCAAAGATCTACGTATAATATACGTGCACTCTTATAATATTATACGTCAGGTAATTGCCAACAGATATTAAATCATCAATATGTCAGAGGAAACTTGGTTATTTCTGTATTTTATTGATAAGCTGTGATAAAGATATATGAAAATTTATTAATAATTTATTTGCGGGCCTTTCGTTTTTCATTCTCTGCACTCTTGATGCGCTTCCTCATATGCTTGGGGATGGGTCTCATAACCTCGCAGTCTATTTGGACTGGCATAGAGTTTTGTCTCCTTGGCAGCCAACTTAATCCGACACTGGGTTTTTTCGTGTAACGTCCATCTGCTAAAAGACAGTTTAAAAGAATGATTGGAGTTACAATGATTAACGTAATTTCATATCCCCTTACCAGTTGCTTTGATTCGTTTTGATTCTACCATCTTCTGCTGCCCATTCGAGGCATTCTCGCTGTTCTCATCCTCCGGCGTCGTGTTCGAATCGTTCCGCAATGCATCGCCACGTTGCAAGGTCAGCCTCTTGGCTGCCAAACTACTCTCGAGACTGGCACTCTTAAGCTGGTTCGGCTGTTTCTTCCGCTTTCTAGTGTGCCGTCTATATGCCACTTGTATCTTCTTGGCAGCCTCCTCTTCTATGAACCTTTCCAGCGATTCGCTTATGGCATCGTTGCCAAAGGAAGCCTTTGTATCCATTGTTGAGGCATTTGTTCCAGCGCTAGCGCGACGCAATCTTCGCCTGGCCAGGAAACCTCGTGCACCGGCCTGTATTTTTGTAGCTGCCGAAACTATGGTAGACTCCGTTTCCGTGGATGTGTCCATGGCATCGGTCATTGCGGTGTCTATGTGTATGTCATCATTGACAACCCTATTGGGATCAAAGTAATCGGAGTCGCCCTCCGATAGTGAATATGCCATTATCTTTTTGCGAATGTTCTCAGAGGTTTCGTCATCTAAGCAGAAGCTGTTATTGCTTTGGATCTCACCCAGAGATTCATCGTTCCCATCCTCAATGTACTTGACATTTTCATCAATGGTCACCGATCTAAAAATAACACTTGGATCATCCCCAGCGATCGTGTAGTGACGAGCTAACTGTGTTCTGGTTGTTTCCACATCAATCACCTTATCTTCATCCTCTGTTCCGAACACAACAGATTCACTCTGAGCCGAGCTCTCACGGGTGTCGTCACGTTGCAGGCGATTGTAGACGATTATGTCACCGTCCTCAATGTCAAGTGAGCTCTGCTCTTGCAATGAGCTCATGGGGCGTATGATGGGTTCATCGAAACTTGGCTCCGCCACCACGAAGTCATCTTTGCGTCGCTCAGCCGATCGTCGAATTGCCATTTTCTCAATAACCTCATCAGGCTTCGATAATTTTAAGGCTGCTTCTTCCAGTGCATCAGCATCCGTGCTCAGAGATTCAGAATCGTGTTTCTTCTGTTCTTCAACGTTCTCCTGTACTGTCTTTGCAATGTCCGTTTCCAAATCCTGATCGGTCGTCAGTGAAACACATTTTTTAATACATTGCTGTTCATCTACTTCTACATCAGTAGTTTGATTCTTTTCGTTCTCACGAATCCGGGATTCTGTTTCTTGTGCTGAGCAATATTCGATCTCTTTGTTTAAAAATTCGTTCAGCATTTGACGGGCTGATGCGTCGACTAATTAAGTAAAAGAACTAAATGAAATGAATACCTATTAATATGCGTAAAGTATTCCACTTACCCTTATAAACTATACCCAGTTCTGAGGATGATGGAACTGTTAAGTCCTTTGTTAAATCCAACACCTCTTCGCTAGTCGAACCTGCTGAATTATTAGAATCTCCATTATCTTGTTCAACTAATTTTCCGGTATTAAATTCATCAACAATATTGCCAATGTCAGGTATTAATTTGGATTCAAGCAAGCCCATTTGAGTACCTACTATAGGCGATTCGGTTTGTGTGTCGTGCGTGTATTCAAGCATGCGTGCATTCGAATCAACATCCAAGTCCAGTCCAGGTGAAATGGACTCATCTTCGGCTTGTTCGATGGACTCGAGAGAGATGCGCTGTGAGCCAACAAACCATTCCGTCTTGCTGGAGCTTGGTTCTCCATCTCTAGTAGTTTCACCGAATATTGATTCGGTTGGATCTACTAGGGCGTCCAAGGATTTCGATTCGCCAATGTGCTTTGGAATTTCTGCTCTCAACTCATTCTCATTTTCAATCTCTTTCGCAAGTTCCTTCTTGTTGTTTGTCTCCTTTTTAAGCTTACTATAATTTCTGTACACATTTTGAATTCTCTTCGCCGCCGAAATTTGTGCAGTTGAATATGTTTTATCTTTAAGATCAGAGTTTTGTGCTTTCTTTTCTGCAGCTCTAAACAAAAATTGTCGCACTGCTTTTTGAATTCTTGAGGCTGCTAAATTTTCCGTCAATTTAGATTTATTTTTTAATGCCTCTAAATCTGAAGAATCGTTCTTTACGGAATCATTGTTTAATTCATTCTCCTTGCTTTCACCTTGAGTTTTAAGCTTGCGATTCTTATTTCGTTGTGCTATATAATTCTTATAAGCCCTCTCTATAATTTGCACACTTCTGATGTGTTTCAACAAATCTGGATGATCGGTCTTATTTTCTTGCACTATTTCAGTTGTGCGATCATTCATTGTAGGATCATTTGAACCGACTTCATTCCAATCCTTAAGTTGCTCAGCAACAACTTCCTCTTTCTGGTTAAAGTCTTCAGTGGCTTCAAAATCCTCTGCTCTATCCACATCAGGCTTGAGCTCATTAGTTGATTCGGTCTCATTGAGTTCGTGTATGGTCTGTAGCTTTTGTGGACCGTATTGTGTAGAGTACCTTATATCGTCGTCATCCTCTTCTGATATAATTGGATCCATTTCTAGTTCCTCCTTATCGTTCTGAAGATCTTTAACTTCAGAAATGGCTTTCTTTTTTGCAGTTCTATCAGGGCTCAAAAACTTTTTAGGTATTTTGAAACTTGTCTTTCCATCGTCTCCGTCAAACGAAACAAAGAATGCTATCGATTGCTTAGGTTGGGTTCGTTCTTGGGGCGCTAACTCTTCTCCATACATATAATTTGAGATCCTTTCTTCGTATTTATGAGATGGTGTTAATGGTAAGCTGGGATTATCTTCATTATGCTCATTAATCGGTTTAATTGTGTCTTTGCTGGGAGTGTTGTCCGTTTCATCAGATTGGGGCACATTCGAGTCAGTATATGCCTCATACCAAGGACCAGAACCAGCGGTCGATTTGAAAGACTTTAGTTGCAATTCGGCAATCGGTGCATTAACTAATCGACCCGATTGGGAAGTTGTACTGTGTTTTTCTTTCGCAATAGGTACTTTTTTAGCTTGTGTGTCAGATAATTGAGTGCTCAAATGCAATGGAGATTTTCTCTGCTAAAGTTAAGCACAAATTTTTAGAAAAGTAAATTTCATTTAAATCTTACCGATATTTACTTCATGACTTGTCGTATCCAGTTTTGGTTCATCATTTAAGGAATGCGATGCTAAGTACGAATGACAATTAAGTTAAAATATTCAGGTTTTTATTAATAGATTAACAACACTTACTTCCTCCATCCTTATTGTTTTCAGTTTGTGAATTTTCCTCGCCAGGTTTATCTAAGGAGTCTTCTGAAAAAAAGCGGGTCTATAGATTTTCTAATATTTTTTTTCCTTGAATATTACCTTTTATATCAGAAGAGTCTCCGGTTTTTTCTCCTGATTTCAGGGGATCCACCGTAATTTGGCTTGCCTTGCTTGTGCTTTCTGTTGTGATTTCTATATTATCTGAATTTTTCATATCATCTGCATTTTTTTCTTTACTGAATTTATCGTTATTGGAAGCTTGTAGTTTTTCTTCCTCTTTTTTGAATAAAGTTGTAATAATCTCTGTTTCAATTAAGTCCTTTTCTTTGTTCTCTAATTTTCCTGGTTTGGATACTTCTTCAGGAGAATGCGTATACTCGCCAGTTTCTTCATTTATGTACCGTTTCTTTAAATTACTATTATCATCAGGGTTTTCTTTTTCTAATGTTTGGACATCTTCATCGAGAAGTGCACAGGATTCTTGATTTTTGCTTTGATCTAGAGAAGGCATTTCAGAGAGGTCTTTTTCATTGTCAACTTCTATTGAATGTAGACTCCTATCCTGGTCTTCTTTGTTTACATTTGTAACATCAGAGCCATCTCTTAAGTTGGTCTTTGAAGACATTCCAATTTGTTCATTTCCACTAGAACTGATACCAGTATCTTCATCAGTCATTGGACTTAAGGTTTCGTTCGATTTATTTATAACGTCTTTATTTAATTTTTCATCTTCTGATTCTTCAAACTTGTCAGTATTTAATTTCTCCGTCGTTTGTCTATCAGGTGTAGATATTTTTGAGTCAGGCTGTTCATCCAATGAAGCTGATTCAGTTTCTGGTTTGTTTTCTAAATCTTGCAGAGATTGCTCATTGATTTTATCAGAAGAGCTTAGTAAAGTTTTGGTATCTGCTTTAGCAGGTTCATCTTCGTCTTCGTTTATCTCCTTATTATTCTCTTGTGACGCATTGGGAGATGAGCCTACTTCCCGTGGGCTATTTAAAGCTACCATATTATCTTTGGTAATCGTTTCCTTTATGACCGGGACTTTAATAGTTTCTAGAGAGCTTTGCATCAAATTAAGTGGGATTTCTTTAGTTTCCACGGTTTCTTTAGGCTTATCGTCTTCTTTTAAAGTATTTGTTGAGTGTAATTTATCATTTACCACAGTCTGACTATCTGGATTTGATGTAGCTTCAGTTATTTCTTTAGTTTTCTCAGTTACTTTAGGCTTGAGAGTAATATCGTCTTTTTTTAAAGTATCTGTTGAGTGTGACTCTTCATTTACCACAGTCTGACTATCTGGATTTGTTGTAGCATCCGTTGAAATCGGGAGCATATAATCGTCTTCACCAGGAAGAACACTGTGAATGATTATGGACTTTCCTAATTCTTCAAGGGAGATATCTTGCATTGTCGTTTCTTCTTCAGTTTTATGAATTTGGGCTTTAATTATTTCCGGATATTCATAGTCTGTCGAGCTCTTGCGACTTAAGGATTCTGCAGTTGAAGAGGCAACTCTTTCCAGTTTAGAGGTTTCTTCTTCAGTTGTCGAAATTAATGGAGATTCTGTTAAAATAAATATTTTGATTTACAAAATGGATAATAAATAAAAAAAAGATTTACATACTTGGTTGCTGTAGGTTCTCCTTATCGAGAACATGATTTGTTTTCAAAGTACTCAGTACAGACTGAAGACTATTTACTTCAACTGAGTTTATATTATCTGGTTGAGATATATTCATTCCATCAGCCTCTGAAACTACTTCAGAATTTTCGGGATTGGTTCCTTTTAAATCTTGAAACAAAAGAACATTTATCAAAATAATAATTTTTATATCTTTTTTAGAGCTCTTACCTGTATTACTTTTATTAGTACTCTTTAAGGTTGACTCTGTTTCAGTTGAAGGATTCTCCAATTGTGATTCCTCAAGGTCCCCTGCTGATTTTTTAAAATCAAGAACCTTGTCATCGACAGATGAAAAAGGCTTAACTTCTGTTGTGGATGGTTCATTAATGTCATCTAATTTCTCGTGTGAAGTATGGTCTTGCATAGGTTTGTTAAGAGGTTTGTCCTCATCCGCAGTTGGAATTGAAACACGTTCTTGGTCAGGTTTACTGGTAGATTCGACATCCTGTTGTTTTATCTCTTCTGATGGCTCTTGAGCTGCTTCCAAAAGTCCTTCCTGCTCAGTATGGGGTGCTGTAATTGACTCATTTTCATCTTTATCTACACCTTTATCATTCGGTGGCTTTATTTCTTCTGGCGAGCTTTCGATTTCTTCCACAGATTCTTTCTGATTATCTGAGCTTAATTTTTGTTCCAACACAGTAGATTTTTCTGCTTCATTGGAAAGTTCTTCTTGATAGGCTGCTAGTTTAGGAACAGGTTCCTCATCAAGTTTACTAACGAGTTCATCATTCAATGGTTTTATTGCTTCGACATTCTCTGAACTTAATATTTTTTCCAATGGAGTTGGACTTTCAGCTCCTTTGGGAAGTCCTTTTTGACCTACAGTGCGTTCTGTGGCGGGTTCCTCTTCATGTTGTGATTTTATTTCCTCTGGCGAACTTTCACTTCCTTCTACAGATTTCTTAAGAATATCTGAGCTTAATTGTTTTTCTAACACAGTTAGCTTTCCAGCTTCTTTAGGAAGTTCTTCCCGATCACTTGAAAGTTCTGAGACAGAGTCATTATCAGGTTTACCGACGAATTCTTCATTCAATGGTTTCGTTTCTTCTGGAGTGCTTTCAGTTGCTTCCATAGAACCTTCAGGCGTATTTGATTCTAATTTTCTTTCCGACACAATTGGCTTTTCAGTTGCTTTCGAAAGTTCTTCTTGATTAACAATGAGTTCTGAGACGGGTTCCATGTCAGAATTACCGGAGGTTTCAACAACCAGGGACTTTACTTCCACTAGGGGTTTTTCAATTGCTTCCACAGATTCCTTAGGAGTATCTGAGATTAATTTTTCTTCAAACATAGTTGCCGTTTTAGCTTCTTTAGGAAGTTCTTCTTGTTGAGTAATGAGGTCGGATACAGGTTTATTGCCAGTTTCACCAACGAGTTCATCATTCTGTGGCTTTACTTTTTCTGGGGGGTTGGCAATTCCTTCCACAGATCCTTTGGGAGTCTCTGAGCTTAATGTTTTTTCCGCCATAGTTAGCTTTTCAGCTTCTTGCTGAAGTTCATCTTGATAAGTTGTATGTTCTGAGACAGGCTCCTTAATAGAATCAACGACCAATCCATCTATCAGTGGCTTTGTTTCTTCTGGAGGCTTTTCATTTTGCACCGCAGATTCTTCTGGGTCCAATACTTTTTCCGACTCAGTTGATGGATGTGAAGTTTTTGTATATTCAGCACTCATGCCAGAATCTTCTAAGTTTTGATTATTTTCTTGCTTAGTAATTTCAATTATTTTTGAAGTCCCTTCTTCAACGTCGTTGTTGGATTTAGTTAAATGATTTGAACTGGATTCTACTTCAGGAATACTTTTGGATTTGTCATTTTGGATATCATTTTCTTGGGAAAATTCTTCTTCACCGTCGTGATTAACTTCTGAAATCTTATCAGTATTCTTTCCATCTGTGGTTGGTAAAGCTGCTTCCAAGCTCGCAGTGATGTTTCTCTTATGTATTCTTTCAACAACCTCTTCTTCAGAAGTATTGGTTGGTAAAGTTGTTTCCAAGCTCGATGCGATGCTTCTCTTTTTTATTTTTTTAACGTCCTCTTCTTCAGAAGTATTGGTTTTCACGGCGTGATCACTTAAAGTTGCCAATGCCTCGGCTTTTATAAAGTTATTTATGATATTCTCATTAGAAGTTGCATTCAATTTAACTTTCTCTTCCCCTAAATGCTTTTCAAATGTTTTCTTAGGGTCAGTAAATATATCCTTCCGGTTTTTTTCTCTATTTAAAAGTCCGAGCTTTTCATTACTCGACTCGTCAAAATCTTCAAAATTTCCATCTAGAAATAAAATTTATAAGGAATATATTAGTTTAATAAGTAAAGTTCAAAGTTTGAATTATATTTTTGCAGTGTATCGGCAACTCTTTTAATATATGCCTAGGGACACATTTAAATGTTGGCCTATACTTAGAAATACGAGTGCGTAATCAATTACCATTACCATTGGAACTTATCGATTTTCCACTCGATTTAATTGCTTTCGTTTTGTATTCATTTTGTTGGTTTACGTTGTCGTTGTCGACTTCCTCATCTTCTTGAATGGTCTGCTGGTGTACTCCCTCTTCGTAGTTGTTGCCACCGAATTCATTGTGCTCTCCTGTCGATTCCGTTGAAAGGAGAGCCGTCGATGCTGACGTATAGGAGGCTGCCTCGGAGGCATTATCGTTCACATCGTCGTCCGGCTCGGCTTGTATATGTTTTTTTGCCCTGCGAGCCCTGACCATTCTACGGAATGCGCGTTGAATAACAAAGGCTGCAGTTGTCATTGAAACTTTTCTATTCGATTGGATGTTGCCAACATTCTCTTTTGATTTCTCCTGGTTTGTTTGTTTCTTCCTGTTCAAATATCTCCGACAATATCTCTGAATAATGCTTACGGCTCTTATATATTCCGCTGAATGATAACTCTCGGTTTTCGATTCAGCTTTAGTTTTAGCTCTTTTCTTTTCCAAATATAATCTAAACTGCCTTTGAATTATCAAAACTGCATTAAAGTAATCTTGACTCTTGTGTAGATCTGTTAAAGAGACCTTCTCGGTCTTTCCTTTCTTATGCTTTAGATATTGTCGAAAGTATTTTTGAATAGTGCAGACTGCTTGCAAATAGTTAACACCAAGATTTCCATCCAAAGACTGTTTTTCCTTTGGACTAATTTCAGTTTCTTCAACTTTGATTTGCTTATCCGATTCTTCAATGCTTCCGTTAAGTCGACGTCCACAAACACACGTCTCTTTTCGGGGAGTAGAATTGATGCCACTTTTCGCTACACATTGCTCGTAGGCCGTATACCTATTATACTCTATCTTTGGTGCTTTAATTGAGCGCAGTTTGTGAAAATATTCTATGGCGAAAACAAGTAAGTTTTCGGGATTTTCCTTGAGAACAGCTTTGATAAACTTCTTGATGAGCTCGGTTAGGTTGTCTGGAATAATGTTGTAAACAGCAGACAAAGGGATTTGCTGTCGCAGCCGGTTCTTCATAATGATTTCATAACTTTGCGGTGGCTCGTATTTGAGCACCTTGTAATGCTTTTTACCAGCCGCAATTCTCTCAAAGAAATCTGAAGAGAATTCATAAAGATTTGTGGGCTTTTCACGTAAAACTTCCTTTGTGTAGGCTTTCATGAGATCTCGAAGACCTTCTGGTACTCTAGGCAAATTAGTCGTTGCCATTTTGCCAATTTGTCGCACAACTCACAAAATATTCACCGCAAAAGTCTAATCAATACTGAACACGGACCCAACGTTTCTGCCTAGAGACCCCTGAAAACCTTTGTTAAACGTTTCCATGTTAACCATTTGACAGCCACAACAAGAACTAAAAAGGCGTTACACTGTTCTTTCTGAATCACTTCCATTGAAGTAAATAGGCTCTTGACAAGTTGGCTTCTTAGAAGGTAATATTATTTTTAGGTTTTCAAGATAAATTGTTTCGTTCTGTTAAATATACGGATTTTGAGAAAGTGGATAAACCATAATGATTAGTATAACGTTTTCTTAGTCGTTCTAAAAGTTCTACCTTACAAAAATATATCTTGTCATAGGTAGATTTAAAGACAAACACTATTATTTATTTTTAATCTTTTTATTTTTATTTCTACATTTAATTTTAGTGCTATAGCCCTTCTTCAATGCGACACAGTATGGGTATATCCGCATCCTTGGCAACATCTTTGCAGTCCACACGGAATTGCTTTCGAATAAAATCCGATTTAAATTTTTTCCAATTTAAAGTCTTCAGAAAATCTTGAAATAATTCTTCCCTTGAAGGAATCGTACAATCTAGATAGAAAATACGTCGTTGCCATATTTTTCCAGGATTCTGGTTTTCCTCCAATAGAAAAAATCTGGGTATCACCAGGCACTGCACGGTATTTCTTGCCATTATCATGCGATGTTCGATTCTTTCGCCTAATCCAAATATTCCACCAAATGATAGCGTTCCAACATCTATAAAACGGCTCTCATATTTATCCTTATAAAAAATATATAAATGTATGTTGAATAAATACAAATTAGAACAGTGTTCGACTTACAGCATGAGTGCTGATTGATGATTTTGCTGATGTACTTTGTGAATTTGCAAATATTTTGGATCCGGTTGTGCTCTTACTTGAATTATTTGAATAACTTGAAATTTGACTTGAAACACGTTTATCTTTATCTAACAGAACAGATAGAGACAAAGAGTTTGAGGAGAATTCCTCATCCCAATGAAATCCCTCCTCCTCGTAGTAAGACTCTCCAAATTTGTTATAACTTACGTTAAAACTGCTTTCTTTTTTCGCTGCTTGGTGCGGCAACTGTGACTTATTGAGTGCAGCTAACATTGCACATTGTATTTGAATATCTTTGAGGGTCTACTGAACAGAGTTAGAATGAGGAAAAGGGAATCTCAACAATATTGAATAATGAGAGTTTAAGTTTGTGCGAGTTATATTAGGCATAGGTCAGGAAGGTCAAAAGGAATTCCCAATTTTCCTTGTTTTAGAGGTAAGTACTCACATTCGTAATTCAATTTTATGCTCATGTATCGTGTATCGTGAAACTATGGGTAAAGGATTTGCAAACATATAATCCGCGTACTTACCAATTTCTCTTGGCTTTTATTATTTGAAGGTTCCAAATCTAAATTATTATTTTTCGTTTCAGGATTTTTATCGCTCTTCGCAGTAGAATTATCCTCGTCCAAACTGTCAACAAGCTCATAATATTTCTTACCCTTGATTTTATCCACCTTTTAGAAAATTTTTGGAAATTATAATGCTGAATCGTTAAAAACCCAACATCCTTCTGTTACCCGAAGAAATAGGCATTGGAGTATGACGCACTCTCCGCTTAAAACAAAATAAACATTTGAAAGTGTACCCTCGTCCTGGGAATATATGGTATCCAGAGGCTTGAACTGCTTCAGCGTGGACAGCTTACAGGCGGTTAAGAACTTTAAAAAAAAAAAATCTGGTAAACGAGTAAATTAAAAAGGTTAGACTAACTCACCTGACTTTCGTTGAGGAAATCGAAATAGTCTAAGGCCCTAATGGCTCGCTTCTTTTCATTCCAAATTTTACCCATGAATGGTTTCAGAATCGAGATAAAATCATCGTCGAACACAACGAGGAGCTCGCATTGCGCTGCGGAACCGTTCCGCGTTCAGTGGCCACCAGTAGCGATTGTGAAATGGAAAGCCAGTGCATCAATTCATTTGAAGATTCCCAACAGCCCGAGACCCGAAAAGAGAAGCAGCAACATGCCGAAAGCAACGAAAGAAAGAAAAAAAAAAAAAATAATAAGCCCCATCGTGGCGAAGTGAAAGCAAAATTGAGAATCAGTTTGAAGACTAAAGGGTCTGTTGTTTGTGCCAACCTATATTCGCAATACGAATTCGTAAACTGTAGTCGCAAATCCATGCCATGTTCTGGTAGCCCCGCGGGGTAAGGAGCAAAGGTGGAGGAGCTGTTGTTTGCTATTCATTTTGATTGAATCGAATTAGGACTTAACTTTTTTATTGCTGATTAAATTGGCTGGTGCACCCCTGCTTTGGGTCACGAAACAACGCAAATTTGTTCGTTCCTGCAGCGCGACCTACGAGCTTATGTTGAAGTCAATTGCATGTTGGGCTTTAGTCTAGGCCCTGAAGCTCTGCACACACACAGACACTTGAAAATACATGTATTTCACGTCTAGTATTTGGCAGAATTTCTGCACCACATTTGTATGAATAATCGAATAATGATAATATGCAATATACCTATAAATCAAACGAATATTTACCTAATTTTTCAGAAATATACTTGTACCGTGATGGAAGTTCAGGGCTCAACTTTAGCCACTCAAATTAGGCTATAAGTATTATATAGAACATCTGAATACTCTTAATTCTTAAAGAATAAGTTGTAATTATTTATTATCATACGGGTTGAAAAATGTTGTATGTTTTTTGATGTTATAAATGATGTTATTGATAAACAATAAATTCTTATTTAATTATTTTCTTCTTATTTATGTTTATACCATTAGTTATTTCATATATTTAATTAATTGTTTTACTTTAAAGAGTCCACTGGCCATAGTAAACAAATATACTTACTTGTAGTTATAAAAGAGTGATGGCGACTGCAGTCCTCTAATATCTCTACATCGCCAATGCAATCTCCCGGTCCGAAGATAAACTCCCCTCGCGTCTGGAAATATAAATAATACACCATTATAAATATATATATCCTTAGATCTTTTTTGTGTCTTACAGTATTTTCCGATTGAGTTACCTCCTCAACCTCTCCGCTAATAATGAAAAATATTGTTATAGGGTGATCTCCTTGTCTTATAATTGTGCGTCCCGCATTAAGAGACATAAATTTGGTAACGGGTACCAAGCAAGCCCGCAATTTCTATAGCATACAAAAGGGGTTTTAAAAATGAGAATCATTTCCTTCAAATAAATCGAGTACTAACAGGAGGCAAGCACGAAAAGCATCTGAGTCCTTCAAACAAAACGCACAATTTCTTGTGATCAGCCACTGTACGGAACTTAGGTGGAGTACGTATTAAAGATTTATCCTGCAATTACAAATTTGGCTTATGGAATATTTTAATATATTATTTTAATTCTTAACTGCTTACCACCCTTGTCAGAATTCCCATTTTTTTCTTCGTCCTCACTAAAAGTGCAATATTTCTCTTAGCATTAGCTGATATTTTGTTGTCGTCGATTCCATCGGCATCAAGACTGTTTCTGTTTACAATGACTTCACGAACCACCTTTTTAAACAATGCTTTAAGAGAATTTTTTTTCTTGAGCACTTCTGCATTCTTATGACGTCTCCACATGTCATTAACTACTTTAACTACAACGTAACACAAGAAAAATACTGAAAACAAATAACATAAGTACAGTGAACAAAAAAAATAAGTTTTATGTTTTCATGTTTTATTATTGCTTGACAAAAATCTCTAAAAAAGAGACGTAAAATTAACCTTGGTATTGTTTAATTCAAATTGTAGCGGCTAGTGAACCGAAATATATCGATTTCATTTCAAATATAAAAGCAATTTTATCGATATGTTAATTACTCGATAAAAACACACAATACAAGCCAAAATGAACTAATAAATAAATTAAAAACAATTTATTAAAATGAATGAATGTTTAATTATATTTACAATAAATGAGTTCTATCATCATTATGTTTGAAAATGATTTCACAGGAGCGCCATTTGAATTTCGCGCCGATTGATTTATGGGCATTAAAACGGTTGCAAAGAAGAAGACATCAGCTGGCCCGCTGGAAGCGAATGCGTTGTTGTGTGAATGGTTTCAAATTTATTGTTATTCGTTGGTGATCGTATTTTAAATGTTCCGTTTAAATTCATAAGAGCAATTTTGTATCAAGTTGTTAAAACTTTAAAATGGAGGCAAATTTAAGCGCTGAAGGTGCTAAAGATAAAAGTGCTGAACACAAAGTATGAAAATTACAGGAACAACTATTTCTTGAAGTATTTAGTAAAATTATTTAATAGTTGCTAATTTATTCAAATATGTTGTATCAACTTTCACTGTTTTAGTTACCAAGTCGCGCTACAAAGAAGATGGTACCTAAAGTGATTATGATATTCCTAGCAGTGACAGTTGTTATTGCCATTATAGTGGAGCTTTTATCCGTGGTTAATAAGCAAAATCTTCAGAAGCGACGGCCGACTTATGCGATCCATACCAAAACCTTTCGAGAAATTCACTTGACGCACATAATTAATGTGTTAACAAAATTTGGATATAAACGAGTGGAATTAGACAGCGGAAAATGGGACTTGTTGTGGTCACATCCCTACCCATATCGACAGATACCGAACTTAAATAATCTTGATACTCACCAATTGGTCAATCATTTTCCCGGCTGTGGATACTTGACAAATAAAGTAAACTTGAGTACGACGCGGCAGCCGTTTTTGCCTCGTGCATTCGGTCTGCCAAGTCAGAGGGAAGAATTCCTGGAATATGCTGTGGCGCACCCAGACGCACTTTTTGTAGAAAAAAACAATATGCACCGGCACATACGAATTCGGGCACCCAGCGATATTAATCTCTATTCCAATGACTCGTTTGTGCAAGAGTTCATCCAGAAACCTTTCCTGGTCGATGGCCATAAGTTCGATATTGGCGTATATGTTGTGATTACTTCCATCAACCCATTGCGGGCTTATATCTACACTGGCGACGTTATGTTCCGCTACTGTCCAGTCAAATATTATCCATTTGATACCGAAAACGTGGACAAGTATGTTGTAGGCGACAACTTTTTGCCCACTTGGGAGATTCCATCGTTGCGTAAATATTTTAATACCTATGGAGGCAGTATGCGTGCCGCATTTGAAGCGTATGTACGAGATCAATCTATGGATCCCTCGAAAATATGGCCACAAGTCGAAAGTATAATTCGAAGGACTATTTTAGCACAGGAACGGAATATTACTGACGTAATGGCTTCGTATAAGACTCATAATTTCTTCGAATTGTTTCGATTCGATCTATTCATTGACGAAGACCTCAAGGTTTATTTAATGGAAGCCAACATGTCGCCAAATCTCTCTTCAGTACACTTAAAGCGTAACGCTCTGGTTTACGAACAAGTTATCTATAGCGTCTTTAACCTGGTGGGTATACTTCCTGTAAGCGAATATGGAAACAGACGTGCCGTGTAAGTTTCAGTTGTGGGTTATCTAAGAAGAATTCTATCAAACATTGTTCAATTTTCTTCTCAGAACTTTCGAAATGGTGACGGCTAATAAGAATCTTGTCACCTCACTGAATGAGTGTGCGACCTACAACTGTGAAGAGTCGTGCAATCGAGACGAGTGCGAACTTTGCATTTCGTGTATGAATGGAACTGTATATGATTGGTTAGTGAGAGCACACGAGGAGCATCTGCATCGCGTTGATATGAAACGAATCTTTCCCCAGCCAATAGTAAGATTAAAAGGTTTCTGAAGATATATACATAATGATCTAAATGTTATTTTCTGCTTCCAGTACGATCTTCAGAGCTACGATATTGATTTGGAAACCAAAAACATGTCAAAAAGAAATGCTTTGATGTCCCGTTGGTTCTACGATAAATGCAAATACGACAGAAATTGGTGTACATAAATGAAGGTTCCGAGAATTGACAGTAAAACTTTTTAGAAAGTGTACTCTTGACAAATGTAATAAGTTTGCCCAGCTAATCAGTTTATTTTTCATCCTTGGTAATGGTAAATCGTTTATAAGTCTTAGTTATTCAGTTTCATATTTTATAAAAAAATGAGGTGCTGGTAATTTTTTATTATATTACGGATTGTTATTAAATAAAATTTAGAGGCGAACATTTTTATTGGAGAAATTAAAATTACTCAAAATATTAATTCTAATAAAACTTGTCAAACATCATTTGAACTTCGCGCCAATTGACGCATGCGCACTGAACGATTGCAAAGAAGAAGACATCAGCTGGCGCACTGGAAGCGAACGCGTTGTTGTGTGAATGGTTTTAGATTTAGAAATTTATTGCTTTTCGTTGGTGATCGTGTTTTAAATGTTTCGTTTAAATTAGTTTAATCGGATTTGTATTTACCACTTAGAACATAAAAATGGAAGCAAATCTAAATTCTCAAACTGCTGAAAACAAAAATGATGAGTATAAAGTATGAAATTGGATAGGAAAAAACTATTGTTGGCTGATTTATTGAGGTAATATCAACTTTCACCTTTTCAGTTATCAAGTAGCGCCGCGAAGAAGACGGAACCTAAGGTGGCCACAGTTCCTCTTCGAGCAGTTATGATATTCCTAGCGGCGACAGTTGTCACTGCCATCATAGTGGAGCTTTTACCACACTACACAAAAGTATTTAATAGACAAAACATGAGCAACGCGACAGATCATCTTCAGGTGCGACGACCCACTTATGCGATCAGTACCGAAGGCCCTGGAGAAGATCACTTGGTGCATATAGTGAATGTGTTGACAAAATTTGGCTACAATCGAGTGGAATTAGACAGCGGAAAATGGGACTTACTTTGGTCACACGATTACCCATATCCCCAGATTCCGAGCTTAAAGAATCTCGGAGCGCATCAAATGGTCAATCATTTTCCCGGCTGTGGATACTTGACCAATAAAGTAGACTTGTGCACAACGCGGCTGCCGTTCTTGCCTCGTGCATTTCGCCTGCCAAGTCAGAGAGAAGAATTTTTGGAGTATGCTGCAGCGAACCCCGATGCACTTTTTGTAGAGAAACACAATAGGCACCGACACATCCATGTTCGGGCACCCAGCGATATTAATCTCTACTCCAATGACTCGTTTGTGCAAGAGTTCATCCAGAAACCTTTCCTGGTCGATGGCCATAAGTTCGATATTGGCGTTTACGTTGTGATTACTTCCATCAACCCATTGCGGGTTTACATCTACTCTGGCGACGTTCTCTTCCGCTACTGTCCCGTCAAGTATTATCCATTTGATGCAGACAACCTAGATAAGTACGTTGTAGGCGACAACTATTTGCCCACTTGGGAGGTTCCATCGTTGCGCAAATATTATAACACCTTTGGAGGCAGTATGCGTGCCGCCTTCGAGGCCTATGTACGTGATCAGTCTATGGATCCCTCTAAAATATGGCCACAAGTCGAAAGTATAATTCGAAAGACTATTTTGGCAAAGGAACGGGATATTATTGGCATATTGCATTCGTATAAAACCCATAACTTCTTCGAATTGCTTCGTTTCGATCTGTTCATTGACGAAGACCTCAAGGTATATTTAATGGAAGCCAACATGTCACCAAATCTCTCTTCAGCACACTTCAAGCCCAACTCTCTTCTTTACGAGCAAGTCATCTATAGCGCCTTCAACCTAGTTGGTATTCTTCCTGTAAGCGAATCGGGAAATAGACGTGCCATGTAAGTTTCAGCTGCCAGTTATCCTAGATGAATTCTTAAAAACATTATTCAACTGTCTTTGCAGATCTTCCGAAATGGTGACGGCTGATAAGAACCTGGTCACCTCACTGAACAAGTGTGCGACCTACAACTGTGATAAGTCCTGCAATCGAGACGAGTGCGACCTGTGCCTTCCTTGCATGAGTGGCACTGAATACGATTGGTTAGTGAGAGCACACGAGGAGCATCTGCATCGCGTTGATATGAAACGCATCTTTCCTCAGCCAATAGTAAGATAAAAGATTCAATATAATTTAATATTGTTTTAATTGTAATATTTTGCTTCCAGGACGATCTTCAGAGATACGATATTGACCTGGAAACCAAAAACATGTCAAAACGAAACGCTTTGATTTCTCGTTGGTTTTACGATAAATGCAGATACGACAGAAATTGGTGTACATAGATGAAGGTTCCGAGAATTTACAGTATAACTTTAGTAGAAAGTGTAGTGTTGACCAAGTTAATAAGTATTAAGTTTGCCCAGTTGATCAGTTTATTTTTCGTCCTTTCATAGCTCGGATTATGTAGAACAAGAGGCTAGAAAACTTAAGTTATTTATCTATAAACATGTATTGTATATTTTGTCGATTGTAAATTGTTATTCTATTTTAAACCAATATTAAATAGAGATGTGGAAATTATGTAAAATCTCAAAATGATAATTATGCTAAAATTTAACAAACTACACATAAATAAAAAACTAACATGAAATAACAGAAAGTGTTTTGTTCTTGTTTATGATCCGATCAACCCAGATTGTAATCGTATAAAATGCACATCTATTGCAATCGTGATCATATCGAGGCCGTAATTTACTTATCTAGTACATAATATATATACCATAAGTATATGGTGTAAATATGCATATAAGAACATAAAAATTACATAACTTTGTCTGGACAACCGTTAATTATCAACTGCAGCCCGATGCAGCCTCGTATGTACCTCAGTTGCATGTGTGTGTGCCTGCCCATGGACGACGTTAGGTTAAATGCTTTTACAGATAAAAGATCTGGAATGGCGAATGCGAAAACTTGTTGCACAGCTTGGCTGCTTGGCGCTGCCGGCCCGGCCCGTTGACGCTCGTTGACTAACACTTTTCTTAGCCCGCTGGCAATTGCGTTCACGTAGTATAATTTTCAATGGCAATACGTTCTCGCACTTCTCGGGGTCAGCTAACGGATAACGGCGACATGGCATTGAAATTGATCATAGCTATAAAAATCGTAGCGCCGATTAGTGTACATAGTAAAGTTGATGGACTCTCATCTGAAAAGGGACCAAGATAAAATTAAGTGAGCTTGACTGTTGAAGGTCTTGGAAGAGTCTTGCCAAAAGAAGAGTTTCCACTTTGTATAAAATATTTTAATTTTTAGTAACAATGCAGGTGTTAAATGCAGCCTAAACGATCATATAACGCAAGGCAAAAAAATATTTGTATATATATTGATCGAGCTACCTAACATTCTTCAGTTCGGCAGATTTTTTCGCACAGGATCTTGGAGGTAAACAAATTAGGATACTCGTATCTCAAATTACCAAGGTGAATGCGCTAATTAAGTATGTGAACGGACGAGAACGAGAGTCACTCAGAGTGATGAATATGCTGATATGCGCAGAGTTAACAGGTGCAGGCAGCCCAAGGAAGTGCGTAGACAGTAAACAGGTGCAAATACTTTACACTCTGTGATATTTTGCCATGGGCGATCGCAATTAACGCAAATGATATATAAAACAAGCAAAAGTGCACAAAGTCCAGCTAGACGACGATCGACTAGCAGATAGCCTAGCCTGGGCAGGGCTGGGCTGGACTGGATGGCAATGCGGATACTTGGTGGGGATTAACATGCAGCTTAATCTGTCTCTGGAGCCAAGTCAACTCAAATGGGCTCATAAACCACTTTATTATTTACTTTTGCCCATTTAACCGGTACAGGGTATAATTAGTGTAGATTTGAGCATGAGAAATGCAGGCACGTACACACACATATCCTATGCTCGAACGGATTTCCCACTACATACATGCATACATGCACAAATGGTATGAGCACGTATGCACGTACTACGTACGTATGTGATGCTTCTTATTCAAAGAGCTCAAAACAAGATTGCGAACAAAATGCAAATGAAATATGCGCCGGCATTAAGAGCGAAATTACAAAATCAGAAGGAGTGCAGCAGGGAGAGCACTGCGTCCGAGTCGAGCCCGGCCTGGCGCGGCTTGGTCGGGCCTGGCTTGGTCGGGCCATTTCCTGGCGTTTGGAACGGGTTTCGTTTGGCGGCGGTTACAATTAGCGGCTATTTAAATTGCCGCACATGAGCCGCTATTAATTACAAAAATGATGGGACCGCGCAGCCGAATCGCAGAAAAAGTTGTTTATTGCGACTTTTCAGAATTGTGCAGCCAAGCCAGGCCAAGGCAGGCCAAGTCGGCAGAAGGCCGGGAGACCGTTAAGCGGAAACTTAAATGTCTCTTGCGTAACTTGCGAGAGTGAGCAGACGCACACAAAATGATTCCCGAAGATACCGATATCATCTAAGTCCAAGTTAACAGAGAGGGAATGAGAGCAGGGCCGGAGCAACAGTGTCAAAGGCATTTGTGCTAAACTTGTAGGGGGCTCCTTTTGTAGTAGGTATGTATTTACTTTAAAAATCATTTTACAAAATCAAGAAACCTTACTCGTACTTTAAAACTAATTTATCCCCCGGCTGTATATTGTGAAAATTATAAATAAATTTTGAGACACCTATATGTCCTTAACACGATTGGGTAAAGGTTAAATATGTGCCCTCATTACCGATTTTCTTTAATTTTTTTTTTAAGTAGGCCTATATTTATAATGAATTTAGGTAAAATAATTATCTCTTTGAAGCTAATTAGTTTTTTTTTAAATAATTTAATTTCCATGTATTAGAAAATCGGAAATTAATATTGTCAATGCCTTCAATCATTCCTTGTCCACAATTATTATTTTCATTTCCCATATGGTAAAAGGACTTACCATAGCCATATACGTGCATTTTAAACATCGAACCCTGAGCTACTTATTATGTTAACTACAGACACAAAATGTGGATTAAAGTTCTTTATATCAATGCTTTGGCTACTTAATTTACTTTTGGTAGCAAGCGGCCCCTATCCAAAGGGGCGCCATGTGCTCCGCATACCCTGCATACTCCCCGCTACGGACCTGCATGAGAGCTAAGAATGAGAAAGAATTAATCGTTTACCTACTTAGACATTTCTTCGTACGCAACCGAAAATGTATTCAAATGCCCGAATCGAGGCCTTCGCTTGTCCGATGGACAGATTGCGCACTACTTTTTCTTTTCCCATGACACTGGACGGATTTTGCGTTTATGGCCAAATCGTACAAATGGCTAAACGGTAGACAGACAGACAGACTGGGAGACAGACAGAGACAGGGACAAACAAACAGCTAATGCACAGAGACAACAGCCTCTAAATGTCGAACAGAGTCAGCGATAAATTCAGCTTCTTGATTAGCTGTTAGGGCAATAAATCCATCGCTTCACACCGCCGCCACAAATAATTGCCGACAAAGCATCTTCCCCTCTCTCTCTCTCACTTGCTTTTCTCGCTATCTCTGTCGCGGGGGGAGGGAAGTCTTAGACTAAAGTCTGTTCGATTCGAGTATTCCACATTTAACATTTAGCAGCAGCAACAGCAACAGCAGCAGCGCGTTGACTTCGCCAACATTGGCGACTTCGCCTGAATAAGAATGTTTTCTAGACAATATTTTATCAAGACTGACATTTCCTCGTGTAGCTCCGATTATGGGTTGGGTAGCTAGCGACGCGTCGCCGGCTCCAGAGCTCGGCTTCGCTTTGAGTAGGTCCTAATGCTGCCCATGTGTATTCGGATCCATTGGTACATTGATGTTGACGTTGACGTATCTTGCCTGATATCGGCTTTGCAAAAAGCATTCGACGCTTCTTGACCATGCGATTCCAATGTGAAGACAACGCGACATCGCGACGACGGCGACGGCGCAACGATGATGACGACGTTTTTATATACACATACATGCACATATTTTAGCTAATTTGGCCAATTGTTGCAGTGTGAACGCAGCTTAGGCCAAAGAGCGAGCGACACGAGTCTCAATAGATTTTCATCAAAAAAAGCGAGAATGCTTTCGCGAAGCGACTCTGAGATACGCTGTATAGTGCATGCATGTGTGTGTGTGTGTGTGTGTACAGTGTGCACACATTAACATAAACATTGTGCAAACAGCGCACGCTGTGCGATTAATTGTTGCTCTACCACAGAGAACCACCACCTCGTCCCGCACTCCGTAGACAACGAAGAGAATTGTTGCCTAACTACTGTGTTTATTTTCCGATCAGGTTTTTGGGTTAGATAAAGCGTCGGACATGAGGTCGGAAAAGTTCCTGTCTTTTACGACTCTAGTAAAACAACATGGCTTGAGGTTTTGTGGATCTTGACCCAAATACAAATATTCTACTGCGTTCTTGGTAAACAAATGAGTTAGGTAAATAAAACTCTCGGGCCGGAATGCTCAACTAAAACATCGTGGAAAGAGAGTGAGAGATTCGCAGCAAAACTATTGCATAAACACTTATTTTAAATATCGATATACATTTGATATCGTCTGTTGTATCATCTCTTTGATCATCTGGTTTTTTAAAATAAAATAAAATGCAGTGAATGTGGTTTTTATAAAGAGGAAATGATAATATTTATAAGTGAATCTACTGATTTTAAGCCTGTATATTTTATATAGAGAAGGAATGATAAGATTTATAAGTTAATCTACTGATTTTCAGCAAGTTAACTGTTTTTCTGCAGAGAAGACTGAGCTGTGGAGGTGGAGGCAAACTACTGAGACACATCTGGCAACCCTGCGAAATTACGCTCTAATTCAGGATTATATATGTATGTATACAAATAAGTAATCAAATAAGGAATTAAATATACATTCACATACATATATCATTCAATTGTTTTCGTTTATTATTTGACTTTGCAATATATAGATTTCAGAAGATCGATTAAATGCGAAACAAAAGAGAAAGTCAAGAAAACCAAAAAGTCTGCACGTGCACTCGCATTCGCATTCGAAAATACTTCCTGGCAGGGAAAGAGAAACAGACTGTGCTGCCTAGCCAACCCAATGTTGCCTTGCTTCCTCCTCCCACCCCAGCCATCCCCTGGTAGGGCCACTTGGCACAGCAAACATTTGCCTATTGACAGAATATTGACAGAAGCTATTTCACTTTTCGGGCGCCGCGCCTCGCCGGCTTTGCATGCTGCTTGCCCCATGACAGACATGCTGTCGACGTCGTCGTCAGCGTCGACAGAGGCATCGCTGTTGGCGTCGCCGTCGTATACAGCGACTTACGCAGCAAAAGGCTGCGGCCATCGTCTGAGGAGAGCCAAACAGGGTTTCCGTCCGTGCCAAAAGTTTTGACTGCAATTCAATAAACAAACGGGATCATTAAATATTCCGCTCGCCTCGCAGTGCAGTTCTCAAGACGCCGCTGTCGGCACTGGCAGCGAAGCGTCGGCGGCAGAGGCAAATGCAAATGGATTTTAATAAGCGATAGGAGGCGCCCAAGTTGGCCAAATTCGGCAGCGCTCTCCGCCTGCTAAGTCTGCTCAGCCTGCTCAGCGTGCTCGGCGTGCTCTCTGCCGATGACTCTATAGCGCCGTCTAAGGTGTTTAAATGAATGTTGCCAGGATACAGGTGCCAGGTGAGGCCATTTTGTTATTTTTATTTACTTTGACAGTCAGCACGTGAAACGCAAAGCAAACGCTGCGCGCCGCGTCGCCGCCATCGCTACGGGGAGTCGGGTCGGTCGGGTCAGACGGGTCGGTCGTGTCTATATGTATATGTATGTATGGTAAATAAATATTTGCCTTATGCACTTGTACTTGGAACAGTTTCATACAGTAATATAGCCAAAGTTCGCCGAATGCACAACTCATTTTCAGTTGGTCTGAGTCGGTCAACGACAGATGGTTGATGTGGCCAACAAGAGCAGGCACAACAGTTGTGAATCGGTTCGTTCGATTGTGAATTGCCCAATCTGGTCATCTCGCATTGCACTCGACTCTCTTCGTCGCAATGAAGCCGTTCACGAATTTCAATTACAACTTCTCGCCGGGACGCGAACGTCGCCCAAGTGCCGGAACTATCGTGAAATATCGTGTCCTGCCACACTGGTTCATGCACCCGAAATCATAATCCTTAGCTTCAGACAGACGCCTACTTCAGCAAGTTGGCAGCTACAGCAGCAGCGAGGTGAGTTCAAGTAGTTTTCATACCTTCCTTACTTCTTGTAACTACCTAATATCCTTCATGACTTGACTTGTTTGCAAACAATTCCGCATTGTATGAATATCAGTGTTGGTTGGGAAGTTTTGTTTTGGAATTCATGACAATTTCGGGCACCTACACCAGGTTCGTGTTGATTCTTTTGTGACCCAGTCAAATTATCGCCTGTGTTAAATAAAGTGAGTGCGGTAATTTAACAACTTTGCCAAGAATTTGCTGAGGATTTCGCGGCGCTTGTTCTCATGCCTGAAGATGGAACGCAGCACGCGAGGGAGGTACTTCAAGTCATTCAACTTGAATCTGATAAGCACAACTACAACATATTACATACTCGTACAGCAATTGTCTATGGGGAAACAGAAGCTTGATTGGGTTGCTTGTACTCAGCTGATATAAACAAACACACATATCATTTACCTTTGGGAATTATTAATGACAGTGTCAATGTCCTTTACAAAGTTTTCTTTTCTTTATATCACATGTTGCCAGGTTAAATTTAAATTTCCACCTCCTTGGCAAATCGAAAATAAAGAAAACACATGCACATGTTTGAAGTATTGTGGCATTCTACAAGTTAACTTGTGTATAGCCAAGTGGGTGTTGTGCTTCCACTTTGTTGACCTCTTCAATTCGTTTCGTTTTCGTTTCCGGTAAGAGAATTCAATTATTAATAGTATGCAGATGCAAAAAAGTGTTAGAAAAAAAGGTGAAATTGCTGGGAAGAAACTTGAATAATATATGTATTATTTTTATATATAGGGTTTTGGCGACCTATCTTTTTTATGAACTCCGCGCCCGCAAGAGTAGACGTGTTAAAAAAATCCCTGAAGAAGGACCACAGTGTAACCGAAATATATCAGAAAAAATCAAATAAAATTAAAAACAAATTATTTTTATTTTGTGCCTTGACCTCGAGCCAGCTACAATGAGTTGTTTTATATATATTTACAATATTTGAGTTAAGAATCCTCGAAACATTATAACTCATGCACGAAACATTTCTTGACATGTTAGAAAATATGATTAATTGTATAGCGTGCATAATCAAAAGATAATTAAACATGCTATATGAGTGTGATAAACTAGGGGACCTTGAAAAACATACATAACATATATAAACACATATACATGGACAAGAAGTTTATATAGAATTGAATAAAAATTCAGAAATTCTACGAAACAAATTCCAAGCAAATGTACTACAAATATACGAGAATCCAATTACAAAATTAACATTATATCATGTACAAATTGAGAATTATGCATATTTATGCATGTGCATGACCCCGATTTGTGGCAATTGTGGCCTAGTGGCATTTCTTGTAGCCGCCGCGCACGCAAATCAAAGCGAAAGTACTCATAAATGTCATTAAAGTTGAATTTGAATTTCAACTGTCGGTCAGTCGGTCCACTTGCGTGAACAAAGGAATAAAGTTAAGGCAAACAAGTAATAATTAAACATTCCCGCGTGCTCGTACTCTCTCTTTTAGGCAACTCTCCACATCTCTCTCCCTCTCAGTCTCTCTCTCTCCCTCTCTTTCTTCAGGCCTTAGTCTCTTTGCTTGTTGGAAATAGCCTGGCATGCAAATGAAACCTCAACAAGTCAGCCCCAGCGCAATCCCGGAAACCCAAACACAACGCCAAGTTTGCTACCCTGGGAAAACATGTGGAAAACTCCTAAGGTTTTTTTATTCAGCAGCAACTAGAGTCGGAAACGAATGAATATGTGGAGCAGGCAACGCAATATTTATACTCGGAACCTCGGGGAGCCATGGTCGGCCTTTAGGCCCGAATTCATAAATTTCAGCCACAATTAATGGAAAGTCCAGTGTCCTGTGTTTTGACCACCAGTGGTAACCATGGTTCCAGACTTGTTGGCGAGCACCAGAGAGAGGTCACTAAAAGAACTTGCATACGTTAGAATAGCGTTAGAAGGTTTCATTGTACAATTCCCGTCAATTTGCATAAATCAAATTGAGAATATTCGAAAGAAGTTTAACTCTCTCCACGCTTCTTCTTGCCACTTCCTCTAGCGTTTCCTTCAGAAGCCCCATCCACGATTGCAACGATTTGAGTTCCAGGTTGCTAATGTCTCACTTGAAGGCCAAGGTATTTAATCATTTCTATTTCAGGCTAATTTTTTATTATTTCCAATAAAAAAGTCTAATATATACTCACGAAATATGCAATATATATTCGCGTGAAGCCTCGACAAAACTGTGAGCTGGGGGTATATTAGTATTATGGCCATCCTTGGTCAGCTTTCGAGCTATACTTGAGTAAGCGATTAATTTGAATTTCCATCAACTGCGAAAGCCATGGCCATTCCAAGTTCCAGTCTCTGCGATAGCCAGCGCACGCTACCTGTTTGTATTCCAAGACTAGAAGTAACTGCTCAACGGACCCAACCAGTTGGTGGCTCGCCAGCTCGGGTCAGTCGTATGCAAATCAAATCGCAGTCCTTTAGACGTGGTCAAGACTCTGGGTTAAATAGTGTTTCGTGCGGGTGTGTGCAACAAAGTTCTTTCAGTCTGTTCTTTGCTTCTGAAAATTATACTACCAATTGCTCTTCCGTCGAATGAAAAAATATGCAATAAATAAAATAAGTGAATATTGCTATAAATGTTTTTAAATGTTGCTGAATGTTTTGCACAAGTTTCGTCGGTATTTCGTGTTGCTAGAAGGCACAGCCTAATGATTCACCTAATTAAAATACTATGCTTGTAGCAAAGTTAAAACATTGCCGTGTGACGAGATATCCGATCAATAAAGTACGTATTGTGGTGTAGAACCTCATTTTATTCCTAATTGTATTCATGTACGAGTATTTTTCTAGAATTTCCTATACGTGGCTCACAATAATAAATAAAATAAGTATTAATGAAAAAAGACATTCAAGTGAAAGACTTTCAAGTAAATTAGTATAAAGAAGACATTACATTTTGTCAAATTATAGTTCGTACTGTGGCAATGATATTGGAAACTTGAAGAGCCAAGGACATTCCAATCGCTTCACTCGTTTGCTCACTCCAAACGATTTAAACTCCAATCAACGCTAGATATATACTAAAGATAGATTGACGACCGGTAATCATGCACATCGACTTTAATTACTTTTAACCAAGTGATGGGGAACTGCTTGAATTCTTTTTGTTCTGTCAATTGCTTTGTCTCCCGTTTCTCATTCATTACTTGGGCCTTTCTTTCTCTAACTACAGACACTTTAGAGTTTTATCGATTACAGTGAAATTAGTTCAAACAAGTTCAGTTCGTAAGTACATATGAGGTTGAATGCCTTAACAAAGGGCAGGTACACTATAAACTACGTTTGAACTTCCTGATAAGTTACTTCGTACTGCATACCCCATCTATGGGAAAGATGGGTATAGGGTATAAGTAGGGAAAGAACCTCCATTAAGCTTAAAATACTCCTGGAGGCGTATTGTGTTTACTATCAATCGTGTTTAAATGCCTTATACTAGAATTCATATACTGCATCTACCCAAAATTACCCAAGTCATGTACACACACATCGAAGTACTTGCACGTATGTGTTATTCCCAAACAATACGAGTAATTAACCTAAATCTAAATACCATTTGCCTTCGTGTTATTCGGGTAGATAGATAAAGAATGTGGAGCCTGAATGGCCTGGGCTGAATTAGGTGAATAGTTTGCCGGGTTTGGGCAAACTTAAAGGAACTACGCCAATGCAGATATTTATATCTCTTCAGAAAAGGTGCCAAAATCCAAATTTGTAAATTGAAACCCTTTCGCTGAGATCGCGTGAGCCCTGCACTCAGTATGTACATTGCATGCCAAAAGTACTCGTATTAACACGACAATGTGCAACATTGAGTCCACAAAGGAAAACCGCAGCCACAGCCCAATAATAAATTTACCCATATAATGTATAAAATAACAAACATATTTACATCTTTAAGGCAGCTAAGCTTGGCTGATTTAACAAATTGGTTAGAATGCTTAAATTATATATTATTGAAATTCCATTAAAGAAATCATTTACTCTTTGAATTCCATGAATATATTGATGCATGTAAAGATAGTTTGGGTATTCCCAGTATGGAAATAAGTTCCCTACAGTCAACACACCTAATCGCAGCTTGTTATTCAGTTCCCTCCGTCTACCTCATCCGTCCGTATTTAAATGGTCAGATACACGTACTAATACATTGCATAGTTAGTACATGCGTATACATTTGCATACTAATGCACATAAGTATACACATTTTCCACTTTTCACTTCCCATTTTCCTGTTTTCCCAGCCGCTAATTGACTTTTGAATAATTCATACGCGTATTAACAGGAATCGCTGTGAAATATTATTAAAGATTCAGAGATGACACGCCAGTGTTATTAGCGCATCAAGTGTGCAATCGGATACGCCCCTTGATTAATCAGGCACTATTTTATCATTAAAATATATCCAAGCAATTGTTTATCCTTAACTCAATATATTCGAATACATCTATGGAAAGTATGCATATTAATTGATATCGATAAAATCGAATCGAACTATGCTCAGGGTTTATTTACAGTGAGTCACAAAGGTCACCATGCAACGCGCTTGGTGTGGGTGTGGGCGGCCACATCGGGCTTTATCAAGGTCAGGTCGTTAGCGGCGTTAGATTATTGTCACAACTCCAATAGAATCGACGGTCTACTGTTCTAGGCCAATGGCAGCCATTAAGTCGATAGCCGGATAGGTCTGTCCGTCTGTTAGTGTGTTTGTATGTATATTAGTATTAGAGCCAGGGTCAAGCAAGGGTCGGCCCTTCGGAGACAGCAAACATTACTTAAGTCGTTCATATTCCCAGCCATAACAATTGCAGGATGTTATGGGTAGACATGACATCAACTACGTAGGTTTCCCCTGGCTCGGACGTGACCAATAAAAAGTGGGAAAGTATGTCACAAAGTGGACCTCCACAGCTCGCGGTCTTCTTCCAAGTGTTCTCAACTGCAGCCTGTTTTTATTTTCGTTCTTCGCCTTTTGTTACCTTTTTTTGGACTTGCCTAAAGTGAATTTTCTAGTTGCATTTTGGCTATGCCAATATTTATCTGCATCGACATCAATTGAAAAGTTTGTTTTTGTTGCTGTTGTTTTTTCTTATTCCGTATGGAGGTTAATATGAGAAATGAGTTCAACATCTGCGCGTTTTACTGGTTTGCTCGTTTGGGTCTGGGTTTGGGTTTGGGCTTGGGCCTTTGTAAACCCGTTTAGGTTGCCGCCCTCGTTGCATTTTTCTCTCCTGTGTACAAATAATCTGAAGTCAGTTAAGCAGCGACAACGTAAAAATGTTTCTCTAAATATCGAGGCAATGCATTAGATGCAGGCCACCAGATAAAAGGCGAGAGTACAAAAAGTCGACTATGTGCACGTATGTGGTACATGCATAAAACATGATCGTACAATGATGCGAACCACTGTAGCAGTTGATCGCTATAGGGGGCATCCCTATTGAGGTTAAGGCACTTATCTACTTTGGCAAGTACCCCCAATGATAGCACTGTGTTTAGCTCCAAACGATCCTCAACTGTAAGTCCGATCACCTAACTAATTATGAACGACCTTGGCTGCTACAGCTATTACACAAGTTATGCATATTTATAGATCATATCTAGCACAATTGACAAATTAAACTAGTAGCTTATACGGTTTTATTTATAGTAGCCGGCTCTGGTTCATACATCTGTGTAAGCGGAAAGAAACAATATATTTTTAATGGCAAAAGTTTCCTTCTATTTTCGTGTACCGCACATTGTTGCAGCATGCGCTGTACTCGCAACACACACTCACACACACGTATTTATAGATGCAAAATTGTGCTCTTAACGCCAACATCCTGAGACACATTATATGCATATAAAGCACAGACACACGGGAGGGGGGAGGGGGCAACTGCAGTTGATCGTGCGGCTTAAGGTTGATCGGGCGAACGAAGAGAACGCAGAACGTGGCCGAGTGATATGAGCAAAGAGCGAGAAAGCATTTTGAAGAGCGACTCCGCGCAAGAAACCGGCTTTTCGCTTCTGTCCACGATCGTTCTCTCCACGTTGGGGCTCGGCTTACCTGGCGCTCCGTCAGCGTCGACGTCGACATCGAGCGAGCTCAGCTGCAGCTCCGAATACGTCTTTATGCTCGATTTGCTTCCAGTACCATTTGAACAACGACGCGGAACACAACAATCAGATCGATGTCAGGCGCATAGTGAAGACTTGCACACACACACACACAATCACGTTTACATACATATCTATTTACCTGCTCGGTATCTGCCAAGTAATTCAATCTGGTTGCGAATTAACCCGAGTATATTATTTCTCTATATACTCGAGCACTTGGTATTTGAATTCATGAATATCTGAAAGTGTTGTGCAGTGAATGAAAGTGAATTTCATTATTCCGAAAGTCGCATAGTTATTTCTTATTTCCATAATATGTTTATGTATGCGATGCAAAATGGAAACTGTAATCAGTGCAGATAGGTTTCGTTCCGAGATATACCCATTGCCGTTGTCGGAAGCGAAGGTCGCGCGTTATATCGGTTATTGGCATTAGAAACCCAAGAACGAACACGCAGTGCTCTCAAGTGATGTGACCGAGTCTAATCCGATTTGCTTGATCTGCCAACAAGGTCGTTTGGGGTCCGCTGAACCGGTAAACGGACTACCTCAGCCGCCGCCACTGCTGCTGCTGCTACCTACCTAACTAAGTTGGGAACTCGCTATAGATCTATCGAACTTGAATTAATTACCTGCTCCCCTTTTTTAAAAATCGATGCAGTCCCTTTTCGTGTGAGTGCCGTTTCCCAATTGAAGCTAAAAACTTCAAAGTATTAAGTGAATAACGCAACACATGAGAGACAGAGACTAAATTCCAATTTAGTGAAGCGAAAATGTTTGTAATTTAGAACAGATTAAGCAGATTACTCGCTTCATCGGTGGTTTTGTGCACTTGACTATAAGAACTCAATACGTGTCTGACGATGTCGGAAACCTGATACGATATACAATACATACTCCGGAGGGATGTTGCAGAATGCAGTATAAAGACCCGACGAATCATTTCACAGCCTCCACTTAGGAACAAGCACAGCTGACCTGTTTTTCGGATTTCAACACACTTTGTTTCGCACGCACAAAAGGTACTTACTCTATAAGGAATTCCTATCATATTTACCTAACATATAATGCAAGTTCCATTTCAATCTGTGGATATCATGTGACATGAAAATTGTACTTCAATTTTCTTTTACGATTATCCCTCATAAATTTGTTCTTCATTTCATGCAGTGCAAAAGTTGCCAGAATATTTTATAAAACATTGACTCGGCTAAAAAAGAAAAGAATGTTGAAAGCTAAAAAAAGTTCCTAATCAGCAATAAATGCTGACAAATTCTTCACACAAGTTGTAAAATATTATTTCATTCAAGGTACCATGTGATTCCTATAAACAGTTGCAAATTGAAAGTATTTAAGTTTTTTAAAGTTAAACGTATTTTATTTTTTGATCTGTATGTGAACAATAGTTTTATTAGATGTTTGGTGTAATCAAATGAAGTGGATGTTTATTTACACTTGAGATTTATTTCGATTAAAATTTAAAAGTTTCATGAATCACAAAGCGGCACGTGTGGAGTGCTTGACAGATAGCGATGGAAATAGGAAGAGTTAGCGATAATTACAAGGATATCGATTACAGATAATTATCTATGCAAATTAAATATTTAAATAAGTGTGATTGGCAAAATGGAAGAGTTGCCAGATCATAAGTCGTCTCAATTTGATAATGCTTGTAGGAAGTTTCATTTTGAATACTTTGCAGAATAAGTATATATGTTGAGTGTATTCACACTTTTGCTATTCGAAACGCTTATATCAGCATGGGAAAAACTTGCGTTGTCCGTAATTTGTTGTCATTAGCATCGGTCGTAAGGAGGCCCACACAAGCCTAAAAATTATACACCGATGTGCCGATTTGCCGATGTGGCCATATGGTTGTTAAAAGTCAAAATTGCAGACTATATACAAACACAATGTGTGTGTGTCTGTGTGTGTGTGTATGTAGGTTATGCAACGACGCTTAGAGGCTGGATATACTAAACGCAGACAGGCGGCCAGGCAAGTGGCCAACTGACTAGCGAAAATAGCAGCAGAAACTATAAAAAAACAACACTTACTTTTGCGCATGTTTATGTACCTGTCTCTCTGTATGTGTGTGTGTGTGTGTGTGTGTAGATAGCTGTATGCAACGAGCCTAAAGTAAACAAAAACAACTCGAATTCGACCTTGTCTGACCCACTTTAGACGGCGCAGTGCCAAAACTGACAGCGGTGCGGCATTTTACAATTTATGTACGAAAGCGAATACGAATACGACTGCGAGTATGAGTGCGAGTGCGAGTCTCAACTTATAGACTTATTTCAGAGTGTTGCAAGTAATTCATTTGAGGCGCCGCATGCGTGTTGCGCGACTCGAAAGTGTTTTGCTTTGGCAACGCAAACAGCGCCGATAGTCCAAGTCCAAGACCAGGCAAAGCAGTCAACAACCGTTGGCAACGCACAGCGCTAACAACACACAGAAGGCACAGGCGGCAACAGCTTTGAACGACAACAACAACAACAACAGTTGTAGCAAAAACAAGTAGAACGGCAACAACGACGACAACAATGTGCCGCTTGTGCGGCAGCCTTTCTTGTTGAGAGCGCCTCATTTATAAAATTCGAAACGCCGCAGAGGGGCGCAGTCGTCCGCTCGATAATGATTTATGCAACACTCAAATCAAATTGGATCTCAGATACAAATTGTTGTCATAACCCAAGAGATATGGCCCAAGGGTGTTAGCGATTACCCCCGAGATCGGCTCGCCAAGTCCACGTATTAATTGATGGATGTGAACTGCGACAACATCTGCGCCTAAATGACGACCACGACCAGGGCGGCACACTATAATGGCTGTACTGCATGTCCCCATCCCCTTCCCCCTTCTCTCTCTCACTCTCTATATGGATGTACGTATGTTATGTATGTAGTATATCGCATGCTGGCTGCTGATCTAGCCGGCTCTCTGTGCCGGCATGGGCTGCTCGAGCTGTCGGGGCTGTCGGAGCTGCTAGTTGTTTGTCTAGTGGCTACCGACTAATAGGGCTAATTATACTGCTGCATCGCGTAGGCAAAGCATTTCGATCTACGCACCGAGATTAACCATGCCTCCAGACATTTGAACTCAATTAAAAGAGGCCTGCCTTGTGCGTTCGTGCCTTAAGTCTTCTGTTTGGCTCTGCACGCTGCCAACGAACTCGTCCCGCCTCCCTTCTCCCTCGTCGCTCGCGTCGGCTGTGTAATGGAACAAAAACAGAAAACAGCAACAGCAGAAAACTCGTTCTTAGCCGACATGCTGCCACTGCCACTGCTGCTGCTGCTGCTGCGTATGTATTACCCAACAACAGTGCGAGCCGTAAAAGTGTCGTTCAACTGAAGTTGAAATTTTGAATTTCGAGTTCGCTAAATGAAGAACAATAACATAAGCGAGCTCACATAAAGACAATCATTAATGCCTGACGCCCACAATGTCGTCGTCGTCGCGACGCGTTGCCACTTTAACAATATGCCAAACTGGCAGTCCAGGCAGCATTTGGCCAGGCCAACTCCAACTCCGTCTCCAACTCTGACTCCAACTGCGGCTGAAGTGGAAATAAATTATTACGTTATTGAGGAGAGTAATTGCGACAGACAACGTTGTGGCAAACCCTTAGCCATGGCTGCAAATAGATTTACAAGTCGCGTCTCGGAAATACACACACCTCCCCCCTTCCCCTCTTTCACAGCCTGACTGCCGCCCATGTATTCATCAGTCACACTCTTTGTTCGACCAGCTCAGCCGCCTCGGCCTCGGCTGCCGGCTTCCCCCGCAGTTGGCAATTTGCGAAACAAGAAACGCGCTTTTCATGTTATTGTTATAGTTTGTCTTCTGCTTGGCTCAAGACATAGGTCGACTCTCCTATTCCCTGGTTCGTATCCTGTTTGGGGATCTCTGGGCATCTCTTAGATTTATGCACTTAACGCAGCAACGCGAAGAACTGTTCATAAATTAGCCCGTATCAGGCAGGCTGGCGGTTGTCTAATGTCGCTTTTTAATTGAACTCATTAAATGGAGTACATTTGCCTAGGCAGCCTGAAGAAGAGAGGGAGGGGGGTGCACATAAATTATGCCAATTATTTTCATGCCTGCAATAACCATGCCAAGTCCTGATACCAATAAAGTCGAGATTCAATTTGAGTACTTCGCCGCCGGCCACTAAGACTCCGAGGAGCAACAGTGCAGGCAACAAAATGTTGCTGTTGTTGCTGCTGTTGTTGTTGTTGTTGGGGCCTGGGGCTATCCAGCTGCCTCTCAGCGCCGGAACGGTCAGTCCCACGCACATTTTTAAAGGTTGTTGTGGCTGTTGTTGTTATTGCATTCATTTGAGAGTCTTTTATTTACATTTTTATTTTTGCTGCATTTCATTAAAAGTCGACGGTTTGAAGCCCATTACGTATGCCACCTCCGATGCACAGCAACGAATCGTAGAACCCAAAGAACACAGCATAATAACAACAACAACAACAACAGCAACAGCATGATAGACACAAAAGTCAGCACCGTGAGGCGGACAACGAAAACGTCCCTGTCGCAGGCAAAGTGGAAGGCAAAGCCGAAGACGAAGACAAAGTCGAAGGCGAAGTTGGAGTTGAGGCTGGAGCTGGAGTTGAAGTCGACGGCGCAAGCGCAGGCGATGACGGCGTAGATGTTGAAGTCTGTTAATGCTTATCATGACGGCGATGATGAAGCCGACGTCAGCGTTGGCACCGCAACTAATCGAGTGACTTTCTGGCCCTGGTCCAGCCCCCGTGGCTCCAGCCAGCTCTGGCTGAGCTGAGGTCTCTGTGGCAGCGCAGTGCGCATATCTTGTGCATTGTTTGTGCTCTTCATTTACAATCGCCTGTAAATTGCGGCCCAGCTTGCAGCTTGTCTTCTACGTGTACGCCGAACATTGTTAATTATAAAGACCGCTCGGGTACCGCATGGATCTCTCTCTCTCGTAAGGAGAGAAAATTATTTTATCTCTTTTCGGCTTTGGCTTCAGCTTTGCCAAAGCATCACCATCGACGGTGATTAGAAATCGGTGGGAGCAGCCCTCGGATCAGCTACAAAAAAAAAAAAAAAAAAAAAAAAAAAGAAAAGAAAAAACGAGTGCCGACTCTAATCAAATTCATGCACGAGAGTATCTGCTCAGCATTGCGAAGGTCTTGGGATAGCCAAGTTCACAGCGATATTAGTTCCGTTCAATTACGCTTAAGTTTATAGTACGTACTCAATTATCTGTGCTGCGCACCAATCAATGCTTTAACTAGTATAGTTTCCCAGATAAATAAATTGTTTTGTTTTCTATATCTTTTGATAGTTCTTCAACAAATTCTTTGATTTCATAGCAAGTTGAAATTGAAAATCGGTTTCATTATAAACCTCTATAAACAAAGTGCCATATATTTTATCTTCTATATCTTATGATAGTTCTTCAACAAAGTCTTTGATATCTTACCAATTTGAAATAGAAAATCGGTTTCATTTTTACGTCTCCATTAACGAAGTCCGAGTTATATATATATTTTATCCTCTATATTATCTTATAATAATTCTTCAACATATTGTTTGATATCTTAGCAAATATAAATAGAAAATTGCTTTCATTTATGAACAAAGTGAAATATATTTATACTTCTATATCTTATGGTAGTTCTTTAACGAATTGTTCGATATTTTACCAAATTGAAATTGAAAATCGGTTTCATTTACACATCTATATAAACGAAGTGCCATATATTTTATTGTCTATATCTTAAGATAATTCTTGAACAAATTGTTCGATATCTTACCAAATTGAAATTGAAAATCGGTTTCATTTTCACGCCTCTGTAAATTTATCTTCTATATGTTATGATAATTCTTCAACAAATTGTTCAAATTGAAATAGTAAATCGGTTGCATTTTCACGTCTCTATAAACAAAGTACCATTTATATATATATATTTTATCTTCTATACTATATCATAATAGTTCTACAACAAATTATTCGATATCTTACCAGATTAAAATTGTTCGTAGGTTTCATTTTCACACCCCTGTAAGCAAAGTCATATATAATGGCGCAATTCAGTCGTATATCATTCCTAAGGCATTCAGGAATTGAGATTTCAATTTTCAAATTTAGCATCAACGTAATTAAGGGGTGGCCATATGAGACAGTTTGTCCGACATTTTAAAAGAATATATGTATATGAGAGGGAGAGACAGGGAGATCGACAAAGCCTCCATTCATCGGCTGTACACAAATGACTATATATATGACTTTATGATACCCTTTAGGTGCGACAAACATGCTATTTCTATGTTCTGTTTTATAGCAGTCTGTCATATACTCGTATATTTTATGGTATATAAACATATTTTGACACCCAATTTGGAGTCATATAGTTTCGCAAGCTACGATTGTATCTGACTGTCATGTAGGATATCTTTTAGTCGCACATTTTTGGCTAGAATCTCTTAACTTGTTTATGCGCCCATATTACCTGAGAGGGCGCACCCAAAACACACCCGCAGCTGCAGCAATAAAAACTCCATACGTATGTATATATGCATATGTATGCACATAAATATGCAGATACACACACACACACACACACAGACACAGAGGGAGAGACTGATATACATGCATAGAGATATCTACACTTAGGCAGTAGACGGGCATGCACAATCGAGCAAACCCGCTGACGAGGCACCCAGACGACGCACCGAAAGGCGGATAGTCGAAATGGTATCCAAAGACGGACAGCGCCCAACAATCCAAGCTCTGTAATGGAACTGCAGCAGGAGAGCTCAGACAGGCATCTAGCGTGCTGAAGGACGGTCATGTGATGGAGACGGGGGGGGCATAAGGTGGGCAACGTGGGGCCGAAGTACGAGAGTGCGGCCAAATAAAAGTTGATTACGAGTTTGCGTCCCCGGCCCAGCCCGGCTTGACTCGACTTGACTTGACTGCCTGCCTGCCTGACTGCCTGGCTAGGCCTGCAAGGCATGCCTAGCTCCGGCTGGCTGGCTGACTGGCTGGCTGGTCCATTGTCGTGAAGCAGATTAGTTTGCCATCGGGTTCAACTTTATTTGCAACACAAATTTTCATTCTAGTTGAGTGCAGGCACAGCCAGTTGGTGCAGCCCGAGCCCGAGTCAGAGCCCAAGCCCGAGCCAGCCGTGGCCAAGCGCTGCAAGCCCAACCAAAAAGAGACCAAAGCAGCAGAGCTCACGAAGCTGCTGCATTTTCCGCATGTTGCAGCGACCGCGAAGTCAGCCTAAAAATTGAACAACGCCCAAAATCTTGTTTTGCTTTAGAGTGAACTCACGATTTTTGGCGCGGTCGCAACGCAGCGCTCACCAGACAAGACTCGCATAGACCCGACTATAACGAACTGAGACTCTGAACAACAAGGAAGGACATTAATCGTAGTGAAGACAGAGCACTTAACTTATATAGAGACGAACTTTGAATACACTATGTTCTGATATGATATTGTATCATAGTATACTAAAATAATATTTCAGTTTTAACCAACTTTCCAGCATCACTATAAATATTTACTCTCTTCCAAAATGATGAACGAGTATGTTGTTTAATTTATAGTTACATATTGCTTGTGAGTCTCAAGTATTTCATTCATTTCATTTCTACACTTGATTTCCAGCATCATTATATATTTATTTTGTCGCTTAGTAATATAAAATATTTTGTTTAATTGAGGATTATAGACTGATTGTGAATCTACAGTAGAATCATTGTAAATGTATTCCCTCTGAAGAATTTTAAACACATATGATGTAAAAACCATATTTATATAATAATTCAGATGACTTTATGAAGATCTGGCAGCCCTTTCATTTTGCCAATCACATTTCTTAGAATATTTTATTTCAATAGATAGTTATCTGTAATCGATATCCTTGTAATCATCGTTTACTCTTGCTCTTTCCATCTCTAATTGTCAAGCAAATCACAGCATTTTTACGTTTTAGTTTCAAATAATGCAATAAATTATATATATTATAAATAACTATTATATATTTGGTTTCTCTCAGAAATGAAAGGTTATCATGCTCTGTTCTTGTCCTCAAACTTATCAGCCTGACATATATTTGTATGTATGTACAGCATCAGCATGTCAAAGTTCATACATATTCCTGATTAGCCAATAACTTCTTCGATCACTTTATAAAACATACAGCTTTAAAGCAATCCACCTATAAGAAATGTCTATACCTACAGTAAATTTTTATTCATTTTACTCACTACAGTAATCTTCAATTTAGTTTAGTAAATATTCGAACTGATAAACGATCAGCAAGGTCATATTTGCTCAGGTTTTCCTCATAACCCAAGTTTGTAAAAACTGGAACTTAAACTGCCTCCATTTAAGCCAATGGGAAAACTCATTTCGAATACGAAATGTTCATCGTTTGTGCCCTCGCTCCGCTAATGAATTCACGATGTCAATCAAAGCTTTGGGAAAATACAATTTAAGGACTGACCGAAATCTTGCCAAGCGCCTTGCGGCAATCGGCGAAGACCGAAGAGTGCATCACATGGCCATTAATCGTTCGCTCAGTCTGACTGTCTGGCAGTCTGGCCGTCTCTCTGTCTGTCTGTTTGTCTGTCTGCTCGGCTGGCCCGTCGTATGTGTGTTAAGAGAAATTTAACCAAATGGCACAAATATTGTGTGCTACAATTGTTGCGCAATAATAGGTAGGCAACGTAGCTACGTTGGTCTTAAAACCAGTGAATGCGAAAAGTAACAGACGGGGATAGGAGACTGCCACTGGGAACGAGCAGGAGAAGGGGAAGTAGCAAAGGAGACTGCGAGTGCAACTGGCAACTGGGACTGGCGGCTGGCGCTTTACTTACGAATGCGCGCACTCACACTCGTTTCCATCGAATAGTGGAGCCTGTCTAAGCCAAATGCGGGCAAAACATAATATTGCAACATACTTGGCCGTAAATTCAAACGACGCTGCGCCAACTGCGAGGGTGTGAGGTTGGATAGAGCCCCAGCCGGAGCCGCAGCCAGAGCCAGAGCAGTGCCTCGTCTCCTCTGAGCTTGCCTCGCCGCCGTCTCTCGACTGACATAACTGGTCATTCGCTTGTGGAGCTGCTAAGGACACGACGCTGCAGCTGCACAAACTGAAAACTGCAAACTGAAAACTGGAAATTCGCGAGTGGAAACGCGACTCGCGGCCAGACAGTTGGTCCGTCGCACCGAAACCGGATTGGCAATGAGTTCGAGTTCGCCGAGTACAGAGCAACAGCCAGCAAATGCAGATGCAGCCTCAGCCACAGCATCCACATCCACATCTACAGCTACAACTGCAGATCGGTCTATTTATCAATAGCTGAGCGCAGCTCGCTCCAGTTGAGGGCCAATCTGAGCCAGAGCCATCCCAGCTGGGGCGGCAGTGGAGCTGCTTGTTGTGACTTTGACTTCGGCTACCGTATTTTCAGGGGGTATTTCTGGTGTGCTCTATTAATAGACCGAGGGGGTAACTCTCCAACGACAGCCCAGGTGGGCTAGCGTTTAAATTACGCAATTTCTCAAGGCAGTTGCTAATAATTAACATAAAAAGTGTATAACCATGGAACGAAACCCCTATCTGCCCCGCCCAAGTGGACTGGACTGGTCGTTGTAACGGGCCTTGGGCCATTTCATTACCATCGCTAATTCCGTTCCGTCATTTGTCACTGTTCTAAGTGTGTCAACTGTACTTCTCATTTATTCAGTTTTATGCGACAAATTGCCTTTTAAAGTCGCTCTTGAATAATGATGATCGAGGTTTCACCTCTGTGGATACGCTTCTCACTTCAAATGTAGCGCTTAAATGTTCTAAGCATGTCTTCAGCAATTCCACTCAACTCCACGCGCTGTCCCTCAACAATGGACGTTGGCAGCAGCAAAAACTAGTTCAGCACACACAGTGGCTGCCACTCGTACTCGCACACACAGTTCACTGTTCTTACAGCGAACATTACAAAAACATTTCTCTCTGAAATGCGTCTAAAGTACCGCTCGTAATTGTCGCACATGATTCGACGTTGGGAAATTATCGCGCGTTTAGGCAGACAGAGACGTGACCACTTAATGTTCACAGTGCACAGTGCACAGTGCTGGCAGTAAGTGTGCGTACGTGTGTCAGTCAGTCTCTGCGAAATCGATGCTCAATCTGTGGAGTAACTGCCGAGGCACAAGGTTAAATGAATTTATTAAGAACTTACATACATAATCTTAAGATATATACAATCAATCTGACAGGGGGAAGGAGGTTAGGGTTTAAAAATCTCATATATAATATCAACAGAGTCTTCTTATAATTTTCTTCTTTGATCTTTGAAAATCGGTCAATATATATAATCAATCTATGTGGGGGAAGGGGGTTAGGGTTTATAAATCTTATATATAATATCAACAAAGTCTTCTCATAGTTTTCTTCTTTGAAAATCGGTCAATTGGGCGTTACAACAGCTGCCATTATAGAGGAGGACCGTTAGCCACAAACCTGATACACATTTTTGGCCAAAATGGAAGCTGCATGATTAAATTGTTAGCATGTCTGTCTGTCTGTCCGTCTCTCCATGTACTTGTCTGCCACAATTTATGTGCTGAAATGGCACAGTTTACAGCTTGACCCAATTTGCCAGAGCGGAGCAGAGAGTCTTCGGCACATTGCTGAAACCGGGACGTGAGATCTTATCTGCCTTTTTCGTAGCCGAGTGCGACATACCCCTCATACAGCTTACAGCATCTGTAAAATGGAAAGTACAGCGGGAAGTGGGAGGAGCAGGAGGGAGGCAAATGATCTTCAGCAAATTATCGGATTGAGGTTCCCAACATTAGTTGCACATTGAAACCGTATTGCGGCAGGCAATTAAACACTGAAGCAAAGGCATTGAAACTCACACACACACACACACACACACACACATAGACAGAGACAGCGACTCGTGTGTATTCAGGTGTGTGTCGCTTCTGTAGCAAGCTCTGATTTTGTGGTAGATCCAGCTTACGAAACTACAAATTTATGTTGAACTCTGTCCAAATCGATTTATCTTAGTGACCGTGTCGCTTCGCTTTTTCGTTGGCACAGTGGGGCAAAGGCGAAAATCAATTAAATTAAACAGAAAAATATTTTAAGTGAATATTCTTGGGGAAGAAAGAACTATAGATGCTCAGGTTATTAAAAAATTTGTTCCCTCATGAAACGAAAAAAAAAAAAAAAAAAAAAAAAAATAATATTAACCACAGGGAGTAGTTCCTAAACATCAAATATATCTAACTTCATCATCTCGTTCCACTGTGCGCTTTACTGAAAACAAATTGATAGTCGCATCTGTCTCCGCATCTAATATATTTAAGTAGTTCGCCGAATTAAAATGTTTCCCTTCATTAGGTAATTCGTTTAGTCGCAAAATGAAAGTGTTAGGCCCCGAATTATT
This sequence comes from Zaprionus africanus, assembly GCA_018151435.1. Lineage (NCBI taxonomy): Eukaryota > Metazoa > Arthropoda > Insecta > Diptera > Drosophilidae > Zaprionus > Zaprionus africanus. The sequence goes on along the minus strand of JAECXB010002309.1, from coordinate 4,577,585 downwards.
CAATATACATAACCAATTTAAAAGCGCAGCTCAGCAGCTCAGCATGAAGTTGGAAAAACAAATTCAAGTTGCAGGGGAAGCGACGCAGCATATTGCGGCTCTCAGCAGCTGTTGTTGTTGTTGTTGCGGTTGCGGCGTCGGCGGTGACCAACCCAAGCCGCAACCCAACCCAAGACAGACTAACACTCTCAGGCCGAGCTCCAGCTCCGACATCAGCTGCAACAATCTAAAACAAGCTTTCATATTTGTCTTAGGTAACACAATTATGATTCGGTTAAGTTTGAGACTTACCTACATGGCTCTCGGCGTTGCCCAACTGTTTAATTAAGTTCAATTTTGGCTGCACTAGCTAAATATAGCTAAGCAAAATTTGGGGTATTCTTGATGTAGATGCAATTTTATAGATTGGTGTACTTGAAATTAAGTATGAGGCAGAAGAACTTAGTCTATCAAAATGACTGAATTGTCAATGCAAAGTAAAGATTTCAAGGTTAAGCAACTACTAAAGTGTTTGCCAATTACACTGGACAACAAAACAAACAATCATCAGTTGACAACAAACATCTAAAATATTCCATTTATAAACCTATTACACATAGTTATAAAAAAGATAAACAGATGACAACAATATTTTTCTGAATACGTGATTACTATATTGTTTACGATATTGTTTACCTGAATACGTGAATACTTTATTTCATTCATTCAACTGTTCGGAGTGAATAAATGTGCAATTAAGCAAGGTCGAAAATTCGTATCTGTTGTGTGAGTCAACTTTCTTTCGACGCTGTCGAACGTCGAACTTCAAAGATACGTGCCCTTTCAAGACAATAATTCTTTCCGTCTTCTGTGCTTTTTTTTTGCAGCAATGGCTTCCAGCAGTAGCAACGATTCCCGCAGACAAAGTAACAGCCCAACACATGTGCCGCAATGCCGCCTGAGAACCTCCAGCGCCAGCACCGACATCGCCATCGCCAACGACACCGCCGACACCAACACGAACTCCAAGACAGACACCGGCATCGGCATCGGTACCGGGACTGCGACTGCGACTGGGACGAAGGCAGATGCGAGCGAGGGCAGCCAGAAAGAATGCTACTATTATCAACCACCTACCTCCCAACAGCAACAGCAACTGCAGCAGCAGCAACGGCCAAGCTGGCCAAGTCTGCAGTTTGGCCCATGGCTGGGCGCAATGACCGCCTATCGATTGCTGACAATCAGCCTCCTAATTGGAATTCTGTGTCTACATCACGTTCACGGAGTGGATCCCAAATTCGACCCCTCCACGCGCATGAGGCTGGTGCTGGTGCCGGCCGACGCACAGGTCGGCTCTGTAATCTACAGATTGCGTGCAACTGACGAGGAGTTCGACTATCCACTGACCTTTGAGTTTATGGGCGATGCATCGTCGTCGACCGTCAAGGTGGAATCGCTTCCATGCACCAAGTACAATTCGGTCTGTCAGGCAAATGTTGTGCTCCAGCGTCGCCTCGAGCCGGGACGCTACTATGACTTCCAGGTCTCCGTGAAGGACACAAATGGTGGCATAGCCATGCAATTGTGCTCAATTACAGCGACCAATTTCAGTACACCCCACGACCTCATATTTCCACACAAGCCGGGCATCATTATGATACCCGAGGTGAGTACGCCCCAACATCACAGCACCCTGGCATCCCCTGGCATCCCAGCAATGCCGACATCGTCATCATCATCATCCCGATAAGTTCTAATCATGCAGCTCAAATCTGTTTGTAATAGAAATACCTTTCCGTCAGCCATTATACACATACGTTCACATTATTAATACGTGCCCAAATCCACTGGAACCTCTCATAAGGTGAACCCAAGATCATTCCTTCTAACTGTTATTGCATTCCGCATTGAACATCATTGATTTGAGGTTTTTCTTGACCGAAATTCAAGGAGATTACATACCTCTTAACTAGGTTTTTACTATTATAAAATTCATAGGTCTGGCAAACATCGTATTATACTTTCTTGGTTTGTCTTTTTGTTAACAGTTTCAAATAAGTATTAAATACGCTCAAGATTCAGTTTTATAAATCAGGAATTAATAATCAAAGCATTCGTAACGGCTTTTAAAATTTGCGCAAACGTACAATCCCCCAAATCGTGACTAGATCATTAACTACGAGGGTCGTTTGATAAGTCCGTGACTTTTTGTATTTGCCGCGCACCTGCTCTAAATACAACACTGCTCCTGTCAGCAGTTATCGATTAACAGCTGACTGTAAAATTTTGAGAAAGCTGCGTTTTTTGGTTTGCGTTTTATAGGCATTGAAAGCAGACGATCTCGATCTCCATTTTCGTTAAAATTCACGAGATCGTCTGCTTTCAATGCCTATAAAACGAAAACCAAAAAACGCAGCTTTCTCAAAATTTTACAGTCAGCTGTTAATCGATAACTGCTGACAGGAGCAGTGTTGTATTTAGAGCAGGTGCGCGGCAAATACAAAAAGTCACGGACTTATCAAACGACCCTCGTATATTGACCACCCCGTTTTCACGCTTTGAAACTTGAGTCGATCATTATCTCTGAAGCTTTTTATAATCTTTGGAATGTAAACTAAAAGCGCAGAAAGTGTTTTCATTAAAAAAAACAGAAAAAAAACGAAATTTTCAAACGTTTTTCAAATAAAACAACGAAGGTTTTCTATTAAACAGCAATGATAACTTATAAAACTTTAAAAGAAAAATAGATACTTATTTTTTGGCCACTAGATAATAAATAATAAAACCCTTGAGTGAAATCGAACAAATTTTTTTTTTTTTTTTTTTTTTTTTTTTTACATATCGTTAGAAACTTTATTTAAAGAGTCTAATAAATTCAGTTTAATTTTTCAACGCACTTAATGCAACTCTTCTCGTAGGATGCAAAACGAGGCACAGAACTCGACTATGTAATTGCCCGAAAGAATCCGCTCTATCAAAAACCAGTCTACCTCGAGTTATGGGTAAGTGATCTGATGAAATATATATCTATAGAGCTTATAACGAACCAATGTACTTCGCGTAGGGCTCGCCATTATTTGCCATAAGACAGAAAATCATATCGCCCGAGACAACAGAGGGTACCGTCTTCCTACTGGGACCCCTGGACTTTGAGAAGCAAGCCATGTACCACCTAACGATACTGGCCAATGTACGTCTGATAGTATCTTAAATATAATTCAGTTAAATAACGTGCTTAACTCTAGGATGCATATGCTGAGCCCGGACAGGATGGACGTAATATTGCGGGCATGGAAATTGTTGTCATTGTGCAGGATGTACAAGATCAGCCACCCGTGTTTACACTGGCGCCTCCAGTTACGAAATTACCACCTGGTATTCTTCCCGGCGACAAGGTAATTATTGCAAACAGCAACGTGATTACAAGAGCTCCATTCAAAGTATTCATATATTCTTGAAGATATTGCAAGTTCATGCGGAAGATGGCGACAAAGGAAATCCGCGAGAAGTACGCTATGGTTTGGTCTCCGAGAACAATCCGTTTACATCATTTTTTGACATCAACGATACAAGTGGTAAGTGAATATATTTCATTTGACGCATTTACATAAAATTGGTTACCAAGGCAGAAGAGATTGATTCGATGCAAGACCAAAATCTGACATCCTCGAGATGCGGAAATGCTATCTTCTGTCTGTTACAATTGCATAAAGCGCTGTTCTACCCTTATAACTATTTTTATGGATACGACAACGTCAGAGAGAACGACATATTAACATAACTACAGCGCAAGAACAGTCTTAACAGCAATCGAACGGGCAAACTGCAATCCGGTCGGATGGTCTGACGGTCGTTTGGTCTGACGGTTGGTCCGTCGTTAGACTCGTTAGATAGTGAAGCTCATCTGCAGCGCGATACGTTCGCTGTGACCAAGTTCTGAAACTGCAATTTGGCTCTAGGCTTCGCTTCCCTTTCCTTCCCTTCCCTACTCTATCCTACCCGCACTCCACACGAGTAATGATTGCTCGAGCTCAGCTTCCTTGTTTCGTGCTCGTCTGGTTCATTGCCAGTTTGATGGCAATGACTCTGGCTCTGTCCCTGTCTCTGTCTCTGTCGCTGCCTCTGTCTCTGGCTGTGGCCCAGGCCGGGATCCCAGGTAGACTGGTGTCTGGTGTCTGCCATCTGAAGTCTACCTTTTGTTTTGCTGAAAACCTCGAATCTCTATCGCAACTTCGAATATGTGCGAGTGTGTGAGTGCGTGTCTGTGTGTGCATGGGGCATATTTGTTAGCCCGGTTCTGCGCTCGTCCTCAACGAGAATTGACAGAATTCTACCAGAAGAATTTATCTCTTGTACCTTTTGGTTATATGCAGATATTGAAATTGCCAACTGGCAATCAAAGTTGACGATGCATTTGATTAGACTTGATTAGTGAGTGTCCAAATATATGGAAATACTTGTGTGACATCTACCCACAAAGCTATAGCCTTCTCACATTCACAGGAAACTGGAAACTGAAAAAGTATTCTCGTTCTCATCGCAGCACCTGAGTACTTTCTGTTTCCTTTGTCCCCCAGATAATTTAGCCAAGTGGCGAGCAAAAAAGTGAAATGAACCCATTAATGATCACAACTCGGCCACTTTGTACACTCCATAAGCATGAGAGCGTTCTCTTTTTGCTTCCACAGCAGTTCCCATGGATGTCAGCTCAGACTTTTTACAGGCTTCATAAAATAATTCTTTTTTTTTTATCGAATATTTGCTTGGAAAAAAGTGACCGCAAAGATCTTAAGATTTGGTTTCCTTTCGATTCTATAATCTCTCTTCTAGTTAACTTCACTTTTTTCTATATCAGCTGAAATGAACAAATTTAAATTGTTTTGTTGCCTTTGTTGCAGGTGAAATCTTTCTGATGCGCCCTCTGGAAGACATTGCTGCCATAACGCATGTGGGCGATCCTGTCCTGCTCACTGTAATTGCGGAAGAAGTTAAGGTTGGTCGTGACGAACCTCCAGCCATGGCCTCCACGGTGCAATTGGCGTTCTTTCTGCCGGATCGTACCAATTCGCCGCCTTACTTCGAGAACGATCAGTAAGTATGCAAGTATGAAACATGTAATAATGCTCACTGTGCTGCCCAGCACTGACATCGACTAGCAGATACCCAGTACAGTGAATGCTCGAATATTAATCGAACTAAGACGATCTCTTGGTAATTAGATCGTTCATTATTTTTTTATAGAATCGTAGATTCACTTGCAAAAAACCTTTCAAAAAGGTGTCTCAGAATTCCTTCAAAAAAAGTTTGCAGAGTATTCAATTTTGAACTCAACAACTTCTTTGCTACCTAGCTGCCCTACCGCAATTCGGTGTACTTGCAACTTGCCCACGACGACTATATTAAGTCGCATACATAGACGAACAACAACAAGATTTGCTGCCACATGCATTTACATAAATTTCGAACAGTCCACAGTGCAGACGATAAGATTACAAGCACGTCAAGAAGAAAACCAAAAAAAAAAAAAAAAAAAAGAGAAAAAAAGTGGAAACGACTATATCAATTTATGCCAACTTACTTTCAAGCGCAGTTCGCCAAACTTGAAATACCTTCAACAAAATTTGAACCGCAGCGCGTCGTGGGCTGCTTCCTAGTCGATTGCTCGGTCGTTTGCTTGCTGGACTGCTTGGTTGGTCTGTTGGTCGGTCGGTGGTTCATCGGTCGATTGGTCGATTTGCTGCAGCATTTACATACTCGTAGTTCTTTCTTCCATGCTAATAACTCGCTCACGATTTGTTTCTGCTTCCTCTTGTTGTTTCCTCTCCCTTTCCCTGCTCCCTGCCTACTTCTTGCAGCTACGTCTCGCGGGTGGACGAGAATGCGCCGCAGGGCACAGCTCTGACGTTCGTCGATCCATATGTGCCGCGCGTGTACGATGATGATATTGGCAAAAACGGTGTCTTCTCACTGACACTGCTCAACAATAATGGAACCTTCGAGATATCGCCGAACGTGGCCGAGCGCAGTGTATCGTTTCTCATTCGAGTGCGCGACAACTCGTGGCTGGACTACGAGCAGCGCCATTCGGTGGAGTTCAAGATACTCGCCCAAGAGCTGGGGCCGGCCACGAATCTCTCGGCCATCGTTAATGTCACCGTCTACATTAACGATGTTAATGACAATCAGCCGGTCTTCGATCAGCCAACATATACGGTGGAGCTGCCAGAGAACATGACAGTGGGCACAAAGGTTGTGCAGGTACATGCCACAGATTTGGACTCCGGTTTGGGTGGCAAGGTGCGGTATACAGCCATCTTGGGGTATCTAAATACCTCTCTTAATCTGGATGCAGAGAACGGTCTGATCTCCGTATCCACGAATACGCATGGCTTCGATCGCGAAGTGATGCCCGAGTATCATCTGTATGTGGAGGCACGTGACATGGATGGCAATGGTAATCGGGCCCAGGTGCCGTTGATTATCAAGCTAATCGATGTGAACGACGAGACGCCCATCTTCGATAAGGAACTGTACGAATTCATACTGTCCCCGAATCTAGACGGCTTCACAACAAGCGCATTTATTCATGCCACAGACAAGGATGCCACAGCACCGAACAATGTGGTGCGCTACGAACTGATCAATGGCAATTATGAGAATAATTTCATATTGGACAAGGTCACGGGCGAGTTGACGGTACGCGAAAAGATACATTTGCGTTCGAAGAAGCAAGTGAGCGAGCGTAGCCGACGTGCTGCACCCTCCTCGGTCATTCCTGAGGAGGGGGACGGAGATCTCTTTATACTGACCGCTCGAGCTTACGATCTGGGCGTGCCGGTGCGCTTCTCAACCACAACCATACGCATTTATCCGCCAGAGAGTCGCAAGCGAACTGTGACGTTTGTGGTGCCCGGTCTCAATCCGGATAAGCGCAAGACCGAGGAAACTCTGTCGGCCATAACGGGAGGCAAGGTGTTCATACACGATATGCGTGCACTGCAGCCGGAGGAGCCTGGTGCAAAGGACATACCCAATGGCAATCCCAACATCAAGGAGCGCAGCGTGGTCACAGCGACAGTGCTCTACGATAGCTCGTCCGTGGTGGACATCTCACAGATTCAACAGCGTCTCTCGCAGTACAACAACTCGTACGCCATAATGCCCCAGGATAGAGCCGACACAGATGTAAGTTATCTAAAGAAGAGAGAGCGTAAGAATTGTTGACTAGTTTGCGTTAATAGACTCTCACTCCCGTGCAGACGCAGTACAAGGCCGAGAACAAGGTACTCTTCTGGCTACTCATTCTATTGGCCACCTTGGTGGCCCTCACCATACTGATCCTGCTGCTTTGCTGCATCTGCTCATGGTGTCCACTCTACGGAGCAACCTCGTAAGTAACGCATCTTCTATACACACATGAAACCCCAGTGGAATCTTGCAAACTATCCCCTACTTTCATCCCCTGCTTGTTGACTCGGTAACTTAGTCTCGGTATGCAAGAGATGGTACTACAATTTGGAAAAATACCATACGAAGCTAAACGAAAAATGCCACATCATTGTTAATAATTCCACCTAAATATTCCAACACAATAATACTCGAATCTTGTTGTTATGTGTGCCATAATGAGCGTCAATAACAAATAACTTTTAACAAAACCCTAACGAGTTTGATAATCATGAATCTATTATGAAATACCTTGGGTCTGCTGCACTACTTGAGCTCGCCACACAGATCCCGATAAGAAAGAAAGAAACAACTAATAACGAATAACGAACAAGAGTTTCGATTTCACTAACTTCATTTATAAATCGGGAGAAACGTATACGAAAGTTTGTAGAATCGTACCAAAGACTAAGTACAGAGTTAAGAACCAATAACTTTGCGAAACTCATTGAAATAATTCCCATTGATTCACAAACAAACACTTATCTCATCTTTAATTGTTTATTCTTCTCTTGTAGCAAAAGAATAGTTAATATCAGTAAAACTGAAGACGATGTACATCTAGTGCATAGGGAAATGGCAAATGGAAAACAAACAAAATCTGTTCAGGTAGATTTTGATCAATTTCGATTCACACACAGTAGAGCTCTTGCAATCAATATAAGCTTCAAACACACACACTCACAAAATGGCAATTTCGTTAGTTATCTATTTTAAGTTTTTCCATTATTTAATTCATTACAAACGGACACACTCCTTAACAATTTATTTTCCTCGGTCTTGAAGGTTTTATTTCTGTTTCTAATTTCTACACTTCTAATTTAAAAACTTTACTTAAACTTCTTCTTTTGAATTAAGTTATTATATTTATAAAATATGTGTTTGATTTTCTCCCCCTTGCAGGTCGCAGAGTGGATGGGAAGACGAGAGGCTTGGTCAGCGGAGAAGCAATCCGATACACGAACGAAACCCACACGCTGGGAGTTCCGCGATGGCCGCGAACAGTCTGACGAAAACGTAGAGATGCAACAGCCCGGAGTCCACCATGATGGCCATGCAATGCGTCACAGCCAATCAGCAGAGTATCAGCAAAGACGCGTCCGCATCAAGTACGTTTTATTTATATTTTATGTTCAATATGTATTTTAATAAGTATTTTATGTTTTCAGGAATCAACGCACAACCAAAGAAGATGCTCATCATAGTTTCCATAATTCTAGAACTAATTTAATCAACGATCGTGATGTTTACATTGAAGACGTCATGGATGACCAGAACCTGGTCGAAGTCAAGGAGAACTTTAGCCGTGCCAAGGGCCATAGACACCAGGAACATGCACGCAGCAAGAACTACGAGACGGAAGCTCGCCAGATCGACGACGACTCAATGCGAAGACACGAAATCGATCGTGGCAGCGACATCGACCTGAATGCAACGCAAAATAGTCTCAAAAATAAGCGAGAACTCTTCATAAAGGATGGAAATGTGGAGATTCTACAGCTGATGACCAGAGACAAGACCCGCGACGGGCCCACACTGGACGATGATAATATTTATGTAAACGTGCCCATGAAAACATCCAACAACCTTTCGCATCCGCAGCTATTGATGGTAGACAATACGGGCAAGGAGATTCTGATGCGAAGATTCATTGAAGAGCAACCAGACGGAAAGCAGATCATCCGTGAACATTATCACATTGTTCCCGGCGCAACGTACATACAATCTATGCCAAACGAAATACAACAAGGATCAACACTCAAAGGCGATACGTTTCCCTTTGGCAAATCGGGACCAAATAGCATAGTCTACTCGCAGACAGAGCCCGAGGTGAAGGTAATCCATACACAGTCGGTGCAGGGTGTCGAGGGGACATCGCAAATGCAAGCAGCCATATCGAATCAGTCAATTACCCAGGAGCTTGAGCACTCGCTGAAGCAACAGAATGCACTTCTGCGTCAGATCCTCATGGAGAAGGAGAAACTGGAGTCGCGGTACAGTCAGCACGAGGTAGTTTTAGAAACACAAAGTCTTCCAGGCCAGTCGATGGCCATTGGCACGCAGACGGACTGCGATGCGGGCACACAAACCGAGCCGGCTGAGAACTATGTGGCGAGGACTACGGTCAGCTCTCAGGCCCAAGTAGGGGGCACAGCACGACGTCGAGCGCGTAGCGAGAACGATGATTCCATGTCAGAAGATGAATACAAATACGTGCGTTTCAGTCCACCAAACAGTCCCGAAGGAGTTTACTGGATAAAACGACGTAGGCCCAAGAAACGCTCTAGGATGCGTGGCGACCCACATCAGCGGAAGAGAATAGTCATGGTGGAAGAGGTCAAGCGAAAAATCAGAACACCCATTAAGGAGGAAGAGGAGGCTTACGAGAAGAAGCGTGTGCCACCCAAGAAGCCGTTGCGAGAAACGAAAACTAGCATTCTACGCAAACAATTGAGCGATGAGAGCCGTAAGACCGACCATGCCGAGCCGAAGGAATTCCGAGCCAGGCACAAAGGGGAACCCCTGAGCCGTGAGGTTCTAATGGAAATCTCAGATTCCCTCGACGAACATGCTAGTCCGCGACAATACAGAAGCCGCAACGTGCCTGTTCAAGAGTACTACGACAATTCCGAGGGGGAAGTCGATGAGAACGACACCGAATACTCCGTGGACTCAGACGATGATGAGATTGTAATCAGGACGAATACGAACTCTTCTTTTGCCCATGAACGCGCTAATGTGTATGCCAAGCGGTCAAGAGACGGCGAACTAATGGAAGCCCATGTGAAGCATATATCACAGCAGAACAAAGCTAAAGGCACAAGATCTCCATCGTTGACGAGAGAAACGGAGCCAGAGGCCCAGCCAAGGCTGTCGCGACGGGACAGTTCAAGACGTAGTCAAAATACAAGAAAGCAAACATCTTCCGAGCCACCACACAACCGGGTATCCATTTCCAAGTACGAAGGTGCCATGAGCGAGAACGGAAGAAACGCCAATGCAACTGTTAGTGAGATTGGAGGCACGAAGCGATCCTCAACGGAACGCATCTATCAGAGTGAAACCGAGTTGGCCGCAGCCGACGAGGCGGGTGCTCGCAATGTGCCCAAGTATATGGAGTGGTATTACAGCAAGAAGAAGCCCTCGCAAAGCGGACGCACATCCACGGAATCGTCCAAGTCACAGCTGTCGACCAAGAAGAAAGTTGATGTGCCGGGAAAACGCGCCGCGAAGACACGCATGTCCCACAAGCCGGAAGACCAAGCGCCGTACGATGAGTCAGGCAAATTTAAGCCGGAGCCGGCTCCACGAAAATCTCCGCCAAAAGGCAGCCGCATGTTGAAAGAAGATCGAGCCTTGAACAAACAGCACAAACCCAAAATAGAGACTGATACCAATCATCCGCTGCTGCAACACTCCGAGCATCGATTCGAACGGGAAAATGCACCCGAAGTGCCACCGCCACCCACCAAGTTGCCACACTACATGTATCCCGAGACACCGCCGCATGCGGACAAGGAGCATGCAGCGCAGCGCTCCAAGCCGAAGCCATCGCCCATTAAAGAGAACGAAGTGAAGGTATCGAAATCGAAAATAAATCTTAATGCAGACAATCCCGCAAATCCCGCTGCTCCACACACCTCCCACTCCTCGCATGTGCAGAAACAATTGAATGCGTCCACTCTGGAGGATGACCACGATTCGGGCATAGCCATGAACTCCCTGATGAACAGCATGGGACGTCGTAATCCGATTGCAGACAAGAAGAGCGTATTCTCCATTGCCTACGACGATGTGAGTCGCGTCAAGAAGATTGCATCGGGCGGCGAGTCGCCGCAGTATTCATAAGCAGATCGTGGAGCATATGAGAAGAACCCATACCCATATACATATATGTGATAGCCTCTAAGGCTCGTTATCCTTGAAGCACGAGTCGTTATACGATTCCCTGCGAACCAGTTTGTATACTATGCGTCTGAAGTTGTAGTTAGTTTACTTATCTCGCATGGGAGATGTTGAGGACTTTGCAAATAGTTTTTACGCACCGAAAATGTTTAAGATCTGTTCTCCTAGAAATATCAAATAGTTCCACTCAGTTTTATGATGTCCATATACGAAGTTTCTTTGAAATTGATGTCACAATTTTACTATGTTTATATTTATGCTTGAAGAAGTCCGACAATTGGAGGCTGACTGGAGTTTCTCTATTGTATAGTTTCTATTGAATTTGAGTATTATTTATTGGCAAGCCCCAGTTACCTTTAAGACAAGTCATTCAAATGTGCTATTCCTATTACGACTCTTATGTTTATGGTTGATTAGTCTCCACACTGTCCTCTGTATAGTTATTATTAGAATCTTATTTTGTCGCACAGGTAATTTAATATTTCTTAAAATATTTAAATAATAACTGCCATATTGACGTAAATTCATCTCCATATTACAATTTAACATACAACTTCGATGTACATAAATACATACAGACATAGAATAAGAATAGAATACATAAGTATCATATCAATATTCTTGCCCTTAAGTGTACATAAAGTATACATACATACATACATATGTATTTATTTGTAAGAACAAACGCACCTGATTGATGAAAGCAATATATAACATATGTTTGGATTAATCAATTAAGTTATATACATATACATATTAGATATACAAACATAGTTCACATACAAATGTACGAGTGGAAACAAAATATCCTGTATAATGTTTTTATATCAGATTATTGAATATACAAATACAAAACGTATTCATTAAAAAGCAATATCAGTTGTTTTATTGCGGGGAGAACTCTTAAAATAATTCAAGAAACGTTCATAATTATGTATGTACATACATACGTACATATGTATCTAACCACAAGCATGCACATAAATATGAATGAAATAAAACAAGAAAGAGAGAGAGAACAGCATTTTTGTGGTGACTACTGATTACTGATAGAATACGTACATGTAAAATACATACATATGTATGTATGTACATACTTTAAATAGTCGGTTCCTGCATACTAATTATAAATACGGAAGCGAATTATCCTTTTATGATAAATACTTGAGCTAGACTTACCATTTAATATTTATGCATGAATACATACATATGTACATTAATACATAAACATATGTACATTCATACAAACACATATACAAACACGAGTAATGTCTTTGCCAAATCCAGATTTAAAGATGCAGGTGATCAAGAAAAAGTAATTGCAGTGTGGTGAGTTTTGCCCTCTCAGAGTAAGTTTAAAAGAGCGCAAAATTCATGTTTCTCTTCACCTCTTGAACTTCAACTGAGAGATCGCACATCAAACTCTGTCTATCTCTCTCTCGTTTTTCTCCACACTTTTTCTTTTCGCTCACACAGATGCATACATATGTACGTCACTGCCTCACTTAAACATTTTCATTCCTTTATTCCTGTAATCCGCCTTCACTCTCACGTACTTACCTAAGACATGCATGTATGTATGTATACCACATACAGTGGCACCAACTTTAATTTTATCTTGGTTTTTTCGTTATCTTAATTGTGTGCAGAATTTTTTTATTGTACAATGAAAATGTTAATGCGCAAAATATACTTCTGGGAAAATATTTAATACCGACAAAAATCCTATATAGCAGACTCAAGAGCGTCACTTATTATTCTGGCAATAAGTTTATGTATATGATGAGGGTGATATATTGAGAAGCGTATATATACTGGTAGCTTAATGGTCAATTATAATTACTACAATAATATATTAATAATACTTTTCGACAGCTACAAATTATTTGATTATTTTGTTCTTAGTTGAACGGCTTCTCGAGTGGTTCATCTCATCTGCGCGTCACTGTGGCAGTGCACTGTACGCGCGAATTTGTTTACCGACCTCCGTTTCAGTTCACTCTCTCTCTCTCTCTCTTTCTGAACACAGTCTGCTGCCGAGCGGCAGCTGCCGCCAGCTATAATTCGTTTCTGTTTCAGTTTCTTTCCATCTTCTGCCGTGGTAGGTTGTGCTGCACTGCGTCAGACTCCGCATTTACACGACAAAGACGCTCATTCAGTTGTTTGAGAATATAATTGTATTAACAGAATGTAAATACTTTTAATTATACAAAAATAATTAGCTCTCATTCTCGCAATTTAAGCTCTTAAACATTGTGTAAATGCGGAGCAAGTGTACAAATTAACTAAATTAACTTTAATTACTTGGGCAGCAATTAAAGTTTATACTCACAGTCTGTTTATTCTGTTCTACTTTAGGTAAAGTTGTAAAATTAGAGCAAAATGTGCAAATGTTTAGCCGGGAACGTAGCGTGCTGGTAAGTTTAATTCAATTATATCTGGGTACTCACATTTGTGTACGTATGTACATATGTATGTATGTAAATACGCACTTGTAAATATGTATGTTACAGTGGTTGGCTGAAAGAGAAATGCTACTTATTATATTTATCTTAAAAGTAGTATGAAGATACTTGTACATGTATGTATTATTTGTATGTATATCCAATATACAACACCTTAATTCATGTACATACATACATACACACATCTACACAAAGCAAAAGTGAACAGTGAAAACCATACAAATTGATTGTGCCGGTGTTACTTATTTAAAAACGGAAGCAAGCCTATTCACATGCATGCATCCATGTATATGTACATGTATGTATAGACGTACACTTACAAATACATATGCCTACTCATTGTCATGCAATCCGTGTACACAAAGCGCGGTATAATCTTAGTTACAAAGCAAACAAACGCTTGAGCGTGTTAAATAAGTTCGCTTTCTGCGTGCTCTTTAAACAATATCACTCTCTTTAAGATGTACACACAAACATCAATAACAACAACAAGTGTGTGCCATCTTGTGCCATTGCGCGTTTAATTGCTGACATCATGTTGGGGATCCTTGATAATGACGCACACATAAACAAACATATTGTCTGCAAATATATGTCTCATATGGATGTACATACATACTTACAAATTCATACGCATTCTCATGGTTTCATGTCAAATGCATATTAAGAGCACTATATGTATCTATATTTAGACATCTAGAAAACCAATTACATGTGTACATGCATAGGGGCGATTCCAGCGCACCAAAATGCGCACTTACGGTTTATAATCATGCAGAGGGTATCCTGAACCGTGCAACGCACCTTACGCGACATATTCCAACCCCATTAAGTACACATAATTTCTCAACCAGGATCAAGAGAACTAGCCATGTTTTTCCGTAAAATATAGTTATTTATTATATTAAAAAATTAGAATTTATTAATCTTAAAAACTTAAACAGGAAGAATAAAATTTAATTAGAACTTATGGGATGAGTGCGCAAATATTCAATATTGCTGGCAAAGATTAAAAATAAATTACGCAGAGAATATTTGGGGTATCGAATCATCATCTTGGCTGTATAAGTACAGTCGAATGTTTGGTTACATACTCACAAAAGTATGTATGTTTTTATGTACAAATATCTTGTGCCATTTCAATTTCCCTCATTTATACAAACTATTTCTCATCGAGCACACTCGACTAGAGCATTCGTTTGTTTGTGTATTACATACCAACAAATGTCTGAAATGAAATTCATACTCCTACACACATACATACTTGTATTTGCCTGTCTCCAGGCAGTCCCGGCTCCACTCGGTCGCGACGACTTAACTTTGTTTATCCCACCCTTGAAATAGAGCACCACAAGAATAACTTTCAGATAGCCGCCAGTTTGGCGCCAGTCGTCAAATTGACATTTCTATAAGTATAAGCTGTAACGCAATGACTAAATAAGGGCGTGTGCACAAGGGTTGTAAGAGCATATTACTTATACATACATATATCATACTCGTATGTATGTATGTATATGCAGGACCTAGTTTACATTTAGAGCAATTAGCATTCATATGCGTTTAATGATATCATCCATTACCATTAATTAAGGAACGTTAATGTTATGACCATATGCACATTTTGAATGATGCATTCAGAAAATAACAAATTGACCTACTTATTTTAATATTTTGTAGCCAATAGTTCTTAATAATTCTAATTCCTTACTCGTTTCAGCTGCTTTAGCTGCGCACTCAGCATGCTGGTGTCCATAATCAGCGCTTTCTTTGTTGTCTTCGTCATAATCGGACTTGTGGTCTACTTTGTTTACTACCACGATAAGGATACTACCGATGCCAGCAAAATCACAAACGAAATACAGGATGGTTTTAAGAACACCTTTGATAAGATTAAAGATAAACTAAACTAATTTTAAAACAGGTAACTACAAATTAAGAAATTATAATTCATTTTTTTTCAAAAACTTTTTTATTTCAGTTCCGATAAACATTAAAAACAAACTCCATAGAAGCCTTCATTGCACTGGCCGATATAGTGGCTTTTGCCTTTCAACGAAAATGACGAAGCCTTTACATTTTACAAACCTTATACAACAATAAAGTTATTGCATTTTTAGTCTTCTGTACAAATAAAATAACATAAGTTTTGATAAATATTTATGTATGAGATAACATGTTTTATATATTGTTCATCTGAATCTCAAAACTATTTATTCCAATGCATACAAATACAAAGTTAAAACATTAAATAAAAAAAACAAATGTCTTTATTTTTATTATTACAAACACAAGCCTTCTTTATATTGGCTATTGCCAATTCAAAAAACAAGGTTACAGCTGTAAAAAAGGCAAGGATTCCCTCAAAAAGTCGCGAAATATTGCTAATTGACCTACGGTCTACTATATAATTATACAATAGAAATGGCTCAATTATTGTTTGGGGATACAATTCAATTTGCTTCGTTATTGGTTTTAATAATTAAACTTTCCAAATTACTACATAGACCTGGTGCAATCAGTTATTTCACAGCAAACCCGCAAAATACCCTTTTATTCAACACGGCATATTCAACACGACTATAAACCATGTGAACATGTATCTGATGAGGGTATTAAATGTTCACTGTGGACCCTGAAGTGGATTGCGAAAATGTAACATCTGCTGTCAATCTATTGCTAAATCGCGCCTATATAAACCCATGTCCACCTCAACAGAGTTCAAAGTTAAAGAAACAATTCGCCATGTTGGAGAAATTCTTTAGACGCATAAAAGCTGCTCCACTAACGGAAAAGGTGGCAACCCGTGATGGCTGCATCTATATGTATTGGATAATGAAGGGATTTGGATGGATCCCACCGGAAAAAGGACTAAAACGTCGAATCGTTCAGTTGTGGACAATTATATCATTCGCTATTGGAGCAGTCTACCTGCCCGTCGCATTCGCGCTCAGTTTTATAATGGATTTCAGGAATTTTACACCAGATGAGTTTTTGACCTCGTTGCAGGTGGCCATCAATGCATACGGTAGCTCCTTTAAGAGTAGTATACTCTTTTTTAATCTTTGGCGATTGCGGAAAACCCAGGATATTCTAGATGAACTAGACAAGCGTGCTCGGAGCGATGATGAGCGTCAGAAGGTGCACGAGACAGCTGCCTTCACCAATTATGTTTTTCTCATATTCACCATCACCTACAACTTTTATACGACCTCCACATATCTATCCTATTTGTTCAGTGGCAGACCACCTTATTCTTTATACAATCCGTTTATCGACTGGCATGACAATCTGGCTAGCTTGGTCACAGAGGCTACATTCGAGTATATTATAATGACCATTGCGGTGACTCAAGATCTACTTGCGGACACTTATTTGTTGGTATTCATAATTCTTATCCGTGGACATTTCGATTTGCTAAAGAAGCGGATCGTCAAACTGCGCACAAATCCGGACTGGACAGAAGAAGAAAACTATGAAGAACTTGTCAACTGCGTCAAGGATCATAAGATGATAATTGAGTAGGTCAGGTATATTAAAATAGCTTGCATCCACTAAAAATGTGTTACGTTCTTGTCTTCACTGTCAGGTGCTGCCACACGATATACCCAATTATATCGGGCACGATATTTGTCCAGTTCGCATTGATTGGCCTTGTTTTGGGCTTTACTCTGATTAATATATTTTTCTTCTCAAATTTTGCGCGTGGTCTTTCATCATCTGCGTTTGGCCTCGCAGTTCTTATGGAGACTTTTCCTTTTAGCTACAGTTGCAATTTACTAATGGACGATTGTGACGAATTGGCAAACGGACTATTTCATTCAAACTGGATCGATGCAGAGAAGCGTTATAAACAAACACTAATTTTCTTCATGCAGCAAGCTCAAAAGCATATTGTGTTTATAGCAGGCGGTATTATTCCAATCGCGATGAATAGTAATATCACAGTGAGTAAATCCTTAAATTAAATAAAAAAAGTTTTAAAATTCCTCCACATCTTCGTTTAGGTGGCAAAATTTGCGTTCAGCATCATCACTATCGTGAAGGAAATGAATCTAGCTGAGCAGTTCAAATAAAAAATTGTTCAAAAAGAATATGATCAGTCACTAAAACAACATTACAGAAGTAGAGAAAGTTATTATACATTCAAAAACAAGTACTACAAATATTTAAGCACACTTATATTGCAAATTGCTTTTTATTCAAGAACATTCACAAAGAAATACTACAAATATTAAAGCACACTTATATTGCAAATTGCTTTTATTGAAGTACTATTGGATAATAGAGATTTATACATGTTGATCTTATAAATAATGAAATTACGATTAAATTTCTAGTTACTCCTGTTCTAAATGTTTACTGGGTTATGTTCCCTAACAGTTGAGCTGCTCCTCTTTTAACATAAATACTCCACACTTTTAACATAATTACTCCACACTGGTTGATTTTCAGAATCACTTAACAGATAAGCTTAATTCCTTTATTGCTTGCAAGTTTCACAACACTTGCTGCAGCTGTTGAGACCATAGACAGCGACTAAGCAAATCGCGTTCCGTTCAGAAAATCAAATTAATTCTGTGCTTATAAATTAATTAAGTGCCTAGTTTTTCTTCACAAACAATAAAAAAAATATGTCGAAACTTTTGGCCGTCCCTCTGAAGAAGCCGTCAGAGGTGGACATTGTTAAGCCTCTGAACAACCTCATACAAAGCACCTACAACGGAGCCTCCGCAGAGGAGAAGGCGCAGTACTCGGAGGCCGTAAATGAATTTACGAAGCAACGCAATACGGCGATTTGGAAGTTTTTTGAAAAGTATGAGGCTTCGCTGGAAATTGTTTATGCGTAAGTGTCTTGTGAAATAAGAAACGAAAGGTTTTCTGGGGGTTTTCATGCAGAATACTCTTGGGCATGACTCATACCGGTTGATGAAAGATTAAATAGCTTCGGTTAATCAAAGCACATACATATAGATTTGTTTATGTATGCGTACGACTGACCGCGAGAGTGAGTGGGACAAAGAGAACGACATACTAGACGTAAACAAGCAATGGGATGACGTAGTCACTAATAGGACGCCTATGGCGTTTGGTTTCGCTTTTATTTATTATTATTCAGCTACTACGATCAGATATGCGCTTTGGAAACAAAGATATCAGTCAGCGAGCTGCAAATACCCTTCAAATGGAAGGATGCCTTCGACAAAGGTTCCATTTTCGGTGGTAAAATAAGCTTGAGTAAGTCTTGCCTTTGTGTTGTAACAACCGGTTTATTCTTTAACCACTCGAAATCTTTGTAGCGCACACCTCGTTAATGTACGAGAAGGTCTGTGTTCTCTTCAACATCGCCGCCTTGCAGAGCAGCGTTGCTTCCAGCCAACATTTGGACACTGATGAGGGTCTCAAACTGGCCATAAAGCTGCTCCAGCAGAGTGCCGGCATATTTCAGTATTTGAAAGGCGCAACCCCGGCGGCAGTGCCTTCAGAGCCGACACCAGACTTGAGCCAAGATACTCTTATCGTATTGCAGGCCTTGATGGTGGCCCAGGCCCAGGAAGTGTTCATACTTAAAGCCATTAAAGGTAAGCAAATGGAAATTCTCTTTTTCATATGCATAACTAAAGATATAATTCTTGTCTTGGCCCAGACAATATGAAGGACCAGATCATAGCTAAGCTTTGTTGTCAGGGTGAAGAGTTCTATGCCGATGTGCTACGTGCCATGCAGAAGGAGTCAGTGCGCAGTTTGTGGGAGAAGGAATGGATACCGACAGTGGCCGGTAAACAGGCCGGTTTCCATGCACTCACTCAACTCTATCAGAGTTTGGTCTGTCGTTCGGCAAAGAGGATTGGGGAGGAGATTGCCCGACTACGCAATGCAGTGGAGCTATTCAAGGCTGCCCAGTCTCGTGGTGGCAATGAAACTTATCTGGATGAATACTTTAGCCGTGCCAAGCGCAATCTGGCCGAGTCCACTAAAGACAATGAGTTCATCTACAATGAAATGATTCCAGAGCTGAGCACATTAGCTTCGCCGGGCAAGGCACAGCTGGCTAAGCCACTGCCCATCTCTGCCCCGATGGCAAGCAACTTTAAGGACATTTTCACCAATCTGGTACCCGTTGAATTGCATCGTGCCCTCACAGCCTCGGATATGCGCAAGAATGAAATTGTTAACGTGGAAATTATGAAGCTACGCGAATCCACACAAACACTCAATGCCGTCTTGGCCAGTTTGAATCTTCCTGCTGCTGTTGAGACAACCGATGGCAACAGTGGACTCCCACCTTCGCTGCGCGAGAAGGCCAATGAAGTGCGTGAGAAGGGAGGCATTGAGAATTTGCAGACAATGCTTAAGGATTTGCCAGAGTTGCTCAACCGCAATCGGGAGATACTCGATGAAACAGAGCGGCTGCTGGACGAAGAACGCGATTCTGATAATCAGCTTCGTAGCCAATTCAAAGAGCGCTGGACACGCATCACCTCAGATAAGCTTACTGAAATGTTTCGCACTAACGCCAAAAAATACCGTGAAGTCATCACCAATGCCATTGAGGCTGATAAGGTTGTGCGACAGAAGTTCGAGACTAATCAAAAGGGCATCGAGTTGCTCTCCATGTCACCAGAGCAAATACAGCAAGCGCTACCCTCGGCCAGCGGCAGCGTGGATCCCAACTGCTCCAGTGTGCAGCGCCTAAAGCAGCTAATGGAGGCCGTTGACACAATCAAGGCCGAGCGCGATGCAGTCGAGTCGGAGCTAAAATCGGCCACATTCAACATGAAAGATGAGTTCTTGCTTGCCTTGCAGAAAGATGGTGCCATCGATGAGCCCGCTTTGTCCTTGGCCCGCATAGGCCAGGTGCTAAGTCCATTGCAGGCACAAGTGAAGGAGAGCGTGGAGCGCCAACAAACTTTGGTTTCCGATATTCAGAGCGCCCATGCGGCCTTCGTTTCCGAGACGGGCAACTGCGGCAGTTCGCGTGACAAACTATACCAGGAGCTGGCCACTGCCTATGATAGCTATGTTGAGCTGTCGGGCAATCTCCAGGAGGGCACTAAGTTCTACAACGACCTCACCCAGCTTCTAGTCGTTTTTCAGAACAAAATTAGCGATTTTGTATTCGCACGCAAAACTGAAAAAGAAGAGTTGCTTAAGGACTTAACCACTGAGTCGAGTCGTCAGGCTCCTCCTGCCACACCGGCTTTGCCATCACACTATGCATCAACATCGGGCAGCGGCAGTGGTTTGTTAAATTGTATTCTCATCCATTTTTGCCTCACTGATCGTGTGTTCTGTAACTTTTAGATATTCCATCGACGCCTGCTGCGGGCGCACCACCAGCCGCAGGTGCTCCGTCCAATGTACCATACCCGGCTCAAGTACACATGCCTGTTCCATATGGTGCTTCAGCTAACGTACCATATCCCACATACGTACCGCCTCCCATGCCCCAAAGCTTTAATCCCTATGCAACATTGCCTTATCCGGGCGGTAAGTTTGTAGTAATTCCGAAATACGATGAAAAATTCTAATTAACGCCAATATTTTACAGCCTATCAATATGGTGGATTTCCTCAGGGACCTGCTCCGGGCAACTATGGCACATACCCTGGCAGTTACGCCCACCAACAGGGGGGCTACCCCAACCAAAAGCCACCCGGCTGGTAAACATCTGATTCCCTACCATGTATCTTATATTTTGCACTGTGTTTAGCCGGCGGCTACACTGCACATTATGTTATTCGCGACTCTAGATTCTATGGAAACCAATTGGTCAAAGCATTTAATGCGCTCCTTTGTGGTTTTGTTTTTTAAATTTTGTATCATAGAAGGTTGCTTGATTATCGCAATTTAATCTCATATAATACATACGTATCACAATAAACGTTCCGTCTTAGCGCTATAAACTCTGGCTCTGACCCAATCTGCGGAATAGTTCCCGCTTGATAGCAGCAATACAATGTGGGGCACACATGCTGTTTATCAACAGCTCCAGAGTGGAGCTAATGATGGTTTCCTCGTTGCTGGTTTCCCTGTTTGGTTTGTGTAATATGTGGCGCCTCGAGTTCATTGTCAGGAACTCCATGTACGCATTGTTAGGCATCATATCCACAGTTTGGATGCGTGCGTCAACGTTGGTTAAAAGTTGACGAACCTCACTTTCGTTCAGGTATTCCGTATCCCAAAGTGTTCGGTTGCTCTCGGAACTCTGACTCAGTACTGCCTTCTCAAATTGACTGAACAGTAAGCTAGGGTTTTCGACAATTTCGTCCAGCTGATTAGGATTCAAGAGATATTTTTTGAATTGATCACTCTCGCCTTTAACAAAGCTCTCGATTATGTGCTTGACTAACAGCTCGTCCAGTGTGTAGTCCAGATCTGTTTTAAGTGGCACCCAATAGTTTACGCTGAGCGAGGTATTCACCGCCTCTACATAGTGCCACCAATGGCGTGGCACAATTAACACATCTCCTGGACACAGTACACAGTGGTAGGCTTGGTCCTTGAACTTTTCATAGTGGCTTAGTTTATCTGGAGCGGGAGCATAGAAGTTTTCCAAGCAATAAACACTTGACTCCTCGTAAGGAATGCGCGTACTTTGCAAAAGTGTTTCAGGCGGAAAGAGGAGCCACGACTTGTTGCCGTGGATTTGGACAACTATATTTACACCGTAGGTATCATAATGACACGGCGTATTGGCATTCTGTGAACCCAACCACAGGCTGAAGTCTTTTTGGTGCTCGGCAAATCCGAAAACATGAAAATCAATGCCCTTGACACAAGTCTCTGGTACCTCGTGCGCACGAACGTATTGATATGCCGCCCACTCTGAGTACTCGTTCTCTACCTGTCCAGATTCCGTGTAATTCTGTAGAAATTGTTGCATGGTAAGTTTCTTCTGCTTTCTTTTTCGTTCCCATTGAGGCGTCGCACAGTCTGCAACTTCCATGACTTCAAAAGAAGGCAAGCTGGAGGCATCCTTATCGAATCGGGAGCACCACTCGTCCAGGGAGCCGTCGAAACATTTCCAATTGGTGGAAAAATCTTTGAGCACAAGAGGAACGCGTGTGTTTAAGATTATGTCACGAAGCTTGGAGTTCATATAGCAAGCTATTTATTGATGGTCGTTGAAAAATATTGCTTGATTTATTTACAAACTAAAGTATTGTTTGTTTTGCCGGCCTAAATCAGCTGTTTACGTTTCGATATAATCGATAACGTTTTAACTTTGTGGCAACTCCAGTTTTAATTTCTTTAACAGATGGCAGCGCTATGGCGCTAGAAGTTAAAATTAATCGATAGCTTAATTACATTGTGTTTGTGCGACGCAGTGGCAGCTCTATGGCGCCAGAATTTAAAATTCAATTTAAAACAGAACAATTTACTGTACCAACATCCAGTTTTATATTAACTTGCAGTTCTGCCTGAGAAGTTCGCACTGTCTGGCCGGTATTTCTTTTAGACCGCGCTTTCGTGCCACCCATTGACAGTGAATTCCTGCAATAAATTCACGCAAATAACTTACTCAAAGTTATGTAAGCACAATTAAGTGAAATGTTTTTTTAATTAGTTCACATTTCGGAATTACATAATTGCAATCAAGATTGCGTGAAAAACTAGTTCTACAGATCAAGTTGGAGTCATCGAGCGGGGCAGCCTCGCACGCAAACTAGCGCCGCCCGTTACTGATTGCTGCCTTCTGTTGTTGTTGTTGTTGCTGTTCTTCCTCCTCTATTTCTCCTGGTTGTTGTTGTCGCTTATCGCAGTCATGGCTCTTAGGACTTGGTCTAGGCAACACTTTGAGATAATTATATTGATATGACAGACGGAAATGCAACGGCGTTAACAAGTTGCAACTTCTGGCAGCGAAGAAGATTTTCTTGTAGTTTGATTATGCTTAGCTCAGTGTGTCATGCCACACTTATCCCAACGTTATGTTATCTGACTGCAATGTGGCATTTGATTGCTAAATACCCCATAGTAATTTGCATTAGAACTCGGATCAGATACTTGTGTCTGCTTTTGAGTTGCGCCGACATTTGTCGTAAACGTGATTTATGTCGCCTTCTTTCCACAAGTCATTACATCTACTTAAGGTGCCACTCAATACAGACACAATCCACACACAGCCACAGTGGGGTGAAAAGTTCAATGTACGTGAGTCAGCAGACGAAGGAAAAGCATAAGCCAATTCAAGAAAACAATTATGCGGCAAAGTTGCCAAAAAAAAGGGGGAAAGAAAAGGAAAAGAAAAGAGCGCAAAATGTGAATCAACAACATTATTTATGTGGCAGTTTTGAGGTGCGCCTACTGCCTTGTCATTATGATTATTGTTTGCTTATTATTCGTGCGACCCGTCGCCGACTTACTTACGGATCGTGTATCTGTATCTGTGTCTGTATCCATACGTACAGCGTGAGCTTTTTATCTGAGCAATGAGATATTGCGCATGCGCGCACTCGCGTCGCCTCGCTTCCGTTTCCAGGCGAGTGCCTCCAAGTGCGCTGATCTATCTCGCTTTGGGCTTAAGCAGAACAATTCCAGCCATACGCACACACGCATACACACACTTACACACTCTCATTTGTATAATTAGCAAAGATGCTGAACAAAATTGCGGGCGACACGCTCGCTGAACAGGGTCTGCCAAAAATATTCTGAAGTCTCATTCTCCCAGGCGCCAAGCAGACGCGTTCTCAAAGATACTTATCTGTATCTGCATCTGACTTAAGCTGACATCGGCTTGGCATGTCAATAGCCTTCCTGCAGGTAAAAAAACCCCCAAGACAAAGATGCAATCTCAGAGTCGCGTGTCTTTTAAATCAGTCATCGTATTTATTATTGCAAAACAAATTCGTTCTTGAGCTTAAACATACGAGTAGTTATTCTTTTATGATAATTTCCCCTTGATTGACAGTCGCCAACGTCGTGCAACGTGCAACGTGCAACGTGATTTGAGTTTTGATATATAAAAATACATTTTCTTCCTCTTCCTTGAGAGCTAAATCTCTCTCTCTCTCTTTCGTATTGTATTCTGATTTGGGACGGAAGTTCTCTTCTCCCTCGTCTTCTGCTTCAGCTATGCTTCTACTCGCAGTTAGTTTTATTCGGATAGTTAGTTACTTGGTATACGAGAGTGGTACATGCACATAGAATAGAGTATATTATAGGTAGATGCCCACACCACCACAGTCTTACAGATACCTAGAGTTACTAAGCCTAGGTCTCATCTATTGTAGATACAAATAAAGTAAGATACGCAATGCGCTTATGATATGATATTCTGATAGAATTGCGGCTTCGTCTGGTGCTCCTTGATCACATAGAAGCCCTTCGGCTTGCCATTGCCAGCGAAGTACTTGTGGAAGCTCTGCTTGTTCACCGCCTGCGCGGGAGCATAGTACGTGGGTGACTTAGGCTTCAAAGACTTCTTGTATTTCGATTTGCCACCACTCGCACCGCCTGCCCCGCCAAAGGACTTCTCGACGGTCTCGTTCTCCCAGGGTTTGCGCCATGTCGGTATATTCTCAATGTCCAGTAGACGATTGCGATCCTCCGCAGAGACGTGTGCAAAGTGCGGCTTCTTGTGCAGCGCCTGCTTCAGCACGGGCAGATTCCAATGATAGATACGGCCAGGACGTCCATTCGAGCTGAAGGGAAATGAGACCTGTCCAGCATACTGATTAGTTACTTACTGCTCACTCGATTTCCATTACTGCATTAACAGTAAAAGTAACTCTGGGATTTACATTCGGCTGGGGGACAAGAGGACGGGCGACGCGAGGGAAGAGGGGGCATGCCTTGGTTGATAGGCGCCCCATAAATTAGTCAACAAGTACATAGTCGCATCTCTCTAACAAATTGCATTTTTAATTAAAGCATCTCGACTTGGTTAATGGCCACGGCTTGCATATTCATTTACGGCCAGAGCCGTGAGAGCGTAATAACTTTTATGCTGGCCACATCCTCCGGCATTGACATTGACACAGCAACAGCAACAGCGGCAACAGCAACACCGGCGACAGCAACATCGACTGTGCGTATATAAATAGCTGTAGCTGCGGCTCTGCCTGTCACTGGCAACTGCCACTGTGGCTGCCACAGACGGTGGCAACAGTGTCTGCTCTGCTGGCTGTGCCAAAGTTGGTAACTCGGTCGCCAGTTGGCCGGACATGTTGCTGCTGCTGCAACTGCATCAACTGCAACAGCAACAGTCGCAGCCCAAATGGGTAATCCATTTTCTGCTCTGCCGTCTATCTATCTGTGTGTGTACGAGAGTGTGTGCGAGTGTGTGTTTGCCCGAGTGTTAGTCTGTTGGTTTACCACACATACCTTTGCTTAGGGTATATTGTTTTTGTCAACTTGCGTGACACCCCTTAGCCAGGTATTATCTGTTCTGTATCTATGTTTAGTGATCTATCTGGCTCCTAAACGATTTGGATGCAATTTGAGCTCATGGTCTGCACTTTAAAGAAGTCAGAGAGCTGCAGTAGTGTATGCTCGACTGCTATATACCCACTACTTATTTTTACCTGCGCACAACTAACATAATTTCTTTTATAACGTCTCTGTTTATCACACGATTGAAGGTAAATTTCTAGACATTATTTAATTGAAGTTGATAATTGTCTAAAACTAAAAATTAGTGTTCTACCTTTAAGCTCACTTTTTTTCTAATTAAGCAGGTGATAAAGGTTGCAACAACACTCTAAATTAAGTTTTATCCCTGCACAATACTCAGACAGATTGTAACAAAAGCTGATAGCACTGGCTCTTCTACTTCCTGAGATATAGTGTGTCATACAGACGGACCTGACTATACTGTCTCAACTGTTGCATAAGAATATATGTAGATTATGTAGCATACAATGTGTTGTCAGCAGCGCCTCCTCGTTTGTCACAAAGTATAATAATATACGTGATTTGATTACTATCATCATCCCAGCATATTAAATAACGCTACTCCCGCTATCTGCAAGCGTATTAAGGCTTCGGCCTGCCCAGTCTGCTCTCGTGGCTTGTTTTCTTTTGCAATTTGTTTTGTGCACATGCGCGCACGATGCTTATCATCAGCAGGCCAGGCCAGTCCAGGCCAGAACAGAACCGAACAGAGCAGACCAGGCCAAGCCAAGCTAAGCCAGACCAGGCGGGGCAAGAGATACTGCAGTCACTGTTGCTGCTGTTGTTGCTGTTGCTTGTCTTGGTGTAACCTAATGGAATCCCGTTTACCTTTTTCCCGTTAGTTTTCAACGCCGACGCCTCAGTCGCCGCTGTTGCCTCAGTTTGCTGCGTTGCCTTCGCCTTCGTCTTGGTCACCTTCGCCTCCGTCGCCAAGAAAGAAGCAATTTTCTGTGCGTTGTCGTTGACGCCGTTGATCATTTGATGAGGCTGCTCCTGCTGCTGCTGTTGTTGCACACCGTTGGGGCTGTTGTAATAGTGCAGATTCGGAGGCAACTTGATGATGAACATGTGTGAATCATCCCGCGATGCGTGACGTCGTGACTCAACCGCCAGGCGTTTCCGGTTGTGGCTGTTAGGCGCCTTCACCTTCATGAAGCCCATTTTGCTGCAGTTGACCAGCACAACATGCAGAGAAAGAAAGAGAGAGAGAGAGAGAGAGGGAGAGAGAGAATAGTTGCTTACTTGGTTAGTTCCCATCGGGTGTGCTGCACTCTAAGGGCGTGTGATGCGCTGTCTGGCGGGGCATCGGTGGCGGCATTTACCATGAATATTTCATAATATAATTTATGGTCGCTCGGACAGTTTCAGTTTTGTTTTGCTGCCATGTTCTTTGCCACCAGACACGCTGCATTAATTAAGTCCCAAATAAGAGGTGTTTCCTCGCCACTCCCTCCCCCCATCCCCCATACCCCTTGCCCCTCATCACACTCACCTGAGCAGCTTCTTGTTGAGTCCGTGTGCGCCTCGTGCGACTGGCTTCGGTTGATGCTGGATCTGCTGCTTGGCCACCGCCTGCAATTGGTATTTGTCCTGCCTCTTGATTTTATACATGTGCGCGGCATCCTTGAGCGTCGACGACGTGGAGGACGCGGCACCCTGCGCCTGTGCCTGCGCCTGGACAAGTGCCACAGCGAGACAGAGGAAACAGCATAAACTGCAAAGTGAAATAAGCTTTTATGGTCTGTCTTTTTATACGGCCAGTTTCTTGTGATTTTATGCGCGATATTCTATAAGGGATTAGGCCTAGGTTCAGGGTCAATCAGAGCGTTCACTGCCCGTCACCGCCCCAGTCGGCACATGTAACTCAACTCTTGCCAGTGCATTTCGAGTGGAATTCCAGTCCAACAACAAACCGGCGGCTTTGAAATTGTAGAACCATTCGAACGGACCAGCAACGAGTGGCCCAAGGGGGCCCCCACCTAGGTTTATTCTTTTTACAAAGTTCTATTGCAGCCCTCTTTGTGGTTCTCTGTTTTTGTTGTTGTTGTTCTTCTTCTTCTTCTTGCTGGCAATAATAAGGAAGAAAGCAAACTGCAAAGCGGCTCAAAATGCAAATGAGCACGTTCACACACACTGCACAGGGAGACAGCAAAAGAGAAAGGGAGTGGAAAGAGTAGATGAGGAAGAAGAAACGGTCATAAAGAAAAGTCACATGCGCTACGCTTCGATGGAAATGCAACATGGATGACACGTGAGTTTCAGCTAAGTTTTTCTACTGCCCCAAAACTGTTGCAGATCATCAACATTATCAACGTTCTCGGGGCTAGGGTAATCGATAAGCCACCGAGCCCGCTGCATCCCCCACCAAAGAGCCAAAGCAGGCCTAGCGGGCCTGCACTACAAATTATCCTGCACTTGTACACACACACACACACACACACACTCACTATGTATGTATGGATATTGATTTGGCAGTTTGGTGCATCAAATGCAGAGACTGGGAGACGTGCCCGGCATTTGGCAGTGGCTGCCAAGACAAGACTCTGCCTCGAGTCTCACACACATAATTCATGCAACGTTTGTTGCAAGTGAACAAATTTCAAAGAACTCACAACAATTTTGGCATGCCAAACTTGAGATACCCTATCGAACAGCAAATTATCTCTTTCTTAAACATTTAAATCAAACTGAGTAAATGCATAAAACTTTCAAGTTGTGAAGAGTTCATCAAATTTGGAAGAAGCAAGCTTAAGAACTCAGTGATTTTCATTTATTTATTTTGTTCCATTGATAGTATTTATACTTGATATCGACTCTATCGATAGTTTTTTCGCTTCTACTGACAATTGCATAGGTTTTCTAGATAGTTCCATCAATTTTTTCGCGAGTTTTATCAATTTCACTGATATTTCTATTGATTCTCTCAATAGTTCTGTTGATTTTATCGAACGTTTTATTGGCTCAACGATTCTATTCGATTCTATTGGTTGTTCCATCGATTCTATCGATAGTTTCATCGGTTCTACTGTAAGTTCCTTAGATTCTTGAGATAATTCCATCAGTTATTTCGAAACATTCATCAATTCTACTGATTGTTCAATCGCTTCTACCAGTAGTTCCATCGGCTGAACGATTCTATTCGATTCTATTCATAGTTCCATCGATTCTATCGATAGTTTCATCGATTCTACTTAAAGTTCCTTAGATTCTTGAGATAGTTCCATCAATTCTATCGAAAGATTCACCAATTTTATTGATTGTTCTATCGATTCTATCTTTAGTTCTATCGACTCTATCAATAGTTCCACCAGCTATTCGATTCTGTTCGATTCCATTGATAGTTTCATCGGGTCTACAGTATGTTTCTTAGATTTTAAAGACAGTTCCATCAATTCTATCTCACCCTATCGATAGTTCTATCGATTCTACCAAAAGTTCCATTGGCTGAACGATTCTATTCAATTCTGTAGGTAGTTCCATCGATTCCATCTGTTCTACTGATAGTTCTTTAGATTCTATAGATAGTTTCATCCATTGTTTCATCGATTATCATGATTATTATCCATTATAAATCCACCTGACTTAGAATTTTTTGGGTTTATAACTAATACTTCCGTTGCAATACAATATGATCAGAGCAGATAACAATTCTTGTCCGCTGGGCACACCCTTCATAAGTAACCTACTCTCCGAACAAGTTCTGGTATCTCTGTCAGGGCAAGGTACTTAAGTGCTTTGATGGAAGCTGGCATAAATTGCGAGCAGGGAAGCAAAGCCCCTGGCGCCCCGGGCGGGATTAGAGGCAGCCGATGAGCGGCGTAGGGGAGACGGGAGGCGGGGGGACAAGTGTCAGACGCTAATGTCGTTGACTTGGTGCAATGTGGTGCACATGAAGCGCAGCCAAGTGGCAGGAGGCAAATCAAAAGGCATTTCGATCGACACGTATTTAGCATGGGCCACCAATTGCGACTGCCACAGACTGTGGCGCACATGCGGTGCACAAACGATTGTCGAATTGATGAATTGATAAATTGCAAAATAATCGAATGGGGCCGCCCCTTCCCCTGTTTACTGGCTGCCCTTTCTCTTCCCTTCTTCTCTTTCTCTTTCTCTCTCTCGTCCTGGCAGTGAACAACATTTGTGGCACTCTTGAATTATTAATGAAAGCAACACAAAGCAGCCCGCGGCGGCAGAAGCAGCTACAGTAACAGCAACAGCAGCAACACAAACAGCAACATCAGACAGCAACATCGAACAGACAACAACAACAACAACAAGAACAGCTCGGCGTTGTTGCGTGTTCACAGAGAAGACAAAATCAAAGGGCTCTGCGTGTCAAAATTGAACAGATTTGCGGCCAGAAGCAGACAAGGGCAGAATTCAACAGATTGGCTTTTTAATGTTCTCAAAAAAAAAAAAAAACAAGCAAACACACATGCATTTACAGACGTGTATTTGGGTACACTCAGCAAAAAAAGGGTTATCTCTTCTCTGTTTTGCAAATTAAGGTTAAATTTTGTTGGAAGCTGTAGAAGGTTCTCTGCTACTTATTTTTTTATTTTTTTAATCAGCTAATTAAACATTATAGCCAGCTAATTATATGCCAAATCATTCGGTCTTCAATATTTCCCTTTTCGAATCGTATGAACACATACAGTGCTGGTCAAAAAAATAGTAGTCCTCGATAAGCTATACGATTTCCATCGATATTTTCCCTATGCCTTGAATATTCCACTTAATTCCCTCAAACTTATAACTTTCGAGAATTTTAGTTTCATAAGTTTTCACAATTAAATTGATCTCCCTTTTCTTTCTTTCTTTACATCATTACATTTTTGACAATATTCATGGTTGTAAAGACCAAGCAAGGATATAACTTTACGGTTTCTAGCATTTATTTCCACTTGCTTCACTTAAGATGGCCGTGGTATCTTTCTTTCTTAGATATTATTCGACATTTAACTTCATAGGTGAATTAAAAAAAAAAAAAAAAAATAAAGAACTTATCTGTTTATCGATAGAGAAGAAAATCAAAACACGAATAATCAAATAATGAATTCTGATTGCTGATTTTGAAACCCCAAGCCGGATACTTCAGAACTTTATTTCGTTCTGAACTTTGTTTGAGATATTTGTCGATATTTTAGCGAATTATTTTATATTTTTTATAAATCGGATATTCAAGTTGCAACTTCTTTTTATAATTGTTGATATCCAAATTGCACATTGTATTACACAACGAACACATATGTATATAGCCATGTTCGTGTTGGATCTGAAGTCCCTGATGCAGGTGTCCAATGCGATGGCGAAACCAACGTTGATGCACAAGCGCATAAGATGCGGCAAAGTTAGGTGAGCTAGGGTAACTCGGGATTCAGCTGGAGAATAGAAGTTAACAGATCCCTGCCCACAGCTACCTCGTGTGCTACGTACTGCACGAAGGACGCCTGACCGTGCAGCGGGTGAGGCGCGTTCGCATTGGACAGTCTAATAGACCCCAGAAGGGATGCAGGAGTACCCGAAGTGCCCAATTGGAGTGTATGGATCAGTACAGTCAAACGAGTGACGCGCACAATTGTAAAGATTGTGGCACCCAATGCTGCGAAGAGTGCGAAGTACCCGAGCCAGTGCAGCTTACTAGTGTGCCCGCAGTGCTCTTCATGGACGTGGCCATGAACACGGAGCAACCGGAGACCTTGGACTGCAGTGTGAATACACTTAGTGTGGGTGTGCCGGTGTCTCGGCATCAGCAAACGGATATAGTCAGTTTGATGACCACATGCAGCCAGACAAGAAAGGTCAAGCTGGAGATACGTTCCACGCAGGTCGAATTGCATCTCACGTCGAGATCGACGGAATGTTCGCTCGAACAGCGTCGCACCATCAGTGTACAAACTAAATCGTTGGTGCAACTTCGGCAAAGCTTTGCCCAAACAACGCCGGAGAATGAGAAGGACATGGAGGAGGAGGAGACGAATGCACAAAGTGCGGTGCTCAATATAATTATGACCTCCATTGGGCACCAGAGTGAGATGCTCTACAGCTGCCTGCAGTCGCTGCAACAACTGAGTGAGTTCAAGGAGCTGGAGTTGGAGAAGCAGCGCTTAGTCGAGGTGCGAGCAACGGTTGTGACAGTGACAGTGGCAACGCAGGTGCCGGAGCCGGAGCTGCGGGCCAAGTCAAGCGAGACAGGAATGCAGCTGAAGAAGCCAATAAAGGTCATGCAGCTAACCGTCAAAAGGTAAGAAATAGTGTTCACAACACCTAGTGCCTCCTCATCCACCCACACCCGCTCATCTGTAGAGCTCAAGCACGTAGCAAGCATCGCTACTGTCTGCACATGCAACGCAACAGCAAGACCATGAGCAAGGCCTGGCAGGGCCTGATTCAGCCAAGGAGGAGTGAGACACAGATGCAGACGCAGACAGAGCCTACGCCCACGGAGTAGGTGTTTGACTAGTCGAAGCGTCATCAATTCTTCTATTTGTTCTCTCTCTCTCTCTCTCTCTCTCTCTCTCTCTCTTTGTTTATCTCTCTCATACAGCCTCCAGTGGACGCAAACGGAGAAGGTCATCTGCTTGGTGGCCAGCACGCAGACGGGGCGCGAGAAGAGATTCCTCTGGTTGGGGCACAGAAACTGAACTGAATGCGAATGCGAATCGTAACTTACCAAAGCCAACTCCAGTTGCCGACTCTCATTGTTACTCCTGTTCTTCTCGTTGTCGTTGTTGTTATTATTTTAGTTGCACTCATTTTGATTAGCATAAACTTCTTGCTTGTTGTTGTTGTTCTTGACACTCTTTGTATGCTTAGTGCATCGTTTGCTGGCGCCAATTCGCAATGCCCAACTCCTCCAGTGGAATATCAATTAAAATACTTTGCAATCCGCAGACACGTCCGCACGCGATTAAATCTCGCCAAAGACTGAATGGGCCATCGGCTCGGCCGTCCGACCCGAAGTGGCTGCAGTTTATTTCGGCTGTGGCCGAAGCCGAAGCTTCGACTTCGGTTTTTTGTTTACCTCGCCTCGCATCGTGTCGTCTTGCTGTAGTTGTTGTTGCCGTTGCTGGTATGCAAAGAACCAACAAAGAAAGCAACGACAACAACAGCAACAACAACAATAGAAAAGTCACGCTTAACGACTGCGACTGCGACTTGGTCTAGGCCAAAAAAAAGAAGTAAGCAGAACATGCAACATGCGACCGCGACGATTGTGGCATGTAGAAATAAAGCATGGCCGAAAAGCAGGCACGTCTGTCTATCCACCTCCTCTCTATCTCTCCTTCTTTGTCTCAGGTGGTGGGGGGTGTGAACGCGAGACAACTTTGTGGCAGAGTTTGCATCCCGATTGCAGGCCATGCTGCAGCGCCAGCCTCAGCTGATTGATTGTTTGTATGTGCACGCCCCTGCAAAAAAAGGGTTGCACTTTAATTGAGATTTATTTATGGCCACAACAACAACGGAAAGAAGGACAAAAAGCTGCTCGCAATAATAAGCCAAGCGCGCACAACTCTCTTGGCAACTCTGGCAATATTTGGACAGCAGCCGCAGCCAATTGAATACTTCAATTGTGTTGCGATTCTTGTTGCTGTTGCTGTTGTTGTTGTTGCACTTCAGCAGCACAAAGCATAAGGGGCAACGGCAGTTTGGGCGTGGATTGGGCGGTCACCCGGTCGACCGTTCCTTGTTGTCAAATTGTTAGCAGATTCTTTGAACGTGAGTCTGTGTGTGTGTGTGAGTGTGTGCGGGCTGGGTGGGTGCTGCTTTTTTCTGACTTTGACATGGCAACTAACTGTCTGCTCTGCCCGCCCTGGAATGCACTACAGTTGAAGTCGCACTCGCCTCTGGGGTTAAGTGGCACCTTGGGCCACGCTCCACGCTCGACTCGCAGCACAAATTGGAGCAGCAATCGAATCCACTGGCTGCACTGCGCCACTGGCCAGCGAACCAGAGCCCGACGACGAGGCCTCCACTGCAGGCAACGCGTTGTTTTGGGCTAGTTAAGCTCAATTATACGGTGCAAATTTCGTGCCATGAAACGGAAAACTTTCACTCGGCAGCAGAACAAAAGCACAGACATGAACAAAGAGCAAAAACAAAACAAAAAACAATCAAAATGGCGACGGGCCACAAATTAACAGGGACAGAGAACAAAAGGAGAAATGACTTTGGTTTCCTTCCGGTCGCGCGAGACGAAAAAATTGGCAAAATATGAAAAATAGAGAGAATGAGTGTGCTATAAAAACAACCACAGCGCAGTAAATAAAATTCAAAAAGAATTTCCAATAGAATGCTTGACAATAACGTGTAGAGTTGCCAGCGTGACACGAGTAATTGTATGTTAACTCCGAATTGCAGAACATAACGAACTTTAAGATGAGTAAGATCAGTGCTGCCAGAATTTTCGAGAAAAGATAAGTCAAATTATGTTTGAAAAAACCAAATTGAATAAAGTTGTAATAAAAAAGTAAGGTTGGAAAAATTTTTGGTTTCATGGCGTTTATCCTTATAAACGAAATAATACGATAATTTTAAATGACTAAATGTTCCATAACTTTTGGGTACAGAAAAATTACTAGTTCAACTAGGGTATTCGATTATTTGCATACAGTTTGACTTTGAAATATAACGTTTGAATTGATGACTTTTTTCTTATTTCGTCTATAAGCATCAATGGATCGAAAATATTTTGTCTCAAGCTTGCGGTTTTTTGTAAAATACAGTTAGAAGTTTAATTTTCGTATATACTTTTTCTATTGAAACAATTGAATATTGGTATAAACATTCAAAATTGTTCTTGTAAACAAAAACGAAACTGTCTTCAAACGGGAATCCATATACAAAGTCATAAAGTAGAATAAAGAACAAAACATAGCAGACACTCAGAAAAAGACTATTTTCTCGGGATCGCAAAGAGGGAGCGTCATGTAAGGTCATTAAAGAACTGACCATAAATAAGACATAAAAATGCATGCAGCACGGGATGAGGTTGCAAGTACGGGTACCGGTATGGATACTGGGTATGGGT
The DNA here is from genome assembly GCA_018151435.1 of Zaprionus africanus. Classification (NCBI taxonomy): domain Eukaryota; kingdom Metazoa; phylum Arthropoda; class Insecta; order Diptera; family Drosophilidae; genus Zaprionus; species Zaprionus africanus. Next base: position 4,542,359 of record JAECXB010002309.1, on the reverse strand, counting down.
ATGGGTACTCGTCGTTTAGTTGCAAATTTTAACAAGAGGCTGCAAATGATTAATGTCAATAAAGCGCAAACTCAGCTCCGCCAGTTTCAGTGCCACAGTGAGAAGGCTTAGACAGGCATTTAGGTCGTGAACCTGCGCTTGCATAGAAAGAAAGAAGAAAGAATTGAGGACAGACGCAGACACAGACACAGCATCACCAGCTGATCCTCAGAGCGTCGTGTGGGCGCAATGATGGTTCAATTGGTGTCAGGTTGGGTTAACAGGCGGACGTGGCCACGGGCTGGGAAATTCAATAAATCGAAAATGGCAGGGATGCTGAAGTATAGGTTAATGATAAGTTGAGCATGCACTCCGTGAGGCAGCACATTTTCGTGAGCAGGCACACTTCTCTACACACACACACACACACCCAATCACACTCGTAGAGGTAATTAGCCTCGCTCTAATGAGGCACTTGAAAGTACGTTGTACATATGTATATGTGCAGATACATACATACATTATAACAATGTTTATTCATCGTTTGGCACCAACTGCAGCCCTGTGGCAGGTGATGAATGCCTCTGCTGCATGTCACGCACACGCATGTCCAGTCGCACCGCCAGACGTTGACAATGCGGTGTCTCTTAAGTACATATCCAACATACATACCTGCATAGCTACGTAACCTGCCACATCACTGGGCTTGGAACGCATGCGCTGCTGCTGCTGCTGACAGGGGAAACGCCAGACGCTTGACGCCTGACGCACCGACTGGCTGGAAAAACCTTTGGCCGGGAACAACGTCCACAGCATGCTAAGTGATGCATCTATCTCAAATAGCGCACAATTGTCACACTACTTGGCGATTTAGCACATTCCTAGCCCCCACACGGGGATGGCACCAGCCGCAAAGTGGAACGACTCATTTGGCAATTTAGCTAACGGCAACGCTACATTTAAACCATATTTGGCGGGATTCTTAACTCCGAATATTCTTGCAATGCGGCGCAGCGAGTTTGATTGACGCCTGCCTGTCAATCAGTACATTTAATTGAAGTGTTGACGCATTGTCAAATTGCATTTGGATGTATGAAAGCTGTGCAATTAGCTAAAGAGAAAACTACTAATAGAAGTTTAAGTACACACATCGTTAGATACATTTGGCACAGTGCTGTCAACTTAGCTGCTTTCCCGTCCAATCTAGCTCTTTCTCAAAGTTACATAGCGGAGAAAAATCGAAAATATTGCAATATTTATTTTTAATGCAGTACAAATAAATAGCTTTAATTTCAAGTACAGTTCTTATTTTAATATAATTTCGCTTTTTTTTGCACAAAAATTCTGGTAACTTAGATATAGCATCGCAAATGTTCCATTCAATTTCATTGGCGTTGCCAGATAAACAAACATCGAAGACAACAGTGTCGGCGATACCGCTATCGATTATATCATCGTCTGCGCAGCTTATTCGATAACACAGTTGGATGGTAAACAAACGCAAATCATGAAAAGTATCGAAAAATTTTAGAGCAAAGTGAAAATTGTGCGAGAAAAAATACAAAATAAATGAGAATGGCTTCAATAGAGCCCACACAAAACAAAACATGGGAATTGTCACTGTACGAGCTGCAGCGCAAGCCGCAGGAGATAATTACAGACAACACCGAAATTGCAGTATCGCCACGCAGCCTACACAGCGAACTAATGTGCCCCATCTGCCTAGATATGCTCAAGAAAACGATGACGACCAAAGAGTGTTTACACCGCTTCTGCTCGGACTGCATTGTGACAGCTCTGCGGTCGGGCAACAAAGAGTGCCCCACTTGCCGCAAAAAGCTAGTCTCCAAGCGCTCACTGCGTGCTGATCCCAACTTTGACTTGCTCATATCGAAGATATATCCAAGCCGTGAAGAATACGAGGCTATACAGGAGAAAGTAATGGCAAAATTTAATCAAACACAATCTCAGCAGGCGCTTGTCAACTCCATCAACGAGGGCATCAAACTGCAATCACAGAATCGACCACAACGTTTCCGCACCAACAAGGGTGGCGGTGGTGGTGGAGGAAGTGGTGGTGGTGTTAGCAGTGGAGGCGGCGGCAGCAACAATAGTGGAGGTAGTGTTGGAGGAGCCGGTGGCACACGATCTGGGTCCAATACAGTACATACCCACGACACGGCCTCCAATGATAGCAATAGTAATACAAATGGCACGGATCGAGAGAACCGTGATGCTGCGAGCTCCGGCGGACCGCCAGCTAGTGCGGGGCCTGTCAGTGCCGTACCAAACAGCACAACTACAACAGTGCCGCCTTCATCGGCTGGTACTTCGGGTGCGAGCACCTCATCGAGTCGCATGCAAGTGGATGATGCATCAAATCCACCTTCGGTGCGCAGCACACCCTCGCCGGTGCCATCTAACTCGAGCAGCACGAAACCCAAGCGAGCCATGTCTGTGATGACCTCTGAGCGATCCGAAGAGTCCGAGTCGGACTCGCAAATGGATTGTCGCACAGAAGGCGATTCCAACATCGATACCGAAGGTGAAGGCAATGGTGAGCTGGGCGTCAATGATGAGATAGAGCTTGTCTTCAAGCCACATCCCACGGAGATGTCGGCCGACAACCAGCTGATCCGTGCACTGAAGGACAACTGTGTACGCTACATCAAGACCACTGCGAATGCAACTGTTGATCATCTTAGCAAGTATCTGGCAATGCGGCTTACACTGGATTTGGGTGCGGATTTGCCGGAAGCCTGCAGGATTCTCAACTTTTGCATCTACGTCGCACCGCAGCCGCAGCAGCTGGTCATCTTGAACGGCAACCAGACCCTGCACCAGGTGAACGACAAGTTCTGGAAGGTTAGTTAATCACCAGACTGCTTTTTGAACTCGAAACTAATCGCAGTCTTCTTGTGTTTGCAGGTGAACAAACCCATGGAAATGTATTACTCGTGGAAGAAAACCTAAGGACTTAGTTCGCAGCACATCAGCATTTTAAGGCATTCACAGGCGTAGTTACAAGGCAAACATTTATTTCAGCAGTCGAAATACTTATAAACATGTATATGTACAGTTATATCGTATCGTGTGCTTAACAAGAATATACATACATATAATATTAAAAAAATATATATATATTTAAATTGTAACAATACAAATCGGTACTATGCGGGTCTGGAGGATTCATATGTTTGATAAACTCTACGAATTATTACAGTGTGGGTATAGACTAACCGTGGGACGGTTTCGATGCACAACTTGACTAAGCATTGTGACAGGATTCGAATAATTATCTATAAACTGGGAACGAAAATGCATGTGACGAGATTTGGTGCATTTCAAGCCGAATATTATCTTAGTTTAGATGTTAAAGCAGTGGAATCTGAACACACATGAGGCACCTTTTGACTCGACATGAATCACTTGGGCACACGACGCATCTTAGCAAGTATTGCATCTCGGAAATCCTTGAACTCTCTGCTCGCCTCGATCTCATTACGACATCTGCCCTGAATGCGCATAAGACCCAGATTAATCTCTGTGCGCTGTCCCCCCAGTGTGCGTCTTGTTAGATCTTGTTCTTGGTCATACGACAGTCCCAAATCACAGAGCTCATCGATTTCATCTTGAGCGAACGTGTGATTTGATTCCTTCAAGAATTCATCGCACTTCTCATATATATCCAGAAACTGTTCGATCTCGCCTTTGTCTCCGGTTCGCTGTAGTTCCAGGTAACGATGTAGCAGCCTTGTCGCATCTCTGTCCAGCAGTGTTTGTTGCACGCTGTTTGTTATGTTATAAATGCGGTGCACTTCCTCAACGGTCATGTCCGTGCAGCCGCAAAAGCACTTGATCAGCTGCACCGTCTTGCTCTATCCATATGTATGTAAATAGATGTATGTATGTGTGGGTTAGTTATTGTTTACCTTATCAGCTTCGCGTATGTAAGTGGATTTCTATAACAAACCTTATAGGAAGATGTTGCCATGATAAAGCCGTAAAAGGATAAAGTTGTTCCGATTTATAGTTCTAGTCCTTTCTCCGCCTTAATCGACCTTATTGTACAACTCCGGAGCTTAGTAAAACAGCGGTTGGGGCAAAAAACGCATGATGAATGTAGTTTAATAAGAACCAGTTCACTTCAACCAGTTCTATCAGCTGTGCTAACAGAATGTTTATTGGCTGATAACATAAATGTTAAAAAATATCATAACATTTTTATCCAATTGACAAGCCCATTTTTTTTTCTTTAAATAAAACTCGACATTTTTGAATTAAAGTTTTATTCGAGTGATAAAAACATATATATATTTAAATATTTATTTCGCCAGCTGCCGTCCGTCCGTCTGTCTCTCCTTTGTAATCATTTGGCGTTGGTTTTACAAAAGATATATTCACTAAATTCTTGAAGATCGCTTAACATTGCAATCTTGTTGACGCTGCTTTGCTGAATTTGTTGAATTACACGATTACTAACCGATCGATCACCGCCAAGAGAGCCGCTTAGCTCGTGTCTCTCCCTGGCACCAATGCCCAAGCTCCGCAAATCGTGAAACTCATCCTCTGTTAGGGGCTGTGTGGGCTCACCAAGTAATATTTGGCACTTTTGATATATTTCAATGTAAGTTAAAAATGCACTGTCTCCCAATTCCCGCTCCTTAACGTATTTCACAATCTCATCAATAGCTTTCTGATCTTGAAGCAATTTACTTGGGCTTTTTGTGAGTGTAAAGATTCGTTCGGCTTCTTTTGGATCCATCGTAAAAAGCTTAAAGTTTGTACTGCAAAAATAAATTTTGACAGTGTATGATAACAATGTTAAGTTGAATAGGCCAAAGACAATTATGGTTTTTATAACAGTTTAGAGCAGGTTACTAATACATAAATCGAGTAATAAATGGATTATTTGGTAATTTTCTAAAATTTCTTTATGAAACGAATGTTATATGTATTTACATATGTAAATGTCTATAAACAACTTTCACTCAAATTCTTCGCTATTGCTTTAAAAAGTCCAAATATATAAATATAAATATATATATATATAAATATAAATATATAAATATATCTAAATATGAATTTAAAATGTATTCTATTCCCTGCTTTATTGATTGTGCTAACTCACGCTTGTGTTGCATTCTGCGAGTCGGCTGTGTTCAATCCGAGTTCCGATAGACATATATCGATGAACACAGCTGCCCTGGTACGCATAACATCTGCTAATGGGACAAGCAGTGCAAACTCAAATAAGGCCGCGGATCAGCACCATCGGGCGGGAACAGGGACCTTCCCTGTTAACAGCCAGATCGGTCGCCGACCCGTGGTTCCCGTTTGAGAGAGCACCGTTTGTACCGTCGGCAGATGCCCGAATGCCCAGGCCAATGCGACCACCTGCATGTCTTTCAAACAGCAGTTAATGTCAAACGAACGGTCGGTGCAGTCAACACTGCAAAAATAATAAGTGCGTGATTAGATTTTGCAGTCCCTTTATATTTTTTTAATTAATTGTTGTTGTGATTTTGTGTGTGTGCAGACGCAGCGTTCCACGGACCACGGACCATCGGAAGATCTACCTCCCTGGTGAGTCTGTTCCTTGCGGGGAGCAGCAAAATCTTGTATTTAAAAATCTGCAAGTCTGCAGACACACCAGCCGCGGCACACATCATCGGCCGCACGTGCCTTTCGAGCCACCATCTCCGCGGCCTGCAGGCCACATTCTGCCTGCAGGCCTAGCCTTTCCATCCAGGCCAGATTACCGGCCAGGCCCAATAGTTCCGATCCAGGCAATCCTCCATCAGGCCATATGTACATAAAGTGACCTGAAAATGCCAAAAATGTCCCATTAGTTATAATTTAAAATATTATTGTCATTAGTATAAGTTTTGTGTTAGGTTTTGTTTAGGAAGTTGTGTAGGAAGATGATAGGAACAGGAGGATTAGGAAAATTTAAATAAATGTATAGATGTTTAACATGAGTCATTAATTTACCTTTTCTAGGGGAGATGGGGCGGCCTTAGTTGGCCTGGAAGGGATTCGCCGACTTGGGTGATGCTCCGAAACTCCTGAGCAGGAGCATCACATGGCTGGGTGGGTGCGCGGTGACTTGGCTGTCACCAATGGAGTTGTTGTTGTCCTTTGTGTTGTAGAGTAGCTTGTATCTGTAAATAAATTAAAGGCGTTATAAAATATGTTAAAATGCGTGTTTTTATATCTGTTTTTGGTTTGTTTACCTTTTGTCAGTGATGCGTCTTTTGTGTAAATACCGATGACTATCGGTATTTTGTGCGGACTGCAGGGCTGGAGGAAGAACCCCTCCCCAAGTGCTCTGAGCTAGCCGGCACGGCCCTATCGACAAAAAAGCAGTCCGTAACACTTGTTAAAGTTAACACACGTCTCTCACCTTCGATGAGCAACATAAGACTGATGTCATATACGAAACGCGCAAATTTTTGTCTGTGGCCCCACAGTGTGGGGGCTACTTTCTTATCGCACACACATACATATACGCGATCAATTCAATTTGAGATTACCTGCATTCAAACATTTCTGTTTACATTCGGCTGGGAAAGTTAAACATTTGGGGCAACTGCAGATAACCACATAATCTAAAATTATAGTTCAATTACAACAATGTAAAATTCAACTGGTAATGAAAATAATAAGGAAGTCTTTATTTATCTCAAATTAAAATTAAAGTTTATGAAATTATAAATTGACAATAATATCTACAACTTGGATTTCAGTGCCTTCATAAGTTTCTCCAACTTGAGCGCTTTTTGGAAGTCTCCGTTTATCTTGAGCTTGCCGGTCATGTAGGCTGGAGCCGCCTTCAGCTTGCCGGAGAACATGTCGAAAAAGTTGTTGGCATTCATTGAAAGTGTGGCATCTGGAGCAGCTGGTGGGTTGCCAGTTCCGCAGGCGCCAGCGCCATTTTTGAGATCCAGGAACCATGTGCCTTGTTCGGCCCCGCTGATGTTGAACTGGTAAACAGCCTGCGTCTTTGAAACTATTTCAGGCGATAGCAAAGATTCGATTTTCTTAAAGAGCTGAGGTATTCTTTCATCTCCAGAAGTGGAAGTAGCTGCTGCCGGTGCGGCACTCTCGGCTGGGGCATCCTTCGCCTCGACAAAGAAATCGACCATCAGTTTGTCAGCATTTTCCCGAACGCAAGCGTAGTCGGTCAAATCCTTTATTCCCACAGACTCAAGTACCTCATCGTCGATGAAGAACTGTCCCGAGAACTGTTTGGGTTCCCTCGATAGTATGGCATAGGCTGCGTCGGCCATAACCTCGGGCTTACGTGACCAGCTGGCGCTGTCGGGGCCGGTGAGCATCTCAATCGCTGCCGTGTGTATGGCGGTGCGGGGCCAAAGTGCATTCACTGCAATGCCGCGATCCTTGAACTCTTCTGCCATGCCCAACACGCACATAGACATGCCGTACTTGGCCATGGTGTAGGCAACATGGGGACCAAACCATTTTGGCTTCATGCTAAGAGGCGGGGAGATGTTGAGGATGTGTGCGTGATTGCTTTTCTGCAAATAGGGCAGACATTCCTTGGACACCAGGAAAGTGCCACGTGTATTGATGTGGTGCATAAGGTCGTACCGCTTCATGTCAGTGTCGGGTGTGTTGGTCAAGGAAATGGCACTAGCGTTGTTCACAACAATATCGATGCCACCGAACTTGGCCACCGCATCTTGGATGGCGGTGCGCACTTGCTTTTCATCGCGAACATCGACGACGCACGGGTGGGCTCGTCCCCCAGCCTTTTCAATCTCTTCTGCGGCCGAGTAGATGGTGCCTGGCAGCTTGGGATGTGGCTCTGCTGTTTTGGCCGCAACCACAATATTCGCTCCATCACGGGCTGCTTTCAGTGCGATTGCCTTGCCAATTCCTCTGGAGGCACCGGTAATGAAAAGTGTACGTCCTGCTAATTTACCAGAGTTAATCATTTTGTAATTGAAATCCCGAACTGGTCGCTTTATAGTGTAGATCTGCACTGAATCAGATTGAATCGCGGACAATCAATGTTGAAATGAGAAAGTCCAAAGTGCAAGCAGATCGCAAACAACAGGTCCAAAGCGTACGTAGTACAAGAGTTCGGTCCAACTCAACTCTGTATACGCTACACCAGACCCTAAAACCCATGACATTGAGTGTAACTATAACTGAATAACTATAAAGTCAAGTATTTTCTAAATGCAATGGATTAAATAATTTCATCTTCATAAAATGTACATATTTTCTTATATTTGTATTTAAAAATTTAAATTCCTTATGTTTATGCCGGCGCTGCCATTCGCTTATTTTGTGTGAATGGTGGTTGCAGTGTGAATGTCAATTGCAGAGTTGCAGTGTGAATTAAGAATAAAGAAGAAGACTAAGAGAGCTGCGCTATTTGTTTACAATTAATACAGATAAGAAGATTACAACATTTAACATAAAAAATAGTAAAATAATAATACATTAAGTAATATTTAATGGCGGCATCACGTTCGCGGCGTCAAAATGCTGGCAACAAAATTGCCAAGCTGCTGGACGAGGAAGAGGACGATTTTTACAAAACATCGTATGGCGGATTTCAGGACGAAGAAGGAGATAACGAATATGTGTAATTTTTGAGAGAATCAAAACAAACTTAACCATATAAATAATCAACTTTAAATTATTGACTTTAAACAGACAAAAAGACGAAGAAGAGGATGTCGTTGATTCAGATTTCAGTATCGACGAGCAGGATGAGCCCGTGTCTGACCAAGAGGAAGCGCCCGAGAAAAAACGTAAACGTGGTGGTGTTAACACTAAAGCATACAAGGTAAGTGGACTTATATTCACATACAGCACTTTAATCTAACATTTAATTATTTGATTTAAGGAACCTGTAAAGCCTCCCGCTAAGAAGGAAGCAAAGTCCGCAACAGCGCTCCACAAGAAACGTGGTGCTGGCGGCGTCGTCAAGCGAAGAGTACGTGCGCGATTTACTGTACTTGACTCCGGCCGCAAATCCATTCGTACATCCACTGCCATCAAGACACAAGCAACGAAAATTCGTCTAAAGGAACTGGACGATGCACGCAAACGTAAAAAGAAGAAGGTGCGTGTGGAGGATTATATGCCAACACAGGAAGAACTCCTAGAGGAGGCGAAAATAACCGAAGAGGAGAACATAAAGTCACTCGGTATGTTCATTCGATACTAATTTAGCTATTCAACAATAATAATAAATGATAAATGCCCACAGAGAAGTTTCATAAAATGGAGTCGGAAAAGAAGAAGACACGTCCAACCAAACGCGCCTTCGTGGGTCCAACTATACGCTATCATTCGATGACCATGCCTGTCATGCGTAAGCCCACACGCACGACTACATTGCCACATGATCCCAATGATCCGGCATCAAAGTGCGAGCGCACATTTGTGACCTTCGAAAATGATTTCAATGACAAAGCTTTTAACGCGATTTTCCGACCAAAACGACCGCCAAAGACGTCGAGTGGTATCTGCCCCATTACAAGATTGCCGGCACGTTACTTTGATCCCGTCACTCAGCAGCCCTACTACAGCATTCAAGCGTTCAAGATACTTCGCGAGGCATACTACATGCAGCTGGAGCAACAGGGAACCAGCAGCGATCAGCCCGAGTTGGCCAAGTGGATGGAATGGCGTAAACTGGTCAAGGAAAATCGACAAAAGGTGGCGGCCACAGCAAACAACAACAAAACTGCCGAAACTTAACACGTCGTACATATATTTATTTATCATTTTATAAGGTATAATTTCAATAAACACATGCATTTTACTAAAATTATTTTTGTATTATCTTAAGAGACCTCTCCCTGGTGCAGACAAACTAATAGCTTATGCTTTATCCGAATGTGTGGGGTAATGTATTTGAACAAGTTAATCTCTAGAACGTCTAACAACTACTGGGAAACATACAAAATCGGGCACATATCGAAAACAGTTATTCATATTCATATTCATACTCATTTATAAAACTTAACATCAACTACGTATTCTTTAAGACCTGCTAACATATAGTCGCTTTGCTAATTGAAGTTAGTATGTTCTCAAGGCTGACCTAAAGCTCGTAGGCTCGGTCGCCGTTCTGTGATTGTTAAATAAGTGTGTCTTCGTCCTGACCCTCGAAGACCATGAGAAGCGAGTGCTGCGAGGGAGAACGACCTAGAGTGAGGCCGCCGAGCGAACCGTCTGGAGAGAGTAGACCGGTCTGCAGGCTGTTGTTATCCCGATAACCGGATGTGGACGATGTCTGCGATACCGAGTCCCAGGATATTTCACCCAGTGCCTTCGCCTGATGCTCCTCCTGAGACAATGAAGTTACCTGCAATGGGCGTGATTTGTAATTGCTATGGTTTCGGCATTTCTTTGGAGGCACTCACTATGCTTGGCGGCTCTATAGGAGTTAGGCGACTTCGCTTCAGCCTAAACGTCTTGCGACTTGCCGCCTTGGAGCGCTGCAAACGTGAACGCGTGTGATCCCCCGAACTGTCTTCGGCCGGGCTCTCGGGTGAGAGCGGCGTTGTTGAGGTTTCGCCCGACGAGTGTCGGAACTCGACGGAGGAGACAAAGCGCAACTTCGGCGGCTGTGCCTTAAATGGCGCCTGTTGCAGAGACTGCGAATGAGAGAGTTGAGAGGCGATTCCCGGCGGCAGCGCGGAGGCTGTTGCCATGCCATGACCCGAGCTGCTGGGCGCCGGACCAACCAGCGTTGGAGCCGAGCCCGCTGCCACCTCGCCGCTGTGACTCTCGCTGGTCGTCGTATGATGGTCGCGCCCTGTCGAGCTGCTTGAGAGAGATTCGCGCGGTGGATGCAGTGTTTGCTGGGAGAGTGTATCGCTGGGAGTACAAATTCCACCAGAGCCACTGCGCGAATCAATCGGAACAGCAGAGACGTGCGAGTGTGTGGCCTGACCAGTTGTGGTGCCGGTGAAGATGGAGATCAGCGAGGGTCGCTGCTGGGATTTGTGTGCATCGGCGGCGCTGGTGGCAGCTGGTGTATCGCTTTTCTTCTGCTCCGAACTCTCGCGATCTGTGGACACTGAAAGATCTGGATGAATATGTAATTCTACTTAATCATTGTCTGGTTACCATATCGCTTATCCTCCAGTTCGTCACGCAAATCGCGCAGCTCGCGGGCCAACTCCAGCAGCAGGGCACCCTTGGACTTGAGACCACCTTGCGGCGGTGTGCCGCGTAGTCTCTCTCTTATGATGAACTGCATGTGCCGCTCGTGGTCACCAATCGGAGGTTGAGAGATCTGCGAGTAAATCAGAGTCAGGATGTTGTTCAGCGTGTTTCTTGTTTCTATCGATTCTCACCTTGTGCAGAATGAAGGGAAGCAGCACAATATAAAGCGGCGTGCGATGGGTCACCACGAATTCCATGAAACTCCAGAGATCGGGGGCAGCCTCGTTGCGTCTGCCCAGGTCACGCATGACGCGCACTATGCGCGGCCATTCGCTGGACAGACGATTCTCGAAGCAGATGCAGACAATGCGCAGTGCGAGGAAGGCAGCCTGATAGAGAGAGCCAGAGATGCGAGCCGGTCGCTTGGCATCGCGACTTCCGGTGAAGGTCAACGAGCCGGCACGTAGATCACCGGTGACTCTATTGATTTGAGACACTGCTTGGCCGGTTCGTCCAGCCGGCGGACTCATGGCATTCAGTACGGCCGTCAGGAGGAATTGAACATCGGTCATCTTGAGCTCACCGACATCGGAGACACCACGACCGGAGCAAACCTTCAAGCACAGTGGCATGATCAGATGCATTAGAAATCCTTCGGCCTTTTCCTGCGTGGCAAACTCGGCACTGCCGCCGCATATCTGAACCAGAGAGAAACAGTCGACGGGACTGACCACTTGCAGTGCCACAAGACGCACCACCGCCGAGCAGAAAAAGGCCGGCGGATTCTGAGACATGAGCGCTGCACCTGCGCTGGATACGCCCTCGGGTATGCCAGTGCCGGGCTCGTTGACAATCAGATTCTGTACGGTGCTGATCAGTGTCTTCATCTGTTGCCAGTGAAGCACATACGGATGCTTAATGATCGTCTCATGGATGCCCTTCAGCAGTCCGGCTGCTGCCTCCCAATCTGTATTGCGTCGAATCGATGGCTTCTTCGATATCTTCAGGAACACCTTGTCGATGCGTCGCAGCACGGTGACCAGCGCGTTGCGCAGTGTATCGTTTGACCACTCGGCACGTGGCAGCACCGACTGCATGTACCGCTGCAGGCCACGGCAAGCCATCGACTCGGGATCGTACGGCGATACCTTGAGCAGCGAATGCGCAATGTCCGCCAGCCGAATGTGGCACTTGGCGTCCAGGACCTCGGTGGGTTTGTTGTCGTTCGATGGCAACTTTTTAGCCAACTCACCCAACCGGGTGGTGGACTTGATTAGGAAATCGGCCACCACCGAGAGCAGGACATCCCTGGGACGACGGTATTCAGTGCGTATCATTTCAGAATCCTCAGCTGAATCCATCATGTTCTTGTTGCGCGGATCTGTTGCATATTTCGTGTGCGACTCCTCCTCGAAGTCCATGCCGGGGGAGCAGGGCGGACCGCGGCTACAGTTGCGCTGCGAGGATCCCTTGTGCTCCGGACTGTTGCGATAGGGTCCGTTGTAGCTCTTGGCCAGCCCTTCGCAATTGTGCACCATGGTGCGTATTGCGACGGCCAGTTGGAGTATGATGTCGCGCTCGGATTTGCCCTGCAGTGGAATATAACTGGGCGATTGGATCTGCTGCAGATAGCAGGGAAGAATGGCCTCAAGGATAATCTACGAAAGGCATCGATAGGAGTTTATTGTGGGGAAAGCACACAGTGGGTCAGTGGGATGGGGGGATAGTGATACTTGCCAGCATTTGATAGCCTCGAGTGCTCTCCGCCGAGTAGGAGACCACCATGACGCACAACGTGATGCAGTCCAGCACAGTGACGTCGTCGTCCTCGTCGTGGTAACAAAAGTCAATGGCCTTGAGCGGCTTGGGCTCCTTGACCAGCTCGGCAATGTTGAGTGGATCGGGTGAAGGATCCTCCAGGCTGAGCAGTAGATTGAACAGGCAACTGGACTGCACCTTATGTGCCTCGCCATAGGTGCCATCCTCGTCGGTATCGAGTATGGCCGAGACCGAGCCAAACATCTGCAGGATGAAAGGCTTCCGATTGAGCAGATAGAACTGCTTCACGGCGTACTCGATGGTGGTGGTGATCAGCTTGTTGGTCTGATGCAGCGAGTACACCTGCAGCAAGGTGGGCATGATCATGAAGTAGCCATTGGTCGAGAAGATGTTCTTGAAGTTGAAGGCCGCATTGATGAAGGTGGCCATGACATAGCGCATGATGCACGAGTCCTCTGCATGCAGGATGGAGGCACCGGACAGTACGTTCAGGAAGAGTTGGATGTCCGCCGAGTAGGCAAAGTTGCCGGCCATGGCCTCAAACATACGCGCTATGAGACGCACCCACATGAACTTGTGCAGCACGTCCAGGCCGAGCAGCACCTTGCCGTATTCCCCGCCATGATGTAGATCCAGATCCACTTCGAGCGCTTTGCGCGGGAACGAGGGCAGCTTCATGAGCTCCTCGTGCAAGAAGACCACACGTTGCACCACCATGTCCACGTTCTTGAGAATCGCCCACGTCAGATGCACCTTGCCGATCTCGACAAACTTCTTGGTCAGCTCCTGTTTCTGCAGAGCCAGATAGGATTCCTCTGGCCGCATCAGCACCAGCCGCACCTCCGGGTACTGGGATCGCTTGAAGAAGTACAGATCACGTATGTACCAATTCGGGTTGAGTATCTTGTCTGGAACGATTGGATAATGTCAGTTTGAGGTCGTGGATTTGCCTCTGGATTACTCACTGCTCTTATAGTCCACCAGGCAGTAATGCGAGATGCACTTCTCATCGATGGGATAGTAGTCCAAGGCCTCCTTCAGCAGCTGGCAGAAGAGCGTATCCTCCTGGACGGGAAACTGCGAGGGAATGTTGTAGTCATCGTCTGCTGGGCCGTGCACGACGATCTTCTTGGCCGCTGGCACGTTGGCTGTGAGCAAGATCGAGGCATCGCACTGCTCCTTGCGCAGGATTTGCTTAAGATCCTTGAACATGATGCCGTGCACCGAGTGCACAACCATCCAGAGTACGGACAAGGCTGATCCCACAAGCTGCAAAGAGATGCGATGAGTAATCCAACCTAATCATGTGAATCTTCGGGACTAACCTCCTGTTTGAGCTCGTTGGACGAACGCACGTAGAACATGATGTAGCCAATGATGGAGTTGTATAGTGCAAAGGCGGCCTGTTGCGGTAGGCGTGGCACAAAACGTATCAGATGACGCAGCAGCTTGAACATCTGATCCTGACGATCGCGGGTCAAGCGCTCGAAGACATAACGCAGAAACAGCGCTGACTCCTCGACCAGGCACACCCAGATGACCTGGTAGGCAACCTCATAGACGGAATTTCCATCCGATCCGATGGCTGCATCGTCCAGGCAGCCAACAATCTGCATCACCGAGGAGCAGAGCACCGAGGGGAAGAGCGAGTGGGCGTGATGCAAATGCGACGATGCTCGCGTGCCGTCCAGATCCTCTTCGATCTCGTGATCCTCATGCTCCATGCCTGGCTCGTGCGAGGCCTGTTGACTTATCGGGATCATGGTGATGAGGAAGCTGTGCCGCTCCGCCCTCTGCTTGTCCCTTTGCTGGCGCAGCGCATTGCGTATGGCTTCAGTTTGCTGCATCTTGCGGCTCTTGGTGGCGGTCACCAAGGAGCGCTGCGGGGGCAGGATGGAGTAAGAACAATAAGGAGATTTGATTATTGATATTGCTGCACTTACGTGTCTATCCTGGTTGAGTGTCATATCCATATCCTTTGTCTGCTGCACTGGCATCCATGGAGGATCCACCACGGGCAAACTCTCAATTCCAATTTTTGGCGATGGCAGTGTGAACTCAATTCCACCTGGAGGCACCTTGAAGGTGGCATCATGTGCATTGTCCTCCATGCGTGGCCAGACATGAAAGCGGCACTTCCACAGCACCAGATAACGTTGGATCGCTCCAATGCGTACGTCCGGATTCTTGTTCTTCAGAGCACGTTGCATAATGTCGAAGGCGAAGTTCTGTGCCTTCACCGAACCCATCAGGAAGACGGCAGCACTCGAGGTGGCCGTATCGTGATTCGTCTCCAGCAACAGCTCCCAGGCGGCGGGCATGGCCTCGATGACCAGCTCCTCGGTGAGTACCACAGCTCCCTTGAGCATTGTGGCCAGCGGAAAGTGGAAGAGATTCCTTATGTGGATGCGTATGAACTTGAGAATTGGCGGCTCCTCCAACAGCTTCTTCTCCTTCTCCTGTCGGAACGAACGTGCCAGCTTCTCAGCCATCTCAATGTCAGGATCATCGCTTATGCTGCCGTATTTGGTTAAACGATTGTAGGAGACTGATCTGTAATCTATCTTCAACTCCAACTTACCGATCCTTGCGGGACAAGCTGTCCTTGCGTTTGGACGGAGAAGTTTGTGTGGAACTCTGCTCGGAGACCTTGCGCGTAGAACGCGGCCTGGTCGAAGGCTTGGGAGCACTTATAACCGTTGGCTCCACCGTTGGATTATCGACGTCAAAGGTGAAGCCGAATTCCTCGCCATAGACCTAAGTAAAAGAGAAGTGGGTAGAGCGTATTCTGGGTGAGCTGCAGAGATTGTTTCCCGTTTACCTTGCGAGTGGCTTTAATGAGCCTTGTGCAGGAGCGCATGTGGCGCTTATAGCAGAAGGGATGACAGTAGCCCTTGTGGGTGCAGTAGTAGTTATAGCTGGTGATCAGGTCGATCACTGCCTTCAGCCAGGGCATGTTCTTGGCCGTCTCATCGTTCTCGTTCGAATCCGTAGGCGATTCAGGCTGCTGATCGTCGCTAAGTATACCGGGGGATTCCTCGCCGCCACTGACCATACCCTGCTCCGAGGTATCACTGCGATCCGATAGGGAGGACACCTTGCGTCTCGATTGCGTGTTGACTGCACAGAATTAAAACCGGAATTATATAGAAAGATCCAACTGGTTATATACATATTTATACATACAGTCCGTTTCGATCTCCTTGCTGTCCTTGGTATTGCGCCGCAGCTTGAGCGAGCGACGCTTGAAGGAGCCGCCAGTTGTGGTGGCAGTGCCACGCCGTAGCAGGAATGGACGCACTGCCGACGCGGTGGGCCGTCGGGCTGTAAAGATTTGGATAATGATGATAAAGTGCTTTGAGGATGCGCACAATATATGTCTCTCTGTCTGTCTGTCTGCCTCTTTTTGATTAATTAAGTCTCCTCTATCTCTCTACCTGTGGACCAATCTATCTGCCTCTCTTTTTCTCGGTCTGTTGGTATGCTTGTTTTGCTTGTATGTCTGTCTGGTTCTCTGTCTGTCTGTTTGTGTATCTTTCTGTGTATGGCTGTCTATGTCTGCCGGTCTGCCTGTACTTTTGTATGGCTGTCTCTCTTTGTCTATCTCTCTCTCTTTCTGTTTGTCATTCTGTCTGTGCCTGTCTTCCTTCCTGCCTGTCTATCACTTTCTATGTCTGTCTGCCTGTATGTTTGTCTCACTTTCGGAATATGTCTGCCTGTCTGTTTCTATTTGTCCGTCTGCCTGTCTCTCTCAGTCTGTATCTTTGTATGTCTGGATGTTTCTCTTTGTCTATCTCTCTCTCTCTTTTTCTGTCTGTCATTCTGTCTATGTCTGTCTCCCTGCCTGTCTGTCTGTCTGCATGTCTGCTTGTATGTCTGTCTCATTTGCTGAGTATGTCTGCCAGTCTGTTTCTGTCTGTCCGTCTGTCTATCTCTCTCTGTCTGTCTATTTGTATGTTATGTCTGTCTGCTTCTCTTTGTCTATCTTTCTTACTCTTTGTTTCGCTATTTGTCTGCCTGCCTCTCTGTCTATCTCTCTGTCTGTCTGTCTCTGCCTGTCTTCCTGCCTGTATATCTCTATTTCTGTCTGTCTGTTTGTATGTCTCTCTGTCTCTGTCTGTTTGTCTGTCCATCTGTCTCTGTCTGTCTTTCTGCCTGTGTGTCTATGTCTGTCTGTATCTCTGTATGTCTCTCTGCCTGTATCTCCGCTTTCTGTCCATATCTGTCTGTTTTCTTGCTTGTCTGTCTAACTCTATGTCTGTCTACATATCTTTCTGTGTTTTTGTCTGTCGCTCAGCCTTTTATGTATGGCTGCCTCTCTGTTTGTGCCTGTCTCTCTGACCGTCTCTCTGTATGTCTCTCTGTCTGTCTCTCTGCCTGTATATCTCCCTGTTTGTCTTTCTGGCTCTGTATATCTTCTTGCTTGTCTGTCTGTGTCTTTGTCTGTCTCCTAACCTTTCATGTATGGCTGCCTCTCTGTTTCACCCCTGTCTCTCTGTTTATCTTTCTGCCTGTATATCCGGCTTTCTGTATGTTTGTCTATTTTACTAATGTATTATTTCGTTTCTCACATTATGTGCATATGAATCCCTATTGTCTGCCTGTATTTCCGTCCATGTCTGTCAATCTATCTGTCTGTCGTTATCTCTCTCATTGTCTGTCTGTCTACCTATGCACTTCGACCTGTGTGTATCAAGAACATCCTTACCCTCTTCGCCTTCTTTGGTGAGAGTAGTGTTGCTGCTGTTCTCCGATTCGTTGTCCGGCTCGTGCAGCACAAAGGAAATCTTGCGCTCCGTCTGTCCGGCACCATCGTTGCCCGCCGCAATGGACTGCAGACTCTGGGCCGAGGTCTGTGAGTGGCCCATGGAGCTGAGAGCCATGGACCAGCGACGATTCGCCTCGCGGTACACCTTCTCCCACGGCGCCGGTCTGTCCCGGTGCATCATCTTGGACGTCTTCGGCAATGTGATGTACGTGTCGCGAAGGAAGGCCGTAATCTCAAAGAGCAACACGCAGGCAATCAGCTTGAGTGCGTGCGGACAATCGTTGCCATGTGGATTCACCGAGGCCTCGTCCAAGAAGTCCTCCTCCTCGTCCTGCTGCAGCAGTTCGCGCTGCTTCTCCGGATCCGTGAGACTAGCATTGAGTGCCTCATACTGCAGGCGCTCGGTAAAGAGAATCTCCTCGAGACGCGCACCCACCATCTCCGCCCATTGATGAAACATTTTTCCGGCCGCACGCAGCAAGATGTGCGTGCGTCGAGCACTCGTCTGGCTGGCCTGATGTTTCATCTGGGCGGGGTTGATGTTGGCACCCGAGGCGCGATACCCACCTACGTTCTGCTTCATCCAAATGGGCCACTGGCCCTTGTTGCACAGATGCACAAAGTGCGCGCACTCCAGCAGGAATGTGGCACGCGAGACCAGCGGCGCTTGAGGCTGCAAGTGAGTGGCAAACATGGCTAAGGAAATCTCTTGAAGATTACTACACTGCAAAACATACCAGGTCCAGTACGGCAGCAATCAGCTGCGGATCAGGAAACGTGCCGGGCGCACATGTCTCCAGCAGGAAGGAGAGTCGCAGCATGCCGACACGCACCGGCTCGATGGGCACCAGCTTGCGCTCCTTGAGGATCACCACCTCGGACTCGCGTGGTCCGTCGCACATGTCCGACGAACTGCGACGACTGTAGTCCGCTGTCTCTTCGATGCCGCCCACCTTCTTCTTGCCCTTCACAATGCCGCCGAAACGGTTCAGCCGCCGCTCAACGCGTCGCTTGGCGCGCTGTATGGAACGCCCAATGCCGTCGCTGGAACGACCACGCTGAATCTTCAGCGAGGCGTGCCGCATGAATGTGGACGATATCTCGGGATTTAGCGAGCCTATCTCCAGGTCAATGGACGACGCCTCCTTGGGCGTGCCGCGAAACCAGCGCACCAAGCCGCTGAGCCGTCCCAGCGAATTGCGTTCCGAGCTGGACGTGGAATCGGAGAGCAGCGCCCGCTCGCTGTGCCTCGGTGTCAGCGTAGGCCTCACTCCCGTGGTGCGACGCCGAAAGTTGCTCAACGGCGACTGGCTGGTCTTGTAGTGCTCCTCGCAGGGTTCCGTTTCCAACAGGCTCTGCAAACATGAGAGAGAGAGGGGGAGATTAGCAAAGTGCTTGAGCAGCACAAAGAAGACTCACCACGGCGCAGGCAGAGGATGTGCTGCGTTTCTTGAGCAGCAGACGACGCTGCGAGCGATTGTCATCGTTCTGTGCGCCACCCTGTGAGGCATCCGCCTGGGGAATGTGACTAAGGAGATGCGAGTAATGTACAAAGGAAAGCTTCAAACTGATCCATCAACAAAACTCTTACCGTATCACGCGTGTGGTCTGCGATGAGGGTCCCTTCTTGTGAGGACGCGGAGTGACTGCCAAGATGCCGCTGAGCGCAACCAGACGAAAGGGGCCACCATGGGCACCCTTCACATAGGTGACCAACTGCCTTATGTCGCCGTAGAGTGCAACATTTTCGGGTGACTTAAGATCCTTGCTCGCGTCCACAAATCTGCTGACCAACTGCTTGAAGACGGCGCCAACCACTTGAGCCTCTCCGCCTCCGCTCATGCCGCCACTAAAATTGGTCGAATAGCCGCCCTGACCTGATACACCGCCAAGATCGGTGTTAACATTTTTATATCCACTCTGACGTTTATGAGCTATTGCATTGCATCATTATATACATACATATATACATATACAACGTACGAGTATTTGGCATATATATTTTGTGACATTGGGGAAGTTACAAGAGGATACAACTCAAAAGCATTAGCCGAACTCATCGCATGCAGAGACATACTTAGAGAGAGATACTTAGATAGAGTGATAGAGAGAGAGAGAGAGAGATGGAAACCACACACAGAGTTCACACACACCAAGAGGAACGAAATGACAAGCACGAAAGCTACAGTCGAGTCTGCTCGACTGTGTTATACCCGCTACACACTTAATATGTGTGTTCTATGCTTAGCGTATTTTGTGCTGCATACTTTGCAGCTGTTTGGCAATCAGTGCTTCCTTAAAATTATTTCTTAAATATCTTTTAGGTTTATTATCCAATCACAACCAAATTTTCACATCTTATTTAGGCGTAGATTGTTATTGTGTTTTCTTTAAATAAACAGACATGCTTTACAAGTATGCTTGGCATGTGGCTTTTAATGATTTAAGGGTAGCGGAAAGGGGCGTGGACAGAATCTCGAATAAACTTAAGCTGCGTGCAATAAAAATACATATTGACACCAAGTTTGGTAGCTGTAGGTATTATAGTCTATGAGATATATGTTTTTTAAAAGACGGACAGACGGACAGACAGGTAGACGAACTTACGGACAGACAGACAGACAGACGAACATGACTATATCGACACAGCTGATTAAGAATATATAATATATATTTTGTGGTGTCTCTCACGACTTCTTTAGCCTTTTAAACTTTTTCATACTTGTCTTAAAGTTATCATACCCTTCTTCCCACATGCGTAGCGGGTATAATGTGTCGCAACTGAAGAGCGTAGCCAATGTCAAAATGTGGCAAAATTTGAAAATCAAAATAAACTTGCAATTCTTTTGGTTATTTGTGCATTTTGAATTTCATTTCAATATCGAAAGCGAAACATTCGGCAAAATATGATAAGAATTTCTTTCCTTTTGGTTTCTTTTTTTTTGTTTTTTTTTTGCTTTTGATTATCATGACAGAACTTACTCAGTGGCGACAGCAGTGAACTGGGATCCACACAGAAGGCGAGAAAGGCATGGAAGTAATCAATCAGCTCCGGCAACGGGGAGGTCTTCACCATCTCCTGCAGGAAGCGCTTGGTGCGCTGCGAGGCCTGACGCAGCATGCGCGACAGAATCTTCTGGCACTGATTACGCAGAAAATCAGCGGGCGGGCCACGAACTCCTGCAGGGGATATCACATTTGATATATGTATATGTACCCTAAGTTGTCAGGCCATGCTCACCATCGTTGCAGCCATGTGGACAGCCCAGCACTTGCAGGGCTCGCCGTGTTATGCCCATGGAGATCTCGTGCGCATGCTCGCCCAGCTTCAGCACGCCCATCTCGATGAGCAGCTCGCAGATGTTGAGCCCAGCCTCGAGCACGCGCAGCGAACAGACCTGTGAAGGGTCTCGCTTGAAGACGCAGCTCACGGCGAGCAGCACGATCTCGTAGTCAATGCCGCCATCGCGTGTTATGTAGAACGACGAACCGGGCGCCTCGGACTCATCGACGCCAGTGTAGTCGATGTGCGAGTCTGTGTGGGAGCGCAGCATGGGACCGCGATAGCGTATGGTGGTGCTGCCACCTCCTGCACTGCCGTTGCCCCCAGCGCCGGCAACACTTCCGCCATTGCTCAGTGCATCCAGTTGCGAGTCAATGGAACCCTGACAAGGAAATTGAATTCAAATTGAACGGGTTGCACTGACGGCGACAACTCACCTGGCGCTTCATGTAGTCCGGCGAAGGTGTTGGTGTGTGCTCCGTCACGGTGATGATGGGATTACGCGGATAGAAGGCCTGCGCACGTGGACCAGTTGCAGTCGTCGTCGTTGTGGAAGTGGGCGGTGGCTTTGCGACCTTGGGCGGCTCTACGTATCTGTAAAATCTAGCATTTTGTAGGACACATGCGATGAGCATAATGTGCAGGCATTAGTCAAACAGGAAGTGCGATTAACTCGGGAATGGAAGCAGATCGGGAGGGCGAAGAAATCTAAATGTCTGGGGAGTGTGTGCAGGCAAACTCTTAGGTGAGAGAATCGAAAGATCCAGAGGATATAGAGGAGGAGTATAGTCAGGCACAGAGTTGGAGTAAAGCATAGACAGAGTTGTGGAAAAACTTTGTGTACGAAGAGGCTTAAGGCGTGTAGAAGACATAGGAGACCAAAACTCACCCGCTATCAAGCAGACAGCTGGTTGTTGAGTTCATAGAAGACAGTAAGTAATACAGATTATATATATACAGGGTAGATATAAGTAGTAGAGTCTTCAGTTGAGTTGAGTTGAGTTGCGAGACATTGTTGAAGGTTCAAAGCGAGAGCTGAACTTACCTCAAACTCGGCATGGACTTGCCCTTGATGAGATTACTGGCTGGCTCGCGGGTTATCATGGATGCCGAGCGCGATAGCTTCTTCTCGCCCGTGTCCAGACTGCGATGATATTCCTGCGAAATTCATAGATAGATAGATAGTTAGTAAAGGTTTTAGCTGAACAACTTCAGCTAACAATCAACTTGAACGCAACAACACATGAACAGTTTCGATATTTATCGGGGTGAGTATTAAGGGGTGAACTATCGCATAATCATAAGCAAAGAACGCGTGCTGTGTAACTGATCAATGATTGCTATCGGCTTACTGCATGTTGCAGTGGGATCTTGCCATTGGCAGAGTTTGTATCGAGCCCTACTTTTTCCAGGTTCTTCTCCGACTTGGAGAACATCTTAGTCTCGACGAATGCCCGCAGATCGGCCATTTTGACGCGCTTCTTCTTCTCGCTGCCACGACGCTCCGAATTGCTGGGTATCCTTTGGCTTTCCTCTGCAAATCACAAATGTTTAATGCGTCGAATACTTAACGCCATGCAATGAATTCTTTTAGCTTACCAACAACGTTGACTGTCGCCGTCTGGTCGGGTATTTCAATGTAATCCTTGACCACTGAGCTGCCGGGACTGTCGCGACTATTGCTGCCCGGTCCCTGGTACAGTGAGATCTCGATTTGTGGTATGGGCAACGAGTTGGAACGCTTACGAGGTTGATTCAAAGTGATGGCGGCTTCCTCGCCAATTTCACTGAGTCTAAGGAGGCAAAAAGATATAGATTGACATGAATTTTATCATCAGAGATTGTGCTACCTATTATAGAGGTACTGCAGACTCCAGAAGATGCCCTCCTCCTGCCAGTGGGAGATGAAGAGGCAGCGCAGCACGGCCACATCGAGGAAAGTGGCTGCCGAGACGTCCGCCTTGACGCTTTCCGACTTGTCCGACTCGGACTCCTTTTCAATGGACGCGCTGCGTTTCTCCTTCATGGAGGCGCCACGCGTCAGTTCCTGCTGATCGAACTCGAACTTGGTCGACGGCACCTTCTCCTTGTCCCGCGAATTCATTGACTGATGACTGCCTCGTCGGCTCTGCGGCTGTTGTTGCTGTTGTTGCTGTTGCTGTTGCTGCTGCTGTTGTTGTTGTTGCAGCAGACTGGCGTCGGCCTGCAAAGGAACACGGAAGGGATCAACTTATGAAGCCTTAACTATGATCTGGGTACTCACTGTAAAGAATGAGTTGTCCATTAGCTGCGGCGCCGAGGGCAGTCGAAAGATGACAACGCGTTCGTCCTCAATGCTGGAGGCTTCTTCGGGTATGGTCTCTGGAAAGAATTCCTTGGGGGAAGACACCCAGGAGCCCTAACAAGAGGTAGCAGTTAGTAGAGCTCCATACCATGTCAGTGCAATAGACAGACTCACCTCCTCGTCCTGCTGTCCATAGTCGGTGATGCCGCTCTGTGGCGAATCCGCCTTGGGTGACATGGCGTCGGGTCCCAGCGAATGCTTGCGGAATATATCTGTGGAGCCCTTCGGAGTGGGTGCACAGAGCAGATTGCGTGCCTTGGGCTTCACGGGCGCCGTGAAGCAGGGTGCACCGGGCGCACGATTGTCCCACATGCCCTGCCACAGCTTGATGCCATTCTCGAGGCGAAAGTTCTGAAAGTCCGACTCCTTCAGGTGATGAATGATGGGTGCGAAGAGGTACACAAAGAGCTGGAGATACACGCATAAATTGGGGATTAGCAATCGAGTAACGGAAGTGAGGAACTAGAAGAGAACTCACAGTTATGGTTGGCACTGAGAACAGATATTGATCCATGGCCTTGGGCGGCTTGGGCTCAGCTGCCTCGGCCAGGCCCAGTTCATCGCCGCCCTCATCGTCGGCGCACTCCTCGGCGGCATAGAGCAGTATCCACTGCATGGTGTACAGGAGTTTCGTCTCCACCGGCCCGATGGCCTGCATATCCTTGACGCGACAGTAGAGCAGAGCGGCACAGGCGTGCATCACGTGTGGCAGGGCGCCCTGCAGCAGACGCCAGCGTGGAATGGCGCCCAGTGCTTTGGTCAGCGGTGGCGACAAGCCGAACTGTATGTTCTGCACGAGCACCTTCTCAAAGGACTGTAGAGAGAAAAGAGAAAACAAAGAAAGAATCTCAGAGAATAAACTCCTGCCTAGAGCAATCTATCTTCCTACCTTGCAGGCTTCCTTGGACTCCTGAGTTGTGGCAAGCCGAGCAGCAAATGGAGAAGATAATATGGAAGCTAATTAGTTGGGTCTGATATAGTCAGGTATGAGATCAAGATGAACTAGCAACTATGCAGCGAAATAAGAATTGCTAAAGACTTGAAATATATATACGAAAGACAAGACACAAGCTACAACAGTAAAAGATAAGTATACAAAAGCATCATTATTATATTATACAGTTATACAAGTGTTAGTAAGGTATATATAGTATATATATATATGTTATATAGAGCGGTACATAGAACATTTATCACTTACATGGTGTCCCGGTGCATGTTGACAAAACTACATTCAGATTCAGACAAATTGCGAGAGATTTTACAATGTACAGTTTGTTTGTTGTTATTGTAATTGTTATTGTTATTGTTGTTGTTATGTTTGAAAGCGTATTGAGGGGGGTGGGGAGGCGTGTTAGTGAGTTGTAGAAAAGAAATTGAAAATCGAATGCAAAATGAATAGAGAAAACACATCAAACATCAAATCGAATTTATTATCGAATTTCGAGAGAGCATCAAAGAAAACAAAACAGTAAGAATAAACTCAGGATCACATATATAGTCATATATTATATTTATATATACGATTCGAAATTGTTCCGATAGGTATGTGCCAATGGTACAGGTACACACACACACACACACAGTCCATCCATCCTTACAACAAACACGTATAGCGAATTTACAGCACAAGTTTTTCTTTCTCTCTCTTGCTTCTTGGCAGCGTTTCTTGGCGAGATTTCTGTTGGCCAATTGCCCCCATATGCTTGGGATTTATCACTCTGCTGGACTCTCTACGCTTCCCCACATACTTACCATGCAACTGGCCTCGTGCAGCTTGCCCAATCGCGGCCTGATGAACGGCGCTATTTGACGCCAGAGAAATGTCTGCACGGACACCGGCAAGCCCAGATCCTGCAGTCCATCATCCTGGTCAATGTCAAAGTCATCGTTGTTGTTGTTCGGCGTCTGACTGTTGTTGTTCGCCTGCAGATTGTTGTTGTTCGTTGTTGTTGTTGTCCCAGTTGTTGCTGCTGTTGCATTGGTCACCATGGTGGCCAGCTGTGAAGTGAAAAGAAAACAAAAACAGAGCACAACACGAAGGTCAGTCGGCACATGCAACAAGTCGTGGCGCGGAGTCGAGTGGAGTCATTCATAAAAAATAAGTGGCATGCCACGCCAAGGGATTAGCATGCCAACAGGCTTAGCAACAGGTATTTGCGTGCGCAGGCTCAATGGGGGCAGCCCCACCCCCAACTACACCTCGCCAACGCGTCTAGGTCAGTGCCACAACAGAGCGAAGCATCTGCAGCATTCGGCAATCAGTCAGGCGCATCTCGCCGCAGCTGAGCTCCAGCCGAGCCGAGCGAGCTCCCAATCAGCTGCTTGTGCTGCTGCTGCTGCCGCGCAGAACGCAGACTCCGGGCTGACTGAGTTATAGATACAGAATTGGGTTTTCGGTATACATGCAAATTTGGGGCAAAGAAATTTTCACACAGCGACTTATATAACTTTTCACTGCGAAAATTCACATTTTCACTCTGCCAGTTTGCTGTGAAATTGTCTCGCAAATTGTCAGGGAATTTAACACGCACTCAAATCAAACGCTGCCCTTAACGACTTTGGCCGCACCCAATTGAACAAACAGTTCAGCCGAGAAGGGTTTGGCTTCTCCACTTGTGCTTTTCCTTTGTTTGCCTTCAATTAGTTTAGTTTAGTTTAGTTTAGTTTATGTTGTGTGCACATTTAACACACTGCAAAGCTCTGTCTTTTTTCTTTTCTATTATATTATTGTCCCTTACTTTGTCTTTTCCTTTGTCTATTATATATTTTTCTCTGCCTTACCTCGATTTGCGTGTGGCCAGTTTCGATAACGTTGACGGTTGGAGCGTTCGGATGCAACTGGGACAAGCGTCGTTAACTGGCGACCGATTCTGAGCTGAGCGTCGTTATCCTTCTCGTTCTCGTCGTTGCCAGCAGTGCGTATACACACTCACACACACACACAGACGCGCACACACAGACATCCTTGTTAAGTATACGCACAGCCACCCCCAAAGGGCTGCTCAGGCCATATAGGGTGCTTAGCCACTAGATGCCGCAGCGTAGCAGCTTCACTCACGCTGGGTCACCCTGTATACTCTATATGTGCCCATCAGACAGTTGTCCATTGATAACACACCAAGCTGCCTTTTGCGAGGGTTGAAAATTGCGTATACGCCGTGTGTGCGTGTGTGTGTCGCCAATTAAACGTTCTACTTATCATTAAAGCCATTGAGAAACCCAACAAGGCTGGTAAGTTAGCTAAGTGGAACAACCAAGTGGAGTTGCGATAAACGGAGTATTCTCTTACTTTCATCAATGGGATGCGCAATTTCATCTGCGCAGCATTGGAATCCCCCTTAACAGCTGACAGAGCCCAAAAAGGCGGCCTACTTTCGGTGTCAACATGGCCCAGTTGCGGCAACAGGTTGTTGCATTGTTTCCTGGCAATGAGGCTGCGCGGCACGAGAGAGCGACAAAGTTCGATGAGTTCGGCTTGGCACACAGCTGAGCTCCCAAACTGGGTCATGAAAGGGGGGCCTGTCTCTGGATGTCAAGGACAAGGACTGCCTGCCGGATGCTAAGGTTTTTGGTCTTTGCGCAATTTATGCCTTTTAAAGCAAATAATCTAAAACATAATACGCCATAATATGCCTTATATACGGAACTATATACGATATTATCTACAGCTATGTATAGACATGTGTGTGTGTGTGTGTGTGTTTGCGGGTATTTGGGAACAGCCCACACGAAAATGCGTTGTACATTATTGCTCCGAATAGATTCATTCGGTGTATCTGTGTCATAGTTTTTATAAATAGCGCACACACATTGAGTTCTCTGCAGAGGCGAGAACACAATTGGATGCCTGGCGGAGACTACAGTGAGCGCTAGTAATACGCCTTCTATGTAGATGCGCAAGTGAGAGCGCAATACAGGAACAGTAGCATGCAGAATTGGGGCGAGGAGAAATGCGGGAGGAAAAAACAAAAATATTACGCATATTGCGAACGTCTTTCAGCAAAACATTCAACATTCAGAATGATAACATGTTCGATAAAAAATGTGCGAGAGAGCTTGCCAAATGGACGATCAGGGTCGGTATACAATATATATATACATACATACTAGGGAGATGTACAATATGTATGAGATTCGAAGCATTTATAGTTATTCCTGCGTAGATCTCTCTTGGCCTCTTCTGTTGCTCTGTCCGTTCGTCTGTCCGCCTGTCCGTGTGTCCTCTATGAGGGCCCAAAAAGAAAAACAATAAGCCCAAGTGTTAGCCAGCATATTATCGGCCAAATCGTGTGTAACATCAAATGATATTCAACACTATGCGGCGGAGAATGCCACAAGTGATTATTATTTTGCAGTCGAGGGAAAACAGAAAAAAGAAATGACTTAAAAATAGACCGGAGAGAGGGAGAGAGAGAGAGCGAGTGTGTGCGCTTCCAAAGCAGCCTCTCTTCGCATAGTTCTCGAGAGCAAGAGGGAGAGAGAGGGAGGGAGAAAGGGAGCGAGATACAGTGAGAGAGGGAGAGCAAGAGGGCATATGAAAATACTGCCCAGATGAAAGTAAATTCTTGCCAGCATATGTTTCTATATCTATCTATATGTATCCCCGCGCATACGTATACTTATGTAGGCGAGTGTGTAGCCCACAGCCTTGTGAGCGAGTGTGTGTGTGTGTGTGTGTGCGCCTCTCGCCTTGGTGTGCGTCGGTTAGAATCGCCGCTGGCTATCACCTCAGAATTACCTTGCCGTGCTGCCACTGACGAATAGCGTTCAGTCGAGACCGAGCTCATCCGCGCTACAGTTGCTTTTCGCATTCAATAGACAAAATGGTGAGTGTGTGAACTGTCGGACATTTTCTTCAAAGGAAAATTCTTGTGATCGCACTGAGAAATCCAAATTCAAAATCAAATTCAAATCGAAATAAAAAATGTGAAAATTCTTGTAACTCATCAAATCTTACTTTCTTTCCGACAGGCTGATGTTCCAAAGCGTGAAGTTGAAAGTAAGTTGACCCCGCAACCAGCAAAAAGGATTATTTCGCTAACCTCAAAAAAAAAAAAAAAAAAATCTCCATCAATGAATAAAACAACGAATTAACTCATTAAAAAAACATAAACTCAATAAAACTCATGAAAGGCATTAAGGCAATGCAGATGAGGACTAAGACTATATATGATTTCATATATTCTATGCACTAAAAATACCGAATATCGAAAGAAGTGATTGCATAATGTGCGCGTGTGTATAACAGATAAACCCGACATTTATATGCATACATATGTATGCGCACTTACCGCTAAACTGTTATACAAAAGACAGAAGAGCGTGGGTTATTCTGCCCGATCAAAATCACAAAAACTATATATCAAAAATACATATTTCGTAATCACGATGAAACACATCAATCACACTCACACATGCATATAATATATATGCATATGTACATGGAAAGTTTTCATAAATATCATATATATAATTATATATATATTACGATCTCATAATCGTATGCGATGATTGTGAAAAACTATAACTAACGAAATACGCTCGCAATGGAAAATTTGTGTGTATGTCTGTTGGAAGGGAGATCGCGTTGGAAGTTGCTCTCTCTCGCTCTCTGTCTCTCTCTCCCTCTTTCCCTCTCTAGTGTTGAGAGAGCATGATCTAATTTTGGCCAAGTTATTTCTTGGCATTTATTTTGGTTGGAACGCACTGCCAAAGAAAAACTAGGCGCCCGTCTGACTGACTCTCTCTCTGTGTGTGTGTGTGTGTGTGTGTGTGTAGGATAAACGAAGGCGTTCGGGTGTCGGATTACGTATACGTATGCTCTTCGCGCTGGCAATGCTCCCACGCACACATACACACAGACAGAGAGGGTATCCAATGCGCCGCCATGTCATGATTCTTGTGATGACCAAAAATGTGCGTACCCTCGATTTCAGGGTTATGCAGTTGACCTCATTCGATAGGTTCCACAAGAGAGACAATTAAAACGAAATAATAAATAAACAAAAAACATTAAACAAATAATAATAATAATATTAACAACAATTAAATCAAAGTAGTCAATATTTGAAACTAATTTCGATATGTTCTCGTGCAGATGTCGAATTCGTTTTCGAAGTTATGGGCTCTCCCGGTGAGGGCATCGATGCCGTCGATCTAGGCGATGCCCTGCGCGCTCTGAACTTGAACCCCACCTTGGCTCTGATCGAGAAAATGGGTGGCACCAAGAAGCGCAACGAGAAGAAGATCAAGCTGGACGAATTCCTGCCCATCTACTCGCAAGTGAAGAAGGAGAAGGAGCAGGGCTGCTATGAGGATTTCATTGAGTGCTTGAAACTGTACGACAAGGAGGAGAACGGCACAATGCTGCTCGCTGAATTGCAGCACGCCCTGTTGGCCCTTGGTGAGTAACCCCCTCCCCCTCTCCCCTCCCTCCAATTGATCTCAATTGATCTCCAATTAACTCATGTCTATCGTTTGCATTCTTAGGTGAGTCCCTCGATGACGAGCAGGTCGAGACTCTGTTCGCTGACTGCATGGATCCCGAGGATGATGAGGGCATGATCCCATACTCTCGTAAGTATAAGTTGATGATTTCCTTCGTCTCTTGATCTCTTCGATCTATATGTAATGTCACTTTGTAAATGTTAAACATTTTGTTATTTGTATTCTTTACATGCACCTCTTGTCTACGCACACTCCACACACACACACTCCACACACACACCCGATCACAACCTGCCCGCCACACTCCTGTGTACTCGAATGTGTTACCTGTGTACTCTCTCTCGCACACGCAACCCATGCACCACCGCGCACGTGCCGTCTCTGTCGTATGCCACACTGTGTGACCGATCCCATAGAGTTCATCCAGCGCTTGATGAGCGATCCCGTCGTCTTCGACTAAACAGTAAGTTCTCGTCTGGTCTACCCGACTGTCTGTCTCTATCTCTCTTAGCTCTCTCTCTCTCTCTCTGTCTCTTTCTGTACTCTATGTCTTTCTATATTATTTCTGTTGATATTAATAATGTTGTTGATTTCTTCACGAATTTCTAGCATTCCTCGCAAGAATGTGTGACAGACCAGATCAGCTATAAATATCACCACCAACAACAACAACAAACAACAACAACAACACCAAACAAATTTATAGCAACAGCCATTCTCCATAGATGTTATATTCATCGCTAACTCTCTCTATCTCTCTCTCGTATATTATTTTAATTAAATTCTACTTCTGCTACTACAACTGCAAAATTGAACTTCAAGATAATATTATTTTTTAAAAAATAAAAAAATTTAAATTATAAAAAATAATGAAAGAAAAAAAAACTGAAAAACTACGTTTTCGTTCCAATTATTTTGTTGTTCGATAAAAGTTACTCGAGTTTTGTTTTCTTGTTTTTTTGGTTACTTTTTAATTCATTATTGAAACATGCAAATAAAATAAGATGCAAAAGCATAGAATATGTTGGGAAATACTCGTAGTAGGGCAATTCTTTTAATAGTGAGATGAAGGTTAAGCCGTGTCAAATTCTTGATCATAATCCTCTCTTTTTTATTTATTTTTTATATCAATGTATTTAAATTATATACAGCGGAGCCTGCGTCTCTGTTTTTTTAATTTATTTTATTGTTAGGACAGGATTTTTTATGAATTTAGGAAAAATACTTATTTGAAAGCAGCATCTGTTTGTCATTGAATAGAATTTTGAAATGGCGAGTTTGTTTAATAAATATTATAAAATAATTAATAAATAAAATATGCAACATGAAAAGAAACTTGAGTTAGCCGAGACACATTAGGGACACAAAAGGGGTTGTGTCTTGGAAACAAAGGGATTGTGTCTCGGGATTGCACTGCAAAGCAAGCAGAACCAAGCAGTGCGCTGCTTATCTAATGCGTTCACCCGGCACACAAATGAGTTTGTGTACTGGCTAACATTACTCTGTTAACGTGCCAACGACAACAGATGGCGCTTTATCGTTGGAAAAGCTACACGCACAAAGCTCAGCCGCCTTTCCCCTGCGACTGTACTAAAAAAGCTGCGTCGCAGCTTGCGCGTCTGCCGAGCTACGTTAATTAGGAATTTCAACGAACTGAAAATCAGTTGAAAACGAGATAACAAACGCTAAAGTAACCGAGCTCTGCGCCTACGCATAAAGTTGTTTAAAGTTTGAAAAATTCAATTCCATTCGAATTTGCAAATCCATCGAGCAAAGTGAATGTGGTGTGAGAGTGCAGCATAATTATTGTTAAATATACTATATGTGTGCAGATGTAAATAAATATATATACATACACACACAGATATCTGTTTTGTTGGCCGCAAACGTCTCTTTTTTTGTCTCGCGACAAGTGCATTCGAAGAGCAGCTAAGGCATTCCAAACGAAACAATTGTGAAAAACCATAAAATAAATCAAGGAAAGGGAGACGAAGGAGGAAAGAATAGCGAGTACACACAAAGTCCTGGCATCGGGAAAAAGTTAATACGCACATAAAAAGTCCTGTTCTGAGTGCAGTGCACACAAACACACAAGCACACTCACACACACATACACAGAAACACTTTCAATATGGCGGATGTCATGGAGAAAAGCTCTGTGCTGGAAGCTGCCGGGCCGGGCTCAACGCAGCCTCTGCCAGCGCAACTGCAACAGGAAGCGCAACTGCAGCAACAACAACAACAACAACAGCAGCAGCAGCTCCAACAACAACAACAGCAACAGCTGCAACAACAACAACAGCAACAGAAACCGGAGCCGACACAAGCGGCACGCGCTGGTCACGAGCAGAAAGGTAAGGGACCTCAGCGCTAATCACGCATACGCCGCGTATGCGCTGCACCTTTCCAAAATCAATTAGGCAATGTTATGAGCCGAGACAGACAGACAGACATTCAGGCAGGCAGCTATGGCTCAATTATACAAAGTGTGGCATTGACACACCCCCAGGGCAGGACACAGGGACAGGACATTGATGGTTATGTCTGTGGCACTGTCGACGAGTTTATTACGTCGATCAAGTCTGTCTGAGGAGCTGCGACTAAAGGATATTCTGTGCGGCTTTGTCTCGCCAGGTCCAACGACCTGCAGATGATGAACGCCTAATGCCCAGCCCTGACATGCATTGTGCGTGGGTGTGTGTGTGTGTGTGAGTACAGTTGATGGCGACAACGATAAAAGTTATCGGCAACTCGAGCTTGTGCCGCAGCAGCCTCTGGCCCTCTGTCTGACCCCCTTGCACCTCTGCCCCTTGTCACTGTTTGTGGTCGCTCTGCATGTGACCTCGTTTAAATTAAGCTAAATACGCTTTAGAGATGGTATCGCGACTTTGTCATGTGGTGTGCCAAGCACAATCTCATCCACTTGATCAAAATATTTGTAAAGTCGAAGTTTTCACTTCTTTTCTAAATTATTTCACATCGATTAAGCACATTATCTAAAGTTACATTTCGATGCCTCGTTTCGATATATCGGTTAACTGACATCTCTGTTAATAGTGTGACCAAAGCTCTGTGTTATCTTGAGACTTGAGAAGTAAACAATTTGTAGTGTGTTTGATTTGTGATAAAAGAAAGTTTATATAAAATAGATAAGCAGACAGCGATTAATATATATTTTACTTGACCTGTAAACAAGGCTAATGTGTTGTCTTCAATCTACAACGATTGTTTCTATAGTCATATATAATGAGAAAGAATCTTATAACATTGTACATAGTTTATGAAAATATACATTTTGGGCAATTGGTTCAACTACAGCTTTACCTTCTAATTTTATTTATTTTCCAAAAATGAAAGAAAAAATCTATTTTAATCAACCATTTCAAATTCGAGGAAAAAAAACGGTTTTTGTCATGATATAAGGGAAAAAAACATTTTTTTTGGTTTGAAATAAAAAAAAACAAGATAATGAAGACTCCATATTGTTATAAAACTATTAAACAACTCCAATTCTTTAAAAATAATCTTATCCTTTCCACGATCGCTAAAAACCTATAATTATGTACTTGTTCAGTAATATAGTAGTATTAATTTAGTACTTGAATAAAATTTTCGATTTAATCGATTTTCAAAAATTAAATCGCTGCATCGGAGAAAATAAAAAACATCGATTAATCGATTTGAGAATCGATTTAACTTACAGCTTAATTCTACTGATCCGATTCAATTTTACAAGCATATTATAAACATATAGTAGAGAATAATGTAGTAAATTTAGTTAAAATTGCTTGCAAAACAAACATCAGCAATGTCACACACATCACATACCTTGTGGGGATAAGACAGATTGCACTGTCTTAATAAAATACCCACTTAGTAATATCCGTATAAATACTATATACATTGATAGTAGACCTCCATTGATAAGATTGCAATTTTAATAGAGTATTTTCGCTTCGAATTGACACAAATTCAGAATGAATACGTTTGTTTTGTATGCCACACACTCGCACACACACACTCGCGCACACACATGCAGATACACCCCTGCCGCTGATTAAAGCAAATGTTTAGCTCAAGTGCAAACCGGCTCTGCTAACTAATCCAAGCAGCAGCAACAACAACAACAACGCCGCGCTATTGTTTTGTGCGCTTTTACCTTAGCGTTAACTGTCGCAACAACAACAACAAAGTCAAAGAGTAATAAACAGAGAGAAATAGCAAAACAAAACGGAATAAATATATAGTTGTTGATTGCTATCAGTGCTCCCAGCTCATCTAGCTTGCTTCTGTTGTCATTCCCATGAAGTCATCATGGCACCTCCAATGGATCTATCGCATTTCAATAGTAACATGAAAGTGTTTTCTTTATTGTGTGTTTGATAACAGGTGTCATGACAGAACGGTAACTGTTTATTTACCTACACAATGAGTACATTTCTCTTACTGTTAATTGCTCAGTGAGAGGGAGAGAGAGAGAGGGAGGGAGAGTGAGAGCGCTGTGGCACTTTAAAAATAGCCAACTTTGGCTGCAATTCTGTCACCTACTTTTGTTCGCCTTTCGCCTTTCAATTAGCACGAAAATTCTGCTGCCAGCTGAGCGACAATTTTTCATTTGCATTTTCCATTGATTTTCTATTCAAGTCTCTCTCTCTCTCACTGTCTCTCCCTCTCTGACTGCACTCACTCTATCGGGGGCGTGCTAGTTTTTCATTTGGGTTTCTCTTTATTGAAAAGACCATCACATCTGGCAGTTTCAACGAAACTCTGCTAATTGTTACGGTTTCCGCTAAATTTCATCGTAAAGCAATTACCAAACATTTAGCGCCATATTTGTGTTAGCCTCTGACACGCCCTGCTGCCCAACAACTGAACCACGAAAATCTATCACAGATTTTACTGCATTTTCTTGGCTACGCGTGGTTCCATATTTGGTATTAATTTTTAATTAGATGAAACTATTCATTCAGTCGTCTTGCCTGCCTAAGGGGTAACGAGTGTCGCTCTAAGATTTGTTTGTTCTTTAAGGTTTTGCTGGCAGACTTTTGCGATTTACAGCCAACAGCTGCGACCTTCAGTTTAGAATTTAACTTGACTGAGAGACTTAAAAGACTTAAGCAAAATGTACTCGTATGATATGCACTTCAGTGCATTAACTCCACTTAAAAACTGAAGATTTGACATAAAATTTTTGTCCTTCAGTCCGTCTTAGTTTTAGAGCTATCAACTAATTACGACAGGTATATCGTATAGTTGCTGGAGACTCTATTCAAGTTTTCTTTCATGGTAGTGCCACCAAACTGTGTACAATGCACTATGGGCAAAAAGTCCGAAATTTCTGCACTAGGTCCAAATTTATAGCTAGAGCATTCAAATTTTGCACATGTGAAATATTAATATAGAGATTTGGTTTTTTTTATTTCTTATTTAAACCACACCTTGAACTTCACCGCGGACTTCGGACTTTTTGCCAATAGTGCAATGGTTAATTAAGCATGGTCTAGTAAAAATTAGCCGAAATAAGGGTTGAAAAGCATGTCCAAGTTATCGAAATCTCACAATTGAAATATCTCACAAATATGAAGAACAATCACTCAAAAACGAAGATTTTTAGAATACAAATCTAGAAATCGATACAGAGACTAAAAGGTGGAAGAGTATTTAACTTTGGGCATCCCTAACGTGCTCTTTCTTTGTTGTTAAAATTTATGAATGGAAACGGGGCTGCTGAGCGCACTATACTATAGATATGTATAGCCTCTACAAAGGTATAATCAAGGCAAAGATGAGGAAGAGTTTTTGTAAAAAAGGACCCAATCCAATCTGCGCTTGCATTCGGATATGCATTGGGATAGTCCCAGTTACCCAGTTCTCAAGCAGATTAATGCATATG
This sequence comes from Zaprionus africanus, assembly GCA_018151435.1. Classification (NCBI taxonomy): domain Eukaryota; kingdom Metazoa; phylum Arthropoda; class Insecta; order Diptera; family Drosophilidae; genus Zaprionus; species Zaprionus africanus. The sequence continues at coordinate 4,506,703 of JAECXB010002309.1, read as the reverse complement.
TCATTGCCTCTCAAGGTGCAACTATTTATTAGTATGGACACTGTGCACAGTGAACATTTGTCAGGCTGCGCTGTGAGTGCGTCAAGTGAATAATAAGCGGGAATCGTTGCGGAATGCGGCACAGTAGTTGATTTCTCTTGATTAATTAATTAAATTTTCGGAACTGACATTTAAAAGTTTGATCAATAAAGCGAAAGCGAGAGATTAATAAAGAGACGATATTATGCAAATGTACAAGTGACACCCCTTAAAGGGGGAAAGGAGCACAGCAGCAGAGGAAGGGAAGTCTGTCGGGGTGTTGGCTTAATTGTTTTCCCTCGACAAAGTGTCGCTTGGCACGCGAATTGCAAACGAGTTGGGGGGCAACTCCCATTCATAGTTAACCCCCTTCTCCTTCCCCTCCTCGACGAACCAGTGAACTAACTCATTGACAGTTCATTAAACTTGGACTCGGACTTGGAGCACTCGGATTAGCTTTGATTTCGTTTCGATGGTGCACTTTCGCCGCGAGGGGAAGGTGAGCAGAGGAGTTGCTGCTGGGTGGCTCTTTGCCGGGTGGGGGGCAGGCTGATCTGGCGGATCGACTGGTTGCCCAATGGCAACCGCTTTTGGTAGCCATCGCATAATTTGTAGTTCTTGTTGTGGCGTGTCCATATCGGGGTGCGCCGTACGTGCGTGCGTCAATTGCCACATTTTGTGGCAATCAATAATCGAAGTGCGTCAAGAGTACAAATGTTAAAGCTAAAACTGGCCACGACACAGTGCGGTCGATGATGATGATGATGATGACTTGCCCAATGCGAGGCGTGTCTTTAAGTCCACTTCCATTTTCACTTTGCTTGCATCTCGGATGATTCATCATCTATTGCGTCGCAGCACAGCGTCTCTTTAAGGGCTGCAGTTGCATAAAGCTTGCTGCAGAGCTTTCATTCACGCAACCCTCTCAAAGGGATTCCTCAAGTGTCATTTGCTCGCTGTGCATCCTCCATTGAAATCTAGACTAAACTTGTCCTGCTTGTGCCAAATGTACACGGAGAAAATAATCAATGAGTCTGTCAAACGCAGTGAAAGCAAATGCCCACACACACACACACAAACACACTTATGTATATATACATAGTCGTGTATGTACTTTGCTTATGTACACAAGTGTGACCAAAGGGAAGCCAACAAAAAGAGGCATGCCGATAGATACCGAACGTCGCACCCCTGCACCCCCAACAGCAAGCAAAACAAATGCTCAACAGTGAGCAGGAGGAAGAGCGAGAAAGAGAGCGAGAGAGAGGCAGAGGGGAAGAGCGAGCGGTGGCGGCAGCAGCAGCAAAACGCCGGCAGAGCAGCGTGTCAGAGCGACAGCAGAGCAACCCCCGTTATGTGTGCGTGGTTACTTTAACCAACATCCGTTAGAACAATTTCCCCTCACAACCGAGGTGGGCTTTTAGCACAACAGCTGTAGTAAAGTTTTGCACCGCAGACTTATTTGGACAACAACCAAAATACGCGCTGTGGCTTAGTACGCCGTAAATTCGCTAGGTGGCAGTGGCGTTTAGTGAAGAAGGGCAAATGAAATTTTAGAATTTGTATTTTATTTGGTCTGTATTTATTCGGTGAATTAATTAGTAAATTTATTAATTTAATTATTTATGTATATATTTATTTATTCATTTATTTATTTATTTTTTTGTATTAATTTATTATGATACATATTTATTTATTATTTACTCAATGTATAGTAAAAGCAATTGACTCAATGATAGATGAATATTATAACTAATTGAATTTAATGAAATAAGAATCCAACACTCATGTTGTTTGTTAGGATAAAGAATTAAGTAAATAAATAAATAAGTTTGATTAATCATAAATATTTTCTCATTTTCCTTGCAGGTAAAAACTCTTATGGAATAAAATATAATGATTTAGTTCTTAAATGGCTTCATGGGCACGTAAGTCTTTCTTAGCTAACCAATTAACTCTTCTATGTAATAGATAATGTAATTTATAAATTGCAACAAACCCTAGTTGACTGTGTCAGCGCCTTTTAAGCTGCTAACTGTGCAACTAATCCCAGTTGAATACGACGAGGGTTACCTGTTCCTCATCCCGTGCTGTCGTTGCGCACAGACATAACAACCTTGACAATCGAACGAGACCTGCTAACAAACCCCCGAGACTGACACAACATGCAATAGACGCCTTGCTATAAACGACCCCAATCCCAAGCGATACTCTACCCCTTCCCCTCCCCCTTCACATACCATTGTGTATATATAACTTTGACTTAGTTTTGGGCCTACGCAGTATGAAGTGTCTATGTCTAAACGGAATATGGAGCTTGCGTGACGCTCGACTCTAAATATACAACAATTAGTTGCAAATCGTGGAACCTATGACAACAACACCCGGAATAATAGACAGAGTGTACTAAAAATCAGCCTGCCCCCTATGCGATGCGTGGCAAGCGGTGCCTGTGGCGCCTCGCTCTGATTTAGATGACTGCGAGGGTCGCTGCTTGAGTAATCGATTTCTAAAAAGAAAACATGAACTTCGTTTCTTTTTACAAAATTATGAACAGCAAATAAATACAAAAAAATATACAGTTGAAAGTACTTGACTTTTATATACGATCAGGTACATTATTAATATTTCCTAAATATCATTGAAAATATTTATTTCCACCAAGGATTCTCTTTTAAATATCTTCTATCTCTTCACAACCTAACAGAAAACTTGTGGAAGTTTATAATTTATTGTGCAGACAAAAACTTAATATTCTAGTTGTCGAATTACGCTTGCAACTCTTTTCTTATCGATTTACAAGGGCAGCAGAGGGCGTGGCACAATTCTAAAACAAATTTTTTTGGGTGCAAAAATGAGACATATCTATAACAAATTTGTGAGTCCTAGCTCTTATATTCTTTGAGATATAGGTGGTCATACAAACTGACTTGGCTATATTGACTCGGTGAATAATGTTAATCAAGAATATGCCTGTCAAATTAAATTAAGATCGGCACAAAATGAGAGTACACTTAAAATCCCATGTGAGTGAGCTTAAAAAGAACTAAGAACAAAAAAGCAAAATTTTCTCCTCTTCAAATTCATTAAACGACCCTCGCATATGCACATAATTTGTATATTCAACATGATATTACCGTTAGGAACAAGAAACAGGCCTGGGAAATGCACAAAGGCGCTTCTAATGCGCCCCCTGTGCCCATTAAATTAATCAAGCCAAATGAAATCTGCATAAAAAGCTCTAATTCCGAGTGTGTGCCTGCCTGGTTCCGGATACGGAAGGGGGGTGGGGGGTGCAGGGTACAGTGCCCCATTGTTGGCGTGTTGAATTTGCATTTCACTACGGCGCCCAACTAATAAATTTGTATGTCAATAGAATACGTTGAAGACGTGAAGCGAAGTCGCTGAATCGCCAGGTAGCCCGGTAGCCACGTAGCCAGGTGAGCGAGCGAGCCTCGAACTGCGCAAGGACATTGCGCTGCGAGAAGTTTACGAGTCAGCCAGCCCCGCAACCCCGCAGCCTGTCCCCCTTCTCTGGCTATCAAGACCAAATCTAAGTATTGTAATTCGAAATTTTTCAAAGCAAATAAAAGTAGTCGAGTTTTAACACTCGCGCCAAACGGAACGCAGCGAGCGCGTCACGAAAAAGCCGAAAAGGAAAACAAAAAAAAAAAAAAACAACTGCAAAGTGCAGTAGTAAAAGGAAAAGAACAAAACAAAAGTAAATAAAAAAAGAAAAGCAACTGCAAAAGAAATAAACAAAATAATTTCCAGCGAATTTTATTTTATTTAAACAAAATAAACGATTTATATATATATTTAAAGTGCTCGCGAGTGCAAGCAGTGCCAGCAAGGCAGTAGAGGAGTATGTAAAGCTGTTCCCTCTCCCCCTTACCACACGACCAAGTGGCAGCCGAGTGCAAAGTGCATTATCCTGTGCGGGGCCGAGTTATTGCCCTTTGGCTTGTGGGGAAAATCGATAGAATTGCAGCGTTTCAGGGTTCGTTGTGCGTCCGTCCGTGTGTGTGTGTCTGTGTGTGTGTGCGCGCTGCTTTATGGCCAACTGCAACAAATGATAACGTCAAGCGGCCGTGTGGCATGTGGCAAGTGCGCCCATTGTGTGTGATAAAAATCGCAACTGCATTGGAAAACTTTGCAAACAAAAATCAATTGGCAACTTCTCGCTTGAAGTTTGTGAACATTTGCATTCTAATTGAAATGACGGCTTCGAGCTTAGACGCGGCATGCCACCACCACCACCACAAAATGTGGCAGCCAAATGCGCAACTTGTATACGAACCGTGCGCCGTGCAATTTGTTGATGATGTTCTCGTTCCTGTTCTTCTTCTTGTTCTTGTTGATGATAATCAATTTGCTGGCAAGTTTGCTCGTTTTTCAACCACAAAATGACAGTTGCCACATTCTGTGGCAGTTGACATGAAAGCCAAGCAGCGTGGCTGCAACAACAACAACTGTAAGAGCAACTCGTTTTGAGCGCCTAATTTACGGTTAGCAGTGTCTTTGTTGCAGTGCGCCGGAAGTCGCAAGTCGCGTGGCGTCGCTCAGTTGTCGCTCTGCACGTGGCAGCCACAGCAACTGCAACATTTGCAGCTGCAACTTTGAGGGTTTACTTAGTATAAAATTGTTTAATTTGTATAGAGTTTAAATTTTTCGCTGCAATTTAATCGATTTTCTTGCGCGCGTGCCACCAAACTCAACTTAATGCAAATCTTCCGCTCAAATTAATTGCCAGATCGACCTGTTAACCCCAAACCCCAAAACGTAAATCTAAAGACATAACCGCAAGCAAACCACATTGATATGGGCGATACCGATGCGGTGAGTGCCAGTTTCCCCTATGTTGTATTTCCCTACCCGCTAACCAGAGGATAGAAAAGTGCCTGTTAAAACTTTGTGTCAATTCAAAATGCATGTTAAAGGCAGTAGAAGGAGTGGCAAATCGCACAAATATATATATTCTTGATCAGCATCAACTCTCGAGTCGATTTAGACATGTTTGTTAGTATGAAAAGCTAGTTCTAAATAAAGAATTATATGAAATATATATATGATTGTTCCACGCAGATTAGGCTCATTTTAGACCGTTTCCACGTCCCCTTTGCCCCTTTAAAACAAGAAAAGTCGAATTGCGGGCGTTATTTTGAAGTTAGAAAGTTTATTTTTGGTTTAAACAACAGTTAACAATGTACAAATGTTTTCTGAAAATTGTGCTGCAATCGCATAAATAGCATTGAAGTTATTCAAGAACTAATTTTAGTGCACTTACCTTCCGTCGCCCCCTACAAGTATGCAATAAAAAATAAAAAGTAAAATCAGTTGGTTAGCGGGTACTTAACAGTCGGGCAGGCTCGACTGTAGCTTTGCTACTTGTTTTATTTTCTCATAAACAAAAAAAATAGCAAAATTTATGAGTAATTTGTCATGGATTAGCATAAGTCAGTCAGAGTCGAGTGGAGCCTTCGAATGTTGATGATTGTTTGTTGTCATTAAACTGTACATACTTGCTACCCAAACGATAACGATACATTATCGTGCTGACCTTGAGCAGCGGCCCAGACATGTCAGAATTGTTTTCATATTCAAATCGCAGCGAGAACCCTTTGCAAAACAAAATCAAACAGCAATTTGAGGCCTTAGAGCTGTCGAACTGAAGAGAACTGAACTGAGAACTGAACTTTTGTTGAATCAATAAGCGAGAGTAACAACTATTTGGGTCACATTCCAATCGGCAGCCGCATTTCATGACAATATTCCCTAATGGTAACCGAAAACCCAAGCCAAATAGTCGAAATACCAAATGCCAAATACCGAGAAATACCCGCAAATACCAAAACAATAAACTGTAAACAAATGCAGAAGGAAGCCATCAAAATTGAGAGCTCCACTCGATACGTATTGAGAACTGTCTGCGATACATGCACACCCCCCCACACACACACACACACACACACACACACAGCACCCCCACCTGTGCTTGGCTTTTATGCATGCACGTATGCAAATGATGTGGCTCAGCTCGGGCGTCGGGCGTGAGGCTACCTCATATTGGATTACCCGACACTTGCACATTTCTGCACCGACACCGCAGGCGTTAGGTTCATCCAAGCAAGCTCCGATATGTACAGCAGCAACAGCAGCAGCACAACGGCCTCCAAGGAGCGCATGGCTGGCGAGAAGACAAGCATGAATCCGGCCAGAGATTACGCAGAGCAGCCTCAAAGTACAATGGCGGAGCAGCTTCCTTCGAGCTACACGGAGGCAGAGCGTCCCAGATTCAATGCGCAACGCTCGCAGCCTGCCGCTCTGCAGCGCTCGCTGTCCAGAGCCACCATTGAGCAGCAGCTCCAGCCGAGCTATGGCGAATCTCCGCGTGCACAGCCCAGTGGCGCCAGTGACTATACCAGCATGCGAGCCAAGGAGCGCACCGAGTACACAGCCAAAGTACACAGCACCCCGAGCACAGCTTACAATCCAAGCAGCACCGACTTTGCGCCCAAGGATCGACCCAATCCGAACTTTGTTTTGCCCTCGCAGATGCGTCCAGCTGGCGTTGCAGGCCAACCGCCGCCGCCGCAGCCGCGTCCACCGTTTGCCGGTGCGCGTCCCATGGTGGGCGTCGGTCCACGTCCGCCCATGCCGCCCAACATGGTGGGTCGAGGAATGCCACCGCCTTTGCGGCCCACAGACAGCAAGAGTAACCTGCTGATGGGACCGCCGCGGCCGGGCATGCAGCCGCCGCCGCCGCAGCTTAATATGCAGCAAGCTCAACGGCTGCCCAACTCGGGCGGACCACTCAGTCCACCCGGACAGGGGCCACCAAGGCCACCGGGAGGTGGCTTTCCCTGGGCACCGGCTGGCGGTGGTGCAAGGCCACCACCACCGCCACAAAACATGACACGTCCGCCGCCGCCGACATTCGCGCGTCCCATGCCAGGACAGCCGCTGCAGGCGCCATTCCGACCGCCGATCTACAACCAACAGCAGCAGCCACAACAACAACACCAACAACAGCAGCAGCAGCAGCAGCAACAGTTGCCGCCACAACAGCAACAGCTACGCCCACCTTCAGCCGCCAGTGCGCACAATGAGAACGACGACGATGACGTCATCATGGGTCAGGCAGTCACACCGCTCAAGACCTTCAATATGCGCAACGATCCCATGGGTTCCCCGCTGCTGGAGGAGACGGAGCCACCGTTCGACACGACGAGCCCCTTGACAGATGCCCCCTTTGGCAAGGCGGGCGTGCACAGTAAATATTTGCCACGCCCCCTGTCTTTCGTTTGCCCTATGAAGCCATTTGAAGAGATTCATGAATTGTTAATCGACTGAATTAATAAACATTTTCATTCGCTTCTCTTTGCAGAAGGTGACAACGACAGCGGCGTGGATGAGTCCACTCAGGAGAAGGTGAGTTGAGTTTCCGGCCACCACAACTGGCAACCGGTTAAGATCGTTATTTAATTGAGAGAGCGAGAGAGGAAATTAACTGGCTGCAAATTAATTGAATTTGCCGTTGACCGTCTTCACAAATCATAAATATCTGTAAATGGACTGTGCTGGTGGGGAGTGGGTAGATGGCTGGCTAGATGGGTAGCTGGGTAAGCAAGCCATGGCAGTTGGTATCTGGGCAAGCAAGGGGTGTCTCAGCATGCCTCCACGCTTCATTAGGCAGCGCCAGTTGAGACGAGAGACAAATTGTGGCGCACATCGTCAAAGTTCAGACGAAATTGTGGCTTGGCAAACGTCAGTTCGAGCAGCGGAATAACCCGAAAGCAACAGCGGAAAGCAGCTGTGAGTGTGCCACGGTGTGTGTGAGAGTGTGTGAAAGTGTGTGTAAGAGTCTGTGTGTGTGTGGTTCTTCGCAGGGCCTTACAGGTGCGCCAGATAGCTACAAATTGCCAAAAGAAATGCGATTTCCAAGTGTGCCTAGTCAGTCACTGCAAGGAGAAGGGGTGAAGGAAGGGAGGGGGTGTTATGTAGTTTCGGGGCTGCTGCTCTATAAATACCAACAACATGTAAATACATGTAAATGCGCACTCACACACACGGCTACATGTGAATCCATTCATTTTGCCAAGTTTTGCGGCCCTCGCGGCGACAATCGATAAAACAATGCATAAACTATGAATCCTTCGTGTCGACAAGCACAACAACAAGAACAACAACAACAACTGGGTGGACTGGGAGGACGACTCTGGCGACGCACCTGGCACCGGGCAGATATGGTAGACCCGTCGCAAGGCAGAACGCTGAAAGCAGCAGCGGATGAGTGTTATTTGGCAACGGAGTCGTAAAACGTTCAGACACACAAAATGCACCTGGTTATCATGGCCGATGCCAGCTATCTCATTGTAATCCTCTCCAGCATAGCATATACACATTATTAAAGCTGCTCTCTTTCACCGCAACAGGATCGCAACGGACCCAACTCGCCCAGCTCGCCTGTAAAGACGCCCACATCGAGCTCCTCGAAGCCAGACAAGTCGGGCATATCGCGTCCGCCGAGTGCCACGCCCTCGAATAAATCAGCCTCCAAATCGCGTAGCACCTCGAAAAATCGTCTGCTGCTCAAGACACCCGAACCGGAGCCGGCCAAGAAAGGTAAGAAGAAGATGCGAAGATGAGTTAGAGCTGAGAAACCATAGGAAATTCTCTGGTTTCAGTTCCAATGAACAAGGTGCAGGTGGGACATGCGCCGTCGCCGAATCTGAAGGCGGTACGCTCGAAAATCGGCTCGCTGGACAATGCCACCTATAAGCCCGGTGGCGGCAATGTCAAAATCGAGTCCAAGAAGATCGACATCAAGGCAGGGCCGCGCATCGAGGCCAAGAACGATAAATATATGCCCAAAGGTGGCGAGAAGAAGGTAAGTTTAGTGGCCAGTTCTGAGTTTCAGTTTTGCATCTCTCTCCTATCATCTGCTGTGGAATCTTTATGCAGTTGTTCTTCTGCTGCCTGGTCTTCTTCTTCTTCTTCGTCGTTGTCTTCTTTTTGGTAGTGTTCTTTAATTGAGACAAGAATAAGAATAAAAAAGTAAAGTAATCGATAGAAATGCAATTTCACGGTCGATTTGCGATTCGAGATGCACACGAGACATACATACGTATGTGTATGTATCTCAGTTGTATGTTTATACCAATGCAATATCGTATTCGTATCGTAGGAAATGCAATTACACTTACCAGCATAATTCAGTAGCCTTTTGTAGCGATTCCCAATTATAGAGTAACTGGATCTATTCATCATGATTCGATCTGTGTGACATTGAATACCTTAGTGCGATTGTTAATCTTTCTCCCTAACTTGTATCTATTTGCAACTACAACAACAACTACAACAACAACCACACCTTCACCACAATTTGCAAACAACAACAACAATTCCGAACCGAACAATCTTGTAGATAGTTTCAACAAAGTTGCAGTGGAATGCCAAGTCGAAAATCGGCTCGCTGGACAATGCGGCACACAAGCCTGGCGGGGGCGACAAGAAGATCGAGACTTTGAAAATGGACTTCAAGGACAAGGCCAAATCCAAGGTCAACTCCAAGGACAATGTGAAGCATCAGCCCGGCGGTGGCGACATCAAGGTATGTATGCCACAAGCACAAAATAATTTGTAGCAACATCATCATCGATTGCATTCGGCTCTGACCCGGAGGCCACATACGGTTTCTTATCAGTTCTTTCCCCCACACCCCCCGATAAACAGTTGAGTATTTTTAGCGGTTATTTTTTCGGTTTGTTTTTGAGCCTAGTTTTGTTACCGTTACCGTTACCGTGGGCAACGCATGTGGTCGTTCTCGCTCTTTGACCTCAACTTGGCATGGGCATGTGCGCCGCTCCAGCTCATCGGCTCATCTGCATGTGCTGCAATCGCAATCTTTTAGTACCTACCGCATGCTATCTCTCTCTCTCTCTCTCAACTTATTCATTACGGTGTACGATACTCACAACAACAACAAGAACAACAACTAACACCTTCATGCATCGGGCAATTTACAGAGGAACCCGTTCAGGTTCCCCAGCAGAAAGGTGAACATTATCTACGGCGAGGGTACCAAGGTAGTCAGCCATCGCTTGATGCAATTGAACAACAAGCGGCTGGACGAGAATTTGTACAATCAAGACGATTGATGATTGATTAGACGATTGATTAGTCGGTTTGCTCGGTACGTAAACTCAAGGTCAAGCAACTGACAACAGTATCCGCAACTCGTGGTGGTAATACATCATTCACTAACCCCTGATCAGTTTGAATTCCTCATCAATTTAGTTTGCTTTAGTTCCATTGTAATATAATATGTTACTCTCTCTATATATGGAAATTCCATGCAGTTCGGCTCTGCCCGAACACTTCAAATAGTTTAAAGACTCATTTGAAATCTGTTTGATTCGTCTCTCTTTTGATTTGAAAAATTATTAAATCTTTTGGAATATGTATTTTGTTTTAACCATCATGTGTTTGCCTCTAACCAAAAGGATAACAACGCAAAGGATGTAAGTAGTATTCGTTACCTATTTCTCTCTGTGTAATCTTCATAAACTATCATAAAAAAAAGCTTGTGTAAAATACGTTGAACAATCGTTGTTATTTGATATTTACCACACACAACTACACTTTGTTTGGGAATAACCTAGAGTCACCTTTGCAAATTGTAGTATTTTGTTTACTTTTTACCTCTAGTATTTAGTATATACTGTCTGTAGTTTTAGTTTGTCCTTGTCCTAAGTGTTTTCAGTTGTTTTGTTGGACTTTCTGTTGTCATTATGTGTTGTGCGCTAAATGAATATTCTAAATTCCAGTTATACTCGATCAACGATTGGCATTTATTCCTGTTGTCCCGTGTCCCTTAACACACACACACACAAAGATATACGAGACAATATCATGAAAATGATAATGAAAATGAAAATGCAATTTGCTAATCGATTTCCGTGCGTTGCCGGTGCTGCTACTTTTCAGATTCAATCGCAAAAAATAGAAATTAAGGCACAAAGCAAAGTTGGCTCTTTGGATAATGTAAAGCACAAGCCCGGCGGCGGTGAGAAGAAGATTTTCGATGATAAGGATTATTTGAAAAATGTTGAACACTCGGTTGCACTGACAACACCACCAACACAGGTAAACGACGTGTGCCTAAGCCAAGTAGTGCCTAGAATCATATCATGTAATTAATCCCTTCATTTGTTTGATTCATCATCATCACGAATACAATACACACAATAACACCCATTCATTCATCCATTCAATCAATCAATCCGACATAATGATATTCCATTTTGTGTTGACTTTAAGAAATTCATTTTCAATTGTAATTGTAACTGCATATTATTGTTGTTGGTATTATTTGTTCACGACTATATGGCATATATATATATATTCAAGTCCCTCACCCTAAGAACCAACCAGCACCAGTACGAAATGCTAAACTAACCAAAACTCACCACAAAACAGCTCGAACTAACAGTAAATCACAATTTCCAATAAGTTAACAAGCGTTAAACCTTTCAATCACAACGATCAATCAATTCAAATCGCAACATCTTTCGGCACAATTAAATTAACAAAAAAAAATAAAAATACTTTACTTAGCAGGTGTTACCCATTGTTTGTTCTGATTTCTTTTCATTGATCTTATTTCTCTTTACTTTACTTTACATTTAAAAATGAATTTCTTACAAACTCAAACTGAGATGCATTGGCCAACGAAATCGAACTCGAAATCGAATCGAATATCGAATGTCGAATCAAAATTAACGTAAATCGTAAATCGAATACTTTATCGTGCTTCATACTCATACCATATGCGTGCGAAAGGAGTGTTAACCATTTTACACACATTCTCTTCTCTTTCTTTCTCTCTGTCTCTCCCTCCCGCTCTCTCCCATCTGGAAACTATAGTTCGCTGCGCAAGGTCGCTTGGTTGCCACAATTCATCTAGAATTCGGTCTCTGTAATTCAGACTGTGTGTGTAACGATATCTTTGAGTCGCTTTTCAAGCGAAACCCCTAAGAATGAAACAATAATCGATATGAAATCTTAAACTACTTAAACTGTACCTAAAAGCTTCAGATCGGGTCAAAATGACAAAATTAAACAAAAAAAGTACATTGAATTTAACTCAAAACTTAGTTGAAGCGACGGAAAATTGTAAAATTATCCTAACATGAATATCTCGAATGAGTTTGCAAGAGTTTCGATTTTAAATTATATATATAATATATATACATATTACACAAGTATTATATACACTATAAGGAATCTGTGAATTTCGGCTAGCTGAAATTATTTGTACGCTTTCCAAAATACTAGATGATCCTTTGGAAAGTGTATGAACTACTCGATGATCTGTTAACCCTTTAAGTCGATAATTATAGTCGATAACAATTTGGAGTGAGGACACAAATTAAATTGCCAATTGAGTATTATTTATGACAGAAGTCGCGACTTTTATACTATGTAGACTAGTACAAATTTTTTAATAATATTGGTGTGTACCTAGGAACAATACAAGTTACTGACCTACAATAGAAATGCTCAATATATGTAACGAATATATAAATGTATTATTAGTGAGGATTGTAAAAGTCTGCCCAGCATTTAAATCATAAAAGTGCAAAACGCTTTGCTCTACATTTCTTTCATTATAACCTAAAAATTTAAAAAAACAAAAAACCTTATTACGAGTAAATTTGGGCTGGTTTCAACTCATTCTACATAAGATGCATATAACATAACTGTGTACAAACTAAAAAACATACCGAAATTGTCATTGTTTTGTTATTGTTAACGACTCATTGTGCGATTTTATGTGTACTTCATTTTGTGCTAAATGATTTTCTTTTTTTTTCGATCATTATAGGAATATATGTATACATTTTATTAGTCTAAGTCATTTGAAACTCCTAAGTGCATTAAATTCGAAACCCGTATACACGTACTTACTGCAAACAACAACAACAACGTCCATTATTGCATACTGCATACTCTTCTCTCTCTCTCTACTCTACTCTATATTGTGAAACAATGCGAATTCGAAATACGAAAACTATTCGAACAAGTCCTGTAAGTTTGCGTGCGAGTTGAAAACTCGCGTGTGCGTTGCGTATCTCATAACAGTGCTGTGATAGACTAACCGTACCGAACCGTACCGTACCGTACCGAACCGTACCGAAATCAGCCGAACCAGACCGAAGCTTAACCGATTTGATCGACCCTTAACAACTCTATAAACATACTAAGCCCATTTATCGAAAATTGCTTGATATGCTCGACCCGTCGTCGCGTCTTATTTTTTTCCCATTTTCTATTGAGTTCGCCACATTTTCCCGCAGCCCCTTCTGGTTCTCATTTGTACCACTTATTCGTTTTGTTCAACTTTTGATTTCGCTATGATTAAATGCATTTATACGTATATTTTCTGTATCTTGAACGCAGAGTCCACAACCATCCATGACGGCTTCACCCAGCGGCGCTGATGAGAATTTAAATCAACAATGTTAAATGTCCAAAAAAAAAGCATGTTGAGCTGAAATTTTCTTTTTCAAAAGTAAAACACACACACATACACAAAACACACACATAATACACATTGAAACAATTGAGAAGATCTTAGTTGAAAATTGTAATGGAAAACAAGTGAAAAGTACGCAATAAATACGAGTATTAACTCAATTTGATAACTACATTGTGCACACACACACACAAACACACTCACACACACACACACACACCTACACACACACAATGGAAACAATAAAGAAAGTATATGATTAGTTGATCAATGCACTATTTATCAAAACAGATAGCAAGGCGAATGCATAAACTATATATAATCTATACATAAAATATGCAAATTTCATATACTACAAGCATATATACATACATATATAAATATATACGTATACCGAGAACAAACAAGTATCTAAAGAATTAAGGAAATTATACAAACAGTGACAGATACAAGATAGATAATTGCATATGATATCTGTGTGCTTTATGTGTAGTTAAATGTGTTGAACAATTCGTATTTTCACTCTCGACGCGTAAAAAAATGTTAAAATATTAAATTTGCATATATATACACGCAATATATATAAATATATACGATTGAACGAACCGAAGATGCGCCCACACACAAGAGTTAACCACAAATTGAGCATACATAACTATTATATACATACATATTTTATGATTTGTACGACTATCCTTAATACTTAGGAAAAATGCATCATTCTCACAACTTATTTACACCCCTGTTACGAAATGTAAGAACAAATGCAAATTAAAAAAAAAACGTAATAAAAAATCAACTTTTTCATTTATCAACAACTTTTGGAGATTCTTGCACTTAGTTCCTCGATTTTGACAGCTAATTTGGATACACAGCATACATATACATTAGCATATATACAATATATACGAAAGACTAATGAGTAGTAAACAACAGCAAACAAAGCAACGCCCACGACCACGCCCACGCCCGCAAGCGTATCAAAAAGCCACACAAGTGCACAAATCAACCACATTGGATGCATTGGTAAAGTGATCTGAACGAAATTTTGATAAATTGAAAGCAAACATTGTAAGTTTCTATCTTAAGTCAGTTGAACATCTTGAAATTATATGCATAGTAATTTATGAACATAATGTTTCACTTAATAATTTAAACAATTCACTGTAATACTGATTCTTTACTCGTTCCGCAGTACTGGAAAGCGCCGCGCATACAACGTGCCACAACATTGACCTCATCCATGTCCTTGCCAGCCGAGTGCCTCGTTCTCTCTGTCTCCATGCCATCGCTTAACTCCGAGCCCAAGCGACCCAAGAGTGCGTGCGCCAAAAAGAAGCCCGGACAGGCCGTACATCCGAAACCCTTCCGTCTGTACTGAGAGGCTAGGAACCTTTCTCTACTCTCCTCTCAAAAACTAGTCGCAATTTGGTACACTGCACGTTGCACCGAGAGATCTCCTATTTACGGAATTGTTAACAAGTTGCAAACGAGGCACGCACTTGAACTTCAACAATACAAATACAAATAAAAGAAGAGCAACAACAAAATAAACTCATATGTATATCAAACTGTTAATTGTTAATGACAAAAAATAATGAAACGTGGCATTTAAATAAATCAAAAAAATTTAATAACTAGCAATGTCGAGCACACAAATCGAACAGTTTTTTTGATTTTATTAATTACAGTATTGTATATATATTTCTCGTAAGTAGATAATCAGTTTCGGGCGCCGGTCAATCTCAACGCCCTTCGTTTACATTGCATTTACATGAGTTTTTCGTTAGTTTTCTCTCTTTATATATATGTATGTATATATATATATAAATATAAATAATATAAAAAATGGTTGGGGATCTATTCTTAACGTTGCTCCATTTCTCTCTTTATCAATGTATACAAAATTGTGTGCTTTGTTTTGTTAAGTTTTATATCTTTTCTTTAAGTTTTTAGTTTTTTTTTTTTGATTCGAGTCAAGTCACATTTAAATGCAGTTTGCCATTCCTTTTTCATTTCTATTCACACTTTTTGCTATACTTAAGCCATAAAAGTTGTTTATACATTGCGTTATTAATGTTAGGACAATAAATAAGTTATTATAAAATAATAGAACAACAATTGTTAGAATTTGAAGAGACAATTTCAAATGATTTCGCTTCGATTAAGCTAAGCAAGTACATATAGTTTGAAAAGATGTTATGCTTAAGTTGTTGTATAAACTGTTGATTTTCGTTCCTCTATGAGCTCGTCGTCCAGTGATAATTGATTATTGATATTGATGAAATTAGGAAACGCCTTGGCTACATAATTATAATACATTTGATCAAAGTTAGGATTTCTTTTGTTACTATTAGCACTGATATGCGTTCGAAACCAATTAATGTTTTTATAGTTCTTCGATCTGCATTCTGCTTTGTCATAATTTACTGCGGCTGCGATTAAAGTTAGTACAATACATTCGATTCAATTGACTAGATTTCAATATGTGTAACTTCGTTTTCTTTTTAGCATTACGGATACTATATTCCTGTCTTTAAACTTTAGTTCTAATGGGAGGGAGTCGTAGAGTGTTTGTGCCATGTGGTTCGAATATGAAAAACAAACATATGCAAATGATATTCATAACTTATAGAATTAAATTAATGTTAATGTTGCTCAATGAATCAAGTTTCGAGAATTGATTTGTTCACGCTTAGGTAAAGATGAGGGCGCTCCATTGGTTTTTATGTTTCTCTCTGTCTGCTTCTGTGTGTGTGAGTGTGTGTCTCTCTCTCTCTTTGTCCACTTGTGAGTGTATTCACTGTCACCGCGCCGGTCGAAAGTAAATATGTTAACATGCTGCCTATTTACATAACTAAACACTTTCGCTGGCGTCGCTTTAATGGCTCCGGCCTCAGCACAGCGCGCACCGCTTCCTCGAATACCTTAAAAGTGAAAAACACAAACAGACATAAGAATCAGAATCAGGTAGTATAGTAATGCATCTGTTGTAGGTGTGCCTTGCTTACTTGCTTGAGACCTCGCTGCGTCAAGGCGGAGCACTCCATATATTTCACAGCGCGTATTTTATTCGCCAGCTTCTGACCTTGCTCGCGCTTAAGCGGCGTCAAACCCTGTTCGGCCAGGCCGCTTAATGTCTCGCGATCGTCACGCAAATCGATTTTGGTGCCTGCAAAAGAAAACACACACACATTCAATTCACATCCGATAAGCAGAGAAGCAGTAGAAGACTTACCGACTAATATAATGGGAGCGTCGGGGCAATGATGTTTTATCTCCGGATACCATTTCGATGTGACATTTTCGAATGACGAGGGGCTCGCAACGCTGTAGCATATCAGGAAAACATCTGTCTGTGGATAGGAGAGGGGCCGCAAGCGATCGTAGTCCTCCTGACCGGCTGTATCCCATAGGCCTAGCGATACTTGTATTGTGTCCACTTGCATGGGTGCAGAATAGTTATCAAAACTGTTGGAAGTGCGAGGGCATTAGCAAATTTAGAAAAGTAAATTCGAGGCAGAATAACACTTACACTGTAGGCACATATTCACCGGGAAAACTGTCTGTTGTGTAGGAGATTAGCATGCAAGTCTTTCCGACAGTACCGTCACCAACGACGACACATTTTATGGGCCTTCCGGTTGACATCGTCGGGCTGTGACTGTGACTGTGTTTGTTCTGAACGAGCGAAATGAGAATGGGAATGTGAATATGTTTATCAGAACGTCTTTTGAGTGGATGCGTGCGCATTTAATTCAATTAATAAAGCTGTACTTGAGGCAATAAACTCTATGGCAAAGTCGGTACATCTCATCTGACGATACAACGAAATGTATCTTGCACTTACACACACACACATCCTCACACCCTGACACACAAGCATACATTTTAATTGTCTTTAGGGCCGTGACTAACCAGCAATCAGGCATTTATACACCCTGTATATATACCTGTAAATATATATATATGTGTGTATCTGTTTTTGTTTGTGCGATCAAAGGCTGGGTCTGTGCCTGCCACCGCAAGGTGTGTCCCAGTCGTAAACATAATAAAACGAAAGTTTTATATTCGCTTTGAGACGTTTTTGCAAATGAAATTTGTAAAAATAGATCGTGATGTGATAGAGACACTGCGACACAAATAGTAAATAATAACAAGAGTCTCGATTTTCTGTAAACCGCAACTTATATACCCTGTAAACACCGGTGATGTGACTTCGATATGAATTTAATTTTTTTAAAAATCATTATTAGTTTAAATTTGTATGAGAAAGTTGCACAGATTCACGAAATCCCATTACACGCATTCACGACACAGTTTTAATACCCTGTTATTTATGCACAGACACACACACACACACGCACAATAGCAAAATGGCAAAGAGCCCTCGGGGGCGCCAATAGGCACGTTATACGGTCTGTAAAACTGAAAGCGTACATAGAAGAGAATGAGTGAATGGTGAGAGGTGGCCACGGAGGAGAAGAAAGATGTGGCAAACAGACAGAATGCGTCCAAATGTTGGGCGGACGTGTATTGTTAAAAATAGACGCAATTAAGTTCTAATAATGCAGGCGGTGGCAGCGAATCGACCCCTCGCGATGGAAAGCATCGGGAATATGCCAATTGCACAATTACAGTTCAAGTGAAAACGCAACGACATGGTATCATTGCATCTGGCCACATGCAATGGCCGAAAACAAAGGCGGGATTAGGCGGGGCAGGACTGGGAGTACGCGGCGGGGCGGGGCGGCGCGGTGTGCAATAGGCGCTCTCGTTTAATTGTTATGGTCGAGTGCCGCCAGCCGCTACTGGACATTCGTGTCTTTTGCTCTGTTGTTGTTTTGCGCACTCAATAGGCGCTGCCGCCGCCGCCGCAAATAATTACTTAAAATTGTGTTAAGTGCGTGTGTAAACTTGGTTAATACCGTTTTTGACTATCCTTTGTCTGTAGCGGGATACGACGAGTCGGGAACTGATATCGTGCCGTTTTCGTTTTCTTTTTTTTTTGTACTTTCTTATATCACGACTGGTAGAGTGTACTACAAAAATGCACTGCTTTGGCTGGCAAGCACGCCACCGGCAGAACTATATTTTCCAGTATTTAATTAATTATTTCATAAATAAATAAATTATTAATTGGCAGCGCAGCGTTTTACTTTGTATATTCGTTTTATCTCTGTTTTTCTTGTATTTTTTGTTTTACACAAACGCACACATACACGCCTCTCTTTTTGACAGCGTCGGTCAATTGACAGCTACAGTGCTGCAATGTGCCGCACCGAAATCCACACTTTTCACGTTGTCCAACACTAACATCTGTTATGCTGTCGGCAATGCATAAACTGTTTGTTGTCACAACTTCGGCAAATGGCAGAAAATTATTTCAAAGTGCACTCGGATCCCATTTAACCAATCGAACATTATGTCTCAGTGCGACGAAATATGCCGAATCGGATAAAAAAGATGTAACACCCGCGCCCAGCATACTGGTCGAAAAAGATGCGAACATAACACTGATTGGCATCAACAGGGAGCAACAAAGAAACTCGATTGATGAATCAACGGCAAAGAAACTCAGTGAGGCCATCAGTCAATTTGAGGCGGACGATAGCTCTCCTGTGGGTGTGCTGTACGGCGTGGGTGGCTCTTTTTCGGCCGGCTATGATGTGAAAGAATTGGAAGCGGAGGCGATGCGTGGCAGTCTCAACTTTCTTCTACGTCACGAAGGTTCGGTGGGTCCGACGCGACGTCACCTACGCAAGCCCATCGTGTGCGGCATCAGCGGTTTCTGTGTGGCCAGCGGCCTAGAATTGGCTCTCCTCTGCGATCTACGCGTCATGGAAGACACGGCTGTGCTGGGCTTCTTCAATCGACGCTTGGGCGTGCCAATGAGCGATGGTGGCACTGTAAGATTGGCTGCCGCTGTCGGTTATGCGAATGCCTTGGATATCATAGAGACGGGTCGGCGCGTGTATGCCCGTGAGGCGGTACGAATCGGACTGGTTAACCGGGTTGTAGCCACTGGCACAGCATTGGGTCAAGCAGTCAACTTGGCTTTCTCCATCGCCAAGTTTCCAATGGCGTCGCTGCAACACGATCGCAATGCTGTGCTGGCTAATTGCAATTTCTATGAACGACATGGTTTCTATACGGCCGTCCACAACGAGATCATGAACGTATCTGCAGCCATGGTCACGGACATGCAGGAGGGTGTCAAGCGCTTTAAGACATGTAAGATGGCTACGTTAAAAACCATTAATGGTTTCTCATTAAGCTATTATCCCTTTAGCCGAATCCAAGGGACCCAAAACTGATGCCTGGCAGGTCAAGGAGAAGACCATACCCGAGTGGGAGAAAGCGGAAATTGCAATCGAGCAGCAAAGAAAGGGAAAATGACGCAGTCCAAGCTCGAAATCTCAATTGAATTGTGCTCGATAAGGTCTCGCTATATGTATAATCTGTAAATAGTAATTATTCATCTCTTTTGTTGTTGTCTTTTTGATGTTGTTCTATAAAACACAAGCATTTATTCACATACAATGTTATGTTTATTTAATTAGTTGCACGCTTTGCCTTAGATCGTTTACGATTCGAGTTTGAGTTTGAGTTTATTTCAATATTCACAACAATTACAATAACGAATTTTCTTTGAAATTAAGCCTAACTACAAAAGATTGAGTAAGAGGAAAAGCACAAAAGCTTGGTGTGTTTGTTGTCTTACAATATTTTGTTTTCTTTTTTTTATGTGTGTCTGTGTGTGTGTGTTATTTAACATTCACAATTAGATTATAATATAAAAATATGCTAGTTGTAAGCACTTGTACAAACATTCAATTACTTAAGTATTAGGCCCAGCGATTTGTTGTTAAGTACATACATATGAATGTAGGTATACCATATAAATCATGTTTTTTGTTTTCCTTTTGCTTATTTGCTAAAATGTATAACGAAAGGAATTATTTAATTACTTATTTATTGCACTAAAGTCGAGAAAAAACAAACGAAGCTCTCTTCATATGCTAAAAAAAGGCTGCTGTTGTACAAACTAGTTTAAAAAGTCGACTGAATAATCGTTTACAGACATTTAAATACTCGTACATCGTTAATGCTTAACATTTACAATCGTGTTTACTTAATCCAAAAAGTTTGTCATACAAATATTGCACAAAAAATGGATCGGACTGTGAGTTCTCTTGCACACCAATATCAAATAGCTAAATACCTTCAATCGAGTGGTGGTATGTGTTCTGTTCATATCATATCATATCATATCATTTCATTACACGTAATACTCCTTCAGAAACCTAAAGATCATAATACGATAAGTACATATATTTACAAATGAATATAAAGAGAGCAAGGCGCCTTCAGTATAAAAAATATGTCATGCACGTTATAAAGCAATTGCTGCGGCGTTAACTTTCGTGGCGTGTTAAGAGCATTAAGTACTATATATATTATATATAGTATATGTGAGTGTATATACCATACTTATACGATAAACACCAATATCTGTTGACCGTCCAAACATTCAATTATTTGAGACGCTGAGTAACATTGGCCAGCGCCACGGCAAAGGCCTGTAGCGCCGAGAAGGGATACTGAAAATCCAAGGTGTACGCGTTGCCATCTATGCGACCGAACTGCATTACCTGCAATGGAATATGATATATATTATATATCTGATGTATATATAGAAAGATATTACTCTTAGTACTTTACCTGCTTGCCGCGGAATTCAATCTGAAAGTTTTTGGCGGACTCCTGCGTCACACGGCCCCCAAAGTCCAGTTGATACACTTGACTCATCTCATTCCACATGGGCGCCTTGTTGTGCATCACAAACTCACGACGCACTGGCGCAGGATTGGCGCAACTGGCACTGCCATTCGGTTCGATCTTGCCCCGTTTCAACTGTGAATCAATGAAGAATCGTTATATATTTTCCTAATACTTTCTTATAGATATCGAAGACGAACCTTTTGACGCAGTTGCGCTTTTTGGAATGTCTCCAGATCGCGATACTGCTTGCCATTGCCACCATTACCATTGCCCGAGCCATTGCCTATTTCCTCGCCTGAGCCATTTGTCTGGTTGCCCTCATCATCGGAGCTCTCAATGATGCTGGCTTTCTTGCGCTGGCGTCGATTCAACAGCGGCGAATTGAGTATATGCCGTATGGGTGAGTTGCTCTGCTGTCGTTTGTTCTTTTTACTTGCCGCCGGCGATGCGGGTGAGCTGCGTGGCAAGCGCTGCGGCGTCGATGGTGGCGTCAAACGACCTTCGTCCAGATCCCGCAAGCGACTGATGATGTTCTCCAGTGTGGTGAGTGCCTGCAATGCAAAAGAGAAGTCATAAGTCACTCTATATCCAAGTATTCCTCTTTCTCACTTAGCTTACCTGAGTGTGCAACGATACCGACGCCTTGGCCTCCACGGGCGTGGCCTCCACAGTGCCGCAAGCCACATTACCCGTGTCCGCATGCTGCCGCTCCAACGTGCTGCCATTGCTGGCGGAGGCCTGTAGTTGGGTCTGACTGGGCACAGGCTCTTTGCGTCTCCAGCTGAAACTGAAGCTGTTTTCCTGTTTGCGTGGCAAGAGCGGCGTTGAATTCTCCGTACTGCTGCCAGCTGCCAGCTCCTTGCTGCGTCCATATCCAAAGCGATGCTTGCGCGTGAAGAGCGGGCTATCCGTGAAGCTAGTGATGACATCGAAGCGTTTCTTGGGCGCTGGTTTGGCAGCTGTAGCAACTGTTGCTGCTGTCGTTGCTGTAGCCACTCCAGTCACCTCTCTGACGGGTTCAACAGCTGCTGCGGCTGTGGTGATCTCGTCCAGCGCCGAGTTAGCTGTGCTTGTTGGCTGACAACGTTTGCAGGCGCTCGATGGATTCATATTGTTGCGACACTTGAAGCATAACGTATTGGCGGCACTGCTGCATGCGCTGCTGTCGGAGATCTCTTGCAGTTTACGCACCACTTGCTCGTGCTCCTTGCTGGACAGTTTGGTTTGCAGCGAGAGCAGATCACATGAGTCCAGGCTCTTCGACTTGCCCGTCTGTTGCAACTTGTGGTTCCGTCTGGCATCTGCCTGCTGCTGCTGTTGGCGCTTTCGATTGCGATTCCGTCGCTTGTCCACCAGTATGAGTCGCTTGTTGGGCGCATCCTTCCGCAGTGCGGACAGTGCCTCATCCGAGGGCGTAATGGCCACAGAGTCAAGGTAACCAACGCTACAGCTGCGTGTTATCGAGTCAGGCAATGCTGGCGCTATGGACACCACAGTGGGAGTACGTTTCATGCTGCTGCTGGTGGTGCTCGAAGTTGAGGCTGTGTTGGGCGTCGGTGATTGGGTTTCCTCGTCAATGTACAGCATATCGCGTCGCTTCGTTGTGGTCGACGTTGAGGGTGCAGCAGCAGCTGACGAGCACTTGACGGCCCTGGCATCCATTCGCTCCAGATTCAAGTTCAGATTGAGTGGCACCGGATTCACATGACTGTTGGCCGAGCGCACTGGCTCCGACATCAGAGCATTCTTCACCTGCACCACATTGTTGGCATAGTCAGCATTGCTGGAGTAGGACATCAATGTGGTTTGCCCTGCGGCAGGCACCGCCGGTCGCTCGAATATGATGTCCGACGGAGCCACAGCATTCTTGGGCGACTGCAGCGTGGGCACCGAGCCATCGCAGTACAGGGGCGAGATGGCATGACGGGACTGGCAACTAGAATTGGAACTGGAGCGGCTGTAGCTGTTCTTGAAACTGCTGATCGTCTTGGGGCGAGTTATATTTTTGCTACAGCTGGCAGCGGCTGTGCTTGTCGAGGGTGCCTGATGCAGCAGCACGGTGGTGCTGGATGTGTTGCCATTGGCGTTGGCCAACGCATCCTGAGATTCATTAGATGAGTCATCGTCATAGCTTTCAGCCCGTGCCAATGGGCTGAGACCCAGCGATGATGCAGTGCCTCCTGCTCCTCCTCCTCCGCCGCCATTTACTGTTAGTGAGTGAGAGTTGCGATGTCGTGCCAATATACGATTCGGACGTGGCGACATCGGTGCTATTGGCGGCGAGGATGCGCCATCATTGAGTCGACGCTGTGGCATAATCGGTGGCTTCAAGGCCGCCACCGTTTCCAACTGTGCAGCAGGCACTGCATCCTGATTGTGATTGTGATTATGATTGTGAGTATGACTGTTGTAATTGTGATGCTCCTCCTCGTCCTCGGAGAAGAGATTCGGATTGAAGCTGGGATCGGGACCGGGTGGAAAATCGTCGCGCAGCTCGGTAATCACCAGCGTCATCTGACGCGGCTGCAAATGCAGTAGGGACGTCTTATAAGTTACTTGGCCTAAATTGGCTGGGACGGTTTTGGCAAGTCCATGGATTTTAAATTTCGTTCCCCAAATATTGGAGGTCACCTCGACCAGCTTGACTTCCTGCTTAGAAAGAGAGAGATAGAGAAAGTTGCACATTGTACCACAATAAAGAAAGATTGCCTTCGACAAGCCGAAGGATATAGATGCAGATCTTCAGTCGAATTCCCTCATTTCAGCCGATTGTTCCTATGACAGCTATATGCTATAGTGATTAGACTTTGATGAAATTCGGTGGGCATATTATGCAAATAAAAAGAGGCTGATATAACCAGTTTGGTTGCGATACCATGAATATTAACGTAAATAGGCCGATAGTCATACGATATATCGATCAAATCTGTCTATATTCGACTAATTTGCAACTTTTAGCGGTAAAAAGCAATGGTGTCAAGACTAAGAGATAGTTTGGCTGCGATATCTCGAATATTAAAGAAAACAGGCCGATAGTCATACGATATATTGTAAAACTCTTGCTCTATTTGGCTTATTTGCAACGTGCAGCGGTAAAAACCAAGTGTGTCAAGACTGAGAGATAGTTTGGATTCGATACCATAAACATTTACGTAACTAGGCCGATAGTCATACGATATATCGATCAAATCTGACTCTATGCAACGTGCGCCGGTAAAAAGCAAGTGTGTCGAGACTAAGAGATAGTTTGGATGCGATACCATAAATGTTTACGTAAATAGGCCGATAGTCACACGATGTATCGAACAATTCAGGCTCTATTTGACTAATTTGCAACGTGCGCCGGTAAAAAGCAAGTGTGTCGAGACTAAGAGATAGTTTGGTTGCGATATCATGAACATTAACGTAAATGAGCCGATAGTCACACGATATATCGTACATATCTGGCTCTATTTGAATAAATTTCGATGTATAGAGGTAAAAACCAAGTGTGTCAAGACTAAGAGACTAGTTTGCATTTGAAAAGACAGACAGAAACCGCTAATTCGACGCCTCTGCCGATCCTGATTAAGAATATATACTCTTTATATAATCACTTTGACTGAAACCACCTGCAAGGCTATAAAAACCATCCGACGTCTGTCTTACCTCGGGCAACGTATCCACATAGGCCAACTCGTCGAGACTGTCGGGATCAGCATTGCCACTGCCCCCGGCTGAGGCACGATCGCCGTTCTGATTGCGCCGCTTGGCACGCACACAACGCTTGCGTGGAGTACGAGGCGAGCCGAAGCGCGAGCGCTCCTCGAAATCGCTGTCTGAGGAATCAGTACGTCCGCTGTTGCCCGTCGTGGTCGACTGACTGGAGCCCGAGGAGCTCTTCGCCTCGGCAGCGTATTGGAAGTACAGCGAGTTGTCTGTCAAGAAGAGAAACATGTCTTAGAATTGGAAGAAAGCAGACGAAGCTGCACGAGATGCACGACTCACCATTGACCTGCGGATCGAAGATGACAAACTCCGGCCTGATCTTGGAGGTACGTTTGCCCTTCAGCAGCGGCACCAGACCGCCCAGATACTCCAAGTAGAGTGTGTAGCAGGTGCCCGAGCTAAGATTGGAGTCATCATCATGCCGTATCATGGTGCAGTGCAGCCGCGTGGAGCACAGCGGCGGACGCGATACAAACTCGCGCAGCGACTTGAGATCAGGTACACAGCACTAAAAGAAACAGACAAGATTCAATTAGAATCATTTCAAGGATTGTACATTATGCAGTACTCACTCGTATGGTTTGAGCAAAGAGATTGCCAATCAGCGACTTAATCCTAGAAGGCAACGGCAACAGCGGCAGCAGCAGCTCAGAGCCAACACTCGCCTGAATCTGCAGCCGGCAGAGCAACTGCAGCGAGGCAACGCGTCGCGACACCCAGGCAATGTGCACCTGTGTGCCCGTCGCTATGAACAGTCGCTTATCGTTGTGGCCCCAGGTGATGGCCGAGACGGTGGCATTGCTGCAGGGTATGTGCGCCTGGTAGAGGCACGTGCCCGATTCCGTATAGAATTTGACCAGATTGTTATAGCAACTGTTCATGGTCAGATCGTCCAGCTTGCCATCGGCACCCAGTTGGCCACCATTCCCGGTGCGCAGTGTGCCCGCGACGGCGAGCAACTCACGCGAATTGCTCCACTCCATGACCATGCCCAGGGCGCCGTTAAGGCAGGTATTGATATGTGCGGGTGAGACGTCGTCAAACGACTTAAGCAAGTAGATATATCCGTTCTGGAAACTGACGGCCAAAACAAACGAGCGCTTGGCTGCGAGAGAGAGATAAAGATAAAGATTATGTAACGAATATATCTTCTATTGAGATCTTCCCTTACCGGCATTGGTTACACCCGGTTCCGCCTCCTCGCCCTCCTCCATTTTGAACTTCTCGCAGGACCAGGCCATCGATGTAATGGGCACATCGTTGGACAGCTGCACCTGCGACACCATCGCACCATGCACATCCATGACAATCACCTGTCCCTGGGTAGTGCCAAAGTAAACCTGCTGATCATCGGGTGTCCAAATGCCACACGTAATGGTCGATTCGAGATTCAACATCGATGACCAATAGCGCTGACCGGCCACAGAGCCGACAAGCACAAAGCCATCCTGGTAACAGATGAGCGCCATGCGGCCATCGTGCGACCAGGAGAAATGTGTCACCGGCGTGTTGCGATCATTGATCAACTCAATGGACCAACGACCCTCGTATTTAATCCATACAAATATGATGCCTGAACTGTCGCAGGAAGCCAGTTTCTGATACGGTTCATTCCACTTGACCAGTATCACCTGCAACAGGGAGAGAGAGAGACATAGTAAGATAAAGAGATAATAATAAGCTCAAGTGCTGTACTTACGTCCGAGCGATGACCCCGTAGATTGTAGTTGGTGCGCAACGGATAGTCCATATTCTTGCGGCAATGCGATGTGGTGAATGTGACGCCCACAATGCCGCGTATATTGCCCGTGGCCAGCCATCCCTCCTGATAGTAGTTGGTGCGATTTAGCTTCCAGCCCTCATCCTGCAATGCGAAGAAGAAGATCCAAAAAAACAGATTGAGAATCTATTCGCAAGTGGCAGTCGCTTGGCAGGTCGCCTAAGCAGCCGCCAATTGACAGGCAAATGCGCACAGAGGGAGGGGGCGAGGCAGGGAGTGCTTCTAAAATGGATTACCCCGTCGGCAATGTCACACTTTGTGGCACTATGCTCAGCTCAGCTCTGCTCGCAGCCATTTGTTAGTACTCAATAAGATTTCTTTGAGCTTATGCTCGGCTCCATCTGCCGCCATCTGAGCTGTTTATCTGCAGTTTGCAGTCACTGTAGCTCGAAGAGATGCATTCAACGGGCTTTAAATTGCATTTTTCATAAAGTGTAGCCTACATTTGAGCGCGCCAAGAATTCCTGACTCAACCTTCCTGCCTTCATTTAATTTTTACATTATTTCTTTCCACGGGGGAGGGTCTTATCTGCCCGTTGTTTGGTGGCCATTTGGCTAATCCGCGCTAATCCAAAACGGTCAATATTATTTTTAACGGCAAATCCAATTTACATGGCACAAATTAAAATGCCAACAACAAATTTTGTAATTTCCGCTTGGCCAGCAGCGGGCACAAGTTTTTATTGATTTCGGTTAGCTGTTAGCACACACACACACACACATAGATACCCGTACACTCCCCCACACACACACGCGTTAATTGCTTTACTAGCCCGATTGATGCGAGCTGCTGTCAAATGCAATTACGTAATGGACATTCGCAGGATCAAAGGGCCCATCAACTCATCAACCCCTCGTACGACCCCTTGATTGAAACCCTTCCCCACCTCCTCGACACATGACACACAATGTCACTTGGAATAGTACTCGTAATTCTTCTCTCTTTCGCTCAAATGCCTACAGAGACCATTTAGCCACCTTTTGCAGCAACGTTCAATGACGTCGCCAATTATAAAGCGCATTTCCCTGTGAAGTGTTATTAACCTTTCATTGGGCCACTTGACCAACTGCAACTGGTCATCGGCTGTTCTATATACAGAGCAATACAGACATACATCTATATATGCCTTTTAATGTAAATATGACTGTATATGCCTTTCGTTCAGATATAAACACTTGAGAGACTGTTGCAATTCAATTTGTTTGTTCAAACGATGCAACGAGTGTAAGGTTCTCTGTTTCAGTAGAGTATTATGTAGAAATGAATGATAAAGGAAATAATTTGGTATCTTTAAGATACTTTTGTTTGTTTACGATGCGTTTCTTTCCTTAAATTTTTTTCTTAAACATAATTTGATAGTGTCAATGTAACTAAGTGAATATTCTAGATACTTTTGTATACTTGAGATACTTTTGCGTCTCTTACATACTTCTGCAGTATGATTTTACCTATTATCATTGCAATTTCCATATATTTTCACTTGAATCTAAAAAGAGAGAGTTCAAAATCAATTTTCAAAAATAATTTCTACCCTGTACAGTCTGAAATACGCTTCAGACAGGCCTCTTCATGGGCCGACCGCACCGAGTCAACACTTGAGAGTGCGCTTTCATATTTTCATTGCCATTTTATGTTTGCAGTATTTTCAAAGAGCCAATCGAGCGAGCCTTTCATCAATATTTAATAACGCTAAAATGCACTCGAGAACGAGGCAAAAAACATGAATTTCCCAAAAATTTGTTTACAATTCAAGCACAAAATTGCTTTAAACAATTAAATGTTGAACGCTTCAATGCATGTGCATTTAATTGTTGTCGTTGTTGTTGTTCTCGTGTAATTGCTTGGAAACTTGGCCAATCACTCAATAGAAGCCCAAACTGGCCTTAGCCTGTCGCCTTATTGACTCAGCGTAATGGAATTCGCTTATAGTAAATGCGGTAATTGCATTTCATAAACACGCTGAACGTGCAACAGCGCAGCCTTGCAACTAGGTTCGAGCATGAGGCCAAGGCGTTGACAGGCCGTCCGTTGTCTCAGACTGCTCCACTTACTATGTCCGTGGCTGCAAAGTTGCTACTTGCCACTTGGCACTTGTCACTTGCAACTCTTGCCACTTGCTGCTTGTTACCTTGTTAAAAGTTGTCAACACGTTGCACAGCATTGACAGGAAATGTTCCCTGATTGCAGCAAGCGGCAACAACTTCCGTTGTCCAGAAAGTAGCAAACAATTTCTGGCCAGGAACAATTAGGTCGACCGAGCAAAACAACAACAATGCATTTGCGATTGTTGCATAGTTGCACGAACGGCACTGCAGCATCCCAAATACCAGTTCAGTTCAATGCGGCATGTTGCAGCCATAAATTGTGGATGCCATTTGGCGCAATGTGCCACGTTATCAATGTGCAACCATTTTGTGTGCAGACACAAACACACAGACTTTTAATTAAATACCTCACACTAAGTGGTATTTCCCTCTCTCTCTCCCACTTCCCTACGTTCCCTCTTTATCCTCCAATCCCCTGCCTAGCATAAATTCCCTACAGGCAGCTTAAACTGCTCTTTGGGGTAATTCACACCGAAACAAAGCCGCATTTAAATAAATTATATGAAGTTAAATATATCAATTATGCTTTGGTTTGCCAAACAAAAAAGTGCACAATAATTATATACTCAGTACACTGTAAAAAACTATCATGGTAATCAGTTTAGTAATAAAAAAAGGTATTAAATAATTTTGACTTTAATTTTTTTATATAACTTAACTGAAATATCGGAGCCAAGTAAGCGATATATCAATGAACTATGTATTTATATATCATTTAACCAAAAAACAATATATCGATATATCAACATGTGAATATATTAATACATCTATATATGATTTACATTATATCAATATATGAATATATCAATTTACAAATATTTAAATATATCAATATATCAATAAATCAATATATCAATATATCATTAATTCAATATATCAGCATTTCAATATATCAATATACCAGTATATCAATATTTCAATGTATCAATATATTAATATATCTATACATCAATATGTCATTATATCAATAAAGAATATATAAAAAAATTAATGAATAATATTTCCAATTATCAATTAAAAATATATAATTTAACATATCAATTTAGACTATATATCAATAAAATAGTTAACAGTATATCAATATTTCATATATCAAAATATATTATATAACTGAATAAGTATTCTCTTTCGTACCGTGTCCATTAACCAAGCTCATTTATTATTTGCTATAATTAATTAATTCAATTCATTGTAAATTCCATTTACCACACTCATTTATTTAGCTTGATGGACAAACAAAGCTAAAAATAATGGAGTTTTTTCTTCCTTACTGGCTATTTTTGCACACTTGTGTTTTAATTTTAAACGTGTTTTTGCCTAAACAAGGTCTATTATTAGGGTCGCTGCCGGTCAGCGGCGTTGTGAGGGCGTTAGCAGAGAGCAGGCTGCGTGTTTCCCAACAACAAAACATATTCAACGCATTTCGGGTCAAGTACACGCAGTTTTGTTGTGAGAACAAGCCATAAAACTCGATGGCGATAAAAAGAAAAGATGCCCAAAGTGCAGCATAGAACAGGGAACACATATATATATCATATATATATACTATATGTCTATAGAACTTGCTCTCCCAAAAAAGTCGAAAGGGAAAACGCAGCTCTCTCAATGTTCTGCTCTCCCGCTTTCTCTGCGCATTTTCGCGCGATCTTGCTGCCTCTTCCTCTTCCTCTCTCTGTCTGCGTGAAAGTGAAATGCCAGATGATCATTCAACACTTTGAACACACTCGAGGAAATTTCAAATCCCCAAATCAGTTGCCAAGATTCGTTTGCCGCGGCACGTTCTCGTCGTCGCGTAAGGGAACATGAACGACTATTTTTATAGCCAAGTGAACTGAAATTGGCAAAATAATGGAGAAAATGTCGTCGGCATTTGTTTTGCTTTTCCTAATCTTCGGTCAAGTGCTGCTGCTCACCTCCAACGGGGTACAGGGCAAACATTTCTATGGCATTGGCCAGCGACAAGAGGGCGATAGTCTGGTGCTCAAAGATATATTGAGTTCACGTCCAGCTGGCATCAGTGAACCGCCTAGAGTTGCCTTCACATACAACATAACCGAACCGATAACCTACATTGAGTTTACATCTGAGGAAGTAAGTTTGTCGCGATGCGCGATGCACGATTTTGGCTTTTGCTTTTCGCATATTCAGAGACCCCCGAAATAGAAACAAAAATTTGCTTTTTTCGTCACCACAACAACAACAAGACAGGGATATACAAAAGTACATATGTATTTATTTATTTATATTTAGTACACATGTCTGTGGCATACTCTCTGTCAAATGTTCACTGTATAGTTTGGTTAGCTGATTAGCTGCGCAGCTTATTGACTTACCAAAATATAGAATTATTAGCTGATCCTAACGGATTTCAAGCTGAATAAAACGACTATACAATTTTTCGATACTTAATAATAAATTTATGAACTTAACAAACTCTGTCTGGCATTTTATACCGCTAATTAAAAGTAAACTAGCATAATGAATATAATTTTGTTACGGCACTCATTTCAACTACTCTAAAATCCTGCGAAATTGACAAATGTTTTTTTTTAAGAAAAATTACCGAAATAGAAAATATTTTTTTTATTTAAGAAATACAAATGCACTTAGCTAATTAACAACAGCAGCGCGAGGTCTGCTATTTGTTATAGAATACCGGAATGCCCTTTTATGACGCTCACAAATGAACTTAAAAAATTAAATTATTGATTTGCGGGGGCGGTGGGCGTGGCACCCAAGATTTGAAAAAAACTTCATCTGCGACAGGTAAACAGAAACCTTCATGCCGAATTTGGTGTCTCTAACTTTTATAATAGCTGCGATCTGTGTGTTTATCTGGACATCTGGACATCCGGTCACCCGGACATCCGGGCATCCGGATAGACAGACAGACATGGCTTAATCGACTTTGCTAGTGATCCTGAATATATATACTTTGTGGGGTCTCCCGCAATAAAAACATAAGGCCTGCTATAAGTTAAAGAGGAAATTGATGCGCTTTTAAAAAATAAAATATAGCAAAAAAAAGTTTATAATAAATTAAAACTTTAAAGTAAAGTAATATAAAGTATGAAGACATTGTTAATTTTACAGAATGACTTGCAAAGGTATAATTTCCCAATCTTGTGCATGTTATAAGCAAAGTGTAATGTTTTCTGAGAAAAACATTCAAAACATCTGCCAAAATATACTGCAAATTTGGTTATTTGGCACGACTTCAGGCGGTAAAGGGGTGTCGGCGACGGCCATATATTATATATAAATGTACAAATGTTCAATACCACAATAGGTCGGCTACTTATGACGCGAGATTTCGCAAGAAACAGAAATTTACAGATCAGTACAAAGTACATTTTTGGTATTTGTAAACAGTTTCGGTATATTTGTTGTTGTTGTTATTTTTGCAACTGTTGATGGATTGTGAGTGGCAGTGAAGCGTCTCTGGCAAGACTCTGACATTAGCTCAACACTTTTACAATTGCAGAACATATCGGCCGAAGTAAGACTTAGCTACTTCGATAGTCTCGTAGTGGGCGAGGTTCGTCTGGTGACCAGCAACGAAAGTGATGGCGAAGATTTGGAATTCGAAACCCAGTCTGAAGCTCCTGGCATTGAAAGACCAAGTGGCTTCGATGTACTCATCATGATGTTTGGCTTTGATAAAAGCGTAGTGAACTTGGATCCGGCTCTTGTACTGAACCAAGATAAACAGTACGCGGGCGAACTCGAACCGTTAGAGGAGGGCGTAACCGATGTCGAGAGTTTCGACATAGTTGAAACGGGCACGAACTACGAACCAATGAACGATACCGTTGAACATGAGCTAAGGGATAAGGTCTTTGAAATCGGAGAACGTCAAGCGGGTAACTAGAAAAGAAGGACTTGCAATGAGAGAGTTGATTACAGTTTGCAACTTTTACAGGTGACGACTTACTCTTTGAATCATCGTCTTCGACGGCAGGAAGTGACACGCCCACCAATCAATCCCTAACCTTCTACTACATTGACAGCGTTTACATAACTTATATCAAATTTGTCATCTTCGATCACTTTACCAACAATGCAGTTACCTCTCCGGACTACAAACCGCCTGTGGTTGAGTACAGTCATTACTCGGCGGGCACGTTCAAGGCTACGATAACTGAATACGATACAATGCTGATGTTTGCCCAAATGTTCGTTTACGGCTATGCCGATAGTAATGCTCTGCCTGCAGATTACAAACCCTTCCTGCCGCCACAAGAAAGAACTTTGCCACCTTCGGGTGTGGAACTGACGCCGCAACAACGTTTGCAATTGCTTCTTATGACGCAGCAGGCAACAACTCCAACTTCAGTGAACAACGATGAAAACGATGATGATGATGATTCGCAAGAGTCGATAATAAGGCCTGAGGATATGATACCTGATCACAAGCCACTGGCGAGCATACCCAACTCGGCACTGGAACAACAGCGAACCGTGGAGCAGCGTCTCTTTGCCATGCTGGGCCTCATGCTCTATGCAGTTGCATAGACCGATTAGTTAAAACCAAGCACCGTTTATTTCCACATTCTTCATACTATATATGTTAATATTTAACCGAATAAACCCATTAAACCTTTAGACAAATTAACGCTGCCCACAGTGAGTGTTTGTCGGGGTACACACTCACTCGCACTCACTCACACACTCGATGACAAACAAATTGAAAAAGTTGTGGCTAAAGTAGGTCATGGCAGTAGTAACTTAGCTCCACCTCGCCCTGCCCACTCTCCAGCTCACCCCCTTGGCCGCTCTCTCTGGGCAAATTATCTGCGTCGACTGTGGCGGCGGTGGTTGATTTGGCAGCGCAAACAAAAAGGAAAGAAACACTGAAAAGGCTGCTGACGTATGTACACACTAACACACTCACACACGCACGCACACAAACAGACACTCTCTATACATAGAGACGTAAAAGTTTTGCGACTTCTGCGACTAAGCAGCCGTCCAGTTCAGCTCCTGCAACTGTTTACACACCGTCCACCCTTGTTGCCCCTCCGCCTCGTAACTCAGCCGGCCTGTGCTGAGAGCCATCATGTCCAGAACAAGACACCGAGCTGGCATACGAAATGGAAACTGGCCTCTGCAGAACAATAAAATGTCGCCTCTAAACATATTCAGGTCCAAACCTATTTGTTTCATATCATTTGCAGGCACCCCAGACTTGTTAAGATGACTTGAACTCAACGACTTGGCGATACTCTGCTGGAAACTTTCTACAGTAGCATAAAAATGCTTGTACTTGACTTTTCTTTGAGCAGAAATAAGTGTAGTACTAGTTAGTACAAGCTACAGTACAGTGTGATTGACTCTTATATATTTTTATTGCATACTTGCAGGCGCCGTTTAGTAAAGTTGTCTGTTCAGTTAGATTGTTTTCAAAATAACTTCTATGTTTTTTCATCTTTCGCAACCAAATTTTTAATTAAATCAAAATGGAAGTTAAAGCATTGTTATCGCTTTAATACCTATTTTCTTGCATACTTGCAGGCGCGGTTTATTAAATTTATCAGTCTACTTGGATAATTTTTAAAATAACTTCTATGTTAATTAATCGTTCAAAACCAAATTTTTAATTCATTTTAAATGGAAGTTTTAGCATTAGAAACCCTTTTTATCGATTTACAGAGTTCAAATTCTTAAATAAACTAGCTTTGTGTGAGTGAATGAAACATTTTATCACCAAATTTGATAGTCCCAGCTATAATTATCGTTTTTTATGGATTTACTAGTTTTGTGTGAAGTAATGAAACATTTTATCACCAAATTCGATAGTTCTAGCTCTTATAAACACTTAAATCTAGGTTTTCATAGAAATCGACTCAATTGTTGATGCTGTGCAAGAATATATATACTTTGTGGAGTCTGCTACGACCTCTTCTGTTAGGTACATACTTACTTTCTTCTTAAGAATACAATATAAATTGTATCACAAATTCTAGACTAAATTAATGCTTAATATAATACAAGTAGAACATTATTCTGCTCCCCAACCTTTGTTGAATATTAATAACAGCTATAATATAGCATACAGATAATATGGCTGCGACAAAATATGAATTCTGTTGAGTGCCAGCAAGAATGTACAGTACAAAAAATGTGCGAGCCATAAGACAAATGAAAAGAAGCGCAGCCTGAGGGCAGAGGCGCTGACTGGGAGAAAGGAGATACACCTGCAAAGGAGAGACAGGTAGCCGAATTTATGTTTAATGCACAGCTGAAATTTGTTAAATTTAAGAAATTTACCAGCACTGTCCACAAGTTCAGAGAGGGAGAGAGAGCACACATTGGACTACAGGCGACTCCGGCGGCAGCTTGGGGCAAATTGAAAATTTCTTTTTATGCGTGCCGCTTACAGTTTTTATGTGCAGACATACAGCATATTATTATATATGTATATATTTGTGTGTGTAAGTGTGCTGTGTAGACGGTTATGGCCGCAGGGCGTGGCATTGGCATTGTAAACAACAACAGCAACAACGGATAAGCAGCACACACACACACACACACAAGTGTCATCCATATACACGCCCTGAGCCTTGCTGAGCTGTTGGCCTGGCAACGGCTGCCAGTCATGGGCACCCTCAGCAAGGGGTGACGTGTGCTTTTGTCAATAACTTAATAACTTAAAATATGGTTTAATGCTCACGTAACAACATTTTGCCACTTGTGCCAAGCACGCGCCAAGTGTGAAAGGCTTGGCGAACCGACGGGGCGACGCCCAATGTACGCCGAGAAAGGACAAGAGACACAAGAGCTGAGAGGCCTGAAACAAGGCCCAAGGCACGATGACTTAAGGGGGTCTGGTCTGCAGGTGTGAGAAATGAGCATATGGCGAGTGTGTAATGTCGATATGGTATGACTTAAAGGATGTCTGAATAAATGAAACAGGCCGTGGAAAGAAACCAAGAAATAATCATACAAACTAAGTTTTTGCCAGCTATTTCTAGGTACATAAGAGATATGATATATTTGCCTTTTATACTTTAATTTATCAACTTCATATCTACAAAGTTGAAGCACACACACATTGGAGCAGTTCTGTGCCTTGAGGCAGGCTGCACGTGCTCAGCTTTTGATCCTTTTTGCCAACTTCATTCCAGTTTGTTTGGCTTTATCGATTTAATGCTCATGTTATTTTGGGGTCTACTCTTGCTAAGTTTTAACGTGCATTTAAAATAATTAAAAATATACTACATATATAATGCATATGCATGTGTGTGTGTGTGTGCCATTACCGCAATTCGGCGGGTCAGTCGCTTCAGTGCATCCATTTCTGGGGCTGCATAATTCATACAATGCTCATTGTCGTCGCGGCCTTTGTGTGTGTCGCGACGTTCGCGAGGCCCGACTCATTAGCGTGCCGGGGGCCTGCTTAGCCGAGGGAGACAGAAAGAGAAGGAGAAGGAGAACGTACGTAGGAAGTGAGGGAGGTGAGGCATGTGTCTGTCTGTGTGTACTCGTATGTCTGCTTTGCATTTGCATTTTATTAAATTTCAAAAGCCCTTCGCACAATCGCGTCCACCCACTTGTCAGTTCACCTGAGCGCCATTGTCAGCTCAGGCTGAGCAAAGGGAGAGGCGAGGAAGTGGGAGGTGAGAGGAGTGAGGTTAAGGGGCAGCTGGGGTTGCGCGCATTGCATATTTATGCACTTAATAACGCATTTTAGCATGCTCAAGTGCAACTCATCTTTTGTTACAGCGCACACAAAGTACGCACACACACACACACACACACATGCACTCACATGCAGGATGCATGCATGCATATGAGATGCAGAGAGGAAAGGCAGGGGAAGATGCAGAGTGATGGCGGTAGAGATAGACAGAGCTGCAAATGGTTTTCACATGTCTTCCCTGGCCGGCGTTGACAAATGGAGCATGAGGCATTACAGGCCATGTCAGTTGCCATGCCAGGCATGCTCCTCCCCCCCCCCTCCCCTCACACTCCCCTTCCCCCTCATTGTCCCTGCCCCCAATTCCCAATCCAATCCAATTCACATGCTGTGTATTCGTGTGTTTGTGTCATGCCTTGCCTGTCAAAGCGAAAACTTTTCTGACGTGCACGTGGCGTATGCGTAATGCACAAAAGGGATAGAATTCCTATCCTAAAATGCAAAGTATTAAAGCAATTACCGAACCTAGCGAACACATAAAACTGTCTGAAGCTGTACAATTTAAGCTGCTTACTGATAGATTCAAAAAGGGCAAAGAAAAATTTACAGAATTCATTTGCGAATAGTTTGCATATCATTTCGAATATGCACTCGCACGACGCTTTATGCAACAAAAAGATATGGAAAGTTTACTTGTATATATAGTAAAAATAACATTTAGAATATGCAACTTACACATGCACTCACTCGTTGCCTTTTGCTACACATACTTGTAGTTATCGGCAGTTCACTTATGTAATTGATTGATGTGACGTGCAACAATTGATTAGGGGTGTTTGGTGAGTCTTGTGGCTAGTGGCAACTGGCAAGTGGCAGGCCCACACAAACCGCACACAATAACAACGGAAACAAGTAGAGAAAGCAACAGTAAAGTGTGCAAGATTGTAAAATACCCTAGAACTTAATTTGAAGCTGAATAAATTGTGTTTTTGTTAACGGATTTAATTGTAACTTGAATGAAGTTTGTGTAAAGTATTCATTTATTCGTATGCCGAAGTAGAAAGTGCAGACTTGAATGCTTTAATAAACATAAATTATTAATTATTATAATTTGCATGGGCGTTGGGCGTGGCATTCAAAGTTTGAAGTGCAGTTGTTCTGCGTATTATGTACTTATATTCTCATGACAAATTTGTGGTCTCTTATTTTTCTGATAGTTGAGATCTGTGTGTTCACACAGACATATAGACGATAGTAAACTAAATTAGACACACTTTGAGCAGTCTGCCACGCCTTAAAAGTACAATTTTAAACAAAATGAAAGTAGTGCACAACATAGCACTATTATTAAAAATTATATTGAAGAAAATCGAAAATTTCTGCACTGCAAAAATATTGAAAGATGAAAAAGAATGAAAGAAAGATATAAGAAACGTGCGGCGATAAAGATTATAGAATGGGTGCAATTATTTTGTTCTTAATACAACTATAATTGCTTTGCACAAACCTGGCATACCCTACATGAATGATCAAAGAGTATAACAACAACGACAAGACCGCTGGACCAGCAAGTTAGTTCGAACAAACAAAATGCTGGGTAAACCAATCAATGACACAACTGAAAGCCACAATGTCAGCCAAGTGTAAAGAGCCAGAGTGGCCAGCTAACGTGTGTGTGTGTCTGTATATGTGTGTATGGGTGTACTATACAAGTGACTATATTCACATGGCATTACAGCTTTTTTTCCGAACGAGCAAAGGCTTTAGGCAGCGGCAACACTTGAGAGCGCGTGCCGACTCTTAATTGAAACTGTCAACGGCAGCGGGCCAAAGACGTGACCGTAAATCAATGCGGCCTAATCTGGCAACTTAGCCGACTTCATTTTAGGCTAAACAATTAAAAAGTTTTCAATTAACTCGCAGCAGCAACGGCACAACGGCAGCAAGAGAATTGGCACTTGTAATCGGCACCTGTTCAACAAGCTGAACAAACCTCGAGCTGCATGCTTAAATCAGCTTATGCGTGCCAGCCTACGAAGGGGTTAATGGCTGCAGGGGGAGGGCAGGGAGCAGGGGGATGCTCTAGGGGGGGAGGTATTGTGTGGGTGGGCTTGGTTATGTGTGCCTTGCTCACGTAACACATTTATAACGCGTGAGTTGCTCTGTGTGTGCATGGATAACTAAGCTTGTGTGCGTGTGAACGTGCGGACAGATGAGTTTCGAAACATGCGTGTGTGTGAGTGTGTAGAACTTTTCCCAGGGTTGCTTGTTCAACGCATAAAGTTTTGCTTTAAAACAGCGCAGAGCCATAAAGTTAGATATTGCTGAAGTATGTTAACCCGATTCACAGATTCCGCGTACAAGTGAAAAAGTTTTCAAACATCACTTTTCAAATCATTCGCATAACTCAAGTTGAATGGCTTTAAAGTTTAATAAAATGTTTAAAATTTTTAAGTAAATTTCTTGTTTGTAACTTAGGAAATAGTTAATAGATTTATATATTATAGAAAGTCAATGCTGCTGAAATATATAAAAGATTTATATAAAGTTTCAAACATCACTTTTCAAATCATTCGCATAACTAAAGTTGGACGGATTTAAAGCTCACTTAAATGCTCAATATTTTTCTTATTTGTAAAGTAGGAAATAGTTAATAGATTTATATATAATAGAAAGTCAATACTGCTCAAATATATAATAGATTTATATATAATAGAAATACACTGCTGTTCAAATTAAAAGGTGTGCAAGTTCACATTTGCAATTAAGCAGTTCAAAATTGTTGAAACTAAGTTTTGCACAGATATTGTTATTAAAATATATTATTATTATTTATTAATATTTTTTTTTATTATATTTTTGTCACATGACAATTACAAATTAGGCGCATAATCCACACATTTAAGTTCCATTTACTTCTACTCTCTTTTATTTGTATACATATTAAATTTGTTCTTTTATTCGCCCACAGAACAGCCTCTCTGCCTGTCTAAGCTACAGGGTATGCGCAGCTCATTACGAATATAATAAACGTGGAAACGTAACCAAAGGTAATAACGCAGCCGTAGCCAGAGCCATAGCCGTAGCCAGCCAGCTCCAATGCCGTAACAAAAACAGCAACAGTCGGAGCAGCAGCGGGCGCAGCGTCTGTGGCTTGGCATTTTTATAGTCTTTGCAAAATTAAATAAAAACACGCGCAATGAAACAAACATAAATAACGCTGTAGCACCCGCTATGCTATGCTTCCCCTAAGGGGTGTGTGTGTGTGCAAAACGAAACGAAACGAAATGAAACAAAATGGAAAATGGAATATAATGAAATGCCGCCAGCATAAGCACACAGTCTAGTGCACATAATTAGCGGAGTAGAGTAGGAACAATTGGCCATAATACAGCCGGGCACTAAGGCAATGCTCCCCCCCCCCTT
Source organism: Zaprionus africanus (assembly GCA_018151435.1). Taxonomy (NCBI): domain Eukaryota; kingdom Metazoa; phylum Arthropoda; class Insecta; order Diptera; family Drosophilidae; genus Zaprionus; species Zaprionus africanus. Next base: position 4,466,701 of record JAECXB010002309.1, on the reverse strand, counting down.
CTCCCCACTCTGCCATTCTTCCGGGCAAGCGCCGGTCAGCGCTACTTTCTGCTCTGGTCACTGACCAGTAGCTTTCTCCTGCAGTGCACTCGGATTGAATGGAACCAAGAACTCAATTATTTTTTACGGTGTGTAATTAAAACAGTGCCGAGATAGATGGAGAGAAAGAAAGAGAGAGAGATAGGGGGGACACTGCCTGAGACGGAGAGTTGAACAGTCAACGTCAGCAGTAGAACTTATTAATGATGCTCGGGTTTCTCGCCTGGGCCATTTGGCCAGCTTGGCCAGCTAATGAACCCTACCAGCTAAGCTGGGCTAGGCAACGATGGCAACCCGGCTTACCCGGTGGACTTCATCAACACAGTTGCCAAGTTAATTACGCTAAGCGATGCCAAGTATTTTACCTCGTCTTGAGCTTAGTGGACGCTTTTGCAATTTATTTGCTTAATACAAAATCTGTTGGCGGAAGCAGAAAAAAAGTGTAGCATACTTTTGAGTGCCGCATAAATATGCAAAATTATTTCACGCGTTTCAGGCAGAATATTTGAGCGAAGAAAAATGAGATGGGTATAAAAAAGAAGCTAAAAATAATAATACATACTTATGAACTTAATTCGCCTAATGACAAAGCACTTTTTCATGAAGGGAAATACCCTTAAAGAGGGTTCAAAGTGGGCGAGAAGCAACGAAGTTAAATACTTTGTATGATTTTTGAAAACTCCCCATCTATGAGAGTGCTAGAAATTATTCATTAAATATTCATTACATACGACACAAGAACACCCTCTTTTCACAGCACCCTCCCTGTGCTGCTGCACATAGAGTACTCTTTTCAAAAATATCAACATTTGCACATGTTCTGCTAATGTGCTTGTCACATTCTGCATTTCTCTTTCAAATCAATTTTATTCAAATGCGACATCCTCACACACCACGTTTCTCTCTCTCTATCTCTTTCGCTCACTGTCTCCCTCACTCTTTCTCTCTCCCTCTCTCTCTCCCACTTCCTCCCTGTCTATTATTTCATTTGAATTGAATTCGCAAACAAATCCGTAATTCCTTTTTCAGTTGAATTCACTCTGACAATTTGCATGATGACCAACCGTACAGGAAATGACAATGACGTTTCGCAACATTCGCTTGGATTTTGTTTTTGATTTTGTTTCCCGATCTCACACAACTCCCACATGGAGTACATTGAGCACTATCGAATTTCGTTTTACGAAATTTCTTTCCTTGTTTTATGTCAATTTGTGCGACAGTTGAACCACACGCAAGCCTCCCCCACTTAGTAGAGAATGTTGTTGAATTTCTTCAGCGGATTGGGTTGCAATTGCATGGATCAGTTTACACACACACACACCCACACACTGTGCACTTGGAACTTGACGCGCTGACACTGCCTGACTTGCAACAGACAGACAGAGACAAAGAAGGAGTGAGTGAGTAGGGAGTTTTCTATTGTGCAAGAAATTTGATTGCCACATGCCCAAGACAGAGTTGAATATACGCTAAGGAATGACGTTTTATGATCGCCTCTGACACCCTGGACAGACAGCAGCAATCAGTCAGCCACGAGTCCAAGACCAAGACGTCCCAAGTGGCTGTTAAAACATTATGACAGCAAGGTCCAGCAAGGAATGTGGCATCAAAATGTACTCGGTCTTCTACTTTGATGTAATGTATGCACAGAGGGAATATTTAAAGAGCCGTGCAGTGCTACTGCTCTCTCTCTCTCACTCTCGCTCTCTCTCTCTTTCTTACTTCCTTTCTCTGTTTCTTTTCCTGCTGAGATGATTTATATGAAAGCAAAGTCGCAACTCCCAGCGGCATCGGGCACGAGCTATTACCGAATTGAAAGCGTCAGCGACAACTGCTTATCACCAGTAGATAAACAATGGAACTGCACGACTTGTATATACCCTGCAAAGAGGAAAAACGTCTAACTATATCGTACCATATCGTAACTTGTTCTTTTTTAAATCCTTCTCTTTGTTCATGTCATTCTACCCTTTCCTTTTTTAATTTGTATTCGTGTTGGGTAGAGCAGCTTATCGCTCGTAAATTGTTACAAAGACGTAACGAGCAAAAGAAACCTCCTTGCACTTGGCAATGGGAAATGAAATTGGAAATTGGAATGAGAACGGAATGGAGAATGAGAAGGCGTATAAGAAAGGAAAGGGAATGGGAAGGAGAAGCAGAACGAGAACGAGAAAAAGAATCGACAGGCGTAAACCATGACACGTGCCCTTAACCACACACACAAAACACAAACATACGAACAACACTCACACACACAAACTCACACACACACACCCAGTGTCGAGTGTTGAAAATGAAATTGAAAACTGTTAAATAAATCGCAAGCAAGTGCAGCTCCTAGAGGGCAAAACAGAGCATTTGCCCAGACGAATGGCCAAAGTGAATGACAAACAGACAGATAGACAGACAGACAGAGAGACAGACAGACACTCGAAGACGATAAGAGAACTGGGGGTAAGGATGTAGTGCGAGTAGGGTTACAAAGAGAACCACTTGAGGCACCCCACTCTACTTTAATGTGGCGCCACACGAGGCAGACGACGCGGACGCATCGAACGTGATTGGATTTTTATATTCAATATAAAAAGGATTATTATGGCCTTGTGTGTTGTGTGAGTTCGTAATAATTGGAAAACTTAAGAACCCAGACAAGGTAGCAGCAACCGTAGCAGCAGCAGCAGCAGGTAAAAGGCACCCACACAAGACATAGAAAATCAATTTTAAGCCTCAACAGGAGCCACAAATAAACTGTTCTACTATAAATAGAAGCATAGACTGGAAAGGGAGGAAAGGGGGGTCAGGCAAGGGTCATGTCAACGGCACTTCCGGTGCGGCTCCAGCGGGAAATGCTTTAAATTTAGCCAAGCAAACAAAAGCCGTTTGATATGGCAGCCCGATCAATACCAAAACGAAACCTGCCGCACAACAATTGTAAACTGAGCTTGTACCCTGTAATTTATTTAATTGTTAACTGCAGAAAAGTTCAATCCAATTGGGAATATTGGTAAGGTAATGTTTAAATATCTATTGTAGTTTTACTAGAGAGAATATTCTAATCTCTTTCATATATCAGGAACTTAGTCACTGTTCAGAACTCATTTCAATATCTTTCATTAATCATTTGCTCATTGGTAAGGTTAAAACAGGAACTAAGTCACTTTTCAAAACTCATTTCAATCTCATACATTAATCATTTGCTTAATTGAAAGGTTTAAAGTTTAAACAGGAACTTAGGCACTGTTCAAAACTCATTTCAGTTAGTTAATCGCATTCGTTTTATTTCCCCTTTTCGCCATTAAACTTTGCCAGACGCATTACTTAATCCCTTTCCTACAGACTGTAAGCTCATAAGTTGCCTACCTTCAGGCGCTGATCTAATGGCCCTGCCAGTCGTACTTAATAGAGCCTGGCCCACAATTTTTAAGTGCACGACAGTTTAATGGACATTGTCAGTGTATTTATTGTATTAATATTGAAACCAAGGCAAGAAGAAGAAGTAGAAGTAGAGGAAAGAGAGGAGAATGGTGGCCACTAATAGGTTTTGCTGAAAGTTAAATGCACTTACCTCGGGTATATCATCTGGCACTTTTCCCATCCACGATAGCGAGAGTATTGTGCAGTCGCATTTTGTGTTGATGTTGCGTTCAAAGTGTAAATGCATTTTACGAGTTAGCGCCGCTTCCGCTTCCGCTCGGCCACGTGAACAATCTTGCCAACTAGTCACTGTTGTTGTTGTTGCTCTTGTTGTTGTTGTTGTTCCCCTGCCTCTGTGCCGTAGTTTACTGGCTTACGTCTCGCACATTTTGCTAGATAAGAAAGAGATGACGGTGGTTGGGGTAGAGTTTCAATAACGTTTAGTGTAACATAACATAGTCAATAACTAATTTACAATAAAAGCTAATGCCCTGGGAGCCCTGCCTTATCAGCTAGAACGCAGCACAGCGCAGAGTGTGTGCGTGTGTGTTGTGTGCGAGTGCCGGCATATGCTTGCCATCAATTTCTCATAGGGGTTGACAAATTGCAGCACGCAGCACACACACAATTTGAAGCATACTTTCCCGGGCACGACCGACACGCTAATTGGATATTAGTGGTAAGTGGACAAACTTGCCTCAAGCAGCAGACAAACACACACACGTAGCATACACACACACAGCATACACACACAGCATGCACACACACAAAGCATACACACACAGCATACACACAGACAGCATACACACACGTAGCATACAGCGAGTGCACACAAGCGTCTGCATGTTGTGGCGCATGTCCTATCTAGCTGCTGTCAGAGTTAACCCATTCGCACGCACAGCCAGACCCCCACACACACACACACACATACTGCCTCATATGGAGTGGCAGCTGCAAGTGGGAACAACAAAGATGAAAGCTAAAAATGGCAACTTGCGCAATATGAAATTATAAAAATTATAAATTATGAAATGCAAAAAGCTGTCGCTCGTTTTAATATTTCACAAACTTTTCAGCAACAAAGACAACAACTCGTTCTTCGCTCTCTTTCTCTCTCCTACTCCCTCTCTTTCCTTCTCTCTTACTCTACCTCTGTCTGCATTTTTAGCTTTCTCTTTGGTTGTGCACATTTCAAAATCAGCTTGAATAATAAATGTTGCCATCGTCTGGCTTTTAAGTAATCTGCGCCTAAGTGCCATGTGTGTATAGGTATGTGTGTGTGTGTGTGTGAGTGTGCCTGGCTGTGTCTATGTATCTAGGCTGGCAAGTCAACATCAACATTTGCCGAAAGCAACGCAATGTCGCTGGCTGTGCCCACACACTTCAATTATGTCGTGTGCTTTGTCTGATTGAATTTGTCATATGATATACAATTTTTGATTGAGTATGCGCCCCGAGGCACAGCATCCCCCACAGACGCACAGCCTCCCCCACAACAGACAGCAGCTAATGACATTGGGACAACGTTGACAGCAACGAGAGACAACAACTCTTGTTGATTGCCTGCCCTAGCAGCCGGGTAAGCCTGGTAAAATATTGATAGAGAGATTCCAACAACTACAATACATAGTTATGGCAGCTCATTTGCTTTGCTGTTCTTGTTGTTGTTGGTGTTGTAGTTGTAGGTATTGTTGCATTGAATTTAATTTCAATTACAAACCAAGGTTCTCTCTCTGAGTTTGTCTGTTCCCCTTGCCACGAATGATTGTACATATGCCACGAGTCACTTTTCGTACGTGTTCTTTTGGCCACTTTCAAGCAGGCACACACACATACACATACACACATGCGCACGTAGAGAGGCACAGTTGTAAACTTACACACACAGCCAGACAGGCAAACGAGCCATTGTTTGCTGGTTTTAAAGTCGTACAAAGTTCTCTACAAAGTTCTCACTCACAATATTGCGCTGTCTACCTCACTTGATGTCTCTCTCACTCTCTCTCTCTCTCCCCTCCCTCTCTCTCTCTCCCTCTCTCTCACTCTCTCTTTCCCTCTACAGCTCCTCTATAATGCATAAAAGCTGGCAGAATTCATGAACGCTGTCTGAAAACTGTCGAAGTGTCAAGCGGTCTGTTAGACAGTTGCCACTTGTCACGTGTACTTCGTGCAGGTGTGTTCGCTACACAGAATGTGCATTTAATCAATGGCAATGATAGCAACAAAAAACCATAGACTCGATATAGTTAACCTTGTCCTTGCTACTGTGTGCCAAAAACGCTGTGCAAGTTATGCCAAAAATAGTCGAACAAGTGCTGAATTATTTGCAGCGCTTAGTAGTAGGCAACAGAATTTGTTCGAGCAACGCTCAGAAGTAGGCAACTCTATTTTTTTGCCAAGGCCTTGCTATAAAAACTTAATTATGTGGAAATCGACACACACACACACATAACGCGCATACGTGCATAATCCCAAGCTTAAAGTCGAGCTAAGTTGCACATTAATTTGCTCTGCCCTTTCTTGCTATCGCTCTCTTTTTCACTCCCGTAAGCATTTCTTCTCTTGCCGACTGTTTTCTTCGTTCGCCACTGCAATTAAACTGCCAAAATAGGATTAAGCATACGCTCCATTGTACGCGGCACGCATTTAAGGCGCTTACTTTGCCGCTGTTGCCTTTTTCTTTGGCAATTTCGTCGTCGTTTCTTGCTGTCACGTAAAGCAAAGGGCAGAGTTGTTGGGAGATTCTGGCGACTATATAGGCGATTATTATGGCCACGAAACATTTTATGTGTAAATTCAAGTACAATATTTAATACAATATATGCAACTTACATTAATACATATTCAGTTTAAAAGAGTCCCAAAGTCTAATTAACACTATTTTCCTGTAGATATTACATACCCTGTAACTTTCTTACTGATTTCTTATTTATTTATGATACACTCTTAATTGGCAGAAATATTTTTACGTTCTTTACGGTATTTTGAAATTTAATTTTAATTTTAATTTTGTGAGTGTTGCCATTGTTTTTCAGCATATGTTGCTGATGACAGAGAAGAATGTCAAGCCAGGCATGTCGAGCCAGCGAGCAAGCAATGTCCTTGAGCCTCTTTAAACTATGTAGCCTGAGCTCTGCGTAATGAAAATGCAGTCATGCATAACATAACATGGGCCAAAAGCAAAGGCGGCCAACACGAGACTACAAGTTTTGAGCCCATTTCGTGTTGTTGCTGTTGTTGTTGGTTGCATGCTGGCAAGAATCTAAAATGCCTGTTACCACCAAACGAAAAGGAACTAACCTCCTCCCCCGCACATATTCTCGGTTTGCCTTTTAGCTCTCGAGTTGCGCATAATTATCTTAACTTTGCCTTGTGCTCTTGTTGTTGTTATTGTTGTTGGTAGAACGTGTGGCGCCACAGCTCAAAGGACTTCAAAGAGCCAACGAAGTGGCTTGAAAATGCGAGCCAAGTGCTAATCGTGCAGTCGAATTACAGTTAGTTTCTGTGTTCATGTTGAGTTTTGCTTCAGGCTTTAATTAGCAACACGCCAGCGCACATGAAACAAAAATCTGCGATAAAAAACATGTAAGAAACATGTAAGTAAACAATGCCAACAGAGGCGACGACTTGAAGATACTCCTTACCAAACTGCGTTGCATCTACTGCCAATCAAAGTCTTCATTTTCATTTTAAGTATGTAAAATCCTTACTTCAAACCGAACATACTCATTCGTCCATAACTACAGGGTATATGGAATGACTTGCATGCCTCTTAATTTGCGTATTCTGCGCTGGACTTTCCAAATCCCAAGGAGCACACAATACAAGAGAAAGCAATAAAGTTTTGCATAAATGACGAAATAAATGACAGCAAAGAAAAGCAACTCTGACAAATACAACAATAACAGAAAGACAGAGAGGGTAAGAGAGCGAGATAAAGGAGAGCAGGAGAAGCAGGCAGAAAGAGAGCGAGAAGCGACCGCAAGGGGGAGATGGAGATGGGGGCAGGGCACGGCTCTTGGAGGAAGGGACGCGGATGGGTTCGGATATTTACTGATGGAGCCGGGGGAGGGGGGCTGATGGTGTTGGGTGTTCTCTGTTTGTCGGGTAGGTTAAATGTGTTGTGCACTAAGCTTTGCGGACCAAGAGCGCACTGGGAAATATAAAAGCTGGCGGGCTGTACAGTTCGTTTTTTTTTTGCTCGCTGCTCTTGTTCCTGTTTTTGTTGCTGTTGTTGTTTTTGTTTTTGTCCTTGCCTTTGCCTCGCTTGTTGTTTCTGGCTCTTGTTTATTGACTTTATGCGGGGGTGTGGTGTCGTATAATTTGTTTCTACTTTAACCAACCCCGTCCCCAGCAATGCCGCAAGTTGGAAAATTGTGCGCCTCAGTGGCGCTAGACTTACACACACACACACACTCACGCGCGGACTACGAATGCGTGGTATTGTTGTAGTTGCGTGTTAACGTGTTTATACCCTACATGCATACGTATATATGTACGTAACTGGGTATACAATGCTATGCATATATGTATGTATGCAAATTAAACAGGGAAGCAGGTTATCTTAATTTCACAGAATGTGTTTCTATTTGATTTGTTATTTTTGTTTGAAATTTAGAACAATTTTTAAAGACTTAAAGGAAGTTTTACTAGGATTCGAACGTCTAGCAGGCAAGTTTTAAAAAATCAGTGTGCAACATGGTCGATCTTCCGGATTTAAAGACTTAATTTGTTTAACTCATGAGTTTTAAGAGTACAGGCCTTTTTCAACTTTTCCTACTTAGAAATATGTTTTATATAGAAAATAAATTTTTATTAATCATTGATTTTAATGGGGGAAAATATTATATTATTTTAGTACAAAAAAACCTCCCAAAAATTTTATAATATTTATAAAATTTACGAATCGGTATCAAATGCATTTTGGCTGATAATTATGTGCTCAAAATTTGCACAAACCAACGAAGATTTAAGGAAAATTGGTAAATTTTGAACTCTGACCTCGTTTTATAATTATATATATTATTGTGATCAGCTGAATCCGTTGTTAAATAAGTATTTATAAAAAATAGATTATTCTCCTTATTAATAGTAAAATAGTTTGAGTACATGGAAAAAATAAAATATTTAAGCGAAACTTTGTTTTAAAAATTGTATACAGATAATTTGAAAATACAATTATTTGCACCCATTAATCGGGCGATGAATTCCGCTGCATCTGTAAGTTCAATACCTTCCAGAGCATATCACTTAGTCGAGCCATCGCACTTTTGTGAACTCTGCTTGATTTGACAAATACAAAAACAAAAGTAAGAAAAAAGCGAAAATAAACAACATTACGCTGATTGTCTTTGCCTTTCGCATGCATAAATGACAGCAAAGAAAAACAACAACAACAAAAGCAATAAATGAAAACAACAATATTGCCACGTTGCCAATTGCTATTGGCGAAAATATCGGCAAAACATTTACCGTTAACCACAAGGTGGGTGCGGTGCCCGAGGAGAGAAGGGGGTGCGTAGTCATGGTAAGCGCGTCAAGCCCACACATTGCACTTGAACTTGCAACAGAAACCGCTAAACGGCGTCGTTGCGCGTCCTCCGCGACGCAACTCAAATTATATAATGCGAAAAAAAAAACAACAACAACAACAAGAAAACTAGTAAGAAGTAGAAACAACATACAAAACAAGACGCAACCTATGTACATAGAGGGAAATAAAATAAAACAAATGTAATGACCTTGAGAGCAGCCGCAACAGCAGAGGCAGCGGCAGCAGCAGCAGCAGAAGCAACAACGACACATCAAATTTAAAAATAATTTCTCAAAGAGCAACCAGAGAATGAGGAAAGAACCAGATCAAGAGCAAGAAATGGCGGTCATGCGTCAGCGTCGCCGTCAACGCCGGCGTCGCTGTCCACTGAAGGCAGCCGCATTGAAATTATGCAAAGTGAGAAATTGCCGGACGTAATGTGTGTGTACACACACACAATGACAGAGAGCACCTACTTGTGCATGTAGTGGTACCAATGCAGTTATTCGGCATGTGTTGCTGTTAACCAACACTTTACGATAACGCCAATCGCCGCTGACCGCACAGAATAGATGTTTTTGCTTTCGGCACGCATAAAAACTGCATCTTTAAACTATACGATGCGAGTGAGTAGGTGTGTGTGTGTTTGGTATGCGTGAATGGCTTTTTATAGGCGTGCGTTTATGACTGCTTCGTTTGCAATAGCTGTGTACCCTCTGTACCCCACAATAAACATTGTGTACCCCCTGTACCCCACAATAAACACTTTGTACCCCAAGGGGTACACTGCTCGTCTCCAGTGCTCGATTACGACAACGAAAATGAAAGAAATGCCAATGCCAATCGATTTTCATTGTTATGTTAGGCAGATTAATCGAAAAAACAAACCTTGTCATGGGTTTGTTTAACTGTGCATGTTTATTTTCAGCCACTTAAAATGCCAAACAAAGCCAAGTAAATGCTAGTTAAGTCACATAAATGCTGATAAAAAAGAATGAGAGAATGCAAAAACTTCATTTTTCGGAATGTCGAAAGTGTCTACAGCAGCAGCAGCAACAGCAACAACAACGAAACTCCCACAACGTATGTATAGACATTCCGACGTGTGTTCGTGCGTGTGTGTGTGTGTGTGTCTGTGCGGACAGAAATCCACCACCCAAAATCCCAAGGGCCTGACTTACGCCGCTACCGCAGCCGTTGGCGCTGCTGCTCTGCTGGCGCTGCTGCATTATAACAGAATTCCGCAACTCACCTGCGCTACGTCGGCAACTTCGCTGCTTCGGTGCTGTTATTGCGGCTGTTCTGCTTTGTTTTAACTATTCGTAATTCAATCAATTTTATTTGTTTTACATTAGTTTAGTTTTTTGTTGTTGTGTATTTTTTTTGGAGATTCTTAAAGCTAATGTTCTATCTGTATTTCATTTTCCCACTGATTCACACATTGGCAAACAGACTTGCACACACACACACTCACACGCATACACACATGCACGCACATGCAGCGGCACAATCGCGAAAATACCGTTAGCAACACAAGCGCCTAGGCACCGCGCACAGCAAGTTCCGAGCGTCGACTGTTTTGGGGCTTTACTCCTTGTGTAAAATGTGTAGAAGAAAGTCAGAGCCAGAATATTAAAGAGCGCGCATGCGCCTCAGCCATTGCTGTTTTCTGTTTTCTTATCACTGAAGAAACCGAAGCTGTCAAACTGACGGAATTTACGCGCTCTTAATGTTGTTGTTGAATTTGTAACGTATTGATTTTTTGACTTACTGCCAAATGATATGTTAAATAGGTTGGCGCTGGCAGCTGAAGTGCATTTTTGCTCAACATTAAGTAGGCACTTCGCGAATGCATTGAAAAATAATTGTACTTTTATTCAGTAATTTACACTAATTGCGTTTAATGATAATGTTGCAGTCTCTCTTGGTTGCGAGAATTCGCATGCGTTACAAACGCATGCGAGGGCTGCACTGTTTCCTTCTATGATGTTCATTACTGTTCAGCTAACACTACTGTTAGTTAACATTTTGGATAATATGTTAAAGTCTTTTAAAGTGTTCAAATCTACAAATGTCTTGCCTTAGAATTAAATTAGTTTATAGAAATTAAACACTTTCTAAAATAATTATCGGTTAAATATCATTTAAATCGAACAGCTGTTCGCTGGCGCCATAAACGAACAGCTGTTTTTTGGCAACATACAGGGCTGCAGAAATATGCTGAATGCAAGAACAATCGAATGTCTTAAAATTGTTGTAACAAATCGTTTTAAATAACATATTATATTACTGCTTATCTGTAAAAGATATTTTAAAAAATATATTCAAAATTTTTCTTAGCTTCAATTTCAAATCCAGCTTTTTATTATTAATATTGTTTATGTTATCTAATGTATCGAATATGCATTGTCAGTGCTGGAAATCGCCAGTATTTTGATTTTTCTTATCGACGCACCTCCTCATGAAGCATCATCGATAGGTTTTGCAGTTCTATCGACTAGTATATATTGTTTTTGCTCAGAGTAGTTAATACAACTGTTTTCTTTTTCATTATTCGCCATCAGGTTGTGCAATTTGTGAATATATTTTGCGTATTAAAGCTGCTGTTACGTGTTTTGCATCGAGTGCGTTACGAATTGTGCCAGTCGGACAGAGTTCACAATGCGAGCTCTGCGAAAATCGAAGAAGTTGCATTCCCAGTCGCATTCGCATTCGTGTATGTGAAAATTCAATACAAATAGTAGGCGACAACAGCAGCAAAGTGAAAAATGTGCTTGGTGGAGCATGCGGAAAAACAGCATAAGCTCTCGACTACTTTCGCAACCAACAACAGTAACAACAAACAAACCTCGTCGCGATCTACGCCAACAACCTGCTCAAATTCTAACGCGAACTATAACAAAAATAGCATCACCAGCTACAGCACCAACAACAACAGCAACAACAACATTGTCGTTGTTGATATAAACACGCAACAAAGACAAGAAGAACAACAACAAAAGCATCACCAAAGCCTGCATACTGAGTGTATTACGCCCACATTTAACGCGAAATATAGGCGAAAATGTTTGTTGCTGCTATCGCTGCTGCTCTTCCACGGCTGCTTCAGTGGCCTGCATAGCGCCAGTGCCTACAACTGCACCACGAATCCATGCCAGAACGATGGACAGTGCCTTGATGGTCAGTGCATCTGTGCCGATGGCTGGCAAGGTCCGGCCTGTCAGTTCTGCGGCGGTAAAGTACGGTAAGTTACGCACGGAATAAACCATTTCCCCTTCCCCCCTTCTCAAGCCAAATAGGCCATAATTTAGTTATCGTTGTCGCAGTGTATGATTCATAAGAAGCAACACGAAAGCAACGTTCGAATTGTATTATTCAATCGGCTCTTTGCACTGTTTTGTGGCCTATTTGTGTCAAGCAACGGTTTAGTTTGAGCGCTGCCTTTGGCTGCCGCCGCTGCTGCTGCTGTTGCCCATTCTCGTTAGACAGGTTCACATTCTCGTTCCCGTTCCAGTTTCTCTTCTGTTCTCCTTCTTTTTTATTGAGCTTTTTGTTGGTTTTTTAGCGGCTGCTGCTGCGGCCTTCTTCACCTTTCCATTCGATTCTTCTGTCTCAATTGGCTTTCTACGCGCTCACGCCTATATGAGCGCGCCTCTTCTCTCTCTTCTTCTCCATATCTAATCATAGTGCATGACTTAATTGCCTCGTCTTGCTAAAGCGAATCTAAACTTAAATTGCCATTGGCCTCTCCCTCTCTTTCTCTGTCTCTGTCGTTCTCCCTCTTTAATCAGAACTTTGCAATTGCTCATAAGCTCTTCAGACAGCATTGTTTATATTTTTATGAATAACGGGTGTTTACTCAGTGTGTAAGTGTTCTCGATAAGGAAATTTCTTTTATCTTGACAATAGCGACTTGGAGCATGATGTTCGTTCGGCTGAAAAGTTGCCTGGTGGTGTCGACAGCTGTTGAGCTAGAAAAGTTGTATACTTAAACAATTTAATTGCGTTAAATTAAAAGAACTTGATAATACATACATACTTTTAACATCTATAATCTTTATTATATTTTTACTTTTTAAATTCCATTCATAAATTGTAGATTTATAAAGATTATATAAAGATTTTCCGTTGCAGTTAGTTAACATTAGTTAAATAAATATTTAAAATATTTGTGTATGTCAGTTTCTTTATATTTATTTTTATTGGTTTTTTATTACCTTTTCCGCATTTGCTAATCAGTTTAAATCATGTCAGCCAAAGTTTCTTATGCATTTATTTTTAATTTATTACTGTTATTACTGTTAGCTCATCATTTAAGTAGTAAACAAAGCTTTACTTGCAAACAGCTTATAAATAATAAATTCTATTACTTTAACAGCTTTTTTAAGTTATTTATGTTTTGCATTATAGTTGCAAAATTCACATAGAAACCCATTGCTGTACATAGTATTTGAGTTTTATGAATTACAAATGATAGACCACATATGTAGCAGCAATCGGGGCCCCAGCTTATCAGCAGCACCAAAGCATTCGCTTATCATGTTAGTGCCGTCCTCCACCCGCGCAGCACCAACTGTCCGGCTGCCTACACTAATTTCTCCATTAAGGTGGAACTAACATGACGATAACATGCTTGAGTTAGTACCGCCAAAGCATCCGACGCACTGTTAGTAATATCGATAGTTTTGGCTTATTTTTTGGCAATACTATTGAAGGTGTTTAAATTAAAATAAAAGGTTTATTTTTATATAATGTAAAACAGTATTTAATATAAAAGGTTTTTTTATATAATGTTTAACAGTAATCTTTGAGAATGTTATTTCCTGGTTGTACATTGTGTGCTTCAGCAATAGTTTTATTTCAATCTAACAGAGATTTTTCTTTCTTCTTACGTTTTTCTAAGGGTTTAAATACGTTACTATTTAAATACCCACCACTGTAGAAGGTTTAACATTTTGTGAAATTTCTTTGAGCGTCGTCTTAGTTTGTGTTTATTTAAACTATTAAGGTTTACTCACTATCCACTTGTTGCTGCGTTTTAATGTTGCTTCTCACGTGATAGTTGCTACATGATAATGTATGATTCTTTAGAGAAGTAACTAGAGTTTCGTATAGTGTTTCTCTTGAGATAAGATTTCATTATTCCAATGAAATGATAATTGCAATACAAAGGTTCAACCGTTATCCGTCATTATCTTCATCTTAAATTAACATTAAATGAATCAGTATATCGCGATAAGATTTATCGATATTCTAATTTAGTACACATAAGGGTGTATCATGATATATCTATAAATAAGGTTTCATTCGCAACTTTCTTTGGTGTTTACTACATATAAGGGTGAAGCATGGTATATATGTATATTTATATATATATTTAAGGTTTCACTCGCAACTTCCTTCGAATAAAATTTAATTCGAAATTTAAATAACATATTTTAAATTAAATGTCTTGGCTTGAATGACTTCTCACCTTATCCGTTGAAAATCTAAAATAAATCGTCAATTTCGATTGCAAACACGTAAAGAATTGACTTGAACGATAAAAACGTACAAAAGATATTTGTGTATAAGTATCGTTATCAGCTCAAGTATTCGTAGCTATATTTACTCACTTCTGCCAAGGGGCAGCAGAGGCTAGCCTGGCTGGCTATCAGGCTATAATATCTGATATTAGTATAGGTAACTCAGTGTTCTTATGTACATATATACAATACATATGACGCAGAAACGTCACTGGATTGTTTGAAGTTTATAAATAAACAACGCTAAGTTAGTTTGCTTTGAGTTGTTGTTGTTTTTGTTGCACTTTCAGCGTGTTATTGTAATTGCAAGCAAAAAGAAAGCAGTTATTTATTTTTAAACGGATTTTATCATCATCCCTCATGTCCACTCGCTAGTATGTTAGTTGTAGCAATAATAACAATAACAAAGACCGTAGTCCGTAGACCCCGTCAGCAGAGTCGGATGAAGAGGAGGAATGACGTTATGTACGTCAGTTGCGGTGCTTCTGCAGCTCATTTCGCATTCCGCATTCCCTCAATCATCTCACCTCTGTCTCTCTTCCTCTTCCCTCTCTGTCTCTCTCTCTCTCATCTGGGTAAAAGATCCATATAGTCATTGTTGTGTGCATCAATTGAATGAAGCTTGCATTTACGTTGTTGGGTAAATTCAATTATCTTGGCAGCGCAGGCAGCTCAGGCATCTGGCCACAATTTACATATGTAATTGCGAGCCTGAATTGAAGCCAAAGGCAAAGGCAAAGGCTGGCGAAATTGATTTATATTCACGAATTTACTTATTTTGCCTATTGTAGAATGTACCACCCCATGGGCACCATACACGATGGCTGGGGCAACTATTCGGTGAGTGTGAAGTGCAGCTGGTTAATCGATGCCCATCACCCGCATTACGGTCGCCGGCACAGCAGCAATCCTTCACGTGCCGCCAATATACGTATTCACCTACGCGAATTTGCCACCGAATGCGGCTGGGATCACTTGTATATATACGATGGGGACAGCGTCGATTCCCCCCTGCTGGCAGTATTCAGGTACGTGTTGTGCACTAATTGCGCTTCTAATGGCCCGACTGGACACTCTCCCTCTCTCTGTGTTAATCCTTAATCGTTCGTCCTCTTCTTTTTTTCTGCAGTGGCCTTATGTACAGGGGCAACTTTTCCATACGCCGTGTGCCGCAGGTCATTGCAAGGTCGGGCACTGCCTTGCTGCACTTCTTCAGCGACGATGCCTACAACATGTCTGGCTTTAATCTGACGTACAAGATGAATGGCTGTCCCACAGACAGTGATGGTAAGCAGCGGTTGCTAATGTAGAAGAAAAAGTAGTTTTAGTAGAAGAAGTACTAGTAGTAGTAGAAGTATTAGTAGTAAAAGAATTATTAGTATAAGTAGTAGTAGAAGTAGTAAAAGTATTATTACTATAAGTAGTATTAGAAGTAGTAAAAGTAGTATTAGTATAAGTAGTAAAAGTAGTAGTAGTAAAAGAAGAAGTAGTAGAAGTATTAGTAGTAGAAATATTAGTAGTAGAAGTAGTAGTATAGTAGTATACGAGGGTCGTTTGATAAGTCCGTGACTTTTTGTATTTGCCGCGCACCTGCTCTAAATACAACACTGCTCCTGTCAGCAGTTATCGATTAACAGCTGACTGTAAAATATTGAGAAAGCTGCGTTTTTTGGTTTGCGTTTTATAGGCATTGAAAGCAGACGATCTCAAGGCCCTCAAAATACGAGTACTATACTATACTTCTATACTACTATACTACGAGGGTCGTTTAATAAGTCCGTGACTTTTTGTATTTGCCGCGCACCTGCTCTAAATACAACACTGCTCCTGTCAGCAGTTATCGATTAACAGCTGACTGTTGTATTTAGAGCAGGTGCGCGGCAAATACAAAAAGTCACGGACTTATCAAACGACCCTCGTATAAGACAAAAAATACCTAAGCGATTATATAGTAACCAATTCAAATCATGTTACTATTATGTAATGGTTATGTAAATTTGCAACGTTAGGAGAAATGCGAAATTGCTCAGTGAAAATCTCTTGAGAAAATGCTGTGAATTAAATTGAATTTTTCCTCTATTTCCTCTCCCCACACAGATGTGGAGTGCTCTGGTCACGGCACGTGTAGCGACGGTGACTGCCTGTGCGATGCCATGTACCGAGGCGAGGCCTGCAATGTTGCTGCCTGTCCCAACAACTGCACGGAGGAGCGAGGGCATGGCATCTGTAAGATAGACAAAGAGCGGTATGTCAAATGAAATCATCATCTAGCAACGAAATGTAATTACAATGTGTCCTCTTCTTTGATTAGCTGTGCATGCAACGATGAGTATGGCGGCGATGATTGCAGTCAGCTGCGTGCACACGGCGTGTGGAGTACGGTGCATCCAAAGCACTCGATCGCGCCACCGGGCAGTGCCTCGCACGGTGCGGCAGTTTGGCGTGACACGCTGCACATCATTGGCGGCGAATCCTATGGACGTGGCGAGCTAATGAGCACCTACGATTTCAATGGCAATGTGTGGGAGACAATGCATCCGGAGGATGGAAGTGCCATGCCCGAGAAACGCTATGGCGCCTCGACAGTGATGTACGGTGATAAGATATTCATGTACGGTGGCGTTGTAAAGGGCCAAGGCATCACCAACGAGCTGTGGTCCTTCGATGTGTCGGCCAAAACGTGGGAAAACATCACAGTGCGAACAGAGCCATGCCAGAATAGCTCACACGTCATGTGCGGGCCACTCCATGTGGCTGGGCATACGGCGACACTAGTGCCTGGATTCGGGGACAAAAACAATTATCAGTATATGGTCGTGATATTCGGGCATTCGCCACAATATGGATACCTCAATACGGTGCAGGAGTTCAACTTTGCCACGCGCGAGTGGAAGATTGTCGAGACCTTTGGCTATGTGGCCAAAGGTGGCTACGGACACAGCGCTGCCTACGATTTGCTAACCGAAAAGGTTTACATCTATGGTGGCATTGTGTCCGAAAGCGATGCCAGCCAAGTGCTCAGTTCCAGGCTGTTTGCCTACGAGCCAGCGACACGCATCTGGACGTTACTATCGCCGGCGCCAAGTGCACGTCTCTTGCATACGGCAAACTTTGTTAATCCCGGACTGATGATGGTCTTTGGTGGCAACACACACAACGATACCTCGCAAAGCTATGGCGCCAAGTGCTACAGCCAAGATTTGCTCATCTACGATGTGTACTGTGATTCCTGGCACATGCATCAGATGCCGCCGCACCTACAAGCGGATCTGGCACGCTTCGGCCACAGTTCGGTGGTGTTCGAGGATGCGCTATATATCTATGGCGGATTCAATGGCCAACTACTGAACGATATATTGCGCTACGAGGCCGGACAGTGTGGCTACTACACCAAGCAGGAGAAATGCACAAGTGCCCGGCCAGGAGTCAAGTGTATTTGGGACGTACAAATGATGCGATGCATTAATATTATGCGAGTGCAACGCTCGGCAATTTACGGACGGGAGCAATACGATTATGTGGCATGTCCCTCGAAGAGTCGCATAACAATGACATCGGAGCATCTGCATCATGTGCAGCGCTGTCAGGAGCTGAACAATTGTCATTCGTGTGTCTCGACTGCCTTCGGGTGCACCTATTGCGGCAACGGTGTGTGCAGCAAGGAACGATGCCGTGAGACAACCTCAATGGCATCCATATTCTATGGCGATGCGGCGTCGTCAACGCAACATGGTTCGTTGCATCGTTTGCAGCCACCAACGGTGGCGCCACCACTCAATGCCAAGCGCCTGGAAAGCTGTCCAGCCATCGAGGATTATCTGGTGCAATCGATATGCGAGCAACTGCACAATTGTCGCGCCTGCATGGCCAATGCGGTCTGCAAATGGGATGCCGAGTCGAATCGTTGTCGCAGTCATATATCCGGCTCGGGTGCTCCGTTCAATCGGACGTCGCACGATGAGACACTGTGTCGTCCGACGTGTGCATCGCAAACGAATTGCCACAATTGCACTGAGGATGAGTGCATTTGGTGCCAGAACGAGCAGCGCTGTGTCGATCGGAATGCCTATACGGCTAGCTTCCCGTACGGCCAGTGCCGGGAGTGGACAACATTCACATCCAAGTGCCGCTCGGCGCCGTTGAATGCGCTGAGCAGCATTGGCAGCACCACAGCGTTGTCCAGTGCACAGTGCGGCTTCTACAACAGCTGCCAGCAGTGCTTAGATGATCCGGCGTGCGGCTGGTGCGACAACGGCTCCAACACTGGACTGGGCAAGTGTGTTGTTGGGGGCGCGTTGTCGCCGTACGATCAGACAGAGTGCGCACTGAAGCATTGGTTCTTCACGTCCTGTCCACGCTGCAATTGCAACGGGCATTCCTATTGCAATGATCAGCAGCACTGCGAGCAGCCGTGCAACAATCTAACAATCGGTGCACACTGCGAGAAATGCCGCACTGGTTACTGGGGCAACGCGATCAATGGCGGCGAGTGCCAGCGCTGTGAGTGCAATAATCAGGGAGATTATTGTCATCCGGATACGGGCAAATGTTTTTGCAATACCAAGGGTATTGTGGGTGATCATTGCGAGAAATGCGATTCACAAAATCATTATATTGGTGATCCGTTGAGGGGTTCGTGCTATTACGAGCTAACCATCGATTATCAGTTCACATTCAATCTGTCCAAGAAGGAGGATCGCCATTTCACACAAATCAATTTTCGCAATTCACCCGTTAAGCCAGAGATCGATGCGGACTTTACCATCACATGCAGTGTGCCGGCCAAAATGGACATCTCGGTGAAGCGTGCCGGTATGCCGGAGAGGCTCATTTTGGTGGGCATCAATTGCTCGACGTTCCGTCATCGTTTCGCCAAAACCGAATATCAATTCGGACACTCGGCGGATGACAATAGTTCGCTGACAACGTTCTATGTGTTTGTGCACGACTTTCAGCCGCCCATTTGGATACAGATCGCCTTCTCGCAGTATCCCAAATTAAATCTCCAACAGTTTTTCATCACCTTCTCGTCGTGCTTTCTGCTGCTGCTGCTCATGGCTGCGGTGCTGTGGAAGATCAAGCAGAAGTACGATATGTTTCGACGACGCCAGCGTTTGTTTGTCGAAATGGAGCAAATGGCCAGCCGACCATTCTCACAGGTGAGACCAGAACTTCAAATACTCTTTCTCTTTCGAATCTAATGAGAATTTTTTGTACAGGTTTTGGTTGACATTGAGAGCCGGGATTGCATTGATTTGAGTTTGCCGCTGGAAGGCATCAGTCACATGTCCAAGAAACGTAAAAAGGTCAGTAAAACTGGGCAAATATATTTGCAAAGTTGTTTTAAAAATGAAAACATATTAAACTGCCCCCGACTGTACCTTTTGTTACTTGTTTCTAATTGTTTTCTTTTGCCTTCTTAGGAGTGTCCTAGCCCGATTGCCTTGGAGCCTTGCAATGGCAATCGAGCCGCAGTGCTTTCGCTTCTAGTCCGGCTACCCACGGGTAAGTTTACTATTACATTCAATTATATTCATATTCATATTATGAATCATTTTAGGAGGCCTAGCGCAAGCACCTGCCGGTCAGTCGGCCGGACTGGCGGTGGCCAGCGCCCTAGTCACGCTCGGCAATCCGCGTCGACCGTCGATCGAGCAACATCCAAAGGAGCCAAAAGCGAAACGCAAGCAGAGCCAACACCCAGACAGTTGTACATAAAAGCGCATAAAGATAATGCATGAAAATATTAACAATAATATGAATAATAATAATAATAGTGATAATTATTATAATGACTATGATTATTATAATAATACATTATACCGGGCATAATAATAATAATAACAATAATGATAATGTGTACAATTAGATAAGATAGATTCTTAGCATATTTGCTCTGTCCTTCTTTATCTAAAACACACACAACACACACACCCTACGCCACAACTACAAACACGCCAATGGCCAGCTAGCAAGATGATAATCCGCAGTTATTATTAATTTAATGCAAATTAGTCTAATACCATAAAGAGCACACACGATGCAAATAATAATAATAATGATAACAAACAACAACTACGATTAAAGTAATATTAACAATAATAATAATTTTTAGCAAAAGGACATATTTATATACGAGTTATATACAATTTGATATAGTTGTTTAGTCGTGTAGCGTTGCAGAGCCCTGCATAGATGTAAATGTCTTATTTATTATTTATACCGCAAATGTAAACTAATTTTGGCAGCTCCTTCTACATAGGCACCATACATAACATATATATATACACCAATGTATGCCGATCTATATATATTATACAAATCAAGAGCGCATTGTTAACATTTATTTATGCAATTGTAATTTATTTTTTGCGTTTTGCTAGGAACAACAAAAGACATTTAATCCAAAGTGATCTTGTTTATATTTAACAATAAATGACAAGAAAAACATAACAATAAACAACAACAGCATGTAGAAATGTTGCAGATTGTACTGTGTTCATTCATAATTGATAGAATTGATAATAAAAAAACAAAGAGTATTTTATTTTTGTTTCTGTGCAAATATTTACAACAAATGCAAAGAGCAAGAACAAGACGAAAGTGAGAAAAGGCAACCAATTGATGTGTTTGTAAATATACTTATATATATTATATATATAAATATGTACGTAAATTATACACAGCTATATATATATACACACATACATATAGTATTTCTAGGAAAAGAACAACAAAAATGCGCCCAATACAAATCAGATATGTAATTTAGTTTATGAAATGCAACAAATTAAATTAACAACAACAAAGCGAAGTAACTAATTTCAATCGAATTGAAGCGAGATCAACACAAACTAAGCGTAAGGTTTCCACTTGGATAACAGATAAAAACAACAACAACAAAGTGCACTAAACCTTGCAACTAGAAACAAAAAAGAAACAACAAATTAAACAGAAACAGAATCAAAAGGCACTCAAGTCAATAACTTGTCAACATTTTAAATATACACTATATAGAGAAACAATGCAACAGATAGAGAAAGAAAGAAAGAGAGAGATAGGAAAAGAATTAACAAATTAACACACTCAATTTTCAGATAATACTACGGGCTATTAGTCAGCTAATTGTAAAGTTCTTCAACACTCACAACGTTTTGAAATCGAATTTCAATTGTAAAATTGCGTTTTTTATTAAATTATCAAATTTATGTCTCCGTAAATACTTGCCAGACCAGAGAATACAACTAAAATATACGAAACGAAACAGAAGAAAGAAAAAAGAAAGAAGCAACTCAATGAAAGACTTGTTTGTTGTCCTAGAGTCTTAGTATTCTTTAAAACCACAACGCAAAGCTAAAAATCATAACAGATACACAAACACACACACACACACACACACATATATATATATTTATATATATAATGAACCCTTATATATATATAAATACTAGTTTATTATAAACCAATAAAAGGAAAATGAAACACTAAACAATTTGGTATTATGCAACCATTTTATATTCGTATTGTATTCAAATTTTGTTGTGTGTTTGACTCGTTAGCATCAGTTTGATATTGACCGACAGCGTGGCGCATCATTCACACACACACACACACACACAGAACTTTCACTTTCACCAGACGTCAGACAAGTTGTAAGCTGCAGTCGCAGGCGTGCCTCCTATAGGCCTCGAGATCGAAGAGATTTCTAGATCGCAGCTTGCAGTGAAAGTACTTGGAAAAACTCTTTTGACAATTGCGTCATATTTAACTTTATGAAAATACACTCTATTCTCAAGGAACACCCCTTAAATACCTGCAAACACACCCAACAATTTCGTACAGTGTCATGTCAGCAACTCTTTCTTTCTTTACCTTTTGAATCTTTGGTGGTCGTCAAGCTGTATTTTTTTTTTTAAGAGGCGGAACTACATGAGCTGCACTTTATTTAATGGTGGCCAGGGGAGAGCGGGCAGACGTCGTCGCATTTATTAATGAAATTAACGAAGAAAGTCATTGAAAATGTGGCAAAAGCGTGCGAAACCTCAAGCGAAGCGGAAGCTGCAGAGGAGATGAAAATTAACATTTATTTTATTTTATGTTTTTTTTTTTTTGATTGTTTTGTGAGGCATCAAAAATTTCAAAAATTCAGCTTGATGTCAAAACATAAATCAATGCCCTTGGCTTGTCTGACGTCGAACTGACTCACTGTAGGTGCAAATAGCAGAGGTAAGCAGGGAGGGAGGCCGAAGGGGAAACCATACGGACGGTTTTACCCGCGGCTGTCGCAGCTAAGCTAATTTGCCGGGGCGAAGGCTGTCACGCACTGGGTTAAGTGGGCTTTTTGCGACCCATTATGAGTGCTATGAATCAACAACAATAACAATCTTGGCCGAGAATCATAGTCGAGTACAACTGGAGCATGAATGAAGCGAGCCAAGAACCGAAAAACTATTCAAACTTCAAATGTAAATGAAGCCTCGTTCGTTTGGTTTTTCTCGAACATGTTGCATCGAACATGGAGCCCAGCGATCCATCGTGTGCCTCTAGCGACTGTGGCAGCGCAGCCGCAGCTCAAATGAGCATCGTCAGCCGTTGAAGTCGCACGCGAATTTTTCAAAAACTGAACCAACGCAAAATATACGCAGTACGTAACGAGAGAGTTTTTTGAGTGCTTCGTGCTTCGTAGAAATCCAAAGTGAAAATCAAATTGAGCAAGTGTGTGTGCGCGTGTACGTGTGTGTGTTTGTGTGCGCCCAGTGAAATTGTGAAAATTGCAAATTAAAATCTCAAGCACCAAACGAAAAAGAAAAACGAAAAATACCTGTGCACCTGGATTAAAGCACACACCCCATTGAAATATTCGAAAAGGGGCTTAATTTCACTTTTTATTGGATTAGCTGACTGCAATCTGAACAGGTTTGTTGAGCAATTGTTGAACCCCCCGCCCCACTTATTTTATGTGAAGCTGTCAAAGCTGCAGTCAAATCTCATAACTTATAGTTTCTTGATCCAAATTGGGGATTCAAGGCAACTTTTTGACTGTTTAAATTGTTTAAACTGTTGCCAGAGTTGTTCATGAGCATTGTCAAGTCATTTTTATACCCACTTACCATACAGTAAAAAGGTATACTAACTACTGCTGATCAGCATCAAAATCAGAGTCGTTAAAGCCGTTTTTGTCTGTATGAACGTCTATAACTCAGAGATAATAAATGCTAGAGCAGTTAAATTTATTTTCAACATGTCTCACTATTGCACGCAGCTATTCTTCAGTTTAGAACTTGGCCACGCCCCCTACGCCTTATGTAAATCAGTAAAATACGTTATTGCAAGCGTAATTTTCATGATGGAATATTAGTTTTTGGTTATGCCAAGTAACCATCACAAATCTTATGATTACTGTCCTTTTTTGATCTGAACGGTTAGTAAATAAAGAAGTTATTTAAGAAATCAATTTGCTGGACCCAACAATTTACGAGTACGCCTACAAGTATGCAATACAAGTTACATAGAGCAGAAATAACAATAATAAGCAGTGTGTAACAGTCGAACACACTCGACGGGAGCTTTCTTAATTGTTTGAAATGTTTTTAAGCTGATGATCAATTTCTCTCGTTGATTATAAACTCGTTTCGCTTATTACCTAATCGGAGTACAATTATAAATCGAGTAGCGTTGACACTCTCAGACAACTAAGCCCCAAGTAACCGAAAAAGAAGCAACTTAACTGCACAAAGGCCCAGCGGACGAACCGTTAGAGCCAGCGACCAAGCAAGTCTATTTCGCAAGCTAGTGCACACGCAATAAAAACTGTAGCAGAAAACTGTGCAAAAAATAAAACAGAAAAAGAAACGAAACGAAAAGAAAAGAAACCGAAATAGCCGAAAAACAAAGTTGAAAGACATGAGTCAGCTTGCAGAAGGCGCTAAATTGGAGCAGCTCAAAGCTGGAGAGAGCCCAGGAAAATGGACGTCTCCACTGAGGTTCTTTCTCTCCCTCAGACAGACAGACCGCCTGTCAGCCCACGCATGTCAATGGATTGGTATCCGTGACATGGCTTGAATGGTTGTGACCTCATTTCACCATTCGTTAAACTTTACACTCTACTAACTGTCATACGCTAGCGGGGCACGCCATGCATGGCAGCTAATGTGACAGGGTCAAGCCCTGCTCACAGGCGCAGCAGAGGTACTTCTTTTCGGGCTTCATTCATGCAACATACGTGTATGCAGACAGCTTTGGGTTTTTTTTTTGGCTTGTTTCTGGCCATGGTGAAATCTGTTTGGCAAAGTTCAAGCTAACTTTGCGGTACTTTGCCAAGTTTCGGCGTGAAATGTCTTCTGCTGTTTTCCCAGCGCACTGGCTCTGACTGGGTCTGGCCTTGTTTGCAGAACCTTGCAATGGCTAAAACGAAAAATCCCAAAAAAAACCTGAAAATAATTCAAATAAATAAAAAGTGCCGCTCAAGAGTTTCTACAGTTTCTTCGGCTTGTTTTTTTGTCAGTTCCGTGTTTAGATTTCGATTGCTGGAAATGTTTGCTGTCGCTGTCTGTTTTTTATTTTTGTTGTGCGTCACAAATTTTCACCCAAAACAAAAGACTTAGGCAACAAACTTCTGCCGCTTCTCTCCCTCTCTCTCTCCCACTCTGTCTGTCTGCCTTTTCACTTTGGCAACGCAGTTATTATTAGCTGCGCGATCAGCTGTGTGCGCCCCGTCATAATTAGAGAAAATCATCGCAGGCTGTGTCGTTAAAGCTGCTGCTTCGGCTGCCGCTGCTGGCGTCGTTTTCAATGGACCGGAAAACGTACGAAAAAGTGAATTTCAACAGTGATGGCAAAAATGTTGTGCACGCTCTGCACTTGGAGCTGGCTGCCGTTGCTTGCCAAAGTGAAAGCGCAGATTAATCACTCGCCTTTAACAGCACGAAGAGCAGCAACAGCTGCTAAAAAATATGTTTACACCAGCTGACAAAACGTGAAAACCGCAAGCAGAGCAGTTCATGACCCACTCGTCACCTCACCCCCACCTCCTCATGTTGCATAAGGTTTATCTGGCTGCATTACAATGTGTGTGCCCCGGCATTCTTTAGCGGCAGTAGAAACGTGTAGATAGTGAAAGTATTTTCTATGCATATTTTCAATTCGAATTTGAATTTGAATTTCTCATGCCCGGTTTCGGTTCCATGGCTGCGTGTGACGTCAATCGTGACAAAGCGTTGTCGCTCGCACGCTGGCCACTCAGCATAGTTTACACATCTCGCACACACACTCACACACACACACACGCATATGCACACCTTAACTGACTGTGAACTCTCTTTTGCAGCTGCCACAAACAGGAAATCTTTTTTGGCAACTTTTTGAATGCTTTTACCTCAATATGGCCCACCAATGTGAACAACGCTGGCTAAAGCTGTTTTCATGCCGCCTGCCACTGACGCTGCTGCCACTGCTGTTGCTGCTGTCGCTGTCTCTCGTGTTGCAAGTCGGCGAGGCAAAGCGCACAACGGGTGAGTATTCGGCGGAGCTCATTGATTGTCAGGATGAGGGCACGCACAAAAAAAGAGAGTGCATTGACTTACATGAATAGCCTGTAAGGAGGTGCTATGAAGGGGGATATGGTTGCAGTATAGACTAAATATACCATACACTTTAGGGTTTATATGCGTGATAAGACTGACTTACGTGCGTAACAATGTTCATATAACTTTATCAGCTTTCTAAATGTTTTTATCTTATCTTTATCTTCAAATAGCTCTATATTTTGTAGCCTACATACATATTGGCTGTAATCACTTGATATACATATATACATACATATATATACATATTTGGTGTCAACTAAAGATAGACAGATTCGTCTCCGAAACCACAAAGCTTACATATTCTTGATGAGCATCAACATTCATCTCCCTGTCTGTCCCATGTACGTCTAGCGATATTCTAAATATTTTGTATTTTATATTTTATCATTCAATATCCTTTATTCTACATATAATATATCGCAGACCCGCTTTCTATAGAGTAGAATGGTTTTCAACTTAGTGTCAACCAACAATATATATTTTACAGGCAGAAGAAGGCGTCTGCGACCCTAAAAGTATATATATATTTATATATATATATATATAAAATGTATATTTTCTTCATCAGTATTAACATCTGTCTATCTGTATGATAGATATTCAAACCTATTAAAATCAGAGAGTATATAAGAGCTGGAACTATTAAATTTTGCAAAGATATAACTTATTCTTTTACGCAATTCAAGACTGTTCTTTAATTCGACACCTAAAGTTTCTAAAAATCCAATTACCAAATCCAATTTTAATGCTACAACATTAATTTTAGTTGCGCACATAACTATTATGTACCTGAATGATATCTCAAAGTATAGTAACAATCGAATATTTTAAATAGAAGATATTAAACAAAATAAATTTAATGCGCTTACCCATTGCCAAAATTCAGTCGAGCGCAACCTACAGTACCTTACTTACTTATCTTAATTTCGTATACCCTATAAATACCAAATATTTTGCTGCACATCAAAGTGAAGAACTTTCAGATCACAGCAGTTATGTAAGCATAGTACAAGGAACCTTTGCAATCTGGTTTTACCTGCAAGGGTTCCCTTGCTCAATGTTCTACCTGCTGTTCTCATGTTCTTTTTCGATCTCCTTTCTGGTTTTTGTTTTTTCGGCAAGTCAATGAACCCTGCTATGTAGAGCAAATTGAGCGACTTGGCTCGCCAGTTGCCACATTTAGTTGCCACAGTCGCTCATTAAAAGCCAATTGCAATTGCAAAATGTGCATGGGGCAATTAGCGTGTGGAAATTCGTGTAGAACTCAGGCGCTAAATATAGCACGGCATCATTAAAAAGCGCTTAGCCGTCGAGCACGAACTTGAAAACCGTTACTAATACACACACACACACAAACAGACACTCGCACACTCAGGCAAGGCAAAGAAACTTTGCCACCCAGTGTGTCAGTCGGTCAACTTCGGCTCGTCCGCTTCGGGGAGTGTTGTCTATTTGTCTTTGTTTTCATTTTCGTTACGCCTTCGGCTTTAGGCCCACGAAAGACGAAAGACTTAGGCGACAAACTTGATTTCGCCCGGCGCACACACGCTTTGCCCAATTTGCCGTTGTTCTTGACGTCGTTGTTGTTGTTGCTATTGTTGTTCCTGATGATTTCCATTTAATTGCTTATTGTTTTGAATTCATAAACGAAAGCGCTGCCATCGATCAGTCTAATCAAGTTAAATTTGGCAGAAAGCACTCGAACTTTCCTTTCATTTTGAGTGCAAACGTGCCAAGAAAAATTAGCAAGGTTTTGTATACAAAAAACTACTCGAAGTTTAAAGATATTTATACAACATGCGAGGAACGAACATCGGCAAGTGTTCAATTTGATATCAACAACAAGTAACGATAGCTGCTGCCAAGTACTAAGATACTTCTGTTTGCCCCTTTATGGCTAAGCCTTGTAATTCCCACCAGCAAATGCTGTTCACCTCCTTTGTTTTTTCTCTTTTGAAACTATTGGCAGAGCTCTGGCCAAAAATAGTATTTGTATTCGGATAATAAGTAGAAGTATTATCATGTATGAAATATACATAATGGCTCAATTTGAAAAAACTTTATAATTCCCAACAGCAAATTCTTTTGCCCTCTTTTGTCGCCTCTCTTTGGCAATAAGAGATATAACACTGACGATAAAACGTACGCAATGTGAATGTATACCAGAAACAAATAGATGCATTATCATATACACAAGCTTCATATTGATAGTATGATTAAAAATTAAACCTTATAATTCCCAACAGCAATTTCACACTTTAAGAATGAGTAAAAGGAACTTTGCAACTATGTTAAATAGTGCGCAACATCGCTGCATTGGGATAATAAATAGAAATATCATCATGTGTATATGTAACTTACATATGATCGATAGGGTGAATGGGTTACTTTAAAAAGTTTGATCAAAACAAAGCCTTATAATTTCCAACAGCAACTTCACACTACTTATAACAATGGTGACAAAACTATGTCCTTAAATGCTGCGCAATGTCGTTGCATTCGGATAATAAATAGAAATATCATCATATTTGAACTTACATATGACAGCCTATCGTTCATATGTAAGTTCAAATATGATGATATTTCTATTTATTATCCGAATAATGGATCACTTTATTAATACAAAACCTTATAATTCCCAACAGCAAGTTCTATTCACACGTTGCGCTTTCCTTCTTGACAGTAAGTGGCAGAAATCTGCCTAGAAATAGTATGCAATATCGAAGCATTCAGCAAATAAAAGGAAATATACGATACGTACATATATACGTAATATACATATGATATGTAGCGAAATATATATTTATATACTTATATATATCTTGCAATATCGATACGCAGCCATGGAAATAAATCCAATATGTGAGTGACGATCCACTTTAATGTTGATGTTGATTTCCGCATGTTACTGCTTTTATGCAATTGGCAATCCCCTCAACCATTCGTTGGGGTCAACAATTGTCCACAGTGCAGGCCAATCAGTCTATCAGTCAATCAGTCAGTCAGTCAATCAGTCAGTCAATCGCATGCATGGCGAATGCATTACGTGGTCTCTCTCCGAAGTAATGTACAAAGCGCAACGAGCGCGTCGCGGGCTTTACGAAACCCCAAAAAAATCAGCGTTGCGTGTAGTCAAAGAGCGGGTAAGCAGAGGGAGGGGGTAAGCAGAGGGAGGGTAAGCAGCGGGAGGGCAAGCAGAAGGAGGGGTAGCAGAGGCAGGGTTTATAGAGGGCTGTAGTTAGTTGGGTTAGGATGATGCATCAGTTACATAAGCGATGAGAAATAGACAATGAATCTGTCTTATGTTGGCCGGAAAACAAGGCAGAATACACACACACAGACACATACACACGCACACATACTCATGCTCACTCGCACACACATAGACACAAGTACTTTGGCGTTAATGGTTCCTCGAGCCATATTGGCAAATTGCGCATACGACGCTTTGGCCGCGCAGTGCGCGTTATTCGCATACAAAAGCGCTCAATGTTGGCCCTGAGCACAGCAACAACAACAACAACAACTATAAACAAGATAACAACAATTGCAAATGCCTGAGGCAACTAACATTTGTATACCATTTTTAAATTTGTTGCTGCCTCTTTGTGCTTCTCTTGTTGTAGTTGTTTCTTTCATATCGATCGCGACACGTTCGAGCAAAAGTGAAACTGACGACGCTGCTGGGTTTTTCTGCAATTTGTTTGCTTTTTAAGTATGTTATACCCTGTAAATAAAGCGTACAGGTGGGGTATATGCTATCTGTTTATATTCAGGCAGTTAGCAAAAGAATGAATAATGAATAATGAATGATTTTTAGGCCTTTAAGAGAACCTTCACCGTTGCAGTTTGTCACTTGCTTATCGTCTGCTCGTTCCTAGAGTAGCGTAGCTAATAGTCATATATACCCTATTCTATGTTACCTCTGCTGTGGTTGAATAACACGAAAGTATGTCAACTCTTTCCCGCCTGCTTCATCTTCTTTTTCTTTGCCAGGCAACCTGACCGCTTGCCAACATCTGCGACGTGCGGAATCGCGTCGCGCCAAGGCGCTGCAGCCGTTGGGGGGCGGAGTCGCCGCCTCAGTACGCATACCACGTTGCCGCAAGGGCGGTGAATTCGAGCGGGTGCAGTGCAGCAACGAACGTGCTGGCGAGGATTGCTGGTGCATTGATGAGTATGGCGTCGAGTTGCCCGGCACGCGCAATGCCACCAGAGCTGGAGTGGTCTGCAAGGAACCCGAACATTGCGCTGCCTCAGCCTGTCGCATGTTCTGCCCCTCGGGATTTGCACGCGATGCACAGACAGGCTGCACGGTGTGTCGCTGCCGTGACCCCTGCGACGGACTGGATTGCCCCAATGGACAGACATGCCAGCTGCAGGAGGTGCAGTGCAAGTCAGAGCCGTGTCCGCCGCTGCCCACATGCAAGAAATCCCGTTCGCTGGCCAACTACTGCCCCGCTGGCCTGCCACTGGCCATCGAGGGCAGCGGGCGACCCTTTCTGTGCGGCCTGGACGCCGGCAAGCCACAGTGCCCACCACTGTATCAATGCGCCGTGGACGCGGGCAACGATTACGGCGTCTGCTGTCCCAGCACACTGACCTTCCACAAGCCAGGCATCTGCCCCGCGCCCGAGCAGGCGCAATACACACAGCGCACTGGTTACATGTGTGGCGCACCCTGCAGCCACGATCTGGAGTGCCGCAACATGGAGAAGTGCTGCTTCACCAAGGGCTGCCAGTTCAATTGCCAGCAGCCGAGCAATGTGACGGGCTGCCATCAGGCCAAGGCGCTGGCCGATCTGCTGGCCATCAATGAGCGCGAGGGACGCGGTTATGTGCCCGATTGCACTGGACCCGGCGGGCAATACGCGCCCAGGCAGTGCTCGAGGAATGGCCTGGTCTGCTGGTGTGTGGATCCGCGCACGGGGCACAAGATCAAGGAGTCCATGGGAGCAGCGAACAATGTCAACTGCGATGGCTGGGAAAACATGATCAGTCGCTCCTATGCGCGCAGTTTCCAGATGGAGCAGTGCGACACGAACATCTGCGCCGCCGTCTGCGAATACGGATTCAAGGTGAGAAGATCATAGATCATCGATTCCTCTCTCGCCCTAACATCATCCCCTCTCTCTGTGGCTCTTTTACTCCCTCTCAGAATGATCACAATGGCTGCCCCACTTGCGAGTGCTCCGAGCCATGCGAAGGTTTCAAATGCGCCATGGGATCGCACTGCGAGGTTGCCAGCGATCCACTGTGCGAGTCGGGTTCCTCACTGTGTGCCTCTTGGCCCGTCTGCAAACCGGATCTGGCCTACTCCAACCCCTGCGACGTGGGCACGCCTCTCTCGGACACAGTGAGCGGCGAGGTGATGTATTGCTTCGAGGAGGACTCACGACAGGCACGCAGCTTTCAGGCAACCGCCTTCTTTGAACCGGATACACAGGCAGTTTCCAAGCAGGGTCGCTCCATGAGCAACCGCATCATGTGCCCGGAGAAGTACAAGTGCACTAAGCTGCATCGCGAGCCAGAGAGTGTCTGCTGCCCTTTGCCCGCCGAACCTATTGCAGTTGCTAGCGAGGATCAGCAGACGACACGTCAACAGACCAGTAAGCAAGCCTACTCCTATTAAACCTCTTACTCCCTAATCTTCTTCTTTCACATCCCCTTTCCTTCTCCTTTTTACTTCCTATCTCCTACCTCTTCCTCTCTAACCTCTAAGCTCTAACCACTAACATCTAACTTATAAACTCTAACCGCTAATTTCCAACCTCTTACCTCCTACCCCTGACCTCCTAGCTCATACCTCCAAGCTACTACCTCCAAGCTACTACCTCAAAGCTCCTACCTCTTACCTCCTAGTTTCTAGTTCCTAGTTCCTACTTCCTATATCCTATCTCCTACCTCCTAGTTCCTACCTCCTACCTCCTAGCTCATACTTCCTACCTCTTATCTCCAACCTCCTAGGTCCTACCTCCTATCTCCTAGCACCTACTTCCTACCTCCAACCTCCTAGTTCCTACCTCTTACCTCTTACCTCCTAGTTCCTACCTCCTACCTCCAACCTCAAACCTCCTACCTTACCTTACGCCTAACCTCTAACCCCTAACTTCTAAGCTCTAACTTCTAACATCTAACCTCTAATCTCTAATCTCTAACCTCTTACCTCTTACCTCTTACCTCTTACCTCTTACATCCTACCTCCTACCTCCTACCTCCTACCTACATCCTACCTCCTAGCTCCTACCTTTTACCTCTTATCTCCTACCTCCTACCCCCAACATCCTACCTCTTACCTCTAACCTCTTACTTTCTACTTCCTACTTCCTATCCCCTAGTTTCTACCTTCTACCTTACCTTACGTCTAACATCTAATCACCAACGTCTAGCCTCTTACTTCTTACCCCTTACCTCCTTTCTTTTACCTCCTACCTCCTACTTCCTGGCTATTACCTCCTACATCTTACCTCCTATTCATTTTATATCTTCTTCTTTTCTCTTCCCCCTTTTAGTGTGCGAATACCTGCGCGATTTCTCGGAGCGCATGGAAGGCACCGAGGAGGGCATGCAGCTGGCTATGCCGGCACCGCGCTGCACCGATGAAGGCGACTATGCTGGCAGGCAGTGCGAGCTGCGCAAGATACGTGTGACACGCGCGGAACAGCGCAAGATTCTGGAGGAGAATACCATACGACGCATGCGGATGTTGCTGCAGCGCAGTCGTCGCGACACGGAACGCCTCAAGCTCTACCGCGTGGATGATGCTGCGCTCAAGGTGCACCTGGCTGCAGGACCCGCTCCCATGGCTCCGGCAATGGGACGCAGTGCGAAGGTGATCGACATGGGGGCCGAGCTGCGACAACAGAGTGTGGGACAACTGTTCGAGACGGAGTACAAGAAGGTGGCTTCGGCTGCACCAGCCAAGCGAACCACTGGCAGCGAAGATCTGGACGACCTGGTGGACATGGAGGTGGAGCAATGCTGGTGCGTCGATAGCTTTGGCACTGAGATTCCCCAGTCGCGCGGCTACAATGTCAGCGACCAGAGCTGCCAGCAGCTGCGCGAGGAGCTGGACTGTCTTGATCTCACCTGCCGCATGGGCTGCGAATATGGCTTCTCATTGGATCCCCACACCCGCTGTCCCGCCTGTCAGTGCCGTGATCCCTGCGACGGCGTGACCTGTGGCCAGGGCAAGGAATGTCGCATTGTCGACGTCAGCTGCGAGGGAGAATACTGTCCCCCGGTGCCGGCATGCTTGCCCCGCAAGCCAGGACAGTGCCCATACCTGGTGCCGCCTGGTCCCACTGATAACTTGGATGCCAACATCTGCGCCTACGAATGCCGCACAGATGCACACTGCGAGGGCTCGCGACGCTGCTGCTCCAATGGCTGTGGCACGCAGTGCGTGGAGCCGCAGCTGAAGACCGCCTGCCAGCATCTGCAGAGCATCCAACTGCATCAGAGCTCTGAACTGGGCATACCCGCCAGACAGATGACAGTGGCGCAGTGCGACGTGGAGACGGGTCGCTGGGAGCAGGTGCAATGCTCACCCGATGGTCATTGTTGGTGTGTGGATGCACAGGGTCAACAGCTGGCGGGCACCAGGGTGCGAGCACCCGCCGTACCCGTCTGCAAGGCCAACTCCAGCTATGCCTGCGCCAAGCGCAGCTGTGGCGACAGTGTGGTCTGCGAGAGTGGCTACCAGGTGGATGCCAATGGTTGCCCCACTTGCGAGTGCCGCAACTTCTGCGATGAGGTCAGCTGCGCCAGCGACGAGGAGTGTCAATTGATCAGCGTGGAGTGTGTGGACACGCCGTGCCCCAAGATGCCCATCTGCGTGCCACGACGTGCGAGTGTCTGTGCCGAGGGTAATCCCCTGCAGCAGGGTGATCTCGACGTCAGCTGCGGTCCACACAACGAGCACGAGGCCTGCCCCACGACGCACACCTGCCAGCTCAATCCGGTGAGCAATCGCGGCGTCTGCTGTTCCAAGACACGCGACGTCTGCTTCGAGTCCATGGACAATGTGTGCCTGGCCAGCAGCCACACCGCGCACAATCACACACGCTATCGCTTCAGTCCCAAGGCCAACAAGTGCCTGGCAGTGCAGATCGATGCCGATGCCGCCGCCTGCCAGACCAAGAATCTCTTCCACAACGAACTGGCCTGCAACTCCGTGTGTCCAGGTGAGCAGCAGCATCGCTAGCTACTCTTTCAACTCCCCTTTAACTCCTTCTTTTCTTCCTCGGCAGTGCTTACCCCTTGCGAACGTCTGAAGCTGAAGAACAGCTTGGCTGCCCAGCGCACTGGACACTCCTCTGTGTGGTTCCAACCGCGCTGCGATCCCATCACAGGCCACTGGAGTCCCGTGCAGTGTCTGGGCAAGCAGCCGGCACAGCATACACTGCCTCACAGCACAGAGATCGTGAGTCGCGCCTTCCAGGCCACGCCGAGCAGCAGCGCCTCCGAGGAGCTGCCGCCCAGTCCGTATGGCGTCTGCTGGTGTGCCGATCGCAAGGGTGCTCCGCTCAAGGGCACCTTGACGCGCGACATCGAGCCCATCTGCAATAGCCGCCAGGCGCGCAATCGCAAGAGCTACGACCTGAGCGATCCACTGATGGAGCAACTGATTGGCCAACTCACCCAACTGAACGACATCGACAACGAGCAACTGGATCTGGATGAAGTGGAACAGCGACTGGGGCCACAGCCGACGGCAGCTAGTGTCGCCCAGGCTGTCACGGAGCGGGTTATGGAACTGGCCAACTCGCTGCTGGACTCACAATTCTCCGTGTCCGACTCGTCTTCTCCTCTGCCCGCATTGCAATGGAA
The DNA here is from genome assembly GCA_018151435.1 of Zaprionus africanus. NCBI lineage: Eukaryota > Metazoa > Arthropoda > Insecta > Diptera > Drosophilidae > Zaprionus > Zaprionus africanus. The sequence goes on along the minus strand of JAECXB010002309.1, from coordinate 4,431,770 downwards.
CACGACACGCTGTCGTGCGCTCGCCCAGACCGCCACATTCCCCGTCAGCTGCGACGAGATCACCGGCGCCTTCCGTCCACTGCAGTGCAACGGACGCAGCTGCTGGTGTGTCGATGCCGCCGGCAATCAGCTGCAATCCTCACATGTCTTTGGCGTCGGAGATCGCCACTGTGAACCGGTGGCCATCGAGGCAGTGTCCATCGAGCTGCACATGAGCAACAGCAGCAGTGGCAGCAGTGTGCGCAATGTCTACGATGCCATACGCCGTGAATTGCAGCAACTACTCGGCGATGCCGTGGTGGAGAATCTACGTGTGCAGGAGAACTTTGATGGTTCCGTGATTGTGCGCTTCGAGCTGCACAACGACGACAAGGTGGACATGGCATTTGGCATTGAATCGGCCATTACAGCTGGCAATTTTCAACTTGTTGCCGGACACTTCCGTCCCGATTTGACCCGCTCGCACTTTGTCTATCGCACTGCGTTGCCGACTCTGGCGCAAGCGGCCACCAGAGCGCCAGATGAGTCCGTTCAACTGGCCATGTTTGTGATGGCCAGTTGCTCCGCCTTCCTGGTCAGCATCTTTGTGGTCTATGTGATGCTCAAACGTGGCTGGCACAAGACACTGCACAACAAGTCGCCCTATCTGGACTACAGCAAGGGCGCGGGCGATGCCGCAGGAGGAGGAGGAGCTGCTGCCGAGAAGCCAGTCGATTTTTCACTGCCCATTTTTGTGCTGGACGAGACGCAGCCGGAGAGTATAAAGCGGGTGAAGGCGTAGGCGTGGAGAGGAGTGGAGTGCCGTGCAGTTGTTGTTGTTAAGTCCTAAGTTATAGAAATGAATTTGTAAATAAATTTCAAAGATTGAAGATCGATACAACTATGAGCAAAGTAAGAGGAGGTGATAAATTAAATAATATAAAACAAGATATAAAAGAAAGAAACACACTCCTATTATATTGTTTATAGTTGTATAAAAATAATAATAATTACCTTGTAGTTCCGTAAGACGACTAATTTATGAATAAAGCTTTAAAAACGAATCGATGTCAGCAAACAGTTTTGATTTTTAATATTCAATAATAATACAATCGTTAGTATCAATAGAGTACCTGGTACATTCATTAATAACATTCATAAATTTTGGCTTCGATTCTCGGGAGTTCAAGAAGAGAGAGGGGGTTACCAGATCTGTAGTATATGGTATATGTTTTTATGGTATGTTATGTATATTGTAGACTATATACTAACACGGCGCCGGGTCTTCAAAAGGCCGTAAATATCTCGAGAAAAAAACTCAACTCAAATAATAAACTTTATAAATATTTATGTATATAAATATATATATATATAATATGTATATATAGTATGAAATATGTTAGTTCTTTAGTGTGTGGCATTTCAGAATTCCAGTAGAAAAATGCAATACTTATTAAGTTACGATTGGAAAGGTTTCTTTGATTCTTGCAAATGCATATCGGCTATATATATAGTAGATATAGATGAGTGAGTTTGTGAGTATGTTTTGAAAGTATTTTCGAGTGCGAAGAAGGAGCAAAGTATTCTATGATAACTATTCAGCTATTTGGACTATTTCTCTTGTTGTTTTCTTTATCTTTTGTTTTGGACTTAAGCTAGTTACATAATCATCGTGTGCGCGCATGCAATTAAAACATTAATATCGTTTGTGTGTGTGTGTGGGAAACATTTAAGCATGCTAGAACTGCTCTTCGAATATCATATTGTTTAACTGTGTCTACATCTTTGATCATTATACAGAGCTGCAGAGCTATCGATAGTACTTTGCCGATAGTACTGCCGATAGTTGCACAGCTCTATATGTAATTTTACAATCGTTGAGTATGTTAATTGTTTACCTATTATCAAAATAATAGAAGTGTTTGGCCCTAAAGTTTCTCATCATTTTCTGAGGTTAGATTATTTTTTGGGTTTGTAATATAATAAAATATTTCATTTATGCACTTTTATTATTTTGATAATAATTGTATATATATATAGTTGTATATTTGTGTAGAGAATGTGTTGCCATGTTGTCGACTGCATGAGAGAATAATTTGAGAAGCAGCAGGAATGTAGCCCAGCTTTCGCTCTAGTTTAAGTTAAAAGTTTCTAGATTATAATGGTAAAATTTAGGAATATATAGAAGAAATAAGGTAAATCCTTTTTCCAATTTAAAATTGAGCATTTTTGTTTATATTTAATAAAATAGGAGTACTCAGAAACTCAAAAAACTCCTCAAATTGAGCTCCCATTTTGCAGCTCGACAACACTTTAAAGAAATGAAGCATCAGAATTGGAAGAGCGATGCACGAAGATGACCCGAAGATGGGTGAAATTATTATGGAGAATTTTTGGTTACTTCTTTTGTTGTTGGATACCTATAAAACTAAAGTTCGTGTATATAATGCTTATAAACAAATGCAGCCAGTTAATGAACCAAAAGTGGCCCCAATTGTGGCTTGCCAAAATGGCCCAAAATGTACGTATAATAAATGATAAATTGGTAGCAGCAGCAGCAGAGCCTCAAGTGGACGTGGACGTCTATTTGCCAGCAGCACTGCCAGCTCCAGCTGCGCCTCCTCCTCCTCCACCTCCTCTGCCAGCATTGTTGTTGCTATTGTTGTTGTTGTTGTTATTTCGGGCATTTCGAAAAGGTATCGATGCACGCTGATCCTCCATGCGTCCACTCTGCACTTTCATAATGAGCGAGAAGAAGTCTTCATCAGGCACTGTGGTGCCACGTCCACCTTGGCCGCGTCCTCCTCCAGCACCGCCCGCCGCTGCAACAGCTTCGGGTGCCTGCAATTGTGGTGCCTCCGCATCCATGGTAACATTGGGACGCGGCAGCTCCGAACGTTGTTCCTCCAGTCTCGAGCCCTGACAACGCATCAACATGTCCAGGAAGGCATCATCTGGTTGCTGTGTGGTTGTGGCACTTCTGGCCAACGGCGGATGACCAATCGACGGTGGCATGGCAGACGATGGAGATTTGAGACCCGGCAAATTGGTGGGATCCACAAACAACGAATTCTGCTGCACCAGCGGCTTGCGTGTGGCCCCAGTTGCCGCACCCACTCCCGCAGCGGAGCTGACAACTCCGCCAGCACTGTTTATCTTAATCGAGCAACGTTGGTCATCCATGCGCTTGGACTGTGATCGCGAGAGCATCTCGAAGAAATCGTCCTCTTTGGCTTTGGTGTTGGCAGCCGAGGCCGCCTTGTTCTTCTCCTCCTGCATGCGCTTGCCATCAGGCGTGATCTTGATCAGATCCAGCTGTTCCATGCTCTGGCGGCGCACGCGTACCTATACAGGAATGGAGCATCAGCATGAGAATGAGCTGCAAATTGAAATGCCATTGGCTTACCATGCGCCCCTGTGAGTTCTCGGAGCCATCGGACTGATGGCCACTGGCCGAGTGATCCGAAGCACTTGAGCGCTCCTCCTCCGGTGTGGGTGTATGCTCCGCCTCGGGCATACCGAGCAGCTTGCGCAAATCCGATATATTCACACGTGCTGTGCTCTCGCCGACAGGATCGTGCAGTTCCTTGGCCAGCTGCAAATGCGATTCGGCAAACTGCAAAGCCTTCTCGTTGTTCCCAATTGCCGAGTGGGCATTGCCCAGTGACCAACAGGCACGTGCCTCGCCAATTCTGTCCCCCAGCTCCTGGGCAATGGCCAGATGTCGATGATGGAACTCGATGGCCGTGGCGAACTCATGCAACAGTGTGTAGGTGTTGCCCAGGCTGTAGCACGATTGTGCCTCCACCTCACGTTCGCCCAGCTCTATGGCCAGGGCCAGGGTGCGCTTGTAGTGATCCGCGGCATCCTCGAACTGACCCAGAAAGATGTGTGAGTTGCCCAGATTGCTGTTGGCGCGTCGTTCCGCCGCCCGATCTCCGAATTCTCGAGCAATGCGCAAGCGTTCCTGATGGTGCTCAATGGCAGACTGCCAAGGGGGGAATACAGTTAATTACCTTCCTCATTGAATAAGCTATATGAAGACTTACCTGAAAGTCACCCAGCAGATAGTAGGTGTTGCCCAGATTGCCACAGGCGCGTCCCTGTGCTCCCCGATCGCCCAAGTCGCGCATTAGCTGGAGGTTCTCCTGATAGAAGTCCACAGCCTTGGCCAGCGCCTCCTTGACATCGTCACCGAACTTGCCCGGATTACGTTGACCCAAATGCTTGCCCTTGGCATGATATACATTTCCCAGATTATAGAGTGCTCGACCCTCAGATAGTCGATCGCCCAGTTGACGTGCCAGCGTCAGATGACGATCACAGCAGATTGCCGCCTCGTCAAAGCGTCCCATCACCTTCAGTGTGTTGCCCAGATTACCCGACGATTTGGCCTCGCCCAGTTTGTCGTTCATGGATTTGGCCAGCGTCAGATCGTGCTTGTGGTACTGCATGGCCTTGGCATAGTCGCCGAGATAGAAATAGGCATTGCCCAGTTGCGAATATATCGCCGATAGGGTACGCAGATCGTCGGTGCCCGCCTGAATGGCCGCCTGGAAAAAGGCAACGCCCGCCCGACAATCACCCGCCTTGCAGAGACGCTCACCCTCCAGTGCCAGCTCCAGGCACATGCTGGAGCCACCATCGCCGTTCTGATGCGAATTGGCGTCCTGGCCGCCGCCAATGCCCATGGTGGACACATTTTCCGCTGATGCGGATAATGAAGACATGACTTTGTTTTTGTTGCTTGTTTTTTGTTGTTTGCTTGGCTTTTGTTGCGCTAGAAAACTGATTTCCTCTGGCCTCACGCACGCTAGATTTCACTGCGACCAGCACACACACGCACGCAGAGATAGTTTGCCTCCGATATTTGGATGTTGCTTTGGGCAAATTTACTATAATTAACAGCGAGTTCTTTTTTTACCGTTTAACAAATCAATTGGGTTTCGTTAATTTCATTCTGAATCACTTTAGTTGTCGATTAATCGTCATCGGCCGATAGCAATGCCAAAGAATTGCAGTGCATAGTTGCCTGACTGTTGGAAAAAGATCCATCTCGTTTATCTAAGTGTCAGATAAAATTTAATTATTATTAAAGTTTTGACAGAAGCGCGGCTTCAAAAATTGCATATGTTTCATTTACAACTTATAAATAGTTGCATTCCAAAAGTGTAATGTTTGTGAAAGCGTTTCTCAACACTGTTTGCAAGACTGAACGTATTGCGACCCCTTTAAAGATGGCGTCACTTTCTACTGTGTCTGTGTGAACGATTCAAGTAGCCGCTTAACAAAATTAAAGTTTTTTGGCAAATAATATAATCACCGGCTGCACTAAATAGTTGCAAAGTGTAAATAAATGTGCCAGGAATGATTTGCAATTGAAATTGTAACAGGTGTGTGCGCCAATTGCAGTGCAAATAACGAACAAAAACCAAACGCACTGTGAAAAAATGCGAATGTCGTCGTCGTCGTCGCTGTCGTCGCCGCTTTGAGTGTACGTGCGCCGCGTTTTGCATGGCAGCTGCGCTGTTACCTATACCACAGCAGCAATTAAAGGTGTGAATTTGTTACTAATTTATTCATGTGCTTTAACATACGTAAATTGATGCTGCTCTAAAGATTTTGCATCTTGTAACTTGCGTTGTCAGGAATGTGCTAAATTATATAAAACAAAAAAAGTAAAATAATAGTGGCCTGTGTTAAAATTCTGCGAGTGGGAGCCGTAGCAGCAGTAAAAAGAGCAAGATAGAGAGAGAGAGAGAAAGAGAGTAATTGAGAGTACGCGCAATAGCACACACACACAGTCATATAAAACGGTACGGGAGAGCGGAAAACAATCATTTGTGGTGAGTGGTGAGTGTTGTTGTTTTTGTTGTTGTTGGCAGGATGGTATTTAAACATTTTCATTATCGCCCATCAGGCCGGCGTAACAATAACTATTTACTGCAAACAAAATTTTATTGATTTATAATTCGAAAACAAACATTTAAATTGCCCGAATACAGGCGGGGGCTGATTTTGTTGTTGTTGTTTTTGGTCTGGTTTCAATGAAAGAAGAAAATTGTGTTCTATACATATAAATATGTATTTTCCCTTTTTGAAACTCACCACACCCCATACTGGTGAGCACCTTGGGGCTCGCTCAGCACTTCACCGTATGTGTGTGTGAGTATCTGTATCTCTGTGTGTGTATGTGTGCGTGTCGGTGTTAGTGATTCACAAAAGCAACAACCCCAACAAATTATCTCTACTACACATTTTTGCCACTTTTACTATACCCCAACAACAAGAACGCAATGCTTCCGCTTCTTGCTCCACCTCCACCTGTCGCCAAACACAAAACGGTGTTGCCGTATAGTTTAAAAAATACTAAAAATAAGAAGAAAAAACACGAAGCAGCCGCTTTTTAAATCTCTGCCTGTTTTTCCTTCGTTCTTCGTTTCTTGGGTCTTTGCTTTGGTCCCCACTTCGTCGTGCACTGTCAATATCGCGAGCTTTGGAGGGACTCACTCACACATACGCACACATGACACACGCATATACTCTCACAAATACACAGCAGCAGAGAGCACCAACCGAAAAAAAAAAAATCGGCTTTCTTTGTGCCGCAGCAGCAGCAGCAGAGCAGCGCAGCTATGTCGCGTCGTCGTTTTAGTTGCCGTACGTCGCTGTCGTCGTCGGTTGGGTGCAAGAGAAATACAAGAGAGAGAATATACGAAAATCACAAAAAAGCAGGAGCTAAAAACCATTAAAAAATCTCTGCTATATCGTCGTCGTCGTCGTCGGGTTAAAGATATTTTGCAAAAATCATATCTGCAATTAATTAACGACTCCGCTTTCAAGTGCGCAATAAATGTTAAGTGTAAATAAATAAGTGCATATGTATGTATGTGTGTGTGTACATAATTACAACTACACACAAACAAACACACACACAGAGTTACCTACTACTACTACTACTCATGTGTGAATGTATGTATGTATATGTACATACGTACACCGGGCCCGGCAGTCGCTGCTGCTGCTGCTGGCTACAATTGAATTTCGTTTGTGCTTTTATATTTTTTATTTTTCAAAGTATATTATTTTTAGAATATCGATTTTGTTGGCTGCCCGCAGCCTGAGCAGAGTCAGGGCAGCAGAGTAGTCAGCATTAGCAGCAGAAACCGCACACACATACGCACACTACTATGTTTGTGTGTGAGTCTGCGTGTGTGTGTGTGTGCCTGAGCTTATTTCATGTGTGTGAGTGTGTGTGTGTGTGTCGTCAGAGGCAGTAAAGAATGTGTTAAGAATATAAGCATAACTCATATAGAGTAGACAAAATGTTACCTAACTGTGCCGTGCAAAATAAAAGAAGAACAAACAAAAAAAGAGAAACCAAAAAAAAAAAAAAAAGGAAATTAAAGTGTCTCTTAGTCTCTCTCAGTAATTACTCTGCGATCAAAACAGCTGCTCCGCTCCTTCTGCTCAGAGTTGAGCTCTCTCATCTACACACACACTCTCTCTCTCTCCCTCTCTGTGTCTCTTCTCTTACTGCTGTCAATGCTGCGCAAGCACACGTCGTCATTCTTATTGGCGTTTTCTTTTATTTGATTCTTATATTTCACCTACATTATTACCATATACACACACACATACACACTTATACGCGGACAGACATATGAGTACAGACACACACACACATGCAAATGTGCGCTCACAATTTACTGCTGTGTTTTGCTTTTCGCCTCTTTCCTTTCGCATCGCATTCGTTTTAACAAGATCTTTGCGACGACTGCCCTACGCCCACCCGTCGCCGCCGTCAACGTCTCTGCCCACGTCGCAGTCGCCGCTGTCGTCGCTAGTATTTTACATACGTACATCTGTAGTGGTTATTGTTGTTGTTATTGTTATTGTTGTTTTTCTCTTGATGCAAAATTGCAAACTTTGAATATTGCTTGGAAAGTATTTTGTAAATAATTGAAATCCGTAAGGAAGATGACCATTATTTATTTATTTAACTACACACACACAATCTACAGTATGTCTTAGTTTTGAGTACCTAATCGATTTAAAGCAAATAATTTGGAACACAATTTGAATGATAACGGAATTTAGATAAAGAAAGAACAAAATCAAAAGGTAAAGGAAAACCGCATGTTTATCAACACTGTTATTGGAGTGGGCAATCATGAAACATAAGAAAATGTCATTAAAATGAGATATATAATTCATATCACCGACCCACATATAAATTGCGAACGGAAGTTGCCGCCTTGTAACCACCTGCCCACAGAGGGCGCTGGCTGCCATTTTTGGACCGTTTTGTTCTATTTCCGTTTCGTTTGCATTCCAATTGGACTCTCAGATACGTCAGACAACAAAGAACGGGTTCTAATTGATTGAGTGACGAACCTGCTCGCCCAATTAACAAGTTTCGATTGAGTAGTTACTCGCAAAACAGCCGGCGTTGCCAGACTCGCAGCGAAATTAACACAATTGTGTGAAATGCTTCTGCCATATATACGTGAATATTATTATAATATGCACACATACTCCATACATAATTTACATATGTAGGTACACACATGTATACGCAATACAAGCGCATATATCACACATAAGGGGCATCGAAATACGCGCATGAATGTAACTTGGAGGAGGCTTTGCGTCGTCGTCTTCCCTTCTCTTTCTCTCTCTTCCTCTCTCTCCTACTCGGTCGCTCTTTCTCGTCTCTGACAGGTGACAAGGCCACGTTTGGTTATCAAATATTTGCTTAACAAGCAACAGCAATTTATCGATGTCTCTACAACGTTTTATTATAATAAATAATAATTTATAATAGCTTAGACTACTATTTGCTTCAAGCATTGAGAGCGCAGCAATAAAATCAACAACAATAACAACAGCAACCACATCTTAATTTGTCGTAACATTGAACGTGACTTCTGCTCTCTTGGCGCTAACATTAACAACTGCAATACATTTTATTTTTGTTTTTGGGGTTGCCTTTGCGCAATCATTTTTATGTGTTTATTTTTTTTTGCAAATTTTCCATTTGTTTTATATTGTTATCGATTGTTTCATCTAGTTGATTCGTATTTGATTTGGATTTAACTGGAAATGATTTCGAAAGAGTCTCTCTCGGTTCAAATCGTATCAGTAATGATTAAGTACTTGAGTAGAACAGCTAATATTTTATAACAATATTAATTTCTCGGCTGTATCGTTACTAGTCAGTCTCGTCGCATTATTTCTCATAAATTAAAGCAGTGCCTAATCGAGATCAGGCAATTTTAGCCCAGATTCTGTAAACATGCCTTGGTTATTCGAAAAAAGATTGATGCAGTGATCTGTTGTCGATAGTTTCATCTAGTTAATATCTGTTTATATTAAATCAACTGGACTCAAATGGAATAGCTTATGCTCTGTTTGCACTGTTGTTAATTTGGGCGCCGTAACTTTTAGTTGATCAAATGATTTTATATTAGTTAAATAATGTTGCCAATATGTGTTGTAGATATTTTTTTCTAATTGATTATTATTTATATTAAATTAACAAGAAATGTTCCTCTAACTCTTTCGACTTAAATAGTCTCACTGATAGGCCATCTTAAGGCTACTTTAACGGCACTCTGGTTTCTCTAAAAACGAATACCAAAGTGTAGGCCTCAAAAAATGTCATAAAGAGCCGTCGGTCGCCTCGTGTTGCTCCACATTTTCACAACAATTTCTGGCTCTCTGTTGAAGCTCTAATTATCATCAAATTACCGAGCGACCTGCTTTTTTTTTCTTGTAATCTGTTCACCTGAGCGTTGCACTCTGTGCTCCTCTTCGTTTATGTTGTTGTTGTTATTGTTATTGTTGCTGCTTCTATAGTTGTTGTTACTGTGGCTGCAGCCTTAAACTTTTGCCCGACTGCAGTTAAAGAGCGTGCTAAAAGTCAATTTGCCCCGAGAGCTGAGTCGTCTCCATATTATTCATACATGTCTGCTATGTGTTACTACATGTGTATAGTATCTTTACTATGTTTCTTAATTTACATACACACATACATACATGCAAAGAACACATACTACTCGTATTATCTTCAATGATTTGCTCTACCGCCTGGCATAACTTCTTAATGACACCCCCCCGCCTATTGTAGTTATAAAACTGCCGAGAAACAGTTGTACTCGCTTCTCGTGTGTGTGTTGACATTACTGACCTCAGTTTTATATATATGTCTGTATGTATACCCTACATTTAGGGCGTGTCTGTCCGGTAGTAAACTAACTAAACAAATTGTTAATTGTCATTTCAACAATCTGTCAGTAAATTGTGAAAGCTTTATTTTGTAATCTAAATATAAACTTTGAATAGTTCAAAAGAAAACAATTGACTATAATGTCAATACTGAACTCTTGTGGTATATACCGATTCGAGCGAGTTTATAAACCGGTGAAAAAGTGAATCCATTAAATTATCTTGAATATTTGTCTTATTGACGAATGCCTTATAAAATACGAGTTTCACGTTCGGTTAGGAGCAGCTTAAGTGAGTCTGTTATGTGCATAAATAAACGAATATATTATTGTACAATATAATCGGATACACATTGTGTATGTATATATATATACTCCGATAACTGGCGCGTGTAAAAAAGCATGCAAATGTTCGATGGGATTTTGTTTTTCTCTTACTTCTCTGATGGATTGTTATTTGCTGTTATTGTTGTTGTTGTTTTTTTTTAGCTTTAGCTGCGGCTCGTTATGCAGCACTTGTTTTTGTTGTTGTACCTGTCAGTGCGCGCCCCCCCACCTCATACAAAAGCAACTCCCTAATTTTGTAGACGACCCAATTGACGGCGCAGCAGCCTCCTCGTCTGCTGTTGTTGTTATTGTTGTTGTTATGTTTACATTCATTGGGTTCGCCTCTGTTCATTTAACATTGTTGTTGTCGTTGCTGCAGTTGTTGCTGTATTTTTGTTGCTCGTAGAACTTGCGCTCGTTTTAAAAATATATGTATATAGTATATGTATTCGTATGTATGTTTTCACGTATGTATTGGTTAGCGCAGATACATATTTCTTTCAACTCCGTTCGATAAAGAAAAATTGGATCGAAATGTTTTTGCTTGTTAATAGTCTGCTCTTCAGCAATGTAAACAAAAAATGTAAAAAAAGTGCATTCAGACCAACGATAAATACCCTTTAACGACTTACCCACATTTCAATTTAATTTTCGCTATCAATTAAGCTCAGAAACTAGTTAAAATACGAGATATAGACACACTGAAAGCTTTGCATTATGACTTTAAATATATAATTGTTATTTTTAAATCTAAAAAACTTGACGTCAGAGCGTAGCAAACACAAACTTAAACTTCAAACCCGTCAAAAAGATATGATTGTTGAGTGTCCATGAACACGAACATATGTTACGTTATCTTAACTATGGATATCACGTTCCCATAAAGCCTTCTTCAACCATTTTCATTGTGTACACTGGGTATGAATAGCAAAGAAAAATGTGTACTATAAAATGTTGTTACAATAAATTGCATTAAGGCCTTTTCATTGAAAAATTCAAATGGAATTTCAATTGGGTTTTTTTTGCTACTTTTGTAAATCATATAAAATCGCAAGAGCGTAAAATCAAATTAGCGCATAGTTAACATTTATTGTTAGGCTGCGGATTTAATTAGCTTTTTGTTATTGTTTGTTGTTAACCAGATTCACGAGCCCCAATCACTTGTCAAGCGATTTTTGGCCCAATTGTTGATATGACGTCATGTCCCAGACAGGCCTCAACAGAGTTCGAGTCGAGAGTTCATTATAATTAGACAATTGCCCTCTTAGTGCGAGTCTTTGACGGGGAATGCTGCCAGTCCAGCCCCCCTCGAGTAAATTGCCGTAGAATTTCTGGTTTGTGTTCTGTGCTGTTCGTTTATTTTTATTTTAGCACAAGGTTTGTGTTTCTTTCATTTTACTGTACAAAAAATCAGCTGTCAGAAGCGGGCACAGAAATAATTTGCCGTTAAAAGCCATTAAGAATAAAGCGCGCGCATACACACAGAACGTTCTCCCTCTCACTCTACCTCTCTCTCTCTTGTGTTACACACTTTGTTTCACTTTTACCGAAAATTGTTCGTTTTCCTAACGTTATACGGCAATTAATGACGTTTTTCCCCCCATGATGCAGCACAGCTCATGATATAATTTTAGATGGGGCAAATAAATTTGCAATAAACGGGAAATGGTTGTGCTCTAGTAGGGGGAAGGGGAATAGGTTGCTCAATATTCCATTCAAGCATTTCGATTTGGCTAAAAACTTTCTCAATTGCAGTTGAGTTTAGAAAAATTCTTAAATTAAATTGCGCTTATTTTTAGCATTTTTATTTTGAGTTTCTTTTTAAATGCCATCTGGATGAAATCACAAGATGATGATGGCCTTGAATAAAGATTATTAAAGTCTGAACCGAAACGAGAACAAGTGAGAGAATATTAAAAATGCCAAGTGCGCTTGCAAAGTATGTGTGTGTGTGTGGGGTTCATGGGGTCGTTGGGTCGCATTGGAATGCGTTATATATACATGTTATGGAAGTGAAACCTTAACGAACTGATGCTTGCGCTAAATCCTTGTTTGCTCTATTGAATTTTCATAAATTTTCCATTAATTACTACAAGTGGCGCCTAGACACAGGTGTGCTGTGGATAAACCCTATGAATATGGGGAACTTTGTTGGAACGCCCCCATGGGGCTGGCTGGCGGGCATGGCATTGAAACACTTTATCTAATCTGCATGGCCGTTTGCCTTAGATAAAATTGCCGATGCGACAGCCCTAATTTAGCCACGCCCACCCGCATGACTGGCAGCGCACACTTGTCTGCTTATCGGAGCTCTCTAATCACATTATTAATTTCAAAGAAGAAATCAGTCAGTCAAAGTTTTACCCTGTAGGCAGTTCTTCTTTAATGATGTATACAGCGTACGTGCCTCAAAAGTGAATGAATGTTTGTGGGTTAGAATGCCAACCCACAGCTGTTTTACAGGGTATACTCTGTGGTTTGTTTTCAAATTAAATTAAGCCTCATGTGTTCATGGCGCATGTTCTTTTGAAATATTTTCGTTGTTGTTGTTCTTTCTTTCTTTATTTTAATTAGTCCAAACAGCACGAGGTGGTCATGTCTGTGTTTTAAGTATTTAATTAAATTGAAGCAAATTTGCAGCTGCTTTGTCGTTGTTGTTGTCTTTTCTTCTACTGTTTGCCTTCGGTTTAATGGTTTCGTCATACGCCATGTTGGTCTAACAATTTGTTAAGCTCTGTTATACCACATGCAGCACACTTGGCTGATGCAATTATGACGCACATAATATTGTTATGTTTGTGCACTTAGTGTCCGTGTGTGTGTGTGTGTGTGTGTGTGTGTCCATGTGTGAGCACTTTCTCTTTGCATTACGAATGGCCCTTGTTCAGGTGATTTGTGGCTTAGGCTTAACTTGTGATATAATTTGTGCTTTATTCTGAATTTGACGAAGTTTTTGACATTTATGCTTAGTTGGAATCCTTAGCCCACAATTTGCCTTGTTCAATGGAATTCTTCAGCTCTTATATTATAATTATAATAGCCCTGTAGGATGTGTGTCCGTTCACCCTGCGCCTTGTCAATCTGAAAATAGAAACACATTCTGTATGTGGCACTTCTATTTTTACTTTGTATTAAAATGTTGTTATTGTCGTTGTTGTTGGATTACGGGTGGCATAACTGGGCCTTATTGCGTGCGTTTGTTCCATTTTGATAGAGCGTGTTAGGGGAAGGGGGAGGGGGAAGGCAGGTACACTCATACATAATAGAAATTTAGTGAGGCGCTTGCTGTTGCCACACGATAGGAGGCGCCTCTTTTAATTGACGTTATTCGAGCCCGACTACGTCAAGAGCTTAGCAACTAAATTTCTGAACTATCAATAAATTGAATCTGCTTTGTTTCCAAAATATCCATGCAAATGATGAAAGTTCGCCATTTGTCTTTTCTCTCGCTTGCTCATTCGTTTTATTTCCGCTTGTGCGGTATCTTCTTTCTGGACTATGTGCAGAATCAATAGTTTGGGCTTTAGAGTCAGTCAGTCATGCCTCATGCAACTTTTTTCCAATTGTATTTGCAAAAGTTTTTCATTTGTTCTCAACTGTAAATTGCATTTTCCCTGCGTTGTATATTACATTTCACATTATAAAACTCTAGCACAATATAGAAATTCTTTTGTTTGAGCGTAATAATATAAAAGGTAATAATAGATTTGAATTTATTTTCTTGGCTTTTCAAACAAAAAACTGACCCAATTTCTGGTAATTTGAATACACTGTGCATACATGTGTGCATGTACGAGTATATATAACATATGTATAGATATGAGAAGTGAAACCAAAACAAATAAATAAAATATGCAGGGCCCGCAAATGTGAAGTGGCAACGTGTGACGCGGTCCTCTAAAGAAATGTAAGCAAAACATCCTTAGAGTGCGCGGCCCCGCACAGTATACGGATCTCTCTTTGTGCATGTTTTGTAGTCGCCCCCACTAACGGTGTTTACAATGTGTTTCTGCTGTTGTTGCTGTCAGCAGCAGCGCCTCGAGGCTGCCGCCGCACACACATTGTGAAAACTTTCGATTCTTCTACTGTTGCTGTTGCACTCTATAGTGGCAGGAAGAGGGGCAGAACTCGTATACAACTTATGGTAGCATTTCCTTTCACTTTATGCAAATTGAACAGCGCATTATTCTGGCATGCGTGGCACAAACAGATACAGTTGCCAGTTGCACTAACAACTACATTTGCATTTTGTCTGCGCTGCATGATGTTGATTTGATTGATTTAATGATCCCTGGCTGGCATGCGCTCGTAAAGCATCTTAACGATGAGCTTAGTCGATGCCCAGCAGGAGGTCAAGGTTAGCCTAGCTTACTATTATTCCTCAAATTCCTGCAAGGAACTGAACAAATGTGCGTACTTTTATGACTGTGATTGTGCCGGCCTTCTCCTGACCACAACTACACCACTCACACCCACTCCTCCCTCTCTACCTCCTCAACTATTTGAATGCGTTTGCACTTGATGTATTTTCTGCTTTTACACGCGCGTTTTCTTTGTGCAATTTTCTGACAGATGCAAGGCGTTGCCAAGTAACTTGTAGAGAGAATACGCCCCTGAACTCTTCTCAGGATTTGCCTTACATGTGCTGTGTCTATGTGTGTGTGTGTGTGTGTGTCTTTGAGTGTGAATACCACATGCGCTTAAACGTGCACAAAATATTACTGCGTAGTTTATAAGCTGCCCTTGCGAGTGCGACCGAGAGAGAGAGAGAGAGAGTGCGAACCCCCCACAACCCCTTGAGGCATACGCCAATACCAATTTCTTGAGACACTTTTCAAGTACGCAGCAAGTCGGAAAAACAGTGCGCAATTTGCCAGGACTTTGTCCAACATCCCTTTCGTTTCTAGGAACTTTTAACTTTACCTAGGGATATGAATAAAAATTTTGTTTTGAGTACCCTTACGCAGCACAGTTTTGTTATTTAAAAGATTGTTTAGACATCGATATCGTTTATAGGCAGCTGCGGCACGCAAGCATTCAATAAGATGACTGTCAATATTTTTTGCGAGTCAGCAATTTGCGCATTGATTCATTCTCAAATATTATAGTTAATCTACTGAACATACTATAGTGTGTTTACCTTTTTCTTCTTCTCTATAATTTTGTTTGTAAGCGTTATAAAACAACTGTTTATCGCTCCTGAATAATTGTATTGTATTGTTATTTTAGAAGTTAAAGGAGTCTTGCGATTATATAAATTATATATATTCTTGATCCAACATTTACAGGCGGATCAAACTATCTACGTCCGTCTGCTAAACTTAATTTAGTCTAGGAACAATCGGTGAATATTGAAACCAAAAGATGTAAGAGTAGCTTATTCTTTCTTATAGAGACTAATTGATAAATTCAGGGATCAGCTTTCAATCAAATCAAGGTATTAACTTTTAAGATATATGCCTTATTTTAATAGTTGCTCAATGACCAAACCTCCCCCTCCAAACAGAAAACTAGTTGAAAGAAAAACAGTTAATGGAAGAACATTTGATAAGCAATAGAAAAACAACGCAGCGTTGATTTTCAATTGACGTTTTTTACTCCAGCCACAACAACAACTGTAATACAAGTACAAGAAAATATAATAACAATAATAGCAACAAGAACAAAAATAGCGACGACGCGCAACAGAAAGCGCAATCAAATCAAAATCGGGCAATGAATAAATTCATTAAATATTTGCACTGTTTCCTCCTCCCCCCCCAGCACGTCAAGGGAATTACATGGAATGAAGGAAAACGAAAAGAACAACACACAGTAGGGCAAGGGAAAAAGAAGAAAACGAATGAGAGAATGAAAGAAAATTGAGAATGAAGAAGCTCTATGGCAAACTAAATGGACACTTGAATTGAGGTGTGGACGGGACTCGACAGGCTGACAGGGTGTGGAGGTGGGAGGTGGAAGGAGGAGGTTGTAGAGGTGAATAGTGGCTTGTGGGTGTGGACAGTCTGGTGGCATTATATTGATAGCTAAAGTTGACAGTTGACAAAAGTTTTAAGCAGTTGCAATATTCTCTCAGTGTATCGATTATGTCTGGAAAATCAATAGGCACGCGTCGACAAAAGAGAGATAGAGAGAGACGGATGAGAAAGAGGGAGCAAAAAAAGAGAGATGGGGAGAGAGAGAGAGGGAATTAAATAGGGAAAGCGAATGGAGGGAATATGGGGTGGTGCGGCGACATTGTCGTCGTCGCTGTGGCTTAGTCATTAGCGACGCCATCGCAGATGACGGCGTTGAACGGTGACGGCTTTCCAAGCGTTAAAAGAAAATCTTGAAAACGGCTGACACACTCGCCAGCAACAATAATAACAACAACAACAAGAGTATCAACAACAACAATAACAACAACAACGTCAACAACAATAGCAATATTACACCAGGCTGTCTCATTATTTTGTTGGTTTGTTTTTCTTTTGCTATTCCCTTTTGCCTCTAGCTGTTTTGGCTCTTCTTCTTGTTTAGCTAATAAAGTCATAAGGTCAGACGCTCAAATGGAAGAGCGAGGAAGAAGAGAGAGAGAGAAAGGAAAAAACTCATGCGACAAAATACATGTACGTGTACACAGACGACTGACTGACCGACCGACCGACCCAAGGCACTCTCTATCCCATCGGACAAGTTTGTGTATCCACAACCTATAGCGCAGTAGGGTAACCCAACTTGCCAGCCAAAAATATTTGTAACTGGCATAGCGAGGAAAGTTTTCGTCTCCATAGAATATAATCTATATATCTTCTTGATTTATCATCAAGAGCCGTGCCGATATAGCTGAATCCCTCTGTGCTTCCATCTGTGTAAAAACTTAGATCATAGAGACTATAAGGCTGGTGAGAATATATCATATTTTAGAAAGAATGCAATGGAATATAGAAAACCAAAGTAATCAGATCAGTAAGTTGGGATAATGGGTGTATAACAGTCATGAAAAGTCGTTACTTATAAGATCTTAATGTTGCAAATAAGTTAAATACAGATATTTCTATAAGTATCTTCCTCAACATCACACGCATTCAAATCTACAGCAGGATAACTGTTAGTCTGTCACTTTCCACTTCTTTGACACATTAATATCGTCTTGGGTCTGCCCTCAGGCGAAATAAATGTTCTTTTTTTGCCTTTTAGATGTATGTTACATGGGTTTTTATATATATATATCGCACATAGAGCTGTATGTGGAAAATAACTTAATAATTGTAGCTACATAACGATTACAGAGAGCTCGTAATTGTGTCCCCAGCTGTTGCCGGTTCCGTTAACTTCGTTGGTTTCCTTTACATTTAACATTCATTTAAGCCGTATGCGTGTGTATGTGTGTGTGTGTGTATGTGGGCGTGGGCGTTGTGCTGGCATTTACCAACAGAGTGGGCTGCACATGACCGCAAAAGCAGCCCCACCCAACATACGTTCGTATTTAACTTAATTAAATCAGTTCAGTTTAAAGTGCACTCATTGCATCACTTTGTGCCAAATTGCACCTGCAGTTGCTCCTAACGAGGCTTGACTGTATGAAGTCTTGTATACACTATATGCTGCATATACATATCATCTTTGAATCCCTCTACAGATACGTTTGCTGTGATTTCACTCAACTTTCTGTTGATAGTTTTATGCGCTCCTCCGTCTGTTTGGCAGGATGTGGGAGGAGTATCTCTCGGTCTCTTCGGTTCCGGTGGTCAGTATTGAATGTGAATCAGCTGCCCACGCGGCTCCTCGACATTTCCATTTGCAATCCAAACAGCTGTCAGCAGCCAAGTGTCTGCCGTCGCTCATACGCCCTGTGGTCCGGCGACGACATCAGTCAGGGGCACAAACAACTGTAACTAGTTGGTTGGCTGACTATGCCTGCCTGCCTGTGCCTGTGCCTGTATGTGTGTGTGTGTGTGTGTGTGTGTGTGACATGTTTAACATGTTTTCACTGGCACTGCTGGTTTTTCTTCTCACTTGCATGCAAATTTGTAGCGCGGTCTGTCTGTGGAAACGGGGTAACAAATAAAGTTCTCCTAAGTCGAAATTGATATCGTTCTGAATGAAATTCCGAGAGCTAAAGTTTTAATCCGCCATATAGAGAAATGTGACCTAATAGCCAAGCACAGTGTATTGAACTTAGCTGTGTTTGTAAGGAAATTACCTTATTCTTGTTGTTGTTTTTGTTGCTGTTTGCAACTTTAAATTGTGTGTTTCTTGCGTCCTCAAATGGAATCAACGCAATGACAAATTCAATTTGCAAAACTACAAATTGCAAACGACATGGAAATGGCCTCGTTTGTTGTTGCTGCTGATGATGCTACTATCGGTAGCTGCTCTCTCTCTCTTCCTCCCTCTCTCACTGTCTCTTTCTGGACATCTCTCTTTTTACTGCTGCCCAGTCGCAACCATTTGCGGCAAGGCAATCGCAGAAGCGAACATCATTTACATTCATCAATATGCCAAAATGCAGTGCAGTTTTTTATTTGGATTCATTTTGAAAATGAGCGTAGCAATATAACCTCATTTGGCGTTGCCAACCAACCTTTTAAAATCACAGCCAAATGCCGCTGCTGTTATCTAGCAAAAGATATGTGAATAGGCCGGGAAGGGGAGGGGATAGTGGCTGATTAGATAAGCTGCAATAATAAAAACAACACCGAATGCTTTGC
This sequence comes from Zaprionus africanus, assembly GCA_018151435.1. Lineage (NCBI taxonomy): Eukaryota > Metazoa > Arthropoda > Insecta > Diptera > Drosophilidae > Zaprionus > Zaprionus africanus. Next base: position 4,412,542 of record JAECXB010002309.1, on the reverse strand, counting down.
GAAAACTCAGTTTTTTGGATGACAAACATGCATAATAAAGGGGTCATATATTTTGTGAATTGTTCTCTATATAACTATTTACAACAACAACAACTGATGTTTCATTTTCGCATTTTGTTTCAGTACAGGAATTACCAAATATTCTCAAGCGACCAACACCAAAAGAAGAACCCTGCTGACACACAAACACGAATACACACACACCTTCACATACAGACACACACACAGAGAGAAAGAAAAAGAGTACGAGAGAGCGTTACAGTGTGAAACCAAGAGAAAGAGAGAGAGCGAGAGTAACCATCATAGCGAGAGAGAATATGTGAATAAATAAATCGTAAAGCAGCTTGAACAGCCGATTCTCTCTCCTTAATATACATACAAACATTTGATGTGCCATTGGGACAACAACAACAACTAGATACGTAGAAGCTAAGCGAGAGTATTAAAGCAACAACAACAACAACAACAACAAATATAATCAGTCGCCTGCAACAATCCCTCCATTAAAACAGAAACAACAGCAAAGAACATCCATAACAACAAGAAAACGAAGCAAACACAGGTAAATTTTAAAGTGATAAAAGTAAATATTTTAACAATTATTTAAAATAATATTTATATTGTTTTGTAGTGTAACGAATTTACGTCAACACGGGCGCAACAAGTTGCATAAGAAGCACTGGCACTGGGTAACTAATCCTGAAAGCAGCAAGTAAAGTGTAATTAGCAGAACATTCTCCTTTGGAGTATATACTGATGCCAAGATAAGTCGTTATCGCATCAACAACGCCATCAACATAACCCAGCAACTGCAACTGCAACACCAACAGCGGCAGCAGCAACAGCAGCAGCAGCAACGTAAGCAAGAGGATCGCACAATACCGCTGTGGGAAACAAGGTCATCGTCATCGCGTGGCAAGGGTCAAGCGAACAATTGCAAAACGCCAAACTCAACTGCAAAAGTCGCCAACATAACACATAAAATTTTTGGCTGGCTACGCAAAACGCGAAACAAAAAACCAGTCGCGATCCTCAGCAGCGATTTCGACGAAGACGGCGACGAGGGTGTGGGTGTGGGCGTGTGCGTGGGCGTGGTGGGCGCATCTGGTCCAGGTGCTGCAGGTTCAGGTGCCGGTGGGCCGTTGGACGATCAATTTTCTTTATTGGCAAGCGTTGGAATAAAAACCGCCAAGCTGAATACCACACAGACAGCCACGGAGACCGCCATCGATTCAAACGAACCCAAATCTGAAAAGATGTCATCGGGCACGTTTGTGGATCGAATCGACCCGTTCGCAAAACGTTCATTAAAAAAGAAGAGTAAAAAGAGTCAAGGTTCCTCGCGCTACAGAAATTCTCAGGATGTTGAACTGCAGCAATTGCCGCCATTGAAAGGTGATGATTTTAATTGTAAACACATCATATATGTATGTTATTAATAATCAATCTTTATATATATATTTGTGTCTTACAGCCGATTGCTCTAGCTTGGAACAGGAGGAGCTGTTTATAAGGAAATTGCGTCAGTGTTGCGTATCATTTGACTTCATGGACCCTGTTACGGACTTGAAAGGCAAGGAAATCAAAAGAGCTGCTCTCAATGATCTATCCACCTATATAACACATGGGCGTGGCGTGCTTACGGAACCGGTATATCCCGAAATAATTCGCATGGTAAGAAAACAAGAAAGCTGAACATAAGTTGAACCATAAAATTAACTATACTTTCACATTTCATGTGTAGATATCATGCAACTTATTTCGCACATTGCCGCCCAGTGAAAATCCAGATTTTGATCCAGAAGAAGATGATCCAACACTGGAGGCATCGTGGCCACACTTGCAATTGGTCTACGAGGTGTTCTTACGCTTTCTGGAATCGCAAGACTTTCAGGCGACCATTGGCAAACGTGTGATCGATCAAAAGTTTGTTTTGCAGGTAAGTTTATTGATTTATTCCTTTCGATATAAATTTAACAACTTTTCTGTACAGCTATTGGAACTGTTCGATTCGGAGGATCCACGAGAGCGCGATTTTCTCAAGACGGTCTTGCATCGCATCTATGGGAAATTTTTAGGCTTACGCGCTTTTATACGAAAACAAATCAATAACATATTCTTGAAGTTCATCTATGAAACAGAGCATTTCAATGGCGTTGGAGAGTTGCTGGAAATTCTCGGCAGGTGAGCCTTAACATAATTTATAATTTATTGGATATCAGACTAATTAATTTTATAAATTTACAGTATCATTAATGGATTTGCATTGCCGTTGAAGGCGGAACATAAACAATTTCTGGTTAAGGTTCTGTTGCCACTGCACAAAGTCAAATGCCTGTCACTCTACCATGCACAGCTGGCATATTGCATTGTACAATTCCTAGAGAAGGATCCATTCCTCACCGAGCCGGTGGTGCGTGGTCTGCTCAAGTTCTGGCCCAAGACTTGCTCCCAAAAGGAGGTCATGTTCTTGGGTGAAATTGAGGAGATCTTGGACGTGATTGATCCGCCGCAGTTTGTCAAAATCCAGGAGCCACTGTTCCGGCAGGTTGCCAAATGCGTATCGAGTCCACATTTTCAGGTATATCTTTTAGAAAAAAAATACATCGGATGGAGTATATATTTATATAAATTTTTTATCGTAGGTTGCTGAGCGTGCTCTTTATCTATGGAACAATGAATATGCAATGTCGCTAATTGAGGAGAACAATGCGGTCATTATGCCCATTATGTTCCCGGCGCTATATCGCATTAGCAAGGAGCACTGGAATCAGACGATCGTTGCACTTGTCTACAATGTGTTGAAGACATTCATGGAAATGAATTCGAAGCTGTTCGATGAGCTGACTTCTAGCTACAAGGCGGAAAGGCAAAAGTATGTGTAGTATACTCTCAGTTGTAACCTACATACTCGTATGTCTAAATAAAGTGTATTCATCTATTGACTATGTTTCTCATTCTTGCAGGGAAAAGAAACGTGAACGTGATCGCGAGGAGCTGTGGAAGAAACTACACGAACTTGAATCAAATCGTTCCAGCGGGCGTGCCGCAGGCGGCAGCGCTGCGACAGCAACCGGCAGCGGATCTGCTGCTGCGGCGGCGTCATCATCAACGTCGTCCCTACAGCCGCCAAACATAGCCGCCATGAACTCTCATCAGCAACAGTCGAATAGCAACAGCAGCGGCAGCCTCTCCGGCAGCGGCGGTGGCGGTCCAGGCGGCCCAGGTGGTGACAATAATCCTGCGACAACAAATTTAAAAGTCAAACAGGAAAACTAAACAGATGCAACGCAATGCGCGCTTGAAACTAACAATAAACGGCAACAGTTAAATGCAAAATTAACAACAACAACATAAACATATTTAATGAGAAACAACACGAACAACAACAACAACACATGAAACGTCAGCTGGCTCACGCACACCCAAAAACACACACACTCACACACACACATACCTTCTACCTACCCTACTACCCACACACATACACATACACATATATTAAATTGAATCAAAGAAGAATAACTCTTGAGCTGGCAAACAAAACAAAAAGAAAACAAAGAAAACAGAATACAAAGCTAAAGAAAAAGTTAATGTAAAACAATGCAGAAAACGCGAAACTAAATAAATATGGTAATTAAAATGTATACTCGTTTAACAAGACACCAAACTGGAGCTGGAGCTGGAGCAGAAGCTGGAGCGGATCGACGTTGTGAGTTTGAGAGAATGGAGAGCGTGGCTACAAATGAAATCCATATATGCTTGAGGGCGTTGCGCACGCAACTGCGTTCTGAATGCAGCTGCATCAAAATTCTATATAATATATAAAACAAACACACCACACACACACACTACACACACACATTATAAATATATATATATTACATGAGAAAGAGAAAAAATATTATTAATTAGGTTTAAGATAAAACAAAAAGAAAAAAACAAAAACAAATTGAATAAAGCGTAAAAGTGTTAGTAAGTGAAATGTAAACAATCCCATAATTGTAGCTGATTGATTGATTGATTGTTTGATGATTGTTGAGTAAACGCGCATTCAAATTATTATTAAAAGAAAAACTAGAAGTGTTGCTGCTAGAGATCCTAGCCTAGAATCGCCGATCTAAACAGATCCACACACACCCCTTTTGATTTCGCATAATTTCAAAACTACTAAACAGTGCATCTGGTGTGTGAGCAAATTTCCATAGAATTTTCATTGCATATACATATATACATATACATACATACGTGGTACATATATGCATATATATACATATAAATATTGTATAGGTGTGTATGTATATTTATATAGATTATAGACTTATTGAGCGACTATGCTAACTTTGTTACCTATATTTAAGTGTTGCACGTTGCCGTCAAAACTTTCATAACTATTTCGACAGAACAGAACAGAACAGAAAAACGAATAGCCCCCACAACCAACTGGTCTAATGTCTATCATGCCTATATATATATATATGTATACATGTAAGGATCTAAGAGTGTTAACTTAGTCTACAAACAATTATAATTAGCGTCATTCTGGCAGAGAAACGAGAAAAGGAAGAGCAAGAAGGAAATATAATCGGGCTAGATGAAAATGGCTTAAACTGAAACTTTAGCATATATACACATATATATCACATAAATGCTGATCTATATACAAATGCGACAACTATTAAATATATATGTATGTGTATGTATATGTATGTGTGTGCGAAATAGAGTCTCTTTCTAAGTTAAAGATAGAAAATGTTGCGCATGCATTGTAAACAATATTCATGATGATGCTATAAGATGAAATGGAATTAAAAACGAAATAAAAACCTAAACCTACATATATATATAAAGAATAATATGCACTGTAAAAAAAAGTTGTAAGCTAAATACCGAAGTAAACATTTAAAGTAACGTCGTGTTAGTCTCTAGTAAAACCTAAAGGAACGATAAGCAAGGCACCGTTTCACACACACACACACACATACAACTCACGATCTGTCTCGTATCATTCACTCGAATCATCCTCAGACTCTTCACAGCTCAGCTCGATGATACTACAATACATATGCGCCACTTTCCACACTCTCGCCAACACATAGACACATAGACTCTTGTACGATTTTCAAATTCATTCTCTTGAAATTTCTTGAAACTTCATTGTTTGTCTTTTTTTAATGTTCTTGAAAATGCGCACAACTTCTAAAGCAATTCAGAATTAAAACAAAAACAAAAACCTTTCATTGTAAATATTGTAGGAAAAAAGTAGAGGTAAAAGATAGAGTCGCTCTGTTATAATAGATGAAGCAAGAACTCCTCTCACTTAGGCGCACTCACCCCATACTAACAAATATCATATAATCAACGGAATACTAAATTAAAGAAATGAAAAAAGAAAAAAGCAAGTCGACGAATAAAACCCTAAAATATATATATATGTATGTTTGTTCATTCAACTCACATGCGCCCATTTCGAAAGTATCTAAGTATGCATATTATCCACAAGTTAATATAAAACTACAGATACTAGTTTAGACATACGACATACCTACATACTTGCAAGCATACATACATATAAATATATATGAATGGTAAAATTGTGTCTGTGAAACATAAGTTATTATATGCATACATAACATACATATGAACAAGTGAAAAACAAAACAAATAAAGAAAACAAAAATAAAAAATAAAAAAAGAAAAAAACGAAAATAGAGCGTTATACAAAATACAAAAGAAAATCCACATGCGTTATTATTATTAAATATGTTTGTAAACGTCGAAAATATATATAAAATAAAAATAAATAAAAAAACAAAAGAAAAGAAAAAGAAAAGTAAAAATAAAGTCAAAACGAGAGATAACCAAACAAACAAACAAACGTGTTAATCATCATCACGCCAACTAAGTAAAATGATCTGACTATATCCGAGTATCTGTCTAAGTAAACTGACGTGTGTGTGCGTATGAAAGTTTTGCATCTTTATATTAGAGTGTAACCTAAATGGATAATACAGAGATCGACCATGAACAAGAAAAGAACAAGAAAAACAAACACAATACGATACGAAGAGTAAAAGCAATAGACTCGACTCGACTCGATAGGCATCCTGGACAGCCATTATGAAATCTCACACAAGGCAGTGGAGTTGCATCAGGGTTCAGTGGGGACATACTATATAGGAATATATATATAGCGATAGCTATGGCTATGGAGTACATTATGAATATGCGCTTTTGGGGGCACTACATTCAAAGCAATATGAAATATGATAGAAAAAAACAGTTCGTAGTTACTCTAGCCATTACTTAGCTATTCTCCCGCGCCCCCTGCCCCGCCCCCAATACTTATGCCCACTTTATAGACAATGTTGAAATTCACATAGGAAAGCCAATCAAGTGGGAAAAACTTAAAAGAAACACAAAAATATTATTTAAAAAAAGAAAACTGTAAAAACAAAAAGAGCAAAACATGTTGAAATTCATGCCTGATAAATGAGAATACATAAATATATATTTAGATATATATATAATAATATATTTACATATTCATAAGAGATGTGGTAATGTTTGTTTATTTTTTTTACGTTTTTCTCCTTTTTTTTGTGATTTTTTCCGTTGCACCTTGAGTTAATGTCCCGCGCGCTTTTCTCGATTTAAATTCATAACTTTAACTATAGTTTTATGTATTTAAATGTATAAATAAATAAAAAAAATGAAACCATGTTGAGAAATAGCTGCTTCAAAGTCAGCTAAAAGTATAAGCAAAACTCGTTAAGTACTTTTAGAGAAAAAGGTGTACTAAAAAAAAAAATAAAGTCGCTCTAACAATATGAAAAAAAAAATGAAAACCATCATAAAAAGAAAATACAAACAAAAAATAAGGCGCTTTAACAATATTAAACATATTGCATAATTATAAAATGTGAAATATTTTCTTATGTTCTCTAGACTTGTAAAAAACAGAACAGAACCTATCGTATATGGTATATGTGGCGTGGCGACAGTAAAATGCAAAAAAAGAAGAAAAAAATAAGAAAGAGAGAGGAAGGAAACACATTATTCTTGAGTCTTGGTTCGTTGTGCTGCGTTTTCAAATTTGTTTCCTTTGGCACACGAACGCGCTGCGTTTTAGACATTAAAGAACCTAAAGAAAATCTTATGCTGAGTATAAAAAGAAAACAAAAACAAAGAACAACAACATAAATACGAGTACATTACAATTACACTAAATTATAAAAGAAAACAAAACCGAAACGAAAGAAAATAAAAGAAAATGAATATATATATATAGATATATATACTATACTTATGTGGCATATGAGATGAGGGTAAAAGTTCACAGTTGGTTGCTTTCAGCGGGAGGGAAAGAGAAAGAGAGAGGACGAAAACTAAGAACAGCAAGTCAGTTGAGAAAGTCAGAAACGAAAGAAAGAAAGTGGCAAAGAGATCAATCAACAAAATACACAACAACAACAACAACAGCAACTACAACAATAAAACAACAATTTAATAACAAATGTTGCTTGTGCTTTTCATCAACTTCCCCCTTCCCATATCTGTAGCACTCAGCTTTTGTCTGTGCCAAAAGCTCATCTAGCCGTTAGCCAGTCTAAGCTTTCCACAGCTGCAGCGTCCCCATCGCATTGCAGTTTCTCCGCTGGCGCTGCCAAATGCGGTCGCAGTCGACTGCGAAGAAAAGGAAGCAAAAGAAAATCAATAAAATTGTGCACGAAATAAGAAAGAAACGCAGTAGGAGAAGCAGACGGCGCAGCATTTACCAATGAAGTGGGAGAACTATTGTGACTTTGTGGCCGGCTGTGTGGGTGGTGAGTTTCCAGTGCGTTGTCTGTGGTGAGCTGTGCTGCTGCATATGGTGAGTTAGAATGACGCAATCCGAGCACAGCGCAGCAGCCGCAGCAGCAGCAACTTGTTGACACAAGGCATCATTAGCAGCTTCATCTTCATTATCATCGTCATCATCATGATCACCTCAGCCCATTGTCACGGTCAAGTTCACGTGTAGGCGCCCCTGATCCACGGCGTCGGAGAGTGTCGCGCATTCTTGGCAACGTCATGCGGCAGGCAACATGTGCCCCATAATCATGAGATCGCCTTGTATGAACAACATTATAATGGCAAATTAAATTACATTTTCTTTAATTATTATTATTCTTTTATGCTGTCGGCAGGTGCCTGTGGTGTGCTCGTGGCCCACCCACTCGACACGATCAAGACATGGCAACAGGCCTCAAACACTTCCGTTATGACGGCCGTGCAACAGATCTACAATCGCAACAATGGGGTAAGTGTGCCGCCGGCTTAGACTCGGTTCAGTTAGCAACGCTTTAAAGATCAACGGCTTTTACAGGGGCATGCTCTTCCCCCTGATGTCAACGGGGGCCATCAATTCCATTCTCTTCGGCATCTATGGCAATCATCTGCGGCAACTGCGCCGGGTCTGCCACAGCGACTATCAGCGCGAGCAGCTTGAGTATCACAACATGTTCCTGGCCGGTTCTGTTGCCGGATTCGTGCAGTCCTTCATCGCCTGCCCCATGGAGCTGATTAAGGTGCGGCTGCAGACGCATTGCTGTAAGTGATATTAGGGGGAGGGTGGGGGTGAACTCTATAAGAAGTTTTTCAAGTTTCTAACAGAATGAGAAATGGATAGAAAGATACCCTGTAGTACTGGGCACTAGATCGTAGAAAGCGATGAAAAGTAGGCGTTAAAATTCGATTGACACCTAGTGGTTCGGTGTTCGCTTACTAATGGGTGAATAGGGTAATTACCCATGTAGGGAGTAGTCGAATAAGAGGTTTATGTATGGTTTATCGACACCTCTAGAACGACTGGGTGTTTATAGGGGCCCAAAATACTTGATTATGATACAAGGTTAATCATTTTACGGCTTGAAACAAGTTGTCGAAGTACTTAAAAGACATTTGTGATAGGTATCTGGGTCTCGCTGGATTCTACGTCTAACCACCCTTCCTTTACGGGCCTGAATACATCCAATTTCAATGATGTTAATTAAGTTCTTATGATGTTCTTTCAAGACTAAAATATCATTTAGAATAAAAAATATAAAGGCCAGATTGTTAGGAGCATTTTGGGACCTGCTTCTTCGAGTAGTCTGTAATATGTATATTTGAAAGTTAGATGATACCCTAGTGTACATTCTACGGTTTTGATCAACTTAAACACTTCCAAGTTTTGATATTCCAATTGGCACATGAACCACTCTGTCCTTCTGGAGTTGGCAATAAGCCCTACATAAACTAGTCCCTATCCACCCTGTGGTAAAGGAATACCCATAAGGAAAGGTAGATACCAATAATTATTCTAGTCATAGGTTCGCTTTCCAGCCACCCATTCATGAGTACCTACGTAAGTACTCTCACTCCTCCTTTCTCTAACTTTCTTCATGTGAACCCATCACACACAAATTCTCCAATCATGGGGTGCTCAATTTTCGAAACACGAAAACACGTTGGGTAGGGTTTGTACAGTAAGTAGGGATAGTCTCTTAGTATGAAACACCAGCTAAGAACTTGTGGGTAGTCTTTTCCGGGTTCTTCCTTTCCCTTTTCAGTACCTCTTCCAAGTTAATCAATACGAGTATAACTTGTTTTCTTACAGATTACAATGAATATATTTACGGTAAGCGACGCACAGCGTTTGGCCACTTCAAGCGCATATTCAAGAACGATGGCATCTCGGGTCTTTATCGTGGTTTGCTTCCCATGATGTGCCGGTAAGTGCCAGTTTCCTGCACAGAGCTGCTCTAGAATTCACCTTATTCTTTCTTCCCACAGCGATGTGTTGCCCTATGGCATCTACATGCTGGTCTATCGCCAGGCAGTCGATTATCTGGACAACACGGAGTTTGTGCGCAGACGTCGCGCCCGTCCGGATGGCTCGAATATCAATCTGGTTGTCACCACCTTTGCCGGCGCCTGGGCGGGCATATTGTCATGGGTCTGCGTCATTCCTTTCGATGTGGTTAAGACGATCATGCAGGCGGATGAGAATCACAAGTTTCGCGGCATCATGCACTGTGTCCTGGTCAACTATCGAGCCTACGGCTGGCGCAGTATTTTTCGTGGTAGTTGGATGTTGCTTGCCCGGGCTGTGCCCTTCAATGCGGCCACCTTTGTGGGCTATGAGTATTCTCTGGAGCTGTGTCACACGTACTGAACTATTATTATGCACAATTAAAAGAGGTTTCAACTTTAAACCGTGTACTTGCTTATCAATTAATCGGAAGAAAATGAAAGTATTTAAAATTTAAAAAAAAACGGCGAAATCCCGCATATCAGGGACACAAGCTGGTTCGTGTCTTGGGAAGCAGAACTCTGTTAAGGGAAAACAAGCATTGCATACTTTCCAGCGACGATTGCTGCAACAGTAACATTTCCTATTGGCAGTCTGGCAGCGCTTGCTGTTAACTCACTGTTCAATAACATAAATTCTAGTACCCAAAAGTATGCAATTTAAATTACAACACAAATTTTGATAAACAATTAATTAAAATTGTCCGTACAATGATGCGTTTACTTTGTAATACTTCTAAATTGTTTCATTTAATTAATATTTGTTGTCATTTAACATCAATCTGTGCATGTTAACACAACTGGCACACTGCAAACAAAACATTTGGCAACTTTGCAGCACTGAACTGCAATGAATGTTAGCCAGTCATCGATAGCAGAGCTTATATCGATAAAACATGGCGTTAAGGTCGGATTACGAGGTGAGCTGAGCGCAATATTTTCAACTAAATTTGTAATAAAACTAAGTTAATTAATTAAAAATAAAAGTGCAAACAATAGTTAACATGTGCTACAAACATTAGGTGTTGAAAGATATGGTAAGCCACAGCGAAAAAGTGCTTAAAACTGTGTTAGAAGTTTGAGGTGTGTGTGTTTTGCAACGACGTAGAGCAGCGCTCACAACAACAACAACAACAGTGCTGAGCGGGCGTTTTCTGTGCGTGTGTGTGTGTTTGTGTGGAAAAATCGAAACTCTTGTGCGTGCGTGTGTGTGTGCGTGTTGTTGGTTTTGTTGCTGTTGTTGTACGCGCTGCAAGCCGACGCCCTAGGGCGACGCCAAGCTTATTTAATTTGTTTATGCTCGATGCTGCCACTGCCTCTGCCTCTGCCTCTGCTGCTGACTCAGTTAGCTGGGTGGGGACGCGGGCGTTGTGCTAGAGTTGCTCCACAATAGGCTTTTATCGTTTGTCTAATCCTATTGGATGGCTTAGATACTTTCCTAACATTGTTGCTGTTGTTGCCTTTTACTGCTGTTAGCCGTGCCAGAGGCGTCGCGTCGGCAGAGCTGCTGCTGCAGCGTGCGGCGGCAAACCATGATCAATAAATAGAAGTTGGCCCAGTAGCTGTGGCTCTGCAGCTAGCAAGCTGGTTTTTTTCACTCTCTCGCTCTTGCTCCCTCTCTCTCTGTTTGCTTGCTAGAATGAGGTTGCTCAGGTGTTTGAAGTCCTCGTCTACACCTGGCAGCCACTTTCGATTACGTTTGCAGCGCGCGCGAGCTCTCTTCTTGGCCGTGCCATGCGCACAACTCGATGACTTTCAGCTATTCTAGTCGAGTCCAGCCCCCTGTTTGGCTCTCTCTTTCTGTCACACATTTCGTTTGTCTCTTTCGCTCTGGTATGGCCTGGAAATGGAAGCTTTTTCTTCGTGCCTGGAAATTTTCCGCTTTACGGCTTACATAACCGGTACATTTCCAGTGTCTGTGGCTCCTTTGTGTGCGAGCTCTGCCTGTGTGTGTGTGTGTGTGTGTAAGTGTGTTGGTATGCACTCGAAAGTTTGCCACGCCTACCACGCTGCCTTCTCTTCTTTTGCTCAGATTTTCACGTTTCGGAATCACATTTTACTATTGGAATCTCATGCCGAGCCAGAAGAAGAGCGCTAGATGGCAAAGAGAAAGAGATAGATAGCTGTCTTCGAAACAACCCTCTGTGGCTGTTCAATTTCTCTTCAGAGTTCTTATTTTTTTTTTTCGTCTTTCCGGAATTGGTGTCATTGGGGCGCGACGTGTGCTGCTAATTATAAGCGAATCGCCGTACACACTCTGTGTGCCGTGTACTTGCCTAACGCCAAATACTTTGTTCATTTTCCACGTTTCCTTACCCTGACGAGCCTTTGATAATTATCTAAACAGGTTTTCTTTAGACGTCCTACGGCTTAATTAATGCACTGATGATAATTGGCCCAGACATATTTTCGAAAACATTTTATTGTTGTTTCATTTGCCAACATAGATTACACAATCAAAATACGATTGAGATTCCTTTATTTTTGGTCATTTAATTCAATATGGGGGGAGGTCAACTTGTGCAAAACTTTGCATACTTTAATGCGTCCCCCCATCGAGGAAAATTATTTAAAATAAAATGCATATTACCAAGTGATGTTCCTAAGGTTTTATATTATGTTGGAGAAGATTACTGTATATGTTAGTTGTGTATTTAGATAGCACGGCACGACACTATTCCCCCAAGTTGCGTCGCTGTCCCCGCATTCTTTCACATGCTGAGTCATGCGCTTTCAATTGATGTCAATTTAGAAAAGCACAGACAAATACAATCTGAATTTCTTTTAATGATGTTTTATGTACTAGCTGGTTTAGCTAGAAACCTCTACTAAGCTTGGCCTAGGTGGAAATTAAAGCACATAAAATATAAAATCCATTTAAAGGTATTTCGAAACTTTTAAAGAAATGTAATTGTCGACAAGAGTACAAATTAATTTTACAAATTTGCTTTCCTTGTGGAAATTAAATAGATAAGGTAAATCAATCCACAACAAAATTTTAGAATTAATGACTGCACCGAAAATGTAGCCCCAAGCTCTGCAGGATATCCCTGCCTTACAGATCTAAAAGGTTGCAGTACAGGTCTCCTCATCAAGTAATAAATAATAATGCTTAATATGCATTAAACTTTCTTATAATGTTGAGTTCTCTCGTTCTCTCTAAGAGAAGTTTAAATAAATAAATTTCTAGAACTCACTGAATAATTTAAATAATCTAGTTCGCTGTTCTATCGAATTCTAATTAATTCAAATTAATTGTGATAATTGAATTGATCTTTACTGCCTGTGAATCATTCAATAACTCATTCACGCACACACACACACACACTCGTATTAAAAACTAAATCAGGGGCTGCTCTACAGTGGAATAAAGTTATTGATATGTCGACAATATTGTTGCTGTTGTCTGTCTCTGCTGATCGGCGGCGCTACGAAGCGAGATAATACGCACACACATACACAATTGCAACTGGAAAATACCAGAATTGGTCTTCTACTTGGAATGTTTGCGCCTGTTTTAGCCTGTGCGACAATCAAAGCGTGCGACAGCAAATTAATAACGCCACTTTTAATTCAATTATATGCCAATAAAAACATTATCAGCAAGCCACTGGCTATACATATTGTTGTTGGAGGGAGGCCCGTCTATATATTCTATATTTCACAAGCAGCTGTAAATTATCTCTTGGCTGTTTGTTGTCAGTTCATCTAGTTGCCCCACAAGGATACTTACACCTGTCTGTCTACTTGCCTGCTTATGATCTAAGTGTTATAACTGAGCTGCATTACATTGTTTATGTGTATCTCTTTGCTTATCGGAATCATTTGCCACTTGCTGATAAGCGTCCAGTTACTTTTGGCTGAAACTGTGGCCCAGCACACATGCAACCCCAGACACACACACACATGTGTCTATCAGGGCTAATCGATCGGGCTAATGACGCGACGGGGCGACGGGGCGACTGTCGCCAGGCCGATGAGGTCGGTCTGACCCTGCTTGGTTGTCTTCACGTTGTCACCGTGTATAACATTCTATATATTTTCTCTATATAGTGTGTACTTGGTACAATTCTTTTATCTGGTATTATGATTCCTGGTTCTTGCAGTCAGACAAGGGCAGTTGTTCTTTTACCGGTTCAAACGAGCTGACTGCCGTTCGATGCAGTTCAAAACTGTCCTCAGTTGAACCATACAAAAAGCACACGCATTGCTGATGCCATCAGACGTGAACAATTACTGCCATACGCAGCGCACACACACACAGATCTTGTGGGAGTCAATCAACGAGTGGAGGAGGCATGCTACGTTGCGCTGAGATTGATGCCAGAAACATTATTGAGTTGATTTGTGGCACGGAAATAAGATGACATAACTGCTTTCAGTTCCATTATTATCACTTAATTATGTTTTGAAGTTAGAATAGAATTTTTGTGACGGTAGATACAACGGTCTTAAAAAAGGATTTTAATTATAAAACAACTTAAAGGTAATTACAGGGAATATGGAATTTATTTTCATATAATAATACATAAGAGAATAGAAGAGAACTGTTATGGTAAATTCGAGAAAGGAATTTACAGCAAATATTTCACATTCATTCATAAACTGAGTGACCTAATTATACAAAGATTTCATATTATACGCAAGGTTATTTCATAAAGAGGATAATGAAAAATAGTCTTCTAGAAAAATCATTGTCCAAAAATAATACAAAACAATATAAGGGTGTTTTTAACACATTAAAAAAAAGCCAAAAAACTTTTGTTTATCATATAGTCAAGAGTATCTACAAAAATTGCCAGATGCCTAATTCAAAGCAAATAAATAATTCATATTCGAATCGAAAAAATCTAAATAAGTATACCTAAAACTTTCCACATAAATATTGATCACAAATACAGGCACACACACACACACTCAATCAGCAATCCAACAATCTGTGCGATATCCGGACTGTGTTCAGCATTTTGCACTTGTCGAAAAGTGTTTAATGTGAAAACTTTGTAACTGTATACGTATGTACATGTACGTGTCTATCTATATAAGTGCTATACTATACATACGTACACAAATAATGCGGACAATTGAAATAGTTGATGCGACAAGATGGAAATGTAGCTCAATTGTGCAAAAGACGCCTGCCTGCCTGCCGGGTTGCCTGGACAGATCTCGCACTTGGCATCTTTGCAACAGCTACTTAAATTGTCATATTAAAGTTTTATTTAATTTAGTGCCTTGTCCATGCAGTGATATCGTTGTATGTGTATATGTTTGTATATATGCACTCAAATATCAACAATTGCCGGCACTTACACCCAGCTACAGATACATTTACCGATGCAGAACATACATAGTTAGAGATAAAGGCACACAAAAGATATGCCTGGCCGCAATTTGTTATAATTTAAATACAATTCAATGCGAGTTGACGCTAAGGCTGACGTTGATGCCTTCTCCTCCTCTGGCATCTCCCTCTCGTGGCTATGCCAGCACCCTCACGCTGAATGCTTGGAGGAAAGTACAGAAAGTTATTAGTTTCAAGACTTGCACGTGTGCTACCTGAGGAGATGTAGAAGCAAATTCAATCCTTACTCATGTATTATAGATGCACATAATCTTTAGTTAATGTATATATCTAGATTGATAAATAAGTGATATACAAATTACTCAATCAAGTATGAAAGCCCCTGAAGAGTATGCAGGATTGTTATATACCCGTTACCCATCTGATCCTCCCGACTGATCACTGATTTGCTTATTTTATTAGGGATTAAATTGCAAATTTTTCTATAACCTAATGAACATCTCTAGTTGTTTCTTCTTCAAGACTAATTATAATTTAATTAATAAGTAGTTTCTGAAAATAGCTTCTTAAATGTGTAGCTTTGATGTTTAGCGTCTTTTGTATTGCATACTTGCAGGCAGCGCCTGGGAAATCAGCACTGTCACTAAGATTATAAATTAAATAATTTCGTTTTAAGTTTTTTTTTCGCCACCAAACTTTCAATAATCATTCAGACAATGTTAATTATTCTGGTCTTAAAATTACACTTGATTTTACGTAGCGGTTATATTGTTCTGTCTTTTATCTACTTTATAAGCTCCACTTGAGATGATATATCATTTCTATTTAGAGGTTTGCAGGATATGTGCAAGGTTGTCTCTCAATTCACAATTTTGTATCTTAATTCATTTTCCCACCGTGTGTGAGCTTCAATTATAATGTGTTAAAATGTGCCGACTTTGGATTTGAATGTCGACCTCAAAGTGGGTTAAACCACACACACATAACATCCATCTCAATTTGGATAAATTAGAGCTCTTGTTCCTATTTTAAAGACATGCTAAAGATAAATGAAAAAAGGGATTTGTCTGGAACTAACCAGTTGCATGTTTAGAAATATAATTAATAATAGTCTTTGTTAATTTGTTTAGTTATACATTGTTGCAACGCGCTTATCAAACCTACTGTAATTGGAATCATAAATGCTCCGCTAAAAACCGGTTATCACGCCGAGCTATCTCTAAGCTTTTAGATAAGAGTTGACTGACTATAATCGCTATTATATAGTTGAGAATTGGCAAAGAGAGTTTTCATTGAAATTTCTTTCTCTCGCCTGCAGTTTAAGTAAATCTTCCATTCAATAGCAGCGACTAGAAGAAGAGAGAACACGCGCGTGTTTACTCTGTGTGTGTGTGTGTGTGTACATATTTTAATTTTGATTAGAATTTATTGCGCCACTCAAAAGGCAACGATGCGAAAAACCTGCCGCCCACCAAGCAGACTGATCTCTGCAGTCCGTTTCTGTCCAGCTGTCGTCGCTAAGCCTGTCCGTCTATCTGTCTGTCCGTCTGTCTGTCTGTCTGCCAGTCTGTTTGGTCTATCCATGCCAGCCTGGCTACAGTACGTTTTCCATTGCCTCCAGTCAGAATATTAAGCCGAGTCTACCAATTGGTTTTTTCCGGGCATTTCATTCAAGCGCTGCCTCGACGATCACCGAGAGACTTTTCTTCGTCTAAGGTTTTCAGTCGCCGACCTCACCCTCATCCTCTCACCTCCTCCCGTGCTCCGTGCGACAAGTAAATTAAGCGCGAGATACACTCGTAAATCTATTGTCATAACGCCTACGCTGAGGAGCGACTAGACGTTGACTGTTGACTTTGTGCCTGCTGCGATCAGCATAGACGCGACCGAGCATATGATAACTGCATGTGTATGCGTGTGTGTGCGTGTGGCACACAGTTTGACATCATAGCCCGCTGCAGGGGCACATACATTTTAATCAGTGCTCAAGTACAAAAATCCAAGTCAGCACCGTAGTTCATTCGCTTCATTGCCGGTTGGTCATTTCAGATGATCATATAGGTACATATATTTAATGCCATATACTATATCGTGCAGTTATGTTTATTATGCTGCCTATCTCTTTCTCTCTCTCTCTCTCTCTTTTATTTACTGTTTCCCTCTGTCGTTTGCCATGGTCATGAACACAATTAAAAATGCCTGACGCTTTAGTAATTTCTTTGCTTAAATAGAACAGATTCTGTACTGGAATAGGTTTTGAGATCAAAGAGATTGAGGAATAAACTTGAGAATGCCAACTATAAGTATACTTTTATATTTATTATAGTTATTTAAAATGATTCTATAATTAGAGCAATTATATATGAATAATACATTCAATATTGTAATACATTAGAAAAGAATATTATATTTTTCAACTGTTTTTAAAATAATATAAATGATTATTAAGCTCTTCATTAAAAATAATGTTCTGTAATTATTCTGTCTGTTCTTTAAATATTTCCGGATACATATATATAATGTGTAGAAATTTGTATGTAATACTTTTCTAACTTCTTGTTTTGCTCCTTCATTGCTGCCAGTAACTTAAATTCATTCACAGTCCATGCCCATCGACATTGAGACTGAGTTAATGATGATATTATATAAGCAACTGGGAAGAGACCTAATAGAATTGTTCCAATTGTTTGGGCAATTAACGGGTCAGGTTTAGTTTTAGCTGTGCATTGTCAATGCGATTTGCACGGTTTTCGCACGCTAACGCGGCAAATACGTAATGTGTGTGAATACAGACGCTTTGCTACAGTCTAGTTTCCTCGCTCCCTTTTGCAGCATATGGATTCCTCTGTTGCTGTTTAACTTGCAAATTATTTATGCCATCAATATAATGGTCTGCAACAATGTTGCGCCTCTATTTATACAACTAAAAAGCCATTAAATATAATAAATATATACTGAATGTTGTATAAAAAGTTCTATACATTTGTCGGCATCTGCTCTGGGTGCTTATTGATTTTCCAAATATTTATTTGGCAAGACAATACGGTTCGTCAGACTATCAAGGCATTTCTCTAAGTGGCACCGCATTGTGGTGTGCTGGTGGCACAACTCGTTAACCGCTCGTGTGCTGCGGCACGTGCTGCAGGCGTGGCTCAAATACTTAAATTAAGCTGTCGCCAGGTGATAGAAAAATAAACCCCACAAGGCACGTAGACATAACATAGATATACAAATAGATTACAAAATATGAAATATACAAATAGATTCAAAAATATGATGAATCGCAATCGCACATCGATGGTCAGTTTGCCTTTACAGGTGTGCGTATCTGTTACGATATCATATACATATAATATATATGAGTTGCAAGAATTGTGACCGACTACGACAATGTGTAACAAGGAAGGGAATAGAACGCCTCGCCTTGTCAGTTGACCATTTGTCAGCTGAATTCATCGCCAGCGGGCATCAAGTCTTTGTCAACATTTCCATTCCGTTTTACATAAGCGACCCGCCGAGAGAGGCACGAGTTGTACGATTCGTACTATCGCCACTTATACGATATGTGCTTGTACGTTCTCGTTTTGAGGTCACTGCTGCAACATCGTGCCAAAGTTTATCCACCGAGTAGCAAACAAATACACACACTAACACTCACACACACATACACAGAAGTACACTCAAGCATTTGCGAAGTGCTGTATCGTGTCATTACATAACTTGATATTAGAGAATGCTGGCGAAGGCTCTCCTACTCACGCTCTCAGGCTCAGGCCCAGTCGTGGCCCAGGGCAGCCCGTTTGGCCCAGAGCGCCGGCAACGCGGCCACTTAAAGTCAGTGCGCCCATTGTCTGTTTATTCGCTCTCGGCCCCTAAGTGAATCGCATTAGGCTTACAGTAATAACTGGCAGGACACCCCAACATATCCAAGTTGTAAATATCAAGCTCAAGTGATAAAGGATTGAGTTTATTTGTCTTGGTCTTTGTCTCTGCGCTGGAAGAGGGTAAAGGTACTGTGGAATTACGCTAAATATGACAATATTAGAGCGTAGTGTATTCTTTATTTAGAAAAGTAATAAACGATACTACGCCTCGTCAATCTATCTATAGGGACTGTGTTCCATCTCTAATATTTAGTATGCATTTTTTATTTAAACGATAGTTTCAGTAATTATTATCAACTGTTTAAAGCGATTCTGTTAATCTCTTACTCTGTCCGTCTTTCAAATCTATCGATAGGGACCCTGTTCCATTTAAAATATTTACATTCTATCGATTCTAACGATAGTTTCATTGATTGTTATTTATTTTATTTTATTTTATTTTATTTATTTTATTGTATTTTATTTTATTTTATTAAATTTTATTTTATTTTATTTTATTTTATTTATTTTATTTTTTTTTATTTATTTTATTTATTTTATTTATTTTATTTATTTTATTTATTTTATTTATTTTATTTATTTTATTTATTTTATTTATTTTATTTATTTTATTTTATTTTATTTTATTTTATTTTATTTATTTTATTTTATATATTTATCATTGTCACTTGTCCAATAAGAGTCTCCTTCTCTCTCGGTCTCTAAAATATATCGATAGTAACTGCTTTTCCTCGATAGTATTTAATATACATCGATTCTATCGTAAGTTTCAACGATTATTATCATTCTCTAATGTGTAACGAATGATTTGCTCATATCGATCAAAAGCAGATTAGTATCCACTAACCATTTCCATTAACTAGCTTTTTTACTGTACCTCAACAAACGCCCCTTCCTTCTCTAGTCTTTCGTGTTCGTTCGAATCCCTGTCAGTAACTTTTTTCGCATCTGCTTTTGTCTCTATTGATTTTCTGTTTGGGTTTTGTGTTACTTACCCGTTGTATGTGTATGTGAGTGTGTGTGTAAGAGAGCTGCTGACATTTAGCGTAATTAGACTTACTCGTAGTCGAGCTCAAGTATCTAAAATAGAATTGCAGCCAACCCCCTGTAGCTGTAGCTGTATCCGTATGTGTGTGTATCTGTATTTATATAAAAGTCCCCGAGATCATATAACGCTCTCATAATATGCATTTGTCCTTTTGCCTTTGGCAAAGGGGGAGAGGGAGGAGGAGGGTTACTTCTTGACATATATGAATAATTGACATCACTCTGGCAGAAGTGACGTCATTTCTGGGACGCTCGATAAACGATTAAAGCACAGATACCGTAGGGCGAGTAAATTGTCGAATTTCAAATAGTTTGACGCTTTGTTTTCGTTTTTAAGGCTGCTTATACAATTCATGCAAAACTCGAATCTTGCCTGACTGACACAGATTCCTGCGCACGATTTCCTCGAGAGAGAGACAGAGAGAGCGAGAAGGCAGCACAGCGTCGAAGCGGTCTCTCAGCCTGAAGGAGGGCGCGCATTGCTCCAGTTTCAAAGCTCTCGCACCACTGTGCATTGCCCATTGCCTGCCTCACTTGTGACACTGCCATACATTCCTTCGCGAGAGTTCGAAAGCTTTTCTCATGTAGCGCGCGAAACAGTAGGGAAGGTAGGAGCGAAACATCTGCTGAACGAAAGCTTAAGAGCGTCGTCGTCGCCATCGTCGTTGTTGTCGTCGTCGGCAGAACGATATAGAACGAAGCGAATCGAAAGCTTAACCACTCGCAGCATGCTGAGAAATTTTCAGTCGAGCGTTGTTACCGAACTAGGAAGGTCGGTCTAACTGTAGTAGCTACTCTGAGCTCTCGTCTCTCAGTGTGTCTCGGGTGGTACCACAGCAGTACAGTGTGTGCCAGTACAGCTAGTACAGCAGCTCTTTGCTCCGCTCTGCCCGCCTGCCCGTCGCCTGCGTTGCGCCTGGTTGCGCTGTGGCCTGCTGCCTGCTTACACAATAACTGTGCATCGATAAACCCAAAGAAGAAGCACACACAGGATACGAATATATATATAAAAAGCGAACAATCGGCCCTTTTAAAAAACTCTTAAGCTGTCTCTCACACAGCTTAACGAGTAACGTGTGTGTGTTTGTTGTTATTGTTGTCTAAAGCATTTAAGCAAAAAAAAAAAAAGAAGAAAAGCGAAAGAAGCAGTGCAAATAAGTTTTAACTCACTCTAAAACGGGGTAGTTTTCTGTGAAATCCCCTCCACACCCCCTGCTCCGACAGAATCCGAAACCGAGTACGGCTACGCTAAACGGAAGACGGGAAAAAATTGTGTAATCTCACTCGACGTCTAAAAGGTAGACAAAAAATGCAAAAATGCAAAAGAACAAAAAAAGAAAAAAGAAACATTCAAACAAGACTTGCTGGGTATCTCTTTTTTGTTGTTGTTGCAACGAGCGGACCCTATATACTCACTTCTAGGGGGGTCCAACGACAACGTCCTTGTACAAAATCGATTTTCCAAAACTTCATGCCAGCCGTAGTGGATACGTACTTATCTGGTGTATACATATAATATATTTCTATATATCTAGGTAAACTGTTTTATAAAGTGTATGATCGATTGCAATTCTTAACGATCTGCTGTGTGTATATGTTAATATAAGGATGCTGATCCGTTCAATTTTGATGCCATATTGATGTGATTTAAGCTTTATCTCGATCCACTTGACTTGTAGAGAAATTGCCATAAATATGTGTGTGTGTATTTGCATGTGTTTCTGCACATTTCCCTCCCTGTTCCTTCTCCAGTGCCCTGTGCACATTAATTTTTGTACCGCTGACGTAGCTTTGTGGCAATGAAATCGTTTAGATTCAATTGCGGCGATTTCATTTTGGAATAGCTGTAATTTTCTGGCCACCCCAACCCACACACACATAATCCCCCTTCATGAAAAAAGAAAGAAAGAACCACATAGGATCCAGAGAGTGTCATAAGAGCGGGTCCAAAAGGGGGTGGCGCACATGGTGGAGAAGGGTACCTACAAAGTGTAGGGGAGCAGTATCGACCACCCGCCGTTGTTGGCTATTTCATAATTCTGTTCTGTTCTGTGCTGGCAAAGCGTAGCATAGAAACAGAGATGGACATGCGGAGAAGAAGCACAGAGCCAGAGCCAGAGAAGGAATGGAAACAAAAACACTTAAATACTTGTAATTTACATTTCGACATTTGCACATTCTCTCTCTCTCTCTCTATCTCTCTCTGAGCGCACTTGCGCTCACTTGGTGCGTCTAAATTCGAACTGAGATTGCATTCGAATTCGAAAATCTCTCTCTCTTGCTCTGTAGCTTTTTCTCTTTATTTCACATCCTGCCGCCTCTGCAGCTTTCTGGCTGCAGTTTCTATTTCCAGTCTGCTTCCATTTCCAATTTCCATGCCGCCTCTCCGTCTGCTCCATTCCTCTCTCTCTCTCTCTGTCTCTCTCTTTCTTCGTACCTCCTTCTCTCTGCTTTCGTTGGTTCTGCTTTGCCCTTCCATTGACTGCGGTCCACTTGCTGCTTCGCCGCCTTGCGCTGGCTCCTTTCTCCCTTCCAGGGTCGTTTTCTTCTAATGCCTGCCTGCAGATTGTTGCATAAGCTGAAAATCATTAAATTTTTCTTTTTCTTTCACATTTTTCCTTTGCTTTTTTATTTTTTATTGCAGTTACGTTCAAAGTTTTAAGTCGGTTTTTAGTTTATTCATCAATTTAATTATATGTTAAACGTTTCTCTGTAATTTCAACAATATGAGTGTCCAGGTGGGTAAAAAAATCGCAAAGAAAATAAAAATCATTATTTTAACAGTTAGTTCTATAATTTAACTTACGTTCATTTGCATTTTTATGTTAGTTTTTAATTTATTTCCGATTAAACTAAATTATTTTATAATTTATATCAGTACTCCGGAGAGAGAATTCTTTTATTCTAAAAGTTCAGCTTGTTTAATGATTAGAACATGCTACTAAGGGTTCTACTATGTACAAAATTTTGTGTGGGTGTCCGATAACAATTGCAGCTACTGTAGACGATGTAACAGGCAGAAGAAAACCTGCTAAAAAAAAGAGGAAACATGCTAAAAACTGCAAACAATTAGCAGTCGAATGTAAAAAGTAAGCATAGAGAAACGTGCCTGACGCTTAGATCATTAATGTTCGAAATGAAAACGAAAACAGTCTTCACTGAATACCCCCTTTAAGCACAGCTGTGCCTAGAAACGTGCTAAAAACAGGTACTATATGTGACGACCTGATTGAACCCAAGCTAAAATGATCTATATGTTTGAACCTTAACTGGTTTTGAGCTTCAATTTGATTTACTTTCATTCGTGATAAGATCGAGCGGCAGTTTTGAGTGGTTCTGTTCTGGTTTCAGACTGGATCGAACCCACCCAAAGAGAAGCTCACTCGAATCTGCTGTGATATGCACTTTAGTTCACGGAGAATTGTTTACAATTGCCGTTGCCATTGTGCCCCGTAATTTGCTTACTTTTTGGGTTACGCCCGCTCGTTTACACGTATTTAAATATACGTGTGTGTGTGTGTGTGTGTTTAAATAGTATTGCATTGATTGAACAATTAGAATGCCGTTGTCTGTCAATTCTTTATCTCACTCGCTGTGCATCCGATAGATGCTCTCGCTATTTATTTGTTGTAAATTGATATTCAAGTTCAAAAGGCAAATGGTTTGCGCGACAAAGTGCGCGACACACACACGCACACACACATGCGAACACACAGAGCAACAACTAAAATGAAACTAGAGATACATTTGTATCTGAGCGCTTAATTGGCAACGTTATGTAAACTTCTCTGTGTCGCTGGCCATTGTCGCATTTTGATTTATATCCCATCCATCCTGAGTAGCGCCCCGTGACAGCCACAGTCACAGCTACAGCTACTGTGTCCACTGTGGCTCGTCCGCACGCCAGTGGACCATCCAACCATCCCTCCATCCATGTGGCATTCTAATTGTTTGCCCACAGCTCGGCTGGGCGATTCACATGCTGCGTTTTGTCTGTATTTTGCAACAATTCGCAACAATTCAAAAGTTTTTCAATGCCCGCGTGACGGCGGCAAACTTGCCTTGTCTCTCTTGTGACTTAGTTTCCGAATTAATTGAAGCATGAACATGAACAAACATGAACGTAAGCTTTGAAATTCAATTAATTTGAGTAGGAAAATTAGCGCCATCCACTTACAATCTATATATTTGTATACACATGTTAACAGTTGTTTGCACTAGGCTTAGTACTAAGCAGTAGTTAAGTTACAGTTAAGTCTTATATATCATTAATGATAATTTATTGTATATTTCTTTTTTCGAATATAGATTGTTTAGCGAACGTTTATCAGCATATAGAAAGTCCTGCTAATCAGTAAAACTAAGCAACACAACAGAAAGAGAGAGAAATCAATTTGATTCGTAACTAATAAAAAGTGCGTAAGCAGAACTCATGACAATAATCTTTTAAATATAATATAGTCGTATGAGCGCAAACATTACGATTTATTTCATGCCCCCGCTCGCTATCTTAATTACTTGCTGCCCCTCCCGGCCTTTCCACTCATTAAACTGATTAAGCAAATAAGCAATACTCGATCAAAAAACACCAAACAATGCGAACAAATTTGATTTTGTTCTCTCATCTAACGTTGTTGCCGGCGTCCAACAGAGCGCCAAAATGCGATCGCGACGGCTTTGTTTAGAGCACCATTATACACACATAGTATACATACAGACATAAATATATACACATGCATGTGTAGTACTTATCTGTATACATTTTCAATCGATATATGTACGTGTATCTCCCGTCCTCGTTCTTTTGCGTTCGCTCTCTTTGTTTTGCATGAGTGTTTATTTTTCCCATCCCAACCAGAGAAAGAAAGAGAGCGTATATCTATCTCTAGATCCGATTATTTGTATATTATAATTTTGTTTGCCCTTGTGCACCTTGTTTTTGATTGTCAAATGCATTTTAATGAGTTCAAATTGCAGTGCGACTCTGATTCATTAGACCATTTGCTGATAAACGCCGCGATGGTGTGCCCATTGTACATTGACTGACGTCAACGGCGTTAAGTAGGGTATTATTTAACTGTTTCAGGCCACACACAAATCAATTCCAATTCCAATATTGTAGTACTATTTTCCAAGCGCCGGCACATGCGCCCTATCGCCATTGTCGCTTCCAGTGCTTGAGTAAGTTCAGTTCAGTTACTCAAACTCTTTAACAGAGTGCGTGATTCATCGTCCTTTCGTTTGTCCTTATATCATCTATATGCATATTATAGCTATAAGTTTCTATATGTTGAATCATGCTCCTGTTTCATATATATGTTAATTTTAGACGTAGTTATTACAACAATTACTCATGCTACCCCTTAGTGTTATGTTAATTTAAATATGTTATGTATTTAGTCATAATGAAATTATTCCATTATCGTAATCAGTTTTCTAGTTTATTCATTCGATTCAAGTATGCTTGTGTTTCGTTTTGCCATTGTTTGTTATGTTTTGATTTGTTTTTCTTCCCGTTCATCATCAATCAACATCATCAATCAAACCCACAATCAATACCACCAAAACGATAGCTTGAGAGACAGGATTCCTATCGATGCGCCACGGTTATTGCAACCGATGACGACAATCGCACAGCCGATGGACACTACAAGGTAATTTGCAAATTTCCCCCAACTCGATGCACACATACACACACACATATACACATACCCATACATACACATACCCCATACATATACACTGGCGTACTTGAGGTTTTCATCGATTTATTTATTATTACTTTTTGTGCGCTTATTTCATGCTTATTCTCATCGATTTCCGTTTCTCTCTCTCACTGCATTTATTGTTTATATATTTATACATAATCTGGGCATGCTTCCAATATTATTTGCCGCTTGACATTTGCAAAAAATAATCGAAAATCTTAATTATAGCTATACTATACTAGACAAATCGTATTTCGCATGTGAATGAATCAGTCAGAGAACCAAGTGACTTTGCTTTTAAAACTAGCTTAAACCAGTTTCGGGCTTTTCCAAATTATTTCAACAATGTTGTGACGTCCAACCCAGCTAATTATAGGTTCATCATACAAATGATATATATTATATTATGTTGAAGAGAGTCTAGACCAGAGGCAGCTGGCACGTCTATATATGTTAAAAATATACTATATTGATATTATTTATAATAGGCTGCTGAGGTGGACTTCTTTGCCAATTCAATAGTTCTTTGAGGTCAATGTGCGTGATGAGACATTAAGAAAATTCGTTATAAGCTTATATATACCATAAATAAACAAAGCCAGCAAGTTTTCGATTTAATTTAAATTTTATTTTCGGTTTGTATTGTTTTGTTTTCTTTTTGTAAATTAGTCTTTGGCATTTGTTTTGCTTCATGCTCATTCATTTACGTGACATTCACATTGAAAGCGTTTTGCGCGCGACTAATATCGGCACACTTGACGTTTCGCATGCTCTTCCCCCACTCCCTTCTATGCCCCTCCTATGTAGGTAGCTAGTGTTCTGCTTATAATAACGAGTAGCGATCAATGCGAATATTCTCACGCTCGCAATTACAAAACGTTTGATAATACATACACCCGACTACAGCGAATAATTAAACGGTGTTTGGTAAGTCGGGTACACGGATAAGAGTGGAGAAACTAAGGTATATTGCTTTAAAACGCACCCTATAATAACAACATTCTATTGGGTTTGAAGGAAACAACGGTTAATGGCATGAAGTAAATCGATTTTTGTGTGTCGGCTTTGGGTTCCCCCTATCTCACTCTTTGCAGCCTCATCAATTCTTTAACTAATCAATTTACTTTGTTTGAATATAATCAGTCAAGACGCAAGATGCCGGCCAAAGCAGCTAAGAAAGAGAATTTAGATGATCTCAAACAGGAGTTGGATATCGACCATCATAAAATCTCTCCTGAAGATTTGTATCAGCGCTTTCAGACACATCCCGAGAATGTAAGTTATCTTCGCATTATATTATTTATTATATTTGTTTATCACAATTGATTTTTTCTTTTTTTCGATCATCCGTTCAGGGTCTGAGTCACGCCAAGGCCAAGGAGAATTTAGAACGAGATGGTCCCAATGCGCTTACACCGCCCAAGCAGACACCCGAATGGGTGAAGTTCTGTAAGAATCTGTTCGGTGGCTTTGCTATGTTGCTGTGGATCGGCGCTATCCTTTGCTTCGTCGCCTACTCGATTCAGGCAACCACCAGCGAGGAGCCATCCGATGATAACTTGTATCTGGGTATTGTACTTTCCGCTGTCGTCATCGTGACAGGCATTTTCTCATACTATCAGGTGAGATGGAATTTTCGTTTGTAATTGATTTCATTTAATACTCACGAAAACTCATTACTCATTAAAGGAATCAAAAAGTTCAAAGATCATGGAGTCGTTCAAAAATATGGTGCCCCAATTTGCCACTGTGATTCGTGAGGGCGAGAAACTGACGCTGCGCGCCGAGGATCTTGTGCTGGGCGATGTGGTTGAAGTGAAGTTCGGTGATCGTATTCCCGCCGATATTCGCATCATTGAGGCACGTAGCTTTAAGGTTGATAACTCATCGTTGACTGGCGAATCGGAGCCGCAATCGCGTGGTGCTGAGTTCACACACGAGAATCCCCTGGAAACCAAGAATCTGGCCTTCTTCTCGACCAACGCCGTGGAGGGAACTGCTAAGGGTGTTGTCATCAGTTGCGGCGATCACACTGTCATGGGTCGCATTGCTGGCTTGGCCTCCGGTCTGGATACCGGCGAGACACCAATTGCTAAGGAAATTCACCATTTCATTCATTTGATTACCGGCGTCGCTGTGTTCCTTGGCGTTACCTTCTTCGTTATTGCATTCATTTTGGGCTACCACTGGCTGGATGCTGTTATTTTCCTCATCGGTATTATTGTGGCCAACGTGCCAGAGGGTCTGCTGGCCACTGTCACCGTGTGCCTGACCCTGACCGCCAAGCGTATGGCATCGAAGAATTGTTTGGTAAAGAATTTGGAAGCCGTCGAAACTCTGGGATCCACCTCGACCATCTGCTCTGACAAGACCGGCACACTCACTCAGAACCGTATGACAGTCGCTCATATGTGGTTTGACAATCAAATCATTGAGGCCGACACCACTGAGGATCAGTCGGGTGTTCAATACGATAGAACTAGCCCTGGATTCAAGGCGCTCTCTCGCATTGCCACTCTCTGTAATCGTGCCGAATTCAAAGGTGGCCAGGACGGTGTGCCAATTCTTAAGAAGGAAGTCAGCGGTGATGCCTCCGAAGCTGCTCTGCTCAAGTGTATGGAACTTGCTCTCGGTGATGTGATGAACATTCGCAAGCGCAACCGCAAGATTGCTGAGCTGCCATTCAACTCGACCAACAAGTATCAGGTGTCCATCCATGAGACCGAAGACACCAACGATCCACGCTATCTGCTGGTCATGAAGGGTGCACCTGAACGTATTCTGGAACGTTGCTCAACCATTTTCATCAATGGCAAGGAGAAGGTGCTGGACGAAGAGATGAAGGAGGCTTTCAACAATGCCTACATGGAGCTTGGTGGACTCGGCGAACGTGTGCTTGGCTTCTGTGATTTCATGCTGCCCTCCGACAAATACCCAACCGGCTACAAGTTCAACACCGATGATGTTAACTTCCCAATTGATAATCTTCGTTTCGTTGGTCTCATGTCCATGATTGATCCCCCACGTGCTGCTGTGCCCGACGCTGTGGCCAAGTGCCGTTCGGCTGGTATCAAAGTTATTATGGTTACAGGTGATCATCCAATTACTGCCAAAGCCATTGCCAAATCTGTCGGCATCATTTCGGAGGGTAACGAGACCATTGAAGATATCGCACAGCGACTCAATATCCCCGTTTCTGAGGTCAATCCGCGTGAGGCCAAGGCTGCTGTTGTGCACGGCGCCGAGCTGCGTGATGTATCCTCCGATCAACTGGACGAGATCTTGCGCTACCACACTGAGATTGTGTTCGCCCGTACATCGCCCCAACAGAAGCTGATCATTGTTGAGGGCTGCCAGCGCATGGGTGCCATTGTGGCTGTCACTGGTGACGGTGTCAACGATTCGCCTGCCCTGAAGAAGGCTGACATTGGTGTCGCTATGGGTATTGCCGGCTCTGATGTATCCAAACAGGTGTGTACAGCAATTGCACACATTAAGACATTAAGAAATCATTAATCATTTTAATGTACCTTCTTTTTTGGTTCGATAGGCTGCTGACATGATCTTGTTGGATGACAACTTCGCCTCGATTGTTACTGGCGTTGAGGAGGGTCGTTTGATCTTCGACAATCTGAAGAAATCCATTGCCTATACCCTGACCTCGAACATCCCTGAAATCTCGCCTTTCTTGGCCTTCATTCTGTGCGATATACCACTGCCATTGGGTACAGTTACAATTCTGTGCATCGATCTGGGTACCGACATGGTAAGTTAGCTTCCATGCCTCCCGCCTCGGCTTAATAGAAGTCTTCCCAAAATGTATTGTAACTGTATTTATGTACCTTAGAGATTATCGAGCAAGTTAATTGTAATTCCAATTGTAAAGTCAATTCAGGTCTTGTAGTTTCTTAAGAATTTGAAATAACTTGTATAATTTAAATTGAATTGCGATTGTGCTGCCTGCCTGCCTGCCTGGGGCGCACGCGCACACACACAGATACCAGCCATATCGCTGGCCTACGAGGGACCCGAAGCGGACATTATGAAGCGCCGTCCACGTAGTCCCGAAGTGGACAATCTAGTCAACGAGAGGTAAACAGCGTTTGCAACACAAATGAACGCTGTTAGGATTAGGCTCGCCGGCCAGCCAGGCTACCTTTAGGCTATCATAACTTATACTTTTGTAGCTTAAGTACTTGAAATAATATGGTGATACATCCACTCTATAGTGTATACAGCATTTATATTCTTATGTAATATTCTTGTATTGCAATCGATCGCCCGACCAATCAAATCCAAATCCAACTTATGAAACACACAGATACACACTGACACAGAACACACTGTTTCACCCTGTATTCGTAATCGAACCCGAAATTGAATCTGTAAAACGTTTTGCTAATGATACTACCTGCAATAATCCAAAACTAGGTGCCAGCCATATCATTGGCCTACGAACACGCTGAAGCCGATATTATGAAGCGTCCGCCACGTGACCCATTCAACGATAAATTAGTGAACTCAAGGTGCCAATCAAGTCAATTTCTACTCCACCTTAACACACTCACATACACACACATACACCTATATAAAACTCATATACATATACTCTGACACACAGACATTTGAACTCACACACACATACATACATACATGATACTACAATACTTACATATGCACACTAAACGTTGCCACTTAAAGAAATAACTAAAAACAAGCGTACAGCGATAAAGCTGCAACATCATAAACTATAACTAATCGATGTCTGTGTATGTGGCTGGATTGTAATTAGCATAAGCGTAAATCAATTTAAAACAAAACAAAAAAACAAAACAAAAGCCATAACAACTTACTTGCTATACGAAAGCAGCGCAAGCAACTAACTAACAAGTCGTTTCGTATTTATGGTTTACAACTATCTTCTAAGATTATCATTTAAACCCGATATACATACGTTCGTGCATTACATCATGCATCGTATCCTGTAAACATTTTGTATCTATCATGTCAGTAGCATCGCGTCATCGACATTCGCCCCAATTAGTTCGTATACCTTTTCGAATAGTTCCGATCATCATCTTCTCTGTACATTTCAATCTTCAATGATTTACATTTTAAATCATATGATTTTGTTAATTTTTTATACATCCAAACTTGTTCAATTCGGCCCATATCACATAACAACAACAAACAACATTCTGCCTTTGTGTAAATTGGCAATTTTCAAATAGAATCGCCTCTTTAATTCTAACGCTCTAAATGTTAATTGGTGTGCGTTGTATTTGTTTTATTTATCTCACCTCACCAGAAATTGTTTCACAACTTTTTGTTGCTGTGTTGTACAAGTATAACCAAATTCGATTAACCGATCAATTCCACCGTTCACTTTCATATTTATTTTGCTGATATATATTTGGCATTTCATCATTTTTGTTACGATCCTTTCAGTTTGTATAGACAAAAGCAAAACACCCAGAATTAACAGGAAAATTAAACCTAACATTGCAATCGTTCACTTATATATCTATTTGTATTGGCATTTAATCTAGATTCAGCAAATACTACCAAAAATTAACTGCACACAAGTCGTAGCGAAATAGTCCCAGCATACTTACACGCTCAGACCTTGAGCAATTGCAAAATTACCAAAAAATTTAAGTTAATATTAATTTTGTTTCAAATTATTTAAGTTCTTACACCAGTTATCCATACTTATATTGTAACAGTATTGTATGTCTATTCGAAACTGACCCGAAACTCAATTCAACTCATATGTCAGCTGATTAAGTTAGTTATAAGCCAGATCTTAAGTCGATGAAGATTTAGTTGATAAGTTCATTAAGTTTTTAACAGTGTCAACGTTGGATTTGCTGTTGTCTATTCCTTGTATCACTGTTTCTAATCTCAGAGCGAGAGCGAGAGAAAGCTGTTTTTCTAGAAAGAATGAGAAGAGTTATTTTCCATAATTTATCGTATTTATTTTGAATTTATTTTTCCCACTACGGTAAACGCTTGCACGTTTAGGTGCCAGCTATTTCCTTAGCCTATGAGACGGCTGAATCCGATATTATGAAACGCCAGCCCAGGAATCCCTTTCAAGATAAGCTGGTCAACGAAAGGTAAAGTTTTTCTTTGTGCTATCCCAAAACCAATAAACAACATAAAAAAACGAATAGCAAATAAAAAAAAAAAAACAAAAACCGTGAAAAAATACCAGAGTCAACACAAAACATACAAAGTAAATTTGAGGTGCAAATACATAAATACAAAATCCAAGTCAAAAAAAAGTCAAAAATAAATTTGCTAACAATCTTTTTTCTGCAACTTCAGCAAGAATATTATCAAACTTTTTTTAAATCACTAAGCTCAAAGCAAACGTAATGATTGATAAATCTATTTAAATTTCAAAGTAATTTTTCGGTATACATTTTTCGGTCAAGGACTTTAAAGCAAAGTACGCTTCCTACAACTAAAGATATTTCATTGAACTCTCTTGTCTGTTACTAAACTAAAATCTAAGAACTTTAAAAATTAGCTTCAACTCTTTATTAGCTAATTTCAACTATTATTTTCAGTTTGAGTGTTATTGTTTTATCTTATGCATTTTCTTTGATTCTACTTCAGAAATTGCTCTTTCTATAATTTATAAACTTTTGTTTCAACTATTTCTTGTATAATTGGACATCAGATTGCAGTGTGTTTTCTTTTGTTTAAATGTTTTATTTTTATGTGTTCTATTTATTTTACTTTTCTGTTTATATTTTACTTATTAATTTCTCTTGTCTTTCTGGAAGTTTTGAATTAGTTAAATGTTTGAACTTAAATAACGTAACTTTGGAACTTCTTCTTAGAATTATGGTTTAACTCTATTGTCGACTCTCTAGTTGAATTTCAAGTAATTTATTCGTTTCGATTTGAAAGCACTTTCAAGATGATCTAGTTTTGTTTTCCAAGATCTTTCGCTGTGAAGCAATATCACAGGGCTGTAGGCCCCATAAAAGTATTTACCTAAGTACTTATCTTTCAGTTTCTTCTTCAATTATCTTAAATTTATTTAATGTTCTTTTTTTACTTTGCTTTCTTTTGTCTGTTCGTAATTTGCGCTTTTCCTACTATATAAATGCAATGATATAATAATATGTACAAGTTATATGCGCATAATCGTATTAAATATATACATACATATATAGCAACAATTTAATTATGTAATTTCAATAATTTGTTTTGCAAATTTTCAACTTATTTATAAAGAAAGTGAAACAAACACAAAGAAAAACTACTTATTCTGGTGATACAACTTCAAACAATTGACTTAAATTCAACATTCCTCCCTCCTCTCACAATGAGAATAAAGCACCTGAAAATCCACACTTGGAAGTATTTTAATTGAATACCCCCTTCTATTTTCGAAAGCCGTCCACCTATAGCCATTTTGCAAATCTGCCTTATTCTATTCAAGATATTTAAACACACTGAAATCGGTACTTGGCGTGCTCTTTTGCTTTCTTTTTGTCTCTCTTATTCTTCTGCTTAAGTACTTTCTTCGGTGATCGAAACCTTTCAACTGACCTATGATTACTATGCTTTTAACACTAACTTTATTTCTAACTAAACTCCAATTAAAAGAAGTGTCTTATCATTTGTGTGATTAGAGAGATTATTCTTTTGTTTTTAACTTTTAAGTCAATTCCTTATTGAAGGTAAGTGAAGTCTACGTTGTTTCCGAGACGAGAGTTTCTAATCTCCAAATGCACTCTGGAGATAAATTCTTCCCAAAATTGAATATGTACTAAGATTCGATTCGACGCAGCTAACTTTCCACATGAAACCTACGGCTTACGAGTATCTTATGCTAGTGCAGGTTAAACTCTAAATTAGTTAACCTCTTATATGAATTTGTGTATCTCTTTGAATACTTACTTATGCTAACTACTGTATCTTCGCCTTAATTCATTTCTAGCTCGATTTACAGTTTGTCTGTAAGAGTATTACCATCCAATACTTTAACTAGTTAACTCTATTCGATCTCATCAAGCACATTCTATCACTATCATATATGCAGAAGATCCTCTGATCTTGCTCGAACCAAATTCAAATCAGTCAAAATCATTTCATTTTTGATTTGTAGTGAAACCACTCACATGCCATAAAGAAAACTGGCTACTTAGTCTTAACGATTTACTCTTTATATGTATATACTCTTACATACATATTATGAAAAGAAAAATCTAGTGCAAGTTAAGCTCTAAGCAAACTCTATTACCATCGTACGTTCTGTTATTTGGGTGCTGATCTTTGGCTCCCGATCTGTAGTCTTAGCTTTTTAAGTACGCAGGAGCTACATGCATATATACTTGTGTAACAACTACAAAGACTAAACTACCAATATAGATATATCTCAATACCAAAACACACACTGAGACACGCTCTTCGAACACTGTGTAACGCTCTACTTATGTACCAAAATGCAACTTCCTTCTCTATCTAAGTACTAAATCTACTATTACTACTTCTATTACATATAATTTTAACGACTATTTTAGTGGATATATATTTCTTAGTATATAACAAGTATTTATTATATACAATATATACCAACAAGAGATTCTTCGTCAACTTTAACAAGCTCTTCCTTTTTCCGTATTTTCCCCCACATTTTTTTCAACTGTTTTTTTATATCTTTCTTTTGATCAAACTCAATAAAAAACTTTAACGCACTTCAACAAATAATACTAACAAAATACCAAATAACAAACGCTATTATACCGCAAGATACCGGCCATTTCACTCGCTTACGAGCAAGCCGAGAGCGATATTATGAAGCGTCAGCCGAGAGATCCATACCGCGACAACTTGGTGAACCGCAGGTCAGGAAAAAACTAACAATAAGGTTTACTCCAAAACGAAAAACAAAAATACCAAAAAAAAAAAAAAAAAAACCAAAAAGTTGTTTACTTTTAGTTGTTTAGTTACAAAATACTTGAAAATGAACAAACATGCAACCATCTTATTACCATTTCCATCTGTTTGAGTTGTGTGTGTGTATCGCGTACCATTTTCCTCAATTTGGTCAATTTAATTAAAAAAAAAAAAAAAAAAAACCAACAAACACACAAATTTTTAGTGCAACCAAAAAAAAAGCGATTGTTTGTTCGTTTGCTGATGCAATCTTTTCGTTTGGGTTCGTTTTCATCTTTTCCAATTTTTCCTACTTCTATACAAAATATAAAAGATTCCCAGTCTAAAAAGAATTTTGAGTTAATATTCGTTTGCATATTTCGAGACAAATTTTCAAGAATTATTATATATCATTTAAGTTTCAACCCTATAAATATTTGAGCTCTTAATGTGGAATGGAAATTTTTTTAATACCAAAATATTCTTCGAATAACGATTGTGTATTTTCTAAATTCTAAAGAATCCTTTCTAGTAATTGTTTCGTTTTTCGAAATCATTCCAAATTAATATCCTATTGTCATTATTGTTTTGTGTTTACCAAATTTTGAAATGTGCCTCAATGTGTTTGTTAGTCGCACAACCAAACTATCGAAAGGATCAACTACACACACAAATGTCACCAAACAGTTTGTGTTCCTTGGAACTTTCTTGTCGTTGGGAAAGCTTCTAATCGTCCAATGATGTAGTGACAACGAATAACGCAAACCAATTCAAGCTTTTAGACCATGTTTTGAGGCTTTGCCGCTGGTTAAAAACAGCTCAACACACACACACACACACACGCATTTATACATGTATAAACATAAACATTCACAGACAACAATAGGTGTAGACAAGACTAGCGATAGTCATACTATATACATTTTTAGACAAAACTTTAGATTAACAAACAAAAGACAACAACAATAATAACAGCCACACGAGCAACAACAACAATGAAAACAACATTTCGAAGCTTTCTGCTGTTACTTTTAGTCGAGTTTAGTGTGTTCCTTGTAGTTGAGTTTGTTCGAGTCGGCAAATCTGCTTCAATTGTGTTCTACGTAGATGATACACTCATAACTATATATCAATCAATACTATACCAATATCAATATCTCAATCTCAAGTCTGGTTCCAAGTGTCGAAGTACAAGCCATGCCTCGCAGTAAGTCTCAATGTGGGCTCGGTTCGGTGCAGTAAATCAACAACTAGAACAACAACAATGGATCTTCTCCATGTTATGTTATGAAAATAATTATTATTTTTAAGTGAATCAATGTATTTTATATAATTTTCGTTGGAAAAGCATTTCGAATGCCTTTTCTACATGTTTTTTATATGTATGTTTCTATTTGTTATTTATTGTTATGCCTTAAGTTTATTTACAATATTCTTAACTTTTTTAAGCGTAAGTAAATGAAAGTAAAACTGGTACAAAAACCAAGCAGAGAAAAAAAACAAAAAGTTAGCTGCATTTGCTTATCCTGTTGTGTGCTTTTAGTTTTCTCAAGAAACCCCAACACCAATTGCATGTTTATAATAATTCTATGTGTATATATCTGTAGATCATAGCTGCATGTTTGTAATCCGCTACCCCCACCCCACCCTCAAAACTAACAATAAGAACTTTGCTTTTCACCTCATCTTTAACAAGATGAACAAATAAACGGAACAAAGAAACGTTTCTTTGCTCTCTCACGCTTTCATAAAACGCGCGCTTTTGAAATCAAAATATATTCGCTCTACAACACAATCCACGCTATATAACGTAAAGATTAACACCTAAATAACTCAAAAAAAAAAAAAAAAAAATATTCATTTGCTAAAAAAAGAATACATCGATGAGCTTAAAGGTAATGCGGCATCTGTAACTGTAACTAACCTATATGATAATCTCATGTGAACTGCCAAATGAGCTGCGGTCGGTTTGGTTCAGGGTTTTTGGTCTACTTAATTAATCTTAACTTTCTTATTTTCTTTTTTCATTTATCTGCAATTAAAACTCTCTTATAATTTGTAACAAAAACCTTGACCAACTGTAGATTTAGTGCTGCCTATTCAAACAATGCCCGATCTTTAATGCTCGCAAAGCTGTAACGAAAAAAAAAAAAAAACATCAACAAATACCACACAATTGTTTAAAAAAAAAAAAACAACGGCATTGCACTGGTCACCCTCATCTAACGTATACGTTTGCTTCTCTATTCTCTATTACGCTTTCGCGAACTGCTCCAAAACAGATTGATTTCGATGGCCTATGGACAGATTGGTATGATTCAAGCTGCTGCCGGTTTCTTTGTGTACTTTGTCATTATGGCTGAGAACGGTTTCCTGCCCATGAAACTGTTTGGCATCCGTAAAATGTGGGACTCCAAGGCCGTTAACGATCTAACTGATTCCTATGGTCAGGAATGGGTGAGTAAAATATTTAAAAACTTGCCTGGATAAACGAAGAATAAAATCTTTCTATACGATTCTTTAGACCTACCGCGATCGCAAAACATTGGAGTACACCTGCCACACTGCCTTCTTCATCTCGATTGTGGTTGTGCAATGGGCCGATTTGATCATCTGTAAGACGCGCCGTAACTCCATCTTCCACCAGGGCATGCGTAACTGGGCCTTGAACTTTGGCCTTGTGTTCGAAACAGTTCTTGCAGCCTTCCTCTCATACTGTCCGGGCATGGACAAGGGTCTGCGTATGTACCCCCTGAAGTGAGTACCCCAATGAGTACAGTATAGTTTTTTTACGATGATGATGATTGACTAACATATGATTTTGTTTACTCTCTAGACTCGTCTGGTGGTTCCCAGCCATTCCATTCATGTTGGCCATCTTTGTCTACGACGAGACGCGTCGTTTCTACTTGCGTCGCAACCCTGGAGGCTGGTTGGAACAGGAGACATACTATTAAACGCCTACAACTACAGCAACAACACCAACACGTACACCTACACCTACAGCAACACTAACACCCACACAGCCACTCCCACACAAGTGTACACCCATAATACAACTACTGCTAATATTACACTGTATCAGCAAGAACAACAAATAGTAATTGTTTATTTACCACACCAAGGCCACACGACCACAAGTGCAACCACAGCAGCAGAGCTCTGTGTGGCTGGCAACAACAATAACAGCAACAATAATTGCGGCTGTAATGGCAACTACAACAACAACAGCAAGAACAGCAACAAGAACAACAACTTGAGTAACCGCAACAGCAACGACAGCTATAGCATAAAACATACGACGATGTGTTTTAGAGTTTTAATTTAATTATTTAAAGTAAACAAACAAACAAATACAAAACAAAATGCAAGCGATAATTATTTTAAACGTTTAAGTAAATTTAAATTATAAATTAAAGCTATAAATAAGATTTAAATAAAAATAAAGTAAAAATTTCAACAAAACCAAACAAACCAGAAACAAAATTTCGAAGAACAAGAACAAGAACAACAACAACAACCCCACAAGCAACTCAGCAACAATAACCTAACATGAAACAATTTTTAGTAAAATTATTTAACAAAAGGCATAAACAACAATATTCAAGTAAATTATGGAAACAAATAAAAGAAAAATAATATAAAAAAACAAAAAACAACGCAAAGAGCGCAAAGAAACAAAAGCAAAGCTACAGCGCAAGTAAAATTAATAAAAATAATTACATACCTATTCAGATACACAAATACATACGCCCACACACTCACACACACACCAGCATATACACACTCACACATACACAACGCATGAAGAGACAAATTATATAAGAGTTTAGAAAAATTTAAAAAAACAAAACTAAAACGAAACTTTTGACAAAAACAAAATGAAGAATAAATTAGCGTAGTTACAAAATAAGCAGAGACGAAGCAAAGATAAACCAAGAAATAAAGAACAAAAGCAAAACACAAAAGAGAAAAAAAAAACAACAGAAAATGTCGCAAAATTTGTGAGGCGAGCGCAGAAAGAAATAACTAAATAAATGAATGAATAAACCAATTGAAATAAACAACCCAATAATAAAAAAGAGGCAACACACAATTATGATAATTGTTTATATATATACATACATATATTATATATGGAAAAAACATTGATTATATAAATGGAGCTATACAATACTTACACAAAAACAAAAGAAATTACAGAAGTAATTGTAACGAAACCTACCAAACAAGCGATCAGAGCGGCAAAGAGCCAACTGGGAAAGAGCGAAGAGGCAACAACCAAGCCAAGCAGAGAGGCAGGACAACCCGATCCGAAGAGGCCCGATCGACTGGTTTCGGGAAGATATAGGGTGAAGAAAGAGAAGGACAGAGCATTCTGCAAAGCTGCAGAGCTAACAATTTGTTATATGACGAGTAAAAGTTTATTAAAGCCATAAAACGTAACATGTAATATTGTGCTTTATGTGCATTTTAAGCCCAACACACACGCACACACACACACTTATACGTTAAGTGCGTGTGTGTGTGTGCCACAAAACCGCAGCAGCCACGCCCACAAAATAAATGTTTGTAATGTTTTACACGCGGCATAGCAACCCCCCAAATGTGGGTGAGACAAGCCCAAGGCAGTAGCTAACAGTATTGTGTTTTTGTATAACTTTCGCTTTTCACACACACACACACACACTAACAAACACACACCCACACACACTCAAGTGCAAACTGATTAACCAAGTTTTGGCTAAATTTGACTAATTGAAAATCGAGTCGAACCCAGCGGTCGATCAGTTTGACACACCCACAACAACAACAAACAACAACAACAACCCACTGCCCACAACAAGAACAAAAACAACAGCTTTTCAACCTGTTTTCCCAATTCGTTATCTTTTATCCCCTATGATTTACATGATGATCATTGACATTGAAATTAATGATACTGATTGCATTATGGCATGTTAGTTATGACAAACAAAACAAAATTATTATTAGTTGTTAACAAATTATATTGAATAATAATATTAATAATAATAATAATAGCGATGACGATGATGATGATGATATTAATGGCGATGTTCATGATCGTGAATGTTGTTGATGTGAAAGTGAAACTAAGCTAAAAGAAATACAAAAAATAAAGCAACAAAAACGAGAAATATTTATAAAGAAACGCAAACAATTCTATAAACGTTCGAAGCTATAATGAAAACTTGAACAACTTGTCAAGAAATAAGCAGAAATAAAAATAACGAAAAAAAACTAAACAAAATTTGCATACGATATAATATGTGTAACAACAACAGAAACAAAAGCAACAACAACAACAACAAAACCAAAAAGCAAAACAAAACATGAGAGTAAACATTTTTAATTTTTTGTTCTTTCGCCCTCCGCTGTAAATGTATTTGTAGATTTAAACAATGATTAAAATAAAAAACTACATAAATAAAACTTAAAAAAAAACAACAAACTGCTTGTTTTTATTTTGGGACAACGATTTGGGGACTTTCAGCACGGATTTTGATACTTAAGGTCGAAAAAACGTTGATAAGGAAAAATGTGAGAACCTTCGGAAAGAAAGCTAATAAATTTAACTGTAAAAGATGTTTGGGGAAATTGTATTTCGTGCAGCACATTTTGATTTTATCTTGCTCATTTAAAAGTACTTTTGGTATGCTATTTTTCAGGGATACATTTCAGGAATTTTATTGTGCACTCTTAATTTCCGTTCTGTTCTTTTTATATTCATAGGGTAGAAGGGCTTTAACACTTTGCTCCAGTTGAAGGTGTATTAGGCTTGGCGTCTCTGACCTAACAAAGTATATTTATTCTCACACAGTATGAATTTGGCCATGTCCATCTTTATGAACACCTAGATCTCAGAGACTTGAAGAGTACGAACAAAGAAATTCAATGATAATATAGTATCTCTTTTAGTTTGATGCAAGTGAAGCTCGTTTTAGAATTTACCACACTCCCTTCCGCCGCCAAAAAATGATAACATTTTAATTAAAAGTATTATATTAAAGATTGAATGTTTGTTTTAGGTGAACCACAGTTCATATATACAATAAATAGAAATTTAAAATATATAAACAATATAATAATGTGCGCTGGTTTATTTTCAAAGCGCTGCATAAAAGTATGCAGTACAAAATACGCTAAATAAGGAACTCACATATTTATACATAGATAATTTCGGTGTACGTTCAAGAGCTTAATGGGTATACAATAGTCGACCACACCCCACTGTAGCTTTCTTAAGTGTTTTGTTAATGTTTATGGCCACGATTGCGCCGGTTGTCA
This sequence comes from Zaprionus africanus, assembly GCA_018151435.1. Classification (NCBI taxonomy): domain Eukaryota; kingdom Metazoa; phylum Arthropoda; class Insecta; order Diptera; family Drosophilidae; genus Zaprionus; species Zaprionus africanus. The sequence goes on along the minus strand of JAECXB010002309.1, from coordinate 4,371,557 downwards.
GTGCGATGTGCACTGTAAAAAATTATACCCAATTCCATTTACTTGCAGGTGTTTTTAAACAACAGCCTGACAATTGTATGCACTTCCAATGGGTGCCTCTAAATACCTATAATGTACTGTAAACGACTTTTTTATTTTTAATTTTTTATCTGCCTCTAATGTGCTATCATGTTGCATGTTTGTGCAGATATGCCTTAGCTGAGTAGCGCATGAGAATTCGTTTCCAATAGACTTGGCACAAGGCGTTAAAGACTTGTGCGCTTGCTTGTCTAAGAAAACGGTGGACTGTGTGTTCCTCCCTCTCCCCTTTCCCTGCCGGGCAACGCCACAATGCGCTAAAGAGCCTGCTGCAGTGAGTGCTCCTGGGGAGAGAGAGAGTGAGTGGGAAAGGAAAGAGAGATAGAGAGAGAGAGAGAGAGATTGCGAGCGCGCGCAATACTGTTATCGTTAGAACTGTGTTCCATTGCCAGTTCGTTTCTTATCCTGTGTGCAGCATTTGAGTTGTTATCTACAGCCGCGTTTCATGCTCATGCGTCCCAAAGAACACACGAAGTCCGGCTCGGCACGAGCGGCGGCAGCGACTCGTCGTGTCGTGTGCGTCCGACCGACTCGGCCAATGGGTTATTCGGTTAAACTGTCGGCACAGCCATTGACAGTCTTTCATTATCCGGCGTACGAGCGTGTTACGTTTTCGCTAGCCTCGCGACCAACTACGCAGCTCGCAACAACAACAAATGTCACAACAGCAGCAACAACAACAACAACAACTTTAACCGTTATAACAAGCAGCAATAGAACAAACGAAAAGCCGTTGGCTGCGCTTCGTCTATTTATAGTGCCGAACTTTGCGAGTGGTTTACTATTTTTACTACAATCGGACACAGGCAGAGAGACACTAACACACACACACATGCTCATACAAATGAATCCCACACACACACAGACACAGCGAGAATTCGAATAAATAACAATAACAATGGAAACAATTGAGCAATTGTTATTATAAAGTGTTAATTGCGATTTGCTGTTCGAAATAATTGAAAAGATACTTGTGACGAGTGAAATGCGTTGCACAGCAGCAACAACAACGACAACAACAACAAGCGACAAGAACAAGAACAACAACAAGAAGAACAGCAGCAGCAGCGGCAGCTGCAGCAGCCACAGAGCCGCAGCAACTGCGGGCAACCGAAACTAGGCTAAATAGCTTTGCATACTTTTGGGCGCACACAAACAGGAATAGCCCATAGACACACGAACTTTACACTTGCACACACACTCGCACACTCGTACACACGCGTACCCATTCACACTGTACACTCTACGAACACATAGACAGCGCACAGGTCGCCGACATTTGAACCTGCTGACCGGCAGGCCGTGCTGCTTGTCGTCCCAGCCGGATTTATATATTATATTTTTGGCAACGTGAGATGAAAAATGTGCAATAACACGCCAGCAGCAGCAGCAGCAGCAGCGGCAACGACAACAGAGACAACAAAGTAAAACAAATTTCAAGAGAACAACAGCAACAACAACAACAAAGGGGCACAGCGCGAAAAGAGTTCACTGTTGTTGCTCTAGTTGCAGTTGGAAGCTGCAGCAGCAGCAATTGCTGAAGTCGAAGCCGTGGCCGGGCTGCAGCTCGTAAGCATCGTTCGCATTCGCCTCGTACTGGCTTCGTGTGTGGCACTGTGTGTGTGAGTGGTATCTGTGTGCAGCAGCAGCGAAAATTGTGTCAGCAGCAGCAGCAGAAACGGCAGCAGCAGCAGCAGCAGCAACGGCAGCAGCAGCGGCAGCAGCAGCGACAGCGACAGCAACTTCTGCAGCAAGCCGTCTGGCGCCTCGATGCTCGCCAACCGGTAATTTATGCAATGCTCTAAAGTATATATGTATGTTAGTTTGTGTGTGTGTGTGTGCGTGTGCTAACTAGTTACAGCTGGCCAAACTTATGCTTCACCTTCGATAACAAAATTACGCATACGCCGTGTGTGGACTTGGGCGCTCGAGCTTACCTTGACAACCCGCCATCGCCATCGCCATCGCCATCCCCAATGCCCGCCCATAGTGCTGGGCGCGTGACAGTTGACAGTTTGTTGTTTTCTGCTTTCTCTGCTATCGATTAAGCTTAGTCGTTTCTCTAGGTCGCGTTCTGTCTTTGGCTCATTCGCCCTGTCCTTCCGCGTATGTGTGCACGCTGCAAATTAGTTCACATTGTCAGTGGGAAGGCGAAGTTCTTTGCATACTTTTAGGCCAACTGCTCGAGTTCCGTTTGCCTTTCCGCTGGCAGGACGTACGACTTTTCATTATTCTTTAATAATGCCCGCTCTCTCTCATTCTCTTTCTTTCTCCCTCTTTTGTTCTGTCTCTGCCTTTCTTCCTTTCTCTCTCCGTCTGTTACTGTTTCGTGTCCTGAATATCATTCATTTTGTGTACTTTCTAATGTTTCATATTCTGCGTATCGCTCGTCATTCAGTCAACAGCATTTGGCATTCAATGCCCCACGCCTCAGCCCTCTCCCTTTCCTTCTCTCTCTTCCCTTCGCCTTCGCCTCTTTATTGTACGCGCTTTTGTGTACCGAACTATAAAAACGAGTACTCGCACTTGTATCTACACTTTCATTCATTCAAGTACTTTGTCTGATTCGCACGACATTTAACCTATTCAAATGCCGTGTGCCTCGGGACCTAGTCATGCGGCAGGGAAGGAGCAGGGAGCGGGGAGGGGGAGCGGGGCAGCGCGTTATCTGAGAGCGCACGCCTGGCCACGTTCCGTGACACCGTTTTGTCTGTGACAATTGGCCAGCAGGAATGCCTCAAAGCGAAGCTCACATTTGCATTGTTCGAATCGATTTCGATTATGGCCATTAACGGTTCAACTACAACAACAATTGAAGCATTCTCTGATCGTTCTGTCTATGAACAACGACAGCTTTAAGCCGCCCAACTTGGTCGGGTGTAAACTAAGCCGAACTAGCTAGCAATATGACATTTATCTCAATTACATTGCGATGTGACAATATTTTATACTGTTCACAATGAATTGACTATTAAAAATGGAAAAATGGTATAATTGCTTAATACATGAGTAGGTAACAGACAGATGAAGGCGTGGCAGAGCCCATAAGAGTTTAGTTTCGTTTTATTATAAATATTCCCTTCCCCGCAAAAATATAAAAACCTAATTCCAAGCGTAATTTAAATGCAGCACAGTTAAACACATTAACTATCAACGCAATATAAATTTAGAAAGTAAGAAATTCTTATTTGAAATGAAGAAACATTTCGCTAAGTCGCGAAACAGAACCAGGGGCATTTATTTTCATTATTTTTATAGTCACGAGGAATCCTTGAGTTCCTTCTGAATTTAACCTAGCACCTTAAAGTATGCACCATAAAATATGCTAACCATAGAAGTTATATACTTAAGAACTTGTGTTGGCGGGTATATTATAGTCTAGCACACTCGCTTGTAGTTCTCTTACTAGTTCATCCCTCTTTAAGTGGAAATGTGATTTACACCTGTAGCTGGATACTCTATCATGGGATAGGGGTTGCTTTGAGGGCTCAACGCAAAGTGCCTGGCACTTAGGGGCTTGGCATATGCATATGAGCACATGCATATCAAATGGCCACACGTGGAAGTAGCAAAGCAAAGCACAGCAACAGCAGCAGCAACACCAACAGCAACCAGGTGAAATATCCCCATGCAAGCACGCCCACTCGCTTCATGGACTTGCTGCACCCACACACATGGCACGAACACAAGATATCGGCAAACATAACCTTATGCGTGGACTTTTGCTGCTGGCAGACGTGACGTATGAGCAATCAGCAGTAAAGTCACAACACCCACTCAGATTCAGAATCTGAGCTTCAGTTGCAGTTGCAGCTTTGAAAGAAATGAATTTTTGAAGCGCAAATTTCACAGGAAATGTCCGAAAATTAATTGTGAAACTGAAACCAAACGTGGCCCCACTTTACACACACTCACACACACACACACGCACTCCTCGTAGTCTGCCCACACACGTGCTGCTTGTAGCCATTTCTATGTTAACTGACTACGTGCGCGTGGGCTGAAATTGCTCATACGCCACGGATATCTTGCAGGCAATTTGATTAAAGCGCCAGTGGCCATAAAGCACAGATGAGTTCAGCGTACGAATATATGGATTTGCTTTAAGTTGAGCAATGAAAAAAGTCTTAGATGCCCAGGAAAGTGAATGTGCCTTCAATGCAAATGATATAAGGTCTGCTAGCCCGAGAAATTTAAAATTGTTACCCTGTGGCATTGTATACTTAAGATTCTCCTATGATTACAAATGATACCCTTTGCCAGGGTATCAAATGAGCCGCGCCCATCATCGTATCCACTTGCAGTGCATAAAAAACGCCCACAACATACTCTTTTGGGCGGCCATAAAAAGGGACTCGCTTGGCAATTAAATCGACGCGATGATGAAAGCAGCCAGCAACAACAACACACAAGATAATAATAAAAATTACAAAACATAAAAATTCCACAAAGCAGGCGACAAGAAATCAAGAAAATGGCGACGACAGCGCAAACAAAAGCAAAAGTCAAGGGAACAAAGCGAGCGGGCGCGCTAAAGTTTTCGGGCACGGCGTGAAAAGAACACGAGCCATGAAGATATGGAGATTATGGGGAAGATATCTAAATCACCAATGGCACGCAGACCTGTTCCGTGTATATGTGTGTGTGTGTGTGTGTGTGTGTGTGTGTGTGTGTGTGTGTGAGGCGGCACGGAAACCAAAGGAAAAACCTTTAATTTTCTTGCGTTGCTGCGTAGAGGGGAGAGAGGGAGTGGGGGGGGACTCTCCTTAGACCGGAAAATCCATTGACTGAGTGCGCACAAAAGCAAAAGGAAATGATAATTTTCCGCGTGACAGACACACGCATACACGCACTCACACACACACATGGACTGAGGCGCGTCTCAGCTGATGTCAAGTCAAGGCCCGTCGCCCGATGTTCACTTTAATTATCTGTAAATTCAATTGAAATGCTTTTAGCTCGCTTTGTTTTAGAGTCAGTTTCATCTGACAGCATAATTCGAATACGCATAACATACGTGTACGAACAATGATGAGTTGACTTGGCGGTGTATTCAATTACTCACTATTCATTTGTCGCAACGAGTTGACGGACTGAATTAAGTCTAACTTATGCCGTGATATGATATGCCCAGTGGCAAACAGCGTTTCAGGCATGAAGTCTTGAAGTCACTGCTGCGTAATGTTTTCCATTTGGCTTTCCAGGAAAATGCTTGATTTGAATTCACAGGTATTTTGTAATAGGATAACTGATAAATAACCCAATTGACTGGAACACTTGCAATCAGGTAGAAATTTCTACAGAATTTTGTATCGACAAACTTCAATGAAAATGTATAACATGTTGGTCCAGCAATATATTAACTTTAAAGGTAAAAAACTCAACTTTTTCGAACAAATTGCAAATCGTATCTCAATTTGTAAGAATGAAATTGAAATTAAAATGCTTCACTTAATTTTAATTTCGGGAACTCGAATTCTTGACTGATTGTAATCGCCAAAACATTCATTTATTCTTTTCCCATTATGCATTGAATACTTTAACTTGTTTGCCCCACAAAATATATATATTCTTGTTCGTGTCGTATGAACAGAGAGGCACCTGCATAGCTTCCAGGCCACTGGCGGGCAAGGGGCCTTTACATGTCTCGCGACGGGCCTGTCCTTTTCCATAATTATCTATGTATATTCAAAAAATATGATGTGTTTAGTTATGATATCTTTAAAGCAGCTATTTGCTCTGAAGCAGCTATAACAATTATAATAAATACATAATTAAATATATCTTCTTTACCCGCTTCATTCCGCCTTCATTATGCAATAAATATTTAAGTTCAGCTCTCATAAATGAATTAAATAAAAAAATTCATAATAAAACAAGCACAGATAGACGTTAAAGCCTAGTGCCATTCTCTTCTTATGCATGCCATGAATATACCCTCTTTAAAGCAATAAATCTGTATACACTACAAAAACACCCCTTAAAACGGCTAACCTGTTTGTCTGACTCTTGACCGCGTCACTTAGCGAAATATTTGCCAAGTTGATTGCAGCATCAGCAGCAATTGCTGACCGTGTTCACCGTGAACTGATTGATTGACGCATAGATTGATTGATTGATGACGCGGAATGTGTAGGCAATAGTTTTTTCACTGCTTACTCATGGCTCGGCACAAACAACAAACAATTGCGACACACCGAGTTGTCCATCATTCATCATCGCACTGGCACTGGCAGCGCCTGCTGCAGACACATGGATGATTAGTACGCGCTGCAAGTCATTTTCCAAGAGAACTCTTTCGATAAGGCAGCGAAAGTTAAACGGCAAAAGTTTCGCGAAAATATTAAGTAGAAAATAACCGCAGGGGGGAGAAGGTAGAAGGAGGAAGAATAGTTTTCCGAACAGAAATATGCCAGACAGCTGTGTAAGTTTCCCAGCTCCTTAACTATCTTAACTATGCTATGCATGTTTGGCACGTAACTTACCCCTCCCCTTTTCCCCGTCTCACGTGTTGCCACCCTAATATGACCAAGATGTCCGTGGCAAGGAAAATCAATAGATACGGCGACGACAACATAAACGAAACCATCATTTACGTGTCTTTCTGCAATGCTCATACGTATCCGTATCCGTATCTCTATATCTATCTGTATCTGTAACTGTGTCTGTGTGTGTGTTGGTGTAATTGTGTCTGTGCCTGCACACACGTCTATGAATTATGAGGCCCGCAGCGCTGTTCACATGTTGCCAATAAATCATGGCATAACACACCATGCCACGCTCCCAAAAGCTGCATTCGCTGACATTTTATCGGCACAGCAACTCGGAAATCAAATCAATGTCAGAACTGTCGCTTTCGGCGGCCATTCTGCACACTCCTCTTCCGACAGTTGTCAATGGCAGCCTTATCGTACTTATCGAGCTGGTCGAGCTGTTCGAGCTGCTCGTGTGTGTGTTCCATCTGCTGTCCATCCTGTGCTGCCCTTCCTCCTCTCATTCCCTATTGGCCCATTTGCTATTCCATGTTGTCATGTGACAAATGAACTGAAAAATCTAAAAATATATACAACTCTGTTTCTTTGTCACAATAATGAAATGCTTTTTTAATAAACTACTGTGGAAATTGCTCTCGACTTTGGTTAGGTTTTGTCTTGTTAACAGATGATTGAATATGTCTGAAAAAGTTAGATATTGTGGGAGTGTTATTACTCATATTTTTTATATAAAATATATATTTATTTATACACATATTTTATTCTGTGATTCGTTCCTTGTTGATTTTAATTTAATAATGAATGTGAATATGAATTGAAAGCCACAGTCGAAGCTGAAGTTTGTGACATGAATACTTTGCCAAGTAATCGTTATTTAAAATAAACTTAATGTATGCATAATATACAGAAAGCTTTATGCCTAATTTGTTGACTTTGGCCTTCATAAGAGCTGAGATCTGTGAGTTCACACAAACAGATAGCAAGACAAACGGACAGACAGAGAGATAGACAGACCTAACTAGGTTGATTAGGGATAGTACACTAAATATACAATATTTATTTTATTTTTTTTTTTTAAATTATTCTATTTTCATTTATTTAATTAAACGGTTTTGGCGATCTTTGTTTTTTAAATTTATTTATTTAATATATTATACAGATTTTATTTCATAAACATTTAACATTAAAATAACTTTGAACTGAAATAGTTTATAGTTATGCCTTCAAGAAGCCTTCCACAGCAAATTCGTTAAATTAAAGTTGACTTTCCTTCTGTATAAACTCCTTAACTTCAAAAACTCTAAGTAAGAGCATCATATTTTCTCACAATATACAATATTTTGGCGGAATTGTGTCGTTTTATCTGCCATAAGTGTACTCCGGCCATTTTAATTTCACTTAAGTTTCGCGCAAAGTTGCCGCCGCGAGGAGACAATCTGTAAGTAAACAGTTAATGTAGCTGATAAACAGTGCAAATGGGTTTTCACACAATCAAGCCGTTCTCCCCTCCCCACACTCTGCCACACACACACACATACATTGAGAGAGTTGTCTGCTTAAAAGTGTGCGGGTTCTCGGGCGATGACAATGCGTAGCATACTTTTCAGGGAGTGCGCTGCTTAACGGCCTGTTTCCGTTTTGTGGCGCCCTCTGGGGCAAATGCTCACTTACCCCAAGTCGAACACACACCACAGACACACACATGTGTGTGGAACAACAATTGCAGTTGGTAAGCCTTTGTCTGCGTGGCCAACTATTAAAATTTGTAACTGGCATTTGCAGGCGACATAAGCAGCCCCAAGCAGCATGTACGTGTGTATTCCCCCGCCATTTTAAAACGGTGTGAAGTACAGTTATAAATAAATAAATGCTCACATACGTACACAGACAGCAGACAAGCGACAGACACTGCGACACATAGTCATAAAGGACGATATTGTTAAATAATAAACAGTTTAGCTCCGACAGCAGACGGAACAGGCGTGAAAATGTAAAGCAAGCACACGATGGAACGGGTGTGCTCGACAGGAGTTGTGTGTGTGTGTGTGTGTGTGTGTGCGCACTCAACTGTCAACAGTAACGATATCCATCTAAGCTTGCAACAAGGGGAAGCTAACGGAAACCCGGCAAAATCGACGGGTTCCATAACGACCGTCATCAAAGTTCTTGTAGAGTAGCAACAGCGACACCGAAACTGTCGCCAATAAATAAAAGGCAACAGCAACGAAAGTGGGAGCGGGACGAACGAGGAAAATGTGCTGACAACAACAAATGTTACCAAATACCCAAGCTTCAGCAGCAGCAACAGCAACCTCAGCCTCATCTGCTGCTGCTGCTCCGGCTGGCGTATTAACTGTTTCATCTGCTGTCCCGAAACCCAATCTGTCGAGCTGCCAGCGCCTCCACCTCCACTCGTTTCGGGCTCGTCTCGCCTTACTACCGGCTCACAATGGAAAATAATCAGAAATTCCGTAACCAAGATGGCGCAGCACGACTGAAATCATGACCTGCAATAGAAGAAATATATGTGAGAAGAATGTCCTTTCATCAAACGGAAATTTTTTCGCTGTATTTGTAATGCGATAGCTGCAAAACGAATTCCCTTGCAGGAATCATAATGAAATCTTCATTGCATCTCAGCAATATGAAAATGAAGGGTATTTTGACTTATAAAGTTCATGATTAGCCTTAAAGGTCAAGTTGATATACGTGTCATATTCATCAGCATCTTCTATCAAGTTTACAGACAAAATATAATTTTATTGCACGCAAATTAAGTAAGTTCGAAGACTTCTTTGATTTGAAGGAGTAGTTTAACAGATTCCTTTTCCATTTTTGGGCTACACAATAATTAACATTGTATAAATATTTTCTCAAAATTTGTTTGCAAACGGCTGATTAACAAGAAAGTTATTCATAAAACAAATTGAGTGAAAGCATAGATTTCCTCGCCTGTAAGTATGCAATACAAATTACAAAGATACACAATAACATAGTCATGTGTGTAGTGGGTATATAATAGCCAAGCATTTTACGCTGGTTCGTTGTAGCCAAGTCAGACAGTCAGTGGACGCTGCGTAGGGCATTAGGCGAATCAAAGTGGAAACTCGAATGTTATTAACTTGATTCGACACGCTGCTACATAAGGGATTAAATTTGCCTAACAACAATCGAGTTCCATTTCTAACCTAGGGGGGCGTCTATCCATTCTCTTCCCAGCCCTTTTGTGGCTGGAATTACTGAGCACAAGTGGAGGGCAGCAACACTACATTGTTTGTCTGTGTGTGTGCGGACAGCTGTGGCAACTTTAACTTAGCTCCAATTGGCAACGTGAGCATTATTTGCACACTAACACATAAACCAAAGTAGACTAGACACACATACACACACACGCGTGCTGGGCACATCACAATCAGGACGAATAGCGACACTTTGGCTTTAGAGCGGCTGCGGTTAACATGGCGTATAATAAATATTTGAAGCGACCCACCGGCTATGCATGTGTGCAGGTTGTCTGTGGCCATGTTTGTGGTCATGCATGTGTGTGTGTGTGTGCAGGTATGTGCCTGGCAACCGACTAAGTGGCTGGCTTTAAATCATTTAGGCTCAAGTCTGTTGGGTTTTTGTTTGTTGCCAAAGTGACGCTCAATCAATTATTTAACCTAATTGAGCATGCAAAATTTTTCGGCTCTCGCTTCCCACCCCGGCAAATCCTGAACAAACACAGACACACACACACATAGAAGTGAGCGCGTTAAAGGGCAAGTGTAAGTTGTTGATGTTAACTGATGGGACTACTAAGCTGTTAAATTGAATTAACCAAACCGTAGGTCTACTGAATAGTTAATCAACAAACTGAACTGAAGTGGGATGATACTTGCAGGGCTAATTGAGCGGACAATAAGTGAAGTTAATGTAGGAGAACTAAGAGTAGAAGTAACTGTAGAAGTGAAGGTATAAGTAACAGTAAAAGAAGAATATTTTGTGGAACAATATCAACCATAAAAGTGAGTCTACGTAAGCCCAGCACAAGCCTACAAGTTTATTAGATAATTTCCATACTCAAGTAGAACTTTGATTTAAACTTCACACACAACGAAGCAGAGAAACTAAATTCGTCGCGAAGCGTTACTCAAACCGACCAGACAAAAAGGAGGAGGAGGGACCAGGAGGTGGAGAAGTAGGAGGTGGCGAAAGGCGGAGCAGCAGAAGATATATATTTGCAAGACAAGCAACTAACAGTACTCTGACTAAAACCACTTGACACTAGATTGCGTAGGCAGCTGAGTGCCATGAATTATTTACTTTAAACTGAAACTCAACTTGGTTCCAGGCTATAAATCATTCAGGCTACACCCAGTCAGTCTGCTGTGCTCGCCCCCGCTTTCAGTTTGGGTTATTGAAAAACGAGTTGCCCGTAAGAAGCTGCGCAAATACTTGTCTCGTGTGTGTGTGTGTGCGCGTGTGTGTGTGCAAGAGATCTACAAATCCGAAGCCAAGAATCCATCAAAGACCCACCTCCTAAGTAAAGAATAACCAAGCTGTGTGAGTACCAGTAAAATATGCATGATAGTAAAATATGCATGATGCATACAGATATATGTATATTGTTAATACGAGGAGTGTTTAAAACTAAGGTGACTGGCTCTAATTTCGGTTGGCGTGCTTTTTTCGGTCTTGGCTTACCTATTATGATGATTGGGCTTTGGTTTCGATATCATACCCATGATTCAACGACGGTTCCTTTGGTCAAAATTTAGCAAATTGTCCATTGGGATGATTGGGCTTTGGTTTCGATATCATATCCGTGATTTAGCGACGGTTCTTTTGGTCAAAATTTAGGGAAAAATCGCCGAGCAAGCAAAACACTTATAACCTTTACGCCTTTTTCTATCTTGGCTCACCTAGGCTCTTCCATTACGATGATTGAGCTTTGGTTTCGATATCATAACCTTAAACCCATGATTCGACGACGGTTCTTTTGGTCAAAATTAAGCAAAAACTCATAACCTTTACGCCTGTCACAACCAAACAAAAAAAGCTGTACACTTGAAACCGTACCGATGTTCGGGAAGAGTGTACCAACATAAAAAAACAAAAACAAATCGATTATGGAAATTCCATTTTCCGCGAAATTTGGGTCAGTCACCTTAGTTTTTAAACACACCTCGTCTATAGATACAATATGTGGTGCAGTCACAGTTGGTATTTAGCATACAATGCAATTTGATTTATATAAGAAAACGAAATGAATATAATAGTGAATGAGTGCTGTGTGTGAGCTCAACAGTTTAAATATAGGCAATATAAATAAATATAGTGTTCTACACAATTTTTGTATACGCGACTCGTTGTTACGAATCGTTGACCTAAACTGCAACACGGGATAGTTTTGGCCTGTGCAACGATAATAATAAACAAAATTCTATAATATATGAAATGCAAGAGAAAGGCAGACAAAGAGAGAGAAAGAAAGAGGCATTCAGAGAAAAAGAAACATAGAGAGAGCGAGAAAAAGAGAGAGCTTGTAACAGACAGAGAGAAAGCACACAAAAGAATCTAAATGAAATATACACAACCTTTTGAAAAACATGCTGCACTTGCGTGGCAATAGGCCGCACCAAACGCGAGTAGGGTGTGCAAAATAATTATGAGTTCTGTGTTTAGCGAGAGACGGATGATAGGTATAGGTCGGTTGGGGCGATGCGGACAGGTGACGCGAGGTGCTCGCAATGGGCTGGCGGATTAGTTGTGCTTGGGCTGCCGCACGAACCAACGAACGGATGCACGAGGCGAGGGCAGATGAAATCGTCGCGAATATCGGAAGAAAGTGCAGAGAAAGCTGCAAGCAAATTGGTCAGTTTGCGGTCGGGAAATGTTCAACGTTGTGCTGTGTATGTGATTAAGTTCTCAAGTGCAAATAATCAGAGTTTGTTAATTGAAGCCAGTGTACTTGAGCACAACTCGTCCGTGAAGTGATAACCTTTGCGTGTCATGCAATTTGGACACTATTAAAATATTTAAATTGTCTCCCACGCTCGACAGCGTTTCGATTAATTTCAGCAATCTCTTTCGGCTCGAATGCATGAAATTTCTCAATAACGCTCGAATGCAATTTGCCAAACGAAATCACAAAGCAGTCGAGGCAAAAACTGACTGCTGCTATCCGTGTGTGTGTGTGTGTGTGTGTGTGCACACTTGCCTGGGAATATCGGCATATGTATTTTGTATTCTTTCAGCTTGCCCGCTTGTTCGCTTCCTGGGGCGTCTGTTTGTCTGTCCAACAGGCAGCTTGCCTCGTTCTCCCTCCCTCTCTTAGCCTCTCTCTCTTTCTCTCTGTCTCTCTCTGTCTGTCTCTCTATCTATCTCTCATTCTCCAACGGTTCGTGTCGTTGTAATTGCTAATTTAATGCCAGCACTGGCAAGCACAAGAAACTGTGCATATTAGTTTCGCCAATGCTACAAATATTACGCATACGCCACGAGTGACAGACAGTGCACGAGCTATTGATATTTGCCAAGTCTTTAAAGTCTCTCACAAAGTGTGTGCACCTCAATTGCCCGCCGCTCTCTCTCCCTCTCTCTCTCTCTCTCTCTCTCTCTCTACACCATATGCATAAAACATATGTAAATATGTTTAGACTGTGTGTGTGTGTGAGGCTGTGTTTGTGTGCCAAAACATGCACATTAGGCACATGCACATATCTTAATATAGCATACCCCTATGCCACCCATCTATTCCACATGCCACCCTTGTCCCCCCCCTGCCTCACACTTTCTGCTTCCCCTCTTCATGTGCTGTTTGTTTTTCTTTTCACTCTGCTCACTTTGTTTGTCCGTTTTCCTTGTCAGTCAGCGTTGAATATTGTTGCTCTGCTTCTGCAATTTGCTGCCACCGTTATGCTTGTCTCCCACGGACAGGTGGGCAGCAGACAAGCAGGAATAAGTGGGTCGGGAGAGGGGAGAGGGGGGCACTCGATTTCCGTTATTGACATTGGCGCATTATGCATTTTATCGATTGCATATCAAAGTCTTGTTTACCAACCAAGCAAGCAGTTGACCCGCACTTATCGACTGTGCTTCAATTTGTCGGGCAGAGGTATTATGAATAACGACTCCCGATAAAGAACGATAAACAAATGTGCTGGCAAACGATGCTTCAAATCGATTTTAAAGTGTATACACTGGAATTATATACGCTGTTAATTGGAGGGTCATTAAGTTAAAAACAGTGAAGACAGAGAAGAAGAACGGAGTGCCTTTCTAACTATCTTATATGAGTCTTTAAAATTCTTATTGTATATTAATACAAGCACACATATAAACCCACACACACACACACCTACACATACACACACATAAACCCTTCTACAAATTGTGCATTTACATTTCGTGTGCTTGCAGTTTGTTTGCAACTTTCTGCTTAATTTCTGTTTCACGTAAATATACAAAAATCTGTATGCATAACATACGTCTATATACACATATACACACATTCGTGTGTGTTTGTGTGTGTGCCTGCATAAGCTGAAAAACTTCTGGCAGAGCTTTTGTGACTGTTTATGCATTTGCCAAGTTTTTATCTATGTTTACATGCTGTTAGATATTCACAATTTTGCGTATAAATACGAACAGCCTCAGGCAACAATGACATCAATTGTATGTCTAGTGCTCAAAGAAATATTATATTATTATATCTAGATTAAGGTTTACTATATGTATGTTTATTGGGGTGTGCGACAGACATCTAATTAGATCTTAATCGAGCATTATTGTAGATTTATCTTGGCTAGTAATGACAAGTTGTATGCACTTGCAGAGGGTATATTGATTGTTGATAGAATTTAACACATGAGGAAATATCTCTAACTATATAAAGAAGGTATATATATGAGAAAGAGGGATTGCCATAAATACAATTTTTTATTCCGAAAAATTGATGTTATTATAGAAATCGATAAATACATTTACATACAAAATCCAAGCGAACGAGGATTGTTATTAATAACGTCTGTATTAATTGTCCGATCGGATTGAAACTTTGTTGATATGTAAATAATATAGTTAGTTTAGTATTGTTTTTAATTCAATAGTTTTATCTTTTTTATACGCCGCTTACAAATCGACTTTAAAACTAAATTATTGAATTGCGGGGCGGTGGGCGTGGCAGCCAACATTTGAAATAAACTTGATCTGCGCCGGATAAACAGATAACTTCTTGCCAAATTTAGTGTCTCTAGCTTTTATAATAGCTGAGATCTGTGTGTTTATCTGGTCATCCGGACATCCGGACAGACAGATACACATGGCTCAATCGACTTGGCTAGTGATGCTGAGCAGGAATATATATACTTTGTGGGGTCTTCCACGCCTCCTTCTGCCTGTAACATACAATTGCACAAAGTTAGTATACCCTTTTTTGACCATTTTCAATAGTCGAAGGGTATAAAAATGCTGCACTATATACATATATTTAGTACAGCTTAAGATCAAAACTAAACAATACAAGCTTCGGTATGCCGGAGATACCCTCCCATGTTTACACCTAAATTGACCTCAACCACTTGTTTTTTCTTGCAGAATAAAACTATCGCTTTGGGTTGCCTGAGCTCTGAGCTGAGCGTGCGATTGGAATAATGCCGTGTGGGACGGTTCTCTCATCATAAGGTGCATCCCATTCATGAGCACAAAAGCGAGCACAGCGAGCACTCGCACAGCCAAACGTAGAACGCAACAAAGCTTCCAGAACTAAAAGCCAATACACAAAGCACTTCCAAGGGGGCACTCGTCGAACTTAGAAGATCCAACTACATATATAGAGCCATCGCCATGCTGCTGATACGCAAGTCAATCACACCAGTTGCCCAGCTCGGGATTCTGCTGCTGCTGTTCGTCAGTGTCAGCTTGGGCGAGTCACTGGAGGAGGAGGAGCAGGAGGAGGATGTGATGGGCAGCGAAGAGTACTTTCAGATGACGAATACAAGCAGCGAGATACTTCACAGTCGACACGCGCGTCAGGCCTATGTTGTACCTGCGAACGACACTCCGTCGGAGAGTACCACATGTTCGCCGGGCCTCGTGCTGCCGTTGTGGATGCCACAGAAGAACATTTCAGTCGGAGATCGCGCACTACGCGGCCTTGTCTACTTCCTACTCATGGTGTATCTGTTTGTCGGCGTCTCCATTATCTCGGATCGATTTATGGGCGCCATCGAGGCGATCACTTCCATCGAACGAACGGTCACTGTCAAGACACCCGATGGCCTCAAGCAGCCGATGCGCGTGCGTGTCTGGAACGAGACGGTGGCCAATCTAACCCTAATGGCTCTCGGCTCAAGTGCACCCGAGATTCTGTTGTCCGTCATCGAGATCTATGCCAAGGACTTTGAGAGCGGCGACCTGGGGCCGGGCACCATCGTCGGCTCGGCTGCCTACAATCTGTTCGTCATCATTGCCCTCTGCATGGTGCTGATCCCCAAGGGCGAGCGGCGTCGCATTAAGCATCTGCGCGTCTTCATTGTCACGGCCATCTTCTCGGTGTTTGCCTACATCTGGCTGTGGATCATATTGTCTGTCATCTCGCCCGGCATCATTGAAGTCTGGGAGAGCCTCATCACGCTGATCATGTTCCCCATTATTGTGCTCTGGGCATACATAGCAGAGCGTCGGCTGCTCGTCTACAAGTTGATTGACAAGAAGTTCAGGGTGAACAAGCGTGGAACTGTCATCGGTGGCGAGCACGATGCCACATCGGATACAGATCACCCAGGACCAATTGGAGCTGATCTGACCGCCTTCGACTATACGCGACGCGAGTACGTGACCGTGCTCACCGAATTGAGGATAAAGTATCCCGATGCAGATCTCGAGCAGCTGGAAATGATGGCCCAAGAGCAGATGATGGCCAGGGGCAGCAAGTCGCGCGCCTTCTATCGCATCCAGGCGACGCGCAAATTGATCGGCACACGGAACGCGCATCGCAATACAACCGATCGTACTTCCAGCGAATTCCATGATACGAAGCTGTACAGGGACAGTGAAGATGATGTGACCCGCATCTACTTCGAGCCCGGTCACTACACGGTCATGGAGAATTGCGGCGAATTCGAGGTGCGTGTGGTGCGACGCGGCGACATTTCCAAATATTCGAAGGTCGACTTTGAGACACAGGACGGCACAGCAGCGGCTGGCTCCGATTATGTGGGCAAAAGGGTGTACTCACCTTTCCGCCCGGCGTCGACGAGCAGCGCTTCAAGATCGAAGTGATCGACGACGACATCTTCGAGGAGGATGAATGCTTCTACATACGCCTGATCTCAGCGGAAAATGGCCGAATTGTGATACCACAAATAGCCACAGTCATGATCCTGGACGATGATCATGCGGGCATCTTTGCCTTCACCAATGGCGAAGTGGAAATAAACGAATCTGTTGGCATCTGCGATCTAGTCGTGATGCGATACTCTGGCGCTCGCGGCGTGGTCAAGGTGCCCTATTGGACGGAGGATGGCACGGCGATTGCAGGAAAACATTATCAGGCCGTGCAGGGCGAGCTGACATTCACCAACAATATGACAGAGTAAGTGAGAGAATCTTTAAAGTTCGAGATACATATAATTGGCTGTTCAGCGTGCCACGCATGCCACGCGTGCCACAGCACGTAGCAGCAACTGGCGAGTGAAGTTCGTCAGCTCGAAATTGTCACTGTGGGAATGCGTGCTCCAGAAACCTTAATCGATGAAAGTCGAAATAATTCGCGCTTTTAATTGCTGTCCCAGTTGGCAATGACAGTCTCGGGTTCCAGGTCAAAATACCGGTTCGACCTGACAGCGGCCGTTGGTGCTGGTATTTTGTCAGCCACCTGCCTCTCTAGTGTGAGTGTATTGCACACACACACACACACACAGGCACACTCGCACATTCATGTACACAGCGCAATACTCTGGCATCCTGCCGCGCCACGGCCCATTACTGAGGCATTAACTGTCGTGTGTAGGTGTCATGCTGCGTGCCACATCGTTATAGTTGTTGTACCAAACACCAATACACGCACAAATGCAGTGCAGAGAGAGAGAGAGAGTGAGAGAGAGAGAGAAGGAGAGAGAGAAAGAGAATGGGAGACGAGTGCTCATTGCGTGCGCTGCGTTTGTTAAAGGCAAAGTGCAAAATCTAATTAATTTTGTAAAATTAGTTCGTTTGGCGAAATTACTTCGTTACTCAACTTGTTTGTACATATGTGTGTGTGCGAGTATGTGAAGGGTGTGCATGAAGGGTAGTTGGGTAAATCGAAGAGTAGCAGAAAAGAATTCAACAAAGGATTATTTTGATTGAAGCTGAGCTGAAACTTTTTATACTCTTTGATTAATGAAAATGTGCATGAAAGAGTAGTTAGTAACAGGCAGTTAGAAGTTAGTAGAAGGCGTCAGAGACACTACCTTGCTCAAAATCAGAAATCAACACGTTTGAACCAATTTTCTGTCTGTATGAGCGCATTGATCTCAGTTAATATAAGAGCTAGAGACACTAAATTTGGCATGAAGATTCTTGTTTGACATGCGTACAAAGAGTTAAGTTTAAACTTTGGCTGCCACGCCCAGTAACCAAGTTAATTGGTATTATTGTGTTTATTATGTGAAGTATACTATATGCAGTGTTTATTTATTTATATTAAGTATACATGTCTGTGGCATACTCTCTGTCAAATACAGATATTCGTCAAATTTTAATTCTACGTGTAGTTCAGATTTTCTTACATTCATTTTTTATTTTATTCAGTTAGAAATTCTTGACTTAAGCTTAAACCTCCTTACATTTTAGCTAAACAACATTTTGCAGCTTAGCAGTCAAAATTTGTTTTTGTAAATTGCTTATAACAAAGTCTCAGTCGCTGCATTCCTTCCTTCGCTTCACGTGCTCCTCCTTCCTTCACCTTTCTGTCCAATTTGCTGATTTGCAGCTTTGCATAAATTGTTTTTGACACGTCGCGCAGCGCGGCACACGTGAGAGATACGCTACGTGCTTCCTCTCTTTCTCACTCTCTTTCTCCCTCACTCCCTCTCTTACTCCCACTCTCCTTCTCCCTCTCTGCTGGCACTTTACTGCTGTCACACTGCGTACATTACTTTTTGAGGTTTTGCATTATTTCATAATAAGCAACAAAGCGAGGCAGACAATTAGATGAGGCAACGTTGGCTCCCAGCGCCTGTCGCCGGGGGACAACTTCAAAAATTAAGTGCCAACGTTGTGTGCCACATATAAATGTGTTTGTGTGTGTGTGTGTATGCTTTCATAATGGTCGTTAAGCTGCTGTTCACAGACCCACAACTCGGGGCACTCAATTGCAACGACAGTCGAAATAGTTTTCCAAGTTCATGCCACAATCATGCGGCAATTTGTCCTCTCTCCTGCCTTCTCTCTCTTCTTGCTGTTCATTTGGCATAATTGTAATTATTTGTCCAGTTTTTAAACGTTTCAATGTTGGCTTCCTTACCGCATTGCTTTATGTTTCCGTCGTGCCTTCGGGCAACTCTCTTGGCAATATCACAGCATTTACAGCCACTCAAGTTGAATGCCTTGCGGTGCCGTGCTCGTTCTCCTTTTCTTTGCTTTGCTTTGCTTTTCTTTTTGTTTGCCTCTTCCACTTTTATCCTGAATGTTGCCAATGGCCGTCAAGCCATCTCTTGGGCATATTTGGCTTGTTGGCGCGCCGAACGTGAGTTGCCTTCGCTGTTAGCAAATCGAGCAAGTGAATGCAATTAAAGCTGTTCTACCACACTGACAGACACAGAGCTCTACTGCATATCAATGCAATTTTATAGCTTATTTAGTCGGGCATTCCTCAGAGAGAGAGAGAGAGAGAGAGAGAGAGAGAGAGAGAGAGAGACCCATTGAAACATTTTGCATAAGCGTTCCGGGCCGGCAGCAAACGTTGCTTCAAATTAAATTACTAGCAAATCTACTTTGATGTTGCTGTTGATGCGTGTGGCCAGACAGCATCGCTATAAGGCACCTGACCATCCCATTGCCTGGCTGACTCCGTCAGCAACTTTTTCTCCCCACAAAAAAAAACAACAACAACAACTGTTGGCACTACGTTGTTTCTTTTTTAATTAAAATCAAATGCTGCTCGGGACAGCCAAAAGCTGTCCATGTGTTGGTGTCCAACTTTCAGCAGCACTTGGCAGACGGAAATGCGCAACGGCAATAGTGAGAGTAGGAGCGGGACGAGCTGAGGGAAAAGCTGCCATGGCGTCAGTTCTCGTAAAAAGCAGCAGTCTGTAATGCCATAAAAAACGGTGGTGAATCACCAACATGCAGGGCGGGGCAGAGCGCGAGGAGGGAATGGGGAGCTGAGTGCCAACACTGTTGCATAAATTTGTATAATCTGCGTCAAATGCTGATGATGAGAAGCGTTCCGCTTTTATATTGAGTTATACAAGGGCTTTAAATTTCCCAGCTTGCAACATTGCAGACCCCGCGCACTGCGCAAATCTCCCATAAATTGCGAGATTATAGCCAAGTAAAGTGAAGCATTCTAAGCCAGTATACCGTAAAAAAGCTTGCTTTAAACATGCGCAATAATTAATTAAATCGATTGGACTGGCTCGCCATAATTAGCCGGACAGCACCCTTGAAGTAGGCAACACAGTTTACAGCTACTTTGCGAAACTTTGCGAAAGAAAAAAACATTGCCTACTTTTCAGCTGACCGGTGCGTAACTTACTCGAAGACCGTCTGTTTGGAGCAAGTTAGCACACCCCTAGACAAGGATGGCCCTAAGTAAATGTAATAAATACGCTTATTAATTTTGCTGGCCAGACAGCAAAAGAAAAAGAAACGTGAAAGCTGTTAAGCTTGAAGGGGATCTTCTGGCTGTGGCATTTGTTAATTAGCCCAATTTGCGCTGCCCGTAGAAGTGGCTTAAAGGCTGACCAACAAGGCAAGTCCACTCGCAAGGTATGTACTATATAAGGACAACTTAAGCTGTGTATGTGCCTTGCCATTTTTGTATACAAAAACTCAGCTATTGAAATGAATTTCTGAATGTGCGCCAAGCCACATAAAGAACATGAAAAAATGTTATATGTACCGAGCTTGTCTGTGAATTTCATGCTTCAACCACATAAGCAGATAAGAACAAAT
This sequence comes from Zaprionus africanus, assembly GCA_018151435.1. Lineage (NCBI taxonomy): Eukaryota > Metazoa > Arthropoda > Insecta > Diptera > Drosophilidae > Zaprionus > Zaprionus africanus. The sequence continues at coordinate 4,350,843 of JAECXB010002309.1, read as the reverse complement.
ATTTTATTAAGCTCACATAATCTAAAATTGAAATTTATGCTATATAAAGACAACCACAGCGAGGGCAGGCAGGCAGGCAGCCGGGAATGTCTCACAAATCCAAGCCAACTTACAAGTTATCCTCGCCAAATCAGCATGTTACCAACGCTTTTCTTGTAACATATATCAGTGTGTGTGTGTGTATGTACGCTGTGTGTGTATGTGTGTGCCATGTATTTGAGGCATGTGCGGCTTTTGCCTAACAAGTAGCATTTCCTGCAGCCTGTGGCAATCGGCTGGGGAATGTGGCAACTGCTTTAACTGACTGACAACTAGGAGTCAAGCAATGGAGTCGTTCGACAGACAGGCCTCCATTGTATTTGTATGTGTGCCTTTGCATGTCTGCCTCATGTGTTCCGAACAACATTCGCTAGTCATGCCGGAGACAGGCACCTGCTCCCCTTGCAACGCGTTAATTCCGGTTGCAAATCCCAGATTAAACCACAAACACTTTATCAGTCAATCACATCCGTGATACATCTGCTGTTATGGCAGTCGTAATCGCTTGGACTAGAGAAAGTTGAATGAACAGTTAAATCGCAGCCTTAAATCGGCTCAATTAGTGAATTCCGCAAATTAGATAGCACAAATTAACTGCTAATTACCGCAAATAATGTTTGCATTCTATTAATATTTCATTGATAGTGCAGATTAGCTTTTGTGGCCTTCCATAATGAAAACAAAACACTAAAGCCAAAGCATTTTATATTGCAATCTACACATGAAATAACAATAATTCATGGGGAAATCCGTGGGAGTAGCAAAACGTCAGGTACGATTGAGGTACGACTCCAATTTATGCGTCAGCCACAGTTGAACCACAAATAAAATACAGTAATAATTAAAATAATATACATATGGTTTAATAAATTTGGTTATGTTTTTCTGCTGCAATTCTGGCAACAGCTTTAAATCACAGAAAATAATTAAAATTCTTCTAAAGTAAAAAATCTTTTTCGTTGAAGTAATTAAATATTTTATATATTTTATTGTGCAGACGACGTAGCCAAAAAAAACTCTGTAAAAAATGAATTTATACTTCAAAAAACTGAATCAATAAATCAACACTCAACAAGTAAAAAAGGCTATAGATTTTTCTCGACTGAGAACAAAAAGCCTTTTTTCCATGTTGAAAATATTTACAAGTCGGAGATATTTCTCCAACATTTTACAATATTCTCAAATTATAAAAATCTTAATCTATTTGACTTTAGTATATCGAACTAAAGTTCATATCTATAAAAAATAACGTGCATATTTACATGAATAAAGGCGCCTATCGATTTTTATAGACCACCTGGCGTTTATTTAGGCAAATTCAGTCCCGACTGTATACTTGATTTTCTCGTATTTATATTCCAATTTTCCAAGGGATTCGAGCTCCGTTTGGTGTATAAATTACCATCGTGTTCCTCTTTGTGCTGCAACCTTTTCAATGTCAATTGGTTTCTGTTCTTTGCCTCTCCCAGTGCTGCCTTGTCATGTCGGGGCTTCTGTTGCTTCTTCTTGAGATGCTAATATCGAAGTGCTCCCAACGGAGCGAATGGCGACCACAGCGGAACTGCTCATCATCGACTCGAGTGTAGACTCGAAGCCCGCCGGCTTGTGGTTGCCGTGGTTGATGCGAGTATTTTGTCCATCTTCCATCTTTCTTCTTCCATTTGCTTTCTGCCTTCTGCATGAGCCTTTTCGTTGCCGCTTGTTGTTGGTTGTTTGTTGTTTACCTTGCCGTTGCTTGTTATTATTATGACATGAAGAACAACAAAAGGGGCGACAGCAGTAAGCTCATCATCATCATCATAATGATCATTGTGCTTGGCATCTGTTGCGCCAGTTGTTGTTGTTGTTGTTTTGAGCTGACAAAGGGGTTTCGGGTTAGGCCAAGAAGGCGAAGGTTATCCGTTGGATACACCCGAATGTTGGGCACGTTAATGAGCACAGTGAGAACAGTGAGCGCACAATTTAAAGTACTTTAAAACTTGTTGAACTGTTGAAAATTATTTGCCAAGCAATTCGCATAACGAAGTATCCTGCGGCTTAACTCGGACACGAGCGCTTCGGGCTTGGCGCGTGTCCAGGCCGTTGAATTGAAGTGCTCAGTGCACTGTAAATAAAAGTATGTAGTTTGTTTATTCGCCTTTCAAATGGAGAATATATATGGAAATGCGGCGCCGCAAGCGGCAGCCGGGTGGCCCTGGCAACCCCGACGTATGCGCAATAAATCAAACTCTCGCTTTGTAACGATGCCTGTCTCTGATTTATGCTGCCCTTTGTACATGACTGCGTGTGTGCATGTGTGTGTGTACATAGATACACACATGTGTGTGGGTGTGTCTGACATACAACTCAATAAACGGCAGCGGGCTGTTTGTCGCTGTGCCAACAAAAAGAAAAATGTCACCAGCAGCGGCAGATATGAACATGATGAGAAGGCACAAAGTTGTCACCCAATGCCAAAGGTCGCATATGGTACATACGTGTACTCGTATCACCTGCAGCGCGTTTGACGGCAATATGTGCCCAGCTGGGATTCTCCTGCTTCTCATCTCTCATCGCCTGCTTTGATCTGGCCAACAACAAGGTCATCGTAACCTTGGCCATGTGGAGGAAAAAATCAAATTAGTTTCATACTTTTACTCTATTAAAAACTCCACTGGAGTGCAGTGTATTTCATCAGCGCTCACACAAAAGGTTAAGGCTTAATTAACATAGCGACTGACTGTCCGTCGTCGCCGGAAATATGATAAAGAATGCAAAAATGCCAAAGGTTTTTTTTTAATTATCTTGCCCTTTTTCCTCTCTTTATAAGACGCAGCACCGCAAGGCTAATTAACTGACAACAAAAGAAAGGGCGCAAAAAGAATAATACGAAATCCTTTGGGAACATGGCGCTATACGTTACTGTAGCTAAGTACATGAGGGATTAAACGCAGTCATAAATCAATTTATTTAGCTTACACAAAACTCTTTCGTTACACTTTGCTTTGAAGAGAGAGAGAGAGCGAGAGAAATGCGACTTTAATTCACACACGAAAGTCAAAGCGGAACTTTCACTTCATTTACTAAGAACTCCAGTATTTCCCTTTCCAGTCTTTGGTATTTTTTGTGCAATTCATTTGTGCCAAGTAAGGGGTGTGTGCTTTAGTGGCTGACTGGCTCTTTATTTATTGTGTTTCCCTGGCTTTTGTGGAGAGAAAGAGAGAGAGAGAGAGACCTGCACGTTTTCTGCTAAATGTGAAAGTTGGAAACTTCAAATGGCACAAAGGCGCGACGAGCATTCATTAGCTCTGACTTAACACAATGGACGAGGCCAAAGGAGCCATTGAAATGAGGCGGGCGGGCAGGCAGGAAGCCGTTTGAGACGCTCGTAAAATGCCGCTGCAATTGCTTAAACTTTTGCAATTACAACTCAATAAGTAGCTCATTATGACGGACTCCTCTCTCTCCCTCTCTCTCTCTCTCCATCTCAAGTACAATTGCCCGGGGCCAAAGATTTCTATAATTTCCCATAATTATTTCAGCCTGAGTTTTCTTTTCAGCTGCCGTCTGTTTATTGTTTATTGTACACTTGAAAATATGTGTATTCATAATTATTCATAGACCGAGTTCCTCGCCTTGCTTGTGCCTGTGTAAACATTCTCCTTGGGCAAATAAATACTCCGCACAGCAATAACAAACAAATATGAATATGAATGGAGGTTCAATTAAATAAACGTTGGCGCTTTTATTATCAAAAGTCCGTAAACAGCGTCGAATGGAGATTTAAATGCACACTCCATGTTCCTATAACAACAAAACAAAACCTTCCCCCCGGCGCACTCGATATTCACTTTGTGCAGCCCGCATTTAGTTTCCCATTTGTTATGCACTCTGTTCGCCAGTTTAGATATACATACGTGTGTGCGTGTGTGCAACAGACCTCGATAATTAGTGTATTTTCACGCTAGAGACTCCAGTTTTTGTACCTTATGTGGGCAACAGTGTTTTTATTATACTTCCACAGCACGAAATGAGTTTGCAATGTATATTTTGTTTACAGGATATTAACAAGTCAGGCAATCAGAAGTAATTGTCCACTTGTGACCCGTACAAATTGCAGTGCGTGTCTGTTTTTCATTCTGCATGTCAGTCCACACTAATTTGCTTGACAGCCACATCTATTACCTTATCTGCCCTTAGGTGCTGTCAATGTGATTGAACAGATTAGATAGACAGTGTACTGCAAATAGAAATAATACAATAGATTCAATAAATCACACGGAAATTAACTAACAGAGAAAGAATATAGATATTGTAAAGTGTTGCCAATTGGGATTCAATATAAAATATGTTAATAAATAATAGTGTTGGGTAATTCTAGTTCAATTTGAGGAATACGTTCGTTCGTTCGTTTAAAATCAATGAACTAGGTCGATCATTTTTTAAACTTGCTTAAAGACAGACCTAGTTCGTTCATTTTGGTGAATAGTTCAATTTAGTTCGTTCGTTCACGAACGACACAACACTATTAAATAATATTGACAAATGAGAAAAGGTTAACTGAATAAAAGAGTATGCAAGAAAACAATTATTTCTATGCTAATTAAATATAAAATTAGTGTTCGCTCAACAATGATGTGAAATTTATAATTATAAAACTATAAATTGAGGACCAATACACCTTTATACACTTGCAGAGATTGTATTCAGTGTGTCTAAAGGTTTTTCCGGCAACTGTCGATTTATATATGTCCTTTCTGTGTTTTTACTTATAAACAAAATCTTTGTAATTTTACCAGGATTTAGAGCCAGTAAATCATGGCAAATATTTCTGTATTGTAAAACATAAAACTCGTTTAAACTGTTACTATAAATATTTAGTATACCAAAACCTGGCCATCAATCAAGTTTTTATAGAGAAACTAGAAAATGGCGAGCAATAAATGGCTGGAGGGATACAGTTCGTGTTGGGGGCTTGTCAATTCTGCGGATAGACAACTGAATCGAATACAATCAAGAGAGTTGCAACTGTTTGATTCGAGCAATTCAACGTGGCCATCGGCTTTGGCAGCTGGTCAATTACGTGGAATTTTCCATGAATTTTCAATGAGTTGCGGCGGGTAAATATTTGACACAGAGTCAGAGTCGGAGGTGCGTTATAATGGGCAGCCAGTCAGTGCGAATGACTTGACTTGAATGATTTTACTTTGGAAAATCAACACAATTAAAGTTTCAATTTATAGAATTGAACTCTGAACTTTAATCATGGCAACTTGCTTTTGAAATGCAATCGAGTGTACTCGATTGGTATTTTTAATGTTCAACAAACACAAATAATTATTTATTTACTTCACTTTATTGCTCGAACTTAACTAGACCTGTCACCTGTTGATAGATCGTTGTCCTTGTCTTTGTCTACTCACTGACTTTAATTTCATTAACGAACAGAAATGGAGAAATCCCTGAACTTGACACTTGGCCCAATGGCAAGTGTCTCTGGTAATTAATTCACACATCCAATTTGAAGTAACTCACTGACTAGCACACTGGGCCAAAGGGCATGTGCGTAAATCTCTGCACTCCTTGAGCAGCAAATGAGACTTCACTCAAGTTAATTAGCTGACATGGCAAGTTCCATTCCATCGATGCCACCCGACAGGCGTAATTTAATTGAATGTCCAGCTGGGGGCAACTCCTTGTCGTGACTGTCTGCATGCGACGCATCCGCATGAGGCAAAGTGTGCAATTTCCATGGATGACTGACAAGCTTGTACATTTTTAATACCCTCTTCAGTGAGGTAGAAGAGGGCATTAATGAAGAACAAGTCGAAATAAACATAAGCTCATTCATGCCAAATTTGATAGACAGACAAAAACACATGGCTCAATCGACTCGTCTTGTCATTCCGAACAAGAATATGTACACATTGTAAAGTCTGCCACGCCTTCTTCTGCATATTACATACAGTTAATATTCCCTTTATTGACTATTTTAAATTGATAGGTTTAATTACCTGAGAGTATCTCAAAGTCGACTAAAGCTTTTTGTTTCACTTTTTTTTTATTAATTTATACATAATTTTAATTGCTTTTTATTTGCCCGATGACAATTGAGATGGAAATCGCGTTGATTGTCAGATGCGCTGAATAAATAACCGAAAATACAGTAAATGCCAAACGAAATGAACTCCAGAACAGAACCAGCAGAGCAGACAATAGACAATCGATGCAGAGTGTCGAAACCAATAATATTTTCGTCGAATTTCTGCATAGAATACTTCAGCAGCAATCCTATTTCGTAGATTTTTCCATTTATTTATGCAGATAATAGTATTAGAGCAAGGCAGCAAAGCAATTGTTTGCAGTTTGTTACCATATCAGAAATTCACACTAACTGCAAACAGTATTTTGCCTTATGCTGCTTTTCAAACTTTTATTTATTCGTACAGTTTGTTCATTAAAGTTTGCCAGTTTCGGCATAAATGAAAAAGCCGATTCGAATGTTAGATATGTGAGAGTACAGGTTGAACAGGTTTAGAAAGCACATGTATCATACATAAGAATCTAGTGAACACTTTACCACTTTGGTACTTATCTATCGATATGTTGTAGAAGTCTCCGTAAACGAGTATATTATATAGCTTCACGCTCTGATATTGAGATAGTTAAATATAGGAAGAATTTCAACAACTTTTTAATTCATATATCCGAGAATATTTATTTATTAATTTATTTAAAATCAACTATGGTCGACTGTTTAAAGTAAAACAATTAATTTAATTTGTAAAAATAAGAATTAATCAAAAAGAAACTAAAAAGAAGAGAATTTAATTTGAAATTTTTTGGATTCGAAATGTTTGTAGATTGCGTTACTTTTGAGGCCTCTTAAGTTTCTAAACAAAATATACAGTGCCGCTCAACTGAATAGGTTTGAAAAATCTTTCTCACATTTTGTTCTCTTTCTTTGGTCCAATTGCGTTTTTTTCTATCATTTTTTTTTGTTTTGAACCTTCAATTGCTTACTTATTATGTGCAAGACAAAAGTAACGGGACAAATGCAACGGTAATTCGGAATTTTGCTTTCACCGTGAAATTCGGTCAATGTGTGCACTTTTTTTGGCTCATCTGAATAGGTTTGACACATTTGACTTCACTTTTTGTTTGACCGCGTGATTGGAAAGAGTTGAATTCTTTTGGTCAGTCGACTGTTTAAAATAAAAAATAAGAATTAATTAAAAAGAAACTGAAATAAAAAGAAAACAATTTAATTAGTAATAATTTTTGGATTCAAAATGTTTGTATATTGCGTTACTTTGTGAACGGCCTCTTATTTTCTAAACCAAATATATTTTATAGGGTTGGAGATCTTCTCAGCTGTGTTGTAAACTTCTTCCCCAATTTATTAGACCCTGTGCAAGGGCATAAAGAAAGAACATTGTTGGCAAAAGCCTAAGCAAAAGTTTACCTTTGCTTTGGTCAATGTCTGTAATGACAGACCCGCTTGGGACCTAGACTAGGACGGGCCATTGTCACTCATGTCCTCAGAGCTCATTGTCATGCAAATTGCAGAATTTTCTATAATTCTATTTTAAATCATTCACACAGTACAGTTCTTGCCTCTGCCCTGCCTCTGCTGATGGTTTTCGTATTGACATGTGGCCAATAGACGAGGGAGCAGCTTGTGTGCGATAAGCTGTGCAGGTAATCGAGGCAGTTGTTGCTGCATGAGGGAGTGCCGCTCTCAAGGGTCTCAGACTGGAATTTGAGATGCTTCAGCAGAGAGTGAAGAGTGGGCACAGCCGAATCCGTGTCTGAGTCCGAATGCGTGTCCCAGTCCTCGTCCGAGTCCCTCACAGATAATTTAGCTTGGCTTTGGCTCGAGTGGCTTGCATAATATGCGAAATTTCATTTCATCACTTTTGTGGCTGCTACGGCCTTTAGTTGGGGCATGTATGACCATGCCAGCTGCACTTGCAACGCTTTGTTGCAGCTTTGACTTTGACTTTGCGTGGCACAAAGTTCGCTTTCTCTGTTTATGTTCATGTGGCTCAAAATCAATAGACGCTTTAAAGCATAAAACTGTTGCCATGTGGTCACTGCAAATGTGTGTGTGTGAGGGTGTGTGTGTGAGTGTGTGTATATGCTTAATAGCATGTACTCACTGCACTAACAAACTGGTGGCGACGACGCATTTGCAGAGGCATTGAAATCAAACGGCGGAAGTCGCTGAGTGGCAATAGAACGAAATTAGCTCTTGAATGCCAGAGGGGGGAACGAGGCTAAAGGGCTTGCGGGCTATCGTTGTTGTTGTTGTGGCTGTCACATGAAGGAAATGAGGTCTACACACACACACAGACACACTTTAAGTGCGCCTCAGTCTATCTGTGTGGCACGGATATAATTTGCCTCTCAATCAAATCGGAAATAGAAACTGGAAAATTGACAAATGTCAGTTCGACTTTTTCCCCCTTTCTGCCCTGGCAATTTGTTCACTCATTACTCATTCGCCCCCATTAGTTGTAATTGTTTTAATTACCGATTGATCGCACATGTAAAATGCAAATACCTGAGAGTAACTTGCCACGTTGCATGATGCAAGTTAAATACACTTTTAGTCGGCTAAAATTGCTTAAGTTTTGCATAAAATTGCGCATAAATGTAAATGCCAAGTTGCCCCACGCACAGATGTGTGTACGTGTGTGTATGTGTGTGTGTGTGTGTGTGTTTGTGCTCACCTTAACCCAAATGTTGGCCAAAACTTTGCCCGCACACGCAAGGGAATAGAAAATGCTGCTAGCACACACACACACAGACCACAGAACTGCATGAATACATTCAACTTGTGCTTGACAGTGCTGCACAGGTACACGGTAGTACGTCAAAAATACTGTACTCATTTTTCACTGTAGAAGAAATGAGTACAGTAGCTCAGAAAAAAGATAATTAATTCTCATTCATCAAAAACTAAACTGTTTTTATTATTGTTTCACTTGCCCTTTTTGAATGCATTCATGCAGGTTTCTAACGCACACTGACAGAGCGTTGGTACATGCGAATAAAATGGCTGCCGACGCTGGCGTCGGCCATTAAGTTGATGAGTTTAAAATTAGAAATTACCAGCGAGAGTTGAGCTGAGTTGAGTTGCGTTGAGTCGAAGCTGTAATGAAAAAGAGCCTCGGCACAATTGCTTGGAGACGACATGCAAAGGGTGGATCAAGTGGCCCAGTTAAGCTCCACAGAAATTCGCTTTAATTCAATTTACAATTTGCATTGCAGAGAAAGGCAGCGAGTTGAGTGCATTCGCTGCTGATTTTAATGAGCTGCAAACTTAATTGTGATGAACTGCATTCCTGACTGATGATGATTGTCCTTGCTAGGCATTGCACACTGTGAGACCTTCGCCGAGACACGCACTGTAGGCCATCAGATGGGGCACCGTGCTCTGCTCGTAGACACCAGTGAAAAGATGCGACCAGGGACCGGAGGCATAGACCAGCACATCATCGCCGCCATGCGAGTCCATGTCCAGTGGCACACCGGCTGGGAACTCATCGTCGGAGGCACCTGTGATCACTGTAGTTGGATCAATGCGTTCCTTCTTCTCGGCATCATAGAAATGCTCGTAGCTCGGCCCGTTGGCATAGCTCAGCACCATGTGAGGTTTGCCATCTTTGGCATTGCTCGGCGCCTGGCCAAAGATATCAGAGCCGCGATACTGCAAGAGAATGAGAAGAGAGAGTCTTGTAATCCAGAATAGAAGAGTAGTTGTCGTCCTTACCGCATATCCTGAGTACGTGAAAACATGTGAATGGTCGGCGGTCACCACCAGCAGCGTGTCCTCCTCGCTGGTCAGCTCACGCGCTGCAGCAATGGCCTTGGAGAACTCGATGGTCTCGTCCAGTGCCATGCGCGCCTTGTTGTCGTGATGGGCCTGATCGATGCGGCCGCCTTCGATGAACAGAAAGTATCCCTCCTCGCTCTGGCTCATGTACTCGATGGCCTTGCGCGTCATCTGCTCCAGCGTGGGCTGTGTGGTGCTCTCGTTCGTCTGCAGATGGTACAACATATGATCGTCCTGGAAGAGGCCCAACAGACGCTGTGGCTTCGTCACATCCACAGCCAGCAGTTGTTCCTCAGTGTCCACATAGACGTTCTGTGCATTCGCCTGCTTGAATTCCTCGATAAGATTCAGGCCATCTGTGCGCTTGCCCCAGTCAGCCAGGCTTGAGTCCACAAAGTTCTTCCGGCCACCGCCGAGTATCAACTTCAATTTGCTGCCCACTTCCCCGCGTGCCAGCTGATAGGCAATATCCTGAATGCCCGAGTTGCTGCCACAGTCGCTGTTCACCTCGGCATCGTTCTCCCAATCGCGCTCCGCAATGTGCGCATAGACGCCGGCTGGCGAGGCATGAGTGACACGGGTGGTGGTTACCAGGCCAGCCCATTTGCCCGCATCCATGGCCCACTTGGCAATCGAATCGACGTGTGTCTTCTCGTCCAGCATCACCTTGCAATCGGTACGCGGCACTGCCCCATTTACGCCGATGGTGCCCTCTTGACCCTTGACACCGCACAGATAAGCCGTGGCTGTGCACGCCGAGTCCGGCACAATCAAGTCCACGGAGTATGTCTTGGCTAGGCCTGTGTAGGGGAACTGCTCAAAGGACAGCGACTTCTCCTCGCCACCCAGCAGATTACGCGCCGCCGAGGTCGTAGTCACTCCCATGCCGTCACCCAGGAACATGATCACATTCTTGGCCTTGCGCTGATTCAGCTGTGCCGCCAGCTTCTCCTTGACGAACTCTGTGCCCAGCTGACGCCAGTGCTCTGTCGTCTTTTCGCCATCCACCAAGCGCGTCTGCTTTGGTTCCGGCATATCCGGATGCATCATTCGTTCGTGACAATCCTCTGGCCTGCGACTGCACTCGGGTGCCGCGGCGCCGAAGCTGCAGCAGCTGAAGAGCAGCTGAAGAGCGATCACGATCGCGACGTTGGATTGGAGCAACATCTTGTTGAAGACTGTTCTGCCAGCCAGTGGTTAACTGTAACTAGTCCAAGTGCGCTGCACGTCTCAGTCACGATTAAGATAAGGATAAGATTGCGGGCACGGCAGTGGATCATAAATACGTAAAGCTGCTAGCCAAATAATCGACGCGCAAAATCAAATGCGCCCCCACTTTACCCGTTCCCCCTCTCCATCTCTTGCAATCAATCCCTTTTTCCTCCACGCGTGCTTATATTTATGACGGGGCAGCGACGACAACAAAGTTTATAGGTTTATTATGCTTCGCGGACTGGTGCCATAAAAAAGCACGTGAAATGTTGCATGTGTAGGAAATGAGCTTCGCGAGGAGTGGGAGGGGAATGCCCAATTGCAGGCACACGTAATCAGCTGCTCTTACCCATCTTGCTCCTCCCCGTTTCCCATTTATTTTACTCGTTAAACTTGGCGGCCATTGCCCAAAAGCTGATCTCCAAGAGACCCGCATGAAAGTTTTATGTATTCTATAGTAATGGGCAGATGAGCCACAGGGTATCTACCAGTCTGCCTGCCACAACAGGTAGAAAGTCATTTGAGGCCACTCATGCGATTCGCAAAGGCCAAAGTTCACACACAGCGAAATGCCAAAGTGTTTGCAATTGCAAATCAGGGCTGTAGTAATTATTATAGCATTATCTTTTCCTGGCAATCAGCTGGCGATATGAGCTGAGCTATTCTTGCTAAATTTCACTTGAATTGCAGATTTATTATTTAATAAAGTAGCCGAAGAATGAAATAAAAAACGAACACGAACAACACTTTAATCAGTTTGCAAACTGTTGGTGAAGTCATGTCCAACTTTTTTTTGCCCGCCTTCCTCCCCCACCTTTCTATCTTATCGGGCTAACATTTTACGATTTCCAATGCCCCTTGAGGCAGAAACAAACAACTTGTGGCATATAACAAACCAAAGCAAACTAAAGTTTTTTTTTCGTTGGCTTGCGGCTTCTGGCGCTGTGCCAAATTTAATGAAAACAAAATAAAATGCTGCCTGCTTGAATTATTAGGGCTGGAGAGCCCTTCGGTCACTTCGGGCGGTCTATTATGCTCTCTGACTTGGCCAAATAATTCATTTCGCTGTGCTTGAACAATGCGCATATTTACGGGTGCACTGTGCGTATACGTAACGTACGTATTCTGTCAGCAAACAGCTGTGCACTTTACTATTTTCATTGATTTTGCGTTACTTTATGACCCAGCAGGGGACAAACAGCACACCCCTTATCCATTCCTCCCCTTGGATTGGCTGATTGTCACAGCGCAGAGCGCAGTTAATGCCGCCTAATAAATTCCGAGCGTTATTTCAAGTGTCAAGATTGCGGCCATTTAGTCGAGGCGAGACCATTTATCAATCTCGTCGTTGCTTATGGCAACCATGAATAAGAAGCAGCAGCAAAGGCAGAGTGAATAAACAAGTGTGTGTTTGTGTGAGTGTTCTGTCTTCAATTAGACGTCTTGCACTTCTCCATCTATAAAACTCAATATATTTATAAATTCAAACAAGTAAAGATAACGTAGAAGGAAGAAAAGTGAAGCAGAAATTTATTTTAATGTGTTGCTGCGTGCGAATTATTTCGAAAAGTGATGCTGTTCATTTTCAGTGTTGCAAGGCAGCCTGCATTTATCGATAATAACTTAAGTACCATATATTAAACGATATTTTGGTATGTAATATATACTATGTATTTTTATGCGCCAAAACGAGCATGATACGGCAAGGCCTGGCAACTTTATCGAACTTACAACAGTGTGTGTGAAGCTAATGTCGCAAGTGAATAAATTTGATTTAATTTGCATTACAGCGCACATCTCTTTAATCTCCTTCGTTTTAATCCTTTGCAGGCAATTTATAGCCATACCGATCATTGAGGAGAGCAGCTACGAGAAGAATGTGCATTTCACTGTGCGCATCGGGGCACCGGAACTGGCGCCAGGTAAGTTGGCAACACAACAGACACAACATTAAAACTCGATTTGATGGCACAGACAGAGACCTTCTTCCTCCACTCCTTCCCCTATCCTGGGCAACTTGCCCTGTGCTACTACACACTGTGTCTGGGTGTGTGTGGATGGATGGGTGTGAGCAAACTCAATTTCTGCTAACCAAATTACACAAACTTACATCAAACTCGGCGCAAGGATGGAAAACAGGCCAAAAAATAGTAAAAAAAAAAAAAGGAAGAAAAGCTACTTTCGGCAACCCGAATGTTCTATACCCTTGCAGTTGCTTAGCTCCTATGAATATTGCCATAGCTATATATATCTTTATTGATGCAGTATTATAATTAAAATAAAATATATGTATATCAAATTAGTATTGATGAGCTTAGTTATTTCTATGATCAAAACAAACAAGGATTATTCCTATGACAGCTATGCAATATATTTAAAAATAACAATAATCGGCCGATAGTATGTTTGGAGATGTCTCCAAAGCTGCATTGCAAGCTCCTTAACAAAATGTATATGCCCTCTGCAAGGGTATTAAAATGAAATAAAACGCACCGAGACTGTTGTCAGTTTCTATTATTTTTCTTCCTTGAAAAGTTGATAGTTTGTCCCAGACAACAACCACAGCAAGAATAAGCAATCACACCCACACACACCCTCAACACACACCGTCTGCCTTACACTCTCCTAGCCACAATATCACACGACAAAATGGCGAAATTGCAATTTCGAATCGATGAAGAGAGAGTTAGTTAGTAAGCCTTAATATCACATCACTTTGTACGGTGGTTTCCTGGTATACTTTTTGGTCTTTTAACTTGTGTTCTTTGTGCTTCTAGATAACGCTACCTACCGTAAGAGTTAAATTCGTTAAATTGTGTATTAATTAATTCTATTTGAATTGAATACGAAAGCAGAAACGAAAATGAGAAAAAGAGAAATTTCTAATTGGTTGAGGGAAGATCGGGTTTCCTAACGGTTCCTTAAGTTCTTAGCTCACATTTTGTTAATTCCTCAATTTGCAGAGTGCGGAAATTGCGAAAGAAAAGTGCAAATTAGTAACAGTAATTTTGGAGTCCTTTAGCCGTAAAAGAAGTAACAAACATCCCCAAATTAGTTATGTTTTCGCATTGGTGTTGTGTGGTTTTTCTTTTCCTCTAGCGACCTTTTCTTTTTTTTCTTTTCCTTTTTATTTTTTGTATTCTTGTTGTTGACTAGGTAACGGTGGGCGGCAAAAATCATAAGAATACAAATATTTTATACAATCCGAATAATGAACCTTTTTTCTTTGAAGTAATTACATTGTATAGAATGTTCCGAGAAGTAATTGAATTTTATATTGATTGGTTTACATCGCACGAAACATGCCCCGCCCACTCCACCACCTCTTAACAGTGGAAATCACCAGTGCATTCGCCCAGTTTTGTAGCCATTTTGAAGTTGATTCATTGAAATTAGTTTTTGTGGTAGCTCATTTGACCAGTCTGTACCCCCTTCCATTCCTCATCCCTTAACCCCCTTTCCATGCACCATTCGCAAGCGTGAAGTTCTGTATTTGATTTGAATTCCACGTCATTATTAATTATAATTAATCTCATGTATATGTAATATTTGCAACACAACAATAATACTATTATTAACAACAACAACATGCAATAATCTTAACGCAGACGACACAAATAAGGAATCATTTTTCCATCGATTTTTTGGTAGGTAAAAGTAAAAGTATTTTTATGGCATCTCATTTGCAAGTGTTCATGTTCAGTGCATAAGTGAAAAAGAGAGAGAAAAAGAAAGAGGACACCAAAAGAAAATGTAAACACAATCAGAGAATTCTCATCAAAAATTTCAAAAAGTTGATTTTGATTTCATTCATTCGGCGTCAGAGCATCCCAGCTTCATCGCAGCTTCCTTGCTCCATCTTCTTCTCATCGTTATAATCATGTTATCCCGTATGTGTGTGTATGCTTGTGTGAGTGTGAGTATGTAAATAATGTACCTCGTATTGGCATGACACTTGTGAGCTGTAAACACACAAACGAATTGCGCTTTTTCGACGCAACAGCCGATGCACTTGATAAGAAATAAGATAAAGATTTATCCAAGAGCTGAGATTAGTTGAGAGAGCAATCTTCGCTGGGTTTCGTCTTCAATTGAAATACAATTAGTACAATTAATGGGATAAATGTTGAATTCAAAACATAAAAACATCCTCCCATGCTCGGCGGACATGTACACACGTATTTCGCGCTTGTGCCCGCTTCTGTTGTTGTGTGTCCCGAACACGATATACATCATCGAATATTCGTATCGTACTGGCATAACGTATTGCACATATCGTATATCGGGGTATATCGCAATAAACTTGCATCTACATCGCCAAAAACTCAATCGATTTGTAAGTAATACGCACTAAAATGTTATTTGAAATGTTATTAAATGGATCAATTTGTGTTTTTGTGTCTTGCAATCAGGGCCCGAAAGGGTCCCTCGATTGTACAATAATACATACTCTATATATTGAGTGCCAAAATACTGTTGATTTTTGTGAACGATTTTTGATTTTTTTCGAATTGTTTTCATTTTGAGTTTTGAGTATTAATGGATATCGATGTGTTCTACTGTTCATATATATGTGTGTGTTAGAGCCCCCCATCGAACACATTTCCATCGACAACCGGCTAAGTCTTTTGAATCGCAACAAATAACTATCGTAATCGATAAACGTAACTGAATTTGGCCCCACTAAAGTAAACTAACTGAACCTAGCAAATGAATTGTTGTTTCTCACAAGCGAAAACTCTTTGAGAACATTAATGAAATAATACATATGTATTTTGCTTGAATAATCCCAAAAAAAAAAAAAAACCGATAACACTTGTAACTCTTGTACCACCTCGCAACGTAATCGCTGTCTAGAAAATCACTCCGGAGATCATACTCGTGAGTCATCATTATGTCTGCGTTTTATACTTGTAAACTCGATATGCATTTGCATGTGTCTTCGTATTATCCTCAGTTCTCTTGGTTCTCTGATATTTAGCTATAAATGTCTTGCCTGTATATATAATCTTGTTATTCTACTATTGTTCAAACTGCATTTAGAGTAAGTCAGTTATTCCTCTTTGCCTTTCTCTACCTGTCGTGTATCTTGTAGTGTCGATCTCTCTCTCTCATACTCTCTTCCAATTTGTAGACTCATTCTCATTCACTGTGTTCCATAAGGATCTGCAATTCTGTACACTATTGCAACCCTCAATGTTTACGTTCCCCTGCTTGCATTCATACTTACATCTACCATATACTAATAGCCCTACTTGTTGTTGTACCTAGCGAAGTAAGCGAGAGAGTGTAAGAGACTGCGGCTTGGGCTGAGGCAGAGAACTTACCTGCCTGCAGACCTGGCACAGTCTTCTGTTCCTTAACAGCGTGACTAATAAGCTTTACCTTAACCCTCCCGCACAGACGATGAACTTATAGAAAAGATACAGGAACTGGAGAAGCGGCCAGTCGACGAGCTCAACGACTTGGAGCGCATCATGCTGATGAGTAGGCCACGCGCCGGAGAGATTGATTCCATACAAGTTTTCATCCGTGAGAGCGCGGAATTTAAAGTGAGTGATTTAAACGAATTAAGGGGCAAGCACTACGTTGCGAAGGCAGTAATTACGCTGTTGCATCACTGCAAAAACAGGTTGCCACAGGGCATCGAGTGTCCGTGTGTTATGTGAACTTCGAATGGCAAACTAATTGTCATTGTGGGTGAAATCTGTTTCTGGCGTGGTCAGTTTCCTGGAAATAGCAGTTCTCGTTTGAGCACGCGTAACATATCTTTAAGCTGTGTTCATTTAACATCCAACTTAATGCATTCCACAGGCTACCGTGGACAAACTTATGGCCAAGGCAAGAACGTCTACACTGGGCACATCAAGCTGGAAGGATCAGTTCAAGGGTGCAATTATTCTCTCGGCAGGTAAGTGCATCGCTAACATCCTCTTGCCTCAGCCTCTGACACAGAATCTCACTGCAGACGAGTCACAATTCGATGGCCTCGAATCGGACTATGTGCCAACTTGCATAGACTATATATGCCACTTCCTCTCTCTCTTCTGGAAGATCCTCTTCGCTTTTGTGCCGCCCACAGGTAACTCTGCCGCAGATCGCTGCGAAACTTGCTACAAAGTATTTCACTTTATTTGCAGATATGTGCGGCGGGTATTTAACCTTTGTTGTTTCGATATTTGTCATCGGAGTGATTACCGCTATTATTGGTGATGCAGCCACCTACTTTGGCTGCGCCTTGAACATCAAGGACTCTGTTACGGCCATCTGCTTTGTAGCCCTTGGCACCAGCATACCAGGTAAGCAAAGGAAACACTCTTTATACTCAAAGAACCGAACTTAAGATACATTCCGGGTACTTTTCAGATACATTTGCCAGCATTATTGCATCCAAGCAAGATGAAACCGCAGACAACTGCGTCGGCAACGTAACGGGCAGCAATGCAGTCAACGTGTTCCTTGGCATCGGTCTGGCGTGGACCTTCGCCGCGATTTATCACATGGCCAACGGAAGCACCTTTAATGTTGAGCCGGGCACGTAAGTACAGAAATCATCTTATACTCCCTATATACATATATCTCAAGATATCTTTACCTTTCTTTAGCATTGGCTTCGCTGTGGCGCTTTTCTGTGGCGAGGCAGTGATCGCCATATTCATTATGATGTACCGACGCTTGAATACGGACATCAAAGCCGAGCTGGGCGGACCCTCGCCCTCCAAGTGGATACACGCATCGATTTTGTTCATACTCTGGATCATTTATCTGACCGTCAGCACCATGGAGGCTTACAAAATCATCCGAGTCTAAGCATTGATTGAGATTTAATGAGGTAAAGGCAGCTAGGAACAAACGGAAAGGGAATTTCAATTTATAATTCAGATATTTCCAAGCCGATCGTGTATACACAAATATACCTACATACATATATATTGTACTATCTCAAGCGTCGCGTGCATCTGCTATAACTATTTACAGACATTGATAATTCTGTGAAATGTATCGTGTTAATATTGAAAGAGAAAATCTTATGTTTAATTAACTCTTAAGTCGGAATTGTTTAAAAGGAAAATGTAATTATTGCTTACTGTAAATACAAATGCTGCCTCGGCCTGGCGAACAAGCAACGTGATCATTCATTACTAATACATTACTCCCATTACGATTATTCTTATTGTTCACATTATTGTTAATATGTATGTTACGATATATTCGAATCTCGATGCAATTAATGTCCCCCGCCCCTCCCTCATCATTGTTGTTGTTTGTTATATCAGTACTTAATAAATATATTACTATATAAAACTTATTGATAAATTATCAACTCGGAAATCATTGTTATTAACCTACGTTGAATATGTCTCGCCATTATTTGTCGTTAATTTAATTGATATAATTCTCAACTAAAGTAAGGAATATTTTCAAATATATATAAATATATTTATAAAATGCTTAAGCCTCGAGCAATTTACCTATTACCTAGGAATGCCTAGTAACTATCTCTAGTCAGAACACACACACACACACACATGCAAACTTTTAGGCATTGTCACTCAGCTACTTAGAAGAATTCAAGAAATACCAACTAAACTCACTAAACTTTACTGAACTAAACTCAACTACACTAAACTTTACTCCGACCAATCGAAATGCGGCACTTTTAGTACGACCATCAGTGTAAAATGCACTGCACTACATGAATCTACTTACTTGAAAGACTTTCATTTACTTTGACACCTATTGGAACGATAAAATAACGATAACGATAACCTATAAACTAGTGATTATGATTATGGATAAATGTTAAAAGGGCAACACCAACAAAAATTTGTTAAATGAATGTATTTTTTGTATAATGTTATTCTATTTTTTAATACAACATTTTGAATGGATCGCAACATAGAATACCTAAAATATGTAGCAACATGAACATTAACCTAATGAATATAAATTAATCGATAACTAACATACAACAACAACAACTACAAGGAGTATAATAACTACGATCCTGGGATCATGGACAGTACGGGAAGTTGATGGAAAAATGCGCCAAATTTAGGATTATAATAATTAAATTAAATACCAAATAAATTACGATACGATATATCCATCTGATACAAATGTTTACCGTTAAGTTATAAATAGTCGGGAAATGTATTTAATGAAATTATATATCAATGTTCAGTGTAAGCTTACTTGGTATACAAATTAAATTCGATTTTGAAATTATTTTCTTATGCTTTTCTTGCGTTCTCCCCCTTTTCTTAATATTTATACTTGGTATACCCAAAGACAGTGAGAGAGAGGTTCTTCAGTTATATAGTATGTGCGTACGTACGATATATGTACGGGTGCATTAAGATATTCCTATGAATTCGGTATATTCAGAATGATACTGCAGTTAACAGGCGAATCGGTTGAGTCGAACCACAATCAGGTTACAGTTGAAAGAGTCCAAGACACAAAAGGAAAGCAGTAACATATATATACATATATATAGTATATTACAATAGATTTGGATAATAAACGTAAGATATGCATATGATTAACTTGATGGCAAAGGCAAATAAAACGAGTAAAGTGCTTCCGACATAGAATCTAGGTACTAATTCTATATAGAGCTAGTAGCGGCAACTAGGCAATTGACAATGAGCATGAAAGAGTTCAATAATAGGCTTGTGGTATTACCGATAACATTACGATAAATCTTTCTTCCCATATTACTTTACTTCTTGCCTGAGTTCGTTTTCAGTTTAATAATCTTTCTTTTTATACATTTCCCTTGAGATTGGACGAGCAAATCGAATATTTATTAGTGTGTGTTATACAGTAATCGATAGTCTATACAACATTTGATGTTTGCTATGGTGTATTTTTGATTCGAAATTTTAATTACATTTATATAGGTATGCATAAGTAAAGCAAGTATATACATATACCATATATATTGTAGCACATATACAGATGAAAGATATAAGGCAATACGTTAAAGTATCTCGATAAAAGTCCCTTCGAACTCACTAAGATATGCGCAGTATATATGACTATTCAATACAGAAAACGAGGATATCTTTAATAAAGAAATATGCAGAGTTGGAATAACACAAACCGTATACACAAACATACATATGTAATGCTAACTATTCTCAAACAAGTTGAGAAATGTATCCAATCGAGTTTGGCTCGATCGGTCTAAAGTTAGAAACTAAGTCTCTCTTTGCTCTACATACTCGTATTTATGCACTTACATATAAACGAACTCGGTGTTTACCTACATACTACATACTACCTATACATATTTACTAGCGCATAGGCATAGTCTTAGGGAAGTCCCCCATGCATGTGTTATCAATGGTAATCCGAAATAAAATAAACGCAAAAAAAAAAAAACAAAAGAAAAACCAAAATAAACTTTACATTACGCCTTTATCTGCGATGGGTTCGGCTCAGGGCTTATCAGGGCCGGAAAGATTGTAATTACTGGGGTTTTATTATGCAACAGGCAAAGAGACAAGATAGAGAGAGAAAAAGAAAGAGAGAGAGAGATTCAAAAAGCGCCTACGCTATGATAAGCGAAATCAGTGCGAAAGCTGCAGACGGAAGATGAGCTACAACAGCGAGAGCAACAAGAGAAGAATAGAGACAGTGAGAGAGAGAGATAAAGTTGTTTACAGGAATCTGAAAAAATCAAGAAGAAGGCAAACAGCAATAAGAAGCACAACAACAGCAACAACAATGCAGCTTTGACAGCTAATTTAAGTTGAAACAAAGCGAAAAACAGTCGCCAGTTTCACGTTGTCCACAAAGCGTCGCATTCGTTGACTGCTCCACGGTTCTTCCTCTTCTACAGCAACCCCTACCGGGTCCATCTTCAGCCCCATTGCCAGTGTAGAGAAGTGTTTGCTATCCTCGGCCTCAGACAGACAAAGGGACAAGGCAAATAGACACACACAAATATGTCATGCGATGAGAGAACAGCTCTGCTGCCAGCAAAGCAAATGCACCACGAAGGACATCAACAACGGCAACAGACTGTGCAACAGCAACGACATCATCATCATCATCACATCATTGTTGTGCTGTCGGGCAAGGATGCCAAGGAATATGAACCCATTTTCACAACTGCTGAGTAAACGCTTTACTGTCGCATTTCATTAAAAAATAACTTCATTTGTTTTCGTTTCCCCCTCGCTCTCTGTCCCCGTCAGCTTCTCGTACGGCCTTACGCTGGAGGAGCTGCTACCCTTCGCTGCCGATCCCTGGTGGCAGTTTGTTCGTCGTCTGTGCTTTGCCAGCCTCTGGCTGACATTTCTACTGACCTTGCTGGCCTCCCTTACATTGGCTTACATCCAACACGATGAGACGCTTTTGGCATGTCGGTCTAATCGAGTAATTACCACAACATTGCTGCCCCTGCCCACTGTATCCCTGCCAGATGCCTTGCCTGGCAATGCCACTGTACAGCTGGCCACCTAATAGCATGGAGCACTCAACTGGAACTGGAACTGTAGCATTTGATAAGGGATGCTGCAATTGCACGCCTCGGATTGCATCAGCCACAGCTGATGGGCTTTCCCAGCACAACGGCTCTTCCCATTGCGATAAGGCGCGATTGTTGAGGAAGCAACAATAACAACAAAAGATCAAGTGATTTATATTTATTTATATAGAGTGTTTATTTGTTTACGATTACATATAGTATTTATTTAACGTGGTGATAATAAACTAAAGTGTTCATTTCACTCGACACTTTCTATTCAAAGTGATTAAAGGAATCTTTAAACCGATTGACAAATAAATAAATTTGGTTTATTTACGGAACTGCGCTATATAGTATGTAGGTGTAGGGTATTCACAGCAGTGTTGCCAGAATGTTTGAGCGAAGAATAGCTAGATTAGAAATTAAAAAAGCTGCATTGTATGGAGTTGCAAATAAAAAGTAGCTGATTGTATGAAGTTGCCAGTATATAAAAAAAGCTAGATGCAGCAATATTTTTGATTTTTCCCCGCTAGAACGGACGGAAAAATAGCTAAATTGGCAACACTGATTCACAGGTTGGAATATTCTATTTTGGAGGGTTTCTCTCTTATTGTCGCGGAACGGATAAGTTGGCTATCGATAATTAGTTAAGTAATTTGTCACCGATAGAGGGCACTCGGATTTAGTATTTTACTGTATGCGTTTTTATCGTTGTTGTAATTGGTCACATCGATTTAACTAAGAATTAAGCTACGCTTGGCGCGTCAGATCAGTTGAAGAGTTAGGGAAGATAAACTACGGTATGTAGACTTGGGACCAAATTAGGGTTAAAATAAGTAATGCCCTGCAAACTGTATTATTTCCCAATAGGAATAAAACACCCTCATTTGTCTGATGCCAATGATCGTTTAAAAAATTCCCTGGATATTGTCAGCGGCTCTACACTTATGTTTATAAATATTACGTGTGTACTCGGGGAAGAGTTGAATTGGGAATTTTCATAACCCGCACCAGCGACATTGGCTGACTGAATGCGGCCTTATGTAGCTGTGCTGCTTGCCTGTCCTCGGACCAGGGCTCAAAGTTAAACTCAAATCCCTCCAGTGCCACACAGTCCACGTCACGATTGCCATTCCGTTGTCGACGTTCCATGACATGTTGCCGCACTCGGTGAATGCCATCGGAATTGCGGCAGATGATGGCCGCCAGGCTGCTCTTGTAGATCTCCTCAAGTTGTGCTGCAAAAGGAGTTCGAATTAAAATCAATTGAATTCTATACATAATATATATATGTTAGAAGAGCCGCACTCACCTTTGGAGAATCTTTGCGGTCCCACTTTGCGCTCATACCAGTGCGCATCGCCGAGCTTGAGGCGCATGAACTGATCGGAGACTAGGCAGCTGAGCAATGGACCGAATATGGCGCCCTCTAGCGGCGCCTCACTGAGTGCACCCGTATAGACATCCACATCCTGCGGAGAGCTGAGGGAATAAAGGAACCAAAGTCAAACCGTGTTGACATGGGCCAATCGATGCATTACCTACTCGTAAATCAGTTTAATCGACTCCAAGGTGGCGTTGTCAACAATGGCCTGGGACATCTGCTCCCAGGTATCAACTGGTGGCAAATGACAGTGTCGTCGGAACACCGGATAAGCTGGTATGCCATGATCTCGTCCCCGTTGGATGTTCAATGAAACCAGATCCAGTCCACAAAGAGGAATATGATCTTCGGGAGTGCCCTCGAAAAGTTTCTGGGTTATCTCCAGTGAGAAGAATGGATCGACACGCAGCACCGGCGTATTCGAGGCTGTCTGCATGGCATGATCGATGCCATGGGGCATCCACAGGGAGAACGGGTTGAACAACATCTTGTGCAGCTCCATGGCCTCTGGCGTGCTGTTATCCCGCGACACATTGAACAGACCCGGCAGCAGAGTGTGCGCAAAGCGAAAGGCAGCCGCCGCAAAGCAGTTGGCTATGCTGGGATCCACGAGCGGATCGTATGTGTCCGGTGCGTCGATATTATGCCTGGCCGGCAAGAGACCCTTCGCCTCGCTTAGGTTGCGACCCAAGAGCACCGGCAGAAACTCATTGTAGGTGATGTGCGCCATTTGAGCACCAAGTATCTTCCGAGCCTCCTGATAGACACGTTCATCATCCCAGTCGGGGTTCAGCTGGTGCAGGCCACGTGCCAGGTAATTGTGGTGCCTTGCCCACAGCAGATGCATTGAGGTCAGCAAGAGATTCTCATTGGAGCGATCGTCGCCAGACTCAAAGCAGTATTTGCCCTGCCGTGTCATCTGTACTCGATTGCAACCATCCTCCAGATTCGATGAGATGGGCAGCAACTCACGTCCATCCTCGGTGATGTACATGCGAAGTGTTCCGTTCACATAGGTGCGCAGCTGGCGCTGTCGCTGCTCCAGATTCCCATACACCACGGAGGCATCAATGAAAGCCGTTGCCTGATTCAAGTGCTGCCGTGGACCGAATCTGCCAGTCGGAGCAGGAGCAGAGCGCACGAAATTCATGCAGCTAATGTTGTATTGATTGTAGTAAGGATCGTCAGGCAGAATACGCACAGGGAAGCATTCCGGATGCTGTTCCTGCTTGCCAGGTGCGCAACAATCGATCGATTCCCCCTCCTGCGATGTGGTCAGTGAGGTGGCTGTAATATCGTGATCCAGAAACTGCCCGAATACGGCCAACATCACTGTGAAGTTGGAGTCCGTATCATAGCTCGCTGGATGAATGTTGAGGGAGACTTGTCTCGCCGGTGGCAACTGGCCCGTGTGACTCTGCCTGGGAGCTGCAATGCCATCGGCATAGTCCGGTGCAACCATACGACGATAGGGCACCATAGAGGCGCCATAGATGCGTGGATGCTGCTTGTTGTTGCACACTCCCGTGCTGCGTCGATAGCGCGCATTGAAGTCACAATCGAGCCGCAGCACAGTGGGATCGGGTAGCACAATGACAGGACCGCGACCAATGTTACTGCGTCCCGGCAACTTGCTGTAGTTGAACCGCTGTGCAATGTCCAGGGTTGCATGGTTCTCCACATAGCCCCGACGCGCCAGCTTGCGTGCCTCGGGATTTGTGCTCAGGGAACGATAATGTCGAAATTGTGGAGTATTTGTCGCACTAGGCTGCAGTCCCTCCTCGAGTATCTCACGATCTCCCAGCGCCTTGATGCCTGCACTGACTGCCTGAGCCCCCTCTTTGTTGGCCACCCTCTTGTCCGGCCACAGCGCCCATTCCGCGTCCGGTTCATCTGGTATAGGTGATTTGATGCCAGCCAGTGTCTCCTCCAGTGACGTCGTCCCATTTATGGCCAAGAAGAAGCTGGGACCGTCTTCGCCGCTGCCATCGCTGATGTAGCCGCTGCCGCTTAGCCACAGCGCCAGCAACAAGGCGGCAATCACAGTCACTCTGGGGGGCAAGAAAGTGAAATTAACTTGCGGTTAATACGCACACACATGCACATACTCGTACGTGTACGTGTTCGTTGCGGCTGAGCGGCACACTAAACGCTAACAACAGCCCATTAAGCGTATCACATGACAAAGCCGCACAGCCGGATAGAATTCGCCAGCAAGCAAATTTTATAATCCCTATAATTTGTTTTAATTGCCAAGGCACTAACGAAGGCAGCTGCATTGAGCTGACCAGGCAATAAATATACTATGACACTATTATCCAGATTGTTTCAATTTAACAAGATTCAAGCATCTATGAAAATTGGTTAAAGTTATTTTTAAGATGAAGAGTGAAAGTGGGTTCAAGAAAACACTTCTTCTACCTTTTAAGCTAACTTAATTTTAACCTAACTACATTTTAACCTGATTACCTTTTAACATAACTTTCTTGTAACCCGACTATCTTTTGATCTAACTACCTTTTAACCTACCTACCTTTTAACCTTACTACCTTTAACCCTACTACCTTTAACCTTACTTCCCTTTAACCTAACTTCCTTTTAACTTAAGTTCCTTTTAACCTAACTAATTTTAAACCTAACTACCTTTTAACCTATCTACGAGTACATTTTAGCCTATCTACATTTTAGCCTAACTTCCTTTTAATAACTATCTTTTGACCTAACTACATTTTAAAAGGTACAAAGAGGCGTGGCACACCACATTGAGTATATATAATATATAACATATATACTTAATGAGGAACCGAGTCGATTGATCCAAGTCCATCTGTCTGTCTGTACGAACACAAAGACCTCAGTTATTATGTCCAACATAGACATTAAATTCGACATCAAAATTCAGGTATTTTTAATATTAATAACCTAAAGAGCTTTTGTACCCATGCCAAAATTGTCGCTGGATCGATTAAAGTTATCACTCTTATTTTAAGAAGGTTCCTTGTCTGGTGTCGAACATCTCGTACGGACCAACGTCGTCGCATTAATTACTATTCAGTTATACCATACCATAATTTAGGATTATAAAGCAAAGTATTCAAATCAAAATCGTTTGCTTAGGCCAACACATGAGTAGATGCATTCTACAATTTACGAGGTGTGATTGAACAGCTCTTGAGCGATGCCCATGTGACGGTTCTTTTGGTCAAACTTTAGCAGAAAATCGCCTTTACGCCTCTCACAACCAAGCAAAAAATAAGATACACTTGAAAGTTGGTACAGATGTATGGGAAGAATGTACCAACATAACATAAAAAAAAAATCGAAAGTACAATGCCCGCGAAATTTGCAAAGTCACCTCACTTTTTGAACACACCTCGTATGTACCCATCTTCCAAATTACAATATGCTCGGACAAGAAAGTTACTCAAGTAATTAATATCCATTCAAAAATTAGACACAGGCTAACATATTTCACTGTAACTTTCTTTACTGATTTCTGCACTCACATAAATGTTATTGTTATGCAGCACTGAAACTGTTTCATCCTGGAAGGACGCGCTCGCGGAGAGACGCCGCCAGGAAACACATAGGTTGGTCCCTGATAGGGCGGCAGGGCGACATAACCGGAGCTGCTGGCGGTCAACGGCGTTGTTTCGTCCGTCATGATCAAAAGACAACTGATGAGCAGCAACTCGGTAAGCAAGCGTCCGCGACACCAGTTAAAGTTGCAACAACACTTGGCGGGCTTCAGCTCCGCTCGCCACACTTGAGTCACTTTCGCCGGCAGCGTGAGTCGCATGTTGCCTGACAAAGCAACTTAGTTTATAATATTTTATAATGCCGGCGTTTGAGCTGCAGAGCCCAACAAGGCTGACAACTGTCCAAGAGCTCCACAGACTAAGTTCAGAGTGTATATGTGTGTGTTCTCTTAAAGTAGGTTTTAATAATTGGCAAATGCATATAATGTTTACAATTCCATATCTTCATGTTGCTTAAACAGATCTCCAACATATTCGTAGGTTAGCTTCAGCAAATACTGAAACGATTTTTGCTGTGGCAGATCGCCCAGTTCGGTGCTGTCCAAGAAGTCTTCCATTGGTGGCAGGAAGTTTTCGCTCTCTTGACCCATAAGCTGCGAGAGCTCAATGATCTTAAAGAATAACAACTTCTGTATATAGTCGACAGCATTGTTGGGATCATAGTCGTTCCAGTTATCTCGACGTATCGCAGCACACCAGATCTTGTGCCTCACATCGTATGGCTGTGTGACATAGTTAAGCAGACCCAAGGCCTTCCGGAATTCGATTTCGGTGGCAGTATCGTTCTCCTCCGCAATATAGAGCTGTAGATAAGATAAGAAAATTCATCATTAAACATTTCTAGCACAAGCTTTGGTTCAATACAAACATTTATAATCTCCTCCGGATTGAGCACTCGCTGATCCGTCGCATCAAAGCCAAAGTTCTGCAACACGTCATGGCCCAATTGCGACTGATATTCAATAACTGTCAGTTCTTGATTGATTTTCTCAACGTGTGCCGACATGTCAGACGCCACGGCCAGGGCAGCTAACTTGGCCAGCGAGAGCATCGACTTTTTGCGAGCCACAAATTCCGTCTCACATTGGGCCAAATCAAAGAGCACCTTGGCCGCCCGCTCGAAGTCGCCGTTGAACATTAATTGTATCCAGCCAAGTGACGGATGATCGCGCATGAATTGCGCCAATGCTGTCTGGTTACCCTTGAAGCGTTCAAAGACCTCGGCATGACGATTCTGCCGCAAGTGCCAGTTGATGGCATATTGCGAGAAATCGTACTCCTCATATTTGCGAGTATACTCGTCTAGACGATCCTTATCCTCCGTCTCATCGCAAATGAGCACCAGGCTCTGAAAGTCTAAATATTTCTCAGCCAACTTGGCTGCACACTCATACTGTTGATTTCTGACTATAATGGAAAGAATGGAATTAGAAACTGTCCTCAAATTCCCATATCACTTTCTACTTACTGAGCACAGAAATAAGATCGAAGCGCTGAGCTTCAAATTGTTGCTGCAGCACTTGGAACTTCTCGGTTCCCCGAACGCTGTCCAGATAGTTCTTGCGCCCCTCCAGCACCATGTCCATCAGCTCCAGTAATTGATGATATAGCACATGTTTCAGTTCCGATTCGCTAACGCATTGAGCGCCATAACGCACACTAATATCGATGAGACGAATCAGTGCATCATGGATACCCGAGCAGCCTGACATTGCTGTCCACGGCTGATTCTCCTCCATTTCCGTTTGCAGTTTAAAAGTGTTGGCATTTTGTTCACGATACATTAACACCTGGCTCAGGGTACCGAGCACAACTGTGTTCACGTCGGATATGAATTGAGCTATTGCAACAGTTGTTCGATTTTGATTTGCAACCCGATCTTCGGTCATATCCACCAATGAATCATAGATGCATTGGAACTTGCACAACTTCACATAGAATATATCGTGTGCGGTCAGGTTTCCGGTTGGCTTCTCATCCCAACGAGCGACTGTCACCTCAATAGCCTCGTCGATTAGCTTGGGCATTTTGGTCTGCAGAGCCCGCAAAGCTGTGGCAGCCACAATCTTTTCGCTGATATCACTCAAAATGAAGCTGGTCGATCTGAGCACGTTGCTGCCACAAGGTATGGCATTCAGCTGCACATGAAAACGAATAAGAATGAATTAAGAGAGGAATAATTGAATAGTTTTAACTGCCACTCACCCTGTCCCAGACACCACAGAAGTGAAGGAAGTCAAGAAATTGTTGCAGGGCGATGCTCTTATCACGCAACTGATTGATGATCTGCATGGAACGCGAACTACCCAGGGCATGTCGATTGCCATCGTATTCCTCAATAGCAGATTGCCAGCGCGGATCAGCAATGGGCAGATCTTCAGCCAAGTCCTCGGCAATCGTGATGACAACTCTAAAAGAGTAAACATTTTTATGTATTATACAATATGTACTTTATACTTTATCAAGTCCATTACCTATCTAGCTTGTAGGCATCCACTGGACCCCCATTGGGATCTGGCTCGGCAACACTTTCCATTAGATCGGCAATGATTGTGTTGACCATGTTGTTGTTGCGCTTCAGACGATACAAAAATGCCGCTTTCAGTTGACCAATTTCATTGTTAAGCTCAGAGTATACATCATCCGGATCCAGTTGATACATTGGCAAATTGTTCATGCTGTCGCCAAGCACGCTCTGATCGTGGCCACTGAAGCTGGCATTGAATGAGAGGGGTGCGAACAGATCGGGAGTATTGCAGCTGCTCAAGTTAAGTAGATCTGTGCCATCAAAGTCGCTTGGTGTGATCGAAACCAGTCCATGTGTGCGACTAAAGAACAGTGGCAACTGGTTACAAACGGCGGCACTGAGGATTCGATCGTCGTGTAAATGAAACTCTATTTTCTCCGCCTCCATTTCGGCTGTTGGCGAGGAGTTTGACAATATCAAAGGATAAACCACCTTGGGTGTGTACAAATACATGTGGGAAGTGCCAACGATGATACGCACGCTGAGACACTCCTGCACCGTTTTGCTACTAAAGAACTTGTTAAGTTTCAACGGCGTAAAGCATTCCAGGCGCATATGTTCATCTTGTGCGATCGCCACGACTGAAGTGAAAATTAAATTAATTAATTAAGTTGCGAGAACAAAACATTACTCTACACTTACTTATGGCATAGTACATTTGTGGAGTATGCGACTGATTGACGGCACCCACAAGTATGTAGGAGTATCCTCTGACTAAGTGGAAGTCAAGGAAGTGCATATCTACTTCCACATTATCGTTTGGCGCTCGTATATTCCAGAACTTAAGTAACATCATCTCTCGTACTTTACGCAGCAGTTCTGTGTCTTCATATATCAAATGCTCCGTGTTGCCGTTGTTGGACAGACGCCAGCGTTGGTATGCACGGTCTGAGAGCACAGCTACGATGGTCTCGTTGTTGGGTGTATTCTTCTCGCATCCCATGCCCACCAGAAACTATAAAAGCAACTCAAATCAGTTCAGATCAGTCAAGTAAAATTTGTTGCAAGCCTTTACCTGATCTTTATCGTTGCCATTGTTCATGCCGATTAACATTGAAGCAAACTTCTTACCGAAACCACTAAGAAAACTTGTGGCTGGCTTAATGGTCTTGTGGTGCAACGTGTAGCGACCATTGGTGAGACCGACGCGTAGGAAAACTAAGGTGCAGGTGGAGGTGACAGCTAGATAGCCCTGCTGGGTAGGCAGATTCAGTAGCTGCACAAACTCCTGGCCAGTTAGAATGGACAAATCCACCGAATTGTTGTCATGCGCTATCGAAGCCCAGTAGCGCACATCGCCGGTGGCTGAGACAGCGATGCAGGAGGCCATCTGCTGTCCCTCTGTCTGGAAAACGCTGACAAGTTCACTCTTGTGTCCGATGTCACTGTAGGGCAGTGTCAGCTCACGACATTGTGCCGACGAGGGAGCACGTCTAGGCAGTTTGCCGACTCGAGGTGGTGAGCCTGTTTTAGCAGCATTTGGAGAATCCTTATACTGCCAAATCAACAATCTCCGGCCTTGCACGACCTGTAATTGATTCCGTGAAATATAACTACTTGTACACTCTGTCTTGTTTCTTCTACTTACCCAGGCCCAGCCGGTTTGGGTAATCTTTGCGGAAACTAAGCTTGACTGTGGTCCGGCAAAAGTTAAAGCCTCATTGACTGCCACAGGCAGCGCGTTTCCGTAGCTCTCCACCACATTGTAGTCAGATCTGATGCCCGGAATGGACTGTGTGGTAGACCGTGCTGATAAACTGAGTCGACTGTGGAAATTTGCAGATCAAATTGCACTAATGACAACTGTTTATGGTATATATATCGAAAGACTTACCTATTGCTCAAGGCTGTCTTCTTCAAGCTTCCAGGCAGTGGAGAAGGGTTCGCGTTGCCGCCAAAAAATGATTTGCGTGGGCCTTCTGAGGATACCGGCATACTCATTCGCCTCAGACTCGGCGATGATTCGCGCGTCAGTCCATAGACTTGCTTATGCATTTCAGTAAATTGCCAAATAATTCAAAGTACGTTTTTAATAATTAACAAAAAACACATGCACACTGAACAAATTTCGCCGGCAACAAGCGACCAACAGTATTAGCAAGGCTATCGATATCAGTCGAGAGCATGTAATCGATATTTCGACTACACTCGTTAAACAGTGTTGATAAGTGGCATTAGAGTACTTTGTTTTTGATTCAAAATCAGTTCGCTCCGGCGCGCTTGTTCTCGATAAAATGAACGAAAATCAAAAGCAACGTTCTAACGAACAGAGTGGAACGTGTTTGTTCTTTTAGTGAGCTTAGAGTTCAGTTGAACTTATCCAAATGATTCCAAACGACTTTCAATTGCATATTAAATCGTAAACAATCATCAATTGGTTGCTTACGATGGCCACCTGGACTCAAAACGCCCCAACAGGTGTCAGCAAACGCAGACGTTGGAATCTAGAAGGTAACTGTAAACTAAGCAACCTCTGAAACAACAGTTTTTAACACAAAATGGCACTGATTATATTTGCCATAGACCGTGCCTCACTGAACAAATTGAAGGAACACATTGCCGAAGAAGGATGCCCTCAGGTCCAATACGATTTGGGTAAAAAGCTGCTGGAGAATGCAATCGGTAAGTGAGTATGCACCATTTGGAATGTCATCCTAAAGATTTCAACTACTCCCAAGCAGAACCAAATGTGGCCAACGAGAGTCAGAAGGCTGTGCATTGGTTGGTGAGTGCTGCGCAACAAGGACACGAGGAGGCAGTGCAACTGCTACGCAAATGCTACAACGATGGCAATGGCATTACCTCCGAGAACGCAGACGAAGTGCGTCGTTGTCTGGCAATGACACCGGGCGAGCGTGCAGCACGCAAAGCGGCACGCGAGCTGTTCGCCTGTCTTTCAAATGGCAATGAACACATTACTCCTAAGCAGCTAGAACGAAAGATGCGACGAATCTACAATTTGCAGCGCAAGCGTCGTCGTCGTGGAGCCAGCACTGATGATACTTCGTCTTCCAACACAGACGAGGACGAGAGCAGTGAATGGGAGAGAGAGCCCTTGGAAGATGCTGCCACCATAGGGCTTGCGAATGTTGAGAGACGTCGCTTCATAACCGAAGCGCATCTCGTTTCGGCTGCGTCCAACTACAGCGCTGGGCGCATGCCGAGTGTGAACGAAACACTGACACTATCCGTGCCGCATCCACAGAGCTTAGATCATGTGCCCTGTTTCTACCGCATGATCTTCCATCCATTGGTCTTTTTTACGCTGCTCTATCACCGCTTCATCAATTTGGTTATTGCTCTGCCCGCCATGCTGCCCCTGAGCTTGCGCTGCAGTCTGCTGGTACTTCTCTCCTGGTGGAGCACCATCGAGGATGGCGGTCGTCAAATGCTGCCGATAATCAGTTACTATTTGAGCCTTGGCGTCATGCTGTGGGCCACTTGCCGAATGCTAAAGACCAAACAACAATTTGTGGACTTTCGGATCTGGTCGGGACTATTCCTCAGCTACGGTGACCACAACATTGAGGCGGAAATCTCCGAGCATCGCTTCTTGCGAAACAACATGAAACCATACTTGTATTACTTCTGTGCCTTCATATGCAACCTCATCGTGTATCCCTTGGTCACCGACGCCTGGCTGCCACATTCGGAGCTGACAATCATCTCGGGTGCCTGCACGTTCATCAGTCTGGGAGTATTCATGTACGCTTCTTCGCCTCTATTGCCCGACTGGCTGGTCATTGTGTCCTTTGGCGTTAATGTGCTGGCCAAGTATCCCTACGAACTGGACGAGGTGGTCTCCACGCATTGGCGTTTCCTCGACCTGAGAGTGCCCACCTTCTCATCCTTTGTCATTGGCAATGGCATCGAGTTTTGCCTGAATTGCCGTACTGCTCTCTACCTACTGATTCCTGTACTACTCGTCCTGCTGGCCAAGCGTTCCCGCTGGCATGGCGTCTACACCTATCTGATACCACATTGCGTGACACTGAGCTGGCTGCAGGTGTGCATTGTCACCTCACAGAGTGCCACTGTGTTTGGAGCCATGCGTGCCGCTCTGGGATTGGCCGGCATAGTGCTCTTCCTGCCCCTGTTCGGCATTGTTGCTTTGCTGGTACCGGTGTTTGTGGCCATCGACAGTCTGGGCTTAGCCAGCGAACACCTGCGATGGGGAACGACAGTCGTGGCCTGCTCTCTGGTGGTGTTGCTCTCCTGCGTCTTGGCACTTAACCGGGCCACTCAGAAATACATTACCATGCTGCAGGTAAATATGTTTATATGATCGGTTAAATTAAATGTATTCTCACACTTTGATTTCCAGCTGCTTGTGGGTCTTACCACCGCCTGTCTGCTGGTGTTTCCATACATGACATCAAGCATTAAGGAAACCCCTCGGTTCAACCCCATGCCCACAGTCTTGTCGTCAAAACCAAATGTTGCCCGACACCCGTTGTCCGACGTATTGCATTGGGAACGCTTCTATGAGCTCTGCGCCCATCCTGTCCAGGAGCAACCGAACAAAATCAAAGCCCAGTTGCGCTGTTCCCACCTCAATGGAATGCATGTTGCTTGGGAGGGCAGAGTTATGCAGCTTCAAATAGCTCGTGTGTCCAATATGCTGGAGGATATCGTTGCCAACTATTTACCCACTTGGCTGGGTAAATTGATGCGGTGTGTGCATGGCGAGAACATTGCCCAGCAGTTGCAATGCGATGTCAAGAACGATGCCCAGTGTGTTGAGTGGCAGCGGGTTATTAAGACTGTGGCTGCACACACTGGACACTGTACCCTGCAACGATGGAATCGCTATGAATACGAGCTGCTCGTTCACGTGTCTGCCAGTGGCAGTCTGCTTGCTCGTTCCACATCGGCAAGCGTCCTGCTGCGTGCTCATCATGACTTCGGCAACTTCACTCAACTGCTGCAGAAAGGCGACCGTGTCCTGTTCTATGGAACTTTGCATAACTCCCGCTTGCTGGGCAACAACGTAAGGGAGCACTACGTGCTGGGCTCCAGTGCACCGCCGCTGGTGGAACTGAAGACCATTGAATGCTTGGATTGCCAGTCTCCGGAACTGGGATCGGCAAGTATTCAGAAAGCGGCACTCACTTCGCCGGTGGATGCACGAATGCAGGATCTGATGCGAGGCATCAAATATCTGCTGAACGCCTTGCTAAGTCCACTGATTACATTCAAATAGAAGGCTCGATAATATACCATATGTAGCTTATATTAGATACTAGAATATAAACTGTTTTATTGTTAAATTGATTATTTCAATTACATTGAATCTAAAGAACGATTGAATCTGAGAAGAGGAGTCCGTCCTATTTTCAAAAAAGATAGTAATTGCTATAAAGTTTCTATGCATGCTTGCTTATGGTAGGTTAAGGTGAGGATCCCTTTAGGTGAAGTCGTTGTAGTGCATCTCACATGAATCCGTGCATTTAAAGAACTCTGGACATGCGTTAAGAAGCTGTACACCGGCGAGTAGAAGCTTACGGTGTCTTGGGTCATCAACGCCCAACATGATTAGATCACTATTTATTATCTGCTGGCAATGTATTATGTTCACATAGCCGCGCTCCTTAAAACTTTCAGCATAATTCTCCAGGGTGAGAAAAACCAGCCACTCAATGACTTTCGTTAAACACATATTATATTATTTATTTGTCTTGAATTATCGTTTCTCTCTTGAATTTTGACAGTCGCGCCCAATATAAGATGTACCGATACCTACTCGATACTTGCTGGCTAATTGAGATGTAATGAACTATCGATAAAATGCCATATGTAACCGAGCTAATTCCAGCGATAATTATTTAAATTTTTTTTAATTCGTGCAGTGTTAAAAAACAGTATTTTAATATATCGATCACGTGCACAATAGTAAAAGATGTCATCGTCTTGTTGTCGATATAGAAATAGGGAATGAACAATAGTTTTTATGGCTGACTGAGTCATTGTTATCGATGTATTATGACGCACCACTAGAACGAAGTGTATTTAAGTGCTGCAGCGCACAGTCGTCGAAACAAAATAGCAACACAGACCGACGAGTGCGATTGTCACCCACCTGAGCTCACTGTCACTTATCTACGGGGATTATTACAGAGAAAAATCGTAAGAAGTTACACGGACAGCAATACAGGCAAAAGTAAGAAGCAGCAGCCACACAATGATACCAACAATATCGAAGAAATACCAAAACGTGGTAATCAGCACGGGAAACATCATCAACAACGAAGTGGGACAGCGCAAGTCGAACGAGGAGCTCTATGACGGTCTGAAAATAACACTGCACAGTGACCCGAGCGCAGAGCGCATGGTGGTAGAGATCGATGAGTTGCACGGCCGCGTGCTGTGTGCCACACAGGAGCTGAACAACAAACTAACCGAAAATGGACGCAACGAGATAAGCATTGGTGCTAAGATATTCCTGAACAAGAACTCAACCGAATATATACATGAGGCTGTTGAGGCCCTGCTCAACATACTCAATGTGACGCATGTGGACAACGTGGTGTTGGCCTACCATCCGAATGTGTCGGCTGACGACAACCCGGTTGCGGTTGCCAGTGCAACGCGTGTGGCCACAACAGATTCGGAATCAGTATCGGCTTCGAGTACGCCTTCTTCTGCTTCGACGCTGAGAAAGTCACCCTGTTCGGAGGAACGAGTGACTGGCGAAGGCGAGACGGCAAGTAACTGGAGCCAGCGCAACGGTGACCAGGGCGTTGCCGAACTCAAGTTACTCTACAAGACGCTAGAGCAATATGCTCAAAAGCAACAAATCAAACAGTTGGGTATTGCCGATCTGGATGCCAAGGCATTGGAGGAACTGCACAAGTCGGCTGAAGTGCAACCAACCATTGCCCAGGTGAATCTGGCCAACTGTTGTGTGGTCCCAGCTGACCTGCAGGAGTTCTGCAAGGAGCACGAGCTGGTGCTGAACACTCACAGCGATCCGGAGCTGCTGCTGGCAGAGGAGCAATTCACTGGCCTTGCACCGGGCTACTCAATCGATTGGGCGTTGCGCTATCAGGTTCATGTGCGCTGTCGCGGAGTTCTCACTGCCAAGGGCTACATTGTTGGTGCCTCCAAGACGAGCGACTCCAATAAATGAGAAGGGACTGGCACTGGTGCCGGCGCCGGCCCCCGCGGCCGTATTCTAATGGCATAGTTAAAGCTAAGGGAATTTTATAGTATATAGCATGTGCATACACACACGAGTATATGCCTATAGTATCTGTGCATACATACATATCTACATATATACGTGCTATATATATATATATATGGGAAGTATATATGTGTGTGTGCACTACTGTACTTATTGTTTGTTATACAAAACCGAGATGAGAACGGAAAGACACGGCGCGAATTGGCGTGCGCGCTCTTCAATTCATTTGATTGTGAACACTTCTGATTTTTGAATATAAACATTTTTTTGTAAAACAACCAACAACAACTCGTATGTTTATTTATTTAAACACTGTTACGCTCGCTATCGACAGAGAGAGGGGGGTGGGTCTGAACATACATACAGAGTGTAAACGTACTTGGAAACCGGTTCGTCACACACTCGTAAATCAAGTATACGGCATGTTGCTGGCTCCATCGACGTAATCGCGGCAATCTCTGAGATTGCCTGCCCCGCATTAGGGGCCTCTGTGCCTCATACACAGTATGACCCCGTTGTGTGTGCATTGCTTCTAGGTCTGAGTCCCGTCTAGGCCTCTGTCTAGTGAGTATCACGTGGTTCGTTGGCTTGTCATTAGTTTAAATTAGTTTAATATTTTTGTGCGATCGAGCGATTGTGTGCAGATTGTGTGCCACAAAACAACCCATCGAGAATCTATAAGTGTTAAAAATATATTGCCGGAGGCGCAAAAGCCGTCATAAAATTAAAAAAAGTAACAAATATACAGTCCAAAACTAATGGCAATAAGTTAACAATTTATTTGAATCGTAATCGGCTTCCACTTCAGATTTATAGCGGTTATATATGGGGGGGGAATTGGTAGCGCACATTGTCAGTCGTTCTGGTGGAATGCAGCAGCAAAAGGCCTTGTTACGTATCATAAACATGAATGTGTGTATGTATGCATGTACACACTACATACATAGATACATGCACACACACAGACATATTCATTTGGCATTTAATTTCTAATTAAGTGGCAGCAATTGGTATCGTCATCGGCCCATGGAACCAGAGGCTTAATTACACCCACCACAGATGTAACTCTGTATGTGTGTGTGTGTGCACTGACCACTCATGGTGAAATTAGAAATATTTATATTCATATATGTACAAACACACGCACGTGCTTGCACACATAAATATGCACGCCTGGTACATTCTATATATAGTCCAGTTCCGAAAACCCATCGGAACAACAAAAGCATCTAAAAGTGAATTAAAATACGTCGTCATGACTTGCTACTTTCAATGAGTGAGCGAGACAGCCATATGATGTGCAAATGAAACAGACAATACGTTTATCTAGCGTGTTAGCTGATAGAAGAGATAACTAGCTATGGCACGAAGGGCCTGGAAGGTGTTAGGAATATTTCGTCACGGGAGTGCACGATGACGCATCATGACATATGCGATATTTCCCACAAAGTTATTAACTACATATTATACATATGATAAAAAGTAACTGAAAATGATATAAACCGAATGGAAGCTAATATACTCTTCTTGAGCTGAGCGGGTTATTTGTATTTTAGGTACTATCAGTAAATTGTGATATGATAGGAAGGCCTCGAAAGTTAAGAGCCTGCTATCAGTTTTACTTTGTGCCGGTTATAAACCGTAAATTGAGATTTGAATGCGCATAAAACGAATGCCGTTTGATTCAATGGATGATTGTGTCACTATACCATATATATGCCCGATTATACATGAGTACATACTCCGGTAAGATATTGTAAGGCCCGTACTTGAGCAATCTGCTCAAGAGATTCTATTTCTGTGCGCTTTGCATGAATAACTCTAACGCGGCTGATCTTGTTTCATAACTATTGGTATAAGTAACCGATTAATCATTCTAAGTCAGAGGAGTCACATGCAAATCGATCAATCGATAAATATAATCGAAGACTAACCATCGGTAATTACAGTGCAAAGCCCTCTTAGAGTCCTCCCAGTTGAAACAAAGTCCATAAAAGTACATTTAAATATAGTACATGTATGTGTGTATATATGTATGTGTATTGGAAATGACACCATAACAGTTATTAAGTCTTTATTTAAATTAATTGAATAAGTATTCTTGTTCTGTACCCGCATGACGCACGTACATACGTACCATATACAATACATTCATATATCCTTCGATCTACTCTCGTGGTTTCTACATTTATTCATTCTAAACTAGATAATCCTCACGTTGCGGCAACAGATGTCAATGTTGTAAGATACATACATATACACATGGTACTTATGTAACGTCTTTTGTTGTTGTATTTTACATAGTTAACACACACAAAAGTACACACTGAACCGATTAGGATTGTTTGACATGCAGTTAATTGATAAGAATGCAGTAATCGCTGCATTTGTGTGTGTGTGTGTGTGTGTGTGTGTGTGTGTTTGTCTAAAGACCTTAGGACTTATCTACAATCGTACAAACAAACATACACATTTAAATATGCAGACATCGTACAGTTATTATGCCTGGCTAGTACTACATTCGTGTGTGTGTGTGTCTTTGTAGGGTATACTCGTATTCGATCTTTTTTCACACCTTAGTTAACTAGTTAATTAGTTACAATTTAATTGCGTTATAATACTAATCTCACCATATCGCAATTGAAAGTAATGTTTCATTCTAAAATCCAAACGAACTCTTTACTTCGGGGACGGACGGTGACTTTTTTGACTTCCCAACTTGCGAATCGTAACTTAAAATTGATTTTGAATCGAATGTTTTCGTTCATTCGTTGTAATTTTTCATTTTCAATTCAAAACTGCAGGGGTCGGAGTATTGCGTCCTTTTGTTCATGAACGCCTAGCTAGTATTCTCTTCGTTGCCTGTTAGGACTGGTTGAACCCATAATAAAAACTTTATCAAAATCATTTCCCTTTTTTAAAATGAATAAATAAATATTTACAAAAAATTCATACACCTTCGTGTTGTTGTGTAGTTGGTCGACAGTCTCATCTCGTAAGATTCGATAGTTTCAAGTGCTTTTTTTTCCTTAAATTCTGGACTCTCTGAGCTTGTGCCGTCTGCATTTTGTTTTGATAAAGTTCAACTTGAGATTAAACAGAAATTAGGAAGGGGGTTTTTTTTTAACGTTTTTTGCAACTACGTTTTGTACAGCAAAGACATAGAGATAGTGAGAAAATTCGGCTAATTTACGTATAGTATTGTGTTTGGTTAGTTATAGACATTTACACACAGAAATACCTTTAGGTTCTCTAA
Organism: Zaprionus africanus; assembly: GCA_018151435.1. NCBI lineage: Eukaryota > Metazoa > Arthropoda > Insecta > Diptera > Drosophilidae > Zaprionus > Zaprionus africanus. The sequence goes on along the minus strand of JAECXB010002309.1, from coordinate 4,311,400 downwards.
ATTTGAGTGTATTATCAATGGACTGAGTGCTCGTAGACTCTGCTGGCCCGAAATGAGTGTCGTGATGGTATTTCAATTACAGCTAAGCACATGCAGAACTTACACACAGAAAAGCGAAAATATAGAAAAGAAAAACAGATAAAAACGAAGATCGAAGAATATTTGTGGACATACAGATACATATATAATCTATATCATAAATACAACAATGCATTATCAATGTCTCTGTTTTCATCAACATTTAGTTGTGCCAATATATATTTTTCAAAAATATTTGCATTCCATTCTAGTATCCGATACGATAGTTTTCATGCTTTACTTGAATTCGATATTCGCATATGTTTGTTTGTGTGTGGTTTATCCGATTCGATTGGTTGGTTATATCTATATCGTAAAGAACACATACATTCATACATGTACACATCGAGAACTTATACTTAAAATCATCGTATTTTATTTGATCGTAATACTCAATTTTGGTTGGTAATTTGCTTGCTTGATTTGATTTGATTAAATTAAACATTTAGATTGGTATTGGTATATTAAAAAATCCGTGCGCCTAAAAATGCCACAAAAATACAATCAAAACATTTTCTTTTTGTTTACTAAACTACAAAAATACATACATATAATACGAAAAATACATTTACGCAGCACTCTATAGTTACATACATATATCGTATATGTAAATCTGTGTATATATACTTGAATATTGGTGTAATTTGTTGCACTTAAAACTAAACCGTCCTCTAAAAAAACTAACAACAATCGATTTATGTGTGCGTGTGTGTGTGTGTGCTGTATGTACATACGTATGTGTGAGTGTGTAGGTATGCGTGGGAGTGTGTGCGTGTGTAAAACTATTCAAAATATAATACCATTTCATTACAATTTCATAATGTTTTGTCCTTTAGCATACATATGTAATTAATTCAGTCTAATTCGGGAATTGGTCGTCGAACTTTGCAAGAACCAAATAAAGTATATATGTGGGGAGCTGTATCTGTGTCTGTATCTGAGTCTGTGTTTGTTTAGAGAATGATTATAATCGTTGAAACTATCGATAGCAATGATGGAACTGTTGTTAGAGCCAATGGATACATTGAGAGTCGAATTATCAATTATAATCAAAAGAACTTTCTATGGAATCCACGAAACTATCAACTTAGTCCACGAAACTATCGATAGAGTCAACGAAACTATCGTTAGCTATCGATATATTCGATAGCTACACGAAAAGCTATCGAAACGATCGATAGTTACCATTCTCTATTGTGTTTATCTAACAGAACCTAGTGTCTACTTTCACTCCATCCTCTCTCCCTCCCAAGATGTTTGTTCCCTTATATATAGTTTCCACTGGCCTAGATCAGATGCGATTTGCGATTGGAATGCTCGATGGCGGCCAGCAGCTCGTGCTTCTGCCGCACATAAAGTCGACCCTTCTTCCAAGGACTCTGTAGTTGCAGTGGCTTGAAGTCATCGCGCAGGCAGCGCTCTCTGGCTCCGATGACAGCGACGAGACAGAAATTGTCCAGCATGTCTGCACTGTAGATGGGTCCCTTGCTGCCCTTCAGCACGGCTGCCATGTTCAGTTGCTTCACCACCAGATTGATGACCTCACGCGCTGTCGTCTTGGGCGTCACATGCAGCTTGAGGCTGGTGCCGCTGGCCAGGCCCGTATTGTAGGCCGTGTAGACCTGAATGATGCCGGCACCTGTGGAGCTCTGCTCCGCATTCAGGCTGGAACAGCTGGCTGTATCTTCCTCGCTGCTCTGGTGTGTTAGATTCTTCATCGACGATGCCTTCGATGTGCTGGTATTCGGTGGTTCATCGCTGCCAACCGGCTTCAGCTCCGGTTGCAGTGCGGAGAGAGAACTCTTTAGATAGAGTCCGCCCTCGCGCAGATTGGCACTGGAAGCGGCCTTCACTTTGTACTCTGCCGCCGGCTTGAGCGGCTTGTGCTCCAAATCGGTGGCAAAGGCGCCGCTGCCAGTGCGCAGCGATACACTCGATCCGGTTAGATATGGCGCCGAGCTGGAGCTGTGCACTGTGATCAGTGGCGTCGGAATGGGTCCAATGTGGGAGCTTGTGCGTTTGCGCTGTGCGGCAGCTGACTGCGAGTGACGCAGTGCATCGGCCAGCGTGTCATCGGAACGTGACGGAGGCAGCGCGAATACGCTGCTGCTGCCCTCAGAGGCGGTGTCAACGGCGGAATAGAAACTGCGTGCAGTGCAAGCGGAGCTCATCGAGTCGCCGCTGTTCTTCCGCAGCGAGACATCCGAGCAGGTGGACGCGGCATACTCATTGCTGGTCACCTGCAGCAGTTGTTGTTGCTGCTGCTGCTGCTGATGGCCTTGTTGTTGTTGTTGTGATTGCTGCTTCTCCGCAGCAGCAGCAACCTCGGCGAGACTTGACTGTTCCGAGGTGACTGGCGTCAAGGCGCTCAGCCCCAAATTCGTTTCAGATTTCGAGTGCTCCGGTTTACCCTGTCGCGCGTCGTCATCATTCGCTCCCGGTCCTGGCCAGCTGCCGCGGCCTGTCTTCGTGAATTTACTCTCCCGCACCGGCAACTGCAGCAGCTGCTGCTTGCCCGTTGCTCCTCCTACTCCGCCTCCCGCAGACTCCTCATTCCGCACATGGGCATAGTCGAGGATCTCCCGCATGCTCATGGCTGGCTGGGCGCTCTTATTCCGCGCATAGGCCACCACATCCATGAGCCAGCGCACGCTCTTCCACACCAGCGTCAGATTGGCGCTCAGCTCCTGCAGCGTGGCCAGACGCTCCTTGGCCGCCTGCAGTTCGCTGCTGGAGAAGGCCTCGCGATGCGAGTGTGTGGCCAGCGCCGTATCCAGCTCGAGAATGCACGAGAGTCGCGCATACTTCTGCACAATGGCGGGCTGATAGGTGCGCAGGTGAATCATCTCGAAGGCCTGAATGCTCAGGCTGGCCAGATCGTCGCGCTGCAGCAACAGCTCCGACTGGCCGGGCACAGCGACCGAGGACTCCACCGAGGGGCAGACAATGAGGAAACTGATGTCGTGACTGTGCTCGATCACCTCCACGTCGTAGAGCCGATGCGTGGCCATCTCCTGGCCGTTCTTGATGCTCATGCTGGCAAAGAGCCTGTGCATTGCATTGCTGAGATCGTACAGAAAGAGGCGTTGCACCTCTGTGGTCTGCCTGCTGTTGTCACTACTGCCGGGTGAACTGAAATCCAGTGGCAGGCGCAACGGATCGGTTGCACTGCGGTGCAGCGCCTGCCACTCCTCGGCAGTAATGTGACTATTCTCGCGCACCTTGCAGTGCGGCAGCACGTTGGGCGTCTTCACGGGCACCACAACTTGAATCTGATCCATGGAGCACTGCATCTTCAGGTAGCCCAGATAGAGGCCTGGCTCGAGTCTCTGCAGCGCCGCCTGCTGGTAGTACAACTGATCCCCAATGCTGGAGATGAGTAGCTCGTTGATGTTGTAATCCTCATGCAGTGCGCCTAGTTTCTTTTGCAATTTGGTCACCGGCAGCCAGCGAGAGTTGAGAATGGAAACCGCCTTCTGGCTCTTCACTGATTGTATGCACGTCAGCACCACTGTACCCTGGGCATCCTTCAAGGGCTTATAGTACAGCTGGCCCAGATCGGTGATGCCCAGTGCCGACTGCATCTGGCAGACAGCGGACAAGAGTTTGGTGCGAAAGTGCACAGGTGATGTCAGGTTACGTTCCATGTCCGAGCGCAGCGACTTGACATCCTCCCACGTGCAGGCGACCTTCATCAGCCAATAGTAATCGATGTGCAGGGCACTCGGAAAGGATTCATCGACCTCAATGACCGGCGGAAAGTCCTCGCTGGTCACCAGCACCTTGTCGTCGCAGTACACAATGCACGAGAAGTAAATGCCGCTGTGAATGTGATGGGGGAATATAATATATATAAATATCTTTATCCGATTCTCGCCTACCGTCTTAGTGTCTTCTGGAACTTGGATGTTACCGAGAACAGCTGCTTAATGGTGGTCTTCTTCTTCGGATTACGTCGATGCACGCTGCCTGGTTCCAGTGTCAGCTCAGAGACATCGGCGGGACGCGCCATGCGTACGGCGGTGAACAAATTATCCAGAATGCGCTGACGGCCAAAGAAGCGATCCTCGCGATTGTCCAGATCACGCCAGGCTGTGGCGAATAGAGTAGAAGTTAGATGTCGAATCAAGGATAACAAATTAAGTATTTTCGAATCTGGCAACGCGCAATCACAGCTTTAGTTAAACATCGATATTGATCTACTTGTTATATCGATACTCATTAAATTATTAACATTTTTTCAATATATCGATTGCCAGGCTTAACCCTTTTAAACTAAGAAATTTAATTTGCATAAATTTCAAAATTCATAAACCATAAATTATTTATTAATAAAAAAAATATCCCATATAAACTCTTATACACCATGGTAAAGAGGAGATAAGCTCATTTGGTTGTGATTATCTATAGATCGATATGTATGTGTATTTATCAATTTTAGCAAAATTAATAAATACGCAGCTTGGTTCTAGATAAGCACTATCAAAGTAAATACATGAATACATGTGAAACTACTCAAACTGAACTATGCGATTTATAGATTAACTATCAGACCTTAAATTATAATAACAATTCACTTTTTTATGACTTTTTTCTGTTAAATACTAAAAATAAGCCTATGATGGGGTAAGGTGAAGGTTTTATACTCTAGCTTATTTCAGGTTTAAAAAAAATTACTGAACTAGCTACACGTGTATGTATATAGTATAAAGGTTATTAATAAAGGTACAAAGATTTATAACATTGTTTATGTATTCGTTGATAATAATAATGAGTCTAAAATTCGACAAATACTTCATCATATCCTCATGTTTTACTGATTTTTCCTATGAAAGCTGTGGGATATAGTTGTGCGATTTTGATCATAATGGAAAAGTTGACATAAGTTATCTTTAGTTTTAGTTTTGAAAGACTAGTTGGAAGTAATAATAAGGGACTGGCAGTCGGACATATGTAAGTATCTAATTTGACTGTCTGTTGATGCTGATTAAGAATATATACACTTTATGTCTCATAAATGAAGATATTATACAAGTTCCCTTGGAATTCTTAAGATTATTGCCAAAGCTTATCTTGAGTTCTCCTAATCGTTCCTATCTGATGAGTAAATCGTCTACTTCTTCTTCTGTGAGTACTCACTTGAGGGCACAACGCTGGCGGGCACCGAATTGCGGTAGCTGCCCCATCCCTTAACATTGCCACAGGCGGCGCGCAGGAAGTACCTCCGTCCCTGGGTGAGTCCCGCAATGTGACACTGGGCGCCCATGGTGCCATGGTAGCTTATCCAATCGAGCAGCTCCCGCTCTCCCACCACATTGTTGAAGTCCGCACGCGTTGACCATTGAACTGCGGTTGACAGGAGGCAAAATGTCAAATCAAAACGAGCAAATCCGCGCCTGCGGCTGACCACAGTGCAGGCACAGTTGTTTTTGTTGTTGTGGTTTACCTTTGAATTTAGTGCCGATGGCACCCTCGAACGGCTCAAGAATCTGCACACTGATGGAATTGTCACCGGTGACATCGACCACAACCGAGGCAGGCGCATCTGGTGGTCGTGCCTGGTCCCAGCCCAGTAGCATGCGTCGCAGCCCCTTGACGCGACGTTCCCAGATGCCAATCTGTTTATCCACCTCGTTGCCCGTGCAGCCGGTGACCGAGGAGCCCGTATTGCCTGCATGAAATCAACGAGATTAGCAATGATAAATCCTTGAGAGAGAGAGAGACTGAACTCACCAATTATAATACTGGATATGGAGGGTCGCGATGCGAAGACTGGCGGACTAAGTCCCTCTGGTCCACTGAGATCATGTATGCGTGACTCGGCGTCTTTGAGCAGGCCATTCAGCTTCGTTCCAATGTTTTCCACAGAGACTGTAGAGAGCACAGAGTGGGATTAGACAAGGAACAGGCTAGAATTTAGTTTCACTACAACTTACACTGCGAACCCTCCAGAGCGCCGTGCTGCAAGAGCATTTTGGTCATGGAGCGATTGTTGCTCAGCACGGCCACATCGAGCGCGGAGAGACCATCTGTATTGATGCTGTGGAGGACAGATTGAGGTTAGGTTACTAATAAAGTAGGGGAACATTCGAAAAAGATAAGTTGGTCATGATCGTGGGATACAGCTAGACCCGCAATACATAGAACTTTATTTATACATATATGTATATTTGAACTCATCACTATATTGCTCTGTTGTAAAAAGAAGATCAAATATATGTATTGACAGGAGCTCAACTGCTAGTTCTTATCGATGGTTACATACTTGTATATCGATAGATACATATTTATGATTGTTGAATTATCGCGCTGACTGAGAAAAGGACAGTCACGAATAATATATATCATATAAATAAAATTACTCCTCCTTCCGCATTTACTAAATTGCTCGCTTTCATTTATCGATATTAAGCGCAAAAAGTTAACGAAACTATCGCAGGATCTAGTTCTTTTACAGCACTAAACAACTAAGCATCGAACTAGTAATTTAACTGTTGCATGGATTTGTCAACATGGAGCCTGATGTCGTTTTGTGTAAATTTAGGTTTGAAAATGCAAGACATACAAGAATTAGGTTATGTCCGTAATCTATAATCTTCTGCATATGATATTATTAATTCTTCTTGACCCCGCTACTGAACGAAAGTTAAAATGCAAGGATCTTCATTAGGCAAATTAATGAGAAAAAGTGATATTGAAAGATTTGATGCGTATTATTGTCAGCTGTAACCTCACCTGTTCACATCCACATCGGTTGACTCGAGTATGGTGCGTGCCTTCTCCAAATGCCCGTGCTCCACGGCCGAGAAGAGTGCTGAGAAAAAAATAAAGAATTCCAAGTTAGTTCCAGCATAAATCCAAAGTGATAAGGGATTTAGAATTTGCAATCTTAAGCCTGAATGCAGCAGGAGGAGAAGGGGTCGCCCGTGCCTACCATGTAAGTGTATGTTACTTTGGGTCAGTTTGTCCAGCTGCGCCTGGGCGAGCTTCAGCTGTTTCTTGGACATTTTGCTGACACGCGGATGCGGCGTATTGCCGGAGATTTTGGAGCGCAGCTGCACCGGTTGCCTATGCACCGACAGCTGATGTTGCAGATTGGCCGACGCGTTCTCATCGCCTGGCAGTCGATGGTGCTCCTCGCTGTCTGGCGATTGATCTTCGTTGTCGCGTTCGTCGCGCAACTTGGCGCTCTTGGGCTGCGAGTGCCGTGAGATGCAGAGCTGGGGCTGAGGCTGAGCCTGGCGGGCAGTGGCGGACATGTTGTGCTGTGCTCCCGTGCTATGAGGCAGCAGGGATTCGACTTCCCGTGGATCCCTGGACTGGCATGAAATCGCTGTGCGTAACTTGGCTACCGTTGCATGCTGCGTCAGTTGTTCCGACCAACGATATGCGGCGTTGCTTGCCGGTGGCGAGAGTAGCGGAGCGGGATAGTAGGTGGGATAGTTATCCTGGTTATTGTTCTCCCGATGATGTTGACTCTTGTCGCGTAGCCTAACAGGTTCGAAAATGTTGTCTAAGCGAACGACGAAGGAGTAGGGAAGGCAGGGCGAAAAGAAATCATAAATGGAAAATTAAAACAAAAAGCAAAAATGAATTGAGGTTAATTAAATGAAAGTTAAATAATATATACAAGTGTAAATAACCAGCAGCCGTATGTATGCGATATATACTGTATATATATGTAAATATATGTATGTATGGTATGTGTTTGTTTATATAATGCGCACGATAATTGCGGGCAATTGCAATTAATTAATTATTAAAGACAAATGCTCAACGTTGTTTGCTTTATGCTTCGAGTGACCAAGCCAATTACCTAGATTAATAATGCGCGGCTATTCAGCACGAATTTATGTGTTGGGTGTGTGTGGGGGTGTAAGTATGTTTTATGTGTATGTGTGTGTGAGTGTGACATGCATTCAAGCATCGTTAGATTAGACCGCAGGGCAGCAACCATACACCTGGCTACAGCAGCTAGTAGAGCCACCCAACCACTCCATCGCCCACCCCGAAGGCAACTTTTAATTATTGGCATTTATAGCATTTTACACAGCACCTCCTCCACCCACCCCATCTTCCCTCCACGGCCCTATTGTCCATTCAATTAAGCAACCAATTCCGTGACCATCTACAATTGGCCCGCATGTGGGTGGGTGACTGAGTGGTGTGCAGCTGATCATCATCATCATCGTCACCATCATCATCGCCGTTGGGTGGCTAACTTGCTTACCATCGATTGTGGCATAGTGTTGCACCAATGGAACAGCTAGTGCCGGAGATGCCGGTGCTCTAGCTGCTGCCGTCGTTGAGGCTGAGGTTGCCCCTCTCAACTGGCAGAATTTGGTGAGCTCGTTGAGCGTGTGAAACGATTTCTGGCGCACGAAAACCGCCGGAGAGCGCAGGCAGCTGCTCATCTGCAGCTTCTGCGGCGAATTGCCCTTCGCGTTGCTATCGTTCTGGTAGCATCTGCAACATTATACACACATACAGTTACATATACATATATAGATATAGTATACACGAGTGAAAAATCTGAATTTCAGCCATATTTATGTGTGCCCCCTTAACCCGCCGCCTCATTTCGTACGCGAAATAAATCAAATCGTATTTATGCATTAATATTTTGCGGCTGCCGGTTCGAATTCAAATTGAATGTTTAATTACGGCTTCGTTATGGCATTTTCGACCGACAATTCGACCTTGTGGCACAGTTGCAAACAATGGCATTAACGGCATTTATTAACCTACTTCGAGGCAGGGCCGCAGGGCGTTAGCAGCCACTGGCCACAGATTGTATTTGGTTTCATTCAATAAACTATGCAGTACTACAAAAATCTAGAGAGGTTTAAAATGGAAAACCTGCACAAAGGAGTATCCATTTTTTTTTGAATTTTATATCGAAATGTATAAAAAATAACTAGAGTGCATATCGGAAATTCGGAAGAGGAATTCAAATAACTAAGTCAAAAGATTAAAACTGGATTAGATGAATGATAGGTTGATGACTTTTTGGGTAGATTTACCTTTTGAATATTCACAAATTTGTAACAAACCTGAACAGTAACAAAAGTTAACAAGTTACTATATAAAACTACAAAAATATATCTAAGAACTCGAACAAAACCTTTAAAGGAATTATGAAATGAGAAAGACACAAGAAACTCAACAAAAACTCTAGAACAATGGACGATAAATAGATTATAACAACATGCTAAACATCATAAATGTCCACTAAATGTTCTTGATTAAAACTTTCTAATGGATATAGTACCACAACTGAACTTTGCCAATAAATTACACATTTATGGTTCGTTTCTCAAATAGTTTATCCATTTGTAAATGCCGCCACAGATGCGTCCCTTGTCCTCGTCAACCCTCAAAGAAAAGAACACTGTCTCAACACTTCAGAACAACATGAATTGTGCCGTAGTTCAATGACCGAGTTTCCACCAAAATCACAACAAGAGACGAAAACAAAAACTCCATAAAAAGTAATAAAAATTTGTCGTTAAAGAAACCGATTAAGTCGCACGTTTTCACACACTCAACTGGATGAATAGTGATAAAGATAAGTGTAAAGTAAACTTGATAACACCTACGACTGTTCAAGTACGGCATGGGTTTCCTTATGGTGGCTGTGCGCATGCGCGTCGTGCCGTAGATGCCCTGCGAGGCGTGTTCCGTGATGTCAGCCAGCACAGGATCAGTTGCATTGGGTGAATCGGTATTACTCAAAGTTCGCTCTAGATCCGAGTCCAGAGTGGCGTGTGGTGCCGTCTTTGAATATGTTTCGGGTATTTGCAGCAGTTTGCATGCCTTGCGGGGCAATGTGACGCCCACGGGCAGTGAGGACATCAACTGCTCGATGCCCACCAGCTCGTGATCCTGCATGCTGCTCTCCTTCGTTTTCTTGAGCGGCACAAATTCTCCCTTCACTTTGGTTGTCACAACGGCAACAGCATCGATTTCATGCCAGAAACGCAATGCTTTGACGACCTTCGATTTGTCAATGCCGATGCCGCCGTTGCTGTTCTTTCGACTGCGCGAATGCAAATGGGCGCGCAGCTTGAAGGGCGACTGCAGGGGCAGGGCGGGACTGTGAAGTTTGCTCTTCAAACGTCGCAGGGAGGCGCGTACTGAGTGCGAGCGATGCATTGCCGGCAGTTCATCCTCGTTCTCACTGTTGTTTTCCACATCCTCCTCGTCATACCCCGTTATCCTTCTCTTGCTTCGGTTGTTTTTTCTGTTGTTGTTGTTGTTCCCTGAGCTTGGCATATGAACTGCAGGCTCTACGACGTTCCATTATTGTGTTTATCTTGATTTGTTTAACTCGATTGTTTTATATTATAAACTATTTAACTGTTCGACACTGAAGAGAAACATTTTTGTTCGTCTTTTGTTTCTTTTTTTATTGCAGGATTTTCCGTAGTGCGCGTCGCCCGTACAAAATATGAACTGAGTCAGCATCGCGAAGTGATTCCATGCTCAGCCGGCCATAGGATCGAGCTCGTCTGCACTCTCTCTATGTCGCTCTCTCTGTCTCTCTTTCTGTCTTGCCCTGTCAATTTATTCCTCTCTCTCTTTAGCTCGCTATCAACCTACAATGTGCTGTGCTGTACACGGAGTACCTTCACGAGGGTTGTTGGTTTAGGTAGATCGCAGACCCTACGCTCTCTATTACTCTCCCGCGTTCTCTCTTGGTCTCTCCTTATCGAGCTGGTCTCTACCTACCCCCTGAGCAACTTTAGTGAAGCTGTGCAGGAAATATCATTCGCTCTCTTGAAACGTGCTTGATCCGCCTCGCTCTGAATACCCAAGGGTCTAGGGCCAGGGGATTCTGGGCTCTGTCTTAAATTTAAACACCAAGTACTCGTACCTGCGCGGACCTTTTCAAAGGAATTGCTGTTTAGTCCTGGGGAACTCGTTGAACAAATTACGGCGGCATTTCCGAAACAGTAAACCAAACAAATAAGTTTCCCCTGCCTTGTTGTTGTTGTTGTGGGTGTTGTCGTTGTGTTGAAATTGTGTGCTGATTTATCGAGCGTGCCCGGCTGTGGGCCTGTCAGCAGCTGGATTGGAAAAACAACTGTGAAAATGTACATTGGAATTGTCAAGTGACTTCTTGTGAAGCAAAACGATGCGAATTAGTCCAATGCACAAAAGGGAAAGCTAATTGGAAACCTTTTTGCAATTTTAATGTGCTTTCCCCGGAGATTCTTAAGAGACTCTCTTTGTCACTCAAGTTAATAACGTAGAAACATTAACATTATAAAAATGTTATTTAAATTTTGATGCTCAACTCAACTTGAAGTCTGCTAAACTTCAAACAAATAGGGTATACCGAGCTATAACCACTTAACATAGTTTGTTTGCGGTTTTGGTTTTGTTTTTGTCACCCAATTACATGTATTGCAATTTTGGGACGCTCCCAAACCAGTTAGCTCGTCCAGTTGGGTCTATTCCCCTGTTAATTTTAGATATTGTCTCATTTCTCGCATGCATAACTTAGCTCACTAACTAATAAACGAATTTGTTTAGGCAACACACACAGAAAACAACAATAGGGCGAATCGAAATTCATTTTGATTTTATCTTTGAACACTCTACACACTTTTGTGCGAGGTCAGTGCCGGCAGCGATGAGTCGAACTCTGCCAGAGATTCGAGTTCGAATCGCAATTCGATGTGACGCATTTGCTGTATCGTGTTAGAGGTCTAATTAGAGGGCATATCCAACATCTGAATCACGTGTATGAGTATGAGAATCGCCGAGAGAGGCTGATAAAACATGAATAGCGCTGTAATTAAGGTCTACAAAATGACCTTGAAAACGAGTTAAATGAACAGACAAAGCAAAACAGTTGAGCGACCATTTTGGAATAACTTTATTATGAAATTTCACAGTATTTTTTCACCGAAATTCAGTTTGGTAAAGTCAACAGGGAATTTCTAAGCTCACCAAAACTGTATGTTGAGATTGAATCAAGAATTTCTTAGAAATTTTATTTGTCATGCAACGCAGTTTCACACACAACGTCAACATCCAATACAATCAATTAGCTATGCCCGTTTAACGTCGCCCGGGCACGTTCCTTAATAAACCCTAAGCCATGCGAGCGATATTATCTCGACTCAACTTGACCCCAAACATGAGAACCCAGAGCCAAGAGACCTACTAAACTGTCAATTGTGAGCGTGCAATAAATAAAAATTACTGGTCCATAACGACGAAGAAAGCGCAAATATAAAGCGAGAAAGCACGACTGTGAGATATGCTTTATGCCATATATACTAAATATACTATGTTGTGAATAATTTAGAAACCTGAGTATCCCTCTAGTAGTTTTCTACACTGCCTACTTTGTATAACTACAGGGTATACCCGCTTTGTAGACAGGGTGTTAGGACATTAAGCTTGCAATTGCATGATAATAAAATTTATGAAGCTTCGCAGAGCTAAATTGCCAATGCGCAACATAAATCAAAGTACACCAACACAGGCTAAGTCAAAGGTCAACTTGGGGGGAATGCTAGGAAATGAGGGGGTTGAATGGGGTTCAAGTTGCCAGCCAGTTGTAGTTGCCCTGCTCAGCCCGAGTAGTACCAAAAACAACTTAATCCACTTAATAGAGGCGACAGCAGACACCGACGTTGATTGTAGGTCCTGCCCGAGCACTCAGGCATAAGAACAGCAAACCGCAGGATGCCATTAAGAGACAGAGACGGAAAGAGAGAGAGCTGGAGAGCGAAGGAGAGCGGTAGCTACCCGCTGTCAAATCGCATTATATTATGCCGATTTTATCTTGCATTTCGTGCTGTCATAATTGTCAAATCTACCACACATTAAACCCACGACGAAGACGAAGACGACGACGAGGAAGGCGACCACTGCGAAAGCATTTTGACTTCATTTAAATAAATTTGTCGCTTCCTCAATAAAAGCACCGAAAAGGCAAGAACTCTCTAAAGAACCTCGCTTCACTGGCTTTGTCTCCGGAGGAGGAGGCGTTGGGGTACTCAGTTTAAAGCTGAATAAAAAGCAGCAGCGCAAAAAGCATATTTTATGTCTCTGTAAAATATGAAATCGCATTACAAGCGGGACAAGTAGAGGAGGACAGAGCTGTAGCACTGTCTCCTTCCCTCTTCCCCCTCTCTCTCTCTCTCTCTTGCTCTCTCTGTCTCTCTGTGGCGCAGTGCGAACTTCAGCGGAAACGCCAATTGAATTTAAGTAACCAGACATTATGGATAGATAAATAGAAGATGCGAGTGGGAATGAGTTGAGCGAGGAACGGGGAAACGGGCCACCGAGATAAATCTTGCATTGGCTTGACCTTTGTCTCACAATCAGTCCGAGCATTTAATTTTGTTCTGTTGGTTTATTCTCTCTCTCTCTTCTATTCCATTGGCTTATTGTGCCAAATCAGAAAACTAATGTATTCATATTAATCAGATATGCAAATTGCAGCCGCGTCTCTCTTCGGCACCCAAGTGAGAATGTGCCAGGCAAAAACCGAAGGTTGACAGAAAAAAAGAAGACCCAAATAGATTTGATTACAACAGAGTCGAATATCGAATGCTCTTAGAGGTAGTTCACCAAAATTGACACTAAATGTGGTTATATTCCTGAATTATATGTAAATATATTTATATTGATAAAAGCAGATGCGCAGATGGACACACAGAGAGACAAACGGACAGACGTACATAGACAGACAGACAGAGAGATAGACATACAGACAAGCAGACAGGGAGGGACGATAGACATACAGAGAGACAAACGAACAGACATACATACATAGATAGACAGACAGAGAGATAGACATACAGACAAACAGACAGGGAGTGACGATAGGCATACAGAGAGACAGACGGAGAGATAAAAAGACAGACAGAGAAGAAGACAAACATACAGATGTATAGACAGACAGACCCAGAAATAGGCAAACAGAACGAAAGAAAAAGACGGACAGAAAAACAGACAGGGAGGGAAGATAGACATACTGAGAGACAGACAGACAGAGAAACACAAAGACAGACAGATAAACAGACAGACAGACAGGCTGTTGTGGAATTTAACATGACTATATCCCTCAACCAAGGTATAGTTATCCTTCCTGAACTCTAGTTCGTTGCATAGCTTGTCTCTCAGTTCATATACCCTCAAGACAAATGACTAGCCAAAAGGCAGAAAACGTTTGACCGCTGTCAGGGCGCATTTCCTGCCCGGGGAAACCGCCTCAACAATTTGCCACCCACTTTTCCACAGTTCCTTTTTGCGGGGCTGTGGAAAAACAAACACAAACACAAAACCAATAAGCCAACGTTTAAAATTATGCAAATCGCGCCCGATTTGCACAAAGTTTTCTCCATTTTTTCTGCTCCTCCACTGGTGACGGGTCAAGGCGCAAATCTGGCTTGCATAAAAAGGATTTTCAGTTTGATGTGGACTCTAATTGAAAAGTTGTGTGCGTTCTGTGTGTGTGCGTTGTGTGTGTGTGTGTGAAGGGTTGGCAAGCAAACTATTAACTTCGTTACACAATCCGTTCTAAAGACTGACTCTAACTTAATATAGAGAGAGAGATTTCCATTCCTGGAAGAATGTTGCAAATGTTGTGCGACTTTCGAGATAAACTAAATTAAACTACTAAGTAGGGCAACCTAAAGATTTCAAGCACATTTCTTTGACATTACCTATCCCCTATAATACCAAGTAATTTGTCTGGGTTATACTATATATGTTACGAAGCTCATGACGATGGCGTTACGCCCACATACCGCAAGTATTTAACTAACTACTCTAACAACCTATTTGGGTCACAGTCACAGTGGCGTGCAGCAGCAGCAGCAGCAGCCGCAACCGGGCAACATATGGGTATATGGGTTGATCAGCCCTTTGACCTTTGTGGGGCATTAAGTTCAAAAGTCGCACAAGTTTCTTTTTGCTGCGATACCATTTGACATATCTATGACTATTGCTGCCCATTTGCATGTGTCTCTATGTGTGTGATTCCGTCTGTTTGTTATGTGTGCTTGGCTGATCCGGATGTATCTCCCACTGTGTGTGTGTGTGTCGGGGTTCGCCATGTGGGCGCTACGTGCTAATGGCGCTCTTTCAGGCTAACCCGGCAACGTGACGAGCACAAGGAAAACCATCGAAATCAGAGCAACAACAACGAAACACATTTCATTTTCATTGTGCGATTTAAAAGATTTTTGATTGATTCGAGGCTGCTGTGCTTATCTGGTTTGTAAAGCGATTTCTTTGGGGAACACAACCTTTGAAAATTCTCTCACATGAGGTAACCGAAAACCCAAGACGGGTGAGGGGTTAGGTCAAAAGCCATGTCTAACGTTTTTGCTTGCAGACTTTTGATTAAAAATTCCAAAGGGAAAGCACAACAGATTTGCTGGCTAAAAACTCACGACTAACAAATGAGTGTTTTTTCGAGATGTACCGAACTGAAACGTAGTTAATTGCCGCCCTCCACAAAAACATCTCGCACTCCGACTCGGATCGGATGTGTGTGCCATGTGTGTGTGGGGCATGGGACAGGAAGGCAGAGTGAAACTCTAATTAGTCGCTGAGCTGTTGAGGAAATTGCAGAGAAATTGCTAGTTGACTACACACACTCTCTCTCTCTCTGTCTTTCACTCTGTTTGTCTCTCTTTCTTTCAGCTAAAGGTTTCCAGTGCAAGAAGGGGAATAATTTGCTACGTTCTCTTTCAATCAGTTTTCAATCTTACCGCGTGCTACCTTTGTTTGCTTGCATTGCATAATATCTAGACAACAAAAAAAACAACAACAAGCATGGGTATCTATCGCAGTGACAACCTGGTAACGGTTTATCATACCTATAGCATATACAAAAACTTTTGCTTATCAACCAGAAACTAGAAAAAAAACTTTTCGCTGTGTTCTACAAAAGTCGCTTTGCTTCGATAAGCGCGAAGCAACAACAACAACAAAGTGGGGAAGAACAAGAAGAAGAAGAACGGCAATAAATACTAAAAGTGGAGGGAAAACTTGAACATTGTGTGTGCCACAGCGAATTTGTGATGAATTACTTTTTAATCAAACATTTAAAACTTTTTAATAAGCAAAATAAAATCAAAATAAATAAAAGCCAGCGAAGAAAACTTTGCGGGCTGAGGGTCTCGTGGTCTAAGTGCACTTAAGTGCAGGTCATGAGGAGGAAAGGTAGGAGGAGGTGGAGAAGGGGGAGTGGGAGGAGGTGAGCTATAAGTTGAGCTTTAAGCTGTGTGGAAAAGTTTTTCGCCTTTGAAGAAAACTAAACGGAAAATCGAATCCAAAGTGTTGCAGTGATTGTTTTGTGAGAATGCACGCACAGCAGATACCCTATAAGTACTGAGTTGGTATAGATAGCATTTATAGCTTACGAATAGTATCGATACTCTCTTTAAAAATGAAGCTTATTACTAAAGATGGATAATTATATCATTCACATCAAGTTCATATTTTCTATCGAACTTTTTCCAGTTCCTATCGATAGTATCGATTATCATTTGAATACAAAATCTTTAAGTGTTTGTTTATGTTTTCACAGCAGATACTCTATCAAAAGCGTAGCTTATCACTAATTTATAGTTCATTTATATCAAGTTCAAGGTTTGTATCGATTATTTCCAATTCCTATCGATTGTTATTTAAATTAAAAATGTTGGAGAATTTATTTTTGAGAATGCTCGAACAGGAAATACTCTTACCTATAACTGAAGACCGATAAAGAACAATTACAATCGATGGAACTATCCATAAATATTAAACTTTGGAAATCAACTCATTAAGTTCGTTACAAATTTGTCAAGAATCGATGTAGGATTCACAGAAACTTTCAAAAAATCATCGGATCCAACATCGATAAATATACATATGTATTTCTCAACTATCCAATTTTCTATCAATATTATCGTTCCGTGACTAAATTCTTTTTAAGTTAATGAAGACATATCGAATTTTACATGGTATCCAACACGCAGCCACAAAGTAATGTTCTAAAAACTTTTGGAATTTGTTTTGAGCAACCTTGCAGCTGATCAATATTAATGGGAATTAAGGGGGTTTTTATCTATTCCACACTGTGTATTAAATGGTGAAAATCTTAAACAGTCTGTTAGACGGCAGCAAAACAGCAAAATATTATATATGTAAACAAAATACACAAAAACAAAAAGACAACAACAACATGGACCAGACAAAGATGAGAAGCAAAACAAAGACCCGTAAGGGGGTAACCCAAAGTCAATTCAGATGCGACTTTCTGGAAATGTGAATAAACTTTTGAAAAGCATCTGGCAAAACGTTGTGTGGCAGTAAAAAAATGTTGCAATAGTTCAAGTTTTTTTCATGGCGTTGCATATTTTAGTCACAAAGTTGCAGACAGCACAATGTCAGTGTGTGTGTGTGTGTGCGTGTCTCTCGCTCACTCTGCTGTGTATCTGTCTGCATGTGTATGTGTGTGTGTGTGTGTATGTTGTGCTTTTGCTTACCTGTTCATTGTGCGGTGTACTTAAAATTGCAACACAAACAACTTTAATGAAAACGACGACGACGACGACGACGACGTTGACGCTGACGACGCGGCGGCTACAAAACTGTGAAGACAACAACAACAACAAAAAACGGGTAGTGGGAGGGGGGTAAATCAGGTAAGTAACGCGTAAAGCTTTTAACGAGTGTGTGCGAAAGAGATGCAACTACAACTGAGCTTGCCCTGCTGCAAGTTGCTGTGTAATTATGCTGCTGCTGCCTCTGCTGCTGCGCTGCTGCTGCCGCTCAAGTCACTTTGATAGACACGTGAGTAAATTAGTTGCAGTCAAGTTGATTTCTCGCACAATAGAGAGAAGACAAGACAAAAGCAAAAGTTCACTTTCGCTGCAGTTGTTTTTGCTGTTGTTGTTGCAGTTGCGCGTGCAAATAATAACAGCAGTTGGACACGCAATGCAATTACAGTTAGATCTGCCGCCGACGCTGCTGCTGCTGCTTCTGTCAGCTCTGCGCTGCTGTAAATTGCTCTTTTACTGGCACGTAATATTTAATTAACATTGCAACGGCAGCAAATGCCAGAAACAGAAGCAGCAGAGAGGCAGAGGCAGCAGCAGAAGTAGAAGTAAAGACAGTTGCGGAGGCAGCGGCAGAAGTTGAGGCAGCCAGACAATTTCTTTTGCCCCACGGCAACTCAGTTGTTGTTGTTGTTGTCGTTGCTTTAACGTTTCTTTTTTAAACGAAAGCGACGCGTTTAGTTTATGACACTGAGACACTTTGCGGGAGAGAGCGAAGAGCGGAGAGAGAGAGAACCACAAGCCGATCACTCGTTGAGTTTTGCTGCTCTCTCACTCCTCTCTTACGTGCTCTCAGTCAACGTTGGCGTTGGCGTCGACGCAGGTAGCTCAGTTGTTGCTGCTCTCTCTTTCGCAAACAGGTAGTTGTTGTCACTCACACTAACACAGGCGCAGCGAAGCAGAAACGACGCGTTTATTTCAGTTTGCCTTTTCTTCCTCCTCCTTTCTCTGCTATTTTCACAAATTCTCAATTAATCCGCAAAAAGATCAACAACACAAGCTTTATTTCAAGTATTCATTCACAATTGCACACACTGCACTATTGCGAATTATCGAATCGTTATCGATTATCGTTTCTTATTTGTTATTTCTTGTTTGCGACGCCGACGCGGACGCGCACTACACTGCGCTCTCAACAAAAGTCGCTAGACAACTGAAACTGAAGTTGTTTGAGCGGTTGCAGCGACACTCGCCTGACAATGGGAATGGGAGAGAGAGAGAGAGGGAGAGAGAACGTCTTGGAACGGACAGAGCGCAATGTTCGTTAATGGTCAGCGCTTCACAGTTACTTGCACACACACACGCACACATACTCGCACATTTGTATGTATTTTAGTTTCTCTCATTTCGTGGAATCGAGCAACGATAAACGAACGCCGACGATCGTTTCCATTCGGCTTATTCTTTTATTTCTTTCTTCTTCTTTATCTCAGCTAAAGCTCTACTCCCAAAGGGGCCCGACTGGCCTTCAACGCGACCTAAGCTCAAAGCATATTTCTGATAAAACAAAGGAAATAGGAAGCGGGATATTGGATGTGAGTAAAATGGTGGCGCAGTTAAGATAAAAGTAGCTTTATTTTTATACCCTCGAAATAGAAAAAAGCTTGACGAAGGGTATACTCAATTTT
This sequence comes from Zaprionus africanus, assembly GCA_018151435.1. Lineage (NCBI taxonomy): Eukaryota > Metazoa > Arthropoda > Insecta > Diptera > Drosophilidae > Zaprionus > Zaprionus africanus. Next base: position 4,292,115 of record JAECXB010002309.1, on the reverse strand, counting down.
ACAAATTTATGTAACAGGCAGGAGGCGTGAAAATATCCCGCACAGTAAACTCCAGTCGATTGACCGTCTGTTTGCACGCAGAGATCTTAACTATTATGTATTATTATTATTATTATTTGTACAAATTTACAATTTATTTGTACAAATTTAAGAAACAACTATCAAATATAAATGTACGAATATTAGCCTAGCCTTCCGATTGCAATCCGATTGGGCAATGATCACAAAAGTACTAATGATAATAAATCAATCGGTGGTAAAAAAATCATTGTACGAAATTTGTAGTGTACTCGTATGTAGTGTGTTTATGTTTGTTTTTTATATATTTTTATTTATTTATTTTATGTCGACTAATGGCAGTCGACTAAAAAAGAGAATTTTATATAAAAAATTAAGACTTATGAAACAAAAAAGTAAGTTAACTTATAGAACTAAATAATAATTTTTAAATTGTGATCATAAATTGAAAATTGTAAATTAATTATAATTTATTTGTTTTAAATTGAAATAAAATTTAAGAATTAAATTATAAAATTATGGAGTTTTAAATGTAAACTTTAAGGTTTTAGGTTTACAAAGGTTATTCAATACTGATCGAATTTGTTGCCATTTTTGTTCGTATGACATGTAGTAAGCTGACTGTATTATTTACCATTTCTTTAAATAACAATCAATTCCGATAAGTAACACTGAAGTAGAGAAGAAGAGAAAGCAATAGTAGCTGCGAGTTCTAGGGTATCTTCGAGTCGTGTGCACTTGACTGTTGCTTGTGTGACTCGTTGTGATTTTCCATCGATGAACTGCTCGGCTTCCTTTGGGAATATGCCAAAGTGACTTTACGCAGCGTCAGCGTCTGCGGCTCCAAAGTATCTTGAGTGCGCATTTGAATATCAATCAGTTCGCTGTTGCAATATAAATACCACTACGCCCACTGTGCGCTGCGCTGCTAAGACGTTGCGCCGCTGGGACGTTGCTGTTGCTCCTGCTGCGATTTGGCCAGCAGTCTTTAGGCTTATCAATATGGCACTCGGAGCACGTTGCGCCCGCTGCATCGGGGGTCAGGAATAAATAAATAACGGTACTCACCATTAATGATTCTAGTCAGCTTATTTCGTCGCGTTGACGACGGACTGAGCATGCTCTCCCGCCGGCTGCTGCTGGCGCTGCCTCCTCCTCCGCCGCCGCCTGCTCCGCTGCCACTGTTGCCAGGATGATGATGAGATCCGGCGGCCAGGTCACCATAATTGACATTCAACTGGGCATGCACCTGTGCCGATGCTGCCGCAGCTGTTGCGGCAGCGATGCTGCTGCAGGTCGAGTAGAGGCTGCTGGCCGAGGGACGTTTGCTGAATGGCGAAGGAGCCGAGGGCGCTGCGACGCTGCTGCGTGGTATGTCCAGCGAGGGGCGTGGCAAGTCGGAGAAAACAATCTCGGCAAAGGAATCAATGCTAGCCGAACGTTGCAAGGCGCTGCTGTCCTTGCGTCTGCAGAAGAGAAGTAGAGGGAGAGAAAAGGAGTGAGAGAAGGAGTGAGCAAGAGAGTACAAAGAGTCAAAGAACGCAGCAGCGAGGGGAACGGGGCAGAGGGGGCCGCAGCAGGTTTTGTTGCAAGTGTAAAACAAACTTGGCCAACTAATGCAATTACTTCAACTTCACGCTACCCTGGACATTTTAAAGGCCATTAAGTGTCGCCAGTTCGCGTTGTCTTTGCCTCCTCCCACGTCTCCGTCACCGTCGCCGTCTCCGTCACCGTCTCCGTCGCGGTCAGTGGCCGGCCTAGTTACCATTACCATGCCCCATTACCATAATGTAGACGCTTTTTATGGCTGCTCCGTGGCAAAGAGAAAGCCTTGGGGCAAGCAGCAGCTCAACCCATCCGTTGCCAGCTGCCAGCCGCCAGCTGGCGCTAATGCCATGGCTAATGTGGCTATTGCCGACAATGTTGTCATTGACGTGTTCATTCTGCACTTTTTGCCCGGCACGCTTCTAACGGACAACGGACAGCGGGCAACGGGCATTGGCCAAGAACGGTCAACTTTATGACTTGCACATCAAGGTGTGTGAGTGTGATGTGCCAGTTCGAGTGTGTGTGTGAGTGCGTGCGAGTGTGTGAATGTCGCTGAAGATGCCCTCAAACTGCAATTCACGACTTCGTAATGGATTAATGTCGCATCTGGGCAACGTTTGCATGAAGATGAAGCAACAATTCTCAATTACAGTGTTAATATCACACGACGAACGGGGGCACAACAGATGTCAGTCTGTCATGCCCCCGGGTATCATATTTAGCTGTGATTATGATCAACTGAATTATTTGACCTGTAACTGAGCATCATCATGTACCTCTGGGATGGTAAGGTATTTTAGCTGTGTACAACTGCGAAGGTGTGCAAAAGGTAGAACTTTGTTCTTTTTTTTTATTTGCATTCAAATCCAAAGAACAAAGTAATCATTTTTGTTGTAGATGTTAAACAAAACTGACAAAAGTATTTATAAATTTGATTAAGATCGGATAGTTAGCATAGCAGTTATTTAACAAATAAATTTAGTAATTGTGCGAAAACGTCGCCCGCAAGTATGCAATACAAAATACGCTTAACAAAGAAGAACAGAAAATTGAAGGGTATATGACAGTAGAGCACTGAAGTGTAGATTTAGTACTTGCTGTAGAATGAAGTATTAAGATAATGCTTGAACATGAATATACAAATGATATATGTATCTACTCCTATATAGTATATGCATTAGCTCTCTCTATATGGGTGAAGTGAATAAAGGTAACTGGTCCATTATTGATATAGATTATTAGCAATTAATACAAATACAACAGATTGAACGAGTTAAAGAACTATTTGTTTGTGGACTAAATAGGTATTTAGTAAGATAGACCCGACTCTAGTTAACATGACTGTAAATGATTTCTAATAAAGTATCGAACTTTATACGAGGTCCATTGGGACGATTAGGCTTTGGTTTCGATATCATAACCCCCCATGATTCGTCAACAGTTATGACCCCTTTTGAGTAAGTCTGGTTCATCGTTGACGTCATTCAACAGCTCTTAGGCGATGATCATGCGGCGGTTCTTTTGGTCAAAATATAGAAAAAATTACCTTTTCGCCTCTCACAACCTAACAAAAAATACTATACACTTGAAAATTGGTACAGATGTTCGGGAAGAGTGTACCAACATAACAAATCGATGATCGAAAGTACATTGCCCCCGAAATTTAAAAAGTCACCTTACTTTTTGAACACACCTCGTATATGTATACTATATTAAGTAGATTTATCGATCTACAACTGAACTCACAAATAAATTCTTATAAATTCTTTCTTCTTTATTCACTTTAATTTTTGATTATTTCATAACTTCGTTTTATTAATTATATCTTGTCATTATAATCTATATCTTTATTTAAAATTGTTTTAAAACTGCATTAATTCATTATCATTTAGTTTCTGTCTGTCATTTATACCTTTTCATTTGCATTATCCCTTATCATTGCTCACTTCATTTGTTCTATATTTTTATATCAAATTAGCTAATTTGACAAGGTGAAATTTATGCAAATTAGACCAAAATAGACGCGTCATAAAAGCGCGTTGCTAACCTGGTCTGTCTGTCTACACAACTGCAGTTGCAATGTTGCATGCGTCATGTTGCACTCAAAGCTAATGAGGGAATTAGCATTATCTGTGTCAGCGAGAAAATATGTGCGATTTGCATAATCTGTAGTCATTGCTAGGCCAAAAATGGCGGCCATACAGAGCGTGTGATTGAAGTGGGAGAGAGAGAGAGGGAGAGGGGGAGGAGGAGAGAGAGAGACAGAGAGAGAGAGAGAGACCTTGTTGGCGGGCAACAGTTTGTGCTCTGGGGATATGTGCATGCACAACATGTCGTATGCGCAACGTTTTCAATTAAAACCAAAATAAAACCCTGTTTACAAGCGACCCCCTCCCCCCTCGCTTACCTACAAGCCCTATTAATACAGTTAGTGTGCAGATGTGTGTGAGTGTGAGAGTGTGCGCACACACACGCTAATTGCGTTAATTCGAAACCAAAATAAACGCTCAAATCTCATTCCACTTGCGCCTTGAGAGTGCCAAGGAACTTGCTAGCGAGGGAAAGGGAGACGGAGAGGGAGAAAGAGGGAGAGGAAGAGGGAGAGGTAAAGAGCAGGCTGTAATCAAGTGAGGCGTACACCGACAAGTTGCAAAAACAATTAAGTCAATTCTCAATTAGACACATGCATAATTTGCAGAGAGAAGGAGAGACAGAGAGGGAGAGGAAGAGAGGGCGAGCTAAATACGCTTAATCAACGCAAACTCAATCAAATTACAACACTCTCAAGCGACAACAAACTACCCCTGCCCCCCCTCCCAGTGCTTGGCGACACAAACTGTGTGAAAAAGTTGTCCTCATCATTGTCATTTTCATTGTCGTGTTGTGTCTGCCATGTGGAGTGAAAAGGCTGTCTGCCACAGCACTTGCCACATATCAAAGCAAGCGACAGACGGGGGCGCCCTGAAGACGATGGCAAGGCTTCTAGCTGTAGTTGTAGTTGTCAACTTGATGCTGTGCCTGTGTGTGTCTGTGTGTGTGTGTGTGACAGGCGAAAAGCCTGCAATGCAGATGACTTGTGGCAGGCTGTGGGGCTGCTACTGCTCCTGCTGCTGAGGCAGTCAGTTGAGCAGCAAAGTCAATAATAATCATTGTTATTAACTTATGTGTGTGGGTGTGTGGGTTTGTGTGCGACGCCAGAAAGCACTTTAACTATGCAACGCGCTGTGGCAGCAAGCCGAGCCATGTCAGCAGCTGCAGCTCAAACTGAAAAAGAACAACAAAACTCATGAGGTTCATCTGCTGCTTGGCCAAAATGCAAACATGCACCTTCATGTGGCAGAGAGACACCAGTCGCTCTTGTGTTCGTTGTTGTTGTACTTCTTCTCCTTCTTCTTCGTCCTCTTCTTGTTAGGGTGTAGAGTCTTTCTGTGCCCGTTCGCCTGACAACTGTTTTCTCATTTGCACTTTCAGTTGACAACTCGCAAATGAACTGATTTCCAGGCAGCTCCATTCTAGCCATATGTGCCACACCCACACCTACACACACACACTTAAGAGTCTGTACACTGGAGCGTAAAATTTTCAAGCAATGTTTGGCCTCAGCTCCCAGTGCCACACCCCCAACTGCTCGTCACTTCTTTGAACTCTGTGTGCCTCCTTTTAAAGCGCTTTTTGGGGCAACGCTGTCAACTAAGTGTTAGAATTTCGCTGAGTAATGCTTGTAAATGAAATGTGTGGCATGCCCTTTTTTGGTTTCGACTACGAAATGAGTGCGAAATTGAATAAGAATTGAATGCGCATGCCACTGACATCTATTCACAAAATGATTCAGTTGAAAGCGAACGAGCTCATGATAATTTCCTCACTTATTTCCGCAGGAATTTGAACAGACTGACTGGCCTGGGCATATATTAGAGTGAATTTGGCATATAAAGAGTATATGTAGAGTATATATAGAGAGAGTGTATGTGTATATATGTGCATATACGAGGTGTGTTCAAGAAGTAAGGTGACTTAATTTCGCAATACGAAAAAGACTTCCAGGATTGTGAAAAAACAACTATCGGATTATCGAACTTGGCGTACTTTTTTCGGTCTTGGCTCTTCTATTGGAACGATTGAGCTTTGATTTCGATATCATAACCATATACCCATGATTCGTCAACAGTTATAACCCTTTTGGGTAAATCTGTGTCATCGTTGTCGTAATTCAACAGCTCTTCAGCGATGCTCATGCGACGGTTCTTTTGGTCAAAATTTGGTCAAAAAATCACTGAACACGCAAAATACTTATAACTTTTACGCCTCTCACAAGCAAACAAAAAATGCTATACACTTGAAACTTGGTACAGATGTTTGGGAAGAGTGTACGAACATAACATTGCCTGCCAAATTTTTGAGCACACCTCGTAAAGCAGTAAAGGGGCTGCCATTGTTCACATTGATGCCTGTTTAAAGTTGCCTTTAAATTGCTGCCACAGCCAGCGCATAGTTGCAGGCAACATGTGTAATCACATCAACAGCGAGCGGCCCATTGTGACCTTTTGCGACGTGAAATGACAGTGAATGAATCAAAAATAACAAAATGGCGCACGCTACGACACAACAACGACAACAATAACAAGAACAACAAAGGGGAAGGGAACAGGGAAGGGAACGGCGACGCGGACAAATTGTGAGCGACATCTTTTTTGGCTTGCAACAATTTATAAAATTTTACAGTACATAACCCACCCGCAGCACGAAGCACACTATGCTGGCGGCTAATGAGCTACGCTGTACAACATGACGTATGCGCGATTTTTGTTTGTGCCTCGTTTAACGCAAGCAACGAGGCAATTGTCGATTCGTTCGACGCGCTGTCTTAGACAGTGCTAAGGCGAAACTCTTGTCCAGCTCAGGCGGAGAGAGAGAGCGAAAGGGAAGGGCATAGAGACAGGGACAGGGAGAGAGAGAGAGAGAGAGGTAGGAGCAGGGACTGCAAAGGAGCCGCAGAGTGTTTTATTGGCTGACTGCGTTTGTCCTTCGGCGCTTTCTTTGCGTCCGTCTTGCCGTCGCTTCTGTCTGTGCTCATGAATAATGCATTCACAATTAAGCCAGTGAGTGCTGTGTGAATACTCCCAGGTCGGCAAGCGCAGGAGGAGCGGGGGCGAAGCAACCCAAACTCGACTTGACTTTTATATCTTTTGCTTTCAGCTCATGCAGCTGCCCAGTTGTTGTTCTACTCTTTGTTGTTCTTTTTGTTGTAGTTATTCTTGGTACTCCTGTTGTTGTTGTTGCTGTTGTTGTAGTTATTATTATTCCGATTGTAGCTGCCGCCGTTTTGTGTTGTTTAACTTGCGGCACAGAGAGAAAGTTCTCTAAATTTAGCAACAAATGCAGCAAAAGCAAAATAAACAAAACCCAATCTAACCTCGAGCTTGGAGCACCCAAAAATTATACAGACTTCCCCTCTCATCTCCCCCCCCGCTCTCCCAAAGCAATTGTGTGTGTTTGGCTCTGCATTGCGAAAATATCAAAGTTTAAACTCATAAAACGGCGCTCGGAGCGGGGGAAAATGCCAGAACAACAACGAGAACAAAGTCGGACAAAACAACAACTAAACAACTCTTTGCTGCAATTAAACTTTGCTGAATTCGCCTGAACTGGCAGCTGCCACTCGTGGCATGGTCACTAGCAGCACCAGCAGCAGCACCAGTAGCAGCAGCAGCTACGTCACTGTGCGTCGCAGCAGGCGGCGAGAGTTTGTTTCAGCTTTGCAACAGCTCCTGCGGCGTGTTTACAAATATTATTTTCGAGGCAAGTTGTTGTGACACTTGACATTGGCCGCGCTACGATTGCTGCCCCCTACCTCTTGCCCTCCTTCCCCTCTCACACTACTTTTTGTTGACCCCTGATAATCCAATTACTCTTAAGCCACATACAAAATATTCTAACCCAACTTATCCCATGCTGAATGCATGAATTATTCAACGATTCACAATGGAAATGAAGTTCGCTGAGTGTTTAGGTTCTTAAGTAATGTAAATTCAAAGAAAGATGCTTTTCTTGGGATGTTGCTCATAGGATTTTAAGAAGAAAAGGAAAGAGCACACTAACAATTCTCAACAACAAAGTCTACTGCCACCTCTTGTTTTCTTTTTCTCCTTTCCTCGACAATTATTGCCCGATCGAATTGCAATTAGGAGGCGAGATATATACTATATTCAGCTAACTACAAGTAGATGTTGAAGCACAATGTTGTATCTTTAATACAATGCGAAGAAATCGATTTGGAAAATTGTATTATCAATTTCCAAAGAATATTGGAAGTTAAGTTTATTAAATATAATATATAAAGTGAAGTTTGTTTGAGTATCATACGAGGTGTGTTCAAAAAGTAACGGGACTTTTCAAATTTCGCAGGCAATGTACTTTCGATTATCGATTTTTTTGACATATTATGTCGGTACACTCTTCCTGAACATTTTTACCAAGTTTCAAGTGTACAGCATTTTTTTTGGTTGTGAGAGGCGCAAATTTAATTTTTTCTAAATTTTGACCAAAAGAACCGTCGCATGAGCAAATGTCAAAATTTTGCGAAATTAGAAAAGTCACCTTACTTTTTAAACACTCCTTGTATACAATAACCTTCTTGCTAAATTTAGTGGAAATAGCTTTTATTGTATAATAGCAGAGTTAACTGCGTTCATACATACGGACAGACGGACAGATTAAAGCACACGACTCGACTACACTTTGGAGGATTTGCCACGTCTCCCTCTGCTTGTACAAAGTTTAGTTAACTTTTTTTAAACCTAAAAATTCCTAAAACAGTATTTAATGCTAATGGATTATGTATTTACAATGTATATAATATGATAATAAAACTTAATGTATTTAATAAACCAACCTAACCTAAACTGACCGTTTTTATTGCTTAGAAAGACAACTGACTGTTTTATGAAGTGATTGTGGTAGACAAGGGGGCATGAATGCATAAATATATTACTCATGTGTTTAGGACAGCTACGTAATAGAGTTGCCAAGTTGCAAATTGTTTTAAATTCAATTAACACGACGTAATTGAATAACATCAAAGCCATTATAGAAACAAGTTCTGGACATAATGAAGCGCACTTGATGAGCGCATTTTGGTTTTATTTTGCAGAGAGAGAGAGAGAGAGAGAGAGGGAGAGAGCATAATGCAAGTTGAAGGACAGGTAATTACTCAGGGGAAGAGTGTAACGGTACAGTGTACCTTGTCCAGCATGAGAATTCTCTCAGGCAACATGTGTCTTCATCTGACCCCTTGGAAATGAAGATAAATGTGGCCACTCGACTCGGCCATGTCATCGGACCCAAAAGTTGCACAAGCCAGCGAGCAACGGACTCCACCTCGGACTCCGGGACACACACGGCACATGGCCAGGGCAATTAGATGGACACACACAAGCTGCACACGCTGCACGCGTCGCTGACGAAGATCAACTTGCCGCAAAAATGAAATTAACTAATTGCAAAAGCGCTGCCAGTCAAGGTGAAAGTTGACATCCTGACATGGTCGGGAGTAGGAAGCGGCGGATGGGGGAGCCGGGGGGATGAACTGGCTGAGCTGACGTGCGATTTAGATGGACGCGGATTGCGGGATAGAGACCGGTTGCCGTTGCCAGAGCCAGAGCGAGCTGTGGCACATAAATTACACATACGCCTTACCTTTCCCAGGACAGACGACGTGGCGCCTCCTCGCCCAGCCCCAGGCCCAGTTCGCAGCGATTGGCCTGGCGAAGTGCGTCGTGCGACGGCATCTGAGGAGGCTGCAGATTGGATCTGCCTGTAATGGCGCTTGATTGATGCAGCAATTTGGCCAGGCGCGTGAAGGTCGTCGTGTGCGACGATCCCGAGGCACTGGCACTGCCCTCGGCCATGGCAAAGTCGTGCAGCTGCTGGTGCGGATGCTGGTAGTCCCGGGACAGTGGCGTCGTTGCCTCCGAGTATGCTGTGGCACGTTTCTTGCCCGTCATGGGGCGTGGCGTATAGCCGCGTGCGGCGGCACACGCGGCTTGCGGGGCAGGGATTCTGGTGGTGAGAATGTAAAGTCAAATGATTACACAACGACACGGCGACAGGCTAACTGGGTTAGCATATGTCACGTACAACACTGAGAGAAATTGGCAATGGGCATGAATGAATGACTGAAACATGAAATGCAAGCGAGTGCGAGTGAGTAATGCAACACACTGAAAGCTGCTAATCAAAGAAAACAAGTGACAAATGTAGCAAAAGTCGAGTGTACTCGACTGTCGCATCAGTTATAATGTATATTTATGCTTAGAAAAATTTTTTATTGCATACTTGCGGGCTTAAAAAACCTCTGCACCCACTAAAATGATTTTATTAATAACTTCTGTGTTTACTTTCTGTTTTTGGCCAAATTTTTAAGTTAGCAAGAAATGAACAGTCTAAAGCAAAGCAATCAATTAAGTTAACAGCAAAAAGGAGGCGTGGCCACATTGTAAAAATGAAGTGTACTCGACTGTTATATCAATTATTATGTATATTTATTCTTAGCTAATTTTTTATTGCATACTTGCAGGCTTTAAAAATCTGTGCGCCCACTAAAATGATTTTATTAATAACTTCTGTGTTTACTTTCTGTTTTTAGCCAAATTTTAAAGTCAACAAGAAATGAACAATCTTAAGCAAAGCAATCAATTCGCCGCTAACAGCAAAATGGGGGCGTGGCCAAATTGTAAAAATTAAGTGTACTCGAGGGTTATATTAATTATAATGTATATTTATGCTAAGCAAATTTTGTATTGCATACTTGCAGGCTTAAAAAATCAGTGAGTCCACTAAAACGATTTCTTTGATAACTTCTGTGTTTTCTATCTGTTTTTAGCCAAATTTTGAATTCGACAAGAAATGATCAGTCTAAAGCAAAGCAATCAATTCACTATTAAAAGCAAAAAGGGGGCTTGGCCAAATTGTAAAAATTAAGTGTATTTAAGTTCAATAAAAAAACATATTGTCTACAAATTTGCTAGTCTTACCTCTTGTAATATCTTTTTGATCTAAGTTTTTACACAGACGCACAGATGACCATGAACACAGTGACTCGGCTCTTGCTGATTCTGAATATATAAACATATATACTTTGCGTATTCAGAGTTGCCTTCTTCTGCCTCTCGCTTGCCATATAGTTATAAAACCCTCCTACTTGACTATTTCATGCCATTGAATTCTTTCATTTTTCTTTGCCATATCCTGTCCCCTCACATTTCTCTCAGTGCACGAAATCGGCTTAAGTTTTAATCTAGTTGGACCTCAGTGCGGTACTTACCTAAGCAACAGCGAACCATCCGCATGACACTCGAAATCGTCGGAAAGCTGATAGTGCGAGCTGTCCGCAACATGTTGTTGATACAGATGCAAATGTTGCTGCTGCTGCTGCTGGTGATGTTGCTGTTGCTGCTGCTGCAGCGTTGCCGCGGCATGTACGGCATGCGCCTGCTGATGTGGCGAGCTGCCCGACGATTTGCGGCGGTAAATCAAATTCGAATCATCTTTGGGTAAATTCAACGATTTAACCATTAGCGTGTTGTTGTTGTTGTTTGTCAGATTGGTGTTGTTGTTGTTGTGGCCACAGCTGGCAGCTGCTGCCCCAGTGCCACTGCCGCTGCCACTGCCGCAGCCGCTACGCGTAAGCAATGACCAACGATGGCCGCTGGCACTGCCGCTGCGGCTTTTGCAGCTCAGCAGGCGCTCATCTGTGTGCGAGAAAGAGAGAGGAGGGGAAGGGGAAATAACGAAAATTATTAGTGACTCGCATTATGGAAAATGCGAAAATGAAAATGCAGCTGTGCATGTCTCTGTGTGTGTGTGTGCGTGTGTGTTTGTTTTGCCTGCACTTACGCTCCTTAAAGCATTTTAATTAAAGATGAAATCTTGTCAAAGAACTTAAATTCATTTACAGAAACCCGCACACTTACACCAGCACACACATATATACGTCCACGGCCACACAGCTGCTGGTTGCAACCACGCCCATGGCCTTTCACCTCCTGCCAGGTTCGTGCAGCAGCGTCTTGAGGTTTAATTTACTGTGAATTCGTCTCGAATTACTGCATTCCTTGGCAGCGCACACACAGACACAAAAGCATATATAAAAATAGACATACATGCCACACAGACACACACACATATACTGTACATATGCATCTACACCCTTTGAGCAAATTTATAACTTAGCAGATCTACGCCAAAAATAAGGATACAGTCGAGCTTCTTTGCTCAACGTTATCACGCTAATAATTCCCAACTTAGGGACCTATAGAGATGGTTTACTTTAATTTAATATCGACTGAACAGATTGTACTTCAGATTATAAATTTATGGTGTATATAAAAAGAAGGAGGCGGTAACATATATAGGCAATATCGACGGTCCACGTATGGTATTCAGGAACCTTCATGACGACGGCGAACTAAGACAGACTCTATGTATACAGACTCTAAGGTATTGTATAACAGTAATTTATTATAATTTAAGAAACGAAAATATCAGTTGCTTATACATTTTAAAGTGCCACACGCCTTCTTCTAACTTATACTTTCATTTCTACAAAGTAAGTACACCCTAATACCCTAAGTATTTGACTATTTTCCACACACAATAAATATATTTATGTGTATGATTGTATGTTACACCTTATTTACATACATCTCGTCTTTGGTCATATTTCCCATTATATTGCATTCTTTATGCACAGCATGAAGAATCCATAAATAACAATACAGGAATTTTAGCTGCATATACAGCGCGGACAGCGTGTTGACAGACGGACAAGCCACGTGCCACGGCATAACAAAGTCTCGCAATTTCATTTGCACCCTGTTATTTTTTATTATTCAGTTCAATTCTCTATGCATCGCTCACTCGGTGTCTGATTTCAAAATGGATGCTGTCGGCTGTGTGTGTGTGTGTGTGTGTGTGTCCATTCACACGCATAGGAACAAAGCTGATTGTTTATTTTAAAATATTCTCAATTTATTCGAAGAACTAGCAGAGCAAAGAAAAGCATTTCGATTATGCGCATAGAAAGTGAAGTTGAACTTTAAGAACATCGAATCGATATCATCGAGTGGATTCTACAAATGAAACAGAGTGCTTTGTGAACTATATAGGGATACATTTGCAGGATTAATAATAATTATGAGCATGAATTTCCTTAACATTGCAATTAATTGAAATAAAATGAAATTACAATGCACAATAACAATTAACATAATTAGCCTATGTAATAAAGCAGGGATGGGGTCACAGTGTTAACAGCGAGACCACTAAGCATCGATGCTTAGTGCCGATACTCTTAAGCCAACCGATACACATGTAAGCTATTGAAGGAATTTATCGATATGTAGCTTTAAATAAATATTCATTCGATGTAAATAATAAATGAAAAGTAATAAGAATAAAATAGAAAGTATACTAATAATTTATTAAAACTTTATAAATATATATAAATATACATATGCATTTTTTTTGAACTATAGTTATAATTGTTAAATGCATTTGAAGTTTCCTTTTCGCACATGTTATTTTCATTTAATTTCAAACCTTCTGCAATGCATAGAACGCTTAAACTGAAACCTTCCCCTCACAACTTTAAATCTACAAGTAATTTTCTTTCCTGGGAAATAAACTGTCATAGTTTTCTGTTATTTTTCTCTTGTGCGCCTGTTTGCCTCAATAAGAATTCAATTATAGTTGCGGTAAAATAAACAGAAATCGAAACCCTTCAGCGGGTCCCTTGGATGTTGTGTGTGGATGCTGTGTGTCCGTGCCAGATATATACAATATATACAGATATATTATGGTACGCACCCAAATGAAATGTTTGCTTATCCGTGTGCAGCGAGACGGCCGGAAGTCCTGGCAAAATGATGGCGGGCAGCGTGCGCGACCTTAACAATGGCGGCGGCAATTTGCGGCTGCCGCTGCGCGATTGGCCACCGCCGCCACTGCCGCCAACGCAGCCAGCCGCAGCGGCGCCACTCTGCTGGGCTCTGCAAAAAAGAAAACAAGAATGAGAAGAAGAGAGAATGAGAGACAAAAACAAGGCAAATAATAAGTTAATGCAATTATCTGTGAAATGTGGACAGTGCGCGAGGACTAAACAAGTAAATGCAATTACTTTGAGGTGGCACTTCAGCGCCCCCTCCCCTCTCTTTGAAGCACACGGATTCTCTTTCGTTTTATTTGCAAGGTGGGGGGGGAGGAGAGGGTTTTTCACACGCTGCGAATTACGTTTGATTGTTGTCAGCAAAATGATTTGCTTGCATCCTCCACATCCATGTCGTCGTCGTTGCCTGCTGCGAATGCTTTGCTTGCATACCAAATGCGCAGCTGTCAGCGACACTAGTTACAGCATCCCCTCCCTCTTCCCTTTCCCCTTTCCTTCCCCCCTCCAGTGCCTACCACACTGTCAGCTCTTTCAGAAATTGCTCGAGTTGACGTATGATTGAATTTCTGGCACTCGACGCTGACAAGTGTCTGCCAGCAATGACGGACAGAGGCTGCTGCCACGCCTACCTATATTGCACCAAACCAATTTAATAGCCTGACATTTTTCGGAAAAGTTTCCGTTCCCCCCCTTCCCAACCCTGCGCCCCCGCGCAGACCTTGTCTCTTATCGAATACGCATACGAATCGAGTGCGCATTATTCATGATTCAGAGAAGACATCACAGAAAGCACTTTTTGTGCGAGCTGTGCGAGTACTCTGGCTAAAAGCACTGTGCCACTGTTGCAGCAACTCACACACGTACCTCACCCGCTGCCCCCGCCATGCCTACCAGCGCTGCAAAGTTGCAACTCGCATTTATTTCTTGAGCAAGAAATCGTGTTAGCAATTTATGTTCGTCCTTGTTGCAGTGCCAGCTTAAACGCAGGCAAATGCCAAAAAGCTGCTGCAACAACTGCACACACACACATCACATATACACACATACATGCACACACACATACATTACACATACATAGATCCTAGCGCCTTCCTCCCGCTTTTCCCCCCACACACACTGAGCGAAATAATAAATAAATTTTTATTGCACAAGCAAAGTGCACAATGTAGCAAGGTGGGCGGCGTTAGGTGCGGGCGTGGCAAAAGTGTTGCAAAATTGCTTGAAGTATATTTTCTTCTTTCTTATTTTTTAACGAGGGCGAGGCAAAGACGTAAAGGCTAAGCCATTGAAGTGCGTTAAGCACAGCGCTGAGCCCATTACGCTCAATAAGTCAAACTCGAGGTAGCCTAACCCCCAGCCCCCTCTCCCCGTCTGCCCAACCCCACCACAGCAGGCACACCACGCTGTGGCGGGCATTGCCGTCGCCGTGTCGCCTTGTCGTCTTGTCGCCAGCCGCAGTAGGCTGCAAGAGCTGGGAACACCCTTAATCGCCCTCTTTCTCTCTGTGTGCGCGCGCTGTTCAACCCACTCACATAACTCAAAGCGGATCTACATAATTGAGACGCAGACGTAACTTGTATACGAGTATACCCGGCGACAACAACGACAACAACAACAACAACAAGAGGAACAACAACAACAAGAGGAACAACAACAATAACGAGCACTTGGCACCTTCCTGCCAAACAATGTTAACATGCTCTCGAAATTACCGTAAAATATCTTAGAAAATGCGCTATATAAAAGTTTATAAATTCTATAATGGAAAGAAACAATCTAAAGAGCTTCTCGTGCAACTTAAAGATCTAACAAATGTTTGCAGCTGTGCAAAAAATGAGAAATTCTGTTGCAAAATGAGAAATTCCATAGCTTTAAAATTGTGAACTCGAGTTCAGAATTGCAATGTCTCTATAAAGCAAATATTCCTCAGTGAAAATTGGAAAATGGCCAAAGCGAGCTGGAAATATTATTTGTGAATGTTGAGTTATTTGTCATTTCTCCATTAGCACAGGTGCGTGAAGGAGACAGCAGACAAAAAGAGAGAGAGACAGCATTGAAATTGCGAAATGGTCACAATTTTCAACAGAAAATTTCTTCTTGCTTGGCTCTGCTTTTCCTTTCCTTTCTCTCACACTCTCTTCCTCAGCTATCTCTGCTCTGCTTTCCTCTTGCTCTTTCTCTTCTTTGCTTTCTTACCCATTCTCTGCCTCACACATATTGTGGGCTGTCCGCAAAAAGGCGTGCTCTACACGTATGTCAAATTACGCATACGCACTGTGTGCTCTGTAATCTAGCCTCTGCTACTCTGGCTGTCTGTGTGCGCGTGTGTGTGCTGATGTGTGTGTATGCCTGGTTGTGTAATTGCATTTGGCGCTGTGTTTACATGTGCGTGCATAATTAGAGCAAATGTTGCCCATGTAATCAAATCATCAGGGGCAGAACCAGGCGCCGGAAGTGCAGAGCACTCACACTATGCCGCTGCCTTCTTTGCTGTTTTGCCGACATTTTTGAACTCTTTACAGTTTCTTTGCTTTTGATACAGAAAAGAGTTAAGCCCTTTTTCTTGGGAACAAGACAAGAAGTTGGAAGTTCATTAAAGAAATTTTGAAAGTTGTTTTTTTTCTCCGAAACGAAGTAGAAATTAAAGCGCAAAGATATGAAGATATAATACACTTTATAGAAATAGGAAAATATATTGTAATAAATGTATATATTCTCGTTCTGCACTTGAAATTCTGCACTATTAAATTTAAGATTGTAGTAGGCTGAAAGAGGGTCACACCGATATATCAATACTTATATAACACGATTACTATGTTAAGCCTATATTAAGCGTATCTTAAACCTATGTAAAATAACATTAAGGAGCATTATAGGTTATAGTGTCGAATAAAGAGGAAGTGCTGAAACATCGCTTCCACAAGACATACAAAAATACTCCAAAGAGAGAGACACATAATAATTGTTGGAAGTTTATGTAATGTGCGAAGGGAGATATCGTGCAAAATCCTGCTGCATTTTCTTTGAATATGTATTCTAGTATTTATAAGATTATATCTAGATATCTTTAAGATATAAGGATTCTTCATGAAATAACAAAGGAGAGGTATTATGTTATATACATATATTCCCTTACTAATAGAAGATATACTGACCTTTAAACTTATCTCATTTCCCTTAATATTATCTTTTAAGCAACACATTATGGTTAGTTCAGAAGGAACTGAAAGATTCCTAGTGACTATATAAATAATGAATAAAATAACAGAAAACATATCTAGTCTCTGTGTATGTTGCATGTTCATATGATTTAAGATATTCTTTAGTAATAACCAAAGAGCGGAGTATATATTCTTAGTCTATAAAGATTTATTGCATGATTTATATATATATGTTCTTCTTAAGTGCATATATATGCATATAAGATAAACGATTTAAAATATCCTTGAGAATTATCGAATGTATATTCTAGAGGTGCAGAAACATCGATGTTTGCTGAGGTTTTTCATATAAAACATCTATGTTTCTGCACCTCTAACACTCGTATATTCCCCAATCACTGAAGTCCTGAGCAACTTGTAGTCAGCGATTGCACATGACTTGCTTACTTGTGCTTACATTGGATTTAGCTGGTGTTAAGCTCAAGTCTTGTAATGAAATTATGCTTGGGGAGATCTGCAGAAGGACTTCGTCGTGTCGGGGAGTGCCGCATTAATGACTCGTGCACGAAACTTTAAACATTTTAACAAGCGTCGCAAGCAGATATTGCCTTCAGTCTCTCCCTCTCATTTCGTTGCGCCTAATTGAGTTTGCCTGCCTTATGTATCCCCTCTCCCCTCACCTTACCCTCCCCCTTCTGGCAATGTCAAAACAAACGTTAAGCATGTGAATGGCCGAGCATGAAAAGCATTTACATTACGATGATGCAGCGAGGCAAAAATATTTCGAAAATTTCGCTTTATATGCGAATATAAAGCACAGAAAGAACAACAAAAGAGCATGAAGACGGGGCAAGAGGGGGTGGAGGAGAGAGAGAGATAGAGCGAGCAGTCAGCTAAGTGGGCGCGAGGCAGAGAGCACGCGCTGCTTTTTGGAGCGTTTTAAGTTTTCTATGCAAGCCTCAGCGGGCGAACATGTCTGTGGCCTGTGGGCGTGACAGCGCAATCCCCCCCCACCCCCTGCTGTGCTGCTTGTTGTGGCAGCCTTGTCTTGCACTTCAGTTTACCTTTGGCTGCATTACCGCAAGCTGCTTAGCAGATTTTTTGCCGCTTCCCAGCTGCCATTTGGCTGACGTCCTTCGAGCGCATTCAAGCCACCCACACTCGCACCCACACTCGCACTCGCAATTTACCTGACAGGCAGACGAATAAAGCGAAAGAGGGGGCACGCAGCATGCTGCTGCTTTGGCTGCTCTGGCTGCTTTGACTGTGGCAATATCCGTTGCCATCCAATAAAGTCAAACAGTGCGGCAAAGTCTGCGATTACCGAATGCCAATGAAGGATGCCAGGCAGAAGGACATCATTGAGCAGACAAACGCTTAAGCTGCGCTTGCAATGCACAATCAACGCAACTCAAGGTGAGCTTAAGGAAGAGGAATATTTGCCAAACTAAGGCACGCTAACTATGATCTATGTGAACTAATGGCATTAAGTCTTGCGAATTCGAAAGAGAAAGCTGAAAATTGATAAGGTTTATAGTTATATATTTAATGTCTTGAGCCATTCGTTGTCTTTTCTTGTCTTTGCACCATTAGAAACAGCTACAGTAAAACTTTGAGTGCATAATGTCATGGATGTTCAATGTTCCGTATGTATTCTTCATTTGAAAGTAAAACTAGTAGCAAAGTAAAGGTCAATTGTGCCCGACACTGATATATGCGCTGCCTTTCTTTTCCATTCCTTAAAAACATATATTTTTAGCGTATTTTGTTGCATACTTTGCAGCGGAAGGAATTATTTGTGTGAACAGAGCATTCAAGCTTGATTTTGCATTTTTAGCAAATGCAGTTTTAGATAGAGAGACAGACAGATAGACAGACAGATGGACAGACAGATAGACAGACAGATAGACAGATAGATAGACAGACAGATTGACAGACTGATAGATATCAGACAGATATACGGCTATATCAACTTGAATGTTAATGCCGATAAAAAATATAACACTCATTGTAGCTGGCTTGAGGTCAAGGTATAAAATAAGACAATTTGTTTTTAATTTATGATATTTTATTCTTCCGATATATTTCGGTTACCGGAGAGTAATGAATGAATGTTGTATCTTGTATATGTCGCTTATAAATCACCTTAAAAAATTAAATTATTGATTTTCGGGGGTGGTGGGCGTGGCAGCCAACATTAGAAATAAACTTCATCTGCGGCAGGTAAACAGAAACCTTCATGCCAAATTTGGTGTCTCTAGCTTTTGTAATAGCTGAGATCTGTGTGTTCATCTGGACATGCGGACATACAGACAGACATGGCTTAATCGACTCGGCGAGTGATCCTGAGCCAGAATATATATACTTTGAGTGGCCTCCTACTTTAATTTTCCTGTTACACAAACAAGAAAACTAAAACTTAGCATTAAAGCTGCTAAAGATCAAGCAAGGAAGCTGTAGGAAAATGTTGTTTTGATTTTCCTCGCATTTCATCAATTTTGTTGTTTCTCTCTATTCATCGTAAAACTTAATCCATTTTAATTGCCCGCCTTTTCGCAGATTGCTAAAGCTTTCCCTGAATTCCGTTTTGTGCCGACCAACAGCAGCGCGAAAACGAAACGAAAAAAAGAAGAAAGAAAAACAGGCAAATAAAAGCCAGAAAAACCGCTAGAGAAAATGCGATAAATTCAATATACTTGGATTTTTATGGCTTAATAAGGAAAATCCTTGTAAAATCTCAAGTTGCGAAGTAGCAGAAATAAAAAGTAAGACGAAGTAAGGGAAGTGGAGAGAGGCAGAAGAGAAGGGAAGGAGGAAAGTAGGGAGATAGGAAAAGAGAGAGCAAAAAAGGCAAATGCAAGGCAAGCGAAAACAAAAATTCAAGAGCAAAAATTGTTAAACTTTTCAAAAAAGGTAGAGAAGAAGTGCGTAGCAAAGTTGGAAGGGAAAATAGAAAGAGGGAGGGAGCATGGAAAGTGGGAGGGCAATGGAAAGTGGGCGTGTTAGATGTCAACTTACTGTCGCTCCTTGCGCTGTTGTCGCTTCTTCTTGAACGCCTTTTTGACGCGCAGCAATAGAAACGCCGCCCGATCCACGGAGAGAGTGTTGCCACTTTTCTTGCCACCCGATGTTGCACTGCCATCCTCCATTTTGCGAAAGTTCGATGTTGTTGTTGTTGTTGCAGTTGACAGTTAAAGCGATGCTCTCGTAGTAGTAGTTGTTGTTGTTGTTGTATCTGGTTATATTCTGTATTTAAATTGAAATGCCAATGGCTGCTGCCGGCTTAGGCCGCTGCCAGCACACTGACGTCGCAGTCGGCGCCGTTTATGGCAGCAGCGCGCTGCGTCGCTGACATTTGTATGCGCTCAGTGTCGCTCTCGTTGTTGTTGTTGTTCTTGTTGTTAACGGTGTTGTTGATGCTGTTGTTGATGTTGTTGTCGCTTTGGCTTTTAGCTTGTTTCCGGTGCGTGCTGCTGCCTGCTTTAGTTGCCTAAGTTGTTTTGGCGCTCTCTTCCTCCCTCTCTTTTTCTTCCTGTCTCTCTCTCTCTGTCTCTCCTTGTCTTTCTCTCTCCCTATCTCTCTGTTGCTCTGTCTCTTGCCTGTGCTCTCGGCTTATGCATGCATTGTATTTGCCACACTTTCTTTTTATTATTTGTACTATTATATTCAGCTTCTTCTTCTGCCTCTTCTTCGGGTTCTTCTCCTTCTGCTTCGTGTGTCGTGTGCGTTGTCTGGAGAAACATAATATACACGCAGATATATAAGCACACGAATTGCTGGCATAAACGCATGTGGCCTTGCCACAACACTCTGTGTGTGTGTGTATAAGTCAGCTAAGCGGCAAATAATATTTTGTCTGCTTGTCGCATGCGGCAAATACCAAAGACATTCACACACAGACACACGCATACACACACACATGCAAATACAATATACAACCAACACCTTCTGCTTGTTTCTCTCCCTGTCTCTCTCTCACTTTTCACACACTTGCACACAGTTTTACGGGCGACATGTGACGCCTAAAATGCTGCCGCATATTTTTTAACACTCAGTTACCTCGCTCCTTCTCTGTATCTCCCTCCCTTTCTCACTCTCCCTTTCTTGCTCTGCCCCCTGCCTGCTTCGTGCACATTTGGCATGTGTTTATATGATATTGTTTTATTTATGATTTCTTATTGCTGTTGTTATTGCCGCCAGGCTCGCTGCAAATTTACGATTTAACGCATTACCATAAGCAGAGCGAAGTTAGCACGAAGAAGACAACGAGGCAATGAGGCAACACCAGAGCCTGCACACACAACACAACACACACTTGTCATGTGGCAGCATTTGATTATGCGCCAGAAATTGAAATTCATGCGCCGCCATCAGCCGTTGTTGCCCTACTCACTTAGGAGTGACAAATTCATGGATTGACTTTGCCCTCGCCATGCTCTGCTCGTATTCCCTCTCCTACTGCTCTTCTCCTTCTCCTCCTCCGCCTTCTTCGTTTACCTGGCTGTGCTAGGAACGTGACCAAAACTTCAGCCAAGTATGTTCGATTTTCAACAGTGTCTGTCAGCTGTCAGTCGCCGTGTGACGGCCGCATCATCCGCACCACGCACATCCGCACGCAGCCCCAATTTTGAGTTGGGTATTTCAATTTGATTGCCCAACTTGGCACACTATGAAAAGGGTATTTTCGAGTACTATTTATAGCATAGTCTAAGTAGATGTGTTGTGCCTTCTGAAGGGAAAACTTTAAGCTCAAATAGAGCGAATAGCTGTGCTTAAACGAGGCCTTTTTGCATGAATTGTTTACGAGAAATATTCATGAGTTCACTTTATTTATTTGTTTATTAATTTAATGTCTACTAAGGGCAGTCGAAGGAAAGAGAACTTTTAAAATACATTAAAATTAAATAAAATAAAATAAAAAAATAATAATAAATAATAAAATTAAACGTTATTATTAAATGAAGATTGTTTAACTATTTAATGATAATAAAATCAAATACAGGAAAATCAGCTATAAATTCAGTCGCTAGGCATGTACCATAGAGCTGAGCCGCAGCCAACTTAACGTATTATAAATTAGCTGGCAACACCGAAAAGGTAAATACACATTAAATTTCCTAATACATCTGGCAACACTGCTTATATAATTGCATCAGTTCATCTCCATCGCATCAACGAGATTTTATTTTATTCAAAATAAGTCAAAACTGCATAAAATGCTTTGTACATTGTACAAACTATAGGGTATCTCAAGTGCGTTGCATTAAATAAATGTCTGTCATTTCTTGTTGCTAGATCAATTACGGATTAACTGTCAATTTCATTTGTGTGCCAAAGGAAATCTATGCCAAGCTTATTGCGAAATCGAGAGAAACATCACAGGACAGAAGCTGTGACTGTCCTCGGTCTCAGTCCTGGTTGACTTTCCTGCTTAACGCAGTGCGAACATGAGGGGATTTTCAAAACATTTTAAGCACTCCAACACACACACACACACACACCTGACTATCTGCCTCCCTCTGTCTGCTTGAGTGGCAGCATCGACGATAACAGATAAGCAATTGCTGGCCGGAGGGGGAAGCCCACAAAGCGCCTTAGCTGCTTTTGCTGAGCTCAGCCAGAAATGTCGGCAGTTAACTTAATATTGACTTATGGGCATTTGGCTCACACAATTGAAAACTATTTACGGCTAACCGGGGGCAGAGAGCAACCCCCCCAGCTCAATGGCCGGCCTTGACCAATTTGTCGCCTATTTCCTACACTCCTCCCCACAAAGATGAATTGCAACTGCCCCAACGATCAAATTCTATGAAAAGCTTCGGGGTCAGCACAAAATCTCACTTAATTCCCAGAGAGGAGAGAGGCTCCCGTTAAATGAATGAATGAATGAACGAATGAATGAGTGAACGAATCACTGTATTTGGGTCAGGCAGTGGGCGGCAGTGGGCGTAACGCTCTATTAAGGTAAACATTGATGAGCTAGTTAACTGAAGCTTAATGCGAAGTGATTGTTATTTGCCCTTGGCAGCTCTTGATAAGAGAAACAGAGTAAAGGGGGGAGCAGAGAGACGGGGCTGGAGCTCTAGCCGATTAAGGCTAACAGAGAAAGACAGTGATTAGAAATATCCTCAACTTTGCCAATTAGAGAACATTAGTTGCAGCTTTGAAGTTGATAAGATATGTAGAGAACTGAAGTGAAACTAATTAAATCTCTGCATAAAATAACTTATTTAACGAGAACTGTCTAACTTGGCTTAGAGCAAGCATTATGTTTCTTTAATCAAAGTAATCTTAACTACCTAAATTGCAGTTCGATTTGAACATAAGTATTTCATTTTAGTATTAAGCAGGTCAACAAAGTAGAAAGGCCTTATTCAACAAATCTCTATTTTAAAGAGAGTCTTCTTCACATCTTATACACTTTATATGATTGATCAGCATTGTCAAAAAAGAAGATATATGGTATATAGCCAGATTTTTCCGTCGAACTGTCTGTATAAAAGACTTTTAACGTGATTTATTCATTATTTATTTTTATTAATAAAAGACAAAAATCTCAAAGAATTTACGAGTTAAGAGCAATGATTTATTACTCGGCGCTAATAATTTTTATTGTATCGATAAAAATCGGATTTCAAGCCAAATTTTAAAGCCAGTACATTTTGACTAATTTAGGGATTTGGCTAGAATATTTTTGCAGTGCATCATCACCTTAATTATTACTGAACGGATAATTAAAATAAATTAAAATGAAAATGAATATAGCAAATAATTTTAGTGTGTTTTAAATGCATTTCAAGGCGCCGCTTGAAAGTATGCTATGCATAATATTCTATTCTCCCTTACAACAGATTAGCTCTACGCCTGCAGGCCCTAAAAGCCTCAAATCGAATAAAGCTTTGTATATTTGTTAAATATATTACAAATATAGTATGTATTGCAGTATGTAGGAATGTGATTCCCTGCACTGATGCTGTGCTGTAATGGGATGCCTCAATTAGTGAACGTGCCTGGCATTCGAACGCAGCGTGTTCAGCGTGTTGACTAATTGCCGCATGACTCGTGCCGCATGCAGCCAGTCAGCCAGCAGTGGCTGTAACGCCAGTGGGTGCTGCGCCTGTGACCCAATTTGCTGCGCCTGCGGCACCTGCGGCAAAAGTACAAAAGCCCTGCTAAATGTAATTGACATTTGCTTTATGCTGCTGCCAGTGAAGCCAAAGCTATTGAGTTAATTGAATGCTCGCTCAATTCAGCGTAGTTCAGCAGAGTTCCGGCTCATGTAAGTCACTTGCAGGGGACACGCCCAGCCGTAGACGGGAAGGGGGGGAGGAGTTAGCAGCCATGAGGGACAACATAAACTGTGCAATTTGACATTAAAGTCAATCATTTTGTGCTCAGCGTGGCGTGAGGAGGCGGGAGAGAGGAGAGAGGAGGTACAAGGAAGGAGCTACAAGAGTGAGAAAGAGAGGTGAGGTAGGCAGAGGGTAGAGGAGGAGTGGGAACAGGCAGGCTTGCAACTTGCAGTTGATTTATTTGCCATTAGGCAGAACAAAGCAAGGATGCCGCAATTAAACAACCATTTGCCGGCCAGAAACACAAGCTAAACAGACAAGGGAAATAGAAGGAGACAGAGAGGAGAGATAAACAGAGAGAGAGAGAGAGGGAGGGGAGAGGCGTGTAGAGAGGGGAGCGGAGTGAAGTGGAAGGCCGCTTTAAAATCGCTTGACGCTTTCTCTATTGTCCAGCTAAATCTGGCCGGCTGGGCAGCCATAAAAATTCCCGCTAGACTCGCGAACAGGTAAAAATGCTTAGCCATTGTTTTGCATAATTTTCTTTGCACGGCAATTGCTTTTTGCTTCATTCCCTTTATCTCTGTTTCCCTCATTTCCCAACAACAACAACAGCAGTTGGAATAAATGTGAAGAAGCAGCTGCAGGCGGCACAGGCTGGCGGAGAAGTGACCAGGCCTGCGCCTGAGCCTGAGCCGAAAAAAGGAAATGAGTGCAAATTTATGCAGAAAGTAATTAAAAGTACCGTTGTTCTCTTCCTGTTATTTTACCGGTCTCCCTCAGCCTCTCTCTTCCTCCTTGTTCTGCTTCTTGTTGTCTGCCTTGTTGCCTTGTCATTGCTTGTCTTGGGCTGCTTTTATGATTTTGACGCTGGCCATAAAAGGCGAATTTAATGAACTTGCAACATCGTTGGCAATGTGCGGCTCAAGTGCCTCCTGTCTCGGAGCAGTAAACACCTTAAGCCTTGGCCAAATTCAAGCCAAAGCCAAGAAGCGCAATCAATTTAATCGTTGACCAAAGCTGAGAACCAGAATGAAAGCAGGGCGTGCCCCTTAGGGCGTTGCTCTGCCACTGGCCGCCCATCCGCTTAATTTAAAGACTAATTGTCAACATGCGGTCGGGTGGCACAGTGGGCGTGGCTCTGCAGCTAAGCCAACAATTTGTGCGAGCACGCGCTGCTTCCCTCGCTTTCTTTTTCTCCTTCTGCTTTTCTTTCTACACTCGATTTATTAAAAATTTAACAGCAGCTTTGGGCTTAGTGGAACAAAGGGTTCGCCTTTTGGGTAATTCGTATTTTTTAAACTGTTTTTGGCTGCTTTAGTTTTCGTATTTATTTAAGTGAGATAACTCGTGTAGTAGGCTGGTAGAAGGTCACACTGATATATCGGTACTTGCATAACACGATGACTATGTTAAGCCTATGTTAAACCTATGTAAAATAACATAAAATGGTATTCTGTGTGATGCGTGTCGAATAAAGAAGAAGCGAAGGAGTTAATCAAAAGGAAAGGTAAGAACTGCAGTTTGTCTTTTGGCTAGATTGAAACTAGACTAGACTCTATTTTGTGTCCAAGAATATCTTTTTGGCTTATGTCTTTGAAATTAAAGAACCTTTTCTAACTTGAAGCTACAATGGGCATTATATTTTGACCTTCAATGCCAAGACTCCTTTTACACCCTTCCCGGGGGTATATAATTTATTGTCAGGAGTTTGCAACACACCTTAGGAGAGGAGACATCTCTGGGTCTGTAAAGTATAAGTTTAGCTTATAATAAATTTAATAAGATTTCTACAAATCCAATAAAGTAGCCTTTTTGATTTGAACCTCTATGTATGTTTAATTTATTTATTTCCTACCCCCTTCTTTATTCTCATTTTTCCTACTTTCCTTTAGTCTTATAGCCACACGTGCGTGTCTGTTATTTCTTAAACCTGCCATCGTAAACAAGTTCTTAACCAGATATTATGATCATTGTGTTTATCCTCTTGGAATTTCTCAGGCAATCAGTCGAGCAGTAGCTACCCCTTAACTTTCCCCCTTCACTCTTCGCATAGTTTACAGCAAACAATTCTCAATTAACACGAAGCTCATCCGTCCATTGTGAATGAGTTTTTATCTGGCCTGCTCAGTCAAGTAACCTTCCGTCACTGTCTGGCATTTTGTTTTTCTCCGGGCATTGTCTGTGCCATATCAACGTGCCGCATGCCACACGCCACATGCCACATGCCACACGCCACACGCCACTTGCCGCTTGCCACTTGGCAGTTGCCAGTCAACAGAGCAAGAGCAGCTCTGGCCGCCTATTAGCAGCCGGCGGCAATTTCATGCTACTCGTAAGTAAAATGGATGGCCTTATCTCCTGATGCCCGACAATATTAACACTTGACTATAATTCCAAGTGCGCTGCTCCCGCTCCCGCTGCCGCTACTGCCTTGACTTGACTCGAGTCTAGTCGAGTCCTTGCCAGGACAACGGCGCACACAATGACGGCCATTTTCGAGTATAAATAGCCCCACAGCGAAACAAAGCATGCAAAGTGCCAGAAAGAAGTCAACGGCAGGGGGAAACCCTTAGAGAGCTGGCTATAGGGTAGGTGTAAGGGGTGTTAGGTGGCATAAATAATGCCTGAATATGCGACGTGTTAACAACGCCTCGAGACGCAATGGACACCGCAAGGAGAATCTAATCTCACGTATTCTTCTTGTATTTATAAACTTAACGGCAACTGGGCAACGAGCCAAGGCAGCCAAGGCAGGAGAACAATAACTAAAAATGGGTAACCAACTGGAATGGCATGTATGTGTAAGGGGGTATGCGCTGCTGCGCAATATCCTAGACAAGTGAACCGAGTGAGATTTAGTGAGAGATAAGTTATTGAATTGTATTTATCTATTGCATTGCACAGCTCGGGTTCAACATGTTGCAACATAAAGTTTAATAAGCTCATAAAAAAGCACATTAATGTGGTCATATGAATCTTATCTAGTGTGAAATACCCTGCAAATTACACTTTACAGTGTGTCAAGTAACGCTTTGCAAAACAGAATATACAAGAAGTATTTTTACATTTAATATTAAATATCAAATTGCTAACGCAATTTAATGCAATATATTTTAAATATTGTTAACTATGAAAATGGTTTGTTATTTTTATGGAGTCTTTTTTATTTATAACAATTATATTTCTATAACTTTTCGCGGCAGATCACTGCTTTATCTAAAATGCTCAAGGTTGCCATACGATTAGAATCAGCTGTTCGAATCTATGTTCTAAGCAGCTGTTAAGTCTTATGCTAGGCAGCTGTTAAGTCTCATGATTGCAGCTGTTAAGTCTAATGCTAGCAGCTGTTAAGTCTAACTTTAAGCACTTGCATAACAGTCTCTTCTAGAAACACATGTAAAAAATGCAGCGGCACAATTAAAGTAAATAAACTTTAACCCTTGCTTTTTATTGGAATTTATACCACGATTGCAAAAATCAGTGTACAATAAAATATAAAATAATCTACATTTAGATTTTACAATTTTGCTAAGATTTACTTGCCTCACAGTGCCTCAAAACCCTTTTATCTTAAAGAACATTAACGCGAATATTCAGCAAGGTATTCTAAAATTTTTTAGACTTATTTGTTATGGTATAAATCCCTCAAAGATTAAACTAATATTTTATTAATATTTTGCATTTAATTTAGCATTAATCATAGTTCAAGAACTAAATTCTCTGCAGTGTATAGACCTCATAGCACAAGAAAAATGAAAGTTACGCTGCGACCTGGGCAACTAGGCGTAGGACTGTGTGAATGGAGGCATCTCATGCCAAAAAGACACACACACTTTCACTTATACACCCCTACACACACACACACACACCCACACATGCACACAGCATTTATGGTTTAAGTTGCCAAGTTTTGTTTTCCTTTTTTTGTGCCAAGCGCGTCGCACTGGAAATTCTATGCCGCCATTGACTGGCAAGCACACAGATGCGCACATACACTAGCCAGCACAGACTCACACACAGACAGACACAGAGTAACAAACAGAGTAACACACAGACACACACAGACTCACACACACATACACCATGACATGTTTTCAACTATGTGTGCAAAAGTTTATTTTGCTAGTTGGTCGCTTGTTTTTGCCTCGCTGACTCTGCCTTGGCCGTTTGGCTAATGCCAAATAGCTTTCGGGCAGAAGACAATTGAGACACCCCCAGACACACACCCCACACACACACACAAACAC
The DNA here is from genome assembly GCA_018151435.1 of Zaprionus africanus. Taxonomy (NCBI): domain Eukaryota; kingdom Metazoa; phylum Arthropoda; class Insecta; order Diptera; family Drosophilidae; genus Zaprionus; species Zaprionus africanus. The sequence goes on along the minus strand of JAECXB010002309.1, from coordinate 4,263,905 downwards.
ACCCCACACAAACACACACATACCTACATGCCATTCAAGCAATATCTGTGACAAGGGCAGCCAGAAAGTGATTCGGCTTGGCAATAGAAAAAAAGGTTTCACAGATTTCATGCCCCACTGCATGCAGCAGCGCAGTCCACACATACACACACACATTCACATACCACTCACACTCCTATACAATTATGATGGAATAGAGCAATAAACATACATCACAAGCATCTCCTGGCAATTGGGAATCCGTTTGAAGAAATCCTTGAAAAATTGCAAACTTTTCAATTGAAACATTGAAGAGTGCAACGCAACTTGCCACATGCAACAGCAGCAACAAAAACGACAACAACACGCCGCATTTGCTGTTTATTATTCGCTGCTCTCTTATTCCAAAGGCGCTGGGAGCAATGCAGAGTGCAATGCACACAAAGCGCAGCTAATCAACGATGAAATTCCGTAACAAGTTACATGCTCGCGTTGCGTATACGCCACTTGTGCCAGCTTAGTAGTGCGTGGGTGCTCTGTGCAGCTCTACAATTCGGTATAGTATACTATGCTATGCTCAAATAGATTGCTGCGGTCAGCAGCGAATGTTTGCGTTAGAGCAATGAACTTGCTGATACCCTACAAAGAGATAATTGAAGTACTCTTGGCAAGGGTTAAAGATGGGTATACTAGCTTTAAGCAAGTTTATGTAATAGACATAAGAAGGCAATGCAGAGTCCACAAAGTATATATGTTCTTGTTCAGTATTAAAGGGGAAGGCGATTTAGTCGTTTGAACTTTGTTATCTCAGCTATTATAAAAGCTAGAGACAGCAAAGGTTTTCTGTATATAATCAGTACATAAAATGTATTTCAAATCTATCAATGCCACGCCCATAGCCTTTGCAAGGCATGTAGTAAGCTAACTATAGCATATACTCCTCCTATAACTCTTCCAAAAACGATCGAATAATAATCAAAGTCAGCAGCGAACTTTAGCCTTAGCAATTCCAATTGTATTTCAAGCACCGATTAAAGAGTATCTCCCTGTTCTGCCAAATTCGATTGCAAATCTCTTTACTTGTTCTACAATCGCAATTTCAATTTGCAGCCGAAACACACACAAACACAGACACACACACACTCCAATTTGCCACTGATGACAGTTTAATTGAAATTGAGCTGCGATCAATCAAAGTGCTGCTAATCCGCATCGCAGCGCATGAATATTGAATGAACTTGCCGCAAAGTTATGCCCGATTGTCTTGTGTTAATTGAAAACTAATTGGATCGAGTCCGTTTTGACTGCCAAGGGGGGCAGTATGGGGAAGAAATCAGAGAGGGAAATAGGCAGAGAGAGGGAGTTGGATAGCAATTTGAAAATGAAATTTTTGGGTAAACACAATTATTGTTTTCACAAATCAAATATTTCCGAAATGCCAAAAAGCAAACACAGAGAGCTAGGCGAGGCCGAACGAAAACTTTTGCAAGTTGAACTGCCATCTCTCTCTCACTCACTCTCTCTCTCCCTCTCTAAACTGTCCATGTCAGCACAGCCAGCAGCGCAAGCAGGCAGAGCTATCGTGCAAACAACTGCAGTCGCCCCAAATCAATCAAAGTTCTCGCACAGCATCGAGTGAAACATTGAGTGAGCTCGACTGTGCAAATTTATAAATTAATTAATTAACAGACTGAGCTATTGTATATTGCATATTTATGCTAAATACACTAACTAACTTTCAGGCAAGCCAGAGTACGTGGCGGGGCCATAAATTGTCATGTTTGGCAACGACCTTTGGCCCGATACCAGCTCTATTTGTGTTGTGCGCACTTTCGAGTATCTTACATATGTCGAAACGGCGCTAAATCTCATCGCGTGTGCGGTGAAAATACGGCTTGTATACAGCTCGTAAATATATCACGGTGCCACACGGCGTATGCGTGTTGATTGGCATTCGCGCGCGCCGCCCAAACGCGCCTAAGAACACGCAAGACACACACAAACACACACAGACACACACAGGCAAATTGACAGAGCGAAAAGGAGCGACGAAGAAGAGAATTGTCGGAGTTGGATGCGGCCGCAGCACGTGTAAAGCGCGGCAAATACACTGGGTAAACATGACTATTGGCACACACAGACACATACAAACATAAATACGCTTCGATAAACAAATCCGGGCATGGCCTGAGGGGGGAGGAGGGCTGCCCAGGCTGACTTAGTCAGAGCTAAGCATTAAGCCAGCAGCGCTTTGAGGTCCATTGGTTAACCCGAAGGCAAAGCACTCGAGGCCAGTTGACAAGCTACTGGCAAGGGGGTGAGGGGGCTGTTTGGTAGGGGTAGCTTTCCCTATTAACAGGCAGGGCAAATCTTGTAAAATTGCTTTATTCGCCCTTGGGCACAGATACACAAATCAAGCGCTGAAAATAAAATGAAATCGACAAACACAAAACAACAAATCAAAGTCCAAAAAAATGGGCAAACATGCGAAGCTGCGGAGATAGAGAAATAGCAGCAGAGAAGGGAAGTAAAAGTAGAAAACATAGAGGAAAGAGGGTGCTCAAGAGAGAGAGAGAGAGAGAGAGAGAGAGAGAAAGAGGGAGACAGAGTGAAAGAGGGCAACAAACAATTACGAACAATTTCAGCGCAAGGACAAGGACGATTCCTTTGTTTTCTGCAAGCAAAAACTACAAATACACTGATAGATTGGAGCAAACAAACCCACACAGGCACACATGCACACACATACACACATACAAAGGAACACACATACAAACGCAAGCAGCATAAGCAAGCCAGCGCCGCCGAGTGAGACATGAAATTGGGTCTAATTGTAATTTAGCTGCAGTCTGTCTGCAAGATCGATATGGCGCGAACGTTAAATTACGACGCGACGCTTTATTACCACGAATAAAAACAAATACGCGTGCGAATGACAATGTGAATGTATTTGTGAATGCTTGCAATACGAATATAAGTATCGAGTGCGCTGTCAAGCGCCAGGCCGAATCACTTGACTATTTGGCTTGCTGGCATTTTCTAGCATCATTCATATAGTCATCTTCAGCCCACACACACACACACGCAAACACCCACATATACATACACACTCTCTCTCCCTCCCCCTCTTTGTCTCTGCTGGTTTTTGTTTGTTTGCTTCGCCTGCGTTTGCTACGAATGCAAACAAATGCAGAGCGACGACAACATTTGCTGTCGCTTATTAAGCTATTTTAAAACTGTCACACACACACACACACGCACACACACAGTGACCCACCCACACATGCTCTCTGGTCCACATGCATGCATGTCTATCTGTCTGCCTGCCTGCACACACGCACTCTCATGGGGTACGCCTTATAGTTGTTCAAGGTCAATGTGGTGGCGAACAAAAAAAGCGTAGCACGCTTTTTGGGGCAACATTTTTGACACTTCATTAGTTGGCCCCGAATGAATATTTCCGTTATGTATAAATAATGCCAACACGTTGGCGTGATACAGAAACAGCTTAGAAAGCTACAGTCAAGCATGCACGACTATTGAATACCCTGCTATAATGTGAACTTCTATTTTAGAGTTTTTTTATTAAAAGATAGTAGGAAAGCTGCAGTCGAGTGTGCTCGACTTACTAGCTGACCAAACCATTTACTATTATATAACTTCAGCCTTAAGCCTGTAAGCCCATTTTGCGTTGCATACTTTTCAGGGAGTCACTATAAATTATTTCTTAAATTTCTTGTTTAACCAAAAAAAAAACCAAAACGATAAATAATGTATACCATAACTTCTGCTTTAAACTAAATTTTTGTTGCATACTTTTCAGGGAGCCGCTTGAAACTCAGTATCTCTGTAAATTATTTCTTAAATGACTTCTATGTTAATTATCCGATTGAAATTAAATTTTCAAAAGCTATTTGAACGTTGATTATTAATGTGCTTACCAAAAATTAACTGGCCTGCCTTAGGGTACTGCCGCTTAGATTAATTATTTAGTAACTTCGAGAAATCATTAAAGATATATAAAGATAATTGCTAAACAGCCTAAATATTAAATTTTGAGACTTTTAATTCTGCTTGTAGTCCGTTTCTTATTGTGTTACAGAAGGGTTTCTAAAATAAACTTAATCTACATGCAATACTAAGATACACATATGTATGTATACTATATCTGATTGTCTTAGCATTTAAATTCTCCGAATTGCGGGTTGCTGATGCTCTGCTGTTGATGCTGATTACAAAAATATATACTTTGTAGCCTTCTTCCTATGCACATCGGGTATAAAAAACACGAAAAAAGCAGCAACAGAAAAGTTAAAGCTAGAAATGGCAAAGGTAACCTTCGTACGCAAGTCAAAGTGAATACGGAAGTTTTACGATTTGCCTACGATGTGGGCCAGTGTTGGAGAGTAGGTAATTTCTTACCCACGCATTCTCCCACTCAAAACGAAGTCGGAAATGCTTGCAATAACAATCGAAGGTGAACGAAACTTTTGATGCGAAACAAGAAAAATTATGCCATAAAAACCTGGCGGCTACTGTGCTAAATTTGATGGAGAAGACAGAGAAGGGAAAGGAATCGCCGTTCGGGGTCGAGTATATTACGACTTTTATATTCATGATTTACGATCCGAGCGAATTTTGCGAACCTCAATTCCCCGGCCAGGCGCACCGTGTGTTTTCGACTCTTCTTCATCTGTTTCTCATTCTATTTCGCATTCCGGCGCTGCCTTTGTTTCTTCCTCTGCGGAATGGAAGATGCATCAATCAAGCGAGCAACATTAGCAGACAGACAGCTAATCAGAGCTAGCAGCAGATAAGCCCAGCACAGATTACACTAATTGAGCCAAATGGAAAGTATCCTCCTTATCTTCATCTTTCCCATTCAGCAAACTATTCGCCAAACTATGCTAAACCAGGTCAGAGGACATGCTGGCATTGCAATGACCCAAAGAGATAAGAATATTCGTTTATTATTTTACGTTTTAAAACTCAACTGCAGTGTCTAGCTCTATCTCTTTCTTTATCTGCTCTCTCTTTTCGCTGTGTGCACGCCTGTGTGTAATTAAAATAAATCACATCATGCAAATATTCAGCAAAAAATGTCATAATAATTTCACAGTGGCAACAGTCTGGCTTTTATTCGACGCATTTCAGCGATAAAAGTCGGCAGACTCATAAAAAAACTTCATTCGCTATGATGAACAGACATGCCAGCAACAGAATGGTTGCAGAAAAGTAAATAAATAAAGAACTTAAAAAGATAGACAAATAAAATTCACTACTGTGGCAAGTACTGCAAGTATTGTGTGGTATAATAATAATAACATGGTATAATAATAATAAAGATATATGTAATAATCCAATTCGAACATTTTAAGTCGCGATTTCTCAAGTATTTGTAACTTTGCACCATTTTTATAATTTAAAATTTACAAGTACATAAGTATATCGATTATACGAGCTATCGATATGCATACAAATTAAGTGGTGGCTTGTCGATGATTAGTGGGACAGTGCCATGATCCGATAAAAGATAAGCAACTTTTAAAAGCATTTATCGAAATGCAGCTTCACATTAATCGATCATTCGATGTTTATATTTGAAGCGATGCGCAGGCTACGTGGTGAAATAAATTAATAAAAAGAAAATACAATAAAAAAATAATAAAATAAATAAATTAATAAATAATAAAATAATAAAATAAATATTTAATAATAAATAATATATAAAGATTGAATCTTCCATTTATATCAATAATATTTGGGTATTTTTTAGGCGAATTTTATTGAATATATGTTAGCAATGTATTCTTCTTTACAGCAAGTTTCCACTGTACTTGGACACTTTAAATGTCGAAAGTTTGCTCTTCAAACGAAATTGAAATTTTTGTGCAATTTAATTTATATCAATGAAAATACATTGCAAATAATTGATGAACTAGTAGCATGGCATTAAAGGATTTATGCAACCTTTCCTGTCTTTCTTTTCCCTTCTTCTCTCTCTCTCATTTTGCCTCTTTCTGCAAACTGTTTTTAATTCAAGCAAAATTTGTAATTTATCATCAAAGTAAGCGATACTTAAAGTGTGATAAATAAAACTTAGAGACAACACAAACAGAGAGAAGTAACTGAGACAGAGGAAGAGGGAAAAGTATTGTGAAAGAGGGGATTGAAGAGAAAGCAGCTTGACTATGACATGTGACAGAAAAATGCAGGGTTATGCAGGCGTGCACTGTGGCACACAAATTTACAAGCACACTCCCCCCCACACACACACATACATATACACACTCTTGCACGCAACACACACACAAGCAAGCATTTTACTAAATGAATTTGCGTCGGACTTTGTCGACGTCGACGTCATTGTCGTGAAATGCACAAATTTATTGAGTGCATGTCGTATACGTAATATTAGAAGAGCGTTCGCGGCATATCCAGTTGCCCAGCCACCAAGCAGTTGTTTTAGTTGCTGCTGCTCTTGTTGTTGTTGTTGTTGTGGTTGTTGTTGTCATAGTGCGTCTGCGGCATTTTTAGCGTGTCTGACATAATTTCCAAGCCAGAATCTGGCCACAGAATATTTTTAGTTGCACTTCAACTGGTTGCTAAGCTTCTCGTTGTTGCTGTTGTTCTTTGTTGTTGCTGTTGCTATTGCTTTCCGTTGCCGAGTGCTACTAAAAATATCCCAACAGCTCGTTAGCCCCGCGTGGTGGGCGATGGGCGTGACTGCGCCTTCTGACGTCTCGGCTTGTGCCCCAAAATAAACGCTTTATCCATAATTCTTTTTCAGTTTTGCTCTTTTGCCAATTTAATTAAATGTAGCAACAGCAGCAACAGCAAAACGAATTGAAGCAACGAAAAGAAAGAAGCAGGAAAACGGAGAAAGAGTGAGCAAAGCGTAGCGTTGCAAATTAATCATACGTCATGTTGTCAGCTCTATGAAAATTGTGCATAAATCTTGCTGCAAAATGCAGCCGGGTGTAAAGCCATCTAGTGCGTATGTCTCTGTGTGTGTGTGAGAGGGGTGCATGTGTGTGTGTGTGTGGGTGTGAGTATGCGTGTGCGTGTGACAGCGTGTGTTTGCCGCCGGCAAATTGTTTCAAATATGAGCAATTTGCGCGAAATTGAAAAACCAAAGCCGAGTGCCGTAAAAGGGTTTCTCGCTGCCATTGACAAATTCAACGCCACCGCAGGGAGGGGGGGCAGAGGGAAGCGCAACCCCAAAAGAGGGCATGAGAGAATTAAAAGTAAATAGCGGTGCTTTGTTTCTATTTTATTTATGGCAAAGTTTGAAATTGTGTCAAGTTTTTACTTCTTCTTTTCGAAACTTTTTTTGCATACCACGGAAAAGTAGCCCAAAAGCAGCTACGCAAGAAAGATTCAGAGAAAGAGAGAGAAAGGGAGAGTGGGAGAAATGTAAAAGGTTTCAACCGGAGCCGAGCTAACTGACCTGGCTGACTGGGCTGGCCCAAAACCGCAAAAGACTTTCAGCGCAAAGAAAAAAAATCTGCTCAATAAAGGGATTCTGCGGTGTTGTATTGTGCCTTAATAAGCTGTCCGGCAGACACGCCCACTGCGTCCACCCGCCCACTTTTCAGTAACACTCTTTGCAGCAAGTGTATACTATATATACCATACAAATATAGTACAGTATAAAGCATATATAGCCTCGCATATCTGGCATTTTGTTTACTGCCATTTTCAACAGCGTTTCAGCGGAAATTGCAATAAAGCGCAGGGTTGCCAAGTGATTGCAATGAATGTGGGAGGCGCTTTTGATTTCCAATTTCCTTTCTCAGAATTCTACTACGTATTTTAATTATGCCTGCAATTCGATACAGTGCTCTATCCTCGCCATGACTTCACACTTCGGGACACTTCATTAAGCCAACGAGAGACTGGGAAACTTTGGTAAAATGACTGAGCTATAATTACGCTGCTTAACCTTCGGCAAGTTGAAACATAAATATTATTATTGATTAACGCACAGGTAAATGAGCCAGAGAGAGATAGAGGAAGAGCGAGAAAGAGAGATAACTAGAGACATACTCATTGTTTACGAGCCAAGCTAATGAGCTGTCGCCTCTCGAGTTGAAAGCCAAAAACAATTAGAAGACTCGAGAGAAAGCAGAGCGACTTTTGGCTTGACAATAAAACCAAGAAGTGGTGGGAAGAGGAAGGCGAAGAAGAGGGAGAGGGGGAAAGTTTCCTCAAAATAATCTATTTGCCTGAAAAACTAACAAGAACGAACCAAAAACTGAACTACGTCGTCGGTCATGTGAAGTTTTCAGCTGACAGGGATGTGTGAGAAAAGAAGAAGTAGAAGAGGAAGAATGAGAGGAAGAGAAGGGGAAGAATAAGAGGGAGACACTGCTAAGGAGCTGGAGAACTAGGTGACACGCATAGAGCCAAGTCAAAACAATAGCAACGACAGAAGTGGACCCAGGATAAACTTCAGTTAGTTCAGTTTGTTTAATTTAGTTTTGGGTTAGTCGGTAAAACTTTTCAAGTGACGAATGAAGGAGGAAGGGGAAGCAGCGGCAACGTGCTACCAATGCAAAGCAATTAGCAAAACAGGTCCAATCGACTTGCTCCAGCTCCCAGCTCCAGCTCCAGCTCCTTCGTGAGCCGCTTTAATGAGCGATAAATGAATTAATGCTCGATAAGGCAATTGTCGCTATTAATTATTTAACACGGGCTTTTAATAGTTTTTCGCACATCTTAGTTCACCTACCCCGCCGTGCGCAACCCCCTCTCGGCCAGTCTGAAGGGTAATTAGCTGCAACACGCACAGCGGACTTGCCACTGGAGGACGCAGCCAGAAGTGTCGCTGTCGCTGCTGAAACGTGCCCCAAAATGCTGTCAAGTTTAATGGCAACACCAAAGGGAATGGGATAGAGCAAAGGAGGCAGGCAGAGCAAGTTGGAGCGGGGTAACCAGACGTGGTGGGAGTCTGGGCCATTTATTTTAATGTGCTGCAACAGTTAATGATTTTATTGGCACTTGACTTGGCATCGCAATGACTCCTCCCACTCATGAACATTGGATCCTTTTCAGAACCCACTAAAAGCAAAACAAACACACAATGAATGTTTCCATCTTTAGAAATGGACATAAATGCGAATCCTTTAAGTTGTTCGCCCATCTTAAATGCCATTTCAATTTGGCACTTCCGTTTCCGGAAGTTTCCCCCACTCCACCCACTGCTGCTGGTGTTACTCTTTGTCCGTAATGTCCTTGCCCATTGTAGAGCGTTTCTTCATTACAACACGCACACAAAAGCACATCAGACACACAAGGCACACAACACACACACACACACACGTTTATTCACCAGGCAGGCAGAAGAGCCGCACTCATGTTATTTAAATAATTGAATTATATTGAAATTCCTCAATTTTCGCCCAATTAAACTTCACATTGCAATCAAAATAATTTGATTTCAAAAATATCCATGGCACTTGCTGCTGCTTACGTTGCTTTATTCCGCGCGCGTCCAATGGGTTTGAAAGTTCCGCTGTAACTGAAACAGTTAACGGAATATACCAAACTTATTTATGTTAGGACTTACACAAAAGCTCCGGCAAAGGACTCGGAAAGGACATGAAAGCTTGCTGCAAATTTCAAAATCAACGATTGGCGCCAAAACTACTGACGTACAGAAGCTCTATGATATAAATCTAACATCGATAATACATTACATTATCGATAAAAAACGAAGCAACGCGCTGTTAACACCATGAACAGCTGTTGCTGTTAAAAAAACTAAAGCAAAAGAAGACACACGCTCGTCTGGAAGCAAAATAAATAATTGTTTATACTATTTGTGGTTCGTGAAAGGTAATCTTAGTTAAAAACATGGCGCACTACAAGGGTGCCGCTAGCGAGGCTGGGCGAGCGGCACAGCTTATGAAGAAGCGTGAAATTCAACAACAAGAGATCGAGTTTCGCAAAAAGAAAATCGAGGAGGAGCTGAAGCTCGACAAGATTGAGAACAAGTTTGCCACGCACTACGATGCCGTGGAGCAGCAACTCAAGTCCTCGACCATTGGTCTGGTCACGTTGGATGAAATGAAGGCCAAGCAGGAGGACATAGTGAGAGAACGAGAAAAGAAGCTGGCACAAAAGAAGGACGAAAAAGATCGAGAGAAACAACGCGCTTTGGAAGCCATACAGGCGGAAAAGAACAAACAGAAGCGACAAATTCAGGCGCTATCATTTAATTTGGATGACGAGGAGGAGAATTCTGGCGAGGACGAAGACGACGCCGACCACAATGACGATGCTGATAAGGAGAAGTTTGCAAAGCCCGCCAAATGGACGGAGATACGCGAACAGGAAACAGTTCCCCTTAAGAAGAAGAAAATCTGCAAAAATCCCGATGTGGATACATCGTTTCTACCGGACCGGGAGAGAGAAGAGCAGGAGAATCGTTTGCGAGAGCAACTGCGACAAGAATGGGTAATGCAACAGGCCGAGCTCAAGGATGAGGATATCTCGATCACCTTCAGTTACTGGGATGGTTCCGGCCATCGTCGCAACGTGCTCATGAAGAAGGGCAATTCCATCTATCAGTTCCTGCAAAAATGTCTGGAGCTGTTGCGCAAAGAATTCATTGAGCTGAAGACCGTCATGGCCGATCAGTTGATGTACGTCAAGGAGGATTTAATATTGCCACATCATTATTCCTTCTACGATTTCATTGTGACCAAGGCGCGTGGCAAGTCTGGCCCACTCTTTCAGTTCGATGTCCACGATGATGTGCGCATGATCAGCGACGCATCTGTCGAGAAGGAGGAATCCCACGCGGGCAAGGTGCTGCTCCGTTCCTGGTACGAGCGCAACAAACACATATTCCCCGCCAGCCGCTGGGAGCCATACGATCCCACCAAGTCGTACGACAAGTACACAATTAAGGATAAAGATAAGGACAAGAGCAAGAAGTAAAATTTACAAATTACGAAATAAATATTTTATGCAAAATTTAAAGTGGCTTTTGGTTTCTATTATAAAGTATAGGGAAAAATAAAAGTAGAAGAATAGAGGAAAGAATGTAACTATCGAAAAAATTGTTTAAGTAATACATAAAAATTGTGTGGATTCACATTCGCCACTGGGCACTGTCCACTTTCGACTTGCAACACAGAAACGCGCAATAATTATTGCACTGCTCAACACTGCATGTGCGATTGCACATCTGTTTCGCTGTAGCGTACAAGAATCTTTAAATAACAATGCTGGCGGGTTCAAAACAATATTTTGTGTGCAAGCCTCGACGCGTTCGGACGTGAACCCGAACACTTTCACCAGTAACAACAAAAAGGGTAAATGGCTGCAAACCTAATTTATTACAAAACAAAAATAATTATCAATAGAATGCGAGTGTGTTTATGTGTTTGTGTAAGTGTGTGTGTTTCGCGAATTGTTTGCACAAAACAGAATACAATTTAACGGTTTCATTTGTGATGACGCGTGTGCGAATCGCGGAGACACTTCGCTGCCTTTCCAAACATTGTAACATACGTGTACTTATGAATATAAATATTAAATGTATAACAATAGAAATTTATATGTATGAATAAATACATTTAAAAGTTTAAACATTTGGCAAAAAAGTGAGTGGAATTCATGTTGTAAACTCGTTTCAAAACGGCTTCAATCGGTCTCTCACTCTCTCTACCATTCGCCTGGCTACCTGTTGCTTTCCTCTTGTTTACCTGCCGAAATCGAATCGATGAAATTGGCCCAACCCTCTGCAAGACCATTCTTCGAGCGCATGCAATACTTTCGGTTTTTCGCTGAGATCAGCTAGTTCTCGATTGGGGGGCTCAGCTCATATAATGCGCGATAAGATTATGTGGAAGCAAAAAACAACCTGTTGGAATGCGATTAATTAACAACTTAAAGTTTCATTTATTTTTTTTTTTTTGGGAACAGCCTGCACCATATTCTACACACACGGAACCCCAGCTTAACTAAAGTGCAATGAAATATTTTGGCGGCATTGAAGGGTGAGTAATGTCAATTAAACAGTTTCTATATCGATTGTCTGCCCTGAACTCGCATAGTTGCATATTAAGTGCGCAATTGATTAACAATAAAGCAGTTATGTTCGTGCGGGTTGTTTGTGCTTCACTAGAGTTACTTATCAACGGGATCAACGTGGCTCCCCGATAATAATAACGACATTTTTTAAGTATCTATGGAATAGTATTTTTGTAGTATTTCCAGGATTTAGTACAATAAAAAAGGAAATTTTTTAAAGGTTTTATTTAGTAAGTTTTAGCTCCATTCTTGATTTAAAGAAACCCTAATTAATTTCCCAAAAAATACCCAAGGGAAATCATCATTACCTGCATCCTTGAATCAGCGCGACAGGGAGAGAAGATTTGATCTGAGAAACAGAGAAATTTATGTAATTATTTATTTTTTCAATCTTGCTCCTAGAATCTTCAGCTAGAGACGAGCCTCACAAGATTTGTTTATTTTTACTTTTTATAAAGATCTTCGTTCTGATATCCTTATCCCCCACAAGAGACTGAGTAGATTTGTATGGTTGTCTTTATGATAATTCCGAAAAAACCAAAAGGAAATCTTCACCCTAGAATCTTAAAGACCAACCCGACCCGAAATACAGATGATAGTTGTAAATATAGAGGATATAAAAAAATACCATTCTTTTATTCCTAATTCAATTCATTCATTTTATTCACGTCCTTAACTAAGCAACAAATACTCGTACTTCAAGTTGATTTAATAAACTTGACCAGCTTCGTCTCTGGAATCTTCTTGTTCTTCGTTATGCTTCGCTGTCCGTTCATAAAGGGTACCAGCACCTCCGGAACACTGATGGAGTCTCCGTTCTGATACGACTCAATGAGAGCAATCAGCAGGCGAGGAATGGCCGTTGCAGTGCCATTGACAGTGTGGGCGTGCAACGAGAGATTATCCCTTGCCCGTTGATATTTGATGGCCAGTCGCTTGGCCTGGTAGTCAGTACAGTTGCTGCAACTGGATATTTCACCCCACATCTGGCGACCCGGCATCCAGGCTTCTATGTCGTATTTCTGATATGCAGGAGCGCCCAGCTCACAGGGCGGCATGTCGAGCAGTCGAAAATTGATGCCCAATTCCTTGAACAATGCGATCTCGATTTCCTTGAACTCCTCCAGTGTTGCCTCCGATTGTGCGGGCGTGGTGACTGCAAACATTTCCACCTTGGTGAACTGATGCACCCTATAGATACCCTTCTCCTCGTGCAGACCCGATGTCTCTGCACGATAGCACCGACTGACGGCAGCCACCTTCAGCGGCAGTTGCTCCTCCGCCAGCACCTGCTGGGCAAAGAAGCCAGCTAATGCCATTTCGGATGTGCCCGACAGACACTCACCCGTGTCCAGTTTATACACCTGTGTACGTTCTCCATCTGTGCGCATGCCACAGCTCTCGATTATCTCGCGGGGCAGAATGTCGGGCACGGAGATGAGCTTGAAGCCGTGCCGGGCCACCGATTGCAGTGCATACTGTATGATGGCCTGCTCCAGCATGGCCAGTTGGCCCGTCAAGTAGTAGCTCTTGTGTCCCGTGTAGTTACCCAGGTGATCCATGCGATACAAGTTGAGTGCCCGGGCCAGCTCTGAGAACTCCTTGACGCCCTGTTGGGGGAGTTCGCGATGCTTGTAGTTGGCCAACTCGTAGGGTTGATTATCAAAGGCAAGCAGACGTGGATTTGTCGCATTCGGCAACTGCTGCAGTTGTTCCTCCAACTGTTGCCGTGTCCCCTCCCCCTCGCCTAGCTGCAGCGCCTTGAGTAATTTTCGTATTTGCGGCACATTGTTTTTGTGGTGCCGCAACTCACAATTCTGCTCGAGTGCGTCCAATTGTGCACTGGTTAATGCTGGTTGTGGTTGCTCTAACGTGGAGTCATGTGTCGCCGGCTGTCGCGTTGTTGTTGTTGTTGCTGTTGTTGTCATCAGTCGCTCCGCTGGCCTTTGGCGGCGCACCAGCAGATGAAGCTTGCGAGCATTTGCCAGCAGCCTCATATCAATTAAATTGACTTTTTTTATATCACTTTGAATTGTTTTAATTACTTCGAACGTCTGATCCGTCACCCAATCCACGCGACACGCACTTTCTGACGACAATTAACACTTAAATAAGTTTATTGTGCAATCTGACCGGCTGAGCTGAGCAGCGGCGGCGGCGATGTGGCAACGCCGTTCTCAATGTGCCAGTGTTGCCAGTGTGTTGCATTTGCTACTGCTGACGTCACTGCGTCGATTCGATTTGAATTAGCGCTGCGTGTAGCGCCTGAATAGCTAGGATTAATTTATCTTTATCACTAAAATGCAAAAACGTTTTGTTATTAATTTTACTGGCGATAAGAATAGCTCGTGTTGTTGTTGTTGTCTGTTGCACAATGCATACGACGCGTATATTTATCTCAATTGGGGCGCGTCGCGTCGTTTGCAGTCCAGGGCGCAGACAAAAAACGGGCAATAACGGCAATTGAATGCGGGACTCGTTGTACATGCATATTGTATATTTAAATACACATACGTATTTATGTGTGATGTAGGATACATTCACACACACATACATACATTTGCTTATTAGCATGCACCTTTAACATCTATTCCAGGGCCGTAAGGACGGTCTCGGGGGCCCCCAAGTGTAAATTTCATTCTTTAAAATATGGAATGTACGTAGTCCATAAAGCATGCGGACAACAAATTATCTATAGTTTTCGAAAAACCCTTTTTATATTAAGATATAATATATTCATGTTCTCTAATTTTCGATGGATAATTTTACCAATTCATTCAACCAATCGATTATAATACGTATATTGTGTACATGTATTGAATAAATAAAAAAGGGGGCCCCAGCTGCATTGTGCGCCGCACACCCTGCATACGTCTAGCTACGGGTCTGTTCTATTCATTTCATCTAAAAATATGAATCATCCATTTGAAACAGATTAAATGAGTTCCTTTTTCCGATTTGAGATCAATTAACATACGACGAACTAAAAAGAGTAGATAGCTTGCTATTTCTTTATTATTATATGCTAACTCCAAGTATTACTTCTTATAAATTAACGCTGATTGGTTGTGCAAAAAGGCTGTTCCAAACAATATTGGAATTGATTACGAATCTCCCAAAAAAAAACAACTAAATGTCTCATAATCTGGGCATGGTACATACAGATGTACATTTTAGAAAAATAACTTATAATTTGCTTAACTTTGTCGTAAATCTAAAATAAGAGGCTGTAAAAACTTAAATATGTTAAATAACATTCTAAAGAATTACTTACCGTAATAAATCTTGCAAAAATGTTATAAACGTAGAAACTTTTGCTCTTAATACTATTTTGTATTTGTCATAATTATGATAAAGGGTGAATAAAGCCCAAAAATATTTGATAGTAATGATATAGCACCATAAGACTGTATCAATTAAAACTTTAATTCTTTCCATTTACTTATATATGAGAATTATTCAGATTCTTCAAGAGATTATTGAAAAAATAGCATAAAAACAATCTGAAGCTTGAACTGGTGTATATAAAATAGACAACATTTGCATCAATTATCTAATTATGTTTTTATTTATATAGGTCAATCTTTGTTGAAGCACCTTTATAGCAACCAATATACCATAAATAGCCCAAGAATGTATATGTCAAGCACGTGTGGCAGGTTCACGCCTTGCACCTTTCCTTTCAATTTGGTTAATTGAATGAACGATGCCGAATATAGACAGTCCATTCTTCAATTTCGGTTTCAATTTGTTCAATTGTTATTAAATTCGACTTACACGAACTATTAATAGTATACGCATGTATGGCTGGAGGTCATGGGTCTTTTAAGTGGACAGCGGATGTGGACAGCTTAATAAGAAATCTCTCTCTTTTATTTGTCATTCACTGCAGCGGTGCAACGCACTCGAGATTGGTCATCTGCGATGAGAGCGGGGAGTCAGTGGGCACCACCAGTGGCTTGGGTACAAACCACTGGGGAATTGGCATACCGGAATGTGCCAGACGCATTGTTGACATGGTAGAGAGATGCAAGGAAGAGGCAAACATACCAAAGGAGACACAGTTGGCAAGCTTAGGACTCAGCCTGAGTGGCTGTGAGCAGGTAGAGTATACAATGGATATACAATTCTATAATTTCTACTGATTTATTCCCTCCCCTTTTTCGCAGGAAGCTACGAATCGGGAGTTGGAGCAGGAGCTACGCAATACTTACCCGGATTTGGCTAGCAGTTATGCCGTGTCAAGCGACACAATGGGCAGCATGTTTACGGCCTCATCCATTGGCGGCATGGTATTAATATCTGGCACTGGCTCCAATTGCCTACTGCGTAATCCGGATGGCTCCACAGCCAATTGCGGTGGCTGGGGAAATTTTCTCGGGGACGAGGGAAGCGGTAGGTTAAGTTGTTCCAGCTGCTCCTTCTCAACTATAAGTGGCAGCTAATCAGTATTGATTCAATGCGAAAACCTTGATTGGCTTAGCTCAGTTATTGATTAGACTGCTCCGATAGTGTAATCTCGGTTCTATTGACATTGCCATGAATCATGATTAGCATAGATTAACATATTGTTGTTGTTGTTGTTGTTATTGCAGCCTGGTTCATATCCTATCGTGCTGTGAAGGTGGTGTTCGATGATATGGACAACTTCGTGAAGTCCCCATACCCCATCGAGAAGACCTGGGCTTTGATTAAGGAACACTTCAGCATAGAGACGCGCTACGATATGCTGACACATTGCTATGGCAAGTTTGACAAGCCCTTCTTTGCCAATCTCTGCAAGAAGCTAGCGCAGAATGCTGAAAGTGGCGACAAGCTAGCGTTTTCGCTCTTCCAAGAGTCTGGCGTCCATTTGGCGCGCATGATTAAGTCTCTGCTGCCCAAGGTACACAAGGATCTGGTCAAATCGGGCGAGTTGAGTGTGGTTTGTGTGGGTTCGGTGTGGAGCAGCTGGAACCTGCTGCAGGAGGCTTTCGTTGATGAAATGTCCAAGATGAATATCGACTACAATCTCAAGCTGGTGCGCATCACCAAGAGCAGTGCCTATGGAGCTTGCTATCTAGGTGCGGACAGTGCCAAATTCGCTTTGCCTCGCAACTATGCGGATAACTTCACCGTGCTGTACACCTATACGGGTAACCGATCCACAAATGGTGTGACAAAGGCATCCGGTGATTGTTAGCTGTAACTAGATCCTAGACTCGACATTCCGGGAGTTGACAGTGATTATCTGAATCTATAACATAGACAAATATTCCCCCGTTGCCAGAAAGAAACCCAAAGATTTGTAGGGGTTTGTTAGAAATACGTATGAAAATTTTATTCGATAAAGTTCATTGTATTAAGTTTGTGTCTGTATATGTATGTGTATTGTTCTCAATTCTGTTGCAATATAAAGATACAAATATTTTTGTGTATATTTCTAGAACTCTCTTCATATGCGCGCTCGTTTTAATTGGCAGTTTTTCACTTGCTTTTGTCACTATTATTAATACTTTTGTTTTGTTTTCGGTTTTATTTTATTGGATGTGTTTATCGTATTTAAAGCCAACTTATTCATATTTTGCCCATCTGTCAATTCTTTGGCTAATTTGATTCTCGCATAATTAAGCAAAATAAGTGTTTAATGTTTTGCTATTATAGTTATTAACGCAGATGCAAAGACGCACATATAATAGTTGAAATAGTACATAGAGATAGAATGCAATCGATTGTGGCGTGGAATTAATTTAAATCTATGAATATATATAATAATATATAATTGCTTGCATAATACAATTTACATAGTGTGTGTATGTAGGGGATTTATACCACAAAAGAATTATAATACCAATTTTAATAAAATCGAATGTATTTCTCAGGCAATTTGTCCCAACTTGAATCTTGCCCGCAGATAGAGTGGATAGCTAGTAGTGTGGTTAAATATTAACGCAAGTGTTTGGAGATTATCTTAAATGCAACAATTAATTGTATCAATTTCAATTGTTCATGCTCTGGCGCAGCTTTTGTGGATCCTGGTAGTGCGATGACGATGAAATAACCGAGGGATGCTGTGGCGGCGGAAAGCAGCGCACATGCTCCACATTTGAGCCTTCACCGTCGCCGCCCTTTAGATATTTGTTCAGTATCGAGAAGATTTGTGAGTTTAATACTTGGAAGCGTCGTATGCGGTCCACCATGCGTTTTAGTTGCTGCAAAAGATACGTACGGTTACATCAGTATGAGTATAATTTAATAAGTTAAGAATCGAATCACTTACAATGCCTTTGACATCCTCATCCTTGCCGTCGACACGTTGCACCCGCAGAATGTGATAGCAAAAGTCGAGTGCCTCGAAGCGACGCTGTTGACCAAGCAGCACAATCATAACGCAGCCAGCCCAGTTAAGGCCCTCGCCGAACAACTCCTCGATAGTGTATTCTGTCCCACGAACGGGTATGCAATAGACAAACTGCAGGGCCGACCAGAGACGATGGAACTCGGAGCACTCGTCTACATGTATTATGCCATTGGCAGGTGGAGGACCGCACCATACAGGATCATCCAGATAGCTCTTAACCCGATTCAATATCACCTCAAAGATGCTCAAGCCACAGCAGAGGCGCTCGCGTGTCAACAGATCTCCCTCACGCGCTATCATTGCTTGCTGAAATTATATAAATATGATATCATATGCCATAATTAGCAGCATAAAATTACTTCTCACCTTGGCTGTGCCGATCTTTTCCACATTGGAAACAATTTGCAGGTTGGCAAATTGAGCTTCGAGACGCTTTTGTTTGGCTTCCGGCTTTTCATTCTCTGCAACACATGAAAGTTGTATTATTTAAATTAAATTTCCTTTTTTGAGGATTACCTTTGCAGAATGGGCGAGGGAATATGTTTTGGAAGAGAGCTGCATGGAGAAGATCGCACACCTCCTCCTGCGACAGAGCCTGTTCAATGAGCAGGCAAAAGATGATACAGTTGCCGAACTCTCTGAACGATTGGAAGAGTTCCGTTTTTGTATCCGGATATTGCACAATGTCCGTTAGATGCGCCTGATAGTAGCTAAGCACTCCGGGTGAGCCGTACTCACAGCGTGGCAATTTGCAAGATTTGGGCATGGCAATCATAAGCGTTTTGGTGAACTGCAGCAGAGAGCCCTGGATGAGGGGCTTAACGATGTCCTTCAGTATAATGTCCATGACCACAGCAATGCCTTGGTAACCCAATAGACGACACATGGCATGGAAGTGCGGTGCTCCCACAAATCCGGTATACTGTCCATATTGTGTGGAGTAAGCAGCGTTCAGTTGTTTTGAGCCCCATAAATAATAGTGTGACATCTGCGGTGGTTTCTCCCGCTGTATGGGCTGCGACGAAGATAAATTGACCTTGGTGCGTATAAAGCTATAAGAGACGAAAAGGAACATCAAAGATTTGGCAAACAACAAATGAATACAAGGTCAAACTTTACCGATTTGTAGCCGCATTGTAGCAGTAATTAACAAGGAAGTCGTAGTTCAATTCCACAAATACGTGCAAGGTGATGCGACCATAAGGTGCCAGGACATTGTGATTAGCCTCTTTCACCATACCGTCGAAGTTGTCCAAAGCCAAATACTTGCTGAGCATTTTGTGACAAATGCGATTAGCCTCCAAAAGCCCTTCAAGTTCCTGCAAGAGTTTAAACACAAAACATAATGAGCTCTTGGCTGCGGTTATGGTTACACAAGTTTCACAAGTTGCTCACCACAATGCCGGTAATGTCATTGCCCTCGAAGCGGCTGATTGCCAATTCGATGCTCTTGTGCATGTTCGCATTGATGCGTTGTGTAATCAGTTTGTTCAGGTCAATGGAGCGTCCTAATAGAAAGTATAAACAATAGTTAATCATTGGCAAATCTAAAACAGGCAGAGGACTTACCCAACAGCTGAACATGTCGTTGTTTCAACAGCGTCTCGTAGCGATTATTCCTTGGATACGATTGGAAATTGAACCCAAGAACTTCGCACTCCAGGCGGAAACGTTTATCCAAGAATATGCTAGTAAAATAATTAATATTTGTTAATTAAATGTAAAAAACTGTCTGAATATGTGGACTCACCTGCCAGCTAATTGTTTATAGTGTGCAAATATCTGCTCACTTAGCTTATAAACGAACTGATCAAAGCATAGGTTAACCTCGGCCTCGACCTCGTCGTAGAGAAATTGCTTGCGGAAGACAGTGAGTGCATAATGTGCTGAATCGTTGTATAAATCCAAGGGATATAAGACAAATCTGTAAGTCACACAATCGGTTAGAATACATATAACGTATTGGATTAGTTAGAGGAATGCTTACTCCATCATTGAAGGTTCCTTTGTTTGCAATATATGATCTGTTAGGATCCACGGCATCGACATTTCAATGGGAAATTGTATGCGCTTCTCCATGGTTATCAAATCCTTACATTCCTCGTTGTGCTGATGACGCACCATGCACTTGTTCACCTTGCGACCCATGGTCATTTCCAGGTAAAATTCTCGATACCATAGCTGCGATAGGTCGCAACACTTCTGCAAGGTGTCGCTTAGGTTGAGCAAATAGCTCCAATAGAACGAGGTCTTGTGGAAAGTATCTATCTGCATTAGACAGTTGCCATCGATGTCTTTGCGAAGTGTTCGCTTGCCACCGCTTTTGTCAGCGATCAGCGACTCCAACATGGTGCGCACCATATACAACTGTGTGGAGGAAGGCCCGACATTCAGACGAGGCACATGTATACGAAAGCCGCCATCGGGATCCTTTTTGCCCTTCGACACTGGATCGTCGGTGGGCTCATAACCCTTTTGCCAATCGGCAGACGTTTCACGCACCGACATAATGATGCTTCGAATCAGATCCTTCTTATTCTTGACGGCCTTGCGTAGCGGTTCGCGTAGTGTTAGTTGCACAAAGTCCTGTAGCTCGGAGTAAATGTTACGTCTAATTGCCTCGCAAAGCACCGTCTCGATGCGTGCCATAAGGACCTGCAGTCCCTTGATCATTGCGATTACCTCAATCAATGCAAACTTCTCCTCTGACGTATAATTGTAACGAGTGGCTCGTTCGTATTCCTCGGCCTCGACGGGACAGTCCTTGTTCTGATGGTGGTCAGTGGGATGCAGCAGCTTCCATGAATATAATTCGGTGACCACACTGGTCCATTCCGACAGCAGCTGTAGACCGCGTAGAGCCAGATCTGCGGTAATGCGATTCTCAGCATCTGAGGGATTCTCTTTGACCGTGGTGGTCACCTCATTGGTGTAGCGTGCCAGCTCGGATATGTACTTCACATGATCTTCGCGGATTTGGGGCAAATGCACCATAAGATCGGCCTGGGGGCTGATGGCGTTCGAACTGGATAGAGGCCATTTGCTGGAATCAAAGTGTTTGCTTCGCTTAATGTAGTTGAACGGAGCAATTTGCATGTCGCCAAAAAGGGGCACCACCTCTAGGTTCTTGAAGATACGATCAATGCGATCCAATCGGATCTTTTTCTTCTGATCCAATTTGTTGATGTTGCAAGCGTCACTGTCCATGAGAAACAGACCAAAGCCCATTACTTTGACAAGCATATGCTTCTCCTCGGGCGTCAAGTACATCTTTGTCTCGAACATATGCACACAAATGTTCACAACATCAGATAGCAGATCCTCATAACCAACAATCTTCTCCAGTGTATCCTTGACAGTGTCACGGATTTTGTTTTGAGTGGCCAAGAACATTGACAGATTCTGAGATTCCTGTAGTGTATGGGAATCGGACAT
The DNA here is from genome assembly GCA_018151435.1 of Zaprionus africanus. Classification (NCBI taxonomy): domain Eukaryota; kingdom Metazoa; phylum Arthropoda; class Insecta; order Diptera; family Drosophilidae; genus Zaprionus; species Zaprionus africanus. The sequence continues at coordinate 4,242,106 of JAECXB010002309.1, read as the reverse complement.
CACCTTAAGGAACTGCGCCGCTCGTCGGTATGTTGAATAGTCATTTTTCACACTCGACTTCATGTTCTTTAGTTCATCGAGGACAGCAAACATGTTAATAAACTTTCCAAGCGTCAAAAGATATGCCTCCGATACGAAATCCTTGCGTTTCTCAGCATGACACAGACGCTTCACCTCCCCAGAGAAGGCTTCAATTGCTTTCCGCTGGAAGTACATGAAGTTAAGCAACTTTTTAACTTCCGGTGCCAGCACATCCACAGTTTTCTCATAAATCTCCACACGATTTGGTTGCTCGTTGGACTTTGGTTGGGGGATGGCGCGGGAGCAGCACCGCCAGGTGTATAGCATAACGGCATGCTTCTGACCCTCGTCCAGCAGAACGTTCTGCATGGGTGAAGACGGCGACGGCGGCGACGGCGGCGACGGAGTGGCAGGAAGTGAAATTAATTATTGATAGTTAAAAGATGTTTATCATTTAGATAAGCTTACCAAGTTGGCATGCGTGGTCGCCTCTTCGATATACTTGGCAATGCCCGTAACAAACCCATTGCGGTCCTCGAAGTTTGTATCAAAGTTTGCTTTGTAGATAATTGAACAGGGCTGGGCCTCAATACACGGTTGCTCATCGGGCAGCGGAATCTCATCGAGCACTTCCACATTGGACAGAGCATCGGCTAGCGTTATCTTTTCGGTCATGTTGCTTTATTTGTCATCACTCTCACAACGACGACGGAAGTGCAGATAAAATTGCACTATAAGGCGGGGCTAGCAGCTCCGAATCTCAGACGCAAGTTTTTCTTGTCACAAATACACAAACACAGTTTTTTATTTTGCCAATCAGAAGACAACGCAGACAAGCAGTGTTGCATGCAGTGTGTCTGCTATTCTGGGCGAATGGCATTGAGACACATTGAAATCGATTTCTGAAGCCCGATATCCGATTGTACCAGATTCAAATTTAAAACACTTTTAAATTCTTATAGTGCATTTATAACAATTGGAAAATAAATGAATTTACTTCAATAAAAATGAAATGTATGGGAAATGCGATCATTAAAATTAATTACATGGAAATTCATGCATACCATATGCACATACATGTGTAAGGGTCATTCCCTCCCCCCTTCATTAAGGAACAATTCAACCAAGTGAACTTAAAGACAATCTTTATTGTGTATTAATCCTTATTTGGTATTGATTTATATACACTGTATACAGCTTTGGTTCGTAAATTATTTATCGATTAAATCAAATGGGAGACTTTACACTTTCAACGTAACTCTTAACAAAAAAAAAAAAACATTTCATACATATCAAAAATATATAAGTTGCTTAGAAATATGTTGTAAGGTATAAATTTCGTAGGTTACTTCAAAAAATAAACTTTCAATTCATTTCATGCCAAAAAGTTGCTTGTAATCATTTAAAGTGAGAGCATTCCCGTTTGCACCAGCAGCTGGAGCGGCACCATTATGATCTAACACAACATTGGCGATTTCCATCTTATAGTCCTGCAGAGCCTTAATTCGCTGCTCGATGGTGTCTTTACACATAAATCGATAGATAAACGATGGTTTCAACTGGCCATATCGATAGATGCGATCCTGAGCCTGGCGCTCCAATTGTGGATTCCAATGTAAATCGACAAGGAGAAGATGATTGGCCACATTGAGATTGAGGCCAACACCTCCGGCCTTAAGCGATAGCAACAAAATGCGTTTGTTGTTTTTGATATTATTAAAGTCGCTCAGTGTTTCACTGCGAGCTTTGGCATCCATTGTGCCATTGAAGTCGAGAGATTCGTGACCCAACAGTTCCAATTGATCTTTGATGACACGCAAGTAACTAGTCCATTCAGAGACTACAATTATTTTGTCGCTTGTGTCATTCAGAATTTTCTCCAGTGTGGCAAATATCAATTGCAGTTTCGCCGATGGACGGGCGAATTCAAATATCGGATTACTGGGCTGTAGTAGCTTTATTGCCGCTTCCACATCAACCGAAGATTTAGGAGTCTCTTGCTGTTTAAAAGATTTCCCTGACATATCAGGGATGTCTATGTCCAACAGCTCACCAGCTTCCTGTTTTACCTTCTCTTCTTCGTCCTCTTCCTCTTCATTGTAAGACTCGCCGCAAAGCATCTATTGTAAGAAGAAATCCATATAGGTAATTAATATCAGTTTCAAGAACAAGTCTACGACTAGTACCTTGACCATTAGTCCAGGATGACAACAGAACTGTCTCAGCCGAAGCAAAAGAACCAATATAACGATACCCTTGACACGCTCCTTTGGATTGTACCTCAGGGACCGCAGAAAATTCTCATAGATTTCCTGATATTTCTCTTCGATAGATCCTGCCATAAAGCTGGGCGTAACCTCATTGGAATAATAGTCAAGATCACTGTTATTTTGTTCTCGCTGACGTAGATATTGTGCAAATATTCTCAGAGAAATAGCAGAAAGTATTTTATAGACATCCATTTCGGAGTCCGAAAGCTGGACGTCGATGAACTTGATCTCCAGTGGTGGCAATCGGGGAATTTCACCAGATTCCTGTAGCTGCAACTTGGTGCGACGCATCATCAGTGGCTTGATTAGGAAATTCATACGACGATGTCCGGCTAAGCCTTCGTTCAGGTACTTTCTCCACTTTTGTAGATCCCTGAAGTTCGGAACCTTTAGAAACTTGAGTAGAGCAAAACAATCCAGAGCACAATTCTGTATGGGCGTGCCAGTCAAGGCCCAACAGCATTCGCTTTTCAGCTCTGATATGGAGATCCAGGCAGTGGTCTTCGTGTTCCGTATATAGTGTGCCTCGTCGAGAATCACGCGTTCCCAATGTGAAGAAAACAGCCAAGAACTATTGCCATAGTTCGTATATTCCGAGGAAACGATGCCATAAGATGTGATAATTATATTCATTCTACGGAACTTCGAAAGACCGATCGACCGGCGATTGGGTCCGTGAAAGATATAAACTTTCAGTGCATTGGCAGCAACCTTGGAGCTAACTTCAGCGGCCCACTGTGCCAACACGCTCGTAGGGCAAATTACCAAGGTGCCGGCACTTTTGCTCTGCTGCGGCAGTAAAAAGTCATCCGTATCATCATCCATGTCCTCTTCGTAAGGCAACTGTGCAGGTACTTCTCGTTTACATGGTCGCTTGGCGAGCAGAAAGTCCTCTATGTCATCATCCAAGTCGTCTGAAGTTGCTTCCCTTTTTAATGGCGCCAATTTGACTTCCATCTTTGGTTTATCGCCTGTAAATAATCCTAAGGGGTTTCTGGACGACTGCGGCATAGACAGTTCCAGCTGGTTTTTCTGATAGTCATAGTCACTTTCTTTTTTCACAACGGGATTCAACGCTTTCTTTCGCTCTAAGCTGGCCAAGACTAAGGCAATCATGCTCAAAGTTTTACCCAAGCCCATGTCGTCAGCCAATATGCCTCCTCGTATCTTCTGCGTCTCGCGCCACAGCATCCATGTGAGACCCTTCTTCTGATGCTTCAATAATTCCACGAGCAGCGCTTTTGGTTGTTCTTCATTCTCGTTTTCGCTCGGTGGTGGACCCACCGATTCGTAAAGAGTCTGTAAACGAAATATATTGTCAATTAACTTATATATGTTTCTAGAATTGTCATATTACCCTCAGTCCGGCTATAATATTAGATTTGTGCTGATAGAATTCGGCAGCCGAGCCCTTAGCTTCATGGCGATGTCTATTTACGCCGGCGTAAACACGATCCCAGCTGATTGAGGGCTCATTGTCTTTGGGTTCAACAATTTTTAGTTCTCCTTCTATTCTGAGATCATCAATGAAACGCGACATAAACTCTAGGCGGTTATTGAGCGCGTTAACTCTATTCCTAGCCTCATCCAAAGCATCCTTATCACCTTGATCAATATCTTGCTGGCTTTCAAGTATTTTCAGTTGCTCCTCAGCACGGAGAACATTTTGAACAAGTGCATCGAAATTAGATTTCTCCCTTGCATAAATTTCTGCGCTGACGTACGTTGCATTGTCATCATCGGAAGCGTATTCAGATTTCACCAATTCTATTTTTGGTTGTTGCTCTAATAATGCTAAATTATCGCTTAATCCGGGCCTATCATCGGTACTTCCCGTAGGTTCAAGCTTTATGTCAGGCTTTAGATCATGACGCATTTGTGAATTTCCCACGAATCGACTGTTCGACGAAACTGCTGCAGATGAAATAGTCATCCAGCCACTGTGCAAATCTCTTGGTTCGATCTTACAAATTACTATGGGCTCTATAGGTTCCATTTTGACGGGAATAACCTGCGTTATTTGACAGTCATCGTCAACAGCTTCTTTCTTTACACGAATGGAATGGATAATTTTTACATCTTCATCATCGTCTGCTGGAATAAGTGAATTATTATTATCAGTTTTATGATAAATATCAGTATGTATCATCACCTGAAGATATATATACAATATCTGAGGCAGTATCATTCCCATCATCGTCGCTGATCGTCACTGTATTTGTTGACGAATCTATAATTTTAATCTTTATTATTATCTTTTTGCTCACAAAACTATAACTACGTTCGAGTTAATCCACTCTTTTTTTACGGGGAGATTCCGTGTAAAATAAAGGTTTTGTTGTCATAGTTAATTATACATTTACCTTCAAATTTTGCCATTTGGTGGGCTTAAAGCATGCAAATGAATTTCACAACACTCAAGTTCACTGGGGATCAGGCAATTTTGAAATCATTATACCCGGAAGAATTTCATCTCAAAAACACGACAACTTTCAGTGTGACCAAACTTGGATAAAACCGTATCCCTACGAAACCATAAATAATACGTAATTTATATATGGACTAATTCAAGTAATTACAATATTATAAATAAATAATTCAATACATAAATACTATGCTGATTCATGAATAATTGAGTTAAGCTATTTATCTTTTTATTATAAAATACAACAAAAAATACTAAACCTGCTAGCCGCTTGCGAGTTCAAAAATAATCGATAAATTTTAAAGCGGGATAAGTAAGGTGGCAACGCCTACATAGTAGCATGGGCTTTGAAATCTTTTACAGTTAGTTGACAATTTCGTATGATTTTAGTTCTATATTTTAGTCAAAAAGTTGAGATATAAATATGTCGACTGATGAGGACTATTCTGATGACGATATCGCTGCACTCAGCCGCGTATCAGGTAAGCTCATCTGAAAAAATGCTCGAAATGTAGATTTAAACTGAAAACGATTTCACACAAAAGGACGCCTAGGTCGCAGCAGCACGGGAAGCCGTCCGAGCGTCCCTAGTCGAGCGGCAAACGGTACCCGTCGCCCTGCTATAGTGTTTTCCGACAGTGACGAAGATGATGAACTCGACCAGGGTGGCTTGTCGCCGCAAACAATGATGAGCATAACAGGAGTACGTCCAAACGACATGAGCGATGAATCAAGTGATATAGATTATAGTAGCGGGGACGAGGTGGCACCCGCGAATCCAGTCGATAGTCAAGATAGTGCGGAAGATACGTTTGATGAGGATGTCGACCGCGAAGAATTGGCGGCACAGCGATACCTCCAGGCCGCCAGTGGTGATGCTGATCAGCCACGTTATACCACCAACTTTGTTCCAAACATAGAGGATACTTTGCACTCGACACTATTTCCCAGTCCACGCACATCGCCCAGGAATGATTCATCTGGCAGCGATGTGCTAGTCTTGAGCAACCACGAGACGCCCATTGTAATCTCCAGTAGTGGCACTGAAAACGACGACGATAGCTTCAATAGAAACAATAACAAAGAGAATCGACAAAAACGCAAATCTCCAAGTTATTATTCGCCACGCCACAGTGCCGATGCTCCCGTTCCCAGGGTGAAAACCACCAAGCCCCTAGTGCAGCCTACAATTATGGGAGCAATCAAGAAAGCTGCAGACAAAGCGCCGCCACAACGCCGTAGTGTTAAGATGGAGAGTGTCTCACAAGAATTCTACGATAAAGAAGCGGTCAAGTTGGCGGAATTGCGTACGCAGCTGAACGAGGCGCTCAAACTGTACGATAACATGTCTCACAAACTGCCCGATAAGGGTATTCAGATAAGGAAGCGCATCGAGCGTCTGCAACAGGATATGGCTATCAAGGAGAAATACTTGAAAGGCCTCAAGGTGCAAAGTGGTGTACCGAAAATTAAGGTGACGGGGCCACGTTCGTCTAACTCACGCAAGGCTGCTGGAGATGGAAATGAGATTCCCGATTGGGAGAAGCTCTCGGCGGGAGTGGATCGCATACAGCCCACACATAGAGGCGCTCAAGGTCTGGCCACATTCAATGCCAAGAAGGCTCTAACCATCGATGCACTTAAGGTTCGTACCCTTCTTTTTGTGTGCCCCTTTACTTATTCCTATGATGAGTTTATTTAGAACGGATATCTGAGTTGCGGGGTCTACATTGATGGCATCTGGGCACGAGTTACTGTGCGGAAGCCGTTCAATTGACACGCTTTGATTAGAATTCGCACAACGCCAAACTGAATTGTGCACCTTTAAGCTGTTCATGTGCCTCTAAAGAACTGTTCACTAATCGTTTGCTGCTTTTCAGAACTTGCATAGCTCACTTAAAGCTTGCCCAGGACCCAATGTGCTGGCCAATGATCCGGCTGGCTTGACGGTCAAGTTAATGGATCATCAGAAACATGCGCTTGCCTGGATGACCTGGCGTGAGAAACAGCATCCACGTGGCGGCATTTTGGCCGATGACATGGGTCTCGGCAAGACTCTGACAATGATTGCTCTTGTGCTCATGGGAAAATCTCAGAGGAAGAGCGATGCCGATGATGACACCAAGGGACGCAAGAATGGTGAGTGAAGAAGAGAGAGAAGGTGTTCTATGTATTTAATATATGATTTTTATAGATTTCAACGGTGGCACTTTGGTCGTTTGCCCTGCCAGCTTGTTGCGCCAGTGGGAGGGCGAGGTGAACTCCAAATTATCTAAGCAACGGCTGTCTGTGTGTGTTCACCATGGCGCAAATCGAGAAACGAAGGCAAAGAATCTGTCTGCATTCGATATTGTGGTGACCACGTACAATCTGGCGCAGAGAGATGATAAGAGTGGACCCCTTAATGGTGTCAAGTGGCAGCGCATTATACTGGATGAGGCGCATGTGGTGCGCAATTATAAGGCGCAATGCTCGGTGGCTGTCACTGAATTGCAGGCCAAGTATCGTTGGGCTTTGACCGGAACTCCCATTCATAATAAGGAACTGGATGTCTATGCACTGCTGAAGTTCCTACGCTGTTCTCCCTTCGATGATCTGAATACATGGAACACATGGATTGAACAGAAAAGTGGTGGCGGACAGGAGCGTCTAAATCTGATAATGAAAACCCTCATGCTTCGTCGCACCAAGGCGCAACTTCAGTTGGATGGCAAACTGAATAATTTGCCCAAGAAAGAGATTCACTTGATTGAAATGAGTTTGGATACGGATGAAATGAATGTCTATCAGCGCGTCATGACCTATTCGCAGACTCTATTTGCTCAATTCCTTTTCCAGCGAGCTGAAAAGGATTCTGATGCAAACTTCGTAGGGGAGGCGAAGAAACCCACGTACAGACAGATTAAAGACCCCAATGGGGCCTATTTTAAGATTCACCAGAAGTTTGCCCAGATGGCTGCACCATCTAAGGATGTTAAGTCGCATGACATCTTGGTGCTACTCTTGCGTCTCCGTCAGATCTGTTGCCATCCCGGGCTTATCGATGCCGTAAGTAGCGTGATAAGCCGCATACTATACTGTATAGCTCTAATTACTTTTCTTCCCTTGCAGATGCTTGAGGGGGAGGACTCTGGTGAAGGAATCCATAAGAGGGATAGTATGCCGGAAATTGATCTGTTGGCTCAGCTTAATAAGTTGAATATTAACGATAACGGATCCTCGCGTCGCTCCAGCAGTGGTGGCCGTAGAAGCGGCGGAGGGGGCGATGACGCCCGCATAGCCAAGGCAGCACAGAATGTATTGAAACGCAGTAATCCGGTCTTTAATCTGAAACGTCCCTCATCCAAGATGGTCAAAGTTCTAGAAATACTCAAGAAGAACGTGCTAAAGAGTAAAGAGAAGGATAAGGCGATCATTGTGTCGCAATGGACATCGGTGTTGGATATTTTACGTGACATGTTGCACAAAGAGAAGCTGGAGACATTGTCACTGAATGGCGGCATACCAGTCAAGGATCGCCAAAATATTGTCAATCAGTTTAATGATCCCAACAACTCCAAACGCATCTTGTTGCTCTCTCTGACTGCAGGCGGCGTTGGTCTTAACTTGATTGGAGCCAACCATTTACTTCTATTGGATCTACATTGGAATCCCCAGCTAGAGGCTCAGGCCCAGGATCGTATCTATCGTGTGGGCCAGAAAAAGAATGTGATTATCTATAAGTTTGTTTGCATTGACACTGTTGAACAGCGGATCAAGGCGCTGCAAGATCGCAAGCTGGAACTTGCCGATGGTGTGCTAACGGGAGGAAAACTCAGTTCTAAACTCAGCATCGATGACCTTAAAGGGCTCTTTGGCATGTAGGTCAAAGGTCACAAATAGTTTCTATGTTTTATTCAAACTGCTGTGAATTGATATCGAATATTTAAGTGTAACTTTAAGTGTCCTTTCATTATCATTCCATTTACTTTGTCTTTTGCATTGAAATTCTATTTATTTTTGTTTGTAATGTGTTCATATTCTGACATTCTTTATTTAGCCATTGATCTAGGTTATGTCATAAATAAATATATCATTTTTTGTAATTTAAATTGTGAATTAAAGTTTATTTGTCTAATTATAATTTTATAGAATAACATAAATCGCTAGATTTAAATTGATAACAGCTGCCAGCGTGCCGCGTTGCCAACTTACTTGTTGTCAGCAGCAGCAACTGTTAACTGTCTGTGAATGAATTGTGGCTTACATTAAAACATATATTTTGAACAGACAAAGATTGTGTTTGTTGAATATATAATGATTAGGTAGTGCATAAATACAAATAAAACTAAGATCTATTTTTTGCAAACTCATCCAGCTTGTTTTCGTTCTCCTTAAGGAACTGTTTTTTAAAATTCTTTATGTTCTTCCCAATGCTGCTCTTGACAACAGTGCCGAAGATTTGTAGAAATTGTTCGACCTGAAATTGATTTAATTATATGGTAAATAACTGGTTAAAATTCTTAAATCATAACTTACAGTCATGTCACTTTCAACACGGCCTAATTTCACAAATTCACACTGTGGAGCATGCTTCAGGTGCTCCTTCCAGGGATCGTCCTCCGACTCCCAGCCATCGAGAGTCTTGCCGCATACAAAACAAGTGGCCGTATCGTTTTCTCGTTCTGTTCCTGTCCAGTAGAATCCTGCTTCTGCCATCTAAATAATGAACACAATATATATTTAAAACAAATTATTTACAGTCTGACAAGATCGCGCGACCCGCTTGCCTTTGTGATGCTACAGGCTGACTTCTCGGTGAAGGGCCAAGACTTGAAACTCTCTACACGATGCTTCTCGAGTAAATTATATTTGCGAAACGACTCCAATTTGGCATCAAGAGTTGGAGGTGAATCCATTGCCATTATATTTTATTTATTTCTAAAAAAAACGTAATTTTACTCTCACACAACAGAACACAAATCAGGCTTGAGTGTAGCGCCGCGTCATGTGTCAAATGTGGCAACTCTAAGTATTTTTTGTTATCGAGTTCGATTTAAAGATCAATGCAACTAAACATTTTTTTTTTAATTTTTTCAAACGTAATATACGAATTTAAAATTTAATAATATATAACAATATATAAATTAAATTTACCAGTTAATTTTAAGCTGAATTAATAGATGGTATAAAATTATCGATACGTACTGAAAAAAAATGGTATTTCATGACAGTGTGCCCATATTCTATGTAGTTTTAAATGCAAGCGTTAAAACTATTTATTTATGAGAGTAACATTCCCTTTTGAAAGAGTATTTATAAGCCAAGATATCTTGCTGTTTTCGTGGTTATAAATAAAACTTGAACACTGTATATGTAATAGTATGGGACTTAAAAGTTTAAAAAGGTATATAATAGGTCACTTCAGTTGTGCTTTGACCCGCCGCATAACAAGGCGCTTAAGTTACTTTCCGGCTTCATCGTCCCCCAACTGGCTTCCATTTCAAAGCTCCTCAGTTATATGCATTGTCCCTCTATCCCTCGTCCCATTCCCGACATTTTGCGGTTGTCGGAAGTTGATTTCTATTTTATTGGATTTAAGCGATCATCGTTCAATTTATAGACATCAAATGGTATTTTTTACTGCCCAAGCCATTTGGCATTTTATGCATTTGATTTGGATAAACAAAGAACAATACACAAGCAAATAAATTGGATTTTATGTGGACATGCAAATTTGCAAAATTTTTTATACGACAGCTGCTGGTGCACAGTCTTTCTCTTTGTCTCTCTCTCTTTTTCTCGGATATGAAACTGTTGAAATTTTGACTGTGTCTGGCTTGGCCGGATCTCGCTTTAATCATTCGAATAACTGCAAACTGCATCTCCAGCGGGCAGCGGGTTAATGAAGCTGATTCTGTTAGCAGTGCCCCCTCTGGACAAATCACAAACTCCACAGTTCACAATGGGAGGCGTCTAGACGTGAGCGCATTGCCCACTTCAATGTGACCGCCGGACCGGACGGAGGTGGACGGATGAGGTACAATCGAGTACAATCCTTTTGTATCCTCGATGTCAGCTGCATCAATATTGTTACAGTTCATTTTGTTTGCCCTGCACAAATAAAGCATTTTATGCACATGCCCCGCAGCATCTCATCCGGACCGTTTGCCCCTAAAGTGGGCGCGCCTCGGGCTTCCTCACACACACACGTACACGCCACACATGCATATGCATTGGTGTGTTTGTGGCCAATGCCCATTCAATTGGCATTGGTCAAACGGTTGGAGGCCAAACAAGTCCGACTCCAGGTCCACCTCCGCCTTCCACTTCGGCTCCAACTTCGACTTCAGCTTCAACTTTGCATACGATGCGCTACCACGTTCGGTTCGATTCGGAATTTTCGGATTCCTCTGGTGAACTTTAAGTGCTTCGGTTGCATTGATAATTTATGGCGCCGGCAGGAAGGGATGAATCTGCTCAGGCGACAGAGATAAGGTCAGCATCCCTTGGCCCTTCACACACACACAAACAGACGCACACACACGGACAAACTCGAGATTGCTCGATAAGTTTTGAGTTCATTTATTTTTTTTCTGCTATTTTTAGCTTAGATTCTTGTGGTCTTAGTTTGATTTGAAAAAAGTTTCGAATTAGTTTAAATTTAATTAGTAAACATTTGAAATGAGATAAGTTTGCGCAGAGTAGATAAGACGAGTAAGGAAAGGAGCATCAGAAAATTGAATATATGTATGTATATTGATTGGGTAGAATGGTTCAAATGAAAGACCCCTATGGGACTTAAATAAAAGAAAAAAACCTTTGCAATTCAATTTTCTATTATTGTTAATCTAGTGAAATCTTTGTTATTGTTTTATTACATTTTAAGTTTTTAAATACAGTAAGAAGACGAGCTATTTAAGGTTATATTCCTTATAGATTTAAGACTTTTCCTCATTCTGACATCAAATATAAAAGCTCATTAATTTGTTTTACTGAAAATGAAGTTGGAGAAATATGAGCAGAGGAAAAACTTTGCGCAGACCTAATAAAACTAAAGAAATCTCAGAATGAAGCGCCATAAATTCTTTTCTTTTAACCACCTTCATCCTGGCATCTTGGGATCGTATAGCCTGGTCAAAAACTACAGCTGCAGTGAGTGAAGAGAGGGAAAACTGAGTGCGGAACACTGAGGTTAAGTTCAAATCGGGAGGGGGAAGGGCAGTTGGAGATTTGTGCGCGCGAAGCCGTGTGAAAGTTGTTTCTGCTGCCGACGTCGAGTCATAAATAAATAAAATTCTACTTATACAAATGCGTATAGGTGTGTGTGTGTGTAGGTGTGTGTGTGTAGGTGTCAGGGCATGCCTGTGTGTGGTACACAATTTTTCGAAAAAAAATTCTTTTTATTTTTCGCTTTCATAAAACTTTGAAATGAATTACTTTAGTCAGGGCTTGGCTTCGTTTTGGCCATTTTCCTGTTTTGCGTTGCGGAAATACTCTGAAATTAAAGCAAAATATTTATTAAAATATCATGTTTCGAACAGAAAATATTGCATTAAATTGTTGAATTTTCTTGAAGTGGACAAAGAAAAGAAAAGGGATTCATGTTCGAGTTAGGGTAGTCAAATTTCGTTTTAACAGAAGCTCTGCTCTTTCTGCCATTATTATTATTCCGGTTCCGTTATGTTTTTGTTTTTTTCCTCTTATTTTTGTAGCCCGGAAAACTTGGCAAGATTTACGTTTGCAATTTGCAGCGGCAAACTGGGGAAAAGGCCAAAAAGGGCAGCCGCACATCAAGTGCAACACGTTGCGCGTTGCTTCGATGAGACAGGGGAGAGAGGAGGGAAAACGAGAGAGAGGGAGAGAACAAAGAATTGCAGTAGTAATTGTCAAGCTATTAATTTATGTAACTAATGCAGCCAGTTTCTGATTAAAGGGCACAAATGCGAAGGACGTGCATAAAGCATAACGATGATAAGGTTGCAACTGACGCAGAGTGAGCAAAAAGCTGAGTGCTCTAATGATGCAACCTTTAAAGGGAATTCATAATGAAGATTTGCTCGACTATTATGCTAAGCTGCTTGCTCGATTCGTTCACGAATATAAATTCTTAAATAATTCCTATGTTTGTTATCTGATTTAAATTGAAATTTTAGAAATCATTTGAATGGTTAAAAGTTAGAGGGTCACATTGATATATCGATACTTATCTAACAAGTTGACTATATTGAGCCTAGTTTAAGACTATGTTAAGCCTATGTAAAATAACATTAAGGAGCATTCTGTATTACCGGTTCGAATAAATGGGAAGTACGGCAACGTTGTGTGTAATATAACCAAGCTTCCACAATATTAATAAAATGCACAGAGGTCTTTTTATTTTGTTATATGTATATATTCTTTTAATATAAACATAAATACTAAAACATAACTCTAGCTTGGTAAATAAGCTTATTGGATTATGCCTGCCTTTGCATATAATAAATGATAATCGAAAAAGTCTCATATTAAATTAAAATATTTTTAAATTTTGAGCTTAAGTTTTGCATTTGATTTTCATATAAAATTCCCTTTTTATTTGTTTCTCTTGTTGTTGCATTTCATCTGTTTATGTTTTGTGTCAGAGATAGTAACTGAACCAAGAGCTCTCTGTGCATTCCCAACCAACTGAAACTAATTGGAATATTTTTGCCTTGACATGCAGCCGGAGCAGGCAGCCTGGAGGATGTGTGTGTCAGTCCATCCTTCTCAGTCTACTGCCCCGAAGACATATCTGCATATAGTATTTCAGAGTATATATATATATATATATATATATATATATGTACACATAATTATACACGCGACAAGACTTTACAGCAGCTTCCTCAATCCCCCCGAGCAGCCCAAGCTTCGTGGACAAGGCAGTTCAATGCACCACGGGCAGGACGTGAGTAGGAAATTATTAAGTCACAATGGAGCAACATCATCAGAGACATTTGTGCAGATATATAAAAATTTATTTGAGCACCAGATGGAGTGGGGGCCGGAGCGGGTACACCTGACTTGACTCGAGCGCAGCTCGACAGGAAATTCATCAATGTCTCCAACGTCTGTTGGCCACATCCGAGGCAGCATTTTTCAACAGAGCCTGAAATTGCCTACGAGGAGGCGGAGAAGGATGGTGCCTGGCGCGGAAGAGATGCAAAAGCGAGCGAGATATGCCAGCAAATGAGGAAAAGGGAACACGAAGAAAACGACTAAACTGACGCGCACTTGTGGAGCCAGGGACGGGGGAGTAGAAGGAGCAGGAGAAGGGTGCATAGGGGGCATAGAACTCGCTGCTTATTTACGGACCCGGAGACAGCGAGCAAACCACGCAAACGGAAGAACACCATCTGCGGGTTCTTCTTCTTCTTCTTTTATTTGCACCACGTTCTCCTCTTTACTTTTCTACACCATAGACAAGAGGAAATTATGAATTTTGTTGCTGCTTTTCGTCGTTTGCCCCTTTTGCGTAGAGTGTAAAGCACATCAGATTTTAACACGATAGCGCCAGGTGGGGAAGGATGGGGGAAAGGGAGTTGCGAATATTAGTTGCAGGTAGCTAAGGGCAGAAAGATGTAATGCTATTAAAAATGCTTGGCATATAATGAGGCACAGGTTGTCAAGGTTGACAAGGCCGAAAGGGGTGTGCATGTCCTGGAAATATCCTAAATATACAGAAGAAGGAAAGGTTTTTGTAACTTGGGTTCTAATAAGTGCCGATTTATTCCTTTTAAAATTATACATATATGACATATAAGCATTCGTTATAAGAATTTTTGAATATGAAGAATTTTACCTTTAAGTTCTTTAGTTTATCCTAAATATACAGAAAAAGGTAAGGTTCCTTTACTTAGCGCATATATGTATGATATATAAGGAGAAGACATTTATTTATTTATAAGAAATTTATCTTTAAGTTCTTACGCTTATTCTTGTGTTTAAATGATAGAAGATAGTACGATAAGTTCTTTAAGCTCTATATCTATAAGTTCTTTTGTTTATTTCTGTGTTTAAATATAATAAAATAATACGAATAAAATAATATGCAAGCAGTTTATATAGCGCTGGCTTAGGTGTTGTTAAGTGAATTTTACTTGAAGAACAATTCTTGTTTTATAAAAAAACTTTATGAACCTTAAATAAATCTGATTATATAAAATATCAAAAGAAGTTTACGAACCTTCGAAAATTAAATTGTTATCTGCTTATGTTTTACAAATGCCTAATGAGATCAAATATATAGATTCTCTAACCTTGCAAACTATATCTTAATACATAAAGTTCTTTTGGTATCCAGACTTAGTAGCTGCATCGCTATAAATCCGGTAGTGCCCTCTTTCCCTATAGTCCGCCCCCCTTCCTGGCTAACCGACCATTTGTAACATTTAACAACTTGTCAAAAAGTATAAAATTCTGTCGTGTTCGCAGCATTTGAAACTGACATGTTTCACTTTTGTCTCAGAAATCCGCTGTCCATTCCGCTTTGGTCGCTTACTTTGCACTTGTCAGCACCGCTCGTTCGCTTGGATGACTGCCGAGGGAGGGAGCGGAGCGAGGGCAGTGAGGAGTTGTGGGAACATAGGGAAATTAACAACTTGATCCTTTGTCAAATCAGTCAAGCGCACTCAAAAGCACAAAATCCACAAAAGTGACGGCACAGTGAACGTTGAAGTTACCAACTGACCCGCGGTCCCATGCCTGAACTGGGGGCGTGGCCGAGGGGGTGCTGGCTCACAGCTCAACTATATATGGTATGCAAATCAACAGATTCACAAATCTCAAATGGGCTTAGTCGGTAGAATTCACGTCCAGAGCCAACGATGTGAAACGAAGAAGTTTTCTTTGCCTATTTTGTTTCTTCTGGATATGGTATATTGTATATATATAGCAATATAATATATCATACGATATACGATACGATATTGTTAGAAAGAAAATTGGCAGCCATATTTAGCATTTCATTCTAGTAAAGTTGTGCAAACTAAAGCTGAAACTTCTACAGTCAATTACCCAAAGAACAAATAATAATTTAAACAGAAAATGCAAATCTAAAACGAGGTCCATGGAAGAGAAAAACAACATTTGCATTTAATCTTTTTACACTTAGGCATAGCTAATTATTATTTTATTGATTTCGTTTTATTTTAGTTTTCGCTTTTTTTTCTGTTCATTTCGTTTATTATTCGATATTCTTAATTCGAACAATTCACATTACATTTGCACATTTCGCTGTGCAATTTACATAGATAATTCTGGGAAATGTATTGGATTCTTTTGTTTTTTTTTCTTCTTGTTTTTGTTTGCATTATAATTATTGTTTTATGTCAAATTAACTTAATCATTACAAATACGTTGCGCATTCACATACATGTGTTCAATGTAGTTGTAATCGAATTCGTAGGCGTATTCATATGCATGATGAGTGTGAGTGTGAGTGTATAATTACATATCAACGCACGCAGAGTGTAATTTACAATACTTGAATGCACTGCTAGGAAACATCAATCACAATACATAGTATATATAATTATTGTGTATATATAGTGCGTTTGTATACGTGTGTGTATGATTATAATTCTATTTTATATGTAGATTCCGTAAGTATTTGCCACACACTCGCACAAATACATTCACAATTACATTCGGGATTCCCTCTTCATGTTTGATTTGCTTTGCTCACTGCTCGACTGGGACTGGGACAGTTCAATTGCTGCCATAATCCTCGATAAATGTATCGATAATGTACCGCTTCACCTCGTTGATCGACGTACGCTTGTTGCTGCACTGCAGCCTCTCCTGGTGCTCGGGCAGCACGAGCAGCTGCTGCAGCTCCCCCTGCGGAATGTGTAAGTGTTCAATTATATGCATTATTACGTTTTATTCAATTGGCCAACGAGGCGTATGCTTTATCAGCTATGCACAGTATTAAATGCGAATAATCAAATAACTGAATAAAACAAGAGTGCAATAACTGAATAAACGAGTAAATGTGAATATAAACGCATACGCAGCATTACACTTTCCATTTACATTCACCATATTTAATGGTTTTCACAATTTATGATCTGCAACGCCCTGCCCCGCCCCGTGCACCGCCTCGACACCAAAGTTGGCGCCCCAAATTGAATTCCCAAATTGCTTGTGAAATGTCACACATTGTTTCCAAAACGCTGCCAGCGGCACCGTGGTTGCAATGCAACGAAAAACTGTTCAATTACATTTAATCGAACTAAATTAAATTTTACAATTTTTATTAAATTGAATTTCAATAACATTTTTAAAGGTCTATTGAAGGTATATTGAATGCATAAATATCAAAATTTGTTTAAATTCAAATTCCTGTTCTCATAATTAATTTCCTACGATGATCAATTAAGCAACTATCGATAGTGCACGATATTGAATGCATAAAAATCGAAACTTGTTTAAATTGAAATCTCAATTAGTTTTCATAATTAATTTCTATCGACGACCAATTATGCAATTATCGATACTGCATTGCCATCACTAGCAACAGCAATGTTATCGCCGCTACATTAAAGACTTTAATCAGGAAGAGCAAACAAAGTTGAACCCATTTCTCGGTTTGTTTGTCCCGCCTGTCAATTATTTTGAAATTTCTCCCAATACTCACATTAAAGCCGCGTCCAATTTCCACATCCGCGTCCATGGGTAGCGTAAACAGCCGTTTCGAGACAACAAAACTGTTTGTCCACGAGCAATCGACGTAAATCGATATGAAATCGCCATTTTGTATGCTGTGAGAGAGAAAATAAACAAAAACAACAACAACAACAGCGAGACATCAGCAACAGTAGCAGCAGTAACAACGGCAACATGAGAGGTGGCAAGGCGCAAATAATTAAAATACATGTGCGAGCAGAACATATTTCTCTATGTTTGCCTCTGGCCGATGACAAATGGCGCCCACTTTAACCAAGTGTCAATTTGGTTGTTGGCATCGTGTTGCAAATAACACCTCCCTCCCCGCTCCCTCTCTTTATATCTGTGCCCCTCTCTTATGTTATGTTCGAACGATCGAAAAAAGGGCCGCCCGTAAGTCGTTGGTGTGTGTGGATGCTGTGTGCTCTTTATGTGTAACAGTGCGTGCTATTTGCATGTGTGTCAAGTGTAAATGTGTGTGTGTGTGTGAGTGTGTGTGTATCAAGTGTTTGTTTGTATGCGCTGCATGACACAAGCATTTATGCTAATAATTGCAAATAAAATGAAAGTGTCAACGATTGCGATGGCCATCAAACCGCAGACAAACACGCTCACTCCTCTCATTCTCTCACCTCGCACCCCTCTCACTCTCGCACGCAGAGAGCATTGAGAGCACTGAGCAGCACTCGAAGCACGCACACACACAGATTGCCAATCAAGCCAAGACGTAGCAGGAAAACAAAAACAGCAACACTGCCAACACTGTCAACAGCAACGCCGGCAACACCGACAACAGCGTCAGTGTCAATCTCTTTCACTCACTAACGCAGTCACTCAGAGCATGGCATCTCGCTCACTCACCTGATGGCCACTTGATGCCAGCGATAATCATATAAATTGAATTTCACCGGCAACATTTCCGTTGTATTGTCGCGTTCCAGATATAAACGCAGCCCATCCTTGCACGCCTCCAGATACATATTGTGTGTGACGTTGCGTATGGAGAAAATTGTCGATGTATTTTTCGTATCATTCTGCGTGGCGTGGACAGTAGATAAAGTTGAAAGTTAGCGTAAATTGTTTGAAATTCAATTATGTATGTCACAAAAGCCAAATACCGCAAACATAAATGTATCGATAAAGTAATTGAATGGAAAACAATCGAGAAGGATATGTACGGGCTTTCTGTTTCAATTCAGTATTTTAATACTCTGATATATTTATCTTTGTATTGTTGATTAGTTAAATTGCAGCCTACCGATAAAGTTATCGATTGGATTATGTTACGAAATATCAGCCTAAATTTTGCATTTTATTTACATTTGAATTTTTGATGAATAACACGCTTGTAAGCCAAGCAATCGAAAAGGACATTTAACATACGAGATGTTAACAGTTAACATAGGACCTAACAGTTTTAATTGAGTAGTCGATGATTACAGTCTATCGATACAAAATGAATCAACTATAAATTTAGAACGTTACCTTTGCTCTCAACGTGATCATCAGAGTAAAGTTGAGCATATTACGCCAGTTGCGTATGTAGCCCATGTTCGAGGGCGTTGAGGATGTGGGCATGCCCATGGAATTCGCCGTCGTTGTGAGATCAGCAAACTCAGTGGCCAGTGGCGTGCTTTCATTTATAATGAGCGGGGCATCCTCTGACAGCGATGTGGGTAGCTTTTTGTAAAACTTGAGCAGATCACTGATGTCATCTAGGGTGGAGAAGGTTAAGCTTGGTTAGTTTAGGGTAGAGCAGGGTAGTGAATGAAAAGAGCAGAAAAGAGTTGAGTAGAGTAGTGTAGGGTACGGTAAGATAGTTTAGGGTAGCGTAATTAAGATAAGAGTGCAGTAGGCTAGAGTAGTGTAGTGTAGTGCATGATAAGTTAAAGTAGTGTATGGTAGTGCATGGTAGAGTAGGCTAGTTTAGAGTAGAGTAAGCTAAGATAGTGAAAGGTAGTGTAGGGTAAAGTAGGGTAGTGGTGGGTAGTTTAGTAGTAAGTAAGTGTAGGTTAGTGTTTGGTAGGGTAGTGTAGGATAGGGTAGGGTAGTTAAGTATGTTAGGTAAGTGTAGGGTAGCGTTTGGTAGCGAAGAAAGGGTATTGTAGAGTAGTTTAGTGTAGTGTTGAGTAGTGGAGGGTAGTGTAGGGTAGTAAAAGGTAATGTAGGGTAGTGTAGGGTAGTTTAGTAGTTTAGGTAAGTGTAGAGTAGTGTTTGGTAGGGAAGAAAGGGTGACGCAGAGTAGTGTAGGGTAGTTTAGTGTAGTGTTTGGTAGTGTATTGTAGTACAGGTTAGTGAAGGGTAGTGTCTGATAGGGTAGAACGGGTGGTGAGGATTGTTTTAGGTAGAACAAAGTAGCGTTAATTTGGATAGGTAGGTTCTCATGGGTGGGGTAAGGTAGTGCATTGTAGAGTGGGACAGTGATAGGAACGCGTTAACAATCAGCCGTTATTTGCATTAAATGGCTCGTTGCACTTACCGCTGCATTCAAAGCTGTTGCAGTTGCGCTGCTCGATGTTGTAGCCCTCGCAGAGGAGCGTCGACAGGGCGAGCCCCTTGGGCGATTTGTGTTTTTTGTGCTGATTATTTGCACGTGTCCGTCGATGGCCATTACGTGCAGGTGAAACAAATCTGACACCTGTGTCCGCCATCGCTGCCGCAGTTGCAGTAGCAGCTTCATTACCGTCGCTTGTTAGGCCAACCGTTGCCGCTGCCCCAGCCCCTGCCCCTGCCCCTGTCTTCTTTTTCTGTGGACGCTTATGCAACAGTCTGGAAAGGATATCGCCGGGTTGCATCATCAGAAGTGAGTCCTCATCCTGCTCATGGTCGAGTACTTCGTTATCAGTGTTGAACGTGGCTGCAGTTGTTGTTGCAGCTGCTGCTGCTGCCACGCTGTCATCATTATTTGCCTCGTCAGCAAACACTTCTGTCTGCTCCCGTTCTCCTTCTTTCTCTACTTCTCCTTCGTCATCGCCGTTGCCGGCGCCATCCTCATCATCATCCTCTTCATCCTCATCGTCCAGATTGAGATTCATATTCATGTTGATGTCCACCAGCGGATTGTCGAGCAGACAGCGCCGGAAACGCTGCTGCACACCTTTGCCGCAGGTGACGCTGCACAGCGTGAAGTCGCTCCAATCGTCCCAGCCTACAATGGATGAACGCGTAACGTATCGATATAAAATCATCAGCTGGCATCACGCTCGAAAGCTTGCGACAGGTGGCACCACAACGAATTTAACAGATTCCCATATGTCTTTAAAAGATCTGAATGGAAACTGAGTAGCAAAGGTAGCACTGAGTATTCCCTACAGTTCTTTAAGAAATCTAGTGAGCAAACAGAGTCTTTAGACTTCTTTAGACCTTAAAGATTGCCACAAGAAATAAAATAAAGATATATACGTGCATCTATATACGCATATAAGTATATATAATCATAGCCAACTAAAACTGTAGCATCATGGCGCTTGGATTTTATGTTCATATTTTTTGCTCTGCTGCAAAGGCCTCTTATAATGTCGTCACAATTTGTGGCCATGTTCGGTGTATGTGTGTGTGTGTGTGTGTATTGCGCCATCGTCTCTTGACACAAAAGTCAAGTGTTACTTCCCTCAAGTGCTGCAGTCTGTTTGAAAGCGCCTCGTGCTTGTCCTCCCTCGCAGCACAGTAGGATAATCGGACACAAGGACAGCAGACAGATGGACGGAAGGACAGACGGAAGGACGGACATCACCTTATCTCGTGCTGTGTCATCGTCATCGAAATATTTTTGAGATTCAACGAGTAAATCCAGTTTTTCCCTCACTATGCACGCGCGCGTGCACGACAAGTTTGTTGGGTAATTTAAATGGGTTTCCTCAGCTATCAATCTTCATCAGCGAAATGAATGAGAGTAAATAAAGAACTAGTGGCGTCAAAGGATACGCTTTAAATGACAAGAAGTTCTTAAGTAAATTGGTAAAGATCAAATTAACTAGAAATAGGAAAATGTTATGAACTGGAGAACATGTTAACATGTCTGTAAATTAACATCGGATCCAAATTTAAAGAAGCTCTTACGCTGCTGTTAATTTTAAAATGGTCTTGAACTGGTGGACATGTTAACATAACTTTAAATTAACATCGGATTCAAATTTAAAGAAACTGTTAAGCTGCTGTTAATTTAAAGTGACTGGGGGAAAAGTTCAACCTATCGATAGCTAAAACTAATTACACTCGTCGATAGTTGATGAAGAAACGTGCAATTAATTACTGAATACCATCGCTGAGGGAATCTCTTTAAAATATATAATATTTTATACGATGCACTGAAATACCTTAGCAAAAGGAAACTTCATTCCTTTTCTACCAAAAAGTTACGTTCCACTTTAATTTGTTTCGTACAGTTTTGCGGAATTTGTGCAATCTGAGTTTGTTTACGAAAATAATTTCATAAAATATGCGCACACAACAAATGTGTTGGTGAAAGTTTGCGAATCGAGAAAATAAATGAAAAAGAAGCGCCTCGATGTATGCAAAATATTTCAGGTGCAAACAAATTTCCATACGCGCTGCATAGTCAGAACCTTGTGTGGACCCTGAATTTGATACACACAAATTCCGGGAAAATGGCAATTAACTTTGATGTACATATCTCCTACCGCCACCCAGTGCCACACGAGGTTATTGAAGGGGGTATTCAAAGCGGGTTGCACCGCAGATTTGGCGGACAATGTGGCCGGACAGCTGCAAAATGCGATTAACTGCCGGAAGTGGCCAGCACAATATCGGCTAAGAGTTGCCGGGGTGCGGAGTGTGCGGGGTACTTACCCAAATGCTTCCAGATATGATTCTCGAACTGCGGTGTCCAACGATGCAGCCCATTGATGCCGATGTGCAGCACATCCTTTTCGTTGCCCGCTGCCTGCAACTGCATCTGCCTGGAGCCAAGCTGAGCTGCTGCTGAGCTACCCGAGCGGGCTGCGGCTGCTGCTGATGAGGCTGAGGCAGGTTGCAATTTGCCAAAAGCAATTAATTCCGTTGGCAGCATTTTCAGCATATTAGCATCGAAGCAATGCGGCGGCTGCAGAGTTGCATTCAACTGGCTAAAGGAAGGTTACGAGTGGGAGAGAAAGCGAGAGAGATACAGTGGTAGAGAGACAGTGATAGGGTGGGTAGCTGGGTCAGTGTGTTGCATGTTGCAGCATCAGCAGAAAATGAAACGACCAACGCACACAAACTAGTAGCGTGTGCAGGTGGGTTCGCTTTTTTGCTGAATCGAGCAAGTGGAATGTCTGCACATTGGCGGTATACTGTTAATTAAATAAACCAAGCGAAAGTGCTACTATCTCTGACACCGCACTTGCGTATTTGCATAAATTAAATTACATTTTTAAAATATTTAAAATGATTTGTTTTACTATTTTTAATAAATCAAGTGTGGAAATTAAATATATTTAATATTTGCAGTGAAGATTAATTGCCAACATCAATTAACAGCACTGTTAATTGCTATTAATCTGAGCTTCGATAAGCCCGTCTCGAAAGGCACTGTTAACTGCTGTTTATCTGTTATTCGTTTCCAGGTTCGATAAACTCGTTTCGAAAGGCACTGTTAACTGTTGTTTATCTGTTATTCCTCTCTGTTACATTGAATTTCGATAAATTAATTTAGATAAGTTCTGCTTGCACTCACCCCTCGTACTGAAAACTTGACTCTGCTGCAGCCCAGCCACTGTTGCTGCCGCTGCCAAAGCTGGCTGCGCTGCTGCTGCCTAGTGACGCACTGTTCGCTAACGATGAGGCGGCAGCTCCGTTGGCCATTTTAAGCAGCGAGGCGCCCTTGTATATCGTTTCCGGTGTCAGAGTTATTAGAATCGCGGCGGGCTCTGACGTTGCCGTTGACGTCGCTGCTGCTGCGAGTTCGGCATCTGTGAAAATGTGCGCTGCCAGTGCCTTGACAATAACGGGACTGTTGCGAATTAGCTCCGCGATGCCTTTGTGTGCGCAGCGGCGACGATCTGTGGATGTTGACGTCGGCGCAGCCGTCGCTGTTGAAGTGAGCAGCGGCAGCAACAACAGCAACAGCGGCAACCAGCGCCCTCTGGCGGCTGCAGCTGAAGTGGCCGCCATGGGCAGCGCACAGACTGACTGACTGAAGGATGTTAATATATAGTTGTCCCGCTCTTGCGCACGCACTCTGCGTATAGCGCAGGTATCTCTGCTTGAATCTCTGTCGCTTATCTCTTTGATTGCCCCTGCAAATCTTGCGCTCAGGTTGCGCTTTTCATTGCGAACTGTTCCGCCAAAAGTCACGTTCCGTTTTTGATTCCTTTCGTGCTTCCCTCAGCGTGTGATGAACGCGTGCAGGTTCATTTTAGTGCCGTAGAGCTAATAATGATAGAGAGAGAGGAAGAGAGAGAGGGAAAGTCAAATAAGTAAAAATTATTTTAATAAATTGAATTATTAGGTAAACTGTAATTAATGAAGTGCAGTAAGGTCAGGCGAGAGATGATTGTAACTGCAAAAGGGGAAAGAGAGACAGACAGAAGGAGGAGGTGATGAGCTCTGCTGCAGAATGACATGGCAACGCAGTGAGAGGCAGCTTAAGGAAAGGAAGGGTGAGAAAAGGACGGGAAAAGGGATTGAAAATGATAAGGGCAGAGAAAGCAAGAGATGAGAAGAGGTGAGGTAGAAAGAGCAATGGAAAATAAAGACCAAACCAAATGAAGTGCAAGAGTGAAAACAGAGAGAGAGAGAGACACAAACAGTGACTGGAACAGAGAGAGGACATGACAGTAAGAACACAAGAAACGTAAAGATAATGCAACAAGAAGTAAAAAAGAATGTTAGAAGAGATTACAAAACATCGACCACAAAGCAAATTTGCAAGAAGAACAGAAATCAAAAGCAAGCAGCTTAGTTAATATTGACATAGGTATTATTAAAAAAAAACGAGAAGAGAAGAAAACGAATTTAAAAAAAGCGCAGATGGAAAAGAGAATACATTGAACAGAGAAAAAAAAGAAACAAATCAGTAAAAAAGAGATAACATGATATGAAATCAGTATAAAAAGAGACAAAATGACACAAGAATCCCTGTTAAGCTGAGAGAATATTTGACGAGGTTAACTCGATACTGTTGACTACCGTTATTGGAAATTGTACGGTAAGATATCATTGACCTCCCGCTACTATATACACAGAGACGATGCCGAATCAAAGTGGAATATTTATTTGCATATGTTTCCCCGCTCGATTGGCTCATTTCATATTTAAAATGTTTGCACTTTTCTTTCAGATCGAATTGTACACTTGACCTCGCCAGGGGGGGAGGGGCAGTTGGTTGTGGATGGGGCCTGGGGTGTGGTCGGTCTATATGCACTTGTTAAATGTTGCAGTGCGCAATTTATTGGGGCCATTAAAAGAAAAGGAAGTCCATGCAGGTGAGTACCTGCCTCCCCTTCCCACAATCTCTTCTCCAATCATGACCTGAGAAATAATTAAACACACTTCTTGCGTGCATTTAGAGTGCAAAGGGGAATAGTGAGGGGGGGGAGAAGAACGAGGGTAGCCTTGGGGTTATTTGAACTGTTTGTGCATCAAAGTAAACGCACGTTGCTGCCGCTTCTTCACATCCTGCTGCAGCAAATAAATATTTGCAATAAATATTTCTGCAAGTTCTTCTGCAGCAAGAACTATACACCCTTCTCTCCCCCCTCTCCCTGCTCGTGCCATAATCAAATAGAATTTTTACGCACATGCTGCACATCCTGTCTGCTGTCTGCCTCGCTGCAGCAACAATTGTCGAGCAAATGTCCGAGCAAAACATTTTGTGAGATAAAAGCACGCCTCAGGCACAGGCACGGAAGCGGAGTAAGCAAGAGAGGAGGGAGAGGGGCGTGGAGGCCAGAAGAGTTACTGCAACTGGCTAACAAAGTTACGACTGAAGCTGAAATCATTGGGAATGTGCATATCCTGCAGCCTGCAGGCGCATCCCCCCTCTCTCTCTCTCTTTCTCACTCGAGTTATGCAGAGCGAATCCAGCGGCCCGTGCAAAATTGAGCTCTCAATTGTTTTATGGGCAGCAGCGGCAGCAGAAGGAATATCACACAAAAAAGCCAAACGAGCTAAAAAACTTGCAGTTACTGCACGATATTGTCAACCCTCCCTCCCCCCTCTCTGCACCCATTTCATCGCCATTTCCATATCCATTTCCATTTCGTGCGCATTCGTCAGGTCGCTGGCAACTTTCAGCGCGGAGCATCTCCGGGGCAGCAATCAGTGTAATTGTTATTGTTTTTCACTTTTTCATTGCCTTTCCCCTCTATATAATTTCTTGTTTTTGTTGTTGTTGTTGCTCTGGTTTATCTTGTTCTTTGCTGAACTTTTGCAAATTGCTAAAGTTGATGTCTGTCACGAGTGGTTGGAGAGAGGAACCAGCAGAGAATTCCCTTGCAATTGAGATTAGTTCAAGTTTACAGAAGTAAACGTGGAGTTTATATAGTACTAGATAGTTCTAGGTATTATGAGTATTAGAAATGTGCCCTGTCGGCATCATAATCAACAGAACTTGTTATTAATCCATATCTACCAGGTCCGTAGGTTGGCATGTGCAGGGTGTCTGCCAGAAGCCTCTTGCTAACATAATGTATAGAGAACTTCAGGACAAATTTGTTGTCTTTGTTAATAATAAACTGGATTTGTTCATTATATTATATAAATTGATTTACTTTATGAACTTGTGCTTCGTGCACTTCCTTTCTTTTCTACATATTATGAGCAAGTGGACAATTAACTTCATTATGTTATCTAACATTACATTATGCTTTAACAGAACTGCTGATTTACTCTTATGCTAATTAACATTATAGAACAAGACGTACACATTTATTGCAACAGTCTCTAGCTAACATTTTTGGATAATTTGCTTGCCAGCTGAGTTTGTATTTTATCAAAAATTAAAGAAAACAAAAAGTTAATTATTAATACAAATGATACTAGGATACCTACATTGAAACTCAATGTTGTGCAAGGAAACTAGAATTGATTACCCAAAAAAATAACCCACATATACTTTATGTATCGTCAAAAACCCTCATTTAAATATATCTTTGAGTGAGTTGGGCAAATATTATAAAATTTTATTTGTCGATTGATTCGTTTTCCTTTGTCCCTTCCGAAGTGCCCACTTGCAAATTGTTTTCTATTTATCAATCAAATGTTATGTGTACAAATTAAATATAGTCAAAAGTTTTCTCGTTTCTATTGTGTTTTTTTCTAGAATTCGGTTGCCCCGAATCAATTTGATGTGGGACCCTTCGCATATTTTGGAATCGAAATGAAACCTTAGAAAAGGACATGAAAACACATATTTTCGCATGCGATTGATTAGTACTAAAAAGGCAAAGAAAGGTACTAAACTAACTAATACCCTGGAATCAATTGCATGGGAAATTATTCTTGGAAACTTCTTTTACGTAATTAATAAATTTAGCTACGATATTTCCTATTAAATCATAGTGCTGACGACATAACAATTAGGAGTAGGCGTCAATAAGAAAATATAGATAATGATTTTAACAATAATATCGCAAGGAATATGATATCAATGAACTATATAGCTTTATTAATGAATTAGGTGCGGCTCTCAGTAGAAAGTATCGCTGTACTTAGAAATTATTGTGTTAAATGTAATATCGTTCATTTAAAAATATATCGATAGTATATCGATAACGTTATAATGCAATAATGCTGAACAAGAATATATAAAACAAGCTACTATGAATACACTCGCTCATAAATAAGGTATACCCCATCTCAAGCAACTCTCCACAGGGTATAAAAAAAGGCAACATTAAAAAATGGGCGAACATTATTACAAATAAATTGAAGACCGGCCGAATGTCCTCTTTTTTGAGAGTGTCCGTGTGTGGGTGTGTGTATTTGGGTTTGTGTGTGTGGGTGCGTGTTAGTGACTCGCTTTGTTAGCGATGCTCGACATGATTGAATATCAAAAGCCAGTTGCCAAAGGCAAATCTCTGGCATGTTTCGAGCTATTCCCTCCAGGGACGCGACCATCACGACGGAGTGTGGAACGGAGGGTACGATGGGCCGGGAGACTGAACAAGTGCGAATCCTCTCAAAGGACTCGTAAAACTGATAGCACGCCCGGTTCGGCCCGTTCGCTTTGCCTGGATGCGTTAAAAAGCCCGGCACGTTTTTGGGTAAAGTTCCACAAGTGGCGGACAGAGACTTGGCTGGGGATGACTGTGGCGAATGGGTAGTTAAGAGAGGGACGGGAGGGGAACATTACCCAAAGAGGCCGGCAGGCAAATTTTCTGCATAAAGCGGGAAATATATATTTTGCGCACAAATTATGCCTTAAATGCCACTGCGGGTCTGAGAAACTTCCGAGTCTTTCAGTCCGAATGTCTGTCTGTGTGTCTCTTTGGGGGTATCCCTCTCCCTCTCCCTCTTTCTCTCTATCTCTCTCTCTGTGTGTCCCTCTTTCCGCTGCCACGCGCGCACGCAATTATCCTCGGGGACAACTGTCGCCCTTTATCCGCACGAATGATTAAGGCTTCGCAATGTTTTCAAATTAATTTTATAGTGTCACCTCGCAGCCTCCCCCTGTCTAACTGTACGCATTATCTGCCCCAACATTATGCGGATTAGGGCAAATGATATGTGCCTGCTCCTCCTGCTACTCAGCGCTATAAAAAGGTGCCATAAAATTGGCCAATTGGCAGCGCAGATGCAAAAAATGGACATATGCCCCATAACGAGAGAGGGCAGAGAGTGGGAGAGGTGAAGGTAGAGATGGAGACTGGCCTCCCAGTAGTTGATAGGTGCGCGTGTGCCTGACTCACGAACCTCCTCCCACTTCCCCCTGCCCACTGCTTCGAGTACTTTGCGACGAGCTCCTTTTTTTGCGGTCCTCTTTTTGCCGAGCTGAATATGTAAATTATTTTGCACGCAGTACAAGCATTGGGAGAGGGGGCAGCAGAGTTGGTGAGTGGGGTCAGTTCGGTTGATAACGCGGGCATGTCGGGCGGTGGGAAAGATGGCGCACATTGCAGGCGCGGAGTGCGATGATTCTCTTGTTTGCGCACGAACTTTCTCAATGAACGCTAAAAATTCCTGCATAACATTTTGTTCGGATGCCTTAATACCCTACCAAAAGGGTATATTGGTTTAAGCATGCAACTAATGGCAGGTGTAAATATAAGTATTGAAAAGGTTGAATTCCTTTAAAATGCAAATAAACCATTTTCCTTATTAAAAAAGAATAAATAAATAGTTATAAGACATGAAAGTTATATTTGATTAAGATCTTTTCAGAGAGTATTTGCAATTCGTTGTTTATTTTTCTACTGTGCCGCTTTCCTTTCTTCCTTTTTTCCTTCTTCCACGCATTGTGGCTATATTAAATTCCGATTTTATTGATTTATATCTGAAGCGGGCGCGTCTTTAGCTTTTTATTCACTTAGACAGCAGCGGAGGCAGCAGCAGCTTTTCGCATCAGTCTTCGCATGACAATGATAATATAATCGACAGAAACGAGCAGGAACTTTGCACTGTCTGCAAACTGTAAGTAGAAGTAGCTTAAAGAGCTGCTTCAAACCTGTCAACGTCAGAAAACTTCAAGAATCAATACAAAAAAAAAGAAATATTGCTTTAAATGGTTGAAAAAGAATTTAAACGGAGAAAATAAAATAAAATGATAAAATACACATGTTTTAAATAATATATTAATCTGTCAAATGAACCACAATGAGTAAAGCTGCTGTTAATTTGAGGTACTCGTAAATAGGCTGCACTAATTCTGTTCTCGATTATTGAAAGGAAATGCGCCGCAGTCTGTTAAGCTGCTGTTAATTGGAGGTGATTATGCAGCATTAATTACATATGTACAATCCGTTCTGAAAAAAAACTGTTAAGCTGCTGTTGATTTAAGGTGATATCGATAATTTAAGTTTAAGTTTGCATTACAATGTTAAGCTGTTGTTAACTTTAGCTGATTATGCAGCACTAGTTATGTTATCGATTACTAATGTTATGTGAATTTGTGAATTTTATATATAATACAAATTTAACTTGTATTAAAAAGTACTAAAGCATTTATTTTATTAGCTAACGTCTAAACTAAATTGTGCTAAGAAAATTTGTGCAAGAAATAAAAAACAAATATATTTTTTTGAGTGAACTCAAATTGAAAGTAAACTTTCCGCCTCACTGTGAGTGCGTTTTGTCTTCACTTTAAGCTGTTTACCCTGTTTTTCAAATGTTTGCCAAGACTTAAAAGGTTTACATTATTTTTTGGCTGTGGGGGTAAACCACTAACCAATCTCCTCCCTCGCCTTCCCTACATTTCAAAGTAATTTATTGAAATATTTAAGCACAATTCAACCGCAACTCGGGATTAAATATTGAGTGTATTTACAGTTGGCAAACGAACTGGTTGCTAAATCTCATAAATTGTGAAAGGCGTCAATGAGTGTCAGGACAGTCAGGCAGGTCGAGTGGAGCATTTGGTCCTTGTTGTCGGTAAATTGCTTAAGCTAATGACGCCTGGCAAATCCACTTAATAACTAAGCAAATAAAAGCACAAATTGTCGAACAAATGCTGACGGATCTCAAATACGCATGCAAATATGCAAACGTATTTACAGATACAGATACATTTGCAGACACAGATACAGATACAGATACATATATAAATGTATTTTCCTTTTTCGGTATTATGCAAAGTCATTCAGAGACGCAAGTAAATTTATTGCCCATCAAGAACAACAAACAAGGCCCGGCCAAAAGGTTGGCACGGCTCCATTAGGCAAATATCCTCGACTGGCCGCCGTCGGCGCCGGAAGAGACGAAAGGATGTGGCGTGTGGCATGTGGCGCCCCCTAGACGGTAAATTTATGCGCACAATTAATTTTAAAATCCTAATCTCAGAGAAAATCAACAGAATGCGTGGGGATGTCTGCAGCGGCGCAAATAAAATCATAATACCCCCGACGGTTGTATTATTGGCGAGAGGAAGGGTCGGAATGAAGGGAGGGGGGGCAGGGATTAGAGGTGGAGGTTATGAAGGTAGCTAATTAGAAGCCCAGATTATTTGCTAATTGGCGCCGAATCTGCATCGACTTACGCAGCAAGCTCTGATTAGACGACGACTCAAGTCTGATTAGGCAGCGGGAGAGAGGGAGAGCGGGCGGGGAGGGAGGGATTGGAGAATGGGGCGGACTAACTGTTAAATGTTAACCAGCGCGACTTAAGTGGCCTGCGTCACGGTTTAATGAGCACATCAAATGCGAAAGTTTATAACATCTACGCTATGGATAACTGTGGATTCTGCTTTCGCTTAGCCTTCGCTGCGCTCTTCCTTCCTTCGCTATCTCTTTCTCTCTCTATCTACCTCTCTCTGTCACTGTCTCTTCGCTCTTGCTTTGCTCTGCATTTAGTGCTGCTCAGCGCAGATGATAATTATAATGCCACTTAATGGCAGCAGAGCGCTGTGCATCGTTATTGTTGTTGTTGTTGTTGCTGCTGCTGCTGTTGCTATTGCTCTCTGCCACTCACATGCCCCACTGCCACTCCCCCCTCTCCTTGCTCAAGTGCCGCGGGCATTACGCGTTCACAGGAGCGCTCGTGCTGTGCTCAGTTGGGCCTTGAAGTGACTGAAGCCTGTTTAGCGCCAGTTTGTTGATTCGCTTTAAAGTGAGCGTTAAATTAAATAAGTTTCTTAAATAAATGAAATACTGTGATATTTTAAAGTTAAGGCAAAGATTATATATTTATAAAGTAAACAGTAACTTATGCATACTATGGCTTATGCATATGGCTTAGTAGTAGAATAGGAATACTAATGGTATTCGAAAATATCCATTTGTTTTGAAAATTCTTATTTTGAATAAAATATGTTGACCTGATTGAAAAAAAATGGAAAATTAAGCTGGTGAGGTTTTCTTTTAGTGTACGAGGGTCGTTTGATAAGTCCGTGACTTTTTGTATTTGCCGCGCACCTGCTCTAAATACAACACTGCTCCTGTCAGCAGTTATCGATTAACAGCTGACTGTAAAATTTTGAGAAAGCTGCGTTTTTTGGTTTGCGTTTTATAGGCATTGAAAGCAGACGATCTCGATCTCCATTTTCGTTAAAATTCACGGACTTATCAAACGACCCTCGTATAAAAGGAGTTCTTAGACAAAATCTTTTTTTGGTCTAATCCTTTCTATGGTTATTTTATGCTATACTCGTTTTATTTATATGATATTGTAAACGCTTTTATTTTTAAAAATAAAATGTACGTTTAATGTTGATATCTTCTCAAACTTTGGTCCGATCTGGCGCCTTTCAACTAATAAACTGATGTTATATTTAGCAAGATTCATTAAGAACGACCTAATAGGTTTGCGACATAGTATTCTGCAATCATATCATAATATATAATATACATATTATATTTATTTTATATATTATTTCATTTTATTTTTTATATTTATTTTTATTTGTCAAAGTGTGTTTGTTTTTATTGCATCTAAACAGTTTCCATTTTATCACTTTTACAAATGTTCTGCCAATTTAGGCTTATCATAGTCATTACTTTTGCCTAATCAATTCTCTAATCTATTGCCCACCCGCACGATTAGTGAATGCGCTCCTGTGCAAACTTCGCTCGTAAATTATGAGCATTATCGCTGAGGACATTTAACTTGCAAATTACCATAGATCAGAATGCCACAATGATGCGGGCGCAGCAGAGGAACACGCACACACACACAGACACACACTGGCACACACACGCACACTCACACATATTGCCGGCTATCCACATTATCTTTGCATGGCAACATTATTTTTATTGCATTTGCAATGCGACAACAAAAAGAATAACCAAATTGTTCGCATTGTAACAAAAAACCGCAGATATTTTGCGCTGTCGCAGCGAAAACTTTAGCACATTACAAAAGAGTCGGCATTAACCAATGAGGAGCAGAGTATGTAAATCTCGCATCCATTTGCTCTTTATCTGTTTCTCCCGGCTCTTTCTCTTTCCCATTCTTTCCATCTTCCTTTGCCTTTTATGGGCCACATTAACCGGAGAGAGCAGCAGGCGACCATTACGGCATCCCCCTTATCCCTTGCCTCTCACTCCTCCCCATTGCCATTAACAATGCAATTTGAGGACAATATGAAATTGTTGTTGGAACTAGCACAAAATGGCCCTAGGCAGACTAAGTGCGAGTGGACGCTGTGGATGCTGTGTGGGAGTTGTGTGGACACTGTGCAGGTTCCTATTCAATTATGCACAAAGCCATGCTATGTGTTCCTTGTGGATTACTACAACACACAAATACACACACGCACATAAAAACGCATACACTTGCATCCGAGGCATAAATCAATCCACAAAGCACACTATAAAAACATAACAAAGACGACAACGGGACACATTCTTTATATATATTTTCGATTATTTTGCATAAATCCTTTTTGTGTGCCTCCTATATCAATACGTTTGTGACTTTGATATCTTTTTGGGACTATAAAATGTTGATAAACAGGAAAGGTAGAAGAAAATGTCAAAGAAATCTCGCAAATTACTTTAAAATTAAATTGCTTAGCCTTTGCAAAAGTTTATTTTAAATGAAAATAGCAAGATGGGAAATGGTTTTTGAAATGTAATCAAAAAAATTTTAAACTATAAATAATAGTCAAATTAAATTGGTACAAAAGTGTTAGTTTCTTATCTTAAGACATGTATTCTTCATTATTTTGTATTCATATATAACTTACTTGTATATAGTACAGTTGGTTATAGAGGATTCCACGCTGACAATGATATTATTTATCCATCATAGTAAATGACTAAATTTAAACGCTGCTAAAAATGTTCGGTTATTATTAAAGTTAATCCCGTTCTCTTTTATTTTCTCCTAGAATCACCCATGCACGCACACATATTTAAAAATTATATATTTATTCAGATAGAGGAGACAGAGAGCGAGAGAGAAGGAGAAACAGTTACTAAGCAATTTAAAACACAAACTATGGCAATTGATGTTTCAATGTTTTTCGCAATTTGCCTTTTTTGCAGCATTCATTTTAAAGTTTTAATTAATTGATGTTACAGTGCCTTGATATACGATATTCCATATACGAATATTTGCATCGTAGTTATTTCTGGTTGAATAATTCAAAATTGCTCTTCATTTTTGTAAAGTGTGTGCGCCCAATTAAAATGCGGTTGTCGGAGAAACTTGACTCCTCTTTTTTATGGTAATTTTTATTGTAAAAGTAGAGAGAAATAATTAGTTTGGAAACTATTTAAACTACTATTGCAAGTTCAGAAATTGAATACAGTCGATGCTGTGCAAGGTAATGGAAAATGCATAATTGCAATAGTTTACGCAAACTATCGCAAAGAAATAAGTTATTATAATGTAGTTCACTTTGTTGATATTAAAGTGCTTGAATTATTGCAGAAGAAATAGAAGAGAATATTAATAAGGGAAGTGGAGTATTGTAGCAACTATCTTAACTTTGGTAAAACTTGAAGAGAAATAAGAGAATATATGTAAGGTGGGAATAGTTTTCGTTTACTATCGTTACTATATTTGACGGTTAGTGCATCTCTTTCTCATTTTACGTTAATATTGTCAACCACAGTCATTTTTATCTCTTTCATTATAATTAGTTAAATGTCGGTAAAACCATTACACAGGGCGAATTCTGTTTTATTTTTTGTGTTTTGTTTTTTTTGTTTAATTGCTGGTAAATTAAATTTCACATTGGCCACAAACGGAAACTAATTACAGTTTGTCAATTAATTCCGGCATTTGGCCGGAAAATTTCGCGCACCAAAATCGTTGAAAGTTTAATTTGTGAATTGGCAATGAATTTTCCATTTCCATTTGCGGTTTAGGTTGAATGTGAATGATGATTCGCAAAGTGGCAAGTCGTCGTCAACTTGTTGTCCTGACGACCACACAAACACACTCTCACACAGTCACAGACACAGACTCACAGTAACTAACTCAAAGTCGAAGTTTTTAACGGATTTTCAGTTGATGCTTGTGAACTTTTCCGATTTTGAAGTTTCGACTGTGTTGGAAACGCGTCGCGAGACAACTGCGGCTGGCCTGTCTTGGCCAGTTGCATTTATACTGGCTCAGAAGTAGGCGTGGCTAATGCGACTGCGCGGATAAAGTGAAAGAGAGAGCGAGCGAGCAAGTGAGAGTGAGGTAGAGAGAGCATTTGGCGTGCCGGCTGCGCTTTTGGCTGCTTTTCTAGCCGAGTTTTGTTTACGTCCAGAAGAAGACTTGGCACTTGCATTTGCTTGTCAGTGTGTGCTGCTCTGTGTGTGTGTGTTACATTGAAGTTTTAATTGAATTGCGGCTGCAGCGAGTTCTTAACAGCATTTCTGGCCCCGCCAAAAAGGTGTGAGCAAACTTTGACGAGAAACTTTGCAGCTTTAAAGTTTTATTTCACTTTTGATGCGAGTCTCTTTTGTTGCTGTTCGCAATTGTTCGTGCAGCAGCAGTTGTTGTTGTTGCTATTTAAAACGTTGCAGTTGCAGCACAAATATTGCGGCCTAAGTCAACGCAAAGCACGCATACGCCGCGTGCTACGTGCGCCTCAAAGTGGGCAACACAAAACGATGAGGGCGATTGAGTGTTGGTGTGTGTGTGAGAAGGTGTGCAGTGTAAAAAGCGTGTCGAACACCTGTTGTTATTGTTGTAGGTACCATTTGGTGGCCTTTTTATTTGCCGCAGTTGTTTGTTCCCCGAGGCTGAGCTTGTTCTCCAACACTCTGTAGATTTTCATGGCGCAAAAGTTTTGATTTCGCTTTGTTTCTATCCTTGTTATTGCCAGCCATTGTATTCGTGTCCCAATCGTTGCTGCTGTTGTTGCTGTTGTTGTTGCCCGACTGCTTAAGCACCCTGCCAGGTGTTTTGATTTATTGCGGTTTGGTTAAGTGCAGGCAAGACTTCATTTTAATCCCCTCAGCTGGCAACGTTTTGTGCATTTTTGCCGAGTTTCTTTTGTTCCGCCCCAACTCCCGAGGCCAGAGACAGAGAAAAGATTTAAGGGGCTCAGATTGTGGACGATGTTTTTTGTGGTTCAGTGTATGAAAATAGTTCCAGCAGTCGCCCACAGTGCTCCTAATGCAGGTTTAAAGACACGAAAGCTGATTGAAGTTGAATACAAAACGATTATGGAGCTAAATTTACGACAGTTGGATGAGGTTTTGCTTTAAACTGAAATTTACGATAGTTTGAAATTTGTTATTAATGTTTTTTCTAATGAAGATACAATTTTAGGGGGTTGCAAACTTTATTGATGAAATAAGGAAGGGAATAGTTGGCTTTAGAATTTATTAGCAATTTTTATAGAGATTTATATAAACTAAGTTTTATTTTCAGAGAGTGAATTTACTTTCGAATTTTTAATATTTACATCGTGTTGTCATTTGCCATTCTTAGCTTTATCTTTGCCAGAGTGTTCCGCCTAAGCTATTGATTATTATTCTCTCTCTACAGTCCGGCAATATTGAGTTCCAGCGTTGCTCTATACAATTCCTGCGGCAGTTTATCGATAAACTGAATGTACGCCCTCATTATGCATGCCCTTTATCTACTGTGTTAACCCATTTAGAACAATTTAAGCGCTGTGCCAATTCCACAAACACACCCACATCCACACCCACGCGCACACACACACACACCAACAGTTGCAGTTGCAATTGCCGCTACAGATACAGATACATTTTCTGCTGCATTCACCCCTCGCCCTTGGCCAGCCAGTTGGAGGACTCTTTGTGCGGTTGATTCGTTTCGACGCTAATTACAATTACGCTTCTATTCGCAACCAATTGCCCAGGGGATAGAACCAGCCCGGAAGAGAGGATGCCAGTGCGGGGGCCGCTCGCGACAAAGCAATCGAGAGCCCCGAAAACATAGCCCTGCATATTTTATTCTCTCTTTCTCTCTGCAGTCGCCGACTAAATTTCTGGCAAATTGCCTACACGATTTTCCAGCAACTCGGGGGTTTCCCATTACCCTTTTCCCTGCGCTCAGTTTTTTCATTTCCATTTTCTTTTTTGCTTGTTGCTCTGACCACGATTCGTTTGGCGTTTTGCAAGTGTAACTTAATTTGTTGGCTCAAGCTCCCCCTTCTCTCTCTCTCTCTTCCCAGGACTGGCCAAAAAGCATTTGGAACATGCACAATTTTGACACCAGCTACGCCCCAGCAAACCGACCAGCCACGCCCAGTTACAAGTACATATGGCCTGGTCTGGCCTGGCGTTTCATTAGGTCTCAATTAATGGACCATGATCTTAATGGGTTTTCAACAACAGGCCGGGAAAGTCCGCACCGAGAGCCAAACCGAATCAGCCTAACACGGCCGAACACGCCCCCATTATGTAAGACAAGACTGGATCAAGGGGATGGGGATGAGCGAAAGAGAGAGAGAAAGAGAGGGAGAGAAAGAGGAAAGGGGACTACTCATGGTGCGGTAGCGAGGCGTGCCGTTTTACTAAGTGCGCCAAATCAGCACAACTCTAATTGAAGGCATGGAATGAGGCACTTCCTGGCTTCCCACATTGCTGGAGTCGCCTTCGTCTGCGAAAGTTTATTATGTTCAGCCCGAAAGAGCCGCATCTATTGACCAGCCAGACTAGGCCACAACAAGCAACATTTATGATATTAGATTATCTAAATACCCTGTAAATCAGATAAGATATTATTTTTTTTATAGCTTTGCCTTAATTTTCTTTTAAAAAGGCAGAATAAGGTGTCAAAAATATAAGTAACACTTACTCTAACTCTAACTCTAACTCTAACTCTAACTCTAACTCTAACTCTAACTCTAACTCTAACTCTAACTCTAACTCTAACTCTAACTCTAACTCTAACTCTAACTCTAACTCTAACTCTAACTCTAACTCTAACTCTAACTCTAACTCTAACTCTAACTCTAACTCTAACTCTAACTCTAACTCTAACTCTAACTCTAACTCTAACTCTAACTCTAACTCTAACTCTAACTCTAACTCTAACTCTAACTCTAACTCTAACTCTAACTCTAACTCTAACTCTAACTCTAACTCTAACTCTAACTCTAACTCTAACTCTAACTCTAACTCTGTTTTCAGACTACAGGGTATTGCCTAATCGTTCAGTGTGCAGTCATAATGTTTTTTTGCTGGTGTGCGGTTAACGTTTGCTCCATTATGTGGGCCGAAGCTGTCAATACTGGTACTAACGCACAGGCTCCCCCCTACACAAGGTATTAACCTGCCTCTTATCCCAACCCCCCTTGATCTGAACTGCCGTAGTCAGTTAGATGTTTGCCCGTTTGAGCCGAGCTGTTGATTGGTTTATGGCTTTGAAGTCTCATTTGGGCCCAAACACTTGATGATTGATGTGGGTGCTTGTCTGGGCGTCTGGGGCAAATCTGCTTAGTTGCCACATCTAATGGCAATTATCAAATATACCTACGATACTCTCATCTGGTGCATGTGCCCGGGTCTTACACTAATTGGTTGAATCAGTCGGAAGCTCGATGAACAGTGGTGAAGAGGAGGATTTATTCTCGGAATCCAGTAACAGACAATTTTTTCCTGGCTCACGGGTTCTTTAGAAGGCAGAAGGAAGATGCTCATTAATTTCCAAGCTTTAAACCATATTCAGTTTGTCTCTTGGAACGGGCATAAGTACTCCGTGGCATTGATCTCCTTTGTGCCCTTGTCAATTACCCGCCTAAACTTAATCCCAAAGCTTATGCAAGTCTTACGAGTGCAGGTAAACACACCCGGGTAGCTGCGGGAAAGAAGAATGGGTACTTCTGCTTGAAAATTTAAATATTTATTTTGGCAATTCGTGCGCAAAATTTAGAATATCTCTTTGGGGCACTCAGCACACAGTTCCGGTGCTCCCCAGCCAGATGTCTGGCCACATTCAATCAGAGTAACCAGGATTTACCAGAGGAAGGGGGAGAAAATGGATACCAACTGTTCGGTGTGCTGGTACCAGTCTGTCCACCTTTCTGCCTTTCTGCCTGCCTGTCTGGCTCGGGGGCAAACGAGGCTAATATTTCAGCGACTCGAATGGCGTGAAGCAATTGCTTTCCGGTTATTGTGTATATTTACGGGCGTATTTGTTGCCAAGCATCTGCCAGCCGATAAAATACAATTTCCCCAACATGCATTCGCCACAAGCGAACACTGCCAGTTACCTGTCTCTCTCCTTCCACTTATCTGCATCCCTCTTTCTCTCTTTCGGTTTGGTCTGCATGCAAATGTGAAAAAGGCGAAGAAACATTTCAAAAACCTCTTGGCATACACAAAATATTTCCCCCAAAAACGGTTTGATTAACGCTTAAGACAGAGAGAAAGTGAGAAAAGAGAAGGGACTAGGTAAAGAGACCAGGGCTGTCGTATAATTGGATTGTTTTTTATTTAAAGATTTGAATTTTAACGTCATTTGCCATTAAATTATATGCATAGAATTTTCAGTCTTGTATGCATTCGATTTGCATGCGAACTAGTTCAAATTATATACAGATTTTATATATGTATATTTATACCAAGTAACTGCATTATCCCAGTTAGTATATTCGTTGATTCCCTATTGAAATCATTGCAAAGCTTTCCTGAATCCAATTTATCTTATGAAATCATTTGACTTTTGCCTCTTCAATTGATATGAGAATTGAGCAGCTCCACTTGAGTTTTGAGTGGGACAAAAGAATCTTCAGCAATTTTTCTGTTGTCGCTTTCGTCTTCGTTACGTTTTGTCGCATTTTGTGCTGTTTTGTCTGCTGTCTCTCACGTTAATGAGATTTATTATAACAGATTGTTGCAATAATTTGCCTCACTCGAGAAGAAACAGAAACATACAGCGAGACAAGCAATTTAATTTTTAATTTTCCAAATGAATGCGTCCAAATTAGGCTCATTACATAAGGGAAGTGTGTGGATTATCCTCGGGAAGAGCGCATGTGAGCGCGTGTTCCCTCGTTTTGGGGATTGTGATGTCGTGACGCTCTTTAAAGTCGACTAAATGTCATGCGAAACGTGTAAGTATGTAGGCAACGAGAAGGAGGATGTAGAGAAATTCCCTTTAAGCAGCTGCCCAGCTAGCAGAAGCTGGATGTGAGCCTAAGTAGTTGAATTTTATCGCTTTTCAAGCCGTTGAACAGAGTCTCCATAAGGGACGCAAAAAAACATGGCACTGGCAGGGGCAGCTGTTAGTGAGAGTGAGAGTGAGAGCGGTCGAGTGGGGAAAGCAACATATCCCTGTCCAATTTCCCAGCAGTCGTTCACACTTGACCAACTTTCAATTACCCTACAAACATGTATATGCCAGATGGACATTGGTTATGCACTTACAAAAGTTGGATGCACTTTCAAAGAGCAGACGCGTTCATGCTGTAAAAGGTTTCTGTTAATTAACATTTTAATTTTAAATTCATTGATAAGCGAATCTTCAACACTGGTCTGTTAACCGGTCTGTTCAGAGGTCTGTTAACCGATCTGTTCACAGGTCTGTAAATCTTCATTACAATAACAGTATGTAAAATAAATCGATAAGCCTAACACAGAAAAATACTAAAGTGCAAAAATACATATCGAAAATGCTGTGTCAATTATCGAGCGCAAATAAAAATTGCTTCTACTTAACATAAAATTTATACTATGGCATATTATAAATAATATTTAATAGAGCTTCAGTGTAATATGTTTTCCAAGTATATTCCCATGTCTTGTTTTTTAGTGGACTCCCCTTGGCCGGGTGTATGTACATTATTTGCCGGCCATTTAAAGCTGTACTGCTGTCACCTTCATATTCCTGCACTCCCCTCCTTCCATCTCCCTTTATACTGCTGTACTGGCCAAGAACCTATTGGGCAGTTAGTTGCTGACGTGGCTGTGCGTAAAATGGCATAACAAATGATGTTTAATGCTGTGGCTGATGAAGCTGAAAAGGCTCCTCGCCCTCCCACCTCCTGCTGCCCGTTCACCACCTCAGCTGCTTCGTTCGCCCCCGACTGGCATTCCATGTGGCAAAACATGCGTGTGTAAATGGAATGCCCCTGCTACGGAATCCCCTTCCCACTTCACTTGGCAACAACCTTTTTGGAAGAAAACGCTGCTCATTTGGCTTGATAATTTATTTTCGCATATTAATTCTGGCCCGACTCGGGCAAATGAGAAATGTGTGATAAATGTGCGACGCTTAAATGCTTCGAGGATGTGCAGCAGCAGCTCTGCTTCACGATCTCGTGAATTTTAACGAAAATGGAGATCGAGATCGTCTGCTTTCAATGCCTATAAAACGCAAACCAAAAAACGCAGCTTTCTCAAAATTTTACAGTCAGCTGTTAATCGATAACTGCTGACAGGAGCAGTGTTGTATTTAGAGCAGGTGCGCGGCAAATACAAAAAGTCACGGACTTATCAAACGACCCTCGTATTTTGAGGGCCTTGAGATCGTCTGCTTTCAATGCCTATAAAACGCAAACCAAAAAACGCAGCTTTCTCAAAATTTTACAGTCAGCTGTTAATCGATAACTGCTGACAGGAGCAGTGTTGTATTTAGAGCAGGTGCGCGGCAAATACAAAAAGTCACGGACTTATCAAACGACCCTCGTATATTATGGAAAAATATGTTATACTAAGAAATGCACAGAGATGCCAAGCAGAAACTTTAAACACGGGGGTAGCTGAACATGTCCTTATGCTAGGTATGAGTAGAAGTCAACAAAAAACTGTATCCAACAGGATGAGCTGATGCATGACTGTCTCATCTCGAAGGACTCTCCCAATTCTTGGCAATTTCTTTTCGACTCTGTCCCTTTGTCAGTGCTCATCAATTTGCAAGGCTCACCTGGCGAAGGGGCCAAGTCAAAATCGATGTACAGTCAGAAGGCATTTGCTTTGAAATGCGAAACTAGCCAATTATATTGTGCAAAAGACCATGAATAATACTACGAAGTGGGGCTCGTCTGCCTGTCGCACGGAAAGAACACAATAAGGGGTCGAGGAGGAGACACTGAGGAAATGAGAGTGAGGAAACGCTGTAGGGTGCTCGTGGTGCCTTGTAAGCAGTGCAAGTTCTTTAAACGACACTTGCAACGAGCGAGAGCAGCAGCAGCAGCTTCCTTCTCCCTTCCACTTCAATGTCTTCTCCTGCTGCTTGTCCCCGGCACAGATTTTCAAGTGTTTTGTTTATGTACTGCACACACACACACACGCACAGAGAGCAAAACATTTCCTCACACTTGTGACGTTTGCATAATAATTTAACTCATTACGCACACTACCTGCACCCCCCTCAGCACTTCCCCCTCTCCCATTCGTAGCGTTGCCCCTTTGGGTACTCAAACTAAATAAGCATAAGACACATTCATTTGCCTGCTGCCTGCTCTAAAAGGATTTCTGCTCGACATGCTTGGCAATTCTAAAGCCAGTATGAGGTCAAGATGTGGCAACCCCGCACACACACACACACACACATGCAGCAAAGGCGGCTCTCTCATTATGCAGCAAAACGTTTGTGTCTTGCAAGGCTTCTTAAATGTTTGAGGTTCATTTTAATTGTCTGCACGACTGGCACTTTGTGATTTAATTAATCAACTTGATTCTCAATTTGTCGTTAAGTTGAGTTATTTGAAAATTATTCGGCATATGCCACGCTTCGAAATGCCAATTTATAGTTCGCAATTTGCATGCACTTGCCACTTGCCACTTGCCATCTCTGTCCCACTGTGCAAACTTTGCGGCTTCTAACGAGCCACATAAAATGTTCCACTTGCTGAGTTCAAAGTGTTGCAGCAAAAGTTTCTGCCCATGTTGCCACGCTGTTGTTGTTGTTGTTGCGGGACGCAGTGCGATTTACTTTGTGGAATTCAGCGAATTTTCATTGGCATTTTGGGAGTTCATATTGAGTTCGTTTGCTGATAAATAATGCAAGTCACAAGCTTTGCTTCGTCCCTGGGTGACAATTGCCATAAAAATGCGCTCAAATCTTGTTTATGAAAACTGGAAAAAAGTGAAAGTTTTATTTTTTGTGAAAGTTTTATAAGTCAATTGACTTTTATCTCATGAATTCTTATCACTAGCAAAGTCGATCTTATGATGCTGTGTATATTTAACTGCCTCTTCATATGTTGATGATATTCTGTAATGACAATAAGTTTTAGTTTTGCTCGTATATTAAATTTAGTTAAGTTAAGAACTCAGTTGCATATCCATTCGCCACTTTAAATTGATAAACCTCTAACTACAAGCGTAACTTAAAAGCTATGACGCTAATTTTTCATTTGAAAAGTCACTCTTACAATTTAAATAAATTGTGTAAGTTTTGTTCCAAACGTATAATAAACAAGGAAGTTATTTAAGATACAAATTCAGTGAACTAACAGATTAAGTCGCCTGTAAGTATGCAATAGTAATTTACTTTGCGCACTAGTGGCTAGCGGGTATATAACAGTCAGACTACAGCTCTTTTACTTGCTTTATCAGCGTTCTCTTTATGATTGACAGTCTTAATAGCTGTTAAGAACGCGAGTTCACAGTTATCAGAGACAACATAAGTTGCAAATTTATTCTCTTTCACGCTGTCTTCTTCCAAACATGTCGATTGTTTTCATCATAATCCCCTATCGTTGCCAAACTACGTAACTGCAGTGGCAAAGAGCGTCCAACTGTCCGGACTGTCCAGGTTGTCCGGCATTTGAGCTTCTGCTCGCTTATTTAATAAATAGTAGTGTCTCCCTCTATCTACTCCCTGTGTGTTCAGTTCCATTTTGTGATTCTAGCTCTGCTTTAGCTACAGCTACAGCTTCAGTCGTTGAGCTGTTCATGTCCTGTTGCTAAGCTGCCTGAGGATTGCATTTGCCGTTGTTCCGTTGAACGTTGAACGTCATCTACCATTTTTGTGTGCTCTTTCTGTCCTTCCTCTTTCTCTATTCCTCGTCTTGTTTTCCTGTTCAAGTGGGCGCTTTCACATTTTTAGCCCCGACTCACCCATTCGCTCCATTCGCGTTGCTCTTTAATCTCATTGTGCTCATTGTGATTCCCCCTCCGCTCTTCTTGGTGCATTTCCTTTGGCTTTGGCTGCAGAAGTTCCTCGAGATGCGACGGCAATTCACTTAACTTACTCAAGTCGTTGTCGGCATAACTTCCGCTGCGAAAAAACTACTATGTATGGGTATGTAGTAAAGCGAACTTAAAGCCTTGCCCCGCATAGTCATCCCACATGCTGAGTAAGTGTAAGTGTCTTAATGCCAATCCTCTCGCACATTTTCAACCATTTCGCATATGTAAACATTTCGCAATGCCTTTATTTACCCGACGTCGACGAGTCTCGATTCTTTTCATACTCGGAATGTGGCAGAAATATTTACTGTCGATGCTTGCTTGCCGCATGGAGCTGCAAATCTGTGCCAATGATGCGAATGATGTTGCCAAGTGTCTGAATGAGGCGCAAAACCTCTTGAAACTGTCTCAACAGTTTGCCGAGTCTGTCTCTGGGCTTAGAAAGTTCTCTGAGTCTTATGCAAATTGAAGCAGAAGTGAGCTATGATTTCTAAGCAAATAAAGATAACAATTACTAAATGTTGATTACGGATATTTTAATTGGTACTACAAGAAATCCGTTCTTGATAAATTGAAGCACATATCTTTCCCAGCCAGTTATCACAGTTTCCGCTTGGTTATCTGCAACATGTGCAGACGAGTTTTATTGCTTTTTATAGTCGGATACTTAA
The DNA here is from genome assembly GCA_018151435.1 of Zaprionus africanus. Classification (NCBI taxonomy): domain Eukaryota; kingdom Metazoa; phylum Arthropoda; class Insecta; order Diptera; family Drosophilidae; genus Zaprionus; species Zaprionus africanus. The sequence continues at coordinate 4,197,957 of JAECXB010002309.1, read as the reverse complement.
CTACTTATAGCCCAAATGTAGTTGGAGCATAAATCTTAACGGCTAGTTTGAGTTATCTAGAACCTGTTATCGTGCTCATGATGAGTCAAAATACTTTTAAATCACGCCCCAAAGTTTGTTTAGCATAGAAAGCATTCAATGTATGCGCTGTTAACTCTTGAAGAATCGAAATCGTTTAAGGTCTTTAGTGAAATTGCTTAAAGTAGATCGGCAAGCTTGAACAAACATGTCAAGTAAGTGCTAATTGCGTCTGACATGCCTCCTTCTCTTTTCCACCTTGCGTTCTTTCTCTTTCTAGGAGAAAGTGAGTGTAGACGCAGCAGGTGCGAGAATTCTTTGGTGGTCAGTTCTACATTGGATGCACAAGCAGCATGTATACGCAACTTTCGGTCTTCTACTTGACAACTCTGGCGCTGGCGCTTGTCGCCAGTGGAACAACGAACTCCACTGAGTCACTTCATCGGTTCAGTCGATCCCTGATTTTCCCGGCAACATCGCCCACGCGGGTACAGTTTATCGGTGGCATCGGTATTCCCGTAGAGGATCTGCACTTCGAGTCGGTTACTTCGGGTTATGTGCTAAAGGCGGAGTACTTTCTGCCCACTGAAGCCAAGGAGATCACGCATGTCTACCTCAATCCACAGCCCATTACGGCTAGAAAGCAGGAAGAGCAAGCGAAGGAGGAACCTCATTTTGGTTCCGTTTACCGTTGGGTCATCTATCGAGGCATCGAAATGGTGCTGCAGAACATGCATCTGCCTGGACGGGGCTGTCTGCTGCGGGTCATATGCGATCATGCCACTCAACCTTTGACCCATGAGAGCGGTCTGTTGGGTGAGCTGCTGCACATCGTGCTGACACCGTCGAGTTCCTCGGATCATTATACTCTGCACACCGACAGGGAGTATCTGACTGCGGAGCGCTTTGGCAAACGCGGTGGCAACTGTGCGGCCAGCTACGGTCGCGTGTGCCCCAGATCTCCCCTAGATATAATAACTCTCCTGCTGTGAGACTCAGCCAAGCATATTCTCAGCTCTATATGTGATAAAGTGTAACTAATAAAATCAAATTGTTTTAAATGGAAAAGTAAGAAAAAAATACGATCAAGTTTCACATTATTATATTAAAGTGTTTCTTTTATTTAAATCAAAGTTTCTTCTACGATTCCGACTTGGGCATGAGATTCTCCAATACTTCGGCTTGCTGGTTAGCAGACATGCAGGGATCCTTTTCGCTCTTTCGTCTCTTTCGGATCTCCTTGATGAAGTCAAACATGCCTTCTCCTTGGCCAAACTCATCGCCCTCAGCTAGAGAAATTGGCAGTTTCTTTCCTCTTGTCTCCGGCAGGTGCAGGCAAAGATAAGCACCAAGGAACATATATAGTGCCACCACCATACGGGGCAGGGCAATGAAGTAAAGCCCCAGATGCTGTATATAGGGCGTGCTGACTGCTCCCATGTTCATGAGCACATAACTGGCAGCAAAACCTCGAGATCGCACTGAGGTCGGAATGAGTTCTGTGATCCACAGGTTGATGGATTGATTGCATACAGCACAAAAAAATCGAGCTAACATGGCCAGGGATATTTTAACATATACATTCGCCATCCGATCCCAGGCTAGGATCAGACCCAGGGCGATGGCAAATACGCCTGTGCCGAACTGAGTGCTAGTCGTCGTTGTCTTCCGGCCGTATGCCTGTTGCATCGGTGCCTGTATAAATCCTGTTGGCAGTACAGCCAAACCAAACAAGCTTAACACCATGAATGGAGAGGTGCCTAGACCATCAAGAGAGCGCGCTACAAGGGTTCCTGCTGTAAGCGTGAAGAAGCTAGAAGAAAGCAGGGCACAGTTTAAAGAGATGTTGGAGTAGACCACATTAGCTCACCTGGCAGTAACCATGATGCAATACACGCGACGTAAGTGAGGCCAGTTGAACAGATCCCTCAGCTTTGGTTTCTCCTCCTCCAAGCTCTTTTGGTAGTTCTTCTCACACGTATTTCGGAAAGCCTCAAAGTCTTCCTCGCTGACTGATTGCCCATTAAATTTGGCAACATTTTTCAGTCGAAGAATGGCTCCATCAATGTCGTTTCGTGTGATCAACCATTGAGCACTTTCCTGCAGGCCAAAGTAACTGAATCCCACCAAGAGTACAGGCAACGAGATATAGATAAGGAATTCACGCCACTCTCCAATCCAAATGGCCAGCCAAGGAGAACTGAATTGGCTGAGTGAGAAAGAGAATCCCATGGCGGTGCTCAAACCAATGTTACGAAGTCGCGGCGACACATACTCCATCACTGAGAAAAATAAATCTAGATAAAAATCTAAGATAACACATGGGTAAATCTACCCGTTAACCTACCCAAAATCGATGTCATATACCCATTAGCACCGGTACCCAAGCCAGCAATAAAGCGACCAGAGCTAAATGTCAAAAGATTTCCGGAGAATGCAGTTACAATATCTCCCAGAGAACAACAGTAATTGGCCAGGATCATGGCCTTAAGACGTCCCAGAGTGTCGCCAAGTGAGCCGAACAACCAGCTGCCTACCACTGATCCGAAGAAGTAAAGCGATTGACCCACTCTCGCTTTATAGGCCGAGTCACAGACCCAGTTGTACTGGAAACATTAAACAGGGGAGCATATTAAAGATGAATTATAATGCTTAATTCAAGCAAACCTCGCTATTCATGCCCCTAAATCCATAATCGTATTTGTATATCCAACGGTCACAGGCCTTGGTACTGATCGTTATATTCCCATTGTCATCTATGGTATCTAGGCGAGTGCAAGAGGGTCTCTCGAAGTTTTCATAGATCGCCGCAATTTCAGCATAAGTTCGGTTCTCCAATTTCTCGTGATAGCACCAATGATCGGGGACAGAACCGATGAGATTCTGCGCGTAGAACTGCGTCATCGCCACGAATCCAACGTAGCCTAAAAATCCAATTAACATGTACTGGTATCGACCATTATTCCCACACTTGGCTAGTATTTCATGAAACTCCATGATGGGACGCGAGTTGTTCTTCCACGTGTATTCCGCGACAGACTGAAAGTTTAATCTTTGATATATACCCTCTTAGTTTGCGATTAGGGCACACGCTCTATGTGTAGTAATAAAGCCGAGGTTTGTACGAAATTCACTGAAGATAAAAACTTCTTTACGACTTTTATTGGACACAAGTACCGAAAGCAACATTGAACCGTGCCCGATTTTAAAATACTTTTCGCTTAAGTAAAACGAAAGCAACATTCGAGCAGGATAACCTTCGTCCTACAGACAGACAGGGTCAATCGACTCGGCTAGTGATCCTAAGCAAGAGTAAATGTACTTAACTACTCCTTCTGACCTTTTTTTAATCTTTTCAGTGGTCGAAAAGTGTAAGAAGAACAAAACACGTTGAACGACACTTTGAAAAATATCATATTTAAGAAATATATTTAGTGGACGTAAAGATTTCGAAGGTGCCGCCCGTAAGTATGCAATACAAAACACAATAAACAATTTATATGTCTAGTTAACATAGTTGTCTATAATTTAAAATGGATCCTACGAATTCGAGTTGGGCATGAGATTCTCCAATGCATCGGCTTGCTGGTTAGCAGACATGCTGAGATCCTTCTGTCTCTTCTGTCTCTTCCGGATCTCCTTGATGAAGTCGAACATGCCTTCCCCTTGGCCAAACTGATCGCCCTCAGCTAGAGAAATCGGTAATACCTTTTCCCTTGTTTCAGGCAGGTGTAGGCAAAGATATGCACCCAGGAACATAAATACTGCCACCACGATGCGGGGCAGGGCGATGAAGTAAAGTCCCAGATGCTGTATATAGGGCGTGATGAATGCTCCCATGTTCATAAACACATAACAGGCTGCAAGACCTCGTGAGCGCACTGAGGTCGGAATGAGCTCGGTCACCAACTGGCCGATGGATTGGTTGGACACCGTAGAGCAAAAACGAGTTACCATTGCAAGAGATATTTTAAGATATATGCTCGCATTCTGATCCCAGGTCATGATCAGACCCAGAGCGATCGCAAGTATGCCTGTGCTGATCTGTGAGCTAATTGTGGTAGTTTTCCGGCCATATACTTGTTGCATCGGGCCCTGGACGATGCCTGATGGCAGTACTGCGATACCAAACAAGCTAAAGACGATGAATGGAGAGATTCCCAGTCCATCGAAAGAACGCGCTACAATGGTTCCTGCTGTTATCGTAAAGAAGCTGGAAGAGAGAGAAAGCAACTTTAGGGATTGTCGCAACGGGGCAAAGTTAACTGGTAACTTACTTGGCTGCAACCATGATGCAGTACGTGCGACGTAAGTGGGGCCAGTTGAACAGATCCCTCAGCTTGGGTTTCTCCTCCTCCAAGCTCTTTTGGTAGTTCTTCTCACACGTTTTTCGGAAAGCTTCAAAATCTTCCTCACTCACTCTTCTTCCATTAAACTTGGCAACATTTTTCAGCCGTAGAATAGCTCCACCGATGTCGTTTCGTGTGATCAACCATTGAGCACTTTCCTGCAGCACTGAGTAAGTGAATCCCACTAAAAGAGCAGGCAAAGATAGACAGGCAAGGTATATGCGCCACTGCTCTATCCAGACTGCCAGCCAAGGAGAACTGAATTGGCTAAGTGAGAACGAGATGCCCGTGGCGGTGCTCAAACCAATGTTGCGAAGTCGCGGCGAAACATACTCAATGACTGAGAAAAATAAATTTAGGTACAAAATCAAGATAACACATGAATAAACAACGCGATTACCTACCCAATATTGTTGTCATATACACATTAGCACCGGTACCCAAGCCAGCAATAAAGCGGCCGAAGCTAAATGTCAAAAGACTTCCGGAGAATGCTGTTATTATGTCACCCAGAGAACAAAACAAATTGGCCAGGATCATGGCCTTAAGACGTCCCAGAGTATCGCCGAGTTTGCCAAAGCACAAGCTGCCTATCACTGATCCGAAAAAGTAAAAGGACTGACCCACTCTCGCTTTATAGGCCGAGTCACAGACCCAGTTGTGCTGCAAAAATAAAATATGTTGAATATTAAAGATGAAATTGAGTATTTAATTCAATCAAACCTCGATATTCATGCCCCTGAATCCGAAATCGAATTTATATATCCAACGATCACAGGCCTCGGAACTAATCGTTATATTCCCACTCTCATCTATGGTCTCGAGTCGCGTGCATGAGGGTCTCTCAAAGTTTTCATAGATCTCCGCAATTTCCGCATAAGTTTGGCTCTCCAGTTTCTCGTGATAGCACCAGTGATCGGGCACGGAACTGATTACATTTTGTGCGAAGAACTGCAGAGTCGATATGAAACCGATGTACGCAAAGAACCCTAATAACATGTACTGGTATCGACCATTATTGCCGCACTTGGCCAGTATCTCATCGAACTCCATGGTGGAACGCGACTTGTTCTTCCACCTGTATTCCGCGACAGACTGAAAACATAATCTTTGATACACAGACTACTAGTTACGATTGCTACGCATGCATACTATCGGGTGAGAACTGATTTCACAGCTGAACTTATAATCCCGCTTATCTGTGAACTAAAAATTAGCATTCTATGTTCGCACTTTTAAGCTGATAACGGGCACTACTAGTGTTTGAGCGCCCTTATACTACGCCTGTCTAGCACAATCTAAGTTGGCAATAAAGCCGAATTTTCTACCAAATTCACTTAAGATAAGAATAACTATGCGACTTTTATATTGTACACTAGTTGCGAGAGGTACATACGACTATTTCTGGCTGCCAAATACTCTTCGCGCAATTTAACAAAACTATAACAGAAAAATTAGTCGAAAATTACAGTCGGGCTTCCATTGTACATCACCTTATACACGTAGATATAAATCAAATAAACAAAACCCTGGCAATCAACGCATATTAAAATCGGCTGTTAAATGTTAAAATATGAATACTAAATATATGATTTGTATTAAAACAAATAATAAGTCTATAAGCATATTTTACAAAATAAACATAGATTGTTGTTTTTAATTTAAAATTGGTTCTGATTTCGACTTGGGCATGAGATTCTCCAATGCTTCGGCTTGCTGTATATTAGACATACTGAGATCCTTTTCTTTCTTTTGTCTCTTTCGGATCTCCTTGATGAAGTCGAACATGCCTTCTCCTTGGCCGAATTGATCGCCTTCCGCTAGAGAAATTGGTAATACTTTTCCCCTGGTCTCGGGTAGCTGCAGGCAAAGATATGCCCCCAGAAACATGAATATTGTCACCACGACACGGGGCAGGGCAATGAAGTACAGTTCGAGGTGTTGAACGTAGGGCGTTATGAATGCTCCCATATTCACAAACACATATCTTATGGCAAGACCTCGCGATCGTACCGAGGCGGGAATAAGTTCGGTGCCCAATTGACCGATAGATAGGCTGGCCACCGTACAAAAAAAACGAGTTACCATAGCAAGAGATATTTTCAGATATATGTTCGCATTCCGATCCCAGATCATTATCAGCGCCAGAGTGATTGCACAGATGCCTGTACTTATCATTGAGCTAATCGATGTTGTCTTCCGGCCATATAACTGTTGAATGGCTCCCTGGACGAAGCCTGACGGCAGCGTAGCGATACCAAACAAAGAATAAACGATAAACGAAGAGATACCGAGACCATCGAATGACCGAATTATAATGCTTACAGCTGTTTGTGTGAAGAAGCTAAAAGAAAGAAGGCGACATTTAATGGTAGCATTGGAACAGAAAACATTTTACTGGCAGCTCACTTGGATGCAATCATGATGCAGTACGTGCGACGTAAGTGGGGCCAGTTGAACAGGTCCCAAAGCTTTGGCTTCTCCTCCTCCAAGCTCTTTTGGTAGTTCTTCTCACACGTTTTTCGAAAAGCCTCAAAATCTTCTTCGCTGACTGTTTTCCCATTAAACTTGGCAACATTTTTCAGTCGGAGAATGGCTCCATCGATGTCGTTTCGTGTGATCAACCATTGGGCACTTTCCTGCAGCACAGAGTAACTTAATCCCACCAAGAGTACAGGCAAAGAGATAAAGATAAGGTATGTACGCCACTGTCCAACCCACATGGCCAGCCAAGGGGCTATGATCTGGCTAAGTGAGAACGAGATGCCCGTGGCGGTGCTCAAACCAATGTTACGAAGTCGCGGGGACACATACTCAATCACTGAGATAAGTAAATTAAGATAAGCATTCAAGATAATACTCGAGCAAACATACCCAATATTGCTATCATGTAAAAGTTAGCACCGGTGCCCAAGCCAGCGACAAAGCGACCAAAGCTAAAGGTCAAAATGCTTCCGGAATATGCAGTTAATATGTCACCCAGAGAACAAAAGACATTGGCCAGGATCATGGACCTTTGGCGTCCAAAAGTATCGCCAAGTGAGCCGAACAACCAGCTGCCTATCACAGATCCAAAAAAATAAAGGGACTGACCTACTCTCGCTCTAAAGGCAGAGTCGCAAACCCAGTTGTGCTGCAAGAATTAAATATGTTACATATTGAAGATGAAATATAATTTTAAATAAAAGCAAACCTCTATATTCATTCCCCTGAATCCGAAATCGTATTTGTATATCCAACGATCACAGGCCTTGGAACTGATCGTTATATTCCCATTGTCATCTATGGTCTCGAGGCGAGTGCACGAGGGTCTCTCAAAATTTTTATAGATCTCCGCGATTTCAGCATAACTTCGGTTCTCCAATTTCTCATGATAGCACCAATGATCGGGGACAGACCCGATAAGATTTTGTGCGAAGAACTGCCACGTTGATATGAATCCAATGTACCCTAAGAATCCTATTAACATGTACTGGTATCGACCATTATTCCCACACTTGGCTAGTATTTCATGGAACTCCATAACGGGACGCGAGATGTTCTTCTACGTGTATTTCGCGACAGACTGAAACATAATCTTTGATATGAAGACTGTTAATTGCGATTAGGGTGCATGTTCTACGTCTAGTACAAATATGTTAATCCAGCAATAAAGCCGAGTTTTGTACGAAATTCACTCAAGATAAGACGTTCTTTTCGACTTTTATTGGACAAAAGTACCGAAAGCTGCGAACGGCAGTGCTCGTACTATTCAGGGTAAGCCAAATATATTGTTGATAGATATTTAAAAGACAATTGAGCTTGTATATGACTCGCTTCCAATGAAAATTTTATTTCTACATATTATATATATTTCTCAGAATTTCTTTTATTTACTTTAGTTATTTACTACTTTACTTTATCTCTCTCTTCAACGTTCTCTTGCTACCTTACCCTACACCCGTTATTTATTCCACAAAAGATCAATGTGTCATCTCACACTCTAAAAGGCATTTTTCCGCATTATATTATAAGTCATATAATAGAGGTGTAAACTCATCAATTGTTAATAGAACTCTTTACTCGACAAAGTAGTAAGAATAACAAGAAGGTAAAGAGTTTCACGCTTAGTTCTTGACAAGATCTTCGGTGTGGCACACCTGTTGGGCCTAGGTGCTAGGTAGCTCGTGCGTCATGAATATCTGCAGCACCTTCATCTCTCTGGTGGTCATTGTTCAGGCCAATGGCTTGGCCTGGGCACAGCGCAGTCGGGCGAGTCGATCGATGATATATCCAGAGCTCGCTCCAACTCCCGTCACTTTCTTATGCGCCATTGGCATACCCGTCGAGGACCTTGCGTTTGAGACACTCGTCTCGGGCTACGCTCTACGGATGCAGTATTTCCTGCCCACCAATGCGTCGCAAGTTACGCGTATTTACCTTAACCCGCAACCGATAACAGACCGCGGGTACAGGCCGCAGTCAAAGCCCAGCCTGGCATCAATATATCGCTGGATTCTATATCGTGGCATCGAAATGATACTGCAAAACATGGGTCTGGCGGGGCACAGCTGTCTGTTGCGTGTAATCTGCGAACACGCCTCCCATCCGCTGAGTCACGAGAGTGGCCTGCTTAGCGAGCTGCTGCACATTGTACTGACTCCGTCGAGTTCCCGCGATGCACCAAACATGTCCAAAGATCTCGCCTACCTCTCGGCGGAGCGCATCGGGCGACGAGGTGTGAGCAGCTGTGAGGCAGCCTATGGGCACAAATGCAATAGATCTCCTATTGACCTCATAAGCGTGCTGCTCGCAACGAATTAAGAAAAGATTTTAATTAGAAATTTATTGGATTCAAATTTAAAAAAAAAAATAAAATTATGTATTTATGTATGTGATGTGCATTAAAGTAAAGAATTAATTAATGGAAAAAAATAAATAAGAAGAAAAGAAAGCAATTTAAAAATTTGGATCCAAACTGAAAACAAAAAAGGATAAAAAAAATTATATATACACAAGTAATGTATACACATTTTTTTTTTTTTTTTGCAGTTTGAATCCAAAAAATTTTAAATAAATTCTTTTCTTCTTATACTAGTTTTTTTCATTTATAAATTCTTATTTTTACAAAATAAATTAATTGTTGACTTAAAATAAATAAATAAATAAACACTGTACTGAGTTTAGTATTTAGTTAAAATTATAAACACACACAAATTCAACTCCCAAACTCAGTCTGTTTGTTTCTACTTTGACTTTTTGCCAACAACAATCAAATTATGCAATGTTATTCCTCGCTCTTCACCCCCCAAATGACGTGCGTAGGTGTGATAATTAGAAAGTTGATAAACATTTTAATTAGTTTTCGCACTGGCTGCCTGATCCGCATGCCAAATCGGCATCAATTGTAATTACGCACATGCTGCGTATGCGTAATGTTCGTGTTAAGAGCACTGCGTGACAGCATGAAGGTGTGCATGTATGCGTGTGTGTATGCATGTGTGTGTGTGTGTGACAGTTAATCATGCAGCTGGCAGAGCACTTAATATACTTAAATTTAAATGACAAACACAATTAAGATGAATAATGTGCGTCGACTTGTAATACAAATTTATTTCGCAGATTCGCTCATTAGAACCTCCCGAACACGTTCTGCCAACACCTCCCCCCCCCAGCAACCCCCTCTGGCTTAAATACTTTGTCCATGTGTGTCCTTGTCCATGTGCGGAGCTCACAAGGCCGTAAAATAATTACACACATGGAATAAAGCGCCGCGACATGAAACAGAAACAGAAACAGAAACAGAGAAGCAAACAAAGCGATGGGGTTGCCTTGCCCCATGGCGGCAAATAGCTTGCGGGGGCAGGCAGGCTGCTGCTGGACAGTGTTTGCTGCTGGCATTTCAATGACGCTGACCAAATGAGTTCAATATTAATTAGCTGCCTGCCAACGTGCGGGGCGAGATGGGCGAATCCCTTGCAACGCGTTGCGCATACGCCGCATTGGCTCGAGGCAATAGTTTCACGCTGTAGATGAAAGCAAAATAATGCTTAGCAAATAGCAGACACACACACAGTTACACACACACTCACAAGGGAGCAACATTAGTTGTACAATATTTGAAAAGCCCTCAAAGGCAACTTTTTCGGGGCTTTTGCAACATTAAAATAACAATAAAATAATTGAAATTGCGCAACTATGTTGAGCCAGAATCTCTAGCACTGGTTCTGGCTCGGGTCGGGTCGGGATCGGGGTTGGCCTGGTCATATGCTAATTTGCCGGGCAGCTGTTGCCGTTTGTCTTTCATTTTGAGCATTGTGTCCCGAGGCCAGGCACAACAAGGGGCAACAACAACAACGACAACAGGCTAAACATATTTTCCAAAATAATTTTCTCAAATGTAAATGTGGTTTTCTCTTTGCGCTTTGTTCTCCTCATGCGTAACTTTTGACTTTGCCATTGGAAAGTTTCTTAAATTGGGTTTAGTTTCAAATCGAATTAGTGAACAACAGTTTACAGTGAGTTTACTGGATGAATACTCACACACCCACTCTCCACACATACTCAGCATTCAGTTGTGTTTGAGTTAAGGCAGAAAGTTGCAGCTTAATTATAACACAAAATAATAATATTTAATTAGCAAATTCTTAGACGGCGGACTACAGGATAAATTTTAATTAATAGAGGAATTAATTTGCTAAATTTTGTGTCTCTCTGTGACAAGGTTAAAATTTTGAATCATATTGTAGCTGCGTATGGTATATAGCGCCCTTTATCCTTAAATTGAAGTTCCTAGCACATCATATTGCTGAGATCAGTGTGTTCATGCAGACAGATAAGGTTTAAATTAGTTGAATACCTTAGAGTATGTTTACTTTGTGTCCAGCTTCAACGAGGTAACTTTGGCTTTAAACCACTTTCAACTTGGCATAAATTTCCCTTCGGCCGAGACTGACAGGCGAGAGACATTTGTCGAGTTGACCTCACGTCCCGAATATGCCAACTTGCAAAATGGTTGACTAAACTCAAATCCTTTAACGCAAAACAAATTTTTTCGGTGAGCTGAAGAGGTAGCGGAGGTGGAAGGGGAGAAGGCTGTCAAAGATTTGCAATTTTGTAGTGTAAAATTTATGGGCGAACGTTAAGATAAACGTTGTGTCATTGATTAACGAGTCTGTGTCGAGCGAGAGAAAGTGAGATAGAGAGGGAGAGACAGAGGGGGGAAGAACGGTTCCGCTTCGACTCGCATGTTGTTCGGGCTGTGGAAAACGTTTTGACTGGAAATGATTACGCCCAAAACTTAACAGATAAAACCCGGCAAAAAGGAAGCGCCCATAAATCAGTAGGCAAATGTGACTTGCCCAGCCCAGTCCGAGTCCGAGTCCGAGTCGGAGTTGGACATTGTCGAACACTTAACGTGCAACAGGAGCAAGCAAGGAGAGCAGGCTGCGACTGCGAGATGAGAAGTAAGCGTTGTGCAGGCCCAGAACTACGGCTAAGTGGCGGCAGTTGTTGCAGGACAAAGGACAGTGCCAGCCAGGAGCTGCAGGGAATGGGGCAGGCCCGAGTGGGGCAAGAGGGACACAGATTGGCAACATTTGATGGCAAAAGTTACGCTCGCATTTATCTTTTGTGCACTTGTGAGTTTCTTGAACCGCAGCCAAGCTGCGACAAGCTGCAGTTGAAGTGGCGCAAGGGGAGTGTCTTCCCTAAAGGGGTGCTAGGGGTGGCAAGTGTAGGTAACAACAAAACAAACAGCACGTACACTCCGCAAAGAAGAAGGGCGTGCCGTCGAGCAGTTGATGTTATTGAATTTTGTGGCTTAAAACGGCAGCTTAAAGCTGACGTTGACTTTGACAAATGAGCGAACTATCGAACGAGTGCAGTCACAGTACTCGCATGTCAAGCAATTGTTTTTCGTAATACTCTTTCTTAATTGTTGCCAATTAAGAACTCGACAGGCCACTCGATCCGGGGCGGGTTAACTGCCGCATAACCGGATGAATGTCGAATCATTAACGCAACACAAGTCCCTTCCGACTCGCTGTTCTTATTTATTGCACTCGCAATTAACCCGCTTGTGGAGTACAACTGCAATCGATTAATTTCCAGGGGATTTATCGAAGCTCCCAGCTTGTGGCTTCTGACATCGGCTGAGGTTGCGGTCACCATCACTTATCGATATGTAAACCATACTTATTGAATGCCTTTACTTGTTGTTTTTCAACTTAAATAATTAATTTAAATACCGCGTATTATCGACTTTCTTTTGTAAGTATGCATATCGATCAATGAAAAGCACTGCTGCAAGTAAGAAGCAGCATTTAGTTGACTGTTAACTATCGAATACACTATGTAAATGTTCTATGTTTCCTGTTATTCAAATAATTTATTTCACAATTTTTACTTCTCTCGCCTTAGAGTTGCGACGCGTTGCTTTTTCAATGTTTAGTAGGCTAGTAAAGGGTCACACTGACATGTCGATACTATTATAACACGATGACTATGTTAAGCCTATGTTAAACCTATATTAAGCTTATGTTAAACCTATGTAAAATAACATTACATACATTACATTATTATTAAACAACTGTATTGCTCACAGAAACTTTCGATAACTTCTTTCTCATAGTTATTTAAATAACAAATTATTATTATATATATTTTCATAATATTAAAAAAATGCTGATAAATACACTGTGAATAGGTATTAATAAACATCATTTACAGTAACGTTCAGACGTCTATCGATTATAATCGACTTAGCCTTGGTATATATCGCTTTTCAATTATTTGCAATTTGATTGCAATTTGTCAACTACAGACGCCTCAAAAACAACAAAAACAATTTCTGTCTGCTCGTCGCCTCCTCTCCCCTCATTCTCACTCACCTGCCAACCACGTCATCAATTTCCGCTTGCCACAATCGAAACTCGTCGCTATCGCTATCGCCGTTGAATTTTCTTCAACTCGCGTCAATTTGCATGCATGGCAAGCTTATTTGTAGACCTCCTTGCAACCCGCCAGCCAGCCTTGTTGTATCCACAGCTTGTTGGTATTTGCGCCGCCTTGATGTAATGACAGAATGTTACAACTTCTGCTCGAGTTGCAACTCCGTTTCCAGCCTCAACTTCAACTCCAACTTCATCTCGTTCTCCTTCGCGATGTTTGCCATTTTCGCGGTGCCTTGACAAATCATCTCTTGCCTGGGGCCTGTTGTTGTAGGTGCTTATTGCCATCGTTGTTGTTGTTGTTGCTGCTGCTGCTTATTGCTCATTGTGGTTGTTAGTGTTGACGTTGTTGTTGCTGTGCATCAAGGCATGCCAGGCAAAGTGGTCGCTCTGCTCTGCTCATGTTTATGTTGATGTCAAACGTGTTTCCCCCCTCAACCACAAACCCAGCATCACTTGCACAGCCTTTGTGTGCTTTGATTTATGTGGCGCAAAATAATTTACAATCCATGTTGAATTTCGACAGGGTGGCAACGCTCAAGACAGCCACACACTGTGCGCGCCCAGGGATGTGAAGTCAGCTTAAATTATGGATTTGCATGCAGATTGCCCAAATCACTCGCAGCAAACTTGACATCGCCAAATTGGCCAGTTAATCACATTTATCTGCCTCAACTTTAGACAGCTTGATAAGGATGATGAGGAGCGGGAGTAACTTGTCGAGTGGGGGTGGGCTGAAGTAGAGATTAATTCAAGATGGGTATATAAAGTATACATATATATACCTGCCTGGGCTTGGCCTCTCCCTTCCCTTCCTATGAGTCTATTTTATGTTCTTGTTGTGTTGCAGAAAATTGATTGAAATCTTTATAAAACATTGATAATATTGTAGTATATTATAGTTATTATATTAAATTATATTTTATTATACATATTTATATTTATTTAAAGGCTACAGTGTTTTAACTTTTTCTCTGCACAGTAAAAAGTACAAATAAAGATTTTATTTCTATAATTAATGTATTTTATTTCCATTCGCTTATATCGAACTGGAACTTATAAGGATTTGATAAAGTACAAACTTATTTTTCCGACAGCACATTAAAAATATTATTATTTTATTAAAAAACCCAAAAATTATATTTTATTATGTTTTTCAAATTATTTATTCAGTCAAAGTTCAACTTGAAATGAGTTCAAAAATTAGCTTCTGCGCCCAGCAGAGATTTCTCAAGGGGGAGACAATGGAGCAGCGCTTTGATAATGAAATGTAAATGAGATGTCTCTAGTTGCGACACTACGTGCTGGCAACACGTCGTATGTGCGATATTAATTATTCAACCTGAGACGAGCTACAAGGCAGATCCAGTCATCCTCAAGATGAATTTAAAGTCGCGCCTCACGCGACAAACACGCGATGCGGCAATAAACGTGCAATTTTCGCAAAATTACAAAAATGTGAGCAAACATTTTATTTGCGCTTTTAACTTTGTTGCCAGTTGCCTCGCTTGCCTCGCCTGCCTCATCTTGGTGCCTTGCTGGCATAAATCTTTGGCTGCCTTCTTTTATTCGCATTTCGTTTTGTCTGTCTCGTTGCCTTGGCTTTTCTTTCTCTTTCTTTTTCTCTCTCTCCACAGTGCGTGCTGCAGTGACAAGAATTTGAATAATTCGCCAAATGTGCCAAGTTGAAATGTTAAAATTCCCAACGACTTTTCACCTCCTCCCCTTGCCCTGCCTGGCGGAAGTTGGCAAGCGGCGCGCGCTGTTTCCGGTTTGGCGGAACTGAAGTCACGACTGCCAAATGATTGCAAATGAATGGCAGCGAATGACTGCGAATGTTACCCCCGGGTATGTAGATGCCCATGGCTCCCCATGCCACGCCTTGTCCGCCTGCTGCAGAGGATGCGACGCGCAAGTTGCCGCTTAGCTTAATGCATCGTTAAATTTATGGGCGCGCACAAAAATTATTTAACGCAATTTTGCTAATGTGTCGCAGCCATAAACAAAGCAAACAACAAAAGCAAGAAGAAAAGAAGGCAGAGGAAGGCAAGAGAAGGGAAAAGAAGGGAAATAGAAGGGGAAAGAGCAGGGAAAAGCAGGCAAAAGAATAAACAAAAGTGGAGAGATGGGCTCATTAGGCGAAAGGAATGCGGCACGCGCTATCTCATCTTCTCTTCTCCTTCTCCTTCTTCAGCTTTCACTCAACTCTGCTGATGCTGACATGTGATGCAGCTGCAGTAACGACAACAACAACAACAAGGAGGCCTGCTGCAAATTGTTGCTCCCATTTGCCTTCGCGCTGCGCTTTGATCGTTCGAGAATTTTTTAATAAGCGAACCGTGCGCAAATATGTCAAAGCAGCTCCAGCTCCAGCTCCAGCTGCTTCGGCTCCTGTTCCTGTTCCTGCTTTGTTATTGAGCGAGAATTAATAAGCAGCAGGCGGAGCAGCAGGAGGAGCTGCAGCATATCGACAGTGGGCGTGACTGCGCCTCGAGGCGTGACTGCTGCGTGACTCGAAGGATTCAAGCGAAGAAGGAGGCAGGCCACACGTAGCTCTCTTCGGAATTTTAAAATGTTGAAGCATTTTATGCGTTGCATACTTTTAGGGGCACAACTATTCAGCACATGAAAGAGATGCTCCAAGACAACAGCTATGCGATTGGAATGGGGCTGGTAGTTGCCAAGGGGGAGGTGAAGAGAGGGACATTTTCAGGTGTGTTAGATAGTTGGATAGCTGCATAGCTGCGGCTAAGCAATTAGTCGAGTCGTCCAGACAACAGACAAATGAATTGCTCAGCTAAAGAATTTCTAGCATATCCTGTGAATGCAATTGCAATGCGACAACATGTAAAGAAGGCATGATCGACTAGTCAGATATCCTTTTAATTATTGGAAATCCAAACTAAAGCTTTGAAAAACGATTTTTTGAAAAATGTTCGTGCTTAAAATTCGAAGCAATTGCACATTTGGAAAGATATTCGTATTATTTTTAAGTGAACAGATAAACATATTACAAATGTTCAAGTAATTTGCATTAGCTTGTTTTATTATCGAAGAATATAATTATTAGTTTAAAGTTTCAAATAATATTAACCACTGCATGGCATACAGAAAACTTTCTACCCACTTTGGTGTCTCTAGATTATAAAGCTGCTGAGATAAGCGTGTTCATACAAACAGATAAAGAAAAAGGGGCAAAGAGGCTCGACGTTCGATGCTGATAATGCATGTATGCAATTTTTGGTAGACTGCCACGCCTTCTACTGTCTAAAACAAGCACTGCCACAATGTTAATATACCCGCTACTCATCATTTACAATGCACTCGCCATGTCATTAAGTTACAGCGAGAAAGAGAGGAAAAGAAGAGAAAAAGTGGGAATTGGGGGAAACCCTGGATAAGAGTACAGTGAGTGTGTAATTCGTTTAAAATAAACACATCAATTTAATCAACTGCTGCGAAGTTTTTCAAATACCTTAAATAACTTTTCATTTTGTTAAACTTTTCCCTCGTTTTCGAGTTTAATGTTTACTGCTCTCAACAACTTAAGGTATCAAGTTATAAACCAAGACGGCGGCTTGTTTATCACCGAGACAAGCAGCCAAAGGAAATCAATTTGCCGGCACAAATATTTGGGCCATAATAAGGCCCCGAAATGGTCTAATTATGCGTGATCATATGCGGGTCAATTCCGCCCGAGCCAAAGCAAAGGCAAAGCTTTATGGCCCACAAAATGGAGATTTCCCCTTTTCTCCCCGTGCTCACACGTGTGCTGTCTGTCTGACTATCTCCTTCTCTTTCTCTTTATCTCCCTTTTTCTGTCGCTCGCACTGTATGCAAATGAGAGACATGCTAATCGAGTGTCGAGCTCTTGTGAGTCTTGTTCTTGCGGCTCTCTTGCATATGTAAATTTACTGTCAATTTTTTAGTTGGCGCCTATCGAACTAAGCCTCCCTTCCAACCCAACGGATTTAAATCATTGCCAAGCAACCCGTCAAGGTACAAAAAACCCGAGTAAATAGATAACTAGAGGGAGAGATAAACAAAACGGCAAAGCAGCTGAACTAAAATGAAATCCGTAGCAGGGTTGGAGGAGGATGAGCTTAAAGCTGCTTTTAATTAACCGAATACTGTATAAATATCTACTTGCATACCCTGTAATATAACAATTGTGTGTGCAAGGAAGAGGAGAGGGTGCAGACGGCAGGGTAGGGCTGCTTTTCGTCTGACAGCACAAAAAAAGAAACGAGCAGCCAGTTTAAAAATGCCAAGTCCGCAGAAAAGCAGCATAAAGGGGTTTACAGCTGACACCGGCACACACACACAAACACACACAGCAGCCTGGTGAACAGCTGGTGGACTTAAGCGAGGGTTGTTCGGGTCGTTCGTGCCCTGGTTTGCCCGGGCTGTGCCGTGTTTAATTGAGTTTGAAATAGGTGCCAGTTTTTTGGCCTCTCCGGGTACGACGACGCATGAAATTGGCTTAGTTTTAAGTGCTGCCCATGTGTGTGTTGTCTCTCTCTCCCACTCCCTCCCTCCCCCCTCTTTCCCTCTCTCTGTCTCTTTTCAGGTTGTTGGGTTTCATCGCTCGGGCTACGCACCTTTTTGGCCAGAACCCAATTAAGTTAACACGACGATTCTTTGCGGGCTCTGTCAACTCAAAAATCTGTTTGGTTTGAAATTAATTTACTTTTAATTATATTCTCCCCTGAGAATATATATTGTGATATATACTCAGCGCTCTCGCCGGTAAATCCAGCACTGGAGGTTGCACTGGACAATTGAATATAAAAATTGAAATTCTTGCTATGCGGCGCATTGTAATATTCCAAAATCCTTTTGCCAAATTCATTTATTTCAATTGTTCTCTCGAAGCTCCCCCAGCCCCCATAACCTCACAAACTGTACAGAAAAAAAACCCCAACGAGCGTAGCCTACTCTACGGCGTAATAAGCAGTTTTTATGCAGCGCACACCGCCGTTTTTATTGTTTCCGGCCGTATTTGGTTTGTCGGCTGCGCCGTTTAGAAGACAGTGGGACGAAGTGTTTTAAAGACTGAAAAACATTGTATGACTGGTTAAATTATAGAGAATAAAGACTCTTCAAAGTGATTGTGGCTTTTTGACTTCATAAAAAAAGTCTTCACTGTTTTCTTGTCATATTAATATGCTATGATTTAAAATGCATTTTAAGTTGGCGATAATTTCGATTTTTTATAGCACATTATAAATAATCAATATATATTCACAATACTCACAAACTGATTTAGTCTATGTAGGAATGTTTCAAATGACACGCCTACTGCAGTTCACCTTAATTGTTGACTAGATTATATTACAAATTTATAGATAACAAATAGTCAGTTTGCTTCCGAGAGTCAACGTGAAACAAGGTTACTATGTATTAAAAAACACTTAATACTTAAAATTAATATATCTGACATAAGAAAAAGTTGTCAAAATTTTAATTTTAGTCTAAGAAAAATTTATGAATGAAAAAAAAAACAGCTGTCGAAATTTTAATTAAAAATCTATATCTAAAATTATTTGCAAAATTAGAAAATAGTTCTAAAATACTTTAATCCCACTACAACCTCAATTTAAAATATACAAAGTACATTTTCTTTTTAACGTGCATCCCCTTGTATCGCCCACTGTGCTGTCAGTCGCGCACTACTTGTCGATAGGTGGGCGGTACGGCGCGTCAATAGGCGTGTCGGGTACGGTACGGTACGGTGCGGCAACTGTATTTGCGTACTTTGCAAACTTTTGTCGACATTCTACATTCGTTTCGTTTGGTTTTATTTTATTTTATAACCCCGAAACCGAATAAACGAATAAAACAAAACAAAAGTTTTTCAACTTTTTGCATTGTGCCGCCTTTTTGCCGTTTGCATTGTGTTTGGCATCCGAATGGCATCGTTTCGAGGCCTCAAAGTCTCTTCGACTGACTGGCATCTCTTTATGAGTGTCTGTCGATGGGCGGACCTACCTCCCCCTCCTTCCCTCCCTCCATGCCTTGCCAGCGGACTTCCTGTCGAACCGGCTAAACTTTTTGCTGCCAAATTACTTACAAAGTACTTATTTGCCAATTTTAAAAGCCATTTCTGCAAATGCCAACGAGAGGCGAAAGAGAGGGAGGGTGACAGGAAAGGGTACAGAGAGAGAGAGGGAGAGAAAGGGAGGTAGACTGCGTTGATAGACAGAGGACTTTCCTAAGAATTGTAATAAAATTAGTCTGCTACTGTAGCTGAATAAACACCTACCTGATAAGCATAATCATGTCCGAGCGAGATGGCAAGCGTGTGTGCGAGCGAGACAGCTGACTGAGAATTCAACGCGTAGCCCCTTCTGCACATAATCACTGGAACTTCTCGCGGATTCCGAAATTGAACCTTACTGAAAATGCGAAAGATGAGAAATGCGAAATGCGGACACAAGAATTTGCATAAAATGTTGCAAGCCCTTCTCTCCCTCTCTTTCCACACTCTTTGCCACACCCCCTTCCTCTTTCCGTCCTTTCCTCTCAAACGTCCCGTCTACCCGGAAATTCACTTGGCATTTTTATTAAATTTTATTATTATGTTTTGCATAATTTGCCTCGTGCCTTTTCTTTTGCCTCTGGCTTGACTAGAGAAAATGCACGAAGAAAGACGCAAAAAGGGAAATTTAAATCAAAACAATCTTTAGCTTTTTTCCGTTGCCCCAACTTGAAAGTCATATGCTAATGCTTTGCATACATTTTGTGAAGATTTATAAAAATAGCCGCCACTTCGTTGGTTAATTGCATGCCTGCGAGTAGGTGAGCTGAAAAGGGTCGAGAGCGAGAGAAAGAAAGACAGGGAAGTGTAGAGAGATAGGAAAGTGTAGAGGCAGGAAAGTGTAGAGCGAGACGGGGAAGTGTAGAGAGACAGAGGCAGGGAGTGAGATGGAGGCAAAGACTAACAAATCAAAGACTGAGGTTAGGCTTGCCAACTTCCTCTGATTTATCGTTGTTTTATCTTCGATTAACTTCGATAACTTCCATATCTGAATTGCATTAACCTATTTAAATTCAATTTTAAATTTAAATTTATTTATATTTTAATTTTAAGCTAAGTTCTCTTCTAAAAACTATAAACATTGTACAATCTAAGGAAACCTTCTCCCGTATAAGATACTCGTAGAAATGAATATTTGCACTTTCAGTTCAGTAATTGCATAAATTTTCATGCATGATTTGTCAGAACTCTTTACAGGGTATCTAATCGCCGAGTGCAATGCATTAATATAGACTCCAGAACATTTAACGTTCCTCTCCTTCAAACTGAACAGTTTTTATGCCAAAAACAAATAATCCTTGCCATCCTTTGCTGGCAGAACTTATCTAAATACAATTTCCAATCGATTAGCCACATTCTAGTTTCGTTTTTGCATGCCAAGAAAAGTAGAGAAAGCCGATAACATTTGGGGCGCAGGTGATGCCACAACGAAGACAGCGAGAAGGAGGAGGACGACAAGGAGTGTCGTGTGTGTGGCATGAAGTGTAGAAGAGAGTTAGAGAAGAGAGGCAACTCTTTAGTTGCACAATGGGCACAACTTGGCGGCAATGCTAAGCGGACTCAATCAATGCCAAAGTCATTTGGCAAACAAACTTGAGAAAAGAAGAGAAGAGCGGAACAGGCCAGAGTCTGCCTGAATGCACAGCAGTGGAGACGGGAAAGAAGAGGAAGATGAAGAGACATTTCTTAATCTATCGCATCAAATTAGGCAGCACAGCGAGAGTGAGAGGAAGAGGAAAGCGGTTGCAGCCGCCATAAATAACAGGAAACTAACCAACTGGCCTTGTCATCGATACGAATTCCCCACGCGGCAGTTTCAGCCAGAAATTCCGCAAATAGTTTAGCTCTGCACAAGGCGCCAAAACGGCCAAAAAGAGCCAAAAAAGCCAAAATGCGACAATTAATTTCTGTGAATTATGACCGCGAAGCGAAAACGCTGGCGCTAATGCGATGTCCGCCATTGGCAGAGAACATGAACAGCTGTCAGTGAGTGTGCACACACACACTCGCACACACACACACAGTGGCATAACGAGTGCGATTCTTTTGTGTTATGTCCGAAATGTGGTTGCGAAAGTCTGTTGCCTTTTCGGTTAGCCTTTTTGGCCATAATGCAGTGTCATGCAGCAGCAGCAGCTCCCCAACGTGTCATTTGCAAATATGAATGTGACAATTTGCCAGAGGGGAGGGGGCGTACGCGGCGTATACGTGATATTTGTATGCAAATATGCCGAGGCTTTAAAAAGCAGCGCCAGTGAAGAGCACGAACACTTTTGAGCGAGGCATATCTAAGGCTAGACAGCACTCACACGCACATACACATAAACATATATACATACACACATACACTTGCACACACACGCTTGCACACACAAACTTGCGCAGAGTGCCAACTGTCGCCACAGTCGCTGTGACATTGCCATTATTTATGGCCAAACAATTGAGGCGGCCCCGAGTTCAAACTATTGTTCGATGCACGTGAAACAGAAAAACAGCGGAGCAGAAAAATGACACACAGACACACGCACATACATATACACAGCACAGCTGGCTGACAAAAACCTAACAAAATGGCGGCAAAACAAAGCGGAAGTCGCGAGCTGAGCGCGGCTAAAAATGCTCGTAAAGTACAATGAACCGCAAGAGTTGCATGGCATTCCCTCTGCAGCTGTGTGTGTGTGTGTGTGTATTTGAAGTTGAGTGGATTTGAGCGAAAGAAATGACAGAATTGTGTTAGTATGTGTGTGTGTGTGTGGCAGGCAAAAAGCAGGGCGCGCTGTTATTGCTGCAGCAGTTGGCATCATTTATTTTTGTGGCGGCCCAAACAACGCGATAAGTCGGCCGAAAGAGCATAGATACTGCTCCTCTCTCTCCCTCCCTCTCTTTGTCAGTCTGTCTCTCTCTGTCTGCGCTTGATTTGCAGCGAACTCGTACAAGTATTCACTGAGCAAAAGAATCTCAACAATGCAGGTCAACTTCAATTCGTTGTGGCAGACAAATAAATTTCCTGATTTCCGATGAAACTACTACGAGAGACTGAAAGTAGTTTTCAAGCCCTGCTGGCTTTGGCTTATCGCGCAGCAAAACTTTTAATTAATTCTCTGTTACACGTGTCGTATACGTGATGCGCTTTGAATATTTGAATAGCACAGAGAGCGCACTTTTATAGCTGCCGCCGACAATTGTTCTGCCTCGGCTTTTAATGCATTCTTTACCCCTATCTCTCTCTTTCTCATATGTTGTATTTAATTGTTGTTGTTGTTGGCCTATTGTTACTTTTGTTGCTTTTGTTGCTGTGGCTACTGAGCTCGCAGCCTTATCATTTAAATATTGAATGAAAGCCACAATGGCCGAATGAATGGATGAATGGCTGAAAGGATGAACACGTAATGCATGTTAATTAAATTGTTGTTTTCCTTTTGCCTTGAATCAATAAAATATATTGTAATATAATACATGAAGCATTGCGAATTGCATTGAAATCTCGCTGCATTTAATGGAGCCAATCAAATAATTATTAATGCAAGGGGTGCGAGGCGAGGCTGCGACGGGCGAATACCCTGTACAGAGACTTGCTATCTGACCTTAATTACTTTCGACTGAAGTTGCCCATATCTAAAATAGTTTCTCAATACTTCTTACTCACAAATCTAATCAGTTAAGTAAGTTGTAGAAGCTGAAGAAGTTGGAAGAGCAAAGGGCAAACAACCTGCGAGACGATAACCAAATTACGCAATCTACTTAAAGTCGACCCCGCAGTGCGGACCGCGATTCACCCGCCGCCTTATGAACCGCATTCAGTTTATAGCGCCCGCAGTTCGAAAGTTTTTCATTCAATTCACTTAAGTTTCTTTTGCTGCTTGTTGCAAGTTGCAACTATGTGTATGTGTGTGTGTGCTCAACCTCGATTCGCGTGCAAAAGTTTCGCAGCAAAGTAAAACATGAAAACATGGCCAGGTCAGGTCAGGTGAGGTGCTGCTCCAGCTCCGGCTAATGGTGTTTATTGCATTTACTCTCCTGCTGGCACTTAAATCGGCATCGCAAGGACAGCAGCGAACTGTGACACTGTTACTCCCGAACTGGGAATGGGAGTGGGAATGGGAATGGGAGTGGGAACTGAGAGTGACGGGGAAAGTCAACGATGCAACTGCAGAGGCAACACCTGCAGCCACTACGCAAATAGCCTGAAGACGGCTCCGTATCCGGGTCCGGCTACATCTCCCTCTCCCTCTCGCTCTCTTTCTCCCTCTCTCTCCATCTTCGCCTCTGTCTGCATCTCCTGCAAGTCAACAGCTGGCAAAGTCGTCTGTGTGGAAGAAAGTGCTAAGTAAATTCACAACACAAAGTGTACAAAAGCGGCAGCAGCGGGAGCGGGAGAAGCAGCAGGTGAAGCTGGTCAGAGGTTGCTGCTGCGGCTGCAACATTCAACAAAATGCGCAGTCAGCAGCCAACCCCTCCCCCCTGACCCCGTTGACACTCTTCTAGCAGCACCTAGCGACGATTACGGACGAGATTTGGCTGCAGCAAACTTTGATTAAATCACATGACAAACTGAGCCAAGGTTCTCTCACTTCCTCTCACTTCCCCTCACTTCTCCCTCTCTCGGGACAGTCTCAAGTGGTTTGCCACTGTGTCAATTGACTGGCAGCTGCAGAGAGAGAGGCACGTAGAGAGAGGGAGAGAGAGAGAAAGAATGAGAACGAGAGCTGCGAGGCTGGGGGCAAATAAATTCATTAAGCGATTAGATGCGCCCTGCAGGCGATGCACAATCTGAGCCCGAGAAGTGTTCTCCCTCTCTCTCCCTCTCTCTCCTTCTCTGCCTATTTCCCTCTGTGTTTCTGCATATCCTTGGAGCAATGGTAAAATATTCAGTAACCCGGATTAAGTGGATTTAATGTCAGCTATTATGGTCTTTGTTTTTGCTCAATTCAGTTTGGCAATAAACAATCTGAATTATTCAAGAGACTGCAGTCGAAACCGAGCAAAGGAGCAACAACTGAAGATTGTCAAAAAAGAAGCAGGATGAGAGAACAAGCTGAAAAGAAGCCACCTGCCAGGGCACTGTGTTTAGTTTTGAGTTTATTCTAGTAACTGATACCAGCAGAACAAAACCCCAGATTGGACTTATAACTTAAATGTATTTATGCTAAGGATTTATAGAAAAGAAAGACATCTCTGTCTCTTCTCATGTTGTTAGAAATAAAAATTGAATTAAAAACTTTTAACTCTGCATGTTTCTGATATTTTTCAATTGACAACCAACTTAATTTAATGCATTATTCATCTTTTTGTACGTATGAACGCACTTAACTCAGCAGCTTACAGGGCTGAGGACATCAAATATGGCTTGAAGACTCCAGTAAAACACTCGCTGATAAAGATCTCTTCAAATAAAGAAAGAACTTTAATAACATAAAAGCTCTCCCTGCTTAAAACTTTTGTAAATCAAATTTATTAAAGTACTATTATATTTATAAATTATTTATATATATATAAATATATAATAATATATATATATATAAATATATGTTATATTTAAATATATTATATATTACATTCATGTTTTTAAAGGCTTTCACAAATTGAGCAGAGGATTCCTTTGTTATTTTGCCTGGCAAGATCTCTGCTCGCTCTTTAAATGCAACTTAAAGTTACTTTCTTATCTTCACTCTTACCTGCCACATTGTTGCAATAGGTTAAGCGGTCTTCTGCTTATAAATAGCTTCACAAATATACAAATTGTGTAAAGGATTCCTTTGTTAGTTAGTCTTGCGGGATCTCTGCTCGGTCTTAAATGCAACTTCACACTTCCCTTTAATCTCCTCTGCCACATTGTTGCAATATGTTAAGCTGTCTTCAGCTTATAATTACAAGTGAAAGCAACTCTTAACTCCCCTATAAAGTAACTCCCCCGTCGGCACCGTTGTGAATACAAGTAATTTATCTCAATTAATCGTGGATTACGAATTATGAATATTGATTTATGAACAATGTGCCTGCCTGCTTCCTGCTGTCGAGTGTTGCGATAACTCCTTCTATCCTTCTGTGCTAATTTGATTTGGGCACAAAGGTATGTGAACTGTCTCTTTGTCTCCCGCCTTTTCCTCCCTCTTTGTTTCTAGTCTAGGCCCGAAATTGGTTGGAGGCAGCGGATTGTGTTTGTGTGCTTTGTTTGCCGGCAAATTCATTAGCAGACAAAGCACAAAAGCGAAGCGAGATGATGTGGGCTGCACTGTGTAGGTGATTGCCACACTGTGCAGACTGCACTGGGCCCATTTCCGTCTGGATGCACTTTTGTCTTTTCCAATTATAGACGAGTGTCAAACTTGGTCCCGCTTCTTTCTGTTTTATGAGACAAACTACCCAGATAGAGCAAAGTTTCTGCTCAGCTTCTTCTTCTTCAGCTGCTGCTTGTTTATTTCTGCTCGCAACTTAATGTCGAGTAGTTGATTTATAATTTTGCAATTTGGCGAAGAAGTCGTGATGAGAAGTGAGACAAAGAGAGAGAGAGGGGGAAGACTTTATGATGCTTTGGTTGTGCAATCTACAGAGTGTCCTCTGCGACAGGACACGGCTATGGCCACGGGCACGGCATTTAATGGCGCACAATAAAAGCAGCAACAGCAACAACAACATAAAGAACAACAGCAACAAGAAGCGGGAGCAGAGCGGTTGACCTAATGAGCTTCAGGCCGCAGACAGCAAAAGAAATTGACACGCCGCAGCAGCGACAGCGACAGCAGCGTCTCATTTAATTGTGCAAACTGGAGTCCTGCTCGGTGTGTCTGTGTGTGTGTGTCCTGTCTCCTAATGAAGCTCGCTGTCAACGCGGCTAATGTCGATAAGGTCGTCGTGGTGCGTTGGGCGTGCGGGGGGCGGGCGTGGCTCATAAAGAGGCGCCATAAAAGCGAGCGGCAAACGCCACTTGGCGTTGCCCTGCCGGATGAGAAGAAGGCAGCGCAAGTGGTTGCCGCTTATCAGTGTCGTGTGGCAAGCACTTACACACAGACACAATCATACATACAGAGACACACAAACACACACAGAGACTCACACACACACCCACACAGACAGCACTAAGCATATTTCATCAGCTCAAACACAGTTTGGCCAGCGAACCTGAAAGAAGTTTGTCCCTATTTTGGGGGGAGGGTCACTCTGTAAAGAGGTTTGGTGAGAGGGGTGACTGGGTTGAGGTACTGAATTAATGCTCATCTCAGGGTGCAGGAGAGGGTCTGGGTACGCCTTGTGGGGTTAATGCGGTTGCTCATTAGTAAAATAATTGCCAACTAATTGGCTTCAACTCCAGCTGCGACAAGGGGCAACAGGGGGAGGGGACACTGTACTGTTGCCCGGCAACGGAATTACTCGCAGTCAGTGATTGAAACACTTGAGATCAGAAATTGAAACTAATTTCAAATGGCATTGAATAAATCAAAGATTGCAGATTAGGCAAACCAAAAAGAAAGACGAGGAAATTAAAACCCTAACAGGTTTCTATCTACTCTGATCGTTACTTTACTACAATAATTACATTAAATAGTAAAGATTTCAATAACATTAATCTGTATATAAATTGTTAATTCTATTTAAAAATAATTAGCGTTAGGTTAATAATCAGATTTAAATAAAATGCATAAAGCATACTTTGGTAACTTTCTAATTGCAAATGATACTGAAAATAAAGAAATTTCCAAAACAGAACACTAATCTTTATCCAAATCCCTCACTACGAACAATTATTATATACGTTTTATATATATTATTGTATTATTATATATATATTATAGTGGACAGATTTATAAGCAATTTTCGGAGCATATTATCTTTTTAAAACGAGAGCAATAGTCGAGCCGCACGCGACAGTGGAAAAACCTATTTAGTAGGTGAACTTCCTAGGAAAAAATTATTCTGTTTTAACCAGAAATTTAGTAAATAATAGCATATGTTTGTTTTAATAAACAAGATAAAGGGTAACATAGTTCTACTGGTTTTTATACCCTTCGACCATTAAATATGATCAGAAGGGGGCAATTAAGCCATGTCTGTCTGTCCGGATGTCCGGATGACCAAATGAACAAACAGCTATTATAAAAGCTAGAGACATCAAACTTGGCATGAAGGTTTCTGTTTACCAGGCACAGATCAATTTTATTTCAAATCTTGGGTGCCACGCCCACCGCCCCCGCAAATCAATAATTTAATCTTTTAAGTTGATTTGTAAGCGACATAGAAAAGATACAAGATTCTGAGTTAGACCAATAATTAGCTAATTATAATACCAATATAACGTCCACAATTCCATGATGATAAACTTCTCGTTGGGCATTTATCTTTATGTAACCGAATCACCCTTTTATGTCTCAGTGTTAATGATAAACTTCTGGTTGATTCCCCACCTTTCTCTGTCGAATTACCCTGTTATGAGGCTGTCCTTGCAATCAGATATTTCTGACTGCATCATTGAGTGAGATCGATGATTGTGTGTACTTTGCTCTTCTCTTATCGAGACCTATCGAGGTCATTCCGCAGTTTGCTTGGCCATAAAAACGTAATCAAACTTTACTGATTAAAGTGGAAATGCGCGAAAAATTATGAATCAATTTATCACTCAGCGAACGCGAGAAAGGTGCAAAGTCAGCAGCTTAGTGCAGCTTGAAGAATGCAAATTGAAGAATTAGCATAAACACTTCGAACTTTCAGTGGAAAGTTGAAAGTTAAAGTTGGCTTGAACTTAACTGTCAGCAAAGCACAGGGGATGGGACCGGTCTGAAAACTCACACATTGAAGTAGGCCTCATTCGTTCTGTTCCTTCAATTCAGTGTTTTGGGAGTTAAACAGTATATTAATTCAGTAGTTTTAAGCATACGATAGGGAACGGTTCGGTCTTATGCAATTCAAAAAACACTTTTTGCTATTTTTATAAAATAATGGAATACACCTCGTTTGACTCAATGTGCGAAAATATTTTTTCAGCTCAAAATTTTTTTTCTGTACCCGCGCAGCAGGAGCAAATAGATAAGCAAAATTCGGCAACGGCAAATTGCTCGCTTTTGGATCTCGATATCCTTCGCTTTGAAGTCGGCGGAGGAGACGCCTTCTGTAGCGGCTTCAATGATGATGCCGACCTGTCAAGTAGTAGGGCAGACGACAACATCATGGCAGCGGCTGCAGCTAACGTAGGGGGAGTAGGAGCAGTAGGAGCAACAGGCGAATTTGAGATTGCACCAGCAGTATCAGCATCGGTGTCATCAGTATCACCAGCATCTTCGGCGGCTCAGGCGGCGGAATCAGCAACAGCTGCATCGGCCTTTTTGCGTTTGGGGACTGACGATATGGAAAACTTGGGCTTGACCAAGAATTATTCTAACTGTAATGGCAATGTCAGTGGCAATGCTGGGAATGGGACTGGCAATGGACATAACAATAACAATGGCAGTGGCAATACTAATGGGAATGCAAATAACATTAACAATGTAAATGGCAATGGACATGGCAGTGTCAATGGCAATGGCAGTGGAATTAACTGGGCATGGAGTGGCAACAACCTAATCGAGAATCGACCTTCTCCGTTTAGCGGATGCCTCTGGCCACCATTGACTCGCCAGGCGCTTCCGGTGCCATCCATACAGATCGGCGAGGAGAAGTTCACATTGTGCCGAGACACAACATTTGTGCTCGGAATGCGATTGAATGTGACCAAGAACGACATCATTACGTTCTTTGGCAAGATCGGACACATCAAGGTAGACGAACGCACACTGAAGCCCAAAATCTACGTGTACAAGAATAAGCTTACCGGTCGCTCCAGGGGTAAGGCGACAATCACTTACACTAGCGCATATTCTGCCCAGGCTGCCATACATTTTCTGGATGGATCGAAGTTTCTGGGACAGACGCTGAGTGTATTGCCGGCTTATCGCTCAATACGGCCCGGCCATGGCGTGTGCTACGGCTACGCCCAGGATCCGGCCATACAGCAGCCGAGGCAGCAGAAGAAATGGAAGCCGGCCATAGACAACTGGGTCTGCCAGCTATGCCAGAATAGCAACTTTGTGTGGCGTCTCAATTGCAATCGCTGTCGGGTTAGCAAGTCCGAAGCAATTATTCCATCCACTGATAACCTGGCGTCCAGCTGGCGCTCCTATAAATATGACTGGACATGCGGACACTGTTTCAATATAAACTTCTGGTACCGCGAGGAATGCAATCGCTGTCATGCAGTTAAGGTAGAGCCTAAATGTAGCTCAGATTCAGATAAGGATAAATGGGAACTCGTAATTAGTGAAGCGTCTATTAAATAGGCCCTTCGCAATTACTTGCAGGCATACAACGGAACCTACATTGTACAGCCAAGTGACAACAGAATTGTGTCAACTTATATAACACACACTCACACACATACTCACACACGAATACAATGCGATAGGGCCCATATATAACCAATAGTTAGAAACCAAAATTTTAAATTCTACGTGAAATTCTTCCATTAGATTTTACAATCATTTTTAATACCATTAACGCATTCGATTTTATTAGATTTTTACTTAATTAAGTCGTCAAAATTCATGGATTCTTTATTGAAATAATGCAAAGTGACGTCATTAACGTGTTCTTTGGTAAAAGTCTTTCTAGTTTTTTGTATCTATTTATAGAAAAAATAGAAACATTTTCAACGAAAATAAATTCTTTTGAAGTTTCTTGTTTAAATTAATTTTCAATCTCTTTTTATGTGAAAATATGGGAACTTGGGTAACAGGCAGGAGAAGGACTAAGAGACCGAATCAAGTATGGATTTCATTGTTCAGGATCAATAGCCAAGTCGATGGAGCCCTGTCTGTACCGTCCTCAGAGCCAGAGACTGAATTCCGCATTGAGTTTGCTGTTTATTAAACACAACTTCTTCAAGAAAGTAAAAGCATGGGGTCGAAGGGCATCCCACTGCCGAGTGCGCCCGACTTGTTCTCAACATATGTTTTATATAATTTCAATAAAATTGTTTTTAAAATTGACACCCAAGCAACTTTATTTTTCCCTCAAATCATTACGCCGAGTCTAACATTTGCAATCAAGACAAAAAAATATTTCTGAAGTTTTCGTTTTTATTCGCACATTTTGCTAAGTTACATTTCAACATATTATAATGCAAAGAACCATTGGGACATTATCTATAGAGCTTAAAAAATTACAAAATGTACAAATTTTTTTTAACAAATTTATTATCACTTTTTTTCTCATGTTTTTTTAAATATCCTTTTGTCTTTCGGGTTTTTTCATCATTATTTTTACTTTTTAGTGCGGCTAAGCTGACAGACTTGATCCTTACCATACCAAGTGTAATTTACTGCAAAAGTTAATTACAATTTTTTAACGAGTTTGAAATGAAGTTCAAGGCCTGTTTATATAAAAAGAAAAGAAGAAACTTCAAATCAAATAGCACACTTTGCAGTTGTAGAAATCAATATCTCATAGCATTTATATTTATTTCCTGGTAAATCTATTCTATTTTCATGAATACAAAATACCTTTGTTAAGTTTTGCCACACAAATTTAATTGTTATTTAAAGTCTTTTGATTTATAGATCTGTGGCAGTGGTGGTTGCTTAGTAGTTGGTACGACAAACACTTATATTATTGTGATTGGAAGGAGTACGCGTACAGCTGGCGGGCACTGTGTCACACAGAAGCAATTTACTATTAGCAGATGGCGAATGCCAGGGCAACAAAGGATTTGAGTTTGGTAACAGCCCGCGGGCGACAACAACAACAACAATAAATACAGCAACAATTGCTGCGACAATTCCAACAACAACAACGACAACAACAACCAGGACAGCAACAAGATGAAACAAAGACGAGCAGAGCCATGCCAAAAACATTAACCAGCACTTGGAATTGTTGCTGTGCTGTTGTTGTTGCTACTGTTGTTGCTGTTGTTGTTGTTGTTGCTGGGTATGTTCTTGGGGTTTTGGGTCACGTTGTTGTTGTTGCTGCTGCCATCTCTGTCTCGTTGTTGCTGGGGTTCTTTGTATTAGTGTAGTTTGGGTACGACTGTTGCAGCAGCTTTTGATGTTACGCACTCTGTGCCAGCTTGTGCTGTGTGTGTGGGCGTGTGTGCGGGTGTGTGTATGTGTGTGTGTGTGTGATGCGCACACTGTCGAATGTACATGCAATAAAATATGTACGTGTCTAAATTTTAATATGCCTTGCGTGTCTGTTTAGCATTTGCCTCAATCCGCTGCGTGTTTGTTTGTCTCGACGGCACTTTCATCTCACTTCGCTGCCTCCTCTCTCTCTCTTCTCTCTTCCTCTTCCCATCTGCCCTTGTCTTGCCACTGTTTATTTGACTTGCAACTTATTTACTACAGAGTATAATGAAATTTTACGTAATCCTTATTAAGGCGCAACAAACTCAACAGGAACGTGGCATTTACACCCAGCCCACCCATTGAATCCATTCTTGAATTTCCTGACTTAAGATCCCCTTGATTCTTGGAAGCAAACAATGTAACAAATGTACAAATTGAAAAGGTTCCTCAGGGCATATAAAAGAGCATAAGGCGTGGCACAAATCGAAGTTTAACGGAAATAAAAATAAATTCTATTTGACATCTAATTTTAATATTATATTTAAAAATATATACGAGGTGTGCTCAAAAAGTAAGGTGACTTTTCAAATTTCGCGGGCAATTTAATTTCCACTATCAATTTTATTATGTTGGTACAATCTTCCCCAGCATTTGTACCAAGTTTAAAGTGAATAGCACTTTTTGTTTGGTTGTGAGAGGCGTAAAGGTTATTTTTTGCTAAATTTTGACCAAAAGAACCATCGCATGAGCATCGCTCAAGAGCTGTTGATGACGTCAACGGTGATCCAGATTTACTCGTATATATATAAATTAATTATACAATAGACCAGTCTACTCTATAAATATTTGTACATGACTTTAATTTAATATATATAAAAGATCTTAAGCTACTTGGTAATTCCAATCTACTACTTTGATTCCTCTATTCCGCTATTGTTCTTTATTGATTCAAAGCCCTTAACCAATGCTGTAACTGAGATTTACCTGTTACCCCACACACACACCTATACACACTGGGAGAAAGAGAGAAAGGTTGCGAGACATCATTCAGCTTAGAGCATGCAACATTTGAAACCGAAAGGGAACCTTCGTTGCGTCGCCCACACGTCCAATACAAATAAATCAGACAAAGGGTCCAAATTGTATTGCATTGTGGCGTAGTTTGGCTCACCTTTTGCTTTTGCTATTTTGTGCTCGTTGCTTGCTCTCCCATTCCATCCCATTCCGTTTCCATTTCATGCCGCCACTGCTCACACTCAAGTACTTGTGGAGCTCTGTATCGAAATTTAAAACGGAGTCGCTTTTCAGCTTAGGATTCTCATTTCTTCTTCTTCGCGGGGTATGGAGTAAGGTGTGTGTGTGTGGGAGTGTGTGTTAGTGTGTGTCTGAGTGTGTGTTGTGTATAAAAGGGGTGTCTGTCAGTGCAATTGGCTGCCACGTTGATTTCGCATCGATTCTGACTTTCTAGTGCCAAGTTGCTTTTCTATGTTATGTTTAAATCCGCTTGTCTGTCCCCCTCTGCACCTTCCCCACTCCGTCAAGCAAACCCTTTAAGTGGATGAAAGAGGAGGCAGCTCCCCTGCCAAGTGCTGACAGCGCGCTTATCGTGCCGGCACTACGAATAAATGTCGACTCATTTCAATGCACGAATCTCACTCTGCTGCCCCCACATCGTACATATTGTATGCGCTTTAAACACTTCAATTCAATTTCCAACTGCAGGCACTTTTATTCGGAATAATTAAGCAAATTCTTGTTAAATGTAATATTACTCTTAATATGAAATTATCTCTAAAGTCTAAATGTTCTGATTCATGCATCACAAAACTAAGAAATTCGAATTAATTTCAGATACAATATCACCCAAAATTGTAGCATTAACAATAGACAAAATGCATTGCATTTCAATAATATAAAGGAAAATGCCGCACAAATGTTTCCCAAAAGGAATGTAGTTTCCTTGCAAATCACGTCATAAATAACATGCAGCTGCGTGGAAAATTAGGAGGACGTAAATGACGCTGCATGGCAAACACATTTCCCACTGCAGCAGCTTGATGTTCTCGCACTTACATGAGTAAACGTAAGATGCAAGAGTCTCCAATGCATCTGTATACGTATGTGTATATAACATACATAAGCTCACGCAGTCCACAAAGGAGCATAAATCCTGCAGACGCTAACAAATCGTCTAAGGAATTTATTTATACTTGAATTTTACATTTCCAGCAGACTTCTCTAAAGGGGTTTTCTTGAAGTTCACTAACAATTTCCAGGAACTTCGTATCAAATGATACACACTATTCAAAGTGAGATTTACTTTTATCTAATTGAGTGTTTATCAAAGCATGAATTAGGCTCTATTCTTAGCCTTTGATGTTGGCATTTGTCGGGGAGAGTGTCGGAGACAAACGCCATCAATAGTTTACATACAACTCAGAGACTTTGGGGTATTGAAGGGGTTTCAAAGTGAATTGCGAATGGGCTGCAAACCAATAGAATTACAGTTATATTTAAGAAAAGTAATCAAAACACTTTAAAAGAAAACCAAAGTTTCTTGCCCTGCTATTGTTGCATCTCTTTGACTTTCTCTCGATAATGAAATATTCAAGTGAATTGAAATCGAGTCAACTTTGAATGTCTAATCAAACAATATCTCGACTTAATCAAAGTTCTGGCTAGCGATTCTCTTCTAATTTCGAAGAGAGCAATGAGACCGGCAATATTATCCGCAGCTGCGCTCTTTATCCCTCTTAGTGGGAGAGCGAAATGATATAAGAGAGTCTAAGGTTGAAGTTTTTATAAACAGATGCAACAAGTTTGGCAGCTTGTCAGAGGTGCTCGCAAAAATATTGACTAAACGTAAACATCTTAACTGTATATAGGGCAGTTCTGTACAAGTGTGGATTTCAACCACTTTACTAATAATTCCCAACAATAAATACAACGTTGACTTGAAAACCTTCTGTTTTTAGAGCCCAATTGCATTCAAATGTTGATCATAGTACCTCACTAATTAATGATATCTAGCATGGAAAGAGATCTCTGTATTTCAACGGACATGAACATGGATTAACCTAAGGCCAGCAGTGTATTTTGTTGTTGATGCTGACTAAAAAAAATTGTACTTTGACCTTTCTTGAACTAACCTAACCCTATCCATGCGAGCCTTACCTCTCCCAGACAAGGTTCACCCTTTCCAAATAAATAAAACATTTCCAGCAAAACAGTTTGCTTATTGTGATTTTCTTTATTCTCGTATTTATATTATGTATTTATCAAGATATACGTGTAAATAGTTTTAAGTTTCTCAAGAATAAAATAAGTCGTAGGCTGCACAACTTTTTATGGTACCTTCGTGTTGTTTTTTATTTACAAAATATACAAATATATCATTCGATTTTATTATTTTACTAGAACTTAATTTAAAGAAATTTTATCCTTTAACACAGAGAAATCCCAAAGTGACGACATAAATTAAGATAAGCGGAGGGAAATCTCTCATCTTTGAACAACAACATATACATTAATGTGAGTCTGTCCCTGCACCATGCATGTGTGTACCTAAGCACATAAATCTTGCACAGTTCTCGGACGCAGACACAAACAAATTGTCCTTTTCACGTGCATTTTATAATGCTGTGAAATTTCTGTGGATTTTCAGAAAGTTCGCAAAGAGAATATAGAATGAGGATGATGATTTACTTCACCAAAAACTCACTTCTGTATTAAACAAACTGAAGGGTTAACTTGTGTCCAAGGCTTAAAAATGAAAAGCACCTAATGGTATTCATATTTCATTTATATAAATCACTTACATGATAAACTGAGTTTAGTGTTGAAATATTAAATTGAGAGCCAATAAATAATAAATCATTAAAAAAAATCATCAATAAACAGATTTTGAATAAAAATCCCCAACTAGTCGATAAAGGAGTGTGCCTTGTCTGCATTAAGTCATGAAACCATTTTACATTTGAACTGACACCATTTTTATCATCTGATATATAATAAAATTTAATTTTAAATTTAAAATCGATATTGGCGATTGTGATACGTTCTTATCGATTTCGAATTAAAATTGCAGGCAAACTTGTGGGGACAGCGACATGGGACTTTTTTAATTTTTTTTTTGCTTCTCTATTCCTCCCAAAGTATTGACCGTTTCTTACAGTTATTTTCAGACGAAAAACTTTTGTTTTGTGCGCTGTTACAAAGCGCCATCTATGAGACGATCTTAAAATTAGCGTAGACAACAACCAGCAGCCACGGTCTGGGTTGTGTACTGGATTACAATGCCAGGACTTCCTGCAAATGGTATTAACACTAAAAATTTGTTAAAAAATCCAAAGGTAATTAAAAAATTAAAGAATATTGAAAGAAATATAACCATCGAAACCAAAACTATATTAATATCAACCTGACCTCAAAGCATTTATGCTAAGCGGGAAATACTGTCAATTGTTTTACCTTTACTTGCATTCTTGCCGTACCCTCCCTTTGGGCTACGACCAATCAGAGTTCTTCGCACTGTTGCCAATCCAAAATGGCCGCCCCAGGCAACAGCCTGTCGCAGATGCTGTCGCTGTTCGAAGGGTGGCTGAAGTCCAATAAGTCAGACAAGGCGAGCTCAGCTCTGGGCAGCGGGAACAATAAGAATTTATTCCAATTTGGGCTTCCAAGCAGAACAGACCCAAGGTCGCTGCAATCGTATCAGAATTAGACAGTCAGACAGACATGCAGCATCCGAGTGAACAGCCCACCTACATGCCAGAGGTGCCATTCCAGCCACTATGGGGCCAAGAGGCTCCGCCACCGCCGCCAATTGTGCCGTATCAGGAGCTCATAGCGGGATTTCCCTGCTCAGATTTGTGTAAGTTAATAGAAAAATAAAAAATTCATTTCAAGTATACTAACGATTTGCTTTTCTTGCAGCACTCTGGCAACGCTCCCAGGTGGCTGGACCCTTAGCAGTTAACCAAAGACCTACTACGAACGGACGTTCCCATGGCTCCAGCTCGTCCTCCATGTCGAAGAAGACTCGGCGCCGTGTCGCCTCAATGGCTCAGCGACGTGCCGCCAATATTCGTGAGCGCCGTCGTATGTTCAACCTTAACGAGGCGTTCGACAAGCTGCGTCGCAAGGTGCCCACGTTCGCCTACGAGAAGCGATTGTCGCGCATCGAGACGTTGCGCCTAGCCATCACCTACATCGGCTTCATGGCAGAGCTCTTGAGTGGCACTCCCTCCAACTCACACAAGTCGCGCACAGATATTTACAGCAGCGGCATGAACGGACATCATCATCCGCCGTCGGGCGTGGTCCCAGGACCCCCAATGCATCCACATCATCTGCATCCTGGCGCCTATCAACGCGACTTCGCCTCGCCCTACAATCACAGTCTCACCTAGAAGAAGAGATACCGTATATTGAATACCAGCTTGTGTTTGACAATAATGATGAAGTTCAACATATATATATATCCGTATACTTGTAAGTTTAATCGTGGTGTTATCGAGCAAGTGTGTGCAATCTGCGGATTCATAGTGAACTTATCAAAGCGAAAGCGAAGTATAGTACGATGAATATGAGAAAATCAAGTAGATTGTACACGAAAATATTTATGTGAATGTTTTTTAATTGGCGAGAATAAATATTAACATTGATACAACATTTCTTAATCCTTTTTTTTGTTTTAAAGAAATTTATAATTCAGATATTGACCCTTTAATTAAGTGTTGGTGAAGGCCAACCTGTAAAGTAAGCCCTACAAACCCATTGATAAAGTTAATATACCTTTCAATCAGCGCGTGAAAGCTTACCCGTTTTGCAGCGTTACTTCTCGCCATATCTGGACGCACTTTTGTTTATCAATGCTGGACAAATTGTAAACAATATTATCGGTTATCAATCATTATCGGTCCGTTTCTACTGTGTAATCAAAGAACTCATAAAATTCGCATTCGGATTCCATTTCTATTTCTAACGTTGAACGATCAAGCTCATTGTTCGATTGAGAGTGCAAAGAAAATGTCGAAGGTTTCGTTTGTGTCGCAGATCTCAAGTGATCCCAATGGGCCTCCCAGCTGGCTGCACGAACAGGAGCTGAAGCAACTGATAGCTCAGGATTCTCCCAATGTTCAAAGCATTGCTAGTATTCGAACCAGATCTGAACAATTCACTCAGAGTGCATTGCGTGTACAGATCGAAGAATTAACGGGTAAGTTGTGCTATAACTTTCAAATAGTATTGCGACCACGATAACGATAACACTGACATCGGAATTCCACAGCAAATGCTTTCATAATAAAAAACTACCTGGTGAAATCAGAGCAGCAGAGCAAGGAAGCTCCCTTGAAGTTCCCCCGCACGCAAAACTTTCAGCTTGACCTGCACATGCACAACGTGGTCCTCCCTGCACTCGTAGAGCTCTACAAGAATGTGAATCTTGACATTAGTTTTAGTCCTCACAGCCACAAAGCCAAATCGAACACGGCAAAACCATCGAACTGTCTGTATCTCGATTATCTTCAGACCAAGGGCTATCGCGTTGCCAACCAGGCCAAGGGACTCGACAAGTCGGCCATGGAGACAGTGTTGTCCAAGCTGGCCGCCTATCATGCGGCCTCAGCACAGTATCTCGAACTGAATCCTGGCCAACTCAAGGAACTGGCAAAGCTAGCTCCAACTCAAGGAAGAGATCTTGAAATCGAAAACCTTAAGAATCGATTGAAAATGCGATTTTGGGAGAGTTTGCGAGCGAATGATTTAAGAGAGTATGAGGATAAGGTGGTAAGTAGATCTTTATCTATATTTATATCTTTGTTAATAATTTAAAAACCGTATAATCTCAACCTTCAGAAAGCTTACCTAAAGTCTGCATCAGGAAACATTGAGACGCCCGATCCAAAGAAGTCTTTTAGAGTGATCTCAGTAGGATCTTGTTGGCCGAACAATATTCTTGGAAATTTCGATGCCTTTGGTCAAGTTAAAGATGTCGTTTTTGTGGACTTCGGAGGGTCTTTCTACGGACCAGCTGTATGTGATCTAATGCAATTACTGCTGACAGCTCCAGCTGAGAAGACAGAACACTTTGATGCCTTCTTAAGACATTATCAAAACGAACTCGTTGCGCATCTGCAATTGCTCAAGTACAAGAGGAAGCTGCCCACCTTGACCGACCTACAGGTAGATTTATTGAACTACGGCAACTGGGGTAAGTCACAGATTATCCATGTTATCTATATATAGATCGTACTCTATAGTCTCTTGAAATTCAACAGGCTTCGAGGTGATAACGGAAATTCTGCCTGTAGTATTGTCGGATTTCGAAAGAGTTCATATTGAAGATATATTCAAGACCCCCAACTATGGAGCACAGATACGGAAGATACTACCCTGGCTGGAGAACCGTGGCTACTTTGAACTTGACCTTTAAGAAAACATGTGTTTATATGATTAAAATGATGATGAATCTAAATTTTACAACCGATATTTAAAGCCACAGCTACCTGATAATCCCTCAAAATTGGATCGGGTTTGCAACCACACTTGTCGTGGTGCGCGCCTCTTACAACATTATTAGACTCTGATTTGCGTGTGAAGCACTGCAGCTGCCTCAGGGCACATGTTCATGCAACATTCGAGTTACATTAGATAGAAGAAAGGGAAGAACGGTTATACAATTTGACAACGTAAACAAAGCGTAAAATTATTATTAATAAATGAATGTGCAAGGGAGGGGAGAAGGCGAGTCGGCAGCAATGCAATGACAATTGTTGCAGCAACCCTCGGAGACAGGCCAAAACAAGTGTAGTACTCGAGGAAGGCAACTGCACGGACTTTTATACCCTGTACAAGTACTGAATTACAGGGAGGGTAGGCACGGGCTTTTGTTGTTCAACAGAAAAATTTATTGGAATCAAAGAATGAAAATATTAAATTTATTTTATTATACATTCATTTGCAACAAATAAAACTCTTTGTAACTCTTTTGTTATATGGTATCTCCCAGTCGGTCATGCACTGCTTTGTCGTCTTGCTTAAATACCGAGGAATTTTTGCGTTCAACGCCCATTTTCAATAGATTAACTTCCCCCGAGCAAATTATTTGAGGGTCGTTCAGTGCGCTACCTGAGGGTTGCTCGCCCTGCCCTAATCCCGGATCGAGGCAACAAAGTGTAACATTTTGCGACCCCTTCTCCGTGTGGTTGCTGCTCTTGTTTCCCGGTTTGGTGTGCAATATGTTTTGACGAATTCGTGACACTTCATGCCGCATTAGAGAGCAGGCACAGTGTGGCAAAGTGGCATCCCTCGTTGCAGGGTTGACTTATCGTTTGACTTTTGTCAATGAAGTGCGCTCACGTGTCTGTGATTAGCGACTTATGTCAGCTTAGCATTCAACTTATATCTTCAGATTTGTTTCAATTTAAGTTAATATAAACTTCTTTGTAAACTTGACCACCTGCTGCGTGGGAAACGTAAGCAAAGGATTCATATTCTACAATTAATATTTCAATAATATTTGAATGAACGACACGTGTCCCTCATTAAATACTTCCCATAGTAAATCAACGCAATGGATGAACAAATTTATGAAATAATTCCTTACTGAGATTTGCGTAATCCCTGTAGCTGACTCATCCCCCGAGCCGCGAGTTCTTGCCTCGCCTCGTCAGTTCATTGTGCCCCTGTCAAATCGCTGTGACAAATTAATTGAATTTTGTTACAATTTTCAACACATTTTGCCCCAAATATCGACGAGTTAGACCAAAATGCAATCTATATCGAGTGACATGATAGATGATTAACACAAATTGAACAGATGTTTTTGCACATTGATCAAAATCGTACGATATATGAAATTTTTTTCTTTTATATTAAAAACTATCAAAGCTACAAAAATAATACTTTAAGTTTGCTATTTTAATCTTAAGCTAGAAAAGATTTTACTGCGTTAACTTAAATTAAGACTGGTTTATAAGTGTTTTATTAGTATTTATAATAATACATAATATAATATTTTCTATTTAAGTTTTAACAAAAAATTAATTTTTACTTTTTTATATATATAAGCAAGTATTTTACTTTAAACAGTAGACTTACCATAGTTGACTTTAAATAAATAAAAAAAAAAAGTAAATAAATTAACAGGGCATCTGCGAGTCGACTACCATAACGCAATCGTATCATTTCTGCACATGATGCAATCGACGCAAAGCTTTTAATAAGAAAGCTCTCATGTTGTAGAACCTGTTGCTAATATTACTCGTACATTAGTATATTTATATGTTTCAAACCCACTTCTACTATCTATTCATATCAGTGTAAAATAGAAAATAGAAAGGTACGCTAGATTGCATGAGATAAAGTGCTTTTGGTAACTGAAATCTCTGAATTATGTTATCTATTAGCAATTGTGGGCGTGGAAATAAAGTACAGCAAACAGTTTCTTATCGTCAGGTGGGTATAAGGCTCAATAGGGTTTGCGTTATCACATTTGTATTCACGCATCCATATATGTCCAACTATCCATATAAGTCCATCCATTCATAGCATTCGCAAAGTGTTTCTGAATCATAATCAGCCTGGCACACGAATCATTTAAAGGGACGATAAGAAAATTTGCAGTCCACAATATATAAAGACCATTGTGCTATGGATTGTATTAAATATTCGATTTTTTGATCGAGAACTATAAACATAGCTGAGCTAATTTTCATTTCGCAGTTTTTAAAAATGGATCAACAACATCCTGCTGTCCCGCAGTGGATTCAACAGGCTTATTTTGAAGAAATCATCGAGCAGAGTGTGCCAAATTTCAAACATATAACTAATTTTAATGTTAGGCCCGCCCTTAGTGCCGGAGAAAACTATGGATCAGTTATGTTAAGACTGAAAATCGATATACTACGCAAGGGTGAGTTGAGGAGAAGTCGTAGAAGTCTCCACATTAACTAAAAAACTATATATTACTCACTAGATCATTATGGGAATCCACTTTTCTATATGATGAAGGTACCTCATGAAAACTCAAAATTTGTTAGCTCTTCGAATGTCATGAGCATCGAGAATGAGTTCTACTTGAGTGTTTTGCCGAAATTGGAAGCTCTTTACAGAGAAAAAGGCTTAAATTTGTCATTTGCTCCACGTACTTACAAATTCACCGAAAGCCTGATAAAAGAACCCAAACTGGCCGATACAATACTCATGGACGATCTAGGGGACATTGGTTATAAGAACGTTAATCGGTTAGAAGGTCTTGACTTCGAACAGACCAAGTTTGTGTTGCAAAAGTTGGCTCAGTTTCATGCCGCCGGTGCCCAATCTTATAAGGTTAATGGACCCTATTCAAAACAAATGATGCGTGATACCTTTGGATCTACTCCAGAGAGCTTGAATATATTTGAAAGTATTCTTGGATCTTTTAAAAGAGTTTTCCTAGAAAATCTTGGACATTATAAACATGGCGACTACTATCATGCGAAATTTGTAAGTATGATAATCAGTTCTACTAAAATTCTTTCTTTTAATAATCTTTTCACTTTTTACAGTCGAAACTATTTCCCGAGATGACTAGCAAGCTTGCAGATATGGTAAAATACGTCCCCACTGAGTTCAATACAATTATTCATGGGGATTGTTGGCTCAATAACCTGCTGTTCAAGTTTAATAACCAAGGCGAATTTGACGATATGCGCTTTATCGACTTTCAGTTGACACGTTTCGGTAACCCTTCCGCCGACTTACTTAACTTTCTTATAACATCTGTGAACATTGAGCACAAGTTAAAACATTTTGACTACTTTATATATTATTATCATGCTCAACTAGTCGAGCACCTGAGAGTTCTTGATTACGAAGCATCCATGCCCACGCTAAGAGAGCTCCACATTAGTTTACTCAAGAACGGTGTTTGGGCCGTTATCTCCTCGTTCATGGCCCTACCGGTAGTCCTCTTGGACCCAACAGAAGCTGCAACCACAGATAACCTACTAGGTGACAGCGCATCTGGGGATAATTTCAAGAACCTTTTGTACGCCAACAAGCGGTACCAGATGTACTTAGAACAGCTGCTGCCTTGGCTGGATTATCGCGGTTACCTGGAGGTGTAAAAATAGAATGATAGATGATCATACAAGATGATTCAACGATTTGTGTTTGAACCGCAATAAATCTGCTTGTATTCATTATTTCAATACATGATATCTTAAAGAACTTCACACACTGCCTTTTAAAAACAGACTACGGAGTACGCGATAGCCGGGTGCGTGAATTTCGTTGTCGTATATGTTGATATTTTGATCACGACTTTGCGATTATTTCATCATTCGTGGAAAGCTTTTTTTTATCAATAAGCTTTTTTGATTACGTTCAGCTCACAAAAAATTGATAATTGTTCTTGTTTGTGAATTTAGATGCACGTACGTCGACGATTTCAATCAATGACTAAATCTCATAAAATCATTGAAACAACTTTCTAGAATCTAAAACAAGATAAGTATTTAATATATGATTGCCAACGAGTATTACGAGTTATCATACGAAAGAATCTTAAAAATTTCACATGTTTAAATCGTATTGCCTGCGTAAAAGCTTAGCCAGGCAGATAAGAAATAAAGAACGAACCTATGCCAACATTTCAGCTATATAAAGGTTCGGTAATTCCGATTAAATCAAACAGTTGAACAAATTCCACAAATCATGAAGTTCAGCAGGATTCATCCGGCCT
Source organism: Zaprionus africanus (assembly GCA_018151435.1). Taxonomy (NCBI): domain Eukaryota; kingdom Metazoa; phylum Arthropoda; class Insecta; order Diptera; family Drosophilidae; genus Zaprionus; species Zaprionus africanus. Next base: position 4,154,800 of record JAECXB010002309.1, on the reverse strand, counting down.
TTACTATGGATAAGCATAGCTATAGGCCATTGAAAGATTATACAGAGAAGACCAAGGCAATCCAGCACAAGACGCATGAAGTTGAAAAGGACCATAGAAAATCAAAAGCAAAATGGCCGCTACTGACTGCTTATAAATAAACTAAAGGTTGATTTATTATAAAATAAAACTTAAAGCAAACATCGAATATAAATAAAAACATAATAAAATACTTCAAACATCGATTCATATGCGTTGAATTTAGTGTCAAATAGAATGTATAAATTTCAGTAGAGTTTTGTATTGTATTGTATTGTATTGTATACACAAGGAATTAAATTGAGCAGTCGAAAATGTGAGATAAGCAGCCGCAGAAAGTCGTACTCAACAGACCATTTGAGTATCATCTAATGGGGATGTGTTCCCTGATGAGGAGCACATGGCTGTAAGTAAAAATTTGTTAGAACAATTATAATGATAGTATTTGGGGATGAATGGGGCAAATTAGTATTTAGTAACCGAACTTAACGATAGAGTTCTTATTCTGTTTCTTTAACTGCAAATAGAAATCGGGTTAATTCTTCTAATTTTATCAGTAAACCAAAACAAAATAACAAAAACATGAAAACCCAAAAAATAAAAATGCATCTGGAAATATCAATGTGAATTTCACAAAATTACCGATTTTACACCTTCTATCTATAATATATCAGCTATAGATAACAAAGTTAAGATTTCAGTATCTGTGACCTAGGGTATAAATGGCTGTGTCTACCACAAATAACAAGTATTATTTTCAGTCAGTTGTAAGAATACATTTCAATGTCTGCCATGGGCAATCGCAGCTCGAAAGCTTGTGGGGAACCTCGGCCATCGACCAGCCATGAGAAGCCAGAGAACGTAAAAAAGGAGATTATGGGTCAGGTTTCGCATAGCCCCGACAGCAAATTGGTTCCCGAATGGATCAACAAGTCTCATTTTGAAGAAATTATAAAGGATCAAGAACCAGAGTTTAAAAAAATTGAGAACTTTTTCGTAATGCCGGCCTTGAGTGCGGGTGAGAATTATTCTTCACTCATGCTCAGGGTGACGATCGAGACAAGGCTAACTGGTGAGTGCTCTTCTTTCTGTAGAGGTACCAATAAAATTTTTAATATTTTTTTTATAGACAACACAAAAAAAGATATGTCGTTTATGATGAAAGTTCCACACGAGTCTGCGAAAATGCAGCAGATGCTGAAAACTGTGAACTTCTTCACTGTGGAAAATGCAACATACGAACAGATCGTGACCAAGTTTGAGGAGCTCTACAAGAACAAGGGACTGAATATAAACTTTGCACCGCGTACATACAATTTCAAGGACAGCCTGAAGAAGGAGCCGAAACTTATTAACTCTGTGCTGATGTATGATATGGCTCAGGATGGTTATAGAAATGCAAATCGCCTGGAATGCCTTAACTTCGAAGAATCGAAATTGGTCTTGCGAAAGTTAGCCCAGTATCATGCAGCTGGTGCATATTACCGTACCGTTAACGGGCCCTACACAGATATCTTTACTCAGCCCATGTTTGGATCGAACCATGAGAGATCAGTTTCCATACTGGAAGGCATAATGGGGCCCTTTAAAAAAATGTTTTTGGAGAATCTTAAAAACTTTAAGGATGGCGAAAAGTACTATGAAAAATTTGTGAGTCTATTCGAGGATAATTTCCTTCTTAAATCTAATCGAAACACTCAATTTACAGGTGATTCTTTTTTCAAACATGAGTGAATCGTTTCTGAAACTTAGTTCATATGATCCGGATGAGTTTAATGTGATCAATCATGGAGATTGCTGGGTTAACAATTTCCTCTTCAAGTACGGAACTAGAGATGAGTTGATCGACCTAGTCTTTGTCGACTTTCAGTTGCCAAAATATGGTCACCCGTCAACAGATCTTCTCAACTTTATCATGACATCGGTTCACATTGATCACAAGCTGAAAGAATTTGACTTCTTTATCAAATACTATTACGACAATCTGGTGGAACATTTGTCCCTGTTGGGCTATGAAGAGCGTGTGCCCACTCTGAAGGAACTTCATCAACAGCTCTTTAAATATAATATCTGGGCCATTACAGCGTCGGTCATGGTTCTACCCATTGTACTTCTGGATCCAACTGAGGAAATCTTTGATAGTCGCAGCTCCACAAGCCAACTCTACACCAATGTGCGCTATAAAACTAATATTGAACAAATCATGCCCTGGCTGGACAATCGTGGTCTTTTGGAATTCTAAACATCAAGAACATCGAAATGCAAGAAATGCTTGAAAAAAATTAGTATTGTAAAATGAAATTTAATTAAATTTCGGATAAAGTATTGCCGACATAAAAACTTCAAATTTCAACTGTATGTTATAAGCATTTATCCACAAAAAAAAAAAAAAAAAAGAAAAACTATGCAACTAAGAGTTTAATACAAAAATATGTTGAACCCACTGTAAAATAATAATAAGAGTGTGCCAAATGAGGTCGCGCGCACCCCGTTCTCTTTTATTGAGTTGTCGACTTAAGAGAGACCAGTTAGAATTCTCTTCTTTTTCATGAGCACTATTAAAATATATGATAAACTCTGATGTCTCAGTATTTTTTGACCACTCGGGTGCTTCAGATATTTTATAAGATACGTACATATGTGCATTTCGTATGTGATAATAGCAACAATCAGAATTATCATTGATAATTTCATATTCGATTTTAGAAATTATCAAAAGAGTTGATATCGACGAACATGCTGTTCTCGATTAAAGAGTACAACAAGCTATCTTATTATTATTATATTATTTATTTAAAGTCATCTATGGTCCGTCGACTGTTTAAAGTGAAAATATTAATTAAATACATAAAAAGTATGAAAATAATGGTAAAAACCTAAAACGAAAATAAAGAGATATACTTTGATTATGTTCTACATTGAATGTAACAGCGAATCAGATGAGTATCTGCTTGAAATGTGCTTATAGCAAATATATTACTAACGATAAATGGAGACATTGGAATGTAGACAAAACCAACTCAAAGTCGATATTATCTTTATAGATACCCTGCACTAAATCGGTGCCCTATAAATTGTAGCTGAGTATCAGAGCTGTAAAGTGTATCTGAACTTCGTTATGCCCACGCGATCCACTGTTCAGCTGTCTCATCGTGAGAATTACTTGTGTAGAATGTCCAGAAATTGTATTTCGTGTTTGCGCTCACACAAATTAATCTTTATTAGCGATATGAAACAAGACCTAAATGTATGAGCACGCGCCCACAAGTAAAACTGCCACGATCTGAGCCGGGGGCACACTCTCCCACATTTCTAGTACACCTGCTCATACGTATAGGAAAACAGCTGTTCCACACTATTGCAATCGGCGCTATCAAACTCGTAAACCGACAAACCGGTTCGCGAATTCCGTTCCCGGTCGTTCTATTGTTCGGGTATAAAAATCGACGGCAAACGCGAACGCGCAGTATTTGTTTAGCCTTTGATAGCGACGATAGTTGATTGCCGTGCACTCTCTCTCTCTCTCTCTGTCTCTCTGCTGGAAATTCGAATTTATAAACGTTTCGCATAGCATATAGCCGTAGGTGAATGTCAATTAAACGAGGTATATACTCGTAATATAAACCGCCAATTATAATAAAAACTGTGAATACGGAAGAAATTATACTTAAACATCTATAAACCTCATTGAAGTACAAATAAAATCATTACAGAAAATGGCCCCAAACAATAAGAGCGACTCCAGCATACCCGAGAATCCCAACGAGCATCTCGCCATACCAGAGTGGGTCAATGAAGAGTATTTCCGGCCCATAATTGCCAAAGATGTTGAGGACTTTGTCAGCATTAAGAAGTTTACACCGATTGCTGCCACGCAACCTGGTGAAAACTACACCTCGATCATGGTGCGAGTGATCGTCGACATCGAGGTCAAAGGTAAGTGGGCCACTTTACGAATGAAGAAACTCAAGTAACGGACTCACCTGAACCTTTCTTAGATGGCAGCGAGCAGCAGATATCGTATATATTGAAGACAACGCTGGATTCGGATAAGGGCGGCGATCTTGTTGAGGGCTTAGACTTGTTTCCCAAGGAGAAGCAAATGTACGAGGATTACATACCGAAATTCGTGAAGCTCTACAAAGATGCAGGCGTTGAGATTGAGTTGGCACCCAAGTGCCTGCACGTGGAGGAGAGTTCAAAGGGTATTGTGCTGGTGCTGGAAGATCTTAAGCGCCAGAAGTTCCATAACATTGATCGCCTCAAGGGCTTGGATATGGCGCACATGCGCCGAGTGCTAGTTAAACTTGCTGAGCTCCACGCCGCCTCGGCGGTTCTGCATGAGAAAAACGGACCCTATAACGAAATGTTCAAGAAGTCTCTGTACAATGAGATCAATCGTCCGCTATTTGAAGCTCTGGGTAAAATGCGTCATATTCAGTATGTCAAGGCAATGCGAGAGTGGCAGATGCCCGATGTGGAGGAGTACATTGAGTTACTGCCTTCGCCCGATGAGGGCTTCGATATTGGCATCGGTCTGAACACGGTGGACGAGAGCGAATTCAATGTGCTCAATCATGGAGACATGTGGTGCAACAACATCATGTTTGCGGGCGAGGGAGCTGAGGAGCGAACTCTGTTCGTGGACCTGCAAATCGCCAAATGGGGCAGTCCAGCACAGGATCTGTGGTATCTCATCACTTCATCTGCCGCGCTGGATATAAAGTTCAAAGAGTTCGATCACTTCATCTACATTTATCATAAACGACTCGTAGAATGCCTCAAGTTGTTGGGCTACTCAAAGCACATTCCCACCTTGAAGGAACTGCACGTCACGATGATTAAATACGGCAATTGGGGTGAGTCTGACTGGCGATCAATTAAACTATAATTAATCATAATATTTATCTTTATCAGGTTTTATGACGTCAAATACTGTTCTAGTGGCTGTCGTCATGCCATCCGATAAGGACTCCAACATTAATATGCTCATGGCGCCAGGACCCGAAGGAGATGCCTTCCGCTTCAAGACATTTGCCAACCCGTTGTATGGCAAGGTAATGACAGAGCTATACCCGTTTTTGAGGAACAAAGGTCTCCTACAGAAAGATTAGCTTAATATCTATTTAGTCTACTCATACGTAATTGTTATGGATCATTATTTAATTGTACATAGCACATTGGCGTGATATTATGTCATACATGTTAAAGTTCAAAACAATCCATTGAATAAACTTGTTTTATTGTTGTTAAATATCCAAAGCTGTTCCCAATTAATGAATCTTTGATGCGTAGCTAAACACAACAATAATGATGACTGGCATATTTCATTGTTAATCTACACATCCAAAAATAATAATACTTTAAGTTGTTAATGGGGCGTGTACATCCTGTGTATGTCGCTTCATTTGTACTCGTATTGAATTTAAATCTTCATGACAATCTTATCTACAGTTTTATCATTTCGATTTCTGAAGTCACAATGAAAAGAAATTCACTCGATTAGTTTCTTTATCTTTGTTAAATCAATGATTACTTGTCATGTGACGTCACAAATTCGGGCTTCTCATTAACTTATTTATTGCTATTTTTAATTTTCTCAATTGTAGAATTTCAGTTTCAGCCATAAACCACGGAATTTCCTCATGAATATGTATTCCCTTAACCCACTCAACACATTTTTGAGTGTCACGTTTCGTTTGTGTCAATTGAAATTATTCACAAATTGATCAATTGACTGAGCTCGGTTAATTTTATTTGTTTACGTTTTGAATATTATAGATTCTCTGTTTGGACTTTTGTTCTCTATGCCTGTTATTCATTTTAATTGCTACTCAGAGAGACAAGTGGCAACTATAATTTGGAAATATGACATCCAAAAATGACTTCTGTATATAATTTTAAAATTTTTAATGCTTTAGATATAAGTTTTTATTTTTGTACATATTTTTATTTGTATATTTTTATATATTTGTACACGCAGCATTCTTAAATAAAAAATTTTTATGTTCCAATTGACTTCTTATCTATTTTTACATTTTAAGTGGCAAGGCCAGATAACCAAAGCGATGACATGTTTTCGGTACATTCGAAATACCAAAAAAGAAAAGAACGCGTTTCGCAAATCACACAATAGATGGCACTCTAGATAACTTCTCTTTGACGGAAAAAAATTGTACTAAAACTCTTAGTCGAGCTACTTGACAATAGATGCCGCTGGCAGCATACGCCACCTATCCGCAATAAAGTATACTAGTATTTTAAATTTTACTACACATACAATAGATGGCGCTAGCTTATTCGCGATATAGCGTCGACAAACCGTACTAATTTTATCGTAAGAAAAAATTTAAAAGTAAAAATATTCATTTCTGAATTCTAGTTCTAGTTATTCTATTTATATACCAAGACTAAGTATTCATCAATAATAAATAATTAATTATTTTTATTCAACTTTATCACATTAGGCGGAAAAGAAAATAATATTCAGACCAACCTATTAAATTTAGCAGGCCAGAAAATAAAACCGTTTGGATTTTATTTATATAAAAAACCTTACTTTAAAGACGTCGTCAACTTAAAATTGGGTGCGTAAATAATATAATGTGAAGTATATAACACAAGTTCAAAGTATTTTCAATACTCAAATTGCATAAATGCAAAATGAGAAGGTAAAACACGTTCATAAAAGAACATAAAAAACTTCACATAACAATGGAAATTTCCTCGCTTTTCCAATACCCTTCAGCATAACACTTACAAATCTTGCCGTGAAGAAAGCCGACTGACAAGGAATGATGGATGTGATTCGGGTGTTGAAGGGGGCTGAGCCCATTTCCCGTTACCTTTTAGCATGCGTAACTATAAAGTGCGGAAACATGCATAAATAAATTTGAGCACTTGTTTTTTCATGATAAGAATAAACAATTTACAGTTAGAATACAGCTTCGATTGTGTGATCGTATTTCATATACGATATAAAGAATATGTCTGTTATTAATTTGTATTATCTTTTTTACTTAGAGCCTCCTAGCTTACCTTGTTTTCCTTTCTCCAGCCTCAGTATTCCCGAAACCAAAATAATGTTGATTCAAAATTTGAAGTGCGGACATTTATGCTTCATTTGGTCATTGGTCGCAGTTCGCATCCCTTGGGGACGGACCTCGAGTCGAGCTCATTCGTCAACCAGTAGAATTTTTTCGGGTTTGCCTGTCAACATGCTCGAGACCTGGTGCTGCTATGCCACATGCTGTCCCAGTCTCTTATGCGTCCGCATCCGTACTCACGGTCACAGTCACAGTTCCTGTGTACCCACTTTCAATCCCAATGCCAATCCTCGACTCGGTCCCCTGTCGTCGGCTACGCACAATTCTGACAGAAGCGGTGAAAATTTAAGATTGATCACCAGGCCGAGTGTTTGCTGAAATTGCCTATTGCCAGCATAGCCGAGTTGAGTCGAATTCACTGGGTGTACTTGGCGGCACTGGGCGCAGGCGGCGTGTCGAGCTGCGTCCCTGTCCCTGTTCCTGTCCCTGTCTATGTCGAGTGCAGGCTAAAACCTAAACAATGTCGCAACTGTCTGGCTGTCTGCTGTCCGCCATGTTATAGTCCAAATCGTTGTCCGCCTCTTCCTCAATGCATGTGGTAGGGTCTGCTTTTGTATCCCCAATGAATGCATGTTTTGATACCCTTTATGAAGGTAAGGAGCTAATTTCAGCATGATAAAGCAATTGAATTTGATATATAATACATACTTTGATACATATATGAACTATATACTATATAATATATGCTTTACTCTTTTACTTATCTGCAAAATACGTGAATATTAAATTTCGAAAGAGATTAGAATATTTCATATTAATTAGAAAGGGAACACTAGCAATGTTGTACCGCCAACTTTAATAATATTTGCGTTATTTATTAACAATAAATACAATATCCTATACATATATATCCTGATCTGATTGTAGTTTTCTGGATTTCCTAAATCCTCCGCAACAAATGTTGGATCAGCTTTTTCTTTATTTTTTTAGCCCAGTTTAAAATTGTTTGAATTTAAGTTTTTACCATTATTTAATTCTTTTTTAATATGATTATTTTTATAATTATTATTATTAAATTAATTGTTTTAATTTAAACAGTCGACTGACCATAGTTGACTTTAAATAAATAAATATATAATTATTAACTGTCAACTGTTCCGAGAGTAAGGGCAACCACACTGCGACTACCCTATATCTCTATTTTCTTACAGGCTGACCAACCTAATTGGGGCTGCCAGTGTGTCCTGCCTAATTTGAATTAATTAATTAGCACACTCCCGACGCTGCTGCTGATGGCCGAGAGATTGGCCGGAGCACAAAGTGGTTTGCGGAATGTGGGCGGAGACAGGTAATAAGTGTGTAAATAGCTGCACGAGCTTAGGTCTGCTGTAGGGGTTGGGGGGAACTAAGGTCAGCGAGCGTAGAGATGGAATTCCGTAATTGAAAAATCAAAATTCAAATTGTGTTGGGCACAGCAACAAGAGACAACAAGGTATCTCTGCCTGCGCTGGACTGAATTCGTAGTAGTTGGGCAGTAAACGGTTAACAAGTCGTCGCGAGTTACTCGCATTCCAGCAGGGTTAATTACACTAACTGGCCAATTGCTTTGGCTTTGGCTTTGGCCATAACACTGCAGCCCATTGAGGAGCCCGGCGTTTTGTTAACAGACTCAACAACGAGCCGGCGATGAGTAAGTCGATGGCGATGACGATGACGTTGACAAATAAGCAATGTGTGTAACACAAAATTTACAAACATTTGGCCAAAATAACTTTGGAAAGTCAGAGTTAAGCAGACTCGATTGTAAGATACCCTGCAGTCAGTTTTGAAAAATCTGTGAATGACGTTTAAATAACTTGTAAGTTTGAAGTTTATTTTTGAAATTTGTAGGATATATTCACAGAATAAACTAGACATGAACAGGAGTGTAGAAAGGCACTTGAGTGATGAACTAATGTCTTCAGCTGTGCTCCTAAGATCTTCGCACACAAATAGAAGAGTAGAACGGAAGTGCAATATTCAACATGAACATTCAGAGTATGCCTCCTTTTGACTTCGCATACCCCTTAATTTCATAAGTTTTAATGACAGAAGGGCATGAATGACTGCGCTTGTGCTTGGCCTGTGTCGAAGTGTGTCTTGTTTACCTGCCAGCATGAGAAATTTCAATTTCGACAAAGTCCAAGTAACTCCACACTATGCCACACACTGTCCAGCAAGTGAAATAATCGCAATTAAAGTAATGCAAACCAGTTTGCGCTTAACTTACTTTTTGGCAGCACCACACACAGACACATGCATAGAGTCAGCCTCGTATGGCTTATTTCTTTTGATCCATAACTTCCAGTCATAGGCCTTTGTGGGGGCCCCTCTGTGACCTTGATATACATTAACTATAATGGTTTACTTGCGACCGCTTTGTGCAAAGTAATCGTAACGAAATATATTAAATATACAAATACGTTAACATACATACATGAATATGTGTGCATGAATGGATTGACTGTGTGGTATAAGTGTGCAAGCATATTTTTATAATCGCACTTTAATCATATTTATTTTTAACAACTTTGAAAAATGTGAGCTAAGCTGAAGTGTTACTGCGAAGTAGTTAAAATGATATGCTGAGGGCATTACTCAGTACATTTTATGTACATTAGGGTGGTTCGACTTTATTTTTTATCCAATAAAAACGTAACCTGTTCTGGAGTAAGAAAATAGAACTTGAGTGAATGTTCACACTGAATCTTCAGTAAATAATATTTCTCTTAATTAAAACTGACTTAGTAGGGTAATTCAACTCTTACACGTATAAGAATATATTTATATTTATCTAATCTGTTTATATGTATTTATTTATTTACCCTCTGACTAATGCATTCAAGAAAACTAAGCTCATTTAATGGTTCAACGACATTTTCCTATGAAATTGATATATAAACGATACGATCGATCCTTAATGCCTTTCATTCTCTCTATTCAGATCACTTTCATATACGAGTTAAATAATTTGAATAGTTATAGAAGACAAGAACACATTTTCATATCAACCTAATCACTTGTTATCATCTTTATAATTTACTTTTCTCTTACTGCATCTCTTTTCAATGAATAAATCGAAAGATTATGTAAGGTCTCCAAGCAAAGAGTAAACTAAAGATAATAAAAGTGACGCCTCACTAGAATATCAGTTTATTAAATGTTCAGTCAAATTTTCTTCGGGAAGAACCTATAAAACAATCGATGCAGTGAGCTGAAAACCTTTATCTGAAATACCCCAAGGGTTACCAAGTATCAAGTTCTTAAGTGTATATATATCAATAAAAGAAGAGAAGACACTCGTATTTTGGTAGCCTATTGTAGTTTTCTTTTGTTTATTGGTTACACCTAAACTTAATCACAAATTGAAAATTTAGTTCAAGGGCCTAATGTGATTTTGGGGGGTCTTCCAACGGTTTCGTGCGATTGATTCAATGCCTTGTGATGGGTGCCAAGATGCCAGCGACCAAGCCGGCTAACAATCAGATGCCAATTGCAATTCCAAATGCCAGTGGATGATCATCGTCAGGAGGTGCTGCTGGAGATGAAGATGATGATGAGAATGATGATGATGATGCGGTTTAGATGTTGTGGGTGGTGCCAAAGGTAGCCGAAAAGGTGTGGGTAGGGTAGGGTGCCGTATCCGATCGCAAGCTCAGGGATTACTTTCCATTGGAGTTCGTTGGGTCACGTGCAGCAGCTGCAGTTGGGGCTGGGAATGCCAAAGGATCTGAGCTGCAAATGAATGGATTAATGTGAATGCGTTTTATCGCGTGTTTTCGGCAACAATTACAATTTACAGATCTGCATTCTGTGAAGTTCCTGTTGCTTTTCTTGTTGTTGCTGTTGTTTCCACTGATGTTAACCCGTTGAAGAAACGAATCCAAATGTTGCACGATTGCTGGCCGTGGGCCCGACCTCTTGGACTCAGCACAAAACACTGAATGAGTCGGCCAGGAGTCGATTCCCTGCCTTTTATATCTCTCTCTGGGGGAAGGCGAGAGCGAAAGCCAGTTTCGTCTGGCTCGAGATCCTTAAGCTCACTTGATCGGGTTTTACATTGCCTTCCTTCTGCACTCTTCTTGTTTTTTTTACTTGCTTGCATTGTCAGCTTGCATTATTGTTGTTGCTGCTGTTGCGAAGATGATAATGATGAAGTTGAAAAGGGTTCGCTGGCACACACATACACACACACACAGTAATATATCGATGTGTCTGCACCCAAAAACGTGCAATCTTCCACTTGATTAGTTTCGATTTAAGCTGAAAACTTCCAAAGACTGTAGACGAAGAAGAGGAAGGAGAGGCAGGGAATAGTGAGGAATGGTCAGCTGCCCAGCGCAACCTTGAGCTACCCCTTTACAGAATAGTTCTTTGCAAAACAACAACAGGTGCTTCAGGTGTCTTCCCACACCTGGGAAGCAGCAGAGATTCGCATTCTCCATTCCCCATGCCTTGGGAAACTAGACTCGCAGTACTCACAGATCGGGAGAGTACTTCGCTATAATTGTGGTTATTTATCGCGTCAAAATATCCGTTTGTCATTGCTAAAATTGAAGTCATGACCCCAGACGGCTTCAACCAGATCGCGTAGGTCCTGGCTGTACCCAGAATGCAAATGTCTGCCCCTTCTCCTGTCTTCCACTTCCCTTCCCTGTGCTTGCTGCTTTGCAAGATCATAAGGCGGCAGAACAAGTCGACGGCGCAGTTCGTTGCACTCGCCGTTGCCGACATCTTTGAGGAACTTCTTCAGGCGCAGAACAAAAGTCCTGCCGGGATCCTTTTGTCTGCATTAAATGTCTGTGAACTTTTTCCGTTGTTTCGCCTTTCCTTTCCTTGCCTTCCCTTCCCTTGCATTGCCGCCAATCAAGTTATGCACGATGAAAAAAGCATGAAAAAACAGGATGATAGTTCGCACAATGTGAACGACCTTCCCAATTAAAAACAACTCAAACCAAAGCCCAAACCGAAACTGCAATTGCAATTGCAACTGGAGAGCCAGGTATATACATCTACGAGTAGCAATCCAATCATAATACTTTTATAGCTAATTTCAGCACTCAATTTAAGTTTTCAAATAACTTAATATACTTATTTATGTGGTGTACGATAATTCCAATCGCAACTGCTCTGATCTCACATATTCAAAACGTAATCAAAGTATTCCCTTTATAGTTATAGTAATGCTTCTTCTTCTGCATCTTTCTATTCTAATCAACAAATTGATTTGCAATGTATTGTTACATAAAACATTACAATAGTGTCCGATTCATTAAGAACATTTTTCATTTATATTTGTGATATTTTTATATTTATTTTTGTAAATTCATGTATGCATTATTTTATTGTGGATGTCAATAAATAAATGTACAGTAATAGGTGCAACAATTCTATATGTAGGGAAACAAGCAGGAGGGCTTAGTGGTGGTAGGCGACGGCAGGAGCGGCGTAGCTGGTGTAGTGGGCAGCAGGGGCGGCATAGCTGGTGTAGGCTGGGGCAACGGTCTTGACCACGGCGGGGGCAGCATAGTGAGCCACTGCAGCTGGGGCGGCGTAGTGGGCAACAGGGGCAACAGTCTTCACGACAGCGGGAGCGGCGTAGTGGGCAACAGCGGGAGCAGCGTAGTGAGCAACTGGAGCCGGAGCGGCGTAGTGAGCAGGGGCAGCGTAGTGGGCAACGGGGGCAGCGGCGACGGTCTTCACGACGGGAGCAACGGCAACGGCCTTGACGAGGGGCTCACGGTTGACCACAGCGTTGAAGCCGTTGATGGGGTCGGCAGTGTACTGGACGGTGCGCTTGTAGCCATCGGCATCGACCAGGGAGTACTCGCCACGGACCACATCACCATCACGCTCCTCCACTTGCGCCTTGTTGTCGCCGGTCAGTTGGTCATCGACTCCGTATGAGAAACGGTACTGGGGATGGGGATCGTAGGTCTCGTCGGACTTGACCACCACCTTCTGGGCCACAGCCACGGGGGCAGCATAGGTGGCAACTGCGGGGGCAGCTGCGTGGTATGCCGCGGGCACGTAGCCGGCGCTGGCGACTGCGACGAAGGCGAGTGCGAAGACAAACTGCAAATCGGCGAGATAATCCATTAATTCACACATGTTGCCATTGTGTAGTGTGCAGAGCAGCTGAGACTCACCTTGAAGGCCATTTCGGTTGATTTGGGCTGAATTTGGAGTGAGTTCTTTACAGAAGTGAACTGGATCTGCGAATGATACTTTTCTGGGCGTAAGCCGCAACTTATATAACAAATCGTTGACGTCGGCTGCGCTGCTTGCTGCCGGCGTTTTATTTCATGGTGACAGCAAAAGTTTCATGTTTTCGCCGTTGATTGCTGTTGCTGCCGGCCACGATTATTGGCACTGGTATTGACTTTGGAAGCGGTACTTCCTGTTCGAAGGTAAGTACTGTGGGTGTGCAGCCAATCATGGTTGGTGCGAGAACCAAGAAGCCAAAAAGAGAAAGATCGCCGACGTGCGAGGGGTAAGTCCAGGCTTAACGGTTCTGCTCGTGCGTATAATATCGTTTTCGTTTCCATATCATATCATACGATATCAAACAATCTTTAGTGTTGCATAACCCGCTTAAGTAAGCAGCTTTATGAGTGGCAGAACATGAATCACTTTCAACTGATAAAGTAAGATAACTTGAACCTGGAATAGAAAAGAATCTTACAAGGGATAAGCTGGTTTTACTTGTGTTAGATTTAAGTCGGTTTATTTTATTAAAGAAAGAAGAAAAAGAGAAGAAGAGAGCACGATTATTTAAGAAGCATCTCTGAGGGTTTTAAGATATAAAACTATATTCGTATTTACTGTAGGTATATTCTTGATCAGCATTATCAGTCAATATTAGTCTTCCTTTCTGTTAGAAAGCAATGCATCTCAAGGTTGTTTACAAATTCTTTATGTTATGGAAACTATATAACGTGATTATATATTTTCATATTTTGAAGACAATTAACATTAAATACAATATATAACTTCAATTTTAGTGTATTTATAATTAACTTAAATAAACAACTGTCAACTGTTTTTTTCGGTCTTGGCTCAGCTGGGCGCTTCCATTGGGACGATTGGTCTTTGGTTTCGATATCATAACCATATACCCATGATTCGTCACCAGTTATGATCCTTTTGAGTAAATCTGGGTCATCGTTGACGTCACTCAACAGCTCTTGAGCGATTCTCATGCGACGGTTCTTTTGGTCAAAAATTAGCAAAAAATCGTCGAGCACGCTAAACCCTTATAACTTTGACGCCTCTCACAACAAATACAAAATACATATAAATCTATACAATTGAAACTTGGTACAGATCTTCGAAAAGAAAGCATCAACATAACATAACAAAAAATCAATAATCGAAATGACGTTGCCCGCGAAATTTGAATCAGTAACCTTAGTTTTTGAACACACCTCGTATAGCTTTATAATGTTAAAGAAACGTTGTTTTATTATGCTAACATTCAATAAAAATCAAAATACAATTCTATTTTTAAAAGAACTGCTATATTCTATACTATCTTTATATTATATAAATTTAAAAAATGTTCAAATGTTTCCAAAAACATCTGCAAAAGAAATTAATTTCTTACCATGTTATCAATTCAAATTAAATAGAAAATTTCTAATCAGAAATCAATTGTAATTTAATAAAATTAATAGAGCCAGACTAATGTAGAAAGCATCTATATAAAATTCGCATCAGTCTCGCCTGGATTTCTCAACATATGCATCTATGAAGCACAAGGTTGTCAAGGACAAAAGTGAATCCACTTCTTTCCCTCGGGTCTGACCTCTTTAAATTCATTTATCAATGCAATCTTTACAACTTGTAAACACATGTAATTCTCCCTAAATGAGCAATTTGCTTGTACGTGGGCTTCTCTCCAGCTGCCCAATCTGCGGTCTGTGGTCGTGAGAGAGGAAATCCCAAATCCTTTCTAAATCAGATACCCTCTGCAACTGCACTCGCAGCTCTGTGTAGCACTGCAGCTTGACAATCTCCTCGATTACCGCCGTCCGCAGTGACTGCGCTAATTTCGAACATGATATGCAGAAGGCCACAGTTAAGCACCTTACGACGACGCCTGCTATGGTCGCCAGCGCTGCTGCTTTGCTGCTCAGCTGCTCTGCTGCTACCGAGTTGCAAATCGCCGGCTATCGCTGATAACTCTGGCGACCTCCTATAAATAACCAGGCCAGGCCAGAAGCAGTATCATTCCACACTTGCTCTTGCTTCTGTAAAGAACTCAGCCAAACCCAAAAACCTAACCGAAATGGCCTTCAAGGTAAGTCTCAACTCTGCACAAAGTACAATGGCAACATGTGTGAATTAATGGATTATCTCGCCGATTCGCAGTTTGTCTTCGCACTCGCCTTCGTCGCAGTCGCCAGCGCCGGCTACGTGCCCGCGGCATACCACGCAGCTGCCCCCGCAGTTGCCACCTATGCTGCCCCAGTGGCTGTGGCCCAGAAGGTGGTGGTCAAGTCCGACGAGACCTACGATCCCCATCCCCAGTACCGTTTCTCCTACGGAGTCGATGACCAACTGACCGGCGACAACAAGGCCCAGGTGGAGGAGCGCGATGGTGATGTGGTCCGTGGCGAGTACTCCCTGGTCGATGCCGATGGCTACAAGCGCACCGTCCAGTACACTGCCGACCCCATCAACGGCTTCAACGCTGTGGTCAACCGTGAGCCCCTCGTCAAGGCCGTTGCCGTTGCTCCCGTCGTGAAGACCGTCGCCGCTGCCCCCGTTGCCCACTACGCTGCCCCTGCTCACTACGCCGCTCCGGCTCCAGTTGCCCACTACGCCGCCCCAGCTGTTGTCAAGACCGTCGCTCCAGTTGCTCACTACGCTGCTCCCGCTGTCGTGAAGACTGTTGCCCCTGTTGCCCACTATGCCGCCCCAGCTGCAGTGGCTCACTATGCTGCCCCCGCCGTGGTCAAGACTGTTGCCCCTGCCTACACCAGCTATGCCGCCCCTGCTGCCCACTACACCAGCTACGCCGCTCCTGCCGTCGCCTACCACCACTAAGCCCCTCCTGCTTGTTCCCTACGTATAGAATTGTTGCACCTATAACTGTACATTTATTTATTGACATCCACAATAAAATAATGCTTATATGAGAAACCTAATTGGCAACTTTGTTGGTTAATCAGTTGGCTTCGGTTCGGTTCTGTGACCCTGCTACAGGATACGCTCGAGTCGAACGTGGCCAATTTGGGAGAAACCATTAACCGATTATGCACACACCCTACCATAGCTGGTGCTGGAGCCGATGCCAATTATGTGTTGGGGCGACATTGAAATTCCAAAGTCAAACGGCGATTTCAATTACGGCTCCATTTGTTACACTCGCAGACAATCGCCAATCGGGGAAGTGAACTAATCCCATCAACAAGTATCGAATCAGCGTAGCGCGGCTCTGATTATCTCTGGGCGATTGGAGTGCCCCGACGACGACGACGACGGAACTTCGTATCTCCCGACTGGGAGATTCCGGTTGGTGATTTGCCAAACTATTGCCGGCTGTGGTAGCGGCTTTTCCAATTCCGTTTCGATCATGACGCGGTCTATTTTTAATAGATCGCAAACTGGTTTGGCACTGGCCACGCAGACGCACGTTAGACCCCGGAGATCAGAAGTTCTGATTACCGTTTTGTGTTTGCACAATGAGAATGGGAATGAACCTTTCTCGCGAATAAACAAATTGTGAATTGCGTTCTTTTTGTGCAATTTCTTTGAACATAAAAGATCCAATTAATTGAAACTCAAAAGCGAAAGTCAATCTCGTCATGCGTCGTGTCGAGTCGTGTCATTGAATTCTTCTGGGAAAGGTCTTAGGCTATGATATGTGCGGTAATTACCATGGATGTTCGATCTAAAACTGAACTTGTGAAGGTCGTTCGATAATTATCCCAACTGAGCCTGACCGTTGTTTGATAGCTTTCTCGGGGTATTTGACTTTAACAGAAGTGGGAACTGAACTTGTGAAGGTCGCTAAAAATGAACAGAATAATTGATCTATAATAAATATTACAATTTCACCAGAAAACCTTAGGTAAAGAGAAATTCAATTGAACTTGCGAAGTTCGTTCGATAATTATCCCAACTGAACCTGACCGAAGTTGGTTGATACCTTTCTCGGGGTATTTGACTTTAAAAGAAGTGAGAACTGAACTTATGAAGCTCGTTTTAAATGTACAGGATAGTTGATCTTTATAATATATATTACAATTTCACCGGGAGACCTTAGGTCAGCTATACATTTCGGCCTGAGCAAATATGAAATTCGAAAGCCCTTAGTTTATTTGAGTAATTTTATTGAAATTGTGAAAGTCGTTCGATAACTATTTCAACTAAATTAGGAACTCAACTGGATAGTTGACCTATATATTTTAATATTATAAGAAACCTTGTACCTCTCGGTAACCTACGCAAATCAATATTATAAATCTGTTACTAAATAATGTTTTATTCTAATCGTAAATGGAAATCATTCCAACTCGACAAGGTCGTTTACTTTGCTAGAACTGAAGTTGTGAAGGTCGTTTAAAATGCACAGGATGTTGATCTATATAATATATATTTCAATTTCACCTGCAGACCTTAGGTCAGTTATAAATTTCGGCTCCGTCAAATATGAAAGTCGTTCAAGCTCTAATGGTATTTGAGAAATTCAATTGAACTTGTAAAGGTCGTTCGATATAATTCAATATTATGAGAAAGCTGGTACCTCTAGGTAACCTATCCAAATCAATGTCAGAAACCTGTTAGAGGTACCAACTAATGTCTTATTCTTATTCTAAATGCAAATCATTCAAACTCGACAAGGTCGTTTACTTTGCTAGAACTGAAGTTGTGAAGGTCGTTTGATTTCTATCCTGGGTAAAATAACTAAACTAAAATAACAGCGAACTTACATTGCAAAGGTGGCTAATGATTTATTTACTAAAAATCTTTTAAGTTTAAATTATAACTGTACTTTGAAAATAAATTTATATGTATTTATCCTTTAACTAAATCAAATAATGATATGTACTTTTGGTCTACCTCAACTCAGTTCCTTGCGGCCAAAGATCTCAAACGAAATTCTCTCAAAATGAAATTGCAAGAGCAGCAAAGCATTACATCATTTCGCACAGAGTTAAATCATTAAATGTATAGCTGAGTGTGATGATGTATGTGTGTGTGTGTGTTGGTTTGTTGTGGCATGATTGAGCACTTATGCCGTAAGTCGATAGCGGGAGAAAAGCTTCAACCTCAAAGCTCAAACATTACAAGTCGAGCCAAGAGTCTTGGACAGGGGCCGGTCGATTTTTTTGTCTATGTAGTGTATGTATGAGAATGTTTGTGTGTGTGAGTGTGTGCGTGTGAATGAATAGCTAGTTTTTCAATCATTTTGTAGTGTTTTTTAGGTCATTGCAGTGCGAAAGGGAGGCAAGCTGTGTGTGCGAGTGTTTGAGTGTGTCAAGTGCAATGCTGGCATCGATCAAGTTGTCTTTATTGGGTTACTTACTTACATGAGTCGAGAGTTGGCAACCGATGTCGATTTCCACTCCGATCCCGACCCTACTTCAGCGTCGATCAAAGCCAAGTTGCTCGCCTAAGTCTTTTGTTAGCGGCGTCTTTTCTCCTTCCTCTTTTTCGCGTCTTTCATTCACAACAATGTGCTGGAGCAAGTCGGAGCCGAATGGGTGTGACTCGTGGGTGCAAATCTTGCGGCGATCGTTTGGTAACCATACAAAGGGAGACATGCAAATGAATTAAGACCCAAACTCAAACTCAAAATCAAAATCAAATTATTTTTTGTAAAACTTTACGAAAAAGTGAAAGAAAGGCCAGAAACAATGGATCTCTGGCCAAGGTGGCCTCAACTGAGTTGCGACTATAAATACCAAATGCAATTGCGGGTAGATTATCATTCAAATCACGGTCCTCGACGCAACAAGTACCCAAGCAAGAAACCCTTCATAAACTTCGCAAAATGGCTTTCAAGGTGAGTTCACAAATTCCTTTTGGCGGAGTTCCCTTTACATGATCTTCCTCTTCCCTAACAGTTGCTCACACTCGTCTCGCTTGCCGTCGCCACTGTCTCGGCTGGAATCGTTCAGTTGGAGCAACACGAGCAGCCACAGCTGTACCACACTGCAGCGGCAGCACCACAGCCACAGCATGTGATCTACCAGCAGCCCCACAACATCCACGCCCACGCCCACGGACACGAGGTCTACCCCGATGATCCTCATCCCAAGTACAACTTCGCCTACGATGTGCAGGACGCCGTCTCCGGTGATTCCAAGAGCCAAGTGGAGTCGCGTGATGGCGATGTTGTGCAGGGCGAATACTCCTTGGACGATGCCGATGGCTTCCGTCGCACCGTCAAGTACACGGCCGACTCGGTCAACGGTTTCAATGCCGTCGTGCACCGTGAGCCCCTTGCCCACGCCCACGTCCATGCCCAGCCACACAAGGTCGTTGTCGCTGCACCCGCTCAGTACCACCATGCCGCTCCTGCAGCGTACAGTGCCCCCGCCTATGTGGCACCCACGTATGCTGCACCCACCTATGCTGCCCCAGCTGCCACCTACAATGTGCATCACGAGCACGAGTCCCTGCATCAACAGCAGCAGCACGAGCAGGAGCAGCAGTATGCCGGCTACGAGAGCTCCGCTCCCGCCCTGAGCCACGACGCCCATGACTATTACCACCACTAGAGATGACAGTAGCACCGGCAACAGTATTATATCATCCATTATCCCATTGCCTCCGCGCACTCATCGACATTCATCGACTTAGTTAGTTCCTTAGTGCCTGTTGATTATGTTAGCTCACTTGTAAATACTTGAATACATTTTAAAATGCATATAAAACATGTGTGGATTCATTTTCAATATATATGCTGGGAATAAGAAGAATATGTTGGTTGGTTAACATTGCAATTAGTAAGTATTCTTATATTACTCGATGTTAACTCTGTAACACAATGAACGAATGTTAATTCTTGAGCCGACCTGAATGATCTCTTGCAGAAAGCAATATAACCAGTAAATAAAATATCTCCCTAAGTATTTAAGAAAAGTTTATTTAACTTCATAAGATGTCAAGCAATTCAAAACTCGATCTTCAATCGATCATGAAACACACATGATATAGCAATCTTATTTCGATGACATTTCAGCAAACTTATGATAAGCTCAACAATAGAAGGTCACGGTAATTTTGGTTGCGATACATCGAACACAAAAAGTTGGACAATGATTATATAGCAACCATACAATATGTATAAATATGCTGGTACACTCTTCCTAAATATGTGTACCAAGCTTCAACTGTATAGAATTTTTTGCTTGGGTGTGAGAGGTGTAAAAGTTATGAGTGTTTTGCGTGCTCAACGATTTTTTGCTAAATTTTGACCAAAAGAACCGTCACAAAAGCTGTTGAATGACGTTAACGATGACCTAGATTTACTCAAAAGGGTCATAACTGGCGACGAATAATGATTATATGATTATGATATCGAAACCAAAGCCCGATCGTCCCAATGGAAGAGCCCAGGTGAGCCAAGACCAAAAATATCGTAGCATGCAAAGCAAATCAACAATCGAAAATCATTGCCCGCGAAATTTTAAAAGTCTCCTTTTTGAACACACCTCTAAGCTAAGTAGGATAAACAGATAGGCTACATTGACTCACTGGTCAGTACTGATCAAGAATATATATTCTATTGGGGTAAAAGAGCCTCCAGAAGGTTGTGCAGTGGAAAGTGAGCATTTTAATTTGATTACGATATACATATGCGACTAATTTGTATGACTCGTTGATATTATGCTATTAATATATACATGAACGTATAAATGTGTGCAATTATCAAGCAATTATTAGCAATGAAAATAATAAAACTGCAGAAATAGCTACTTATGTGTGTGTAAAGACCCCCGAAAATTACTTTTATCTGGGGGAATTGCCTAAGGGGCCCATCGCAACAGCCACAGCGCTCAACATGCCCACATTGATAAGGCACGAGTTGACTTCTTACTCAGTAGTCTCATTCCCCTGCACATGTGTAGTAAGTATATTCAAATTCATTTGATTTGATTCGATATACACTCAGATAATCTGTAGAGAACCGGTTTGGCACGCAAAAGTATCCGGTAGCGACAATGGCAAATTGGACTCTTTAGCTCTCATTGTAATGTCGCGTACACGAATTGAATGTCAAGTAGCCCCAGGCCAGATTGGCAGGCAGATCCAGCAAGCCCGGAACCTCGAACCTCGAGTATGACCAATTGCCAGACGGAGCCGATTTGCTCCACATTCCTCAAACAACAAAAAATGTTTGCGCTGCACTCTCTGCTCGAGTCGCAGCGAATCGACTCGGCTCTAAACAATTCGGGTAGACTCGGCTCGGCCTTTCGCTCCCCTTTGTCTCCAATTCGTGTGTGTGTGAGTGCGTGTGTGCGTGTATGATGTTAACCAACCCACAACCTCGGGCATGCACTTGCCAAGAAAGCCATCAGAGAGCACTGTTCGCTTTTCGCTCTATAAATACCCAAGTTGGTCCAGTTTCTAATCATACCACAGTCTTCGCTCCACTCAACAGCACACGCACTCAGGTCGCACACCAAACCCAACAAAATGGCATTCAAGGTACTTGCCACACATGGACCCAGTAGATGCAGTAGTCCTCAAGCCAGATTCTTCCTTTTCTTCTTTCAGTTCATCGCACTCTTCGCTCTGATCGCCGCCGCCAACGCCGGCGTCCTGCCCGCAGCTCAGGTTTACCATGCGGCACCTGCCGTGGCCACCTATGCCGCCCCAGCTGCCGTGGCCCAGCATGTGATCACCAAGGCTGCCGAGGAATACGATCCCCACCCACAGTACAAGTACGCCTACGATGTGCAGGATGCCCTCTCCGGCGACTCCAAGAGCCAGGTGGAGGAGCGCGATGGTGATGTGGTCCGTGGGGAGTACTCGCTGATCGATGCCGATGGCTACAAGCGCACCGTCCAGTACACCGCCGACCCCATTAACGGCTTCAACGCTGTGGTCAACCGTGAGCCCCTCGTCAAGGCCGTTGCCGTTGCTCCCGTCGTGAAGACCGTCGCCGCTGCCCCCGTTGCCCACTACGCTGCCCCAGCAGTGGCCCACTACGCCGCCCCAGCTGTGGTCAAGACAGTGGCTCCAGTTGCCCACTACGCCGCCCCAGCTGTCGCTCACTATGCTGCCCCGGCTGTGGTCAAGACCGTTGCCCCAGCGTACGCCAGCTATGCCGCCCCAGCCGTCCATGTGGCCCACCACTACTAAATGCCATTTTGTTACTTGTGCCGACTGAAACTGATTGCAAATCCACTTGCCAAGTCAAGTCCCAATAAATTATGATAATTCGTTAATCCTTAAATTTGGAGTTTCACTTTTCCTCTTCTCTGATACAAGGTGCTTAGGTCATAAGAGATCTTTCGTCGGGGTCTTACTTTCTTATTCAGGCCATGCAGCTATAATTTATTCCGTTCCGAGTGACTTAGATCTTCTCTCATTAACCTATTGTTTTGCTTCTGATATATGCAATAGGTCAATTACAAATTAAATTAGAAGTAAAGCTAAAGGTTATAAGGTTTAGGGAATGGGGTTTATAGGATTTTAATCTAATCTTAATATTATTTAATTAATAAAAAATTAAGTTCTTTTAAATGTACTTTTAATTACTAGTTTCCCTTTGAAAATAAGATTATCATCCAGTGTACGAAGCTTGAGTACTTTATATTTGCGAAAAGTTTGGAATAAGACAGCATAGAACAAGATTTTAAAGAATTATTAGGTTGCCGCATGTATCTTCGTCCAGTTTTGAAAACACTTAGCTGCAGTAATTGGGAAGGAATGGTAAGATTCGAACTACGTATTGAAACCTTTACACCAAATATGACAATATTATCCAATAATTGACACATTATTCAACTTATTCCACAGACAGATACCATGATGCTACAAAATTCTGTCATGTCTGCCACGCCTCCTACTTAATTTAACCTAAATTGCCACGTGCTCAGCAAACTCTTTTTGTCAATTCACAACTATTGAGGGCTATTTATTCACTAAGTTCACGTTTTCATTGAGGTTCCTCATTAAGATTAGCTAATTTCCCCATGCTGATTGTTGGGAAGTGTAACAAAGAAATAAATTCAATTTAAATTCCAACGTCGAACCTCAATGTCGCATTAAGGGGGTCAACCTGTGTAAAAGCGGTATTTCGAACGCTTTTTTTGGGAATTTTTATTAGGATAAATAATTTCAGTACAAGAATAAGTTTAATGTTATTTTAAAGGTTTATGATTTTATTATAACTGTAAATTTTTTCAAAAGTGTAAACCGAAGGCTAATATTTATTGATGCCATTTAAAGTGACGTCCTCAAAAAAAAAATACCGAAATTGCGTGCAAGATTCCGCACGAACCACTCATCTGAAACACAAAAAGTAAAAAGATTTTTATTTGTGTTTATGTTGTCGAGGTACTGACGTAGGATTTTGTTGAAATTCAAAAAATTGAATAAATGGCAGTAGATTTCATAAAAAATGATCATTTTTTTGCTTTTTTTCGATAAAAAAAGGCTGTAAAAATAAAAAAAAAAAAGATATCGGAAAACCCCTACGTGGGTACCTTCATTTATCTCTGTTTATGGTTCTGTCAAAATTTCAAGTTGATCTGATGAGTAGATAATCTTGAATCCTGCACGCAAATTGCAAAAACATGGTTTCGAGAAAAACGCGTTTAAAGTTTTGAGGCAACAGAACTTTGTAGTCTAGACTGTCGCATTCAGCGCCCTGTCACGTTTGAAATAAGTCGAATTCGGGAAAAATATTTTAGGACATCATTTTTCACATCTTGAAGATGCAAGAAAAGTCAAAAAATAAAAATCGATTTTTCGAAAATTGTACACAGGTTGACCCCCTTAAATAAACCAAATTCAGTTGGCAACAGGCTAATAATGCATTCCATATCCAAATCGAAAGTCTCGAGATGAGCTTTAAACATATTTATTCTCCATCTACATCTTTAAACAATAACAGATCAGCAAGCTGTAACAATCCTAATGATGGTAGGCAACGGCAGGGGCGGCATAGCTGGTGTAGTGAGCAGCTGGGGCAGCATAGTGGGCAACTGGAGCGACAGTCTTGACCACAGCTGGGGCGGCATAGTGAGCCACTGCGGGTGCAGCGTAGTGGGCAACGGGGGCAGCGGCGACGGTCTTCACGACGGGAGCAACGGCAACGGCCTTGACGAGGGGCTCACGGTTGACCACAGCGTTGAAGCCGTTGATGGGGTCGGCGGTGTACTGGACGGTGCGCTTGTAGCCATCGGCATCGATCAGCGAGTACTCGCCACGGACCACATCACCATCGCGCTCCTCCACCTGGCTCTTGGAGTCGCCGGAGAGGGCATCCTGCACATCGTAGGCGTACTTGTACTGGGGGTGGGGATCGTATTCCTCGGCAGCCTTGGTGATCACATGCTGCGCCACGGCAGCTGGGGCGGCATAGGTGGCCACGGCAGGTGTCGCATGGTAAACCTGGGCTGCGGGCAGGACGCCGGCGCTGGCGGCGGCGATCAGAGCGAAGAGTGCGACAAACTGAATGAGCGAAAGAGATTCATATTGTCAAATTTGGTTTACCCAAAGATCTACAGCAGGAACATACCTTGAATGCCATTGCGTCTTGTTTGGGTTGTGGATTGGGTTGGGGTTATTGCTGAGAGCAGAGAGCGAGTTGAACTGTGGCTGCTGTTGCTGCTCTAGCGCTTATATAGAGCGAGCTATCTACTGCCGAATCGGGCCAAGCTCTGCGTGGCCGAAGTCGCGTAATTAGTGCAATTCATTTGCTTCGTTTATGCTAAATGTGTGTGGAAAATGTATGTAGCATTGAGGTCGAACTCACACACTCACAAAGGTATCTTACAGCAATGAATACGGTATCGTATGTCTTTTCTATTATCATGCTTTATTGCCCATTAAGCATAAAGCAAAGGGTATCTAAGAATTGTCTAAAGGTAACAAAAGTAATCTGATTGATGGAACTTGTATTTTATATAGTTAGTCTATCTGCATGGTACAGATACGTAATTATAAAGCTTACATTTGTATACATCTAAATATCTAACTTATATATCTATCTATCATTCTGTCTGTAAGATATACATATGGTATAAGTTTATGTCTAACCTTCTTTCTATTTACTTATTCATCTGAATATCTATTAAAGAAAATTCTTTAATTTTCTTCTTTTTATTTTTTTACAGGGTACCTCGAAGTCACATACTCGTTTAAAGCTCGAGTTTTACTCGTTTTTCTGTGTTGTCATTCAAATAAATTTAATTATTTTGGGGGTGCGAAACAGGTTGTTTCTTGAGGCTGCATTCAAATGCAGTAATATATCCAACAACATAATGCCCAAGACAAGCGTAATCCGTGACGGATTGGCCTCTTAAAGAGATACATATATGTATGTACCCATGTTATACCATGATATCAATACTGTATAAGGCTAACTGTAACAGCACGTGATAGCACGAAATGAAAACGTCTAAATGAACTAAGGAAATTAACTGACATTAGAACTTGCAGTCCCTCATGTGGGGACTGATCCTCGGTAGAGGATATTCTGTAGCATCAAATCATTTAAGTACCCTATAGCTACTATTTGAGCCAAAAACCCTATTTGCTATTTTGAAAACATCAGATTCAAATACCAAATCTTTTGTTATAATATAATATATTTTCAAAATTTCATTAAACTCGAGAACCTTTCACAGGCTAAACAAACGATCTGACTAAATAGGGAAAGTATGAAACTCTCTAACATTATCCAAGATACTTGAACTGAGCTTCACTAATTTAATTTTTATCACGTTCATCAATATATTTCAAATATTTTATAGTAACCATTCGTCAATTAATACGATTTGAATACAAAATATATATTTTAAGTATTTCACCAATAACTAGAATTATTTTAACCCCACAAATGCTAGAACAATTATATGATTTATTTAAACTGTTAATATGATTCTTATTTCTGTAGTTGGCACTGAAATAATCAGTAAGAGGAATGAGAGAAACTTTTTACCAAAGTTAACATTTCTTTCTGGTTGTTACAAATAAGAAATTCGAAATAAACCAATGCGCGCAATGAAATTATAAACATTTATAACTAGTTGACTATTAAATTTCATATTCAGTGCGCAAATCCGATCGAAATTCCGTGCGATATTCGATAATTCGCACACCATTTATTGCAAATCGACTTAAGCAATTACTGTAAACTGTAAGAAAGGCAAAAGCTAAATAATATGTGTGTAAAATAATATATTTAATATATAGTATATAGTGACTCGTAAGTATCAAATATTCATCATGAGTTTTTAATGATAGATTCCGATTCGAACTGGGACTGTCGTCGGCCTGGAGAATCGAAGAACGCACGTGACCGTTTTACGAATTCACGATTGGAACCGTTGGAACTGTTGGAACTGTTTTGTCGTAATGCACTTTCGATAGCCAGCCCTTGTGGTGGCCGTCGCGGGACTGCGGAGTGCCGAAAATGAATTCCAATTAGGTGTCATCAATGTCATCGCGTCGACTATATAACCAATTGCCCAGCACTTGGTCAGACATTCAGTGTTTAGCTTTGGCTTTGTGCAGCACAAGTTAACTAATCCCATCAAATCCCATCGCAATGGCTTACAAGGTACGCAGCAGGATCTGGTTGACCCACGGATTACACTAGGATATAGATTTACGATGCTAATAAGCTGATTCATCCCTTGCAGATTGTCTTCGCTCTGGCTTTGTTCGCCGTCGCCCATGGCGCTGTGCTGAGGACTGTGGCGCCGCTGGCCGTGGCACCTGCCCCAGTGCTGGCCAAGCAGGTCGAGCTGGAGGAGGTCGATCCTCATCCCCAGTACACGTACAGCTACGACGTACAGGATACACTCTCCGGCGATTCCAAGGGTCATGTGGAGGAGCGTGATGGTGATGTGGTCCGTGGCGAGTACTCCCTCATCGATGCCGATGGTTTCAAGCGCACTGTGACCTACACCGCCGACTCCATCAATGGATTCAACGCTGTTGTTCGCCGTGAACCACTCGTCGCTGTAGCTGAGCCAGTCATCAAGGCTGCCGCTCCCGTTGCCGTGTCTGCACCCCTCGTCCGTTCGGCTCCCGTTGCTCTGGCAGCTCCCGTCGTCCGCTCTGCTCCCGTCGTTGCCGCCCCTCTTGTCCGTTCCGCGCCTCTGGCGGTCGCTGCTCCCATAGTCCGCTCGGCTCCTTTGGCGCTCGCTGCTCCCGCCATTGCTGCCCCACTCAGATACACCGCACCCGCCTATGCCGTGAGGAACTTGTAAAGTGCTAACTCGCTCTGATGGCTCTCCTATGTTGATTGTTCAGTTCCATGATTTTGCAAATATATGTGATTGTTTTTAAAGACGTTTCGTTGTGCAACTTATTTGACTTATTACAAAATACATCACCAGTAAAAGACCTTACCAGGTATAACTAGCATATGCTTGATCAGCATTGAAGATTTACTAAGCACTTAGCACAATATGAATATATGTCTGTCAGTCCGGATGTCCGGATGTTCAGATGAACACACAGATCTCAGCTTATTTAAAAGCTATAGACACCAAATTTGGCATGAAGGTTTCTGTTTACCTGGCGCAGAAGAAGTTTATTTCAAACGTTAGGTGCCACGCCCTCGCAAATCCATAATTTTATTTTTTAAGCTTATTTGTTAGCGACATATTAAAGATAAAACATTCTGACTAAGACCATACTTAGCTAATTATAGTACCAACATAAGAACGCGACTCTGTCGATCCCATAAATTGTTAAAGATAATCGCATCAAGGTGAAATTGTGAAAGCGCCCAAAAATCGCCAATGGCCTGCGGTCAAACAGCAGCAGCGGCAGCTCCGAGAGGGTGTGGTGCCAGCACATGTGTGACTGTGACTGCGAGTACCTGTATGTGTGGCCATGTATCATTGTGTGTGGGTGCGGAGGTGTGTAGGGGGGGCAGCACTTACCTATGACACTAATCTGCACACATTTACATACAACGTGCTGCGACACGTTGCTGTTGCATAAACCAATCCGCCCTAACTGCCTCCGCACCGCGTAATTGCCCCGCTTCAGGTCGATAAATAAGCCAAAAAAAAGCCAAAATACAAGTGACAAAAATCTATTGTGCAAAGGCGAAAAAATCAAAGCCAAATAAAAAATAATTTCAATTTCATTTTGGCCAGTTACAACTTGCGGGTATAAAACGACGTGGTCCACGCTCTGCAAATCATTCCACAGCTTCTCTTTGCCTTCGCTGCAGTATTTGGATACCTTTGCCAAGCCAAACCCAGTCGCCATGGCCTTCCAGGTGAGTTCAGCACGAATCTTTTGTGAATCCTTTAACTGACAATCCTTTGCACTCTCTCTCTTTCAGTTCTTTGCCATCCTTGCTCTCGTGGCCGCCGTCAGCGCCGGCGTGGTGCCCGTCCAACAGGTATACCACGCAGCAGCTCCTGCCGTCGCCTATGCCCATGCTCCAGTGGCTGTGGCCCACGCACCTGTGGCTGTGGCCCATGCTCACCCAGTGCTGGCCAAGCACGACGATGAATACGATCCCCATCCCCAGTACAAGTTCGGCTACGATGTGCAGGATGCCCTCTCCGGCGACTCCAAGAGCCAGGTGGAGGAGCGCGATGGTGATGTCGTTCGTGGCGAGTACTCGCTGATCGATGCCGATGGCTACAAGCGCACCGTCCAGTACACCTCGGACCCTGAGAACGGCTTCAACGCTGTGGTCAACCGTGTGCCCCTCGAACATCATGTGGTCAAGACTGTGGCCGCTGCTCCCGTTGCCGTCCATGCTGCCCCCTTGTCCGTTGGCTACCACCATTAAGGATGCTACCTGGCCATGTTTGACTTTGTTCTTAAGTTGAATAAATTGTTGCATATTTCTAAGCTTCTAAAAGGGGTTTGTTTTTATTATACATTGGGCTTACAGGACCTCATTGTAAATAATGTCAGCTTATTTTATTTTAACTAATATTATAAATAGTACACATTCCTAACATTTATTTAAATAACCCTCAATACCAACACTGTAAATATGTAGTTTGAAGTGCTCAAGTAATCACTAAAGTAAAGCACTTATATATTTTTTCTCCTCTTCTCATCTTTGTTATGTCACTCTGCCTCTCTCTCTCTTTCTTTCCCTCTCTTTCTATCTTCCCACATTTCTCTCTCTCTGTCTTTCCATCTCTGTCTATATCTTACCTACATATACCCCTTCCATGCATTGCTGCTCTTTTCTTCCACATAGTTAATTCATTTATTCATTCAATTTCTATCAATATCCATCTCTCCATCTCTTTCTCTCTCTATTTATCTATCTCACTTAGCTATATCTCTTCAACGTATTGAAGTTCTTTTCTTCTGGTTCATTCATTCCATATCTCTCGATTTCCATCTCTCCATCTTTTTACCTCTCTATTTTTCTATCTTTCCTTATCTCGCTTGATGCCTTTTCTTATCTAACAATCTCTATCTTCTATACTTCCTCTTTCTAGGATTAACTCAAAATCTTAACCAGCCACCAACCATATAGCACACCCAACTTGCTCCTTACACAACCTATTCCCCTCTCCCTGCAACTAAATCACGTACTCCACGCACAATTCACAACTCAATTATGGCATCTGGCATCGCATCGGATGGGATATTATGAGGGGCCCCGATGGCGGGCAGCATATACTTTAAATCAATTTCTGACAGCAGCTGACGCAGATTGCACGCTTTCCAGCTCATTACGGTAAGTCGTACAGCCCACATCGCTTATTTACCACCTGCCCTGGTACCAGGTACCCCTTCCCACTCCCCTTACCATTCCCCTTTCCACTCCCCTTACCATTTCCACTTCCATTTCCATTTGCAGCAATCAGCGCAAATTGATGCGATCGAGACCAAAACAAGTTAAGGTCAAGTCAATTTTGGTCGCGGCCCTTTCGCCAAATGCAACCACCTCCCTCTCTCCCCCGCTCTACATTGAGTCAACACTTCAGAGAATGATTTACGCGATGATATTGTTGTGCAGCGATTCCATTGTCTTATCGTCAAGATAGCGACTCAGTGATACCAAGGGATTGGAAGCCTCTGCGAACGCCTAACTATGCCAAGGTACCTGGTCGCCTCCCTGTCTGCTTGCTCCCATGTCTGTCCGCCCTCTGTCTCCCCCCCTCCGTCTGACCTCCAGTTTGCAGCTGCAGTCAACAGGCAAAACGGTCTCGAGTGTTAAGGTCAAAGTCAGGTTTCGTGGTTAATTACCACAAGCTGCTGTTGCAGTAGCCGATGACAAGTTCGTGTCTTGCGTCGTTCCCATGTTAAGCCTGTCGCACACACACACGTACACATACATATATAGACTACTTAAGGCAGTAGCAGATCGTAAAGTAAAGCACAGTCGAATTGCTTCCACAGCAATTACAATTACAGTTGCAATTACATGCACAATTACAGTTACGATCTACTATGCCAGTCAGCTTAGCTTGGCAACCCGGTCGAGGTGTTCACTCTTAACTGGCCCGTCCGTGTACCTGGCCCAAAAACCCACAAGGCGATAGTTACAACAACAACCACAACAGTAACAACAAAGCGCAATGCGCGTTAAACCCAACACGCTTAAGGCGTGTTCACACTACCAAATACGGTAGAGCCACAAATTGAAGACCAAGTGACCAAGAGGTGACACAAAATACTCTATCTGGAATTACTTTCTGAATACAAACATTATTAACTTATAAATTGTTACATTTAATTTTATTAAAAAATGTTATTTGGTATTACCATTATTTGACAATTGCGCTGATATATTACTATTATCATGTCTTCTGATTAATTAAAAAAAAAATAAATCGAAAATTGTTTAAGATATTCTTGTCAATAAAATTTAGAATGTAATTTACCATTTTACATTTATATATGGCGACTTAATGATATATAGTGTAAAAGAAATATAACAGGCCAAAGAAGGCGTGGCAGACCCCACAAACTAAATTTTTTCTGAATAAGCCGAGTCGATATAGCCATGCCCATCGCTCCGTCTGTGAGATCTCAGATACTTTAAGGGCTACCAAATTTTTTGTCATTATTTGTTATTATTGCACGCAGATCAAGTTTATTTTAGATTTTAAGCACGGCCCCGTATATCGAAAAAATCGAGTTCCAAGCTTAATTTGAATACAAGACAGTTCACTTTTTGTAAACGATAACCATGAACACCCTAATAATTTCTGTAAATTTGGTTGCGATCGGAAAATTAAGATAGAAGTTATTTAAATATTCTAAATATGTTCTGATTTCGAAGCACGTTCCTATAACTATGCAACACAAAATACGCAAAATATACAATATAAATTATATATTGAAGAAATCATTTTGATCTAAATTAGTTCCAATACATTATAGATAACATACAAAGTCAATCATTCTAAGAAAAAGTTATGAATTCATTATAAAGATGGCTGGTAATGGAGATTTATGTTCGCCAAGGGTAAAATATATTTTATAGGTCGCATTACATATACCCCAATGTATTATATAATAAATAATTCCTTCTGAATTGTGTTGTTGCGTAATTTCAAATAAATCCTCTTTAGTTCTTATAATTTAATCCAATTCAATCGGCGTTTCTTCATTGGTTTCTAGTCTGAACACAACTTTCGATTACCATTTACCGCTTTGTCCACTCTGCCTTGCTGTGCCTCGTTCTCGGTCAATTCAACCTTTTTTTAGTGCACTTGTTGCCTCCTCACGTACGTCGAATCCGCACGTGAATCATATGTGAATGTTTCCATTTACATTTACATTGTTTTGCTTAGCTGTTCCCCTGTTTATTTTCGCGGCTCGTTTGGTAACTTTGTTTTTTTGCGTGGTTCTTTCTTCTGTTCGACGACCTTGAAACAGGTTTTTGGAGTAGACAGAGGGAAAGTCAAATTACTTTGTGCATGTAATGTTTTTTAATTTCCTTTGAAGGGTTACCAAAGATTGCAGTAGGTCTGAAAGGAAAAGGTTGCAGAACTGTAAAGTGTGCTGCTATTCAAGGAATTTAAACTCTCTTGCTTATTTACAGAGATTTTTAGAATACTGATGAAACCTCAGCTCAGTGAATTATAATATCCCAAAGTATTTCCCCTTTCACAGTTAAAAGAAATGCTGCTTCTATGACATCAAAATCCTTTATTTAGTAACAACTAACGGCAATTATCAGGTCGGGCAGCACCTATTGAGGGTGTTCTCTAATAGGCGTACGAGATAAGAGGCGAAGCGAACTGGGTCTTGACGATGGCTGGGCCGGCGGCGACCAGAGGAGCGGCCTTCACAATGGGTGCTGGGGCAGCAGCGACAACTGGAGCTGGGGCAGCGGCGTAGGTGAAGGGAGCGGCAGCCAGGGGAGCAGCGGCCAGAGGAGCTGCACGGACAACTGGTGCTGGAGCGGCAACAACAGCGGGGGCAGCAACGGCGGCAACAAGGGGCTCACGGCGGACAACAGCGTTGAAACCGTTGATGGGGTCGGCGGTGTAGTCCACAATGCGACGGTAGCCATCGGCGTCGTTCAGCGAGTATTGGCCCTGGACAATGTCGCCGTCACGGGTCTCCACCTGAGTCTTGTCGTCGCCGGAGAGCGCATCCTTAACATCATATCCATAGGTGTACTGGGGATGAGGGTCGTATTCCTCCACCTGGGCGACGGCGGCCAGGGGCGCGGCAACTGGCACGACACCAGCGCGGGCCACGGCGATGCAAGCGGCAGCGAAGAGGATGGTGAACTGCAAGTAGAGACGAAGACGATAAGCACACGATAAAGAAGACACGTTTCACTCGATGACAGCAGGAACTCAGGTTCCCGAGCACATTCGCGATGCGCAATAATTGTAAGTAGAATTCTTATTCTTGGTTGATGGTCTTACTTTGAATGCCATTGTTGGATTGCTCGGGGGTTGCTCTAGATACCGTAATTGGAATTGAACTGATTTGACAAGAGTCCAACTGGGGCTTTTATACCCCGACATGCCAGACGAGGCGCACTGTGCCCGAATTCGTAACCAAATGCGACGAGCAGCTTGCGTCACAAAGTGTTGGCGACAATACGAAAATACGTACGAGTACTAAAAAAATACCAGACTAGAAGAAGCAACGTGAAGCACAAGGCACGAAGGCGAGGGAAGGTGGTGGGGGAGGAGGTGCAGCTGGAAGGTGGAAGGTGGGAGGAGACATTCAAGCACATTATTAACCAAGGCTAAGCGCACGAGTGACAAAGGCAACACTAACAACAGCAACAACAACACACTGTCCGACAAGGCAAGGCATAATGCCTTCTTGATTGAATTGAACGCACTCGAGCCGAATTAATATTGGCCTCAGATACTCAGAAGTCGCATGCGACGAGCCACTAAATCGATGCGATTGCTCGTTTGTTTTCGCTTTCGAAAAGTACACACACACACATACACCTGTACACACACACACTAACACTCGCACACAGTCAGCAATATTAATAATATCGTATGCAGCGCATGCGCAAATGCATAACCAACGGTTTTTCAAATTGACTGCGCAGCTTGCTCTGCACTTGCACTCACGCACACACACTGGCACACACACACGCACACACAGACAGTCAGCATACCAGTCTGTTGTCCCCCACCAGTAGCGACCTTAAAAATTTATTAGGTGCCAGCGATCCATTTGAGCTCTAATTGGATTCCGAGTACCTTTTTGTTTCGTTTCGTTTTGTTCGCTTCGAACTTCCGAGCCGCGTACAAGTCCAAGTCGTAGAAGGGAAGGAGGGAGGTGGCAGCTTACATAAGACTTTTCAATTAGCCGCACAAAGGTTTAATTTCATCTATTTCACGGCTATTAAAGTCCACTAGCCAGACCTATAGGAAGTACCCTAAGTCACGCCTCAAAGGGATTTCATACCTATTAAAAGTCAACTTTGGTGCGCGACAATTTCAGTTTGTTCATCAAAACAGGAACTTAATACTTGAATTAAATATGCTACAAATACAGTTTATGTATATAAAATAAATGTAAATAAATTGTAAATGTTGTTATTTGTTTTTTATAATGGGGCTCTAAGTTTCCTGTATAGCTCATACAGTACCTAAACTTTTATCAAACTTTTTATACTTTGTGTGGTGTAGGGAAATCTAATATTTACCATATATGTAAAATATTGTTTACGTGTACACTGATTTGTTTATTCCAATTCAAAGCAAGGGTTTAAAATTATTAATTATTATTGTGCCGCTGCATTTTTTACAAGTAATGCGCGAAGAGACTGTTTAACATGTGCTTAAAGTTTGACTTAACAGCTGCCAGCATGAGCCTTAACAGCTGCTTAGCATTAGACTTAACAGCTGCTTAGAACATTGATTCGAACAGCTGATTCTAATCGTATGGCACCCTTGCGCGTTTAGATCTGCCGCGAATAAATATAAATCAACAAAAGAGTATCAAGAACGAACTTCGAGCTCTTTTATAGGTTATAAAACATATTCAAATTTATTATTCATTTCATTTATAAGCAACAGTACACATTTTTCATTACAATTTCAGATTTTCGCCGCCTATTACCCCCCTCTTCAGTGTTGGTAAACGTATGAAATGGTTGGTTGATGCGCCGCATGCAAAGAGGATTTCAACAGCGCCGGCACGTGGTGATGGTGGGCGACAATTGCAGGCTGCACAGCTGCCGTGTGGTGAACAACATGGGCCACTGGCGCGTGGTGTATTAATGTGGTGGGCGTGGCAATACTTCTTAGCACCACAGCCGGCTGCACGACACGCACTGGCTGCAGTTTGGGCTGCAGTTTGGGCAGCAGCAGCGTTGCCTTGGGTTTCTTGGGCAACATCGCAACTGGAGCTGCAGCTGCTGGTCGAGGGGCGGCAACGGCGTTTAGTGGTTCACGTCGCACCACAGCGCTGAAGCCGCGCTCGCCGTCGGCGGTGTAGTCCACAATGCGGCGATAGCCATCGGCATCGTTTAGCGAGTACTGACCCTGCACCTGATCGCCGTCGCGCGTCTCCTGCTGTGACTTGACATCGCCGCTCAGTGCATCCTGCACATCATACGCAAAGGAATAGCGCGGATGAGCATCGAAGGTGTCTGCAGATTTGCTCTCCTTTCCGGGCAGCAAGCCCCCGCTGGCCAGAGCAAAGCAGGCAACCAATAGAAATCCCTTAATAAGATGTCAAATGTTAATCAGAATCAATTTTCATCGTCCAACTCCTGTTCTCACCTTGCACAACATGACTGAGATGATGCTGACTTGGTACTTGATAGGCTCCTCAGCCCGACAGACCCTTTATATAGGCCAACGGACGAGCATTAACCCAATGCCACACTTGTTACCACTCACTCTACCTGTTCCTGTGATGTTCCCTGTCCCTGTCCCTGTGGCAAGGTCAGACGCCAGCCAGACCTCCAACCTCGCGCTAATTGGACCAGACTGAAACCATTCCAACGAGTTTATCATCCATCGACAGGTTTCTGATCGTCGATCGTCGTCTGATCGTCCCGTAATTGCCTGAACTGGCTGCCATGTAAAAGTATGCGAAGCTGTCACCCGAAAACACGAATGTTCACTCTCGTAATACACATAACACACACATTATAATGTGCAATCCGACAGACATAAGCATCAACTTTGTAATTCACACCATTTTAATATTAGTTTGCTCTCATTTGTGAAAATCCAAATATGTATATATTTTTATCTACTGCCCCTTAAACAGTTCTGCCAACTAGGCTTTTTTGCACACTACTCTTGATTCTTCAAATTAGCTTTTTTAATGCCTAAAGAAAGTGGTCACCCTTTTTTGTTTTGGCGTGCATTGAAATCGTCTCATCGAAGTGCACTTCAGTGCAAGCAGTTCAAGCTGTGAGCTGCTTACTAAGCATAACTCTGTTCGCGCTATACAAACATTCAAAATTTTCTGTTGCATACTTTTGTACAGCAAATTAATTGATTTAACAGTGAAATGTTAAAAGTCTTGTCTCCCTCACCTGAGGCGCCATTGATGGCGGGTTTCTTCTTAAAAATGTGAATAATGTGCGGAAATCTTCGAAAAACAAAAAACGAGCAGATTAAAAAATAACATGTCCGTTGTTTAAAATGTTACCCTGTAAATGTTTACTTTCTGAATTTAGATATGTGAGTAAAATGCTTGGTCTGCTATAATGCAAGACTTCAAACATTAATGCAAACTGATAGAATCCAGACAAACAGGCGGACACGTCTTCATATTTGCCAAAGTAGCATCAAGCCAATTTTGGCTAGCTTTACTGGGGAACATCTTTACAGTTAATACAATTAATAACATAAGTAAAAACAAGCTAATTTCTTCATACACAGTGGATTAAAACGGATTTCATGTTTTTCACTGTACACTTTATAAAATTGAACTTGGCTTCATGGGCGCCAACAATTCACAATTATTTAAGGAGTTCATTGATTTGAATTCATATGTATGTTTAGTACTTACACATGGTATATATATTAAATTTGAAAAACACATCAACTTTTTCCACAATTTATAAAATGCACACACACCCACATATGTATGCCTGAATAGGTGAAAAGTATTACACAATTCTCTCTGTCAACGCCTGCACTTTCCCATTTATTGAGTTTTCTATGCGGCAATTGAGATTGCACGCAGCAATCAGAGAAACCTTTTTGTCTTCGGTTAGCATCTGCACAAATTTGGCAACTGATTTTGTTTAACTGCAGTATTGCTCGTAGCACATGGAGTTTTCCTTGTCCCCTCCCCTCCCCCTACCTGGTGCAGTTGTCGTCGGGTCTGTCAGGGTATTCTCTACCCTCTATGGAGGGTTGCGGGCTCTTCTCCCAATGGCTTGGCATACTTCATCTTCTCCGCTGTCATTGGCTGGCGATGTTTGCGCAACGGATAACAGCAGCTGCTCAGCTCAGCTAGTTGTCTCGCTCACACGTTATCCGCGCGCAAAATGAATGAAACACACTGAGAAGGTTCTTTCCTCTTTAAAGTAGAGCCGGCATTACGCGACTCTTTCGCACTGTGAAACCTTTGCATAAATTTGCATTGCAATGAGCCAAGGTCGTTGGCATGTTTATAGAGCGTGTTAACGTTGTAATGACTAAGTAAAGACGTGTTCTCTGATAGCCGAATGGAATTGGTTCGTTTTGAATGCGATTTTTTTTTATAACACTTGAATAACGTATTTTCAAAGAGAGATAATTTATTTATTTTCCTTTAAGTTTTTAAATAACCCGACCTAAAATTATATTATGGTAAAATAAAATAAACGTTTTGTGTAATTTTTAAAGATATTGCCAGCGATCCTGCCTAAAATAGGTTTAAAATGTATAATAAATTTAAAATTTAAAAAAAAAGAAAGAAGCAAAGGAAAATCTATTATGTATATACCATAATATACTCTTTAAATATAATCAAAATCAGATCATAACAATCCTGAAGCTTTTATATAATAGAAACAATCAGTAGAGGAACTACCATCCAATAGTTTTTCACGATCGAGCATCATATTTTAAAAACTAAATATCATTTACGTAAATTTATAATGAAATACATATAAATTCTGCTAATACATTCACTAGACGGAACTTTACCTTTCTTTTATGTTCTGTTTCTAGTATTTGACGTGGTAATAGCTTTTAAAAAGCAAGTTCTTGTTCGCAGAAACACGAATATCGCGATAAACAACCATTTTGCAGTGCAGCGATAAGATAAAGAAACGTTACTTATAGAAAATTGACTGTCATGGGTGCCGAGCGAAGTACCTTGTACTATATATGCTCATGTACTACCTGCAGAATAATTGACTCTTTCATTATATTGCAAATCATCTATGCAGAAGCGAATGTAGGTCACCTACTTGGTCTTTATCATATTTCATGATCTCATGTGCACCAGGTGAACTAGTTCTTCCCGACTAATTAGGAATGCTGGCACCTCCGCAGGAACTCTGTCTATCAATCAAGCTGTAAAAAGACTCTAAAGTGCAGACTGTGGTCTGCTCCAGGAGACTTTTGACTTGTGATGAATTCACACAATAAGCTTAAAATCATATTAATAATGGTAAACATTGAGGACGTCTGGCTGAGTGACTGACTGACCCTCTGCTGGTAATTATGTATTCAATTACAGGGTGTAGCCGCGGGCTTAGCCCAGTTAGCATTTTGGCGACAGGCTCCAACGATGTGGACGACTGCGTCGACGTCTCTGTCTCGGTCTCCGTCTCAGTCGTCGTAGTCGTCACTGTCTGTCAGTGCAACAGGTAAGAGGCAGCAGTTAACAGTTGGATCTGATAAGTACACACACTTAATTAATCATTACAGAAGCAGCCCCCACTTCCCCTCAAAAAAATGGCACAAATATCGATTTACCCAAAAATTACAAACTACAAAAAAGACCGCCAAGTAGCCCCCGGACTGGGAACTTGTCCGACTCCGCGCTGTGACAGTCGGCGCCAGGCAATCCATCAATTTGTGCAGCGCCAATTACGACTGTTACCGTTACTCGTCACGTCTCCCGCACCCTCACCCTCGCCCGCTGTTACAACATGTAACCCACTGGCGCCCCAAGTACGTGAAGAACTGGCGTCACTTTTGGTCACTTTACTTGCCAACGATTCTAATTAGCCTGGACGACAGAACAGTCGAATCACTCGATCGTCGTCGTCGTCGACGTCTGACCATCGACGCCTTCTAAAGTACCCATCAAATCCATATGTCAAACTTCCGACGGCCTTAAAAGCACTCGCAGACACCTTAATGATGTCAGTAACGAGTTGTGAACTGTGATTACAGTTACCTCCACCCCTAACCGATTACTTTATAAAATTTGACTATAAAGTTTTTGGAAACTTAGGTGGAAGGAGGCACAAATTGTGAATTTGCGAATATTAAATCAATATAAACAATTTAGTAATTGTTTATTATGCCTACTAATTGCAAAACGTATCAATTAGCAATCCATCCACATTACTTTCTATATAAAACACACATATCTACCTCGCTTTATCTGAGCAATTTGTGACTTTCAAGTTCCTTAATTGCTTTGCATACTAAATAATTCATTCAACAAAAGCAAGCTAGACAATATTATCGACAAATGATGATAAACATTTCAGAATATATATGTACATACTTATATGGCATATCTTGGATTGATTATTATTAGTTAGTGCCACTGGAACAATTAGCCCAATTAACATAGAGTGCTGCGGTTAATGGAGGTGAGAATGTTATTTTTTTATTGAAGGAAAGTTGAAGAAATATAAGATTGCGATAGATATATAATACACATATAAGTATATATATTTTCCCTCTACTATAAGCATTTTGAAGTAACAAATTAATTTATGTTTTAATAATATATCTAAATAGAAGAGGTTGACCTCAATTCAGTTGTTTAAAGAAATATAAAGCTGACGAATACATAATGAAATGTATATAAAACAATTTAAGAAATTTCTTAAGTATATGACATAATATATCGATTATTATAACGATCTATAAAAGTTAATATGATAACAGTATTTATTGTATATATTTATGTAGTTAACTATATATTATCATATCATATTTATTTTGCGAACAAAGTCCAAAACTTTTCTTTAACTTCAACAACAGGCAGATAACACAATAAACTCATCCACACACGCACACATAGACACATATGTATGTACACGTGTATATAGTGATATGGCGGGGATTCGGGATCATTGGAGAAGTGAAGCTGGAGATGAAAACACACACATCCTGTTGGTATTAATTGCTGCTGTCCGAAAATATAACGAATCACCTTCGAGACCCAAAAAGGACGAGGACGTGGACGAGGACAGTGCAACAACTCAATATAAGCTGCTGTTGTTGTTGGGAATAGAAAAACTAGCAGGGGGGAGAA
Source organism: Zaprionus africanus (assembly GCA_018151435.1). Classification (NCBI taxonomy): domain Eukaryota; kingdom Metazoa; phylum Arthropoda; class Insecta; order Diptera; family Drosophilidae; genus Zaprionus; species Zaprionus africanus. Next base: position 4,114,664 of record JAECXB010002309.1, on the reverse strand, counting down.
TGTGAATGGGAATAGTGGATAGCGGATAGTGGATGGTCGAACTGAGTCTGGGTTCGGTTCGGGATTGGGCACGGCCGGCAAAACCACCAACTACTGCTACGGCAACACGACAAAAAGTTGTGAAAATGTCAATCAACTTGTAGACAGAGAAAGGGAAAAACACACAACGAATAAACACAAAAGTTTTCCAGGCAGCAGCAGGAGAGAGACGGAAAGGAGGGAGGGAGAGAGCCAGAGACAGGCTGCCTCAAAGATGATGCATTGTGCGTGAAAGGTGCAACGCCTGTTCGTATGGCGCATAAAGATATCTATGTAGATATCTGAATGTTGTATCTCTCTATCTGGACAGTGTGACAGACTCGTAGGGGGCGCCTACGAATTGCATCCCACTGAGTCAGACTTTAAGAAGGAGACGGAGAAGGAGACAGAATCGTACTCGGAGTCGCTTGGCGGCGATTCAAATTCCGCAGCGGACATACACTGTAAACAATTTAACGTATCGAACTGAAGTAAATGACATTAGTTTAATATATAGCAGTTTGATTAAGCACATTACATATTTTTTAAAATATATATATTATATTTATTATATATTTATATAACAGTACCCAATAAAATATTTTATTTAATCAATATAACATAACAAACTCTGCTAGTTAAAGTTACAACCATATTCAAAACTCATCAATAAATGATATTCTATTAATATTTCATTATTAATAGATTTATATTTTTAACAGGCAAAAATAAGGCTATAATGAAGTTGACAATAAATGTTTTAGTCTTTTTTTAGTGATTCATTAAATCATATATTTTTGACAATGTTCAGTATCTAACAAATATATGAACATTATTTAAGAAACTAGTGAATGCTCCTAAGTTTTAGCTTTATAAATAAGATTGCAAATAAAAGGCTAAGATTAATTTTTATGGAATAAATAAACAAATAAATATATAAAAAATATATATTTTCAACTATTCGAATGAATTAATTCTATTTAAGAAACAAGTATTATTTACAACTTTTATTACAAGTAAGATCTCAATATTATTTAATATCGCATAGTATGTCATATTACAATATAACTTAAATATTCTAAAAAGTATAAGCAAATTTTGATAATGATATGCATTTCTTGCGGTGCATAGATGTGCTGTCATATGTGTTTCAGTGACGTTGACGATTGACAGCTGCACAGTGGGTACACACAGTCAGTCGCAGAGTCGCTCAATTTCGGACAGTACCTGCAACTGTCAATTCATTTGGGAGTTTTCGCTCTGTAGGTGCGAAAAACGAATAACGCAAATAACAAAACGTGCCAAATCTACTATAAAAAAAAGAATCCCACACCACATGTAGGCTATATATGTTTGTGTATATCTATGTAAGCCTGTGAGCTGTCTGTGTGTGTAGTTTCCAGTTAAATAAGACATGAACATGGGCGTAACTCTAATATCAGCATTTGTCCAGGGACTACAGGCACAAAATCTAAATGCGAAACTGCCAAAACCGGTAATGACTAACCCCCGACTCGGAGCCGAAAATGATAAGAGCGCGAGAGTGAGATGGCAACACTTCGCAGTGCTGCAAGTGAGAACGGGACAACTGGCTGGCATATCTCGGGACCGGGGCGTGGCCTATGTCTGCGTGTATGCCTGCCTGGGTTGGCTGCCCCGGCCCGGTCGGACAATCAGTCACGACTTGGTTAGCGCGCATGCAGCACGAAGTTCGGGAAGTTCGTCGCGTTGTCAAGTTGGCAAGTAGCAGCAGCAGCAGAGGCCGTCGGAAATCGAGAAACAGTTACCGTTATACTGCCTATGTGAATGGCGTAGTTCGCCGATCAGTGTGCCCTATAAAGTGTTAAGCAAAATTCAATAAATTCACTTTTGTCTCTACCTTAAATACTAATAAAATACAATATACTAAGTTGAATGTGTAAATACTAAAAAGGCGTAAACGAAATTTCAAATTTTGAAAAGTTAAGAATTTGATGGGGAAAAAATTGGCTAAATATTCAGGTTCAGAAAGGGAATAACTGCAGCCAATTGCATCTATTCGATCTTTTCTCTGTCATATTCTATGCTCATAATTATACCAAAATAACTAGGGTAATTTTGCGCCTAATCCCTTGATCACAACTCGGGTTAATTCGTCAAACTTTCGAGTGCAGTTTGGCCAACAACATGATGGACGTTAGCAGCATGTACGGCAACCATCCGCATCATCATCCACATGCCGCTGCCACAGCCTACGATGGCTATGGCAGCAACTATTTTCCCTCCCCGAGCCATCATCTGCAGCAGCAACAGCAACAGCAGCAGCAGCAACAACAGCAGCTTCAGCAGCAACAGCAACATCAGCAGCAGCAACTGCAGCAACAGCAGCAATTGGCCTACAACGGCTACGACAGCAACTCGCCCAACTACTACCAACAACAGCAGCAGCAACAGCTAACGCCGCCGCCGTTGCAGCAAAGTGCACAACAGCAGCAGCAGCAGCAACTCTATCCCCACTCGCATCTGTTCAGCCCCAGCGCAGCAGAGTACGGCATCACCAGCTCGGCGACAAGCGGCTCGGCAACAGGAGCTGGATCTGGAGCCAACAGCACGCCGCTGCATCCGACAAGCCACTCGCCCACCGACTCCTACTACGAGAGCGACTCGGTGCACTCGTACTATGCCACCGCGGCTGTGGCAACAGTGCCACCACCCACCAACAATTCGCCCATCACGGCGGCAAATGCCTCGCAGCTTCAGCAGCAGCAGCAGCAGACAATGGATGCACATGCCCCAATAATCAGCTCGGAGAACGGAATGATGTACACCAACCTGGACTGCCTGTATGCGCCCAGTGTGGCACAGCAGCAGGCAGCGCAGGCGCAGCCCCATGGTGGCAACATTGGCGGCTATGGCGGAACTGCGCAAATGGAGGAGAAATATGCTGCAGTGCTGCATGCAGGCTATGCGGCAGCACCAGCTGGACTAATGCTGGATCAGGAACAGGATCCCATGATGCAACTGGCTGCTGCAACGGGACAGCAACAGAGCCACACGCCGCAAATGTGGCATCATCACCATCACCAGCATATGGCAGCCGGTGGATATGCTCTGGATGCGGGCATTCATTCCATGGACTATCCACATGCGCATGCGCACTTGCACCACAGCCACCTCAGCCATGGTCATCTGGCCAGTTTGACCAGCAGCGCACAGCAGCAACAGCAACAACAGCAGCAACAGCAACAACAACAGCAGCAACAGCAGCAGACGAGCGGCAATCAGGTGGTGCCACAACATTCGCTCTCACCCAACATGAGCATGGCGCGCAATCCGCAACGTGGTGGTGGAGTCACCTCGCCGGGCAGCTCCACCTCGTCCTCCACAGCCTCGGCGAGTGCTGCCAATGCCAATTCGCACCAAGCGAGCTCACAATCAAAATCGCCAAATCACGCCCCCAACATTCCCACATACAAGTGGATGCAGCTCAAACGGAATGTTCCCAAGCCACAAGGTAAGTTTGTCAACCTAAAGAAGAAAAATACAAAAATGATATATGGGGTTGTTAAGAATTTGTTTTTTGTTAAATATCTTTATCTATTGGACCACATAGAACATTAAAATTGTTCAAAACATATATTGGAAACATAGTGGGAAAACACAAAACCTTTTGATTATATAAAACTAACAGAAATATCAGAAATTTGTTTCGAAGTATTACATATTAAGATGAAATGACACTGATAAAGGTTCAAATCATTCATTCAATATTTTTATAGTTTCAAAATATTTATAGTATATCAAATAAATAGGATTTCAAATAATTACATTATTGAGAAATTAAAGAAAACTAAAAAACTGCTTATCAATATTTCGAAGTCATTCATTCTATGTTTTATAGTTCCCCAAATATTAAGAGGATTTCAAATGAATAGGATTTCAAATAAATAACATTATTGAGAAATTATATAAAACTCAAACTATATTAACTGCTTATCAATATTTCGAAATTAGACCATAAAGGTTTTTCTGAAAAGCGTAATGTTCTTACTTTTCAATGAAATGGAAATCAATGGGAACTTTTTGTACCTTATACGATTTATTCAGTTTAAGTCTTTACACTTATACCTTAATACTCGATGACACCTCTATGAATTGAGACTCACTGAACAAAAGCATTTATAAACGGATCTAGTCTCTCAGCTTTTTGCCCATTATTCATGTCGCCACCTAGCTGGAATTCCTGCATAAATCGGTTTAAATATCACTTTTATTATAACTTTGCGCTAATTACCAGCTTAGCCATTACAGAGTCATTTAGCAAAGTCAAATTAAAAGCTTCCCCTCATAGATCACGTCGAACAAAGTGAATAAATTAGCTAGAGGCTTACTATAATACATAATATAATATTACACACGGCCAAAGGAGGTAAAGGGTAAACGTGAAATAAAACTCAAAATCAAAATCAAGAAGGCAAAAACGAGAAGAAAAGGAACGATGACTTTCAAAACTGATTGACAGGCCAGATATACGAACAAGCCAAGCCAAGTGCGTCAGACGTCCAACCGAGGGCATGTCACCTAAAAATAAGAATGTCTCTTCAAATGCCAAAGATTTCGCTTGCCTCTCTCTCTCTCATAATTTCAGGCTGTCCCCTCGCTCTCTTTCGCTCACTATCTCTGTCTCTCTTAGTCTGCCTGTTAGCATATTTCTTGCATATTTCAGATAATTTTGTCAATGCTGTGCAGTCAGTCAGGTTGTCACTTGTCACTGCCTTCGCGTCGGGGGGAGTTTTGTATCTTGGAATTAGCCAGCTAAGAAAATACGCAACGAACGATAAACCGAAGCGAAACTGAAATTCATGATAAATGGTATATGGGCATCACATCACATTCCCAATATGGGGCTATACGAATGTTAATCGGGTATTTACTCGATTGCTGTGCGCTAATTAGGTGTAGAAGGGTTAATCATAAGTCGACAAGTCAGCATTTTACTCATTTAAGCTTAGCATAAAGGAAACCAAAGAAACAGGCCAATTAAAAATTTGAAAAATGCTCATTTTTAGACATTTGTATGAGAGCTATGACAAATAATTGTTTTACAAAGTTCAAACTTGGCGAACAAGTAATGATTGGTATAAAAACCCTAAGTATTCATTTTCATTAAAATATCTTTTCATTAACAGAAGTTTTTTAAGAAATTCCTCTTTCACTCTTGCCATTTCGCTATGGGCTGAGCTGATAAGACACCTTACATGTACTTTTATACTTATGAATGAATATCCTTATTTCTGAATATCAAACTGCACTGCTGTTTTCGAATAAGTGCACTTATTCAGCTCTGTTCGAGATTCCTCTGATTCGATCTGTCCTGGGCAATTTGATGTGACAGATTTGACTTCCAGAAACTAGTTAAAGCACTTTACCTGCACAACCTGCCTTCGAATCCGACATTCGATATCCGAGATATCAGACAAGTAGGCAAGCGGCCTGAACAAAGACCGAGAACGTAATCCCCTGGCTACACCAATAATCATACAAATATTTGCTTATTAATGCTGAAAAGTGTCATTTACATGCATCGTTTTCAATTAAACGACGCCAGCGAGAGATCTCCACGCGCCGCACCCAAAGCTCATGCCGATCTCGATGCCCATGATCATGCTCATGCCTCGCCGCATGACAATGACGTGGGCAAGTGAGGAGCACAGCGGTCGGAGCCCAAATCCGAGACGAGACGAGTCAAGTCGAATCGAGTCGAGTCGGGCGCTTAAACGTCTCTCTCGGCCACAAGTCAAACAAACAATTAAAGCGTGCAAGAGGGAAAATAAAGGGAAAATGAGAATACGAATGAGGAGGGGGGAATGGAGAATGGGGAGAGTATAAGTATGAAAGAAATGCAGTTGGGGGCCAAAGAATGAAGCCGATCTGGAAGTCAAGTTGGCTGTCAGAAAAATGATTATTTAAATAAGAGTCTCCTCGAGTTCTCGAGCTCGACTGCAACCGAACTGTCACTGAGTCGGACTCGAGTCGTGGACGTCGAGGTGGACGTGGTCGCGATCGTGGTCGCTCGCAGTTGCGATCGAAGTATTCTCGCTGTGCCTGCCTGGCTGCGCTCCATCTGTCATGTCATCCATTTTCAGCCAGGGAAACAGCATAATCAGCAATCATGGTTATAAATGGTAGCATTCGACATATTGGCATTCACGCACAGCAGAAGCTCGGCTCAAAGATACCTGCTTACTCACACTCACACAGACACTCACATTCACACACTCATGCTCACGATCGCATTCATTGCAATGTGCTCTAATGTGTTAATCAGCATTTTTCAATTACCCAACCCGATATCAGAGCAGCAGGGCGGCGAGGGGAGTGCCACAAATTAGAGAAGTTCATGAGAAAGATTAATGAAGAGTATGCGAAGGATTTGGCTAGGAATTTGTCCAACCAACGACAGCAAATTGGCACAAGGCACGAGAGACAGAGAGAGAGAGTTTGCAGATATGAATCTCGCTGAGTAACCACGGCATAAAGGATTGAATACAAGTGGATTCGGGCAATATTTAGTTGAGGTCTTCTGCCTTAATCCATTCTTCGTCCACTATCACACTCGTCTTATCTTTCTTAAGCTGTAACTACTGTATGCCATAGTTTGCCCCGCCCCCTACTACTCGATGGCCATTGATTGGGGGGAGGGAGCTTTGTCACCCATTTTATGATTACCTTTATCATCTAGTCACTCGACGCGACTGGCCCTAAATCATACTCCAGTATTATTGTTAACATTCTCGTTTATTGGCCTTTTTATGGGCGCACATAATTGAAAACTGTCCCGTCGGGGCTTGTGGCATAACAATTTAATTAATGCTTCTCCTACTGGATGCATGTCGTGCCTCGTTTACAGTTCCATCTGCTTGGCAGTTCCCCAGTTCGTGTTTTATTGTTTTTTAAACGATCTACCACTTTGTCGCAGCATTTCCCCTCAGGGGAGGAGGGGGGAAGGGAGAGACACGCGAACTAACTAATATGAAATATGAATAGCGAAGAAGGTGAACGAAAACGAAACCTAACACGAGAATTAACATAACTGTCGCTGCGAGGTTGTAACTAACTGAATAAAACTTTTTTTGGGACCCTGCACTAGCGAAAGGTGTTACAAGCGTGTTTGGGGGGGAGGTAGGGCCAGAACGGCAGGCGGGTCGAGGCGGGTCCAGTCCGAGTGTCGAGTGAGGTCGGGTCGGGTCGCGCCGGACCTTTCGCTTGGCGTATTCAACATTTATTTGATGTGATGTTTTGATATTTCTTGACACCAACACGCGACGGCGACGCAGCACACTGAAATGAATTAATTACGTGCATTTCAAAACAAAATACCAAAAAAAAAAAAACTCAAAGAAAAACGAAAAACAAAACAAAAAAGAGAAGAGAAAAAACACTGGCAGGCGGGCAGACTATTTAAACGAAATGATATTGTGGATAGAAAAGTGACCACCAGGAATTTGAGATAAGATCAAACGCGTTTGCCTTGCGAACCAAAGCGAACCGAACCAAAGAGAACCCTACCGAACTGAACCGTACCGAGCCCAGCGCCAGGCCGCGTCAGACCCGCCCGCCTGTCTGTCACCGTCCATCACTGTGGCTAGTTGGATCGGCCCGAAATAAAACCAAAATATTAACGCACATACCTGTCTGTATGTGTGTGTGTGTCAATGTGTGTGTGTGTGTGGCATGTGTCGTGACAAATTTGTTCGCTGGCGCGCACATTAGGCTAACATTTTCGAAAGCGTGTTATTAAATTTATTTTTCCAAAAAGGGGTTCAGAGGTCAACAGGGAGCTGGGAGCACCTTCCAGCACCTTTCAAGTTCAACTTGTTGGGGGTATTCTCGTCTGTCTCCTCGCAGATTGGATCACTAAATCGATTTGTAAGCCGATAAACGCCAAGGTACTTACATTAATTACCACTTAGGAGAGAGCACAGTCGTTATCAGTGCCCCGAAAAAGAAGCCCGATGCCCGAATCCCGAGTAACGGTGCCCCCTGGACTACACACACACCTCAAATGTCAGTTCTCATAAAAGCTCGTTACCAGATCGACATGAGAAGCGCATTAATGGAAAGCGACAGGGTAGCTGGGAGACGGGGTAGCAGTGCGCCCTTGAAGAAAAGTTATATAAGATATATTTATATACGAGTATAATATATAAAATATTCCCTGCTTTGTCTGACCCACCCGTTGCCAGCCTCAAAGGATACTGGAGGGTGCGCTTCGTTCTCGTTATGTAACATTACCCAAATCGAGCAAGAGAGAGCGAGAGAGAACGAGAGAGTAGCATGTCATTTTGGCCACTGTCTGTTTGCCTTTCGGACAACATTCCGTGCAAACAATGCCAGGCGAGGATGGATATCTTATCTCTTGTTTGCATTCGCATAAGGCTCCTTCCTCCTTCTGGCGTCTGCTGGGCTGCCTTTAATACTTTTCAAGTGTATAATTTACCAAATTATATAAGTATCCCGTTACGTGCCTGACAAGCACACACTGCTCTACCCCTCACGCTCAACACACACCCCCACACACACACTCACTCAGCACATATTTATATCGGTTCCCCGATATACCGATAAAAACGCTTCAATATCTGCTTAACGAAATTGCACAAATCATGCTAGAGACAGTACTTCCTAGATACGAACGGAATATACATATATTCTAGCTGTATCGGGGTGTGCAGACAGATACTGATAAAGTACGACCTCACGTACTGCACGCTTAATCAATTTAGATATGGACAAACCATTAAATAGGAACTTCAGACACTCATTGACATAGATTTTGGCATAGCATAATATCCTATAATATGATATTATGATTATATTAAATAATTTATATTATATATAGTTTGGTGTATTTGTTTTCCCTAATGAAGTTTTATCAAATCCAGTTCATACTTTAAACATTTTAAATATTCATTATTTATACTCTTCGACCATTGAAAAGGCCAGAAGGAGACGTGGGAGAGTCCACAAACTGTATATATTCTTGCTCAGGATCACTAGCCGAGTCGATTAAGCCATGTCTGTCTGTCTGTCCGGATGTCTGGATGTCCAGATGAACACACAGATCTCAGCTATTATAAAAGCTAGAGACACCAAGTTTGGCATTAAGGTTTCTGTTTACCAGACACAGGTCAAGTTTATTTATAATGTTGGGTGCCACGCCCATCGCCCCCGCAAATCAATAGTTTAATCTTTTAAGTTGATTTGTGAGCGACATATACAAGATACAACATTCTGATAGAAAGCGGGTATAGTACATTGGGAAGAAACATAGAAAGATAAATTTGATACACTTATTTTCTACATTGTTTATCATATTTAGAATTAAGAATAGATTCATTTGCTTTAATTTGATAATCTGGTTTTAATTAAATGTCGAGGGAAGTGAAAAATGCGCTGAAATTTGATATCCCTTTGAACCTGCGCCATGCATCAATCTGACTGCCACTGGGCTTTGTTTCCCACCCGCGACATGGCTACCATGCCTCATATCCAAATGGCATTTCGATGTAACGCCGTGACCAAAAAACGACCAACTGAAAACATAAACAGAAACCGAAACCGAGACCGAAATATAGAAATGACAAATCAAAGAGTAACAAAAACAAAAACAAAACACTTTGCGCCTTAATGAATCATTTGACGTAACCAAACAGTAGTCGGGCTAACAATTTAACAATTTAACAATCTAACAATTTAAGCTGGCCACACTTCGATCATTTGCGCGATCGCGAGACAATGCCAAATGGTCTCGGACACGGGCTCGGACGCGGGCTCGGGGTTGGGTTTAGGTGCTTGTAACGGGATAACAATAGATCGACGGGTTCAGCTATTGCTCTCCAATTTAGCGCGGCGCTCTTTGAGTCTCAACTCCACACGCACCCATACACATACAGACGCACGCACACACCTAAACAACACTTGCGTTTAGCCAATGATCTGCAAAATCAAAGGAGCCGCCCCTGAGCCCCGACTGGCTCTACAATTGTCTCCATCGCCACGTGAAGGTGATTTCATGCCCAAGCTCCCAAAAATTCCCAACTCAAGAGGCAGTGTGTGCGGTAGGTGTGTGCGCAGTGCAGGGTATACGGGGTGTGCGGGGGTGTGTGTGTGTTGTGCCGAACGGCAGCCAACGGTTTCAGCAGATAAAAGTCAAACGAAAGCTGTCAATTTGAAGTTTCTTTGTTTTGCCTATACTGTTTACGTTACCCTGTAAAACTATAAAGTAGGTTTATGATTTTAATGAGATGAATACCATATATCATCTTTATATGTTTGTAATTTTATAGAAATTGAATAGGGAATAAAACTTAAATTTATTTGCATCATAGAAAACCTTTTCACAAATTTATAAATAGTTCAACATTGGTTTACCTAGAAATAATACACGTATGTTTTATTTGTATAAATTTATCGAGTCTAAATTTCAAACTTAGCTACAGGGTATTCTCAAGTGCAGCACTCTCAAGAGAAGCATTTCAGCTACATTTTTTCGTATATCAATTGTGAAATGGCGATATCAAACGCATTACAGAAGTGTCACCATGATCCGCCCGTGCCCCCTTCTCTCGTACCCATTTCCCCTTTGATAACAACAATGGACACCGCTTGACGCCAGCGGGCTTTAAACTGGACATTCTAGTGGTCTCTGGCATTAGGGCTGTACGCTTGAACTTCAACTTGTGCAGCTAGCTACCTGGCTCCGCACTACGGATGGAGCCGTACCGGTAATGATGGATGTGCTCTATCTGCAGGTGCTGAAACGAAGGTGTCTTTGGCCCGATCAAAGTATTAAACAAATTGACAATATATTGGAAATTAGTTAGACAGACAAGATTTAAATAATGAAATGATCAATCTACAGTAGTTGTTAGGAATATGGAGTTTGTGTTTGGTTTACTACTTGAAAACCAAATAGTCAGATCTAAAGGTGAAGATCCTTAACAAGATCTTTGACAATATATTGGAAATTAGTTAGACAGCCAAAATTTAAATAATGAAATGATTAATCTGAAGTAATTTCAAAGATCTTAATATGTTTGGTTTACTGCTTGAAAGATTGTCAAATATTAAGGCGAAGATTCCGTAACTCCTTTATAGATTTTTCAATATAGTTCTCCTATTATTTTGATATAAATAATTTCAGTTTAGAATAATAATTCATTAGAACATACAAAGTATTAGATTATAATTCATTATACAGAGAGGTATTTAGTTCATTATTTTATATAAAATAAATGTTGACTTTAATATAAGATCGTAAACCTTTTTATAGTCTGCAGTTAGTTTTGATACAAGGCGGAATATCTTATATAATAATGTCAATCTCAAATCACATAAATAAACCAAGTCTAGAATAACATTCCATTTGAACTGACAACATGCTGAAAGTATTACCTCATTCGACATGCTCCTTTCAATTTCAGTGAAAGTTTCCAGTATTATCTTCAGCACTTCCACTTAGTAGAATATCTTTTCATACGTGTATATTTCACTTGCTGAACTTCTTCAGTTTTTGGCTAATATATTTTGACACTTGTCCATATGGGGAAAACAGGCGATATCAGACTTAAGGTCGCCTCTGAAAGTACTCAGGAACAGATCGTACGTGATAAGTGCGTTGTCTCAACCTGATAATGGGAATGTTTTAGATTAGACTCATGTGTTTATTTTTAAAATGAAATTCGCAGGAAAAGGCATCGATTTCTATATTAAGAATCGACTTGGCTAAGTTGGCAGACAGTTTTGGGAACTAAAAGAACTATGGCACAGCTGCTTGTCATGTTGTGCGAGTGTGTGTGTGAGTGTGTATGTTGTGTTAATTCAATTCAATGGCAGCAAAAAAAGTAAAATCTTAATTCGAATAATACATTCTGACAACATGACGGATCACCAACGAAAATGCAGAGGAACACACGCACACACACACAGGCACACACACGCACATACGCACAGTAGATGCCCATAGTTTCCCCGCTGTTATGTACTTAGATTCATGTATGTGTGTGTGTGTGGCCACTGTACATAGGTCCGTTTTTGCCACACAGAAATAAGGGTGTTCGATAAAAGCCAAGAAAAAATGGCTGCCAATGCCAAATGTGGGTTGACACGGCAGTGTGCGTGCGTGCGTCTGTGTCTGTGTGAGTGTATGTGTGTGTGTGCGTGCCAATGGCTGACAGTCAACACTTTCAGTGTGCTCCAAATTGAGAATCCACTTGACACACACGCTCCGCCCGCGTCTTTTGACGATTTAATTCAATTAATGCCCCATTCCCAGTGTGCGCTTCTGGCATAAGACGAAAATTGATTCGCAATATACTCAAGCACACACACCCACTCACATACACATACACACTCACACTCAATAGGCTTGCAAATTAAAATGTCAACAAAAACAAATTTGAGAACGTTCTCCAAACAGAAGACGACACGAATTTGCAGACGCGCTTTAAAATTTTCGACAAAGATGCCAACGTCATCATCAATCTTCGTGCGAAAAATGCAGAGAAGTGAGAAGAAGAGGAGGAAGGAAGGTGGGAAAGAGAGAGAGACAGAGAGTGAGCAGGCAGGCAGTGCCCGTCTAAAAGTGTTGGAGAAAAACCTCTGCGCCATAGGCCGACTATGTGGCTTTCCTTATCCCCTCCCCCCCATTCCCCTCAACATTTTTCATTAGACAAATTAACAGAATTCTGCTGGTCTGGTTTTCAAAAGCGAAGGGGGTGGCACTGAGGTGGGGTGTGGCACTGCCGACAAGTGGCATTAGCTCTGCTGGCAGCTCTGACTTGTTTACATGAGATAATTTCAATATAATAAATCATGTTTGCCTTGCTGCGGTGCGAGCGCTTTCTTAAAAATATATATCTATATAAATTCCGTATAGATAAAGATATATAATTGTGTGTATCGGTAAAACTAGCGCAGTTTGTTGGCCTTGGATTTTCTTCGACAGTCAGTTCAAAGTCCTAATTCCCATTGGGGTGCCTCATGACTCACCTAAAGATTTTCCCGAATTGACAGGATTAAGATTTCGACTGTGCCATGACTCACACACCTTACAACAATCAATTAGGAATATATCATAATATAAATAATATAATATATAATTAGCTAAAGTCCAAATTAATTAGAACAACATATTGAAGTCGGTATGGTAACGTACTAAAATTCTATCTATCTGCCAATTATGATAATATGTGAACGACGAACAGATACTGCGGCTTATCAATGTGACAAACTAAAAGTGTTGAGGAATTCGATTCTATTTCTGTTTGGACGGAAACAGTAGCCAAAAGAGATTGCTATTAATGTTTGTTTAGCTCAAATATAGTACACATATCTCGATGGATCTGTGTAAATATTTAAATTCCCATTTGGGCGACAACACTTTCACAAGGAAAACACACACACACACGAACTTGGAAAAGACAAACAAGAAACATTGTAACAAAGATAACACTTCTTCCGGCGCGACAGAGAGATATATTCAATAAACTCAAATAGAGGTTATGTTTGAGTACTTGAGGTTTTCATTGTTGGGCAATTTTCACGTATGTCCATTTGGAGTTGCCTGGATCGTGACTAATAAGCCGACGGGGAGTCCAAACAACCCGAACAACTTTCAATTAATGTGGAAAACTTTGTGTGTTGTTCATTTTGGTTTTTCTCTCGTCATTTTTATGCTTTTCATTTCGAAAAACTGCAGCAACACTGCATGACATGTGGAAAGTTCAGGTTGACAGGCGGACCCACGGACAGGGAGAGAGGGAGACAGACAGACAGTCTATAAAACTGACAGCATAAATGGATTGGATTAGTCAGATTTTAGTCAAGTCAGCGACGCATTGAAATGACCAAAATGAAACAAATGAGAGAATACCAAATATATCATATATGAAAACGAGAAGAAAAAGGGTCTCTGTGTATGTGTAGCACCCCCGCAGTTGAATCTGCCACTGACCAAGGGGTTAAACCGAGGGGGCATAAGTCAATTAGTCCTGTGAAAGGGGTATATTTGTTAGTGAGAGAAAGAAGACCTTCCTTACTTTATAGGGTACCTTGCAGTCGCAGTACACGCGTGTTTGTTATCGGACTGACCCTTTCGACTATTTGGTCAGCTGAGAGGGAAACTGCTGACCATCTGCCCTGAACAAATGAACAAATACATCGACGCATATTGCGAAATTGTATTGCCCAAAATATGTCAAATTAGTCGTACCGGGCCACTTTCAGGGTGATCAATCAAATCGTCACTAGAACTAAACTCAGATTGTCGAAAAATATCAGAAAAGTGCCCAGTTTTATGACTGTGATTAGGCTGGATCGACAACGACGACAACGATGGCCTTTCCGTCTTGGACACCTCTCTTCCCCTTTCCCTTTTCCTCACTCTCTCTTTGGCTGTTTGAGCAACAATTAAAACAATTTACTTTTAATTGCAAAATAATTTTCTATTTGCACACGAATTAAACAATATTATCAACTGAGCCCCGCCAAGCAGACATCGTAGACATCGTAGACATCAGACATCAGATACTCGCACTACTTGTAGACCCAAGAGACCCTCATCGGAGGCTCGTGCAGCCCGGGCGCGACCATTGTCGTCTGCCCACTTAATCTGCTCGCCTCGCCTCGTCGTCGTCGTTCTTGGGGCTGATGGGGGATCTGTGTAAAGTGCCACTGGCGCCTGCATATCACACAATTGATAATATCACCATAACCAACCAAAATGGCCGGCAGTCCGGTGGGGCCATCCAACAGTCCTACACTGATGATGATTCACACCGTTTGATTATGCAAAAAACTAAGGTTGACTTATAAATAAAGGAAAAACTATTTCTGAGCTATGTGTGGACACAACAAATCTATTAGCTTTAGTAGAAGTACTGGAAGTTTTATGATATTGATCAAAATTGTTGATCGTATTACAAATTAAAAAATGCAATAGAAATTCTACGTTGAAGATTAAACTTCTTAAGACTTTATTATAAGGATTTCGGTAACAACTACAATTTTAAACTCTTATATATAGTATATATATTTTATTATGTGCACTTAATTATCTACCAATGCTAGTTTTTTATAGTGTTTTGTTTTTAAAAAATTTTTAAAATTCGAAATATTTATAAGGACCTTGTTTCTATTGCCGTTCTCTATCAAGGAAGTTTGAACTGTTTCTGTAGATCCTTCCATATCTAAAATAATGCTAAGCAGGGATAAGTAAAATATATTTAAAATTAGATCAGCTGTTTATAACAAAATTAATCTTTTTATAAAGGCAGTACTCATTAATTAATCTGATCTAAATAAATCAAAACAGTCGCCTGTGCACATTAATTTGTAAAGATAAACCTCAAATCCCTTAACCTCAAAGTTCAGATATTCCTCAACTCTTTATTTGTCAGCCTTGAGATCCTGTGCAGCTTATTATGCAATCACCGTGAATCGGAAACTTATGTCAACTCCATTAACTTTCTTTTCACACGGGAATCAAGTCGAGTTAGACAAGAGTAAACACGAACTGGAGAAATGCAGGCGAATTGTAATTAAGCCAAGTAGCCGATGTTATCGAGTTACTCGCGACAGTGTTGCACGTGCAACACACCCCGTCCCGCTGCCTCACCCACACACACACACACTGTGTCAACCCCTCAGCTGTTGCTGTTGCACTACTTATGCGCTTCTGTTTACATTGATTGTCAGCAGTGTCAGCCGTGAGTTAAGTAAGCCACACGGGTTACTAGCACCCGCTCCCGCCCGGAACCCCATGCAAACATCTTGCGGCCTTGTGCAACCCATAGGGTTTGTCTCCTACACACACACACAAACACACAGACAAGCAGCAGCAGCAGTTGCAGCACAGAAGAGCGTCGGGCAGAGGGGCAGAGATGGCGGTGTCAGAGAGGCGCCGTAGAGCCAGAGCAGGGTAGACACGTCAGCGAGTTGGGCGCGCATTCAAGTGGAAGCGATCCGCCGATAATGCTCTCTAAAACTAATATTACAAAGTAGATATCGTTTGGCGCCGGACGCGGACGCCAACTGGCCGCGACATGTTTGACATGCCGAGCGACACCAGCTCCATGCCGGTGCCCGTGCCCGTGCCTGTGCCCATACCCGTAACCCATACCCATGCGCCAATACCAATCACCAGTACACTGGGAGAAAAATTTGGCTCTAAACGAGGAATGGCAAGGAGGTCCTATGAGCTTAAATTGCATTTTTAGATTTTGATTTCATATTTAACTGGCAGAAATAGATATCTCCAATTGCAAAAAGTATATGTTCTGTTTCTGCATCAAGCAGCCAAGGCAATTAAGCCATATCTGTTGGTATGAGCACGTATATCTAAGGAACTATAAGAGCTAGCACTACCAAACTTCGTGGTAATATGTATTCTGGTTGCAGACAGATAAAGTTACTTTTATAATTAAGATATAACCTCTTCCTATCAAGTTAATCGATTGAAATCAGTTTTGAAATTTCAAAACTAGAACATTTAATTTCAATGGGTACAATAAGCATCACCATTACTAATGATATTTTTAAATTTTCTTAAAATCGAATAATCAAAATAGAACTATTTATAAAAATGTTCTTAGTGAGCGAAAAGGTTTTATAAATAGTACAATATATAAAAAAAAACAATACATACAAATCGAATAACCAATATGGAAGCTATTCTAAAAATGTACTTAGGTTTTATATATAGTAAAATATATAAGAAATACATACAACCTTCAACATGTAACCGAAGGTAGTCGATTCCTGCTTCTTAAAATATGTAATTTTCAAATTTCACTCTTGTTTATTTGGCTTGAAATAACCCAAGGCAATTCCAGCTGCATTTGCAAAGTTCTGCTCTTTATAACCAGCTCTACAAACGTTTTATATCTCTCAGTGTAGTATACCCATACCAGATCCATTACCCAAATGCCGGGCCATTGATAACCGGAATGCGACAGTCAGTCGCGCTGCCGTCCTCCGTTTGTTTGCTTGGAAAATTCAAATGTAGCCCAAGCCGCCACTCACGACATAATCCTTGGGCTTGTTTTCTTAGACAGGAGTGTCTGTCTCCGCCTCGTGAAAGAGAGATATAATATGTGTGTGTGTGTGTGTGTGTGTGTTGTGCGTATTACGATAGCAGCGCGACAGTTCTGAGCTGGACTTGCGAGTTTTCCGAACTACTGTGCAAATTGAGCTGGCACACAGTGGCTGCCAACTGTATGCTGCCAATTGGCTATTGACTTCAGGCTTGCAGCGGGTGTCATAAATTCATCATTCATTCGTTTAGTCGTTCATTCGCGTGTTGTGCTCGTGTGGACGGCACACATTTTATTTATGATATCTGGGACTTGTTTGATTTATTGCATGCCCGAAAAAATGCAGAAACCAGAAGTTTACAGAGAGAGGGAGAGAGAGAGAAGGTAGAGCTCGGTAGAGCTCGGTAGTGCTCGGGTAGCTTAATATGATTATTGGAACTGGGCTTCTGCTCCCTCGGCCGGCGCCTTTTAACTTGTGGCTAATCAACGTATCGTTATGGCTACTTAATACCCATTATAAAATTATTTATGCGAGCCAAACGTTTTTCCCATAGATTTATGACTGTGTGAAAAGGTTTTTTTACGATACAGTAACAGTTCTTCCCGTCTTTGATAACTCCAGATGAGCATCACTACAACCTGTTCTCTCATATCGAGAATATAATTCATTTTGACAGTTTTATTATATTTATCTATTTACATTTCAATTAGAATCTCTATAAAATGATCCTAAGACTCAACTTGTTCATAAGGCATAAACTGGTATACGGTATCATAAAGTTTTATATATTTATAATACTCGTAGCTAGACGATATCATATTACGATAGAACCATTTTCTGGAATGGTTTTTTTCTCCTCAGACAAACCACAGGAAATCCCAAAAGAATTAGTATTCCTTTTAATTTTCCGCTCGTTCTTTACTGCTTATTTCGTTATACGTGGGCAACACCTACTAAAAAGTGTAGACACGTCTTGAAGGTAGTTCCCCTCAAGGTGTTTCTCAACTAAAACTAGACGAACCCACAAAACACACATGGAGAATATCATAATTCCTGTACCGCCCAAAATATAAACAAACAAACAAAAAGAAAAACTAACGCATTTTTTCTACGACTACGAAAAGTCATACCCGCTGTCAGGATAATCCCAATATTTTCAAACAAACCTATTAGGGAAGCAGGGAATCCTTCTATGGAAACAGGCGAAACCGAGATTATTTTCATCATCGTCGGCTTAAGCCACGGGGCGCATGTCAAATTATGAACATAAAATGCAAAATCACGCAAAGAGCAAAAGTCAGAAGAGGCACGGCCCAAAAAAATGGAGGGAGGAATGGCCGCAGAGGTAGGGAAGGAGTGAGTGACTGAGACAGAGAGAGAGGGTCTCACACTGATTAGCTGCGACAGCTAGAGATCAACGCCAGGGGATCTCACTCAGCCAAGCAAAGCAAATGAAACCACAACAAATGCCAAGACAATGACGATTGCTCTTTTCTTCTGTTTCTTCATCGTTTCTTGTGCCTTCGTCTTCTCATCATCTGCTCTCTTCTCTTCTCCCTCTCGTTGCAGCACCGAAACTACCTGCTAACATACACGACTATCAGCTGAATGGTCACCTGGACATGTGTGGCGGCTCTTCTGCTGTCCTGCCCTCCATCCAGAATCCTCTGCTCTTGTCCAATAATCCAACTGGAGCGGGTGCAGCATCCAGTGTGGGCCTTGGACTGGGCGTCGGCCTGGCCGTCAATGGTGGCACAACTGCCGCCGTGGCTGGTGCCGGCCCAGGCAGCCTGAGCAGCTGCAGCCTGACGGCGGCCACGAATAACTCTGGCAGGACTAATTTCACCAACAAACAGCTCACGGAGCTGGAGAAGGAGTTTCACTTCAATCGCTACTTGACGCGTGCGCGACGCATTGAGATCGCCAATACGCTGCAGCTAAATGAGACGCAGGTAAGCAGCCGTATATATACCCTATAAATATATCTTTACTATAAGTACCTTATCCGTTTGCAGGTCAAGATCTGGTTTCAGAATCGCCGCATGAAGCAGAAGAAGCGCGTCAAGGAAGGCCTCATTCCGGCGGACATTCTAACGCAGCACAACGCAAACGTGATAACTGATAAGCAGCAACAGCAACAGCAACAACAACAACAACAGCAGCAGCAACCTGAGCTTAAATCTACTACTGATGAGCTGACAACAACAACAGCAACAACACTGCCTGGTGCAACAGCAGCAACAACAACAACAGCAGCAAAGCAGAGTTGAACACAAACTTTTGTTGTTCACAATGTTGCTGATGCTGTTGTTGCTGGTTCTGTTGTTGTTGTTATCACTGTTCATTTTGTTGTAGTCACAGTCGTTGTTGTTGTTATTAAATTATTATTGCTATTTGTGTGAAATTTGCCAAATGTCGAGCGCATTTTGTTGTGATAAATAAATAGAGAAAAAGGCGCAAAGAAGAACTTAAGAATTATAAATAAACTATAATAGATTTAGTTTAAGAGAAATCATATGTCATATATGAATAATACTAATAGCCAATACAAGAAAAAAGAAACAAAAATAAATAAAAAAAAAAATAAATCTTTTTCTTTTGAAATCTGTACAAATCGCAAAAATCAAAAACAAAGCTCGACACATCTGTAAATATCTTTATAAATAGAACACTAACTAAACCGATGCTGCAGCCGAAACTCTCTAGACTCTAGCCTAAACTTAACTCAGGGTTATACTACTTACTAATACTACTTTCTTACTGCAATTGACTTTCACTAACACAAATTCCTAATTTATAAATCGAAATCAAAATCTATATGAAAAACTTTATGATAAGCGGAAGCAATAGGCATTGTATGATGTACTCGTAATCCCCCACCCCATCTACTCGTAGTATTACTATTGTTTTTACTCTCTAAGCAAGGCCTTCACGAGATACAAACCAGAGAGAGCAAGAGTTATTCGTTATTGGTATTCCATCTTGATGCATGTACCATATATAAATATATATTTAATCTAGTCCTTATTGTAATATATGTAATTGTAAAGACGATGAAATAAATGAAGTAATGTGAAAAACAATTGTTCTTTTATTAAAATCGGAATAACCTTTGGTTTTGGGAAATACCAAAAGAATTTACCCTTTTACGTAAATTCCGCATGTTGTATAATTAAGATCTTATCAGCATTTGTCATGATGAATTAGGGGATTAATGCAAAACGGAAAAATCAGTATCACATGCGTAGCAAAAATATTTAAATTTTCGTTGGGATTTATCGTTTGTTTTGATAACTTGACTAATTTGCAAATGTGAAAATGACAAAACAAAATTCATCAAAGTCGGTTCGCATTTGGAGTATATGATAGATAGGATTTTAAACTCACAAAATACATTAACGATTACACAAATCAAACTCACGGTTGTTTTCCCTTTTCTGTTTATATAGCGGAAATTGAGTAAAGAAAACTGACTGCACTCAACAACAATATACCCTGCAAACCATTAGGTAATAAATACTAATGATTTGTGTAATGCTGAAACAAATTATTCGTAATGTTTTAAGCAATTTAGGACTGGTGATATATGCAAATATTATATATTGGTATAGATTTTACAAGTAACGTTTCCCTTTTGAATAATTTATGGTACGAGCAATAAAATATTTACATATTTTTTTTGCATTAGATATTTTGTAAAACTTTTTCTTTTTTTAAAGTAATTTATTCAAAGAAAGTATTTTTAAATATATTCAAATAGTTTCTTTTACGAACAAGTTATAAATTCACCACACTTAAGCTATCGATAGAAATATCGATTAATGAAACAACGGCCGTGCTGCCAACTCAAAGGTTTGGAGGCGCAAACAATTCAGTATTAAATTCATTTGTAGATTCGATTATACAGTCCATAAATATAAATTAAATAAATAATTATGTGGATATCAGATGATTTACAAATCTCTCTGACGAAGATTCAGAAATTACCAGCAATAATTCGATATGGTTATATAGAATCTATGTTCGGAAGAATACTGCTTGGACTAACATCAATTGAGGGCGCCAATGATGAGTGCGACGCAGTATGCCTTATTTATTTTGTTGTTAACAGCGATTCTTCAACTTTGGATGAAGTACGACTACGTTGGCCAAGTGTAGAGCTCCAACCAGATGCTGTGGCCGTAGAAGAGTTCAGTAAAATCTTATACGGAGCCCATGGGAAAAATGCTGTCATTAATGTGGCTGTGCCGGGTACCGATTTCCAATTGGACGTTTGGAATGCATTGATAAAGCTGAAGAGCGGCAGGAAAATAACCTATTCAGAACTGGCTGAGCTGCTTGAGCGTCCCACTGCAGTACGAGCCGTGGCCAACGCTGTGGCAAAGAACGAGGTGGCCATACTGATTCCCTGTCATCGGATTATCTCGAAGAATGGACAACATAAATATCACTGGGGCGCGGAACTCAAGCAGGAGGTGTTAACTTATGAAGCAAATACAAATCTCATTTGATTACATGTTTAAAAATTCTTTTTTATTGAAATTCAGCTCCGACTTGAATCTAATGTGTGTTGTTGTTGTTCATCTGGATTTGTATTCGTGTGTGTGTTTGCAATTTCTTATAAAAAACGAAATACAAAGTACACATTCTTTTCTTTTTGGGATAAATGAACTAAAATGCAAACAGGCTCTCGAGATTGTGCAACATCCCTACTTAAATTTTAACTAGAAATAACCTGGTTTCGTCTACTCTCGATGCAGCAGCACAAATATTGCCAGAATCGACAGAATGGCCCACTGAAAATGAATATATAGTGAGTCTTGGTAAACAAGGTGGTTTAATGACAATTTAACTTACCTTAACTTTTGGATATTCGTTCATGAAAATCGTGATAATGCCGACATATGGTAAGAACCCTCTGGCCCGGCCCACAATATCTTTTTTGGTCAACCACAGCTGGCCGGGTGCATACAGTCCTCGATCGTCCACGTTGTTATTGTCGCCCTTGGTCAGGAACTTGACGGTGCCATCGGCTCTGCAAAATGAATGTTGAATATGTTAATGAATAACGCCAAATAAGAGTATCTCCATAATTTTACGTACTTCTCGTGCAATTTGATTACACGGTGCACAATGGGTATGTCGCGTCCTTCCACCTTGAAAACGACAATTTCGCCCACACGCACGGGCTCCTCCTTGTAGTTGGTCAGGAAGAGTAGATCGCCACGATGAAATGCCGGCTCCATGCTGCCACTAAGCACAACCACAATCGGCGATTCGCTGCCGGTGACTACCATCAGACCCTTCCATATCATCAGTGCCGATGATACTATCATAGCAAAGCTAAGTACCTGATAGAGTGACTGAAAATGCGATTCTCACATTAGCTAGTGCTGGAGGTGAAAAAAACAACAAAGGCGGCGCCGATTTGCGGTACTTACCTGGCGCTTGTTCATTCTATTGAAGTCACCCAGCATTTCATCAACCTGCAACATACTGGCTAATCCCATGGTTGCGATAGTTGCGTTCGTGCAGTGAGTGTAGCTTAAGTTTTTATCAGATTTTTGCAATTAAAAATTGTTAGGCAGTTCCACGAAGACAAAAATTGACAGGTTGTAGAGCCGCCTTATAGACTAGCGCGTCGGTCCGACACGTCAGTAGGAGAGTAGTGCAGCAGAAGCGAAAAAATACTGAAATCGAAAATTTGCATTGACAAAATACCAATACTTTGATCATTTGTTCTCGATAATTATTTATTGCCAACTTATCGATTGGCAATGCATAAATACTGCAACATTGTTTATGTTTCGACAATTCCTTTTATTGACAAATTATCGATTACAGCAATTTTCAGTCATTCTATGAATTTTATATTCCCATACAGAACCAACTGGTGGCTTAAATTAAATAACAGCACTAAATCAAAGAACTGGCTAGATAAACAATATAATGAACTGTTCCAGTTGCTTATTGGATTTGTTCAATTGAACTAATTTCTTAGACCGGCATAATTGATTAGCTGTCATTCTTTTTGTAAACAGACACGGTCACACTGCGGTGCGTGTTCATGCATTCTTCGAATATTACACAAAGTTTTTGTTAGATATATCTAAATTAAAAGAAAAGGAGAATGGGTGATAAACTACTGGATGCAACACAAATCTTAAATGGCCTGGCTGTGATGATATCATTTTTCGTCGGCTACAGATATGCCCTAAAACGTGGAGAAGCCTGTGCTAAAATCGACGAAACACCATCGACTGAAGGTGCAGCTGGCGCCGCCGCTGCCGCTGTCGCCGACATGGTAAGAAAAGGAAAAGCCAATAAACTAAACGAAAATTAACTGAACCGATTTAATTGCCTAGACTTACGGCGGATTTAACGACAACTATAAAATGGTGCTGGTCGTACGCAACGATCTTAAAATGGGCAAGGGTAAAATCGCCTCCCAGTGCTCACATGGTGCTGTCGGTGCCTACCAAAGGGCTGTGACCCGGACTCCACGCCTGCTGCGCGCCTGGGAGAACTGCGGCTGTGCCAAAATCGCTGTACGTGTCGAAAGCGAGGCAGAGCTGATGGCCATCAAACGTGCGGCAGAACAAAAGCAACTCAACACGTGCCTCATACGCGACGCTGGACGCACTCAGATCGAACCAAACTCAAAGACTGTGCTGGCCCTCGGTCCGGCGTCGGCCAAGGACATCGATATGGTCACCGGCCACCTGAAGTTGTTGTAATACAATCATGCAACGAAACGAAATACGCTTAGCAGCAGAGACATCTAAAACACACACACCCACACACACATGTAGAACCACTCCAATCTCACCCCTTCCACACATAGAATTGAAAAGCAATATATAAATCGGGAGCATGTGAAACTGTGACACACGCAAGTTTATTTTGTAGACCTGCTATGTTGCGTTACGTTACGTTTAATGTAAAACTGAGCTATTACATACTTATACGAAATTACTCTGTGCCGTCTTTATCTTTGTCGCTCTCCTGCTCAGGTATTTGGCTTCGGTTGTTGCTTTGCTGCCCTCCACCTTTGCGTCCATCACCGCAATCCTCAATGGCCGACTTGGGTACTTCCTCCCACTTTTCCGGTATCACACGGAAGAGCTCATCCTTAACGTCGCCTTGTATGACAATCTCCATATCGTTTGTCACCGAACTGCCGCAAGCGAACTTACTGCCAAAAAATTTGGCTGCAACCCGCAAGTCGATCTTGAATGCAGCCAGACCGGCGACAATGGTCACCCGTTTGTTCTTGCTACGTGTGGCACAGGATATACAGATCCGCTTGGGTGCATCGTCATCGATGGCATCCTTTTTGCCGGCACGTAACATTCCTTTGCCGCCTCGTTTCTGTCGCTTTCGCTCTCCTTCTTCTTCGGCACCCTCAGCCTCACGCAACTTGAGCTTCTCATAATCTTCGGGATGATTCTTTGCCAACCATTCCTTACATTTGTCATACTCCGGGTAGTACTCACAGTACTCAATGGGCATAGTGCAATTACCGCAGTATTTTACCACCAAAGGATATGTAACTTGCGGTAACTCCGCGCCAGAATCATTATCGAGATTCATTATTTTTTATTTTTCAAGCCAAACGATTGTTGATATTTTGGGAATGTTCTCTAAAAGTTTGCTTCGTATTGATTTCAGTTTGATGTAGAGCCCTTACTAGATCGGGTATACAAAAAGTCAAACTACATAATGGGAGAATCATATTGGAAAGGAATGTTTAGCATGATTTGACGTTTCTTATTTCAAAAAGCAAGCTCGATGTTAAGGCTTGACAAGATAAAGTTAAAGAACAACAGGCAAATGCAAAATACGATTATCATAATTGAGTTTATGATAGATGAAGAAATATGTCTATAAAAAATGTAAGCACGTTGCTAATGGTACAATAATATATTATGTACAGATGTACCTATCAGAGATCAGACTATGTATTCGGGTAACGATCATTGACTCGTGTTCGCATCAAACTCTTCGGCTTCATGCATGATCGTTTTGTATGCGAAACTTATACTGGAGTCGTTGGGATCGTATCTGTTTCGTGCCTGATGGTTCGTGATCGAACCATTACATTGCTTATAGTACTAACGACCGTTCGGGTTGAAGAATTCGGTCGAGATAGGTTTGATCGGTCATGATTGTTTAGCTTAACAGACACTTCAGTTTGTATATATAGGTATATTATATATATAGATTTCTACAACATTTAGTACGTTTCTCAATATTTTCTGTACATATATAAAAAATAGCGTTTATTGAAAAAATTATAAAAGGTGAATTAGCTTACGAAGCCTTTGTAATCCAGTCCAATGGACTAATCACTTTTGCGTAACTCTAATTGTTTCATTTTTAGTTTAACACTTATTATTGTTTTTTCTTCTTCTTTAAGAATGCAACTTAATTGTGTTGTGGGGACACGAAAGAACAGTATTGTAAATCATCAGCAATCCCAGTTAGTTAATTAGTTAGCTCTCTTATCTAATTGACTAAATTATCTGCTAAATCTATGCTGCTCTTACTAAAAGGTCAACCAATCGTAATCACTTTCGCCCTGTGGCTTGGGCTGATCCTGCTGCTGTTGTTGTTGTTCTTGTTGCTGCTCATCTGGGTCGACAGGAAGTGGCTGCAGATGCATCGGAGGCTGTTCAAGTTCCTGTGCGTGCTGGAACTCCTGTGGTGCTTGCATTTGAAATTCCGGAGGATGCACAGCTTCGTTGGAATTATCCAGTAAATATATTTGCGATTGCATTGATTGATCTTGTGGCTGGTGATGACTTTGATGGTGCATAGCTGGTTCGGAATCATCGAATATTTCCTTCTTGATACGCACCCCTCCACCAGCACCATCATCATCCTCGTCACTTTCCGATATATCCAGATCCTCATCGATACCCATGCCATTATTATTTCCACCGCCTGCCACTGCAGGCAAATCCTCTTCCTGCGATGCCAACTGCAAACTGGCAGCTGCAGCGCTGGTACTGGCCTCCGGTGGATTGTACTGTTGTCCATTGTCGTCCTGCACTTGGGACATGAAGTCTGAGAAGGCACCCGGCGCGTTGTACGATGACTCATTAAAGCTCTGACGCGGCTTGTGCATGGCCAGAAAATCAGAGGGATCGTAGTTGGGATCCAGGTCCATGGACTCATCTGTAAACATAATAAAATTGAATTATTTTCAGATTTCTGCAACTATAAAGAGACTCTATTGAAGGAACAAGGTGTGCAAAACATATTGGAAGGGGGGAGGGGACTGCAGGGAGGTAGCTGGGGATAATATGAACCTTGCTGCTGTTGAGCGTAAAAACCAAGGCCACTCAACTGCACCATAGCTTGAGCCGCCTGCTGGCTGTCATCCTCCTCGCCGCACTGCTCCTCTATTCTCATACGAAATAGCAATAACAATACAATACAAATGTGAAGAGAAACGGAATTTAAGCACACAGAGAGAAAATACATTTAGATAAGCGAAAAGGACATTTGACCGGTGTGCAGAACATCACTGTCTCTCTCTTTCTCTTCCTCTCTCTCAATCTTTCTTTCTATCAACTCTGATCGTAACCCACCTGCCATCTGCTGTGCCTCAATGTCCAGCTCCGTCTTGATGTTCTTGGGGTCTATGAAGTCCATATTCTCACTGGAAGCGGCATTGATACGTTCGCCCTGATCCAATATATTGGCTGCATTATTCTCATCCTCGGATACCTCTTGGAAGTCCTCCTCGTCGTCTTCGTCCGTGGAACATTGTAGATCTAAAGAATGTTGCAATTGCCATATATAAAGACAATGATTAAACAACATATCAAGTAAGCATGAATTCATTTAAATGAAATGATAAAATTCAATTGCAAAATTTAGAAATAATGTTTAGTTGAAAAATAAGGTAAGATCTTCGAAAACTGAAATTTAAAATTATATAAATTATTGATAGATTCAAGTCAATCTACAAAAGTAAATAAGAATATTTAGAAAATATAATTAAATGTTACACTAAAAAATATCGTATTATCTTTTGTTAATTTTAATTTAGTTTTATAAAATAATGAGATAATTTTAACAAAATCCAAGCCAATGCAAAATGTAGTATGAAAGCTTTAGTGGGTTAATGATTTGTTTCGATGTGTTAAGGAAAGAAAATCAAATTGTTGTTTGTGTATAAACCACTGAGTGAATGTGTGTGTGTGGGGATTGAGTGTGTGAGCCCACGGTTTTAATGTGTGTTTGTGTGTGTGTGTGTGTATAGCTGAGATCCGCATAGTTATTGTTATTGTGTATATGGTTGGTAACTCCGTGTGGGTCTTACCTTCGTCCAGAAAGTAAGCTTGCACCTGGCTCAAGTTAGAGCCAAGGCTGTCCTTCCGGGGACGGCCCCGACCACGTTTAACAGGACTCGCATTTTTGACTAGAAAAAAAAAGTTTGCATTTGCATCTTGCACGTTGAAATCTTGAGTTTATTTTAAGATTGTTGTTTAACTTTTCATGGAACAATACAGTTATTACAAAGAAAAGTGAAACACTTAAATTCGGCTTGCAAATTTCTTTTTTGTTGGACAATTAAATCAAATTACGAGCAAATAATCGCAATGCCGATAAATAAAACGAGCACATACAGGGTGTTTTTTTTTCTTAAAAGCATTTTGCGCCAATGTGCATTAAACTCTGAGAACGGAAAATCTTGTTTTTTTTGTGCTACACACATTGATTAAACTTTTCAAACGAGCTGGGGCTTCATGAATAATGAGAGTCTTGTTATTATATTATTGTTTAAGTACTTTAAGATCGTTCAAATGATGTTGTGGGGTGTGTGTTTATCAAATGATGACATACGTGTACGCCAACTAACTAACAACAGACTTTCTATGCATACTAGTTTACTATTGGTTTACTTTGTTTACTCATCTCAATTAAAATTCGAATAATTTTGATAATGTTTGTATTATAATAAAATTGTATTTAAAACATACGTGTAGACGAATCATTTCGATTTAAAAGCTTGTTTAGTTCTAGAAGCCAAACTCTAAGTTTTCTAACTAAATTTAGTTCTATCATAAAATATTCTATACGCAATTTGATCACATTTCTTATGTTCATCACTTGTTTATACCCTTGCAGAGGACATGTTAGTTTACATTTATACCCAATACTATGATATATACTGCAAGAATATAATAACTCCGACTGCTGTCGAAGTTAACTGTTCTTCCGCTCGTTATTTTATTGTTTTAGATTAGTAAAAGCAACTCTCAGACCGTAACCAGGGGGAACCATGTGTGTAGAATGTTTAAGCAACATGCCCATACACATATGTATATAGATTTAGGATGTACTATGTATCTGATGTAAGGGGAACGGGAAAGGAAGCAGTAGAAGCATTACCAGAGGGTAGAATGAGTAAACAAGACCAAGGGGGGAATGTACATACATAGAGATATAGTATATATGAATTGATATTTGTATGTGTGTGGTGTAGTACAATGCAAGACCAATTCCTGACTAGACTGTGGTGGATTAGTTCGAAAGTAATAACATATAATAAGAATATATAACATACCCTCTTCAACGGGATCGCGCTGCTTTCTTGGGCGACCGCGACCACGTTTTACCTCGGGCGTTGCAGCCACTGGTGGCGCTGGCTTACGCGTCGGTGGCGTTGCATGCGACAGACTTGTATCGGCACCCATCGTGCGATGTATCGAATTGGGTGGCACGAGTCCAACGTTACCCTCCACATCAATATAATCATCGCCAGGTGAGCTGGCCCGACTGCCACGTCCCAAATCGTATTCATCCACGCCTCCCCATGCCTCCTCAAACTCGGGTGCATTGGCTCGCGCAAGTTCCTGAGTCTTCAGTATGTTCTCCTCCAGCTGCGCACAGTGGTCTGCAAACTGGAAGGAAAAGGTAACTATAAAATAATGATTTCATATCTCAACTAAACGACTTACCTCCTCCAGCTGCTTGTAGGCGTATTCAACAATTTTCTTGGCATAACTCGTGTACTGTGCCTCGCTGCCATTATATTGCTCACAATTTGATGCGATCAGCTCCATGTCGGCCAGATATTCAGCGCGACTATGGTAAACGTGGTCTGTGGAAGGAAATTATATTTAGGATATAACAAATGTGAAAGCATGAGGCATCTCCACTTTCACTCACTTTCAATGTTCTTGCCAATGGTCTCCAGATCCATGGGCTTCTTGATGACCGTGTAGTAATCCTTAATCAACTTTCTATTGACTGGC
This sequence comes from Zaprionus africanus, assembly GCA_018151435.1. Lineage (NCBI taxonomy): Eukaryota > Metazoa > Arthropoda > Insecta > Diptera > Drosophilidae > Zaprionus > Zaprionus africanus. The sequence goes on along the minus strand of JAECXB010002309.1, from coordinate 4,085,298 downwards.
TTATGGAAAGGCCAACTTTCAGCTCTCGTTTTAACCTCCGTGTGCAGTTTCTCGAAGATAAAGGACAGCGCCACTTGATCATCATCGTCTAGCAGCGGATTGATGGCCTTCTCAAGGCGCATCAGCTTATCTTCGCGCTCGGAAAGCAGTTCAAAGCAACTGTTGAACATGCGCTGTGCAGCCACTGTGTACGCACTCTGCGATCCATTGTAGATAAGCGAGTTGTCTACGATTTGCTTGAGATCCTCCAGAAAGACTTCGCGGCTGGTGTAACGACGCTGTCGAATATATTCTCGCATTGTTTGCAAATCCATGGGCTTTGTGACCACACGATAATAGTCTGGCACGCGTTTGGCATTGACCGGAAAGAGAAACGGTGAAACATCTGGCATGGAACGCAGCTCGTTGAGAATATGCTCGAGTATCGATGAGAGCACCACGACTGGATCGGTTCGCCGACGATTGGCAGTTTTGTTATGACGCTGCAAATAATCGCAGTGCACATCGTTGGCCATGCGACGCTTCTTCTTGCCCGAAGCATCGCGAGGCATTTTCATAGTGAGACCTCCTCGTCGTTTGACATCGCCATCCCCGCCATGTCCATGACGCTTAAGCACTTTGCTGCTTAGCGTTACCTTGGTGCCATCCACATTAACCAAATCATCGTCATCCATATTGACCTCCTTCTCGCTATGCTCGTCCATGTCGTCAGCCAACGAGGGATTCGATTGTGACAGACTGCTCTGCATGCCCGTGTACAGGGGACACGCTTTGTTGGTGCGCATGTGACCCACCTGGCCACACGCGCCACACTTGAGCTTAAGATCCGGTTTCAACTTAAACTTCTTACGCGATGGACTGACCTCCTTGTGACTATTATCACGCTCCTTGTGCGCATGTCCGCCCGAACTCTTGGGATCACCCAGCGACGTGGGCATGCCACCTGGTTGCAGCTTTTGATTCTGCGCCAACTGTGCAAGACGTTCACGTTCCTGATTGCGCTTAATGCGACGTAGTTGCTCCTGAATACGTCGCTTCTCACGCTTCATCTCCTCCTTCTGCTGCTCGTCGAGTGTGGCAAATTGCTTGATGAATTGCTCATCCTTGGTGGTGCGTATCTTAATATAGGCGTCGATGACCGCCTGGCGACGTACTGTCTCTACACGCGTATATTCCTTGCCATCGTTGCCTTTGAAGGTGCGTGTAATGCGAAGAATACGTCCTTGATTACTATTTCCCATCGGCTGCTGTGTGGCCTCCTCCTTGGCCTTGGCTGCCTTGCTGCCACCATCGCCCTGTTCCTCTTCCAACTGACGCAGCAGCTCTTGACGCTCCTGCTCTTCGCGCTCCAGCGAGAGTTGTGTCGATGTTTTCTTATTGGCCAACATATTCTCAAGATTCTTGCCCAGCTCCTCCAAGTCAGACTCTTCAGAGGCCGAGGACTCATCTTCATCGGTTGACAGCACTTCAGAGCTGGCCAGCACACGATTTTGTAAATCAAAGATACGCTGACATTCCTCCTTGTAGCGTTCCTGATGTTCGGCAATGGAAAACCGATTGCCGCGAGAGAACTTATCCATGCCCTCCTCACCGGCCTTGGCCTTTTCCGTGGACAGTGTGCGCACCACATCGATGACCTCCCAACGTGTCAGCTTCTTGATTTCCTCCTCCGGCACCTTGAACTTGCGCAACAACTCCTTGGCTCGTTGCAAGGGCAGACGACGCAGATCTGCATCGGTACCGGTCACTGAGCGCTTTGGTTGCGATTCTTGCTCCTCTTTCGTTTGCTAAAGCAAAGTAATTGAAATATATTATAAAAGGAAATAGGAAAGAATACAATGGAGCCTTACTGTTGGTTTGTTGGGCACGCGCACATAGGAGAAGCCCTCGCCACAGCCAGTCGGATCAGCTGGACCACTGAGCTGCAACAGACACTTGCCACGCATGGCCTGTATGTAGGCACGTGTTGTGTTCCACGGTGCCACCTTCACCTCGTCATCGAGCAGTTGTGCCTCCTCGTCATCATCCTCTTGCGGTGCAAACAACGATTTCTCACCATACCCAGCGTCCTGCGGATTTGCATAGAGATAGGTTAGTTGCCATTCAAAGACTTCTCTGGTTACTTATTTCTGCTCCTACCTTTAGTCGCTGTTCGGCTGCAATCATGCTGAAGTAGGCGCAGCACTGTTCCGGCGACACCATCGCACGTATCTCCTCCTCCGATGGCAAACGGAACTCGGGCTTGATCACCCACCAATTGGAGTCCATGCCCGTGCGCTTAAAGTCAGCGCATTGTTTTAAACGCTTACGTATGCTGCTCTCTGAGTGAGCCGGAAAGGCGCGCTTCACATCGTCCATGCGTATGCGACGCGGATTGTCGGGACTTTTCCAGAACAGGCGATAGATGAAGACCTGGAAATGGATAAATGATTCTTATTAGAAAGCTCCTACTCCTCTTTCAGCCTGTTACTCTTATTTACCTGCAAAAAGTCACGTGTAAAGTTGTTGGCACGCTTCGAGTTGGGTCCGGGCACCTCGTACAGTGGACACTCCTGGCCGACGGTGAAGATTGCGTCAACCACACGTATCCAATAGCCAACGCGTGTACGTATGATAAGGAAGTCAGTGGGAGACATTTTGTGCGGATAGATGGGAGCACGATACATGTTGTTCTCTAAGGCTTGAATGCACTGACCCGGATGGAGTATGCCCAGGAAGGGACTGGTGTGGGCAAAGGCCACCTCACCGTACACATAGTCCTGTGGTCCACTATCCTTTTCGGCCTTGCGCTTGTAGTAGTTCTTGATCTTGGAGCACATGCCCACCTGGTTCATCAATGGCGGATGCTCTTCACAGAACTCGGCCAATATAATGTCACCATCTTTGCCGCTTAGATCCTCGGGATTTCGCATAAAGAATACATCACCACCGCCGGATGCAATTCTCTCCACTTCACGCTGCTTTGCCTTCTTGACAATGTGCTTGAGCAGCGGATAAACTGGATGTGGCATTGTCTGTGCCAACGGTCCGTGTGAGAATTTCTTGAGCGGCGGACGATGGAAGGCACGCAGCTTCATGGGACCCATGTGCGTGGGCACAAACGGAGCACGCAGCTCCACCACTGGTGTCGAGTGCTGAATGAGATTGCCGCCGCCAACTTTGAGGCGCAGAGTCGGTTCCGTTTTGGGTGTGTAGTAACTGGAAGAGATAGAAGTTCATTTATAAATATCTCATATCAAACATTTGCCGGTTCAGCTTACGAATCATTGGATATGTTGAAGGGATCACGATCAGGGCTCTTGGGTGGCGGTGGTGGCGTATCCTCGGCCAGCACATTAATGACACCCGCCTTGCCCAGCAAAATCTTTGATTTCTTAACGTGTGGGTGTGGAATTTTTATTTTAGGCGGCGGTCCTGTATTCTTATTGATCTTGGATGGATCAATGTCGTCGGGAATGCCAAGCACAAGATTCTCATCATTCGGATCGAGGGTAAGCACCTTGGGCTTGGGCAATTTGTTCATTTGCTGTGCATCCCAAATGACTTCGTCTTCCCATTTGTGATATATTAACTCCTCGTTCTCCACCGGGAACAGACTGTACCACGTATCGTCGGGAGCTTCAACCTGCTTGTTTTGTGCAGCGCTATGGCAAAAGGAGATGCAATAAGAATAAAGAAAACCATGTGATAATGTTGCAAACTCACCTCTGCAATGCTTTCTTTGTAGAGCCTCCGGCATTCTGTTTGCCACTGCCACCGCCGCCACTATTGCCCACAGGCATGGATGCCTTGCCGGGCTGACTGAAGGCGCCCGCAGTGCGAGATCCACTCGATGGTAGCCAGCCTGCGGCATTGGTCTTGGAATTTAGTTTCTGCAGCACTTTTGCTTTGATGTCATTGCCATCCCAAACAACATCGTCCTCCCAATGCAATTGCGAGACCATAAGGAACGCATCGTCCGCAATGCTGGCTTCCTCTCTTGCCACTTCCGCATCAGTTAGAATGGCGACTTGACGATCGCCGTTTTGGAACTTTGGCTGTGTGGAGGAAGACTTTTCGCTCTTTGTCTTGAAGCCGTAGTTAAAGCCCTCTCCCGAATCGGGCACATCAAGCATATCATACCAGATTTGTGCGGGTCCATATCGCCAGTCAGCGACCTTTGGTTTTTGATCACTATTCTCACCATTATCCGGACCCTCCTGACGTACATCCTCGCTATTCAAGTCGCCCAGAAGCTTATCCTCGTCATCGGATACGCACTGTGCTGGCGTTGGTTCTGGCCCGAAGTGTAAACTGAATCCTCGTCGTCGTGGCTCCTCTGAATCACTGGGCGAATCAGAACCTCCTGTGTTGGTAAATTTCTGATCCCGTGACTGATTTCGCTTCCGTCGCCTTTTCTTCACATGCCTCCAGATTTGTGGCAAGCTGGTGGGTTTACCAGGCCCAAAGAGCCGCGAGAAACGCAGCACCTTCTGCGGACGAAAGTCGGGAAAGAGCTCGCAAACGTCAACATTCTGGTATTTTGATGGAAGTATATCCGCCAGAGGCGTGTCCAGTCGCCGATCTGCCTCAGCTGCAAGGGAAACAGTCAATAAGAAAACCGTAGTTCACTTCATAAGTTCAACAACCTTTGACATCAATTGCCTTTGTATCGGTTGGACTCGTTGCATCGGCATTAGCTGGTTTTCCCGTTGACTCTTCGGCGCCACCGGACGAGGTGCTCGTACTGCGCATGGGTGCACTGGGCGGCGGCATTAGCTCCTTATCATCCTTGGCTGCAAGTGAACAAACAATGGGAGATGAAAAGGAAGCCCATTTGCTAGCTGTACCTGGCTACTTACTGGACTTAGCCTCTACCTTTGTGGCGGGTATGGCATCCTCCAGATCATCATAGGTAGCGGCGGTGTCGGAGTCATTCGCTGCCGCAGGTGGAGGCGATGGAGTGCGTGGGCAATCTTCCGACAATTCATTTATATCCGAATAGTCAATGGCATCGTCTTGTGCCTTGATAGATCCATCCTCATGTGTATCTCCTCCACCCCCTCCACTGCTGCTGCTGCTAACACCTGCTTTGAGGGCATCGAAAGCACTCAAACCTTCAGCCGACTCCGAAGTAGTTGCCTTTTCTGGCTTCTCCTCATTTTCCTCATCCGAATTGGTTGCTGCATTCTGGTCAATTACCTCATGGAGCAGTGAGTTGAGGCCCAATCTATAAGTATTTCATATGTGGACTGCATGAGGTAGACAGACAATAGGAAACACTTACTTGGACAAGGAGCTTAGATTCTCCCTCAGCTCCGCATCGAATATATGCCCCTTCTCGTCCCCATCGTCCACCAACTTGCCCTCCGAGTCGATATTTCCAAATAGAATTCCAGTGAGATCCATTCCCAACTCATTGCCAGCATTGCCGCCAATGGAGCCCTCATCGCTGTCGTTGTCCGAAGCGGTATCCATACTTATAGCTCAACTCTCTGTTCCTTGTCTTCAATTTTTGTTTGTTTGTTTAGACATGCCACCGTCTTCTTTTGTACTCGTAATTCAACTACTTTAATAGCTCACTTATTGTATTTATTTAATATTCTTAGTTAAAAATCGCGATTTTCTGCAGTTTTCGTGTCCTCTACAACAAAGTGTGGCAGTACAACGATAACACTAAAATACCATATTTTCCATCAGTGCAATGTGGTGGTCAACCGATAAGATAATTGGGGTATTTTGTGTAGTAGAGACATCAACCAATGTTAGCGAGCTGTTATACAAACACACATTCCACAGCGTTGATAAAATATATATTATGCATGAAATATAATAAAACAAAATAATTAAATTAAATTTCATTATAAATAGGGATTGTTTTGTTTAACGGTTAGCAAGCAAAAAAAAATAGCTGCTTCCAGTATGTTATGTTATTCAGTATGTTAATTTAAGCAAGACTGTTATAATTTCCCTAAAGGGAAATACACAAATATCCAATCAGCTGTTTGTAGGTAAACACGCGCATTTTGCGTTTGTTGACGAAATTATTATTGCAAATAAGTAACCTGAAATGGAAGTAGAATTTAGCAAGGAGAACTTTTTTCTACCAGAGACCAAATATGAATGTAAGTAACTTACAGAGTTCAGCTCTAGTGCAAATATTAATCTGTTATTATACATGAATTTACAGACTTGGATCACACGGCGGATGTGCAGTAAGTAGAACTGTTTTCTCCCAAGGAATTTTTCCTTGGCTAATCCAAGAATCCTCATCATTCTCGTCCCTATCCACAGACTACACGGTTGGGGCACATCCCTCAAAGAGGCGTTCGAGCAATGCGGCGTCGCCATGTTCGGCTACATGACCGAGCTGGATTATGTCTCAGTGGAATCGTGCTACGAGATCGAAGCCAAGGGCGATGACATCGAGGGATTACTGTTTCATTTCCTAGACGAGCTTCTCTTTCTATTCTCCTGCGAACCGTTTCTGGTGTGCAAGAAACTGGAAATAACCAAATTCGATTTGGAAAACTTTGAGATCACATGCCGCTGCTATGGCGAACCCTTCGAGCTGGGCAAACATCCCCAGGGCACCGAGGTGAAGGCAATCACGTACTCCGCCATGCAAGTGGTCCAAGATGTCGAGCGCAATCACTACGAAGTGTTTGTTATAATTGATATTTGATGACGATGATGACGTTGATGACGCAGCGACTGATGCAATGTGGCCAGGCCCAGGCTAAATATAAAGGTATTAAATGAGTTTGACATTGTTGTTGTTGTTGCCAGAATGCAATATGCATTATTCACCCCTGTCTCCATTAATCATAAGTGAAGTGCCCGAAAAAAAGGAAAGAAAACAAATAAAACAAAAGAAACATACCATAATGCATAATAGGATCATGCGCCAAAAATTTGCAATCTCTTGCACCCCGAAAAAAAAGAAAAAAAAAATGAAAAAACGCAAAAGAAAAGGCCCAAAAATCCTGGGGTTGCCTTCTCCTTGAATGACTTTTCAAAAACGCATTCAATTTGTGCAATTAGAGCCCTTGACTACCCTGACTACCCTTTGTGAATTCGCAGCGTGCCCGTTTCCCAGACAACCCCTTTCTTTTTTTTGTGCATTCCCAGACTGCAGTTCAATGCACTGTCTCGAAATCTCGTTGTCTTAATATATATAATACAAATATATATACATCTATGTATTTATGAAACATAAATGGAATGTGATTTAAGTTAGCGAAATATGAAAATAGGCGAATTCAAAACGAACATTTTATTTGCATGTACTTGACAACCCTGGGACGACTGCCAACTTACCTGCTGGCAGAGCTGCTGTTAATCAACAGGCCAGTCAACAGACGCGCCTAACAGCTGTTTGCACAGCTGATCAACAGCTGTAAAATGTAAACAACAGTGAAACTGCCGCGCCGCTCTCACGTGTAGTCGTCACTGCTGATGTGTTTGTGCCCCTCTCTCTCTTACTCTTGCATTGTCTGCTTCGCAAGTTTTCAAGTTCTTGTGTACCGATTAAATTTAAAATTTAATTAAATATGCCTGCGCTGCGTTACCCTTTACGTGGTGGATTTTGAATTTTGAGACAATTGTCGGGGTATCGCGCATTGATGAGCGCTAAAAGCAACGCTGTGTGTACAAGAAAGTGTGTGTAAAAGAACAAACAAAGTATCAAAAGCAAAGCAGGCAATAAAACACACACACGTACACACGACGGCGCACACCAATACACCAATACTTTTACAAAAATTGCTCATTCCCCGCAACGCGTACGACGCGAGTGTCAAAAAACAAAAAAGAAGCTAAAAAATCTGAATTTTAGCTTGAAAATAGCTTAATAATTAAAGCATATTACAGTAAGTGCACTTACAAAAAACCTGCTGCCACTGTATATATATATATATCTTTTATGCCAAAAACAATAACAACAACAGTTTACCGTAACGTCATCAACATCGCCGCGGCGGCCGCACTGTTTCGCCTGCTGTTGCTTTTCAATTCGCTTGTCGTCGTCGTCGTCGCCGTCGTCGTAGCCGCCGCTTTGCTCGCGCTTGCCTCTCTCTCTCTCTCTCTGTCGCACTCGCACACTCTCGTTCATTCTTTCTGCAGCCACCAATTGTCATGGTGTCGAAGAGGAAGCATTGAAGCACATTTTGCTTTAGTAATTTTTAACTCAGCGATTTTTCCATAGAAAACGTGCAGCGAGCGCGGCCAAACTAGACTCAATTAATAGATAATATTGCAAGCTTCGATTGCACATTGAAACAAAGTGTGTGGCCAAAGTAAAAGTGTATGAAAAACGTGGCAGAAAAATCCATAGAGGGAACGACAAAAATGTGGTAGGTATGTACAAGTGTGTGTGCGTGTGTGTGTGTAGTAGTAGTATTAGAATGTAGAGGCTGCGAAAAATGTGACAGCTGTATGTGTGTGTGAGTGTGTGTGTGGGTGCTGCGCTGGACATTTTCATTTGGTCTACGCCGGCAGCGCGGCACAGCTGACGACAAGGCGCCACGGGGCAAGGCGCAAGCCAGGAGGAGAGGGGACTTTCTCTAATGCGCATTTTATATAATATTTTAATGACATAGCACGATCTTGCATTAAGTATGCCCCTACACAAACACTCACACACACATGCCGAGAAGGTGGCAATACTGGTCTCGCTGCGATCCATCAACCTGCTGGCAGCGCTGCCTCTTTCTCTTTTGCCTGCACATGTGTGTGTGTGTGTGTGTGTGTGAGCGCAACTAACGGCTTTATAACTGCACAAACAACTCCAATTCATAGAGTTCTATCGATGACGTCACACAACGACGTTTGCATTTCCAATTAGAAATTTGCAACAAAAAACAAAGAGAAATAAGAAGGAGAGAAGCAAAGAAGCGGCAAACAATGTTCTGCATTTATCGAGAATTTCTAATTCCATTTACTGTCACAAAAATTCTGTTGACCCATTTAAATTGTATAACCATCCGATATTTTTGGTTATACCTCTGTCAAAGGGTTGTAGATTCAAGCTAAGCAAAGCTTTGCTGTTGATATCAAAGCTCACTAATAGAGCTTGCGATCGCGGCTTATCTTGTCAATGAATCAAGTAAAGATCTTTATTAAGCAGTTTACAAATGGGGAAAATCAAATAAAAATATATTAAATTAAAATTTAGAATTCATAAAGAATTCTCAAGAAACTTTTATTGCACGAAGGAACTTTTATAAGCAAGTTAGACTGCAAAGTTAAAGAACTTAGTGATACAAAAAACCGCAAAATCCGCTTTTATATACCTCGAACTGATTCGTATTTTAATATATATTCTTTGTTTTCTACTCTTGTCCTATTCCACGCGCCTTATCAGTGTTAACAATTAACCCAGATACTATGGAAACGCGGAACTTCACGACATGCACGTGATAACACAAAGAGAGAGAGGGAGATAGAGATAGTAGCAATGTCAGTTGGGAAAACTGTTAACAAATCTCTGCCATAAAGGGAGAGGGGGCAGTATATATGTACTATACAGAACTGATTCTCCTCCTCCTCATCTTCCTCCTGTTCTTTTTGCCTCCCTTAATTTGTTGCGTCGCCTTCGCGGTGCGACGTCATCATAGTTTGATGACCTCCACAGCGACGCTGCGTCATCGGTTTGCCGGGAGGAGGTGGTGGTGCTGGCGGTGGTGTTGGTGTTCGAAAGAGGTATAACTCTTCTTGAGTCTGCATATTTTTGGTCACAGTTCTTCTGCTGTTACTGCCTCTGCCTCTGTTGGCCTTCACTCGACTTGGGGCCAATCATTTGTGAACCAGTTGCTTTTGTTACCTGTTCGCTTGGCTTTGCTTCGCCCTCTCTCTCTCTCTCTCTCTTTCTCTCTCGGTCTCGTATATACACACATAAATGCCGTGATTTGTTGTTCTTCCTTTTGCCAGTTGCCTTTTACACAATCTACACACAGTCACACGTGTAGAAATATGGTTACGTACGAAATCACGATATATGGTACGATATTAAACGCATGAAAACCGTGATTTGTGCTTTTTCGTTTGTTTTTTTTCATCGTATCATGGCAATGCCGATAGGCGCCCTTCCGATGAAAAGCAGTCTCCCATTTGCTTTAGAAATCGTTTTAATGTCTAAAATATTAATTGTATAGGTCACCCCTTCTTTCCAATCAATTTATTGTCGTATTGTAATCGCTGTGATTTGAAAACAGGCCGAGTTATCTGACGATGAAAGAAAATACCACATGGTATTGATATTGTTGCCATTTATCAAATTTATTGTGCATGGTGGCAACACTCAAAGAGAAGTTCAAATTATTCTTCGAATTGATAAGCTCTTGGCTTGACCTACAAACAATAATTTTTAAAGAGTTGCAATAATTTAGTTGCTCAATTATCGATTCAAAGTGATCTGGCAACGCTCTGAAGCGGGCTTACACACAATTCAAATGTGGCGGCAATTAATAAGAAACAAATGACGCGCACTTGTTCCAACAAGCAACACTGACACACTGCAAAAACACAGACACATTGTGTATGGCATTATATTATATCATATGATATATACTTATAATTTATGCATACCTGTGTACTCTACCTGTAAAATATTCGCATTTTGTTTTGATTTCAAATTGGGAGATTTTAATTGTAGACCCTCGTCGACTTGCTTGGGTCGTGTCGCGTCTTTTTTAGTGCTGCTGATCGTATCGTATCGGGTGTGTATATATGTATGTATGCATATATATTTTGTTGAATTTCGCGTTGCGCGTTGTTGTTGCACTTTTTTTTTTAAATAAAAAAAGCAGGCCGTGGCAAAATTGAACAAGAGAAAGATTTAAACCGAGAGAGCAGAGGGAGAAAAGAGAGACAGAGAAAAAAGGGAAGAGAGAGGGAGAGAGAGAACGAATGAATCGGCCCCCTCCCGACAAAACGCATGAAAATACTTTAGCGAAACGAGTTAAAAACGATTTCATTAATATGTTTTTGTTGCCTTTGTTGTTGATTTTGGTCGTTTTGGGTTGCGCGTTGCCTTTTTGCTGCTGCCTGTGATACCCTAACAATGGGGTATCCCAAAGGTATTGTTCATTTTGTAACTTTGTGGAATGTTATAAAGAAAACAGTGTATTTTATAAGTTTTTTTTTATAAATATATCTACCATATCACTAAAAGTAGAATTTTTACACATCGTATCAAAATGCACCCTACAAGTATGCTATAAAAATGCAAACATCTTTATGTAAGATAAAAATATCATCAATTGTAATAATTTTCAACTTTATTTGTTAAATAACTAATTTGTGAATTATTATTCTGCAATAACAATTTATAATAATTGTAATTAGTTTTCTTAAAGTAACAAATTTAGGCAAATTCTAATATATAAAGCCAAGGTATATCAAAGACAAGAAAGTGTATGATATTGTGCGGTGTGTCGCGTTGCCTGTTCAATTGGTGTTGCTGTGTTTGTTGTTATTATTTCTGCCGATGTTGTTGCTGTTGATATTGTTGCTGCTGCTGCTGTCGCTGTTGTTGTTGTTGTTGTTGTTGTACACTGTTCACTAGCCTGGCTATTTTTAAAATGCGCGAAAGCAACAAGAAGAAAACACAGCGACAGAAGCGACGCCATCATTGTTGCTATTGCTACTGCTGTTGTTGTTGTTGCTGTTGTTGCCGCACAAGAATTGTGGAATATGGAATTTCAGACTGAGGCTCCCACACACACACTTGCACACACAATCACACAAAGAGAGACGACGCGACGTTAACTCCACTCGTTCTCGGTGCGTGCAAATTGGAGCAAAAAGTTGAAGCCAACGTCAGCAGAGCTGCCCCCGACATCTATTTCCTGCTGCTGCAGTCGGTGACAGAGACAGAGAGAGAGAAAAAGAGAAAGAGCGAGAGAGAGAAAGAGATAGAGTGGGAGGGGAGCAGCATGAAAGACAGACAGACGCAGACATGTCAACTCGTCTGTTGTTGTGCTGCCTTCGGGTGATGTCGTCACTATAAATGACGCTGACGCTGCTGCTGTGGCAGACAACAACAACAACAACAAGATGAAGTATAACAACAACAACAGAAACCACAACAACAACAGCTAATACTTCACTCAATTGGGTCACACTGTCGCTCTGGCTAAAAATTTTCAGCTCCAAATGCGACTTCGCACTTCATTGATAAAATGATTAATCGTTTTGATTAAGTATGTGTGTGTGTGTGTGTGTGTGTGTATGCATATGCAAAGAGTGTGCTTATGTGTATGTGTGTCACCTAAGCGGATGTTTAAACGATTTATACAACTGACAACACGACGACGTTTTGGCTACCCCCAGCAACATTGTGTGTGCCGCATGTGACTCTGGGAGCCTGAGAACAATCTTCAAGCGCGACCAGAGAGTTCAACAGAGTTCAGACTACTAGAAGATCAGGCCAAAGTCTCGTAAATTAGATGGAAGTATTTCAAGAATGCTTAGCTAGTACTGAGATTCGTTGTTTTCTGGAAATAATTAAAGGTTTCTCTTAATAACAATATGAAATCATTTTTAACATTATTTTAATTTAGAATATTATTATTAGATATGTATTCAAAAGTAAACAGTTAATATTTATTTATTATTCAACCTAGGATAATATACATTTTATTAATCTTATATTTTTATACCCGCTATCCATATAGTATAAGGGTATCATATCTTTCTACCAACCAAAAGTATATGTGACAGGTAGAAGAAGACGTGGCGGACCCCATAAAGTAAATATATTTTCCTAATCAACATCAACAGTTGGCAATGTGTGTCTGTATGAACGCCTAGATCTCAGAGACTATAAGAGCTAGGACCACCAAATTTGCTGACAATATTAGTAAATACTATGAGCAGATAAATAAAAATAAAGAAATTATTTTAGAATTTTCCACGCCCTTTTCCACCCTCGAAAATTAATAACAACCAGTTTGAAAGCGTAACCTTAATGTTAGACGGTTAAATTTTGTTATAAACACAATAAAAATCACTGTAACTTTGAAACCTTAGTTGTGATAGGGTATTTAAAAGAGAAGTTATTTAAAAAATAGTTTTTTAAGGGGTATTGATCCTTGGTGCACTTATTATAATCAGCACAGGGAAAATTCCCTGTAAAAGGTTTATGCAAACTATAATTTTAAATGTTTTTAACGATTAGCATTATTGAAAGTCATGAATAATAAATAAAACGCACAGTTCCCAGAGGTTAAAAGTGCATGTATTTCATATATAACATCATCATGCCCAAGCATAACTTATCCCACAAACAGGAAGGAAGAACCCTTCTCATAATTCTTACCCAACTATGACATTTTTACGTTCAGACCCAAAATAATGATGCGAAATTGATTCGATTTGATTAGGTCTCAGGGAAAGTTTCCCCGGCTCCGTGATTTGCTCTGATCTAATTGCCTAATGCATATGGAATTGAGTGAATTGGGTGAAGGCTGAAGGGGCCCAAGTTGTGCAATTTATGAGACACTTTTACGTTGTGTTCCTCTGCATCTGTCAGATACGAAAATCAGTAGTAGATACATTTGTATCTGCAGCTGCTGCTGTGAGTGCTATCTATTATTTTTCTTCAATGAAACAATGCAAAGGAAAAATGGCAAAGTCGCCTTTCACTTTCTTGAGGGCAGCTGCAGCAGCAGAACCAAAGATTAAGGACAACATTTTGCATCATCTCTCTCTCTGTTCGCTTATTGAACGGGAAGGAAATCTATTTGACCTTTGGCTTTGCTTCCCTTCCCTCCACCTTTCTCTCTTCTTGTCTTGTCCTTATTCCTGTTGCCGCTGCTGCTGCTGCTGCTGTTTTGATCTTTTATAATCCTGCGCATCCTAGAACTCGTACGTGCTCATAATTTATACAGCGCACACACCTGCTCATCGGTCCTGCCCAGTTTTTCTGGCGAGTTTTTCCTTTAATTTTTCTAGCCAAGCAGGCCAGCTGCCGCCTGTTGCCTGTTGCTGCCTATCTCTATTTCTTTCCTCTCTCCTCTCTTCGTTTTTCTCGCTGTTGTTGTTGCTTGTATAATTAAACATTTCCCCTAAGTCACTCGATCGTTGATATCATCGCTCGCTCGTGTTGATAATTTGTACCTTTTGTACAGCCGGAACAGCTGCCCAAGGGGGAGAGTACCCAGTCCCAGTGCCAGTCCCCGTTCCAGTTTCAGGGGTCCAAAGAGATGCCCTGCCATAAGAAATACCATTTTTGGTTATTGATATAAATGATTCGATTAAATGGTGATGACTTTAGCTTTTTTGAGAGTCGATTTCACTCCATTATAGCTGCAGTTATAAAGGAAATTACAACACATAACGACTGTAACTCTTTAAAACTTTTTTTTATATCATATGATTATAAATTAATTAGAATAAGATATAGTATAAATAATGTTACGATGTATCTTTATGTAGAGTATTCTTAATTCATTTTATTTTGATGATTTTCAAATTTAATATAAGAAAGTCATAATACAAGTCTAAGTTGGTACTTTATCTTGAACAAACACTCTTCTCTCTCACTCTCGTGCCATCTCGCTCCCTCTCCTTTCCTCTCTCTCTCTCTCTCTCTCTCTCTCTCTCTCTATACTTTGCTGTACTCTCTGTGCTGTTCCACACTTGTTTGCCTTTGCAATTTATTGCCTGTTGCCAGTTTTATTGCTATCGCCCTCGTCTTTGAGTCGACACACGTTTCGCATTGCCTGATTAGATTATACCCTAACACACACACACACACATTCAAAAACATCCATGTGAGCCTTGAGGCATACCAATGCCAATTGCTAGTAATATCCTTTAGTTTCATCATAAAGAACAATGCTGGCGTCGACCCCGCACAAGTTCAAAGTCAATTAACTATTTTTACTGCTACGCTGTTTTAAGTGCACTCTTTAAAGAATTGCTCTGCTAAAATGTACCCAAAAAAGTATGCTTATTATAATAATACTAACTTGTGACTTTAATACTTGGCTTAGTTACTATTGATTTACGTGGGTAGTGAACGTGGCATTTAAAATTTAATAATACATTTATTTAGTTTAGCTATACAGTCACCTTTATACCAAATTTCATGTCTCCAGCTCTCAGAGTTGCTGAGATAACGACGTTCATACAGAGGGTTATGGCTAAATCCTGCAATTATTGTTGCTAATCAAGAAGATGCTTATATTTTAAAAGGTCTGTCAATCCATATTCTTATTTTTTAAAACATATACAAGGCGTATATTATGTAAAAAAGCTGAAAAGAAATCATAGATACACAAAATGCAGCTCTTTAGCTTCTCTGTTAAATAAATGTTAACGTACTGTTCACTTTGAGAACTGTAAATTCAAGAAAATGAAGCCCAAAGAAGAGTATCATTGCAGCTCGTATGCTTTCTAAATGTTTTCTCAGACGGAGCAGGCACACACACACACTTTCGCGCATATTTGCGCGTATGCATTTAATTTTCCGCCGCTGTCGATACCTTTGTCTCTGCCTGCTCTTCTTTTTAGCCACAGTTCGCTCCTCCATGTGCAGCATGTAATTGCGAATCGTCTCGCTATATAATGAAATTCCACTGCTTATTGTGTTTGTCCTCGTTTTGTTTTCCATTTCTGTTTTACCTTCTGTTTCCTTGCCTCTTAACACTTCTAAATGTTAATTCCAAAAATTGACAAATGCTAACTAAAGCTTCTCCTCTTTTTTTTTCTCTCTCTCTGTCGCGCCTTCTTTTCGCTCTGTTAAGTTGGCTGCACAAATCACTTCGTGCAAATATGATTAAGAGAAGGGGAAGCAGAAGGAGGTGGGAAGGGAAGCAACAATTAAAATCGCATTTGTATTTTTTTTCTCCACTGTTGCCTGATTAGAAAATCTGAAAAAACTCTCATTTAGTTATCATTTTTCATGCAAAAGACACCCGCACAGCTGTTTAAGAGGGGGAAAGAGGAGCAGACAAATACGCCAAAGCCACAAAACCCGTTTCAGACAGTGCAACCACATTGCAACATGATTGTTGTTGTTGTCTGTCCTACATGGGGTCTCTCTCTGTCTCTCTCTTTCTGTCCACATGATTAGCGCTGCACAACAACAACAACGTCAGCAGCAGCAGCAACAGCGCAACGTTGCAAATGAAAAGAAAATTTACAAATTCCATTCATGAAATTTTGCTGCGTTGGCCAACGTCGACGCTGACGCCGCCGTCGTCGTCGTCGTTGTGGTCGTCTGCGCGCCGCCTTCGTGTTGGAGCTCCACTTCCATGCAGAGCCACACGCAGAGCGCAGACAGAAACGATGGAGAGCAAGAGAGAGAGAGAGAGAGCAGAGAAGAGCTTTATGAATTGTTCGTTTTGCAACTTGTTTTTGTGCGTCGCGTCGCGTCGCGTCTGCTCTCAGCAAAGCCGCGCAGTCGCTGACTGCATGTTGGCTCTGCCCTGGTGTCGGTGTCTGTGTGTGGCGCTTGCTCAGCTTTGGCACTTGCCGGATGTTTTGTTGTTGTTGTGAAACGTTTTATATGCCGGCTCTCTCTCGCTTTCTCTCTTCTGCTTTACTCAACAGAATCCATGGAAGATGAGCAAAGAAGGATATTGTGCAAGTTGTAACAATTTGAGGTTATAACCGACTGTATGTCATCTTAAGTGAAGGCTTGCCATATCAACTAATTTATCAGTAAGGCAAACTACTGTATGGCAACCCTAACTTAAGTACGTTTATCATTTACATGCAAAATCCATAGAAAGCAGTATTAAATTCACCTACAGGGTATTCACAAGTCGAGTGAGTGATTTTTTCGTTTTCTTTACTTGTTTATTTTGCTTTGCACTTGCAATTTAGTGGGGGCAACACTGTTGCCGTTGTAGTTGTAGTTGTAGTCGGACTATTGCTGCTGTCGTTGATGATGCCGTGCTCTCTTCACGCCTCTCTCTGTTTTGCTCTCTTTGCCTTGCACTGTTCCTGTCGTTACATGCAAAAAGTTGTACACACACACACTTTCTGACACTTTATTATTACACACATATGCGCTTAACTCTGGTTTATTATGCGGGTGCAGCCGCAGCGGCGTCGGCAGAGGCAGAGGGAGTAGCAGCAGCAGACATGGTCCTCTCAGCCTCTTTCAAAGCTCGTAACGCGCATCCGTTTCCCTTTTACTTTATTGCGAAAATGCAATTCATTTGCTTTGTTATTTTTACACATTTTACGAGCAAACATACACACACATGAAGCTAGTAGAACCGATTCTCGTGCGCCCTCTCTTAGTGCATATTTATTACGACACCACGATGGACGACGTCTGACCAATGTTGCCACCCAACTCCCCTCCTCTGCTGCGCGCAGATTCCTCTCTCTCTATGTTCAGTGCAGCAGGCTCACTTTTCAAACGATTTCAATGGAATTCTGCATGTGCTTGTTGCAGTCGACGTCGTCGTTGGCAGCGCCAAGCGAAGCCAAGCCAACTCAGACAGGGTTACCACGCATCCTTAAAACAGCACATGGGCTATGAGTGCATGCGACTGCAAAATACCCAGCAAATATAAAAGAGTTCGCAATTAATATAAATACATATCTATGGCAAATGTTAAATAACATATTCTAATCACACGTGCAAGTTGAACCACATAATTTTTATGTTCAGCATATGTTAATATGCATTTCGAATGTTAATTACAGCGCATGCAAATGACCCGAAGAAGACAGGGCACAACATACATATGTATGTGTTTAATATGCTAACATAACAGTGCGCTAACATTATATACAAATGTTGCTAAATCGTTTGATTATAAGTGTATTAAACATTCGAGTAACAGCGAAATTCACTGAAGTCTCTTACTCTCCTGGCCTTTCGGATGATGTTTTTATTTTTCATGTCGCCGCCTTTGGCTGCATTCCCTCCGCTAACGCCACATCTTCTTCTCTCGTTCTTGGCTCTCTTGCCTTATTGGTTGTTGTTTACGTTTTACTGGCCCTTTTGGAGTTGCCCGACGATGGCAGCGACGACGTCAACTGCGACGCAGGCAGCAACATTGGCGGTGTCTGCGGAATTTTCGAATGAACTTTTGCTGGAAAGAGAGCACTCTTTTTCTCGCTCTTCCTCCCTCCGTCGTACAGAGAAGTACTTATTAAATTGCATTTGTCGACTACTTTATCGAATTATATAACGACTATATAATGTTGGCTAGTAACTGAAACCACACCCCACATAATCTTTCCCCCCCCCCTCTCACTTCCCACGCTTACCCCCCTGTGTGTTATCCATGTTGTTCTCTGTGTTTTGCTTTGTGCTTCCTTTTTTGTGCTTATCTTTTGCGAATTCTTGCATCTTATCTGCACACACAAATTTATTGCGGTTTCTCTCTTCCTCTTGTGTTTCTCGTTTTACAGCTATTGTTGCATTTGTCGCATTTCTGTGGTTGCACAAATTCCACTTTCAGGCCCGGGCCCAGACAGGACACGCGCGTCTTTTTTTCTCTCTCGTTCTCCCTATCTCTTCATCTCCTTTTCCCCCCACAAATAATGAATTCCTTCTTTGGGGCTTAACCTCAAATTGGCTTAACTTCATTTATTTCATTTGCAATGCCAGAAATATTTCTGTTGCGGTTTTCTCTTTAGCCGCAACTGGACACCACCACGAGGGGTGTAGGGGGAAGGTGGAGGAAGGACGACGCGAGCCACAGTTAAGCTGGAAAGTTGATCGCAAGCAGTGTGGAGTGGGAAACTATGTACAATTGATAGACAAATGCAACTCTGTCGGTGCTGTAATATAACATAGCACATAACATAGGCAAGCTCATTTACATAACTCGCATACGTAGCATATTAAGTACCTGTCAAATGCAGCTGTTAGAGCTTTAGCAGAGACTGTAATGCAATATGCAATGAGTACAATGTTAAATGTGTTGTTCAGATGATATTCTCTGTTTATTCTGCTACACATTGTTGCATAGGAACTTGCTTGCAACGCAACTTGCCACATTTACACACACAGAATTGCAATGTTATTTGTCTCTCACCTACACTTGCATCTCTTCTTGTTTATTTTGTCGTTGTTTATTGCAAAACTGGCAACAGACATAAAACAAAAGCCGTCTTGCCTTGTCTCTCTCGCTCTCTCGATCTCTACCTCTCGCTCGCTCGCAGCTGGAGTTGCCCCGGGTGGGGCATAAGGTGGCGAAGGGGGCGCATAGCGTGGAGAGAAGCGTGACGAAGGCGAAGACAACAAGGACAACCTTGAGACTGTTCAATATTCCGCAGCATAATTCGTGGTCAGCTCGATATCACGAGTTTCACGCGCCACCCCTCCCAGAGGAGGACCACTTGGTGGGGCAGGGAGGGGCACACAAGTTGATACCCTTTAAAGCGGCGATCGGCAGAGCAACAAAACAATTTCGGTTGCCGCTCTACGCTGTAAAATTACGCCAAATTATGCTGAAAATGCAATGAGAGCGGCAAAAATGCCGTGAGCTGAGGAACTTAACCTGGACATGGGTACACTACGTTGCACTCCCCTCACCCTCTCTCGCTCTCTTCCCTCTCTCCTTCTCTCCTCTGTACACTATGGACAGTTTAGTTTTTCGTGAAGCCGTAGAGCTGCTGCAGCCTGAGCTTGCCTGCGATTGGTTACCTCGGAATGCTTTGCTTATCGCACTTGCAACATCTACGCGTAGTTTTTGGAGCATGCGCAATAGGTCCCCACATCCTAGGAGTAGTGTGGGGGAGGGGGTAGGGTGCACTATGTCTGCACTGAGCCGGGCATGAAATATTTTTGAAACGCTCCAATGGCAGACGCTGCTGCACACACTCGCACACACACAGAGCGAGAGGAGAGACGCACGCACACAGATATATTTATTGCATTTTAATGTGCCACTGAAATGTGATTTAATTGGCATTGTTGCCTGCATCCAGAAAATGTGCTGCACAGTGGACTGAGAGTGCAGCAAATGAGAGCGAAATTTAGTACTAATTCTGTATGAAATAATACATTCGGCACCGCAAAGGTTTTATACCCTGGCAGGTTCTTAACTCGTCCAATTTTTCCTACAATTGATAAATTACGGAATTTAATTTTTATTAATTTCATTTCATGTATGTATACATTAATGGCATACTACCTCTAATTTCTGGACATATAAGAACTTTTTATAAAAATCATAACTTCTAGCTGATTGTACATATGAAAGTATAGTTGTCCGACCTTTATGAAATGGGAAAACTATTTCTCGATTTATGTCTAACTTGGTTTGGTACTGATACACTTAGTTATTTCGCTCAATACTGGTCTTTACTCTCCTCATTTCGACCGATTGTTCCTATGACAGCATAAGTATGTTATAGTGGTCCGATTTGGATAAAATTAGATTATTAACTTATTATTATTCGTTTATAATTTATATATAAAAAAAGTTGAATGTAGAAATGGTTGCAATATCTTGAAAAATAAAAAAAAAAAATTGGTCAATAGAACCTTTATACCGATCCGTTCCGACTCATATGTTATACAGCGTACAGCAATAACAAAATAGGCATGTGAAGCTTAAGCTTCGTGTAACGAAAGTGATTTCTTTTCACGATCATGACTTAATATCAATTATAGGTTATACAAAACTGCTGAGAATATACAGGTCGGGGCCCACTGTGCAATCTCAACTAGACTTTGAGCTAGTTGTGGCGCTGCATTGGTCCCGGATTTGCAAATGTTGGAAAATTTTCTTTAATTAAATCATTCTCACAGTGTGTGCAACATGTGGCAATCAGTTGATGATGACGGAGAGAGACTGCAACTGGAGCAGGAGTAGTAGGAGCAGTAGAAGCCAGAGAGTTGCCGGCAAACTCCCAGTCGGCGTCTCTCATGGAATGCTGCAAAGCAGACGCGATGAACGATGACTCCCAACTTCTGCTGACTTCTCCTCCTGCTGCTTTGGCTCCTTCGTGTTCTTCTTCTTCTATTGTGCGGCACTTTGGCCAGGAATTTCAGTATAGTCTGGCGACTTCACACAGCGACGACTTCAGCGACTTCACAGTCTTCTTCCTCTCTGTCTTGCTCCTTCTCGCTGTCTCTGTCTCTGTCTACCTACGCGAGCCCTTTAAACTCTTGCGCCGTCATCAAATCAGGTTTCGATGCTGAGAGTTGCTGCCGCGAGTCGACTCTTGACAGACGCATAAATCGCGAGGGTATTTCAAAACTAACCCAGGCAGACCCCAATGACTTGGTTTAATATTTGGAATCCCGCCTCAAGTCTGGCCGGGAACGGGGCAGGCTTTCTAAGATCACACACACAAAGTCTTAAAAGTTAACAGAAAACTTTTCTGATGTCGCATACAATGAAAGATATAAACTGTATGATATATAAATCTAGTTCAGTTCTAGATATTCAGCAATATGAAGTCAGCCTCTGTTTCGCTCTAAATCATGCGATCTACACGGATCCCACTTGAATTTCAATAATGTTTTTAATGAAAACCTGTTGCAAGTCTCGGCTCTAACGAGCTGTTTGTTGTACGATGAATGAATGAAGAGATCGCGAGCGATCGCATTAACATTATCTAGCTCATAAGATCTTAAGATCACAATCAAGTCTAATAATATTTCCTTTACTTCTGTCTCTATTTACTTTACAGATTGCATGCCTATTTTAGCTATTGAACTGTTGGTAAGTTTTGTGTTGCCTAGTTAGGTAAACAAAGGATCGCGAAGACGACGACGAAAAAATTAGCCGATAACTGAGAAAGCACTTAAGTAAACACCATATGCAGATCAAGTTGTTTCATGTGGCTTGGGGTCTTCAAGGTGTTGTTAACCCTTAGAAAGTCCACTGAACCGTGGACAGACGTGGCAACAGCAATATTCAGGGTTAGCTAAGATCGCGCAAGACAAATGAACTCGAAGTACATCAAAGACAACGACAAACTTGTCCACAAATGGCCAGGACAAGGCTAGAGGAATATCTGGTTTGCATAGCAAATGAGGGGACTGTAATGACAACCCATGAATACTCTGCTTATAGCATAACTATTGGCAATTGTACTATTTACTTTTTGATGCAGGATATGCAGGGTATGCGTAAACTGGTTGTTTGAATTAATTTCAACGAGTTTACAAATCAATTTCATCGTTGTTCCGTAAATGTTCCCAGTCGCAATTTGCTTTGACATTAACTTGACATATCCCTGTGCCTGTGCCTGGTTGCGTTTTTGGGGTGACCCAAATTTAAAGATTTTGTCCTAAACCAAATGCTAATTAATCCTACGAGCCCAAGCTGGGTTGAGGGATTTGTCATGCACGGCTGATTTTCACACACAGACAGGAGAAGGAGGACAGGGAGATGAGGAAGGAAGAGGGAGATGAAAATCCGTTCGCGTGCTTAACGCTTTTCCGGCCTCTTCTACCTGGTGGTAGTGCAGCCGCGGGCTAACGAACCCTAACGCCCTTTTTAACCCGCTCCGGTTCTGCTCCGATTGTGATTCGAATCTCACGCATGTAATTGCATCCCATTCGGAGGGAGGATAATCAAAGGAAGAGGCGAGGAAGAAGGAGGAGGTCCTAGATATCACCTGGAACATAATCTGTATGGTTTTCGCAGTTATGTCAAGGTTTTTCCGCCTTGACACGCGCGTCAACGAAGGATCCTACGACGCAAGAAAGAAACGCCAGCTGTTTTCTTAATTTTGAACATTGCAGCACAACAATTGTTTAGTTGTTACAGCAACAACCCTCTGCACTACCGGGGACTACCCCCGACCTACCCCTCGCCAGGCTGCTCTAATTTACAATGCGTTTTTTTTTTTCTTACACAATTCGTCGCCGGTCTTTGCGAAAAACGAAAAAAAAAAAAAAAAAACGAACAGAACTTGCTGTATTTCACATTCTGTTCACCCTATTTGAATGGGCACTCCGCCGCTTAGGGGTTGCTGTCGCTTTACTTTACTTTACTTTAATTATTAGCTCAGTGCCCTCTCTGCGTTCTGGCAATGGCAACGGCAACGGTCACCCTTGCCGGAGGGGCAGCAGCGTCGACGTCGCCGTCATTTGGCACATGTCAATGGTTGCATTGGACTTTGGGCTCGGCTTGCATGGACACTCGATTGAGTATGAAATGCAGCACAGTGGAGCGAAAATGGTTAGGACTTATTTGAAAGTTAAATTTGGTAAAGACAAATTAGGTATTTCAGTGAATTTGGGGTTGTTTATTTGGGATAGATAAGATAGAATATCAAATATTGGTTGAGTCAATAGAAAGATGGGTGTGGGTCGCTGTAGATCGTCTTAGACTTAAGCTAGAATTTGAGATTGAAATACAGCTATGTTAGTAGAAAAGTCACTCGTCTGCCTAATCTATACCTCCGTCTTCAACTTCTTTGAACTTATATATAAATAGGCTTTTAAATAAATAATTCAAGTATTTGTAACAAATTAGGAAAGAAAAATATAATATAATAATATATATATAATAATAATATAATTTTTGAGGAAATTCAAAACCTTATTAAATAGGGTTTATTGCTTTTGAAATTGGAGTATAGAAACTAGAAAATCAAATATTGGCTTTATAAACACAAAGATGGGGATGAGAACAGAATCTTCTTCTGGACCGTCTTGGAGTTAGAGTATAATATAATATAAGGCTCAGATTCAGTTTTGTTTATAAAAGAATCTCTTGTTTTTCTTATTTACGCCTATTCCTATTCATACAAATTATAAAAATTCTCATGGAATAATTGCAACTTAACTACTCTTTAATCCATTCAGCTTTTTTTTTTTTTTTTTTTTTTTTGAAACCTTCCATTTGTTACGCAGCCTTGATATGATTTGAGATGGATATGTTATTCCGTATTCTTTTTAGACTTAACCCTACTTTTTTATACATGTGATTCAATATTCTTTCCATATTTTGCAATGTTCTAGTTCCAATGCGTTGGGAGGGGGCTAGTTGGGGGTTGGCCCAACCCGCCTGTCTGTCGCGCTCTGTACTTCACTTGCGACCCAAATTCGTTTCATCTATGACCTCGTGTGTCCCACTGTATGACGCTCCACTTCATCAGCGGCGTCGGCTGTGTTGTTGTTGTTGTTGCGCTTGTTCCATTACAATTTCTGCAACAAAAACCACTTCCATTTCCTGTTGAATTGCAGGAAACCCGACGCAACAATTACAGAGTGCGCCCAATTCTAATACTAGCACAAAGCGAAAGGAACAAGGCGAGAAAGAGACAGATAGATAGTGGTGTTGGGTGGGTAGTAGTAGGGGAAGAGGGGGAAAGAGATTGATCCCTGGTGGGCTACATCTGGTTGCATCCCTAAAAACGTTGCCGCTGTTGCATATTTTGCAACAATTACTGAGGAACGCAATATATCTTTGCAATGCAAATAGATGCTGGACTATTAGATACCCTGTACGAAACTTAAAATGATAAAAGGCTGTAATTCATAACCGGAAACTGATTGATTCCTCTGTCTTCACTTTTGTTTACTACAACAATGAGGTGCAACGTCTGGCATACCCTTTTTTCGGCTTACAGGGTAGAGGAAAAATTACCTTAGCGACATTTTGTGGATTTCTGTGGTGTCTCGAGTGCAGCCTGAGTTCGTTCCACTTTCCTACTGAAACACACACACACACACTGAAGGGAACCCGCCGCCGACGACGACTAGGACTAAAGTCTGAAGTGCCTCGTGGGCTACCGAGGAACCCTCAGCACGAGGGTGCTACCGCTACCTTCTGGCTTTTCCGTTTTTAAGGGTGCTTCTTCTACACACATTTTGCGCAAGACGAGGCAATGTTGTTGTTGTTACTGTTGTTGTTGTGTTGTCCAGGTGCGTCGACGCCTTTGGCCCTATCCTTCGTGGTGTCTCACAACTTCTTTTCCACGTTTTCCTTTCCCGTTTCTCGTCGTTCGTTTTCCATTCTCAGGCATTAGTTTCTGCCACATTTGGGACATCTGCTTCGTTCCGTTCTCGGTTCTCTGTACATTGTACTGTCCTGTACTGTGTCTGAATATGATTTGAGCCCAACATCTAATCGCATCCAATACACATCCGCTCGGAAGCTCCCACGCTCAAGGCCCCATTTAAGAGGGGGGAAGCTTTAGTTTAAGGCTAATTGCAGCCAGTATGTCCTGTCGTTGCTCTTTCATAGGAAACACACAGTGAGACGACGACAACAACAGGCAGCAGCAGCAGAAGCAACAACATCTTCGGAGATTTACAGATCTACAAATTTCCAGGAATTTCGTGAATGAAAAAACAAAAGCGCAACGAACGCTGCGCAGTGTGCAGAAGATGAGGCAAAAGAAGGACGACAACGACGACGACGACGACGTCGATGATGATGATGCCGAGGAGGAGGAGGGGGAGGAGGAGGAGGTTAGGCAGACGAGCCAAACAGAGAGACTGGCTGCTCTACCTATAGAACTGAACCTGAACCCAAACCTGAAGTCGAAGCTGAAGCTGAACCTCGGCATAAAATATCTTATGAATGTACTTCTCGTACTTGGCCTCTGCCTCTTTCTCTGCCTCAGTTGGTTCGCTCTGCTTGCTGTTTATTTTTCGAAGGTTCTTCTTGTTTTTGTACCCTGTCCCGGCACAGCTTTTGTAGTTGCCTCGCTCTCTCACACTCGTTCTCTCTCTCTCTTTCGCACTCACTGCATTGTTACTTAAAATAGCTGAAAAACGTGAGCGCATATCCCAAATTTGAAAACCGGTAAGCCGGCCAAAGGCATCAGCGACGTCTCCGTCTCCGTCTTCGTCGTAGTCGACCAGGTAGTCAGAGATTTAATGAGCACCCGATGCGAGGCAGCCTTAGGCGCACCAGGCAGAGCAGATACCGAGTTGGGTTCGAGCCAAGTTGGTCCAGTTGCCGGGACTAGTCCCGCAAAGAGTGAGAGATAAACTACGCTTAGCTGGGATTGTAATCAATTAGCCTAACATCAGCTCAGTCTAACCGTACCTTATTCAACTATACCATCTAGATCACAAGGTTCCACTTTTAAATGATAGATGAATCAATCCATAGCAAACAAGAATGCAAGAGTATAGGCAACCTAACCTTACCTATCTAACCTAACCTAACTTGGAAATTATCAAAGAATCATTCCAACTCAAAGACAATACCTAACCTATCTAACCTAACCTCTAACTGTCCCTGCTTCTCCTCCACAAGACCCCAACCCCCTCTTCTTCTGTCGTTCTGGTATCTCAGATGGAATCACAGACAATCTAGTTCCACCTAACCTATAAAGTAATGCCTCGTTTAGAGCTGACTAATCAAATACAGCGACAGTCTAGAAATTCTAGCATATGCTCCCCTCGCAACACCCTCTCCCCCTTAGGTATTCCTTATCAGTTGAAGACCTCACCGAAAGAATTCAACGAACTTCTAAACAGAAGGGCAATTTTCAAGTCTCTCTTAACATACATGCTGCCATCTCACTCGCACACGTTAAACCTCTCTCTCTTTCTCTCTCACTGTGTGTGTGTTTTGGCATGTGCTACGACGTTTTGTGTGACAGAGGGCCATAAAGCAATAACAACAACACCGGACCGGGACGACGACAGCTGCAAATGCTGTGCCTGCCTAGGCACAGGGACGGGGACGCTTGTTGATATTTCGATTCCGGAATTACTCAGCCAGACTCGGGTAATACGTCAGTCATTCAGTCAGTCAGTCGAAGGAGTGTAAAGACCGACGAGCCCTAACTCAAACCTTATCGAACCCCAACCCCATATGCAACTTGACAGGAGTCTGTTGCGGTGCAGCAGCACATACAGGATACGAGGAACCAACTCAACTTGGGGGGAGTACAGTCTCCTGCAGTCTGTCTGTCTGCCGTCTATCGTCCCATCCTGCTTTGGTCTGCATTTGGGGCGGCAATCCATCTCCTGTTTCATATCCGTTTTTCAAATTTCGCATTTCGTATTTCGACTTTGCGCCTGATTAATTTTTGAAATTGCTTATGGATTTTGAGCTTTTTGAATCCCTGAATCGCTGATTTCTTTTGCTTTGCTCTGTAATTTCGGTGGCCGTGCTCTTTGTGATTATAATGCCGAATGTTTTTTCTCATTTCCCCTCCCTCTCTTCCTCTTTCTCTGTCCCTTGCTCTGCCTCTTCCTCTCTGTATGTGTGTTCGGCAGCTGCAGCTGCAGTAGTGCTAATTGCGACTGGGCCGAGTTCAATGACTGCCTGCGCCTAGACCACAAAGAACTAGTTAGCACCTGTTGTTAGGTAACCGTACTACACACACACGCACTCCACCCCCTCCCCCCTTGGTGCTACAACAACATTTTTGACTTTTCTGAAGCTGCTCAGCTTTTTTTTAGCGTGTCAAATCAAAGGCAATTTATGAAAACTTTTGTATTATTTTATTGTCAACCCTGACTGAGGTGGGTCGAGCAAAGAAAGAGAGAGAAGGAGAGCGAGAGAGGGATCGCTGCATTATCCTCCCTTGCTGTTGCTGTTGCATTCCTGTTGTGCGCTCCCCGTTACTCTGTTACACTCACTCTCCCGCTCTCGCTCCCATTCCCTTTTCTGCGCCTTGCGCTCTCTCTCCCTCCCTCTCTGTGTGTGTATTTGTGCACGCACGCATGATCTCTTTCTCGCTCTCACTCACACGCGCACTGTTGTTGCCCTGCAATTGCATTCCTGTTTGTCTTCATCCTCTGCTGCTATGCTGCTGTTGCTGTTGTTGTTTCAATTTCTGTTGCTGTTGCTGTTTCTGTTGTTGTGTTGTGTTTTGTGCGTTTTCGGTTCAGCTCGAGCTCGAGCTGTGTCTGCGTCCGAGAACTACGCAACATTTACAAACCGAACGCTGCAGAAAGTGGAAGTGAATCTCCCGAGATCGAACGAGCGATCCCTCTCCCGTGCGGACATTGTTGTTGATCGTTATGTCGTTATCGTTTTCGTTGTTACTGTTCACGTTTCACTGTTTAACACATCACTCTTAAGTGCAGCATTCGTACGAAAATTTGTTAAAAATTCTAAATTAAATTAAATTAAATTTGTTAAATTGAAAAGCACACACACACACACACGGAACTATGATGCGCTTACCCCCCGCACAAGGATTACAAATCACAGAGGAAAATTTCAACTGAATATCGCATAAAATGATCAATTACTAAAAGATCACCTCGTTAAATATGACTAAAACTCAAAGCTGATATGTTTACTTGATGTGGAAGCGCGTTTAAAAGAAAATAATTCCAAAATTTCGAAAATGCAATAAGTTTACTCTAAATTCTTTCCCCCACTTTGTTCTATTTGTTATTCTTCAAAAGTGTTGAACGTTTTCTCTTTAATTTTAAACCTCTTTCTAATCTGTTAAACAAAATCTCATATGTGCTAAGTGTTTACTCTTTACTTGTTCTAAATTTATTATACGCGTATTTAATAATTTACCAAAAAAAAAAAAAAAAAACTTTTATTAATCGTATAAAAGAAGCATTGAAGTGAAATCACATAATGTTATGACATAAATCAAAGCTAAAGTCATTGCCAAAATTTAACTTGAACGAAACCCAGCGATTACCTTTTGGATTACCTACTCTATAAGACTATTCTGAATTCAGAGCCAGCACCACGTAAGTAAAATTAACAAGGACAAAGACCCAATATCGTTAGCTTTACTCGATTTGAATACAATAGTTACCCTGAATGGAAACAACCATAAAAACATCTAACTTATTTGAACGTAAATTAAATTTGTACTTTCATTCTGATTAGACTCGACACGACTGGGCAGTTTTTCTAGTTTCTTCTTCTTGTTTTAATTTCTTTGCACTCTTTCAAGTGAATAATTAAATAATAATAAGCTCTAACTGATTGTTGTACTTAAGTTTTATACTTTTATTTTGTTGGGATTTTTTTTTTTGTATTTTGGAGGGGAATATCGCTCGCGTTTTATGGCTTACAATGAAGTTCAATGAACGTGAGCTGAAAGAATTTCGACTGAGACTCAGTTGGAGACGACGGTCTCTCTATTCTCTAGTAAGCGCAAGTCGGGTCCGAAACTGAGTACGAGTTGATTGTGTTGACTGGCTTGTCTCTAACCATATAGAGCACATACACGCATATACTTATAGTGTGTGTGTTTGTGTGGGTATGTGTTATATTTATCACAGACACGAGTACATGTTACTGTTGTTCCGCGCCGTTAGGGCGGACAGGTCGGCGGTAATCGAGACCGGGTGAGAGTGAAGAGTCAGTCTCTTATGGCGGACATGCAGTGTGCTTTTTAAGTCAAGCACTCGTTAGACTCACTGCCCGCTCACTCATTATAACCCTAACCCTAACCCCGGAGTGGTCGCATCGGTAACCTTTTTTATACGATAATTTAACTTGCACATGATAGGGCTCCACGCCCCTAACATAGAAATTAAAACTGAAAGCGTGAAGAAGTCATTAGTATCACACACAGTGAATACTTCTGACACGATAGAGAGCGATACCATGCGATACTATCGATTTAACATATATTTATTGATAATTTTCTATGTAAATTGAACGTATGTAAATTAGAGTGCATAAGTTCTTGAAATTAAATTAGAGTGCATAAGTTCTTGAAATTAAATTAATTATCAAAAAGTTACTCAAATTAAGAGGCAGAAAATTCTTTTTTAGTGCAAGAACTTCTGAAATTAAAGCTACAATTCGTATTTTTCCTTCTTTACAATTTTTAAAAACATTTCCCACCTTGTCTGGTCCCACTGTAACTATTCATTTCTGCCCCTCTGTAGTCTGCGCTGTTAAGTTTATGTAAAATACTACTCTGCTTTTCTCACTCTGTCTCTTTCCCTAAGCGACGCGTTGTCTGTAAAAATGATTAACATTCAAATCAAATTAATTTGCAATTAGTGTTAAACTCATGAAGTTGTGGGTGGGGGAAAATGGGTGGAAGGAAGTGGAAATGTAATAGACAAACTTCCGAAACTTGCCATTAATGTGCAGCTGCAGCGGCAGCGAAGTCTGCTCGAAGCAATTTCCTCGCTGCTGGCGGCGGCGTCGCCCAATTCAATAAATGTTGCGTCAAGTTAGTTGCTTGGGTCGGAAGTAAGCAATACACTCACACACAAACATGTACACACATACACACTGGCAGAGGCACACAGACACAAGTACCCACTCTCGTGCTCTCACGAGGGAATCGCCTTGAAATCGCCTGGCCACCCTAACCAAAGAGTTGAGGAATGACTACACAGCAGCAGCAACAACAACAACAATAAGAGCAGCACCAGTAACAACAACAACAACAACAACTGCTGCACACAATCAACATTGTGACTGACATTCTGTCAAACATGCAGCGACGTCAACGTCAACGTAGAACAGCGACGTCGTCATCGGCGTCGTTGGTTTCTCTCAATGCGTTTTTGTATTATTTTTTTTTCTCTTCTCTTTGTTTGTTTCACTTTTATTTTCAAATTTGAATATCGCGCCGTCGCTCAGATTCTCAAGTAGTTTTCAAGTTGATTGCATTCTGCGTCATGTCTGCTGTGCCGTCGCTCTCTCTCTCTCTCTCCGTCATCTCTCATTCATTTCCCATGTCAGCAGCAGCATCAGAGGAGCAGCGGCTGTGGCAGCGGCAGCGACAGAGGCAGTAAAAGAGTTTTTGCACCCCACTGCAAAAGGGGTTGCTGCTGCTGTGGCTGCTGCTGCAGATGATGATGATTATGAGCAGAAGAGCGAGCATCCTCACAGCGCACTCATTCCGCTTTTATGCTGCCGGCACATTTCGTCTGGCTTGTCAAATACGATACTTATGATACCCTGTAAGTGCTTTGACTGTGGCTAAACAGCTTTATTAGATACTGCTTAGACAAGAAAAACCAAAAAATAAAAATTAAATACGAAAAAAAATAATTAAAATAAAGTGAGGAATATACAAAAATAGTTAGGTATGTAAAAATAATAGTAAAAATATAAAATAAATATTTAAGATATAAAAGAAAACAGTTTCGATCTCTCTAGACTGAAAACCTTGTCTAAATAGCCTCAAAATTGTCAAAATAATTTTTAATTTAAATTGCAAACTAAAATAATAAAATTAAATACTATCAATAGAAAAGAATATTAAAAAACGTAAAACATATATTATCAGTTTCTAATAAAAGGAGAAGTATTAATATTAATAATATAAAATATAAAAGTAATAATATTAAAAAGTAAAAAAAAAACTTTCCTTCCCTGTCGCCTCTAAAATGTAATACTTTGCTCAAAATGTGTTTTTAATTTAAGTCCTCACTCCTTATCTTTATCTCTCTTTTTCTGTCTATGTATTCAGAGACAATTTGACTGCCCCAGCTCTCAACCCTTTGGGTAAAAGTGAATTCGCTTTCCTGTTTCCCAATTCTACTGCCTCTTTTCAATTTTTTTCATATTATCTACATTTTTTGTCATTATTTTTTTTTGTCTTTGGTCTCTGTAGCTTCTCATGACCCCACAGAAAGGCAGACACTGTAAGACGCTGTTATCCTTTACTTTTGTTTTGATATGTTTTTTTGCTTTTTGACTATTGCAAAGTTCCTTGCAGACGCGAGAGGAAGAGTATCATTTTTTTTTTTTTTGTTCTTGGTTTTCGGTCTTCGTTTGTCAATTTTTCACAGAGAAGCCAACCAACCCAACGAGGAGTCACCCCTTCAGGGTGAAACGTCTACAAACTACTCTGGTTTTTTTTGCAATGCGTTTTTTTTCTTTCCTACGATAGATACCATATCCACAGACACGCACGTACACTCACACACACACATATGATTTTTTTGAGCTCGTTTTGCGATCGTCTGCGCTTGGAACTTCCCACGATCCTTGTGGACTTTTGTACTTAAGACATTTTTTATGTATATATGCATGTATGCAGTGTGTCATAAATACTTTTAATTAACTGGAAATGCGTGTGTGTACGTCTGTCTGCCTGCTGTCTCGCTCTAGCTGCAGGAAGAGGACAAAAAATTGAAAGTGAAGTAGGAGAGCAGAGAAGAAAAGAAACCGAAACCAAAACCAAAGACGCCGTTTGTGGGCTGAGGCGTGAGTTTCGCGACATATTTCCCATATTTTGTTTGATTTTTTCTCAGTAATAGATACATTTGTGTGTGCGTGTGTGTGTGTGCGTACCCCAGTTACCGATCCACACACGCACACACACTTATTTACATAGTTAGCTAGCTTCCTATTTGAGCAGATGTGTTGATCTAGTTCAGTGAACTTAAGTGAAAATGCGAAACTCTGCACGAGCTAAGCTCAAATTGTGTCAAACAAAAACAATCACATTATTTATTTCAATTTTTGTCATAACAATTTCTTTGCCATAAACTACTTGGCAACATTGTTCATGTAGTAAACAGTGCTGCCAACTGTTAAGAACCAGAAAAGGTTGTTTTAAAAACAAAGCAAAAGACAAATGGAACATAAAAACAAAATTCTTAAAAAAACTGCAAAAATGCAAAGGCAACAATTTGTGATAAGAAACAATTACTATACATATAGTTATATTAGTAATTAAATCCAGGGTTTCAATAACAGCCTGATTTGACGGGAAAAATGTAATTGGCAGCGCTGTTAATAATAAAATACACGCATAACATGCGTACCACACACACTGTCCAGCCACATACTCGTAAAAAGACAGTGGGAAAACGAAGAAGACTCATGTACGCTCTGTGTATTTGTGTGTATGTACATACATATGTATTTATGCCCATACTTAAGCAAGTATTTATTTGTACATAGAGTCCTCGGCTTGTGGGTGCGGGGCGGTGACGTTGGAGGCGGCACGTCACTTCCGTCTCTCAGTTTTTGTAGCCGGCATTTGAGCGAGCAAGTGAGAGAGAGCGTGGTTTAAAAGCAAACTCACACACACACGCACACACATACTGGTCGCACACCTACCCACTCTGAGTCTGCCATCCACATGCCACACAAAGCATCTGCCTACGTTCCACTCACTACTCACACACACGTAAATAATTTCCCACTCAGCTGCTGGCGCTGCTTCTGCTGCTGCCTACGTTATTGCTGCGCGTCGCTGCTGTCGCCGTTGCTGCTCCGGCGGCTGCTCTCTCAGCTGTCACAACTCTGCTGAGAGCACTTTCAGCTGCTGCCTTGAATTCGCCGCGACAAACACGCACGTTAACAGAGTCAAAAGCAGAGGCAATAACAGTTCAAATTGGCGGCAGCTAATTCGCCGTAATCAGTTTTTCGTTTACGCTCAGCACTGCTGGTCGTGTCTGTTTGTTGTTGCTGTCGTCGCCGTCGTCGTCGTCGTCGCCGTGGTCGTGTCGCTGCTGATGTTGCTGCTGCCCACTGAGCTGCTACACACATAAAAAGTAGCGACAACGTAAAACATACTACGAAAAAACGCCCGCGTGGAGAGAAACCTTTAAGTACGTCGCGAAATCAATGTTCATTAAGCATGATGCAATGACAATTGTCAGTGTACTTAAGTGACGTCATCAAGGATGTTCACACTGGCCTTGCAAACACCAACAACAACAGCAACAAAGAACAACAACTGAAATCATTAGCAGTAGCACCAACACCCCGTCTCTGCCGCCGTCGCCCCAGCACGTTGCTGCTTAAACGTAACGTCGCCTTATTTGTCGTTACGTTACGTTTTCTCTGTGAGCACGTCAAACGCCCTCTCTCTCTCTCAATCTCTCGCTCTCTTTGCGTTTGATACTCTCTTTCGCTGTTGTGTGTGGACTTGCCGGCGACTCCATTTACTACTACGTCGGCCAGGCCAGACCAGGCACACTCAGGCACTCACTTTGCGTTTACGTCGTGGCCCATGAAGTTCGTTTAGCGCGCGGCGCCGCACAAAATGTGAGAAGAAAACTGATGAAAAGAAGAAATAAAATAAGCAACTGAACTGAACTGAACTGCACACATTCACAGAGAGCGCAACTAAACAACAACAATCATTTTTAGGACAGACAGACAGACAAACGATCAACAACAACAACAACAATTATGTGATATCTACAACAAATAAAAAAATACACATTTCTTAACTGCTGACGTCACAAGTCAAAAACGAGAAGAAACGTAACTGAAACAGCAACAACAAGGTTTGCGCTAAAAGGAAAAGAAGAAAACGTAGTGAAGCAAAAAAAACATATATATGAAAAACGGAAAAATATGAAACGTGTGTGATATTAAATGAGCGCGACGAGGGCAGCAGAAATAACAACAACTACAAAACAGAAGCAGCGACGACGTTGGCGGCAGCAACAGCAGCAACGACGACGACGCAGGCGACGGCAGCGACAGCGACATCGGGCATTTGCTTTGCCATTGCTGAGTTGTGCGTCGTGATATAAAAATGCGAAGAAATTCCAATTTAGGTGCGTGCAACTTAAGCAACAAATGTGCAAACACATGTTAATGATTTTTATATAAATGCACATACACACACACCCATATGCAGGATATATATTTGGTGATATGAATTATCAGTAGCTGTCAAATTTAAGGGCCACATGTGTGTGTGTGTGTGTTTCTGACAATTAATCATTCCCTTTTCGAGTTTGTTGCGTGTGTCTCTTTTTTGCTCTGCTCAAACTTTAAAGTCCTATAATAACCTTTAAAGGTCTTAAGTGTGTGTGTGTGTGTGTAAGTCATTTCTTCTTAATTTTGGCCCACCCTCCTTTAGTCAGGCTTCACATTATCAGTTGTTATGAGTGACTTAACAGTTAGTTAACACTTACACTGCAAGAAAAACTAGTGAGAAACAGTAAGAAAAGGGAAAGAAAGAGAGAGAGATGGGAGAGAGAACTCAGAGAGTCTCTGCTGATAACACCATGTTTGTTTGAGGAACCTCATATGACTGAAAATGCGTCATACATGTTTCTTTATACACAACACACACACACACGCACACAATATTTGATGAGCATGTATAAAGTGTGTTTCCTGGTAATGTTGCAACATTATTGCTGGTTCAGCATTTATGTTCTCGGGATTTCCCCGAATCAGAGAAAAGTTCAATATGTTTCATCATTTTAGCCGGCATTCAATTTCCACTTTTCCACAGATAATGGTGAGTGATGATGGCCCACACACGCCCAAAGGCGTCAACTCCTCCCTCGCATTTCTCGATTTTCGCCTCGATTTTCGTTTTTGTTTGCATTTTTCTGGCAAAATATTTTGCGACGCATTTTATGCGCCAGCCCCAACAGCTCTCTCTGTGTATCTCTCTCTCTCCCTTCATCTCTCTCCCGTCGCCCACCAACTGGCAATTATTTTTGGCTTTAGCACCCACCAAAAATATCCAAAATAAAGTAGAATAAAACCAGCCGCTGTTATGCCTAACAGAATTCTGTTGCGTCAATGTTAAGCCCTGTTCCGTTGCGGTTGATTAAAGCGCAGTTTTTTCGTATCTCTCTTCTTACTTTACCTGCTGTTTACACTTGTCTTTGTGTTCTGTGATTATCAAATAAATAATTAGTTTTCTTTTTTCGATGTTGCTTTGCCTTAGTCCAGATTGATTGACATTTTTAGG
This sequence comes from Zaprionus africanus, assembly GCA_018151435.1. NCBI lineage: Eukaryota > Metazoa > Arthropoda > Insecta > Diptera > Drosophilidae > Zaprionus > Zaprionus africanus. The sequence goes on along the minus strand of JAECXB010002309.1, from coordinate 4,049,835 downwards.
TTAATCGTTGATTGCTTTGGGCGTGGGAGCTTTATATGTAATTGGCTTAGAGAAATAAACAGTAAAATGTTAAAATGGCGACAAATTTACAAGTGTACATGTACCGATCAAATAGCATCAACAAAGTCCTCAGTGCATAATCAGTGTGTGGAACTCAAGTTTCAAAACCGGCTGCTGTTGCTGCTGCGATGACTTCCACATACTAGTACGTTGTGGCGCAGCATAATAACAACAAGAACAATATTGGGACGTGGGTCGTATCAGTCTAGTAACAGCTGTTAGCTAGCAAAAGCAAGAGCAAGCAAGAAAAAAAAGCGGCCGGCGTCGCAGCCGTGAAAGCAGCAGAAGAGTCGGCCACGGCCTCTGGTGGAGCATCTCACTCTCTCGTTCAAATGCTCTCCCTGCTTCACACACACGCACATGCACTTGACTAGCTGTGTGTGCGCAATACATAGAAAATACTTCTCTTCTCCCGGCGCCTTTGCTGAATGGTTTTTTTTTATGGCAATTGCTGTTGTAGCATGTATTAAACACACAAGCACATGTATGTACACATATACTTACATACATACACACACCTCTGAAGTCTTTCGTTTTATTGTTTTTGCGTCTGTTTTTCTACTGCGCATGCAAAATGCTGTGCAAAAAGAAAGCGAAACTTTTGACGTATGCGTTGCTGCAGTCGGCAGCGCTGCCGCTGCGGTGCTATTAGTGGGAGAGAGAGGGAGCATGCGTGCGTGCCTGTGTGTGTGTTTTTGTGTATGTTATGCATATTAAAGCATCATAAGTTGTTGCTGCTTGTATAATTAATAAGTCGTGTTAGAAGTTATTCAAAAGCCCCGTTAGATTGCACTCGCAGAGCCTAATTAGCAGCGCATGTTGACCACCTTAAATACGAATGGGGGTGGGAGAGGGAGACGAGCAATCCATTTGTTTTTTGTTTTAATACCATTTTCTCGTGTTTTACTTTACTAATTTACAATAAGCAGCAGCACCAGCAAGCACAGTCGGTCGAGCAGCGCTATCAAAAAACGTCGTTTGCGTGCTTGGGAGACCTCAGCGGCTTATTTACTCGACATTTGTGTGTACATAAACACACACTAGTTCGTGTGCTCATGTGTGTGTGTGTGTTTTGTATTTCTAGCTTTTTCTTTATCAGTCATACGCGTCGCGGCCGCTGCGCTCTGCTGCGCCGACGTCGCGACGTTAGGTTGATTGGGTAAAAAGCTGCGGCGCCGCTGCGCTGAGGTTGTTTAAGATACCCAGTACCCACACCCATTTGAGCAAAGGGTATATAGAGAGTTGCTTGCATATGTATTTAACAGGGAGAGTCCTCTTTACAATTATCTCAATGTATTTAAAATAAATGATAATGAGTATCTCACAGTCGAGTATGCCTTTGCTGTTTGTTGCCTGCACTTGTAACTCACATTCGTTATTTATTTTTGCTCTCTAGGCCATTTTGTCCACGATTTCTGTTATTTTCATGTTTCCCTGTTTGTATAATATTGTTGTTGTTTCTTCTTTCTCTCTCTGTCGCAGTTGCATTTGTTTACCTTTTGTTTTGTTGTTATTAGATAAATACGCACAAAAAATGATGCCCGACAAGTGCATTTGGAAATTGATACACACACGCACACACCTACATCAGCACCCACACTGTGATCTGCAATGCTGTGCAAAATACTAAGACTGGTCACACTGTGTCCACTGCTCCCTTCTCTTCATTTTCATTCTCCTGCTTCGCCACCTCCTACGCTGAGGTTGTTGTTGGCGCTTCTTCATGCGTAATTTTATACTCTGCGTGTAATTTTATATGCAAGAACAAATTAACGGTAGGCAACTTTACTTGTTTTTATTGCAAATTTTCGTGTGCATTCAAATTAAGAAATGCCGAAAGATTCTTGGATACCCTTTTTAATTTGTATTTTGTCGTATCTCTCCTGTGTTCTTATTTCTTACCCACATAATTTGTTGTGTTTGAGCGTATAAAATTTCCATGTCTTCGATTTGAATTACCTGAACTGAGGCTGCTGCTCGGGCTAAACGAAATAAATAAAACAGAATTCGCCGGCCTGTAAACAGATACCGTTTTTGGCAGCAGCAGCAACAACTACAATGGAGTCTCAGCAAAGCCGCTGTCGCCGTCGACGACGACGCTTGCAGTGAGAGAGAGTTATTGAGAGAGGCAAAGCAAAAGAGTGGAGAGAGGGAGAGAAAGAGGCTGACAGGCAGAGGCTACCTGCGCTGCTGTTGCTTGCCGCTTTTTTCGTTTGCCAATTTCAGCAAATTCCACGCGACGTTCCGTTTTACGTTTCACTCTATACACGTTCCTATGTAGAAATATCCACATACCTATATACAAATATATATTTATTTATTCTGATTACATGTTTGTAGATACCAGTGCCAGTGCCTGTGTGTGTGTGTGTGTTTGTGAGTTATTTGTTGCTGCAATTAACAACTCATAAAAGTTTCAAACTTCCGTTTTTAACAGCGCTGTAACAGTCGCTGTTAGCTAACAGAGGCTGACAGGGTTAATTGTTGGCACACTGGTTTTATTGTTATTGTTATTGTATTTTTACGCTTCTTTAAGCTTTTAATTTGCCAACACACGAAAAAAGGTGAACAAGAAAAGAGAGAACGAAATAAGCGACGACGTCCAGCAACAACAATTGCCACAAGTCATGTCTTTCTAATGAGTAAGAGACGACAACGACGACGACGATGGCCGAAAGCGGTTAATACAGCATTAACTATAACGTTACCTAGCCCCAGCTTTACCTGTTGTTGTCTTGTTCATGTTCTGCTTTACGTTCTTGTTCTCTACTCAGCTTCGTCGGCTTCCCCCAACCCCTTCCCGTGTCGTATTGATTGCTTAAATACTTTTTATGCTGAGTTTATTGACATTTGCGATGACGAAACGAAATATTAGAAATATTTTTGGCATACCAGCATAGAATGTTGCTGATAGGATGAGGGGAGTAGAAGCTTACAGGGTGATCTCATACATAATTCAATGGGAACTATGTACACTTGCCAGAAAAACTATGCGTACACACGCAACTCAAAACTTTGATGGCAAAAAAAGTGTAGTTGTATTAAAGATATCGACTTGGTTTTTTTTTTTTTTCTGAACACATTTAATATTATTAATATTCATAAGTTTGCTTAGCTCTAAATATATAACTTATCCTTTTAAAAATAAAAACGTAAAAATTCATATTATTTGGCACAAGAAAAAGTATGCGTACAAACTAAAAAAACAATGAAAAAAGGCACTTAGTTGAAAAAAATACTTAAAATTAATAAGAAGTTGGATACCCCTTTCTTTTTATTGTTTCTGCCAAACGTTTTGGCATGGACTGGACCAACTTTTGGGTGACATCCGGGGAAATGTTATGCCATTCCTCCATTATCACTTCTTTTAGCATATTCTTTGAAGTTATTGTCCTTTGGCGAATCCTGCGCTCAAGACAATCCCATAGATGTTCTATGGGGTTCAAGTCTGGCGACTGTGGTGGCGAGTGCAATTGGTTTTTGAGATTATAAAGTAGCCACAGCCTCACATTATGTGCTGTATGCTTTGGATCATTATCCTGCTGGAACCAAAAGTCGTCAGGCAACCCCAATTTTTCCCTGCTTTCCTGCAAATTGTCTTTTAAAATTTGAAGATAAGCTTTGTGATCCATAATGGAATCAATAAAAACAAGATTGCCAACTCCATTTGCCGCCATACAGCCCCACACCATCACTCCGCCACCACCGTGCTTAACCGTTGGAGCAAGGTTTTGCACATCCAAGGCTGTCCCGCTTTTACGCCACACTAGTTTTCGCCCTTTTATGCCAAAAATGCAGAATTTGCTCTCGTCACTGAATAACACATTATTCCAGAAAGTTGCAGGCTCCTGGATAAACTTTTTGGCAAAAACTAAGCGCTTCTTTTTGTTGATCGGCGATATAAGGGGTTTCTTCCGTGCAGTACGGGCATGTAGGTGGTTCTTTTTTAAAATTTTCCTTATGGTGTCGTCATGTAGCTCTTTATTAAACTTCTCCTTGATATCCTGGCCAATTTGCGCAGCTGTTAATCCAGGCTTAAGCCTCACCGTCTTCAAAACATCCCTTTTTTCACGATCGGTCAGCTTTGGCGGCCTTCCAGAACGTGGTTTCGACACTACGGAGCCGGTTAAATTGAAATTTTCGAGCACTCTTTGTATAGTGGAGTGAGTTCTGCACACGATTTTTCCAATTTCCCGCAACGATTTTCCATCATTCCGAAGTTTAACAATCGTTTTCCTCAAATCGGGGTCAATTTCTTTTTCCTTCCTGCCCATTACGATTTTTTTCATAGAATGATGAAATTAGCTTAAACAACGCGCATCAAATAGTTTCTAGTGCTTTTATCACCGTTACTTCTGATCTAACGGTACCAAAAGCTGCATAGCAAAAACATACACTTAGAGTTTTTTGTTTGTACGCATACTTTTTCTTGTGCCAAATAATATGAATTTTTACGTTTTTATTTTTAAAAGGATAAGTTATATATTTAGAGCTAAGCAAACTTATGAATATTAATAATATTAAATGTGTTCAGAAAATAAAAAAAAAACCAAGTCGATATCTTTAATACAACTACACTTTTTTTGCCATCAAAGTTTTGAGTTGCGTGTGTACGCATAGTTTTTCTGGCAAGTGTAAATGCAGCAGAGTGAAGAACACAAGCAAAACAAATGACGCTTGGCCCGATTGCATAAATATCGAATCCATGCATATATATCGATATGCACACCTATTTACATATATTTAACATGACTAATTGTTGCATTCTCTCTTTCTGTTTCATTTTCCTTTGCAGATGTGAAGGAAATCCATAGGTGCTAATTTAGTTGATAAGCGCAAACACAAAGTACAATAAAAGAAACACACCAATACACACACGCTTGCACTCACATTCACACATTCTCGCAGCAAGTATTTAATCAGGTGGCAACTCTGAAAAGCGAGAGAGTGGGTGCGCTTAAAAGTATGCTACAGAAAAAATCAAGTGACTGCCGCGCTGCCAGGCCGACGTAGCAAAAGACACACAGCGAGAGAAAAAGAGATAGAGAGAGAGATCGGGAAAAAGAGAGAGTGTGCGATCCAGTGAGAGCGAGCGGAAGAGTGAAAGGTGGTGGGAAGAGGAACAAAAAGTCGAGAAAGAAGCAGCAAACTATTTTTGTATAACTGCAGGCAGCGCGCGCGACTGCGAAATGTCGAATTATTTAATAAACACCGCCGCGCCCAACAGCCACAACACAAACAACAACAGCAGCAACACACAACGTCACTCAACGATATACGGTGGAGGTGGCGGTAACGGAGGCGGCAGCTCACAGGTGGTACGCAAGCTCAACTATGAAATTCACAGTGGTTCTGGCAGCAACAACAATAATAACAACAGCAACACAAATAACAACAATAACAATATTGTGTTAAAGAATGAAAAGCTGTTGGACATTGATTACGAACATGGGAATGGAAGCGAACTTGGGGTCGCTGCACACCTGCAAGATCATGTCTACATAAGTCTGAATAAAGCAACAACAACAGCAACAGTTATTGCAGAAGCCACCAGCACGCACACACACACGCAGCCGCGACACAGCGGAGGCGGATCAGCGGGCAAGACGAATGATATCACACAATATTATAGGGTGAGTTGAAATCGATAATTTCAAATAATCGATGTGCAATCAAAGCGCAAAGTGACCAGTGCTGCCAACTTATAAAATGAGCTGTTTTTAGCCAGGTCTAGCTAAAATAAAAAAAACTGCAAAGCTCTTGAAAATGATCGACTAAGTAATGTAAATAATATAGATAAATATTTAAAATACAAAAAAAAAGCTAACATTTCCAAGGAAGACGCTACATTGGCAGCACTGATGTTCATAGAACAGCGATAGTTTTGATAACTTATCGATATATTGCAAGAGCACAATTTACCACACCATGCTCATCACACCACACTCTCTCTCGCTCTCCCTCTCTCTTTCTCTCTGCTAACAGGTCAAGCGTCGTCCACATGCTGCCACCCACGAGATCCACCCGAAGAAACAGGCCAAACAGAGCATACAGCATCAAACAGTTACGTACAACAGCAACAGTGGCAAGCACACGCAACAACAACAACATCAGCAATTGCAACAACAACAACACCAACAACAACGTCAGCAGCGCTACCATCTGCAGCAGCAGCAGCAATACGAGAACGAGCACGACGAAGACGAAGACGACGATGTGGAGACGAGCAAACCGGCCGGCAACAGTTCATCGCATTCTCATTCGCAGTTTGGCACGCGAACAGGATCGCAACAGCAGCACCACCAGCAACAGCAGCAGCAGCAGCAACATCATCAGCAGCAACAGCAACACACATCATCGCTGGTGTCATCGTCATCGTCAACCCTATTGAGTGGTGGCGGAGGTGATCGCAATCGTGCCGACACCTCGTTGGGTATATTGACCAAGAAGTTTGTCGATCTGCTGCAGGAGTCCCCCAATGGTGTTGTTGATCTCAACGATGCCTCAAACCGTTTGGCTGTGCAAAAGCGTCGCATCTACGACATTACCAATGTGCTGGAAGGCATCGGTATCTTGGAGAAGAAGTCCAAGAACAATATACAATGGCGTGGTGGTCAATCTCTGGTCAGCAGTGAGCTTTCTCGCCACATCGAGGAGGAGGGCGAACGTCTCGAGCATCGTGAGAACGAGATGAACACCCTCATCGATCTGATGCGGGGCGAACTGGCTGAAATATCTCAGGAAGTGGCGACGACCGGCGGTATGGCCTATGTAACGCAAAATGATCTATTGAATGTGGATCTGTTCAAAGATCAGATTGTTATTGTGATCAAGGCGCCGCCAGAGGCCAAACTTGTGGTGAGTGAAAAAGGGAACATGAACTTAAGGAGAAAGGGAATATACATATTTTATAATGCTAAGAAAAGTTTAGTTCCAAAAAGATGGGTATTATAAAGACAGTGTAAAGTACAGGGAAGTTAAGTACCTTTACATTGCAAGAAAAGGATCAATTCTTTAGTAGATATATCTGAGTATAAGGAGCTTTCTCCTTTAAGTTGTATATCTCTAGTACCCAAACAACTAAGATACACATTTAACTACGAGTATATATCGCCAGTATATATATGATCTGTATTTAGCTATCTTAAGTCTCGTCCCTATTCGAGACAACGTAGTGCTTCTTCTTTCCGTCTGCATGCCATTAAACATGGCGCCCTATTTTTAGACACCGCCGCAGACGGCGACAAGTGACGCACTGACGCTAAATGGAACATCCCCGCCCCCTTCAACCCTCTCATAGAGCAGACCACCCCCTTCCTCAGTAGTTGACTAAAGACGAATTTTTAGTTTCGATGCCTGTTTTATCGTATATTCAATACATACATACATACCACATCTGTACATGTGTATGTATTCGCATGTGTTTCTCCATTTTCCAATCGAGAATTCGCACAGTCTTTTCTGATCTGTTAGCCACGCACTATTTATAAATATTTCGCTTAATGTTTCCGCTCGCCTTGAACTGTTTAATGAACTCTCGCACGCACGAGCGAAAAGAAAAGTTGTACAAGAGAGAGACAGCTTTATAAAAACATTCAGTATTTTGTGAAGGCTTTTTCCAAAAATTTAAGACGATAAATATCGGTTACAAAAGGCTACGCAAACGTCTGGCAACGCCACAACAAAGTTATAAATATGATTTCCGAAATGACGAATCATTCTCAGCCACCGTCCAATTTACAGCGAATGTAATAACAGTTCAATTAGCAGCCCACTGTTAACTAAGCAACAGTGTCTGTAAAAGGAAGGAAGTTACAGTTTAACAGTCGACTGTTAACTCTAGTTCTCTGAATCATCACCAGTTAACATAACAGCTCTGCATTTACTAATATTTCTCTCTCTCTCTCTCTCTTTACAGCTGCCCAACACGCGCGAGATATACGTGAAGGCGGAGAACAGTGAGGAAATCAATGTTTTTCTGTGCCACGACAATTCGCCGGAGAATTCGCCGATTGCGCCCGGCGGCGGTTATGCGGGTGCGCCGTCGTCGTCGACGCTGCCTCCAAACGGCGGACTGCGTACGGCGACGTCGACGCGACTGCATCACTTGAGCAATCAGCGCTTCAAGGATCCGCTCTTTAACAATATCGATGCCATGAGCACCAAAGGCTTAGGTAAAGTTTATCAACTTATCACTGTGTTATCGATAACTAACTGTTATTTTATCTCACTTAGGCCATCCACCATATCGCTTATCAGCGCAGCGCAACCTCAGCAAGTCGATTGAGGAGGCGGCCAAGCAATCGGAGCCTGAATATAATATTTGTGATATTGGCGGCGTCAAATATGAACTGACATCGCCGCAGCAACAGCAACAGCAACGGTCGACGCATGCGAATAACGCCGCTGCCGGCGCAGACGCCGACGATGACGTTGACGTCGACGATGAGCTGAACCAGCTGGTGCCGACACTAACCAGTCCCGTGGTGCGCAGCCACCATCAGCAGCAGCAGCAGCAGCAGAGCGCTATTCAGCAGATTTTTAGAAGCCTAACACAATCCTCGCCCACGCCCACAACGACGCGGCGACGCGCCGCGGGCAACAACACAAATACGCTTAATAGTCATAACAGCAGCAGCAACCACAACAACAACAACAACAACAATTCCCAACCCCCCAACAGCAACTACATCAACAATCAGTCACAGCAGCAGCGCTGCAGCGATGTTCCCATGTATAACTATGCAATGGAAGATTCGACCGCGACGTACGTTAACAGTGGCAGCAACGTCAATGTTAACGTTAACAGCGGCAGCAACTCCTCTGCCATGGGCTCGCTGCAAATGCAATTTGCCGCAGTAGCTGATCAAGAAGGCGTCGGTGTCGGCATGGCGGCAACATATGGAGACATCTCTGGCGCGGGCGCCAATGTTAATAAGCAGCAGCAACAGCAGCAGCAGCAATATAACAACAACAATCGACATCATAGTTATCGCAATCTGCCGCCTGGTGTAACCGACTGCGACGCCGACAGCAATGGCAGCAATGTTACTCTGCAAACTCTCGATGCGCTCTTCAGTGACATCGATACGGACTGTAAGTACTTTTTGATTTAATCAATTCTCTTAACAGTTCTCTTCACTTCATCGCATCATCGCAACTGTTTGTCAACATAACATGTAAATAACAACAGCTGTAAGCGAGCTTACAGCTAATGGGCAACGTTAACATTACGGAATTTAACATGTGCAGGTTTACATGAAGCGAACTTGTCAAGAACTTTCTCTGTGACTTGCGTTCTCTTCTCTTAAACCGCATCACAGTCTGAGTTCTTGCTGAGCACGTTCTTCACTACACAACATAGTAAAAGAAATGGTAAAAAAAACAAACCCAAATCGGTTAACAGTCTCTGATAAAAATGATTTAAATAAATTGAAAATACTTTCGGCAACCAACGAGAATCAGTTCAAAATTGAATTTCAATTAAATTATTTGTTTTATTATTTATTTTTGACCTTTCAAGTGAAATCTGTGTAATATCAAAACTAATTCAAACTAACCATAAATACTTGTAATATATTCTTGCTTTCCAACTAACACATCCACACATTTACACCCACATATACATACATATTAACATCATTGAATGTTAAACGGGCAGCTTAACTAAAATGTTAATAACAGAAGAGCTTAAAATTTTACATTCATTAACATAACAGAAGAGCTTAAAATTTTACATTCATTAACATAACATTCACAGTAAACATTTAACAGGTAGTTGAATGTTAAATTACATTCACATTACTGTTAAAGTGTATACATAATGTTAAGCTGCCCGTTAAACAGGATCGTGCAATGTAACCAAACTAAATCAACTTCTGACAGGCCTATTAACATATTAATCACATATCATTGTAAATAAACAATTTGTACATATATATTTGTATTAACCCGCCGCCTCTAAATTGTATGTATATCTGTAACTGTCGTCAGAATGGAACCACATTCAAATATTACCAACGCGCAAGCGCAGATTCATTTTGGAACTGAATTCTCGTGGGTCTGCAGTGCACTGACCGTTGCAGCGGGCAATTGTTCATATTGAAATTGAAATTTTGTAGCACCATGAGATTCAGCTCTGGCGTGAATTTCAAACATGCATCAAACCTAAAAAACCAAAAACCAATCAAATGTAAATCACATATAAGATAATCAACAAGCGAAACATCACAACAATATCTTCATAATTATCATCTCTTTGTGTGGTCTCATCGTTACTTCTCTTATTTTTATCATATACCATTCTCTATACAGCTGACGCTAACGTGTTCTTCTTCTTTCCCCTTTGCAGACTTCAACAATGATGCCTTTGTATCCATTGATCCGCCGGGTGATAATGATTATCCGTATGCGCTGAACGCTGAAGAAGGCATCGATCGCCTCTTCGACTTTAGCGACGATACCTATGGATCCTAAAACCCGAAACACACACACACGCCCACTTACACACACACACAAATAAGTTGCGATTCGAATCGAGGATGATGATGATGATGGTTTGGGGGTTTGGGGAACGGGGAATTTTTGTTCTTGGGGGGTGTTTATAATTTTAAATTATATACAAGGAAAAGCAGCGCATATTATGTTAGAGATGATCTATTAATATTATTATTATTATTATTATAATTATTAAACAAAAATTATCAATTAAAGAAAAACAGTTTATAAAAGAATACAAAATCAACAAAAAACAACAACAACAATGTAGAAAACTTAATGAAACTAAGTTGTGTGTAACATTTTAAGCGTAAAAAACCAAGCTACATTTAAATTTATAATCCAAACAACGTATATTAAGTAAAAAAACAAAAAACAAAAGAAAACATAAAAAACAATGCCCACACAAAATGCAAAAGCAACAGCAACGTTTTATAAGAAAATTTCAATTTTTAGCCTTAAAGAAAAACAAAACAAGAAGAAACATTTAAGCAAAAACAAAAACAAAAGCGATAGAAATGAATGAGAACAACAAATGCGATGCCTCATAAATAAATTTATTGCGCAAGAACTGTCTGTAAATTACTACACACACACACCTACACACACACACTCACACACAAAGAAACATAATTTTTAATTAGTAAAACAAAATAGTTATAATAATACTATTAATTGAAAATAAAACAAGGAGAACCAACAACAAAAAAAAAACAACAGATTCAATTGAAATTGTAAAAACAAAAAAAAACGCAATTAAATTCCAAAAGAATGAAAAGAAAGAAGAAAGAACCTCTCTCTCGACGACCAACTCCCAGTTTAGTTAGACGACGCATGCACACGTGAAGAATCAGACGACTCTTAAGAGACCCAAATTGGAGAAGAAAATGAAAAGAATACAAAAGTCTTTTGTCTCATCGCTGTCCATTGTGTCTTGTCTGCTGTTTGTATATTTTAGTTGCCGTTTCAAGCTCTCAGTGCGTTTGATTTAGTTATATTAAAGTTAATGGATAAACTTATTTGTTATTGTTATGAAATATGTAAACTAGAAACACACAGACACACACTCACACACACGTACAGACACGTACACAAAGAATCATATATCAGACTTGACGCGACTCGTAATCCAATAGCAACTCAAACAGATCAAAGTTCATCCAACAAAGTCAAAGCCAAATCACATGCCCCTCTTCCCCCGACCCCATACATACATACATACGCACACCGAACTAACAGAACCGAACAGATCCCAACAGAGTCAACTGCAACTAGTTATTTAATAAATCCATTGCCTAGAGGTTAAACAAAATACAATTAAAAATGTAAAACAACAAACAAGCAAATCATACAACAAATGTATAAAATCGAAGAAGAAAAGTTCTATAAATGTACTCTTATTTTATAAACAAACAAAAAACAACAAAAAAAACATACAAAAACAAAAACACACATTTTTAGGTTCTTTTCTTTAGTTTGAAAACAAAACGCAACACAAAAAACCAAATAAATATAAAAAAACGAAGAAAACATAAACTGAAAAACATTATTTTTGCTCTGGGAAAAAGGAAAAAACTAATACGATGGGGAGTATTTTTATGCACGTGGAAGCAGACGTAACAGATTTTCCTTAGTATATTCCATTCCTGACCGGATTTGAAATCACTGGTTAATGTGGCATAGTCAATCCCCGGTAGAGACACCAATTTTTCACAGGGAAGTGCCTGAATCAAGTTAATGTAAACTATATTCTATAGGCGCCTTAAATTACTATGGGAAATATGACAACTTTATTGGCCCCAGGGGCTCTAGACGGGCTTCGAATAATTCTATTTGTTTGCAGTTTGTGTTAGGTATCATACGTTGATTTCTGATCAGATTTCCGGATCCTTTCAGTACTTTAAAGGAGATTCTTAAATAAACCGTCTATTACTTGATACTCTCCTTTTATTCTTCTTTATTCTTTTAAATAATTTCCCATAATTACACTTGCCCATCCCAGCTGAAATAACACTTCAAATTAGGTATTCATTTGTTGTTTATTAATTTAATTTTTATTACAGGCTTGCCATAATAAATTTGTTACATAATAATATGTGTAGTTGTTTATTTCGCTTATATAAACAGGAAACAATTACTTAGCTTAACATTTACAATTAGCTTTCGTTAGAAATAATAAAAATATTGAAGCTTTTTTTTTGTTTGTTTTGTATTAATTTATTTTATGATAGGTTTCTTTTTATGTAGTATTATATGTATATGTATGTATGTTTATGTACACTAAAGCAGCTATGCGCACCAACGAAGAGTCAACTAATCCCCACATATATATACGTATATATGTTATATGTGTTTGCATATAAGAAGGTTGGTATTGAACATCGTCGCGACTGCCTTAAGATTTGTTTTTTTTTACAAACTTTCCTTCTCTTTTTGTTAAGCATTTGCAGCAGTTTGTCACAAAATTTGAGTTAATTCAACTACTAAATATACATAATTTTTGTATAATGCTTTCGGCTGCTTTCCTTCAAATACATATATATACTATATATATGCATGTATGTATGTAAATTTACGTTGTTTAATTTATAATTCCATTAATTGTTTTTACGTTTTCATTTCGCATTAATTTTACAATTTTCGTTAGAATTTTTTCTCCTTTCTTTAATGAACATAAAAACAAAAGGAACTATATTTTTCAGTCTTTTTAGTGTGTGTGTGTTTGTGTTTGTGTGTATATACACATACACTGTGTATTACTGTGTGTCCTATGCGTGTAGAATATCTATTGTTTGTAGTATTATGTAGTATCTATGTATGTATGCGTCGTGTGTATAGTGTGTGTGTGTGTGTATTTCATCATATCGTTGCTTTAATTTAATTTGATTATTTATTCAATAGAGTTTTACTTCTCATTAGGGTTTCCATATATGGTAGGTTATTTAATTCTAGCATTTTGTATAATTCATTTAAATATTTTAAGTGTCCTTGTTTTTTTGTTTAATTTTGTTTTTTGCATCTTCTATAAATAAAAATATGAAATAAACGTGATTGCGTTTATATTCTTCTTGTTTCGCACATTTTTGTTGTTGTTGTTACTGTTTCATTAAAGATACTCTCTATATTTAATATATGTTTGTATATGTATATAAAGAGCGAAGGCAAATATCGAATACTTTTGTTGTGGTTTCTGTTATTTCTGTTGTTTTTCGCATTAGAAAATTCTATTTATTTGATGAGAATGTGTACGTGTGTGATGGGAGGGGGGGAGTTGTATATATGTATATGTGTATGTATGTATTTCTTTCAGTGTATTTATATAGCAAGTCTTCAAATCGGTTGCGGTGTTTCATTTATTTTACTAACTGACCGGATAGTACACTCAGCAAACATATCACGGCCAGCTTATAAATATAGATAGCTATAGATGTATGTATATGTAAGTATGTGTGTGTATATATATATGTATGTATGTAATTCGTCTATTGCTTTTCCATGTATTTTTTGTAATTGTCTATGTGATCGATCATCATTCTTCCATCATAAATATATTGATCTCTAAGCGCCGTCGTCTATTTCATCTATTATCTTGTTCTAACTTGAGTTTTATGGCAACTTCTCTCTCTCTCTTTCTTTCTCTCTTATATTTTCCTTAAAAGTATGCTTGTGTGTGTCTGTGTGTGTGTGTTGTACATAAATCATGCAGCTTAAGCTCTCTCAATTACGTAATTTATTTGTATGAAGCTTGGCTTACATCAATTTTGAAAATAAACGAGAAGTGAAACATATTTCGCTATGTGTGTGTGTGTATGCGTGTGTGTGTGGGTTTGTGTCTATAATAGCATATAAATTACTTTCTTTCTCGCTCTCTCGCACAAACTTTTGCCAGTTACCAAGCGCCATTGCATAAATTCATCAAACATTTCGAATTCTATTGTATTTCCTCATTTTCGTTTCGTTTTTGTTTTTGTATCGTTATTTTTCTTGCTTTTTTGCTATAAAAAACGAGCAACACTTAAACGTAAACGCACTAAAAAAATTGCAACACAAAAACAAAACTAATAAAAAAAAAATAATTATAATAATTGTTTGAGTACATTACAAATAGTTTTAGTTTTAGTTGTAGTTGTTGTTGTTGCTAATAGTAACTAACTAATTTAAGGAAATTAACTCAGTGAAGACATTTTTATTTCGTTTGTATTGTTTTTGCTTTTGTTTCTCTCGTTCGCGATCTCATTCTGCTTCAGTTTCTGTTTCTGCTTCTGTTTCGGTTTCTGTATTTTGTTTACTTGTATTGCTTTTTGTTGTTTCTCGTTTGTTTGTTTGTTGTACAGTTAGTTTGCTAGTTGCTGTTGTTGTTGTTGTTGCATCGTTTCATATCGTTTCATTCCGTTTCATTTCGATTTGCGGTTTTGGTAGGTACTTAAATAATTCTATACGATAATTTACACATAAGTTAGGTTAGGTTCCCTCTCTCATACACAAGCATTTAACATACATACATACATAAGATATGTATGCATGTATGCATTTATGTATCTGTCGTATATTGTAGCGTATGCGGTATTGTGTAACTGTAATTGTAACTGTAATTTAATGTATGCAGTATGTCTAGGTCTATGTCTAGCTATTAACGGTACTTAGGTTGGTTGGTTGTTGGCTTTTGTACTTCTGTTATTTGCATTTAGGACTTGTTTTTGTTTTTTGTTTTGTTGTATGTGTTTTTTTTCTTTAACGGCGCTAGTAAATTTAAAAAAGAAATACTTAACAAATACAAAAAAACACATATAAATTAGGCTTAATTGGCTTAATTAATAATATACATGCTTTTCTAATAATAATAAATCATCGTTAATTGTTTATCGTTATCGGTATCGTTATCGTTAGGAGGCTTGGCTGTGGGCAAAAGTCTGCTGGCGGCCTTAAATGTTAGGCTTAATTACAGTTTACAGTTGCTAGCGCTGTTAACTAACATCTGTTATTTACAGCTGAAAACTTAACGAAATAACACACACACACAATCACGCGCAGCAGAGAGAGAGACTTTAACTCTCTCTGCTCTGCTTTTGTGTGTGTGTGTGTGTGTCTCTCTTTCTATTTACACATTCTGCGAACTTGAGGCGTCGCTGCTAGCGTCACTTTACGCCTCGCGTCCTATGAAACCATTTGGCGGCGGTGGGCGTGGCGTGCTCGCCTGCCTTAGCCAATTTTCCTTGAGTAGATTGGACGTATTGCCACCTGTACCACCAACAACAACAGCTGCTGTCGGCGTCGGCGTCGGCGTCTCTGGTGCTGCGGATTTGCGCGTCTGGCTGACGCTGCGACTGCGCGGCTGCTGCTGCTGCTGATGTTGCATTGGCTTAATGCGCGCTCGCGGCTTCTGCCGACTAAGCGGCATGCGCTCCATTTTGATGTGCTCCGTATGCTCATCGGCATCGTCGTCATTGCTAAAATGGAAACAGAAACGGTTAAAATTAAAATATTTCGATATTTTTAAAGTACTGCGTGAATGCATTTATGCAAAATTTATCATTCACTTTAATGTTGTACAGTAAAAAATGAGTATAGCTTTTGATATAAGTAAGGTGATATTGCAGTGTACTCATTGTTCTGGTGTAATTTTGTGAGTTAATTTTGTAGGGTACTCATTCACTACAATGTTGTACAGTAAAAAATGAGTACAGTTTTAAATTAATGTAAATGAATATTGTAGTGTACTCATTCAATTCAATGTTGTATAGTAAAATATGAGTACAGTTTTAAATAATTGATTAATATAGTGTACTTATTTAATTTAATGTTGTACCGTAAAAAAAGAGTACAGCTTTAAATTAAGATATATGAGAATTGCAGTGTACTTATTCAATTCAATGTGAATTAAATTAACATGAGTGACTACTGTAGTGTACTCAATCATTTTAATATTGTACAATAAATAAAAGATACATTATGTACAGTACTGTCAAGTAAAAAGTGAATGCATTCATGCAGAATATATATAAAAATCGATTCACCACTCACTCATCGTCATCGTTGTTATCGTCATCGGAACTATTGCGCACCGCAATGGGGGCCATCATAGCTGCATAGTTGGGATTGTCGGTGGTGAAGATGTGACCTGTGGGTTCGCTAGGCGGATTGGGGTCATTCATCAACACATAGTTGGGATTATCCGAGCTGAGCAGGCGGGTATGTGCATCCCTCTCCGCTGGCGGCGGTGGCTGCATCAATTCATAGTTGGGATTCAAACTGCTCGTGGTGAGTTGCTGTGGCCAGGCAGAGGAGTTGCCAACAGGATCGCCAGCACTGTTGATAGACTCATCGAGCAATTTATAATTGGGATTATCACTAACGATGGTTGTGCTGCCATTGCCACCGCCTCCGCATCCTGCTCCCGCACTGGGTGTGGTCGCTGTGGGCGTGTAGAAATGAGGCGTGCCTGCATAACTGCCCGCACTGCCACTGCCGCCGCTCTCGATGGTGCCCAGATTGGTGCCCATGCTGGTCATGGCCATGCCCACCGGATGACTGGTTAGATTCGAGTTGCTGCTGCTGCTGGGCGCATTCGAGACATTGCTCTTGTGACTGACATTGCTGCCACTGCGCTTGTGATTGAAGCGACTCAGCAGGCCGTAGCCAACGCGATTGCGCAAGGTTTCAGCAACGACGCGCTTCAGACTGGGATGGCGACTGTTGCTGGCATTGCTGGAGCTGCCCGTCGATGGCTGCAACGATGAGGAGGCGCCGCCACTACCACCAACATGGGTAGGTACTGCAACTGCTCCACTGCCATCGATCATCTCATCCGGCATGGAGCTACTCATGTTGCCCACCACATTGCCAGCACCATGTTTCTTCTTGGGCAACAGATGCTGTTCGCCACTCAAGCGGCCAATGAAATTGGGACTGGGATCGAAGATCTCATAACCTTGTTCGGGATGTGTGCCCGCCGCATGGCCATGTCCATCTGGCATCACATAGGCAGCATCTTCCATGTGCGAGCCACCAGCTGTGGGCATTGTGGATAGTGCATCCGGGGTGCTGCTCACTATGAAGCCGGAATGCATGCTGAAGGGTGAATGCGTTGTGGCCTGATCATCCACCAGGGCAATGGGACTCTCGGCGGGCTGATCCATTGATGTATTGTGCTGCATATTCGACTTATATTCACCCTGGTATTCACCCACACGCAACGGAGTCGTTGCATCTTCGCCACCATCCATATGGGGATCTGGATCAAGCTGTATTTCCATTTGATTGCTATTCTCCTTGCGCTCCTTCTCGCGATGCTGGACACCCGCATCGGAATAATAGAATGCGACCTCTTTGAACTTTGGCTCAGCCAGATGCTCCAGATATGCAATAATCTCAAGGAACGTCGGACGCGCCGATGGCCGATGATGCCAACAGCGGTGCATGAGTGCATGCATTGCTTCGGGACAGTTATCGGGACGTTCCATAATGCCACCATCGATGACAAAACGCAGCACTTGCTCATTGGAAAGACCCTGATATGGTTGCGAGGCGAGTGTGGCCATTTCCCAGAGCACAACGCCAAAGCTGAAGACATCACTGGAACTGGCGTAGACACCGTCACGCAAACTCTCCGGAGGCATCCAGCGCACTGGCAACAATCCCTTGGTGCCCTTGCGATAATAGTCTGTCTCATAGATATCACGTGTCATGCCAAAGTCACCGATCTTCACCGTCAGATCCTCGGCAACCATACAATTTCGTGCAGCAAGATCACGATGCACAAACTTCTTGTACGCCAGATATGCCATGCCATCGGCAATTTCAATGGCCATCTGGTAGATGCGACTGTAGGGCGGCGGTTGTGGATTCGATGTAAGTCCAATCCGCTGCTGAAATGCACTCAAAGCTTCACGCTCGTCGGGTCGATGGGCACGTAGATATGACTTAAGATCTCCCTTCTTCATTAGCTCCATGACGACCAGTGCTGGCTGACCGCATGAACATACACCGAGTAAGTGCACCACATGGTATGTATCGAACTGTTTCATCACACTCGCTTCGCTGAGGAAATTCGTACGCTCCCGATCAGTGGCATTCTCGTTCACCGTCTTTATGGCACATGGCGTATCCTCGTCCTGTGAATTCTGCGCCTTCAATATTCCCTCGTACACCATGCCGAAGGAGCCCTGACCCAGTGGACCCAATTGGATGATACGTTCGCGTGGCACCTCCCAATCATCTGGAACATACTGCAGACTCGCATAGAATGGATTCACTTCGGTATTCATCACCAGATCCTGTGGATGTTTCTTTGTGCTCTTGATGTAGAAGTAAATTATCAGCGACAATGCGAGCAGCGCAATGAGGGGCACAACAATCCAAACGGCGATTTCGGCCCATGTTTTACTGGGAGGCTGATAAATAATTAAATTGTATTATTATATTTAATTCAATTACTTAGATAAGTTATACATACCGGAACAGTGACAAATGTTTCCTCGGAGAATTCACCATCGCCGGCCAGCGTACCCACTTGCACCGTAAACCTGTAGCGACCCTCTTTTAAGTTTGTAAATACATAACCGCTTTGATTGAGATATTCCTGAGCAGTGATGCACTTCCTCTCCACATCTGTATTATCTTCTTTATCCACTCTGCTGTATAAAATCGAATAGGAGACAGCTGCACCGTTCGGATTCGCTGGTGGATCCCACGTCAAACGCACACTGTCTCGCGTCGAATTTTGTATTCTCTCCAAACGACCGACGGGTGCTTCCACCTTGTCCACGCCATCTACAAGAAAAGATGCATAAGTAAGTAATAGAAATACAAGAAGTCAATATTTAACAAATAAGAAAGCAAGAGTCGAGTGTGGTCGACTGATTTCTTAAATATTTACAGAGTATTTAGGGAAATTATACAATATATTCATGTTTATAGTATCTGAGAACTTAAGTGATCAAGAATTTAAATACATATTTATGTATATAATATAGTTTTGTTGGGTCTTACCCCTCATGAAGGTTCTCTTCTCCCACGATTCGAAAGAGCTGCAAAGTTTAACCTGATCAGAATCGTAATCCATTCGCTTTCGGCACACGTGCACCGAGAGCGTGTACAGCGAAAAGTGTCGCAAGTTAGTAAAGAGATACTCCGTTGTATTCGCTGGCACTTCAGCCGAGAATACCGTGTAATAGGTATTAGTGGGATCCATTTTTCTTTCCTTCACCCAATCAAGATGTTCATCTGTTTCGTTTTGGGTCTTGACATCGGGCACGGATTCCGTAGCCGAACGCACTGTACGCATCAGTGCGCTCTCCATGGGCTCATGGTCGTTAATCTCAATATATCGCTTAGATCGTGAACGTTGCACAGCATTGTCACCGGAAGAATCGATGGTACTATTGGTAATTTCAACTGGTTTCTTCCTCTTCGCGACATACAGAAAATTTTGCAAAGAATTTTCGAACTCAATATCATCGGCGAGTTTACGATCAACTTCGCTTTGACTGAACGTATTTTGGCCTCCCTCGCACTGGCAACCAGCTTTCTCGATTTCCTTGGCTATCTTTTGTTCGGCTTCGTCTTTAGAAGAGGGACGTGGCAGAGCTAAGCGGGAGAAGAATGAAACAACACGATGAGTGCGTGCAAAGGGTATATAGACCTCATGTTCGACTTACGATATATGCAATAGTTACGATTACTCTCGAGCAGAGGATCGCGACTTGAGAGTACGGCACGTATCTGATACTTTTCCAATATACCATTCACTGCCGACGAGGGTGACCATCTCATTAACTGCAGAATAGAAGGTTACAAATCGATTTAATAACTATATGTATATATCTCTCCCTTTTACTCGATACTCACAATTTGAGAGCTGACTGAGGAGTTTGCCATGGACTTGGCCACAGGCATTGGCTGTGTCGGTAATGTTTGAAAACGATGTATGTCACTTTGATAGTTACGCTTCTCTGATGATATGGTCAGGGTGCGCACATAGAATGCATATTTAGTGAATGGCGTCAGACCCATTGTCGTTACTCTAGTTGTGTTCTTTGCTTCTGGCATCACAGGATCCGAGACTTTCCACCTGGTTAATGTAAAAATAAAGTCATGGTTAATTATATAAATACCATATATATACTCGTATTTTACTTACACATCCGAACAACTTTGTTCATAGTCTCTGGTCACATTCTCATAGGGATCGAGTGCATGGTAGATCAAGAAGCCGATAAACGATCGATCATCGTTGAATTCGACAATTGTGTTGTTTATATCGAACCAAAAAAATGTTGAAAATCTCTGTAGCCCACCCACTTGCATCCATCTCGTGTTGCATTTGCCTTTATCGCCATTGGAATCCTCGGACACTTCATTTTTATTAAACTTCTTTGGTTTGCCCGGCAACATGCGTTGCAATACCTCGATATTCTCGTAACAAAGCTTTTGATTAAAGTGAAAAAAGACATTGCCTGATTCGATTTGAACCGTTTGATTTTCTCCCCAAATTGTCTCGAGATCTCGATTCTCCAGCACATATAGTGAATACCGTCCATCGAACTTAACATCGCCTTTAATTCGCTTAAGATTCTTGAAGAAATCCAGCGTCACAATGCCATAGGTGGAGTATACCTGCAGGTATGTCTCAATTGTCTCCAACATGCCAAAAGCAGCGATCAAGGCTTGCGTAACGTGCGCTAAAGAACACAAAAAGAGAGAGAGTTAAATAGAGAGTTAAATAAATGATTATTTATGATTCATCTTACGTCCGCCACGTTTGATAGTTATTTGAAGACCTTTCTCAACGATGTGTGTACAGCCTTGAAACTTTTTACTACGCTCCACACTCTCGACAGTGTCGCCTATGCATTTCTTAATACACCTCCCGATGCACTTCTCGCAGGTGCCGTTGTTCAATACATATCCCTTGTCACACCGTGTTGTGCATTTGCCATTATGGGTAAGAAGTGGCATCTCCTCGCTGTTCTCGTATTTCTTGCCCACTTGAAGGCACGCCGCGGCCGTCAGACAACGTTGTTCATACTGCAAAAGGCAACAGACATGAAGCGTTTAATGAGGGTTTGATTAATCATATAATATATATATGTATTTGATAAAAAGGAACTACAGTGCGGCTGGCTTGGCTTAGACCTATTTTTACGATTCAGATCGTATAAACTAGCACCTTCTTCGTACTTACAAGGTATTCCTGCTTGTTGCAACTATCAATGCACATGTCATCGCTATTGGACACATGGCGACAGGCCACACACTGATTGAGTCCCTTCTTGTCGGCACCGGTGCAACCGCCCAGACAGGCTTTGTTGCAGCAGGTGGTCTCGTTGATGCAGCTATAAGGGCATTCCTTGGGGCAAACTGCATGAAGGAAAGTGTTAATGATATCAAACAATTATTAATTTCCCTAGCATACTTACATTTCTGGCACCTTTCGCTGTTCCAGCAATAGCGTTTACCGTTATATTGCTGGCAGGCCGCAACCTTGTTGCGATTCGAGCCATCTCCGCCAACCTCTTGTGAACTGTCACCCGGACACTTGGCACACTGTTTCTCATCGCGATTGTGCTGAAGTTTTAATTCCGCATTGGTCGCATTTGGCGGCAATATCTTCATCCAATTGATCGTATTGTAGAAGCAGAGAAACGAATTCTTCTCAATCCGCACTCCGCCCTTTGTGATAGCACGCAAATTATATAGTCCAACATCGGATAAATGGTGATTTTGATATATAACCAGTGCGTAACCCTCGAACAGTATATTGCCTCGTATCACAGACAAATTCGGAAACATGAGTGATAGCGAAAGAAGGTTCTGAACACGATACACGACAAGATAGCCCGTGATTTCGGTAAGCAATGGAAACGTTCGATTCAAGATACTCGCATCGGATATGAGTGTTAGAAGCAGAAATCCCTCAATAACCGTACAATTCTCCAGTTTTTTTGATTCCAATATCGAATTGCGTATGTCTATCGATTTGCAGGCTGTAAGAATGAAGAATAACGATTATAAGAAAGGATAATAACTGCAAAAACATCAGTGTTTTTTTTTTTAATTTAATTTATTTTTTATTGGCAACTCAATCTAATCTGAATTAGGAAGTGTATTTTGTTATTTAAGTGTATCTATTATTTGAAGTGTATTTTAACTTCCACGTTTAGCGTATTTTTTGTTGCATACTTTGCAGGGCCCGCATTGGAAATCAGTGCGCCTTTAAAAACAATTTCTTTAATATATTTTATGCTAGTTATACGATCATCAACAATTCCGATACCAAAACTAAACTTTCTTACATTCAAATTGCGCTTGCAATTAGGTTTTTAATAATTTACGTAGGCGGCAGGGGGCGTGGCAAAGTTCTAAAATGCACTTTGTCTGGGCGCTATATTAAGACATATTGCTACCAAATTTGCACTAGCTCTTAAAGTATCTGAGATATAAGCGTTCATACAGACAGAGATGGCCATACCGATGCTGATTAGGAATATATATACTTTGTTTGCTCTGCCACGCATACTTCTGCTATTTTACATGCAATGGTGGAAGTGTTTTAAACAAGGTTGCCACACTTACGTGTTACTTTGTTTGCCAATCTGGCTTCCCCAGCAGAATTGATCCCTCTGTCGCTGCCGCTGTCGATGTCGCTGCCTCTGCTAATCGCATTGTTGCTGGCACTGCGCGTTCTACGTGTCAGTGATGCCAGACTGTTGGCAAATCGTTGTGTTTCTTCATAATCCTGTTGTTGTTCCCACTGTTGTTGTTGTTGTTGTTCTTGTAGTAGTTGATCCTCTTGTTGTGTGTGAAACGCCGACGCAGACGACGACGCCGACGGCAAAGGCGGCTGCGTCGTTTGCCATGCAAATGTTGTTGTTGCCTGCATTGCTAGCAGCGCAAGAATTGTGAATGCGGAGGCGGAGGCAGAAGCGAAGGCGGCGCTTTGTGTTCGCCCGTAATGCTGATAATGTTTTCGATGCCGTCTCGTTTGCTGTTGTTGTTGTTGTTGTTGTAAATTGTTGCCACATTCGTTGAAAGCTGTATTCAGTGCGTGTAGCGCATGAAAGAAGTCCCATTTATGTTTCTCCTTCTGTTGTTGCTGTTGTTGTTGCTCCTCATTGCTCCAGTTGCAATTAGGCGTTGTTGTTGTTAATTTTTGGTTATTGTCATTTGTACTATTACTACTGCACCACCTACAACTACAACTACTGCTACTACTACTACAATTACAACAACAACTGTTGCTGCTGCTGCTGCTTCTGCACTCGCAACATGTTGGCGATACATGTTTAGCAACATGTTCTTGTGTTCTAGGGAATGTTGTTGTTGTTGTTGCTGTTGGCGTTACAGCACTCTCGCAGTTGCAGTCGCAATCGCAGTCACGGTTTCTGCTTATGCTGCGCCGTTTACTTCTGCTCTGCTGCTGTTGTCTTCTGCTGCCGCTGCTGCTGCTGCTGTTGCTATCTGTGTAGGAACTTGTGCTGTTGCTGTTGCTGCAACATGTTGCTGTTGGGAACACATGCCGGCATATGACACAAATGTTGCCATGCGATCGCTCTGCTGTTGCTGTTGTTGTTGTTGTTGCTGTTGCTAATACATCATCAGTTGCTGTTGTTGCTTCTCTTCTCTTCTCCGTCTGGAAGAAACTCCAGTAGGACTCTTCCCGAGAATTCATGAAATTGCTAAATTTCATTTTGCCTGATACAAAGTTTTTTTTATAAAGTATTTTCTCTCTTTATTCTTATTTTTCCTCTTTCTTTTTCGTGTGGGCAATGAAGGCCCACTAAGTAATCATTGCAGCTTTCAATCTGTCACTCGCTTTTGGTGTTGTTCTTGTTGTTGGAATGCTTCTTCTATGCTTTTAAAACTGTAATGAGAGAAGGTTTAAAAAAATATTTATTAAAAATTTAATTCAACATGAAAAATAATTATTAAACTAATTAATTATTTATTAAATATGCATAATCATTTTATTAATTATTTTATTTATTTATTTCTTACTCATTTATTAATTTTTTATTTGTTTATGATTTACTCATTTTTTTATTCATTTAATATTAACCTATTTATTTATTATTTTTTTATTATTTACTCATTTATTTATTATTCACTTATTTATTTTATTTTGTATAATTTGTTTTATCTATTTATTTAATTAAAATAATTATTTCTCTGAATAAATAAAATGTTTCTTGTCAAGTCATGATGCAGTCAAAAGAATAACAACAATCATACGTGTACATGCGATACACAGCAGACGCACACACACACACACACGCGAGTTCGTCTATTGTAATAATTACAAATGCAAAAAGGGCGCCAAGTGCTTTCGTTCGGCGCACACGTGTCGCCAGAACGACAACGTCAACGCCGCTGCTGACGCTGACGCTGACGTTGCTGTCATTACAATGCATTAATAATTACATATGTTATGCATACACTTGAAATGAAAGCTTAACAGCTGTTAATAACAGTGTCTGTGTGCGTAATTTGCCGGATGCTTGATCTCTCGCTCTCCCACCCACTGCCCACTACTCTCACTCACACTCGCACTCTCTTTATCTCTTCTGATTTGCCAAATCTCTCACAAAAGCTCAACAAAGCGATGAACACATGTGAGTATGTGTGTGTGTGTGTGTATGCTAATGCGCCAATGGTTGTTGAAACAACAACAATAATAATTTTATGCGGCAAAAAAGCAGCGAGAATAAATAAAAATGATTATTGCTGCTGTTGTTGTTGTTGTTGCTGCCGGCCAAAAAGCATTGACGTTTGTTTGCATGACGCGCAACGCCTCTGCCGACGTCGACATCGTCGTCGCATTGACGTTAGCAGCACAGCACATATTACGTTGGCTTAAGAGAGGAGAGGGGGGAGTTTTAAGTGTAGTAAATAGTAAAAAGACGAGAAAGGGAGTGGGGCAGAGAGAGAGGGTTGAGAGAGAGATAAAAAACTGCGCGTAGCGTATTTACAACTGCGTTGTAATTCATCAACTTGCCGCCGCACAGGGTGTTGCCGGTTAAGTTTGTTGTTGTTGCTCTCTCTCTCTATTTCTCCGTTTCTGTTTTGTTTATTTGTATTTTTTGGGCGTAGGGAAAAACAAAATGCGGCTGCGTTGTCAGCGGTATGAGCGCAAAACGTGGCATCAAAACAGAGAACGAGAAGAGAGACACAGAGAAAAAGAGAACACATGAGAGGTGGGGCAAGCACCACCACCCGCCTTGTTCTTGTTGTTGTTCTCCTTCTTCTTCTTTTTGTTGCAGTAGTAAAAATGCTGCTGCGTAGTTAACACACACATGCTTAAATACGCACGCACACACACACTCGCACATATGTTTAGTGTAAAGCGTGTGGGCCCGTCTCGTCTCTAGTTTGCAAATTGTTGTTGTTGCCCAACAATAATAACAGCAATTGCGCGGTCTCTCTCTCTCTCTCTATTTCTCTCATTTTCACTCGCACACGCTTTTAGCTCATGCTGCGGACGCCGTTTGTTTTATTATGCTTCATTATTTGTTGTTGTTGGTGTTGTTGTTGTTGCTTTTATTGCGCAGTAAGAAATAATATACTAATAGAGGCAGCACAGTCGCGGTTTAAAGCCAACGGCGCCATAAATAATTACAAACAAAAAAAGAGTGAACATAAGATGAGAAAATAAAGTCAACTAAAATAATTAAAAATTCTTATAATAATGATACAACAACATTGGCAGCACATGCTAACGAAGAGAAAAGAAAACAAAACGATATAATAATAAACACAGTGTGTCCACACTGCCCACTGCATGCTGCCTTCCCCTCTGCCTCTGTCCGCGGCCACTGCCGACCGCCATGACACCTGCTACACTCCCTCTCTCTCTCTCTCTCTCTCTCTCTATCTCTATTGGCGCTGCTTACTCTCTTCGTGTGCGTTGGTTTGAGAATCACAACAGCAATGCTTGTCCAACTGTAAAACTCTTTACGTACGCATTGTGTGTGCTTGAAGAGAGGCGGAGGCATATAGACAGACAACCAAAGAGAGGCGGCAGCACAGTGACTCTAAAACTGTGTGTAACATTGTTGCCGACTGTTGACCCAATTTCCCAAGTCATTGTTGTTGTTTTTACTTACTACAATCAGGTAAAAAGCGCAACATTTCCGTCTACACGATGACATTAAAACAAACGATGATGAGTAGCAGGCAGACACAAATAATTTGTATGTGTGTGTGTACATTGCATACACACCCACATAGCAAAACACGCTTGCGCACGCCGCTTATCAGCTGCACATGGAAAATTAACAGACCGACGACGCCGACATCGACGCCGCCTTTCCATTTGGCATTTTATTGTTTAATTTCGTTAAACTAGCCTGCAGGCGCCACTGTGCACGCGCTCGTAAAACTCGTCAGGTGCAATAACCGTCAGCAGCAACAGCAACAACAACAACATTATCAGCAACAACAACAACATTAAAAGCTTGCCAAAGGGCACTTTTAGCACAGGCTGCATTCGCTGCGCACGCGTCGGACGTCGCGGCGTCGTCGCAGCTGTCCGCGTGCGGAGCACGACGACACGACGCGCTGCGCTTGATGACGCCAACGTTGGCGCTGACGCTGACTGACTCATTGATGCAATAACATGAATAATAATAGTTATAATATTAACGAAATAAGGAATAATAATAATAATGATGTTGATAATAATATTTATAATATTAATAATATCTTAATAAAAATAAATAAAATGATAAAAAGAATAATAATTTAATTAAGTCATAAAAATACTTAATAATAAGTAATAAAATAAATAAAATAGTAATATATTCATAATCGTAATAATAATAATTATAGTAAATAATAATAGTAACAATAAATAATAATGATTATAATAATAAAAATAATAATAATAATAATAATAATAATAATAACAATAATAATAATAAAATAATAATAAATAATAATAGTAATGATAAATAATAATAAAAATAAATAACAATATTAAAAATTTATTATAATGATAATAAACGCGTATGAGAAAGGCTTTTTTAGGCATGCCGAAAGTTTTATACCCTTGCTGGTTCTTTTCCACTCCGATTGTTCCAATACTTGTTTTATAAAATAAATTCAATAAATTTTATGTCGCTCAGTTAAGTCATTTCTAAATTCAGAACTGGTCTTCATTGAAAAACCTTTATTTAATTTATATTTAA
This sequence comes from Zaprionus africanus, assembly GCA_018151435.1. NCBI lineage: Eukaryota > Metazoa > Arthropoda > Insecta > Diptera > Drosophilidae > Zaprionus > Zaprionus africanus. Next base: position 4,022,095 of record JAECXB010002309.1, on the reverse strand, counting down.
AATGCATATTAAATATATGGAAAAAGTCCGATGTTGTAAATTTGGTTGCAATTTCTTGACAAATAACAAAACTCGGCCGATAGTTTGTATGATATATCGGTCTCGCCCATCCCAATCTCCTGGCCAAAATACATTTACTTCCTGCAAGGGTATCATAACTCTTATTTTACATTATTATATGATTATTAATATTAATTGTGATAAAGAATTTAATCATTCATAATATTGTAACAACAATAATAATATAATAATTATAACAACAATGCTGTGCTTAAATTAACAACAACATTAACGCCAGCGATGGCCATAACGGCAACAAGTACAAGAACAACAGCAATAATAACAACAACATAAGCAGTAAGAGAGAAGAGCAAAGAGAGTGAGAGCGAGAGGATCACCGAGCGCGGGCAGCCAAAAGGCAACAACATTCCAATCAAACACAAAGTTGCCAGACCAGTTAAGAGCAGTGACAACAACAACAACAACAAGAGCAATAACAAGAAAGCAAAGCGTAGCAATGCATGAAATATTTCTTATGCTCCAAATCCGCCACTGGGCGAGTTTTTTGTTATTGTTATTGTTATTGTAGATGTTGTTGTTTATGTTTTTCGTTTTATTTTATTGTCCACACACACAGAAAACAATAGAAAGCAATAACAACAAAGTTAACCAACAAATTCCTTTCCAAAGCGAAAATATTTTAATTTTAATTAACACAGCTGATCTTTTTTAGATGTGTCGATGATCTAAGAGAACTAACATTTTAAGAGAGAGGAGAGAGAGAGAGAGAGAGGATGGAGAAGAAGTTATGGATTGCACAACAGCACAAGTGAAAAGTACAATTCATTGATTTTCCATTGAAAAAAAAAAAACGGGAAGAATATGTAAATAATTTGCTGGAAATTCCAAAGGTAATATTCATAAAGCAGCTACGAGGAGATTTTCCCAGAATACAATTACGTAATTCTATGGAGAAATGAATAAAGATCAATAGCATATCAAATAGGAGAATATCATATATCCAGAAATATTGTTCACATTGTGCTGTAATATAAATTACTTAGTATCGTATGAGAGAGAAATCACATGAGTCACAAGAAAATGCATTGTCAGTCTGACTTTTTACGGTAACTTTTATACTGTTTTGCATATATTTTATAAATGCAATTCTGTGTAATATTAAAAAAATATAAATTTTAATTGTTATATTTTAATTACGGTATTAATTAAAGATTGTATTAATCGTGCTATAATATCGATTACATAGTAAAATATCGTATGAGAGAGAAATCACATGAGTCACAAGAAAATGCATTGTCAGTCTGACTTGTTACGGTACATTTTTTGTATATATTTTATAAATGCAATTCTAATTTTTTATTGTTATTCTTTAATTACGATATAAATTAAAGATTGTCTTAATAACTTTATATTATTAATTATATTTGAAAGACGAAATTGTTTGTCATGTTCAAGATATGATAATTTTGTAAAATGTTTGGTATATTTGAGAACAGAAAAATAATTTTTTTTGTCCAGTCTGCAATCATTTTCTGTTTAATATTAAAAACCTAAAATTTTTAATTTCTATACATAAATTACGGTAGTAAATAATGATTGTATTAAAAACTTTATATTATTTGTTGTATTTGAAAATTGAAATTATTTGTCATGTTCAAGGTATAATAACTTTATAAACTGTTTGATATATTGAGAGAAGAAAGAGTATTTTTTTTTTTCTTACAGTTTGCAATCACCCTGTATCTAGTAATATGTAAATGTGTATGGAGGATGATTTTACAATTCATCTACGAGGTTCCTTTCTTTGCACCTTGCTACAGTTCGTAGCTCATTTCATCAGATAAACAAAAGTTCACATCACTTGTTTTGTTTTTATTGTGTGTACTAAATTTAACAGTTGATTGTGAAATAATTTGAAATACTTTCGAGATACACAGCCAAGTACGCGCGAACTGTTAGTTTTGTATGTGGAATGTAAACCCTCTAATCACTGTGATACTGTAATTCTCCGTGCAGCAACATCATCATCATCATCATCATCATTATCATCATGATGATGATGATGGTGATGAGCGTCGTCAGTAGTTTCATAATTTCGGGTAACGCCCGCACGACCCACTCTGGTCACATGTAGTGCCCTAATCTCTACTCGGGCCAGACCCCAAATGAATCCGCCAAGTCATTTTCAATTAGAAATAGCCAGAGACAGCGAGAAAGAGCGAGAGAACGAGAGAGAGAGGGAGAGCGCACTAGAGAGCACGAGTTAACAGGTGAAACTAAACTTGTTAGTGTGGTATATTTATTTATTTATACATACTGATATTGTTAGTTACAGTTTGTGCGAGTATGTGTGAGTCTCTGTATGTGTGTGTGTGTGTTGTTTTGCTCGAAACGACTCGACTCATTTGTGTGTAAGTTCCAGATAAGCAAAGTGACGCCTCACGCGAGATAAATCGACTCTCTCAACGAACGTTAGGCAGGCTACAAAGACAGAGACAGACAGACAGAGAGAGAGAGACAGAGTGGAGTAAAGCCAGGCAGGCAGGCATTATAGGGTGTCGTTTCTCGGAACAAATACTAATAGCTAATATGACATTTAAATACACACACACACATACATGCATATGTATGTATAATGCTGATACTGAATAATACAGACCCCCTGAATTTATAAATATATTTATATACTTATATGAAGGACCAGTTACGACATAAGAGCATATTGACTAACAAAAGTGAGAACTATATTTAATATTTACAATCGTAAGTTCTGTTTGTTTATTACATAATCTTTGTCAGTGTAGAATTGTTTTAAGATCAGGCTTCACATGTCTGATTGAGAGCTCAGTGCAATTTTTATATATGAAAGTTGCCAAAATATTTCAACAATTAAGATAAATCCCATTTAGTAAGAATGGAACACCTTAAAGAGCTAAAAAGAGAAAGAAGAGCCTCAAGAGAACAGTAGAAAATTTCCAGAATTAATACGTAAATTCCTTAAAACTATCAATTGGAATACCCCAATACGAATAATAATAATAATAATGAAATGGCCAACCATTAAGATTATATTTATATTCCAAACGAAGAACCCCGTAGAAAAACCCAGAAACTTTCAAGTTCAGTTTGGTTCATTTGGGGAACCGCTTTTGCTTGGTATTTTTACTGTTCTTTTACTACTTGCCTGCCTACCCACTATACATAACTATATGAATGTATGTATGTATGAACGTATGTATGTATTCTCCATGCAATGGAAGCGTTTCTCTTTGGAGTTGCACGCATTCTCCAAAAACAGATTAAACCGATTAAACAACATTCGTTAGAGATACGCGAGGGGATTTGAGTGCCGGCGATTGGGTGATTGGGTCTCTTGTTCATTCGTTCATTCGTTCGTTCGTTCGTTCGTTTGTTTGTTTGTTTGTTTGCTTACTTGTGCGTTCATTCATAAGCTCGTAAAAAAGAGAGAGAAACGAATACAAACATCGCCGCTAAATAAACATTAAAACAAAATTCCAGTACAATTTTCATTAACCCAAAAAAAAAAAAAAAAAAGTTCGAAGAAGAAACCGTTAGGGGAATGCAACAATTCGTCATAAAACGTAGCGAAGCGCACCCAAATCAACAACTATGATATGTATGAGTGTGGGGCCCTCAAAAGAACCTGAACTCGAACTCGAACCGAACCCGACATTGTATAGTGGCATGGAGTACCATTACAGGAGACACCTGTGAATAACATTACACTGAATGCCAGTGTGCCTCATAAGAAATTAACTCCGGATACGTGAGTCGACATACCAAACAGGTTGCAAGAGCCACGACTCCCCTCCCCCCCTCTGGCCGAGATACCTACGAAAATATGCGGCCGATTAGTTTGAATCGGAAATTCCAAAACAGTGACTTTTACTTTGGCCGAAAAAATGCTATAATATATATACAGATACATATGTAGTTTCATTCTGAATACTTATGATTGGTTCGAGCTGAAATCTTGTTTAAATTATATTTGCTCTTGATTTATCGAGGATAAGAAACATATGATGTAGGCATAGTTAAGTTTTGACTCGATCTTTAAAATCTTCTTGTTCTTCGTCATATTTTCTATCCGTTAATTGAATTTTCTTTAATTTATGAATGAAATATATATTCATTTTGACTCGAGCTTCATAATATTTTTCTCCGTTTGTCATATTTTCTATAAATTAATTAATTAATCGTCTTTTCTTAAGTATATGAATGAAATATATTAAAGTTATAGTGTGCGAATAGTTGAAACTGACTCCAGCTCAGTAAACTTATTTATATCACATTTTCTTATCAATAAATCGATTTCTTTGGAAATCCTGACGTAGATGGTTTGTTATTTTTCTTTTTTTTTAAGAATGGAAGCTGATAATAGGCAAACTTAGCTCTTGGGCATTGGGGAAGCATAGCACACAGACACACACTCACACTGTCCTCACACATACAGTCAAGCATGCAAACACATGAATAAGCTGGCGCGTAACGATGAGGAGGGTCGCTCGCACGTCAAATATGCGTTTGCTGTGTGGTATCAATATTGAGTCCGATAACACTGAATGGAAAATCTAATAAGAGTCAAAACAACTCCCACCATACACTCGTTCTACTTTCCCCTCCCCCTCCCCTCGCGTTAAATAAATGTCAAATGACAAAACAAGAGGAAACAAAACGCGTGACTGATTAAAAGTGACGATCTCTTTAGAAAAAGTGCGTGAATGAAAATGGGTAACTGTGCCACACACACATCAAATAAGAAACCGATAATCGATAACAGAACACAGTGAATGATACTGTGCTACAATGAAGCGAATTCTTTTACCATAAACTACATGGGGTTAGTTATAGAAAAATAGTTGTAAAAAATTATGATAGCATAAATAAATAGATTAAAAGTTAGCTGTTGTTTATAGGGTAACTTAAGTGTGACAGTAAAAAAATGTATACATATACTAACGGTAATCGATGTAGTGAATAGTAGAGGAACAATAGTTATATGAAGACGTAACTGAAGCATCTTTTATGCAGTCCCCAATCTCTCTCCCCCTCTCTGACTCTAAAACAGTCTACACACAATCTTAAAATCATGCCAGTTATCGTGACTATTTAAGTAACGTACCTTGACACAAATCACTGCTGCACCTTTAGTCGGTCACGTCGTGACACCTCAAGGAACTTGTCCATCTCTAGCGCTTAAAACAACAACTCAAACAAATCCCATCAATGCTACTACTTCGTACTTCTGTCTGCGCACGTTCTTGGGCTTTGTTTATTCTTAAAGACTTTATCATTTGCACGCGCAATCTACTCCGATTCACATATATTATTACACCTTGTTTCCACAATAATAACTTATGCGATAGTATTTTCTACTATCTTCTCAAGTTCGTTAGTTAGTATTGAATATATCTGCATTCTAATACATAATATCTTAATCGATTGCATTAGCGAACTTCCTTTTCCGCATTCCACAAGGTGTATCACGTAAATAAATACTAAATAATCTGAAGAGTCTAGACTGTTAACCCCAGAATACACACACATACACACACACACACACACAGTACTCAGGACCGTAAATGCCTGACAATACAATTAGTTTATGGTTGTTATTGTCACAGTTGTTATTGTTGTTGTTATTATTGCTACAATGTGAGTAAACTTCCTGTTAATGGGGGGAAATGCGTCAACTTGCACTTTGATATCGATAAAGAAGGAATAATGAAAATATCATACTATACGAGTACTATACGGAAAACCAAATAATCTAACGCCTGTTTTTGTTTACCAACGACAAATAATAATATAATAATTCATCGTAGTACTCGGAAGGGTCTTGTAGTTTAGTACGGTACTCGAAGGGGGAATATGAATAGAAATACTAAGAGTATTAAACGGAATAATATCTGTTAAACCTTTTTTTAGAGATTTGTTTTTTGGAAGTTATAATTATTACTATTTATTTTAATTTTTATTTTTTTATTTATGTAAATTGTAACAAATTGGAACCAGATTTTTATATATAATTCTTTTTTAATTGCGATGCTGATCAAGAATATATATTTCATTATTTCAAATTACAAATTATTAAAGATATTTTGGAAGGTAAGATTTTCAGATAAGAAAATATATCGATATATTATACAAAGCATTGCTGTATGCAACGAAAATAGTTTTGAATAAGATATTCTATACATGGATTATTGATATTTATCTATAACAATATACATATAATGAGTACCATTTCATATCGATTTACTATCGATATTTATCTAAAATACTATCGATTGACTGCCGCATATGCAATTTAAAACCTACGTCAAGTACAACAACAATAATAACGCCTATAGAATTGAACTTGTCGCTGAAGCGAGCCTCCACTCGTGCTCTTTCTCCCTCTCACAAATCACAGTTGCCATCTCTGTTTGCAGCGGCCTCGGCGTTTGCGGATCTCTCACGGCGGAAATAACGTAATTTCAAAACAACATTTTTGTCAAAAAAAATAAAAAAAAGGCAAATACTCTTGTTATTGTTGTTGTGGTTTTTTCCCGCTATTTTGTTGTTGTCTATTTACAAGCATTTTTGTGGTTGCCTATTGATGATGCCCGCGTGTGTGTGTGTGTGTGAAACGTGTTAAGTGAACACAAACACATACACAGAGAGAGAGAGACAGAGAGACAGAGAGACAGCGCGACAGACGAACACGAACGAACACGTAACGAACTCGAAGATTTCAAATTACTCAATGAATGAACCAAATTGCCCCGTTAGTCGTCGCTGCCCAGGGCTGGGCGCTGCTGCGCTGCGATCCGGCTTCATTGCATGTCTTTGCGTGCACGCTCTCTCTCTCGCTCTCACGCAAGAATGTGTGTTTGCGTGTGTGTGAATGAATGCAGCGTAAAAAATGCTTAAGGCAGGCAACACTTGCTGGTGTTGTTTTTTTGTTGTTGCTGCTGTGAATCAAATGAATGAAATTTAGCGTGTATTTTGAATGACATTTTCAAGTGTTTTCTGTGCTCTGTGCGCCAGTGTGCGACCACTGTGTGTGTGTGTGTTCGTGTGAGTGGAATGCAAGTGTGTAAATAATAATTGCCGACAAGTCTCAACACGGTATAAAAGTCACTGCTGATTTTGATAAGGCTGAGAGAGAGAGAGAAGGTGGGAGAGACAGAGAAAGCAACAGAGAGAGATTGAGCTCTGGTATGTGCTATACACACACACAAGTATTTATTTATTTAGTTGTTATTTATGATTAGCTTTAAGTTCGTTTCACAATTGCCCGTAAACAGCCGCAGTCGCTGTCGCTGCATTGCTCTGTCTCGCTCTCGCCACTGCTGACCAAATTGCCCAATTTATTGCGTCGACGTTGACGTCGCTGTTGGCTTGTCCCTTTGCTGCGTGTGTTGTGCAACAGCTCAAAAGTGTCAGTGTCTGTGTGTGTGTGTGTTATTTGATTTTCGATTTGAAAGTTATCAATGAAATTGTACTACACACACACACACGCACACCTAAACAAATACACACCAACACACACACACTTTAGAGTAATTTGTAGTTTCATTCACAAATGTATTTACTATGTGTGTGTGTGTGTGTATTTTTATATGCACCCCGTTGGAAATGAATTATTGCCTCTCTCTCTCGTTCCTTTCTGCCCATTCTTGGTTTGTTTTTATTTTATTTTTTGTCTGGCCCCCAACCCTTAGCATGTTTGTGGTAGATATGCATGTTTACGCATTGAGATAAGCGCATTTTTATTTTCCCTCCTTCTCCCTTTTTAGTTCACTTCATGCTGCCTGCATGCCCTTATCGAAGTTTCCTTCTCTCACACTCTTGTTCACGCTCTTTCTCTGTCTCTATCTCCCTCTCTCTCTCTCTCTCTTTCTTACTAGCTTATTGGCTTAAGCTTTCGCTGTAGTCTGCGGTTTGCATATGCATGCGTGTGTGTGTGTGCTTTGCTTTTGATTGGGCTTTGCATTTTGTGAATGAAAATCAAAACAAAATGGCGATCGTAAATAACGCACTTAATGTTTCACACACATTTCAGGTTACGTACTAATATTAATCATTATTTTATTTATTATTGTTCTTACAATTATTTATTATTTTTATAATTATTATAACATTATTAATATTTTAATTATTTAAAGGCTACTGTGGGAAATTTTACATTTTACAATCTTCGGAAATGGGAATTTCTGAATTTTATTAAGAAATATGTTTTCCTTTTTTTCTTTATTAAACTATGCAACCCATTTTCTATAATTTAAAAATTTTTATATGATAATGATTAAACTAAAATGAAAACGAAAAAAATAAATTAAAAGTTGAACAAATCGAAATAAAGAGTGAATTTTAAATCATTTTTCATTTAAAATTTGCTTGCAGTGTATGAAATTATTATTTATTTATTATTTATGTAGTTATATGATTTATTATTATTATATGATGCCAACATGTTTTTTGCATACAGATCAAGTTTCTTTGCGAATCGGTCATTCCTTTTTTCGCCTCCGAAAATCGGATAATTAGCATACAAGTTATTTAAGAAATAATTTAAAGAGCTATTAATTACCAAACTGGTCCCTAAAGTATGCAACACAAAATACGCTGAAAATAGAAGTTTGTATCGGGTATATAACAGTTGTGCCTGATTTAAATTTTATTTTTATTTATTACTATTGACTTCAAAGCATCGCTTTTTCAATTCGAATTTCAGCTCGTGTCATTGGAGTATTCTCGCAGTTTGCCTCCCCACAAAAAAGTTAGCTTCTTATCAGCGAGCACAGCTAAGTCATGCACAAACATAAGTAAACATAAATACATAATCACACACACACACTCACACGCAAACGTACACATTATTCATGCAAGCGTATTGTGACTGTCTGTGTGTGCGTGCGTGTGAGAGAGTCTGAGTCTCTTCTTCTAGTCGTTTCACTTGTCAAATTTGACATTTTCCGTTGAACCGTACATAAAATAGGCGCCAGACAGATTGGGATTGGCGACCAGTCAGTCAGCCCATAGGCCCACCCAGAGAGGAAGACAGATAGAGAGAGAGAGAGAAAGAGACAGAGAGAGAAGAGCGATAGTAGATGCAAACGTTGCTACATTTGTTTTCTTGTTATGATTTATTAAACATTAAATTTGCTTTATTGAATTAATTTGATTTGATTTCGACAGCGTAACACGAATGCACTGTAAGTGTATGCGTGTGTGTGTCTGTGAGAGAGAGAGAGAGAGCGTACAGAGAGTGAGTAAATGCCGTTGTATACGATTGTTGTTGTTGTTTCTGTGTAAGCGCCACTTGAGAGGCGCCAAAGAGGCGCCTCGCACACAACGCAATTGTCTAGGCGAACGAAGGCAGGAGGAGAGGGGGAGAAGAGAACAGGAGGACGCTAGCGGAAAATGGACAAAAGCAAATAAGAGCAATAATAACAATAACAACGATGACAACAACAACAAGTGCAGCAGCAAAAACCAGCTGAATAGCAACTACAACAACAATAACAACGTAGAACGACGCCGCACAGCGAGCATAAAATAAAACGCAATACATTTTTACAAACGGCGGAAAAAATACATAACAGCAGCAGCAATAACAACAACAGAAGCAGCAGCAAAAGCTTGCACAGTGTGGCAAAGTTAAAATAGTTGTTAAGCTATTAAGTTCCGCTTAAATTATTTTCACATTTGCCTTGTCCCTTGTAATACTACACACACACAGGCACTCACTACTCTACTCTACTCTCCCTCACACACACACACATTGGGGCTAGCGCCAGCAGCGGCAGCAGCAACAAAGCAAAGTGCGAGGCACAAAAGAACCTAATCAAGAGCCAAAACGCCGCAAATAAAGCAATAAACAAGACACTATATTGTTTTTTCCCCATTATTTTTTTGTTTCGTTTTTGTTTTTGTGTTCTGCCTGCCTAAGACAAAACGAAATAAGAGCAGCAAAAACAACAACAGCAGCTTCAAAGCTGCTCTTGCTCTCTCACTCTCTGTCTGTTGCTCTCAATTTCACATACATACACACAGAAACACATGCAAACCTTTGACAAAAACACAGACAGACAGACGCAAGTTGAATGAACACGAAGAAGGAGAAAAGGAACAGCAACAACAACAGCTGCAGATTTAGTGAAGAAAATTTGCAAAGGAGAAGACAAAGAGAGAGCGAAGTTAACACGCACGCTTGCACTTTTAGCATAAATAAATAATAGAAATATCACTTAAAAACTAAGTTCTTCCTCTCTCTTTCTTTCCCTCTTGCTTAATTATTGTTGTGATCCGCAGTCGAATAAAGCTACACACACACACACATAGACACGCAGCTGCTCAAGTTGTTTACGAAGCAGACACTGAGCATGATTCTGACTGTGTGTGTGTGTGAGAGAGGTGAACTTTTGTTGAGCGCTCGCACAGCCTTGCAAGTTTTTTTTCGGTTTTGTTTTGTTTTTTTCTCAATTCGGAAATTGAGCTGTGGTTTCTTATACCCAACGCAAACAAGTGAAAGAGGTAGATGCTGTGAGTCGACAATAGACATGCGATTAATTGTTATCGACCCACCGCCACTTTCGATATGTCAATCATTGATCAAGTCTAACAATAAGTGTTGAGTAACTTACAAAATGGTGACACACATATTAAATAAGTAAATTACAAAGTGCAGGGTATTTTATGTGCGAATACACTTAACCGTAGCTTTATTTACTTGCTGTTGAATTGCTTGATTACTTCCTTTGCCACAGCATTCCAATGTGACGAATACGAAACAACTATAAAGTGTGTGTGTGTGTGCGTATGAAAGGGAGAGAGAGAAACCGACACAATATTTGTATTACAATTAATGCATTACAATTACAAAATGACATTTATGGTAATTTGCTTTTCAATCTGCGAGCGCGCGAGTGTAGAAATAGAAATAAATTAGACAACAAACGGGTGACTGAGAACGACAACAACAAAAAGATTGCGTTTATTTTTACAATACGTAATAGTCGTTACACCAATAAGAATAAACAGACAGGCACACCAACACACACACACACACACAGAGACATGGTCACACATTCTCATACAATGTAGTATAGCAGGCCAGCAACGGCAATAAAAATAGAAATAAAACGGGCACAAGCAATAACAACGACGACATCAATTGCTGAAGAAGAAGAAGAAGCAACAGAAAAAACAGCAGCAGCAGCGCAGCAAAAACTGTAAACAACAACAAGAGCAAAGTGAAGCTCACCTCCACCTCCTCCATTGTCACGTCCACCACTCTTTCGATTCACGCCTAACCTTTCCACCTTCTGTGCTGCCTGCATATCGATAGTTCGTGCAAATTTCTTAAATGTATGTTGAGGCACGCACAACACAAAAACAACAATAATAACAATAACAACAACATTAATCAACCACCGACAATAACACACATTAGCAGCGTAAGCCACCGCCGTGCAGGGCGAAGCGACGCGGCGAATTCGAAACACAGATTTACAGTTGTTTCCACAAATCAGCTTAAAGTGCGAGCGAGCCAAACCCACCTTGCTTCTGTTCGTGTGTGTGTCTGTGTGCGTGTTCGTGTATGTGTTTTTTGTTGGCTGCACGACGTGATTGGTATAAAAATAAAACAAGAAGATCAGCAGACATTGGGAGACGTCAACAGCGCTGCCCTGTCCGCTGCCTCTGCTGTTGTCGGCGACGGCGACAGCTGAGGCGCAAGATTTACATCGATCACACATTTTATGTCACATGAAGAACCGCAACAACATTGCCGTTTGGCGAGACAGTTGGGTGACACACACATACACATACGCTCACACAAATAGAGCCACAGACGAGGCCATTAGATGATCGCCATCTAAATTTAAATGTCTGTGCGTTTAAGTTGCAAGGCAAAAATAAATCTATACACGATTGTATTTGTGTGTGTGTGTGTGTGTGAGCGAGGCGTAAACGTAAACAACAAAACGAAAAATACAATAAGAAAGAATAAGCAGCATTTCCTTTTGTAATGCCCCCGTGTGATCACAAGACCGACAAGAAGATCGTCAAATTTGTTCATCGTTCTTCGTCTAGTTTCGAGTTATTTTCAGGGGTTGTCGAGCAAGGGTTCTGTTTGCCCACCACTACACGACTATCACAACTTATCAAATATGTAAAATAGTCCATCATACACACACACACACACACACTGATAGATGCCATTTTGAATAACGAAAGGAAAAGAAAAATGAGAGGGGAAAGAAAAGGGAACTATCCGAAGGGCCTGTCTGTCAATCAATAGCAACATCAGTTGTGTAATTAACAAATTTAATGCTTGTTTAATTAAGATCTCAAGTTGGCAATTATAATACCGGAACATTATTCTTCGTATCGCATCAGATTACGTATTTTTCTTGCAACTCACGTAACAAATATCAAATTATTGATACTATAAACATAAAATTCATTGGAAAATGTATCCATGTAATAAAATGAGGAACGTTTATCGATTATGGTCTTTACTAAAAATTATTTTTCGCAAACATTAGATCTATTGTATTTAGAAAATTGAAAGGGGTCTAGTTAGGGCTGCCAGGTCAGCCTTTTTTAGACAGAACTTTTCTTTAATCAGTAGTCTACACTTTTGATTGTACGGATTTAAAATCTAAGCTAAAGATCTATTTAAATATACGATTATACACAAGATCTAGTTACGAATGTTTATTTCTGGTACATTTTGAATAATATTTGGAATATTTAAAATTTTTCTTCAGTCTTATTTAGGTTCAACTTTATGCCTCCGGTATTCCCAAAACCTATCGCAAATTAAGCTGACCCTCCCTGCCTCCTTCTGTCGCTTCATGCAACCACGCGCCGGGGGCATTACCTGGCAACTAAATGAATTTTCCACTTTTAACTTATTTATAAAACGCATTCTTTGGCCATTACATTAAAAATAGCCACAGCGCACAATTCAATTATACGCAAACATATGTATGTTTGTACACACACACACTCGTGTTGCTTTTCGTCTCGTATAATACATGTTCTATATGGGTGTCTGTATAGTATAACACGAGACAAACGTCCCCCAATGTTGTTGTAGGGGGAACAGGGAAAACCCAGCCAGCATTTTCTTAATTTGATTTTCGTGTTGCATCTCACGATCAATTTCATTCCAATGATTGTAATTAAAAACATTTTTTCTAGCTGCATTTCGTATATGCCGGTTCGAAGGGGGGAAAAGAGCGGCGGGGGATGGAGGGGGGAGGCCACGAGAACCCCAGCCAGTAGTGCCGCCTACTCACGCGCCAGTTAAATGCGAAAAAATATTTGCGCTCGGCTGCATATGAAAAAAAAACAACAAAAATCAAGCAATGCGATAAAGTTTAATACTGGAGACCGGCAAATACCCTGTAGAAATTTTAAGAATGAGCAAATTTGATTTAAATGTGTGAAGGTGCAATAGTAAATACTGTGTAGGTGTGTCTTGAGTAATGCACGAGATTTTTCAAAAAATTTTTTGCTCTTAATACTTTTTTTTTCTTTTTCTTCTTTTTATGCATTATATTTTTTTTAATCCTACTTTTTTTATTTTCTTTTCATTATTATATTTTTAAATTCGCATTTTTTTTATATATTCTTCCTGATTCTGTTAAAATTGTGCAACCCTAATAAAATTTCAATTCCCTTTCTCTGCGTCTACAAGCGCTGCATATACATCATTGAGAATTCTCTCTATCGTGCTGGGTATATAAACAACGACGTCGACGTCGACAAAGGTTGCCAGACAGACAGTCGGCCGGGTGGGGCTATTCGTATGCAGGGGTGTGTGTTTCAGGGAGGGCGAGATTGCATGCCGGCAACACTTTGGGTCGTCATCAAAAGCACATGAGTGTCGGTGGCGGGGCTGATGCGTCCACTGTACGCCTTCCCCACCCACAGAGACTCCCCTCTCCCTCTGTCTCTCTCTTTCTGTCTCGTTCTCGACCACGTTCGTACGTCGTCATCTGTTGTGCATTCAATTTGTAAACGTATTTGTATCTGCATCTGCATCTGCATCAGCGTCTGTGTATTTTCTTTTCGGTTATGGCCCATTTGGGGCACGTTGGGGGGACTAAGACCCACAGCACATATGCAATTTCGGTGATTAAACGATCGTTTAGATGGAGTCGAGCAAGTTGGGATGGAGAGAGAGTATAATTTTGGATATATGATCTAAAATATCATGCGACACATTAGATTATTGCACGGCACATCAGATTATTTTGGATTTTTAGTCCAATCGCATTTAAATTTGGAGGAGAGACCTTTACCTTCTATACGTCGCTTTCAAAAAGAATGAGAAAATTGAATAATTTAATTGCGCGGGATGTGGGCGTGGCGCTTGTAAATTAATAAGCTACTTTTCTGCCAAATTTTCTGTCTATTGAGAGATCTGAGAGTTCACATGTCTCTCCTATTTGCCAGTTCCTGCATTTTTTAATGCTCGAATCTTATTAAAACTAATGCAGAACTGAAACTAATAACATATAAGAAACGATTAAACGCCCCAAGAAGTAAAAAACCCAACAAAGTAAAATGCTACATTTTACAGCCAAATATCGAGACCATTTATCATGCTGTCATTATATCGCATTCCACTTGACTTCATCATCAAATCGCTCTCGTCGTCATCATCATCGGCATCATAATAAACATCTTGTTCGTCATCGTTTCAACATTCCACACGGATGCATGATGCAAAAATTGCAGTATCCAACAAGTCGGGATAGTTTTATGATAGATGTATGAACTATTTAATACCCTGTTTAGAATATCCCAAATAATTTTTTCGATGAAAGCGATTCTTGTGTTTTCTACAGTTGTATACTCTTAAAGTTTCCCATAATTTCAATACACCTCTTTTCTCTTCAATGCGGACAGGGTATAAAAAAGGCACAATGACTCAAAGTGTGCACAGATTCTGTGTGTGTGTGTGTGTGTCGAGGGAAGGCGAGCAATGAAACAAAACGGAAAAACGGCCAACTAACTTTCCAAATACCGAACCAACACACACACACCGTCATCGTCATCATCATCATCATCGGATAGACTCGCACAGTCCCCTTTCCTCCTCCTCACCAAGCCATTATGCATAGTGTTTTTTTTTCATTGGGTGACGACGGCGACATTTAACCGAGAAATGCAATAAACAACATTCCAATGGTTACTTCTATGCACATTCCTTGTCCCACAGTGGCATTGATAAAGAAACAATAGCAACAAACACAAATATCGACAAAAGTGCCAGTCATTATGTACATTATCATATAATCACAACAAAGATCTCAACTGAAGTCATTGGGTCAAATGCACTGTATTCACTTGGAATTCCATTTGATTTAGAGAGCTAGTGAACTATCGATAGTTGGCGTCTTATTCGATTTTTCAAGGTTTATCTAACAAATATTTTAAGTGAAAAATTTATGAATATAGGTTATCGTCTATAGCTTTTATATTACATATATATTTGCGATGATTATCGATATTAATGGTATAATATATATTTTTATATACAAATTTAAGAGTGATTTTTAAAACAAAAACAATTAATATATCGATACTATCGTGAAAGATTGACCAAGTCCTAGTTTGGACATTGTTTCTTAAAGATATAGAGATAGATATTAAAGTTTTCTATTATTATTTTTTTTTTCTGTAGATTGAAGGTGTTTAATTAGATCAACAAACTTGTATTTAGTATTTGAAAAATTCCCCAAAAATGATGTCAAATTCGCACTTTTTCCGGTGTATTGGGCTTTTTTAGCTCTTTATTGGCTATCCATGTTTGGTAGCGCTGGTGTTTTACTCTTTCTTATAAATCTTTATACATATGTAAATATGTAGAGGGAGGCGAAAAGAATTGGACGACATTGTCAATGTCAATATCAATATATGTACATACACTATGTTTTTGTGTCGATTGTGCTCACTTTTATGGAGTCTTTATTTTTACATACAGTGCTTTTTTTAAATGGGTATATTAAGTTAATGGCTAAGGCAGTTATAGTCAGAAGAAAGCAATCTCTGACCTAAACTAAAGATATTAAGAAATAAAAAACTTTAGATTTTTTATTCAAAAGAAGGTCAACATTTTATAAATACAAAGAAAATCGTTCATAAGGCAAAACATCTATCTGGAAAGAGGCTGACCTGACAACACTGGTCTCTATATTCGTAATTTAAATTAAGAGTTTTATAGAACTTAACGCTGGGTATTTGGTAGTTAGAGTACACGAAAAGGTTGCTCCATTTTTACTTGTTTTATTACGTTGCTTTTTTTTACTTTTGGTTTTTCTGTGTTTTATACCCTTGAAGAGGGTATAGTCATTTTGGTCAGGAGTTTAAAGCGATCGGAGTTATCTCCGATCCTATAATAAGTATATATTCTAAAACAGCATCAACAGTACAGTCTCTCAGTCTTGGAGATAATTATATTGATGAGATTAAGATTTTAATAATACACGATATAACATATTAATTCATACAACCTATCGGTCGATTAAGCCCATTAATATGTACATATATCCTATATTTTTTATACGAAGAATCAGTAAGTATAAATAAATTTAATATTATACAACTCTGCAGCATTTTATATACCTAGTATAGGATAAATCGGAGGTGATATAAACCAGCAAGAGTATAAAACCTTCGGCATGCCAAATGTAAGCTTTGATTCTGGTTTTGCTTTGACTACTACATTCATCTCGCTTGCACTACTTAAGGGGCACACGAGAGAGAGGTGTAGGGGCCGTGGTACCTTATGTATGGGGCTGCAAAATGCGCATATGTTAAGTCTGGTCTTGCATACGCTTAACGGTTTACTTGATGTGGCGTTTTTAGCATCTCGATTCACTCAAAGTGATTAATGAGCAGAGCGAGTAGAGTGAGTGGAGCCGCCGCAGAGACAGACACATTCGAAATGGCCTTCTATGGCTCGGGCGACTTTGAGAGAGCAATTTAAAAACTATTATTACCCCTGACTAGAAGTAGAAGCAGCAGCAGCAGAGGCAAGAGCAGAGGCAGAGGCAAGACAGAGGCAGCAGCAGCAGAGGCAGCAGCTGCATTATGTCGTCTTGGCTAGAACTATGACGTTTTTATGGGCGCCACGAGTGACTGTCTGTCCGTATGTGTGTGGTTGTCTGTATGTGTGTGGTTGTCTGTGTGTGTGTGTGCCTGTGTGTGGGTTGTGCATTGCTTTACTGCTTCCCCGTGTCACCACCACTCATAGCGCTTTCTCTTTCGCTCCCTGCTGTGTGAGGCTGCGCATGCGCCACGGAATGCGGAAATACTTGCTTTGTTACTTTTAACACTGTGTGTGTGTGATTGTGTGTGTGTGTACTGTACCCGCTGAAGTAATTACTTTCGCCATTGAGTGAGGTCAACAATTGCTGTAGTTGGGGCAAGGGGGCAAGTACATACACTGGACAATAATAAGCATAACTAAAATCATCCCAGACATCCTGACATCATTTTGTATGCTACACAACCCGCTTACAATCTACGTTAATCACAACAATCGCATTCCAGCTGCTCTCTGCGCTGCGCTCTCTTCCTAAAACTGATCTCTCTCTCATTCTCTCTCCCTCTATCTCTCTGTTTTTCTCTTGCTCTGTTTCTCACTCGCCCACTCAAAGCTTTTTTCATTGCATTCCATATGCAACCGCATTACAATAACTCTCTCTCGCTCTCTCTGTCTCTTTTTCTCTCTCTTACTTCCCACTCATTCCACTCTCAACAACTAACTCAATCTCTTTATCCGCCCTTCGTCACGACGATGCCGGCAACGACTCATTCACACGCCGTTCACATAACTTAAAACGTGCTTTCCACATTACACACACCAGACAGCATCCACAACATCCACAGCAGCAGCAGACTGTGGAAGAGGGAGACAGCTAGAGAGAGTGAGAGCAAGGGCCGCGACTGCTGCTTAATCCTTGCATTCTTGACTGCTGAGACAGCAGCAGTAACAACAACAACAACGAACACAATGACGCCGACTGAAGTTAACGAAAGTCCGTTGTCTGCTGCTGCACTCTGTTGTTGTTGAAGCCTTGCATAGGGTATATTAAGTTGGGATATGAGAATTACAGTTAAATATCTTTAATTCGACCAGACTAAATCACATATAGTTTAATCTATATCGTTTTTATAAATCGCATAAATGTTTGTTCTCGTTATTCTTTTTTTATTTGTGGTTTTTCTCTGTATATTAAATATTTTTCAGATTTTCCAAGTTATTTTTTTTTTTTTTTTTGATTTAGAACTGTGTTAATTTGACTATTATAAACACTGATAATAATTCATAAAAATTGGTTTACTATATGTCGTATAATATCTCCGTGTATTCTACTGAAAATTCCTTAAATTTTCTACATTTTTTTTATGATACATTATACTATATTTTTTGATTTAATACTCTGCTTATTTCACTATCAGAGGTAACTATAAACACTGATCATATTTCATAAACATTTATTTACTAAATTTCCTTTTTTTTCTAAGGAAACATCCTTGAATTTTCTAATTTTAATATTAAGGTACCTCTAAATACTGTTAGTATTATATTAAAGACAAACCACTTTCTATAACTCATTAACTATATTTCGAAATAAAATTATTATGTATTTTCCAAACAAAATTAACATTATTTACGCACTTTTCAAGTTTTATGAAAACTTATGCTCAATTGTCATAGAAACAAACGTCAAACATAAAGAAAAACTATTGCTGCAAGGGTATAAAACCTTTCAGGCATGCCGCAATGTTAACCTTTCTTTCTTTATGATGGTCGCCCCAAAAAAAGAAGAAAAAAAAGAGTGAGAGCTGAAAAAATGTTACGGCATGTTAACTGTCTCTACGGCGTGTATTGAGAGCTTGAGAGCTCATAAAGCAAATGCAGCAACTGAGGGCGACACATATTCAGGGAGGGAGGAGAAGTGAAGTTCTTGTCCCTGTATGTTGTTGCTGTTGTTGTTGCCTTCTCTCCGTCTATGCGTACACACAAGCCCCGTAATTAATCATTCGTGGCGGTTCGAGGTCTCTCGCTCTATGCCCATTTTCCATTTTCCTCCCCGACCCGACCCGACCCCCGACGACGACGTCGGCAATCGAAATCGAAATAGACCCGCAGCCGCGTTTGGTTGCTTTTTATTTTATTATTATGAATTGTGTTAATCGTTACATTATTTCGTTTTTCGTTTGTTACATCATTGCCTTACAAGCCATAAAAAGCGACATTAATAGCCGCTGTCCCAGTCCCCGTAAACGGCAACGACAACTGCAACTAGCGATGGAACTTGAATGCGATATGTAACTCAAAAATAATGCGATAGTATAATGCGATACATTTCAAATTCACTTATTTTATTTTATAAATGTTATTCTGCATTTGCCATTGTTCTATTGATTCCTGAACTTGATCTTCAACCTTCTTTGATTAAATTTCTAACGATGTTATCGCTAATATTATGCAATATAGATTTTGGCTATGTTAAATGAAAAGTTATAAAGTTATAAAGTTAAAGGTATAAAAGTTATACCTATAATATGCCAAGCAAATATTTGCTATGATATATTTTATCATTTTTAAAATGACAAAAAATACATAAAAAATTAATTAAAATAAAATTAACTATTCTCTACGATCAATAATTAATTTTAACATATTCTACGTCTTATTTAATCTACAAAATATAAAAAGAAATATTTAAATACTCCCTTAAACAGTCAATCTGATGGTATGTAATATTTCTATCGATATTTTTCTCTCTAACTCCCATCACTAGTTGCAACTGCGCGACAGCAGTCAGGCATCAATCACACGCACAAAACGGAAATAAATATAGGAAGAAAACATGGGGAAAGAAAACAAAAATATATATGTCTCCCTCCCTCCCTCTTTCTCTTTTTCTCTCCTTGTCTCTCCCTCTTCCTCTGTGAGGGAGTTGGCTATGGCCTCTGCCTGACTGTCTGTCTATGCAACGGAAGTGCGTCTAATTGAGCAACTGACAGAACGCGCGCGTCTGCAGCATGTGCTAACAATAACAACAGAAACAACAGCAACAACTTCAGCGTGGGGAACAACTACAACAACAACAACAACAGCCCCCATCTTGGCGCATGCATTTCAACGAGACAAAGCGAGACAGCTCCTCCCTCGCACGCGCTCTCAATCACCTCGAAGTAGGGACTAACAGACGGACAGGCAACACGTGCTGCAGCACTCGAAGTAGTAAAAGAAGAAGAAGAAGATGAAGTAAACGTACGAAACCCCCCAATTCAATATCGATTCCAATCAAAGTATTTCCACAAAAACTGCACTAACGAGAGAGCTTTGAGTATGCTATGATTTCTAGCGGAATACGAGTATATAAAGAAATTTAAATTTTTACGATTGGAGATATTCGGAAATTTTGAACAGGTTAAAATAGGAACTAAATTATATTAAGCTTTAAATTTAATCTAGATTTTAGCGCATTTCCACCTGTTTCTTATGGCAAATTCAAGAAATATTACTTAATATTGTGAATATTACAGAATCTTCGATCAAGTCTTTTTTTTGCATTATAACTTTAAGTTCTTTGTACCTTTTTTTAATTACTTCTATGTATGCGAATTTTGTGCTGCATACTTTGGGGTTTTATTCGAAAGCTTCTTTGTAAAAACGATATCTTTAATAACTTCTATGTTAATGTTCCGATTGCAATTAAATTTTCAGAAATCATTCAATCAATATTTCTCTGGTTTATGGATTGTTTTAAAAATTTAAAAGAACATTTTTCATTTAAAAGACTTTTTAAGACTTTGGCTTATAGCAAAGTGTGAACTACAAGCACAATAACTAAATATCTGAGTAATTTTAGTTGCATTAGCAGGCATTTCCGGGCAATAATGGCAATGGCGACGACGACGCTCAAGTGAGGCAGAGGCGCGACGCGATATCTAAATGTGCAATGGCAGTGCCACAAATCGAAATGCATGCCACATGCCACAAGCCGCATGCCAACAGACGTCTCAAGTGTGCTCCATCCACACACACACACACACAGCGAGCATGAGAAGAAAAAATGCCCAGACAGTGAGTATGCAATTGAATGACTGACGCGCTCACCTACCAACCCCTCCCCCTCCCCCTACATCTGCCAGACGTGGTGCGAAACCTCTAGAAAGTTTCCTCCGGCTACTTCTGGAGCCAAGTTATTATTATTGCAGTTGTTGTTGCGACAGACGACGTCGACGACGACGACGACGACGCGCCATTTGTTACACATTATTTAGCCTGGACGCTTTCCCATTTTCCGGAATTTTCCTCAATATTTATTATAGCGAGCGCCCCGAGTGCTGGCTGGAAACTGGGCCATGCGGAAATACCATACTAAACATAGGCGAGAGACGAGGGTGAAAACTGTAAAATATTGAGGAACAAACGGAAACATTCTCCCACCTCCACCTCCTCCTCTTCCTACTTCTCCATCACTGCTTCCTTCCTACTGCAACCTACATTGACGTATTTAAACTTCCCATGTTCACACATTTCACATTGTCAATCTAAATAAATTCCATGGCATCTACGACTCATTGGCTGGAGAGACACTATAAGAACCAATGAGGCGACTATGAATGCATCTAGATACCTTATAGAGATAATTAGACAAGGTTACTTGAATAACTAAAGTTTTAAAAACAATAGGACTGAAATTTGAAAGATATTTTTATAATATTGTCAGGTTTTTGTAATTTGGAAGATATTATTATATTTTTGACTATTTGTATGGCGATAGACAGTTATATCTATGCATTCTATACTAAAATAATACTCATGCGACGGTTCTTTTGGTCAATTTTTATTTTTTTTTATTTAGGTAGTGCCCTCAAAGAATCAATCTTTACAGGGTATACACAAGCGAACAGATTGAAATGTGGCACACACACAAATTTAGAGCACGCAGTAAAGCGAAAGAGGAGAGCAGCTGAAAAAGCTACTAGAAGAGAGTGTGGAATGCAAGCACAACTTACCTTAGCTGAGTTTCTTATAGTTGATGATGACGATGATTATATATTGTGTATTTCTCCTGTGTTTCGATAAGCCGATGATGTTCGATGAGCGAGATGGCAATAGAGCTCAGAAATCGTATCGTATTTATTGTTATAAATTTGTAAAACACGTTTTCCACAACAAATTGTTGGTTATTCTTCTTTTCTTTATTTTTGACTTTGTTGCACTTTCTTCTCCGGGCCGTAGAAAGTGTCAATTGTATAAATCGTTTAGGAATTACGACGAAAACAGTGCAAAGAGAAAGGTTACAACACGGAGTCTCACTTTGCCTCTTTTCTCTTGCTCTCTTCGCTCTTCGCACTAAAAATGCATTCTCGCGTCGCGACGATTCACGTTTGCAGATCTGTCTTCGTCTGTCTTTGATCCAATCCGAAGATCCCTTTCGATCTTATCTGATTCTCGATTCAGCAATGGAAATTCGAAGTCGTAATTCTCTTCTCGTCTTTCGTTTCTCTCACAACAGAAAAAAAAACTATTTGACTAGCAATTTTATTTATTTAGGTTATCATCATTTCTCTGCTCATTTTGTGCATTGTCACACTCTCTTTCTCGTTCCTCTCTTTCTGTCTCTCTCTTTTCCTCTTCGTCTTTTTCGCTTTATTGAATTGCATTTGCTTTTGTCCTTGTTTGTTGAATTTTTGTCAGTTGCTCTTTAGGAATTCGGCATTTCTTCTCAGCTCTGTCATAATTCACACTTCTCGCGAGATACGAACATATTTTTTGGTGATTTTAATGATATATTCGAAGAACTGTGGGAAGAAAGAAAAGAAGATTTGAGATTTAGTTAGGTTGAAATGGGGAATATAATAGATAATACAATAATACAATTATTTTCATTACTAACAATCGGTTGAACCTATTGGAGTGAAACCCACCAAGAATTATTCTTAAAAATAATAAAATTATAAAAATAATAAACGAAGAAGAAAGATTGCCTTTGACATGCCAAATATTTCTATATTCTCCGAACATTCTAATACTATTTGTATATTATACATATAATTGTGCAGAACTAAATGGTATTTTATATATTCAATATTATATTGCAAGTTCCTGGCCAAAATTAATGTACCTTCTGCAAGGGTATAACCAAAATACCTTACTTAAAATAAACCACACTCAAAAAATACCAAAAAACCTTCAAACAAAACATGCTAAGCTGGCAGAAGAGCGCTAATGGAGAATACCAAAAAAATACGAGTTTAATAAACTTATTACAACAGCACAAAAGACCACAAGTTTTGTTGTTGTTGTTGATTTGCCACTTAAAGGCCACGCCTATGGAAAAATTGGAGTAGCACTGTTGCCGCCGCCAGTGTTACCACGCCACCAAGCCACCACGCCAGCACCACCTTAACCCAACCCAGCCAACTTAAACCAGTGCCAGACACAAAGCAACAACAACAACAACAATAACAACCAAGACAACAACAGCAAAAGGGAGCGCAGAAAAAAAGTCGACGAAAAAGTCACGTGGGGCAGAGCATTGTGTGCGGCACGCGAAGTGCAGTCAAAAGGAAAGCAAGAGAAAGGGAGAGAGAAGAAGCACATGAAGAGGGTGGGGATGTGTGGTAAAAGCAACAAATAATAAATAAATAAATTAGTCGATTTCGCGTTTGTTATTTTTGTTTTTTTTTGCCATTTAATTGGACCAGACACAGACGGCGACAGCGGCGTCGGCGTCGGCAGCGAACAACAGCACATTTAAAATACCAGTTTAATTTTGCTTGCAAGTTCTCGCCGCGCAGTTCTCACTACAAAAAAAATGTATTTTGGTCAAGACAATAAATAAACACACAGACTAACATAGGGAGGGACAAAGAGAGGAAGAGGGAGAAGAGAGAGAGAGACGGGGCGGACAGACAGACCGGTAGACAGACAGGCGCATCGAACCCCATTTAAAAAGTGCATCGGCAGCAGAGTCGCACAGACACTAACGTAACGTAACGTAACGCACACACACACTCACACACACGTGCAGAAAGTGAATATCACGTTTATGCGCGCAATACGAGATGACATCATGATAACGGTCGCCGCATAAACGTAGTAGACGCGACGCTGCAAAAATACGAGACATGCACAAAAAAAAAGAAAAAAAAAACAGCAGCGGCAGCAACACAAACGCAAACAACTGCGAAGATTGACGCGGCAGCGCAGCAGCAGCAGCGCCGGCTGCAGCAGCAACCCTCGAGATGACGTTGACCCCGAAAAATGACGCGAAGCGTAATGTGTGAAACAGGCGAATGTGTATGAAAACAAAGTGAAATCTAATAACAAAATACGGCAAGTGGGAGCGAGCGAGAGAGAAACAGAGAGACACTACACACACACACTCTCTCTTGCATGCGAGAGATGTCAGCAGACAGGGAGAGAACGAGAGAGAAAGAACAGCATTTCATAAGGATAGACGTGTAAAACGCAATGCGTATAAAAACAAGCAGAGACGAAAGGACGACAACAAAAGTGTGTCGGTGTGTGAGTGTGTATGTGTGTGGAACCACAGTTAGCCAGCCGGCAAAAGAGAGAGAATATAAACACACACACACGAAGCCGAGAGAGCGCCAAAAGAGACAAAGCGCATGTGCGCGTGCACGTGCATGTGCATGTGTGTGTTTGTGTGTGTGAATGTTGTGATAAGGGCGGAAGCAACGCATGCAACAGCAGCGCGCTCACAAAAACAATAACAAGCGACAGCGACAAAAACAACAATAAGAACTAAAGCCGACGTAGTAAAATAAATACACACAAACACAGTCACACACAGCCACCGCCACAGACACTCAAGCACACACACACACTCGTTAGCTCACCCACACATGCACACACACAAGCTCACATGCAATAACGAAAATATTTCACATGCCAGTCGCAGTCGCTAAATTTTGCAGCGGCAGCGACGCGACGGCGGCGGCGGCGCCGCAAAAAGCGCAGCGCTTATGAATGAAGGCGCACGCCTGTCCTCAAAGCGCGCGCGTCTGTGTGTGCGTGTGTGTGTGTGTGCGAGTGCACATCATGGAGAGAGAGAAAGAGTGTGAGAGAGCAAGAAGGCAAAATGGTGTCGTTGGCCCCTGTGTCTGTTTTTCTGCTGCGTCGGTGTCTGTGACTGCCTGTGTGTGTGTGTGTGTGTGAGTGTGACCGTGTCTGGCGGCGGCTGTTGTAAAAATGTGGTACAGTGACTACCAAAAAATACTAGTAGTAGTAAAAAGGCCTAAAACGTAATAAAGAGAGAGAGCGAAAGAGACATGCAGTGAAAGAAGGAGAGAGTGCAAGAGAGTATGAGAGAAAGGATAAAAGTTGTTGCCATTTGCCCGTTTTGGTGGTTGTAATAAAAATTTACAAATGCGGTTGTAAAAAGTTGTAAACTGTGTGTAGTATTTTTTCTGTTTTTGTTTTTGCCTTTGCTTTTGTTTTTTTCTTTTTATTTGGCTGAGTGCTTTTCTAGTGGCGGCGGCGCCTGACTAATGAGAAACAGTAAGTCAGACAGCAGCAAGAGAAGTAAAAGCACAAGGAGGAGTTGGAAGGAGAGAAAAGAAGAATAAGAGGGGAGGGGTGGGGGTGTGGGGTCTAGACACGACATCAAAGTAAGCCGCCTAATTAAAAAGCCATTAAAAAGTTAAAGCTATCGCCTATGCACGCTAATCAAAACATAAATAGAAAGAGAAGAACAGGAGAGAGAGGAAGACGGGGAGAGAAAGAGAAGGAGAGGGTGCAGCACGAGATTGAGAGCGCCAAAAACAAGGCGAAAATTAATTACCTCACGATGCAAACAAAACAAAAAACGGGCACAAGGCAGAAGGAACAACAATAACAAAACAACAACAAAAGTGGTGCCTGCACTCGCACACGATGTCAACGTCGCGTCGCGTCGCACCGTGGGTAACAGCATGTTGAGTTGTGGCTTAAAATAAACTTAGCTTGCAACAATGTTGCAAAAGCCAAACAAAGCGCGACAGACGAGACAGACACACCACACACAAGTACACACACACACACTCTCACACAGACACTATGCTAGAGAGCTTTGCCTTTGCCTGTCTGTCTGTCTGTTTCTCTGTTTGTCTGCCGAGTGCCGACGACGTTGCGTCGTTTCATTGTTTGGGGAGGGTTTGGGGCAGCGACGTCAACGTCGACGGCGGCAGCGGCGAAAAGGAGCAGCCACAAAAAATATTGAGTGCCGCCGCGACTGGCGCGTGAAGCACGCAAAACGAGAAATGAGAAAAAGGCGACGACGCCAAGCAAAAGACAACAACAACAAGGAGAAGAAGAAGCACAGGCAGAAGCAGACGCAGACGAAGGAGAAGAAAAGGAAGAGGAGGCAAACGACGTCGTCGTCGTCGTCCACTAATCGCTAAATTTACGAGTACAGTTAAAATAAAATCATAAAAATTCCTTTCTCATTGTTGTTGTTGTTGTTGCAAGTCACTCAGCGTCAGCAGACCGACATGCATACACATGTTCATATTTCTCCGCGAGTATGTGTGTGTGTGTGCTAAGTAAAGTAGTACACAGCAGGACGAGACTGAAATTTACATCAATACTCGAAATAGCTTTTTGAACACACACACTGAGGAGATGAGAGAAGAGCAAAGGCTAGTCGCTTGTTCATTTTCTTGCTATAGAAGAGATGACAAAAAAACTTTAAAGTTCCGATAGTCGATATATTTCTATTCTACAGAATTAAACAAGACGATTAGGTTATGTACAATTTTATGATACCTCACTTCGTTCTTGATATTAAGTCTCCAATAACTCTAGATTACTATTAATTGTTTATTAAAATTATTCTTGGGTGATGGTTTTTTGTATCATTTCGAAGACATCAGAGGAATTAAGGTTTTTAGTTTCTGTCTTAGTTTTGGCGTAATAGTCTCCGATAGTTCTTAATTCGATTAAACGTTGAGTAAGGTCCAAATTTCAGCTTTTATGGTGTCAAAATATTTGGAAAAATTACCTATCGATAGATTTCTATTTTACTATGAACAGAATTCTACAGAATTAGATAACGATTGGGTTTAGTAAAATTTTATGATATCCCACTATGTTTACCATATAGAGACTCTACGATAGTTCTCAACTCGATTAAAATTTGAGTAAGGTCCAAATTTGAGCTTTTATAGTGTAAGAAGCTATCAAAATACTTAAATGAGTTGACTATACTTCTAATTCAATAAGTTAATTTATATATATTAATCATACGAGCAAATACTACTTTTCGATATATCGATAATCAGAAAAAGCTTTATAACTAGGCAAACACAAGCAAATACTCTCACCAGAGCAAGAGACGGTATACAACTTGGGACACAATGCCGGCTTTTTTCCATTTCAATGAAGAGATGACAACAACAAGAGGAAGAACAACAAAAACAACGATAACTCACGACGACAAGCGGCGATGAAGTTAAAGCAAAGTGGCAGCCCAGAAAAATGTGTGGCGGGTCGTGTGTTTAAATACTCGTTATTGTACTATATAGAGGGACGCCGAGAAGAAAGTAAATATTATGTGGCACTTTATGAGGCAGACAAAAAGGGACAGTGAGGAATAAAGAGATAACGGGTGGGGGAGTACACATACACATACATTTGTGGAAGAC
The DNA here is from genome assembly GCA_018151435.1 of Zaprionus africanus. Lineage (NCBI taxonomy): Eukaryota > Metazoa > Arthropoda > Insecta > Diptera > Drosophilidae > Zaprionus > Zaprionus africanus. The sequence continues at coordinate 3,994,360 of JAECXB010002309.1, read as the reverse complement.
GAAGAAAGCAATAAACTGGTGATTCGAGACTTTATTCCATATGTTGCTGACCTATTAATTAATAATCTAATGTTATCGATATAAAATGTCGTCCCTTATGTGAACTGCGTAATCGATATATACATTTTATTGTCTATACACAAGTGGTTATCGATGATTTGTTTTTTTAATATTTGACAATTATCATCGAGTAACCAATTTTTCAAATAATCGATATATTATCTATAGCTGCAATTAGGTTTTTATGTGAAAAAATGAAGTTTTATAAAATATTAAAGTTAACAATTGTATGTAGTATGTTTCCACAGGAAAAACAAAATTCTTCTAATAGGTTTCTAGTCATTGCTCTATTCGTATACTCATTTCTTTAACATAGAGGGTATACGAAAAACAATATATTTATTTTTAGTGTATTAATCGCAAGTAAAATTATAAGAGATCCGAAAAAATCCAAAATTAGAAAACAATTGCAACAATTTAGTAAAAATTTCCCAAAAACAATTCATAATAACAAACAAATCCAAATTAGGTCACACAAAGGTCGTTTTGACGAGGCAGCTGAGTGAGTGAGGGAGACAGAGTGTGTGAGAGAGCTTGAGTGAGTGGCGCAGCGCCAAGGCGATTAGAAAAAGCTAAACAAATTCTTTAAAAACTTATTAACTAACAAGATTTCAAATGCCGTCAGCAAATCCCACACACACTCACACTTAAACTCACACACACATGCAAACATTTATGCAACGCCAAAATAAACCCACGCATGCTATACACACAAACACACACGCACACACAGACAGAAGACAATCACAGAACACAACAATAATAATACGAAGCGGGCATTGGGTTTATCTCTGCTAATGTTTATAAAAAATGACTATAAATAGCAGGAAACGCCAGCGCCGCCCACCCAACAGAAGCAGCGGCAGAGACAGCGAAGCGTTCGCACTAGATGCTCCAAGCGCCACGCACACACACACAGACACAGATAAAGTGCAGCGAGGGAAAGAGAGAGAGGCAAGAAATGAGCACAATAATAGCAAATGCAACCACGTGTGTTGTTTATTGCAGGCACACACACACACACACACACACACAGGTACAATACAGCGCGCGCACTCAAACATGCACACATACACCAACACAGACGCACGTACGCACGCCGGCTGTGGCTGCTTTGACGAACGTTAATACGAAAACGGAATCTTTCAAAACAAGAAAAACAAATAACTGCGTAAAAAGAAATGCCGAAAACGCACGCACACAAGGGCGTTGAGAGGGAGAAAGAGACGAAAGACGAACTTGACTTGCAACGGTAAAGCATAAAAAGTGTAAAATGAAATGCACAATTTATTTATTGATTACTTATAACTTATTTATATATTATTTATTTATTTTGCATTTATTATTTATTTATTTATATTATTTATTGTTTATTTGTCATTAATTACTATTTATTATATTATTATGTCGTTATTATTCTAATTATTATTATTGTTGTTCATACTGATGGGTTTATTTACGCTTGTTTTTCGTGCTATTTTACAAGTGATTCATGCAGACATCACAAGCTCTCTGCCTCGACTCCGCCTTACTTATCAAGCGAGTCTAAGGTTCAAGTAAATAAACACACATGTATTCACACACTCACACATACATACACACATAGTAAGAGAGCGAGAGAGACAGACGTAAGTGTTGCCGACGCACACGCCGCCTACGCATAAACAGAGTACAATCGTAATCACAATTATGTGATTTAAAAAAAAAAAAAACGAAATAAAAGTAGAAACTGCCTTGCGACAGAGAGAAAAAGAGTGAGTGAGTGACAGTTCGCCTGTCGTCCCATGACGTGTTGCTATTCTTTGGGGGAAGGGGTAGCGCCACGCATATGATCATTTCTAGTCAATGTGAAATACAGTGAAGAGCAACAACGAGTTGTCCCAAGTACACGTAAGTACATGAGATATGCCCGTGTTTGTGCTCTTGTATTAAACTAATTAGATTTTTCCATATGCTTTCTTATCTATTCAAAAGAAAAGTAAGAGCTTGTTTTTTAAAAAAAAGATCAGTTTTTCATTTTGAAATACTTCAAATTATTCGTGAATTAGGTAGATGATGAACAGAGTAACTAACATATTTATAGAACTATCAAAAGTATAAAAATAAACGAAATTATTATTTAATAAATTTATTTTTAATTATCTAAATATTTTCTTTAAATTCGTTCTTTTATGTGTGAATTTAATTTGAATTCTTTTCAATTCTATAAAATAAACTAAAAAGTGATGTATTCAATGTTTTTTTAGTAAAATATGTTATATTAACTAATTTGTTGCCTTCATAATTAGATTTAAATTTTTAGTCGACTTTTAAAAAGTAATAAATAATACAAAAAAAATAGTGTTCTACTAAACTGTCTTCTATCAAATCTTGAAAACAAGTTTAATTAACATCGTAAACGTTGACGAATCTATTTTGCTGTTCAATTCTTTTTGTTTGTTTTTCTTTGCTCTCCGCAGTGATGTAATAAATATTGTTAATCTTTCTAATACATTAGTTTCACACAGACATACACGGAACTTGCTTTGCTAGTTTCAGTAAAGCTATTTCAAATACTTTGTGAATGAGAGATACACTCGTATTCTGAACTTATATAGAGCGCTGCTTCTATGCCGAATTTGGATAGTTCGGTAGTTAGACACATTTCATGCTGATGACTAATTGTCAATGGTATTTCATCATCGACAGCAAAACATTGAATAATTGTCGGAGCGAGTAATGAATGATGAATATCACGAATAATTAATTATTATTAATGAGTCGCTTTTTCTTTGTTGACAATAAGTATTTTTTTATAATGAAGTGAATTAACATGATTGTGTAATAGAGTGAAAGTGAATTTTATGTTAAAATTAGAATTTCAAATAAGGTTAATAAATTGACATTTTTGGAATAATCGCCCAAAATGATAATCTTATTTTAAGAATAATGCTATATTTGAATTTACATTAAAGAAATTTAAAAGTTTATAGTAACTATTTAATTTATTATATTTTTATTTATCATTTGGGTATTGGTTATTTTAAAAGTTCATAAAAGAAATATTTACTGCAATACGTAATAGATTCTCTGCTTGCTTATGACTGATATGCGTTACTCACAAACACACACACTAGCATATACTAACTATTTGTTTATGTGTGAGTTCAAAGCCCGCATCTATTGTGTGCGTATGCTTGTGTGTGTGTGTCTGTGCTCTCTTGAGAGCAATGAGAGAAAATTGAGTCATTTGATAAAAATGCGCTATGGCACTATTTGTTGAGGAGGAGGGGAAAAGGAAAGGGGGACATGACCCATTCACGCACTTTCTTCCCCCATCTCCACGCACCCTTTTCCCAGCGTGCTTGATACCCCCTGGCATCGTTGACCTCAATTTCAATAATAAAAAGACACACACACTAATAGTCACATAGATGTATAATAACAATAACAACAACAGCAAACAGCAACATGGGCGGCAACGACAGAAAATTGCGTAATTGATACCAAATTTGGTGTGTTCGCGCCTCCAAAACACAACAACAGCAACGGTCTCATGCCTGTATGTGTGTGTGTGTGTTTGTGTTTTGGAGCTAACAAATATGTATTAGAAAACGAACCTAAGTTCAAGGCCAAGCATAAGTAGCAACAATAACAACAACAACAACAGCATGACAAGAGCACAAAACGCAGCGAAGAAAAAAAACCAAACTGCAAAACAACAATAGCAACAACAACAACAGCAGCAAAAAATGTGCTTTTACCGTCAGAGCGAAAAAGGTCAATGACACCTGTCAGTTTGTCTCGCTTAACCAACACACAGGCACAGACAGCCACACCGACACGCACACACACAAACAACAGGCTCTCGTTTCGCTCTCTTTTGCTCTTCCTCTTGCTGTGCTGCCTCTGCTGCTGCTGCTGCTTTTGTTGTTGTGCTTGCACACGCGCGCGCTGTTTAGACATGTGGTCAAAGGTTTTGTTTTTGTTGTTGTTGTTTCTGTTGCTGTTCTCTTACTGCTAATTAGTGTGGCCAAATTATGCGCCGAAATTTCCAATGAGTTGCCACCTTGTGTGCATTGAGTCTATGTGTGTGCGTGCGTGCGTACTTACTCATGTGTGTGTGTGTGTGTCGTTGGGCCTCGTCATACGTCATAAAAAATAGCGATCGCTTCACGTCGCGTCGCTGCCGCTGCCAACGTTGTCGTCGCATAAACAATTTCCGGTTTTGCTATATACAAAACTTGTGGCCGGTCCCTGTTGTTTTTCAACAATTTTGTTTTTGCGGCAACTTATTTTTGTCACACACAAACACACACGCAAAACACGCATACAAACAAAGGCAAATTGGATTTAAAAATAAATAAATTACACAGCAACACACACTAATACACACACATGGAAAGTGCAAAAGAGACAACGAGAGAAGAACGAGCACATACGCATGTTTAACATTTTCGGCAACAGAAATAATATTATGATTAATACAACGGAATTTTATGGCATTTCTTTATATGTAGTGCACACACAAACACAAATAGTACAGAAGATACGCACACACACACACAGCAAGTGGCAACACTGGCACAGCGGTATGCCAATTACTGCTACGCTTTTTAATTAGCAGGCGGCACCGTCTCCCTCTCTCTCTCACCCTTTCCCCACATAACACACCACACCACAATACAACACACACGTACGCACACATACGCTTAAGTTATAGTTTCTGTGCAATTGTCTTGTTTAACGTGTTGTTGTTATTGTGGTTTCCGTGCTTCCTTCGCACTTTTGCTTTTCTTGCTGCATTCACACTTCCCACTCCCGCATACGTGAGCGCTAGAGGGGGAGAGCAAGCGAGCAAGAGCAACACAAAGAGTGCCGTGAGAGCGTACACACGGAGAGCAGGAGAGAGAGCGCGTAAGATGCCGGAACGACGTTTTTGTTTTGCTACTTTTGCTCACACATACACACACACATGCACGCACACTAGACAACGTCGCCGCCGTTGCCGCTGCTGCGCTGCTCATTCACAAAACGAGACGACGTCGGCGGCGGCAAAGAGGAGGCAGAGAAGATATGATAGATATGGAACAACAAGAGTACCGCATAAATTTCTGCTGCGTAGTAATTTTTCGAATATGTTTGTATTTTGTATACACTCACACACACACACATACACTACATAACACAGAGGGGAATATACAGAAATACTCATACATATGTCATGTGTATTTACCTTTTTTGAATTCTTGTTAACCATTTTCGTTTGTTTATGTTGCACTTTGCACATGTACACGTATACACACGCACACTCACACGCCCGCAACTACAACTACTACAAACAATCTCGAATATGCGATTCTGTTTGCATTCGTATGTATGTATGCAAGTATGTGTAGTTGTATGTAGAACGAGGCCCACTTTTTGTATATTTTTATTTTGGTATCGATTTCAAAATAAAACGACGCACTTTCCTAGATGCAAGCGTAATTCAGATTACGATTCCGATTTTTTCTTCTTTCTCCTCTCTCTCTCTGTCTCGTTTTATTCGCGGGCTTTCTTTTTGCGCCGCAACTTCACAACATTTGCTCTGCTCACTTTGTGTATACAATTTTATTCATTTATTTTACCGCTTCTAGTGAATTTTATTTTGCACCTCGCGCGCGCACCGACACACACAGCATACCGCACACACACACATGCACCCTTACTCACTCGCCAAAACTCGCGTTTGCATGTATGTATGTGTACATTTGTGTGTCGTAGAATTTATGTACATGTTCGAAGGCGGCGGCACACGCACTTGTGACTTCTTGGAATTTACTCTCTTTATTTAGACTTTTCTTATGTATTATTATTCTCACAATCGCACTGAATTATGATTTTGATTTGATTCAATTAATTATTTATATATACACTTCTTCTTTTCTATGTACATATACGCATATACATATTTCAAACTATTTTGTAAAACGATATTTTTCCGCAGCAACAAACAAACAAGCGTCCGCGACACCGACCACGACGTCCGTACGATTCAAATGCCAGAATACGAATGAGCGGCAAAACAAAATTGATGAAATTCGGCCAGCGAGAGAGAGAGAGAGATGGAGAGAGTACGGCAATCGGAATATGCTCACGAGCGATGACACTCGACAAAAGAGAGAACGAGAATTCGCTCTGTTTGTATTGTGAGAGAGTTGTCAAGAGAGCGTTCATACCCCAAATATCATAAATAGATGTAACGTATTAAATACATTTATATTTTTAAGCATGTAAAAGTTACATACTAAAAATATATTTTGAAGATTCCGTTTTTTTTAGTTAAATAAAGAGATTTTATGGAGAAATAATAAAAACAATTTGACGAAATTTAAATTTAAAATTAACAGCCAATATTGTACCAATCGATCATTGCACTTATCGCAACATTGCAGAGCTTCGTTCAGTATGTTATTCATCTGTAGTCAAAAATAATAGAAAGGAAACAAGTGATATTTTTATTTGTTATTGAATTAAACAATACATTTATTACTGCAATGAAAAGAAAATATATACGAAATATTTATAAAACGCTGTAGTCAGTATTTCTTTTGGTATTTTTAGTACAGCACAATAGAGATGATACACACTTATTTTGCACTTTGCATGATACGGTCACGCTGATGCCTGACGGTCATGAACACTTACGGTTTGTAGCTGCAAATAACAAAAAATAAAACTGTTAAAAATAAAACGCTTACCACAAAAATTTAAAACAATTGGAATATTAAAGAAGCGACAGCGAGATTTGTAGTTTATTAGCATTGTTTATATAGTGCCGTTCGAATTACCTTTGTGTTTGTACATGCGCTTCAAAGATATCCTTATTTTTTACACCTACCTCACCCACACACAGGCAAATACACGCAGACACAATCGCACTTTCGTCTCGTTTTATGTGTAATTATTTTTGATTTTGATTTTCTGTGTTAAGTATACATTTTTGAAGCACACACGAGAAATCACAACAACAAGAACAACAACCACACGACCAAAGCACAACACCCGATGAATTAGCCGCAAAACAGACAACAGAAACAAACTGAAAAAACGCAAAAACAACAACCAAACCCTTTCCACAACGAAAGCTACGAAAATGGCCAAAATGTACGGAAAGGGTAAGAGTAAGTAAAACAAAAACAACAACAACAACCAAACCAAAACATCAACAACACATTGCATTAATCACGTTATTTCAAGTTGTTATTTATTATTTATAAAATATTAATAAAACTGCAATTGTAGTAGATCGACGCGAGAGACTCATGTAAAAAAAAACAAACAAATTCTAATTTGTTTTATTTTTTGTTATTATTTAGCGGCCATCGAGTCGGAGGAGCAACAAAAACGACGCTGGCAAATCGAACTGGAGTTTGTGCAGTGCTTATCCAATCCTAACTATCTGAACTGTGAGTAGAATCTACATATCTCTCCCAGGAGGAACGTCAACTGATCTCTCTCTCTCTCTACTGTCGCCAGTCCTTGCCCAGCGTGGCTATTTTAAGGATCCCTCATTCATTAACTACCTCAAGTATCTGCAGTACTGGAAGGAGCCAGAATATGCCAAGTATCTGATGTATCCGATGTGTCTATATTTTCTCGACCTGTTGCAGTACGAGCACTTTCGCCGTGAGATCGTTAACAATCAATGTTGCAAGTTTATCGATGATCAGGCGATTCTACAGTGGCAACATTATACACGCAAACGAATTAAGCTCATCAATTCGGTGCAAGAGAATGCTGCAGCAACGGCAGCTGCACTGCAGCAGCTACAGCAACAGCAGCAGCAACAACAACAACAGCAACAGCAAAGTCAGCCACAGCAGGGACAACAGCAGCAGCAACAACAGCAGCAGAGCAATGGGGGCAGCAGCAGCAGTTTGGTGGCTCCAAGTGAAGCTTCCACGGGCGTGACGGGTGGCGCTGAGGCAGCCAATCCACAGCAGCAGGCGAATCTGCAAAACGGAGACAGCGGCAGCAGTAGCAACAATTCGACAGCGCAATCGCAACAGCAGCAACAACAGCCTACACAGGCGCAGACAGCGGCGGTGCAACAGCAACAACAGCAGCAACAGCAACAAATTAATGGCCTTGCACCAAGCGGCGCAATAAAACTAGAGTTAAATTAGTGAAGAGAGCAAAAAAGAAGAGTGCATAATAAACTAGCCTAAGAGAACGATTTTACGAGGGGGATGGGTCAAATATCGATATTGCTAAAAATATCGTACCACATCGTTATTAAAAGCGGTCACATTGGCACATCGATGATAATATACTGAGAGTGCTAATTCAGTTAATAACAACCGGTCTCATTGATTTAATATTAGCGGTTATACACTTATCGATGACATCGATAGATTAAACTTGTTGCTAGGGCTGGCAAAAAGTTATAAATAAAAACGATAGAAATCAGGTATAGAATGTTTCAGTCAAATATATAAAATCCTTTTAATAAATAAAGTAAAAAAAAATAGATTGTATTTATTTGTGCATTTAAAACATTTTGAATTGTATCTAAATTAGTTTATAGTTCCCATTTAAGGCTTAACGCTACTTATTTTTGACCAACCATAATATGTAAGGTATATATACTTATAAACTGAAAAGCAAATATTAAAGTGCATGAAGACTTATTAATATGAAAGAATATTTGTATATCTATTTTTACACATATTTCAAATATTTACAAAATTATTCACTTTTGAAAGATTCAATCCCATTTCCACTGTTTCAGTTCCATTACCGAACTATCGATAAATCAAAAAAATCATTACTGTAGATTATTTGTCTATGCATCCCTAACAAACGTCTGCCATCACCAATCAACACTATTTCCTTCTTTTGGATTTCGGTCGGCCGTCAAGGTAGGTGTGAGAGCATTGTTCTCCGGCAAATAAAACTTAAATTTCTGAGTTAATCACAGTATATCTAACAAAATTATTTCTCTTTTTATTTAACAGGTAAATACATCAATAGGATTAACTATATATTAATGTACAAATCGAGAATGATACGTTAGAAAATTGATGATACTTCCATGCACCACTCTGAAGCACTTGTGCTATGTGCAGATTATGGATATTCTGAACACACTTAAGATAATGAGTCTCTATGAGAGATTGTTTATTAAATTCAATGATTTAATCGAATTTCTTTTCAAATTGTAAGGTTGAAATGAAAATGAAAAGAAGATGGATTGTTTTCTGAATAGACCAATGATGTGACAAGTTATTAAAATGAAAAATAACACCTTCCATTTGTTACTAGGTCTATACTAGATTGGAAATGGGTGCCTACCGGTATATGCAAGAACTGTACAGGAAGAAGCAGAGCGATGTTATGCGCTACTTGCTTCGCATTCGCGTCTGGCAATATCGTCAGTTGACCAAACTGCACCGCTCGCCAAGACCGACTCGCCCCGACAAGGCTCGTCGTCTGGGATACCGTGCCAAGCAGGGATACGTCATCTACAGAATTCGTGTCCGCCGTGGTGGCCGTAAGCGCCCCGTCCCCAAGGGATGCACCTACGGCAAGCCCAAGAGTCATGGTGTCAACCAACTGAAGCCATACCGTGGACTGCAGTCGATCGCTGAGGTAAGTCACCGTTTGCTCTCAGGCATACCCTCTATTTCCATTCTGATGATACATTCTTATAATTTGAAGACAACTATGATGCCTTTTCTTCCTTAGATGTCTGAAATTGTACTTTAATTATGAAAAGACTCGTTTTCGATATGACTTTAATGAATGTTTTGATTTGTTCTTTTACAGGAGCGTGTTGGTCGCAGACTTGGAGGACTGCGTGTTCTGAACTCCTACTGGGTTGCTCAGGACGCTTCCTACAAATACTTTGAGGTTATCTTGGTGGATATTCATCACAACGCCATCACCCGTGATCCTAAGATCAACTGGATTTGCAAGCACGTGCACAAGCATCGCGAACTGCGTGGCTTGACCTCTGCCGGCAAGAGCTCTCGTGGTCTTGGCAAGGGATACCGTTACTCCCAGACCATTGGTGGATCCCGTCGTGCTGCCTGGAGAAGGAAGAACCGCGAGCACATGCACAGGAAGCGTTAAATTTCAACAAATATTTATTTGTGAAAATATTTCAAATATATATAGCTGCAGCAGTGCTCCTAAATTCGTTGGTTAGTTTTTATTTATACTTTATTGTGTAAGACTTAGATATTAAAAATGGGCTGAATCGTTTGTACTGATCTTTAACTACGTTTTTGTTTTATTGCAAAATTATATTTAAAGAAAAGTACTTAATGCATTTCTATGTGAAATTAATTGTGGCCACGCTGGTCAATAAGGGCTTGAAACGTGACACGTGTGGAAATTCTAAAAAACAAGCTTGTTTCGCGGTTATCAAAATGCAGTCTGTAAGGCTGCAGAGCATTTTTTACTGTTTCGACATAAACAACTGAGACAAATGAAGAAAACTATTTATGGTGCCTCCGTTCATTAGAAAAACTGATTGACATGGCTCAAACTAAAGAGAACATTATCTATTAGCAGTGTTCACGGCTTAATATAATACTTGACTATATAGATAATAGTGCATAACTTGCGGGGTATTCATAAGGGAGTAGTAAATTACAATATCTAAAGTTGTAACTTCTCCAAGACTTGTTTTTGTAGATTGTGATTATTATTTTTTGTTTTTTGGAAAGATTGAAAAGGAAGTTGTTAAAAACTATCAAATTTATAAGAAATACAAATATAAATACATTTTTAGACCCTTGCAGAACGTATATCAATGGCTTTAAAGTATATTTGTATATTCTGAATAAGAAAGAGAGAAAGAACCGTAGTTAAGTGTTAAGGTTTAAAACTGCTGTGTAATGTGGAAGACTCTCCTCTGGATATTGCCAACAATACCTTTTCCTATTTTCATATATTTGACCTTTTCTACGTTTCCTTTATTCACAGTAGACTCTAAGTTCATGATATCTTTGGGACTCACACACATTTCGCCTATTTGTACACCCATTGAAGTGGTTTTATGGTATCCATTCCGTTACGAGAGAAAGCATTTTTCGGGTAGTGCATTATGCTACTGTGATCGTAACCGACGGCCAAGTCCCTAGATTTTCGAATTGCCGTTCAATTCTTGTATCACTATAACGTATGACTGTCATAAAAAACAATCGGCCGAAATAAAAAGATTTAGTTTTAAAAATAATTTAACTCATCAGTGCCAATGAAAGTTGGAGCATTATGTTCTGGTTTTAAATGAATCAAACTCAAATAAATCGCTTAAATCTAAACGCAAAATAACTTTTTTATGTTTGATTAAAAGATTAATAACTGCAGTTCGGAAAAACAGTTGCAATTAAGTTTAAATTGTTTTGTAACTTTGGGTTACTCTGCCAGTCACTTGTAATTTAATTCGTTGGTATTTCCCCATCATTATCGTGATATTTTAGCATTTTCAAAGTATGGTTACTCTAAATCGTTACCACGTGTGCTCTGATTCTCATTGATCCCAGATTAGAATGTGTGTGTACACAACAGCGTTGATAGTATACTCACTCACATTCCAATACTCGCTCAGGAACGATCGCAGCAACAGCATCTCAAATGAATAAGATTTCAAGTGGCTGGTTTAGTGAAATTCAGGATGAATTATGGCCTGGACAATCGTTTTCCCTTAAAGTGAAGGAAGTTCTTCATACGGAAAAGTCCGATTTTCAAGATATTCAAATACTGGAAACGTAAGTAACTTTATTTGTTTGTTTTTGAAATGAATGATAACAGGTTTGTGTGTGTGCGTGTGTATGAGTTTAACTATGTATGTAGATACGATTTTGTTTTTTTATGTGTTCAAACATACTATCTTTGCGTTTTTTAATATATGTATGTATGTATATTGGATTAGTTTAATAAATATACAAGTACACTTACGCCGAAATAGGCAGTTTATTTCTGTAGCCAGGCACTAAGCCTTGAAAAGTTCGATTCAACTTAAAGGTCATAATTTTCAAAGATTATTTTTGACCTCTGATAAGATAAGAATGTAAAAATATGTAAGTTCGGACGTTTTATACCGAAAATGTTTGAATATTTTTAACACCCCAACGTGTTTGAAGTCTAAAAATAACCTATTATTAAAATTAAATCAAATATTAAATAATTTTAAATATCTCATTTTTAATTACTTTATTTTTACAGTGAAAATTACGGAAGGTGCTTAGTATTGGATGGAGTCATTCAGTGTACCTCCAGGGATGAATTCTCCTACCAGGAAATGATTTCTTTTCTGCCCCTTTGTTGCCACCCGAATCCCGAGAAGGTTTTGATTGTTGGCGGCGGTGACGGTGGAGTGGCACGTGAGGTGGTCAAACATCCACTTGTTAAGGAAGTGCATCAGGTTGAGATCGACGATCGTGTTGTTGAAGTCTCGAAGAAATTCCTGCCCGCCATGGCTTGTGGTTTCGATAATGAAAAGCTGAAACTGACCATTGGAGATGGATTCGAGTACATGAAGAATCATAAGAAGCAATTCGATGTGATTATAACTGATAGCTCAGATCCGGTTGGACCTGCCGCTAGTTTGTTCCAGGAGAGCTACTATGGTTTACTTAAGGAAGCCCTCAGAGATGGAGGTGTTGTGTGCTCTCAAGGGGGAAGCTTTTGGTTGGACTCTGATTACGTAAAGAAAACAATGACAGGCTGCTCACTACATTTCCCCAAAGTAGCCTATGCCGTTACCTCGGTGCCATCTTATCCATGTGGTCATATTGGATTTGTCATAGCTTCCCTCGATGGAAGCCGATCGCTTGAAGAGCCCGTTACGAAATTTGAGAATGCAGAAATTGATTCTTTAAATTTAAAATACTATTCTAGTAAAATACATAGAGCCGCATTCACATTGCCTCGCTGGATCGAGAAGCACTTTTACGAATAGCCTGTGTGAACAATGACTTTTTGTATACATTCCATACAAATTTGATTTTATTAAAATGATTTTATTTTGTTTTGAACCATAAAATGTTGACTTTCTTTTAAATTTAAATCTATGAACGGTCGCACAAACTCATGTTCTTTATGCAGGGTCAATTTGTTATTGACTCTCTTATAAATTTGTATTAAAATAAATAAAAAGCTGCCCATTACTAAAGTGCGTTAAACAGAGCTAAGTTTATAATATTAATGCCTATATATTATTCACGCGCTTCGAAAAACCTTTTAAATTATTCAAAACTTGTTATCGATAGCCGTATAAAACTATAGTCTCAACAAAATAAGTGAAATGACTTTGCCAACTTATCGAATAAGTCGATTTATCGATGCTGATGTATTTTTCCATCTCTACAGTGTTTTCTTTCATTCTAACATAAAAAGTAGAAGATGTTTCGAAACATACAGGCAATTCGCCGTTTGTTAGTAATTGGAAGTTCAGATAATGTTCTGAACTCCTCCGCGAAATTAATAAATAGAAAGAGTCATGTGTAAGTTAAAATTTTAATTCAGACCACATAATAATTTATAAAAATCACATATCAGCTGTTTGTTTATGTAATACTTTTCATTAATGTGTGTTTTTTTTTGTGTTCTATAGAGTCTCATACCGGAGTGCTCCTCCACCGCACTCAAAGAAGACCAAAATTGGAGCTGTCATTGTTGGTGGAGCTATGTGGTGGTGGGTCATTTGGCATTTATGGCATGAACCCGACCATATAACTGTAAGTACTTCAATAATCATATTTACATTTGTACTTATGCACTGGTTTTTATAGGGAGAGTTCGACTATCCTGATCCCAAAAAATGGACTAATGCTGAATTGGGAATCCCGCGTGATAGCGCATGAACAACGTTTTCATTCGAGCCATGCAATTTAGGAGAATTCGATCATTTTGTTTATAAAAACCAAACTAAGCTGCGATGAAACACATTTTCAACTGCTTGTTAATGCAAATAATTCGTTAAAGAATGTGTTAAACCAAACCATATGCATTTTCAATTGTTAAGATGAGATAGTCGGAGAAATAAGTTCTTTATTAGAGTAAGGGTGCAAGACATTTGCACCCGTGTTGCAAGGTAAAAGATCAATTGATGTTGAATACATCATTTGGTATTGTTGGTTTAATGAAGTTGAACGATATCAACAAATTATATATAATACAATTAATAATCTTATAGAACAATCAATAATTTAAGTTAAAATTATCATCAAATGGGTTAGTTTCGAAAGGATTGTTATTTATTGGCATAGGGTTGTTTCTTATACTGACATCTGCAAGACGTTTCGTATCTTTGCCCATTATTATGCCTGAGGAAAATAGTTTGGATATTCCTTCAATTGTGTTGCTCGATTCAGGATGATCATTATTATCATAGTTCACAGAAGACAGTCCAGAGATTTTGCTGTTTCCAATGCATAAAATGCAGATACTTCCATCGCCGAACTGTGAGCTATTATATTGACGCAGGCAATCTTTGTGGAATGAATGCTGACATAGGAAATAAATCATCGGCGTGTGTAATAATTGACGACAAATATCACAGAAGCTATTGCGGAATTCAATGGAATTGGATTTAAATTGTGATAAATTTGAGCTTTTGCATTGTATTGACTCATTGAGATCTCCAATTGTTTTGTTTTCATATGCAATTGCATTAGAACGGTTCTTGAATTCTTCCATTAAAAATGATCGTATGTCCGAAAGCTGTACATGTTCAGTTGTACAGATTGTGTCCAATACCAAGAGCAATGATCGAGGTCCGTTTGTTAGCACATTCGCTAAATTTGGATTGTTTTTCAAGTGAACTTTTAGGGATTGGAAAAGCTTTGCTTCATTGCCAGTTAGTTCATTATCTTTAACAGCTTGTACATTATTTGAGCCAATCGAAAATAAGTTTGCCGCACAAACAATCAGTTTCATTTCATTTCTAGACAATTTCTTCAGGAATTCAGAAATTGATTCCGAAGATATTTTCTTATCGCGCCACAGTCCAAGATACAGAGCAAGCAAAAGAAAATATAATTTTTCGCTTCCTGAATTTAGTTCTATGAAACACTCCAACAACTTCACGCAGAATTCTGAATTGTCCAAGAAAATATTTAAAAAGCGTAAAATGTCTTTGATTTGGTGAGTTTTTACCAACGACTTGAGAGTCTCCAGGACGTCCGTGTAGTGCTCTGGCAGGAGAAGTGGTCCATGTTCTTGGAAATAGTTATAGATTTCATCTTCATCAGCATTGTGAAAATCGGGTATTGCATTCGATTTTAAATCGGTTGATGAACCTAAAGCTTGTGCAGATATTTGTTTATAGTCGCAAATTGAGGAATTATTTCGACAGTCCCACAATTGTTCTATATTAATGTTTAGATTTTCTCGATCAACACAACTTTTAAATAACTTCTGATGATCTGGTGTAAAGTTTTCATTTTCCAATAATTTACTTAGATATTTTTTAAGATCATCGTTGTTTCGGGACCATAAGAGTTTGGAAATGATGTGATACGGTTTTATAACTCCAATGGTTTGCTCAAATTCCTTCACTGCCCTTGAGGTGTAGCTTCGCTTCAGTAAGTTATTACCGTGCTGGAGACGCACATATGCTGTATTCTCGGAATTGGTGTCACCTTCTCTCTCCAATATTCGTAAGGCATTATCGTGCATGTTTTTCAATACAAGAAGTCGAACTTTACGAGTGGTACTTAGCTCTTGTAATTTATGAATATTATAAGTATACCCGCCGTTATTTGGATTCTCTTCCTTGGTAATAATATGGTATGATTTTTTGCCACTAACGACACTAAGCAAATTTTTTATTCGCTTGTGGGAGACAATTAATTTATTATCAACGTCAACACATATCACATCGAAGCCCTGTGGCGTTTTTATAACAACCATAAGATGGTGTTCTATCCAGGAGAGATATATCTTTTGTCCACCGATGGCATAACACGGACCCCGTCCATCGGGTGTGAAACAGAATATCGCATCATCTCGACCAACGACGAAGAATGTTTCGGATCCAATCGCTTGAGATATTGTACAACAATGATTGTGAAGGTTTCTCTTATTGTCTAGAGGAATTTTAGGTTCCACAACGCCTTTGTCATTCAATGGAAGGCAATATATTCCATCAAGGCACGATATGAACATGTTGCATGTCGCCTGTACACCTGATTGTGGACTGTTTATCTCAAATTGTATTCCATTAATAGGACTTGAGCAAACCACATGACGACGCATATTTAATAACTGATCGCGGTTGGCATTGCCATAATGCAACAAGATGTCGCCCTTCTCGAATCCTATAGCTAGGGCATATATTTTACGAGGTTCGACGACTTCAATCTGTAGAAACGACACCCGACTGGTTGATGGTATAGTCGCTGTGGCAATGCATGGGCTCGCCTCCTTTTTGTTCAACCTACTTAGATCGTATATACTTATGCATAACGATTTGCCGTTATTTTCTTGAGATACTAATGCCAGTATGTTGTTGGTTGTAAGTGACGCAAATTTAATGGGTCGTTCGTTGTCAACGCTTTTGAAAGAAATAGTTTTTAGTTGCTTATCTATTTCAAACAAAACATGTACAAATCCATTCTTGTCACAAAGTACAGCGGTGGTGCTGGTTGATCCGATGGGGGCTTTAACGACATTGCAACAGTGGGCCGCAATGTCTGCGTTAATATTTTGCAATTTTTGAGATGGTAATGCAACTAAATCGAAGAATTCTATTTTATTCCATTCCAATACACTCATTTTGATAAGTTATGATTAAGCTGACTGCAATGGAGATGACAAAATCATCGATATTATCTTATTTATGTAATCGATTGTTGTAACTAAAGTGACAATCGAATATACCACCCCATTTTTTGTGGAGTGATACTCAGATGGGAGAAAAATACTGAATGAATGGCGTTGCCACATTGCAGAAGAAATGTGTAAACAGTGATGCAAAAGATTGTTTCTTACAATGATCACTACAAACTATTGATTCAAAAAGTCACAAGCACAGCTGATAGTCACCGTTAAATGTGAAAGAATTTTACTTGAACTTATGAACAACTGGTCATACCACAAAATATGACAGTTATTCGTCTCGTAAACATATTTGATGGTCACAGTACTTGTCGTAACAAAAACCGTAAAAAGTCACTGTTTATATATTTAATAATAATAATATTTGTAAATAAAAGACTGCAATTAATTAAATCAAAATTTACGTATTACATGATTTATTTGTTTTCGATTAATGGGCCTTAAAACGTATTTACAGGATTGTGCACTAAGCGAATAAGTGTATTTATTTTTTAGAGTTAGTTATTACAAAATAACTTGTATATTAGTTGGTTATGTTTCTTTTTATTTTTAGTTTGCTCTCGCAATACTTTAAACCATTCATTAAGGACACTCATTTTTCTCTCACTATCGGAGGCTACAATTCGTCTTCACTTTAAGTAGACTTCTTGGGCGTTTCTACGACATCAATCAGATCATTTTCGGTTAAAAATATATATTTTTGGTTCACTTAATGCTAAATGGCTTAGTTTTTAAGTTCCTAGTGTTTTTTCTGTTTCTTTGCAACACGCATAGAGTTTCTGACACTTACAGTTACTAGTTCAAACATGTGTGTGTGCTCTTTAAATATTTCTTTTTGCAAAGGAGGGAATAGATCCTCAGAACTTTCTCTTGATTGTGATGAACAAAATATATGTTATATGTTTAGGAACGTTATAATATTTGAAGTTTCAATTACAAATTACAAAAATCATATTCATTCTAATAGTACACGAAGCGAACGAAGCAGGACTTATCAAGAAATAAATATACACATACACGCACACAGTTGCAAAAAGTAGAATAGGCTTTACCTTAACTAAGTTGGCTAACTTACACGTTTATATCACTTTTCGCAAATAATTCGGTTTTTAAAATAATATTGAGGCTGTTGAATAAACATAACGTCGCATTTTTTGGTTGAAAAGCTTTCATAAATAAGTGAAAGACCCAAGCTTAAAATATGTTGATCTGCAGTTCGCTGACAATGCCCTCGAGGAACCCTTTGAGACTATCATACGAGTGGTTGCGCCAGTAGATGTTGTCGTTTACTTGGGCCATGGCCATCTCGATGGCCACCTCGACAGCCTTCAGACCCAGTTTGTGGCAGTTGGCAGCCAAGGCCTGCAGCTGCTGCTTGTGATAGTCCTTGTTCATGTAGATGGTCAGCGACTTAATCATGTCGGAGATCGTGGAGAAGCCATCACCATAGCTGCAAATGCAAAGAAATACATAAGTCAGTTATTGATCTCTTAGGTCTTTTAACTGTTTGGATAACTCACTAGTTAGCGATTTCCTTGATGTTGGTTTGAAGGAAGTCAAATGCGAGCTCGTACCCGATCGCATTGGAGGCCACAGCACGGAAGGCAAGTGCGCCGTCCTGTTTCAGTATGCCGGCCGTCGAGTTTATGGTTAAGTTCAAGTACCTAAGGGGGGTAAATAAAGTTAATCATTGCTCATTGATCATCTCTTCATCTGTGGATACTCACTTGGAAAGCAACCAGGGCTTTGTAGTGCAACCCAGCGACGTAAGGATCTCCTCCTTCTCTGAAGCGCTCGTGGTCCGCTTGTACTGCTTATAGGCAAAGTACCACTCCTGGTAGGAGCCCTCCGCCAGCGCCGTGCAGTAGATCACCGATTTCAGATTGGGCTTAATGCTGCAGAAAAGAAGATTTGGGTTTAAGGTTGGTTTGAGATTAGTTGAAGATTGTTTTAAGGTCTGGTACTTACGGATTTTTCTTTGGGCCTCGCATCCATTCACGGAATTTCATCTGGGCCACCTGAGTGCAGCGATCGTAGTTGAACTTGCAGGCGAAATTGGCCACCAAGGCGCGGTGCTTGAGCTGCAAATGTGACTCGTTATCCGGCTCGTGCAGGCCGTAGTGATCAAAGGCGGGCTGCACCAAGAACTTCATGAAGGCCTACAATAAAAAAAACCTTGTAAGTCGCTATATAACCGCTATTGCTCGAACTGACTTACCCTGAAGGTCTCATACGCTGGCTCCCGTTTAAGGTTGTAGATCAGATAGTTAAGTCCCGGTTTGGCTGCGCTCCACAACAGCTCATCGTCCAAGGATGAGTATAGCTCCATTAGGAAAGTTAATCTGCAAGGCGAACTGTTGAGTGACAAGCGAAAGGCGAAAACGTTTTCTTATCTTACGGTATATCGTAGGAAAGGTACTCTGCCTGTGCCAGATGCAGTGCATCGTCCAGCATTTGGGCACGGCTGATTCTCGGGATTGCGCTAAAGTTCTTCTTTATCGCCAGCCACGATACCTCATCGTAGTTGACGCGGTAGTAGCCCTGCCTGTTAAGGTTCAAGTAGACAATGTTGTTGCTGTTATCCTTCTTTGGGAATACATCCTTGATGATGAGCTCATTCTCGTCCTGATTCATCCAGTGCGTGGGAATGTTGTCGCCTTTATGCAGTACATCGGTCTCGTAGGTGATAGGTATATACCAGCGACTATGGTCCGTGGGATTGCGGGTGGGCAGCAGGTAGCGTTCCTGGGTTAGCACCAAGTCAGCTCCATTGCGACTCACATGAACCACTGGATAGCCTGGCTGTGTTATCCACGAGTCCATTATCTGCTTAACATTCATGGTCTGGGGCAGAGTGCCCTTCTCATGGCCATGGCGGGTGAGGAAGGCCCAAAGGTCATCGCGGTTGATGTTCTCGTAGGCAAAGTGCTGCAAAAGATCCTGTGTGGCGGCACGGAATGCCTCTTCGCCCACAATGGAGTTCAACATGCGCAACAGGATGGTGCCCTTAGAGTAGCTGATGGGATCAAAGATGCGTCGCACATCGTTGGTCGTCTTCACATCGAAGGAGATGGCGTGCGACGTGTTCGTCGCGTCGTGTTGCATTGACTCCTTGAACTCCTGCAAACGGAAAGGTCTCTCCATGATTCATTGCATAAGTCGATAGTGCCTTGAATACTCACCAGCACCGTTAAGGTGTCCATGATCTGGAACTCGGGATGCACGTGATCGAGTACCTTGTAGCTCATGTAGCAGGCGAAACCCTCCTTCAGCCAGAGATCATCCCACCACTTGGGCGTCACCAGGTTACCGAACCATTGATGGGCCAGCTCATGAGCAATGATCTGAGCCACATACTGCATATGCTCCGACGACGAGGCCAGCTCCTGATCCTCTGGCACCAGCAGTGCCGAGTCACGGAACGTGATCAGACCCCAGTTCTCCATGGCGCCGAATCCAAAGTCTGGCACCGAAACAAGATCAATCTTGGGCAGTTTGTTCTTGATGCCGAAATAATCCTCGTAGTAGGGCAGGAACTTGCGCACCATTTTGTAAGCATAGTCCGTCATTTGCACGAACGTCGGCTGTGTCCAGATCTCCACGCGAGGCACCAAGCTACTGTCCAGACTGCCATAAGCAGAGTCTTGCATGTTGGAGACGATGAACGCCAGCAGATATGTTGGCATTTTGGGCGTGGTCATGAAATCGTAGCGCTTAAAGCCAGGACGTTCAGTGCTGCAGAAGGACAGAGTACTTTAGACCTAATCCTCACTAGAAACCCTTTCAAATTTGCTTACCTTAAACGCGATTGAGGCATATTGGAGAGCGTCATGTTTACACTATTCTCTGTAATTATGCTGACAGTAAAGTTGGCCTTCATGTCCGGGCGATCAAAGCAGGGAAAGGCTCGACGTGCATCGATGGGCGAGAACTGTGTTGAGATCACCCAGCTGCACCAGAAACAGAAAGAGAGACAGAGTAAGATTCGTTTGGTTCTGCCGGGAGACTACTTACCTTGGCTTGGTCGATTCGGGACTGGTGTAGCTGGTCTTGTAGATGCCCTGCAGGGTGTCTGTGATTTGACTGACAAACTGCAAGCTTAACTCGACACTTAGCTGCGATTCATTGGCATACGCCTCGTGCAACGTGACCACAAACGTTGAGTTATCCTCCCCGTAGTTGCACTCGAATTTCAAATCCTCCTCCGCGGCGTATTTGTCGCGTGGTGCGCGAAGCACCCTCACATTATCGATGCTCACGTTGAACACATCCAGCACAATGGGCTCCCATGTTGTCACCTTGGGGTCACGTTCGATTTCGATGACCAGGCTGCCATTGTTGGTGGACGTGTCAAGATTTGGCTCAATGACAATCCTGCAAAAGGGAATGATGAGTGACAAATCGCATTAGTACATTTCACATTTCACTGCCAAAAAACGACAAGTTGCTTCAATCAAAAGTGCCAATCAATCAATCAATCAGACAAGCGCAGCACATCACATGCCACACATGCTGTGCCAGGGGTCACCAAAGTGACTAGGGCTGCCCCAGATCCAAATCCATTTGAACCTGCCAGAGCGAAGCCACGAGCATGTGACGTGTGCCACGCGAAGAGTCGTGCAACTCGTTGCTGTTGTTGCCCGGTTGCATTCCCCACCAGACTGGTCGGCAGATGCAGCCTTGTTGCTTTTAATTGCCTCAACCAGGAAGCGTATGTGCAACACAATTTGCCACGCTCGGAGGGACAGTGGCACAGCACAAAACTGGCGTTTGCTTTGATCAACAGCTGCAAAATCAGTTAGCATCGATTGCAGCAGCAGCAGCAGCAGCGGCATCGATAGTTTCTGAGCCCCTTCTTCGCATTTCTGTGTCAATTACATTAATGCATGCAGCAGCAGCAGTAGCAGAGCCAGGGCTAAGCGCATCTGGGATCTGCTTGCTGACAGCTGGCGTGCGTGCTGAGCCAGTTCACTCTGATCTATGCCGACAGGGGCGCCAAGAAGTAATAGAGCTGAGCTTATAAGCAGCGACTGCGGTGCGTCGCGCAATTGTACAAACAACTTGTAATACCCTTTATTGAAAAAAGTCAAAGCAGGGTATACTACCTTGTATGTAACAGGCAGAAGTGGGCGTGACAGAGCCTACATATTGTATGGGCTTGATTTCATTGCACACGACGTTGCAGCACTTACTTTTTATTCGACACGCTAACTTACAATCAGTTTTGCCAGGTCAGTTTTTTCCCGTCAAATCTGTCTGTTTTCACTGTTCAACAGCGGGAAAAATCAAAAATATTGCTCTATCTAGCTTTTTTATATACCGGCAACTACATACAATCAGCTTTTGTTTGCAACTCCATACAATACAGCTTTTTTATTTCTAATCTAGCTTTTCTTCGCTCAAACATTCTGGCAACACTGCTCACAATTCCCTTTAATGTTATTTTACATTGGTTTAACATAGGATTCACATAGTCATCGTGGTTTATAAGTATCGATATATCGGTGTGACCCTCGAGCAGCTTACTACAATATTATTTATTCTCAGGTCCAAATGTGTGTTTGTCTGACTGTTGAAGTTTAAGTGAGGAATCAATTAAGGGGTATCTTGTTGTCGAATACATTCGCCTGTAGCTTTGGTCTGATTATGTCTGCATTAGCTGACAAGCAAGTGAAGCTGCACTTGTGCTAAGTGCGCACTCGAGTAAGTGGCTGACGTGTGGACGTGCGGCAAGTGGCATGTGTGAGATGGACATCAGCCTTGACCCACTTCGAAGAGAGGTTAGGGTATGTGCAAGACATCACTGCCTGCACCAGGATATACCCAGCAAGAGTTCAAAAGTCACAAGTCCGCTCTGAGCCGGAAGCAGCAAATCTCCACAATCAATTTGTGTCGCACGCCAATTGAAATGCCACGCGAGGAAGGGGCTAGCTCGCGTGCCAAAGCAATTGCAGCTATTATTCAATCTGTATTGAAGTGCAGTAAAGTGCCCCGTTCCCCCTTCCAACCATGACCCTACTCACGTGTAATGTAGTGGACGCCAGCCCTCGTAGAGCTGCAGCGGGCGATCCGTTGACTTGGCGCTGCTGAGCTCCTCCAGCGCAGTTGTCTTGGTCTCCTTGGGTATGTCTCCTACGGGGCCTGTTGTTGACGTCGGAGCTGCAGTAGTGGTTGAAGTGGTCGTTGTGTCCGAGGAACCTGACCAAATCAAGGGGAGTTGGGCGTGATAAACGGTGCCGTTGTCGACATCCTTGGCACTGTGAAGAGAAGGAAAGAAAGAGAGAACTAATGATGAGAACTGAATGCAAAGTGCTAAATGGTATTTGCATAGAACAGGACCGCACCCAGTGCAAGAAGAAGCAAGGGTGCTTGGGTCACCCTTCCGCACCTCGAAATGCGTCAGAGTCGGTCTTTCTCTTCCCAAATGAGGTCACGTTGGGGTACGACTGTCAATTAGCCAGTTTGCCAAAACACTTGGGAGCCACTCCCACTCTGCTTAAATGGGCCACTTTGATTTGGGATCGGGAACTCACTCACCTGACTGTGGGGCTGGCTGGTGGTAAATTCTGTGCAGTCAGCAAGTACGTGATGAGCACCGCTGAGATCAGAGCTGCCAGCATTATCAGAAAGGAGACGATGAGACAGGTCCGCGATACATACACCCCGGATGGGGGCCCATTGAAAACATATTTCTGCCCGTTCTTGGTCTTCAGCTGACCGCCTGCAGAGAGGGAAAAGATGAGAACAAGATCAGTTAATGATTTAAAGTACATGGGAAAGTATCGTAGGGAAAGAAGACATATATCGTATGCTCGTTAAAACTCAGAGTGCTTCAGTTTTATGTTGAAGTTATCGGGTTTTATTATGTGGGTGCATCGTAAAGTGTCTCGGTTTTGTCCCACCGTTTTGAATATATTTTGAGTGCACTAAAAACTCTTTATGGCGCAGTCCGATCGTCTGTCCGTCTACTCCCCCCTTCTCGTTCTGACATTCCCCGCATTCCGTTGCAATTCAAAAATATTTTCAAAAAATAAAAAACTGTTTCCACTGCGTGAGGTGTAAACATCAAACTGATTTATAGCATAATATAACCAATTTCCGAGTGGGTAATAGACCATTTAGCGAACCGATGACAGCGCCACAAACTTCAGTCCTCGCCTCGCAACACACACCCCTCCCCCACACCCTCACGCCCGCTGTGTAAGAGATCATTAAACTCGAAATAGAAACAGAAAACGCATTGCTTATTTGGCGAAAACTTGAGTGAAAATTAATGTGTGGATCATTTTTAAGGCCGGAACACTTGTAGAAAGACGAAAGAGCAAAGCATTCAGCCAAATGGGCTCTGTGCATAAATAACGAGCGACTACAGTGCTGAGCAAAAGTTGTGGTACACAGTTACAAGCAACAGAATAACAAGCAGAATGCACGAGTATGTTCCCTTACGATAATGTGAAGAGATTAACAAAGTGACTAGCAACAAGTGAGAAAAAAGCCTAAGAGAATTGATGTGAAATATACTATAAGTTTATTTAGCTAACTTATGATTTATAATGATGTTGAATTCTGATTTCTAGCCTCAAAAGAGTAATTATTGCGTAAAACAAAGCTAAAACAAAAAGTGTACCTGTTTTCCCTCAGTTTTTGCTTTTTAATGGTTTGCACAGTTGCTGTTTCAATAACAAGCTAGAGAATATATGATATCTAGCCATTTTTCTCTATGTTAACAAGGGATTAACAATGTGTTTAGCAATGAGTGAGAGAGAGACAGAGAGAGTTAAATGGAAATCTAGCAATACCAAGCTAGTTTATGGTATATAATAATGATAATATGATTTTTCTTACTTCAAAACTGACATATTTTATTATTTCTTTTAATACCAAGCTAGTTTATGGTATACTCGTACAATGATGATAATATGTAGTTTCTAACTGCAAAACTAACCTTAAATAGATAACATTTTTAGCTTTTTTCCTTCTGTGTTTACTATTTTATCATTTGTTTCAAACCCAAGCTAGTTTATGGTATCAACTGTGATTTTTAACCTCGAAAGTAACTTAGAATAGTTATGATTTCTATCCGTTTTTCTAGCTTTTTCACAACACAATTTCTGCAAGGGGAACCTTGACTTTTGGCGTGCACTGTATGTCTACCTACACAGGCAGAAGCCACACGTGCTGGGCATTTTCAATTACCTTAGCGATTAGCATTAGCCTGATCCGCTCGCTGGACTTTGGCTATAAACCGCCATGGGCGGCTGTTTTATGACGTGTGCAGCGAGAAGGGCGAAGGGGATTAAGAGGGGCAGGGGAAGAGGACATAGCTATGCCTGCCTCAAATGCAAGTGGAATGTCAGCATGTTGCAGCTATCTCTGGGCTTTAATTAAGCTCCGCAAAGAGGTTAGCAACGTGTTCGCTGGCTGAAATGGTAGCTACATCAACTTTCTAACACGCTCGCTGCCTTTCGTCGCTATTCCACCTGTCGCACAGTGGGCAATCTGTGGGCCACAGGCCAACATCTGCAACATCTGCACTGCCTCTGGCTTTGATCTTTGTGGCAAATGGAATTTATGTGAACATTCTTTTTGGGGGGAGCTGCCAAATTGAAAATCATCATCTAGCTGCAACATGATTATGGATCATGTCAAGGGAGCAGAGACAGTTGGACAGACAGACAGATGCACAAAGGTGCATCGCCTGGTATCGGATAAATTAGACTTCTGTCCCTAATCATAACTCGCCTCATGTGGAAAGCTTTTAAAAATGTTGTCGGTTTTTTAGTTTTATTTATTGTTTGTTTAGTTTCGCCCTTTTCTTCTTTCCCCCGCCTGTGGTTAGGTGAGAAACGATTGAGCATTTCATTGCATAAAGCTGGAGGGAGGGGAGGGTGCCGGGAACACATGTTCCGCGTCCCACGTGTGCGCGTCGTCGCTTCATTAGTCGGCAACATGGAACGCTACTCCTCCTACTCCGGCTCTGGGCATATTTAATATGCATAAGTCAAGCTCCAAGTAGCATTTTAACGGCAGCTAAACTATCGAATCGAGTTGTGAATGAGGTGAATCCGTCGTGGGCGTTATGCGTGAGGCGCCAGAGACACAGAACTGGGTCGGTTCTGGTTGAGCTCGTAAAAGCTCTCCCGAAATGGTTAATGAACATGTCAACAGAGGAATGGGTGCAGGTGTGGGAACGAAAGCGAGGAACTATCGAGTACTATCGATACTCATTGGTATTGTATGAGTTTGGAAGTTTTTCCTAAATGATTAATAAATAAAGAGCGAACACAGTTATGCGTGCAGTAGAGCTGTAAAATGATCGTTAAAAGAAACCATCGATAATTTTTCTATAACATCGATACTTATTGATGTTCAAAAGATTCTAGGGTGCAGGTGCATTGATGAGGAAGAAACTATCGAATACCATTGGTAATCATTAGTTTTTAACGTGCTTTGATGTTTTCCCTAAATGGTAAATGAACATGCCAACAGAGAAATGGGTGCAGTATAATAATCGTTAAAAGTATCGATAATATTGGTGGAAGCCGAACCACTTCAATAATCAATAGTTTTTTACATCAGAAATTGATATTTTAACATATCTGGGATGCAGATAGGTGGAATAGGAGAGGAACTATCGAATACTCTCGATAATCATTTGTATTATACGAGTTAAACTTAAATGGTTAATGAAAATATCAATAGAGAAATGGGTGCAATATAAGAAATAATCGCTCATAGTAATATTATCGTTAATAGTATCGATAATATCGATTGAAGCTCAGCTACGCGAACCATCGATAATGATCAATCAACATCAATTTTAAATCAGCTCTAGGGTGCAGGTGCATTGCTGGGAAAGAAACTATCGAATACCATCCATTGTATCGATACTCACTGGTTTTTAAGAGTTTGAAATTTTGAAAACATACCCAAAAATCTGTCCTTGGAGATGAAATCGAAATGCAAACGTTTCCTAATGTTTTTCGAATCATCGAACTTGAAGTGGCGCAACTTGGCAACGAAACCATTAAACGGCCCATTCCCTACCCCGATACCGCCCAGTGCGGGGGCAGTCGATGAGTCGTTCGATGAGCTTGATGGTTTTGATGATGATATTGATGATGATGTTGCAGGTGGAATTGCTGCTGCTGATGCCGATGTTGCTGCTGCTGTGGCGTCTCCTGACGTGGATGAAGCTATCTCGATTGTAGCTGGTGTTGTTGTTGGCGCGTAAATTGATGAGTTTGGCATTTGGGGATTCGAATAGGATATGATGGCTGAGAGCGAGATGAGAAGAGAGAGAGGGAAGGAAAGAGAGAAAGAAATATGCGAAATTTTGAGAGCCAGGTGAAAATGTTTCAGGTGAATTTGTAATTAATGAAACGGAAAATGCAATGAAACAAAAGTAAAGCAATGTATACGTGTGTGTGTGTGTATGTATGCGTGTGTAGGTGTAGGTGTGTGAATGCATGTATGTGTGTGCGTGTTTGATTGTGTGAATAAAAGCCAATGAGCAGCCACATCCAATTGAAAGGCAATTTAATCAATTTAACGCCACGGGTGGGCAGGGAAAGAGGGCCAGGAGGGGGTAGGGAGAGGGTGTTACAGGGGCCTGCACTGTTCTGCGTGCAGTGGCACGTGTCGCAACGGGGGTGCGCCTCATCATTATCATGTTGCTTATTTGTTCTTGTTGCACGTTCTTCTAAATCGGCCGAGAATTGAGTTCAAATTGAGCGGCGCCAAATGTTTTCAAAATGTTTCCTCACTTGCCCGCTAAAAATAGCGAAAAATGCGAATCACACATTCCCCCAATCACTGCGCTAAATATAGCACAGATCTCCTGTGGCCGCATTTAAATCAGAAATATTGATCCCACTGGGGAAATAAGGCGATATGCTACGATGAAGCTTGAGTATTTAAAAAAGTATCGCATAAATCGAGCTTGAATTCGCAGCAATAACTGCATGGGAAGGGGAAGGGAAAGAACAAGGGGGAGGGAGGAGCAATTGAAGCATATGCTCATTCGCTTGTTCTTCTCGGCTGGTCGGCATCTCTTCGGCTCGTTTCTCGTTCCACAGGCTATAAAATTAAATTGCTTTTTGGCATTTAGCGCATATAGAAGATCGTTTTACATAAAGTGAAAGGGAGAGAGAGAGGGAGAGAGAAAGGGGAGTGTAGAGAGTAACCAGAGTGCGCAATCATGCGTTAACTGTCCGCAATGGAACTGGCGTCTGGCTCAACCCGAGTTCAATAGCAGACTTTGAACTTGCTGAACTTCACTTCTTCTTTCTCATTCGCAACTCGATCTGCAGAGCAAAAGAGGTGACTCACTTCAGAGAATCAGTTAACAGATAAGAACTACGAGTATTCTTGGAACTGGACTGAGGCAATAAGGAAGTCAACTTCACCTGGCTGCAACAGAACTTATGTTGTGAAAGACCCAAAGACTGCCGATTACGCTGACTATTTTTTCTTATCGGAATTTACGTCATCGCCTCGACAGCTTGGCTTGACTTTCTACTGCAGTTCGGCGGAGCTGCTTATCTTATCGGCTCCATCGAAATCACAACATGACAGACAATCGCTTTTTGTATGCTTTACTGTTAATTACTTTAAGTACAATGTGTGTTCCCCCACTCCACACCCAGTCCCAACTGCTTTTCCAACTCATTTCCCATTTCCCCATTCGATTCCCATTCGCATTCACAACACCTTGACTGGGTCACATACCAATGATGATAACCCATTTTCGTGTCGAGTATTGAAAAAGAGTTTACCGGGTCTCTGTGGCAAGTGGGTTATATAAACACAACTTCTGGCCGCCCTGGGGCCCTGTGCACAAGCGACTTCCTTTCTTCTGCCTTGCCTGCCTTGTCGTTCTCTTTCATTTCTTCAGATTTATGAGTCACATACGAAAGAAAGATGACGAGATCAGATAGTGCCGCCGCTTGATTAACTTCTCGCTACTCTCCAACTCTGTCTTCCCCCCTTTTCTCAGTTTTCTTCGTGGTCCCCATTAAAGCCCGCCACATGCTCGAGGTCTGTTTACATCATTTCGCGCTTTTCCATTTACTTTTCAACTGATTCAATTGCTCACTGACCCAATTTCGGGCTTTCTTCCTCGCTCCCTCCCACTCTTACATTCTCTCTACTCCTTTCTTAGCTGTTCTGTGACAATTTTGCATTAATTAAAAGAAGAAAGCACTGGCAAAATATATAGAAAATACCCCAAAGATATAGGTCATGTGAAGCGCTTTAATCAGCAGTCGATGCGATTATGTCACACGAAGAGCCTAACTGTTTAAGTGGCCAATTAAGTTGTTGTTCAAGTAATGCGAAAATAATAAAAATAATGTTTATCGATTCCACTTTGTGTCTGCTTCTTGTGTTCTTCCTTCTCTTTCGGCTTATTCGACTCGTGTTACACAAATAAAAGAGCCAAAAGAGTTGAGTGAACTCTGAACGTGTTGTGAGTGCGGAACTGCGAGCATGAATACGAATGAATGCGATTGCGAATGGGGAGTACAACTCACAGTCCGGGTAATCATTCACATTGTTATTGCCCATATTGTTTTGCATGCCTCTAATGAACCCTTTCGGGTGCTGCAATTACGGACTCTTTAGGGTCTTTTAAAAAGCATTTGATTAGAGAATGCAAAGAGAGAAACAGAGTGTGGGGAGGCGTATATTCTGGGTAAATGTCGAGTGTGGTCGAGTTTGTAGTCCATTAGGCCCAACACGAATCTCGCATGCAACTCGGCAATAAACAATTCATTGTTGTCGCATCAAAAGTGAATTCCAAACAGACTTTCAACTCCAACTCACACGTACTGGAACGAGACGAGTGAACTCGGTATATAGTTCGGGAGAGAAATGTTTATTTCTGGATCCAGTGCGTCTGCTTTGATTTGCGCCGCCATGAGGAAAAGAAAAGCCAGAAACGGCAAAACGTTTTGGAGTTTTCTTCCAAAAAATCTCCAAAGTTCAGCAGAATTTGTTAATACTTTATTCACAGTAGCTAAACGATGAAACGGAGAAACTAGATCGCAGCAATGTTGGATAACAACGGTTTAGCATAACGGGTTCAGGGTAACCTATTGATAAACCATGCATATATTTAATAATATCTTAATATCATCAATGTGGTAGACAATGCAGCTTATTATGCTGGAGAGCCTAATGAAATCTGCAGTATCAGTTCCAGTTCCAGTTCCAGTTTCAGTTTCATCTTCCACAGATGCGGCTGGAGTTCGCTGTGGGTCACGTTTCCGGTGGAGACAAACTTGAAAACCAGTCGCTTTATTTGCACTGCGCAACGGTAGCACAGACAGACATAATTATAATTACACATGTACCTCACACACACACACACACGCAATCATCATCATCATCATTACTGGGGGCAACACATTGTGACAACGTGGCAACTGGTGACAGAGCACAAACAAAGCTAAGCCCTGGGAACCAAAGAACTTGCTACTGCAGCACCTTGACTGCAGAGGGGGCACGCTCGACTGCCTGCATTCCAAATTGAGATAATTTAGCGTGAAGTAGAGAGTGCCAGCTACATCTTAGGACAGAGCATATCTACGTATACGTAATGACAGTCAGTACTCAACTGAATGGAATCATGGAATTATCTTTGCAAACGGAAGGTTTAACTGACAGTAAATGTGAAGGGAAATAAATTGCATTAAGTGATTGTAATATTTGATTTAATTTCAATAAATATATATCTTAAGAAACATTTTTAAATTTATATTTAAATCTTTGTTTGTAACTTAAAGGTCTGCATTCAAAGGTCAGTAAATTAAGCAAGAGCAAAAGATTTCGAGAGTTATCAAAGAGACACGGCACGTATGCATAATGACAGTCAACACTCGGCGAGTGCACTCTGGGTAGCCCAAAAAGGTAGTATCTATCTATCTGTATGTTTGCCCAGCACTTGGCTTGGCTTTTAGTTAACGCCCGATGCATTACGCGGTCGCCAACAAGATCGACACTTGCGACGGGCTATGGCTAATTTGCAAATTAAATTAGCGCTCGTTCCCATTCGCCGGCTGAATGTGATGCCATGACGCCACCCGAAATGCAAACAAAGCCCGCGTCAGTTAGCAACCTTCCTGAACCCCAACCCCGAACCGGAGTCCACCTCCACCACCTCAGTTGGGGCAGGCAATTTCCATTAGCAGTGGCAGTTGTGGGTCGCGGGAAGGGAGTGCGTCAGTTGGTGCCGCCGGGTGAGCGAATTAACTCGCCTACACCAAAATATATATTTTGCATGTCAAGCGAATCGTTGGCAAAAGAGCCGCAAAAAACCGCCATAAAAAACCGGCGATAAAAACAAAGCAATGAAAAGTTTTTCGGCATCCAAATGGAATTAGCTTCGGCTTAGGTTGGAGTCATTGCTCTGGACTAGATTGGACTGGACTGGACTGACGATCTTGTTGCCATAGACATAAAACTCTTCGTCGGTCATGTGGCAAAGCTTATAACGGGGCGTATGCGCAATGTGTCGTGCGGAGCAACGACACACACTCCAAACAATTCCACTAAACAATTGTTGAATTTAATTAACAATGTCACGTCATTACGTGAGTGCAGCAACTACAAAAACAATCACTAAAACACTTTTTATTGCACGCAAAAAACTACAGAAGTTTTTTAAACATTTTCCTGCTTTTATTTGTTTTTGGTATCATTCGCCTAGACATGCAATGATGATGATGATGATGATGTTGATGAGCTCGGCGTGATTCGCCGTGCCAATTGAGTTGGCACTTTTGTAAATGAATAATGAATAATTCGAGTGCTCGGTAATTTGTCGCACTTTGCGAATCAGCGGAAATCGTAATACACACGCTCATTGATATTCTTAATTGCTGGGTAATATCTGGCACGCCCCCACGCCTCCCTCAGCCATTCATTACTATGATATTAATGAATGGTTTCTCAGTAAGCTGTAAATGGGAATGAATGCAAAATGAATGTTTATATTGTAGTTAGGCGCTTGCTGGCCTGGGAGTGAGGAGAGGGGAATCCAGTCTATAACTATGCTCACTCTGCCTGCTTATTAAGCGCTCTCAAATAAATACCATATTTATACCTGCGAATTGTTTATGAGCTCTGAAATTGCGTCATGAATTGAGTATATATACAACTATAACTGAAGACTATAACTCAACAGATGGCATAAACTATAATTTCGAAGCATTCATAATAATAATTTTTCCCATTGTCCTTCGCTGGCATTAAGCTGTCGTCCAGTTTACGATAATTTGTGAGGTTTACGCCTGATAAAATACACAAATTGATGTATATTTTCATTCGCTGCGAATTTCCGACTTTTTCAATTTATAGCTAAAGCTATCTATAATACTAAACAATATGAGCGGGTTCCCAGTTTGTAGCTTTAAATTGTTTGCGAGAACGTTTATGATCTGCAAACTTAGAGATCATCAACTAAAAGTGTATTAAAAACACAAGGATAACATAAAAATATTCTTGATTAAGTGTGTTGTACTACAGTTCTTTATAACATATTGCTATATTAATGGGACTCAACTATATAACTCATTAAAATAGTTAGGGAATATGAGGATATTCTTGAACTAAGTAAGTATGTGATGATCTTAATAATAATCAATTTAAACTAAAAATAAACTAAATACTTGGACAATAATAAGAATTTCTCGAAATTAATAGAATAACTAATATAACAGTATAATACTAAAATATTTAAAGGGATTAACTTTAAAGTTTAAACTATCGTTTAATTCAGAAGAAAGTAAGTCTGATATATATTGTATTATTTTCTATAATATTTTCTTAATGTTCTATATTTTTTTTATATTTTCAAGTTATAATTCTTTGCTTCTTTTGCATTCAAAATTTTTTTAAAATTTTAAAATTTTTCTCTGTAATTCCCACAGGGTATCCCAAAGTCTATACTTAAATGCGTTTTGTACCTTCCTTTTGCGACTTTTTTATTAGACTTGCTGTGGGTTGTTGTTGTTTATTTTTTGCTACTATTACGGCATATTCATATAGAGATACACGAATATAATCGGATTTTGATTTGGCCCCTCGCCAGATTCGTTTCGCTCTCATTTTCATTCGCTGCTGGCACTGACATTGTCGCGCCTCTGTCGTAGTTGTTGTTGTTGTAACTGTTGTTGTTATTGTCAGTTTTTGTATGAAAGTATTTAGGTTTTGTTTATATGCACACGGGCAGAAAATGTATTTATAACGCTGTCAAAAATATTTGCTAAAGTGCTTCAAAAGCGACGCAACATTTTGTTTTGAGGTAATGGCAATGATTTTCTTGGAAAAACGTAGCTACTTAGTCATGCGATTTAGTATTAGTGTGTGTGTGTGCGTGTGCCAGTGTGTGGGCTTTTGAATTTAGCCAAGTCTTTGATCCACACGCATGCCCCATTGGCATTGAGTCGACTCCGGTGTGTGCCTTGTGTGTGTGTGATTTATAGCTGCCACTTATCTGGCTGGCAAAGTCGGGTTTGTGTCTCGCCTCATTCCAAATTTAATGAAGTTTCTGAGACGGAGAACTTCTCTGTACTTCTTCCTCTACCGCCACACCTGCCTGCCTGCGATCGGGCTTGAGGGCTTGTCAATGTCCAATTGGCAACGCGGCCCACGCACCAACGATGCCTTCTCATTGTGGCAATCGATTAATTGTGGCGTTTTTTTTTTGTTTTTGGTCTTTCCGTTTGCCAATTTACAGTCTCAAATTAAAACAATTTCAATTTTTAGTGCGCCAATTAATGACAGCAGGGGGGGGGGAGAGCGAGGGAGCTGTAGTGTAGATGAAGAGAAAGAGAAGGTGCACACTTGGGATACCCTTGGACAGAACATTGTGAACCTCATCAACCTGCTTTTGATTTCATTCATTGATAATTCAGACAAGTAGATGGAGTATCTTAACATCATCTATATAAATCAGATTCAGAGTATATAAAACAAATAACATATACATTCATATACATCTATAATGTTTAATGAATATAATGTTTTACTATAGGAACTATAACACATTCAATGACAGACCTAGCATACCCGTTGTTAGAGCATTAAATGAGTCTGCATAAAATGCGTGGGTGCTCACTTAATGCGTGCTTCTGAACTTTGGCTTTAGCTCTGATGACTGTATATGTTTCTATATGCCATGCATATTTGACTTGCATAGCACACACAGCACAACAACATTGCTAGAAACGCTGACTATCTGTTCCGCATTATGACAAATGTTCGCCACGTTCTTCACTTAATGCAGCTCAGGTGCTCAGATTGTAGGCGGCTCTTCAATCATCGATCGAGGTGCGATCAAAGCACTTGGGCAAGCAGTAACCTACGTGCCGGCTTCCATGGAGGCAATCTGATGGCATCCAATGGTCTTTGTCTAATGCCGGATAACTTCAGCAATGTGGAGACGGGGGCGAGTCACGAACTGGCTGCCGGCTTTGTGCAGTTTTGTTGGCAATCATTTTAGCCAATTTTGGTATATTTTGCATACCGCAGCCGCAGGCTAAGAGACAACTTTGGCAGTGCTAAACATATTTGTACCCTGTACTAGAATCAATAATGAAGAAATCATTTGAACCTCAACTTCAGCTACACTTTATCTCCTTCTCTTTACTCACAGGGCATTCTCTGATCGCTTAATTCCGATCTGTGGACCCATGCTCAACTTTGGCTATGCTAATTAAATAAGTGATCTGTTAATGAATACATATTAAATATTTCTATCCATTCAATATACAATCACTTCTCCATTTAATCGATCTACACTTTAGCTTATTTTTTTTACTTACAGGGTATTTGCTAATCGCTTAATACTGATCTGTGGTTTCACTTGGTGTTTTCACAAGTTTAGCTTGAAGTCATACAGCGAAAAACACTTAGCCCCGTTAACATAGCCGGCCATTAAAATAAATTATTTAATTTCATTATTCGCGATAAGTCTGGAAAATTACTCGAATGCGAATAACATAAAATGCTAAAGATTTGACAGCCAGTCAGCCCCAAAGATTACGCAGATTACGGTAATTTGAATACACACGACAACAAAAGAAGCATAATTTTAACGTTTAAGAAGACATAAAAGTGTTCGATTGTCTAAGAGGAGAGTGAGAGGGAGCAGTAAGAACTGTGCTTTGTAGACTGCAGAAAACTGGCAACGTCGCATTAAGTGAAAACTGTCAACGTGGCATTCAACAGATTGTTGCGCATGCTCACAGATCGTTGACAAATGAAATTTGCATATACGAGTATCTCATGGCTTATGCTATGTTGCTCTCGAGTTCCATTATCTCAATCGGAGTGTTTACTCAACAAATCGATGGGCGTCGCACAAAATGTGTCAGCAATTGCAGTCGGTGCCGCGAGCAGATTGCAAATTGTTTTCAATTGTGGACACTGTGCAGACAGATCGGGAGCTGACGTCATCTATGTTCCATGATATTCCGGTCATGCTGCAGCAAAACATATTTCAGGGGCAACCGGCAGCGGGCCAATGCAAATAAATAACGATCAATCGAGAATCGAGTATCGAGATTGGACATTCGGCAGCCGGTGGCAATGTGAAAATCGATTTCGCGGTTAGCCAAACACATATTTGAATGGAAATCACGTGGAAATCATGTTTTCTTAATGCACTCTCGATCGAATGCACACACATTCGACCGGGGACAGTTGCATTCGGGGCTGGCTGAACTTGAACTGGAAACGGGAATCGGAATGGAAATGGAAATGGGAATGGAAAACGATTGTCGTCATAACCTAAATGAAAAGTGACATGTGAATGTCGAAAATATTGTGAAAATTACTGGTGAAAATGGAAATGATCGAGCGAGCACTTTAAACGATTTATGATCAATGAAAGCCTGTCAAGGGCCATAAATGGGTGTCACGTAACACTTTTCACTTCTCCCCTCTTTAATTGATCCGATTAGTTCTAGAAGGGTTTGTCTTTCCTATCGACTGACACCTTGACAGATGCATTTTTCATGTCATGTAATTGAACACCTCACAAATGAGGCACTTAAGAAATTAAGATCACTTCAGCGATCGACTGTCGAGTTCTATCGAAAAACTATAATAATAAAGCCATCAAACAACTTTGCATTTAGCTTGTAATTACCGAACTGTTTAGCGGTTTAGTTTATTAGAAAATCCCCCCTCCCGCCTTCTATCAAAGGTGTCAAAAACAAACACCTTGCTGTCACGCGGATTATGCAAATCCAGGCGCCTTATCATTAGCTAATTATCAGACAGACAGACAGATAAATAAAACAACATGTTGTTCTAAGGTCAAGTTGAAGTCCACAAAGGTAGAGGGAAATATAGAGCAGCTGCCAGCACTAAATTTAGCGTCTGCTGCTAATAAATTTTGCCAAAATCTCCCCGACTCCCAGTGATCTCGTTGTTGTCGTCATCGTTTTGTTGTTTTGGATTTACATAGGCCCAAAAAGAGACACACACATGTGCCCATGCTCAGACAGTATGAGCACAGAGGCGCACGCAAGGGATAGATTGGATAGCTACAAAAGGGGGCAGTAAAAAGCTAAAGTAGAAAATGAAAATTTCAAGTTCAGTTTTCGAATTGTGAAAAATCATGGGAGAATCAAATGCAAATACTAATTAAAGGTTTGTCTGCGGTAAATTTTTGTATAGGTTATAAAAAAATTTACACATAATTTTATGATTTCGTCGTGATTTTTAATGAATACTTTCACAAATATTGATTAAACTCGTGGACACATAAACCTTGAACATTTTTAATAAATTTCATTTTTATTTAAAAGAAACTTATAAAAAAGTATTAAAAAAGGGAACGAAAAACTTTTTTCATTATTCCAAAGGTTTAATACCATTGTATTGGTAAGTTATAGTTGGTTTAGTTAGTTATAGTTATTTATTATGGAATATATAATTCATATATTAAATTTTAATTAATATCACACACTTGAACATTTTTAAATAGTTACAGTTTCGATTAAAAGAAACCTATACAAAATTATTAAAAATGGAACGAAAAGCTGTTTTCAGTATGCCAAACGTTTAATACCA
This sequence comes from Zaprionus africanus, assembly GCA_018151435.1. NCBI lineage: Eukaryota > Metazoa > Arthropoda > Insecta > Diptera > Drosophilidae > Zaprionus > Zaprionus africanus. The sequence goes on along the minus strand of JAECXB010002309.1, from coordinate 3,957,400 downwards.
TACAAGGGCTTGGTTAGTTATAGTCAATCAATATATATATTATTAATATTTTAAATTTTAATTAATGTCACAAAAATATGAGCAAAGATCACTTTCGCATAAAAATTAACCTCTGAAGTCTCGTTTATTCGCTATTAAAGTCCCTTAAGGCAGTTTTCTATCTACGCCACTGGTCCCACATGTGTAATAGTTGTCTGTTGTATCTTTGTATGTGTGTGTCTAACTTTTGTTTACAGTTCAAAGCACTCGCGGCCACGGCAGGGTCAATGTAAAAATGATCCGACCATGTCTGCTCTTCGGTTTCGTTTTCCGACTCACATGCGAGTATTTTCGGATCGGAACTGCGAGACTGACACTATAAAATGGCATCGCAGAGAGCGCACGTAGTTCTCTCTCTCTCTCTTACTGGTATCACAACTCTTCCCACACTCTCTTTTGGCTAGTAGATTTAGCTGTTTCAGCTGTTTTTCTATGACGACATTGCTTCATATTCCATTCGACTCGATTAAGCTAAACAGAAATGTGCGGGCAATTCTTTGTTGTTGTTATTGTGGATGATCTATTATATTTGTTGCTATTTTTTGTTTTTATACTCATTAACTTTTAAACGATGTTTGCTCGTTTGCTGCAGCTGTGGGACAACAACAAAAATAATCTGCTCTTTATTGCGAAAGGTTCTTCTTCAAAAAACTTTACACATGTATTCAAGGTCGCACAGGCAGATCACTTCGCTTCTCTTCTCTTGTTTTCTCTACTCTTCTCAACTCATCCCATAAGCAAGTTCAGGGCTCTGCATCGCATAAGCAATTTCAGTCAGGCCCTTGCGCCGAACCCGAACCCGAAACCGAACTCGAAGCAGTGCCATCTTATTTATGGCATGGGGCAGACTGAATTCCGGGAATCAAATTCGTTTCCAAGAGAGAATTGGCATAAAAGGCGATTCGACTGCAAATTTATCTTCATTGTGTCGCGATCCCAGTTCGCGCTGGAAACGTGATCGAGATACAAACCGCAACGATCCTTGAAGATCTTTCGGTGATGACATCAGCATGCTCTGCCAGCTGCCCCAAATTGCTGAAGAGTTGCGAATTGTTGCGCCTGCAGTTGGCTTGGGCGTGCCGCAATTTCGAAAGACTTGCCTCAAATTGCAGTCCCTACTCATTTCCCCCTGTGTGTGTGAGTGTGTGTGTGTGTGTAGGTACTTGAAGTTTGACATTGCATCAATCGTTCAATTTATGGCGAATCTTCTCAGCGCAAACCGGCGCCGTTCAATGCAACTGTCTGTCTGGCTCAGGGCCCAGAGAATTTATGACAGTTTAAGTTATTGAAATGAATATTTATTTGTATTCATCGTGTATTCACTTTTATGGCAGGCCCAGCAGCATCCGTCAGTTGCCCCAAAATGGAACAGAGATGTCAAGAATGCTAACTACTCGACGCCCATTTGCAAGGCAGAAGAACGAGCGAGAACGAGTAAACTGATTAACATTTGATAATCGCAGTTGCCTTTGTAAATATGCAAATCACACACACACCTGCCCTAGAGCAAAGCAGAACAACTTGAGCATGTGTGGGCAGGGGGCAACTCATCTAAATGCGATGCAAATAACCTGATCGTATCTCAAAGCTGACCAAACCCGTCGCCGGAACAGCCTCCAGTTACATCAGTGACGAGAGGTGTCTGCTGCCTTAATTTGGCCTAATCGCACTGATAATTGGCTATAACTTATGTATATATAATGACTGAGCTGGAGATATTTCAATTTACCTGGACTTTCCACGCCCATTATGGCATCGGAATCCTCTGTGCGATGGCGGCATGTAAAAAGAATATCGAGAAAGAGAAGGTTGGGTTTGGGTTGGTTGATTCAGGTCAGGATGGTAATGGTGATGGACACTAATCGGTCAGATCTCTCTCTGTGATGTCATCGCAAGTATATAAATCGAGTATATAGCTTATTGTCTAATGCAATTTATGAAGTGAAGTGAGAGCTTGCCAAAAACAAAAGATATATCGCATGTATATCGTACGAGTATATGCGGGATCTGTGAGGCATGACTAATGGCAGCAGTTTGAATAATTCGCCAGGTATTCACAGCGTTGCTGCGCTCTGGTGTCACTGTGCGAAAATAAACAAATTTGATGCAATGAGCAAATTTTGTGTGGCATTTTTCAAAGTCAAAACTTTTGGCAAACATCTGTTGTTGAATTTTTTGAATGAATGCGCCGAGGTGCGAACGCAACTGACTAGAATGAGAAGCTATATACATATAGATGTGTGTGTGTATGTGTGTGTGTATGATGCAAGTATGTATTTCATCAGCAGCTGTGCATGGTGCAAGAGAGTCCATTGACAGAACGAGCGACTGGATCGCTAGAATAAATGATGATTTCGCTGTGGTTTTGCCAAGTTTCGATCGGTCTCGATCGATCTATAAATAGCAGCAGGTATTTGCCTTAGCACAAGTGCAACAATAAAGCAAGAATAACAAAAAAACAAAACTATTTATAAAACTGAAAAAAGAAACGTTCAAACGAAACTGAAACTGGAACGGGAACACAAAAAAGAAGCCACCAAAAAGTGCATAAATTGCCAAGCAAATATCATAAATCGTATATCGTATTCGTACATCGTATATCGTATGGAGTGCATTGGGCATTTTCACTCACCTTCATTTACGTAACCGCCCTCCATGGTGCCGAATGTGTACACCTCGTTGCGGCTCCGTCTGCGGCTGCGATTGTTGTTGTCGCCGAACACCTTGGCCACGACCTACGTCTCACGTGCACGATGGAACGATGGGCAAGGGGGCCCGAGGATGGCTGGCAGAGGGGGCAGAGAGGAAGTCTCACTCTCGACACCTCAGCTGGCTGGCTTGTGTGCCTGTTCTTCCCCGCTGGCTCGACTTCTATTTATTTTGCCTGCCCGTCTGTCTGTCTATCTCTCTGTCTGTTTGTCTGTATGTCTGTCTGTCTGTCTGTCCCTCTGTCTGCTGGGCTATTTATTAGAATGTATTTTGCGATTGCACAATGCGACGCAATGCGATTCGCCTCTCGAAATCTCTGCTCTGCCCAGCACTTTATTCTGGCCTGGATGCCACTTGGAGCAGCACTTTGTTTATTTTCATATACGCCGTGCGTGCGTGTGTGTGTGTGCTCTGCAGGCTAAATGCTTCTTGGCATCTTGTGGCACGTCCACTCTGTCCACAGTCCAGAGGCAAGGTCCAGTTTTTCTTTCTTTTAGTTGCTCCCAATAAATAAAGAGGCGTTTCGTCCCACTGTGCAGAGTGCGGAAATGTGTTGGAGCTGCAGGCGAACTTATCTTCCAGTTGTATCTGCGCAACGTAGCTGCTACTCTTCCCTCTCTAGCTATCTATCTATGTCTCTGTGTTTGTGTGTGTGTGTGGCAATTCTTCAGAATTTGCATGTGCTCGGGGCGCAGCTTGGCTTCGGTTGGCTTTTCTTTTGGCGTTTATAATACTTATCGGTGATGTTGTTGCCTGCAAGCAGAAGAAGAAGAAGAGGGAGAAGAAATATAAATAAACATGCTAAACGAAAATTGGATGCCGATGATAAACGTTGACCCGCGCCTGACCTGGCAGTCTAGCAGAGAAATCTTCTCAGTTTGCCACGCCTCATTTGGCCAATGATGAGATTGCTAAATTTGGAAAGTCACTCCGAGAGAGAGAGGCGCCTTGACACTGCTACATCACTGCAATGCAGCTATAGAAAGGGGTAGAAGAGGGAGGAAGAGGCGGGATAAACAGCACACTATTATATCATACTTTTCTCATATCTTTTTCTGACTCATTTGAGCTTGGCTTGTTTATTTGCTTGCTGCTTGGAGTCTTCACGCGATTTTGAACAATCGTGTTTGCTTTCTTAATCTATTGGTAAATAAACAGTGAGTACAAAGAGTTTCCACACACACACATACACATACACATTGCTCAGCTGATGTCACTCTGTCAATGTTTGCAGTTCGCAAATCGCCAAACTAATTTCAACTGCAAACATCGCAGCGAATTTGCCTAACTGAAATCAGTTCGTCGTTTTGTTTGTTTGCCTCTCAAGATGCAAGTTCAATGTCAAATGAACAACACATAATTACGCTAATTTCGAAGTGGCGCTTACTCGAATCCGAACTCAAAGTCGAAAACCGCAACACGTAGAATGAACCGCACACGAGCAAAGCTGTCGGAGAACTGCGTGAAAGAAACGAAAGCCGGAAACGAGGCGAAGCGAGCCGAAGATACATCAAATTGAAAATGAAATTGAAATTGCTTTACCAAAAAGCGACGAATTTATGCATATGTAATAAAAAATAAAGAGAGACAACAATGAGAGAGCCAGGGGCAGAATGGGGGGTGGGAAAGAGGGGGAAATGTCATCAAACGAAATGGTCATCAATGGATTCAAACTTGACATTCGATTAAGCGACAAGAACAAGCACAAAACAGACGGGGAAGCAGGGTGAGAAGGGAGGGGGGGAGCGGTCTATGGGAAGGGGGTAACTGAGAGCTGAAGACTGACCGAGAGAAGACTGAGTAGTCACTCTGCTCGCGAGAATCTAATGCCAAAAACGCAGCTCGTTCAAATTTGGGCAGCGCCTTCAAATTGATCGAATGAGCCGCGCCAGGCGAAACGAATTTTAATTGATGCCGCAGACAGCGAAGACGTCACTTGAAAGGGCCGTGAAGTGCCCCCTGCCACTGCCCCTGCCACTGCCACTGCCCCTCCCCTACTGTTGCCTCTTCTTGTTGCACGTTCTATTACAAGTCGCATAATTAAGGCGGCACTTGATTAATAATCATTGAACCCAACGCGACCCGCAGTCCCAGCCCCTTCTCCTGCCCCCACCCCTGCCACGCCTTCTAATTGTGTGCTTCGATTCGATTGTGGTCGATTTGTTGTAACTATTAGCAAGGCATTATGCATTTTTAATAGACCTTTATTGGGTTAAATCTCTTCAGTCTATGCGGCCTTCGCTTTAAAGTAACCCCCAGCGCACAGACACAGAACTCTACTGCCTCCCCTCGCCACTCGTTAGTGCGACAATTCGATCAATTGACAGTTCATACATTTATTGTTTATTACTGTAAATACTGCAGGCAGGCACTAGATCTCTTCGATCTTCACTCCCAATCAGAGTGTCATCAATCAAGCCAACAAATTGCCACCAAGGAGGGAGGAAACTCTGCTGCTGGCTTCGAGTTAATTGCGAACACAAGTTTCTAATTACGCAATTGTCTTGCCTGCCTGCCTGTCTGTCTGTCTGCCTTGAGGCTGTGACAAGGGTTTTCCACAATGACAAACAAAAATGCACAAAGGTTAAAGAGAGAAGAATCACCAGTTGGGGCAAGCTGTTTTCAAAGTCAATGCAAACAAAGGATGCTTTGTTGGCTGTACGAGAATGCAATAATGTAAACAGGACAAAAAACTGTGCGCAATAAGGGTGTATATGGGAGATATATGTACGACATATGTTGCCATATTCATTCATGATACATTTCGCGAAACGTGTTGGTCGCAATGAAAATTTGCTTGCGATCAGATAATTAATACAGAAGTTATTTAAGAACTAATTTTAAAGGGGTGTTGATTTGGAAACTGTAAAGTATGCAACACAAAATTGTTAAATAAGTGTTTAAGTAATCACAGTCAAGACAACTCCACTGTTGCTTTTGTGCATTAATTTAGAATCTGTATTTCAACATATGAGATCTATTGTACCCCTGCCGAGCTCCAGTTTTTCTTATGAATTCTGTGACTTTTTCTTTGACTGAGGACATCATCTCAGTAGTTAGCGAAGACAGTTTCCTAGTGTTGCACATGAAGTTAAGATCAGTTAACTTTCACATTTATAGCTACTTTTTTCCATGGAGTGTATTCACATTTCGACAACCATAGCTGAAGTTATTCCTACACTTCATTAAAATCGAAAAAAAACCCGAAAATAAAAACGCTGTTTCAAGGTTCGTTCTCAGAGTGTCTGCCTGAGGTTTTTTCTTGTTTTCAATTTTAGTCTTAATTTATGACTCAGGTCAGGTCTGACATAAACAATATATAATGTATCTTAGTGCTTCCAGTGTGTGTGTGTGTGTGCTTGTGTTGCAGTAATGAGCGTTTTGTCACAATTCTCGACGCCTTCCATCCGATAACCAAGCGACCTAACCGCACTAACTTATATCTATAAACAACGCAAGTGCATTACGTCTGCGCATTACGTATACGACATGACAATGGAAGCGAGTCGAATGCGAGCACGCGTCAGAGCGAGAGAGGGGAAGGGGGAGGAGGAGGAGTAGGGCAAGTCAGTCACTCAAATAAAGAAATAAAATGAATAACACGAGTTTTTTTTCGTCGTAGTCGTTGTCAATGACGACGTCATCGTGTGGCTACTGTGAATGAATAAATTTGACAGCGGCGACAACAAAATAAAACATAATAGTTTATTTTCGCAGTAGAAGAGCTAAATAAAGTATCGAAAGTAAATAGCAAAAGTGGGTCAGCCACACACGGCAGCATCGCTTGAGGTAGTCGCAAAAGGCGACACGGAAACACATCAATCAAAAAACAAAAAAGAGAACAAAAAGTTAAAAAAGGCCGACAGCAGCGAGGCGCGAACTTGAACAGAACTAGAAGTGTTTTCAAATTGTTTCCATTGACTTGAAATTAGCCAACGTTGCACGTGGCGTATGCTTGATGTTAATTACATACGCACACAGCGACTGCGACTACGAGTGCGAGTGCGAGTGGCCATAAAAGCAATTACATTATACGTTTATGAATAACAATACTATAACTCAACAGGGTGACTCATTCAAACAGTTCCGAGTTCACCGCACTTTGCCGACTAGAACAGACAAGGAAGGATGGAGCGTGTGGAGGAGAGACAAGGAGGAAGTAGCAGCATGGACTGGCATAAACAATAGACAGAAAGAAAGGCATGCCGAAGGTTTGATACCCTTGCAGGTATTTGCTTTAATCATCGTATGAAAAAAAATGAAAATCTTCATTTATAACTGATTCTTCTGATTATTTAGGATAAAGTTGTCGAATAATGTTATAATGGATACGAATATACGAGTTAATATGTTATTGTTAAATTTATCAGGTACCAAGTTGAGTAATTCATATTTTAAAGTGTTAAAGATGTCTCTCAAGGAGCCTTACAAACTTCTGACCACAATGAATATACCCGCTCCAAGTGTAAATTGTAGTTCCGATGCCATGGGATGTGCTAGGGAAATGCCCACAGCTGTTGAAACGTGATGGAAATTGGCAAGCTCGGCGGCAACTCTGACAACTCGGGTGCCGACAAAGAAGCGACAAGATTTCATTTAATTGGTTTTCCTTTGACGTTATTGAATTCGAAATGGATTCATTAAAACATTTCTCGTCTTTAACACGTCCACGCATTACTTAGCTGACATCATGCAAAAATAATGGGAAATTTACACGCAGAAAGTGGCAAAATTGCTTTTGTTAAGGTATTTATTTGGGAAATTTCTGTATAATCTTCCGATTACTCTCCCATTTCTCATTCTTCCACGGAACTTTGTATTCAATTATTTGTTAATGAATTTTTAATTAAAGAATTCATTTAATATTTATTTAGGAAATGTGTGCATAACCTTCAGATTGCCCTCTATATATTTATTTCTTCAGTTTGAAGAAGGTGAAGCCGAAATGTTCTCACATTTCTTTTTCTTCCACGGAACTTTTGATTCAGTTTATTTGTTAATGAAATATTTTTAAATTCATTTCAGAAATGTTGTATTTAATTTTGATGTTTGCTGCTATTTTTAATGGTGAGCACATTATCAAATCGAAACTCTTTGATATCGAAATGTTGTTCGCTTCTGCATTTTCTTTCATTCTTTGTTTTTATCGCATTGGCTGTTCCGATGTTTTTGTTGGAAATCGGTCGAGTCAATTAAGTCTTTTTGACAGTTTTTTGTCAGCCAATGTGACGGCGGATCGGACACGCTTGTTGACTCTTCGGGGAACCGTTTCGTCGTTGTTGTCGCTGTTGACCAGGTGACGCAATCCGCACAAGGTCAGTGAGGCTGAAGCCCTTGTCCCTCATGACGCTGCACTATCTACATATAGATATACGAGTACAGTAATTAGGTGACTGTGTCAGCTGAGTGCCCGATTTCTCTCACGTTATCTACTTAGGTGTTACGATATATTTCGTAAAAAACTCTTCAAGTTTATCCACTGAGATACCAAGATACTGCCCTAGGCTTTTGGCTGCCTAACTTTTTATGTTGCATTTCATTTAGAATATCGTAAATTTTATATCGATATTGTCTCTCCAAAACTAGGAGCTACATCGTGTATTTTTTGCGTATTTTCAATATCGTATGTCGTATCTAGTCTTATATCGCCTTAATCGGGTCGTATTTCGTATTTCATAAAACGTATTTCGCATATCGTATTTCGAATTTCGAATATCGTATTTCGAATATCGTATTTCGGATATCGTATTTCGAATATCGTATATCGCATTTTGAACATCGCATCTCGAATAAAGTATTTCGCCATATTTGCATAACCGTGCCCAATGCGTCGGGTCGCCTTATCTCCAGATAAGCATCGCAATCTCCATGCGAGAGAGTGACACGTACTCCAAACTATTTAATCTTTAGAGTGGACAATCTAATAAATTGCCATGTCGGAAGAGATAGCACGACGACACAATGATGTCATGTGCCAAGTACTACCGCACGGGACACGCTCACTTGCTCACGCGCTATCTGCCACCCAGAAGCTACGATATCGCAGCAAATCTTCTCTCAACTGAAATTCCTTCATAAAGTTTTCTTTGCATTGCGTGACCAACTGACTGCTACACCTTCTTTCAACTGCAGCTAGTGCTATATAGTTCCCCCTTCCCCATTCCCTGCCGTAACCCCTTCCCACTCCAGCTGCAGCTGAACACGCATTAAAATTTAACGCTATTGCATGTTTGTCATGTGCCGCTGCCCTTTTGACCTGCAGATGAAGTTCGCTGATATCGCACAAGAAAGAAGAGGGGAAGGTAGAGTTCACTTTGTTGAAGGGAGGCAGCTCGTCAACAGCTTGGCTTCGAATGTGGCAGGCGTGTCCGACGAAGGGGCAGTCCAGAAGGGAAGGGAGGGGCAGCCCTTGCATATTATACATTTTTGTGTGTCAAGTTAAATTAGTTACACTCTCACGATGTGGGTGTGTGTGTGACTATTTGTGAGTGTATGTGTGCTGCAGGTGGTTGTTGTCCGAATTGAACTGTCATTGCCGGGGGCGAAGTCAAAAAAATTGCTGCCTCATATTCACAGAATTATTCCCCCATTCAGTTCATTCATATTCATATTCACATTCGTATATTTAGCCGGCACAGTCAGCTCATTCATTCATTCATTCATCATCATTTGCTGCCTCTGCATTTGCATTTGCCACATTCGCTTTGTTTTGTCATCTGTCAAATGCATCGCTGACGTCGAGAGAAGGGTTAAAGAGGAAAAGGGGCATGAAAGAGAGGCAGGGAGAGATAGAGAGAGATGGGGATAGCCTTAATAGTCATAGTTTAAGCGCTGTCTGTCTGCTGACTATTCGGGGTTGCCTTCGCCCTATCAGTGTTGCCTTGCTCAGCTTATCAGCATCACGAGCATGAGCAACGTCACCCAACAAGCACAATTTCCTTGTGTCTTGGCACCTTCCCCTCCCCTTCCCATACCAAGCTGCTATTTTCGTAGATGCGCCAATTCTTTGGGCTAATTAAATTGCCTCACGCGCGACTCGAATAAACAGTGCAACACTCATACAATCACACTCACACCTACTCACACAAATAGAGTATTTACTTTTGTCCTTATCATGGCACGTTGAACAAATCATGCGCTCTATATAGTCTAATAGCGCTATCTACATATATATTATATATCTGTTTATATTTTGGTATACCTCTACATATATTTGCTGTTTGTGGCTTGACAAAAAAATTCTCTTTTTATTCACAAGCATTTTACGACGCGGTTGACCTTGACAAACCACTGCGAACCGTTATAGTGGTAAAGGTGTTTGGAATGTTGTAAAGCTCGAAATTTCTTAAGACTTCTCGAACACGTGATAAAGTTTAAAGTTGAGATTAATTTATTACTTGTTGAACATGAAGATAAGAAAATTAAATTATATAAAATACTGTTTTTTATTTTAATTCTTCCATTATACATGAAAGTCATAATATATTAATTCAAATAAATTCTTTTCAATTTATGTGTAAGGTTTTCAATCTATATCTTCCTTTATGTAGTAGAAGCCATTTTAAATTTCATATATACATATAATTCAATACAATATTTGTATAATATGTAGGTTTAATATTTCAATATATATTCTTCTACAGCATTATAATAATTAAAATATTTGCAATGTATGTTGAAGGTTTTTTATAAAATTTCTTATCAATTTATTTTACACAATATTCTTTATATTGCATTTTAATAAGCATCTTAGAGGGTATTTGCTCTGCGCATATTGTCATTTCAAAATTAATTAAGCAAAAAGGTGGAAAATACGGAATGTCAAATGTTTCAAAAGCATTTCACCAATCTACACACACACTCTCGTACACACACACACCTATACCGAATCGAATTCCCCACAACTGTGGGGGGAGATAGCGCTGTGTGGACTGTGTGAATTCTGTGTGGATTGTGTGGGTTGTGTGGGCGTTGTGGGTTGTGTTTGTTGGCCTGCACTTGAAATAGTTTTGTGTTGCCATCTGAACAGGCTTATTAAACGTTTGTTAGCTCAGCAAATGCCATTTCATTTGTTTTTCCTACGTTTGCCAAAGAGAGAGAGAGCGATCTTCATAATAATTATCATATTTCTTATCAGACGACTCACGAAATTTCAGAGGGCTGCACACAGCTCGCACTCAGTGTAAACAATGTGGAAAAAGTGCGTGAATTGCGCAATTATATTTATTTATAAGTATCTCGAGATGGGATGCCAAGAGAGCATTAAACAATTATGGAGTTTCGGGTGTATGAGGAATATGAATGTGTGAATTTGAATAGAACAGAACAGAAAAAGGGGCTTTCTTTGTATCTGGGAAGGTATTTACTCTGTACACGAGATTACTTCACAGTTTAATGTGATTTATGCTTTCACACTTCGTTTCTTTCTTTCTTTCCCATTCCCTTCTCTAAGTGGGAATATCTAGCTGGTATGGCTTCTGCTAACATATATGGCTCTAAGTATGCCTGGCAGCCGGGCTGTAAAAGGATATCTGCCAACTTTCTACAGAAACCACAAAAAGGGAAACCACAAAAGGCATTGCACAGTTAAGGCAAAGGTAAATCCATCCGCAATTATGCAAATAGTGGAAAGGTGCTAGCTAAGGGGTTCCCCCCTGGGAACTAGGAAGTAATATCAAAGTTGACAATGACTTGAAGCAATTAAAAGCAAAAAGAAATTGACAACACGCGACCAAACAGAACCAGATACCAATAAAAGGCCTAGTTTAATGTGGAATCGATACGGGGTTAGTGGTGTGGGGGGGGCAAACAAACAGGGGTGGGTAATGAGGAACTGTGTGTGACGACCCTCACTAGGGGGAATACGATACGCTTCTTCTTTGCTTTCCTTTGCTTTACCTTTGTGCCAAAAAATTGCAGCCGTCGATGAGCTCAGCGCCCCGAGGCGAAATCAAATAGCCAGATAAGGCTGCTCCCTCTGCCCCGTTCCGGATGAAGCGCGCCTATGACACAGAGGCAACATATAAACACACACACACATAGACAGTTATGTATATATACTCGTATATTAGTGTATTTGGATCGCATATTTGGCATATGCTTCATTCATTCACTGCTCGCCGTTATCTGAGTATCTCTGTCTATCGAATTACTGGTTCCCCTGAAATCTGATAAGCGGCCCGACAAAATCGCTCTACTGTTAAATTGTATATTCGCCCATGGGGCATGCTGGCATAATTTATAAAAATAGTCGATTGTCGAGTGTCGCTTGGATGGGCAGCATTCAATTAATTAATGGAAAATGCTGAATAAATTAAAGGCAGGCAGGCAAAACTATCGTTGCAACTATCGCAGAGCAAAGTAATTACTGAGTACGTTATTTAAAAAACTTATAGAATATTTAAATACATTTGAATAACCTTTAAGTGCTACAGTTTAGGGAAACTATCAATAGAACTATCGCATATCGGGATGAAAACGATATAGAATAAAATCATAGACAGTTTTTAAAGGTATTATTATTCCCATAGAGCTCAGTTAAGCTCCACAGGCAGGTGAAACTATCGATAGAACTACATTTTAGCTGTTGTGTAGATGCAGAGTGTATTTTTTAATCGATATAGCTTTGTACTTTAATCTGTTTTTAACGACAGAAACAATGATATTGAAAAATAATCGTTTAACTTAATGAAAGTCATAATGCCGGCAAAACTATCACAGATGGTATGCCTATGCTTGTTATCAGAAAATAACTTAATTTAACTATCTCAAGTATACCATATTTAAGTTTTTCGTATCGTACTTAAGTTCTTATACTGCTTCTTGTCTGCATTCTTTGCCGGCGTTACTTTTGTAGCCTATTCGCGGGCGTCGAGGCGTGCTGTGGACAGAGACAAACGAGGCGACCCACTTAGACAGCGCTGAGGTAATCAGAGTGTTGCCGTTTTCTGTTGCATGTATCTTGTAATTACGTATACGCCCCAGTGTCTGCGGGGCCAAATGCAGACCCACGCTGCGCCGGCCGTTTAACAAGTGGTCCCGCGAGAACAGCATGAGGCAGCCAGCACTCCCACACATGCCACAGCCGCACAGTCACAGGGTGCCGGCAAACGCACACACACACACACACGCACATAGTGGAGCCTACACTTGTTTGAGAGCAAAATGTTGCAAGGACGCAATGTTGCCAGCGAGAGCGTAGCTTACGAACAGCTGTTTGTGCCGCAATATGGGGCACGTGCTGCCGCACGACCGGTGTCCTTGGTCGCTTGGCGAAGCTGCTGCAGCAGCAGTAGCAGCTGGTCCCGGCACGCCTCGGCTCCACTCGGCAAGCTGCAGCCTGCGAAGGACATTTGCTGCGTGCCGGGTACGCTGCGCACATGTGAAAATCGATATTTCGAAACAGCCCGGCTGCAACTGCAGGTTCTTCTGGCTAAGAAGAGTGCTCGAAGCGGGGGAGGGGAGGTGGTGTGGGAGTTACTGCTTGCCACTTGCCACTCTCGCTCGATTGTTGTGTTTGCCTGCAACTCTTCGCGTGTTCACAACAGTTCGAATATGAAAATGTTTTCCCTTTACGAAACAATCAGAGCTTACAACAACAACAACAACATTGGGGAGAGCAGCATGTGCTACACTTTAGCCACAGCTCGAGGCGATTCCGATGCGATTCCGATTCGATTTGATTAGGGCGGGCAGACAACAACAATAACAACAACTCGAAAAATTAACAAATAAAATGAGCGAATCGATTTGAAAAGCACGCAGCATATACTATGCTGATTGTTTTTATTGTTGTTGTTGCTGCTGCTGCGTTGTTGTTGTTTTAGTAGCTGTTGTTGTCTGGCCTTAAATGCAATGCTAAACATTTTGTTTTCTTTCCAGTTGAGTTTCTGTTTCATTAAAGGGAAGAGTTGAGAATCTACAATATTTCTGTTTCTGTTTCTGAATCAATAACTAGCTCAACTAATGCTCTCTTAAAACGCCCACCGAATATCGCTCGCCCACACACGCATACGCACACACGCACTCGCAGCGCGATAACAAGTTCAGAAAGAACACTCTGCGAAACAATAACAAATTGTGTGCTGGTTAAGTTATGAAAGTGACGTACTTAGACCTGGTCGCACGAGCGGCCAAAACAAACGTTTTTTTTTGTTTTTGGCCAACGACAAATGTTGCCAAGAACGGGGAGCACGCGTGCGAGAGAGAGAGCGACAAGCGCGACACCGACAACCTTCGCGTTTGACTTGCGCCAACTGACTAACTTAACGAAGGCAGCCACAGCCAGAGCACAGCCAGAAACAGAGCCACAGACACAAGCACAGTGCTATAACAGCTGTGAGAGAGCGGGCCGAGCCAATGAGAGAAGAGAGCGCAAAGAAACTGAGAGCCGACAACAACAAACTGCAGGCAGCAGCAGCGATAAGCACCGCAAATGCAGCAACAAATTTGCCGGCACTGCATGGACTGATAAGCGAGAAAGAGAGAGAAAGAGAGAGCAACATTTCGCAGTGCGTGCTTCAATCAATTATTATTTATAATTTACTGCAATTATTCTGCAAGCGATATTTTATTAATTGCTGTTAAACGTTTGGTTAATGTGCGATTAATTTGCACACATTTTAGTTAAATGTTTGTTATTTGTTTAATTGTAAATGTTTAGTGCGTTTCGTATTGTGAATAATATCAAAGTATATACTATTAAATATCAGGGGAAATATATAATTAAATATTTATAATATACTTATATAATATATGCATAAATAATATGCAGATGTATTCAATAATTATCACTAGCTAAACAAATTTTCTAAAATTAAACATAGAAAATTTTAAAGAAATGATATAAGAAATAATATTAAATATCAGGGAAAATATATAATTAAATTTATACAATAAACCTATATAATATATGCATAAATATTGTGCAGATATACTCAATAATTATCTCTAGCTAAACAAATTTTCTAAAATTAAGCATAGAAAATTTTAAAGAAATGATTTTGGTGGCGAATAGACGAATATTATTTATTAAATGAAATTTGCCATTCCATAATTTGCTATTTTGTATGAGAAACATGATATATACACATATGAAATTTTTGGCTTATCAGTAATTGTCCAATTATTGGGGATAAATAACATTTGTTTTTGGAGTAAATGAATTGACGTACGGACACATGTGTACATTTGATAAACTTTCAGAGAATTCGTAAAATAGTTATTCAAATTTTCAAGCCGTTTTTTCTCCTGACCCAAAATGCTGTCAGCAATGAATATTATGAATCACTTTCAGCTCGGCATTAAATATTATTATATACATATATGTATATATGTATGTAGCTAGTCGAGATTCGGATGTTATTTATGGATATTTAAAAGTTTTATCTAAAGCTCATCGCGGTGCCAAATGTGTCTAATAACCACATGGAAAAGGACTAAACCAACAAGGCGAGTTCGGTGTCCTGTCAAGGCTGCAGGTGGAGTCCGAAATAAAACGGTATTATTTATGCGATGACCCAGAAAACTTGACTGGCGACTCGCGACTCGACGAAGCCCATTGAAAATGCAGAAAGTAACCAATTAATTAATAAAGAAAATTATGAAATGTGAAAAAAGAAACGAGGAAAATGAAATGAGAACGAATGTGAAACGGAAACCGAAAGCGAAAGTGGAAAAGAACATCCACTTACCGCCGCCACCGCCTTTGAAATGTCCTTGCAATTGGCCTAGCAGGTTAGAGCCCCCTTGCGAGGCGACCTAAATACCAGGCAAGGCTCCATTTCGTATGCCCGAAAATGCAAATGTTTTGACTGCTCGTAGTGCCCCATTTCGGGATAGAGTTGCCACAAATTCCTGGGATATTCCATGTGGGAGTTGTTCTATTGATTTAATTTCCAGCTCGTGACGCAATGGTCGCGCCAAGTTGAATGCTCCCTGAGGCGCCTCCAAGGGGTTGTTTTGCCTCTGACGCTGCCGTTGCCCCCTCCCTCGCCATAACCCATGGAGCAGCAGAGTTGTCTCTTCTTTTATTTTGGCGGCGCCACAATGACTGCGCATAATTTTATGGCTTTATCGTCGTCCCAACTGAGTTGTTATGCTTGTGCCTGAGGACATAATTGATACAAACATTTTTGGGCAAGTTCCAGCCTGGCCAAGTACCACTGCCTCTGTTCCTATTTACTTTTCTCTGTTCTTGCCGAGCATGACTTGACCTAGACACTTTGAACTAGTTAGCCAAGAAGTATTTCCTGCAACTGTCTTCAGGGGCTGAGCTCATTTGCATTCCCAACAGCTTAACAATTACCCAAAAGTGACTAATAACGGTGACCACAGAGTTGGCTATGAGTCAATCTCAAAGCGGATTGAAGACTGAGGAGTCACAAAACAAACATAGAAAGCTGACACAGGTAAATATTGGTAGACAGTACGTATCTGGAGGCTTTAAATACAGTTCATGTCATCCAGCATCCCTAAATCCTTCGCATATGTTAGATAAATAAACAGATGGAAGGTGGCAAACCGGTAACATAAAGGAAACTTTCAGAGGTTCTAAGGTGCAGCTAAACACTGCCAATGAAAAGTATACTTACACGTTGCTATCAATCTTAATGTCGACTAATTAGCGAGGCATCCATTCCTCGCATCTTCGATACAATTGCGAACATTCTTTACATAGTTTGAACACGCCCAATGCCAACCAAGTTGTCCAACTGAGTCAACAATGAGGTAATAAGTGTTTAGTACTGAGAAACTCCCGCACAATGGGGCGGGGAGGGATGGTAAAGGGGGCGGGCAAACTGGGCTATCGTGGAGAACACGAAAAATCGCTTGTTGCCACAAGTGCGTGTTGCACTTGAATTGCCGACAAATGGCAAACTATTCTCCCTTCCCCTTGCCCACCACTTTTCCTGCAGCGCAGCCTCCCTCAATAGCTGCTGATAAGACAATCGGCGCTCTTTGTCTTTGCCGCCTCTCTCCCTCTCTCTCTCTCTCTGACACACTGCCTGACTGCGTGCGGTAGCACGAGGTGCTGTGGCTCTACGAGGTGCTGCTGCTGCTCCACTTGGGAGTCACAAGTGCCGCTGCACTTCCTCAATGCGCTTCGACAGGCGATGCCAATTGTGCTGACAAATTGTTGGCGAATTCCTCTGCTAGAGTGCACCCTGCATAAAATAAGGGGCGGTTTCCATAGAGTACCCACTTTGCCGATCTGGCTTTATCGCTCAAGTGCGTTTTGTGTCGCGTTTTTTCAATTAATTTGAACAGTTTTCGTGTGAATAGATTGCGAAGTGAATCACTTCACTTTATTGTGCGACGATGATGACAATTCTGTGCTCCGTTTGGTCAGCTGTGATCGTAAATTTCCTTATTAGCAATGCGAACATCATCGACAATTAAGCTGATCAAACGAAATTTACATATTTCTTCTTTTTGATTGTGCTGAATTGAAATATGTCTACATAGATTTAGCATGCAGCAAGAGAACATGAATAGATAGATGACTTTTAATGACCGATTCTCAGAACTTAGCTCGTCTTACTGTACAAAATGTGTATATCTACAGCAGGATAGGTAAAGAATAGATCATGTATACATATTTAAGACACTTCACACACAAAAATTTTAATACTTCGATAGGGAAAATTACTTATAAAATCATTAGTTAAACATGAAATTTGATCCTTATATTATAGCTTTGCATAAACATATATAACAAGTGTTATTTATATTTTATATTCTATAAACATAAATTTCATATATATTTTTTCTTTTTTCTTTTAAAAATACAGCAACCAATTAATTTAATTTATCTTACTAAAATACAAATGTAGCTTTTCAAAAATTCGAACATGGCGCCAATTGCAGCTGACTGTCAGAAGGTCTTTGCTATAGCAAACGACAGATTGGCAGCACTCACTGTGCGGAATGTACTAAAAAATACCAAACGCAGTACTATGCAAGTCAATTTAAGAAGTCTGGTCAGTTTGTTGGTGTTTTACATACAGAACGTTGTCAATTTGTTACAAAAAACTCCGCAAAACATAAAAAAATAAAAATATGGACAGCAACAACGATCTGTCCGAGGAGTTAATGCGGCGACTCAGTTCCGGCGGTGGTTTAGGTGAGTGCAGTAAATTGGACACGCTGCGGCCAACGATCACGGTTGCCCACACACTTGTGGAATGCAATTGTCCCGAAAAAAAAAAACACATGCACAGTGTGTCAAGAGAGTCTTATAAATCTGAATTCATGAACATTACAGAAGAAGTGATTGCCAGTGAAATCTTCGAAGAGACGAACATATATGAGGATGGCAATGACGTGGAGGAAGAGCCCGACGATATTATCATCGTGCACATGGATATAAGGGAACCATTAAGTACACTCAAGTGAGTTTTCAGTAAGATTCCTCTTCCACAAGGTGTAATTCTCCATATTTCCCTTACCACCCACAGAAAGCTTGTAGAGCAAAAGATTGGAGTGGAACTGCAATACTACACATTCTGCCTGCAGGATGCACAAGAGGTAAGGAAACTGGCTTGGTTTATTCCCATAACTAACCTTATCTTCAATTCAAGCTGGAGCCGCACAAGAATCTGGTGGATCAGTGCGTCAAAGGTGAAGGCCTGGTGCAGATCAACGTACAAATCCAGACCATACGCAAGAAGATCAACATTGCGGATGTGTTGAAGCCCACAGAGGCAGCGCTGGCCACGCTGGCCATCGAGGAGGCTGCACAACTGAGTGCACAGGATACAAACAGCAGCGGCAGCAAGAGCTCACCTAGCGAAAGTCCCAACAAGCAGCAGTTCAAGGAGGAGCCATGCGAGGTGGAGGTAACAGAAGACGACAAGGAACTGGAGGCAGATGTGGCGAAGCCAGTGCTGAATTGGGTGCTGGACAGCAAATTTAAGCGTGAACAAATGCGCCTTAAGATACCCGAAGCGGTCAGCGAGTGGACACAGGCTCATGTCGCCCACTGGCTCGAGTGGGCCATTAAAGAGTTCGAGCTGCGTGACATTAACTTGGCCGCGTGGCATATCAATGGACAATCTCTTTGCGCTATGACGCACGAGGAGTTCAGCCGGAAACTGCCGCGTGATCCTGGCAATGTGTTTTGGACTCATCTGCAATTGCTCAAGGAGTGCAATTTTGTTTCTGTGGTGCACAAACAGGCCGAGGAGCTGCGCAAGCCAAATAGCAAGCAGAGCAAGGCGTCCATACCAGTGCAAGCATCAACTGGAGTGGGTCTGGAGCAGCGCATCATGCGCAAATCTTATCAAAGCGTCAAAAGCAATGACTGTGAGTCCAATTGGAATTCAATATGACATGCTCAAACCTAATGTGACATCTTCACCTTTACAGCTTCGGAAAGCTCTCCAGCCCCACAGAGTCCCAGTCACCACAACAGCGTCGGCTCCGGCAACAACGGCCAGGTGCAGCTTTGGCAGTTCCTGCTGGAAATCCTCACCGATAGCGAGCACACCGACATCATAGAATGGGTGGGCACCGACGGCGAGTTCAAGCTGAGTGATCCCGATCGCGTTGCCCGTCTCTGGGGCGAGAAGAAGAACAAACCCGCTATGAACTACGAGAAGCTTTCCCGTGCGCTGCGTTACTACTACGATGGCGATATGATATCCAAGGTATCTGGCAAGCGTTTCGCATACAAGTTTGACTGTGATCTCAAGCTGCTGATCGGCTACGATGCTTGCGAGTTGTCGCGGCTGGTGAACGAGCGCAAGTGGGCCGAACATCTGCAAATGACGCAGAAAGATGCTAGTAACGAGGGCACATGACCTGCAGATGATTCCGAACCCGAAGATACCCACATATTGTGGAAGTATGAGGCACCATAGTTCATTGTTAATCAGGCAAATGAAAAAGCATTTAAATCGTCTTAAGCACATGATTTTATTGTTCATAATTATGATAATGTTGTATTCACTAAGCAGTATAATCTCCGTCTCTATAAGCTACTGCTATAAATAGCATATAGTAGGTACTGTAACTGTAACTATAGATATAGTATATATATATAGATATAGATATGTAGGTCTAGCGAATATTGTTCGTTACAAGATTTGTTTGTTTGCGATTTTTGTAAAATCCATAAAATTCAATATCAATCTCGACACGCGATTTGCATATATATATTCTGTGTGATTTTACGTGACTAGTTCGCTCTGCCTATGGACTAACTAACTGTAACTATAACTGTATTTTAGGCTAAACTAAACACGTTAACATTTAGCGACTCCGTGTCTAAATGTGCGTCTCAGTTTCAGATGGCATTGCGGAATGTGATCTCCTCTCTCTCTCTGTCTCTCGATGCTGGGCGCACGCTGCACTGCTTGGGTGTAGCATAGCCAGCGAGGATAATACTTGGCTCACAAGGGGTTACAGCTCTGTGGTGATCTCGTCCTGCGGTCGAAAGCCAAGCTTATAGAACTCATCCTCCAGCCAGAGTGAGCTGGCATTGAGATCCGATATGAGATTGCCGCTTTTCAGCGTATTGAAGCTGCTGCCAAATGGATCCGAGGCACGTGGCTCCTCGAACTCGTGCAGGCTAATGAGGGAGCCAAACAGATGCAACTTCTGATGTGCAGATGCGCTGCTGCTGCGATCACCTGGCAACAACTCGCCGCCAAGTTGATTACTTGGTATTGACGACACCTGATGCTGATGTTGGTGCTGCTGTTGCCTGAAGATGCTGTGCCCCGGATGCTTCTTGTTGGGCGCCGCATACAGCACCTCTTGCCCGGCACCATTCGTCGCCTGAAAGAAGTCGATAAGGTGTCCCACTTGTGGCTTGTATCGCTCCAGGGCTTGTTCCGACCACGCATACAGTCGCGCCCAATCGTGCGGCGGCGTGGGAATCAGTTCAATGGGACGATTCAAAAGTATCAGCAGCTTGGCCAAATCCCTCACAATTGGCCTATACGAGTTGGCAGCCGCCACCTCGCCCGACAAATACAGTTTGCGTATCTGGCGACGAGTGTCGTTCAGCATGGCCAGAAAGTACTCCGCATTGGGTCGCATCTCGTTCAACTGACGCATGAAATCTGCTCGATCCATGGGATTCTCGTTGATAAGCTTTTGCTTGACAGACTTGCGACGTCGCTTGCGCCGCACCAGCAGCACAGCGACGGCCAGCAGCGATAGACAGACAAGGAATCCACCTAGCAGACCAGCCAGTGCAGCCATCAGTGGACCAGAGTAGCCTGTTGGCACACAGACACGACCCATGAACTCTGTATGCGCTGACCATTGATCCAAGTATCCGGCAGGGCATTGATCCACACACTGTCGGGTATCCGTCACCAGGTACATGGGGCACTTGATGCAACCGGATTTGTTGCAGCGCAGACAGTGCGAACTAGTCGTCGCGGGGCAGCCTGAAAGTGGACAAACAAAACAACAAAATTGGGTTAGTTATGCGTTCTCGTGGTTGCTGTAATTGGGGTTCTCTCAATTAGTGCTAGCTTGATCATCATAATTTGCAGTGTATTTACATTGCCAGAAGTCACTGCGCTCCCACAGCACAGTCTGAAGCACTAATGCCAGCAAATTAAGTCATCATAGACAGACAAAGAATGGTATACTATGAATACATACAAAGTGATCTTAAACCAGCTAAGGAGACAGACAAATAAAAAAGAGAACTTCTTAGAAAATACTTACTGACAATTGAATGATCGTAAGTTTAAAAAGATATGCATAAAATTATCTTCGGCTAACTGGGGATTTAAAAAGATCGTTATTTCTTCTATTTAACATCGTTTAAGTCAAAGTATACATTCCAAAAAATTATTGAATAATCGTTAATTATCAACAATATACATAGAATGATCTTAGGCTAACCAGGAATAAAGATGGATCTCGATCTCTAGTTTTTTACGTAACAACAGAATAAATTCCCTGTAGATTATTCCAGAAAGTTCTCAATGGGCATTCAATGATCATAGTACATGCATATGTGTTCATGTTTTAAATATATAGAAAACAGTTCTTCCATCAATACAAAAACTTTCAAATTATTCCAGTAAGTTTCACAGAATTATCTAAATGTCACAGCAAGTTATCATAGTTCTGGTCCAATCGGAACATCTTGCAGAACCATGTTGCATAGTGTTTAATGCTCCGTGAGCATTATGAACTCTTTTTCTCTGGTACCAACTTCATTTTAAGTGAGCTTTGTAAACGGTTATTTGTGCTGTTGTTGTTGCTTTTTCAAATTCAAGGTAAAACCAACAAAAATTGTTTGACTTTTGGTTTAAGAAAACAACATCAACAACACACACACACACAACATTAGCATATGGAAGTGTTGAGCAAACAGAGACAAGAAAAGGAACACAAGCTGACAGAGGAAGGTAAAGAGGAAGATAGACAGAAGGGAGGGAAGTGGGGGAAGAGGAGACAGACAGAGTGATACATATTCTAGGAAGACGACGCGACAATCACTGGGAAAGTTCAACATGCTCCAAGAGAAGGCAACCAAGAAGGCACTCAGCTTGAATTGTCGCCCAACATCAAAAGCTTTTCGGAGCCGCCATTGACAACTGCGCCGACAACGCAATGCGACTCCCAAGCAGCTATGCTCAGCGTCCTCAGCTTCGTCCCCGTTGTCCGATCAGCAGCTGGCCCATTTATCTTGGCCCGAAGAGGAGCATTGTGTCAGGCACTGCACACCACGTACGTGCCTCGGCAATGGCCTCCTCACATTGCCATTGCCATCAGGTGCTGCCTCATCTTCATCCTCATCATCATCGCTGGCATTAACTTGTTTAAGCGCTAATCAGACACAACCCCCAAGCCGACGTACATCCAATTCCAATCAACAATTGTCGATCTTCAATTGCCAATCGAGAGAGATCCCAGTGAGATCTGTCTGTTTGTCTGGCTGTGCATAATCAGGCGTAATCGCAGCTCGTAATTGATATTGTGTCTCCATGCTCCCCATCCTCTTCCCTTTCCACTTCTGGGCGAGTGCAGTTGATCAATGATAATTGGTTATTAAATGCAAGATTGCCTGATGCGCTTGTCAGTATAGTCTCTTCCTTCTTCTCGTCTTTATGATCCTCCTCTTCCCCATGTAAATGCAGTGAAATTACAGCGTCTACCGATCGTCGATTGCATTGATATTATTGTAAGTAATGATGATATCTGGATTGAGCATTCCCTTTGCAATCTCTCTCTCTTTCATTCGCCCTTGCACTGCCAAGTTCAAGAACTAAAAGATCCCCACAGTGTTTCGATTTGTGAGTTGAGTCTGGAAAATTGATTTGTGTTCTACAAAAAGGAATCTAGAAAAAATTTCTTGTGCAGATAAACTGTGTCAGAAATGAAAGTATGCCATATTCTTCTTTATATGAAAGTATGTCATATCTTGTATACACTGAACAGTACTCTCCATTTTATAAAAGATATCACATCTGCCAACCAAACAATACTTATTTTTAGCTTTTCTTTAAAGGTCACTCATATATTTCTCTGACATATTATATAGGTTATGTATGATAGACCTGACAGATCACATATGTAAGATATGACAGATCTGACATATAATATATGTAATGTATTACAGAACTGATTTATCGTATATTTTATGTACAGAATTGACGTATCATATATGCTATGTATGACAGACCTGACATATAATATATGTTATATATTGGAGAATTGATTTATCATATATTTTATGTATATATCATATATTTTAAGTATGACAGACCGACATTATATATTCTATGTATGACAGACGTGACATTTAATATATGTTATATATTGCAGAATTGATTTATCATATATTTTATGTATATATCATATCTATTACCTATTACAGACCTGTCATATCATGTCTATTACCTATGACAGACATAACATATCATATCTGTTACGTTTGACAGACCTGACACTCCCAGTGATCCCACTGCATAATCGTTTCTCCAATCTGTTACAAACCTTACACAATATCGAAAGTACCTTAATCATCGATCCCATACAAGACCCACACACGAAGTTTCCCTCTAACGTGCTAAATGATTAACTAAACAAGCGACTAAAGGTACAAAACATTGTATAAACATTAGGCAAAAATTTTCAAATTTGAATTGCCTGTAAAGTTCCATAATGACGACGACGACGACGCATCCGACTCTGGCAAATTGGGAAACTATAAACAAAATGCCAAAAGCCAAAAAAAAAGACAACAACAAGAGATTAAATGTTTAAACTTTCTACCAGACACGCTGATGAATCAGAAAGACAAGATAAGAGAGAGGGAGATGAGAATCTGTAGAAGTCTCTTAGCATGTGAATTAGCTCCCGCTATAAGCATGTGAATTCCGTATGGCTGGGCGTGTCAGTCATTCAGACAGACAGCGGGGCGAATTACTTTCACTCCAAAAGGCAACAAAAACAGAAACAAGCATAAAATCGACAATTATAATAAAAATAAAAAAAAAGTAAAACGTTTATCGGGCAACGATCGCAAAATCTTTTTCACTAAGCGTTGATTTTATGGCGCGTCAAATGAGACACGCATAAAATCGAAATCGGAATCGATTCCAGAGACAGAGACGGCAATTCTACAAATAGATAATTGAACTGGTTCACTCAAGGTCGTGTCAGAGCATTACGAAACGTAATTACAAAATGGATACCGAAGCGAGACGACCCGAGCTGGATTTTACTGTAGAACAATGGGATCCCACTGTGCCCCCAGCTTGAGCAGTTGGGGAAGGGCGAGTAGAGAGGGATTTCAGGGCGTGGCACTTGGGTCAGCACTTTGTCAAGCAGCGAGCAAACACTATAAAACCATAACAAGTATGACATGTTTAAACAATTCCCCTGACCCCTCCCCCACTTCCTCCTGCTACCCTTTCCCCGTCGCTCTATCGCATTAGGGTGGGCGTTGCCAAATTGTTATTATGCCCGCGCACTCGACCAGGTTGCTCCATAATTTACCACAAAACGCTTTGAACTCGCAACGTGTTCGGCCAACATTGCCGCCAGGCGGCGATTGCAAGTTCCTCTTGTTGTTGCTGTGGTTGTTGTTGCTGTTCTCCTCTGGAAGAAAGTCTCCGGAAAGAAAAGCAACGAAAACTTTTACCCAAAAACGCAGCCGGGCAAGGGCAGTCAAAGGAATCAACTGCACTCTGTGCATGTTCAGGCGGCGTTTATTAAAATAACGGTACTTAAGTACGCCCTAAGCAAACTGCAGTTCAGTTCAACAACTACTTACAACATGCCACATGCAACACTAAATAAGCAAAAGAGTCAAGATGTCGAAAGGGGCGGCGAGTTTACGAAAACTGGTACAGAACAATGTGGGACCCTGAAGAGAGAGAGAATGACAGAATGGAGGGAAGAATGTTAGAGGGAGAAGGGAAGAGTAGACGGAAGGAAGAGTAACGCACTACCTTAGAAATATCAGACAGCAGTCGAATGAAAACTCTATAGGGGCATATTCAAGATATTTAACATTTCTTTCAGATAAGTATTGACAATTGTAGTAAAGAAGGAAAAAATTCAACAATTTTTGGGTAAATCTTAAACAACATAGTGCCGAATATATTAGGAAAAACAAACTTTTAACATTAATATAAGAATATAAGCCAAATTTCCTTATTTTCATACATCATACTTGATTCAACTTTAACTTTCAGTTCTATGATCTTTATATAAGATCTTTGCAGGTTACTTTATTAAAGAAGTTTCAGATTCTACGCCGAAAAACTACTTAATCAATTTCAAATCTTACGACATTGCTCTTTGCTACCAAGTTATTCTCTGAGATCATATCTTATATTATGGTATATCAGCTGTGACCTTTGCCCGATCCCCTGCAATGAGAATGAATTGTGTCTCGGTCTCAACACACCCATTGATGCCATTGTTATTGTTGTTGTTGCTGTTCTTGCCGTTGGTTCGTGACCTCCACAAATTGCTCTACTCAAATGCACAGACAGAGAGGGGTCAAAGCGTGGGGGTAGGGGCTAAAGGAGGCGTGTCATCGCAATGTTTGAGTCGCCAGTCGCAAATTTGTTTGGGCGCCTGTTTTAATTGCATTCAAGAACAAATTGGCCAACGAACACGTCAAGCGACAATTTATTATAAATTATTTTAGAGTTTGCCAGCAGAGTATATTATTTATAAGGTGCTCGATTCCATTGAGGTTCCCCTTTCTCTTTGTTTCCCCTCTTCTGTACGCCACGACTTTTTGTGATAAATTACTTCATTCTGCAGTGAACAAATTTTTCGTTTTCCAAACATCCGTTCCAGCTCGTTTCGATTTGGCATTATTGTCACGATTCGATCGCCAGACATAACAAAAACAACAATAACATAATCAATTTTGTTGTTGTTGTTGTTCCCTTCATTCCCCCAAAATAAAAAAAGTAATTAAAATGCAGCTGACAAATTGAAGTTTTTGCTTATTTTAAGAGGACTTCGAAATGTTATGAAAACTCCATCGATTGGTTTCATTTGAGAATGAAGAACAGATAAACATAAAGAGGAAGGAAAGAGAAACAGTTAATATACTGTATACTTATATACAATATAGTAAGCAAAATACTCAGTACTTTATAAATTGAAGATCTCTAGTGCTGAGTCTCCTTTATTAAGAATAATTAAAATCCTATCATAATTCAAATCAAGAATACTTTAAATTCTGATTGAATTATTGAAAACATGATATCTATATCTGATTTATAAAATATAAGAAAGGCAATAGACACTATTAAGACTTATTTTCAGTTCGATTAACATAATATAATTGTAGCTAATAAAAAGTTAAAACTATATGCTAATTTAGTGCAATAATATTTGTAGTATTAGACAAACATTCAATAGGGAGTTTCTGTAATTAACTCACATTAATAATTAGCTATCGATCATTATTGCAATCGATGCATAATTCAAATCAACTTTAATGCCGACTTTCATAATATTTGCAGCATAATTTATCAAAATTTACCAAAGTTCGCGTGACATGAGCACGAAGCGCACACATGGAATCAGCATCGGGGCAGGCACGACCGACCAGCGCGACTCGATGAGGCAAATTAACACCTCAAAGCCGTCGCGGTTGTTGCAGCAGTTGCAATTGCATTTAACTGGTGACAGATATCGACAAAGATCATACGTTGGCCAACTTGTTTTGGCCAAGTCGGGTCTGGCTGCGGCCTGTTGCCAATTGCCAACATGTGTCCATGCCATAAAAATCAAATTTACAACTGCAGCTGTCAGCTGTTTGTGTTGTTGCTGTTGTTGTTGTTGTTGTTGCAGTTACTGCTTGGGTTATTTACTGCACATGCGTCGCCTCTAGTTGCCCCCCTTCCCCACGCAACTTGTCCTCTAATTGCCGGCACAGCGCGAATAACTTGACATTAATGCATGTTGAGTTTAATTGTTTCATGTACGCAATGTTCCCTGTTGCCTCGCCCGGGGGCCCACACAGAGAGTGGCAACTCTACACATGGCATAGGGTACCTCGGTACCGAGTGTAGGGTGTCCAGGGAAAATTGCTTGAACAATGTCACACAATTGGCAGTTGACAATTGGCTGCAGTCGTCCTACTGCACAATTTGCATAATTTCCAGATAGGCATAATAAAACGATCAAAAGATATAGACAGACTATATAGTCTATACTGTGACTGTAGCTGGATAAGTAAATAGAAATATTTAAATTACTAGAACTGATGCAAATGCAACGACGACTTTGGCATTGACTTGATTGCAATTACAGCAAATATCAATCAGTCAATCTTTCGCGATCGTGTCACAGATACCTACCTAGATCAGCAGACCTTAACCGGCATACCACAGCAGTACTAAGTATCTTTGCTGTATATAGTGTTATGTTATTTATGCTCAATGTTTGTGTTTACTATACTTCATACATTTAATTACCCAGCACAGCACGCGCGCTAAGCTGTTCGACCTCGATCGGTACCGGCTCGGGAGGGGGCGGGACTGAGTACCCAGTGAACTTAGAAATGTTTTACAACATTAAGAAAGATTAGTGTAATCAATGCCAAACATCTGGAAGTTGTTCAACACCATGCGAGACGAGTTATTTCCTTTCTGTATCATCTTGGGGGCACTTTCAAGGTCTCTTCTAATATGAACTTTTATTATCATTTTATTTTGTGTTGTTTTCTTGTGGAAGAACAGAAGGAGAATATGGTAAACTTCAAGTTAATTTGATCTATCTATCATATTGTTTTTCAGCACTTGCTAAAGATAAATTGAGACAACTTTTCAAGTTGATTTTATTAACTTGATAAGTAAACAGAGCAGTCTATAACATGCATTCAAAGCATTATTTATTCTTCCTGTCAGTTTATCAACATCTTTCAAGGCAGTTCTTACAGTTAATACAGAAAATTTCATCCATATTATATCTTTATTATATTTCACTTGCAACCTGCTTCCCACATAAACTATCGATTAATCTACACTTTGAAAACTCCTGCGGGCATAACAGTTACGCCTCTTTTAGTTAATACCTGTACAATCTCTTTGTTGTTTCAGCTTGATTCAATCAGCAAGCAAGAATCTGTTGAAGTTTTCCTTGCGGCGCTTTTCCATTTCGCAATCGATAATACCAAGCTAAGCCAATTAGGCAGCCAGGCGACTTCTCTCATACTGATTAGCATGACGAAATGTCGTACCATTTAAAAAGAAACCGAACCCCAAATGAGCAAACTTGGAGGGGCAGGCGTGGGTGGGGCAGAGTTTGTTGCAGAAGAAAAGCCAAAAGTTCAAATGCCTCAGCGGCGGTTACATCAAATGATGTTGAGCTAGGGGCGGAAGAGGGGAGCGGAGTAAGAGGGGGAAGGAAGGAGAGGGAAAACAAATATCTTGTGGAAAAATGCGACAAAATCTGCGCACAGCATTTGAGCTGCACACGCGCTCCGTTCCGTTCCGTTCGGCTGCGGACAAAGCTCAAGCCAGACTAGCTGGAACGGGCTGCCAGACCGGTCCACACTGGCGGACAGTGGGTTGGCGGCTGCACTTGCGCAATGTGGCATGCAGCATGCAGCGGCGGCATGCGTTGCCGACTTTGGTTGCATTTTGGTCTGCAAATTGTTTAACTAAATGCCGCGAACTGCGCTGATTGCTGCACAAAACGTGGCGATAATTTCCATCGGCAGCTGCCACTGCTGAACTGCTGCCTGCTGCTTTTGCCTCTCTGTGTGTTTATCAATTAATTCGAATTTATTCAGCAGGCGTTTAATGTCCGCACCGATAGCAGGCGATATATGTGACTTCACGGCGTTGACAAGCCACGATGAAAGTGGCCAAGCTGAAGCTGATAATGAGACTCAGTCCGCCCGCCCAATTAGCCAAATAATTTCATTCAACGGAGCTGAGTGTTGCTGCCTCTCCCTTACTCCGCTCCTGCCCACTACTCCTCTCAATCTCTTTCTTTTGCCACAGTCTGCAAAGCAAAGCGATACAACAAAAGGTCTACTTAGCTTCGGCGAAGTTTTTATACTCTTCTACAGCTCTTGGCAGAAGTTTGCTGTGATTGTCCCAATATAAATTGTACATAATATGTTTGTAAATACTTTCTTGGGCGTGGCACCCATTATTTGAAATAAACTTAATATGCGCCCTGTAAACAGAAACCTTCATGTCAAATTTGGTATCTCTAGCTTTTATAATAGCTGAGATCTGTGTGTTCATCTGGTCATCCGGACATCCGGACAGACAGATAGACATGGCTTAATTGACTCGGCTAGATCCTGATCCTGAGGAAGAGTATAAAAATCATGTGTGCCAAGTGATCTCAGGAAACAAATAGGAGAAACACAGAGAGACAGACAACACTAGTTTGGGCTAGACTCGCCTGATGTTGAACATGAATATATATAGAGATAAATGCGTTCTAATTTGCATAGCAAAATAAAGATATGTATATGAAAGGACATCGTTCGTATTGATATTATTAGATATAGTATTTTAATTTAATTAAATCTTCTTCACAGCACAACAAACCATACCCCAAAATATATATATCTTCCGCAAGGGTATAACAAAAAGAAAGTGAACTTTCATGCGCGATACTAATGAGTCTGCGCATCGCTTAGGAACTCACATTTTCGGCTAAGTGATTGAAGCTAGTATCTGCTGGCTGTTCAAACGGTAGCCCAACAGCAGCAGCAGCAGTAGCAACAACAACAACAATAAAGCACAAACGACTCTCAGCTTCTGCCGCGTCATGCGACATGGGCAAGACAAGACAAGACTCGACAAGACAAGACTCGACACGTTATCACGACGTGCCACAATTGTTAGGTGAGCGGACTTTCTTTTCGAGGTCGCCTCATTAAGGAATGCCTGACGCTGCTCCAGCGACGTCGTTTAGTCTGACAGGCGAAATATAATTAAATTTTCGGCCAAGTTGATAAGCGTGGGCCGACAAAGTGTAACAAATGCGTAGAAAGTTGCGTGCTGCGCTTAAAAAAATGCCTCAGCGACTTATGCATATGCATATTGGGGCAGACAATGGCACAGAGAGGAGGAGGTGGGGTAGGAGCAGGGGTACTGCATGTCTGCAGTGCCTGATAAAGTGTCAATAATGCGCAGACCGACAGCTTCCACATGTCACACAATTCAAATCAAACAAAAAAGCCAAGTCGAAGTTGCCGCCAGTTGGCAGCCGGCAACGGCAACAGCAACAGCGTGTTGCATTAACTTGCCGAGTGGTGGCAAGTACTTGACCGAATTCCACAAAAACCGAACACGAGACAACACCCCTCCTCCCATCCCCCTGCACACTCCTTAACCCTCTTCTCGACAAGAACTTGCAGAACGAATGTGCATAATTATGTTGACTTGGCAAGCTGTCGAGCTGCAACTGCCACAAAGTGATTTTTTTTTTTTTTTTTTTTTGTTTCCAACAGCAGCGACCCCAGCTGCATCTGTGTTGACACCAAAAACAGCAGCAGAGAAGGGGGAAAGAAGGGGGTGAGAGCGTGAAGTAGACTTCGAAGTGCACTGGGTATGGATGCCAGCGAAGCAGGAGAACAGAAATATGTAAGATATGATCGCGAATATTTTGGACATCTAACATATTGTGGCAAAGCAGCATTATCATTAGCGTGATCTTAAGAAATCGGAAATGAATATTTATTTGCAGTAAGGAAACAAGCACGAAAATATAAACTATTTTTGCGTATTTTGTGCTGCATACATTAGGGAGAGGTTGCGGTTTTCAGCATCTCTTTAAATTATTTCTGATAATTCTTCTATGTTAATGATCCGATCGCAACCAAATATCACCTTGCTTGTATTGCTTTGGACATATCAAAAATAGATCTGATAAAGAAACATACTTCAACTTAGTTTTTGCAAGCTTTCAGTATTCAAGAATGAATTAAAAATTCTTCAACAATCGAACATCAAAAAAGGGTATACTTACTTTGTGTAAATTTATGTTACAGGCAAACGGGGGCGTGGGAGACCCCAAAAAGTATATATGTTCTTCCTCAGGATGACTAGCCGAGTCGATTAATCCATGTCTGTCTGTCTGTCCGGATGACCAGATGAACACACAGATCTAAGCTATTATAAAAGCTAGAGACACCAAATTTGGCATGAAGGTTTCTGTTTACCAGGCGCAGATCAAGTTTATTTCAAATGTTGGGTGCCACGCCCACCGTCCCCGCAAATCAATGATTTAATATTCTAAGTTGATTTTTAAGCGACACATAAAAGATGCAACATTCTGTATTTTTTCATATGAAAAATCAATTTACTATCGATGTTAGTCCACCTATAGTCTAGAGTTATAGTATGTGCACCATTTTATATGCCTACTTTTATAAATAAATGTATACAGGAAGACATAAGAGACTTGTTTGTCTGTTTGCTGAGAGTTCTACACCATATTTAGCATATAACATCATATATCTCACTAAGCCTGCCTTGCAACACTTAATGCAAGTCAAGCCAGTAAGATATATGATTTGTTTGGGGGAATTATAAGATTAAGGCTAGCAACTACAATACGACTAGCAAGGTATTAATCAATTGTTGGAAATTCAAATTTAATTGGCCAGCTCTATAAATTGTGCTTGTAACCGCGTCGCGACAGTTGCAACACAACACGTTGTAGTATATGCTGTGTGTGTGTATGTGTGCATGTATGTCATGATATAGTGACTAAACATACCAATACATACATATATCTTTATAGCAATACTCTGTACAATGTTGTGGCCCGCATGGCAAACAAATATTTTCACACATGTCAAACAGAAATATTCGTTGTCATGGCTAAAGGAAAATTGATAATAATCTGCCATGGTGCAAAGGAGCTGCATGGAGCTGAGGCTGCAGACACAACCTGGGAGACACACACACACAACGTGCACGACAAAAAACATCATAATGTCGCCATAGACGGAGGCAACAAGCCTCTGGCAGAAGCAGGAAGAGCAAGAGCGTCGATCGTGCCGCGCAAGAAATATGGCAAAATTCGTGCAATTGAAAAAGTAAAGCAAACTCAGGCACATGGAGCTGCTTCCTTGAAAGGTGTGTGTTTGAACAATTAATTTTGCTTTTTCGGCATAGTCAGATGTTTACAGAGGAGCACAGAGGTGGAGGGGATGGAGGTGAAGCTGCAACGAGACTTTGCAATCGGATTTGTCAGAATGCGAGCAATGACCGCAGCGGCAACAGCAGAAGGAGGCAGGCAGGGGAACTGGAGTTTATTTATGGCTGGATGAGAAAGTCAGCTTGAGGATCATCATCAACAGCAAGCCGATAGATGGCAATGACAACGACGTCATCATGGAAACAGACAGACAGTGTCCAGTGACCATTTAGAGCGCAATTCTAAGCGCGCTCTTTGGAAAGTTGCCTCGCTGCGATTTCCAGCGAATTGTTCCAAGTTGATGACGCCAATAAAATGTGTTTAAAGCCAATTGATTGTTGTCGCTGGACATGCGGACATGCGGACATGCGCTTCTAATGGCATCAAGAAGAAGGCCAAAGCCAAAGCCAGCTACAGCTCCAGCTCCAGCTCCATATTAGATATGGACCTCCCCAGCCGAAGAGGCAGAGTTAGTTGAGCCAGAGGCAGCTGCTCTCGAGCCCAGGCAGGCACTGACATCGAGTGCCACTTGAGATGAGACTTGCAGCTTCAAGTGCATTTCGGAATGCTCCACACACACGCACACACAGAGACAAGAGGGAACGATCTATGCACAGACACTTCAGCTACAGCATCGAACACTTGAAGATGGATGATGGTTGCATCCTCGACTTGGTCTGGCTTTACTTGGCTTGGCTTGGCTTTTTGGCAGTTTGAGCTCAAGGTAATGTAAAATGCCGTTATGTTGTGTGTGCTGCTCGATTTGTAATCAACAAGTGCTTTTCACACACACACGCACACACACGAACATGAAAAATGAATGCAAACAGTATCGAAGCTGCTTCTCCTTCTGCATTACCGACTTTCACAAATCGCTTCCCCAACATTACGAAACTTTCTAACCCAATCGAAGCCTAAACTAATTAATGATGCCTCAAAATGCGTAGCGAATTAGTCAGGTGAAGCAACAAACGTGCCTCATGTGGCAGCCACAGCATCGGCCTTTGTGGTGCAGTAGGTCAGTTTGGGTTTTTCTTTTTTCAATTCAGGGCGTGGTTCTAGTCGTGCATACTGTATACTGGCATTAAGCCAGTGCATGACTGGAAATTGAAACACCCACGCGAAAAGCAACTACAGCAACTACAGCAGCAGCAGCAACAACTACAACTCACTTGTTTGGCAAGCGCAGAGCAAATGTTTGAACATATGTAAATTAAACCCACTGCAATTGCACTTTGGACGTCGCTTTTAATTACCCAAAAGACTGAAAAAGGCAGCGAAACTGACTATTTGACTGCAGCAGCAACAGCAGCAGCAGCAACACAATAACAACAACATCAGCAGCAATAGCAACAACAATTGTTCATAAAGAACGAGTGCATGAAAAAAATGTGCAAGTACCGAACGAGTGAGCAACAGCAACAACAACAACGGCCTTTAAAAGTGAACGGGCAGCAACAGCAGCAGAGCGCATACTTTGGAGCATGTGGACGCACAGTGGAGCAAACACGGTTGCATATGCAGTGAAACGTGGTACGATTATAAGCATAGTTTCGTTACATATACTTTTATAATTTTAAAAGAATTGGCGAAATATATAAATTGAAGAAATAAATATATAAATAATATATATTGATAGCAATAACCGCAAAAAAGCTAGAATTTTAAAAAATTATCTATGTTCCGCCTTTTAGAATTACAGAAATAAAACCAAAAATTACTTGAAATAGAATTCGAATTTAAATGCCTTAATCTCAACGTTATAATTTCATTGAAATTAATACTATGGGCGAATTTTGTTGACGTGAGCTAAAAGTTATCAAAGGGAACCTTTCTTATTTTCATAAAATAAATTTTTTTCATTGAATTTTTTTTTAAATCTAAAGGATAAAGTTGTCGGACGTTAACTGAATGAAAAATTAAAAGAAATATAGTTACTGTGTAGATTCAATTAGTTCTTAATTTAATTTACACAACAAATTCTTTCTTTTTCTATCCAAATTTCAAATTAATTTCATTCTCGTCATAATCTGAAATCATATAAGTCTGATGAACTTAAACATCTCATTGTTTAGGACAACTATCGCTAATCATTATAAGCATGGAAGTATTTGTACTTATAG
Source organism: Zaprionus africanus (assembly GCA_018151435.1). Taxonomy (NCBI): domain Eukaryota; kingdom Metazoa; phylum Arthropoda; class Insecta; order Diptera; family Drosophilidae; genus Zaprionus; species Zaprionus africanus. The sequence continues at coordinate 3,922,907 of JAECXB010002309.1, read as the reverse complement.
TATAAGAAATTTTTATATATACTTGCATATAAATAAACAAGTTTCCCTTTAAAAAACAATCGCCTTTATATCACATGTCTGCCCCACTGTGCAGCATATACAGAGGCCTTTCGATTCTCTTTCACCCACAGCAGCAACGGCAGCAGCGCCAGCGACAGCAGCAGAGCGGAAATGGCCGCGAATTGTGGCAATTATTGTGAGGTTCGGTGGGTCAGCGCAGCCACTCGCAGCACCACAACACGCCACACGCCACACAGAGGCAGTATTTCGACAAAGATTTCAATTTCGAATTCGATTTGGATTTTAAGTTGTTATTTACCTTTATAAAGTTTTTGCTGCGTTGGCTGCACTGCAATCAAAAAATCGCTTAAAACGACAAAATTAGCGCTGAGCTAGAGGCGCAGGGAGGGGGACTGGAATGGGTCGTCGCAATTGTCGCTGCAGTTCAAATAATGCAAGGAAGGGGGCATAACGAAAGAAAGAGTGGGCGCGTGGGCGCCATGTCAAGTGTCACTCAATGACATAATAATACCCCCTTTTCATTTCTACTGCACATACAAAATAACATATTAATTTTGAAAACTCAAATTATGAAATTTCCGGCTCTGGCACTTGGAAATAAACTTCAAGCTGACTTAGGTGGGCCGTGGAAACCTGCGAGAGCTCTGTCAACAGGCAACATGGCAACCCTGGCAACTCTCTGTTATGAGCACTTTTCAGCCGAAAAACGGCAAACTGCAAATGTGCATAAAAATGAGCTTGACTTTTCTTCCTGCACACTGTTCCCTTGCATTCCCTCTCTCTCTTCTACCTCTTTCCCTCTCTCTCCCTCGTCACCATCTCTTTCTGTTTGACATGTCTGACACATGTTTTGGTTGCGGTTTTGGCTTTGGCTTTGGCAACTTCATTTAAATACGCTTTTGGCACTTGGCTTGGCTCATAAAATGTTCATGTGCTGCGTTTTATATGGCTCGGGAATCTAATGGTTGTATCTACCTCCAAGCGAAAGCTCATCATGGCTTACCTGTAAATAGAGAGAGAAAAAGAAAGAGAGAGAAAGATGCATTAGACAATTGTTTGATGAAAGCCGCAAAAAAGAAACCTTTGCCTTCAATTTGTGAGAAAACAATTTTCAACGGCAATTGGCAATGTTCAAAGGGGCGAGGGGAAAGGGGTACTGCTGTCACCCACGACAAGTTATCTACAGTTAATTAATTGAGTTCAACGAGTTGAGAAAATAATCAAAATCAATTTAAAATTTTTTCAATTTTCCCCCTTATTTTATTTTGGGGTCAAACGGTAAACGACGTTTAGTTTCGCTGTCGATGTCAAAATCCATTTGCAAATATTGCGAAAATGCTTCCAAATTGTTTAATACAATTGTGGTTGCTGTTGCAATTGTTGTTGTTGTGCTGCTGTTGTTGTAGTTGCGGTATCGGTTTCGGTTTGGGTTTTACGTTTATTGCCAGCGCCAAATTGGCGCTATTCATTCATAAAAATTGTTGTTTCATTTAGCTTGATTTGCTATTGAATCATTGCAGCATTGAAACATTGACGGACGTGCACAAAATACTCAATACTCAGTTCTCAATCAAAAACACATTACATGAATTTCGATTATTCATCTACAATATTTCTAAACTTTAGAAGGCGCCAAACTGTTGCGCAATCTGTCTCTCTCTCTCCCCCTAGCTGGGGCAAAACACATGGAACACACGCACACACACACATTCTATATATAGTATATATGTTGCATGTGTGTTAGTGTCCCCAAATTGTCAATAGAGCGCGCGCATTGCGTGACATAATAATTTTAATTACATTTCGTTTTTTGTCGGGCTTCCTGAGTTGTTGTTGTTGTGAACTTGAACCCGGGTTCGATAGTCGCGTCATCGGAGCTGAGATCGAGTGCGTACAATCAGACGTAAATTGTGTAAAAAAATAAAACGAGCAGCTCATAAAATAAACACTAAACGAAACAATCGACACATTTAGCACAAGTTGATGAAGCGATTAACGAGAGACTTGAAACAATTCAATCAAGAGAGACATATATAAAAAAATTCAATTCAATATACTATAATATGTAAATAAACAAGATATATATATTATGTATGCATAAACTTTATATCTTTATATACATTCCATAAACGAGATTAAGACTTGTACAGCTTGTGATTCATCGATAGTTTCTTAATAACATCGACGATGATTCAGACTCTCGAGCATATGCAAATGTCAGGCAAGATGTCATATAACTCTCTGCTTTCTTGAATTCAAATAATTTATAATGTTTCGATCTTGGCGTATACTTAATATTCCACTTGCCACTGTTACCCACATGCTGTCGGCATACAAAAAGAAATTGAGAGAGAGAGAGAGAAAAGAGGGAGCAATCAAAATATCTTTACAGGTTCGTTGATCTTTAACAATTTTTGCAACTCTCTACTTCTCTCTATCATTCTTACTGCTGATAACTATAGAATATATATCTATTATAATATCTAACATTCTATAGTTAAAAAGTGTACTGTAAGAGAGAGAGAGAGAGAGAGAGAGAGAGAGAAAGAGAGATGCAAAGAGAATAGGCAGAAGATCTTGCAACTAGTTAAGATTTCAACTGCATAGTTATTTATCAGTTGAACCTTATCCTCTCTTCCCTTTCTTTCCTTCCCTTAGTTCATATAATCTCATAACTATAGCTTGGTAGACTATAAAACTAGGGGGTGGCCAGTCTAATAAATATACTATACATCTGTATAATATGCACAATCTATTCACATTCATTGCCAGCCTCAAAGCAATTTGCATGCCCCGCTCACGGCAAATGGGCACTTTACATTCAACTTAGTTAAACAATATCTCAGTTAATTACAGGTAGCAATAACTACAACAATAAAGATCGCATAACAAACATTACAATAAAGTGAGATGATGATGATGATGAGATCATGGCAATTGGTTTTGATTCGTCGCTGCATTTGGAGTCAGAATTTTTAATGCTTTCGCAACTTTGGAAATTCTTTGGGCTGCCAAACAGAGCTCAACAAATTAATTTATAGACCCAACAAATATATGTATGCCATATGTATTTTATATATATGTATACTCGTTACTCGCATGTAAAGCCAGCGGCGAAATTGTTACAAAACTGGCCAAAATTTATGGGAGGAAATGAACTGACGGCCACCGTTCGCCGGCAATCGACGGCGCCGTTCAATGTCAAGCGGAGCGAGCGCGAATGCGCGTTCCAAAATTGATTTCCAAACCCACCTACCACCTCTTCTTCTCCCTGCCCTCCCCCTGCGGCATTACAATTCTCAGTTCTCTCTCTATCTCTGTCGATATTGAGCAAGTTGTCTTGGGGCGTGTAAATTGGTTTTTGTAAGTGGCCAACGCCGAATGTGGCATCCATTCGCATCCATTCGCCAGCGAGGCCTTTAATTAAGAGGCGCATTTAACGGTTGATTCCTAAGCAAACATAAATTGTGGGGTATTTATAAGATGCTAGTCGAGATCGCGCGCGATTAGCAGCACTGTGCAATTACCTCCACGCCAGTTGAGCAGATATCAGTTAGCTACAGTTGGTCAAATTGAAATGTTGCTTGAACAAGTTGTTGGCCAAAAGAGCAAGCAGTGTGGGGTGCACCCAGAAGATACCCTAACAAAAGCTAAGGAAGTTGTCAGCGCAAATTCATGCCTTAAATTCGAGAGAATGGAATCTATCGATAGGTTTGTTTGGTTTTTATCAAGGTTATTGAAAGATCCATCCATCCGTATACGAAATAAAAAAATATTTAATTTTAATATTCTTCTTTTGTAATATTAAAAATTCGATATGCATTGATTTTATCGATAGTTCTATCAATTATGTCGATAGTTCATTCGAGTTTATTAATAGTTCCACTAATACTATCGATAGTTATGTACGTTTTATCGGTAGTTCCTTCGATGCAAGAGTTGGAACTATCGGTTCTAGCTTTAGTTTCATCGATTTTTATTATTTTCTCGTATTTGCTTCGTATTTAAAGTATTTGTCATGTTAAACGAGTCTTCCTTTACAAAACATAAAGTCTACAATTCAGATAGATACCCCTCTTTTCTGCAGAGTATACAAAACCGAAGAGCCCAAAGTGGGTTCTTCAAACCGGCCTGCAAATTGTCTAAGCCGATGACAGTTGGCGCTATTTATATACACATGCTATATACACATATATACAGGTATCTTTGTATGTGTATCATATATAAAGCGTTGGCTAACTTGCAAATTAGGTCGAATAGGTCGCACGGCGACTGTTTAGCACATTAATCAAATGATAATAAATAAAAAAATGCCAAATAAAACGCAGAAATTAATTATGCAAAGCTAGTTCTAACAATTTAAAAATCTCCTGACTTGTAGACGCTTTTATTCCCCAATTTTATATTAATTGGCAAGCAATAAATTTTCCTGTAGTGGCTTTTCTTGCAGTAGCAACTATAAAGCTGATCAAGATAATGTCAGGAACTCAAGAGATTTTTTTACGATAATCTTAACTGTTTTCCTTTACTTATCAGACATGCCTATCTTGATGGCATATAGTAATTTTTAGACATTTATTTGATTTACTAGCTAGCTTTGATCTCTAATCTTTCCACTTCGTATAAATCTTGCACTTCCTTGTGATTGCATATCTAAAATTAGATTTGCACTTTTATCTCAGCAACTTGTGCAATTTACTCCATTCGGAATGCGTTAGTCATGTGTGCGCATATTTATTTAGTGCACTGTACGATGCCGTGCACTAGTTTCAAGCGGAGATCTTTGCCTACTTTGCTGCATGTGCTTTTTAGCTATTTTATAGCCAAATAAAATGCCTGTTAGTTATGCACATTTTATTGTTTGCATTTTTCGCTGTTATTTAATATGCATTTTATTTTTATTTTTTTGTTCGATTTTCAGTGGAAATTTTGAACACGTGTTTGCAGTTGTTGTTGTTGTTGTTGCAGCAGCTCTTGTTGCTCGACATCCCACAAACATTTCGAAATTAATTGAATTAAGTTGTTGATTGAGGCGTTGAAATTGAATTCTCATTGGAGTCAACATTTCCAAGTGGATTTTCCCGTTTTTTCCCGCACTTCAATCGATCTGGCTGCACTTGCTCTAGCTGTACATATTGTATGTGTGTGCGTGTGTGTGTGCGTGTTTGCTGCAGTTTCAATCAGATTTGGTCGAAACGCAAGCGGAAATGAGCGCGTTCGGTAGCCACAACAGAGTTTGTCACCAAATGCTTTCAACATCAGCATGGGCACGTAGTCCATAACACTTCCATAACTTCTCTATAGACTTCCGCTTCAAAGAGAATCCCACAGAACGTACGCAAGCAGACTCTGGCTAAAAGCACATGGCCTAAGTTGACCCTACTGCCAAAGTTGCCAAAGCTGTTGGTCTTATCAGCACTCAAAAGTGAAGTGCGGATAGAAGATGCCACAGAAGCGTAAGAAATAAGTGAGTAAAGGTTCTTTCCCATAGAGCAGACCTTGTTCATGCTGTACTTTACAAATTCCCAGGCAATATTCCTCCATTTTGATGCAGGATATCAGCTGAGTCGACTTGAATTTGCTCTTTGGCGATAATGTCGTATTTGCTTAAGTTAGAAATAAATTCTTCTTGTCTGCTGCGGCTTAAGCCACAAAATAATAATAAAAATAACAAAAAAAAAGACTAAAACTCTTCAACAGACAGCAGGCAAGAACCAGTTTCGAAAACTTGTTTTGGCCAAAAAACGCTGAACCAAGAAGACGCTGGCAAGAAGGCAAACGGAGTTGAAGAGGAAGAAACAGTCAAGTTGGGGCTATTAAAGCGACGCCGCCGCCAAGTTGCAGCTGTCTGTGGAAGCCATATGAAGCCATAAAGAAATTGGCCAAAAAAATTACAAAGGGGGGAGCAGGGGGGGAGCAAGACAAGAAGCACAAGAAATGCTGAAATGAATTTTCATGCGAAGCGCAGCTTTCCAAATTAGTTGCAAGTTCATGTTAAATTAATTTTCAAAATTCACAGTCGCGCAGTGTTGCAGTTGCAACAGTTCCTGTTGTGGCAGACAGCGCCCAACGTGCTGCTGACTCTTGAACTGGCTGCAAGTACCGCAAGCTGCAAAGCTGCAAAGCTGAAGATCAGCGGCAGCCGATAAGGCCTGCAGCACCAGCAGCAGCAGCAGCATCAGCAACTCCTTGAGAACAATGCAGCACGCCTGTTGTTGCCACAAAGAGCAATGACATCATGATGAGGCTCCTCCGACTGGGATGCTGCTGCCGCCTCCCGCTGCCTCTTGCTGTCATTGCGCGGCACGAAGGAAACTTTCCTCTACGAGTATCTTGAGCCAGGGCAAGTCTTCGACTTCGACTTGGTCTAGGTCTTGCTCTTGCCTTTGCCATTGCTCTAAGGTCTAGCCATGGGCACTGGCGTTGTCGTGAGTGCCAGCTACTGACTAACCGACTGACTGATAGACCGACAGACAGACAGGCAGAGAGAAGAGACAGACAGACTAACTGGCTGACAGACTGACGAAGTGTGCGCGCTTCTAGCACAGAACAAACTGCAGCATCTGTTTCCTGCCTGCTAGTCTGTCCGTACGTCTGTCTGTCTGTCCGTCTTCTATCGTTCTGGCTGTTCGCCTGTCTTTTGCCTGCTCTGTCTGTCTGTTCATAGGTTGCCTGCCTAAATGTCCGCCTGCCCGTTTGTCCATCTGTCTGTTCAACTGCCTGACTGCTCATCTGTCCATCTGTCTGCCTGTCTGTCCGCCTTTCTAGCGCTCTGTCCGTTATTGCGAGAGTTTGTCTGCTGTTTGTGAAGTCGTGACACTGAACAAATGTCAGCACTTGCGGGCGTGCGGCATTTGGCTGCATCGGCTTTGACTTTGAGCTCGAGGCCAGGCCAGGCTTACAACCAATCAATTAACTTGGCCAACAGGCGACGCGCGCGCAACGCAAGCAGACAACAACAACACCCAATACAGCCGCGAAATTTGATATGGCTCCGAGTGCGGTTAATGTGATTTATGCTATCCTCACCTCCCATCCTAGAGTTCCATGCGAGCGGCACTCAAAGGCAGCCGCCGCAGACTTAGGCCCTAAAGCACAAATATCCGCAACTCATCTCTAATTGTAAAGCTGCTAACGGTGCTAGTAACACTGTACAACACAAATCAGTTCTAAAGATGAAACATTATTTCTAGCATTTCTATGCGACCTCAAAACTGAACTATAAAGTTCGAAGAAGACATTCGCATTAACTTTGAACCCAAAGAATTCATTGACATGGGAAGTTAAGTGAATTGTGAGTTGAGTGACAGCAGAGGCGCTGACACGCCCACATCTTTGCACATGGTCAACATCACTGACCAGTTGACCAGTTCAGATGGCGCTGGCGTTGCTATATTTAGATGACGAAGACCACAAGCTACACAAGATACAAAAACAGAAAAAAAAGATACAGATACATATCGAATGGGCACTTTAGCCATGGCCAAAAGCAAATGAATGTCAACGCACCAATGCAAAGACTAAGAAAAAAAAAAAAAAAAAAAAAAAAAAAAAAAACTTTTCAAGAAAACCAAAACATAAAAATAAAACCTAAGCAAACCAAAACAGAAAAGCAAAATTAAAATGAGGAAGAAGGGCATGCCGAAAGTGTTATACGCTGGCAAGTTCCAATCTCTTCTGATTCTTCCCTTTCTTTATGGCACACGAACGATCAATCTTCTGCCGATGCGGTTAGCAAGGTCTTTAAACTACTTTCCCTGCCTCCCTCAGACCTAAGGAATGTCGGCAAATTTTTTGTAATTGCGCTAAAGTACAGAGAACTTTGCGGATGCGGGTTCATTAAAAATCAAAACGGCATCTCCAGTCTTTGACCCCAAAAACTAATTTGCCGGAAATAGTTTCACCGGTAAATATAGATCTACTATTAATCTGAAAGATTTATATGTTATAATATATGTTTCCAACACACAAATCAACACTTTACCTTGTGACAAGCCCTAATCTAACGAACGGTAAACGATGCCAACAGATATTGGAACAGAGAAATCTCTCACTGGCCTACACACGATACGACGATGCGATACACGATGAATCACACATCGGATACATATCGGACAACAACTTTTTAGTGGGGGCCATCTCGGGACCCGTGTCGAACTTTTTGACGAGCATGTTATGTCTGTCGACAAGCCGCGCGCGCTCTGAATGCGACATGGAACAACACTACACAACACACACTTCTATCTACAACATGCAGCAAAACAAATGCACAAACACACACACACATACACAGCTCACATACCAAGATAAATTGTATGTTTGGGTTTGATTTTGTTTTTGGAAATAGAAACGAAGGTGAAGCGAAAAGTTTTGAGAAACTTAAAATAATTTCGAAACTGTTTAAGAGTGTTCTATAATAATATTTTTAAAAATGTTATAATATATCTTTCGAATCTAAAAAGTAATTACTTCAGAATTATACCATTACTTTTCAACGCAAATTTTATTGTTTACAACTATCTATTTACTTATTTTTATCTGTCAAAAATAGTTAAATTAATTAATAAATTAATTAGTATTTTTGAAAATTACGTAAAACAAAATTTATTGAATATTATAAATTCTTTTCTGTTGATCAGGCATTTTTTCTTTTTCTAAAGACTTCTTTAGATAACTTCAAGAGCAAACCTCGCGCAGTGTCTTGCTTTCTCTTCTATGTTTTCATGTTCTGGTCGGCATTTTCAGCGGCTAATTAGCTTGTAACTCGAATGTGAACACATTTTGTCGAAAATGAAATGCGCGTTTTAACACTTTTGTTGCCCTCCCCACCACTTGCCCTCCCTCTCTCTCCCTTTCTTGGGATCGGAATAGATCGCGGCGCACTTATAAATTATTTCGAGCCGCAACGTCAAGTCAATTTTGTTGCCTTAATTGTGGTTTGGGTGAAAGTTTTCGGACAGCGCGCTGCGTTTGCTTTACAGTCTCAAATATTGTACTTAAGGTGTAGATCATTCAAAATCTGGCATTCTATTGCCCATACACTCCTCTACAAACACACATATACATTTTCGGTTGGCAAACAAAGAAAGGTTGGTTTAATTAGATAGCCAGCGAAACTTTCAGTAGGTCTTTTGATTTGTCTCTCTGTGTGTTGTTCTGTCTGCATGTATGTCTGCGTGTCTGTCTGTATGTCTTTTTGTCTGTTCCGTATGTCTGCCTCTCTATCTGTCTGTTATTCTGTATGTCGGGCTCTCTCTGTCTCCCTCAATGTCTCTCTAACATTTATGTGTGTCATTCTGTAGCTCTGTTTCCCTCCCTCTGTCTTCCTATCAATCTCCGCCTCTCTCTCTCCATTTTTTTTAACAGTCTGCAACACTTCATCTTCATTTTAGGCCCTTTGGCCTGGCTTGGCTTATAATTTGCCTAGATTTGTGATAGTTTAAGTGGATGTTCCCCTTGCTGTTGCTGTTGCTGCATCATTTGCTAATTGATCGAAGGTTGCCAGAGCAGCGAAATATGCATAAATTATACAATATTTCATAAATAACCTTTGATTATGGCCTGTCCGAGTGTCTGAAACAAATAAGTGGGCAAAAAACAAGCGAAGCTAAAGGAGAAACAATAAAATGGTCATTTCGAAAAGTCATCGGCAACGATCATTGCTGGTTCGTTCACCTGTTCGACGACGCGCTTAATCATATGCAAAGAAACCCAGACCCAGAGCCATAAAGAAGGAGTAGGGGGGGAAGTGTAAGGGTTTTACTGAGTACCGTTAGAAACCTGATAACGGTAAGCCCACAGTGAGGAACAACATGTGGAAAAATGTGCATAAATTGAGAGTGGAAATATGACAAAACAGATTATAGAAACACACTGCACACCCCCCACCAAGATATGATGATATGATAGTGCAATCGATAAGCCGAAGGTTCTTCAACGATTTTAAATCAATTGAGCTCCACTCGAAGGTGATAATATCCCATCGATTTACGACGATAAGTCTGAAGTTTACAACATGCAAAGAAGGTGGAGAGAACACACAATTTACATTTAACTTTTTTAGGGGGAGAGAAAATGGAAATGGAAAAGCTGACTAATTCCCCTCGATTTATGTTGTAAACACAAACTTTGCATTTGGTTTTTCTAAATGTTTTCTTCAACTTTATGTTGGAATTTTTTTGTAGGCATTTTTCCATTTAATTCGATTTGGATGACTTCGTCGCCTTTCAATTACATTGACATTTTCCACCAACAATTTTCAGGCCATAAAACAAGCCATTTTATAGCTGCACTTGACGAGTTGACGATTTGATGATGAGGCTCCCCCATACCCTAAAATCTAAATGATAAATCCGACAAGCTACAAACGATTGGAAAACTTTTATTTTTGGCGCCAACTAAAATAAATATTGTGTAATTTTCAAAAGCGTCTGCCATTTAATTGTATGGAGGGAAATGTTTAAGTTTTTATGGCTAAATATTTTGGGTATTTATAACGGTTGCGCTATCAAAATATTGCGACAATCCCCCCCTTAGCTCACACAAATAGCAAGAGAGAAGATGAGGGGAGATGTGGTTGGGGACTGCCTTGTAAGCGGCTTAGTTCACATGTTTACAATGGCAACAGGTCGCTTAAAAGGAAGGGAGTGGGGGATAAGGGGTTGCCAAAGTTTCCGTTGTCGTTGTCGTAATTCCGGTAGCCAAGACTGACTGATGAGTGGCGCTCTCAGGCGATGCCTGAAGATGATAAGCGACAGATTGATTAAGGAAGTGCCGGAGAAGGGAATGATTGCACAGACCAGACAGTTACCCTGTAAACTAATCACAATTTAATGTCGAAACTGTTTAACCATCTTTAAATAAACATTTTATGAGACAATTTCCAAAGATCGTGTAGATTATAAATATTTGTAAGTTTATTTGATTAATCTGAATTAATTGTAAGAATAATTAAATCTTACTTATTCATTTTGGTCAATTTTCTTTGTGTGGAATTATTTTATGTATATTTTTATAAAAAAAAAAAGTATAAAATTTTCGAAAAACTTGAAATTCATTAAACTTTTCAATAAAAACCCAACTATTTTAAACTACCCAAAACAGCTTTATTTTGCTGGGTAGATGTGTAGACCTGTTGCTGATGATGAGCAAATAGCTAAGCACCTGGCAGCACCTCCTCCAATCTCTGCTTGCTCTTTCTCCAGGGAAGAGACTGAGGCTGAGGAGGTGGGGCTGCAGCAGAGCGAAACAGGTAATTTTCATTAAATTGCCATAAATTAGCAGCAAACTCAGCGCACTGCGAGTGCATTAGACAACAAGGTGAGATGCCAACAACAACAATAGCAGCAACAACAACAACAACAACAACACAACAAAGAAATGCAGTTGAAATGCAAATTTCTTGTATTGTTGTTGTTGTTATTGTCGGGGCTGCTGGCAACATTTGCGTAATTTGTTAAGCTTTTTAGCTGACGAATTGACTGAATGACTGAGTGACTGATGATGGAGCGCCCCAAGCCCAGCAACATTTAAATATTATGCACTTGTCTGTGTACACGTGTGTGTGTGTGTGAGAGAGTGTGTGCCATAATTGACTGTTTATTGGCTACGTCGACTCTAGTCGGCTTTAGCTTTTTGATCATTTATCGAAGGGGGCACAGTCAGTTAATATTTCGCACCACTGCGCATTTTGTCATAGCACTGCGGACAAAGAGGGCGCGCAGGGGGGAAAGGGGGTGCCCGTGTTGAAGGTGTAGACCGTGTCGGGAGCCCCCCGAAGGTGTCTGCCGTGACAAATTGTGCAGCGCGGAAGCGATTTTCGAATATGAAAAACCGTTTCAACTACTGCAAAAATTGCCGATTTCGAATTCGATTTTTATTTTGTTATTATTTTTATGTCGGATAATTGTGGCTTTGACTTTGATTTCCGCATGGGCGCCACGATGGTGGCGGTGATGGTGATGGCGCCCAAAGTGCTGACATGCAAATTTGAGGAGTGTCTGCCTCGACAGCGCCAGCAGCGACGCGTCGAAGTCGCGACTTCAACGGTAAAAAACAGTTCTATGTATGTGAACACGTAGATATCTTTCATTTCCAGTCAGCGAAAAATGAGATGAAGTCTTTTGTAATTTGAAGTTGAAATTCTTTAGAAAACTCTATGAATATCATGTGATTTTGGACAATCTCAAGTACCATCGATCAATCTCGGTTTGCCAACACGCAGTAAATTCATTTGAATATGTGTCAAAATAATCTAAATAAATTCTTATTCATATTTCAAGTTGCAGTTTTCATTCCAAAGTGTAATTAAATTTTAATGAAAAAAACCAAAAATAAAAATAATTAAATAAATATTTAGAATGACAATAAATTATTGCTATTTGAATGAATTAGAGAAATATTTAAAGCTAAAAATAAATAATAAAAGCTAAAAATAAATTTACCCTCTGCAAGGGTAAAAACAAAGTTTTATTAAAGTTATTTTCTTTTAAAGTTGCAATGTAAAATTATTAGGAATATTTCTTTAATAGATGATGAAGAAATATTCTACAAATTGAAATAAAAAATAAATAATATAACATTAACTTAATTTTGTACCTTAGAAAAAAAAAATATATTTTCTTGGAATTCTTCAATTAAGATTAATGTTATAAAGTAAATTTAAAAACGAATAAATGTTTCAACAAATAAATAAGATTTTATTTTTCAAGTTTCATTTCTAAATCAAAGTTTATTTCAATTCAATTTCTAAAGAACTTCCAACTCTGTAACGTTTTCAAAGTTCAAAGTTCGATCGGTTAAGCATTGCTTTCTACTATTGATTTATTACGCGGCGAGTATCGATAAGAACGGAACGTAAAACAGATGCCAAAAGTCTAAAGAAAAAGAAAGCCAAATTTCTAGGTCATTGTAAAAGACATCGATACACATCACACACACACACACATACACAAACATATACACAGACATATTTACTTCTCTTCTGTTGTTCGGTGGAAATAAAGTTTATTTATGCAACGTGCCCCAAAAGGCCCCCAAAGCCGCCGCATGTTGCGGTTGCGCGCCTGAAGTTCAAATGTCAGCGCGCCAGCGTAACGAAGAAAGAGTGAGAGAGAGAGGGAGAAAAAGAGAGAGGGATAGGAAAAAGGAGAGCAAGCAAGTTGGCGAGAACATAACTCAAATAATGAAACGAAACATCTGCTCTGCAGCTACAGCGGCTGTGATTTCTATTTCAATTAGAAGCTGACGTTCGCTCGCGTCGCATGTGGGACGCCAGTCCGTCTATTTGTCCCACTGTCAGTTCGTCATAATGAGCTAACAATAATGCTCTTAATTTTTTAATTTTCTTCTTGTAATTTATTATGCAGCTGAGCTTTATCTATATCTGCATCCACATCTGCATCTGCATAGGGATTTCTTCTTGCCCGCATTGTTTGTCAAGTTTCGAATGTATCTGGCAGAGAACTCTTGGAATTTATTGCCCGCTCTTCAATTTATGTTAGAGCATTCCATATTCTCATATTCTCGGAACATTCTCGAGACGAGAGCACACCCACGCTCAAGCTCAAGCTGCAATGCGTGGCAGCATTTTTTTTTTTATTGTTGCTTGTTTTTTTTTTATTGGATTTTCGTTGTTGTTAACATTCACTTTTCTTCTTTCTTAATTTCTTTACTATTTGGCACTTTCTTTCCCAGCCGAAAGTCTGTTTGTCTTTAACGACACGTTGTGTGGGTGATAATGGCAGAGAGAGGGACAGAAAGAGAGTGTAAGAGAGGGAGGCAGAGCGTGGGAGATGGAGGTAAACATGCGTTAACCACAACAGCAAATCTAAAAGAGCCGTTAGCTCCTTTTTGAAAATGTAAATACATTGGTAGACACCTGTTTATGGGGTTTATGTCTTTCGCTAACTACGCGCCGGGTCCCCGAAGGGGGCAAGCTGCAACATTGTGACGACGTAGGTGGTTCGCCTGCAGCCTCAAATTGTTGCACTTGCCATTGTCTCTTTTTCTGCAGATCTTGCATGTTGTTGTTTGTTTGTTGCCTGTCTCGTGGCACAAGAAACAACAAACAACAAATAACAACAACAATAAACAATGCGCCGTTATTGCAGCGATTAAATCAGTAAATTTTTCGCCCATTTGCTTAGCCAGAGAGTCGCATAGAAAGTTCAATTTGAATTCAATAAGACGCTGGACGCACAGTGGACATGGAATCGATGAAAAAGTGCACTAAAACAATTTGCAAATAATAATGGAACAATGTAAATCTTGTGGGCTGAACAGCAAAACAAATTTGCAACGAAAATGAATTTTCTTAGAAGAGATTTCTCATAAGTTATTCTATTATGATCCAAAAAAAAAAACTGAATACCTCTTTTATTTATTTTGAAACACAATAAAAACTTTGAGAAGAAATTTATTTAGTCTTTATCTATTTTTTGCAAATTAACGTATATTAATAATCACATTTTATCGCTTTTCGTGGGCAGTGGGCGCGGCATTCTGAATTTGAAATAAACTTTTTTTTGCGTATGATATAAAAGAATATTTATGTCAAATTTATGTTTCTACCTTTAATAAAAGCTGCGATATAGACGTTCATACGAACCGATTTGGCTATTGTTGCACTAAATGTACTAAATACCTTGCCACGCCTCTATCTGCCTTTTGCACAAGGTCAGTATAGGCTTTTTAAACATATTCAATGGTCAAATGGTATGAGAAATACTTCAAAAAGGGGCAAAACCTATGGAGAGTATAAGTTCATATAAATACAAATAGTAGTACATATACATATATAGTATAGAAAAGTACATGTACATGCATACAACTGTAGCTGTATCTTGCACAATTTGAAAATTGAAAACAAATAAATAGCCACAAGAAACGCCTGCTAAAATAAACAAGCAGGCAAAGAAGCGCAGGCAAACGAAATCGAACGAAATACTGTCTGAAGGAGTTTGTCGGGTAGTTCTGGCTGGAAATAGGCTAACGAAACGGGAAACGGTTTCTTTACTCTCCTTCTCCCTCCTTTTTTTTTGACTTTTTCGCAAAGGTGTAAACAAAACGCGGGGCGTATAATGAAGCAGCATGAGATGAGAGTCCGGGCTGTGGATGAGTGACGATGCTGATCAGCGTGTTAAAAACTACCTGTAAGATACGCAGATACTTGCATAGATACTGCAAGGTGCTACAGCGTGCAACATACAGCGTGCAACGTGCTACATGCCGCATGGCGTGCCGAATCGAACGGCATGAAATGTGGAAAAACGCCATGAAATGGGCTTTCGTCAAATTAGCGTGCCAGCGTTAACGACGAACTCATCTATGTATGTGTGCATGTGTGTGTGTGTGTGCACTGTGGGATATTTCGCACTTTGCATTGCCAGTTCAATGCTATACCCAATCGGCTACCTGCGCGACCCAACTAATAAAGAGCAACCTGATTTATTTGACTCGCAACGGCAGCTGCATTTTGTACCCTGCAACTGGATTGATTAGGGACTAAGGATTGATGTAAATCGTATTTGCAGGGGATATTTAAGTTAATAGTTAACTAAGTTAAATTAAGTTATTTTTGGTCTAATTCAACAAATATGCAATTTTTTTAATTTGTATTAATTCATTTTTAAATTAAAAAAAAAAATTAAGCATATTCACTATTTCTCTATAATTCTGTATTTTTGATTAAAAACAAAAATAAACTAAAAAATGCATTCTCTATTATTCTGTATTTACAAAGAATTTTCAAGTCAGTTACACCTTAAATTAAATTATATTCTCTTTCTCTTTACTTTTCTCCATCTGTCTCTTTCTTGTGTTTGCATTTGCATGCTGTTGTAGAACAGAGTATTCATACAGAGTATTTCCAAGTCAGCAACACATTCAACTAAACTGCACTGTCTGTCTACCTCTCTCACTCTCTCTCCCTGTCTCTTTCTTTCGTGTTTATCTGAATTTGCATTTGCATGCTGTGTGTGCAAGTGTAAAGCCTTGGCTCTTATCTAACTCAAAGAACGCTCGTCTGACTTTAGCACTTGATCCACACTTACACATAGGCATAGGCACAGACACACACACACACACACATACACACGCATTGAGAACGCACTGGGAGACTCTGCTGGATGTGGCTGGCGTATAAACTCAGTATAAACTCCGAGTCATAAATACTGCCGTC
The DNA here is from genome assembly GCA_018151435.1 of Zaprionus africanus. Classification (NCBI taxonomy): domain Eukaryota; kingdom Metazoa; phylum Arthropoda; class Insecta; order Diptera; family Drosophilidae; genus Zaprionus; species Zaprionus africanus. The sequence goes on along the minus strand of JAECXB010002309.1, from coordinate 3,906,706 downwards.
GTTTAGTTTTTACGATTGTCGGCTGGCTTTGTTTGCCATAGAGTCGCACAAACACACACACACATGCATACATATGCATATGCCGAGATACAAGTTCCAAGTATCTTTCAACGTATCTAAATGCATATACAAGTAAATGCCGCATTCGCTGAGGAGTTGAAGTGCCAGATCTCAGATCCCAGAGAGCCCCAACCAGGGCAGCCTCCTGCTAAGATTTGTCGGCACTGCGCCTGTGCCTTGCCTGCCTTGCCAGTGCCTTGTGACTCCTGCCTGTACTGTACCGCCAAAAACAGGTCTCTCCCCGCTAGGGCCAAAGTTTGCGTGCCTTGCACAAAAACACAACTCGTTGTTGTTGTTGTTGCTCCGAAAAAGAGGCTCGAAAGCGCAGATCAGCGTTAAGCGGCGCAGGTAGAAGACTTTAAAATCGACGACTTTGCATTTAACTTGGCCTGCGATCGTCAAGAACTATTTCAAGCACTGGGCCCCAACGGCCATCTCTAATGCCCATAACCAGAAGTTATGTCCCAACATTCCTAATGAAACAAAGGCAAGTTCTTGTTAGCCAGTGCAGAAGAAGGCCCATTCTAATGGGCAAAAAATGAACTGTAGCACATTAAAAAAGGAGAGAAGATACTTTAGATTGGCCTTTATATTACAATTTACCTAAGAAACTCTGTATGCAGAGTGTATGTAGTATTATATATAAAAAAATACGGTAAACTATATTTACTTCTATTGTACATATATGAAAAGAGCTTCGTGACGGACTGTATATTGAGAATAAAGAGTCTAATGAGTATAAAGAGTACATAGAGTAAAGAATACATAGAGCTTATAGAGTATACAGAGTACTTAGAGCAAATGCAGAGTATATGGACTATATGCAAATTCTATAGAGTAAAATATATAGAGTATAAATTAGATTGGATATAGATTATATAGAGAATATATCTTGAATATAGAGTATACAGTTCAAATAAAAACATAAAGTATATGGAGTATATAGGAAAAGAAAGTTTAGAGTATGCAAAGTATGCAGACTATATGCAGTATCCGTCCAGTACTTAGGCTCATTAGAGTATATACAGAACACAGAAGATTATATAGGGTATATAGGGCATAAAGAGTCCATTGAGTACACTGAGTACTCTGCACTCTGCTTAGTCATCTCACACGTTAACTACAATGATAACTTTAATTGTAGAACACTTCAGAAAGTTTATAAGCTCTACTTAAAGAGCGAGAAAGACAGACAGAGAGCAGAAGAGAGAACGGGGAAGGCGGCCAGCATTGTGGTTAAAGAGAAAGATGACGAAAGTACTTTCATTTTCACGCTCATAAAGCTCAAATATGTTGTCGTAAAATGCACAACTTAAGCCGCTTAAATGACATTTAAATAAATAAGAAACGTGCCGTGCCATGACGAGGCGAGGCGGGAGTAAAGAACGCAGTAAAGACAAATATAGAAAGGTAAAAGAGGCACAGTAGTAGCCCTTTCACTGGCGGACCAAGCGATCTCAGACAGGAAATTCGCACTCAGTCCAGACCCGAAAAAAAGCCACAAAGAGTGCAAGAAGAAAAAAAACACAGAGAGAGAGAGGGGGAGAAGAAGCAGCAAACAATCAGGGTCATCCATTGGTGCAGCACACGTCTCTGGGTCTGGCTGTGATTACACGTTAATCTCGTTATAATGAGCCAACAGCAGAATTATTGCAGCGGATGTGCCCCCTCCTTCAGCCTTCCCTGAAGATGTGCCTGAAGACTGAAGCAGTCTAAGCTGCGGTTGACATCCTGGTTGCCAGCTGGGCAACTCCATCCATCCCCACACACACACTGAGCTCAAGAGGAGACCTAGAGAGCGATTGAATTACCATAAGAGAGAAAAAACACACAAGCAAAGGGAGAATGCAAACAAAAGGCAAACACACACAAAATATGAAAAGAGACAACAACAAATGCACTTGTTCGAGTAATTTTTGAAATATGATGCCACACTCTGGCGAGGCAACAGGCGCAGGTCATAAACAACCAAACAGACAGCAAAGTGTTGTAAGATAAAGTTAGATAAGCGCCGTCGGCTCAATATACCTGAGCCTCAAACCGACTGAGATTTTGAATGGATCCGAGCAGGGTTGAAGCGTGGAAGCGTTTCCTGAGCGGTTGCGACACATTAGAGCGGCAGAGCTCAAAGCAAGAGAGACAAATGGAAAACGGAACGGAATTGATAAGCAACACATGAATGGGTAAGAGAAGGAGACAAGGAAGAAACACATATGGAAAACTTCCAAATTAGGGATAGAAGAAACAGAGCTTAGTAGTCATGACGGGAACATATGTACATATATTATGAATCAGTCTTTATCTATAGTTTGTTCTTTTAGGACTTGAGTATACCTAACCTCAACTTAAGTGTACATAACCTTAACACTCGCCACTGCTTAAATGCAGACCCAATAAAGAAAATTATGTGGGCAACTTCAAAGTTTTGTCGATAGACGAGAGAAGCTACTAACTTATACATATTTATGGCTTATATACACATCCCTAATTAATTGTGTGTTATTTAAAAACTTAAGTGTTCCTAAACCTTCCTATACCTAGAACTTAGTTCGCCATAACCTCACTTCAAGTGCACATAACCTCAACTCAACTCACCTGTGTTTAACTGCACACCCGGAACTACTACCGATGATTCTGCTTTCAGTGGCAATATATCATCCGATTGCAAGTTGGCTATCGAATCAGACATCTCTACACCAGCCATATCCAGTGTGGTTGCGGAATCCAGTTCCATATCCATTAGAGAGAGGGCACCAGCACTGCGATATTCCTTGGCAAATGGCCTGGCGGCACCCAGTGTCGTGCCCACGAGGAGCACGAATATCACACCAATTTCCCTATACACGTGACACATTTCACATTCAGCGGCTTTTCTATGCCACATTCTGGGTACATTTACATGGGACACCACACTCACAGATACATCCACACTTGTATTTTTTTTTTAAACTAAACGCTTCAATTAGGCACACAACGCGCAAATAATTATTAGACCTCTAACTCGACCCAACCAGACTCAGACTAAGAATCGGAATTGGACCAGAGCAGAGCAAGAGTAATTCAATTACGAGTCGGCTCTTTTATTTTATATTCATATTTGCCAGTTACGAATAGAGAATTATGTCAGCAATTAGCGAGACGAACGAGCTACGTGTGCTTCAGTTTCAATTCGCATTTGGGTTTGGGTTTTCGCTTTGAACACTGGAAAGACAGGAAGGAAATTTTGAAGGTTTAGTAAAAATTTTATATTTTTCACTATTATTATTGTAAAATATATAAAGGTAAAATTTAAATTTTTTGTTTCTAAAATCTTTAATATCTAAGAAAGCAGAAGAACCCCACTTCGTATAGTTAACCTACAATTTTCTGTTTAAATTTTGGGTATAATAAAAACTTTAAAAGTAAATTTACTTCTTGTTACTGTTAATGTATTCAGTCCATTACAATTTGGCTGTATTTTTATTCCATGTTGTATTATATTCTAAACATTAGCTTTTAAGGTAAACTGTCTAAAATAAAACCTTTTTTTTTTTATTTATTTATTTCACTTTATATTATAAACTAAAATACATCGATTTGAACTTTTGTTTTCAATTACGGTTGCTAATCTTTCTAATGAATTTTTCAAACAATTTTCTTTTGTATTTTCACAAATTCAAATTCAATTTTGTACTTTTTTCGATTCTTTATATAATTACAATTTTCATTTATTTTTGTTTTTAAATGAAAAAAAAAACCATAAGGCAATCCAATAGATTGGGTTTAACCTCCCTCTCAATGTCGCGGGAGTGGTGGGTTAGCGGAATACCGCTAACATATTTTTAACAGCTGCGTCAAATGAATCAATTTAAATGCACATATGAAAATGAATAATTTCCATTACGATTTCCCATAAGCTGTTGGGCATGCGCGACGGAAATACGCGTACGGATTCCCATAATGTAAAGCCCGCCCAGACGTAGCCCACAATATATCCAGATATAATAAACGGTAAACAAATTGCCGGCATGCCTCTACTTCTACCTGAACAGAGCCCACTAAACGCCTGTGAAACGCCCAAAAAGGGCAACACTACACACACACACACTCAAACACAAACTCATACGCACGCAGTCACTTTCAATGATGCGCGCATGCGTGTGTATGTGCATCCACCAACCACACACATGAACGCATATGCACATGTGATATGCATATGCATATGTGTGCAAGCATGTGTAATGTGCCGTTAGCGCCGCTCATAAAATGTCAATGCGAATTGTCTCGTTGTTTTGTTTTTGTCAGCGCACACATGGTGACATTGCTTTCTCTCTCACTCACTTAAGTTCGAAATTCGAATCAAAAACAGCAACAGTTTACACAGAACGAGTTTTGTCAAAATTTGCATAAAAAATATCACACACGCACACCATCGCAAAATTATTCGATTATTTAACAATCGACATGAAGAACAAAAACAAAGCAACTCCTCTTCCAATTGATTGTTGTTGTTTGTGTTGCTCCCTTTTTAACTGTTTATTTGCAGACCGAATCGATAAACGATCGCAGTTTGGAGCTCATCTGCACGTACCTTTTTAATAACAATTGTGCACAATTTATTTATTTATATTTATCATTAGCACACACAAAAACATCAAACGCGCGATTTCGTTTCGTTTTTTAAGCCATTCAAAACTTGCGTCTATCAGCAGTAACGGTAAAATCGAGAAAAAGAGAAGAGCGATTCCGCTTGATCGACCGCACGCTTCGACAGCGAAATACACAATATCATTAAAAACAAATGTTGCTCAACAATGTGTCTGAAATGCTGGACACACACTGCTGTCAGCAACATTTTAGCTGCGTTCCTCACTATCGATTGCGAGTACCAACTATCGATAGTTCTATCGTTTATTTGTTAAGGCAATGCGTGTATACAAACAAATAATTTGGTAGTATAAAAAAGTGAAATAGCTAAATAAAAAACATTAACAAATTACAAAGAAAATTAAATTGAAAAGAATATGATAAAAATTTATTGAAATTATTCACAATTATAACACACAAATTCATATAAAATATGTATATATATTAATGATTTACAGCAAATTATATTTTTTCTTCCGTCAACCTTAATTTTATTTGCTGCCAAAACATTGCTGACTTTTATTTAGATAATACAAGGTTAAAACAGAAATCAATACAAATATTTAACATAAACGCGATAAAGTTATATTTTTTTCTCATCCAACTGTTGACGATGTTTCATCTGCAGCTCGAAGCGACGATTCGAGCGAACTCCCCGAATGATATCGGTCTTTTTCTCCTTGATTTTGCGTCCCTTAAACATGTCCATATGACGCTGTCGCCTGGCTTCAACCTTATTTTGAAGAAGGTCCCGATCCGCTGGTTGAGATGGAACAGCAGGGACAGAAGTCGAGGTGAAGACATTTGTTACTGTTGGCACAGGCAATCGTGATTTGATCTGTATTTCATTCTTTTGCCTTGGAATTGCATCTACTTTCATGGGAGTTAATGCCACCATACGCTTTTGGGGGGTGTTCGCTGGGATCTCGATCTTTTTAACTGCTTTCGGACGTGCAGTACGAACTGCAGCAGCAGCTGGTACCTTCTTTTGAACAGACTCCACCCTTGGCAGCTGCTTAACAGCTGATGATGTCAACTCCTTGGCACGAGCCTTCTTACGTTCGATGTGCTCCTCCAGATTCTCCATGTTATCGAACTGTTTCTGATGGATCGCCGCAAAGTTGGGAACCTTTTTGCGGGCCTTCAACTTGCCGGGAGTGTTTGATTTGGGCAGGGCCATGAATTCTACAAATAAAACTATGTTAGTTAACCAGACAAAGAAATGATCAGATATAAAGCACGTACTAGGCTTGGGAATTCTGCTATCCAATGATTTAGATCTTCTACGTCGTTGAGTCACATCTTGAAAAGAATTAAAAGATTTACGCTTAATATAAATTTAAATTGGAACTCTCTACAGTCACTTACTGCTGACATCAAGGCAGTCCCAGCGTTTATCAATATCTGCAGTAGACATCACCTCAATTGGACTGAAGATGGTGACCGCCTTGGTCCTGGTCTCGGTAAAGTCCGTAAACGATTTGGAACGACGGCGTATGCTACAGGAATCCTCCAGTTCCTTATTGTACAATGCCAGTTGGGTTTTGCGGGCACTTGAATTACCCTCTGAGAACATCCAGCTTGGCTTCGAAATGGCCTTGAGTGGTGTGGGAAACTTGAAGGCTTTAGGCTTATTAGTTGCCAATATGCTATTGTTGTTGGGATTCAAGATTGTTGTGTCCTGATCTTGAGCGTCAGTTAGAACTATCTTGATAGCCCCCACTGGGTCTGAATTGTTGGTGCTTTTAGTTTCTGGCTGTTCAACAGCATTTTCTGGCTCGGCATCGAAAGTCCTGTTTAGGACATCATCATTCTGCTCTTCTCCCATTTCATCGTCGACTAAAATGAGCGATGGAATATCTTCTTCTTTTTCCTCATCTCTGTTAAGTGGTTTAAGGCCGAGTTCATCGAAATCATCCTCCTCATCCATTTCCATTTGTGATGTCTTTTCCTGAGCTGTACTCAACTTCAACTCATCATCAGATGTAATAATCGATTCGGGTGACACAGATGGATCCTCACTTGGTTCTCCAACGGTAGATCCTTGTTCCCCAACTGTTTTATCCTGCTCCAGTTTAGGGGACGCATTCACGCGGGGAGCAATATCTTGTTTCTTTGCCACTTCGTTCTCTTCCTGCTCCTTCTTTTGTATGACTTCCGCTGCCTGTTCCTTGTTCAGTTGTTGTTCTGATTCTTGATCTTCCTCCTTCTTCAGTTGTTGCTCTGTCTCCTGATCTTCCTCCTTTAGGTGTTGTTCTATCTCCTGATCCTGCTTCTGCTGCTGTTGATTCATTTTATTCTCCTTCTGTTCCGTTTCTGTTACATCTTCTTTTGCCTGCTCTTTCTTCTCTTGTTGTTTATTCTCCTCTTCCTGCTCCTTCTTTTCTTGTTCATCTATCTCTTCCTCTGCGCTATTTACCTTACGAGATTTAGTTTTCCTGGCCTTGCGTTTGGCATTCTTTTTTCGACCTACTTCACTTTTATTCTTCTTTGGTGGCTCATCCTCTTGATTTTCACTGACATCGGCAGGGATTTCTGGCTTCCTCTTGCTGGCCGATCGCATAATATCAAAATAGTCCATGGGTGGTCGGACGCTCTTTCGGGCACTGCGCCTTGGGGTCTGTGTAAATTGCTGCTGATCCTCATTATCTTTTTCGCTTCTCTTCAGGATCGTACTGCGCGTCCTTTCGGCGACGGGCGTTTTAGGCGCCTGTACATTGTTTAGTTTTGGCGAAAGGACGCCCTGGCATTTTGCTGTTATAACAAATAATATAATAAAGTAAAGATTTGGATGCAACATAAACCTAATTAGATATATACCTGAACTTTCCTCCATGTCGTATAAGGTTTTTTTTAAAACTGTTTAAATTAGGCGTCGATTTTTCTTCGCTGAGTTCAAAATGGCTCAATTGCTAGCGATATTGAAATCATCGGAATGTTGATCGAATTCTACAGTGTTGTAAAATGACAGTTGGTATTTTTCGATATACAAATTTTTGTCGAATAATTTATCTGTAAATGTTTTTTAAGTATTTATAGTATAGTTTTTATAGTATTTCTGATGTCCTTCCTTTTTTCAAATTTGCAGAAAAACAAATATTATCAACAGAAAATGTATAAGACACTATGTTATAAATTACATTATAAATAACATAACATTTTCGAACGTCGCAATTACAGAGAAATCGATTCCAACAAAATTGTGACAATTTCGATGTTATATTGGACTATCGATAATTCTAGTTGTAGCTACGACTTAGCGCAGGGAATAATACATAATTAAATTAAACAATAAAAATAAGCACTGCGTTGCAATAACTTTTCAACTGTGATAGCAACAAGTATCTGGATTGAATCACATAGCCCAATAAAATCAAAGTGAATCCGAGTAAAAGGCCCAACACACGGACTTATACGCACACATACACACATACACAAAAGGGCAAAGACAATTCCAACAAAGTTGAAATCATTTAATTGGTGTACATAATGCCACCAAAAGAGCGCAATATAGCCATGATGGGCTACCGTTCAGTGGGTAAGTGTATTATAAAACTTCGATCCGGTCTGACTAATAACTCCGCCTGATTGCCTGCCTGCCTTGTGGCTGTGCACAGTCTGTGGGTGCGTGTACGTTGTTGTTGTTGTTGTTGTAGTTGCTGCTGCTCTGTTGTGGTTGCTTGTAGCGTAATTGCGTAGTATTTTGACAACAGAGAGAGATACAACAACAACAACAATAAGAACATTGCAAACACATCACATTTGTACATCGTAATAAATTTCACCTGCATTCTTAGGTAAATCATCGCTCAGTATACAGTTTGTTGAAGGCCAATTTGTCGACTCATATGATCCAACAATTGAGAATAGTAAGTATAATGTTATATATACCTATATAATGTACAGAATCCACAGCTGTTTCGGGGAGTTTACCATAAACAAACATAAAGTACATAGTAAATTTGGAGGAGGAAGATGCCAATGGCGACTTTGGTTCTTTCTGCGTTCTACTTAATGATTTATCCCCAATGTGAATTTCATAATTTCATGTTATTTACAGCATTCACGAAGAGCACACGAGTGAACTCGCAGGAATACGCGGTCAAGCTGGTGGACACAGCTGGTCAGGATGAATATAGCATATTTCCGTTACAGTATAGCATGGATTTTCATGGATATGTTTTGGTCTATTCCATAACCAGTCAAAAGTCCTTTGAAGTTGTTAAAATAATCTACGACAAATTGTTGGATGTTATGGGCAAAAAATAGTAAGAACATTACAAGAAATTGGAGTTATAAACAAACTATATATTTATCCACTCTTTAGTGTACCTGTAGTGTTAGTAGGAAATAAAACGGATTTGCATCAGGAGCGGACAGTTTCCACAGATGAGGGCAAAAAGCTGGCCGAGTCCTGGCGGGCGGCATTTCTCGAAACTTCCGCCAAACAGAATGAGGTAAGAGAAGCTTACTATATATGGTATATATATAAAATTATTATGATATCATTCGTCATTGCAGTCTGTTGGCGATGTATTCCATCAATTACTGATGCTGATCGAGAACGAGAATGGCAATCCACCTAAGGAGAGTAGTTGTGTTGTATCATAAGTTGTGTGGCGCCTCGAACTGTGGCAAGTTCTGGCTGGCTAATGCAAATGGCAATACAAAACCGGTTCATTCATCTATTCTTACGTTAACACTGTTTGGTCTGAGCAAGCAGAAAGAGAATTCTACAAACTAGTAGTAATAAGTTAAAAGTGGCAACAGAACAACAAAAGTAAAAACAGAAGAAAACAACACAACTAACACTTTCTATGTAGGGATCGCATCGGTTGCTTAGCAGCGTTTAGCAACAAAAAGCAGGTTTAAGTTAGTAAACTTTTTCACAATAACAACAACAACAGTTACAAAATTCACAAGCAACAAAAAAAAATGCAATTTACATTGTCTTTAGTTTCAATTTAAATATAATTTGTAAAATGTAATCAATATTCAATTGTGTTTTTTTATTTCGGTGATGGGAAAACTCCCCTGGATGCCTTTCCCATATTTTTAAGGCCCTACCAAAGAAAATATTGAATCAAGGTCTTCAAATTATTTGTATTCGATTAAAGATAACAATTATGAGATATGATTCAGTTTCGATTTCGAAAGTATTCGCGAAGGCATTTATAATGTTAAACAGCACCTTTTAAATGCGCACTACCAACACTCTGCCATGCAGCCAAAGTCTGGGCCACAGTTTCTACGTTTTCTGTATGAAAATATTTTTTTTATAAGGAAGTCTCGCGCTTAAACTGCACAAGCTCAGCCAATTTCTTTTATTTCACCATAATTTCAAATTAATATTGAGTACGCTTTTTTCGAATTCAGCGCTGACATATTAGAGCTGTAATTGCCAACTGTTGTTTTTTGACGTTTTTCAACACTAGCTTCAAATTATGTGTAATTCCTAATGTAAGCATTTATTTAAATACTCATAACACACAGTTTTAAACAAAAATACTTGTATTTTTTGATTAACTATTTTTTCATAGTATATTTTTTTGCTACTCAATTTGATATACATTTAATGTTAAATGTTAACTACGCCTGTTCTATCGAATACACCGCCAGCATCGCAGTGTTGCATATGTTATTATTTTGACGTTGCTTAACATTGCCCATTGTTTACGTTTATCCGCGATTTTATTTGGCGCTGAAATATTCTTAAAATGGATCTTAACACGCTGTTACAAAGGGCTCAAAACCTGACCAAGGAGAGAACGAACTGTGAGCTGCCCGGCGTGGAGCGTACACTGCAACAGGTGCTGCAAGCCACCGAGGAGTTGCACAGACGCGTCACACAGACCGGCGGCAAGGAAATCCAAGCGTAAGCATGTGCAACTATTTGCAATTGTTAATAATAATGGTCTGTGCACTTGTCCAACAGTCAAATATTACTTGGCTCGAAGGGCATTGATTTACCCAAACTAAACCAGAAGCTAGCGACGCTCAGTACTGGTAAAACATTTGAGCCACTGGATGCAGCCGGAGCGGACACAGATGTCTGTACGTTTCTCAAGAACGAACGTGAAAATGCCATACAGTCCGTCATTGAGGATACCAATAAAAATGTAAAGCACCCCATGCACGTCCGTCCTCTATACAGTATAACTTTAGATGGCTACTTTTCAGATCAGCGACTCGGTGAGCAAGCTAAGGTGGGGCAACCTGATCGGCAGCTGGAACGAGTCAAAGACACGTTTATTGGATGCTTTAGTTGGGCCTTCTCAGAATTTCATCGATCTGCATCGTCTGCCCGAACAGGCAATTCTGAATCCGGAGTGCCTTCCCCTCTCCTGTCTGAGCAAAGTGGGTCAAATCTATGCACAGGAGCTGTGCGAATACAATGCGTTGGTGCTGAAGGGAGCAACGCGGCCGAATCTGGTGCAGAAGTATGCCAAGTTAGCCAGTAGCTTCGGAGATGTGCGACTAACCGAAATGTGGATGCTGCTGGCCTGTGTAACACAGGTAAATGAAGCTCCATGCCACACCGATCCCATCAAGAGTCGTCAGCAACGTCCGGAATTTGTGCTGCATGCCAAAACATATCTGGAACGCCGTTACAAGGTATACATCAGCTCACTGGTGGCCACAGCCAGTAGCACCGATAGCTATCAACTGGTGTATACCTACGTCAGCCGTTTCTTTAGCGGACAACAGACTATTGGCCTGGTGGACACCGCAGCTGGCGGCAGGCCCCTCTGGCCACTGATATACTACAGTCTGCGGTGTGGAGCTGTCGATACAGCACTTGATTTTCTACGTGAAGCTGGCGCCAGCTGTGAGGATTTTGCGCAGCTCATTGCGGATCGATATGCGGGCGTGGTCAACTCGAAGATCGAAAGCAAACTGAAGCTGCAATATGCCAACAAGATCCGCAACTCAACTGATGCCTACAAGAAGGCAGTCTACTGCATCCTGCTCGGTTGCGACACCAATGAAGTGCACGGCGAGGTGGCCAAGACCATTGATGACTTCCTATGGATCCGTCTGGCCATGCTGCGTCCCGGCGATGCTGCCGGCTATAGTCAGTTGCAGTGCCTGCTTCTCGAGAAATATGGTGAAAAGTATTTCAATGCCGCTCAACAGGCGCATCTTTACTTCCAAGCCCTGGCGCTGACTGGCCAATTCGAGGCAGCCATTGAATTCTTGGCACGCTCCGAGACCTTTCGTGTTCATGCTGTTCACATGGCCATTGCCCTCAACGAGCTGGGTCTGCTCGGTGGCGTGCGTAGCGTTTCGCAGCCACTACTCATGATCGACATATCAGATCCGACGCCATTACGTCGCCTTAATCTGGCGCGACTCATACGTCTCTATGTGCAGCGCTTCGAGGGCACAGACACGGCTGAGGCATTGCATTATTACTATACGCTACGTAATCTGCATGATCCTAGGGGAAGAAACATGTTCCTCACATGCGTCTGCGATCTGGTCGTCGAAAGCGGCGTGCTCGATACCAGCATATTCGATCTAATTTTTGGCCAGCGAAAAGCGCAAGATGACAAAGTCTCTGGGTAAGCTTAGACATGATATACGTAAAGAATTGATTCTAATCTTGTCTCCCCACAGCGGTCTGTTCCGTCAGTTTAAATGTGCAGAGTTCGATACACGTACCATGGCTGAACTGGTGGCGGATGAGCTGGTGGCACGCGGTAACTTTGAGATGGCGGTGCGTCTTTATGATATGGCGGGCAAATTCACTCTGGCACTGAAGCATATTTCCATACTGCTGGCTCAGGTGGTGCAGCAGCCATCTGTGGGAGGCACATTGCGAGCGCGGCTCAGCTTGGAAGCGGAGCGCTTCAGCAAGCGTCTAAATACACGTCAAATGGATGTGGAGCCGAAGATCTATGCCAGCTTTATATTGCTGCAGGATTTGCTAAAGTTCTTTGACAGCTATCACGATCAGAAACCAATGCTAGCACTGACGCAACTTGACCACACAGATCTCATACCGAAGAGCCTAAAAGATGTGGATGCCTGCTTGGCCAATGTGAGGCGACTAAGCGGTGAGGTCATTAAAGTGATACCCGATGTGATGGTGGCCGCAATGGATATTGCTCTAGCGCGATATAGGAAACTGAATGGCGACACCGAGCCCATTAACAACATGTTGTACCAGCAGGAGAAGGAAATGCTACGCGAGCGGGCCAAGGCTATTGCCAATATGGCCGCCACAATGCCCTATTGTCCCACAAACCAACGTCTGTTGCAGCTTGAGCTGCTGATGCACTAAAAATAAACAATAAGTTTAATGATATTTGTACTTTTATTTAATTGATTTATCTTGAGGCGCACAGCGTCGATTTCTTTTTGCATCGAGTTTCTCGCAGTTTGCACTTTAGGCAATTTATATCAATGTATTTTCCTCTAATTACTTTTCTCGTAAAAAATTCGTGACAAACCTTATCGTGGCCGTGTTTGGCATTTGGTTTATAAATGGATTTTGTAAATAAACAAATTGAACAGCTAAGTGTTGTAAAAGTATCTGTTTAGTTTTTATGAACAGCTGCTTGCCAGCTGTAATCATTTTTTATCGTTACACAGCACTTAAAAAGTGGTATTTTTGTGAAATATCGCATTCAGTCACACCACGAACTACTTTATCGATAGTTTTACTTTAACTTCTGCTTCCTCCTCGAAATGGCAATAGATTTTTGAGAAAACGCGTTAATTTTTTTACTGATTCTTATCAGAATGTTTATCATGAAATAAATCAAAGAATAAGTGCTATGCTCGGTTTGCAGTTTGTGTTATTCAACGCGTACGTTTTGCACGGCAGCAAGAAGAGGTGTTTGTTGCGAGAAAAGCAAGTGTAATTAAGAAAAGTACGTGTGTATTTTAAGTTGTCTGTCGCCGCCTATCAGTGATTCTCAAACTGTCGATAAATTTGTACACAAATTCACGCATTGCATCAACTATCGATTACCAAATACTAAACCAGAATTGAATTATAAATAGATTTAATATTTTGTTTGTTTGTTTCTCAACACAAGAATTTCAAACAATGTTTTAATCATGATTAATGTGAATAATATGTTCTAAAAATTGTGATACTCGTTGAGTTCCAGTGAAGTTAGTTGCGTGCTTCAATTTGTTGTATTTTAATAATTGCTTTTAGAAAATCAAGAAATACTTAACAAGATAGCAGCATGTTTGTTTATGTTAATCAGTGGTGTCTTATAATATATATGTATTCATGTATACATTCTATCTTAGCAATTTGATATATAAAACGAGGTAAAAAAGAAGCAAACTGTAACTCAAAACCAACTGCAGAGTGTGTGCGCCGCAATTAAACAATAGGAGACACGAGTGTAGTGTGTGCTGTCTGTGTGTGTACGTGTGTGTGTGAGTAGTGAGGTAGGGCGGGGGGCGTGCAGGGTGTATTGTCTGTGCGTTGGGCGTGGAACGCACAATTGGCAGGCGAAACATTTTTTTTGTTAGGGTCCAGCAAAGTCGGAAACATCGTCGGGCTCGGAATCCGTCGTCTCGTCGGAGTTAACGAACCACGAAATTGAGTTAAGAGCGCGGCGACTGTTGTGAAAGGTTGTTTGCATTCATGAGGATTGTGTGTTTAAGCCAACAAGTTAGCTAGTTAGTGATTAAAGTGTAATATAAGTCAAGTGCCTGTGCGAAAAAGGCATTTAATTGCCTTCCCGCTCTACTGCTCCTACTCCTTTCCATTCTGTCTATACCCTCACCCCTGCTCCTACCCTTCTCTCTCATTTCCCTCTCTGTCTCGCATACACTTTAACTAATTGTTTACATCAGTTTGCTGGAATTTTTGTGTGCGCGATTCACACACACACACAACATATGCATCGCGCGCGTGTGTGTGTGTGTGTGTTTTCAATTGGATCATTAATATTAATATGGCGGGCATCTCAGCGATTTCAGTTGTTAGTGTTTGGCGGATGGATTAACATATTAACAGATTCCACAAAATTATTATTTTCAGCTTTTCCAAAAACGCAGACGCTCAACGATGAAGTAAGCTTGCAGCAACAACAGCAACAACAACATCTGCTGGAGAGGCAGCCAGACAAGAGAGTGAGAGAGTGATAGAGAGTTGATCACGGTTCTCTCCCCTTGCCAGCCATGTCTCTGCAGCCCTCCGCTCTCCCGCAAGTAACGGGCAGTGGTGGCAGCCAGCAGCAGCAGTTGCTGCGACCACAAACTCTGCTCGCTCCCGAGCGTGAACCCGTCGAATTCAATATCAATCTAGTGGGTGCACCAGCCGAAGTGGAGCAACTGGTGGAGCAGATCAAAAGCGTGGCCGAACAGTTCTTATATCACTGGAAGAGTTTCCCCATCGGTTTGTGCACATTTAATTATTGGCATAATCATAATGATAAACATATTTCTATCTCTCTCCCCCCTTTCCATTCTTTAGTACTGCCACAACCCTTGGCCAGTGGCAGCCTGAATGTGACTGTCAGCAATGCGACGAACAGTGTCAGCGGACGCAAGAAGCGTCCCATTAATCAGAGTGACCTATTTATAGCGCCGCCATTTGACGAACTGGATGCGGTTGCCTCCGATGGCAGTGGAGAGCCGCGGCGCCTAACCAATGCACAGTTGAAGAGTTTGCGGGAAACTGGGTGAGTTGCCGAGATGTAAATCTCGCCCAGACTGGGCAGGGGGCAACAAAGGGCAAGGGGGGCTGCACCTGCTAATCGATTAAGGTCAAATTAACGCAATTCTGCCCACTGCAAGCGCTGCTGCACAGTGTTGCCAGTTTAGCCAATTTACAGCTAGAAAGGTAGTTCAAGTACAAACAAAGGGTATTAAATTGAAATTTTATAAAATGTACTGAGTATTATTAAGTTATAAACAACTTTATTGAAATCTGTTCAGTTTAAAAAACAATTCAAAGATAAGATAGAGATTTAATTGAAGGTTCTAGTATTAGCTCTGGCAACTCTGGCTTCGTTTTTCAAACAACTTTGTAAATTTAGAATACAGCTAAAAAAACCCGCAGCTTTACACTCACTTCGGTTTCAATCGCTAGGCCACAACAGCAACAACAATATTTGCAATAATAACAACAACAATCAATTCATATGTCCATTGCGCACGCACACTCAGCTGCTTTCAAGCCAAAAATAAAAATCGGGGAATAATTCAAATTTAAAGCATGTTCAAAAAGAGAAAAGCAGCCAAATTGCTTTTTCTATCAACTTTTTTATTAGTTTTGCTTACCTTAAGTTGCATGCAAGACACCAAGAAACACATTTAATCTAACTTTAAATAACCCATGGCGCACACGGCGCATACGTAACGGAGTGTCAGGAGCTAAAATATATTTGTTGTGTGAAATATGTATTTTCGTAAAGCTTGCAAAAGGATAAATATGGAAAGCCGAAGAAATTAACTTTGGAACAATTGGAAACAATACGTAAAAATGGGTAAATAAACAAAGAAAATAAGCAAAGAAACTAAAACAAAACAAAACAAACAAAAAATAGAATCGAAGTAAATGTTTTGCGTGTGTTTGCCATTGCAATCAAAATTCTTTAGTCTCAGTGTGTTTCCTTTATTTTCCAACTTATTGTACATACCAAAATCATACCATATATAGTACAAATATACATATTCTTTTTATTTTCAATTCAAACATGCATCAACTATGTGCGTGTTTCATTTTATGTCCTTTTGTTTATGTGTGTTCATAAATTAAGCTATACGAAACTCATGCATGATCGAAATTTAAAGCAAATATAAATTTTGCATGAAGATCGAAGAATCGAAGATATTTTGGAGGGTTCTTTAAGGTTTATATATTTATAATTTAACGAGGGAACCTTGAGGATCAATTGTACCTCCTGCTGAGCTTAGAACTCCTTATGCAGTCCAGTTACTCCTGTACTAAGAGATCAAAGATACTTCCCTTATGGACAATTTGCGTACATATTATAAGTACATACTCCGTTGTCTGGACTTTTAGTTATTATGTTAGTACATCTATTTATATTTTCATAAATTGTTTGCTATCAAAGTTCAATTACTAATATAGTTTATACTTTAACCCAAACAAATCAGATTTTCTTTGCTTTATTGAACCGTTTATGAGGTAAATTCTTCACACATATTTAAAGTTTAAAAAACTAGCAGATAAAACTAGTACAAAACTAAATTAGATCTAAATGAACAATTAATAAACACCTTATCACATATAAACCAATGTTATACAGAATCTGGTCCACGCTTCTGCATGCCAACAATATATCATTGATTTTTGCCTTTATCATGTATAGTACATATTAAATATATATATCATACATTAATGTGTGTCTTTTATGTTGTTGTCCTTGTCGTGTTTTCTCATTTTCAAAATTTGTGCTGACAACTCTTTGTATTTGTATTCACAGGGAATTCGATGTGCCGAGCCTGCATTTCACTGGTCAAGTGCACAAATGGCGACTGTCGCAGCTGCTGCAGAAGGGTACACTGCGTGCCCATGATTCTTTTCTAAGCGATTTGGCCTTGGCGGCACGCTTTGTGGTGGTCACCGCACGAGCACGTATCTTCTCGCACTTCTTTTCTGTGGTGCATGCAGCACAGGCGCTGCTGGATGCACTCATCAGGCTGGCGGACATGTTCATTGGAGTGCCCGCATTGCTGGCCCACAATCTGGATTATAAAATTAAGGAGGAACGCTGTCGCTTTCTAATTGCCGAGCTTGTTTGCCGTGTAAGTAATTTCTCAACAGATTCTGTTCAAAGCTAATTCCATTTGGTTTTGCAGCCTGAGTTTGAGGACTGTCTGGATGGACTCTGTTCGTATGTGCGTAAAATGTTGCGTCGTGCCACAATGGAGAAGTTTGATTTCAACAGCTGCGAGGTGACACAACCAGTGCCATATCTGTTCCTCACACCCAAGGGTCAGGAGATTGATCTGCGCCTTTTCTGTCGCGACATCATGCGCAAAGCATTGCCCATTCTCGTTGGCATTCTAGAGAGAGAGACACGTGGCTGGTTTCTGCACTTCCGAGAGCGTCTCATTGCCGAACTACGCGCCAAGAAGCTAAACGATAAAGAAATCGAGGAGGAAGTCAACGAGGCAGTGATGAAGGAATACTTGCAGCGTGTCTATAGCTCCATTATGTCTAATAACAAGCTGGCCGAACTGGGAAATGGTGTGCCGCAGCTGCTTGTCGAGCAGGCTCAGTCGGTGGTCATAATGTACAAGGCTGTCGATAAGGTGCAGCAGGATATCAAGCGTACGCGAGAGGATCACCAGAAATGTTTGTCCAACGATCACTCAGTGTTGTCGCGAGTTGCGCCTTGGCTGCGCTCCAAGCTTCGTCATGCCGAGCAGCACAAACTGTACAAGTGTGCTTGGTATGCCCACGAGGAGGCACTGAAGATGTGCACACAACACAATCTACATCAGACCGCCTACTTTCTGTCACGTGATCTTGCCTTTATGAAGGAGCGTGAACCAGTGCTGCTGAAGGAGCTGAAGAATGCCAAAACGCCGACCCGCAGCTTCCAATGGGCTTGTCGCATCTGGTCGCCACAGGCATGGATCATACGACGCAATTTTCAAGGACAATCGGATGTGATTCCCACAGTGATAAGTCAGCAGGCCACCTCAATTGTTACGCCCCGTTCGGATCCTAGTCAACCGGTCTTTCTGGTCGAAAAGGAAATGATACGCACGACGAGCACACGTTGGCCCTTCTGGCGTCTGTTGAATCTAATGCAGCGCATTTGGTGTTGGACCTGGAACATGATGTTCCTACTGGGCATACTAGTTCCCTGGTGCAGTCCCCTCGGCTTGCGTGCTCTATTCTGTGTCAAGCCTTTCATGCCCGATCTAGAGCTTTCTCAAATCAATGGCACACTGTTTCCACGTAAGACAAGCATAACGCAGACCCTGGCATCGCGTCTCATTGCGCTCTGGCGGCACATATCAAAATCACGCACGCATTTCGAAACAGAGCCGGATACGGGTAAGAGATAACAGCAAATATTGACTGCAGTTTTATATACTTACATCTAACATTGATTGCAGGATTCATTGGCAAGGGCTTGACACGTAATCTGAATCGCACATGGAACTACTTTGTCAAAGGATTTCTGGGCACGGTTGTCATTCTGTTTGCATTTCCTTTGATATGCTTGGCTACCAGTTTTCTTAGTATCGGATTGGCGTTAAGCGCTCCCCTTTGGATTCCCGTATTTGTGTTGCTGCTGCATATATATATGATACTGGTCTACGATCTTGATGCTCCCGACAACACGCGAAATCGTTATTGTATTCTACTCGAGGCACTTGTCTGGAAGTTTCTTATACTGGGCCTGTTGCAGCCGCTGGCGGCAATTGTGGTGGCCACGCTATTCTGTCCACTGGCAGCAGGAATTGTCCTGATAGGTAGATATATCTAAATGAGTTGCTATATAAATCATTGATCTCATTATCTATAAATTTATTGCAGTTGGCGTTGTGCGTTACACATTTCGACTGCTTTGGGATTCGCTCACTTTTCATTTGTTCATCAAGAAATGTGGTCGGATTCCGGCTTCAGACAGTATTGCGGTTAAGCGTATTGCAGGACCCGGCTTGGCACTGGATTACTATTTCATTATACGTCCGGAACAGGCATTGGCAGCACTTGAGGCTAAAATGGAATTGGATGAGCTGCAGGCTTATCAACATGCTACAGAACGAGTTGTATTACAGCCGCAACAGGATTTCCTGCAGTTTGTCGAGGCCTGTTTCGGCCCGTTTTCGGCGCAGCTATCGAAAACGGGCCCATACTTGGCGCTGGATCGTGAGGCACAGGATTTGATGAGCACACTCCACGAGAAGCTAGAGAAACGGCGAAGGGAGCTGCAAACGACTCTTACCACGCAGGTCAAGTCTCGCATTAAGCTGAATACCAAAGAATTAAAGGTGCGATATATTATTTTGTATTTTTATTATACTGAACTACTCCACTAACCTATTTTTCATCTTAATCTATATAGATTGCTATACAATTGGCCGCCCATTTACTCGAGAAATACTATCCGTCTCATGTCATCGGAAGACTGTCCATAAGTGAGGAAGAATTCTGGGATAACAAGGTAAGGAAAACAAGAAATATACGAAGATTTATATTATATTTATGTGTGTTTATGATTTACAGGGTCTCTCGGTCAACGATTGGCCAGGCCTGGCCGGTCTCATCTATACGGAAATATTTAGTTTAGATTTTCTAACGCCATTGACTGAAAATGATACGCATTTTAAGCTAGAACCACATGCCTCACTGGATTTAATACGCTACACAGAGATGGTAAAGAATGCCAACGATGTGATAGGTTCGAAGGGGCTGGACCTATTGGGTAATGTATATGCACCGCGTGGCAATGTCCAGGTGCATTTACCATTCCTCGAGGTGACTGCATTCAACCCGAGATCACGGATTACGTTAACCTTCCGCAAGCCTGAAAAACGGTATGTGATCTGTTTGAGTTCTTACGTTCATCTCGTAACTCTTATTCTTTTCATACGTTTTAGTGACATGTCTGTGGGCTTGACAACACCACGAGTTCGCGCCCATCGTGCACAACCAAAAGCCGTACAAGATACGAAAAAACCCTGGCGTCCATGGAAACAGAATTGCGGAGAACGTAGCGTAACGGAGAAGCTTCTCATACCGTTGCCAGTGCCGCATCCCGTGCATATTGCCATTGCGATTTACAATCGTGATACGGAGCAGCCGATACCGCTGGACTCGGAGCTTGTGTGGGAGATACTCAAATCGATTGAGGACTGTCAAGGCGGCGATGCAATGGTGCGTTTGCAATTAGTTGCTCTTAATTATTTATCAATTAATTAATCGGTCATTTAAATTATATTCCATAAAGGCTGTTCACTCGGTTGCACGATACCATGGAGCGGTCATGGAGTCCAGCAATGATTCGTTGGCCAGCAGCAGCAGCATTGGAAGCACTCGAGAGTCAGGCTCGGGTTCGGTATCAGGATCTGCACTGGGCAATGGCACAGAAACTTTGCCTTGTGGCAATCGCGAGGTGCGTATTAATACTTCTTATTAATTTATTTAATTTATTATGTTAATATCAAACTTAATTCTGCTGCAGGTTTGCACACAGGTCAAAGTAGATGCAGAGCCTGCACCCAGTGCCTCTGGCTTTCACTGGACCCTCAGCAATTGGGGAGCTGCGCAGACTGCAAGACGACGCACTAACTCGAATGTGCGCGTCGATTTGGCCAGTCCCGAGGATATATCACTGGATACGGATAGCTCACGTGCTGTGTTTAACAACGCCTATGGCACCACAGTCTAAAGGGTTCACGCTGGTTTGGGCACACAACATACATATACATCTATATATACCTTTATATATAATATAGAGATACAAAGGAAACGACCATCTGCGTGGGCTTATCTCAGCTTCTGACATGCATTTCTTCAACAACAACAACAACATTCAAATGATTCGCATTATCCAGTTATGCTTTTGTAAATGAGACGCATAGTGACAGCATTTTGTGAGTCAATAGCTTTAATTGATTCTCTTTCGATCGATCGAGCATTAGCCGATTTTGTTTGGCAACAAAACTCAAAGCATGCAGTTAAAGTGTAGTATGAACAAATTTATTCATATACATACATATATATATCTACATATATTTACATATATACGCGTAAATGAGTTGTTAGTATACATACTTATACATACATTTATATACATATATACAAACACATACACTCACACAAATCTGAAAAGCAAACCACATAATTCTAGTCGCAAACTAATTTTATGCAGCTATTTAACTCGGATTCTTATTAAAAAGAACATGTTAGGAGTACTAAACAAAACAGCTTCAGCTCGAAAGGCTTTTTTAAAGGAATTAATAACAGTTTTAGTTCAAATAAAAAAACAAACAATGCGCTGTGCCCCATCAGCCTAGTTCCATCGGTTTTCGATTTCGCAAAATTGGAACAAAGATACTACTATTGCTTATAGCTAAGAAATTGTAGGTAAAACAAATAGTAGTAGCTTTATTTCATTCCACTTTTTCTTTGAACTATTTTCTATATTGAAAAGTATTTTTTTTATTTTTCAAAATCTTTGCAACTCTGTAGACTCATACTGAAAGCCTTTGTTTCATAATTGATAAATGGTTTCAAAGATAGGTTTATCGCAAAATTTAGTAAAAGATGATAATGAACCAACAATTAGATGGAGAAAATGAATATATAACTTTGAAATTGAATGCATTTTTGGAGTATTTATTCGAATGAACAGTTAAAACGGTATCCATATTAGTAGTGATGTTGTTTCAAACATATTGTGTTCCTATTTTTTCGAACGTAACTGGCTTTACATGATAGGAATAGGAATATTGTATTCTCCTGCCTCAAACGGTTGTGTGTCGACATTATCATTACTCAAAAGTCAGTTCAAATAGAAGTATTTCATATTCCGGAAAGTTGCTTCGTTAGACAGAGATCAGATTGCAAATATTCTGAAAATTGTAAGCATTTAAGCTACATTCACAAAACACCAAGTACGATGTTTATATTTGAATATCATCAAAGTTGATGAGACAATTGCAAAATACCTTCTCAAAATATTAGAAAAATAGGCATTTTTTAACGATCGAAATACTTATCTTTGTTCTCTTTAAGTGATTTTAAATTTTGACCGATGGAAATGAATTTTGGCACACTGTGCAATGGCCATGAGATTTTCTTTGTACCTAAAAAATACAAGAACCTAATTTTAACAAGAAAAATAAATAATACATTTTTATTATAGATGCCACGAATTGTACTATGAGAAGTTAATGAAATATTGTTAATTAATATTAAATATGGTAAACAAAAAACTAATTTATACACACTTATATCTACACGCATTGTATGATTGCAGTGTTTTTAATACTACTACTACAACTACTATTACAACAATTCCTTCTCTTTCTCTTCCAAAAACACACATATGCAAACGTATATAATAGTACTAACCAATAACCAAATGAATTAATGTACAACAGCAGAAAAGCAAAAGGCAGTAAAATGTAAAATTAAATAAGTAACTTTTCACATTTATAAATATAGCAAAAGATTATGAATACTGATTGTTAAAAATCCTCCAAGTATCTGCCGCTTTCCAACTCAATTCTGTATTACCACAATTCCATCCTTCCCCTCTACATGCCCTCCAAGTATTTGCTAAAACGATTCTAATTATGTTAACTGCCACAGAACTTATAGTATTATTTTAAATTTTGTACTCTGACTCCGTGCACCATTCACAGAAACTACTCATCATCATCTTCATATTTTCAATAGCTTCCAGTGTTATTTTTAGATTGGCTAAATGATTTTATACTTTTATACAGGCCTGCTAAAAGTTCAAAGAAAACTGAAAACACTTTAAAGAAATTATCTCAATTGGTTTTCATTGAACTTTGAGCGAACGGCCAATGAATATGATTTTAAGCAAGAGCAAATCGAATGAAATCTTTACAATTATATATATACATATATGCATACAAATATACAACCATATGTAGTTATACAATTTAAAACATACTGATTGAAACAAAAAACCGATAATCTCAAGAGCGTATTGAACAATTTTATGAAAATGAATCGTAGTTTAAATAATATGTAATAAAAAATGTTGGATAAAAATAAAAATTTGTTTTCTTTCTCAGGGGTAGGTTAAAATGGGTTGATTAATCAAAACAATTTTTTGATATTGAATTCATTTATTAAAATAGCTTAAGTATAGAACAGATTCACTTAGGATATTAATTAAATGTTAGCTTACAATAAAATTAACCAACAAAACTCGTATCGAGTACAGGGTAAACAATTCGAAAATTTGAATATATAAGGGAACGTAAAATCACAAAGAATTAATTAGGGTTGGATTGCAAATTTACTACTGTATACTTTTCTATAACAATTAATAATCGATAAGTAACATAAA
Organism: Zaprionus africanus; assembly: GCA_018151435.1. Taxonomy (NCBI): domain Eukaryota; kingdom Metazoa; phylum Arthropoda; class Insecta; order Diptera; family Drosophilidae; genus Zaprionus; species Zaprionus africanus. Next base: position 3,883,004 of record JAECXB010002309.1, on the reverse strand, counting down.
ACAGCGCAGATGAACAATTAAGTAAATGTTTTCGAGCCGCCTTGCGACATATGTATGTAGTATATACGGTATATCTAACAGCGGTAGTAACAGGGTGTAAAGTGTATATGGATATAGAGATATATAACATATAGATAGATTGGTTGTGGTGTGAAAACAACAACTTGTCTAAATTGTGAAAGTGCGGATCAAGAAATCCACTAAATAACAGTTTAACAGCCCTAAGTTCTCTGAGTGAGTTATTACTATGTATAGTATGTATAGAATGAAGGTTACACGGTTCTTGCTATCATCTGGAAATGGTCAAGTCTTAAGAGAGAGAAATTGTTGTTTGTTGGCATTCAAATCTTATATAGTAGTACTACTACACAATTAAGGCTCTTTCGAAATTGATAATATAATTCACTTCTATTTAGTAATATTGCGGAGCAGTGAAAGCTCTTGTTTTGAGTAAAAAGGTATATGGAAAACAAACGGAATCCTTTCGAGAGACTGTCTTCTGAGATTTCAAGAAGTTACAGTTGGAAATAGTGCCAATACTATTTAGTTAACATCTATGTAGTGCATGCTCTACACAAGGGAATGTTTTGTAATTCAATCCTTTCGTCTCTCTACCCTTCTAAGTAGGTGCCTTGGCTCTATCCTTAGTTTTTTGCGGCTCATTGAAATGCCAACAGATTGTTAGACGTCGTGTTGAGCAGGCCAAGTCGCTGCTTCTGCTTGCGCTGCTCCGTCATGTGATCCTTGAGCTCATGCAGCTGTGTCGACAGATTCTTGATGAGTAGCTGCGTCTCCAGCAGCTGTGTCTGCATGCTGCGCAACTCGATCTGCTCTCCATCGGCATCCACTGCGGCCAGCGACATGGCACGCAGGCGTGGAAACCATTCTAATATCCCCGCTTTAACCATTGCATAGACATAGCTCTCGGGTCCGGTAAACTCGGTCGGATCCTTGACCTTGACTAGCACAATGAAGTACAGATAATGCCACATATTGTGCTCGCTCTTGATGTGCTCTTCGAAGCTAACCGTTTTGTTGTCGAAGGCCGATCGATTCAAAGAACAAATGAAACAGGTTGTCTTCAGTATGGCCTCCTTTTGCTGTTTCTCTGATCTCAGATCAGCGAATGTGTCAATGATGACGCCAAATATTAAGTTAAGCACAATAATAATGACAATGAAGAAGAAGAGTAGATCGTAGATGACTCGCGCCACAAAGAGACCCTCCTGTAGGTGTAGAAAAATTCGAAATGAGTAATCTCTTGAATTAGCAATACTCAGTGTAGATTACCTTGCTTGAGGGTGCTCGAAGTATGTCACCAATGCCACCTCCATTGCGTAGTCCCTGATTCAGAGTTGTCACAATGCACATGACCAGCGAGTCACACGAACGTTCCTTGGCTTCACCACCACCACCGCCGTTGCCATTGCCAGGATTGGCTGCAACCAGTTGGGCAGGATTCACATTGCAGCTGCCTAGCTCGTCTGGCTTGGCACATGTCTCCTCTGTCGTTGTGGGCACCGATAGTGTTACAGTCTCCGGCTCCTCGAAATCCACAGACACCAGGAAGTCATCCTTGAAGAACATGTAACCAATGATGGAGAAGAGATAAACCAATATCAATGCCAAAACGGCGGTCAAAACAATCGAACGTCCGTTACGAGTCACAGAGCGAATCACATTGACTAAAGTCTCCTCGCGATAGACCACATCAAAGAGCTATAAGATGGAAGATAAGATCAGATTAGATTGCATACGATATTTATGAATATATCGAATGGACTTACCAAAAGCGAATAGAAAAATGGATGAAAGATCAGTCCACAAAAACAAAATGCTATATAAATGCAATGGTAGAGCAACTGGAAGTCGGTAATGATCTTAAGGAAGTGCTTCTCCAGCGTACCCTTATTCCCCATTATGCTCACGATGTGAACGCTCTTCAGTGTAACCTGCGGAACAATGCGAGAGAGATATAGAAGAACCTTTTGTGGTACTTGGGAGTCCTCCACTCACCGTTACGACCCCAAGTAGACACAGGGTCGACTCTGGCCCAAGCAGAAAGATGAAACGAAGTATTACCGAGCCGATGAATGTGCGTATGCCCGATTCGCGGGGCAGCGTTATAACAATTACCAAAGAGAATATCAGTATGGCCCAGAACAGTAGCGAAATGTGCGAACTGAGCTCTGAAAAGCAGAGGAAATTAATATGGATATGCAATTAGATATAGATATAGAAGATATATATTCTTTTCCATACCTGGCACAGTATTATCGAAGGGATAAAAGAAGGCCACAATCATGTTGATGACCACAACGCAGTTAAAGAGTATGCTGCTCCACAGTGACATGTAGCTGCTAATCCAGAAGAGCAGAGGCTGACCTGGGGAAACACAATGCACGTTATACAACACTTGTCAATTTTGATGTAAAAGGAACTTACTTCGCAGTTTCTTCTGCCACTTCATTTCGTTAAACATCTCCTCGGCCTTGTCAAAGAAATCCGCTACCTTGGAGCCCTGATCATCTCGTTCCGCGGTGTTTAGTATTTTGATTTTAGTATCTGTTGTCAGGTACTCGCATATTTCAGGTATCGGGAATACAATTTGCTCCAGTGTGCGATCGTTGCGTACAATCTGTAAAAGAAAGTCATAGAATGTTAATTCAATAAAGCAACTCTGCTACACTTAACAGCTGTTATTTAACAGAGAAGCAGAACGTACCTCAATTTGTGCCGTGTGCGTTGCATAGTACATGAGTGCCTGACTCGTTTTGGCATCAAAGCTAGCCGATTGAGGATCTTCGGATGCCTTAAGCAATGCGGCCAGTTCCTTGTTGTGCTGTGCCAACTGATGGCAGAGTATATAGATGTTATGTCCGACCTCTCGCGGACTCACAGTTGCATCATCATCATCCGTCGCGGCACTGGGATCATCAACATCGTCCTGTTCGTCGATAAGCTCCTCCTGGTGATAGGCCTTGCAGGCGACCTCGACCAATTGCTTGGGGTTCATGTTGTAGAGTATCCTCTCCGCATTCTCGCTATCGCCACGACTCTCCATGATGGCCAGCAACAGTTTGGAGGCGTTGTTCTTCAACTCTAGCACTAGATCCATGCGATTCTCGCCCAGCGGATTGATGTTGTTCAATATCAAAGCGGTTATTATGTCCAAACCATTGGATTCGTGCGTTGCAATGCAGTTCTGGTTCTCATGACACGGTCCTTGGCAGTACTCGGTAAGAGTCTCCAGCGTCTGATTGATCAGGGCCACATTGTGCTCGTTGATGTATAGACCGAGCAGACCCAGGCCGCCTGTGGTGGAACCACAGATGCAATCTAGGAACATGAGAGTCTCCGACACGAGATTGTTGTTCGTCTTGTTGTTCTGATTACGCAACAAATTCTGCAGATCGGGATTGTGATTCTCGCAGAGCAGTTGAAGGAACCGCAAGATGGGCTGCATGACAAGCACTTTGTTTGACAGCTGATTGCGCTGCTCCTTGGTGTCACGATGCTTCTCCAGCTTCTCAGCAAGTATATCCTCTAGCGGACTGTTCACACTGACCGCCGAGCTATCCTCGCCGGAGTGTATATTCCTGGCATTGCCATAGGCACGTGCCGTGGCCAGGCCAGCGTTGTGCAACTCCCGCTTGAGTTCATCGGTAATGACGACTCCGTTGCTCTTCAGCCCATGCTTACGCGTGATCTTGTCCAGCTCCAGATTCCCATCCTGCTTGTGCTCATGCGCCTTGGCTGCAATATCTGTTGTGTTTACCGACACCGTCGACTTGATCTCCTGCTGGGCATCCTTCATCTTCTCGAAGAACACCTTGAAGAAGGCCTGATTTAGATCATCGCTGAGAAACTTTTGGAACATGCCCTTCTGTATGATCGGATTGCCGCCCTCGAGCAGCGCTATGCCTAGCTCCACGGCCTCCACAAAGATGTTGGGTGAATGCACCGACTTGATGACCAGTTCCACAACCAAATCGGAGGCACCCTCGCGATCCAAGTGATTCTGCATCTCGTGCAGTGTCTTGTCTGCACGTGCCAAGTACTTGGCCCCTGGTCCATGGGTCACAAGATGCAGCTGCTTGGCTGGATCGGAAGTGCCCGCAGCAGCAGAGCCCGATGCAGATGCCGACGCAGCAGCCGCAGCAGCAGCAGCGGCTGCAGCAACAGCAGCAGCCGCCGCAGCTGCGCCAGGTAGTTGTGGTGTGTGATCCTCCTCGAGCTTGGGTGTACTCTTGCGCTGGAAATAGCGCAGCAGGAGAGTCTGACGCAGTGCATCACCCTTTTCGCCATAGTTCACATCGATGGCCATCATCTCACGCAGTGTGCGCAACACCTTGACGCACATACGCTCCTCCTTCTCCTCGAGCAGCTTCTCGGTGTGCTTGATCAGTTTGCGGATGAAGCCGCCGCTTTCGCAGCGTTTGCGTGCCTCAGTGCCAGGGGGAAAGAGCAACTCGGAACGATAAAGTATATCGACGAGCAGCGAGAGCTCTGCCTCCACAACTGGCTTCAACTGATCCTCCAGCAGCGACACAATGTCTTGCAATCCCTCGATGATCGATCGATCCCAGCGCATCAGATTCGCCGACTGCTGTGTCTCGTATTTGGGCTGCTTGGACGCGAGCAGCCATTTGGTGGTCTGACGCGTCAACATTGCCGTCTTGCTGGACATATTGGCCACCTGCTGTTCCAGTTCCAGCGGCAGCACAATGCTGCGCATCTTCGCCGACTCGGTGAGGGTTCGGATACAGTTCTCCACATTGAAGCGATCGGCAAGCGAGAGCCACTTGCACTGGGTGAGACGATAAGCAGCCTGGAGAAGCTGCACAAAGATCACCTGACGCGACTGCACTATGGTGCTCTGATCGGAGAAGGGGCTGGAGAAGAAGCTGCTCAGTAGATTGGTGACACCATTCAGGACATAAGCCAACAGAGTCTTGTTGCTTGGTGCCGATGTATTCGATATCAAGAGATTAAGATCGACCAGGAAACTCTTCTCAAACAGACTCCACATATGTCCCGATGCATAGATCTCCTTCATCTCGACCTCGGTGTCGATGTAGCAATGATTGAGGAAATCCACGTATGCCTCCTTTACCTCGGGCAAGCAGAGTGGATGGCAAATGATGGTCACAATGTCGTCCAGCGACAGTAGATTGTTGCATTTGATCTCCGTGTAGACATTCTTGCCCATGGTGCAGCAGGCGAGCAGCTTCACCAGCTCCACATGGTACTTCAATGGGCTGTCGTCGGGAAGGGTTTTGCGCCGCTGCTGCTGCTGTTGCATCATCTGTACAAAATGATGAAACGATGTCTTGTCGTTGTAGAAAACCAACACATCCTCGCCAGCGTTGATCAGCTCCTGCATTACCATGTCCTGGCACTTGCGAATGAATTGATTCTCTGCCTTCACGATGGTTTGTAGAAATTGCAGATATGCCACATGGCGGCCATGGATCTCGATGCAGTGTACAAAGTGCTGCACCACCTTGTCGGTAACCTCGTTGCACAGTGCCAAGTTGTCCTTGAAGATCGCGCAAACAGTCTTGGCCTCAAGGATCTGTGAGGGGTAATCACGTTTCATATAGAATGGAACATCTCTTTATTGGTTGCTTATACTTACACCTGGATTCAGGAACAGATCGAGATGATTGTGCAGCAGCACCTGATTCTGCTGATTGCCCAGACAAAAGTTCTGCAGAAATTCGTGAGCCAGACACATCAACTCCTTCATCAGCACATCGTCCTTCTCGTCATAAGGATTCTGCAGCAGATCCAATACGACAGTATGCACACCCACATTTCGCAGCAGACGCTGTTCGTGTTTGCGTGGCTTCACAATGGGACCTGAAAGGGGAGAATGGAAAGCACTCGGTTAAATTTTTTCTATAAATAGACCTATGTATAACCTAATTAGAAGGTAAGAAGATCTAAATATGAACCAAATAGCCCTAAAAAAACATAACTAGAACCTAAATACACCTAAAAAGATATTAAATTTAACCAAAATAGACCAATGTTAAGTAGAACTTAAATAAAACATAAATAGACCTAAGTAGAACGTAAAGAGAACCTAAATATAACCTTAATTAGCCTAAGTAGGAAAATAAGACTAAATCGACCTAGACCTCAAAAGGACCCAAATAGATTAAAGAGGACTTTAATAGACATCAATTGGAACTAATTAAACCTAAATAAAGCCTAAATAGACTTAAATAGACCTAAATTAGAACTAAATAGACCAAAATAGAAGCTAAGAAGAAAAATATAAAAAAATAGCCCTAAATAGACCTAAATTGGAACTAAATAGAACCCAAATATACCTAAATAGATAATAAATTGACCTAAATAGACCTATGTTAAGTAGAACCTAAATAAAAACTTAATAGACCTAAGAAAAACGTGAGATAGAACCTAAATATAACCTTAATAAACTTAAATAGGAAAATAAGCCTAGATCCATATTTAACCCAAATAGGACTCAAATAGACCTAAATATATATTAAAATATGACCTTAATTGAGCTAAGTTGGAACTAAATAAACCTAAATAGACCAAAATTGGACCTAAATAAAATTCAAATAGACCTCAACAGACTAAGATTGCACCTAAATAGACCTAAAGCTCCTTCTCTACTCACCTGCGGTCACACAGAACTTGTTCATTCTGATGAGTATCTCCTTGACCTTTTGATATTCGCTGCGCTGCTCTGGCGATAACGTTGCATCGTACTCCAAATTGTCTGCTCCAGCAGCCGCTTCACTTGCTCCCAGCTCGTCCGTTGCTTTCGCCTTATAAACCCACAGCTCGGATTTCTCTACACTCTGCCGCAGTATATCCAAATCGGATTTGATCTGTTTGTACGACTCAACATCGCTGTCCGACACCAGCAGTTGCACCTAGAAGAGAGAGATCGAGAGAGAGACAAGGAGAGAGGAGGAAGAGCGGCACATTAGTCGATCACAATTCGGTGTGGTGCAAGTTCCACAAATGAAATACATACAAAATCAAAATATCTTTCAGTACGATATGCGGTATACGTCCACTTTAGTGTTAGTTGTGTGTGTTAGTGTATTAGTTGTGGGTCGCATACGATATATGAGAGAGAGATCGAGAGAGATGGCAGTTGAGTGTTGAGTAGCGTTTTATTGTTAGTGTTAATAACACATATCTCCGCAGAGGGAGAAACACAAGCGAGCGTGGCATGCAAACACAAGAGAGTTGAAGATAAATTAGAAAGCGAAAAGAAAGCAAGAGTGCGACATCAACATCGGAGAACCGATATTTAGAGATACCCATGCAAAGGATGTGCTACACTTATCTACACTAGTATTAATCAGCTTTTGAGAATTTACTGATCTGATCACAGAAACTATTAATTCATTAAATTATAAAAAGCCTTGGAGAAGAAACAACTATAGATGCTCATTAGGTTATAGAAAAAATTGTCATCTGATCCCTAATGAAAAAAAAAAAAAAAAACTGATCTGAGCATACTTTGCAGACTATTATAACTTAAAGCCCAGACGAACAGAAAGATTAAAACTTATCTAAATTTGTTAAATATTGAAACTCTTTTTCTAAGTGCTACTATACACCGACATGGAACTACCTTCTTGCCTTGGGTATTCGTATGACTACTAGGGGAGTAACTACTATATATTCTATATATCCTACCTGCCGAAAGGCCTGCAGCACTTCCTGGCGCTGACTGAAATGGCGAAAGAGTAGATGCAGTGCTCCAGATACGAGCGGCGCATAGTCGTGCATGATGAGGTGCAACAGGACCCGCAAGAATGTGCGTCCACCTTGACCATCCAGATCCAAATTGGCCGCATCGCTGCGCTCACAATCGAAGATACCCTCAGCCTGCACACCAATCGATTCCAGATCGATGTTCTTCTGGCGTGCAGCCGCTGCTGCTGCAGCTGCCGCCGCTGCAGCCATGGCAGCCTCGGCGGCGGCTATTTGCTCAGCATCAGAGGTGCCAGCACTACCAGGTGGCGTCGGCTGTGGCGCTTGTTGCTGTTGCTGTGACAGTTCTGCCGCGGTAGGTGTTGTCTGAGTCTGAGCAATCACCTCGGACTCATCGAATTCGCGCTTAAAGATCGACAGCAAACAGCTGATTCTGTAGTCCAGACGCACATCCAGTATAAACTGTAAAATTTCAATGATCTTCAGCTTGGTGTCCATGACCAGTGGATACTCCTTCATTAGCTGCGACACAGATTTGCGCTGCTGCAATGCAATCGAAGGTGCTGCAATTGCCTGACCCACAGAGCCCAGAGCCAATGAGGTCATCACGGTGCTCATGTCACCAATCGATCGCAGCACGCCACCCTCAGCTGGAAGAGAGATCGAAATTGAATTATTTAAGTTAGTGAAAGGGGATAGGGTACCTCGAGGCTTACCATCGCTGTTGGCCTCCTCTTCGACAGCTTGTCATTGGGAGAGGAGCAGAGAAACTAACTAAGCTTACGAATCTAAGGGAGTGACTTAAACTCCAATGGTACTCACAATCAATATCCGTGTTGACATAGGAACCTCCAGTTGTTGTCTCCGAAACACAATCCAGTATGGACAGCAGGGTCTTGGTCAGGCGCAGCAGATCACTGAAGCTATAGAAACCAAAGTATATCAAGTCTCTGGCCAGTTTGACCACCTGCAGAAAGCAAAAGTGTTAACAGCTAAACCTTATTTGGCAATTTGAATCAGTTAACTCACCTCAAAGGTCAACTTATTCTGCTCCTGATCCGTGAATAACCATACCTTGGTGGCCACATTGCACAGGTAGTTCTCCACAAAGGCAATGGTAGTGTTAAACTTGGCACGGCAAGCCTGCTTATTCTGATCCGGCTGCTGGTTCTTGCCATCGTAGCTGCCGGGAAAATAAACACAATTGAGAAGAGCTACAAAGAATCAGTGCTTATTCTTCTACTCACTCCATTATGGACATCTTGGAGGGTATTTCACTCCAGAGTCGGGCATATTTAACGGGCGTAACCGGTTCCTGTGGATCACGATCCACGTGCATGTGCAGCATCAGGCGACAGAAGGATGCACGCAGCTCGTACGGCATCGTCTCGTCCGACATGCACTTCAATATCAGATCAATGTCCAGCTGCGGGGAGAGTCGATTCAGGGCCAAGTACTGTCGATTCAGGCACATGTTCGAGAACAAATTCAACTGATGGCGATAGTAGTTCAATATGGCTGCCTCCATTTCACAGCCATCAGCTGCACAGTTGGCCAGATCAGCCATGGAGCGGGAGGTCTAAAAAGGGAAACTGCATTAGCTAAGTGAAGAAGACTTTCCTCAACGATCATCCTTACCGGTTGTCCCTTCCACTGCAAGTGTATCTCATATTTCTCGCCCACCACAGCAGCAGCTTCCTCATCGTTAAGACTCGCACTATCCCAGGTGGTTGTAGTGGAAGTGGATTGCACATCAGAGCGATCCTCATCATCGCCAGCGACCTCAGTGAGCGTAGAGAGACACACATCCTCCGTGGTGCCCTTGTAGCAGCGCACAGCAGTACCGCCCCGCAGAGCCTTCACCTGTGTATCGATCAATATGTCCACGTTCTTGTCGCTCAACACACTCTTGCAGATCAGCTCCTGCGTGACTGCAATGGCCTTGCGATTCGAGACACACAAATCGGATAGATAGTCCAGGAATCGTGAGTCCCAGTTGTGCATGTTCTTGCGCACAAGACCCACAAAGGTTTCGATCTCCGCCGCTGTGATGTGCTTCTCCAACAGTTTGCGATTGTTGTGCAACAGTGCCGTGATGGTATCCTCGGCTAGGATGTCGTAGCCGATCTGTTTCTGCATGAGACCAAAGTGCTTGGCAATGTATTCCTGGTTCTTGCGATAGTCCTGCTGCGACAGACGTAAGATGCGATAGCACAGCCTAAAGATATTTTTGTAGGGCGCGTTCTTTGGATCGCTTAGCTCGTCCAGCCGCAAGAAGGGTCCATCACCGGCGGTGTTTTCCTGGAAGGGACCCTGCAGTATCTTAAACAGTTGCTTCAATATATACTGTTCGCGCAGCAGCTTCTGGCGATCGCGTATGGGATTCTTTATGGTAAACTCCAGTGCCTTTGTCTTGTTCTGTTCGTTCTCCATGCCCGCAATGAAGTACACAATATCCTGTAGCAGTGAGATGAGCGCACGTCGCTCATTGATCGAGATGCTGCCGTTGTCCAGCTTACTGGTCACCATGGCCAACACCTTGCATGCATCGTTGGCAAAGTCCAGATCACGCACTTCCACAGGCGAAACAGGAATGAGTGCGAACGCCTCTTTGTCCTCCTTGATGGGAGAGCAGCAAACTTTTGACATCACCGGTTTATCGTCATCGGCATCGATGGGAATGGATGTGGCATGCACCCAGGTGTTGGAGCATATGTGCTGTAGTCGTACGTAACTTGACTGAGGCACCAGACTATCCGGCCTGGCCATGGTCGTGGCATCCAGCACAAACACCGATGCAATGTCCGCTGAATATGGCACTGAGACCAGACGATATTGCTTGCCCTTTAGGCCTTTGTCTGGCAAAGAAGATTAAGAAGATTAGTTCGTATAAAAAACTTCATCAATGCACACTCACCATTCATAGTGGAGTTCATGGTGGAACCGTGTCCAGAGTCCTTGCTGCTGTCACCCAGCAGTGACTCATGTACACTTGATGCAATCGAGCCCGCCGTCGCCGCATCGGGCTCAGTTTCGGCCGCTAGGTAGTGCCCCGTTGCCAGATGCTTGAAGCGATACAGTGAGTTCCAATCGCCGGCACCACCGCGACACGAATCATGCTGCACCACCTCAATCTCCCAGAGCGCTTTGCTGCTCGTGGCAGCTGTTGCACTTGTGCGTCCTGTGGTCCTTAGAAAGACATGGTATTGCTTCTTGTACTCGTCCATTGTGAGGAACTTCTCTTGTTCGGCATGAAAGAGACGGACCACATCGCCACCCTTGAGTATGTGCTCCTGATTCTCCTTGTGCTCCATAAACAATGAGATTTTCCACGATGTGGATGAGTTGAGTACGTTCACCTCCTTGCAGCCAGGATTATCGGGCAGTTCATAATTGGCGGCCACATGCAAGTTCTGTTGATCAGCATTCACCGGACTCAGTATGACCTTATCGCCAACCACAACATAATCCCCAATGGAGCGTAACTTGTAGAATGGCTTGATGTAGAACCAGGAGCCCTCGTTGCCGTTTGCATCCAAATACACTCGCATCGCGTTCTTCTCCAGCAATGATGGCAATCGCTTGTTCACCGTCAGATACTTGTTCGACTTCAGGTGAAGCAATTGCACCACCGCACGTCCGTACTGTATGAAGGTGCCCAGCAACTTCTTGTTTTCGGTTTCGTTCTGCTTCTTCTCGATCTCTGCAGCATGCTAGAATTTATAATAAGGTTAGTTCTGTGTTTAATCGAGAGTCTGTAGTGGCTCACATGCAAACGCTTCAGCAGATTCGGATCTGTATTCGAGCCGGCCGATTGCTTTGCGGCCTTCCAGAATTGCTTTTGCGCAGAGTATCGATTCATGGGACATATTTTGATCAGGCAATCTGTGGAATAGTTCATTTAATTAGCCGCGATTCGATTGATAACAAGGAGTGGCTCGACTTACCCCTGAACTTCTTGGGCGGACATGTTAAGTCTCCAGCCTCGGGGCAGACAACAGTTCGATCATCGACAAGACTGTGAGAAAATATAAAAAAATTGATATAGGTAACAGTTTACTTCATTGTTTATATAGTATAGTATAATATATAGTATAGTTTACTTTATTGTCCCTCGAACAGTTTAAGGTAGATGCTATCTTGTTTTAAATACACTGAATCCCCTTAGCTTAGCTATAACTCTTGTTTACAATACACTGAATCGTCTCGGCATATTATGCTGTTCAAGAATATATAAGTATATCAGGAGTATATAACAATATATTATTAAAATCCACCTATTTTGCAGTATATGCATTCTAACTTATTTCTCTTAATCGGTTTGGCACACTATATTATTCAAGAATATATAACATTATAAACCCTACAACATGACTTTCAGGAATATAAAACGATATATGTATATCTACATTAGTGTGTATATTTAACTAAAGGCAACACGGTTTTCTTAGTACTCCTTTCTCTTAATCGGTTCAACACAATATACTGTTCAAGAATATATAAAATTATATACCCTACAGCATGCTTATCAGAAATATATAACGATATATATAAAAGTGTGCATATTTAACTAAAGACAACCCGATTTTCAGTATATGCCTTTTTATTTCTTTCTCTCAATCGGTTGGGAACATTATATTGTTTAAGAATATATAATATTATATACCGTAAGCATGCTTATCGGAAATATATAACGATATATATAATAGTGTGCATGTTTAACACGATTTTCTTATTACTCCTTTCTCTCAATCGGTTCATCATACATACTGTTCAAGAATATATAACATTATACACCCTACAATAAAGTATATTTAAGGAGTATTCTTAAAAAGGTCCTAAAAGAGGTTCCCAACAAGAAATTGCCCCTTCAAGAGCCTCACGCCTTCAGGCCTTCATGCAACAGTTGGCAACGTGCTTAGGGTTCTTCAATTAAGATGTCACACGGTGCAAGTGCATTTGAATAGGCACAACTGTGAGTATGAGTACTCCACAAGAGTGTGACGAATGGTACTCACCCGAGTGTGCTCAAGAAACCGCATACGCTGCCCTCCGCATAGAGCGAAACAATGTCGCCCAAGTGGAGGAAGCTTGCCGAGCCAATTATATTGTCGCCCATCCTGCGGCGAGGGGGTTTAGGCTATTCCCACAGTGCGTGATGCCTTTGTAGGTATGCGGGGTGTGTATGTGTGTTGTCTGTTGTGGTGTTTATCTATTGACGGCGGGTGAGGTCCGCCCACCGAGTTGACTATTTGCTATTGTTTCTTTGCTGCCGGTTATAAGAGTTAATTGCAGAGATTTGTCCTGGTTGTCCTGTGGGAAAGAGAGAGAAAGGAAGAAAATGAGAACAATATGAACATAATGTTTACCTTGGTTACATATTTGTACATCCCAAGAGTGCACGGACCATGCACAGGCTAATTACATTATATAACTTAGCTATAATTAGTAATCAACTTATCGCAACATTATCAAAAGCTTTTGTTGCCATTGACCCACAGTGCGTATACGCGCAATGGAAATCTAAACAATTTGGCTATTTGGGGCGTGTCTGCTAGATAAATTATTCATAAACCGAATTCCCACAGCTTTTCCGTTTTTCCCCAATATGGTGCCACATGGGCTGTAAAAGTCGCGGGAGGTATTTCTTTGTGTATTAGAAAGTTAGCCCAATTACATACGAGTAAATGGATTATAGGAAAGGAACTTGAATCATTTCACATCAAAATTAATACAATTCTAATATGATATAGTATATATTTCTACACAGTTCTGTTTGAGATTCAACTACAAGAATGGAGACCGTAAATTCTAACTAAAATTCGCATGTAAAATTCAAGAATTGTACTCTGAAATTGTTGGAATTCGCCTTGAATTGCTTTCAGCTTTCCCATTCTTGTCGTCGTTTGTTTTAACGATTTTTTGTTCTTCACAATTTGGCTTGCTTTTTACGATGCTATATCTTGCTATTGTGCGATGATAATGGCCGAATTACAAATGAAAAGTGCTGGAAAGAAAACAACTACAATGCTCAGCCATGATACTATTGTTTCCAGGAATTTATGGAAGTAACCTACGCTACATTAGTTTTCATACTCTTAAAAGTTTTCCCTCTCTCTCCTATGCTCAAAGTCACAAGTTCTTTGAAGATGAATTTATCATTTAGTTTGTTTATCTATCGGTCTCGTAAATAAATAAATAAGTAGCAAGGAATTTGGAAATCACTTGCTAATTACAAGATTCAACTGAACGATAAACATTGAGGTAGTAAATAATCAATAAAATACATGAAAGTTCCTGATTCTATTTGTTGATATATTAACTATTTCATAGCTGATTACTTAATGTGAGTGAGTAGGTGATTTCAGGCGATTTATGTTGAGATTAATAGACAAGCTGACACATCTCTTTGAGGTGCGTGTGTGTGGCTACTTGACTGGCATATTAATGAGGAGCAGCTCAACAATCAATAAAATCTCTGGCAACTCAGAGTTATGCGCAACAGATTTGTTCGTCAGTCAGTTAAATAGACAGGGAATTTGTCATGTTATGCCGAGAATATGTTTTGGGAATTTGAGCATGCTAATTAGCATAAATCTTTAGCTGTCAGTTCGCAAAATTTGCACATCCCAGAGGTAACAGAAGTACCGTTCGAAGCGCCCGCAAAGAGGAAATTAAAATTCATCTTTTTTGTGTGGCAAGCAAACTTTCCCTGTGTGTATGTGTGTCGGTGTGTGTGCGCCCCTCAGGGCGGAAAGGAATTGAACGAATTCCGACAATGAGGAGCAAAAAGTTTTCCCCTGTCAGTCACACGTAAAATGTGTTGCCCCAGGACGCGACTCTCACGAGAGACCCTCAGCATCCTGGCAATGTGAATAATGAAACTTGTTCACAATTGTTCACTGCGATGAAAGGCCAGTTTAATCTCTGCCATGGCCGCATGTCATATTCAATTGAGTTTTCTATAATATTTTTATTCTACAATTTTCCCAGTTGCGCGATTGTATTGTTTCACAGCATTGAACATTATCTTAATCAATGAAAAACAATTGGAAAATGTGTTTTACTGATTTTCACACAGCTGTCGAGACAATTAGTGGAAATTTATTTAATAATGCATCAATTTAATTAACCAGCAATAATTAAACAACTTTCAGTGAGGCACGAATACTCCCACACACACACACACAGGGCCTTATCTATGCGAGTGAGGTATACACATACCGAGCAGGAGGCTGCTGCCATTCAGTTTGTAGCTGACGGATGCTTCACACACACTCACTCCCACACACACTCACTCACATACTCGTTTCTCTATTGCCAGGTGTAGATTTTCATGCTCTGAAGAAAAACACTTACAAAAATCTTCACAAATTTTTGATGTAAACAAATCGCGGCACACACAGACCAAAAATTTATGTTTTTAATTTTTGCATTCCACTCCACAGTACGTATGTGTGTGTGTGTCTTCTTGGAGGCTGTGGTCTTTACTCGGTTTAGAATAAATACGCGAAATGCTCATAAATAATTGATGATTTTTCTAGGTATTTCAATTTTCCTGTGCCAGACGAGGAACAGCGCGGGAGGCAGCAACGTTCTTTGAGCACACGTCCGACACAGCTGACAACGCGACCCACAAATGGCCAGCGCTCAAATGAGAATGAAGCTGCTGCCCAAAAGCTGCTGGAGCGAAAAGCTCAGGCGCGCATACAGTAAAGCTTTCCAGCGATGTAAGGCAGTGGGTCTGGTTGTGCTTTCAGCTCTTTTTCTCTATCTCTCTTTTTTCTTTTATACCCCCGAAAGTGGTCTGACAAGGGTAGCTTTGTGCAAATGTGTGGAACAGACAAAAGGAGTCTTGACGAAACCCAAAAAATTTATATATAATATATTCTTGATCAAGATCTATCTGTCTGTCTATGCACATATATCTGGGCTATTATAAAAGCTGAATACCCCAAAGTTCTCATGAATTACCTGGTATGCTATGCGCAAGTTAAGTATTATTAAGTTTATTATAAATTTTAGATGCCAAATCGGTGATTTGAAATTATTTATCATAAAATTCAACTATGACTTATGTATAAATAAATACTATGTCTGCTTAAAACGATCGAATCCCATGGAAATTTTAATTGAGGACATTTTATTTTTGGTAAATCAAATAACTATCAACGCCCAAATGATTTCTGAAAATTTGGTTCCGAACGGATAATTAAAATAGAAGTTATTAAATAAATCATTTTAAGAGATATACAAAACATTTAAAAATCGTTCCTTAAAGTATGCAATTAAATTTATATATTTAAGAAATCTTGTTATTCAGTTGGCTAGTGGGTATATCACAGTCGAGCACATTTTACTGTAGCTGGTTGGGCTTGTATATCGTCTACCCCCGTCTCTCTGTCACTCTCTTTTAGCTGTTGTTGGCACACAAAAACTCTTGCTTTCATTCATGTGTGTTGGCTCTCTCTCTCCCACTCATCCTCTCTTGCTCACTTTGCTTTACGCATCAATGCTGCAAATTAGCTTTCTCAGTGTGCGTGCGTGGTTCTGTGTGTGTGTGCATTAGTTTCGCCTCTCGCTTTATGCATTCGCCTGAGTGCAGCCAACGTTGACGTTGACGCCGGCGTTGGCGTTGGCGCGTGTGCAAATTTGTTATGATTTCTGCTAAGTTTTCACAAAGCCGATGGGTTTCACGAGGTGAGTCCTGCCCAATGAAAATGCAATTGCATTTTCCGGGTCATGGTCACGATTAACTCTCACGCAGTGTGCGTCTCTTTTCACTGAGCCTGTTGCTGTTGCTGCTGAGAGAGTGCAAAGATTGACAAAGCTCTTGAATGCGGAAGATTAGTGCGCCCAAGTACAAAAGAAATATCCCGTCTAAAGAGGTTACACACGTAGGCTCTTGTTTGAAACTATTTTGACTTGACTTTTAAAGTGCCAGAAATTTTGTGGTTGCGAAAAGGTTAGAGAAAAATGAGAATACCTTCAATATATTTAAAGAATATTTAGTAAATAAATTAATTATTATTAAATTAGTAAGGCAAGGTCTAGTAATGAGAAAATCATTAGATATTTACAAGATAAGATAGAAATCAAGTATTATCAAATTAAATATATTTTAGCATTAGATTTGGATGCATATTAAACAATTAGAAATGGGTAAGAACCTTTAAACTTATCTTCGAACTAAAAATGGAACAATATAATAGAACTAGTTATGCGTCAAGTGATTCTTAGTGCATTTTAAGAAAGAAATCTTCACTATTTAACAAGAAAGTTTAAAAAGATGCATCATATAAAAAAAATTAATATAAAAAAAATATATAAAATAAATCAAAAACCTTTTTCTGAATAAGATATAGAACTATACTTTAGAAATGGTTATGGGTAAAAAAGCCTAGACTTTTAGAACAATAAAACACAAGCTATTAATACTAAAACTGAGGTCGAATAAAGAAAAATATATAAATGAATATACTTATTTATTTAAGAATAAGATATCAATTTTTTATCTTCAGAAAATTGTTATATAAATCCAGGATAAACAAAAAAAAATAATAATAAATTATAGAAAATATTCTTGTATTCTAGATTAACATTCAAAGAAAGTCTCTGTTTTAATATAAAGGATTAGATATGGAACCGACTTGCCATAGCTGTGACAAACTGTGGCGACTTTGACTGACCTAGGGGACTAACAGCAGGCCTCATGACTGCTGCAAGAGCTTTAGCTCTCAGCTTTATCGGGGCTGTCAGAACAATAATCTAATTAGACAAATGATAACGAATGCAAATTAAAAAGCAATCAATTCACAGTTAGATTACAAGCGCAGTCAAGTTAGTCAGTCACACACACAAACACACACATACACACGCACGCAAAGAGACGCGACTATCTAATTGAGAGAGATAGAGAGAGAGCAAACGCTACAAGTGGCCGGCATTAACGCAGACGTCAACGTCACCGTCGACGTCGACTGCGACGCGCTGCGACTCACGCACGTGAGGTAGCTCACAAATCAGCTGCGACTGACGAATGAAAACAACAAAGCGCAATGCGAAAAAAACAAAAGTTGTTATTGTTCTTGTTGTTTACACGCACAACGCGCAGGCGTAACTGAGCTTTGCGTGTGTGTGGAAAGCTCTGCTGGGAAAGCTGCAAGCGCGCTGTTAAAGCTGCATTGGCAACGCGAAAGCTGCGAAGCACAAGGAAAAAGTTTCACTTCCCCAAAAAGGGATATTCAGTTGCAAAGCGTCGCGCAAGGCGCAAAGGCTGACAAAGGGCAGCGACAGCGGCAGTGGCAGTGGCAGTGAGTGAGTGGCAGTGGCAGAGACAGTGGCAGCAGCAGTAGCAGCAGCAGCAGCAACGGGAACGGCAACGACAACGGTGCGTGTGAGTAAAAAGTGAAGGAGGCTGGGCCCCGCTGGTGGTGTATGTGAATTGTGATTGTTGATAAACCGAGAATATATATGCGGGAAAAGTGGGGAAACTTGTGCTTTTACAAACTTGTAATAAAATAGACAAACAAAACGAAACAAATAAAATAACAACAACAAAAACGAAACAAAAAGAAAAATCCCAGCGAAACCAGCGAAAATTAAATGTATTTTGTTCAAGAAGAAATTAACAGTGAAAGTTAACGAAGGCCCGAAAAACTCTGGACCAGCAACAACAACAACAACAAGGATAAAAGTTCTATGTGCGCTGTGTCTATGTGCGTCTCTGTGTCGGAGTGTCTGTGTGTGTGTCCCCCTCACAGTGCGTGTATGTGTGCGCCAGCAAAAGGAATACATAGAGAAAGCAAAGCATCCCGCAGGAGTGGCACACATACAAAAGTGTTTGCATAACTTAAGGCGCACCCACACAACTACACAACCTATGCAAGTGTGCGTGTGTCGGTGTGTGTGTGCGTCTATATTAGCTGTATAATTTGATTAAAAAAGGCGAGTCCGAGCCACAATACAAAGGAAATGGACGAGATACGATACAAGAAAAGCCAATACGAATAGCTTAGCAAACATTCAAGTGAACTAACGAGAGCCAAAGGCAACTTTCCTCCACGATATGCTTTAAAGGCGTGGCTACAACTGTCGCGTAGTTGTTGTACCTGTCTGAGATTCTTTTAGATCCATCGCAGGTATGCAGCCAGCCGAGCTAGCAACGTGTATTGTATACAGCACGATTATCGGTGTCGCAATTCTCACCTTGGGTTTTATTGGCTACATTATCTACTTCTGGATCTACGGCTATTATGGTTCTGAATGCATCAAATTCATACTCAGCAGCTTGGCCTATATTTTACAAATGTTCTCAGGGGAAGATGATGCAGAAAGCAAAAACCTTCTAAATAAGAAGCAATGTTTAAAGAAATAGAAAATGCTGGTTATAATATGCTATATTATAGATGATATAAATTATACATATTACTAAACTTGTAGATATATGTATAATCTCCTACCTTCAATAAATCCTGCACAACTTTAACTTCAGTCGCATATGTATTGAGATTTGCTCAGACGATGCCAATAAACAGCTTAGGGATTCACTCAATTCAGCCAAGCGCATCGGAAAAGGCAACATATGTTAAGCAATTCGTGTGTAAAATTCGAATTCGTATGAAAACTGCCTTTGTTATGCCGCCTGAACTTGAAATACTTTGTCGGCAGGTGGCATGTGTGGCAAGCCGGAGACGGTAGCATATTATACAACTGTTTGCGGGTTTCTTCTTTCTTCTGTGCCACAATAGTTTAAAGCTCTAAGGGATCAAGGGGAAGCGAATTTCATGCAAGAGTTATGAGAGTCCCCCCTTAAACACCTAATACAAAATGCCTGTGCGAACACACACACACAGCGTACATACTCGCATCCCTAGCTAACCCTTGGTAGAGTCAGTTCAATCGCAACGCTTTAGTAAATGGTCCTCCTGGTTGCGCCTTGTCGTGTTGTCCTTCGCTTCTTTATTGGCTTAGGCAGCTTTCGAACTAAGACAGCGAACAATGAAAGGGATAAAGGTTAAGGCAACAGGAGTAAAACAGCAGAGAGAGAGAGAGAGACAGAGAGGTGGGAATTTTCAAAAACTTTTCGTCATTGATTGAAGCTTTTGTCCGTGCAATACTTTGCCAAACTGTCCCCATGATGCTCCCTTTTCCCATTGCCTCTTCCACTTTCTCTTTAGCACATAAAACAATTGTCGTTTATTTTGGGGAAAATTCAATTACGTTTTATATGAAAAGGACGAGGAGACGATTTGTGCAGCATATCCTGTTTCTGTTGTACATGAGTTCAAGGATATCCTGGCAATTTAGTGGCATCCGCAAGCAAGTATATATGGGTAATGATTTAGATAGATATCATGAGTCAAATAATTTGAACTGTGGGATCACAATTCAGTGCACCTTGTTATACCCGCTGACCATAGGGCGTAGGGTTCCCTCCGACTTCACAAAGTGTGTATACTCTTCAATTCAATTTAAATTCAGGTTAAGTTTTGCTTTTGAAGTCTACAACTGCAAAAGGATAACTAACATTGAAGTTATACAAGAAATAACTTTAAGGGGCCCCTGCCAAGTATGCAACACTAAATACGTTAAACATATAAGTTAAATATATACAATAGAAACTCGTTTGGGAAACTGCGTAGCAAGTATATAGTAGTCGAGCATGCTCTACAGTAGCCTTCATGTTTATTTTCCTTCCAATTAAAAAATATCTATTGAGAATCGCCCATCCGAATCAGAGGGAGTAATGTCGAACAAACATGAAAATTGATAAAGTCAAGCGGTACATATTTTAATTGAACCGCATCATCATCATCGACATCAAGTGCATGCCGCGAATAACCGAGTAGTTTGCACAGGGTGACTCTCGCAATATTTTGCAAGCATTCAAAAATTATAATAGTCCAGTTCCTAAGTCCTAAGTTCCTTATCACTTAATGGTAGAAAGACTTAGATAGAATTGCTTTTAGTTTTAATCTCGCACTTAACCTGTGGTAAGCTCCCTTGGAACACCCTGTACAACAAACAAGAATACACGAATATATGTGCGAGTATTTTGTCTATACACAGATACGTTTCTATATATGTATGTATATATGTATATCTGCATGTCAGTTCGAATTACACAAAAGCCACCGCCGTCCGTGGCTGCCAGTTTCAATCAGGTTATAAAAACGTAACCCACACATGGCAGCGGTAGAGCAACAAAACAGCAACGGCAACACAGCAAACACTGTAACAACAACAACAACAACAACAATAACAAAGACAGCTACAGAAAAATATCAATTATACAAAATGTAAGCCATGGCACGTTCACCGCGTAAAACCGTCTAAACAAAAGATCCACATAAACAACGCGTACTCAGTGGCGAAAATACTATCGAATGTGAGTCTGGAAACATACGTAATATCTATGCATGTGTGTGTGTGTGCGTGTTTGTGTGACTCAGCGCAGTTAAAGGCGTGTCTATTGGGAATTTCTCTGTGTGTTGAACCCGTAATGCACTTGTGGATGGCTAATCAACTATTAATAGGGAATTCTTTAGATGCATACGATAGTTTTCCGATTAAATGCAAAATGTAAACTGTTAACAAGCCAAAATTAGAACTATAAATGAAAGAGAATGTGATAAAGCAATGCTATTATTATTTTAATGATTGCTGACATGGGTAATTTTCTCTGATGGAAAAATAAGCATGTGGCAGAATCTATTTCATTTTAATAAAATTTTAAAATTTGTAGCCCCTGGTTAGCACTTTAATTGCTGCATTTTAATAATTATTTAAAATTTGTTATGCAGAGAATATATGAATTTACATCAACAGGAGAGTCTATTCTCGCAATGTCTCTCTGTTTATAGGAATACTGTCTGTTATCTACAGACTATATAGTTCCTTTGAATACTTTATAGATAATATCATGCATAAAACCCACTAAAGTGTAACTTATGACTCTCAGAAAGAACTATCTCAATTTTTTTTATCAAATTTGTAAATTTTACAATTTCCCAACACATTTACTTAGTTGATGTTGTTAATGATAACAAAGTTACTCGCATGTGCAAGTACAACACACACAAATACAGGCATACACATGCACACGAGCACACTCACACACATAGAGCGAACCCTTTTAAAGCTCTCAATGTGCTGTGCTCAGTGCTAATTGCTCTAAAGGGCACTCAATTGAGACCGTTTTTCCAGCCCACTTCAGGTTGGAGTATCTTTTATTTATAAGAGATAAATTACCTCTTTCTCTCTCTCTTTCCCCTCTCTGTCCTCATTCCCCGATTAACTATTTAATTATTTATGTTGATGGGATGAATTGAAATACTGCAGGCCGAGGTGAAGGCATTTTAGTTGCCGCTCAATTGATCTTCAAATTATGCACATAAATATGCACTCACACAGACACACACACACGAATGCATATGTCACACACACACACATACATACCACGTGTATGAGTGCTCTCGATGGCGCTCAGCATTGATTTTTGCTGAAAGTTTAATTGAGTCGTCATCGGCGGCTTATGTGCTTGTGTAGGTGAGTGGGCCAGCATCCACATGCATGTGGATTAAGAAACGTATGCACGTGTATGTGTGTGTGTTCGTAACTGGGTGCCGTTATAAAATCTGCGATGCGCGTGAAAATGTTTACGTCGCGCGCGTAAAAAGGAGAAAAAAAATGAAAATGGTAAAAAAGTTGAATGCAACGCATGCATGTGGCGCCATCTGCCCACCCCACGCAACACATACAACAACAAAGCGACGCTCAACGAAAGCTCTCTCTCTTCACACTCTTCTGCTCTCTCCCCTCTTCCTGTCTCTGTCTGTCTGCCAGCCCCGCCAGCAATGCGGCGCTTAATTAAGCACGCGTCTGTCAGCTGCCCTCTTTAAAGAGAGTGAGAGAGATGGCGCCAGAGTGTGAGTATGAGTAGTATGAGGGTTTTTTTTGTTGTTGCTGTAGTGTTTGTAATTGATTCTGAATAGGAAATGAAAGGGTCGATTTTTTGTTTTTCTTTTCTCTTTTATCTCATCTTTCTGTTTGTGATTTGTCTTCAATTATTCAACGTGAAAGCAAACTTGTTTTTAGCAATTAACCCTCGTCAGCCTTTATCAAAGAGTTGCGCGCATTGACCCAGTTGCCATTGCAGGCCCTTTGCATGCCTGTGCATGCCTTTGCATTCAGTTGCACTGCACGCCCAGCTGGGCGAGCCAACAGGTGGAACTGGTTTCAGTGTGTACGTGTATGTGCATGCCACACTGTAACAGGGTTGCCGGCTCAGCTAATTTATGGCTACATATAGACATTTTTTAATGCAAACAAAAATGTAAAAGTCGATGGGAAAAAGTGCACATGTAGAAGACAAGTGTCATTGCACATCCCAAAATAATCGAATAACATTATAAGAATATTAAAAAAAATTATACAAAAGCAGGTGCACAATAAGAAGTTTCTATTAAAAGTGTAACAAACTCTTATCAAACCAACATCTTCAGAGGGCTAAATAATATTTTTTTAGGAACGAACAAGTACAAAAGAACTTGTAACTTCATTTAAATACTTTCGAGGTATAAATATTATTTACAAAAAGTGTTTATTACTCTTTTACGAGTTTTTATCAACATTTTATTTTATTATTCCCTTTCAAAAGAAACAGGCAAACTATTGCAAACATGATTAATGACAATTTATTTGCTGTCACAATGTTATTACAGTATGTAGCTTCAATACATAGCTATAATTATACTCTTTTTACTATTTTCAATAATCGAACGGTATAATTAGCGAACTGGTATTTAAGCATAAATCATTTTTGCTGATTTGGTCTAAACTCAATTTAAGTGATAAGAACGTAATTTGAAAATCTAATAAATTATGACATTTCAAGCTAATAAAGCTTCGGATTTATATGGCTTTTTTTTGCCATTTGCTTTGGCAACACTGGAAAATTGTCGTCAATGTACCCGTACTTACAATATCAGTAATATTTCCTAATCAGCTCGTTGGCAGTTGTGAGTGCGCTTCACAGATTTTGCTGTTGAGGTTTC
This sequence comes from Zaprionus africanus, assembly GCA_018151435.1. Lineage (NCBI taxonomy): Eukaryota > Metazoa > Arthropoda > Insecta > Diptera > Drosophilidae > Zaprionus > Zaprionus africanus. The sequence continues at coordinate 3,859,233 of JAECXB010002309.1, read as the reverse complement.
TCGTTTTATAATTTTCCACGAATATTTAAAGCTGAATCACCTGTTGGATACACACACACACACACACACACATATGTACACTATTTACATAAACATATACATATATAGGAGCACTCGTAAATCGAATTATTTGATTGCAAATTTAATTTTATAGGGGCACACTCATTGTAGATAGACACACTCGACTCTCGAAAAGGCACTTGAAAGAACTCAATATATTTTTCACCTTGAGTGCGCGCACTTAACCACAAAAAGCGCAAAGGGGAAGCAAAAACACAGAAACCGAAACAGAAAGAGAAACAGAAACAGAATCAGAAACAATAACAATGTTTGAGCAGCGCAGCAGCAGCGACGCATTCGAAGCGCTGTCAATAAGAACAAAAACAACACGCGACAACAAAAGGTACACTCGCGGCAGAGGTAGCGACGTCAACAATTGCAGCCCCGCACCCACAAGCCGCTTTCTTACTCTTTCACTCTCCCACGGGGACAGCGGAAAAAGACAACTTTTGAGACACCGAGCTAGCCTAGCAGGCAACACAATGACGACGACTGCGACGGCGACTGCGACAACGACGACGACTTCAACGTCGACGCAAGCAAACAAAAAAACACACGTAAAAAATGATCAATTTTTAATTACAATTTTCACACGTTTGCTGGCACATTTCCGAAGCGCCAAATTCCTCACTTGGACTTCCTACAAGGCCAAAGGGTTTTTGCATCTATTAAGTGCAGAAATTTACAGCTTAAATAGTATTTAAATGCGATTTTAATTCTTCAATTTTGCTTGCGCAGCGCAGCGCGATAAGAGAAATCGCGGCAAAGCGACACGCGACAACATCGACGACTGAACCGATTGGTGAGCGAGCAACAAGTGTCAAAAACATCTGTTGCCGGAGCTTTCGATAGGTGTCTGGCAACATTGTTGCCGATATAACCAGATGATCGATTATTACATATGGCTGGCAACGTTGGTTAACAAACGAGATCAGTACTGGCAACGCCAAATGGCAGCTAAATTCGAAAAAAATACTAAGTGACCGTAAATTTAAAAATACCAAAAGAATGCCTACAAGATTAACGCATTTTGAATTTTACGGAAACAACTAAAGCTGACACTGCCAACGCCGAGTGACCATTAATATACAAATTATTTGAAACGGCTGCGCAGAATTTATTTTCTGATTATTATTATAATTTTATAATATTTGCAAACAAACGTGATCAGTTTAAATCAAAAACTGAGAAAAACAGTTTTAACTCTTGGCTGATATTTCAGGGCTGTCGGCAAATAATTGATGTATTTAGTATTTTATGACCACAAACATGATCAACACTGGCAACGCCCAGTGGCAGTTAAATTTAAGAATACCAAAAACACAATTCACACAGGGCTGCAAACAGTTAATTTCTCTATCAAGCATTTTCCTTTTTTTTTTTATCTGCAAGTACAACCATTTAACATTTTAATTGCAGAAAATGCTCAGGGCATAGTACACAGCAGTCGGAGCAGCTATAGAAATCATCACAGCATACACACACTCACACACATCCACACAAACACAGCTACAGCTGCCTGTTACTACATTTCTCCCAAAGTTTTGCAAATAAAGACGCCCGCCCTGCAGCAATATGGCTGCTGCATTTGTTTATCGCTGGCTTTTGTCTGCGGCAGCCATTGTTAATGCGATGCTCCTCCTGCCTACGATTGGGGCACAAAGGCACACAGCTTCGGATAATCCCTCGACATACAATATAGGCGGCGTATTGAGCAATTTCGATAGCGAGGAACATTTCCGACGAACAATTTCGGTAAGCGCATTACGCACATTAACGTATTATATTAGCCGTATAAATGTATGTATGTGTTAACCGGCTTCACCTACTTCCACAGCATTTGAACTTTGACCAGCAATATGTGCCGCGCAAGGTTACCTACTACGATAAGACGATTCGCATGGACAAGAACCCAATTAAGACGGTATTCAACGTTTGTGACAAGCTCATCGAGAAGCAGGTAAGTAGAAAATTACAACGTCGCATTCGCAGGCGGCAATGCAAATGCAATTACTATGCGACTTCCTATCACTTCCCCTTGGGCACAGTGTTGCCACCCCGTTGGCTTGCGGTTGCCGTCCTGGTTGGGGATTCGTTTTAATAATTCAAAAGGAAATGATTCGGAAATGAGTGGATGACAAGCGGTAATTCGTCTCATACACACATACACTCTTACTCATTTCGTATTTGCGAATTCGAGCAGAATTAACATACATACATAGTCATGTATGTATGTTTGCTTACGGCTGGGATACCCATATCAAGGAAACTGAAGATGGTGGCTTTCATGAGCCCCTAAAATTAAATTAAATGATGCGCGTAATAGAAATTTTAAAACAAATAAGTGATGTTGACCTTATTCATTTCACTTTAAATTTAAATTGAATTACTTTTAATAGTATCGGTATGATCAGTATCGAAAAACATGGTTACGAGATAAACGCATTTAAATTTTTTAGAAAGTTTGCATATACACAGTACCATATTCCTTCAAGACGCTCGCAATGCATAACTATGCTTCGGATCGGAATATCCTCTTGCACATAATATGTATATAAATTTATAACTTTGATTTAATGCAATCGAATTTCTGACAAAAAATAACCATTTCTCCTCTGCAAAAAATTACACTGCCCTGGGATGTTCAAATTTCGAACAGTTTATACTTTAAATGTGACACAAAGCATCCTCATGGTTTCCCAACGATGCTCGTAAAAAGCAAATAAAGTTCAATTGCCGCAAGGCGCAGCTTTCCACAGTCTTTAGAACTTCATAAACTTGTCTGCTCGCTAAAATGTCCTCGGGGTTCATTACTCACAACATTGTGTAACTCATTGCCATAATTCAACAACTCCATCCCGTTCTCCGTTAAACACTTTGGAATTGTGCTTCCACAGGCCGACACAATTGTCATTTATCATTTGTCGCCCAAGTTGTGGCCACTTTTAACCTTTCATTACACACCCAAGAGAACAAATCAGTGTCAGTTCAGCTGGCGCCCCATGATGTACGTACTCCCAGTATAGACCGTATATATGTACGTATGTATCTATTTTGGCCGTCAATTGCAGATTCTGGTGACACCCAATTCGATTTACACTTCCGCCTGCCTGCCTTTGGGGTGTCTTTCCCCATTTCCCCTTCCCACCTTTACCTTTTCAACTTGCTCATTTCCATTGATTTTCAGGTCTATGCCGTCGTCGTGTCGCATGAGCAAACCTCAGGCGATTTGTCGCCGGCAGCTGTGAGCTACACCAGCGGCTTCTATTCGATACCCGTCATTGGCATATCCTCTCGCGATGCAGCCTTTTCCGACAAGAACATTCACGTCTCCTTCCTGCGCACCGTGCCACCGTACTATCATCAGGCGGACGTTTGGCTTGAGATGCTCAGTCACTTTCTGTACACCAAGGTAGGAAGGCAAATGCTGCTACCACTTATAACTTGTTGACTTATAGAATTGCCATTGCCGTCGACAGGTAATCATCATTCACAGCTCCGATACGGACGGACGCGCCATTTTGGGTCGTTTCCAGACCACATCACAGACCTACTACGACGATGTCGATGTACGTGCTACGGTGGAACTGATTGTCGAATTCGAACCGAAGCTGGAGAGCTTCACGGAGCATTTGATAGACATGAAGACAGCACAGTCTAGGGTCTACCTGATGTACGCAAGGTATGAATAAATGGATACGTTAAATGTAGTGCAATCCATAATGTTAAGATTGGCAAGGTTCATGGCAAAACTTTAACTCCCAGCTCTTAAGGTTAAAGCTCTGTGAGAGCTGTCAGGTTTCTCCCCAAGAGTCATTTATCAGAAAACTATTCATCTCCCCCAAAAAAGCTTGCTATAAAAAATGTAGAACCATATTGCTGATAGTTCCATAAATGACATGTAGACAGATATAATACAATATCCAATATTTATTAATGCTTAGTCACTGTTCCGATTCGGTAGCCACCGCAAAGTGGATGAACTCATTACATTAGCTTCCTATGCGGTGTTCGGTCCCAAACGACATACGATAGTTCTATTAACAAGAGCTGTTCTCGTACATTGTGTTCTAGCACCGAGGACGCTCAAGTTATATTCCGCGACGCCGGCGAGTACAACATGACAGGAGAGGGGCACGTGTGGATTGTTACGGAGCAGGCGCTGCATGCGAATAATACGCCCGACGGTGTGCTGGGCCTGCAGCTGGAGCACGCCCACAGCGACAAGGGACACATTAGGGTGAGTGGAATGAAATGGAGTACAGTAGAGAGGCGACCCCACTTCTGTTCGGAATACCACTTTAATTATGCATGATGCTGCCTTGCAGGATAGCGTTTATGTGCTGGCCTCAGCTATTAAGGAAATGATTTCAAATGAGACCATCGCCGAGGCGCCTAAGGACTGTGGCGATTCGGCGGTCAACTGGGAATCAGGTGCGTAATTCAAACGACACTTCCAGCCAATCGAGTCAAGAGTTAATCCCCTTTCCCATGCAACTATAGGCAAACGACTCTTTCAGTATCTGAAGAGTCGCAATATAACGGGACAGACAGGGCAAGTTGCCTTCGACGACAACGGGGATCGAATCTATGCAGGCTACGATGTGATCAACATACGCGAGCATCAAAAGCAGCACGTGGTGGGAAAGTTCAGCTACGACAGTGTAAGTACTCACATCATACATTTTAAATAAGAGGGTTATTTTAAGTATTTATTAAAATATTTGATAGACAGAAGCTTAAGCAGACGCTATTAGCAAAAAATAAAGAAATTGAAAAAGTTAAATATAAATGAATTAATAAAGTTATAGAAAATGAGAAAATAGTTATTGAAAACTGATTCCAGAATGAAATTAAAGTTATAGAAAATGAGAAAAAAAAGTTATTGACAACTGATGCCAACAACACTCGGTGTTCCCAAGCGGTCCCCCATTTAAGTACTAACCGCGCCCGACGCTGCATAATTTCGGTGATCGGACGAGAACCGATGTATTCAGCGTGGTATGGTCGTTGGCGAAAGCTGGGCGACTAAAGGCAGACTTTGTTCTGCCTTTTGCCAGAAATATTCGTATGCAATGTACTTGAGGATACAAGTTATATTTATAAGATACTTTTGAAGGCACAGCAAAGGGGAGAACGCATTAGTTTTAAATGAGAAGGCAACGCGAACTGTTCACAAAAATAAAAATAATGAATAAAAAAGGAAAATATAAATGAAATTAAAAAGTTATAGAAAATGAGAAAAAAAAGTTATTGACAACTGATGCCAACAACACGCGGTGTTCCCAAGCGGTCCCCCATCTAAGTACTAACCGCGCCCGACGCTGCTTAATTTCGGTGATCGGACGAGAACCGATGTATTCAGCGTGGTATGGTCGTTGGCGAAAGCTGGGCGACTAAAGGCAGACTTTGTTCTGCCTTTTGCCAGAAATATTCGTATGCAATGTACTTGAGGATACAAGTTATATTTATAAGATACTTTTGAAGGCACAGCAAAGGGGAGAACGCATTAGTTTTAAATGAGAAGGCAACGCGAACTGTTCACAAAAATAAAAATAATGAATAAAAAAGGAAAATATAAATGAAATTAAAAAGTTATAGAAAATGAGAAAAAAAGTTATTGACAACTGATGCCAACAACACGCGGTGTTCCCAAGCGGTCCCCCATCTAAGTACTAACCGCGCCCGACGCTGCTTAATTTCGGTGATCGGACGAGAACCGATGTATTCAGCGTGGTATGGTCGTTGGCGAAAGCTGGGCGACTAAAGGCAGACTTTGTTCTGCCTTTTGCCAGAAATATTCGTATGCAATGTACTTGAGGATACAAGTTATATTTATAAGATACTTTTGAAGGCACAGCAAAGGGGAGAACGCATTAGTTTTAAATGAGAAGGCAACGCGAACTGTTCACAAAAATAAAAATAATGAATAAAAAAGGAAAATATAAATGAAATTAAAAAGTTATAGAAAATGAGAAAAAAAGTTATTGACAACTGATGCCAACAACACGCGGTGTTCCCAAGCGGTCCCCCATCTAAGTACTAACCGCGCCCGACGCTGCTTAATTTCGGTGATCGGACGAGAACCGATGTATTCAGCGTGGTATGGTCGTTGGCGAAAGCTGGGCGACTAAAGGCAGACTTTGTTCTGCCTTTTGCCAGAAATATTCGTATGCAATGTACTTGAGGATACAAGTTATATTTATAAGATACTTTTGAAGGCACAGCAAAGGGGAGAACGCATTAGTTTTAAATGAGAAGGCAACGCGAACTGTTCACAAAAATAAAAATAATGAATAAAAAAGGAAAATATAAATGAAATTAAAAAGTTATAGAAAATGAGAAAAAAAGTTATTGACAACTGATGCCAACAACACGCGGTGTTCCCAAGCGGTCCCCCATCTAAGTACTAACCGCGCCCGACGCTGCTTAATTTCGGTGATCGGACGAGAACCGATGTATTCAGCGTGGTATGGTCGTTGGCGAAAGCTGGGCGACTAAAGGCAGACTTTGTTCTGCCTTTTGCCAGAAATATTCGTATGCAATGTACTTGAGGATACAAGTTATATTTATAAGATACTTTTGAAGGCACAGCAAAGGGGAGAACGCATTAGTTTTAAATGAGAAGGCAACGCGAACTGTTCACAAAAATAAAAATAATGAATAAAAAAGGAAAATATAAATGAAATTAAAAAGTTATAGAAAATGAGAAAAAAAGTTATTGACAACTGATGCCAACAACACGCGGTGTTCCCAAGCGGTCCCCTCATCTAAGTACTAACCGCGCCCGACGCTGCTTAATTTCGGTGATCGGACGAGAACCGATGTATTCAGCGTGGTATGGTCGTTGGCGAAAGCTGGGCGACTAAAGGCAGACTTTGTTCTGCCTTTTGCCAGAAATATTCGTATGCAATGTACTTGAGGATACAAGTTATATTTATAAGATACTTTTGAAGGCACAGCAAAGGGGAGAACGCATTAGTTTTAAATGAGAAGGCAACGCGAACTGTTCACAAAAATAAAAATAATGAATAAAAAAGGAAAATATAAATGAAATTAAAAAGTTATAGAAAATGAGAAAAAAAGTTATTGACAACTGATGCCAACAACACGCGGTGTTCCCAAGCGGTCCCCCATCTAAGTACTAACCGCGCCCGACGCTGCTTAATTTCGGTGATCGGACGAGAACCGATGTATTCAGCGTGGTATGGTCGTTGGCGAAAGCTGGGCGACTAAAGGCAGACTTTGTTCTGCCTTTTGCCAGAAATATTCGTATGCAATGTACTTGAGGATACAAGTTATATTTATAAGATACTTTTGAAGGCACAGCAAAGGGGAGAACGCATTAGTTTTAAATGAGAAGGCAACGCGAACTGTTCACAAAAATAAAAATAATGAATAAAAAAGGAAAATATAAATGAAATTAAAAAGTTATAGAAAATGAGAAAAAAAAGTTATTGACAACTGATGCCAACAACACGCGGTGTTCCCAAGCGGTCCCCCATCTAAGTACTAACCGCGCCCGACGCTGCTTAATTTCGGTGATCGGACGAGAACCGATGTATTCAGCGTGGTATGGTCGTTGGCGAAAGCTGGGCGACTAAAGGCAGACTTTGTTCTGCCTTTTGCCAGAAATATTCGTATGCAATGTACTTGAGGATACAAGTTATATTTATAAGATACTTTTGAAGGCACAGCAAAGGGGAGAACGCATTAGTTTTAAATGAGAAGGCAACGCGAACTGTTCACAAAAATAAAAATAATGAATAAAAAAGGAAAATATAAATGAAATTAAAAAGTTATAGAAAATGAGAAAAAAAAGTTATTGACAACTGATGCCAACAACACGCGGTGTTCCCAAGCGGTCCCCCATCTAAGTACTAACCGCGCCCGACGCTGCTTAATTTCGGTGATCGGACGAGAACCGATGTATTCAGCGTGGTATGGTCGTTGGCGAAAGCTGGGCGACTAAAGGCAGACTTTGTTCTGCCTTTTGCCAGAAATATTCGTATGCAATGTACTTGAGGATACAAGTTATATTTATAAGATACTTTTGAAGGCACAGCAAAGGGGAGAACGCATTAGTTTTAAATGAGAAGGCAACGCGAACTGTTCACAAAAATAAAAATAATGAATAAAAAAGGAAAATATAAATGAAATTAAAAAGTTATAGAAAATGAGAAAAAAAAAGTTATTGACAACTGATGCCAACAACACGCGGTGTTCCCAAGCGGTCCCCCATCTAAGTACTAACCGCGCCCGACGCTGCTTAATTTCGGTGATCGGACGAGAACCGATGTATTCAGCGTGGTATGGTCGTTGGCGAAAGCTGGGCGACTAAAGGCAGACTTTGTTCTGCCTTTTGCCAGAAATATTCGTATGCAATGTACTTGAGGATACAAGTTATATTTATAAGATACTTTTGAAGGCACAGCAAAGGGGAGAACGCATTAGTTTTAAATGAGAAGGCAACGCGAACTGTTCACAAAAATAAAAATAATGAATAAAAAAGGAAAATATAAATGAAATTAAAAAGTTATAGAAAATGAGAAAAAAAGTTATTGACAACTGATGCCAACAACACGCGGTGTTCCCAAGCGGTCCCCCATCTAAGTACTAACCGCGCCCGACGCTGCTTAATTTCGGTGATCGGACGAGAACCGATGTATTCAGCGTGGTATGGTCGTTGGCGAAAGCTGGGCGACTAAAGGCAGACTTTGTTCTGCCTTTTGCCAGAAATATTCGTATGCAATGTACTTGAGGATACAAGTTATATTTATAAGATACTTTTGAAGGCACAGCAAAGGGGAGAACGCATTAGTTTTAAATGAGAAGGCAACGCGAACTGTTCACAAAAATAAAAATAATGAATAAAAAAGGAAAATATAAATGAAATTAAAAAGTTATAGAAAATGAGAAAAAAAAAGTTATTGACAACTGATGCCAACAACACGCGGTGTTCCCAAGCGGTCCCCCATCTAAGTACTAACCGCGCCCGACGCTGCTTAATTTCGGTGATCGGACGAGAACCGATGTATTCAGCGTGGTATGGTCGTTGGCGAAAGCTGGGCGACTAAAGGCAGACTTTGTTCTGCCTTTTGCCAGAAATATTCGTATGCAATGTACTTGAGGATACAAGTTATATTTATAAGATACTTTTGAAGGCACAGCAAAGGGGAGAACGCATTAGTTTTAAATGAGAAGGCAACGCGAACTGTTCACAAAAATAAAAATAATGAATAAAAAAGGAAAATATAAATGAAATTAAAAAGTTATAGAAAATGAGAAAAAAAAGTTATTGACAACTGATGCCAACAACACGCGGTGTTCCCAAGCGGTCCCCCATCTAAGTACTAACCGCGCCCGACGCTGCTTAATTTCGGTGATCGGACGAGAACCGATGTATTCAGCGTGGTATGGTCGTTGGCGAAAGCTGGGCGACTAAAGGCAGACTTTGTTCTGCCTTTTGCCAGAAATATTCGTATGCAATGTACTTGAGGATACAAGTTATATTTATAAGATACTTTTGAAGGCACAGCAAAGGGGAGAACGCATTAGTTTTAAATGAGAAGGCAACGCGAACTGTTCACAAAAATAAAAATAATGAATAAAAAAGGAAAATATAAATGAAATTAAAAAGTTATAGAAAATGAGAAAAAAAAGTTATTGACAACTGATGCCAACAACACGCGGTGTTCCCAAGCGGTCCCCCATCTAAGTACTAACCGCGCCCGACGCTGCTTAATTTCGGTGATCGGACGAGAACCGATGTATTCAGCGTGGTATGGTCGTTGGCGAAAGCTGGGCGACTAAAGGCAGACTTTGTTCTGCCTTTTGCCAGAAATATTCGTATGCAATGTACTTGAGGATACAAGTTATATTTATAAGATACTTTTGAAGGCACAGCAAAGGGGAGAACGCATTAGTTTTAAATGAGAAGGCAACGCGAACTGTTCACAAAAATAAAAATAATGAATAAAAAAGGAAAATATAAATGAAATTAAAAAGTTATAGAAAATGAGAAAAAAAGTTATTGACAACTGATGCCAACAACACGCGGTGTTCCCAAGCGGTCCCCCATCTAAGTACTAACCGCGCCCGACGCTGCTTAATTTCGGTGATCGGACGAGAACCGATGTATTCAGCGTGGTATGGTCGTTGGCGAAAGCTGGGCGACTAAAGGCAGACTTTGTTCTGCCTTTTGCCAGAAATATTCGTATGCAATGTACTTGAGGATACAAGTTATATTTATAAGATACTTTTGAAGGCACAGCAAAGGGGAGAACGCATTAGTTTTAAATGAGAAGGCAACGCGAACTGTTCACAAAAATAAAAATAATGAATAAAAAAGGAAAATATAAATGAAATTAAAAAGTTATAGAAAATGAGAAAAAAAGTTATTGACAACTGATGCCAACAACACGCGGTGTTCCCAAGCGGTCCCCCATCTAAGTACTAACCGCGCCCGACGCTGCTTAATTTCGGTGATCGGACGAGAACCGATGTATTCAGCGTGGTATGGTCGTTGGCGAAAGCTGGGCGACTAAAGGCAGACTTTGTTCTGCCTTTTGCCAGAAATATTCGTATGCAATGTACTTGAGGATACAAGTTATATTTATAAGATACTTTTGAAGGCACAGCAAAGGGGAGAACGCATTAGTTTTAAATGAGAAGGCAACGCGAACTGTTCACAAAAATAAAAATAATGAATAAAAAGGAAAATATAAATGAAATTAAAAAGTTATAGAAAATGAGAAAAAAAAGTTATTGACAACTGATGCCAACAACACGCGGTGTTCCCAAGCGGTCCCCCATCTAAGTACTAACCGCGCCCGACGCTGCTTAATTTCGGTGATCGGACGAGAACCGATGTATTCAGCGTGGTATGGTCGTTGGCGAAAGCTGGGCGACTAAAGGCAGACTTTGTTCTGCCTTTTGCCAGAAATATTCGTATGCAATGTACTTGAGGATACAAGTTATATTTATAAGATACTTTTGAAGGCACAGCAAAGGGGAGAACGCATTAGTTTTAAATGAGAAGGCAACGCGAACTGTTCACAAAAATAAAAATAATGAATAAAAAAGGAAAATATAAATGAAATTAAAAAGTTATAGAAAATGAGAAAAAAAAGTTATTGACAACTGATGCCAACAACACGCGGTGTTCCCAAGCGGTCCCCCATCTAAGTACTAACCGCGCCCGACGCTGCTTAATTTCGGTGATCGGACGAGAACCGATGTATTCAGCGTGGTATGGTCGTTGGCGAAAGCTGGGCGACTAAAGGCAGACTTTGTTCTGCCTTTTGCCAGAAATATTCGTATGCAATGTACTTGAGGATACAAGTTATATTTATAAGATACTTTTGAAGGCACAGCAAAGGGGAGAACGCATTAGTTTTAAATGAGAAGGCAACGCGAACTGTTCACAAAAATAAAAATAATGAATAAAAAAGGAAAATATAAATGAAATTAAAAAGTTATAGAAAATGAGAAAAAAAGTTATTGACAACTGATGCCAACAACACGCGGTGTTCCCAAGCGGTCCCCCATCTAAGTACTAACCGCGCCCGACGCTGCTTAATTTCGGTGATCGGACGAGAACCGATGTATTCAGCGTGGTATGGTCGTTGGCGAAAGCTGGGCGACTAAAGGCAGACTTTGTTCTGCCTTTTGCCAGAAATATTCGTATGCAATGTACTTGAGGATACAAGTTATATTTATAAGATACTTTTGAAGGCACAGCAAAGGGGAGAACGCATTAGTTTTAAATGAGAAGGCAACGCGAACTGTTCACAAAAATAAAAATAATGAATAAAAAAGGAAAATATAAATGAAATTAAAAAGTTATAGAAAATGAGAAAAAAAAGTTATTGACAACTGATGCCAACAACACGCGGTGTTCCCAAGCGGTCCCCCATCTAAGTACTAACCGCGCCCGACGCTGCTTAATTTCGGTGATCGGACGAGAACCGATGTATTCAGCGTGGTATGGTCGTTGGCGAAAGCTGGGCGACTAAAGGCAGACTTTGTTCTGCCTTTTGCCAGAAATATTCGTATGCAATGTACTTGAGGATACAAGTTATATTTATAAGATACTTTTGAAGGCACAGCAAAGGGGAGAACGCATTAGTTTTAAATGAGAAGGCAACGCGAACTGTTCACAAAAATAAAAATAATGAATAAAAAAGGAAAATATAAATGAAATTAAAAAGTTATAGAAAATGAGAAAAAAAAGTTATTGACAACTGATGCCAACAACACGCGGTGTTCCCAAGCGGTCCCCCATCTAAGTACTAACCGCGCCCGACGCTGCTTAATTTCGGTGATCGGACGAGAACCGATGTATTCAGCGTGGTATGGTCGTTGGCGAAAGCTGGGCGACTAAAGGCAGACTTTGTTCTGCCTTTTGCCAGAAATATTCGTATGCAATGTACTTGAGGATACAAGTTATATTTATAAGATACTTTTGAAGGCACAGCAAAGGGGAGAACGCATTAGTTTTAAATGAGAAGGCAACGCGAACTGTTCACAAAAATAAAAATAATGAATAAAAAAGGAAAATATAAATGAAATTAAAAAGTTATAGAAAATGAGAAAAAAAGTTATTGACAACTGATGCCAACAACACGCGGTGTTCCCAAGCGGTCCCCCATCTAAGTACTAACCGCGCCCGACGCTGCTTAATTTCGGTGATCGGACGAGAACCGATGTATTCAGCGTGGTATGGTCGTTGGCGAAAGCTGGGCGACTAAAGGCAGACTTTGTTCTGCCTTTTGCCAGAAATATTCGTATGCAATGTACTTGAGGATACAAGTTATATTTATAAGATACTTTTGAAGGCACAGCAAAGGGGAGAACGCATTAGTTTTAAATGAGAAGGCAACGCGAACTGTTCACAAAAATAAAAATAATGAATAAAAAAGGAAAATATAAATGAAATTAAAAAGTTATAGAAAATGAGAAAAAAAAGTTATTGACAACTGATGCCAACAACACGCGGTGTTCCCAAGCGGTCCCCCATCTAAGTACTAACCGCGCCCGACGCTGCTTAATTTCGGTGATCGGACGAGAACCGATGTATTCAGCGTGGTATGGTCGTTGGCGAAAGCTGGGCGACTAAAGGCAGACTTTGTTCTGCCTTTTGCCAGAAATATTCGTATGCAATGTACTTGAGGATACAAGTTATATTTATAAGATACTTTTGAAGGCACAGCAAAGGGGAGAACGCATTAGTTTTAAATGAGAAGGCAACGCGAACTGTTCACAAAAATAAAAATAATGAATAAAAAAGGAAAATATAAATGAAATTAAAAAGTTATAGAAAATGAGAAAAAAAAAGTTATTGACAACTGATGCCAACAACACGCGGTGTTCCCAAGCGGTCCCCCATCTAAGTACTAACCGCGCCCGACGCTGCTTAATTTCGGTGATCGGACGAGAACCGATGTATTCAGCGTGGTATGGTCGTTGGCGAAAGCTGGGCGACTAAAGGCAGACTTTGTTCTGCCTTTTGCCAGAAATATTCGTATGCAATGTACTTGAGGATACAAGTTATATTTATAAGATACTTTTGAAGGCACAGCAAAGGGGAGAACGCATTAGTTTTAAATGAGAAGGCAACGCGAACTGTTCACAAAAATAAAAATAATGAATAAAAAAGGAAAATATAAATGAAATTAAAAAGTTATAGAAAATGAGAAAAAAAGTTATTGACAACTGATGCCAACAACACGCGGTGTTCCCAAGCGGTCCCCCATCTAAGTACTAACCGCGCCCGACGCTGCTTAATTTCGGTGATCGGACGAGAACCGATGTATTCAGCGTGGTATGGTCGTTGGCGAAAGCTGGGCGACTAAAGGCAGACTTTGTTCTGCCTTTTGCCAGAAATATTCGTATGCAATGTACTTGAGGATACAAGTTATATTTATAAGATACTTTTGAAGGCACAGCAAAGGGGAGAACGCATTAGTTTTAAATGAGAAGGCAACGCGAACTGTTCACAAAAATAAAAATAATGAATAAAAAGGAAAATATAAATGAAATTAAAAAGTTATAGAAAATGAGAAAAAAAAAGTTATTGACAACTGATGCCAACAACACGCGGTGTTCCCAAGCGGTCCCCCATCTAAGTACTAACCGCGCCCGACGCTGCTTAATTTCGGTGATCGGACGAGAACCGATGTATTCAGCGTGGTATGGTCGTTGGCGAAAGCTGGGCGACTAAAGGCAGACTTTGTTCTGCCTTTTGCCAGAAATATTCGTATGCAATGTACTTGAGGATACAAGTTATATTTATAAGATACTTTTGAAGGCACAGCAAAGGGGAGAACGCATTAGTTTTAAATGAGAAGGCAACGCGAACTGTTCACAAAAATAAAAATAATGAATAAAAAAGGAAAATATAAATGAAATTAAAAAGTTATAGAAAATGAGAAAAAAAAAGTTATTGACAACTGATGCCAACAACACGCGGTGTTCCCAAGCGGTCCCCCATCTAAGTACTAACCGCGCCCGACGCTGCTTAATTTCGGTGATCGGACGAGAACCGATGTATTCAGCGTGGTATGGTCGTTGGCGAAAGCTGGGCGACTAAAGGCAGACTTTGTTCTGCCTTTTGCCAGAAATATTCGTATGCAATGTACTTGAGGATACAAGTTATATTTATAAGATACTTTTGAAGGCACAGCAAAGGGGAGAACGCATTAGTTTTAAATGAGAAGGCAACGCGAACTGTTCACAAAAATAAAAATAATGAATAAAAAAGGAAAATATAAATGAAATTAAAAAGTTATAGAAAATGAGAAAAAAAAGTTATTGACAACTGATGCCAACAACACGCGGTGTTCCCAAGCGGTCCCCTCATCTAAGTACTAACCGCGCCCGACGCTGCTTAATTTCGGTGATCGGACGAGAACCGATGTATTCAGCGTGGTATGGTCGTTGGCGAAAGCTGGGCGACTAAAGGCAGACTTTGTTCTGCCTTTTGCCAGAAATATTCGTATGCAATGTACTTGAGGATACAAGTTATATTTATAAGATACTTTTTGAAGGCACAGCAAAGGGGAGAACGCATTAGTTTTAAATGAGAAGGCAACGCGAACTGTTCACAAAAATAAAAATAATGAATAAAAAGGAAAATATAAATGAAATTAAAAAGTTATAGAAAATGAGAAAAAAAGTTATTGACAACTGATGCCAACAACACGCGGTGTTCCCAAGCGGTCCCCCCATCTAAGTACTAACCGCGCCCGACGCTGCTTAATTTCGGTGATCGGACGAGAACCGATGTATTCAGCGTGGTATGGTCGTTGGCGAAAGCTGGGCGACTAAAGGCAGACTTTGTTCTGCCTTTTGCCAGAAATATTCGTATGCAATGTACTTGAGGATACAAGTTATATTTATAAGATACTTTTGAAGGCACAGCAAAGGGGAGAACGCATTAGTTTTAAATGAGAAGGCAACGCGAACTGTTCACAAAAATAAAAATAATGAATAAAAAAGGAAAATATAAATGAAATTAAAAAGTTATAGAAAATGAGAAAAAAAAGTTATTGACAACTGATGCCAACAACACGCGGTGTTCCCAAGCGGTCCCCCATCTAAGTACTAACCGCGCCCGACGCTGCTTAATTTCGGTGATCGGACGAGAACCGATGTATTCAGCGTGGTATGGTCGTTGGCGAAAGCTGGGCGACTAAAGGCAGACTTTGTTCTGCCTTTTGCCAGAAATATTCGTATGCAATGTACTTGAGGATACAAGTTATATTTATAAGATACTTTTGAAGGCACAGCAAAGGGGAGAACGCATTAGTTTTAAATGAGAAGGCAACGCGAACTGTTCACAAAAATAAAAATAATGAATAAAAAAGGAAAATATAAATGAAATTAAAAAGTTATAGAAAATGAGAAAAAAAAGTTATTGACAACTGATGCCAACAACACGCGGTGTTCCCAAGCGGTCCCCCATCTAAGTACTAACCGCGCCCGACGCTGCTTAATTTCGGTGATCGGACGAGAACCGATGTATTCAGCGTGGTATGGTCGTTGGCGAAAGCTGGGCGACTAAAGGCAGACTTTGTTCTGCCTTTTGCCAGAAATATTCGTATGCAATGTACTTGAGGATACAAGTTATATTTATAAGATACTTTTGAAGGCACAGCAAAGGGGAGAACGCATTAGTTTTAAATGAGAAGGCAACGCGAACTGTTCACAAAAATAAAAATAATGAATAAAAAAGGAAAATATAAATGAAATTAAAAAGTTATAGAAAATGAGAAAAAAAGTTATTGACAACTGATGCCAACAACACGCGGTGTTCCCAAGCGGTCCCCCATCTAAGTACTAACCGCGCCCGACGCTGCTTAATTTCGGTGATCGGACGAGAACCGATGTATTCAGCGTGGTATGGTCGTTGGCGAAAGCTGGGCGACTAAAGGCAGACTTTGTTCTGCCTTTTGCCAGAAATATTCGTATGCAATGTACTTGAGGATACAAGTTATATTTATAAGATACTTTTGAAGGCACAGCAAAGGGGAGAACGCATTAGTTTTAAATGAGAAGGCAACGCGAACTGTTCACAAAAATAAAAATAATGAATAAAAAAGGAAAATATAAATGAAATTAAAAAGTTATAGAAAATGAGAAAAAAAAGTTATTGACAACTGATGCCAACAACACGCGGTGTTCCCAAGCGGTCCCCCATCTAAGTACTAACCGCGCCCGACGCTGCTTAATTTCGGTGATCGGACGAGAACCGATGTATTCAGCGTGGTATGGTCGTTGGCGAAAGCTGGGCGACTAAAGGCAGACTTTGTTCTGCCTTTTGCCAGAAATATTCGTATGCAATGTACTTGAGGATACAAGTTATATTTATAAGATACTTTTGAAGGCACAGCAAAGGGGAGAACGCATTAGTTTTAAATGAGAAGGCAACGCGAACTGTTCACAAAAATAAAAATAATGAATAAAAAAGGAAAATATAAATGAAATTAAAAAGTTATAGAAAATGAGAAAAAAAGTTATTGACAACTGATGCCAACAACACGCGGTGTTCCCAAGCGGTCCCCCATCTAAGTACTAACCGCGCCCGACGCTGCTTAATTTCGGTGATCGGACGAGAACCGATGTATTCAGCGTGGTATGGTCGTTGGCGAAAGCTGGGCGACTAAAGGCAGACTTTGTTCTGCCTTTTGCCAGAAATATTCGTATGCAATGTACTTGAGGATACAAGTTATATTTATAAGATACTTTTGAAGGCACAGCAAAGGGGAGAACGCATTAGTTTTAAATGAGAAGGCAACGCGAACTGTTCACAAAAATAAAAATAATGAATAAAAAAGGAAAATATAAATGAAATTAAAAAGTTATAGAAAATGAGAAAAAAAAGTTATTGACAACTGATGCCAACAACACGCGGTGTTCCCAAGCGGTCCCCCATCTAAGTACTAACCGCGCCCGACGCTGCTTAATTTCGGTGATCGGACGAGAACCGATGTATTCAGCGTGGTATGGTCGTTGGCGAAAGCTGGGCGACTAAAGGCAGACTTTGTTCTGCCTTTTGCCAGAAATATTCGCATGCAATGTACTTGAGGATACAAGTTATATTTATAAGATACTTTTGAAGGCACAGCAAGGGGAGAACGCATTAGTTTTAAATAAGAAGGCAACGCGAACTGTTCACAAAAATAAAAATAATGAATAAAAAAGGAAAATATAAATGAAATTAAAAAGTTATAGAAAATGAGAAAAATAAGTTATTGACAACTGATGCCAACAACACGCGGTGTTCCCAAGCGGTCCCCCATCTAAGTACTAACCGCGCCCGACGCTGCTTAATTTCGGTGATCGGACGAGAACCGATGTATTCAGCGTGGTATGGTCGTTGGCGAAAGCTGGGCGACTAAAGGCAGACTTTGTTCTGCCTTTTGCCAGAAATATTCGTATGCAATGTACTTGAGGATACAAGTTATATTTATAAGATACTTTTGAAGGCACAGCAAAGGGGAGAACGCATTAGTTTTAAATGAGAAGGCAACGCGAACTGTTCACAAAAATAAAAATAATGAATAAAAAAGGAAAATATAAATGAAATTAAAAAGTTATAGAAAATGAGAAAAAAAGTTATTGACAACTGATGCCAACAACACGCGGTGTTCCCAAGCGGTCCCCCATCTAAGTACTAACCGCGCCCGACGCTGCTTAATTTCGGTGATCGGACGAGAACCGATGTATTCAGCGTGGTATGGTCGTTGGCGAAAGCTGGGCGACTAAAGGCAGACTTTGTTCTGCCTTTTGCCAGAAATATTCGTATGCAATGTACTTGAGGATACAAGTTATATTTATAAGATACTTTTGAAGGCACAGCAAAGGGGAGAACGCATTAGTTTTAAATGAGAAGGCAACGCGAACTGTTCACAAAAATAAAAATAATGAATAAAAAAGGAAAATATAAATGAAATTAAAAAGTTATAGAAAATGAGAAAAAAAAGTTATTGACAACTGATGCCAACAACACGCGGTGTTCCCAAGCGGTCCCCCATCTAAGTACTAACCGCGCCCGACGCTGCTTAATTTCGGTGATCGGACGAGAACCGATGTATTCAGCGTGGTATGGTCGTTGGCGAAAGCTGGGCGACTAAAGGCAGACTTTGTTCTGCCTTTTGCCAGAAATATTCGTATGCAATGTACTTGAGGATACAAGTTATATTTATAAGATACTTTTGAAGGCACAGCAAAGGGGAGAACGCATTAGTTTTAAATGAGAAGGCAACGCGAACTGTTCACAAAAATAAAAATAATGAATAAAAAAGGAAAATATAAATGAAATTAAAAAGTTATAGAAAATGAGAAAAAAAAGTTATTGACAACTGATGCCAACAACACGCGGTGTTCCCAAGCGGTCCCCCATCTAAGTACTAACCGCGCCCGACGCTGCTTAATTTCGGTGATCGGACGAGAACCGATGTATTCAGCGTGGTATGGTCGTTGGCGAAAGCTGGGCGACTAAAGGCAGACTTTGTTCTGCCTTTTGCCAGAAATATTCGTATGCAATGTACTTGAGGATACAAGTTATATTTATAAGATACTTTTGAAGGCACAGCAAAGGGGAGAACGCATTAGTTTTAAATGAGAAGGCAACGCGAACTGTTCACAAAAATAAAAATAATGAATAAAAAAGGAAAATATAAATGAAATTAAAAAGTTATAGAAAATGAGAAAAAAAGTTATTGACAACTGATGCCAACAACACGCGGTGTTCCCAAGCGGTCCCCCATCTAAGTACTAACCGCGCCCGACGCTGCTTAATTTCGGTGATCGGACGAGAACCGATGTATTCAGCGTGGTATGGTCGTTGGCGAAAGCTGGGCGACTAAAGGCAGACTTTGTTCTGCCTTTTGCCAGAAATATTCGTATGCAATGTACTTGAGGATACAAGTTATATTTATAAGATACTTTTGAAGGCACAGCAAAGGGGAGAACGCATTAGTTTTAAATGAGAAGGCAACGCGAACTGTTCACAAAAATAAAAATAATGAATAAAAAAGGAAAATATAAATGAAATTAAAAAGTTATAGAAAATGAGAAAAAAAGTTATTGACAACTGATGCCAACAACACGCGGTGTTCCCAAGCGGTCCCCCATCTAAGTACTAACCGCGCCCGACGCTGCTTAATTTCGGTGATCGGACGAGAACCGATGTATTCAGCGTGGTATGGTCGTTGGCGAAAGCTGGGCGACTAAAGGCAGACTTTGTTCTGCCTTTTGCCAGAAATATTCGTATGCAATGTACTTGAGGATACAAGTTATATTTATAAGATACTTTTGAAGGCACAGCAAAGGGGAGAACGCATTAGTTTTAAATGAGAAGGCAACGCGAACTGTTCACAAAAATAAAAATAATGAATAAAAAAGGAAAATATAAATGAAATTAAAAAGTTATAGAAAATGAGAAAAAAAAGTTATTGACAACTGATGCCAACAACACGCGGTGTTCCCAAGCGGTCCCCCATCTAAGTACTAACCGCGCCCGACGCTGCTTAATTTCGGTGATCGGACGAGAACCGATGTATTCAGCGTGGTATGGTCGTTTGCGAAAGCTGGGCGACTAAAGGCAGACTTTGTTCTGCCTTTTGCCAGAAATATTCGTATGCAATGTACTTGAGGATACAAGTTATATTTATAAGATACTTTTGAAGGCACAGCAAAGGGGAGAACGCATTAGTTTTAAATGAGAAGGCAACGCGAACTGTTCACAAAAATAAAAATAATGAATAAAAAAGGAAAATATAAATGAAATTAAAAAGTTATAGAAAATGAGAAAAAAAGTTATTGACAAACTGATGCCAACAACACGCGGTGTTCCCAAGCGGTCCCCCATCTAAGTACTAACCGCGCCCGACGCTGCTTAATTTCGGTGATCGGACGAGAACCGATGTATTCAGCGTGGTATGGTCGTTGGCGAAAGCTGGGCGACTAAAGGCAGACTTTGTTCTGCCTTTTGCCAGAAATATTCGTATGCAATGTACTTGAGGATACAAGTTATATTTATAAGATACTTTTGAAGGCACAGCAAAGGGGAGAACGCATTAGTTTTAAATGAGAAGACAACGCGAACTGTTCACAAAAATAAAAATAATGAATAAAAAAGGAAAATATAAATGAAATTAAAAAGTTATAGAAAATGAGAAAAAAAAGTTATTGACAAACTGATGCCAACAACACGCGGTGTTCCCAAGCGGTCCCCCATCTAAGTACTAACCGCGCCCGACGCTGCTTAATTTCGGTGATCGGACGAGAACCGATGTATTCAGCGTGGTATGGTCGTTGGCGAAAGCTGGGCGACTAAAGGCAGACTTTGTTCTGCCTTTTGCCAGAAATATTCGTATGCAATGTACTTGAGGATACAAGTTATATTTATAAGATACTTTTGAAGGCACAGCAAAGGGGAGAACGCATTAGTTTTAAATGAGAAGACAACGCGAACTGTTCACAAAAATAAAAATAATGAATAAAAAAGGAAAATATAAATGAAATTTAAAAGTTATAGAAAATGTAAAAAAAGATTTTGACATCTGATCCTACTGATACATGATTTATTTAAGTGATACAAAGGAAAGCTCGAAATAGACTTTCTTTGTTTCCGCCTTAGCACAACATGAGTACAACTGGTAACGTATAGCATTTTTCAGGCGCTGCCACTATTCGCAGCATAGCAAATATCGTGCATACTTATGCGCGCACTGCAATATTTCTTTCCAGTGAGTTATAAATGGAATTACTTCTTGTTTTTAGCTAACAGAGTTATTTTAAGTAAGCAGTGAGCTGCTTGTACTAAAATTGAATATTTTGCCCTCTGCTTATACATTTCAATTAGAAAAAGTGCTGTGCAGTGTATCTGAATTAACAGCACAGATAGAGAAATGTGATATTTACCGTTTCAACTCCAGGAAACGGTGCAATTTTTTATTAAAGAAATCGTACAAATTGTTTATCAGTTGTGTTGGTAAACTTAGCCCAAAAAAGCTTACAAAACCTTTTCTTGTTCCGTTATGCAGGAGAAAGCCAAGATGCGCATGCGCATCAATGACAGCGAAATCATCTGGGGTGGCAAGCAGAAGCGTAAACCAGAGGGCATCATGATACCCACTCACCTCAAGGTGCTCACCATAGAAGAGAAACCCTTCGTCTATGTGCGACGAATGGGGGACGACGAGTTCCGATGCGAACCAGATGAGCGTCCCTGCCCGCTTTTCAATGCCAGCGATGCCACAGGTGATACAAAATTCCAGCTGGTACTTGGCTTATCCGTCTAAAGTAACTTCTATCTTCTCTAAACTTAGCCAACGAGTATTGCTGCCGAGGATACTGCATCGATCTGCTGATCGAGCTGTCGAAGCGAATCAACTTCACCTACGACCTGGCACTGTCGCCCGATGGTCAGTTTGGACACTACATATTGCGAAACAGCACAGGAGCCATGACGTTGCGTAAGGAGTGGACGGGTCTGATTGGAGAACTGGTCAATGAACGTGCCGAGTAAGAGAGAGAGAGCGTTCTATGCGTTTTATTGAGTGAAGGTGTCTTCAATGTGTTTCTTTTCTTCTGTTTTTTCTCTTTTTGAACTTCTAGCATGATCGTTGCACCACTAACCATTAATCCGGAGCGTGCCGAGTACATTGAATTCTCGAAACCATTCAAATATCAAGGCATTACAATACTCGAGAAGAAACCGTCCCGATCGAGTACTCTTGTGTCTTTCTTGCAGCCATTTAGTAACACGCTATGGATCTTGGTAATGGTGTCGGTCCATGTTGTGGCACTCGTCCTTTATCTGCTGGACAGGTGAGTAGTTGATGCTCGACATCCGACTCCCCCATCCCCCTTTCAATTATCCGACTACCATGTACCCCGCCCTGTCACTGAAGACGCCAGAGTGATGCCTCGAAGTAGAGTGCTCGTTGCATTTGACGGTTGAAAGGCAGCGAGCAGTGCGATCATCCTCTCGAGCATCTCCCCTTAACACACACAGCCATGGGTTGCATTGTGGATTCACTGGATATGCGCATTACTAACCTCTAATACTGATTCTCTAACACTCAGATTCTCACCGTTTGGACGCTTCAAGCTATCGCACTCGGACAGCAATGAGGAGAAGGCGCTGAATCTCAGCTCGGCGGTTTGGTTCGCCTGGGGCGTGCTGCTCAATAGCGGCATCGGTGAGGGTACGCCGCGTAGCTTCTCGGCCCGTGTGCTGGGCATGGTCTGGGCCGGCTTTGCCATGATCATTGTGGCCTCTTACACTGCCAACTTGGCTGCCTTCCTTGTGCTCGAACGACCGAAGACCAAGCTGAGTGGCATCAATGATGCCCGCTTGCGCAACACAATGGAGAATCTCACATGTGCTACGGTCAAGGGTTCATCGGTGGATATGTATTTCCGACGCCAGGTGGAGCTATCCAACATGTATCGCACCATGGAGTCCAACAACTATGTCACTGCCGAGCAGGCCATTCAGGATGTGAAGAAGGGGTAACTTGCCTCGCTCTCCGGCTTTTTTATAGCTGAAACTAGTCGCATGAATTTGGCACTACTCCACCAAACCAATCAACTACAACAACAACAACTCCTACTACTACTACTACTACAACAACAACAACTACCAACAACAGTTTCTCACTCTCCACTCAACCTTTTACAACTCTGTATTTATCTCTTTCTCTCTCTCTCTCGCTCTCTATCTAGTAACCGTAGTACTCGCATTCGTATCGCATTGTCTCCCCCGTATTTAAGATACCTCTTAACCTCTAAATGTTTTCTCAAAGTTCCCACCGTACTTGTTGTCTCACCTCGCCTTGCCCCATCACGAATACGAATCTCTAACAGTTCCCAACTCTCGTTTGCAGCAAACTGATGGCTTTCATTTGGGATTCGTCGCGCCTGGAGTACGAAGCCTCTAAGGACTGCGAACTAGTCACAGCCGGCGAGCTATTTGGTCGCAGTGGCTATGGCATCGGGTTGCAGAAGGGTTCGCCCTGGACGGATGCCGTCACGCTGGCCATACTCGAGTTCCATGAGAGTAGGTCGATCAACGGTTTGCAATCGTTACTCAACACTAATCTGCACATCCATTCACAGGTGGCTTCATGGAGAAACTGGACAAACAGTGGATATTTCATGGACACGTGCAACAGAACTGCGAACTCTTCGAGAAGACACCAAATACGTTGGGCCTCAAGAACATGGCGGGCGTTTTTATATTGGTGGGCGTGGGCATTGCCGGAGGCGTGGGTCTGATCATCATCGAGGTCATCTACAAGAAGCATCAGGTGAAGAAGCAGAAGCGTTTGGACATTGCTCGCCACGCAGCCGACAAGTGGCGAGGCACCATTGAGGTAAGCTTCGAGTTGCTTCAAAGTTAAACAGGACCTAATGCAGTTTCCTTTTCGATCTACAGAAACGGAAGACTATACGCGCCTCACTGGCCATGCAACGCCAGTATAATGTGGGTCTGATGGCCACCCATGCGCCCGGCACCATCAGCCTCGCCGTGGACAAGCGACGATATCCGCGACTGGGTCAGCGGCTGGCACCGGAACGTGCCTGGCCTGGCGATGCGGCTGACGTGTTGCGCATTCGCAGACCCTACGAACTGGGAAAACCGGGTCTAATTCCACCAATGCCCTTGGGACTGGGCAAGACACGACCGACACAACAGAATCCGTTGCCGCCGCGCTACTCGCCCGGCTACACCAGCGATGTGTCCCACTTGGTCGTTTAAGTTAACATTTTGCAGCAAGGGATAGTATTATTATATACATATATTATACATGATCATTGCTCAAAACTGAAGGGAGGGAGAAACTATTGTAAACTGGGACAGCATTACGAGTGAATTTATATTTCAATCACATTTGGTTATTAACTTTTCCTTGACTTAACTTATTTGTACTTTACTTTAGGATGTACTCTTAGTAACCGAATGCTGCCCCAGAAACTATAAACATATATGATGTATTCTATATGTGTATTATGGATGTATTGTTATATAAGACGAGATTCGTTTTTTATTGCGGTTAAGTTTGTGTAGTTGCCCATAGATTTTGATATGAATTCGTTGCGCTCGGCAATGCTTTCTATAAATGCTTACTGCTTCTATCTATATACACTACTTATATACTATATTCTCTATGAAAATGCCGCTTAGTCATATAGGCCTCTACCAAATTGTTGAGAATAAAATCAAATTGTACTATTCATCCTCATCGCAGTACACAGAAACACACAAGTACACACAGAAGACCCACCCATTGTTATAAGGTGTCTACTCCAACTTGAAAACGATTTTATGGCATAACTAAAAGCTCCGATTTTCTGCAAGATACTCTACAACTTATACACTTCACAGAACCATGATCTTTGGTCGTTAACGCGCATCTTTTCATCTTTCACCGAACTATTGAGATAAACAAAAAAGAAAAACTTAAACTTGACTTAACCCAACAAGAAACTCTAGCGATAAATCGAAAATCTCTAAAAACATTTGAAAAAGCTTAAATGAAACAGAAACTTAAAGCGTAACGATGTCTACGATATCTACATTATACTATACACTAAGTATGAAAGTTAACAGCATAAATGTGAAGCAACAGAACATTAGAAACAACAAGAACAACAACAAATGAATTGTATTAACAATCTGATAGGAATTTTAAATGTTTTGAATGTGTAAACAACTTATGCCAAACAAATATATTAATAAAAATATTTATTGAAAGGAAGCGACTGATGATTATTGTTACTGTTATTCATCATATTTTAATTCATTCTGATACTATTCAAGATCATTCTCATTTAGTCAGCGCCAATTCTTTCATTCTCTTAACCATTTCCTTTTCCAGTCAGCACGGAATGAATAAATATTTATCCGTGCGATTGGAAATTCGCTTTTCTCTCTGTTAAATTTCAATTTTATTTTTAGCGCTTTTCAAACTTATATAAATCCAAACAGATCCATCAATGATTGACAAGCTAAATGAATATGAATACGCCTCGCCAATAATGATGATTGATGGCTTGATTAAATTGTTTGCATATGCGTATCGAAGCGATCGAATTGTTGTAATCGATGGAAAGTATTGTCAGAATGAACAAATGTTATCCATGCTTTCGAATCGGGGGGAAACATTCAATGGAATTCATTGGCATCAATGAAAAATTCTGAACATGATGATTTCTGCTATATGTAAACTCATGTATATCTGATTTTCCTGCAGTGTTATTTACTCTTTCTTAACAAAGACAATATCTGCCCGTAAACAATCCACACGGGTAATAAATCAGCTATCAGTGTAATCAGTTTTGAAAACTAACAGCGGCCTATCTTTAGGATCGAAGGTACTAAGTTATTCCGCAGCGGCCTTGTCCGTGACCCAGTCATTACCAGATTGAGTTAGTTCACCTTATCGACTTGCGCAACCAGTGTTTGATTGAGGGTCCTCACGCAAGCACTTGGCCACATAATGCAAGCACGTAACTCATGACCTTCCTTCCTTATCACGTATTCATAAGTGCAGACTCTTAATTAGTCAGGGGAGAATTTAATCGTTTGGCTCTTAATGTTGACCCTTTTACCGCATATACTCCGTCGTAAAGGGACAAAGGGAATTCATGAGAAAGTTACCATAAGAAGTTACCTCTTTAAACATAAGACAAAGAAGAAATGCAGATTTATAAAGTGACTCAATAAATTTCATGACCTGAAAAAGAAATTTTACGAATACCCTTAATTCAATTCGTTATATTTACATGAAGAAAATCGATGGTTTTGGGGTTTCCCTTGCGAGGAAACTCAGCTCGGGGGTTACCCGCTGTAAAATTGAAAAACCTTTTCAATATGTTAATTTTCTTCACTAATCTGCATGAATTAACGATAATGAAAGGTATCCAAAGCCAGTTTGAAACAAAAGTGCATGGACGTATTATTAAGAGTAAATTTCAGTCATTTGAGACCTCGCGATGATAAGAAATATTTCCCATTAGGTCTGGCACGTGTAGAGTCGCTGATTGACTACCAAACTCAGGAATATACAAACTTTAAGCGAGCATTATCTAGAAATATTAAATTAATATAATTAGGGTAATTAAACTTCTGATTCTAAATAGTTTTTTGCATATCATTTTTTTTTTTGCATTTGCCATCAATTGTCACACTCGTAGCCATCAACAACAACAACGAAGCCACCGCTCCACAGTGCGAACACCGTCCCCAGCGTCCACGCGAGCAACCAGCCAAACGACTTAGCAACCATCCAACCAGACCAGCCGGCGCTGAGCGAGTTGTAACTGCAACGAAGCGGTTCGAATCAGTCCCATTAATGACTGGGCGCTGCCGAAGCTTCGTTAGCCGATTCGAACATCACCAGCAGCACCAACAACAACAACAGCAACAACAACCCGAAGTGAAATGAATTAACTGAGTTGAGCGTGGACTGCGCAAAAATCCACCAACGTCTTACCCAGGCGCCAACAGCATCAAATGCAAGTTCCCAGTCCCGTCTAGACTGAATGGAAATGCAATCGTAAATTGTTGGCTAGTCATAGTAACTGATTAATCAAATACACGTGGATGTGTCAGAGATATGCAAAATACTTGGAGAACTACAATGAATGACTTTGACCTCAGTTCTCATTTCGTTCTTCTTTCCAAAAATTTAACCCTTGGTTATTGAAATGATTCACCGAGTACTTCGAAACTTGATTGACCCCTTCGAGACCCGCACAGTTGCCATTCAATGACAAATCTTCAAATCAAGAATCCGGAACATTGCAGTGCAAAATTTGCAATGGATACAAATCAATGTCGGTCAAAGTGTTTATTGAAAGAATTGAAACCTTATTGCCATGATGTGAACCCAAGCTTTGATACTAGTCTAACTGGATAGGAGGAATTGCGTATTCCTTCGGTAAAAATGAAAGTCTCTGTTCGAAGATGATATATGAGATTGGAATGCGTCGTGGTGGCAAAAAGTGAATTGTTTGGGGCAACGGGTCACTGGGGGCAACTGGGTAACCGCAAGGCTTTGAAATCTTGGAAACGTTGACAGATTCAACTGTTCTGTTCTTTATCTAATCACTTAGCACGCAGTCAGATCGAAGTATGTATCGTATACAGTGGGCACTGTTACAGAACAGATCCGACCAGAACTGAGTTGAAACCAATTGACGTCAGGCAGGCATCCGCATTCAAGTCGTAACCCAAACATCGTGAAGAGTCACACGCATCAATTGAGGAGACAAAGGCTCTGCTCGGCTCCATTCCGCTTTGGTCAGCGAAAGCGATTGGATCTAGATACTTGTCGATCGCTGCGGAATTTGCGCTAAATTAAAACCCTTTCGAAGTGGTATAAAGCAGTTAATTCAATTAATAATCGAGTGTCAAATAATAATTCCTCTTGTCTTTCGATAAGTGCCATTGTTTTTGTTTTCCGCAAAGGCGCAGCTAATTGATAGGTGCCGACAACAGTCAAGACCCTCTTCGGACCCACTGTACTCCCTCATTCCCCTTCGCGCACTGATGATGCAAGTTCTCGGCAATCGCTAATCGGCTATCGGCTATCGACCATCGAGCATGACAAACGATATAATAGTATTTATATGCGTATAATATATCCATTAATTAGCAGTCACACTCGGTTATTCAATGTAAGCGACTTCTCACCGGTTAAGCATTTCATATCAGTCGTAAAACAATAAACTCGTCTATTTCTCGAGCTGTCGTCTCTTTCAATTAGACAAATTTGTCCACGTGGACCCTGATCGGGAGGGGACACTGACAAAAAGGTGTTAAACTGCGGTGCAGCAATCACCTTGATATTAAACCGCTAACAACTGGTTAAGATTAGTTCGATTGCTTATGAACATGGGATAGATCACGAAACTTACCAACAGGTTGCAACTTGCGCTGTTTAACCTATCCCAAGAACGGAACCGATAACAGGAAACCTAAGAAGATAGTTAACTATAATACTTTATTGTAAAAATTGACTATTTCAAGGCTAAGCAATGGTTTGAAAGTAATTTAAAGCGGAACAGATGAGAATTCTGTCAACATATATATAGAGAGAAGTTAGGTACAAGTTTGAAGTAACTCAGAATCTAAATATAGATATTAATTATAAGTTTACAACCTATTTGGGTAAAAGTCCCTAAAGCTATACAAATCTGAAACTCATTAGAGCAATATCATTACCTTATCTATGTTATTTGACTAAGCAAGAAACAGACAATTTTGAGTTTGTATATTTTCTTACTGCCCTACACTTTCTATATTAAGTTCACAATATACGACCGCAAATCTTGGCAGAAACCGAAACGGGAAAACATTATTCTTGAGAGCAATTCGATTATGACAGCTAACACAAACCATGAACTAGTAGCCCCTATATGTACATATATTGTACGATAAATATATATAGATTCTATACTAAAATTACCTCTCGATATGCATTGCCCATTCTGAAACAAAACACAATTATACAATAGAATTCTGAGTAGCAATTTTATAGCGCCTTAAGTCGAATATGCATAAAAGAAATCGAAATCTCAACGAAATGTGTGCGGCGTATTGAAAATTATAAACAACGTGTAAACTATAAATAATTGACATGAGAAATTGCCAAAATACGAAAACGAATACGAATACGAATTCGAAATGGGTGTGAAAAATATATCGTAAAAGTATAAAGCATCCAGTTTACGGTTTTATATCCATGCCATACAACTTTTATATATCATTAACGAGAGTGGGGAAATAAATTTATTATTATTTTAATAAAAGTTTACGATTTACGATCCGGTTGCAAACAAATTGAGGCTGTTTATGCAATTATATGCTTATTTGTTTAGTGAATGCATTGTGAATACCATAACAAACAGAATCAATGCAAATAACACAACAATTTACCGAAATATGGCCAGAAAACACCATAACAAATTTAACATTGAAACAACAACAAGTGGAACCAGAAATGTGAAAGATGTTTAAACTAATTACCGATACAATTGTTTGGGTAATTAGCAAGAATTTTTTATTCACACAAATCTACATTAATTAGATATTATCTGAACATGTGAACGCGTCTAGTACGGCACGTAATACTCATGTTCCGAGGTGAGTTCACTCTCTGTTGCAGAGTGGGGAGAATACATTTTGAAATTTTCACCTTGCCGAAGGTTTGAATACACTGTGAGTTCGCTTTGTGTTAAAATAAAAAGTGTTATTATTATTATTTGTTAAGTTAATTTACTATGACTTTATTTGTACACATCATTTCGGCACTAAGAATCGTGGGATAAAAATACACTTGATTATCTCCAATAATGGGTATAAAATATTCATAAATTGCGTAAATCTTTTCGCACATAAAGGTATAAACTACGATAAGATACAGTCTCTTTGCGAATCTCCAGAAAGTAACCCAATGAGAGGCGAATAAATACGTACTATTGCCATATAAATAAGCACATTGAAGAGATAAGACCCAATTAGATCACATCTTAAAGCTTTCGTGGCTAGATGATGTTTGTAAGACTTTTTATAAAGCGTAAAACATGGGGAATTCAAGAACATTTTAGTTCAGTAACCCAAGGGGAACAAAACACCTAACTGGAAGTCAAACAAAAAACACCTTATTAATTAATGCTGATTATTAGACTCATTTTCGAAAAAGGGTTGTAACGCACAACAGAAAACGTGTTTCCCCAGACGATCTTTATTATCGGATCTTGAACGAACGCAGTACAATTTGTGTGACGTCAGAAGAGCAACTACTGAAATTCCGAAGAGAGTTGCGTACTTAGCTATGCGGGTAGTGCACAAGAGTTAAGAGAAACCAACTGGCTAACAATATGGAACAGAAGCTGAGTTCGCTAACAACAAGGTAACACGTGAACGTCTTTCATTCATTGCACGGCAAGGGGCACGCTCGGTCGGTTCTTGAGACTGGGACCTACAAATTCTCAGATCATCGCAGCCACTTTCATATTAATAACAGCAACAACTCTTGGCAGTATCATTGTAGTTGTTGTTGTCGCTGAATTGTAACTGCTTTTCGGCTCTGCTGCTGCTGTCGGCAGCAAGACGACGCGTCGTCAGGCATTGAAACCAGATAAAACCGATTTTAATTCGATTAATGGGGTTTCGCTACGCTCTTTGGCCAGATTGTGGTTGCTGTTGTTGTGGTCTGGGCAGTAAAGATGTGCTGTTGTTGTTGTGTGTGTTAGTGAGTAAGACAGCTTGTGTATGTTTGTGAGAAAGTGTGAGTGTCGCGTCACATTGTTATGAATTAAGTAAACAAAAGAAACGAGCTAATAGCAGCCTTAAGCACTGCAAAGAGGAATTCGAAAAGGAAACTGTGCAAATTAGTCTAGTGCTAACTAGGATTAGGTAAAAAATGGCGCCAAAATTTGGAGTGTTGTTGCGCCTAAAATACCACAAATACCAGACAGACCAACAAGTCCTTTGGCCACTTTCCTACAGCTGGTCACACTGCTTGTACTGCTGTCGCTAGGCGCCAATGTAAATCAGCAACGGTAACTGTTTAGTTTGCCTTTACTTTTGTTTTCGGTGAGATTAGTATGCAGCTCTCTTCCTCTCTCTCTCTCTCACACTCTCTGTCGCAGAGAGTGCCTGCTGCAGTGGTGTATGTGCGTGTTGAGTTTGCAAACACTTGTTACACTCGAGCAACGAAACTCACCACACTCACTCACTCGCACACAGGCGCACTGTGCTTATTCTTACGTATCCGATTGGTAATCAAGCACCAGAGGCAGCAGCAAACAGTCAGAATGGTGTCCATAATCAAAATACCATAATAATCAAGCGGCAAACAGTCGACTCTGCTCAAACGACGTGCGACACTCGCCGCGTCAAGTTGTAAGTTGTAATAACCGCCGCGTATCGCAACAGCAGCAGCAGCAGCAGCAGCAGCCGAAAAAGTGTTAAACAACGCAATAAGTGCTAACGACGCGGGCAACGCAACTATTAAATATCAATATATTAACGAATCTATGGAAATGTTGTGTTAAATATCTGTCGACATTCGGCTCGGTCAGTTAAACGTCGATATAACTTCGTTGTGTGCACGTCGTCGCGCTTCCGTTCCGCTCATCTGGAGTCTTCTAATCCGTTGTCCGTTTTAACGGACACATTTATCGTATCGCGTTTGGTCCTCCACGTCGAGTGCTTCCTTTTTGTGAAAAAAAAAATCGCTGAAGCGAGTGTTAAATAATACCAAATAAAATATCAAGTTTATTCACACTGCACAAACAACAACAACAAGCCGTTACAATGGCAGATCGTTTTCAGATCTCAAAGGTCAACGGCAGCGCCAACGTGAACGATGCTTTTGACGAGGAACCCGCAACCGCCAACAGTAATCACGATCAGCCTGCTAGCAATGGACCTGCTACCATTACGCCCGATAGCGGCAGCAGCCACGCCAACGACAACCACCTGCAGCCCAAGTCAGCCGAGGGCGGGGAAAATCGTCGCACCTCGCGTTTGTCCTTCCGTGGCTTTGGACAATTCCTGCGCAAATCCGACGCGGAGCGCAAGTTCAGTCTGGCTCAGCTAACGAAGTGAGTGTCAGATACAAAGATATATAGAATATTGCATATCAACAATAAGTTTTTCGAGAGTGTCGTCGAGTTTAACAAATACTTAAGTGCACTTGGGAACTATTTCCGATTCTCTACAATATAAAAGGTTGTATTGTTTATAGCTCTACTACCCCAAATGGTCGTTGGCAACAACAATGAGTTATCAGCAAAGGCGCAAATCAAAGCCAAATGTTCGCACACTTCTTCTTATCACGCGTCTTTATGCTATCGAACAAGATTAACAGAAGTATCTACAATTCAAGGTTTATAACATGAACTTGCACGTTTGTTTTCGCTATTAACAAATAATAACATAGGAAACAGTTTAGGGTCTTGGCACTGTCATAAAGGTAGCTGTGATTGAGCTTCACTTAATCATCCGGCTGTAAATAATAGTTATTATTAGGCAATAACATTTGGCTTATATAAATAATAATTATAGCAAGTAGCTTGCATAGGTTTTTAACTGCACCTCGCCCACACAACAATCAATTAAGTAAAGTGATTTTCTCTCCTCATTTTCCACAATTAAATTATGAACCTTACACAATATGATTGCTTACTGATCTGTCAGAGAGATGACAGAACTCGGTTTTAGTGACTTGTTTTTATAGTGCCTATAAACTTGAAAACTGAATAATGACATTAGTAGAAGAAGAAAAAAACCAAAACAGGAAAGGGGGCCCCCAAAAACCGAAACAGCTTAAACAAAGCGAAACGAAACAACATAATGGGAACGAGTAAATTTGCAAACGAGCGAATATATAAACAAAATAAAAGTGAGAAAACTTGATGTATGTTTATATTATATTTGTGGAACTGGAATGAAGGTCAATTCACTTTTTATATATGGTTATCACGTTTATCGGGGCAACAAACAGAGACACACAGAATGAGATGGCAACAAAATATTTGCGGCAAATTGAAAAGAGCGTAGCGCGCTATAGAATCGGCTGTAATTAGCATTATGTGTTACGCACGTGATGCCCAATTGTTACAGTGGACCCTGACTGGGGTGAACAACTCCATAGTAAATGAGTATTTACTTTCCAAAACGTTACTAGGTACTTAGGGTACTTAGATTACTGACTAGAGGACAGTTACTGCGTATCAACTCTGTTCAGCATTTAAAGCACTTGCAACAGAGAGAGAGAAAGAGTAAAAGAGAGGGAGAGTGAGAGACAGGGACTGCTGACACTTGTTTGTAACCCACCCACATGGACTATAATAACAAATTAGTTACAAATTGAATTCCAAATTTCGGCATTGAGATGCGTAGCATGACATGTCACGATGTCTAGATGTCGCATTCTTGACCCTCGGGCCAAGATCCGTTTAATCGAATAAACCAAATTACAGTCGGCTCTTTTTCTAATGGCATAGAATTGGGTACTTTTCCAATGCATACGATTCTGCGACTGCAAATTAAATTCAATTAAAAACGTGCCAAGAAGCCAAGTCCAAATATTCTGTAAGCATTTCGTTCCGATGAATGAAATGTGTTCCGTAAATTCAATTTCGAAAAGTTTTGCGCACGGCAAACAAGTTACATCAGCGTTCTCCAGTACAAACCAATAAAATATATAAATATAAGACGGACAGGGAGGGAGCTCAGAACTATTGAGGGGTTCAGTTGTGCGCTTTAATGGCAACCAGTTTCCAAAGTCGAGGAGAAGCTCCAATTAATTTGTTGACCACATAACTCTCAACTGGATGCGTTTTGTTTTGATTCAGTTTCGTTATCTGGACCCGATGATGAGTTCACGATGTGGCGATGACAACAAATTAGTCATTGTCAGCTTCCACGAGATGTGTGTGATATCATTCCTCGCAAGAAACAGCCAGGGCACTCTGCCCGTAATCGAGTTCAATTGATCGAACAGACTGTGCAGAGAGAGGGAGTAGGACGGCGAAGTGTGGGGCTCAGCAGTCGTAGCACCCTCCCGGCTTGCATATTTCTCTCCAATTGTACAACTAAATCATACTAGCTAAATCTCAACGAAACCGCCGCACAGGCAATAGATCAATATAAACACTCACAAATACTCGCACACTGCCTCTTGCAACATGCAACTGTGCATTGTTTATGTGATTGGGCATCGGGCGCATGCTGCCTGCTGTCGCAGAATGGAAAGACCAAACTGAACTGAGATGGGGGGAATTAAAGAAAATCAAAAATAATAAACCAGAAATGGGCTTCTGCCTGGGCGATTACAAATAACAGACGGCAATTGAGGTTTATTTCTGACATTTCCGATATTTCGTTTTCTAATGAAACGGTGATCGAAAGGGGTGCTTTGATTTGTCATTATTGTCAATCTTTCTGCATAAAGTATGCAACACAAAACTTTGGTGATCTTTTTCTCTTAATTTATTTTTTCATTTGAAACAATAAGTATTTTGTACATAATGATTGTGTATCTGAAGTTACTATTCCAAATATTTATAAATACTATACATTATTAGACTACTTACAATATTTAGAAATAATTGCTTTATCGTTTTTAAATAAAAAAAAAAAAAAAAAAAAAATTAAAACCTAAATTTTCTAAAATATACTTAAAATCGATTATTATAATTCTCGAAAGAAACCATCCTCCGCCTAAACACCCCCTTTGAGACTATTTTCATTGGTTGAAGGGTATAATTATTTCAATTTGATCGTTGTAGATCATCAAAACTAATCAGACCAGTCGTTTATAGTGTTCGTGTGGCGCCTACACTATCCGCACTCTCCCCCTGCTTTCCTCACACACTTCTCCTTCTCTTACAACATTGATTTTTGGCCATTTCAAGCATTTTAATGATCTTTGGCAATCGCATTGCCTTTTTGTTTTCTGTTTTCATTATGCAATCAAAAAAAAATTTACATTTTAACATGTAGTAGAGGTTTCCTCGAGAGAGAAAGAGGGAGAGAGAGACAAGCTAAGTGTACTGTACTTAGTCTAGAGTGATTATTCATTTTATTCTCTGTTTTTTCTCCCCCTTCCCAACTCGACCTTCCCCTTGGTCCACCTTAACACTCTTCGTTCTACGCATTTCTGCGTTTTTTATTTATTATTATTTTTGTTTTCGATATATGCTCTTTTTGTTTTTGGGGAATCTTTTGCGAGTGGTTTTCCTTTTGAGCTTTTCCAGTGGTTATTCATTCTTCACATGATGCAGGTTGCGATGTTCGGGCTGCCCGAGGCGATAAAGGTCCTCCAGCGGTTTCATCCGTACGCGATAAATTTACACCTGTTTAACATAAACTAAAGTGATTTCATTCGTTTTCAGGGAAACTTTGCCGCGCTTGGATAATTATCGCATATCTA
Source organism: Zaprionus africanus (assembly GCA_018151435.1). Lineage (NCBI taxonomy): Eukaryota > Metazoa > Arthropoda > Insecta > Diptera > Drosophilidae > Zaprionus > Zaprionus africanus. The sequence continues at coordinate 3,823,702 of JAECXB010002309.1, read as the reverse complement.
TGCGCAACTTGAAGCGCCCCTCGATCGGAGAACTACAGGGCGAGGCAGCGGATCAGGTAAGTCTCGGGTGGAAAACAAAGCGAGCAGTTGAAAGTGATAAATCGAAATTGCACGTCAAAATATTTAAAATATTTAACTAAAACGTTTCGTCTCGCACATGTTCAATCATATACAATGTGAAAAGCTGTTAAAAGTTAAAAGTTCTGCGTCTTTAGAGTGAAAATCAAAAACTGTAGAAAATGTGAAGCGAATTGTCTGGAAATAATACACATTTATTTATTTATCTTCAGATTTCTCTGTGAATTATGACCAAGAAATATTTTGTTTACTTCAGCCAATTTTTTAGAGACTCTTGGAATAATTTTGATTCACTGATTATGTTCTAAAATAATTCCGCATTCAGCCATATCTATTGGTCATACTCTGCCAAAATAATCGTCTACTTCAGCTTGTCGTGCTGTTTGTAAATATTTGCTAAATCAGTTTTGATTTCTGTGCCGATATATTGAAATGACTAGTCAGAATCTACCTCCCCCGCCCTCCGATAGTCTGCACATTTTATTCGCTCGTTCAGCTTCTGTTTAGAAAACATTTCAAGTGCTCGCCCAGTAAACAGTCGAAACTGTGAGGCGCCAGTGTTGGAGTAGATAAAGCACTCACTGCACGAATACCGAGTGAGTGCCGTGAGAGTGGACTCGAAATCACACTCACTGTGTGGAGCACAGATGGCAAAGCAGAGCAAATACTATCCGCTCTGTATATGCAATAAGTAGACATAGCCAATTAATGCGATTGCCTTATTTATTTACTCGAAATATTTTCACATTTCCATGACGTATACGCAATGATATACGATGAAAATCGATGACGTTTCCCAAGTTCAGCATTAACTCTCCACGTGCTGTTGCGTTTTCAAGTGCAGCGCCAGCATATCTTTTCAATTAGCGAGGCAATGAGGGAGAGAAGGGACGTAGTGTGGCGAGGTGCGAAGAGCACATGGGAAACTTAGTCAGCGATATAGTTTTTATGCTTATGGTCGAACAGTAAATTTTATGCGTCTGCTACGACTCGTATTTTCTTTAATTAATTTGCAACTAGCTTCGGTTCCTTCCCCACTCCCCCATTCGCACACAGTTCCCTTTCTCTGGCAGCGCCAACACGGCGTATGATAGATATCATAAAAGCTACGCCCGGCGCTCATTAGGGGAATACCAAATGAAAGCGTAACATAAAGCGACTCGGCTTAAAGCTTAACTGACAATTATTACACCAGATAACGTACTTAGGTAGCCTTATAGCCCCATAGACATCTGCTCGAATATCAAATGTGATGAATGCGTAGCAGGCAGTCGTTAAAAATGATAGACGGCACTGTACTCTAGCTAAAAGTGGGAAGCACATATTTTTGTTATAAACAGTAGAATGCATCTCCGAACCTATAAAGTGTTTAAACAAACATAAATATATCTATTTATATGACATCAGCTGAGTTGCGCTAGCCATTTTCTTTCATTTTTTGAGTGTAGAATAATTATAAACATTTTTACATACACGTATGTTCAAAAGGATATTTAAGAAATAGATATATTGTTAGAGGCATTTAAGAAATAGCAGATTTAATAACCGTCGCCTGTGTGTATGCAATATTAAATAAACTTAACTGAGAAGCTATTTATTTAATTATTTATCTTTTTTTTAATTAAAAATTTATTTTTTATTTGACTAGCGCACTAGACGACTCATTTACAGGGGTCGGCTTATTTATTTAAGGCATATATATCAGTCTACTAAACCCGACTGAATAATGTTTGAAGGTACCATATAATTTCTCAGTTATATCGTAATAAGTGTGTGTAGAATAATAGGTTAAAAAACACTTGTTGAGCCTTGTCTGTAATTACACATTTTTCCCGCCAACCCAAGTAATAAGTTTTTTCAAAGTTATATTTGCAAATATTAGATAAGTCGAAATTCCGGAACTATCGATAATTATTATTTTAAAAAAATTACAAAAATATGAGCAGGAATATATATACACGTTTTAACTAGTATAGATACACAAATATATAAGTATAATATAAAGAGAGGAGAAACTGTTTTTTTATATACAAGTTCCCATACAAAGTCTTAAGTAGATTTGCCCTAAGAGCTGAAGAGTAAAGAAAGAGAAGAGGGGCCTGGGGCCGAACTGGTAGCCACTTCGACATGTGTCTTGAAAGATGACACCAATGACAGCCTTGAAGCCAAATTAATTGTCAACAAGATGGCGCTGCAGCCATGCAACTCAGCTCAGCATGGACAATTGTTTTAACTGACCACCCGCCCACGAGTAGAGGAGCTGCAGAGAAAGGGGCAGCAGCAGGAGAACTGAGTCAACAAGTGGATGTGCGTTAGTGTGTGTGTGTGTAAAGAATGCACAGCGTGTATCATTAAAATTGACAGCAGCAGCCGGCAGATGGCGCTGTCGTTAGTGGCGATGACGATCGATGATGACGAGCTGCCAAGTTGCCAAGCCAAGCTGCCAATGCTGCTTAGCGGATTTGTATTAAAGTCGTCTCCAAGCAGCAGTACATGCACTTTCTTATATGTACGTGTGTGTTTGTGTGTGTCTGTGTGTGTGTGCGTAAGTGTGCAACTTGTCAGCAGCGCTGTCAGTTTGTCAATGCGATAAGCATTCGCTTGAAAAATTGTTTACTTTCAACTGGCAATAAATTGAAAAAGGGGGCAGGACTCACTCTCTTTCATCTCTCTCTCCCGCTATAACTTGTCTGTTTGAAATGAGTTTAATCAATTCGGTTAAACATTGACAGCATATTAATAACACTTTGCACTGAATTTGGCATTATTGAAACATATTTATTGATTGCAAACAATCAATTTGATGTGGCGGCAGTTTGAGAAGTTTTGTGGGTTTCTTCTTTTAGTTTCTGAAAGCACAGAAAGCAAAAAAATATTAAGCATTATATAGTATAATTTATACTATAATTTTTGTAGTATTGAACATATTGATCTTGAATACACCTTTCATATTGCCTACAAACGACTTCAACTTCGTCTTGCGCCAACTTGCATCGCAATTTTCGGGTTTAATCCTTTTATTTATTCATGTAAAGCATGCAACACATAGGAAAACAAATATGAGTACCACATGCACATGAAGGCGTCGCAATGTGCTTAGGTAAATGTACAGAAATAGTTTCCCTAGCACCACACTGCGTATGTGCAATTTGCAGTTGTGTGTTTACATCACCATCGTCGTCGTCGTCGGCTGTGGCTGTGGCGCATTTCCATCGACTCGTGCCCAGCGCCGTGCAACCGGCGTTTTGTAGTTTTCAATTTTCCATTTCCACTGAGGGGCTCTGTTTCTTGCTTCTCTTTCTGTTTCTGTTTTCCATTTAACATTTGAATTGCGCTTTGTGCGGGGTATCGCAGCACGATAATTACAATTGCAATTTGCAATTCATATCAAAAGAGTCGTCGAGCTATATTTACAACATTTATCGATTCCTTTATACGATTTTACTGCTGTTTATTTAGCGCATTTCTCGCATCGTTTAGTCCCACACAAACACACACACACACGAAGAATTCGCTGAGTGTATTTGAATATGCGTTTTGTTCCTTGACTTCAATATGAGTGAGAGACCTTGATCGAAATATTATTGATATAAATAATAAATTTTAAATATAATAGAGCACAACAACAAAGAAAGCTTCGAAAGTCGAGTGTGATAGACTTTTATATGCTCTTTAGACACTGTATAATGTGTACGATATATAGCATACTTATAGGCAAACAGACACCAATATATTTGAGTGCCCTAAAATTTTTTTATTAAATTTCCTTTAAGTTTCTGATCCAAATATACAGAAATCATGTTAATGATTATAAATATAGTGTACACAAAAAATAAATGTGATAGTTTCAAAATTACGCTTGCAATTTGATTTTTATTGATTTTGGGAGGCAGCAGGGGGCGTGGTGAAATTCTAAATATATTTGAATTGTGTACAATAGTAAGACATATTGTTCCTATATTTTTATAGACAGATATCTTACAGTCTCTGAGACAAAGGTGCTAATACAGATGGATAAACTAATGTGGCTGTCTTACACAAAGTAATAAAACCCTTCTGAATCTGCAGGAAATCACTTCAGAAATATTATCGTATCCTGTCAACAAACTTTGTCTTTAATCTAAATAGAAAACACTTGCATAAATTTGCTAAAATCACTTAAGATGACTTGTCTGCTTTTTCTTTCTAATTTATAGAAAATATATGATGTATTAATACTTAGTTATCATGCTGTAGTGCCCTTGGGGAATTCGGTTATGCTTTTGCCTTATCAATTTGGCTGCGCGCTTGTCGCAATTTCAATTACAATTCCGATTCCGAAACCTATTTCCAATCATATTCCTATTTCTCATATGCCGATTGCTTTTCCCATTTTTTTTTTGCGCAAAAAGAAATTTTCCACGCTTCGATTGGTGGCAAAGGAAATGCGACTTTAACGAAACTAAATTGAATTGCCCAGGCGAGGGTCGAGCACAAGCCAAGGCAGCTACCAGCTCCCGGTTGTCTGTCTGTCTATCTGTCTACTGCTCCGTCGCATGGCTCGTGGGTGTGCTGGCATGTGTGCGCGTTGTGTGTGACTGTGTGTGAGTGTGTCTAGCAGCGCCGCCAAAAATGTGTAAACAATCAACATTGACCCCCAACGGGGAGCCATAACCAGCGACACAGCTTGAGCTGTAGCTGAAGCAACCGCCAGGAGCAGCGCGAGTAACTAACCACCAACTGTCTGGGAACAAAGGGGTGTGGTCTGACTATATAGCCATGTCCATCGATGTCACAACATAACATAACATTCCCGCCCAGTCCTCGCGACACATTTTAAAAAACATTCAATTATGTGGGCAAACAATGGAATAGATGAGCACGATGGCAAATAACGTGACTGAGCAGAACAAACAGCATCGAGGGACCCCAAAAAATTATTAAGGCTAACGAAAATTATTAATTTGTCATCATTGTAAATGGATTAGACGGACAGACAGACAGTCAAGTTAAGAGCAAACTCATACCTTGACTTGCCAACTCAATTAGTCTGAGTTTTTTTGGCATGAATTAACTATTTCCTATAAATATTATATCTTAACTTCATACACATTCTTATTTTTCATGGTTTGTTTCAGTTATAGCGATTTGGTATATCTTTCCCGAAAGATAAAAATAGGAATCAGGATATAGGATTATTATAAATACTGTCTTATCTTCAGGAGTTCTTATACTTGTATGGTATACGAGGTGTGTTTAAAAAGTAAGATGACTCTTCCAACTTCTCGGGAAATTTACTTTTGATTATCGAATTTTTTAGTTTTATTACTCTTTCCGAACATCTGTACCAAGTTTCAAGTGTATAGCATTTTTTGTTTGGTTGTGAGAGGCGTAAAGGTTATAAGGTTGCATGCTCGACGATTTTTTGCTAAATTTTGACCAAAAGAACCGTCCTATGAGCATCGCTCAAGAGCTGTTGAATGACGTCAACGATTAACTTTTTGAACACACCTGGTATTGAAGCTATTTTGTGTAGTTTTATTTGCAAATTCTCTTTAATATGGCCATTCTATTTTCTAGCAATATGAAGCACGAAGAAGGAACGATAAAGTAGATAGTAGTTGATAAAGTTAAAAGTAGATTCATATGATATGAAATCTTTATATGAACAAAATCACAGTCTCAATGGTATTATTATTTAGTAACGAAGCTATAAGTAAAATAGTTATAACATCACTCAAAGAACTCTACAGTAGGTAAATAAACGAAGCACAACTTTAGTAAATCACATATTAGTAATGCCGATCGAATGACTCAATTAGCAAATCGGCAATTGGCAATGTGCTAATGCAAATCAATTGAGCTTTTAGCCAGTTTCGGATAAAAGTTATTGACTTCCATTTGAGAAGCAGAGTTGAGACGATGTGCGATATTTAGTGCGGCCATTAAATCAGCTTTAATTGAAGGCGACGTAGTATGTTAGTTGTCGTTGTCGTCCCGTTGCTGACGTCAGGACAATTAATTAATACGAATGTGCGAAACGACGTTGTCAAGCGAAGAAATATATCCTAGATAGCTGAAAGAGATAGTAACATATAGCTTAACATATCATTTTAACTGCAAATTCCTAACAAGTGAAAAATACGATAAATGTTGCTTGTGAATAGTTAACAAAAATTTGGGTTCTAATGTGGACACCATATAAAAATAGAATAGTTCTATGCATAGATTGACATGTTAATTTAGTTGAACAAACAGTCTAGTTTGACTATATGAATAGTCATATATACTCGTATAACATCGTGACTGATATGCCCCTTTTCAAGGTCTCTTGCCTGCGAGGTATGAACACAACACAACAGTCTGAAATGTTATTGCAGCAGATGTTTAAGTAATTGAACATGTTTATAATTGTTTACAGAAATACTTAGCACATGCTTATCCATAAGACCGAATCAATTAACAGCCAATAATATTGCTGAAAACTCGCATAACATAAATCCCAATGGATTGTACGAATTGAGAAGAAGATAATGCAAATAATCAATACCATAGTTCATATTCGATATGGAAACTATCTGTAATCAAGCGATTAGTGTTAAGTGTTAAGTGAAGCACATAAACTGATGACAACTTTATTGAACACACTCTCTCTCTCTCTCTCTCTACCTCCATAGAGCATTACCATTCCCGATGCCGCAGAACCGGAACCAACTGGCGGTCACATTAAGCTCGGCTGGATTGTGGGAGTGCTCATACCATGCCTCCTCAACATCTGGGGCGTCATGCTCTTTTTGCGCCTCAGCTGGGTCGTCGCCGAGTCCGGCATCCTGTGGTCGTTAATTATAATCGCCATCTCGGCGGTGGTCTGCGTCATAACCACGCTCTCGCTGTCGGCCATTAGTACCAACGGGGAGGTGAAGGGCGGTGGCGTATACTTCATCATCTCCCGTTCGCTGGGCCCCGAGTTTGGCGCCTCTGTGGGCGTTGTATTTGCGTTTGCCAATGCGGTTTCGGCATCCATGAATACCATCGGTTTCTGTGAATCGCTCAACGTGCTACTGAGTGAGTTATAGCGAAAGATATAGTGGAGAATTATAAAGACAATAATCAATCGATTCGCTTTATTTTCAGAGAACAATGATTTGAAAATCTTTGACAATGGCATCAATGATATTCGCATTGTGGGTACGGTGACGTTGCTGGTGCTGATCCTCATCTGTTGCGTTGGCATGGAGTGGGAGACAAAGGCACAGAACTTCCTGATTGTCACCATCGTCTTGGCCATTTTCAATTTCATTATTGGTGCAGCAATTGGACCTGGAGGCGATGAGGATCTCATATCCAAGGGTTTCGTGGGCTTATCATGTAAGTTGAATTCAGTGAAATGAAGGGGCTTAGTGTGTCTAACTGTAACTGTTTTTTACAGGGTCCACCTTTAAGGAGAACTTCGGATCGGACTATCGTTATGCCGAGGGTGTCAATCACGATTTCTTCAGCGTGTTCGCCATCTTCTTTCCCAGTGTGACGGGCATCCAGGCGGGAGCAAACATTTGCGGTGATCTCAAGGACGCAGGCGGTGCCATTCCCAAGGGCACTTTCTGGTCACTGCTCATCTCCATGACATCCTACGCCCTGTTCGTGCTCTTCGCTGGTGGTGCTGCAGTTCGCGATGCCTCCGGCTTTCCCAGTGATCTCATTAATGGCACCATTGTCGCCTCCGAGCTGCCCTGCAAGCTGGCCGGCAACTGCACCTGGGGTCTCTTCAACTCTTACGAAATGATGCAGACCATGTCGCTGTGGGGTCCGCTCATCTATGCCGGCTGCTTTGCGGCCACACTGAGCACGGCGCTGACGAATCTTCTGTCTGTGCCGCGCCTGGTGCAAGCTCTGGGCATCGATCAGATCTATCCGGGTTTGATCTTCTTCTCCAAACCATATGGCAAACATGGCGAACCTTATCGTGGCTATGTGCTTACCTTCTTTATTTCCACGGGCTTCCTGCTCATCGGTGAGCTGAATCTCATCGCTCCCCTCATCTCCACCTTTTACCTGGCCTCTTATGCGCTCATCAACTTCTGCACCTTCCACGCTGCATTTGTGAAGCCTCTCGGCTGGCGTCCCACCTTCAAGTACTACAACGCGTGGCTAAGTCTCTTCGGGTTTGCCATGTGCGTGGCCATCATGTTCCTCATCAACTACATCGCGGCCATTATAACGTTCGCCATCATCTTTGCCCTTTACCTGGTGGTGATGTACCGCAAACCAGATGCCAATTGGGGATCTACCACACAGGCACAGCAATACAAGGCTGCCCTCATGGCTGTGCATCGTCTGCAGAACGTCTCGGACCATGTGAAGAACTATCATCCTCAGGTGCTTGTGCTGTCGGGAGATCCCAAGGTGCGTCCACCGCTCGTGGACTTTGGTTATCTGCTGACCAAGAACAATTCCCTCATGTTTGTGGGCAACATTATCCCGGTAAGAGTGAAGAGGATTCCTCAATCTTTAGATTCCTTACTCAGATAAAATCGTTCACAGGTGCGCGTTGGCTACAAGAATCGCCTGAATCTGATCAAGGATGGACAGAAATATTTGGATGCACGCAAGATCAAAGCTTTCTACAATGTCATCGATGGATTCAGCATTGAGGACGGCATCAATGCAATGCTCAAGTCCACAGGATTTGGCAAGATGTCGCCCAACATTGTGTTGGTGGGTTACAAGCCTGACTGGAATCGCTGCCGCAAGGAGGAGGTGGAGAGCTACTTTGCCATTCTGCAGTAAGTTAACTTTGAAGTCAATTAAGCTAATTCAAGCTAATTCAACTTGTTTTCAGCAACGCCTTCTCGCAGCGCATGGGCGTGGCACTACTGCGACTTCCCAATGGCTTGGACTTCTCGGAACTGAGTCCCGAGGTAACCATACCCCCGCACAGTCTGAGTCACATGAATACGGCCAATGCGCAGGGCTTCACCAACGAACTGATGCCTGCAGCGAACGCTGCTTCCGAGCTACTGCACATCGATTCCAATTTGAATCTTGCCAGCATGGATAGCCCTAGTCCGAACTCATCGTACACCATGCCACAGCCAGCCCCCATGCCAAACATGCAACGCAATTCACGCAGCTACAAAGTGAATAGCAGCAGCGATGCGGCTGCCATCACATACCATACCAAGGGCGGCAACGAAGTGCCCAAGAATGTCCTGGACGCAGTGACCATATTCACACGCAAGCAGCCCAAGGGCACCATCGATGTCTTCTGGCTGTACGACGACGGAGGTAAGTCGCAGAGCAGTTTCGAGGATTCCTCATAGATATTTATATTCATATATATTAACCGTTATCAGGTCTAACCATATTGCTTCCCTACATCATCTCTATGCGGTCCCACTGGCAAAACTGCAAGCTGCGCGTGTTTACCATGTGCCATGGCAAGGACGAGGAGCAGGAGGAGAAGAGGTAAGTTTAACTCAACTTAGTTCTTTAACTGCTCCGAGGAATGTTTGTTTAGTTTCTAGATATGACACCTCCTTAGACCATCTCTAATTAATATATACAACATGTCGTTCGCACTCCAGCATGGCCAGTCTACTGACCAAATTCCGCATCAAATACTCAGAGCTTATAATGCTTAAGGGCGTTACGGATCAACCGCGCCACGACACAATGCTGAAGCACAAACGCCTCATCGAGCCATTCCGCCGCAGTGCACGCAACGAGTTTGGCATCACCGACGACGAGCTGCACAGCATGGCGGAGAAGACGCAGCGACAATTGCGCATACACGAGCTGGTGGTCAAGCACTCATCGAACGCTTCCCTCGTGGTCATGTCGCTGCCCATGCCCCGCAAGGTGAGTGAGACATCAGACAGTCGAACAGCTGTGTTGATTGTCCTTTTTAATATGATCATTTCAATTGCAGGAGGCTATATCGGCGCCACTGTACATGTCCTGGCTGGAAATGCTGACGTCAGATATTAAATGCCCGGTGGCATTGGCACGTGGCAACCAAACGCCAGTGCTGACCCTCTACTCTTAGACTAAGCCGCAAACGTTTCCAGTTCGAGTACAATTTAGTATTATTAGCGTTTAGGCGTTCCATGTTCCGCGAAGCCTCCTATACTGTACTTCTTTTATACAAGCAAACGATAAACAAGAGACCCCAAATATATACATGAGAAAACTTGATAGTCCCTAGAACGTATGTTATAGCCATAGCATTTAAGTTAATAACGAATTATACTGGTTATGCATACATATGCGAGACGAGTATTATGTGTAATAAAATAAAGAACACAATTACAATTTGTGGCATCTAATCCAGTTAACGAACTTCAAACTTGGTCTGCTAACTCTCATTGGTGTCCAAGTACGAACTATGTATATAATTTCTTTGTAATGTTGAGTGATACAAATGGGGGTTATTGGGTGACTTCTTAAACAGTATAAAGCATTGGTTAATCTTCAGTAAATATGCGCAGCAAGTAGCCAAACCAGTGGGCTAGTAATACGCGCGACGTGGATTGTTCTGCAAGAGAAAAGAAACATTAATAGATACTTTCTTATATAGCGAACTCCTCAGAGTAACTCACCAATGGATTGGGACGAAAGCGGTAGGCCAACATCATACGCTTGCGATACGCATCGTACTCATTATCGTTGCCTTCTGGCGTGGCAGCGCTGCTTACTCCGAGTCCCTGGTTACCATCTCGCTGTGGTGCTCTGGAAATACATAAAAGATTTAGAAGAAGAGAAATAGAAAGTATTCAAAAGTAATATTTTGTTGGAAACCTTAGTGGTCACCATACGGTGAACTTTAACCTGACTAGCATGCGTCTATTTTTACAGACTCTGCAATAATGATTTCAACACTACCATGCCAAATTCTTGCGAAATTTTCAGATACGAAACATCTACTCTGTTCTCATTACCCAACTCCTTTCGGCAATAGAAGATTCCCTTCTAATTAATAACAATAAAATAATAGGAAAGTGTGCCTTACTTGTTAACAGGATCCACAATGCCCGCTCCGTCTTGACCCAGACCTTGACCCTCCTTCCAGCCCAGTTTTTGCAACATTTGAAAGCCAATGTTGTCCTCCTTCAGTTTATACTCCTTGTAATCACTCAAATCCGGTTGGCGATTGTTTTTCTTTGCCTCGTATTGCTCCATGAACTTCTTTAGCTCCTCAGGCGGTAGAAAGTCACCAATATGATGCTTACCCTCGCTCTGTTTGGTCAGTGCATTGGCCCACAAGTGTGTCGCCTCCATTTCTGCCGTGCGCAGCTTATGCTCCCAGGTGCCACCCTCGATATCCTCATCCGAGTCGTATTCGTACTTAAACTTGCCGCCACGTGCCAAACGATCAATCTCCTGACGCTTGCGCATCATGTCTTGGTACAGCAAGTTTACCTTGTAATGTTCCTCGCACTGTTTCCATTGATCCTCCGATAGCTGTGTGGAACCATAATTGAGGCGTGCATATTGCAGCAGCGCTGGATCACTGCGCGTTATGGTGGTCAACATGGGCTTATTCTGGTTGCCAAAACTGGTGGGTGTGCCTAGAAAGAAGATAAAAACGTTAAGTGAAGATTCTTACGAACTGTAGCTGATTACTCACTTGAGCTGCTGGGCAGTTGCTCCTTCTCGCCCCAACGGCTCTTGCGATCGCGCTTGCGTCGCTGGCGCATTGTCTCCCTGTCATCCTGATCAAGATCTTCCATCTCTGCAGCACCTCCCAGTGCTGCTGCCTCCTCTTCTCGCTCCCTTCGCTCCTCATCGCTCAACTCGTTGCGGCATTCGATGCGTCGCTTGATGTTATCCCGATTGCGATCCATCATGCCGCGCATATACTCATCATCCGAATCAAAATCGGCACTAATTGCCGATTCAGGATCATACTTATCCGCTGCCGAGTTGCTGTTTTGATCCTCTTGTTGTTGTTGTTGTTGCGGCAATTGCTGCACTTTGTTGTTCAGCTGCTCCCGTTCCCGTTGTTGCTCTTGCTGTTGTTGTTGCTGCTGCTGTTGTTGTTGTTCCCGTTCCCGTTTACGCTCAGCACGCTGGCGTCCATAGTCGGATAGTTGGCCGCGATAGTTTCGGTATTGTTCGCAGTTCTTATCATAAAGAAACCTATGTTAAAATGTTCAAAGAAGAAGTGAAACGTACAATGAAAAATGCCCAATTCACATTCCGGATACAAAGACATTATATGAGTAACTGGTTTTGTTTTGATGCCCATTTAGTAGTAGTAGTGTGCTAAAGTTAGCAATCCTTCGGCTTACTCCTCCAGTGGGAAAGGCGACTGCAACATACGGTCATAAGGTGTACGAGTGTGTGTGTGACTGTGTCTGTCGCGTTTCTGTGTCTGTGTGTGTACGTGTGTATGGGTTTGTCGATGCGCGTACCCTCAAGTCTCAAGCTCAACATCGACTATAAAAGTTCGAACAATATTCTAGGATCTAAAGCAATCGGATAACTACTTCAATTTCGATAAGTTAACTCTTCATTTTTTTTTCAGTGCACTCACGAGGGAGAAGTTTTAAACTAAAAGAAAATCAATTTAAATAAAATTACGCCAAGAACGTTAACCGAGTTAAATCGATTTTTGTTTATACTCTATACCAAAATTGGAAATATAAGTTCCAGCTATCGAGTGTGCACTGTATTTGAAATGATTTAGATTGGATTGACCCTTCCCATTACATAGTATATCCCTTTTGTTGTCAGTGTGTCACTAAGTTTGCTATATAGTCGTTTCGCTTGATGAATCCCATGACTAAGCTGCACTAAATCGAGATCATAATCGAGGATATAAAGATAAATTCAATCTGTCCTGCTCTCCGTTCTATACAGTTTCTACATTATATAAAGATAGAGAAAGAGAGTGCCCTGCGCATGATTATGTGCAGCTGATTTACCACAAGGCCGGATGCAATTCGCTTCTATGCAAACGTATTTTATCTTCGTAATCTTCACCATTTTCGGCGACCAGTGCGATTAGGTTTTCTATACACGTTGGCAATTGTATGCACGTTTCTGAAAAAACTACATAAATTGCTTTAAAATCGTGCACAACGATTCGTAATATATATATAATAATTAAGATAGATATAAAATTATAAATTATTGGGATATTGGGATTGTGTGGGGAGGAGGAGGTGGGGGACTGGCAGGGACTGGTTAAGGGATTTATGGATGAGGTTTATTTTGTGACAGAACAGAACAAACATAAAGGCTTTCAAAAATACCATACACACCTTGTGGCGGTGGCGTCAAGTGTTGCAATTGAAGCTGTTGTTGCTGCTGTTGCTGCTGCTGCTCCTGTTGTTGTTGCTGCTGTTGTTGCTGAACTACTTGCTCCTCTGGCAAGGGCATAGGCATTGGCGGTGGAGGAGGTGGCGGTGGATTGACCGTAACATGCTCAGGCAGAAGACCAAGCTGTTCACTCTGCGATACACTGGGTATCTGTATGGCCTCCAGATTAATCTGTGGTTTCGGAATGGCATTCAAATCGAACTCCTTTGGTGGCTGTATTGCGTTTAGCTGATGCATCGCTGCGGCCTCGGCGGAGGGCAACTGTGTTGGTCCCAATTGCATATAAATCGGTGTTAAATTGGCTAACGCAATAGGCAACTGTGGCGGTGGCGGCGGCGGTGGTGGTGCTACTGCAGAAGGATGTATCTGCATGGAAAGATGATGATGATGATGGCCATGGAAGAACGCTGGCATCTGCATTTGGGGTGGTCCCTGGGCCAAGAGCGTCGGGTTAAACGCAAATGGTGGTGGTGGCGGTGGTTGCACAGCCTGTGCCATACTGGTGACTGCACCGGTCATGCCGTATGTCAGGGGATTGGGACCACCAGCGCTACTCACACTCATGCTGCCAGCCATGGAAGTGGCTATCGCAGCAGCTGCACTCGTTGCTATTGTACTCACAGCCAGTTCCACATTATGCTGTGGACTGTTGTCTTCGATGCTGTGCGAGTCCCCCGAGTTGTTGTCTTCGGAGCTGCATCAATAACAATTACATAAGTACAAAGTAAGAACATTTACTTGAACAGACTTACCTAGGCACGACAGTTGGTGCCACAATTATCGGTGGCTTTGGTTGCTCATGCTTCTCTAGGATTTTCTTAAAGTTTTCCAAAAAGGAACCGTCGTTACAAAATGTATTCTTCACCTTGGGAGGCGGTTGCTCCACATTAGGCTGCGGCAATTGCTGCCGTTTAAGGCTGAATGTTATTTTTCCCGTTTTCCCCGTAAAGCTGTTTAGCGTTTTGGGCGTGCCATCGTCGCCCTTAACTTTCCCCGCAATAGATACATCGCCATTTTCCATTTCCACTGCGTGACCTCCTTCATCAGGAGGCATCACCGTAGCTGGCGAAAGTTGTGGTTGAGCGTCGCCTGTCTCCTGCTCATCCAGCTCCTGTTCTGTTGCAGCAGACCCTGATGTTGGGGTCGGCAGCGCTGCCGAGGTCTCGATGGTTTTCAATTGCGCTGCCAACGTTTGGGCAGCGGCGACTGCTTTGGCAAGCTGCGCTGTACGCTGCTTCTCGAGTATTTCCTGGCGTTTTTTAGCAATTATCTCCTCCTGCTTGCTCATTTGCGCAAAACGATCTATTCGATGATTACGTTGAGCCATATTTAACTATTTTAAATCCGCAGTGCTTATATAAATCCCGTCCTGATATTCTTGTCTGCTGCTGAGGGAAAACTTTGCGTATATAAAACCGAGAATGGCCACTCTTAGGCAACATCGGTGTGACCAATGTGGAAAATACCGATTAACACAAGACTATCGGCACTGTGGTAAAAATACTGAATTGATAAAACTATCAATTGAACAGAAAATAATCGGCTACTTGGATTTGTGTATGATTTTATTAAACTTCATTTTTGTAAACACAGTACATTTATAATTCGGAACTTTGGTATATAATTGGGAACGGTTACGAGTTATTCCAAAATTGAAGACATATATATATTTAGCTAAAAAATATTGTTAAAATCGAACTTTTTGTTTAATTTTAGGAAATGTTATTTCAAAACACGTACATATGAATATGGAAAACAAACACTAATATTGGCAGTGTTATTAAATGAAAAAATCCAATCTGTTAGGTTTTATCTAAGAAGCATCGACTTGCTCTTCACTTTAAGTGAACAATTTGTAAATAGTCATAGTATTATGTATATTTTGGTAATTGATAATAAGTGTATCTAAATGCGCCTAAAAATACAAACTGTCATTCAGATTATGTATGTATGTGTACATAAATATATTAAGGAATAAATAGGTTTGCAGTATATAAGAATTTCATCGCTTCAGTTTATCTAATTATATTTAGGTACTATTAATCCTTTCAACATATCAAAACTGTTCCCATCCGGTTGAACAGTCTCCACCGTGCCATCCACCAGTTTGACTTTTAGAAAACCGTATTCATCAACTCCAATAATATTAGCATCCTTTTCTTCAGAATTTTGCAGACATATTTTGACTCGTTGCTCACTGAAAAATAATATATTTCCATTAATGATAAATTTTCCTAAATTGGAGCAAATGGATATCATCATTTTTTTTATACTTACTCATGCAGCCACAATTCGTAATAAAGGGAAAAGAAATTATCAAAATTTCCAATTTGTATTTCTGCCAAAATCCTTTCGATCTCATTAAAAACCATTGCAACAAATTTCTCATATGTTATTAACGGTATTTTAGCATCATTCATTCGTGCATTATACTCTTTTATCATATCGTTAATACAAACAGTAGGTTTTGAATTGTTAAGATTAATTCCGCAACCAACATTAACAATTGCCTGTGAACCTTGCAAAGTGGTATTAACAACGAGCCCGCCAATCTTGTTGTTGCCATTGGCAATTATGTCATTTGGCCATTTTAAAGCTATATCAAGAACCTGCAAAATAGAAGTTCAAAATAAAGGGAAATTGGGTTTTTAGTATTTCCTGAATTATGGTCACTCTAAAAACATTATTTTGAATTGCTAAAATGCATCTGTATGAACATAAACGATAGCATTTCATGTACATTTTAAAATGTTTATAAAAAACTATGAGATATTGGAATTTGAGTTATTATATCAAATGTGACTTAATTTACTGACAATTTATTATTATTATAAATCTTCCTTGTGATTCGAATAAAATTAAATACATAAAATTAACATTACAAGAGAATTCGATAATTGCAAGTAACAATTTGTAACATGTTTATTTAAAACTATTAGGTATTTGAATTTAAGTTATCAAATTTAATTTATCTTATTTGCTTAGCAAAATATTATTATTGTACCTTTTCTTTGTTATTCGTATAAAAATAGATGCGGAAAATAATAATAAGCACTACAAATGATTTCGATGAGTGAAAATTAAGTTGGAAAAAATATCGATAGCATCGTCGATAGTTTTGCAGTTCTACTACTTGGGTGTAGAGAAATTTCGTGCGTGCAGCAACAACACAGGTCCCGTTGTCTGTGCCCCAAAGAAAAAATCTATTCAAATAATCGTGTTTTTCCGCACTGTAGAAACCCCAGTTGCAGTCCAGACTTGGCTAGACTGTTCGTGCGTGTGTTCATAATAAAACAAGAAGCTGCATTAAGTAGAGGACAGAATGTCTGCCAATGTGGTGAGAACAACAACAAACACATTGTAAGTGAGTCTGAAAAAATCAATCGGTTTGTGCTGCTGTCAGGGGCCGGGGCGCAGGCCACAACAAAATGAGCAGCAGTGGCGCTGCCGCCCAGCTGACTGCGTCGCCAGACAGCAAAAACAGCAGCAGCAACACCACCACCAACACCAGCAACACCAATCCAACGCGAACGACAACGACAGCGAATGATAACAATCTAACCATCATCCAAGATATGATTGAGCTCTCCGCTAATCATCTACATGGCCTGCGAACTCAGTGCTCCACTAGCGCGGCGCTGACACAACAGGAGATGCGTCTCATAGAGTCCAAGCTGATTCGGTACTTTTCCGAGATGCTCTTGACAAAAGCGCGTCTCAATGAGCGTATACCTGCCAACGGCCTGTTGCCTCATCATCAGGCAACGGGGAATATGCTGCGTTGTTGGTTGCGCGTGGTTGGCCTTAGTCCGGAGTCGTTGAACGTGTGCTTAGCGCGCTTGACGACTCTTGAGCAAATCCTGCAGCTAAGCGACGAAGAACTGAAACAACTGCTCGCCCAGAATGCTACCTGCACTCAGCCTGAGGAGGAGTTGCGTCGTCTTACCAAGGCATTGAACAATCTACGCAAATGCATGGAAACCATGGAAACCAGTGGTTCAACAGCAACTAAGGAACAATGGAACTGGGACTCGTGGGATCTGCCTCCGCATCGCGGCAACGTTGCCGGACTGAATAAATCATCACCACGTGCCCATCATCGACAGCACAGCAAGTCAAAAGTCAACTCTACCTCGAGCCCCCGCAGTCAACAGTTGACCTCAACATTCACACCTTCGCCACCGAGCTCACCCTTCACACCCGCTTCGGGCACGGCCTCTGCCAGCGGCACTCCGCAGCGCACTCGCAGTAACGCCTCAACAGTGGCGGGAACGCCACCGCCCGCCAAGAAGCATCAGACTCTGCTCATGCATAACAGCAGCGCGTCAGATATGTCAGGAACAGGATCCGAACAGCAACCACCCCGACCACCGCGTAGTCGCCTTCCCACAGATCCCAGCCCTGATAGCCACAGTTCCGCCAGCAATTCGGATACATTTACGGATACTGCCAGCAATAGCAGCTCCAGTATGCTGCTGGTGCCCCCATCACCAGGAGTGGCTCATGTGGGCATGGGACACACCATTAAGCATCGCTTCAGCAAATGGTATGGCTTCATGGCCACCTGTAAACTGTGTCAGAAGCAGATGCTCAGTCAGGGATTCCGCTGCACCGACTGCAAATACATATGCCATAAAGCCTGTGCTCCCCATGTCCCACCATCCTGTGGCCTTCCCCCAGAATATGTACACGAGTTTCGCCAGACTCAGGTGGGCGGCAGGTGGGAAATCTCTCACCACAGTGGTAGCAAAGCATCGCCAGTGCCTAAAAAAAGCACGCTGGGCAAGCCAGCATGCCTGCAACAACAGCAGCTGCAACATGCCGACAGTAGCTCACCCAGCTCTAGCTGCACCAATTCAACGCCCAGCAGTCCGGCATTGTTTCAACAGCAGCAACAACAACAGCACCAAATGCAGCAGCAATTGACGGCTACACCCACTGCCTGCCAGCCAAAGCCAATCGGAGTCGTCGTAGCTCATCAGCAACAGCAGCAGAGTCAATTTAACTTTCCCAATGTAACCATAACCTGCAACAGCAGTGCCAGCACGCTCGTATCCAATGAGACGTCATCGAGTTTGCTGCCAAATGGCAACAACAATATTCACAGTAACACCCAGAACAGCAACAGCAACAATAGCAGCTCCAACAACAGCGGCAGCAGCGGCAACGTCAGCGGCGCCGGAGTCAGCAGCAGCAACAGTGGCAACAGCAATCAAAAGAGTCAACTACTTGCCTCACTGACTGGCAGTCAAGCGTCAACGCACTCGATGGTCTCGCAACAGTCCAATATGACCGGAAAAAGCAGTGGCAGCAGCAGCGTCACCTACACTGCCAGCTTGGTGAACAGCGGTAGCTTCTTTCCCCGCAAGCTCAGCAATGTCGGAGTGGACAAACGGATACCGTTCACCAGCGAATGTACGGACACCCACAAGTCAAATGATAGCGACAAGACAGTGTCGTTATCCGGCAGTGCCAGCACTGATTCAGATCGCACTCCTGTACGACTGGACTCCACTGAGGATGGCGACTCGGGGCAGTGGCGACAGAATTCAATATCATTGAAGGAATGGGATATACCCTATGGCGATTTGCATTTACAAGAGCGCATAGGGCAAGGTCGCTTTGGCACCGTGCATCGTGCCTTGTGGCATGGGGATGTGGCTGTGAAGCTGCTGAACGAGGACTATCTGAAGGATGAACAGATGTTAGAGTCGTTTCGCAATGAGGTGGCTAACTTCAAGAAGACGCGCCACGAAAATCTTGTGCTATTCATGGGTGCCTGCATGAATCCTCCGTATTTGGCGATTGTCACATCGCTGTGCAAGGGGAACACCCTGTATACGTACATTCATCAGCGACGTGAAAAGTTTGCCATGAATCGAACGTTGCTGATTGCCCAGCAGATTGCTCAGGGCATGGGTTATCTGCATGCCCGGGATATCATACACAAGGATCTACGCACCAAGAACATTTTCAT
This sequence comes from Zaprionus africanus, assembly GCA_018151435.1. NCBI lineage: Eukaryota > Metazoa > Arthropoda > Insecta > Diptera > Drosophilidae > Zaprionus > Zaprionus africanus. Next base: position 3,804,345 of record JAECXB010002309.1, on the reverse strand, counting down.
TGAGAACGGCAAGGTGATTATCACGGACTTTGGCCTCTTCAGCTCCACTAAACTGCTGTACTGTGATATGGGCCTAGGGGTACCTCAAAATTGGCTGTGCTATCTAGCCCCGGAATTGATGCGTGGCCTGCAACCGCGTAAGCCACGTGCTGAGTGCCTGGAGTTCACCTCGCATTCGGATGTCTACTCATTCGGGACTGTGTGGTATGAACTCATTTGTGGCGAGTTTACCTTTAAGGATCAGCCAGCAGAGTCGATCATTTGGCAAGTGGGACGCGGCATGAAACAATCGTTGGCTAATTTACATTCTGGACGTGATGTCAAGGATCTACTAATGCTCTGCTGGACATACGAGAAGGAACACCGACCCGACTTCGCTCGCCTTCTCTCACTGCTGGAGCATTTGCCAAAGAAGCGTCTGGCTCGCAGTCCCTCGCATCCCGTTAACCTATCACGTTCGGCGGAGTCTGTGTTCTGAGTATCACCCATACACACTCGCACACACACACACCTTTACACATGCATCATTGGCAGGCACAGTTTCTATTTAGCCCAATTCTACGTTGAATGTATGTTTGTTTCTTTGTAATTGTAAAACACATGTAATTCTGTACTGTAACTGTTGGATAGGTCATGGGAGCAAAGCTCACTTCCCTCATCATCAATCCATCATTAGCATGTGAAGGTGTATTTAGCAATTTAACGACTCTCAAAGCAAAGTTCAAAAGTGCAAATGAAAATTGTAAATATATAATCAATGAAATGGAACTATAAAGTTATCCCAATACTAGCAATTTTTAAAAAGGCATTGTAAAATATATTTTAAATTTAATCACGTAAAGAAAGGATAAGAAATGTGTTAAATTAAAAAAATGGAAGAAGAAAAGACAAAGTTGAAAATGTTACAGTGCAACAGAAAGGCAGTTAGGCAGATAGAACGTTAAGGAAGCAGAAAAGAAAATGTTTTAGTATAGGCAAATAGAAAATACAAATTACAAAATATATATACAATATGAATAAACAAATGAAAAGCAAGCACTGTGGCAAATCTTAATGTAAACGTAAATCAGGTGAGCAATTTTAAAATTGTTAATTATGTGTAAGCAAAGCTCGATATATAAATATATTTTAGTGTATCTATAGATAAACAAATATATATACGAATTGGGATTGTAAAACGAGTGTAAACGAGTTGTATGCAAAAAAAAGAATAATAATAAAATATACGAGAGATTGTCAAAATATACTATTAACAAAAGCGAAATTCTTTTTTTCAATTCTTCTCATGTCCCTGCAATAAGAGACTGTTCCTATGCTTATTTTATATAAAAATCAAATGTCCATCCATAGGAACTGTAATCGCTGTTATTTCCTGTTGATCTAGACTATAATTTATATAATCGAACATGTCTTCTTAATCTTGTAATGCATTGTCGAGGCAACTAAGCGAATTCTACTTAACTTTATACTGTCTCACTTACCCTGTATTGCTCATGGCCACGCAGAGTATTCACAATGGCAGCTCCAATGATATGCTGTAGCAGAGGTAGCCGCGTGCCCAGGGGCGTATCCATGCCAATGTGCAGCTGTGTGGAGAACATGGCGCATCCCACGGGACTAAGCCACTATCGAAGTCGTGGAAAAAGATTAGAATTGATGCCGAAACTACTTATGTGATACAACACGAGTTTTTACCTGATTACAACTACGACCCACGCCCGCTGTCTGCTGTTTGGGCAGCACCGCAATGCCATGGACCAGCTCCAGGTTGTTGATCACATGCATAGAACTGCTCACTACGGGTGCATAGATGACCAGGCGACCAATGTGTTCAGTTTTCAAATTCTGCAAGTATATGGGAATGTACAACTGATAGCAATTTGAGGTAAGGTGCCACCTACATCGAAGTAATCCACAGTGGAGAAATCATCTGGACAGGAATGTATCAGAATAGGTAACACATTGGTATTAGCTGTGGGCATCTTATCATCCTTGCCGCAGAACTTCAGAGTCAGCTTGGGCGTTACAATAACATCGTCTGTGCCGCTACAGCGTGGACGTAACTTCTCGAGCAGCTCGAACTTGGACTGTAAGAAGGTTGATAGTGAGTGGGATTTATTGAGTAACTGCTCTCGGTACATACCTCATGACGCCCCAGGAAATAGGCGTGCTTGAAGACAACTGCAGTTGTGGATAAACCATCTCCAGTGACCCGTACCTGCACAGCCAAATACTTGCGCAAAAGATCCGTAAAGATCTCGAGACGCGTAGACTCATTTTGTTTCAAAATGGCAAACTTAGCTTCATCAAACTCGAACTCATTGGGACTTGTCTCAAGGTGAACCTATAAGAACAGAAGATTAACATATAGTAAAATATAATAATAATAATATATATATGTTTTTAGAGTTACCTGTGAGAACACTGCCTTGCCGCCGCTCTGCAAACTGTTGGCCAACATTAGACTGGGCGTATTCCAGGTCTCTTCAGTGCCCAAGACCTTCACCTCCAGCTTGTGGGACTGACCGGCCAGATCGTTCAGTTCCAAGGACCTTGGACATACTAGAGCTCTAAGCGGCGTTCGTTTCGTTTGGTTTTTGTTTTTGGTTGTTGTTTTTTTTTATTGTTATGTTGTTAGTTTTAGTTTATGTTTGGTTAGGTTAGGATAGTAACACGAGGAAGCACACACATACAAGCACATTCACACACACAGAGAGCAATAAAAGGAGAGAAAATTAAAGAAATCATAAAAGCGAGCGGAACATCAATTAAAATTATTTATTTATATTATATAATTTATATACCACATGTGTATAATGAAATCAAAACAGAGTTATCAATCAAATGGATTTAGAAAATTTGTTGAAATTTTAGAATACATATATGTTAATTGTGCAAGACACCTCATACATACATACATATGTATGAAGATCATAGGAGTGCAACATATTGATAAGACAATCAAAGTATTTGAAGAGATATATAATAAGTGGAACGAAAGTTCATACAACATTATTATCATATCATGTGGCATAAAACGATATATCATATCATTGAAAGAAATTACATAAATAATGCCAATTTGAGCAAGAAACATTAAAGAAACACGAATGAGATTAGAATTAGTAAGAAATTGTTATTCTGTATATCGAAAGTTTAAAGTAAATTAAGTATTTTCAATAAAAAGTCCTTTAAGTATTTCTTTATGCGTCTACAGCATTTTAAAGGACGTCGATATTCAAAACGCTTCTTGTCTTGAAGCTGTAAACATGCATAAAGTTGAATAAAATTCGGTTTTTTGGGGTTTAGGCTTGGTAAAATCAATTGATTAAATTGTGAATATTTTAGAAACTGTTTTAGTAAGACAAAAATAAAAGCAACGGTCCCCAGCCTTTAATGGCCCAAGTTCCACTCTTGAAACTAAGTAAATTTTATAATTTCCCTTTAATCCCAATTCAAATAAAATTTCAGAAAATTATACGTTCAAGAATGTATCGTATTAGGGAAAACTATTAATCTGGGGTTGAAGACCTTTCAAAAGTGGAGATTGATAAGTTCTTCAAGTATAAATTGGTTAAGATAAGCGTCTGTTATAGTGTGGCTTATGAATTGTGTTAGGATTGACCGATGAACTTACGGTTTTCGCGAGTGAGTTTGTCCGGTGGACTCCTCGCTATCGGTGGAGAAGTTTTTCTTAACTGGCGAAGGTTGATAACAAAAGATGTGGTGCATCATCTTGACCCTTTGCCACTTGTCGTAGGAGAACTGCACCAACTCGTGCTCGCGCACCTGGAAGGTCACAAAAATCAGTTAAGGTCACAGTTACCCAATCCAGATGGTTACTAACTCACCTCTGCCGTGCGATAGTTGGGCAATATAAAGTGCAATATATCCGAGCAGAGTCCCAACACTTTACCGCCATGCAAAAAGTAATCAACCAAAATCTGACCAATTGCAGGCGCCACAGAACCACAGACCACCAAGAGAGCTGTCTGTTCCATCCAATATTTCTGAGCTGCCTGCTGAGGCGTAAGTGGATAAATGGTGTAGACATCCGGCTCGAGTAGCTGACGCAACGTAGCCATTGTGGAATCACGTGCTGTAGCACTATCCGAATAGACCAGCACATTCAATGGTTTACTTTCGCCCAAACTATCCTTGTTGCGGCGCAGAACTGGACGTGAACGACTGCTTGAAGCTGGTGGCGGCGAAGTTGGTTTAACAGCCACAAAGGTTTTGCTAGGTGAAGGTGACTTGGCCGCCGGTTCAACTGGGGCAGAGATGGATGCCGTAGAAGTGACTGGTGGAGCTGGAACAGGCGTGGGCTGAACATTCACTGGTGTGGATGGAGCCTGCGCTGGTGTGGGTTGGGCTTTTGCAGGCGTTGCTTGAGCCTTGACTGGAGTCGCCTGAGCCTTCACTGGAGTCGCCTGTGCCTTCACTGGCGTTGCCTGAACCTTCACTGGCGTGTTGGAAACCTTTACCGGCGTGGCTTGAGCCTTACTGGGAGTTATGGCAGTTGCTGCTGGTTGTTGCTGTTGTCTTGCCGCCACTTTGGAGGCTGCAATCTTCTCTAGTTCACTAGGCTTAGTCAAGACGCTTTCAACATCAACTTGAGAAGCTTTCGCTGGGGATGTGGCTTTGGTAGTTGGCTCCACAACTGCTACCGCCTTGCTTTGCGGCTGCTCCTGCGCCTGCCGCAACTGCGGCTGTGCCTGTGGCATCAAATCGTGTTTCAACGCACTCGACTTGCGCTCTGCGCGTTTCTTGTCCAACTCGAATTCGGTGGCCTGATGTGCCAGCACGCTAAGACCGCGTAGATCCTTTAAATGTTTCTGCCAACTCTCGGGATTCATTTCGGCAGCAGTTCGCGATTGACGTTTCAAATGATTGGCGAGCAGTTCAAAGGGTTGCGGTTGTCCCTCACCTTGCACAGCTGAAATTGGCAGAATTGGGAACATTCGTTAGATTAATGTAAATATTGTTTCAATTCCAAACAGCTACTGGGCTTACACTCGATCCTCATAAGTGGCAAACTATCATTAATGAATAAATTGTTTTGTAAAAATGTCATTATCAACAGTTGCGTGAAATGCTCAACATCCGTATCGATGAGCACCGCCAAGTGGGAGTCTATTTTCCATGCTATAAGCTTACCGTAATCTTCCAGCTGGTGGCAGTTCCAATTAATGTAGATTTTGATGGACGAACATGAAAGTAGGAGAATAAGAAGAGGCGACTAAAGTTAATACAACGCGAACTTTCCACGACCAAAAACAAAAGCTAAAAGAATCTTAATCACGTCATCACACGCGAGTCAACAAATTTCCTAAGCAACCACGTGAATAAAAATGTCATGGAATTGATAATTCGATGCTCATGTAACCTAGTCTGACCTCCATAAATCCATTCCAGTCTTAAAATGCTAACTTAATATTCAGAATTAAATTATTATTATATAAACTATTCTTTAATGATAGCAGTTCCTCCAATTCTATCACTTCTTTTTTTCTTTTTCTTTTCTTTGGAACAGAGTCCGAATTTAGCATAAAAGCAATTTACTAAACCTATTGGGGTGCTTCAAGCATTTGTCTTTATAAAATTTTATTTTATTACTTAACCAAAAGATAATATGCTTTCAGATTATTTAAAACAAACAAAATAACTTGTATTGTTAATCTTATTTATTTTAATTCCAAGCCAAAATATGTTTTAATGAAATAAAAAATTGAAGACCAAGAGAACAAATTAAATTAATAATAATAAATTAAAATAGCAAATAAATTAAAAATTTAATTTTTTGTTCAGGTACACAATTTTTGTTCGCAGCCTTTTGAGACACCCTTATGTTTTTCATATCAAACAGAATTAACTTACCCGCACCGAGGCAGCATTTAGTGCAGCAGTGGCATCCCGTGATTGTTCCACCTGCGCCTCCAACAACAATTGCAAATGTTTTGATTTTTCGGGCGACAAAGTTATCCTGGGCTGCGGCTCTGCTTCCGTTGGTGTTGTTGCTGTTGGCGTTACGGTGTCGGCGGCGTAGGCGAACGGAAGCAGTCCTGGAGCCGGGGGGAAGCTGATCCATGGCGTAATTTCGACATTTTGCAACGGGCGCAGACAGCAACCACGTTGGTTGCCATGCAACCACAATATATCCGTGACCTTGGCCGCATTGCGATTGCTGCACAGCTCGGAGCTGGCAAGTGTTGGATCTGCACTCCGTCATAGATACACACACACATACAGAGAGGTATTAGCTGTTACTTCTTTCGGGGAATAAAGGAATAAGGGATTCTCACCGAAACCATCGTCATTTCCTGCCTGAAGCGCATAGAATGCAATGCTCGATGATTGCGATAATTGCTCAGCAATTTTGTTGCAAGCTCTTTGGATGCGCCAGGACTGCACAAAGGTGGCGCTCACGTAATAGAGGGTCAACATCTTGAACTAATAAGCGGCAAGCAGCAGAACGTTAATCTTGTTTAATTTTAACTTTTGCTGGCCATTGAGGGAAATTGCACACAAAGTCGTAAGGTCGATACGCTGAACTTGTAAAATCAATTTGGCGTTTCGTAATTTGTTGCAAGTATTATTTACATTTATCACTGCTGGAGCGCTGTGGTTTGTCCGCGCTTCCTTGCCAACTGTTTGACACAGTTCTTGCATTTCACTGTGCCATGACATTTATTGTTGATTTCCTATACTCGCACATTCGACGCGATGCGACGCGTCAAAGCTTATCAATTAAAGAATGAACTTGATAAGAGTGTTTGCCATTCACAGCAAAACGTTAAAACAGCTGTTGCCGACTCCCGCATATTCGGACGAAGAGCAGTTTGAATATATTTTATTTCATCGAAAGTTTTTGTAAGTAAACATCTTTTAAAATTCGGATAATCGCAAGTCAATACTAATTTACATAAATAACTTTAAAAATTTTTTAATGCAGCATGACAATCCTAAGAAATGATCGTTATCGAATACATCGATGACATATCGCTACTTGTGTATATCATCACTAAAACTTAGCAGCACAAAAGCAAGATGGCACACCGGCAATATAAATATTAATTTATTCGATTTCTGTAAACTTTAATCGGAATTACAATAGTTCAAACTGAAGACAATTTGCATTTGTCTTGTGGAAACCAAAAATTTAAGATATAAAGTTGTAATATCCACAGAGAACGACGGCATGGTATTGGGCCTTAACGAGCTGACCACAACACGGCAACTTTTGTTTATTGTTGGTGTTTTAGTAGTTATACTCTATACAAAACTCCATTTACTCCCTGTGTTTGAGTGGTATTGGACAGCCCTCACCTTATAGCAAGTGTAAAGATGACGGAGAGACGTGTCTCGTATTTCTATAATGCCGATGTCGGAAATTTTCACTATGGTGCCGGGCATCCAATGAAGCCTCAGCGTCTGGCGGTCACTCATAGTCTGGTAATGAATTATGACTTGCACAAAAAAATGAAGATCTACAGACCATACAAGTAAGTAACGCAAAAAAGAATGAGAGATATCTATTTACTCTATACTACTCGACAGAGCTAGTGCGCAGGATATGCTACGCTTCCATAGTGATGAATATATTGCCTACCTTCAGCAGGTTACTCCACAGAACATTCAATGCAATTGTAAGTACTTCACAGAAGTCGTTTTAGATGTAATATTTTCTATTGTCTGCTCTTTTTTAGCTGTTGCATACACAAAGTATCTGGCACACTTCAGCGTCGGTGAGGATTGTCCTGTCTTCGATGGACTGTTTGACTTCTGTGGCATGTACACGGGGGCCTCCCTTGAGGGTGCGCAGAAATTGAATCACAATCACAGCGATATATGCATTAATTGGTCTGGTGGACTGCATCATGCCAAGAAATTTGAAGCGTCAGGCTTTTGTTATGTCAACGACATTGTCATTGGAATACTAGAGCTTTTGAAATACAACCCGCGAGTTCTCTACATCGACATTGACGTACATCACGGCGATGGTGTCCAGGAGGCATTTTATCTAACGGATCGCGTGATGACAGCATCGTTTCACAAATATGGCAACTATTTCTTTCCGGGCACAGGCGATATGTATGAGATTGGTGCCGAGTCTGGCCGCTATTACAGTGTCAATGTACCGCTCAAAGAGGGAATCGATGACCAGAGCTACTTTCAAGTCTTTAAGCCTATCATTTCTGCTATCATGGACTTCTATCGTCCAACAGCAATTGTTCTACAGTGTGGTGCAGACTCATTGGCAGGAGATCGCCTGGGATGCTTCTCCCTTAGTACTCGTGGTCATGGAGAGTGTGTGAAGTTCGTTAAAGAACTTAATGTTCCCACTTTAGTGGTGGGCGGAGGAGGTTATACTCTACGAAACGTGGCGCGTTGCTGGACGCACGAAACTTCGCTGCTCCTGGATCAGGAAATCTCTAACGACTTACCCGCAACGGAGTACTATGACTTCTTTGCTCCAGACTTTACGTTACATCCCGACATTAATTCGCGACAGGATAATGCAAATTCAAAGCAGTATTTAGAGCTGATCGTCAAGCATGTATTGGAGAATCTGAAAATGTGCCAGCACTCGCCCAGCGTGCAAATGATACAAACACCTCCAGATGTAGATTTTGAGGAGCTGCGAATGAGGGAGGAGACAGACCCAGACGTCCGGTTGTCTCAGACAGACGAAGATAAGTTAATTGAAGCGAAGAATGAGTTCTATGATGGTGATCAAGATCAGGACAAACCAGATTCAGTCGAAAGCTAATTGTTGGTAGTACTTATACATCCAAATGTTAATAATATAAGAGTTTTAAGAGTTTATCTAAGAGGAAAATACAAGATTGCCAGCTTTGGCGTTAAAGTAGACAAAGACATGTATTTATTTATTATTATATACCATATATTATTATATTGCCGAGCGAAACGGGACAGATAAGAATGCAGTTTATACATACAACACCTATGGATGATTTTCTACTAACAGTGATTATAAACTTGTCGACATATGTATGTATACATGTTCTTTAATAATTTAGAATTCGATACATTTATAATCATTATAAGTTAAGCTGAACCGCTAATGTTCGGTTTCTTTCTCACTTTATATATATCGATAGTTTTATGAACTCGTTTTAATATCATAACTTAAAAAGTTATTTGATACAAACAGCCAAATGGCAACTTAAACGAATGTTGTTGAGAAATTGGGATGTTCCAAGTTAGCCATTAGCCAGCTGTACGCTGTATATTTTGTGAGGAATAGTTAGAATACAGTAATAATCCAGTTAGTAGTTGGATTACCATCCTGTTGTTGTATTGGCCAAACGTCGCATGCGTCTAGTATTTCTATCCTGATCGCGTATCTTTTTCTCCATTTCGGCATCGGTTAGCGTCTCTAGGAATGGTGCCCATGCGTCCGCGTCGCTCGGGTTTCTAAAGGGTACATCAATTGTGGACAATGGAGCCTCACTGAATGCATAGGTACGACAATGCCAGGACAACTGGCCACGTATGCTATACGCAATCGCCGTGACGAACTCTCCGCCCAAACCTAGTTCGGCGCACAGTTTGATGGCAAACTCCTCGGGATTATTGTTCTTCTCTGACATATCCCATTCGACTTGGTCCACCAGTGACGTATTGCCAACGTGAATGTTCAGTTTGACTATGACGCGCTGATCGCAGCTTTCTTCCAGGATGGGCGGATCGTTAGGAAATGCTTCGATTTGCTGGCGTATTGCCTGTGCAATGGCTGGAACAAATGGCAGGGGATTCAGGTCTAGATCGTCGCACAGCACCTCGGCGAATTGCTCGGGTGTTATCATGCTCTCGTTCTTATTCCATGTGAAGGTGTCGCGAAGCTTTTGTCCCTCCAATTCCATGTCCAGACGTATGGGTACTAGACACTCCTTCTGTGCTGCATTCTCCAGACTCGCTGTTGGATCTGTGTCGTCAAAGCACATAGGAAAAGTTCGTACTTTCTTGGTGTGAACCCGGTTACGGTTAATAGGTGTGGCCTGTGGTACTGCATCTAGGTGACTCGAGTTGGGCATCGTCGGCACATACTGTGGCTGTTTTTTCGATTTACTCTCACGTGGAACTGGTGTATCCGAAGTATTAACCGAAACAGCACGATATCTAAAACATGAAAATGGTGCGTTAAATTGAATATCGAAAAAACTATATATTGTTAATGCTGCTCACTTCTCATCATTGCCGGCCATAATGTCATCAACTTCCACAGCACGCAACAGCGACACAGAGCTCGCCAATATATGTGAGCTAAGGCCAGAGTCAGCAAGCCGTTTTCGTTCCTCATTGGAGAGGACAATTCTTGTCATGCCAGGATACTTTTTATAGAGAATACCACGGAAGTGCCGCATATAGTTTCCCACCTCCGAGCCCACATAGTAGTACTCGCCGCCTTCTTCCAGTTGGAACGCCACTGGCTTATCACCGTAAGTCTGCAGCGCCATCTTAGTTTATATACACTTATGTTTTCTACACTTTAATCGATGCAATCAATGGTTTCACTTTGTTTAATAATCTTTATCAAAATATTTTACAGACAAAAAATTTTCATGCAAACGGAGACATGGCGTCGTTAAGGTGACCAGCTCTTTGAAAAATTTTTCATAAGGGGGCTGAAAAATGTATTAACAAAAACTATCGATTCCACTATTTAAATTTTTAATTTTATAAACTATATTTTATATATAAATATATATTTTTTTAACTTTTTACAAGTTACAGTAGTTTTTAAAATTAAATAGCATTTATAGTATTTAGATATATTTATGAATAATCTATCGATAATTTAACCTAGAATAGGTGACAACCCTGCTTCTCATATGCTGTTTGCATTCTGATTTTATATTTACAATTAATTGGGAAAAATGTCCTTATTGCGCAGTATTTCTGGTGTAGTTGCACTCACAAGACCAATAAATAGAGTCGGCACTGGTAAGTCATTTTAATTTTATAAGTTTTATACAATAAATAATGTAATTTACAGTTCAAACGCACCGGCACATAAAGCGCTGGGTCGCACCGACGTTACGTGAACTCGCGCATCGCGTTAAGAAACAGGGACCTCAAAAACCTGAGCCCCGTTCTGGATTTATTGAATGGAATTACAGGTCTGAGTTGTTCGCCTTTGGCAAGCGATTGAACGAGGAATTTGAGCTACCCCTGCTGCAGACAGCATTCACAGAGCGCACATATGCTCACCATGAAAAGGAGCGCCAGTTGAAACTGGGCATATCTGAAGAGGATATACACACAGCCGACAACAGCCAGCTGGCCGAGAAGGGTGCGCACATTGCAAAGGCTTATGTTGAGGCATATTTGCAGCATTCCCTGCCCAAAGTACCGGCACAGGGACAACAAGCGATTGCTTCCTACTTGTTGAGCACCGAAACGTTAGCACATGTATCCTCCCATCTGGGCACCAAAGAACTAATCTTTGTCACAGAGTACCCTCCAAGCAACGAAGTGTTAGCCACCACTCTAAATGCGATTATTGGTGCTTTGGCGGATTCAAGTGGCGTAGAACGGGCCTTTCTCTTCGTGCGAGATTTCATCTGCACGCAATTAAATCAAAAAGATTTGCTTGAACTATGGACACCAGAGAACCCACTACAGCTGCTAAGTGATGTTTGTACGCAGCGTAAATTAGGTGAACCAGAACCTCGCCTGCTCGGCGATTGCGGAAAAAACACTGTGCTCGCTGCCTATCATGTGGGCATCTATGCTAATCGCCAGTTGCTGGGAAAGGGATACGGCGAGGACACAAAGACGGCCACGGAAACGGCTGCACTTGATGCACTGCAGACGCTATTCGAAACCCACGACAACCGACGTCCCTTCGACTTTACGATCCAATTGGAGAGCAAAAATGTTAGACTCGGTTAAGTTGAAAGTTGCTTGTTCATGTTTAAATATATTAAAATTTTCCTAAACACATGTACTTCCTGAATAGGCAAAATAACTAGTTGTTACGGTTATAACTGTAATGTAGAGAAATTCTTAATCGCTTTCATCGCTGATCGATGTCCCGGTCGGAGAGGGCTGTACCTCATCCGGCTTCGATTCCAGTGAGAATGGCGGTATCTTGCAATCGAAGGAATAGCCATCCTCACGCTCCAGCCGAAATGTGCCCCACATGTGTCCACTCGGTGCTTGTAGACTCACATGGCTGCTATATTGGAAAGCTGGTAAGCGCGGGCTAAGGATAGGCTCCTGACCGACAACACCTCGTCCGCGCACTGTCTCCAAAGTACCAGACAAGGAGAAGATACGCCAATGTCTTTCGCGTAGTTGAACGCTAAGTTCACCAAGATTTTCAAGCCGTATGCAGTATCGCCACTGTAAGAGAACGGAACATATTTTATTCAGGTTTATCATATAATATTTGCCCGCAATACTTACCCAGTAAACCGATGAGGCTGGTGTTTCGCGACATCCCATATAGAAAGGTATTACGGTAATGCGCACATTCTCGGTAGTCTCCTTGTGCACATCACTCATGTCAAGCCACGGATGATTTTTCTCCTGCCACGCCTTGAGCGTATCTTGACTTACAAATGGTGGATCAGCATCAGCCGAGTAGCTCAAAAACTTGTCGAATAGTTCGTGTTGCAAGGGATGCTTGTCCGTTGAACTGTATGGCATAATGTCATCGTGGGCAACATAATCCAATCCAGGAATTGCATATAAGCTTCGATTTGAATCTTGATTGCCAAGGAAGGTGACAGCTTCGGTTTGGGCACGCTAAATAAACAAATTAAGTTCATAAAACTCATTAAGTTTAAGTTTGAAATAGTAGTATACTCACGATGTGTGGGCAATCCCTGGTATCAATGAGTACTTGATAAAACGTTTGCCGTTTTCCCTTAATATCTTTGGAATCTACTGTAGTACTAGTTGCTGGTTTAGATGTACCAATGTTTGAGGTACTTTCATCATTATTTTCCTCACAACTCGTTGCTGCTGCGTCATGCTGAGCAACCGTTTCTGACGCGCTGCCAGCGGCAACTCTAACCGGTGGAGCCTCTTTGGTGCATGATGTCGCTGTTGTTGTCGTCGATCTCTGTCTGCTGGGATTGTGCAAGTCGCGATCATAAACGCGCGCCGTCCATGGGAAGAGTACGACTCCGCGATATCCAAAGATTCGATGCAGAAACAGCTGTCCAGTATCATATTTTCCTTCCTTAGCTTCTATCAGGCGACCGACTTCGGCAAGTCTGCAATTGATAAACAATTGTGAATAGAATTCACATTATGCAACATTTGTTTTCGTTCCTATGATATCTGCGCGCTGTGATGTCGCGCCCCCATCCCATGACCCCTGCGCAGGGCAGTACTTACTTGACGGAATTGACCGCTTGCTTCTTAATGCTACGTTTTGCAATTATATCACAGCTCTGCAGCACCGCTGGGTAACGTATGTTCCATTTCAATAGTTGCACTAGGACACCCATTTGTTGTCAATAGTTAAAAGTGAAAAGTGCAGCAGCAGCAGTTGCCTTAGTCGGCCTGAATGTCGTTTGGACCAGCTTTATGCAACTGATTGTAGGATGTTGGCCGATTTTGTTTTTACTGAGTTTTTGAATATTGTGCGACTACAGATAGGTACATGTGCTTGTAAATTTTGTAATTTGAATAATTAAACTATTGTATAAAATAACATTGTTATTGTAAATTTCTAGTTTTGTTTTTTTTTATTTTGAGTTAGTTCTCAAGTCAAACGATTGTTTTATACTGAGTGCTGTTGCAACTCTGCGCAGACAAACATATCGATATATCGAGAAAACCATGGGAATACAGCTCTGCGCCACTGAACTGTCATCGAATCCCTCTTTCGCCATTTGACAGATTTCCGGTATGTACGGGAAATTTACGCTATGCGCTGAAAATTATGAAAATATACAAGAAAACAATTCGAAAATCAGTAAATTTGTGTGAAAGTGCATAGTTCAACATGTGTATTAAGTTAGCAAATAAATAATTCGTTTATAGAGAGTGCTCAGTTTGAGATGTTTTCGGATAAAAACAGTGCATTGGCACAAGACCGTCAATCAAAACAAATAAGTTAACTAATGTGAACTCTAATATGTTTGTATTTGATAATTGCAGTGAAATATGGCTGACACAGCTAAGACCGCTGCCGCTGCTGCGCCCAAAGCCGCAAAGGCTCCTAAAGCTCCAAAGGCCGCCAAGGCACCAAAGGCTGAGAAGGCCGCTGCCGCCGTGACCAAGGTGGCTGCCAAGAAATACAAACGCCATGGTCGTCTGTTCGCCAAGGCTGTCTTCACCGGCTACAAGCGTGGTCTGAGGAACCAGCACGAGAACCATGCTATCCTTAAGGTAAGTGTACTTAAACCGCCATGTTGATGTTATTGTTCTAATTGAACTTAAAATTGCAGATCGAGGGTGCTCGTCGCAAGGAACATGGTGAATTCTACGTTGGCAAGCGCTGTGTGTATGTCTACAAGGCGCAGACCAAGAAGTGTGTTCCCCAGCATCCTGAGCGCAAGACCCGTGTCCGTGCCGTTTGGGGCAAGGTTACTCGCATCCACGGCAACACTGGATCAGTGCGTGCTCGTTTCAACAGGAATTTGCCCGGTCACGCAATGGGACACCGCATTCGCATTGTAAGCGCAACACGTTAAACATATTTTTTTATGGAATATTAATCATGTTTATTTTAATGTTATTACAGATGCTGTACCCATCAAGGATTTAAGTTAATTATTAACTTTTGATGAAATGACCTGCATTGAATCCGTTAATAAATGAATCAATTTAAATTTAATTACAAACAACTTCTGTTGAAACGATTTTATTTGCGTTTGTGTTCAAGGAAAACCAAATTTTATAACAGGAAACGAAACCGAAAGCATGTGCCAATATTTTGATAAGCATCTGCCTTGAAGCTATGTGCTGATTCGGTAAAGCAATTCTACGAATGTTTTTGGAGTATTATGAGGTACTATTGGGATATTAGAATATTCCACGGAAAAGAAAATAAACAGAAAGATCAGTCGTATTCCTTCCAATTGGATTGTTATCGATAAGAATCAGCTGTTACACTGCAAGCTACAGTGGTGAGAAAATTTCGAATGAGAGGTATTATTTACAAAGCAAAATTATTATTAATATTTTTAGATTATTGCCTATAATTTCTATGGCATATACAGATCATGATTTTAAAATTTAACTACGGGTTTTGAAAGTTACTTATTTTGAGATAATATCATTAGAGTATGTATATATTTTATTATATTTTGCAGATTGTAGTTTAGTTAGACATAAATTGGCGACATTATAGAAAATATCTAGTAATATATATAATTTGTTATGCTATCAAAAAGGAATTACGGGGTGTTAATTTCCAATTTGTTTATTAATAGTGGACTGTGTGTCGGTAACAACAATGGGGTAACGACATAAGTTCGCCGCCATAATTCCGCCGCGCCAAAACGTCATAACATCGCGCGATCTTATGACGCTTAAGGACGCCATAAGTTCGCCAAGATAAAAACGACACTATTTCGCTTCTAGTTTTTTTTATTTGAATTTTGAAAATAATTTAATTTACATGTATTTTGTTGTTGCCTTTTTGTGCAAAGCGCCAGTCTGCCTGCAACATTTTGTGACGGTACAGTGTCCTACAAACCGATTCATTTGAAATGAAATCTAAGTGTTTAGCGCGCACGATTTTATATTTTGAAAATTTTTTGCCTGCAATTGCAATAGTCATCGGTCACTTCATGTGTGAAGCTACGTATAAAAAAATGTACAAAACTTAATCTGAATTCATCTCGAAACTTCTAAGCCATCCATTGTATATTACTGTGCAGAAACCCTGTTAGAAGTCTTGTCCTCTAGTCTGTATGAATATTGAATAGAAAAAATCGGTTCTCTTTTGCTCAGCAATATTCAAAGAATAAACTGAAGGATGGTGATAAGTTCGCTAGAAAGAATGCCACATTATCATTATACCGCATAAAATAATAATTCAAAAATCGCAGCAGTTACTCTATATCAAAATGCTCGATAGTGATGCAGTACCCTAAAGAGTGCAGACTCCATGATGAAATGCTAATGCCATTAGAAAATTTCAGCACAAAATAAATGTGAATGTATCCGCTTAACTTTTGGCTTATCATTCGCCTTGGCATACTGTGAAACATAAGCCACAAGTCAAATATCATCGCTCCTCGCTGTTTACACAGGAATGAAAGGAAAGAGTGCTAATTAAGTGTGTTGTCACGTTTAACGTCGACAGGTTTACGTGTGACACGAGCCAGTCAACAATACTTACGTAAATTTATATATATACTTATGTGTATATGTAACTGTGTTCTGAAGGAAGTCAGTCAGCCACCCACTCTTAATGCATATATAAGTGTTTAACGTCGTTTAACCGCTGTCATCAGCTGCCAACAATGGGTTTGAGCGCCTTATAAATTTCACTCATAAACAATGTTGTGAGATTTACTTTTTGGCTTTAAAAACAAATGAAATCCTTTAAATGTATGTCGTAGGTAAGCTGCGAAGGTTTGAATGAAACAAGAAACCAGAAAGAAAGGCTACCTTCTGCAGGCTCTTAAATCCTCCGATCGTTTCTGTATTAGTGATAAAATAATAACGGAGAGACTATTTTTCGTTGTGCACAAACATACAAGCTGGATCGAGTCCCCTGGTGATGCTGATAGACAATACATACACTTTATAGGGTCGCAAAAGTGACCTAAGGTACTTTGCAAACTCCTGGCCAAGATTAATATACCTTGCGAGGATAAATAATGAACTGGTGGAAAGGGGTATTCTAACTTTGTGCAAATTTGTGAAACAGTCAAAAAAAAGGCTTGGCAAACCGCACATTCAGTTTTTATGAAGGTTTCTGTAAGCCATATGCAAATCTAGTTTATGCAATCCGATAACACTTTAAACAAAGAGACTAGAATTCAGTTTTTATCAATTCCTGTAAAGTGTTTTCAAAATAAGCTAAAGTAAGCGTACTATGTGCTCAAATACCTTTAAAACTATTCAGTCGTAGGACATACCAATCAGGGGATGACTACTCGAGGGACTCGACACTACAGCACTTATAAAATACGATGGACAAGAATGCAAAGAACGCATTATGTGCGTGCGAATTATTGTTGGAAAAGCAATAAAAAAGAGGGGATTGATACTTTATTGTTCAAGTGACATCGAAACGAAAGCGTCAATTGGCATTAACAAGGAGCAATGACATCAAATGAAACATTGTCAACGAAGGTTCGGATAGTAGAATGGGAACGTTGTCGTTGACAGTCCAATGAGGGGGCAAAGTAGTAGAGGGTTTATTCAAGATATCCAAAGGGTTGAGAGTGGAGCACACGAAACTGAAATTCGCCGCAGTTGGCTCCCTATAAAAGTTCTGTTCGGCACCGGCACGCGCTTCATTCGCAGGACGCACACGCGCCGAGAACAACACACAATTACATGTATATATAAATCACACGGAAAGCACGAAATAGGACGGAGAAGAAAGCATCCGACGGCGAAGCAACGCACATAACGGAAACCACGCTCGACTTCAGGAATCATATTAAGAATTTTCCTGTGTAGGTTGGAAAATTTAATTTGGCTCAAGCCATAAATAAATAATGCCCTGTGGCGCCAGTGGAAAGCTGCGGACCGGGCAAAAGTGAAAGGGTTCTTGGCTTAAATTCAATTTAAAGCCCACCTGTTGCTCGTTAATGAGTAGTGCTGAGTGAGTGCAAGTGAGTGTTTGAATGGAGAAGTGAATGGAAGTGAAAAGGAAGTGTTCCCAAGCCTTTAAGAGTTAAATAAGTTAGATGTTCCTTTTGAAAATGTTTAAATAAACAGTCAACGCTAAATTATCTCTATAAGTTCTCATTAATATGCCTCCTATTTAAAATAGTCCTCTTTATTCAAATAGATATTTGCATTCCTTCACTTTATTTGTAGAAAACTAAACGAAACCCACAATGTATGGAATGTTGTACGAGAGTGTGCAGCACTATGTGCAGGAGGAGTACGGCAAAGAGGTCTGGGCCAAGGTTTGCCGCATAGTCGACTGCAAGCACAACAGCTTTAAGACACATCAGATCTATCCGGATAAGCTAATGCCGGATATTGCTGCTGCTCTGTCTGCATGCACTGGGGAGTCCTTTGACTTTTGCATGAACTTCTTTGGCAAATGTTTTGTGCGATTCTTCAGTAACTTCGGCTACGACAAAATGATACGATCCACGGGCAGATACTTCTGCGATTTCTTGCAGTCTATCGACAACATTCATTTGATCATGCGTTTTACGTACCCGAAGATGAAGTCACCCAGCATGCAGCTGACTAGTATGGATGATAGTGGAGCCGTCATATTGTATCGCAGTGGAAGGACGGGCATGTCTAAATACCTGATCGGACAGATGACGGAGGTGGCACGCGAGTTTTATGGGCTGGAGATTAAGGCTTATGTGATTGAGAGTCAAAACGACATCAGCGGAGGCACGGCAGGTCCCATAAGGCTGACGGATGGTCCTTTGACGGTCATCGTTAGGTACCGACTGGACTTCGATAACAAGGAATACATGGCTAAGCGGGTGAACACGGAGGCGCATCCATCGCAGCTGAAGATGCCCACTGTGAATTTGAACGTTTTCCTCGAGCTGTTCCCTTTCACTTTTGTGCTGAATCATGACATGAAAATAACCCATGCAGGAGAGAAGATTGTCGAGACATGGATTATGCATAATCCCGGTGCCAACCCTAAGGGATTCATTGGCTCCCATGTCATGGATCTGTTTTACTGCCGTCGCCCAAAGGACACAACTATTAACTGGGACACATTAATCCAAATGCGTGCGGTCCTTTTCGAATTTGAACTGATCCGTACCGGACACAATCGAGCAGCTTACGATGCAGTACTCAATATGGACTTCGAGAACTATGATGACATGATGCTGAACGAGGCACAGACAATGGCCCTGGAGAAAGCTAAGGAATTCAGCGATAAGCAACAGAATGAGAATGGCGATGGTGAAGATAATGACGAGGGGGAAATTGATCCGGCCACTGGAGAACGTCGCTCTTCACAGGGTCTTCGATCCATTTTACTTAAAGGTCAGATGTTTTATATCAGGGATGTGGACTCCTTGATCTTCTTGTGCAGTCCACTGATTGAGAATTTGGATGAACTCCATGGCATTGGTCTGTACCTCAATGATCTTAATCCTCATGGTCTCAGTCGGGAACTGGTCATGGCAGGATGGCAGCATTGCTCGAAACTAGAAATAATGTTCGAGAAAGAAGAACAGCGTTCCGATGAGTTGGAAAAGTCCTTGGAGTTAGCTGACTCATGGAAGCGTCAAGGCGATGAACTACTGTACTCCATGATACCTCGTCCAATTGCCGAGCGCATGCGCATGGGGCATGAGCATGTGTGTCAGAGCTTCGAGGAGGTCTCGGTTATCTTCATGGAGGTGATGAATATCTACGACAGCGGTTCAAACAATGTCCAGGAAGCTATGCAGGCAGTAAACACTCTCAACCAGGTGTTCTCTGCGCTGGACGAAGAAATAATATCGCCTTTCGTCTACAAGGTGGAAACTGTGGGCATGGTCTACATGGCGGTGTCAGGTGCACCAGATATCAATCCCTTGCACGCCGAACATGCCTGCGATCTGGCACTGCGAGTCATGAAGAAGGTAAAGGCACACAATCTGCCCGATGTGGCCATTCGAGTGGGCATCAACTCGGGTCCCGTGGTCGCTGGCGTTGTGGGCATGAAGGTGCCTCGCTATTGCCTTTTTGGAGACACGGTGAACACGGCATCTCGTATGGAGAGTAGCTGCGAGCCGTGGAAAATACAATTATCGCAGTTTACAGCCGACAAGGTTAGTGCTGTGGGATACAAAGTAGAGTCACGCGGAAAAGTCTCTGTCAAAGGAAAGGGTGAAATGGAAACGTACTGGCTGCTGGATGGACCTGAAGACAAAAACAATTAAGCAACTACAATAAAATATTGTTAAATCTAATACTATTTACAGAAGTACTACTTGCCTTTATGTCGAGCACCTGCACTCCAATTTTCTATGACACTTACCAACACTACGTCTTACAATAAACTTGAACTATCATGTCTTTGCATCGAGTTTTGTATGGGGTACGGTTTGGGCTTTTGAGGTTAAAAGTATTTTGTCAATTTTTGGTAAACTAAAGGAAGAAATAAGATAAATTGTAATTGTAAAATTTTCTACGTTTTCATATCAAAATTGTACTTACTTATTCCTTGGAACTTAGTACTTGAAACATCTGCAGTAAAATTAAGTCGGTACCTCTCTTCAGTTACAATTCGCGGTTTTCAACTTCCCTCATTCGAAACGAGCACTGTGTGATCAGATTACATCTTGCTTTTTACGTGAAGGTTGCTTGCGATGCTTTGATAAGCTCAATAATATTATGTGTCATAAAAAGAAATGTCCTTACGTCCGTTAACTTAACGCTCCAGCAACGTACTCGCAGGCTATCCTTACCCACCGACATTGCGAGTCCTCTTAATATCGTTTTTAATAACTTTTATGGACTGTTCGCGTGCCGCATAGAGGGGCTCACAGACACGCAGCAGCAGGAACAGACACGGACACGGCCCGCAACTCATCAAAGTGCGGCTGACAATCCGAACCAATTTAAGTCGCAATTGTGGCCCCTTATAACCCCATAATGTGGGTAGAGAACAATTAAATTAAGATATTCCGCGTGACCAAAGGGAGCTCAAAGTCGCACGTATCACTTTTACTTATTTGCACTCGGTCAGGTCGGGCCGGTTCAATTAATTACGGTTCGAGTTCGGTTCAGACAGCGGTCATAAGTCAGGGTAGCATTCGATGTACGTGTTTTTGCGTGTCCGGATCGCAAGAGTTCCGTTTCCCCTTTTAACAAACATTTGTCGTTGTCTTACGTTAATGGCCTTTTGAGTATCCTTTAAATGCCCAAATGTTTTCGATAAGCCGCAAATAACGAAGCCCGGCATCGGTTCTCTGGAACAAAACAAACAAAAGCATATTCAAAAAACATAAATCCTTATCTTCAGCATCATTGCTTGGCCAACTCAAGGACCGTGCCATAAAACTGTCAACGTTTTAGACAAAAATCCTTTTCAGCCAAGGATGTGATTGCTGTCAGTTTGGGTTTGTTCAATTCCGAAATCCGCATTAAATTGCTTTAAAGCAGACCGTAAAATGTGGAGCTAAGGACCTTGCAAATATGTACGACAAACACAGACACACACACACACATAAGTAAACATATTTGGGTGCTTCTGCAGTTTATAGGTATGCGTGCAAATGTCACAGCATTAAATACAGAAGGACCCGAAAAGGAACTCGCACCGGGTCAAAGGCAAAGGCTACACAATGATGCATATATTTTATGAACACGGATGAAAAACGGCGACCAGGGCTGCAAGGAGAAGGTGCAAAGATATATGCATCTAGAATTTCAAATGACAGTTGATTATTTTAAATGTGTAACATATTAGAATAGTATTCTATAAAATTAATATAGTGTATATATCATAACTCTTAAAGCATGCTGTGACTGCAGCCCTGTGGCAACAGAGTGTAACCCACTGTGATCCAAAAGGACAATATTTCCTAGGAGCTGCCAAAAGCGTAAGCACGAAATAGAGGGCACCAAGAAATATATAACTCCCTTTCATTTGAAGCTTTATCGAGAAGCAAGCGACAATTGGCATCAAGCAGTGGACCTAAAGAGACGAATCGCTACAGGGGTAGGTGGCAGGACACCAAGGGGTGCGAGGGGTGCATTGACATGAAATGAAACACTAACGATGATGATGGAGGCGTTATACGACCGAGTAAGTCTGTGTGTGTGTGTGTGTGTGCGTGAGTCTAGGCTAGTGTCACAGTAGCAGACAGCAAGGCACAAACACATCAACAACAACAACGAAAGGAGGCGGGACGAAAGGCGTAGAGTGCGCGCGGGAAAGTCGAACAGGCGCTGCCGGCTATAAAAGACCTGACGAGCAACGAAGTGCGCCTCATTCGCACGACAAGCGCCCGCTGAAAAAGCTGCCCATCAAACACGAAGATACACGACGAAGTTTAAGGCGCCCCCATACCGATGGAGCTGTAGCTGAAACAGTAGCAGAGGCAGCAACAGCAGCAGCAGCAGCAGCATCGTTAGGCTCTGTGGGGCAACAACAAAAATTAGTCCAACAACAGCAGCCGACATCGACGGAACGTCAACAGCTAAACAGAGTGTTAACGGAAACGGCACAAAATCCAGGCATCTCAGTGTGTGTGTGAGTAAGAGTGCCAGTTTGTGTGTGTGTGTGCCACACTAAGCATATGCTTGGGCCTCTCTCCGGCCAAACATTTCTGGTAATATATAAATAAATAATGTGCAAACTCCGCTATGGTGAAATTAAAAACTAAAGCCGCCGCATAAGTAAAATCGCGAGTGATTTAATGCTTCTTCAGCCAGTAAAAGTCAATTTATAAAAGTCTAACGGGGATTTGCATAGGACTAAAAGCAAGTTCAAATTTGGGGCTTGATAAGCTCATCAATATGCTAATTTTGGTGATAAGCAGCCTGTTGTATATTTATCCCAAACAAGCGGAAAATCACAAAGAAGGCACTTCGTTAAATGTGAATACACAAGACGCACTCATGAGTAGTTTTTACGACTAGTAAAACATTGTTCTTTATATTATATCTATGCAGAATAGTCTGTTCTTTGCGTAAATACTTTATACTATATGTTGCTAATCGAGTGAGAGACCCAAGAAGCGTCATAAAGCGATTATACTAATTGCCTTTGACTTCTCCCCTGACAAATGGTCATTGATAATACGAGGGTCGTTTGATAAGTCCGTGACTTTTTGTATTTGCCGCGCACCTGCTCTAAATACAACACTGCTCCTGTCAGCAGTTATCGATTAACAGCTGACTGTAAAATTTTGAGAAAGCTGCGTTTTTGGTTTGCGTTTTATAGGCATTGAAAGCAGACGATCTCGTGAATTTTAACGAAAATGGAGATCGAGATCGTCTGCTTTCAATGCCTATAAAACGCAAACCAAAAAACGCAGCTTTCTCAAAATTTTACAGTCAGCTGTTAATCGATAACTGCTGACAGGAGCAGTGTTGTATTTAGAGCAGGTGCGCGGCAAATACAAAAAGTCACGGACTTATCAAACGACCCTCGTATATGACTTGGAAGATAGAAGGGGTGTCTGTATAGGAAGCACACAATTCAATTACTGAACAACTTAATCAATTTGTTTCTTCAACAGTTTTCTATTTGACCTTAAGGAGAAATGGGTTTGTTTTAGAATACTTTAAAGGGCTATTTAGGAAGCCTTTAGGACCCCAAATAGTTTGTTGTAATTTATAAGAAGTGATATATAGCTAGATAAGATAGTGATAATGATAGTAATGTTGAATTTGCTTTAGTATACTTTAAAGGGCTATATAGGAACCCTTTACGACCTTATAAGATAGTATTGTATATATTGTTAGATTAGATAGATATAGTGATAATGATAGTGATGTTGGATTTGCTTTAGAATACTTTAAAGGGCTATATAGGAACCCTTTACGGCCTTATAAGATAGTGATATATTGTTAGATTAGATAGATATAGTGATAATGATAGTGATGTTGGTATTGATGAAAGGAACACAATATTTAAGGTACACATATGTTAATATGTATTTGAGGGTAAACATGTAAGCTTAACTTACTTTTTTAATAAGTTTAAGAATTTAATTGGTTTTTAAATTAGCAATTAAAACATGCAATATTAAATACTTGTACAATCTTGTGGGACCCTATTAAAGATTTGACTTAGAGCAAGGGAAAATTGAAAATGAAACATGCCCACTTAGGCCGCAACAAAAGGAATTAGGGACTGTGAAAGGAAAAGAAATAAGTCGAAAAGACACATCGAGCTTCTGTTATTTTGCGGACGTGACAGGCAAAAGGAGATGGAAAAGGAAAAGCGTTCGCTGTGACGAAGAAAACGGCGCGTGCCTCGCGCGTGAAAGTAAAACCAAATTAAACTGCCAAGGCAATAAATCAAAAGATATTTCTCCCAAGCTGCTTAACTTGATGTGTGCGGGAGACGTTCAGACTTGTGTGTTAAAGATAGAGTCATGTGGTTACGGACCTCTTATACTGCTCTGTTGTTGCTACATTTGTCAAATCTCTGACTCAATTTTCTGCTTGATGACATGGGTTAAGTAAAGGGTTCCAACCATTTCTAAACAATCAGCAAGTTTTGCAATCAATCAAGTTTATATTGCACAGCATACGTTTTACAGTCTGAGAAGACTTATGTTTAAATTATCATTAGCACCTCAACTTTAAAAGGGCTCTAAACTTCATAAATCTCTAAAGATTCCATCGGTCACTTTCAGTTAAAACCCTTTAGTACGAGTATGATGTAAATAACAGACAGGAAACCTTTTAATGTTTCTATTGTATATGGAATACACAGCCAATTCAATCTCGTTTAGGAGCATCTCAGCACACGACCATAATCCCTGACAAATTGTCTTAAGTTCTCTACTGACTTTAACAGCTGTAAATAATGGAAAAACTTTCTAATACGCTTCCCTTAATTTGTGTGCTTTGCGAACTTTTCCTCGTTTCAGATAAACTTGTCGTAAGCAGACTCCAAACCACCTGACACCCACAGGCCCAAAGGTCCTTTGGCTAATCCACACGTAAATTGACCATAGAAGTTTAAACGAACAGAACAGACATCATGTATGGAATGTTATATGAGAGTGTGCAGCACTATATCCAGGAGGAGTATGGCATGGAAACCTGGAAGAAGATATGTCAGATAGTGGACTGCAAGCACAACAGCTTTAAGACACATCAGATATATCCGGATAAGCTAATGCCGGATATTGCTGCTGCTCTGTCTGCATGCACTGGAGAGTCCTTTGACTTTTGCATGAACTTCTTTGGCAAGTGTTTCGTGCGATTCTTCAGTAACTTCGGCTACGATAAAATGATACGCTCCACGGGCAGATATTTCTGCGATTTCCTGCAGTCTATTGATAACATTCATTTACAAATGAGATTCACATATCCGAAGATGAAGTCGCCCAGCATGCAGTTGACCAATATGGATGATAATGGAGCAGTTATTCTGTATCGAAGCGGAAGAACAGGCATGTCGAAGTATTTAATCGGGCAGATGACAGAGGTAGCTAAGGAGTTTTACGGCTTGGACATGACGGCGTATGTTATTGAGAGCCAGAACGATATTTGCGGCGGAACCGCAGGGCCAATTAAAATAACTGATGGCCCCTTAACGGTAATTGTCAAGTACCGTTTGGACTTCGATAATCGGGACTACATGGCTAAACGTGTTAACATTGTGGCGCATCCTTCGCAACTTAAGATGCCCCACGTGGACCTCAATGTGTTCCTCGAGCTGTTTCCCTTTACCATTGTCCTAAACCATGATATGAAAATAACGCTTGCAGGTGAGAAGATCATTGAAACATGGATACTCCACAACCCAGGCGTCAACCCAAAGAGCTTCATTGGCACCCATGTCATGGATGCGTTCAAATGCCGCCGTCCGAAAGACACTAAAATCGAGTGGGAGACCATTCTACAAATGCGAACGGTTCTTTTCGAATTTGAGCTCATTCGCACTGGACATAATCGTGCTGCCTACGATGCGGCACTGAATATGGACTATGAGAACTACGATGACGAGAGCCTGAATGAGGCACAAACTATGGCACTGGCTAAGGCGCAGGAGTTTGAGAAGGAACACGAGAAAGATGAAGCTGCAGCGGCAGCGACAAAGGATGAGATTGATCCAGCTACAGGCCAACGACGTCCCTCCGTGGGTCTGCGATCTATTCTACTGAAAGGGCAGATGTTCTACATCAAGGATGTTGACTCTTTGATCTTTTTGTGCAGTCCTTTGATAGAGAATCTGGACGAGCTTCATGGTATTGGTCTCTATTTGAATGATCTAAACCCACATGGTCTCAGTCGAGAACTGGTCATGGCGGGATGGCAGCATTGCTCGAAACTAGAAATGTTGTTTGAAAAAGAGGAACAACGCTCGGATGAGCTAGAAAAGTCCTTAGAGTTGGCCGATTCATGGAAACGGCAAGGTGATGAACTACTCTACTCCATGATACCGCGTCCAATTGCCGAACGAATGAGAATGGGCCAAGAACACGTTTGCCAGACTTTCGAGGAGGTCTCAGTCATATTCATTGAGGTGATGAATATCTACGACAGCGGCTCAGCGAATAATGTCCAGGAAGCTATGCAGGCCGTTAATACTCTCAACAAGGTATTCTCTGCGCTGGACGAAGAAATAATATCGCCTTTCGTCTACAAGGTGGAAACTGTGGGCATGGTCTACATGGCGGTGTCTGGGGCACCTGATATTAATCCCTTGCATGCAGAACACGCTTGCGATCTGGCACTGCGAGTCACGAAGAAGGTAAAGGCACACAATCTACCCGATGTGGCCATTCGAGTGGGTATCAACTCGGGTCCCGTGGTCGCTGGCGTTGTGGGCATGAAGGTTCCTCGCTATTGCCTCTTCGGGGACACTGTGAACACCGCATCTCGTATGGAGAGCAGCAGTGATCCTTGGATGATTCAATTGTCTAATTATACTGCAAAGAAAGTTCGTGAAGTGGGCTACAAAGTGGAACCCCGGGGTTTTGTAAAAGTCAAAGGTAAGGGCGATATGGAAACCTTTTGGCTGCTGGAGGGACCAGAGTAAATCCTCAAAAAAAATGTGAAGTATGTCATTGTCCATGAAAACTATCATTACTATTAGAGACTTTAATTTAGTACAAATAAAACAACTTAATGTTCGCATACATATATTGCATTTTTTTTAACAATAATACCACTAAGCACTGAACATATATAATAATATTATATTAATTCAATCTACTCAATATATTATAAATGCACATGTTTCCAAATTTTAAAAGTTATTCCCACCAAATAACCATTTTGGCATACTGTAATTCGGTCTCTTGGCTTTCGATGGCAACACAAAAACAAAACACACAGATGGTTTCATGCTGGGCAGGCCCATAACTAAGTGTGTACAGGGCCTGTAGCGCACAAGCGCCCCTAGCTGACAGCGATGTCGGCTACCAAACATAGATAGGTTTAATATGTTAATATATTTGTATAATTCAATTCCCTTAGTAGACACAAATAAATTCATAAAGTAAAGTTACTAAACCAGTGGCCCCGAGAAGTTTTTCACAAGGGCTCGAAAAAACCTTTGCTACGGCCCTGTACCTCAGTCGTTTCGCTCTCGACGGCGAAACACAAAATTGACTTCAGGCTGCCAGCGCGCCGGCCGAAGCATTTGCCTGTTGTCAAACTTCACTAGCAACGCATACATTCAAATGCCAGCATGTGCATGCATACACGCACACATTGAAACGATCGCACAGCGCAAAGAAGTACGCGCGTGCTTATCGTTCCGCTGTCGTTGTGCGACTGAAGCAGTTTTGATCCTATGCGCTGTTTGTACTGAGAGCCGAACATCGAAGTTCCCATCCGAACATCGAGTTTCCCAGCCGAGCGTGCAGCCGAAGTCTGTGGGGCGCTATGATTCAAAAACTGACAAAAACAGATTTACCCCCTGTTTGAGTTCTCTATGTGTTCAGTGCTTAGTGATAATACGTTTCAAGGCATCCCAGATGTACAACATATAAAATGTATGTATGTATGTAAAACTCCAAAACTCAGTGAACTAGCTAATTGAGTATGTTATCGATCAATCGATTATGGAATTTCGTCTCTCCTATTTTTAAATAAACAAAGATTGTGATAATGCCATCCCATACTGAAATTAAACACAAGATGTTAGGATACGATTTAATTGTTGCGGTTTGTGAAAACTTTGGCATTGGATTTAAGGGCGAACTTCCGTGGCGTCTGAAGTGAGTTCACGGACCACATTAGTTTGCAATTGTTTTTAATTTTTACCAACTGGTAGGTCGGAGTTACAGTATTTCAGCCGCACAACAAAGGGTGTCTGTGATCCCACCAAGCAAAACGCCGTAATTATGGGAAAGAATACCTACTACGGCATACCCGCTAACAAGCGTCCACTGCCAGAGCGTCTCAACATCGTTCTAAGTACAAAGCTAACCTCAAACGATCTGCCAGGTGATGTGTTGCTTTTCCGCAATCTAGAGGCAGCAATGGAAGCCTTAGAGACCAAGGAATGGCGTGACAAAATAGAAACGGTTTGGATTGTTGGCGGAAGTGGAGTTTACGCAGAGGCAATGTCATCACCACGTTGTAATCGCTTGTACTTAACCAAAATACAAGAAAAATTCGAGTGTGACACCTTCTTTCCCGAAATACCAAAAGACTTTCACGAGGTGCCGCTTGACGAGGACATTCCACAAGGCGTGCAAGAGGAGAACGGTACGAAATACGAGTACAAGATCTTAGAAAAACAGTAACATTTAATAAAACTATACATATTTGTATCATTTTTTACTACTGCCACGCACATCATCTGCTGTTATTGTGTTTCCCTCGAGTCCCTTGGCGGCTAGCATAAGTTCGTAGAGCTGTACCACTTGGTCATCCTTGAGCATTTCCACAGACTGCGGATCTAGTTCTTCACCCAACTCGCCTGTCGGTTTACCACGCAGACCCAGTTGCTGTGTTATTGTGGAGGCGTACCTCTGCAAAGGTGAACAGACATTAGAATGCCTAGAGATCGCTTACGTAAATCTTACCGCCCATTCGGTCATGAAAAGTTGTGCTTCCATGGGATTGCATTTAAGATGCCGCCGGAATTCATCGCGCACGTAATTGTCCCCCAATGCGCGTAGCTCGGTCGGAAGGCCTTAGGAGAAAACTCGATAAAGTCGAAAACATTGTTTATGTTTACATTGTGCGACAAAACTTACCTCTATGTAGCCTTAAAATGGTTTTATACAATAATCGCACACGCTGTGGATGCGTTAGTTGACTTAATAAAATTTTGGACATTTTGTTTAAATGTTGATAATACTTATTTTCACTAATAAATTATTAATAATAAATATATAAACTATATGCGCTAGGCAGCAATTTCAAGCCCAGGGCTGGATTTGCTATCTCAAAATTATCGATAATAGCCTCTTTCGATAATATTTTCTGGTGAGGCATTTACTGAAGAATATAACAGAATGAAAAAGAAATATTATTATTTTACCTTAATGTAAATTAATGATATAACAAGCTTTAATCAGTTAGCTTAAATGCTTAGTACTTGAATAATTTTTTTATTTAGAAAACATATTAAATGAAGTTGGCAGCCCTTCAAGCCAGAGATATTTACTACTTTTGAATTTAACTGCGTTTTTAAACAGATTGGCATGTCTAACCCGCGCGTCCCTTGCAAAAAGAATTCCTGTACAGAAAACCGGGCAGATTGTGGTAAAAGAAAACATAATAAAAGTTTATAAAAATCATTAAAAATTAGTGAGAAGTGAAGAAAAACAGTGTAGTGTCATACATGTTAAATTGTTTTATCATTCTTTCGCTGTTCGTTTTGAGTTAAGCTTAGTTTTAGTTGTGGCTTCCTTTTTCACGCCAAGCGAAAGTTGCAGCCGCCGCTAACGCTCTCACACCCGCCCACAATCTATTTTTTCGCAGCTGCATTGTAAAACTGTATTTAGCTTTATAATAACGCTTTAATGTATAATGTCGCTTGATGGCGCTCAGTTAAACTTTGTGAATGCCTCTGGTGCAACAGTGGCACATGCGGCCAAAGGACGCAAATTCAATGTGGGCTCCTTTCTCGGTTGTGATTTGGTGCTGCCCGACGCCGAACGCCTGCACTGCGAAATACAATGCGACGCCTTTGGCAGGGTGAGTAGATGTTCTGTGTTACTAAGAAATGCGCGCGTCTTCTGTTTCTATCAATTTTTGAAAGTAATTATTATATATATTTCTATGTACTATATGGTTGTATTCCCACATAGGTAACCATTCACAATCACTCAAAAAATGAGCCCATAATGGTGAATGATCAGGTCATGCACGCAACGGCCAAACGTCCTTTGCTGCATGGCTCACGCGTTCAAATTTTGAATGATGTCTACACTTGGCACTTTCCGAGATCCGCTGATCGTGTCACCCCGGAGAGAACGCTACCAGATCAAGCCCCAAACTCATCGCCGACCGTAAAAGTAAGTTACCCATAATACGTGGTACAGTTAATGTTGCTAATGCCGCTGGCGTCCTTTGGAAATTTTTCTTTTCACAGGGTCACCGACAACGGCGTCAACTCGACAGTCGCCTCACTGTGCACAAGTAAGTAAGCGCATGCCAAACTCAGGTAGCCATAGATTGCCCAAAAGAGCAGACTGACAATTAACCCCTAAAATTGATGCCATATACTGAAATTCAAGAAAATCAAGACCTCCCTATGTGGTAATCTGCTACCTAAATAAAGTATATATATATATGTATAATATAGTATAAAATAGAATTAATATGTTTTTTTCTTATTTTTAGTTTTGTTATTTTGATTTGCTAACGACACATAATTATAATGCCCATGTTATTCTTGGGTCATATATAATAACTATAAATAAGCAAATGCCATAAACTCTATATTAGTTTTGGAAGTTATTATTTTAACTATTAATTTTTTTCTAGTAAAATCTGATACACTGTATGACTTAATACGATAATATATAAATTATTGTTGCATAGATATAATTTACACTCTAATGTGGTATTTGCAGTTTCCGGTACTCCATCAATTCCGACGATGAAGGCAATACATCAGTCGAATCAAGAGAACTGGAGGCCAACTCGAGCGTGAAT
Source organism: Zaprionus africanus (assembly GCA_018151435.1). Classification (NCBI taxonomy): domain Eukaryota; kingdom Metazoa; phylum Arthropoda; class Insecta; order Diptera; family Drosophilidae; genus Zaprionus; species Zaprionus africanus. The sequence goes on along the minus strand of JAECXB010002309.1, from coordinate 3,773,442 downwards.
GCCGAGAAAACACAATCAGCAGAAGAAAAACGAAGTAATACACCTCCAGCCGGAGATCTTGATGAGACAACACCTAAAGTTGATCTGCTGGAGGCAACGCAGAATAAGGAGAACACGAGCACACAAAGCAACAAGCTAATGCTGGAGCTCTGTGCTCGCTCCGACATTGTTATTACCTCTTTTTCACCGCGTGAAACTGGCGTTCGGATTGAAAAGTCATTTACGCGCGTGGTAAAGCCAACGACAGGACTTGGTGTAGCAACACCCAAAAGCGTTTACAGTACACCGAAGAGTGTGCTCTCCGAGCTTAACGAAGAAAGCTGCAGCCGTGAAATACTAGAACTCAGCACACCGTCTACATCCAAAAAGACGGTAGCTGGCAAACGAGAGTCGTCAATGTATTTAATTGATCTGACGACACCACAAAGGCTACGACCAACATTGAGCACAACACCAAAAACTGCACCAGGCAGTGTTGATGTCATAAGCGTCGAATCCTCAGTATGCACGGATTCCTCGCCCAGTTTAATTGACATTACTTCGACAACACCAGCTTCATCAACTCCTGCTAAACAGGAGCAACAACGAACAGTTTTGAAGACACCAAAAGAGCAGCTGCTGGCGGCAGGCTCCACCCCGAAGCGAACGCCGCAATCGCTGATAAAACGTGCACTATTGACCAGTGCCAAGAAGAAGATAATTGCGAATATGAATAGTCAGAAAACACCTGTGGCATCACCTAATGTTCGGCAATCGCTCCTCGAGTCACGACGTCAGTGTCTAACCGCGCCTCGACGCCTTCCGTTCCATCCACAGCCGCAGTGGCGAACACCTGGACGTCGTCAGGGACCAGCAGCATTACCCACGAAGGCACCTCAGACGTCGCCTCGTAAACGTCAATCGATGTCATTAAGCAGTCCTCGTGAAAACAAAATCTCTCTTCTGCGCAAATCACTAGCAGCCGCCGCAAAGACTAGCCCAAATGTTGGCTTAAGCAACAAGCTAGTTGCCAAAGCACGGCGGGCTCTTAACTCACCCAAACAGAACTCGCCGAAGCGAGTTGAGTCGCCAAAACGAATTGAATCGCCAAAGATTGAAACGGAGAATGCAAATCAAACAGCAGAGTTATCCCCTCACGATACATCAACTGCAGATGGGGCACCGAACTCGTCAGCTGAGCTCAGTCGCACGTTTACAATTGACGACAATGATCACGATGAATCTAAAGACAGTTCAGTACTAGAAATTGTGGCTGAATTGATAACCGATGAGTATGCTCCCAATGGTAGTGTTAAGGCAACCTCAGCCAGTACACAAGATCAAATAACTTGCAAACAACTGGAAGTATCCCATGATGAAGACCAAGATAATGATAATCTTAACAAAGCTGCAGAAAAGGAACCACTAAACAGAACGTTCGATGCGAATACTTCTCAAGAAAAGACGAACTTAGAATTATCTTCAGCAGATATATCAAATAAAGATACTGTTGTGCGAAGCTTAACCATTGAGGAGCCTTCAGTTATCGACAAAAATATCTCTGTTGGTAAGGAGAAGATATTACCCGAAGATAAATCCCTGACTGAGCTCGATAAAGAAACGCCTAACAAAAGTCCTTGCACAGTTGACGTTATTGATGACAGCATATGCGAGGAGCTGCCCACGACTGCAACTCAGACTGAACATGAAGGTAGGTCAAGATGTCTTGTACTTGTATAAAATGTTTGTGCTCATAACAAAGTATTGTACTTATAGACATAGGCACAATTAAAGGTGTTCAGCTTGTCGAGGATAACATTTGCGACGAAGTGCCAACAAGTGGAGAAGATTCCCCAGCTGGTGAGTTTTTCATACTTTATTAACATATTTTTAATTAAAAAAAAACATAGATTACTAATGTTTGTTTATAAAACAAAAAAATCCAGGAGAAAATACTGCAAAAAACATGAATATAAGTATAAAATGTCAATAATATTAATTGTTATTATTATTTATCTTTTCTTACTTACAGTCCATGTAAACTCAGATGCGCAAGAAGATGACGATGTTGAAGCCATAGCGCCATCAGGTGAAACGGCTAAACCTAGGCGTAGCTTACGGCGTTTGTCGGTTGATCAAAAAACTGGAAGCATGACCCCAAGACGGAGTGCAAGACGTGCATCCATGGAAGCTAACATGAAGATCGAACAGTGGACAAAGCCAACGCGACGTGCCTCGTGTTCGTCTGTCTTCGAAAACAAAACAGACACAGCTACTCTTGCGACGCCCAAACGGAAACGACGTCTTACTGAAGAGTCGTCTACCCCGACTCGCAGATCTGAGCGGCTTTGCAATACACCAAAGAGAACATTTCAGGTGGACGATGCAGTTGGCGACATGGGTGTTATTGTAGAGGAGGATGCAGGTAGTGAACAGGCTGAAGGTAGGTAAACGAAATCTGTTTAAAGATAAAATATAAATATATTTCTCTCTTATCACAGCTGCCAAATTGCCTCTGATGACGGATGAGGATTACGGCACTGAGTTGCCAGAAAAAGATATTGATGAACAGGACAAAATAGATTACCATGGAATGCGGGAGTTGCTGAAGACGCCCAAGAGTTGTAGTACCCCACATTTCAAAGGTCTGCGGGAAATGATGCGTACACCTAAAGTACTTGCTTCACCCATGCTAGACAATATTGTGGAACTCCTGGAACCTTCAACAAGCGATATATCGGGCACACCAAAACGCCAGCGAACTGTTAATCGTGTAGCATTGGAAATGTCAAAGTCCGAACTCAACGCTGCAGATGTTCAGGACGAGTTCTTTAAAACGCCACGCGGAAAAAATATAATGATACCAATTGAACCTGCAAGCGCCGTCTTGAAAACCCAGAATTCACTTGCAACTACAACAGAATACGACTTGAACGCAACTGATGCAACGTTACATTTGGATAAAATCTTTGACGACGTTCTTACCACGGAAGCAAGTAATCCAGTTATTGCTGTCGACGAATCCGAAAATGAAATGAATCTGACTGAAACTAGTAGAGCTAATGTTTCCGAGGTTGACCCCTTGGCCGCATCTGCTTCATCAAATCAAGGAGCAAGTGACACCGTTCATTCGGAAGCACTTATGAATATTTGCAATACGGCTAGTGCGCGTAAAGATCCCCTTACTAGTACCACATTCAAAAATGCACCTAAATCACCTAGTAGTAAACCAGAGTTAAGTGCAATAAGCGATGATATTTCTTCAAAAACACAAAAATCGCTAGATGATTGTGAAATGAGTGGCATACAGTTGCTTGATCAGACAACGGACTCCATGTTTTCAGAAGCTCTGGTTGTTACTGGTGTGGATTCCGTCGACTTAACACTTGAAGAAACCAAAGCTGCAGATCAAGTTAAATCATCGAATCAAATGCCAAGAAAAGAATTACAAGATGAAGGGTCCGATACAGATTCAATGGCAGGATTGGCTGAACCTCTTGTTGTAAGCGATGATGAAGCAGATGAAGAAAAACATGAACAAGATGAAGGGGTATCCCCTTGTAAAGAACCAGATAATTCAAATGAATCAGCACTTGTAAAATCATCAGGTGACATAATATTGACGGAAAAGTCACATGTTATTAATGAGAAATCGCTGCCAATCGACTCTGAATCCCAACAAGAAAAGAATGAACAGGATGCAGATTCCATTGTAGAAATAAATGATGTTGAAACTATAGAGGAATCATTTGGACAATTCGATAAGGAACAAAGCACTATCTATCCTACAGATGAAACGAAAACAGATTTTGATAATACAAAGAAGAGCCTTCAAGGTGATCAAGAAAGGAAAGAATTAGTGCTGGATTATGTTGATAATGACCAATCCAAAACGGAAAGAACAAAACAAGAGGAATATTTACCTGAAGAAAAACTTGAAGATAAATCAAACAACAGTCAAGTAGAATCTTCAAGAGTACCATCGGATGATGTCAATCATACAGAGGTTGAAACTAGTGTCGAAGCTACTGTTGCAGATGATCCAGTTGTTGAACTCGAGAGTTCTGTCGTAGCTGACAAGACGGAAAAAGAGACTGATGAACAAGATGAAGGAACAACCCCTAATGACTGTGAATCCAAAGTTGTTGAAACTTCAAAGTTAGACTCAGTGCAGTGCGAAGCTGAGATCGAAGACGAATCGATAGTAGATTCGAACTCTTCAATTTCCAAGCCTGATGTTACTCAAGAGTTGTCAAACCCAGCCAAACTGGAAAAATCAGACAGCGCTGAATGCATTGAAAAGTTCGTTTCGGAAGTCTTAAAAGCATCTCCACAAAAGATCTCAACTAAATCAGAAGAAGTCACAACACTCAACGAATCAGTGATTGATTTGGATGAGTCAGCTCTTGAATCTGATAAAAGGGCCACGCATGAAGATAAACCAGAAGCCGGAAGCGTATCAGCCGTTACAGAAGTTGATCTAACAGCTGAGGATATTGACATTAAGCCCTCAGAAGAAATCAAATCAGTCGAAGTTGAAGATGAAGATAAACTGAATGTATCAGACGAACTCCCATCTAAACCAGTAGAAGAAATCAAAACATTAGATGAATCAGTTATTGATTTGGATGAGTCGGTTGTTGACGAATCTGATAAAATGGAAACGCTTCAAGATAAATCAGTGACCGAATGTGTATCAGTCGTTGAAGAAGTTGATCTTACATCGGAAGATATTGTCATTACGACGAAAGAAGAAGAAGCAATGAAATCCGTCGAAAAAGTTGATGAATTGGATGTATCTGAAAAAATTGAACTGGATACCTCAGAAGTACAAAATAATGGAAATACGGATAAGTCTGTTGATGAAGCTACTGTCAACATTTCGAGTAACATTCAAAATGAAAGAAGTCTACAGCAAGGGGAATCAGAAGACGTTAAGTTAAACGATGCCAGCAAAGATGAAAATGAAACCAAAGCTACGGACGACCAGATTGTTAAGACCATTTCATCAAGTGAAACTATCGCTCCGGAAATTGTTACCGCATCACCAGAAAATCTGTCAACCGGACCGGAAGGATCTGATACAGAACAAGTTCAAACAATTAAGTTAGACGATCCTGTGATCGATTTGGATTCTTCTGACGTGAAAGAATTAAATAAAAACGACACACTGCAAGTTGGTGAAGAATCAATTAGTTTGGAAAGCTCGTCATGTGAAACTAATACCGAAAATCCTGACATTAATTCTCCACAAGAAAAATTATCGCAGGATGAGGTTGCATTTGAAACGGCAGATGAATCAGTAATAAGACTGGACACATCTGCTGCGCTAAATATTGAGCAAGCAGTTGTTGATGAAAATGCTATTCCTTCTGAAACCCTAACAACATCTGAATCTGAAGGAATATCAAGCACATCTGCAGATAATCTTACAAACACAGACAATAAAGATAAGGTTAATGAGTCAATAATTGATCTAGATGGTTCCCGAGTAAGAGAAGAAACTAATGAAAGTCAAAAAGAAATACCAATTGAGGTTCAAACTCCTGGCGGTACATTTACTGCTGTTGAGATTGAAAAATGTACAACAATAACAGAGAGGTCTTTAGACGTAAACAATGATATCAGTAACGAGCAACTTGATATGAATGTGGAAACTACGAAATCAGATGAGTCAAACATGAGCCAATCTGCTGAATTCTCGAATAACGATGAGATCAACCAGAAATCACAGTTCAATGACAGTGTAGCAGATGAGCATTTAAATAAATCTGTAATTTGTGTGGATACAGAACCCATCGCGAAAACAGATATAACACAGGCAGATCAACAACATGCTGTACTCGTCTCGTCAGATCTAGATACTTCAACTGTACCTGCTCAACTAAATAGTAAAACAAATGTTGTTGAGGAGAAAATTTATGAGGCTACAGAAACTGGCATGTCTTTAGAAGAACTTACAGAAAACGTTTCCAACATTAGTACACATCCAGAAAAGCCATCAGAAACAAATAAGACCTTTAATGAAATAAGTGCAGATGATGTTCACGATGGTCAACAAGAACAAAAAGAAGTTATAGCTGATGCCGTTTTGCCTGCTGAGAAGTCTTTGCAAGAGACAGAAGACCCAGAGGTATCCAAGGAAGCTGAAGAAATTGTAAGCAATACCGTTTCAGCTGCTGAAATTTCCTTAGTCGAGACAGTGGACCGCAAATTATCCGAAGAAGATGACATTACGACAAATGAAGCACAGTCTGTGCTGCAGCAGGATTCGATAGATGCAACAGAAGTTGAAAAATCATTAGATCTAATAAATCGGAAATCATTGGAAACAGAAACTGTGCAAAACGATGAAGAAATACTTCCGAAAAAAATGGATGAATCCTCCAAATTACTGGATGACCCAGTTAAAGAAAAAGCAGACGGTAAGGATGATGATATACCTGAACCAGTTTCAGAAGGTTTATTCACGTCCACAGCACAACCTGTGCTAAAGCTTGATGCTACAGAAACAAGTGAAGTTGAAAAGTCATCAATCATTATTGGACAGAAGACATTGGAGAAGGAAACAGACAAAGACGATCTTGCGGAAAATATTGATGAACCCTTAAAAGTACTGGATGCCACGGCTACAGCAAGAACAGATGAACCAATAGAGACTATTATCATCAGCAGCCCAGACGATCAAGTTATTAAGCTGGATGACTCAGACGAAGACACTGAAGTGATTAAACCAATCGAAAGTACAACAGCTACAGAAGAACCCAAGGAAGACGTTAATAATAGCACAAAAATAAACAAAGATGACTCGTCAATGTCTGAAAGTGGAATAAAGGTCACAACGGCCCTTGACATTATGAATGATGTTCAAACCAAAGAAGAGAATAAAAACAAAAATGTTAAGCAAGAAGACCTTGATGAAAAAACATTAGAAACTGTAGAGAAAAGGTTAGAAAGTGTTCCAAGTACTGATGAAACTGCAATAAAATCTCCAGAGAAAACTAAAGAATCCGATGCGGCTGAAGAAAAGGCAGAAAGTCCTTTAAAGGAAGTTACTGTTAGTCAAACAGATATTTTAGCTACAGAGTCGATGCCCGGTAATCCTCTACAGCAAGCACCACAAGAAGTGGACTCACCTTCTTCAAATAAAGCAGAAGGTGATCAACAGTCGACATACAACAAATCAAAATCACCGGAATGTATGGAAGAACTTGACTTGGAAGTTTCACAAATTGATCAATCAACAACTGAATCACAACCTGGCGAAGAATCACAACCTTCAAAGTTAGAGCAAAGTGAAACGAAGCTTACTGAATCAATTCAAATTGAAGAGAAGTCTCTCATGGACGGAAAAGATCAAAAACCTAAGGAGCCATCTTCAGATGCGAGCAATAAACCCGAGAATGATCTGTCAACTCTTTCGGAATCTAAGCAAGACGGTATTTTGATTGTAAACGACCAAAAAGACGACATAAAGATTGAGGGATTGCCAACCGAAATTACATTGCAGCCAGTACTCAACGTAGATCCAGAAATTAAATCTTCGAGCATTGAGAAAACAGATGATGAATCTAAAAACAAAGTAGCAGACAAACAAGTCACATTGGAAATAGATCAGAAAACAATCATGGAAGAAAACAAATTACTCTCAGAGTGTCCAGAAGCTCTGCCCGATAATATAGCGGATGAAGCAGAGCAACCACCAAAGAAACTCGCTGAACAAGGACTCAACCCATCAACGCTTATGGAGGAAGAACGTAATGCCGAACCCAATGAGAAACCAACTAACCGTCGAGCCAAAACGCCATCAAAACGGCTTCCTAGGCGACAGACAAAGGATGACGAAAGCGAAGTAAAGAAAACAGAAGTGACTGATGAATGTAAAATAGTTGAACCGGATTCAAATGCAACTAAGGATCCGGAAATAGAGCAGAAACCCAAACGACCAAGAAGAAAGTCAACGGCTATAGATAATACAGAAACTGGAGTGATAGAAAACTCCAGTGCGACGTCACAAGTTGAGAAAAATACTCCCATCGAAATTCAAGTGGAGAAACCTAGACGTCGTGGTCGTCTTGCTTCTGTAGATGTTGATATAATAAAAACCAATTTGGAGGACGCAGCTATCACTGACAAACAAACAAGACGTGGACAAAAAGCATTGGCTGATGTGGTCGAAACTACAGAGCACTTAGAGAAGCCGACCATCTCTGAAAAACCAAAACGGCGTGGACGGAACCCATCGGTCGACGTAATCCAAACCAAAACACATTCAGAAGAAGAAATTGCCGAAGAAAAACCCAAACGGCGTGGAAGAAGAGCATCGTTAGACACAGCTGATATAAAATTGGATGTTGCAATTGTTAAAGCTGATGTTGTGCAAGAGATAAAGCCCATTGAGAAGCAATTACCAGAGCTAGCTGAGGAAAAGCCCAACCCCGTTCCTGAAACGAAACCAAAACGAAACACTCGCAAAGCATCGGCCGAGGTAAAAGAGGAAATCGAAAAAGTTTTGGTTCCTGAAACAAAAGCAAAACGAAACACTCGCAAAGCGTCGGCCGAGGTAAAAGAAGAAATCGAAAAAGTTTCAGTTCCCGAAACGAAACCAAAGCGAAATACCCGCAAAGCTTCAGCCGAGGTAATCGACGGTCAGACGATTTCAAAGGACCACTTGGAAAATATAGAGGAAGACGTTGAGGCAGAACAAAATAATTTAATGGTTGAACCCGTGGAATCTGGCCCAAAAGACAAACATAAACCAGGCGTCCGCAAACGCTCAATATCAGTAGTGACTGTCGAAGAAGCTTCGTTGGTTACGGCCGAAAAAGTTGAACCAGATGATTCGGAAGCAGACCACAAAGTTAAGCGAAGAGACCGCAAACCTTCAATATCTACAGAGTCTGTTGAAGGACCTGCACAAAAGGATATTAAGGAAGCCGACACAGATGCAGATCACAAGGTCAAACGGCGGGGTCGCAAGCGATCAATGTCTGTGGAGCTCGTTGAAGAACCGCAACCCGCTCCCGCACAGAAAGTTGTCAAAACAACCGATTCGGATACGGAACATGAAACTAAACGGCGTGGGCGTAGAAAGTCAATATCTGTGGAGCATGTTGAGGAACCCCCAACGGAAGTCTCACAGAAACAGGTCGAGACTGCTGCAACCCGGGAAAAGGTCGGCACTCGTCGAGGTCGTAAAGCGACAACAGATGAAGATGCACCGGTTGTAGTTCCCGAGCACAAGCCAAAAACGCGCGGACATAAGACAGCTACTGAGGAAGCACATTCTGAAAAGCATCCAGAAGATCCGCCAGAAGAAGCGATCGTTGAAGAACCGCAACCAGCGCCCGCACAGAAAGTTGTCAAAACAACCAATTCGGATACGGATCATGAAACTAAACGGCGTGGGCGTAGGAAGTCAATTTCTGTGGAGCATGTTGAGGAACCTCCCACAGAAGTTCCTCAGAAACAGGCCGAGACTGCAGCCACCCAGGAAAAGAGCGTCACTCGTCGAGGTCGTAAAGTGACGACAGATGAAGATGCATCTGCTGTAGTACCCGAGCATAAACCAAAAAGGCGCGGACAAAGGACACCGGCCGATGAGGTACATTCTGAAGAGCATCCAGAGGATCCGCCAAGGGAGGAACAACAAAAACTGGTCGACAATGCTGCTTCCCGGGAAAAGAGCGTCACTCGTCGAGGTCGTAAAGCGACTACAGACGAAGATGCACCGGCTGTAGTTCCCGAGCACAGGCCAAAAAGGCGCGGACAAAAGACAACTGCCGATGAGGCACATTCTGAAGAGCATCCGAAGGATCCGCCAAAGGAAGTCCCACAAATTCAGGTGGAGACTGCCACTCCTCGTGCAAAGAGCGTCACTCGACGAGGTCGTAAAGCGACAACAGATACAGAAGATACATCAGAGATCAAACCAAAAAGTCGCGGACAAAAGACAGCAGCTGATGATGTACATTCTGAAGATCATCCAGAGGAACTGCCAACGGAAGCCCCACAAATTCTGGTCGAGATTGCAACTCCCCGAGCAAAGAGCGTTCCCCGACGAGGTCGTAAGGTGACATCAGATGAAGATGCATCAGCTGTAGTTCCCGAGCAAAAACCAAAAAGGCGCGGACAAAAGACAGCGGCCACTGAGGCACACTCTGAGGAGCCGATTGCGAAAACCACTCGACGAGGACAAAAGCCCAGCGCTGATGTTGCCACTGAAACAGAGACGCCTATTGAAAAGAAATCTACACGACACGGTCAAAAACCTTCAGCGAATGTTGAAACACCAACAGTTGAAGAGCCTCTGATGCAACTGCAGAAGGAAACAACACGCAGGGCACGCAAGCGTTCAATGTCAGCAACCGCCGACAATTCAGATGAACAGCTTAACTTTGAAACGCAGCCTATTGCTGAAGCAACTGTGGTCAGTGTTGAGGTTGTATCACCAAAGCCTCAGCAACGTCCCAGCTCTGAGGACGAACTGACGCCTCGCCGACGAGAAGGACGTAATTTGCCCCGTAAGAACTATGACGAAACCTCAGATGAGGATAAACGAATATCGGCACGCAAAGGTCGCAAAGCATTGTCCAGTAAAGTGGTAGGCAAAACTACAGAAACAGAAACTTTGGAAGTACTAACAACTCCTCTACCCACAAAGAGAAGGACACCGGTCACTTTAGCAGAACCGCAAGTTGAGAATGTGGATTTGAAAACACCTAATACTGCAGCCTTGCCAGAGCCTACGTCTTCACAAAAACGCGAGGGACGTAATGTGCCGCGCAAAAACTATAATGAAACATCAGATGACGAGAAACCAGGCACATCGCGTACACGTCGTGTTCGGCATCCAACGGCTAAAGCTCTTGAACTGCTGGTGGATTCAGCAACTCGTCCGGCAACTCCCAGACGACGCAAGGGCATGGCGACCGCTGTTGATGCCGATAATGATGAGCCGGCAGAGAAGAAGACTAAAGGGGAGGAATCAACTCCCATTATAACCAAAACGCGTGCACCCGCTCGACGTAAAGCTCAGGTTCCTCAGGAGGAACCAACTGTAGCTGCAGAAGTCTCCGTGCCGGTGCCAGCCCCAACCACTAAGAGGGGTGCACGCAACCGCAAAGAGAGCGCCGATGAAGCTGCGGTCGCAAAGATGGAGCAAAATCAGCCTGCAAAGCGAAATGCCAAAATTTCGGACGAACCAACAGAAGAACCACCGGCTGCCAAAAAAGCGCGTAGTCGAGCACGCGCAAATACCCCAGCCGTGGTGGAAGCTGAGGAAATGATTTATTTAGACGATATGATAGAGGTGCCGGTCACCAAGCGAGCTCCAGCAGCCCGCAGTCGTGCTGCACGCAATGCGAAAGTGGCTGATGAAAAGGAGACCGTTCAGGAGACGCAGCCACCAGCACGTACCGGACGAGGACGTAAGGTGCACTTCGAGACGACTGAGGACAAACCCCCAGCGGCGACGAATCCCCAGCCAGACCCTGTCGAGGCACCTAAACGTGCTACACGCTCACGCCGAAAATAAGCATTTTTCTTAATTTTATTTTAACTTTTTAAATACTTACACAATTAATGTTTCGTTGGAAAGTTTTTGTTTATTATATATGCCTCCTGTGTACAAAAAGTTTACAGAACGGTAACTAATATTGTTAATTTTAAGTTAATAAAATAAAAATATCGTTGTACGTTTACATAGATAAGAAGAAAACAAAAAGCATGCCCCCACACTAACAAAATACATATACATACACACTTATAATTAATAATTCTTAAAGTCTAGATGTATTTAAAAAATAAATGCATATGAATATAATAAGAGTATAAAAACTTTAACGCAGATCACTTAAATAAAGAAAATTTCAAATGGAAAAAACCTTAGTTTTCAATAAATTGTCTATATTAGATCCATTTACACCCAAGTAAAAATATATCTTTAAAGTTTATATTTGCATTGCTCTCAATTATCGTTTATTGTTTTGTGTTCTTTCACTCATGCACAATATAATTATTTTGTTACAAAAATGTTTTGCTTTTTGGTATAATCGTATAACTAATGTTCGTTCATTATATTAATTTAAGTAGGTTGGACTATGTCTTTCAATTCGACAAGCATAAGAAATAGTTCTCTATATGGGCAGGAGAGGTTTCGGGGTTCGACTACATAACAATAGACTACAAAAATTTGGTATAATAGAGTAAAATCTCGCGTATAAAAGCTGCCTATTTAAAGCATGTGTGTATATATTGCGTGGTTAGTACATGAATAGAAAGACCTTAGCTTAAAAGGCTGGAGAACATGTTGTGGCAGCGATTGATGATGTTTGTGAGAGAGAGTTGACAAAGCATGCGAAATACATTAGTGGTACATAAAAAACATAATGAAATAATAAATACATACTACAAAAATGATAAGGGACGTGTGAGGATTGGTGTCAGGGGATATAGCAAGATTTCCCCATAAAAAAATAGCATCTTTACATCATATAAAGCACAATATAAACTTAGCATAAAACATAAATACGTGTGTATACATAAAACATATGTACGAGTAGTTGCACCTTGCACTGGGTAATACTATCATAAGCTTCTATTTATATAAAAAGAGTCTACTAAATGAAATAAATTAAGCATCTTTTAAAAACAAACTGTGCATACGATAACTAAATGTAAATGCAAGTGATTTCTGTGCGCGCACGTTTTGTATTCCTTTAGATTTGTTCGTTTGTTTAGGCCTTCATCAAGAGATGAGGCTCGGAACGCAACGAGTCCGTGAGGTATTGCGTCTTCATTGTCTTCTGAAAATAGCGTTTTTCGTTGGGCGAATTAACCATATAAACGATCGGCCGAACGCCTACATTTCGCCATAGATCACCAATATGCCTGCAAAAATCATAAATTAATAATAATCTATACCGAGTATAATTGATAAGCTACTTACAAGTTGAACTCCTCCTTGTTAAGAAAGACAACACTAATGCCAATTACCGGCGCAATTATATTGCGCAGAATTGCACCATAGATTGAGGTAATCAGAGTTGAAGATTTAAGTATGGATAGCGAGAGGTAGCTCTCATGCCACAGGCCGCAAATGATTTCGGGCCTCAGTTTACGAAGCTGTCGGTGATAACAAATTAGCATTATTAACTTAGACAATGTTATGAAAAACTTAATCAAAATAATCGAACATTTGTTGCTTAGTTGCTTGATTCCCCCACTAATCAGAGTGATTAACTATATATAGCATTTACTGTCTCACACACCTGATATATGGCAAGCGGCGAACGACTTATCACGACGGTACGCTGGGTAAACGTCTCGTTAGCATGCATAAACTTCTGTAGCTGCTCTATCATAGCCGCGCTGGTGTCCTGGAGATGCAGGAACAAAGTGGCTGATGTGCTCTGCTCATCCAGGAAATCAGCCATCTGCTTTAGCGTAGAGACAGACTCGGCCTCGTACTGTGAACTGTGTTGATGCAAAACAAACATTACTAAGTATTGAATTACACTATATTATTTTTAACTGATTACCGCATTGGATGATGATCGCTGATATTCAATTGTTGCAGCTCGTGCAGCGTATGATGCGATAGGTTACCCGTTAGACTGGCCCGTTCCACAGTCAGTCTATTTGCAATGACAATCTCATTGCAGGATGTTATGCCGGCATCCAGGAGGACATTGCGGTAACCACGTGCGAGGCACTACAAAATAAGGAGGGATGTTATTGATTTTCATACATACATGTCTTGAAACAACCACCGATTGACTCGGCTGACGTCACACAGACGCGAAAGTACACACACACCTTCTTAACAGCTGCCTTCGAGTTCTCGGGCGCATCGTAGCCGGCTCCACGGTTCGCAATGGGCCAGTAATTGGGCCAATCGTCTGGCGTATTGAGCAGACTAAGCAAACGTTTCTCGTTGGGGCTGCGCTGAAGCTTGACGAATTTCGATGCCACACATATGATAAGCAGCGTCAGTGTGCACCACGGTATCGCCAGGTTGCAGAAGAACCACAGCACATTGAAGCAAAAGAATATCAGGCTAACCGAACAACAGAATAGCTTGTAGATCATTTTTAGGCACAGCCAGAACCAGCGCCACCACATTCACCACAATACTGTTGGATGCAGATTGAAATTCAAATTATTGCTGGTGCTTCTCTTGTCGTTGTTGTTGTTCTTGCTGTTGCTGCTGCTGTTGTGTTGTGGTTTATTTATAAACATCTATTTTGTTAGTTTTGTAATTATTTGCATTTACCCCAATAAGAATGCGCGCCGCCGACCACCGCCCGTTGCCACTCCCACAATTGTGTTGATTCTGTGCGTATAGTACTGTGTGTCACTGTGCTCTCGTTGTATTTTGTTGGTTCGCACAAGTCGTTGCAACAAAATGCACTTCACAGCTTTGTATGTAGGTGAATTGTTAATTGAGAGAACCGTCACTTAATCATCCAATCGCAGCCGAACCGAAGTGTGCGTAAATTTTCCAATAAGAAATCTCCCTAGTGATGGGCACATGCTATTGATTGCTAAACTATCGATAACAAAATAACTGCGTGAGCTCATGGCGCGCATTTTGAACTTAAGTTTGTTATATAGATATTGAAATCTGTATTAATACATATTTAGAAATTATTTATGTTCCACTTTTTATTAAAATTTTATACAAAACTTATTGATTGATTGAATGAATTGTTCAAGTTAAGTAAAATATTGATTATCAAATTAAAATTTACTAAGTTGACTAAGAAAAAATGAAGTTGACTTTTTTATACCACGCAATGTTTTATTCTCAAGCACTGACTAAATTTAAATGTTGCATTTATAATTTAGTCAACAAACGTATCCAACGTCGTATGCTGGGATGTGAGAGGCGAGTGTAAACTCCGGGATAATATGGATCTGCAATGAACATGTATGAATCATATTAAAAAGAGACAGATATGAAGTGGCAAAAAGACGGGGAAGGGAGAGAGTTAGAGGGAAAGAGCGAGAGAGAGAGAGAGAGAGAGAAAGAGATATCGAGAGAGATAGCTAACCTGCACAGCCAACGCCCCAGGACACAATGCCGATGAGCCGTCCTTGATCGGTAAGGGGACCACCGCTATCGCCTACGTGGGGAAAACAAGATTAATTACAGTTCGAAAATGACTCATGGCTAAAAGTACTTACCCTGACAAGCATCCGTGTTACGTGCTGCCGCACAGAACATGCTAAAAACAGACAATCATATATTAGTTATGAATTTTTCGTGTGGTATCTCGATTTGTCTTACGCCTCGGTGACGCCGCCGTGGAAACTCAGGTCTCTCTGGCATTTCTCCTGATTAACCGTCATTACTGTTGTGTACTTCAGCACTGGGGAGAGCATGGCTTCACTGGAACTCATGTGACCCCAACCAGAGACCACAACGGGCGTATTGTCTGTGATGGCCTGGCCAGCCTCTGGCAAACCGATGGGCGCCACAGAGGTGTCCATGAACAAGGCTCCGGTTTGAGTGCGCAGCAAGGCTACATCAAAGTTCATATCCCTGGCATCGTACGAGGGATGCTTGTAGATGGTGCGCACCGACATAACGCTGCCGCCGCTCGAGCGTCTAACGCTGCCCAGGCGCAGAGTGAACTCCTGCGGCTGATTTTCATGGCCATCAATGCAGTGGGCAGCGGTGATTGCCCAGCTACCGTCCAGAACAGAAGCACCGCAGATGTGCACGGTCAAGCGGCGCAAAGACATCTGGAAAGGAAACTCGCCTTCGTGAGCCTCTCGCCCGTTGACTATGCGTCCATCTGGACGACGTTTGGCAGCAGCAGCTTCGCAGCCACTAGACCAAAAGAAGAAAACTACAAGAGCAACGAGTAGAATGTACTGCATGATGCCGTGGATTCTTCGAAACTGAACGACAGCTGTTTTTCGATCATCGTTGGAGTTTTGCCTGGCAGAAAATTTGACATCCGAGTTGCAGTTGACGTCTTTCTTTATCAATTCTCTCGCTTATCAATTCATGTATTCCACTTCAGCCGAATACAATCGGTGACTGTAATTAACAGTTGTTAGTGGGTGTGTTACGCCTTTCTAAAGTTTTTTTTCGGTGATTTACTTATTGCTTAGACACAATGACAATGAACTTCCATCTGGGGAATTGTCGTAACAATTGGAAAATCCACAAATCAGTTATAACAACAATCTCTTTTAATTGGAGTAGATTTGATTTCAAGGGCTTTTGTGGCAACAAGTGACTACATTTATGATTACTATACGATTGATTATCATTTTTCTTTTCATTTAACGTCCTTTTAACTTTCCATTATAATTTGAAATTATTTCGAATACTATTCGATTACATGGCATCGAAACAGACAAACATCGATTCATCGATAACTTTATAAATCTCAAAACACAGGGAGTTTTTCTGCTATTCACGCACGGTCACATTGAAAAGTAGTCTCGCGCTTAGTCTTGGCCCAACAACAACGCTTGGTTTGGGTACGCTCCGCGTTCTATTGATTAAATGAAATGTTTACAATAAATTAGCATTAACAACGCAATCGTCGGACCTCTGTAAACAACTTGTGTTCACTTATTTTGAATTGATATTTTTTATTAGATGCAATATAAAAAACCGTTTCTCTGTGTAGTTAGGTGCTAGTGTATTTTGTAGAAGTGTGAGTGGGCTCAAGGATTACGCGATACACTGTGCCTGCACGCGTGTGTGTGAGCAATTTAAAAAATGAACTGCAGGTTTTAAGAAAAATCATGCAACAGGAGTGAGCGTATTCCAAGTGTCGGGCTCAACAAAAAGGTGTGTACAATTTACAGGTCACAATAAGAATCAATAGAATTTCAATCCTGCCACCACAGGCACACATATACCCGCACACATAGACATACACACACAAATTCAACCCTCAGCTTATCATGCTAACAACAGAATGCGGATTCAAGTTAAGTTGAGCGGCAACATAAACTAACCCAACGGGATAACTAAATTTGTATTTGAGTGTGATTTCAATTGCAGATTGCAGATCATGCGTGCGTGTGTGTGTGTGATAGTGCAAGCAATTACCGTTAAATAGCACCTGACACTGCAGCATCAAGGCTGTCTGTCTGTCTATCGCTTTCCCCCTTATCCGTGGCAAGCAATTCACTTTGTATTCTCAATTTGTATGGCCAAAAATAAAACCAGACCGTAGAGTCTGGCCACACCACAATATTTGCATCTCCTTTTTGCTTTCGCCAGCGCCGCAGCCGCCTCTTACAAATTGTTACAAAATTGCTGGGCAGGCGTGCGTTGTCTTTAATTTATTCAGCATCAGCAGAGCAGCAGAAGGGGGGAAAGACGGGAGCAGCTCTCATCTTTATTTAGCTTTCTTGCTTACTCATTCATCCATTCATTCATTGAGTCTGTATTCAACTCTCGCCCGGTGCAAAACTCGTTTCTCCTCGGTGCCTTTCATGCAATTTTCGTTTTATATGTTCTCGGCGTGGCAATTGTTTTTGTTGTCACTGTTGTTGTTGTTGTTGTAAGTGTTTGTATTGTATAATTCAATTTAAATTGATTTTACTCTTCTTCTTCTGTTCGTCTCTGTCTTGACAAAGTGTTCACCCTCCTTGTCTTACACACACCTTCATGTGTGTATATGTATATGTATGCATATATTCATGTACCTCATGCATTCCCTTTCTCATCGACTGCTTTCTTTGACCTTTTTTTCCATACAATGTTCGAATCGCAGCCGCCTGTCTCTTTCACCTCCCGCCGCGTGGCTCCATCAGCAATATCAACAACAACAACAACAACTACGCACACCATATTTGCTCTTGAACCTCAAGCCCATTTCTAATCTCGCTTTGGTTTGGCTCTGCTCTTTCGTTGTTGTTGTAGCCTTCTGTTGTTTGTTTGTAATATATACAGAATGTTATGTCTTTACATATTTCTGCAGTTTGTATGTATGTACCTTGTAAATTGACCTGACCACAGACTTGGACTTGTTTGCCAGATAAAGCTTAATACAAACAGTTTGACCAAGGAATCATCGAACAAATGTCAACGAACAATTCACCGTTGGTAATCAACATTTCGTATAAAATTTCTGGCAATTCATCCCACTTAATATGCATTTGTGAAATCTAATTAATTTTACTATGTGTTTTGTGCATCAATAGAGTTTAATTAATTGCTGCAGTTGGAATAACCTTAGTTCAACTTTATAACTTCGCCAATGATATGCTAAAAATGCTAACTAAAGTTGTGAAACATTTTTCTGTTATTAGCGGATCGTGAATTAATGATTTGGAACAGCTTGTTATCAGCACGCGATGCGAAATGGCAGGCGGATGAAATAATTATTACTCTATACATATTGTCTTTAATTAAAATGCACACAAATATGTTATCTATATACATATGTCGATGCATATGTTTCATGGGCTTACAACCCCTAAATTTGACTGCAACACGCGATGTATTGAGAACCTTCTACTCGATTTACCTTGTAATTTATAATATACTTTAAACAGTATTTCTCTGAGAGAAGTGGAAAATCGCTTTAGGAATACCCCCTTTCCGCGACTGTCCGTTAAAGACAAACTTACAAAATGATTAAGCTCGTTTCCCTGTTGTAATTGAACTTTGCTTTTTGGGTGGTATTCGCAGTGGAGCGTGACTTGAATTGAGGCAACGGTTTGCTATAGTGGATACTGTTGCAGTTGGATATATTTTGGACGATTCACTGACTTGGGACCACATAAAGGATGGTGATGGCCACGACAAAATTGCAACAGTTTAAATAAGAATAACAACAACAAGATGAACTGCTGGGCAAGGCAGAAGAGAGAAAACAGAAATACAAACACAAACACAAACACAAACAAACAAATAAAACCATAATAAACCGCAAAAAAACAACACAACCCAGCACACACACACACACAAACACACACAGTGAAAGCAAATAAAACGAGATTTCAATGCAGGAATTTCCATTTCCATTACAAATGCTGTGGTTGTTTTGCTGCCGCTGTTCTTGCTGTTGCTGCTGCTGCTGCTGCTGCTGGTGAGCTGCTGCTCGGTTGGGTTTTGTCAACTGATGCAGCTACCGGTTACGGCTATGGACATGGCCACATGGCGGATTGCTATGGGAAAATGGGAAAACGGCAAAGCGATGCCAGTTGCCAGTTGCCAGTTGCGAACTGCGACGAGTTGCCGGTTTGCAATTTGACAAACATTGCACGCACTCGACTGACTGACTTTTCTACCGTTACGTTTTAGTTGAGTGCAACTTAACTGTCACTTGGACCCAAGCCCAGAAGAGTCTATGGACGACGTGTACGTGTGTCAACTAGCAACTGGCTAAGCGAATGAGGACGGTGACCGACTACCGTCTGCCGTCCGCCGTCTGTCGTCGACGCAATTGACCTGCAAATCAAGTGAAATATCCTGCCACTGCGACTGCATCTTTGTAGTTCAATGAGTCAGCACCATTTGAGGCACATCTGCTGCGCCGGCACTAACAGCAGCAGCAGAGGCATCGCTAGCACCACTTGAACATATTGTTGTTTCTGTGATGCTTGCGGCGCTGCTACTATTTGCTGGCCATTGACGCCTCCGATTTGTGGTAGATATAAAAGCCTTGGAAATTGCATTGAATATGTTTATTGAGTTTTTGTGCAGCGAAAGCAAAGCTAAAGGAAAACAATTTTAAAGACAATGTGAATACATTACAGTCCTGCATGAATGCATCCACCCTCGCTACAATTGTACGTTCGTTAGACAGTATATAAACTGTAAACTTAATCTTACATTGGACTTGGAAACATTCAATACTTTTAGAGTTTGATAACCACCCGAGATATACAAAAAATGGTCAATAAGATTTCTACTTAAATTGAAAAATGTATATGAATAGAAATTGCATTCATTTCAATTTGAGTATTGAAACAGATTAAGTTAATTTACTCAAGAATTAATTTAACTTTCAAATTTATTGCAGTCTGATACTGAAATCCTGAACTCAATAAACTTTTATTTCAATCTTATGTGATCATTGAACCATAAGAATGTGTCAAGTGTGGACTAAAAAACAACAACGATGCGCACTGACTCTTAAGTGTGCCCTTCTTTCGGCATTAACTACGCCCTTCCACCCCGTCGCCGCCCTCTACCCAGCGCAGTTATTTCTCTTGCACTTGGTCGTCTTCCTCTTCCCAAGGCGTCGCGTCGCGTCGCGTTGCGTCGTGTTGCCGGCATCGTTGCGGCGCATTTTGCGTGGGCTCAACAGCTTTTTCAAGGGCCTGTGCCAATTGCAATTCTCCTCCCCCTGCCAGCACACTGGGTAGAAGGGAGGAGACGCTTCTGTTGTCTCCTCTGCTATGCTTCTTGTCTGCTTCCTGCTGTCTGTTTTAGTCTTTGCTTTGACTTCTACTTCGCCATCGCAATCGATAAACAGCGACCTTCTCCCTGCTTAAAAGTTAGTTGATTCTTTGTTTTTAGAGCTCTTTGGCGTTGCCTCTGGCCTCCTTCTAACCCCCTCTCGTTCCAATCCCCACTTCAGCTCGCATTTTCGTGTTCGCTGCGGTTTCTTATGTTACTTGCAGGCATTCCTAAAGAGTTAATTGCTGTGCTGAACAGGGCTCGGCTAAGCCGTGCCGAAGCGCAGCTGGCAATGCGAGAAGCGAGAAGCGAGAACTGAGAACTGAGAACTAAGAAGCGAACAAAGCGCACCCTCTCGAGTCCTGCTGGCACTCAAAAGCAGGTGCTCAAAGCGCTAAGCGGTTCGCAGATTAATGCCTTGGTAAAGATTTCCACGTTGTTGGCCGACAAGTGCGAGTGCGACTATCTAAAAGTCAAATGCCTTACAGGCAACAACGTTCAAGAACTTTTCCACAACTGAACTGAACTGGGATCTTGAGATTAACACGAACAATAAGTAAAACATTTATAGAAAGATTTGCTTAAATATATTTTTAAATACTAATATTATTAGTCAGAGTTTTGAGTTTAAATGTAATAATTAGACGTTAGCAACGCACCTTTGGAGACATTTCCAACTCCATGCAATATATATATATATATATTCTGAATCAGCAGCAACATAGGATTTTACTAGGCCTGTCCGTCTGTCCGTGTGTCCGTTTGTTGCAACTCAAGCTAGTCTATCAGTTTAAGAGTTATCTTGAAACTTGGTAAACATGTTTTCTATGGTTGCACGCTGTATATAAGTCGGAACGAGCCGTATAGGACCAATATATCGTATATCTGCCATACAAACTATTGGCCAATATTTGTTATTTGTCAAGATATTGCAATTAAATGAACTACATTGGACTTTTTGTATAATATATATAATATATATTCATATGTATATAATATAGGAAAAGAAAATTTCATAACAAAAATATTCCATGTGAGCAATCAGCCGAAATTATATAACTTCTCTGGTTTTTTGGACACTATATATATAATTATAATAGAATAATAATATATTAGTATTGACTACATTCAAATAGTGGTAAAAAAAATCGAAATTACTCAAAACCGCATGATGAAATTTAGATAAGAAATTTTTTCACAAACAAATGTTTTATAATAATGTAGTGAACCATATAGAGTTGACTTAATTTATAACCTAATTAAAATAAGATGAATGCATTAAAAAGCACCTTTAAACACACATATGTTATATAAGTTAGGAGCCTCGGAACAAATTTAAGAAACGAGTTTAAAACTGACTAAAAATGCGATAACAAGTTTGCAGGTGGAAGGGAGTGAGAGAATCGCAACAAACCAAACGGGGCAACCCCAATGCGGTCGGCCCCCTTAACCCGAACAGCAGCAACAGCAGCAGCAGCGGCAGCGGCAGCAGTGACTCCAAAAACATCAAAGCCGACGGCAAAGACGACGAGCAGCTGTTGCTCTTGTTGCTTTTGTTGTTGTTGTTGTTGGCGAACGAGCGCGAAGTTGAAATTGAAGTCGAAGTTGACGAAGTCGATTCAGTTGCGTTTTGTGCGGCGTCAGCGTCGGTTGGAGACCTCCTGGGCGTGTCGTTAGCTCCACTTACAGAGAGTGTGTGTGTGCGCGGGTGTGTGCGGGTGTGAGCTTGGCTTTGTAAGTGTGCGTGTGTGTGTGTGTGTGTGCGAGTTCCGTGTAAATCGCAACGCGACAGGACGTGAAATAAATCTAAACAAAGTGTTTTGCTGGCGTCGACATTGTTGGCTGCAACTTTGCTGCACCGCTAAGGAATTGCATTTAATTACGCTTGCGGCACATGCAATTTAAAAGCGCAGCTCAAGTAACTCGAATTTCAACTGGCTGAAAGCGGAAACTTATTCAAAGTGGCGCATTTATTGTTAATTCCCATTCACTTACCCCATGAACATTTTGTGTGCGCCATAAAGCCGCAAAACCCAAACAACTTTCGCCGGTTCTCGGTTCTTGTGTTGTTGTAATTTACTACGTTCGGTGTCCTGTTGTCTGCCCGGATCTTAAGGATCTACAAAATATTATTAAATCTTGCACTGCTGTCGCTATGTTTGTAAGTTAAAATTCATGAAATTTTATAATATTCTAGAAACAAGTTGAGACCTGTAGGGATAAGCAACTGGCCAGGAACTCTGTTCCAGTTGAATTGCACTCTATGTTGTATATTTTAGCCTTTTCTTTTACATTTTTACATATTTAATTTCCTTTTCGCATTAATTTTACCTTTTCCTCTTGTGTTGTTTTCTCTTTCCTCGTTTTCCATCCTTTCGGCGTGTATCCTTTTCCTTAGTTTCCCAACCGTTTTGTCATTGTCTTCCTTAACTCTTGCATTTGTTTTGTAAATTTTATTCAATTTGGAGTCCCAACTTTCCCATAACGTTTCCTGGAATTGTTGTTATACTACCAAAGGGTATACTAGAGTTTAAAGTCGCATTCTAACTAGAATAACTTTGTGTACTCCAAATGAAGCCGCCATAATTTGCATATTTATTGTGACCAATGCGAAAATGACTCTCCACTCACATGAAATCGAGCAATAATCGCTTGAATGAGTATAGAAAATGGCATATAGCAATTTGTCAGGTGAACGCCAATCAGTAAATTGCTTTAAACGTTTAGTCGATGTCGAGTATGATCCCATTTCTGCATACTTAGTGCTCGCCCCATGCCGTTTCTGACAGGCCGGGGGTCCTATCGATTACCCATATCACTTTATTTACCCCGGTTACTGTGTGCTGCACGCGTGTGTCTTTGTGTCTTGTGGATATTGCGGGCCACAGAAAGACTGTCTTATAATATCTTGTGTCACTAAAATTAGTCGCAAGACCCCCCGCACAAGGCTTCGAGGCGTACTCGTTGCATGCTGTTCCATTTATTTCATTACTTCATACTTGGATTTCTGCCCTGCCCCGCTCTCTGCATAGTCCCGCCCGCAGTCATCCTCATGCTCGTCTATTGTCGGGTTATTATTGTTGATGGCGTGCCGTCAATTTTCCGGTGGCGTCTCTGCTCGCAGCTCAGAGCACTTTTTTTTCTCTCTTTTGTACGGCAATTGCGGCTGGTGTGTGGTGGACTTGGTTATAGTTAGTGTGGTATGTCATGTCATCATGCAATCATATCGTTTTACCATATAAACCGAGGCGCACAATATAATCATCATAATATCAGATGCGGACAACAACAACTCTTTGGCTCACCATTGTCAGTTTCTAATGATGCGTAACAAAAGATGTCAAGTGTGTGTGTGGACCGGGTGGGGATCATGAGTTGGCCAAAATCATTGGGACACGTCTGTGTTCCGCTTGTGCGCATTAGTGGGGATCTGGTAATGCCCCGTTTAGTTACAGTTAACTAACTACAGCAACAGTTAACACAAATATAGTAGTTTAGAACCTAACCCCTGTTAGACCGATAGGTGGCAACGGGTCAACAGGTATTTAGTCTATCAGTAGTTCTTCAGATAAGTCGAATACTTCAGTTCACTTAGCCCATACAATACGAAACATCATCGAAATTAAATACCTTGATGAAGTTACAATATTACACAATTCTCAATTCCCTGAATTCCCACAAGGTACACAATACACACTCGTGTACGAGTGTAATTACAAGTGAGTAACTGTAAACCTGCCAGACATGTATGTCTGTATGTATGTATGCCAACAATGTGTGTGTGCAAGTATTTTCCCAGCATTTAACCTGGTTGAAAATGAAGCTGAAAAATTTCATAATCAATGCAGTAAATGGCGCTATTGTTTGTGCTCTCCTCTTTCTAGCCTTCTACACTGCCTTACCGAGGGTATTTCTATTTTGTCAGTAGACTCGTTACGCAAACATTTGTATATATACTAATACAGTATCTGTTATTCAATATAACGATGCATGATGTTCTATAAACGCATATTCGATGCCTGAAAGTCCCTTGAGTCACTCAATAGTTACTCTGCGTTAAAGAGTATTAAAAGTTCCAAAGTAAATGTTTCTCACTTTAAGGCACGTTTTCTTTTTCTGCTGCGGCACAAGGAAAACATGGCAAAGAAATGAAAAGAAAGAATAAATTTTCATTTTCTACTCCCTTGCGTGTATTTTTTCCGGAAAGTAAAGAGGAGGAACAACAAAATATTGACGCCCTTTTTGGGCGTGAAACTCTCACGTTCCACATAACGCCTTATCAACATTTTGCAGCATTTACTGCAACGCTTTAAAGTTAAAATATAAATCAACTGGAGTCACAATATTTGGAATGCACCTAAATGAAACAACTGCGAAGCTCCCTCTAATGAATATGCAATGGAATTACCAAAACTAATTGCCATGCGTTTAAAACTACGACATTAACATTTACATTTGCATACATACATACATGTATGCAGCTTCCGAAACGGGGCTACAGATTTGCATACAATTCGTTGTTCGTTCGTTAAACAGTTCTGCCTTGGGAGCCTTAAAACGAATTTTACTGTTTCAGAGTACGAAGACCGGAAAAGTTAAATTTGACATAGATTAGAACATGTAGTTAGGGGTACAAATGATAAGACATGAATACCATATATTTTTTAATAGAATACTGAAAGCTATGTTGTTCTTTAGCTTTATATCTTTTATGTAAAGATATTGCCTTGGGGAAATCATGCCAAATTAGTCTAATGTTTTAAATGTTTTGCATGCCTAGTTATCTCTAAATTGCAAATACTTTAGATTGAGCTTTTAACTACTACAATTATTCATTTAAACAGCCGTTGCGAGGAGCTTTCTCCTCTATCAATTAAACAAAGATTTCCATGGCTAATTGAATTGCACATCGTGCTATATAAAGTCGACTTTCAAAGGAAGTCTTTATGCAAATCTTGGGGCTACTTACGGTCATTAGCTAATGGCATGCTTCGTATCTGACGGAACCGGACTGTGGCCGGGTTAACGCCTTGGTGTCAATTGTCCGACAAAGTTCTTTAAACGGACAACAAGAACAACAACAGCAAGTCCATTGAGCAATCGTTTTACGACCCAGTTAATTCTCCTCCTAACACACAAACAGACAAAGCTTTGTGAGAAAATATGTAATGTGAATGGATTACATATGACATATATATATACTTTTAAGAGGCAGCAGCAGACTTAAGACTTTTTATCTAACACACACACACAAACATGTTGCCAGGCTTGCTACTTGTTTAGCAAATAAATAAAAGCGTTTAAATAAATAATCCTTAATGTACACTGCGACAAATATTCGACTACAAAGATTGCACACAAAGTTTTTCTTTACTTTAATAATTTTTAAATAATCCATATGCAAATTGAGACATACAATATTCTATATATAATATATTATATAATGTATTATTATTTAAAAAAATTTCTTACATTGCTTTTCACAAGTAAAAATATTTATCTGGCAAAAAATTGTCCCCTGTGTACAATTTTTGATGGGTCATATGTGGAGGGAGCGTCGTTGTTGTTTTGTTGTTGTTTTTTTTGTTGTTGTTGTTGTTGCTGTTATGGCTGTTGTTTCTGTCGTTGTTCACATGTCAAAGTCGTTGTTGTAAAAATGACTAACTGGACTCTGGGTTTGTTGTGACTTGTTTGGTGTTGCTATTGCTATTGTTGTTGTTGTTGTTGTTGCTTATATACTCGTATCTTAATGTGTGTATCTGTATCTGTTTTAAGCTTCGCTAACGGCACTCAGTCCCCTGGCGCCGTTGGCTCTCAACTTGTTTAAGCTGCTTTTCTAGCTCGATTGCAACTGGCATCGACATAAAGCAATTTGTGTTGTTGTTGTGGGTGGGCGACAAGGGTCGATTTAACATGGTCTAGCTAATCTCAAATAGCCTTATATGATTAAATATGCAATAGTTCTTTTAATACACATTTTCAAGATAGTTAAAAGCTGCTCAACTCTTGTAATTTGTTGATCCATCTTGTTGTTGTGTGTGCTCGCTGCTTGGCTGACTTGACTAATGGCCTCTGGGCCGTAACATTTGCATGAGCTCAACCCGCACACGTTCCCTCATAATTCAGTCGGATGTGCTCCCCAGGAAAATTGTCATATTTACGACGAGCGCACAGCAATTAACTAGCTTTTCTTTATTTGGGGCTCACTTCAACGCGCAGTTACTGTTACTTAGTTCATTTGCCCTGCTTCGTTGCTTACTTTAATTAAAATGTTGAGCTTTCCACGTATTCTTGGAGCACTGTCAACAGAGTAGACTAACCCGAAGTCAAGAGAAGGTACCCCTTAATTATGAACAAACTTTACAATATGTTTTATATTTTGACTGATTTAGAAATTGGGAACAAAGTATATGTTATGCACTATAGTTGACAACTTTGTAATCCCTGTATGGGTTCAAGAACCAGAAAAATATACATATCAGATAAACAACATGAAATTTACTGCCAGTCAGATTCCTTGCCATACAAAACCATAAATACTTTCAACAGCCAGTGTAGAAAAACAAGAATAGCAAAAACAAAACTCGGGTAAACAAAGTTATAAATTGATTTCGAGTGGCTTTTTTTGGAAAGTTCTTGATATCCAAAGGGAACTTTTATTTGCGCATGCACTAACAAAAAACAACAGTAGCAATAATTGCATTAGAATTGAAAGTGTATGTAGACCCTACACATATGTACCATACATATATTTATTGGGGGAACAACAATAACTTCTAGGGGGCCAAAGATCGACGATGTTGCTGTTGTTTGCGAAAACAAAGGGAAACTTAGCACCAAAATGACAGGCGAGAAAACTTTACGACTTTTGACTTGGGTTTCATGTTGTTGGTGTTTCTCCTACTGTCGTTGTTACTGTTGTTGTTACTGTTGCGTTAGGGAACCATGCAAACTGTGTACAAGAGCAGGCAAAAAAAAAAAAAAAAAAAAACCCATTCCGAACTCGAATTACTCCAGAGGCAAGCGGCAAACCGGGCAACATGTCAAAAAGTCAAAGGCACAACCAACCGGACGGGATCCTGAAAGCGCCTGTCTGTCCCCTGGCCATATATACAGAGTGCAATTTACGATGAAATCAAATTTGGCAGAAAAAAAAAGTTTCTGCCCTTCCGTTTCTACTAATAACTGGAATGCTAGAGAAGTCCGACAGGCAGTTCGATTAACAAACTTGTGGACAGTCAAATGGAATATTCCACACACACACACACACACACTTTAACGTATGCTATGAATATCTAGACGGTCTGAGTTGGTGCTCAGCATCACCTCCCCATAGTCGAGTTGCGAGGCACGCAAGTGTTGCTGTTCCGGGCCGGAGGCAAGTGAATGAAATTAAAATACTTGTGTTATCTGTCCGGAAGCAAAAAATTATGTTTGCGTAAAATCAGAATAGAATTTTGGGTAGCGAGAACTTGTTGATTGCAGGAAATGATATTAAGACAGACTGGCAAGAGATTAATTGTGTAACTCATGAAATAAGGAAGGCCCTGCAGGAAGGACTGTGGAAGGGAAAAATACATTGCAAATGTCGCACTTTAATTAAAAGTGTATTATATACGCAAACATTCAAATATTTGACAGATGTTTTCAAGTTCCAAATTCAACCAAAATTTCTAGTTTTTATAAAGATTTTTATGTTAAACTGTTTTACCATTGACAAACTGCAGCTATAGAAATCAAGTTAAGTGACAATCTCAATCGGAGCACAGCAATTTGCGTATTGACAAAGTTATGAAAAGCCAACAAATGCTTTTCATGTATTCATATATGTATGTATCTGAATGAAGCTCAAAAGGCGCCGAGAGTCACTCAGAGCACTTGATAAACGATTGCTGGCAACGGAGTAGACGACGCGTGTCTTGGGAGAAACGTAAAGCAAACGTTAAAATGTGACAAGAAGTCATGCAATCTGCCAGTAGGGGCCAAGGGAGGGGGAAAAGGGTTAGGTGAGAGAAGAAGAAGAAGAAAAACAGTCCCCAGTTGAAGTGTAGCACGCGCAGTTTCTGTTTGAGTTACAGTTCTCTGGCACTCTTCAGCCGACGTGGCAGCTTCGCTCGCTCCTCTCTGCCCTTTCCACATCCTCCCCCTCCCTCTCCGGCGTACCTAATGAGCTTAAGTATTAATTTTACACTTTTTACGCTTTGCACATTGTGACGTGCAGTCGCAATGGTGGAGGATGCAGGAGGAAGAGGAAGAGGGAGGGAAGCGCTTAAATTAACTAGCGAACGTGTCGAGAGGGGAGCACATTTGCATGTTGTTTGGCGACAGGTGCCCGCCGCCTGCCACAGAGGGGAAACATCACCTAATGGCCACCGATTAGCATGCGAGGGGCTGCCACTGTCGGTGTGTGTGTTGTCAGTGTGTGTGTGTGTGTGTGCGTGCATCTAATTGAAATATTGAAGCGGGCTGCATAGTGAGGCGGATTAACACTTCAAATGACGAGTTCATAACGCTTTTTAAATTTTAATTTAATTGAATGCAAGTCAAATTTACAACAATAACAACAGTAACATCAACATCAACAGCAGCCGCAGCCAGAGCGAAACTTTTTTATGATTTCGAAAATTGTTTTGCCATCACGCATACGCAGTGTGCACCCGCGTTCGCCGCCCCCTCATCCCTTTTGCAAGCAACTATCAAATGCATTTATTTCATCATTGCAAAAAGTTGAACAAACTTTATGCGTGCGTTCATGTGAAGAGTTTTTGATTGAGTTTCGAGTCTCTTCACCATCCATTCGTTTCGTTTTTGTAAACCTTCTCTTCTCTTCTCTTCTCTTCTCTTTTTTTGCGTTTGTTTGTCTAGTTTGTTGGCTTGTCGAGTGCAAACTAATTTGCCTGACTCGACTTTCTGACTTTTCAAACTTTATGTGCAGAATATGCAGGAATTGTGGTCATAGCCTGCATAACGAAGCTAAATTTAAACTAAAGCAGTAAGCTAAGCTAGGTTATCTTAATAATTTATTAAACCACATTTCCCACGAGTTCTAATTTCACAAAGTTGTTTATCATTATTTTGCATTCACACAAACTGAATGATGTGCATAGTAAATACATCAAAATGGGGTTTTTATCTAGCTAGGTAACAATATTTCAACTGTTTTTTTTTGAAAATGAAGAAATAATACTGAATATTTTATAGATAGTAGACAGACATATAAAATAAACTAATATTTATAATAAAAGAGTCCCTATAATAATTGAGATCCTGAAATTCATACAATTGAACAAAGGCTCGTAGTTTCTTGAAGAGTTTCCGTGCTTATTGTCAGATTGAATTGAAATTTTAAAGAGTTTTAGAAATTTTTATATCTGTTATGTATATGACAAAGTCAGAAATTAATATATTTGACATCTCGCATAGAAATCGAATTTAACTATATTTATTTTGCAGTTTGAGTTTGAAGAGTTTTGATTTTCCTCGAAAATGTAGATAACAACGATTGAATGATTTCCATCAAAAGTGTATGTAGTTCTACATATGTTATACAATATGTGAATTATTCATTTGCGACACAAATAATGCAATGCATGCAACCGGAAAATATTTAGTGTTAGACAAGTTTTGCAATTACTTTGTAAATTATTCGCATTTGGCAAATGAAATGTTGTTTGATAAATGCAAATTCCTAGTAAATTTTCTTCCATATTAACTTGCTCGAAGACAGGCAGAGCCGTGCAGAGCTCCTCACTCGCCTCGAACTGCTCCACAAATGTCTGAACAATTTCCGTAGCAGACATGCGAAACATTTTCGGGGATGTGGCTTAATTAAATTTCAGCAGGCGGTGCTCCTTGCCCTGCGGCATATCCTGCATGTGCGGCAACCGGCCGAGCTCGTCGGTTCGCTCGCTTATTGTCCTGCATGAAATATTCAATGTGATGTGAAATATTACTACAGCACTTGTTTTCGAAGGGTAGCAGCAGCAGAAGGAGTAGGAGCAGCTGAAGGAGTAGGAGCAGCAGAAGGAGTAGGAGCAGCGGCCGCCAAACGGCAGCATCTTGTATTTATGAACACCAGAAACGGAAACTTTATGCAATGCTTTTATTGCATTCGGTTGCCCTCCACTTCGTGTGAATCGAATATAGACTTTAGTGATTTATGCGCAATTAAAAGATTAACAATCCTTTATTAATATCCTCAACATTTACATGAAATGAAGCATAAAAAGTATTAATGTATTGCATTTATGTAATCTATTTAGCAGGGTATTTCCACATTATTGTTGATAAATAAAATATATGCATTAAATATTTAATCAATTCAATAACGATAACTCCCTCTTCTATATTGCAGATGTAGAACCAGGTACCAAGTGAAACACGAATTGAGGAGTCTTCAAAGAAACAGATCAGAAACAGAACTAGATCAAAGGCAAACTGACTGAAGCCAACATGACCTTTAAACTCTTTCGACGCGGCTCGGCGCGTTGCATTGGCCTCTTGTCGGCATTTGTAACGATATTGCTCTGCCTCTACTACATTTCGATTGGGCAGCCAAATCCTACGCATATTCCGGATGCCAATATAGTCGGCTTAGCTGTTGGCATGGGACGAGGGCAAGCACCCTCGGCTGCAGCACTCGGCGGCTTCAGTGTGGGAGGCGGCAGTGCATCGCAACATCATCACCATCAGCAACAGCAACAATTGCAGCAGAGTCATCCTGTTGCCAAGCAGCAACTGCAGGACGTAGAGAATCTCCGAGGCAATGATGAGCTAGATAATCAGCGGAACGTGCACTGGGGTGACAAGTGTTATATCCTGTTGCAGAGTGAGACGAATATCACAGCCGCGGAGGAGCACAGTCGATTCGACTTTCAGGTAGACTATCCCCTTAGACGAATCCCCTTAAATCTCCTTTTTACTTTATGAATTCTACCTTTCCCACAGCCCGAATGGATGCGATCTAAGGAATACTGGGATCGTGGATTCGAAGAGCGTTACGAAACGCAAAAGAAGGACAAACAACGACCTCCGCTGAAGGTGATTGTGGTTCCGCATTCGCACAACGATCCTGGCTGGCTAAAGACGTTTTTGAACTACTTCCAAATGGATTCACGGCAGATACTGAATCTTTTGGTTACCAAAATGCAAGAATATAAGGATATGACGTTCATCTGGTCTGAGATAAGTTTCTTGCAACTCTGGTGGGATCAGGCGCATCCCACAAAGCAGCGAGCACTGAAGCATTTGATTAAATCGGGTCGCATCGAGATCACCACCGGTGGCTGGGTCATGACTGATGAGGCAAATGTGCACATTTATCCCATGCTGGATCAACTAATTGAAGGTCATCAGTGGCTGAAGAACAATCTAAATGTGACACCCAAGGTGGGCTGGTCCATTGATCCCTTTGGTCATGGCAGCACTGTGCCGTATTTATTGTCCGGAGCTCAGTTCGAAGGAGCGATTATTCAACGCATACACTATGCATGGAAAGAATGGTTCGCTCGCCAGCAAAGCGGTGACTTCATATGGACACCCTACTGGCGCTCGGCCAAGGGGCAAGGGAAGTTGCTCACTCATAATATGCCATTTGACATCTACTCGATCAAGGGCTCATGCGGGCCACATCCCTCGATATGTTTGAATTTCGATTTCCGCAAAATACCCGGAGAATATACGGAATATTCATTGAAGGCACAGTACATCACCGATGACAATGTGGAGGAGAAGGCCCAGCTGCTGTTGGAGCAATACGAACGGACCGCCTCGCTGTTTCCGCATAATGTTGCACTTATTCCGGTGGGTGATGATTTCCGCTATAACAAGGAACGTGAAGTCGATCAACAGTATCACAACTACAAGAAGCTCATCAGCCACATCATGGCCAACAAGCGTCTGTATAATGTGGACATCAAATTCGGCACACCTAGCGACTACTTTGAGGCAATACGAGAGCGAATGGGCAACAAACCCTTTCCCAGCTTCAAGGGTGACTTCTTTGTCTACTCGGACATTTTCTCCGAGGGCAGACCAGCTTACTGGTCGGGCTACTTTACTACACGTCCGTTTTACAAGCTACTTAGCTCGGAACTGGAGCACAATTTGCGGGCAGCTGAGATACTTTTCACGATTGCATACAACACGGCACGGCAGGCACGTCATGAGGATTCCATCAAGATCTATGAGAAAAACTACGAACAAATCATACACGCCCGACGCAATCTGGGATTGTTCCAGCATCACGATGCCATCACGGGCACCTCCAAGGCGGCAGTGATGCGTGACTACGCGATGCGACTGTTCGACAGCACACAGAACATGGTCAAAATGCAGGAGGCGTGCGTTGAGTTGCTGCTCCAGAATGGCAGCTCTCATGAGCATGGATTCTTACTCAGTGAATTCGAACGGGATAACTTTAGCAAACTGCCACGAAAGATGCCCATTCAGCTGGTAACTCCGGGTGCTTCTCTCAGCGATGAGGCCACAACTGCCAGCGCTTCTACAACGGCAGGCGGAGGAGGAGGGGGAGCAGCGGCATCTGCTGTACCCACTAATAAAAATGCCGAGGCCAGTTTTGTGCTCTACAATTCGCTTGCTCAGAAACGAGTCGAAGTTGTTGCACTTCGTGTGCAGCAGCCCAATGTGCGCATCTACAACGATCAGGGCGTGGAACTGAAGCACATTCAAATCAATCCCGTGTGGAACATTACAGATGTCTATGAGCAGGGATATGTTGACATGGTGCCAGGTGGTGCTGCGAACGCCGGACGCATTCGCACCTCAACACGTCAGTACGAGGTGATTTTCGTGGCAGAGCTGGAACCCCTCTCTTTGACCACGTATCGTGTTCAGGTTGATGAGTTCAACTATAAGCGAAATATCGCCACAATTTATTGCGATAATTGTACGAACAAGGGCAATGGAGCAGACGCCGCATCGTCAACTGCAATGCCAGGCGCCACAAAGGTCATGGACTTCGAGGCACGAGCCAAGCCAGCCGGTAAAGTCTTTCTACAAAGAACCTAAGGAAGTTTCTATATAATATGTGTTTTTCGATCCACAGGTGACATCCAGCTGGAGAATCCCAGCATGCGACTACTGTTTGATGAGAAGACTGGCTTCCTTAAGACCATCACCAGAAAGAACAAACAGCAGAAACTGCTGCAGCCCATGCAGTGCGCCATCAAGTTCGCCGCATATCGCAGTGCGCAGTTTCATTCAGGTGCGTATCTCTTCAAAACGGATCCCGAGCAGAGTGAGGCTGAGAAGGATGTACTGGAGCAGTATGAGGATGTGCGCATCATCATCACCTCGGGGCCCATTGCCAGCGATGTGACCGTCATTTATGGACCCTTCATGGCACATACTGTGCGCATCTTCAATACACGCACCCATTTGGATTCGGCAATTTACATTGAGAATGACATTGACTTTGAGCCGCCGCCAAAGAATCGAGAAACAGAACTGTTTATGCGACTGGTGACGAATATAGACAATATTGCTCCAGCGCCATTGCAACGTGATCCTCTGAAGGAACCAGTGGATCCGAGTAGCATTCCTGAATTGCCAGTTTTCTATAGTGATCAAAATGGTTTCCAGTTTCATGAGTAAGTGTTAATCAGCATAGCAGAATGTATCCATCTCTATCTTCTCTTATTTCCTCAGACGCATCAAGGTGCCCGCCATTGGCATTGAGGGCAACTATTTTCCAATTACCTCGGCTGCTTTTCTACAGGATGCGCGTCAGCGCCTCACTCTGCTCACCACTCACGCCCAGGGTGCCGCCAGTTATGAGCCAGGCCAGCTGGAAGTAATGCTCGATCGTCGTACACTCTACGATGATTATCGTGGCATGGGTGAGGGCGTGGTAGACAGTCGCCTGACACGTCACAAGTTCTGGCTGCTCGTGGAGGATATGCCACCGGGACGGAATGTAGACAAACCTCCCAGCTACAAGGTGCCCAGTCTGCAAGCACAGCAGTTGGCGAATGCGCTGCGTTACCCGCCGAATCTCTATTTCTTGAATAACTTTGAGCAGCAACAGCCAGCGCTGAATCCGCTTGTGCGCCTGCTACCTCACGGCGCGTTGCCATGCGATGTGCACTTAACCACATTGCGTACACTCTCCGATCCGCAACTGCAACTATTTCCGTCCGGGTCGGCATTGCTGGTGCTGCATCGGCAAGGCTACGACTGCAGCGTGAGCTCACAACAGCTGGACATGAGCAGCCTCTGCCCGCTGACAGGCAACGGCCTGGGTGCTGTTAGCTTTGCCAACTTACGACTTCATAGTATCGAATCCACCAGCCTGACAGGTATTGCGCATCCAAAGCAAAATCACCGGTTACGCTCTCTGGCGCAGATCACGCTGGAGCCCATGGAGCTGCGCACCTACAATCTTACCTTTCGCGGCGAAGTGTAAGTCCCGCCAGGCCAATATCTCGTGTAGTGTTTAAACGATCGTTGTATCTCATTCGTATATAAATCCCAAGTACATTTATTTATTTATTTCGAGTTAAGTTAAAATAAGTTGAGGAGACAAGGACAAGTACATGTTATTTAGCTTTATTTACACAGCTCTTTTTCTCTCTGCGTTTCGTATTCTAGCTCCAATTATAAAGTACAAAGCCTCATAGCATAGATACATATTGTGTTGACTCACCAAAATAGATAACTTGACTGCCCTTCAGCATTCCGCTAAGCACCTGTCTCTCACTTTCCAAAAACTGTACTGTCCAATATTTTGTGCAATACGTAAAATCGAATGAATCTCTATATATATATATGAAATTTCAAATCACAACTTGACATGACAGGCAAAATTTAATTTGAATTGAGTTTTTTATGGTTAACTCTGCCTGTTTAATTGTAGCTAATTTCGAGGAGCTTTGCAACTCTATTATACACATTTAGGTTTGATATCTAGTATATATAGAACTATAGCCTGCAAATATATAGATGCAAATATTTATAGCGCCAGCGAATTAGACAAATTTGTTCATTTTAGAAAGAAATGTTATTTTTGTTGCCTTCTATTTAATTTATTTAGACTGATTAGCTTAAAACATTTGCAAAATTAACATATGCTTTGCTAGCAAATCACGACTAACAACATATATCTCAATTGGAAACTAGAGAACACTTGGACGTAGAATAAGATTTTTAACTAAACAAGGATAGCGAAAAGTTAAGCCAAATATTGAAATACATTAATACTTGAGAGTACATATATATTATATACATATATACACATTACACTTATTCATTAGTTGTAACCTTAAGGCGCCTGTTCGCTTGTTTTGTATATAGATGAAAAGGCACGGTAAAAGATAGCTCTAAAACAATCTAAACTAATCCACATAGGCTAAGCCATAACTTGTAGTGCTGTACTTTATAAAACGCAAACCTTGACGAACCTTCGATATTTATTCATACCGACAAAAGCTACATAGTTACTACTAAAAATATATAGCCTCACATGTACCGATCATGAGAAGCATTCAAGCTAAGAGTATACAAAGAAAATATAACCCTAAAATAAAAGAAAAAAGCAAGAGAACACCTTAAAAATCGAATCAAAGACATTTATGAGTTTAAGTTTTTTAAGCAAAGTATGACTATGTATTTATATTTGATAATACGAGTATATAAATATATATAGAGTATGATACATTCTATGTAATTTTATGAATGTTAATGAATAAAGTATTAATTGAAACCAATTTTCAGTGTTTGTTCCATATTTATAAAACTACAAAAAGTTAGTTTTGGATGGGCTTAATTTTTGCATTTTCAATTCTTTCCCTCTAGATATTTTCAAGCTAATATAGCTGTAACATACAAATAACATATTAAATCAATAAAATATCGTGGTAAAGTTGAAAAGACGACTGCGTCAAATATTTATATCAATTAAAATAATAATTTCGTGGAGGAGCCCGTTCCTTGCAATATTTATTTTCCAATGGATTCCAAAATTTACAGCCATGTCTGGGGAAGGCTCCAAAGTTGTCCCAGTTTTTTCCAGATTTGCACACTTTTTAAACGCTTCACCTTTTTTAAAATGCCCGGAAAGCTGAACGGCAAAGGAACAATTCAATTATAAGCACATCCGAAAAGTAGGCAGCACTTTTAAGTGTACCGAATTATTTCGACAGCCACAAAGTACGCTACAAAGTTAGCCTAGTTCAATTTTTCGTCACTAGCTGGCGGCAATGATATTTGTTGACGATCAATAAATAAATTTAAACATGTGCGTAAATTTATTCTTAAAAAGACTTTTATCAAAAAGACTCAGTAGATGAACTTTCTTTAGCCCTGCTGAACTAAGAGCCAAGGTTAATATACATGTATCACAATATATTTGTTATAAGGTACATTTGTTTGTCATTTGTTGTCATTTATTCATCTTACAACTTAAAACTTACTGTATATGACTCTGCTCAGCAGATGAATTTTCCTTAGTTTTTACTAATAATTGTGGTACTGATATTTTGTGTTTTGCAAGCTCGACCGGTTTTGTTAAATTTTGCTGATCCTAATGCATTGCATTAAACAACAAACATTGGTTAAATATTTACTGGGTAAACTGTTTAGCTTAGTCTGGGACCACTTCGTACATGTCTACCCCTTTCTTTAGTAAATAGCCGGCCATGTTAGCGAGATCCACTAGCTTTGCGAGCCCCGTCATGATGCCCGCTCGTTTTCCGATCTCCTTTAGTTCCTCATAGTTAAAGATGCGACGGTTCACAGCAGCCGAGCGCAACTGCATCATCTGTATGAAGCTCTGAAGCTGCGCGTTTTTGTTGGAGCCGCCACCAGCTGCACCTGTCTGTTCAGCGCTAATCCGAGTTTGGGCCATGCTCTCTGTGAGCACAGCAATTACATCGCGCACGTGTAGCGGCGTCACAATGCTGGACAAGTCAATGCGGGCACGTGCCTTCGAAAGGCTAATCAAGCCGAGCAGTTGGCTGCGAAAAGAAAAGACCAGAAATTGAAAGAACAGTTTGTTGCCTCAGTCATTTGTTTTTGATTGTAATTATGCGTATCGGCTTTGCTTGTTTTGGCTATTCGTCATTCTCTCAATCCCAAAGCCTAAGGCTGTATATGGCACTATAAGAAGCCACAGCAACCTGTTCTTGCTATTGCCGCATCGTTGTTTAAGAATTTTGCGTGTTAATAATTTACTATAAGACTTTTCGGAAACTTGACCGAATCTAATATACACAAATTTGGAAACCAAATGACGCGTGAAACTATGGTCAGCACATCAGACGAGCCTACCCAAAAGGCCCACTTGAGAGTTATAATGTCCAATCTATCTCATCCGTATGTGGGCGCAACGAAGGTGTTCCAACGCATTTTATCGGAAGAGTTTTGAAACATCCACAACAATCGTTAATAATGAGCAATATTACAGAGATGCTGGCTGGCTTGCATGGGTTGTACTCGGTCGAGGCACCAGCTGACAGCTTGTTTGTCTAGTTGGCCGCCCGCCAACCTGAACTTAGAGCCGACTGAGTGAAGCTCGAGCACGGCCTGGGCACAACACACACGCACCTTCCACCATTTCCACTTTCAATTTGTATTTTCATTCTCGGCTCGCACGTTGGCGCGCACGGTTCGGTTCGGTTTAGTTCGCTACGTTGCGATACGGTTCGGTTTGGTTCGATCGGCGTTTCCATCGTGCTGCGGTGTATGTTGGAAAAGCTCATTGAAAGCATCAATCGGAAGCATAGCGCAATTTCCTAACAGTGGCATTGAAGCGGTTTTTATTTAATGCTCACGTTTTGTTGATGAAATTTTCGTCTTGTCCAGCGGCAAGATTTGGTGTCGCAAGTGCTGTAATTTTGTTTCCCTCATCTTCCCGAAAAAAAAAAATCAATATTTCAAAGTGCAATACAAGTTTAATTGACTAACAACCAGTGCACACAATCAGCATGTGGCAGATGCACCTTCTCCTCGCCATGGGCGTGTTCCTCGCCTTCAGTAACATTCACTGCTTCGAGATGAACAGTAAGTAATCCGTTATGGTAATCATGGGATTGACTTACTCAACACAAGGGATTTATAACCATCTTTGTGACTAGTAAAAAGTTAAATTTGAATCCGCTGCACGCGATCGTGCCGACAGTTTGGCCAGTAGGCGGAGGCGTCACATTAAATGATTCTAATGGCATTTAGATAAGTTAAAGTTTACGACAGTTTGTATAATGCGCGAGTGTGAGTAACATGCATTTTAATGCATAGTTTCAATTTAATGCACACGCTACTTTCCGCGGGAATGGTATGAAAACCCAAAGACACTCATCTTATTCCCCTGAAAGTTTATCAATTAGGTAAAGTATATTTATTTAAATTCTGAGAAGAACGTATAAATATTTCCTGGAGTTCAAAGACAATTGAATGTTAATAATATATCATAATGATTTATACAATTATTATTTAGCGACAAAAACCATTCTGAGATGAAGGTCAAGATGACTTAAAGGATTGCAGATTGCACAACCCAATGAATAAGCATGTACAGAACATTGCAATATGTGAATTTAGGCGTTTATATACTCTAGAATCTCTAATTTTTCCACAGTGACAATGGAAGTTTTATAATGATTTAGCGAATTTGTAAGAAACATCTTTAGCGATTTGTAAGTTAATTTAATTAAAGGTTTAGCTAACTGATCGCCGAGAACTTACCAGAAGTTGAGCTATGTAGGTTCTTGACTTATAATAAATTATCACATTTCTCTCAGTTCAAGTGTGTTGTTGTTGTTCTGCTCAAGTGAACATATCATCCCGAAATTGACGAAAACAAATTACTCACTTTGACGTTACGTGCAAAAAATGCAGAAAAAATTCCCCTCAACAATGGAAAAGTCGGCGGAATTTGCAAGTGCTTGAGACAGGAAGAATACCATGACTTTGCATTATTTACATATCAATTTGAAGACCGCAAGTCAAATAACAAGCACATTTCATTATTCATTTCTAAATTTGTGCAATAATTATAGCACTTAGTAATGCTGTCTTTCTGTTTGTCTGTCTTTCCGTTCCATGCCTGCATTTGATATGCGCCAAGGTTCAAGGACTTTAAAGCGCAGTTCAAGTTTGTGTCCTAAGTCATTTGGCTAATTCGCAGAGCTCGCAGCAAAACAAGTTTCCTTTCACTTGGTCGATCGCAAAAGGAGATACTCTTCTCGTAGTTAAAGTTACATGTTTCTGACTAATGAGTAGGATTTCATTTCATCGAAACTAGTTTTAGCCCTGTACCGGTCCTTAATGTTCTCTGTTCTTTTCCATCTGCAGTGACTCAGTATTACGAGATGCCGCCACTTTACGACTTCGATGACTATGATCGCTGCCTGTACGAATTCGCCGGCAGCGAGACAACCACAGGCCCGGCCTCCTATTGCTTTGTGCGCGCCGACATCCAACCGGACAGTCAGGCAGCAGCTTGGCGTGCTGTCGAAGAGATCTCCAAGTATGACAGGCATCACTTCGATCATCGTCATCTCTACTTTGGCCTGTGTGTGCACAAATGTGAGGCTGAGCTGGCGGCGCTAGATGCAGATGCTGTGCATCAGTTGCAGACAGGCATTCTCACGGACAATGTGAAGGTAAGAGAGAACTAACACCTCTGCAGTGTCCAACACACATGCGTTTTCCATAACACTTGTTGTATTTTCCTTGACCATGAATCGCATGTGACACGTGCCTCGAAGTCTATTAACAGTTCGGTGATTCAATGGCATTCTGGAGATATTAACACAAAGATATGAAATTCAAAGTGCTATTGAAAAACCAATGAAAACCTCAATGCAGATAGCACCAAATTTAATTCAATTTGACGCCTTTGCTCAACCGCCAAAGAAAAACAAAGATTTCAAAATTTCCCACTACCATCAAATCGAAAAAAAATAATAAACCAAAACAAAACGAACGAAAATAAAGTGTTGAATGAAAAATAAAAATGTTCGAACTAACAACAATAAAATACCGAACCAATACGAACAAGAAATGAAAACAGAGGGAGATAGTTCGGTGTAGATTCAATAAAACGAACTGTGTGTACACTTTAGGGGCAATTTGTATGAAAAGCGGTTTTGAAAACGGGGGACAGAACTTTAAAATAGTTTTAAAGTTATATATGTATAAAATTAAAAACTATATGCACTAATTTCTAATGAGAAAAAACTGTATATGTAAATACTTAGGGTTTTGAACGACAAACTCCATCAGTAAGTCAAAGTACTCAAGTGCATGCGTTGCCATAACGAGCAGTTTAAATGGCTCACAGTTTATTCAACTCAATTCAAGCTTGCTCGTCTCTGCTCAGAGTTGTGTAGAAATTGGTTAGAGGTTTGTCAGAAATAATGCATTAAATTGTAATGCAAACTTGATGATTGGATGCGCCGCTTCTTCTTCACTGTCTTCTTGTTCGCAAGTGGCGCATCATTTAGGCGCGTCTGCTGCATACATAAGCAATGCGATGCGTTGGGGCAGGAAAACCCACTGATTGACTGATGTCATACGGCCAAGATGCGGTGGATACGAGGCGATACCATCGGTTGACCGATCAAGCAGTAGCCATCGAAATGCAGTTTTACATTCGTGGGTTGCACCAATGAGATCGTAAAAAGAAAAACAAAGCAACGCGCGATGCTCAGATTAATTAGATAAAAGATCCGAATTGGAGCATTGTGTGCATCCAGTTTGAGGGCCAAGGCTGTGACATTTTATGGCCAATTCAATATCAATTTCATTTTGATGCATTTTGAATTTGAATTGCCCTCGACAGGTGAACACGTATCTGGAACTCTTCACCATGGAGTCAGGCAACCGGGCGCGTTTTAATGACCTCACCAATGCCTGCCTTAATTGGCGCCTGCAGAGACGCGGCTACGGAGTGCGTGCCAAAAGCGTTGTAGAGTATTGCGATGCGACAGACACGGCCGGCAAGGTCACCCAAGATGGTAAGCGTGTGTGTGTGTGTGTGTGTGTGTGCCTGCGTACAAGT
Source organism: Zaprionus africanus (assembly GCA_018151435.1). NCBI lineage: Eukaryota > Metazoa > Arthropoda > Insecta > Diptera > Drosophilidae > Zaprionus > Zaprionus africanus. Next base: position 3,732,058 of record JAECXB010002309.1, on the reverse strand, counting down.
TGATCTGGGTTGTAATGCGTGTCTCTCGCACACAGACGATGCCTGGAATCTGACCTTTTATGTGGTGCTTGCTGCTCTCATCTCCCTGGCCAGTGTTAGTAGTCTCATTGATTTGCATTTGAAAAGACGCCGGCATGATAAGATGCTCAAGGAACGGGATCACTACAAAACACCGCCACAGAGCGTGGTGACACGTGTGCTGCTCACCTGGTCTATAGCCCGCAATTGGTATCGTCTCAATCAGGAGCCAAATGGCAAGATCGGCAGAGAGTTGCGCTTTCTCGATTGCTTCAAGTTCTTTGCCATGTTCTTGGTCATTTTTGCGCACACCAATTGGGTAATCTACGAGGGTGCCATCAGTAATCCACAGGATCCGGAGAGGATGTTGCATACGGCAGCCGGTACCTTGCTTATTTCCGGTTCCCTCATAACAGTCACGTTCTTTGTCATCAGCGGATTGCTGCTCACCATCAACTGGCTTGCAGTGACGCGTGCCATTGCAGACCATAAGCCCACCTCATGGGGCGTGGCCAGATATGCTAGCCTCTTTATAAAGTTCAATATCTTCCGGTACATACGCCTAACTGTGCCCTATGCCTTTGTGGTGCTACTGAGTGGCGTCTACTTTGAGAACGCTAGCGGTCCACTCTGGCGTCACATCTATGAGCGGGAACAGTTGGCCTGCCGCAAGAACTGGTGGACCAATTTGCTGTTCATCAATAATGTTGTGCGCACAGACGAGCGGGTAAGTTGAAAGAAGAGGGAATCTATCCCTTAATCTAAATCTTTTACATTCCACAGTGCCTGCTCCAAGGTTGGTATCTGGCAGCCGATACGCAATCCTTTGCTCTGAGTTTGGTGGTTCTTATGATTGGACATCGCTTTGGACAATGGAGTAAGCATCTATATGTGATAGTGCTGGGCATCTTCATGGCACTGCCAGGTGTGCTCACCTATGCCCTGGACTACTACCCCATATTCCTGCCCACACCGCAGTAAGTATCCGATTGAGTTGCAATGAAAAGGTTCTATCTAAACAGAACTTCTTTTAAGGACCCAGAAGGATTCGTTTATAGCGGATCGCCAGTTCACCGAGTTCTACACATCCTTCCAAATGAATTTCGGTTCATATTTCTGTGGTGTTCTGGCGGCTCTCGTCTACGATCAGCTCTCGCTTAAACAGTATAAGCTTCGCGAGCTTCGCAGTTTTCAAGTTCTCTGGTTCGCCCTGATTCCCGCCGGTGTCTTTTGGCTCTTCACTGCACATCCAATCTATCAGCATTATTATGCTGAAACTCCGCGTATCTGGGGTGCAATCTATGCAGCTGTGCAGCGTAATCTCTGGGCATTTGGCTTGGGCATTTTTGTCGTGGGCATGGCAGGGAAAGTGGGATGTAAGTCGAATGTGCATTATGAATATACCATATGGAATCAGAGTCAAATACTTTGCCGCTTTCTAGGGGTACTACGCAAGTTCACCTGCCTGCCCATCTTCCGCATTCTGGGACGGCTCACTTATGGTGCCTTCATAGTGCATCTGTTGGTGGCTCGCGTGGTGCTGGCCACGGTGCGTGAGCCCATCTTCTTCGGCACTGGTACAATGGTAAGGGATAATGATACTTCACTTGATAAATTTCTCGACTAATTTGATTAATAAACATTCATCCCCCTACAGTTCGCCTATATATTCTACGTGCTGTGCGCCTCGTATCTGAGTTCCCTGGTGATAGCCATATTGGTGGAGTTGCCAGTTTCTTCGTGTCTCAAGCTGATGCGTTAAATTAATCTGTAGTTTGTATTTCAATGATGACATTTGCTTACTGCACTCAAATATTTAATTTAAACCCTTACCAAAAATGTAAACCCTTTCCATGTTTCTTTTCGGATTCCGGCAATGTGACTTTAAGCAAGTGTCATCACATACTAATCCCCTAACGTATTAGAAATAATATGGTTAGACTCTACGCTTAAATAACTTAACTTAAACATGTCCCTGGGGCAAAACTATACTACCAAACTGATTTTGGAAGACAATCGAAAGAATATATAATATTAATATAGTTCGAAATCCTGATGGTTTTTCTATGGTGCCAAATAATGTAAGGACTTTTTGTTCAACACTCACCTCAAGCCAATCTGACTCTCTCCGTGCTCTGCCTCGCTGTGACGGCATAAATCTTGATGGTACCACTTGATGGCATTGGCAGCGTCCTCGTTCAAGCTTGGCTTGACTTTCTCACGCGCATATGCAATGAATTTCTTCATCAGAATGGGAGGTAGCAGATCCAATTCTGCCTCCGTTTTAGGATCGACCATCAATCGCTTATCCAGATCATAGTTGTGCTCCATAAAGCTATCCAGCTCGTCGATAGCAGGGACAGACTCTGCAGCCGAGGCAGATGTCACATTTTGTTGAAGCTCCTCGCAAATGGATTCATTCTTCTTGGCCTTCATTGCGTAGTTGGCTGCAATTTTGGCACGTTTCTTGGCGCCCGCATGGAGAGCACGAACATGCTCTGTCAGGGATATATCACGCGTAGTCGACGGTTTGTCCAGCAGCACATACACCAGATGGAACTGCTTAAGCAGGGCGGCCGAGATACGTATGTTTTGTAGTAAATACCTCGACTGATCGTATTGGCCACGCTGCGGATTGGCGCACGCAATAATCGAGGGTCGACTATCGAAGGTGGCGAATGCTCCCGCCAACGATATATTTAACTGTCCAGCTTGCATGGTCTGCAGAAGAAGTGATTGCTTTGAGGCTAATTTGTCCACGCCATCGATAAGACAGTGACCCGAGCTGTTAGCCATAAGCAATGCACCTGCATCTGTGACGCGCTTGTTGCGTCCACTGAACGTGATGCCCAACTGGTTGCTCGATTGGGAGCCACGTTTGCCACTTATGAGGGCGCCGCGTTCGGTGACCTGTGCACAGTTCTGTAGAATGACAGATTTGCCAATTCCAGGATCACCAACTAAGAGCACATTAATGGGATTGTCGTCACTGCATGCCAGCAGGGAGAGCAAGCAGGCGGCTTTGGGCAGTTCATGGCCATGTACCTCTGGTGCCAGCGATTGCACCAGCAGTCGGAAGCTATTTGGCTCCGAATTGATCATAGAAATAGCCTCCATATCGAACTTATTGAATTCTCGATTAACATGACGCGCATCCTGCACGCTGCAAGCGCGCAAATACGCCTCCAGGCCAGCAGAGGTGCCAGTTGTGGTTGTGCTTGGCGCATCGCTGCTATCATAGAGCTCGTGAAGCTTAAGCACTCCCGTAACGACGATTTCCTGCCCGATATGAACAGCATCGACGAGATCGTGACGCAGCTCAATGTCAAGCTGACTTGGCATAGTGTTGTCGTAGTCGGTTAACAGCGATAGACTGGACTCCTCAAGACGTATAATCTGCCGCACTAGAAGTCGCGTATAGGGCGAGCTGCGCAGGGCCAAGAAATTATCTTTTGCCTTACACTGCGGTCGCAGACAGTGGAAAGGACGCGGCGTAAAGTTGCCACGCTGTCGCATTGTTTGCTCCGCATTACAGCGTGTGCAGCGGAATGTGTGCCAGGCCAGACTATATGTGGGTTCTCCCACGCTGCTAACAATTCCACGCACGGTAAACAGGCTGCCTACTCGGGCAGGTATGATGCTATTTACTAGCTCCACAGTAGTGAATTGCTGCGGACGCACGTAGATTTTAGATGGAGGCTCGTCGAGTGGCACGTATAAATCCTTTGTGCACACTTTTGACTGGCCAGCTGTCATAGCGTCTTGGGCAGCGTCGAGGCTATCATTGTTGACCACGGTGTGCATCGCCAGACCAATGATAGACAGTGAACGCAGTGGTTGACTACGCACATCTTCAACCAGAGTCGGCCACAGCTTCATTAGCTGCTCATCATTTACAATGGTATCCGCCCGTAATATAAAGAAACCCGATTCGCGTATCGTTTCTATATGATACTCTTCGGGATTCTGCTGGAAATAAGCCTCCACGGCAATAATGCGCTTAGATAGTTCGCTATCGGGTACGTATTCTTCGCGCATAAAGTACAATCTCCATCCGGGATAAGGCTTTGGATTGTCTACAAGCACACTGTTTACTTTAAGTGCATCCTCCGGTGCAACATAATACTCGGGTCGTAGAAAACTACAATCCAGTGCAGCATTTGGAGCCCGAGCTCGTCGTGAATTACCAGCACCACGAGTACTATTCCAACCTCTTGGTTTTGCGGTTGTTGTCGCTCCTCGGGCTGCATCTCCTTCGGAAGTTTGATCACCACGACCGGCGGGTATAACGCGACCATTGCGACGAAAATAGAAATATGGACGATATGCACCACCCCCACGTGCCCTTCCACGAACAAACCGAGAAGGCGGACGTCCTCCTCGTTCACTTCTTTCAGCGTTCATTCTTAGGTTCGCAATTAGTTTCAACTTTTAAACTTTCTAAGACTTGACCAAAATTTACGCGGTAGGCCTGTTCAGGGCTGCATAAAAGACATCGATATTTTTAAAAATATATTTATTCTTCGATTATCTTGTTTAAAGAAAACAAGTATTTCGATAAGTCACGATATTTTCACTATTTCGTCACTTTGGATTCGTGCGCAAATAAGGTATTTGATAATTTAAATGAGGGGGAACGCAAATGTTTATAGATAAATCTATCTATACCTTGTGAAGAGCAGTCTTTTATTATACAATATTTTAAAAATTTGTTGGTTTCAATTTAAATTATATTCAGATCGCTCTCATTGTTTTTGGGCGCAAATTTCTCAAATATATTTTTGACCTTGGCTTTAACCTCGATGAATGTTTCAAGCAATATCTCTGCTTCATGACTGTTTTTAGCGTGAAAATTTTGCAGTTCATGAATGAAATTAAGGCATCCATCAAGGAGACGCATCTGTTGCATTTGCAGATCAGTCATCTGGCTTTGCAAATCCATAATTTTATCTATATGCTGATCTACACGAGAAGACATTGTTATGATAGCAGCCAATTCTTGTTCGTGTTTGACATCTTTGTTATTTTCAAGGCTGTCAAGACTTAAATCCTTGAGATCATTTATATCAATCCCTGTATCATCAGATGATCTGGTAGATTCGTCATTGTTAGCCATTTATACAGATAAGTCAGGTATATTTCTAGAGAAATAAGTTGAACTTTAATGAAGTAGTTGCAAATCGAGTAAATTTTAAAATGAAACTAAAAAATCTTGATATTATGAGGAAACTTTTGCTTTAAATTCCTTTGACTTTTAAATTAGAAATTGTAAAAAACCTTCTACAGAAATTTCGTCAAAGAAAAGGTTCCCATAACTGACGAAAATTTCAAAGATATTAATGCTGACAGAGGTGAGCCTAAAATTAAATTTGTTTCTATCCGCAATATATCGATAGATAAAAATCGATGGCCAGGTTGCACAGTTAGTATTTTTTTATAATTTGAGTATTTACACAAAAACAGAAAAAGAGCACACTGGTATATAAAAAAGTTGGTGTTGGAACACACAGTTTGTGAAAACATAATTATAAATATCAATTTTATAAATTCCAGCGTGATTTCAGCATGCCGGTGAGAACTGCATTCACCGCATCCTTTTACGTAAACACCAGAAAAGCTCAACCCTGTTCTTAATAGGCCTAATATTGGCCAACAGACATATGAGCCACACGCATAGCATATAATTAGGATTTTTTGTCTATTGTTTACATACATTGTAGGCATACCACTCCCAGATCAAGGAATTTCGCCAACAGGTGGGAAACATCGCTATCCTACCATTGCGTACACAAGTACGCGGACCAGCCCCAAGTGCCAATGTGGACAATGACATTATTGATGAGTCACTATATTTCTTTAAAGCAAATGTATTCTTTCGCACGTACGAAGTAAAGGTAAGTCCTAGCTCAATAAAACTGAGTATTCAAATAATTCCAACTATTTATTGCAGTCTGAAGTCGATCGTGTTCTCATCTATATCACTCTCTACATAACTGAGTGCCTGAAGCGCCTAACACGCTGCGTAAGTAAGGCACAAGGACAGCAGGAAATGTATAGTTTAGCTATTTCTAAATTTGATATACCCGGTGATGCTGGATTCCCATTAAATGCGGTCTATGCCAAGCCACAATCTGCCCAGGATTCCGACCTTATGCGTCAGTATTTGTTGCAGCTTCGCCACGAAACTGGAAACAGAGTGGTTGAAAAGGTATTTAACACCGAAGATGGAAAGCCAAACAAGTGGTGGACTTGCTTTGCCAAGAAAAAGTTCATGGAGAAGAGTCTGGCCGGTCCAGGACAATAAGCACTGAGTTACTTTTACAGAGGAATTTACATGTGCATTATTCCATGTTCGAAATGTATTATTTATGGCGACGTTTTTATTTTAAATACAATAACCACGCAATGGTGTTCACCTTATTAGTGCATCCTGGGCAACAATGTTATTTAATTGGAAAATCATGCTAAACAAAGTCTAATATGTATAATAAAGATTAACGGTACAGATGGTCGGCCTGCAAATTGGATGCAATCTCAGATTCCCATTTATCGCCATTGCACAGCAGCTTCTCCTTATTGTAGAGCAACTCTTCGTGTGTCTCTGTCGAGAATTCAAAGTTCGGTCCCTCAACAATGGCATCGACGGGACAGGCTTCCTACAAGAGATAATGCAATGAATTATGGTCTCAACTTTCCCGCATCCATGGTTTGCTAAGTTACCTGACAAAAGCCGCAATAGATACACTTAGTCATGTCAATATCGTAGCGTGTTGTACGCCTGCTTCCATCAGCACGCTCCTCGGCTTCAATGGTGATCGCCTGAGCTGGGCAAATGGCTTCGCATAACTTGCACGCAATGCACCGTTCCTCGCCACTTGGATAGCGTCGTAGGGCGTGCTCGCCACGGAATCGTGGACTAAGCGGCCCCTTCTCGAAGGGGTAGTTGATAGTGGCCGGCTCCTTAAAAATGTGCGCCAACGTAACAGCAAATCCACGGAAGAGCTCGCCCAAAAACATCGTGCTCGCAGCACGATCTGTGATATCATCCATGTTCATGCTTACTTCCTTGTTGTTCACATAAACATAGCCCTTAGCCACCGGCACAATGTCTTTGGGTTCAACCCGCGCGGCCATCATCCGCGCGCCATTAGTGCTAAACATGCGCTGACCTGTTCATAAAACATATTTGAGTAATTGTTTAAGGAGCTTAAAATCCATCAATGGTACTGTTGCTGATTTGTTTTTCTATGACATAAGCTTACATAACCTCATTTAATGAAATTAGCAAACAATGTTTCTATATTATTATTCTAGTTAATTGTCCGTGATTCTATTCACTAACCATTGCGCGATGCTGTGAAAATCCGCATTGTAAGCGACATGTTTGCGGCGCACTATTTAATATCGGAAAACACAATTACTGAAATTGTTTTGTTGTGTATATTTTTGACCGATAGACAAATTTAGAGATGACAGAATTCCGATATTATCGTATTTATAAATATATCTGTCATCGATATTTCACGTAATAGAGTTATTATTGGCCAAACATCGATATCTTATTTACAATATGTAAATTTTCGATTATAGGGATGCAAAGAAAATCTATCAGAATCCCATAAAAGTATCGTAAAAGTTTCCGTGTCGATTAGTTCATTTTAAAACAGCGAGTCATAAAGGCACATTTTATACCATCAGAGTCTTTCTAGAACATTTACAAGTTATTCGAAAAATAACATTGCAATTTAAATAATTAATCGTTGTTAGAGCACAATACCAACTAACAACCTGCGTGGTGGTAAGTGTACAATCGAAGGTCAGTCACATTAGAAATTCAAATAGTGACGACATCGCTATTTCTGTTTACAAAAGCAGAGAATTTCGCAAATGTCCGCAAGAATGCCAGACCTGGCCTACCTCGACACACTTTCGAACAAGGAGTTGCATAAAAAATGTTTGGAGTGTGGTCTGCCCAACATACCTGTGACTGATTCAAGTCGCCAGGTAATCTTGCGCAGATTGCGGTCGGCCATTACGGGTGTACCCTTGAATAAAAGCAAAACTGCTGGCTCGACAACAAAGAACACAACGCCTAGACGCGAAACAATCCACAGCAGTAAAGTGACACCGGCACCTGAGACGCGCAATAGCTCCAGTCATGCAGCTGTCGCATCTCAAAACATATACAATACCAACAACAACAGTGTCAGCAGCCGCCGAACTATTGCTGCGACACCCAGCAATTATTATCCATTGGACAACACATCCGTGCGATCTCATCAAACAACAACAACGGTATCGGACGTTGGATCCCAGTCGGAAGATGACGATTTTTACCCTGGTAATTCGCCAACATTCAAAACATCTCATGATGATTCAAGATTGCGTCGCTCGGTTTCGTTGACGAAATCGGGCGTCTTGACTACGTCATATACCCGAGAAGTGGAGAAACCGTACTATGAACAAGAAGAAGACGTGCCCCAAAGCTATACTTACCAACGTCCTCAAGTTTCGCCCTCGCATAAATTGCCCATTTATGAACCTCATATCGAACGCAGCTATAGATCGGAAGCTTCTAGACAACCTTTGACTCAAACTTTGTTGAACTCGACTAGTTATTCCGAGGATACTGCTGATTTTAATCCCCACCAGCCCGTGCAGCAGCACCCACGCAATACATACAGTGGCTCCGCAGCGCCTTTTAATTCCGCCGGACCAGCGACCTCGTCGATCAGACAACGTCAAACAATCGGATCTAGCGGATTCGCCCCAGGACGTCTTCTACAGCCTACATTTCAAGCAAATACTCTGTACCCCCAACTAAATGAGTTCTATGAACCGAACAATACGAACACATCGGAGCCCATGGATACGGACACAGATAGTGAAGCTGAGAGTGAAATTCCACGACACGCAAGACGTTCCCCCAACGCCCCCCGCATTGAATCGCCCTATTTAAGCACCTTTTCTCGTCAATTGGATGCAAGAAAACAATCATCACCGCTTTCGAGGCCACAGAGACGAGCCAACATTGCGAATGAGAACATTGATTCGCCTACTCAACAATTTCTTGTATTCTTTAGATCCCTAGATCAACAATACCATATCAAGTTCTATTTCTTTCTCACACTGGCAGTTGTTTTGGTTACATTAATATACGTGATCATAACGCCCTGAATATAATAAATTTAATAACTTTCGTAAACGGTTTTGGCTCGTCTTTCAGTTCATAATACTTTTAGTTACAACAGTTAATAAAGACATATGAACGACTTTTTGTTTCTTTAAAATCATGTTTACTACTTTATACATACGTATATACAAATCTTTTTGTAAATGTGCAGCCTGTTAAAACTGTCCTAGTTCTAAATTAATAATCCAATTTGGATCCTTACAACACACTCAATTGGTGTGCTATATATGTATACACATTCAAGTCAGTTTATTTGGAGTCCATTTCTCAGCTGACATCATGATAACTCAAACGCAGTTTGCGTGTTTGACCCTCTTTCCCGGCTTTGAACAACAATTGTATCTGTTCTTGTTTCACTTATTCATTTTTATATATAATTAGAAAAATGTACTACATTACAATTAAATAAACTAATTAAATTTAAACTTTCAGTGTTTTATATTCTTGTTTTGTGTCTTGCGTTTCAGTTATCGAACATTGTCTTTAACTAGGCTACTATTTACACGCTATTTAAGAGTTGCAACACAAAAACAAGTGTAAAATCGTACAACTTGGGTGCTGGGGGATTTGTAGGCCAAGGCAAAATGCAATTCATGATTAAGGGTTATGGGGAACGGGAAATGGGTAACGGGAAAATTGACTGACTAACTCTGAATCGAATACATCACAAAGAAAACTTGCTCAACAATGGCAACTGTGCTCCAGTATTTGTCAGCCTCATTTAATTGAAATGGAACTTAAACTGGAACGGCGAACCGTGCTGGAAGTGGGCAAATGGATCTGCACCGCGGAAGCCTTGCTGATTGCTCTCTGGATCCAGAGGATCTTCACCATTATCAAACTGTCGTCGCTTCTCGGGATCTGTCAGAACTTCTTTGGCAGCGGCAATATCGATGAATTTCTTCTCAGCCACCTTCTTCTCCTCGTCCCTGAAGTTGTCGGGATGCCATTTTTGTGCCGCCTTGCGATAGGCCTTAACGATCTCCTGTTTGCTGGCATTCCGCTTAACACCTAGAATTTTATAGTAATCTCTACGTTCCGCTTGCTTTTGCAGTTTTTTCGCCTTTTGTATGCCTTCCTTAGCGCGTGAGTTGTTCTCATCGATCTCAAGTGCTGCCTGGAAGTCGTGAATGGCATCGTCATACATCTCGCTGCCCAGCAGCGCCTCAGCACGATCGCAATACAACTGGGCATCCTTCATAATGTCTAGAGCCTGTTTACATTGCGACAACGCCTTGCCGTACTGTTCGTCTGTGGTGTAGCAGGAGCAGAGTAATTTGTGCGCTTCATAGCGGATCATCGTCTCCTCGGGCTCGTGCTTTAGCACTGCCTCGGCGGCTACAATGCACTCATCGGAACGCTTCTCTTCGCGCGCCTGTTCGGCTGTCACAAGTTGCTTTTCCACTTTGCGCAGCTTCTTGTAGAATGGGAAACACAGCTTGTGCTCTGGATCAAATTTGAGACATTCGCGGATTTCTTTCAATGCATTGGTGGCATGTCCAATATTGTACAGCAGCTGCGCAATGTTGTAATGTCCTTCGGTACTGTCCTGCGATAGTCGGTTCACCTGCCGCAAATCCGCAATCGCTGATAGTGGATCATTGACCTTAAGGTAGGCATCGGAACGCGCTTGCCTGAATTCCACAGACCACGGTGAGATCTCCAACAGTTGTGTTATCATGCCAATGGCATTCTGATAATCATCGTTATCCATCAGATGCTGTATGAGCTCCCATTGCTCCTTCGCTGGCCTCACTCTGGCATAGTGCTCGTTAATTACGCCATTCTGAGGTTCCTCGCGAAGCACATTTTCGAAATCAACCAAAGCAAGATCATATTCTCCGCTCTTCATGTGCACAATTCCCCTCTGGCTGCGCGCTGCTGTAAAGTCAGGTTTCAGTTCCAGTACCCGACTGAAATCCTGTACAGCAAAGCGGGTCTTGCCCAGTGCCAGATAGACAGTACCACGCTTGAATAGCGTCAAGTAGTTGTTGGGATCGCCCTCTGGAAAATGAAACAATCATTCCAGCATAAGTTTTATGGAGCTTAGATATTAATTATTCCTTTTGAATACTCACCAACAGCTGCGTGATAATGTGTCAGAGCATCTGACAGCTGACCCCGGGCCAGAAAGTCTTTGCCCAGCTCCAGATGGTTGTTTATGTCTTGATTTGATGACGATGCCTCGGCGCCTGGTTGGAGTGACGTGTATTTAAACAGTTGTTATCAATAAATGTTTGTTGTAAAATAACTGTAAATATAATTAGACTCACCTTCCATGAAGAGCTCCAGAAGCAACAGCAGCAAACATGCAGCTAATTTCTTTTCCCCGCCGCCAAACAGCAGGAGATCGCTCAATGGCAATGCCATGATGTCCCCCCACTACGTCACTGACTCGGTGTATGTGTGTGCGTGCGTGACAATGTGCTAGTGTGGGCGTGTGTCTGTGTGTGGGCGTCCTAACCAGTTGATTGAGAGATAATGATTTTGAATTTTGATTCACACGTCACTCTTATTGCTAAAACTTTGGCGTGGCAGAGCTTCTTCTTCTTGGACGCTCTGCATACATTTACATAAATATATATGAGAGTGTAAACCCCAACTACTGAACTTTACCGTTGCACCTGCTTTCTAGATGCTCAAATTGTTATTGTTGTTGTTGTTCGTGTGCTTGCTTTGTGTTTTTAAATCGGTTTTTGGTCAAAGAAATCTTGAATTCTTTGTTTCCGAATAGATTTATAATTTGTATACTAGAAAATTTCTTTCACTATATGTATCGCGATCGGTAACCGACTCGTTATAACAATACGATTGCCCGAGTTTCAAAGAGTTCTGCTATCTAAAAACCTAAACACTGACGTGTTATGAGAGCTACAAGAAGCCTCGGAAGCAGCGTTGCCAGATAGCCAATCGGCATATTTCAGTTTTTACTTTCTGGCAAGCTCATTGTATGAACAGGGTTATCAACTGTTTTAACGATAAGTATCGGTTATTTTCGTTAAAACTCCATTTCAGAATATTTATATACAAGTAAAACACATTGCTTTGGATTTAATCTATGTATATATGTATGTATACATATGGAACTTGAATATGGTAAATACATATATTGAACTAACGCTAACAGAATTATTGATATTTCCTAAAATATGCTTTTCGTAGTTGTAAATAAGTGATTCTGTTTTTTCATTTAAATAAATGCAATATTTTTGAGCATTAAAATGTTGCTTGCCTTATAACTACATTATATAACATCTTTAATTCTTAGCAGTAAAATGGTCATCAATAGTTATGTACTCATATAACGAGGAATACGTGTGAGGCATAGAAATATGTTTGTAAGTATATATGAATGCACATACATAGGTTAAGCTTTGGATGGATGATAAATTGCTACACTACGAGTTCTAAGCTTGTGAGGAAAACTTAATGAGTAAATATATAGTTCTATGTCGTAGGCGTACACAGCTTCAACTTTAAAGCTTTCAATATTCTGAACGAGCCAGCGAACCCTGTGATCGATTAGAGATTAATATTACTTTTTCAATTGGGCAATGAAGTAAGTCTAGTGATAAAGTTCAATGGAGGGTATGGTCTCGTAGATGAAATTCTTGTACGGTCATGGCTTTTTGAAAGCACTGTACACAAATATTTTCCTATATACTTCTTTTCACAGTAACTATTTCCATAATTATTTATCTTGTTCCACTTGGATTATTTCATTGGTACACTTAAGAAATCACAATGTTGATTAAGCCGTCAAGCGAATCATTATCATGGGACTGGTTGGAGTCATGTGCTTTCTTCATATGAGCTTAAATATACAAATAATAGTTGATATAAATGATATAAACTTTTGAAATTGGATACATTACTTTTAAACTTGATGTGCGTCACAAAACGTTCCTGGCACAAGTCACATTTATAGTATGTATTCCCAGTGTGGACACGTTGATGAAGCCGAAGCGACTTCTCAAACAAATAGCATCGTCCACATGTCTCACATTTGAAATTCTTTTCAAGAACTGAAATAAAGATTGACCGATATTAATATTGTACATAATATAAAAGTTTACACTATGAATTACCTTCATGACTCCGCATGTGCTGGGTGAGTACATATTTCAGCGCAAAGGCTTTGCCACAGACATCACAAACATTGGGCTTCTCGTTGGCATGTGTCTTCATGTGCCACTTTAGATCCTGGGCACGCTTATATCGCTTAGAGCAGTGAGTGCAGGCGTGTAAACGATCAGCCGAGTGTACGGCCATGTGGCGCTCCAGGGCTGACTTCATATTAAACCGCTGGGTGCAGCTACCGCACTGGAAGAGACCTGTAAACTTTCTCTCCTGTTTGCGCTGTAGAACCCTCTTATTATTTGCAATAATTGGCGTTGCGGGTCCTCTCTGCAGGTGGTCTGTTTCCATATGACGAATGAGATCCTGCTCGTTATCGAACTCCTGGCGACATGCCTGATACATGCATTCACTGCGCTCTTGATGAGTCAGATTTTCAGTATGCAGCTCCAGCATGTGAATTCGTTTCTCGGAATACGATGCAAAAACTTTGTTGTATCACAAAAAGATGGAATTTATTAGTTATGCTTAGTTTAGAATGATTGATTATGAAACTTTATATTATTACTTGGGTGTCATGAAACAGCAATTGAGAAAAACAGGTGGTTTCCGAATTCCATATTTATATGCTGGCACAGAAATATGCATGAGATTAAAGTCATAATTTTATGTACTGTACCAATATGGATTTCGAAATAAACCTGCTAAAAGTTAGCATGCTGCTCTCCAGAGGGTATCGTACAGGGTTTATGCATAGTGATTTTTAAAAGTGAACATTTTAATCTAATTTCTCAATAAAGTTTAACAAACAGTAACGTAATAAACGATGTTGGTTGCATGCTTGACTAAAAGGTGTACAAAAAATAGCTGAACCATGTTTACCGTTATATTTCTTACAGCGCATACACACACAACTTGACTAAAACACAACAAAAAGCAGCGGATCGGCTTCTTCGCAAGTACGATATGTATAGCAAATCTTAAAACGGTTGCGATGAATGTCATGATGATACGACAGATGGATAGTTGATAAGTTCTTCTTATACGAGTATGTTTAACAAAATTAACTTTTAATGTGAGATGTTTATATTTAATTTCGAAATGATCTTTAAGGATCTGAAGTTAAAAGCTCACAAATCAAAAGTGACTAAAGTTTTGCACAACAATCCCATTAAAACATCATTAAGAAGCTTAAACATTTTTCTTATGCATTGTTGTATATTTGTTATAGGAATTTAATGATTTTTAATTGATATCATTAGATTACGACAGCCTTTAGCCATCTATTTCAATTTCAATGTTTTAAATTAGTTGCCTAACAATGTCTAAATCGAAATATTGTGCAAATGTCTGTGTCAAATAAAACTCACCCTCTGTGCAGATGGCGCATTTAAACGGTTTCTCCCCACCGTGTTGCCGATAGATGTGCCAGCGTAGGGTCTTTACATGTATGAAAGCTATAGTAGAAATGCATATAAACCAAATATTAGTGTACAAATATAATAGAAAGCATGCTATCAGATACCTTTGCCGCAAAAGCCGCAGTATTCGCTCTTCCGGGAGCCTGTGGTATGTGTCGCCTCATGACACTTGAGATGTCTTTGATTGATGAAGAGTCTATCGCAGCCATTGTGTCTACACTTAAGCTGTCGCTCTGGATTGTGCCAGTTCATGTGGTAGTGCAGACTTTTGCGTGAGAAGAAACGCTTTTCGCATAGGTTGCACTCGAAGTCCGTTTCCGAGTGATATTTCTCCACATGGTGTCGGAGGTTATGGCGATCCCCATACTTCTTGCCGCACACCTCGCAGATAAAATGCTTGACTACGTGAGTGTTCTTCATGTGCACAGTTCGGGATGCGGCATCCTGAAAGCGCTCTGGGCACTCGGGGCAGTTGTACGGTTGGTCCGCGTCGTGTTTACTACTAATGTGCTCCAACAGCAAATTTTGCTGTTCAAAACTCTCCTCGGTTTTGTAGCAGTATTTACACGAATAACTAATGTTCAATTCGTTGAAATCTGTTGGAACTAAATCTGTTGTCTCATCTAATAATTGCAGTGAATCTGTTTCGTTGATATTTATCGTTTCTACATAGATTTCAATGGGCGACGCTGTGGCCTCAATAATGGCAGTGTTTTGTGTTGTTGTTGTTGTTCCAGTCGTCTCAGTTGGCGTGTCTGTTCTCCCGACATCAGCCGCATCATCTTGTCCCAGTTCCTCCACCAGCTCCGCCTCGTCGTCACTTCTGTCGTATAACGTGTTGGCATCGATTTTGTCAAAAATATTCGACAGCTTCAGTTGTGCGTCCTGGCAGGCCAAGCGAAATGTATAAATGGAGCAGAACTTTGAAAAACAGTCGCTGCATATTTTCTGTGGTAGTCCGTCGTTGGGTGAAATCTAAAATAAGTTGAATTATATTATGTATAATCCTAAACATAAAATGATTTAAATTACATATGTATAATCAAAGTTTTCCAATTAATCCGCAAATTAAAATACTAGAAATATGGAAAAAATCCGTTAGCTACGTTTGTTAATTCAATATCGATGGGTATGCTATAAATACCAACTTCAGTAATCGATGCGTAACCTAATTATACAAACATGACTATCGTTATCGAAGCGAATACCCACCGTTGCACGATCAAATGGCAAATTAAATGCAACTCACAAACTTTCACAAATTGCATGTAGGGAAGTTAAGCATGCTATGTGCGGGGACCCGACTTACCTGTAACTTCCAGTTAAAAAACTCCAAACGTATTTGCGCCATTTCGCTCTTCCAGCGATTCGGATGAAACAAGTCCAGCCAATAGTTGTTATTGCCATTTTCAAAATCGCACTTGGCACAAGTGCGGCACGTTTCCATGGCTGCAGCAACAAACAAACTGAACCACAGTCAACATAAATCCGTGGCGCCTAGGTCCAACTGCAATTGTTAGCAGCAGCAGCAACAGCAGCAGCAGACATGCAAACAAACATTTAATGGGTACATAACATAGCTTTGCCTCAGCTTTGTATGTGTGTATGTGCACTGTGATTACTGTGTGTGTATGCCCAGTAATATTATGCAACTCCAAAAATAACTCCAAGCACACACACACACACCCACCCGCACAGAGCCAATGCGTCGCATACCTACCTACAGTGGGTACTGGGTCTATTCTACTCGATTGTGCCAATTTTCAATATCGCTGGCCACAGCTGGAGTTGGATGAAAACATCTGTTCCATTTGTAACTTTTCGCAGAAGTTAAGCAATCGGATGCTGCACGGAATGGTGCCATGAACCTGGGCCACTCAGAAAAGTTTTGTGCCTACACAGAGGCAGGAGCAGAAGGATGCGCGGCCAGACAGGGACTCTGCCCGCATCCTGAACGTGAACGAGATGTTGTCTGTAGCACACTCCCGCGCGAACTGACCTTCAATGTTTGTGTGCCTCATCTATGCTGTCGTCGTGAGTGTGGAGAGATTTAATATGCCCACACGCATGCACACAGACTCAATGTTGCTTGTGTGTGTCGTGTATATGTATGGGTAAATGCAACGGGCGCATGTGTCGGTGTTAGACAGCCCTCCCAAGCTTGACACACTCAGCTGATTTGCTTTGTTTGTGTACTTGCGCAAAAGCCCTACTTTAAATTCGCAAAACAATCGAGAGAGCTTTCAAACTGGGCGACAGTGTGCAGAAACATATCAATAAATCTACAGATTCTTGTTTGTAATATTTAAAAAGATAATAATAATAAGATAATAATATTCTAAAAGATAATATTAAAAAGCCATTAGATGAATTAATTATTCATTATTTCATCTATTTTCAAGCTATTATTATAATTGCACTCATTGACCAAACGACTCGAGCCCACCGTGCACAAAAGCTTTAACCCAAAAAGCTTTTAAATGTAACGACTTCTCCTACTACTTCTACTTTAGCATAGTCGACAAACATGAAACATGATATTTTAGCAGTAAACAACATAATTAAATAATATAAAAATAATTTTATTATAAAAAAATAAAGAACATGTCTAACTTGTTTATACTAAAATGTCCTAAGATATTTAAAGTGCCTAATTTGATCGTACTAGTTTAGATCGATTTTTAAATACATATACATATACATATGGTTTTATTTTGATTTATATATATTCACAATTACTATTTACTTATTATTAGTTATTAATTACAACTAACTACACGAAAATTAGAAACACTCTCTAACACTCTCGCACTAACTGGGCGGTAAAATGCCCAAAGCTCGTAAACACAGTTTGGCCGCATTCAGCTTGGCCTCCTTCTTGTTGTTGCACGCCTGCGTAGGCGTATAAGTCTGTCCATTGATCTCCACCGAAAAGAGGAACATGCGACTGTGCGATGGACCAGTGTCCTCCTTCAGTATATACTGTGGCGGTGTCCACTTGTTCTTCGATGTCAGTTCGTTGAGCACACAGACGGGATGCTTGTCCTGGGCAGTGAGGGTGGCTTGGGCGATATTTGAAGCGTTTGTGTTCTTGTTACCTCCTCGCACACCCGCAGGACGAGGCGGTTGCTGTTTAATATCTTCGCGTGAGACCAAGCCACGCTTATCTAACTTCACAGTCAGCTGCAGTGGTTGCAAGGATCCCGTCTTTGTGCGTCCCAATCCCTCGCCTGGCTTCCATCCCATCTTTTGCAGAAGTGCCATTCCCATGCCGCCCGTGACCGGCTTGGTGGATGTCAGCTGATCACGACGTGCCCAGAGCTGCGGCCCACTGTTTAGCTCGTGCTGCTTCATAACCTGTGCCCCGGTGCTGCCGGTGAACTGACCAGGGAGATGCTTTGATGTTGCCCACGATGACATGTCACGCTGCGCATTATACATCATTTTCAGGGCTTCAGAGTCAGACGGATTATCCTATTTGGTAGGGCAAAGAAGTTTCGATTTAGAATTCGAATTGAATCTACAATCAACAATCGGACTTACCTGCAGCCGTCGTATGGCACTGAGACGCTGAGTGATTATGCTGGAGACATCCATGTTTAACGGATTGCTTTGCGGGAAGATAGAAACACTTTGCGGAGGCGGTGCTGGCGGTAGTGCTGCTGATGGTATCGGCACTTCAGGGACAAAGGGGGCTGATGGCTGAGCAAATGTAGGTGGTAAGGTGACCATGTTCTGAGCAGGCTTTGGTACTGGCATCGGCGGTACTGGCTTTGATATTGGCATCGCCGTCGGGGGCGGTACTGGCGTCGGCGGCGATACTAGAGTTGGCGGCGGTACAAGCATCGGCATTTGTTGACTACTCTGCATGCCATTACTTTCCGTGTTGCGGACACCATCTTGAAGCATACTGGTGGGCTTGAAGGCAGGCTCCTGCTGCTCCTGTTGCGGTATGGTTTTGGCAAAGACATTTCGTTGCACAGTGTCCTTAAACATATTTGTTGCCTGTTTGGCCGGTGGCAATGTGGGCATTGGGGCCAGTGGCTCCTTAGGTTCGACGGGCACCCACACCTCAGACATACGATGCACTTGACCCGAGGAAACAGGAAACTGCATAGTGATGGCCTTGGTTTGATCTTCACGGCGAGTGGACGGCACCAGAGGTGTAGAGTTACGTATATGCATCACAATGGGTTCACGTTCCTTCAGCTGGAATGGATGATGGAACGCTTTGGCATTGCCGTTTTTATCAACATCCGAATCTTCGTCGGAACTGAGATCGGACAACAGCTCGCCGTTGGATATCTTCTTGCAAAAGTCTGTGAGATCCTGCACAGACCGTCCTCCGTAGCGCATCTTGAGCAGCACTTTATCTTTTACCTCTGGTGTCATGTCGGCCACGCCCGCCATGTTTCCTCGCTTAAACATGCTGATGGCGTTACGACGTGCTATTTCTAGTAAGCGTTTCTTATCGATGCCCAAATCACGAGTACGTGATCGAGATCGTGACCGAGAACGGGATCGGGAACGCACACGCTTATGAGAGCTTGTGTTGCTTTGGTGTCTTTGTCGCTTGTTGTCACTCGGCTCTTGTTTGGTAGCGTAAAAACGGCGACGTCCATTGTTCGCCTTTTCCCGAAGATACGTTTCCTCATCGGAGAGGGACAGTTCGTCTGATTGACGGCGCTCGATTTTGACCTTCGGCGCTTTGCTGACGACATCTTTGAAACGATCGCGACCTCCGTCTTGATAACCATTGTAAAAACTGTTGTGTCCACGTTCTCTCTCCCGTTCCCTTTCCCGCTCGCGCTCTCTTTCTCGGTCCCGCTCTCTTTCCCGTTCCCGCTCTCGTTCTCGTTCCCGCTCTCTTTCTCGTTCTCGTTCCCTGTCCCGATCCCTCTCGGCGATTGGATCATGATGCGACAAATCCTTCTTCGCTGGCACTGGTGATATACCAAAATCGGCTGCATGGCGCTTTCGACTCTCTGTCTTCTCCTCCAGGGGTTTGTCTCCTTGGCCAGTTGCCTTTTCTTTGGACTTTTCACGATCCTTATCTTTATGTTTGTCTTTGCTATCCTTGTGCTTGTGTTTATGTTTTTTCCGTTTACTTTTGTGTTTAAATTTACCTTCACCAGATACGTCATCGGAATCCGAGCATTCGCCATCCGATTTACTGGGATTCGGTTTGCTTCGAGACTTTTTCTTCTTCTCCTTTTTCGATTTCTTGTGTTTCTTCAGCAGGTTCTTGTCGTCCAACAGCTCTTCGGGTGGTGCCGCATTGAACACACTGAATAGCTCAGCGAGGATTTCATTGGACGATTTAACCGGGGCAATTTGCTTTTTATCATCTTGTGAGGAATCGTTGCTATTGCTGTTGCTAGCATCGCTATCAGTGCCACCAAAGTCCGCTGAAGATGTAACGCTCTCAGATTTGATTTTGGCATTCAAAGCTTTAAGTTTTGCCTCGACCTCCAAATCAATCTTCTCACGTTTCACCGCAGGTCTTGGAGCAGCTTCTCCAGAACCCATGGGCCTTGACTGTTTTGCTTGTTGGGGTGGCTGCTGCTGGTCCTCCTCTAGCCTGTTGACACACTCCTTCAATTCAGTCATTTCTTAAGCTCCATCAAATGGCAGCTATGAAAATATATACACATTGAATAATAATCAATGTTTCTTGTGAATTTTGTGCAATAAATTTATAAATATAATAACTTTTTGCACGCTTAAATCGATAGATATTACAAACCAAAATAATATTGATGTTACACATACCTAATTGTGATGTTACTATTTCGATAAATTAATTGTACCACTTAACACGAGTTGACAGCTCCGTACTTTTCAAGCGCAGCCAACTTTAGTCACGTCGCTGTCACGAATTGCAATTTTTATAACAAAAAAGGTTTAATCGTTATTTTGTAGACCTGTACATCTTCGGTCGTGTTTTTAATTGAGGGCAAAGTAACAGGCAACGTAAGTGAAAATAAACGCGATTCGATAACATTCGGTTAAAAGACGTATTTGGTTTCTAATTCGTAACAATTTTAATCGCCATTTCTTTTTTTTCCCTGGTGGTTCTGCCCTCCTCTTCTACTACTGTCATTGTCATCGTGCTGCGTGCTGCTTGCATGTAATTGTGTTGGTTGGTTCTCTCTCTCGATGTTGATGTCGATTTTGTCGGAAATAACGAACGGACAACGTCTACGATTCTTGCCATGCCCCATCTTTTGTTTGCATCGGTGTTGGTTTCTCTGTGTCTGTGTGTGTATATGGTAAAATTTGCACTGCTCGTACAGACTTTAATTGAAATATAACTAACTCAAAAGTGGACAACGAAAACCGCTGATTTGGAAATAACAGCGCAAGCATTTAATTTCAATTAGTTTGGAGGTTATTAATAGTCCCGTAAACAGACATACACACACACAGTAAAGATGACATCGCTGGACCAAAATCGGTTGCAAAACTTTAAAAACAAAGGAAAAGATCAAGATGTGAGTACATTCATGCCGAACTATTTATTGTTATCTATACATATATTATATTTATATATTATAAAATTGGTAATATATTTAATGTTTTATCAACTAATAGGAAATGCGTCGTCGCCGTAATGAGGTGACTGTCGAGCTGCGCAAAAATAAGCGCGATGAGACTATTTTGAAGCGTCGCAATGTGCCTAACATGGATTCCAACACAGATGAGGATGAGCAGTTGCCCAATTCCATAAATCTGAAGAAGCTTGCTCAGGCAGCCGCAGATCCGTCTAAACCGGAACAACAGTTGGCCGCCGTTCAAGCGGCACGCAAATTGCTCTCTTCCGATAAGAATCCACCCATCAATGATCTGATCCACAGCGATATATTGCCCATTCTAGTTGAATGTCTGAAGCAACATAATCACACAATGCTCCAATTTGAGGCCGCATGGGCATTAACCAACATTGCCTCAGGAACTTCCGATCAAACCAATCAGGTGAGCAAACACTTGTGTTTATATACAATATAACTTTCGATAATAGGAAAACAGTCATTTTATTTATTTCCCCTGAAATGGCTTGTTGTTATGGTATTATATACTAATTCATTTGATTACAGGTGGTTGCCGCAGGTGCCGTACCGCTCTTCCTTCAACTATTGAACTCACCCGCTCCGAATGTCTGTGAACAAGCTGTGTGGGCGCTGGGAAACATTATCGGAGATGGACCTCAGTTGCGTGACTTTGTCATCAAGCATGGTGTTGTGCAGCCATTGCTGTCGTTCATCAAACCCGATATACCCATATCGTTCTTGCGCAACGTCACCTGGGTCATTGTGAATTTGTGCCGAAACAAGGATCCGCCGCCACCAGCAGCCACAATTCACGAAATCCTGCCTGCACTTAATGTGCTGATCCATCACACTGATACAAACATATTGGTCGATACGGTCTGGGCCATCAGCTACTTGACCGACGGCGGAAATGATCAAATCCAGATGGTGATTGATAGTGGAGTTGTGCCGAAACTGATACCACTGCTTGGCAACAGCGAGGTGAAGGTACAAACGGCAGCATTGCGTGCAGTGGGCAACATTGTGACCGGATCGGACGAACAGACTCAGGTGGTGCTCAACTACGATGCTCTATCGTACTTCCCAGCGCTTCTATCGCATCCAAAGGAGAAGATACGCAAGGAGGCTGTCTGGTTCCTTTCCAACATCACCGCCGGCAATGAATCCCAGGTGCAGGCTGTAATCAATGTCGGCCTTCTGCCGAAAATCATTGATAACCTTAGCAAGGGCGAATTCCAAACACAGAAGGAGGCTGCCTGGGCCATAAGCAATTTGACCATCAGTGGTAGACCCGAGCAGGTGTTCATACTAATTAAGGAAGGTGTCATACCTCCATTCTGCGATCTGCTTTCGTGCCAGGACACACAAGTCATCAATGTAAGCGATACAATTCTGTCAAGATTAATGTTATAGGCTTTACTAAGTATTTTCCCCTGTGCAGGTTGTGCTCGACGGTCTCAATAACATGCTCAAAGTAGCCGCATCACATGTAGAGGAGGTTGCCAATTTGATTGAGGAATGCGAGGGACTTGCTAAAATAGAACGCCTACAGAGCCACGAGAACGTTGAGATTTACAAGTTGGCATACGAAATAATTGAGAAGTACTTCACAGAGGTAAGTGAACGAATTATTTGCTCCTGTATGAATTATAACAATCCTCTCTGTTTACACACAGGGTGAACAAGCTAACCTGGCACCGACCTCCGATGGCACAGAATACAATTTTGATCCGAATAATGACAAACTACCAATGAACTCTTTCAACTTCTAAAATAAAAACACAATGAATGGAAGAAAGCGAGATGAAAACAAGGAAAGGGAGTAACCACTAGCGTATTCATCAACAAGCAACGCATGTGTATAATTGAAAGATAGCATAGCAATAATAATTCCTTGCGTTACTATGTGCCCATCAATAACTTTGATTCTGACAGCAACAAATTATGCACATTCTTTATGACAGCTTAGATATACATATAATACAACAATAACAAAAAGAATAGAAGAACTTGCATACTACATACACAACAACAAAGACTCATTGCAGCAATTAACATATTTTGATTTCTGTCATAACAAACAATTTTATGCATACATAATAATTTATGTAAACTGTAAAAAAAACCCCACATTTGTTAAAAAATTTGTCTGAAGCATGTTGCAATTACCCTTTGGTTATTATATGTTTTCTACCAATTTATTAGTTTAAAAATTCAAAGTAGGTCTCTTTTCAATTTAAGTACATCTCCCCCCAACCCTTTAACGGGCTGCAAAGGCGCAAACGAAATAAATTGTAACTGCAACAAATGTGCTAAATATAGCGAAATCACACAGGAACGATAAAAAATGTAGAACTATTTGATTTGTAATGGATAATTTTAATGATATGTACGCCTTTGATTTGTAATTGAAATTACATAAACATTTCTAACACGAAAACTATAAAAAAACGGCAAATTCTCTGGCTTTTATTTACATTCACGGGTAATTTGCGTAGACTCGCCTGATGAGGTGCCTGGCAAGCTGAAAAAATAAAGCACTTGTGTATACATATATGAATACACTTGAGCTGTAGTGTTTACTGCTTTAAGACGGGGCGACAAACTAATCAAGTTACAGATACGAATGTATAAATATAAAAAATATGCATATAGAAAATATACACGCATATGTACCTACATATATATGTATGTAAATGAACACATATGTACACGCTTCACGTTGATGCGCAATAGCTAAGTCAAAAATTAATAAAAACAAATTATTTTGTGTCACTGTTCAGGGCAGTGATACCATCTGTATATATGTATGTAGGAAAAATGTGTGTGATTCACACTGAATACATGCATACACAAATTTGATTGAAGCTGTGTGTTTTTTGCATATACATATAAGTACGCAGTATCTATGTGTGAGTAATAGGTATTTTAGGATGGACCTTAGTTACGGCGCCAATTATCTAAATATCGATACAAACGAACAATAAACTGATATATCGATAAATGTTTTATTTTCTTAAGTAAAGTACGCAGCACATATGTATACACATACGTATATGTAAGGAAAATAAATAAAAGATATATTATACTTCCATATATTGTATTAATTGTATATTCCATACAATTTAGTTGAGCAGCAATTTAATTTCATTTTCAAGAAATTTAAAACAAGCCAATTTGTTTTATTCATGCTAAAAATTATTGTTTCGTATAAAAATATAAAATAAAGAGTTACATTTGTACTTGTACTTATAAATGATTGATGGTTTTTAAAAAACCATCCATTTTGACTAAGTACAGGGTATGAGCAACCCGAGAATCAACATTTCTTTTCAACAGACTGTCGCGTGATATAACTGAGACAACATAGATAGGAAGAGAGAAGAGCGAGGGAGGGAAAGATAAACTACAGTTTGTTTATTTTTAGCTTAATGCATGTGTAAATGCACCGAAGTGCGTATTTATCTGCTTCCGTCAACATTACGGTGCGGAAATTGGCACAGAAAAGGCAAATTGCTACGGCTGGGGAAGTGTTGCATGCGCTGTGTTCAAGGTCAAGGACGTTGTTGCAATCGCATTTGTATTGAGTGCAAAAATGAATGCTGAATCGTTTCGATTTGAGATTCGATTTTTGAAAACGAGTTTTTTTTTGGGGGGGTTTCATTTTTGCTTATTTTAGAAAGTCAAAAACTCATTTAACAGCGTTCTCAGCTGATTTTGTGTGTGTGTGTTAGTGAGCATGTTGTATCTATGTGCCACACGAGTGTCGCTCTCGCGCACCCACACATACACACACACGTACATAGATACATAGAAACAATGTTAGCAGCACAGAGCGCCGACGCTAACGTTAATGAACTCAACGCGTTTCGTTATTCACACTCATTTGCCCGCACCGCGTTCTGTTTTCAGAGAAGTCAGTACGGGTGAAGCAGTCTGTCCGCACACTAGTCACTGGGCGAGAGCAGCTGGTTCAAATTTGTTTTCGTCTTCTTTCGAATTCCGTATATTCCGCACAAACAAAATGTCATCGCCAACAGCTGTACAACCGCCGCCACCAGTGAAACCTCCTCCGACGCCGCCATCGGCTGCTGCTTCCGCTGGAAAGGGGGTCTCGTCCAAGATCTACAATGGCATTATTGGTTATGCCGACAAATTTGTGCCCGCCAAGCTGCGACCCCTTTGGGTGCATCCAGCAGGTGGGTTATTATCTATATGAGATATCAGTTTACTGTTATTGCACTTATCAATAAATTATTCTTTCAGGACCAAAGACGATTTTCTTCTGGGCACCCGTTGTCAAATGGGTAAGTTATTTTGACAGACGTGGTTACATAATTATCTGACCTTCGCCAATTTTCATTATCTCTCAGTCTGCTACCGCCGCTGATATAAAAATCTAAATGGCAATAATACAGAATCTGAGCGAGAGTGTCGCGGCGCGATTAAGCAGTATACGTGTATTTATTTAGCATTGCTTTATATTGTTATTTGTTTATGTTAGCAGAATAACGTGTTGGTGCTGGCCCACAGCCTATTATGAGTGAGTGAGTGAGCGAGTGAGTGAATGAGAGTGCGATAATTGCGCATTTGTATTGAGTGTCTGTAGGTTAGCGCGTGTTTCTGTTTCTGATTTGTGTTTGTTGTTTTTCTTCTCAAAGATTTGCACGCGTGTCTATAATATGATAAGATATACTGGCTGGCTGCATAGATCTGATACACCTGAATGACATTGCTTTTATATACTTTTTTCATTCCCAGGGTCTTGTTATCGCCGGCCTCAGTGATTTGGCGCGTCCGGCAGATACAATTTCCGTAACAAGCTGCGGTGCATTGGCTGCCACTGGCATTATTTGGTCCCGTTACTCGATGGTTATTATACCAAAGAATTATGGCCTGTTTGCTGTAAACCTCTTTGTGGGCGCGACGCAGTTGGTGCAGCTTGGACGCGCCTACAACTACCAGTTGGAGCAGGAAAAGCTGCAAAAGGAAACTCCCGCTAAGGATGAAAAGCCCGCATCGACGCAATGAACAAGCTAGCACTGTAAAGTTGATCTTACAAAGTGGAGGGATTGTGGACACGCACAGAACACAACAACATACGCATATCGACACACTTTTGCGTTCCGTATTCTGTTGTGTTTAGTTTAAGCAAATAGCCATATCTTTATTTGTGGTTTATTGATGCCTTAAGGACGTGATTCATTATTGCTTAAGTTGAAAATGTTAGAGGCTCCGCGTATGTTTTAAATACACGTAGCATAATACGACTTTAGATGATTTTTGTCAACAAATAAACGAAACATTCTCAAGACTGTAGAAAATAAAATTATTATTCCGTTTAAATGTATTGAACTGGCGCGGTTGAACCGATAGATATCGATAGCAAAATAATTGCAGTCGTTGAGATGGGGTGGCAACATTCTGCCCATTTTGGACAACAGCTGTTTGCGTACATGAAAATTTTTTGACAAATTTATTAGACAAACGAAAAATAAAATCTAGCATTAAATATGAATTTAATAAGCGGTATTAAACTGTATATTGAAAAGATGTGCACAGAGTCAGGACCTGGCATGAAAATAATACTGCTCGACAAAGAAACGGTAAGTAAATGGGATAATTTCTTGTGACAACAATATCATGGACACCAAATAAACATATGTACATGCATATTATTTAATTTGCAGACTAGCATAATTTCTATGGCATTTAGTCAGTCTGATATGTTGCAACGTGAAGTCTATCTATTCGAACGTATTGATTCTGGTCGCTCCAATGAGCGGCTTAAGTATCTCAAGTGCATTGTTTTCATCCGCCCCACGAAGCAAAATATTCAACTCCTGGCGAATGAGCTGCGGAATCCCAAATACAGCGCGTATTTTATATGTAAGTGGAATTGCACACAGGCAACAATGGTAAAATAATTAATGTATTTTTCTTAGACTTTAGCAATATTATACCACGTACGGATATCAAATACTTGGCCGAATGCGATGAATCAGAGTCGGTGCGCGAGGTAAAGGAACTGTATGCTGACTATTTGTGTGTGAATCCCAATCTATTTTCTTTGAACATCCCCAACTGCATGGCGAATCTTAACTGGTTGCCGGATGCCCTAACACACAGTGTGCAGGGTATAACAGCGGTGCTGTTGTCCCTCAAACTCAATCCTGTCATACGCTATCGAGCCGGGTCTCAGGTTGCTCAGCTTCTGGCCAAGCATATCTATGATCAGACGACCAAGGAATCATCACTATTTGACTTTCGTGGTAATATTGATGGCGCTGCACCACCACTGCTTCTGATACTGGATCGAAGAGATGACCCGGTGACACCGTTATTGCACCAATGGTCGTATCAGGCCATGGTGCATGAGCTGCTGCAGATACGCAACAATCGGCTCGACTTGTCGGAGCGGCCAAATGTGCCAAAGGAATTTAAAGAGCTGGTACTATCGGGTGATCAAGACGAATTCTATGGCAATAATATGTATGCCAACTACGGTGAAATTGGCTCCACCATAAAGCAACTGATGGAAGAGTTCCAGCGCAAGGCAAATGATCATAAAAAGGTCGAGAGCATTGCTGACATGAAAAACTTCATTGACTCGTATCCGCAGTTCAAGAAAATGTCGGGCACGGTGCAGAAGCACCTATGCATCATGGGAGAATTGTCGAGCATAACGAATAAGCGGAATCTGTTTGAGGTATCGGAACTGGAGCAGGAGATTGCCTGCAAGGCGGAGCATTCAGCGCAGCTGCAGCGCATCAAGAAACTAATCGGGGATGAGCGTGTCAGCATTGAGGATGCAACAAAGCTAGTGGCGCTCTATGCTTTGCGCTACGAGCGTCATGCGAATTGTGATACATCCAGCCTGTTGCAGATTATCAAGACTCGTGGTGGGAACACACAAATTGTGCCTGCCCTGATCGAGTACGCTGGCATGCATGTGCGCCAGGGCGATTTGTTTAACATGGTCCGCATTACAGATGCTGTCAAGCTGACACGTATACTAATCAAGGGACTGAAGGGTGTGGAGAATGTGTTCACGCAACACACACCACTGCTAAAGGAGACACTTGAAGATGTATTCAAAGGTCGCGAATTGGATCCAATGTATCCGGCCATCAATTCGGAACTTGTACCATTCCGGCGACCACCCCAGGAGGTAGTTGTGTTCATTATTGGTGGAGCAACCTATGAAGAAGCCCTCACCGTGCATCAGCTGAACAACGCTGGCTACAGGGTGATCTTGGGCGGCACCACAATCCACAATTCCCAGAGCTTTATCAACGAAGTGTTGACTGCCACAAATGGCACCCAATTCAAACATACCAAATCCATGCTAAAGTATTGTTCCCCAGAAAATCTGTAAGGGCACTTCTGCATTCCTAATCAATCTACAACTATTGCTATTGTTAACTATTTATGAACGTACACTTAATGTATAGCTTAATCCAAATAATGTATTTATCTTTTCGCTAACCATTGTTAAATGTAATATACTGTATGTATGATCTTTTACAAATATATAAATATGTATGTATGTAATGTAAAGACTGCTAAAGAAGCGTCCTTCCTCCCCGTTTATTACCATGGTTTCTGAATATTCTACTGTAACTACACCATGACAACGCTATTTGTTTGCTTACTTTGCCAAGCGGTAGCTGGATAACAGTCTTAATGCGAATCTTCTAATGTCCAATACATATTTCAATGAGATCTGGCATCAGTCGCAGCATGAGTGCGAGCAACTGGCCATCCTCGACTACGAGCGACAGCACCAAAATGTGGACACCACTGTGGCAACGATTAGTGGCGTTGTTGGTGTCATCGCAAGTTCTGTGGCTGCCGCTGCCGATGCCAAATCTCTGTTGCAAGCCAGTCTATATGAGTTCTATTTACGTTACATTGGCCTTAGCAATCGTCTAGAGGATGTGTACGATAATGTAAGTGTACTTTGGAGTCGAGGCTGCAGTGCATCCCAAGTTTTCTATTTCCTTTTACGTAGATGATTCAACCGCAGAAGCGTGAACTGGTCCGTAAGCTGCTCGACGCTTGCTTGGGTCGTGTCATAGAGTTGAAGCATGATCTAGTCAATATCGATCTGATGGAGTTTAGCTACAACGATGATGTCATTGAGAGACTGCGTCTAACGCCCATGGATACAGAGTTGCGAGTACCACGTTACTTCCTGCGGGAACGGGAAGAGGAGCTGGAACAACGTAAGCGCACCATGCATGAGATACTGGTTAAACTTGGGTGGCTGGAGGAGCATGCCATGGAGGAGCCGCTAACGGAAATTGAAGCCATTCGACTTCTGCAGATGCACGAACGAGCTCGACAAGGACGACTCCGTGCGCACTTTATGAAAGAGATACGCAAGGAGAAGGGCAAGTCGGAAGAGCGCAGTGAGAAGGAGCGCACCGACTCCGGCCTTATGGCGGCCATGAAAATACAGAAAATGTGGCGTGGACACACGGCGCGCCGCATAACAAGACGTCGCAAGATGGAGGAGATGATACTGATTGGAATGATACCGCCGCCGCCTGCAGTACTTAAGGAACGGGCCGAGAAATATGAGAATTACAAAGCGACCGATGTACACCGTCGCCATGTAGCACAAAAAACGTATGCAGCTCAATTCGAGGCACGTCAGGTTGCAGTTCTGGAGGAGATCAAGCAGAAACATGGCCCCACGATGAAGGAGGACATTGCTGATGAGATACGTGCCTGGATCAAGGATTGCTATGACAAAACGGGAAAACTACCCGACTTTCCCTCTGAAGATCAGGGCGGCTCACTGCATATATTCAGTCGGCCAGGCACAGAGAGTGAGCATAGTCGCTCCTCGGCACGTTCCTCCAAAGAATCACGCAAGACCAAGGACAAGTCCAAGTCACCGGCACGCAGTGGTGATCTGAATGTGAACGATAACCAGGAAGAGGATCTAAACTTCCAACCAGCACCATCAGTTTGCCTTCCTGACATACGAGCGGAGATTGAATTGTGAGCAAAGCGAAAAACTAAAGAAACTTTTGACAACTTTCTCCCTTCCTAGTTTTAACGATACTTGGCGCGACAGGGATGAAACAGGCATACTAAGCCAGGCGGCGTACGAGGATATGATCTATAACGAGAAGTACCAAGAAGTGGAGCTGGAATTCCGACGCGCAGTTGACGATGTGATGCGGCAGGAACTCGAACTGCTGCAGACAATGGTTGGCAAAAAGGTTAAGAAGAGCAACAAGAAGACACGTCGATCGGGCAAAAAGAGCAAAAAGAAGAAGGAAAAGGATCTGACGCCAGATCGCACCACTGAGTCTCTATACGAGGAGCTAGTCACCAACGGAATAATACGAAAATATCCAGAAATCCGATTGAAACAGTTTCTGGGCGACAAATCTTTAACCGCTCGCAACGGAACTAATCCCTCGCCGGGCGACATACGTCAGATACTTACCGAGTATTGTATTCTACCCCTTGGCTCGGAGGCCATACATAACTGTACACCGCTGATACGCTCCGTCTTGCTGGCCGGTCCACGGGGATCGGGTAAAAAGGCCTTGCTCCATGCGATTTGCACTGAAGTTGGCGCTGTCTTGTTTGATCTAACGCCAGCGAATATTGTTGGGAAGTATCCAGGAAAATCTGGTCTTATCATGCTTATCCATTTGGTACTTAAGGTGTCGAGGCTCCTGCAGCCTGCAGTTATCTACATGGGTGATGCAGAGCGTCCTTTTATGAAGAAGATACCAAAAACTGACCGGACAGATCCAAAGCGTTTGAAAAAGGATTTACCCAAGATGATAAAGAATATTGCTCCCGAAGATCGTGTTATTTTCGTTGGTACATCCAATTTACCCTGGGAGGCTGATCAAAAGCTCCTGCAGTCGGTCTACAATCGTTTTATTTACATTCCGCGTCCCGATTATGGGGCCATGTCTCATGCGTGGAAAACACTGCTGCAGTAGGTATCCCCAATTGGGGGTAAGGAGTCAGGTATACTTATCATTTTTATCCCTCCATAGTGAATACTCTGGCGGCATCTCTAACTTGGATACTAGTGCTATGGCGAAAATATCCGATGGATATACCATAGGCTCCATTGATGCTTGTCTGCGAGAGGTCATGACCTGCAAGCGTAAATTGCAACTGCGTTCCCAGCCGCTCACTAACGCAGAGCTCATCAATGTGCTCTGGTAAGTTTTCCCACTGGGATTCAGCGAATAAAACAAAATGTAACAGCACCCATTCTTAACAGCACTCGTGATCCGGTCTATCGCGAGGAAGAGGAAGCCTTCGAATCTTGGTGGTCAAAGACGCCCTTAGGTCGCCGTCGCCAACGTTTTATCGAACTGGAAGAGGAGCGTCTGATTGAGGAGCAGGCCCAACAGGCCAAACAGGGAAATGGCAATAAGAAGAAGATTTAAAGTCTGTGCATTTTTGTAAGCATTCATTGCTATTTTAGCTTATAAATAAAATCCTTATTACCGCACTTGCAATGGACTTCATTGACGGGTAGCTTAAGGGTATCATTCTCATCCAACAGTTGCTGCAATTCCTTGAGCTTCTCCTGCAGTAATTCCTGTTGATCTCCCACACACCACAGAAGACTAACGTGAAACGAGGGCGACTCGTAGAATTGTGGCAAGCGATAATCACGCATTACAACATCAATGGGCCGCAGGAGATCGGTCATTTTGGCTATGTAAGCCGCATCCAGTTGGACGGCCAAAAATGTGCGCGTGCGCTCCTCGTTTGTGTAGACTCGCAGCTGCATCGATAAAGAGACTGTTCAAAAAGTAGCTTATTATGTGAGCTTAATATACATACCAGATTAAGGCAGCTACTGAAGCTATGGAAATCAGACAAATATTAATTATTTGTTGCTAATAAGAAAGGATCCCTTACTTACCCGGCGCTGTTTTGCAGATCATGTTGAAGAGATTTGGAAAACTCATCAATTTGATGATATTGCAGGACAACTGTTCGGCTCAAGCTTAAATGCAGTGCATCATTGGCCTGCAGGGCAATGTGTGGTGCAAGTTTTTCTATAGCCTCCGTTTGAAACTCTTCCAGCTGATCAGAACAGGCAAAAACAGGTATATAAACAAATGTTGCCCAATTGCCACGCTCATGCTTGAAGCTGCGAATACGTCCTCCATGTGAGGCAGGATTATCAGTCTCATCATCCTCGACATCTGCCTGCGATTGCCTTGCTACCTTGGCCCCCAGCAATGAAGCAGCTGTGGGTAAAGCCGGTCTGCCGGGTTTGAAATGTAGGAATCATGGTTGGTTTCATATAGTTTACAATACCTTTTAACAGTAACTGCCGTCACGGGAACATTACTAACTGGATTCTCGTCGTCTGAATTGGAACTGCTGCCATAATCCACCAGTGCCATTATAATTATGCATAAATAAAAAGCTTATTGCTGCTGGGTAAATGTACAACAAACATTTAAGAGAGTGACCATACTTTATCCATCAAAATGGCGCCAATGGATTTCGTTGTGCTCTTATCAGAACTTTGCATACTGTATTAAGCTATATGTTAAATTTTTGGGCTTTTTTTAGTTTATTGTACGGTCACACTGGCATTGAGTGTCAATCAAAAGTCTCTCTCAGAAATCGTGCGGCACATTTTGGCAAATTATTTATTTTCTTTAATTTAACATTTTTACAATGCAAATGCATGTGCATTATTGAATACGATATACCACAGAGAGTTGAAAGATAACTGAAGAGAAAAACAAAATGCAATTGGGCTCCAAGTTATATGTATACAAAGGCGAATGGGGGCTGCCGTCCATTGATTTCGAATGTATGCGTGCTTTGGTAAGTTTAGTTGCATCATAAATAGACGACAACTCCTGCTATCAGGCCGTATTAGTCTCCGTATCAATTATCATTAATGAAAAAGTGTTGTCTCTTGGCGAAATACCCTAACAGTGTTTGCTACGCTTTACCCGCTGCCCAGTGGAGATTGAAACAAACGCGAATCCACTACGATCAGGAGGCGGGAAGCTGCCCTATCTACAGATTGGAAGTGACAAATTTATTGGCTACAAGGAGATAAAACGTGTGCTGGATCTCGAGGTGAGTGGCCAATGCAGAAAGCCGAAAACAAACAAAAAATAGACGGGTGAATAAACTCATCCATCGAGCTATTTATAATCTTTTGCGTTGGCTCAATTTCTGCATTGTTCCAATTGAAATTTAACTTGAAAATAATTTTCATCTGATCTTTCAGGGTTATCCGGTGGATTCGCATTTAAATACAAAACAAAAGAACCTCTCCACCACATACTCCAACTGGGTATTTACACAACTACATGCCTACCTTCATTACTTTCTATACGGAGAACCCAACAACTATGACACGACCACACGCGGTCTGTACGCCAAGCGCACGCCATTCCCATTCAACTTCTACTATCCATCAACGTACCAGCGCGAGGCATGTGATGTGGTCCAAGTAATGGGAGGGTTCGATATACATGATAAACTGGAGAAGCATGAAAGTGACTATGTAAGAAGATAAGCAGCACATACAGAAACTTATATAGCATTATAATAATAACTTTTTCCATCTTTGTAGCTGGTTGTGAATGCCAAAAAGTGCGTGAACCTGCTGTCACGTAAACTGGGACGCAAGGTATGGTTCTTTGGCGACATCTACAGTGAACTGGATGCCATAGTGTATAGTTATTTGGCCATTATTTACAAAATTACACTGCCCAATAATCCACTGCAAAACCACATAAAAGGCTGTCAAAATCTTGTAAACTTCATCAACCGCATCACCAAAGATATATTCCGCAACGAGTGCTATAGTTCTACCAAGGTGACAAAAGCTTCTACCCACACGGAAAACACATTGACGTCGTCCGAGCGCAAGTTTATGGAAACCGACCTCAATACAAAGATCATCGCAGGTGTTGGCGCAGTGCTAGCTATGGGTGCATTTGCAGCCTGGCGTGGTATTTACACGCAGGTAAGTTGAACAAATCTTCGCTAGGTATAACAGATCTTAACGTAATGTCATTAGAACTTTTGGTGGTATCCGTATTAATGAATTGCACATGCAAAAGAATTATAAAAAACAAACCAGAATTAAAATTATTTTCAAGTTAAAAATTTAAAGGTAACTTTAGCACTGTAGCAGCTATTAACAGTATCCTCATATATGTTTATCATTCCAGTTAACACGATCGTCGACAGAATACGATGGCATAGACTACGAAGACGATGAGCTGGACGAGGTATTGGAGTAGATGCGGAAAATTGTAAATTTTTAGATAATAGTAGTCTACGTATATTTATAACATTCAAAGAGAACGACAAAGTAGGCGTCTTTATTTTTGAGAGCACAAAAACAAATTCCTAAATTCAATTTACATAGGTACACGAATGAAATGTATATAATGCGTGAAGCTACTATATAAATTGATATTGCGCCTACTTGTCATTCAATTTTAAGCTTTTAATTTTATGTGAAATTGTTTGTTGAAAAAGAGGAAAGAGCGCCATCCAAAACTTAATAAACCGTGAAACTGACGCAGCACTACTGTTTTTGTAATTTCAGCAAGATATTCGTAAGAAAGACTTTACAAAACTCAAGTTTTATGATTTTCTTGCTTGACTATTATATTATTTATTAAAAAACTAAGCTTATCGTTATATTCTTCACAATGATTCGAAGTGGAGGACACGGAAGTCAAGCAGTGGGATGCCTCGTAGATTGTTAGATTGAATATAATATAATATAATAGTTATAGTATATGTGTAAGCCATAATGGAATTACTAAGTGGATATCGCGCTTCAGTGCTAATTCAAGTCTTGAGGGCATCCTGTAATTTTCGACGTGCCACGCCAACGCGATCTTCTTGCTTTCGAATATCATCCTCGGAGATAATAACCGCATGCATTAGGGGCTGCTCTGGATTCATGAATGCCATGGCATTTTTGGTAAGCTCAGCCTTTGTGGAGCTCTGGCCGTGCACGCCTGCGTTAAGCATATGCAGCGCTGTGGCCACCGATTGCAGCACAGTCTGTTCGTTAACATTGGGACCGACAGTTCTTATGGTCTTTGGCAGTGTGATGTCATCCAACTCCTCGCCGTTGTCGTGGCAAGCCCGCAAGCGTTCCAATCGTTTCTCCCAGAATAACTGCTTGGGTTTCTCCTGGCCACCGTGTTTGGCGTCGTGCTTCACCTTGTTGGGTTCATGATTACGCACGACCGTCACCGGCTGCTTAAATATGGAGGCGGTCTGTCGTATAGGCGGCACCAGTGAGACATCTGAGCGTAGATTGCGACTGCGGAGAACAAAATTCGATTCAGCAAACAATTGATTTACAATATTCTAATAACTGAATTAAATTACGAATTATGTTACGAAATTACGTATTATGTTGGCGTAGTACCAGAAGTAAAATAGGGTATTCTTTACTATTGCGCAGTGATCTCTCGGAGGTCTTTCAAAGTTTTCTTCTTAAATATTTGTTTTAGACTTGGTATGAAATCAAGACCCAAAGTAATGTCCGAGAGACAAATACACAATCTTATGTACATGTATGTACATTATTATATGTAGTTAATGATTTATCACATGCATCTTGAATTGTGTTTGGATTGTTATAAGATTAGAAATACTTGTTAGTCGATATGACGTAAAAACAGCAAACAAATAGGTATATTATGTTTTATGAATACGAGTGTATAGAAGAAAAATGAGAGTAAAACATGCAAACAACTATACAGAACAAACTGAATCTTGGCCAAATTTCTTTGCAGTTGTTGTCAATTTAGAACTTGAAAATATAGTTAGAAGTGGTTAAAAGAAGGTAGTCAAGGCAGGCAGGCATGCAAGAGAGCTCGGGGAGCCAAGGATGTTCGACTTGGCTCTACCTTAAATCAAATTGTTGTTGCTGCTGTTGTTGTTGTTGCTGTTGCCTCAGATTAGACGCTGCCGTTTGTGTTGCTGATAGTGATGCTGCTGCTGTAGGCGCTGGTACGGGAGTCACAACACACCCTCCAATGATGCTATTGTTGTTACTGTTCGTGTTTTGTAATTGCGCTCTACTATACTTTCGCTTCAGGGCATTGGCAGCATTACCCCCAGAGACGGGGCTGCTGATAATGGTGCCCGCTGCATTGCACCGATACAGCGATATGGACGGTGAGGGCATTTGGCGCTGGATTTGATTCATCTTGCCGGTTTGAAAATCAAAATTGCTTATATCAAACATCTCGGCGCTTAGTTGACGTACCAATTGCGGCTTGCTTTCAATTCGTTTGCCTGTGGGGCTGTACACATATCCAATTGTTGGATGGGGCAAGTATGGTGGGAGTAGGCGTGTTTGTGTGGATGTAGATGTGTATATGTGTGCGTTGGTGTGTGTGTGTTGTAGATGTAATAACAAAAGAGTAGTGAGAGTGATTAAAACAAATTCGTTATCGCACGTGCAGTCGCAGTTTGCGTGTGTGTGTGTGTGGTATAAGTGTGTAGACGTATTTTATAGTTTACATTAGTTTCCAGGCTCCACCTCCACCGTGTACCTGCTTTACCTAAAGATGAGCCGAGTAATTTGCTTGGTTACCTGTAGTAGAATACATCAACTCCTGAATTGTGGCCAGACTTTCTATGCACTTCCTCGCGCTGCCAACCTTTTGGTAATGCGTTGCAGTCGACGCGTTTACGTTCGATTGTTATGCTAGGATTCATTTGCTAATTGCTATATAATGTATTTTTGTTTATTTTCCTTTTACATTTGCAGCGGGCGTCTTTTTCGATACTTTTCACTTTGTGACTTTGTACTCACTTGCAAGTATGTGGACAAGTGAAGATTACACCAAAATATACTATCGATATATTTTGTTAATCGTCTAAGCAATAGGTTTAATTAAGCTTTTTTCTCAAAAGATGACTCTTTCAAACCTTTAATAAATTTAAATTCAAATTAAATAATTAATTTTCAATTGTTATAGTAAATATTTAATTAAAATCCTATTGTCATATATAAATTTGGATTATTTAATTTAATTTACTCGCTTTAAAATGATTTCCAGTTACAGTGCTGTAAAACACAGAAAGAGCACAAAAAATGCGAATGGGCGCGTAAAGAAGAAGCTGTAGTCGACGACGTAAGTAATTTTCGTGTGACTAAACTTTAATTCCACTTTTGTGGTAAAGATATAAAAGCCACACAAAGAAAAAATGTAATATATTTAAGTGTACGCAATGTTTATGAAGTGTTTCAAAAGTAAATTTAAATTTCGCAGGTCCCTAGTCGCAGACGTTTGACGTTTATATATTTCGGCAACAAGAACAAGTGGCAGCTGGAAACTTTTCAGGCCATACAAGAAAATTATAGAAAAGCTCAAAAATGTCTTCTTCAGCCATATTTGTGCTGGACGTGAAAGGCAAGGTGTTAATATCCCGGAATTATCGCGGAGACAACATTGACATGGCAGTGATCGATAAGTTCATGCCACTACTCATGGAACGCGAAGAGGAGGGACTCGTTACGCCCATTCTGCAGACATCAGAGACCACTTTCGCCTACATAAAGACGAACAATCTGTATATTGTGTCCACAACGCCGCGCAACAAGAATGTCAACATCGCGTTGGTCTTTGTGTTTCTGCACAAAATCGCACAGGTGTTTGTCGAGTACTTCAAAGAGCTGGAGGAGGAATCCATACGGGATAATTTCGTCATCATATACGAGTTGCTTGATGAACTAATAGACTTCGGCTATCCACAGACAACAGATTCGAAAATATTACAAGAATACATAACGCAGGAGGGTCACAAGCTTGAGCTGCAACCACGCATACCCGTTGCCGTTACCAATGCCGTCTCCTGGCGCTCCGAGGGCATTAAGTATCGAAAAAACGAAGTATTCCTTGATGTCATCGAGTCGGTCAATTTGCTGGCCAATGCCAATGGCAATGTCTTGCGCAGCGAAATCGTAGGAGCCATTAAAATGCGTGTTTATCTGTCGGGCATGCCGGAGCTACGTTTGGGCCTAAACGATAAAGTACTCTTTGAGAGCACTGGACGTGGTAAATCCAAATCTGTTGAGTTGGAAGATGTCAAGTTCCATCAGTGTGTGCGTCTATCGCGTTTCGAAAACGATCGTACTATCTCATTTATACCGCCCGACGGCGAGTTCGAGCTGATGTCATATCGCCTAAATACACATGTAAGTTGATGATTAAAGTTCAGGTAATGGTGAAATCCTTACTAATTGACTGCCTTCCTTATTGTTTTAGGTGAAGCCCCTGATCTGGATTGAATCAGTCATCGAACGACATGCACATTCTCGCGTGGAATATATGATCAAGGCAAAGTCTCAGTTCAAGCGCAGATCGACGGCCAATAATGTGGAAATAGTTATACCTGTGCCGGCAGACGCAGATTCGCCAAAGTTCAAGACAACAATCGGTAGCTGCAAGTATGCGCCAGAACAGAATGCCATCATCTGGACGATCAAATCGTTCCCAGGCGGGAAGGAGTATCTGATGCGTGCACATTTCGGCCTGCCCAGTGTGGAGAGCGAAGACAATACAGAGGGTAAGCCGCCAATACAGGTGCGCTTTGAGATACCCTATTTCACAACATCGGGCATACAAGTTCGCTATCTAAAGATCATTGAAAAGAGCGGATACCAGGCCCTGCCCTGGGTACGCTACATAACACAGAACGGCGACTATCAGCTGCGCACCAATTGAGCCACCTCCACATACACATAAACACATACACATTCCAGCCAAGCTTCAGCGAAAGTCCTTCTTGTTTCGTCTAGTATGATTTATGAGTATGTTAGCTAGC
This sequence comes from Zaprionus africanus, assembly GCA_018151435.1. NCBI lineage: Eukaryota > Metazoa > Arthropoda > Insecta > Diptera > Drosophilidae > Zaprionus > Zaprionus africanus. Next base: position 3,692,951 of record JAECXB010002309.1, on the reverse strand, counting down.
TTTCATCTTCACAGTGCGTGCCCGCCCGAATTATGTGCGTTAAGTCAAAAGTATATTAAAACATATTCCCGCAGATGAGTAGCTATTTCCTTTCGATGACAACTTGTTTGATATATTTCTATTCAATTCGTCTCAATAATATAACTATAGATAACATTTCTGAAGTCTCCAGAAATTGTTTTTATATGCTACATATTTTGTGATTGATCGGTCCGAGTTGAATTAGGAAGGTAAAGGCAAACTTCGGTTAGCTCGTCTGCGGGAATACCCCTAATATTATTAAATGTATTGTTTTCCTGTGTATTGTATTTGTATGTAAATCAAACTAATAAATTTTAACACTTTTCCAAAAACAAAGGGAATGACCCACACCAACACACCTGTAATTATAGGGAATTTTGCATAAGTTGCATTTTCTAATGTTTTCTACACATAAGTAAGCTATTTAACGTGGCTGCAAAAAGCCAAAAAAAAAGAAGAATTATTGTATATTACGGTTTTGCATGGCATGCCTCTGAATAAAATGTATTTAACCAGCGTAAATAGGTTGTCCTAAGTATTTAAAAACAATGGCAAAGGGTTGCGTTTTTGGGTTATACCCATGACACATAAAAGAAGATTGCTTAAGCTTAATAAATGCACTTTTGATTGAGTCTTTCCGGTTAAGTTTTTGTAGATATATCGATCATCCTGTTTCCTGATCCTGCTGGTTGGCTTACTGCTTGAAGCTCTTCAGCGGATAGAACTGCTTGTGGGCCTCAACATGCTGCTCCAGTTCGCGCTGTTGCTCCTGTAGGTGTTCGGGAATGTGATCATAGACTCCCTCGAACATCTCACGCCAATTGGGCTTTAGCTTCTTCTCCGATGCGGCAATCTGCTTGAGCACCTGCTTGCGCACGCCATTTACGAATTCCGTTTCCTGATGCTCGTTAAACCAGCCCTTGTGGACCATGTAGCTCTTCAGCTTCGCTATGGGATGCTCCAGGGTATTCCACACTTCGATTTCATCTGCCGAGCGATATGCAGTGCTGTCATCCGACGTGGAATGATGTCCCACGCGATATGCCAGCGCCTCGAAAACAATCGGTTTGTTCTCGCGCAACACATATTCACGAGCCTTCTTCATGGCATTGTAAACGGCAAAGACATCGGTGCCGTCGACACGAATCGTGGCAATGCCATAGCCCATTGGGCCACGGCCAGCAATACCATCACCTCGGTATTGCTCATTGGAGGGCGTGGAAATGGCGAAACCATTGTTGCGGCTAAAAATTAGATAATGTTGTGAGTAATGCGATCATAAATAGGGATGTATGTAAATACGCACCAAAACAGTATAACGGGGCACTCGAGTGTAGCAGCAAAGTTAAATGCCGCATGGGCATCACCCTCGGAAGCGGCACCTTCGCCAAAGTAACACACGACACAGGCATCGTTGTTGGGTTGACGTTTCAATGCATAGGCGGCACCTACAGCCTGTGGTATTTGCGTAGCTACCAAGATAAGATTGGGTTAAGCATTGCAATAGAATAACTTTCTCGAATGAGATCTTACACAATGGACTAGAGATGGTGACGAAGTTCAGCTCCTTGGAGCCATAGTGCACAGGCATCTGCTTGCCGCGTCCAAGATCATCAACATTGCCGTAGCACTGATCGATGAATTGATCGATGCGGAAGCCACGCCAGACCAACACGCCAGCCTCACGGTACTGGCCATAGATGATATCACGCATTTCCAATGCAGCCGCACTGCCGATGTGGGAAGCCTCCTCTCCAAAGTTGGTCATGTAGAAGGAAATGCGTCCCTGTCGCTGGGACTCGTACAGAATTTTGTCCATTGTCGAGAGCAGCAGCATGTTTTGGAACATTTTCTCCACAATCTCTTGGCTCAGGTTGGGATCTTCCTTCTCATTTTGTATATAACCATCGCGATCCAAAACTCGATAGATGGGTATAGGCGCATAATCCTCGGGCAAAGTCAGTTTTAAATCGTTCACAAAGGCAGCATCATGAAATCCAGGAAAGTTTGCACGATCATCCTTTTGATTTGAGCTATAGGTGCGCTGTGCCTTCGCTGCGCCCAGCTGAGCATGAGAACACGAAAACAACAACAAATTCATTGAGATAACACGCGATATCAGTAGAATTTGCAATTGAAATACAAACCAATTTAACATTCTGCCGTGCTGCGCCCGCAGCATTTAACAGTCTAACGGATTTTCGCAAGAATGACATATCAACAAGAGAATATGGGAAATATTTAAAACAAAACGGAACGGAAAGAAAATTTACTATTTACGACTGTTTTTGCTGCGGGTTCTACCGTTGCCGTGTGTACTTCAATCAGCTGAATTACGCAACAGGTTGTGCAGGGTACGCAGAACATAACCTTTTGCGAAAAAAATCAAAAAAATATGTTATTCCAAGAAAGCTAAATTTAATGAAATATAAGACAAGAAATAATATAAAGCAATTTTTAAAGAGTTTTTTAAACTATTAACTAATTATTTATTTTCTGGCAATTACTTAACAGCATACCAGCCTTTTAGTGTTGGTAAACATTGCAAACATGGCAGCTGAGCAAATCAATGAGGCGCAATTTTGGCAGGCAATTGCGATATTAATAAAAAACTACCACGCTTTGAATAAAAAGATATTTGAGGTTCTCATCACAGAAGTGCAAAAGGAGAAGAATGGAAAACTATGTGAGTCAAATGAGGAAGAACTGGAGCAACAGTTGCACACTGCCGATCCAGCCACGAGAACATGTGAAGGATTTAAGATCTACTTCAAGATGTTGACCAAGAAACTGGCGACAAATATTTTAGCAAGTGGAATCGTGGGTGAGATGATTTAAAGAGTATATTTCCGAGTGTTATTCTAAACCACATTTTCAGATTTTAACAACCAAACCTATAAGTGTCACTTTGTGGACGCAGCAGCATTTGACGACTTTGCCGTGTGCTTTAATGGAGGTGACATGAAAGTGGATGTACTAGCTCTACAACGGCTGGACACGGAGGCGGAATCAGAAAAGATTTCACGTTGGGCCGAGTTTGTTTTAAAACCAAAACTCTGCAGCTGGTCACAGTGTAAACGCATCGACGGTGCCCAAAAGTCGCTGAGTTTGCTGGACATCGAGAAGTACAATGATCTGTATAAGAAGCTTAAGGATAAGCATGCACCCACATTACTTCAATGTTGGCAGAAAGCAAATGAATCTACCGATCCATTAAAGTTCATTTACGAAGATTTGGCCATCGCTGCGTACCTTATCACTCTCTGGAGCTGCATTAAAACCGAACCAAAAGGATTTGCCGATCTCGGCTGTGGGAATGGATTGCTCGTGCATGTGCTAAATGCCGAAGGCTACAAGGGATATGGTTACGATGTGCGCAGGCGGAAACTTTGGTCTCTTTATCCGGAGAGCATTGGTGCTCGTTTGATTGAACAGACTGTGGATCCCAAGAGTTTTAGCATCGGATTCGATGACATTGACTGGTTAATAGGCAATCATTCGGATGAACTTTCACCCTGGTTGCCTGTCCTTGCAGCGCGACTGCAGACAAGCTTCTTTCTGCTGCCTTGCTGCCCGTTTGAACTTTCTGGTGCGAAGTTTCGTCGACGCAACACCAGCATAAGCGCGTATCAGGATTTCTTTGCCTACGCACGACAAATCTCAGATCAGTGTGGCTTTGAAACAAAGCAGGATCGTTTAAAGATACCAAGTACAAAGCGCTTGGCACTAATAGGGCTTAAACAGACATCACAAGCTGACAAAAACTTGGAATATTTCGTGCAGCAAGAGCTGCAAAAGTACCAGACTGGAGAGCCAAATGGGAGTGCGGTCAAGTTGCGGGAGAAAGCCGAAGTTGTTAGGAACTGCACCCAAGTAGAGAAAAGTATTCTGGATTCTCTAGTCTTGAAGATCTTTCACATGTTACTTGGAAATAAAACAACAGACGCTACTAGCAATGCCTCATGTACGCAGGGACATCCACTAACAATGCGTGAGATTGCACAAGGTCTTACCAAGGAGGAGCTTTGTGGCATCAAGTCTGAGTGTGGTGGCATCAAAACACTGATGAGAAATAAGCACGAAGTTTTCGAATTTTGTGGCAATGATCGCATTGGTCTTCGTATGCCCAAGCCAGTAGCACTGAGTATAAAATCTGGAAAGTTGCAGACTACCAAGAAGCGACCATGTTTCTTTAAGCTACACCATCCACAAGGTTGCCCGCTTGAGGATAGCGAGTGCTCATTTATACACTAATTTTCCATTAAGAAAGAGATAATAGGAAATAACTTGACTCTAATTTAAATATACTAAAGTGCATTGCATATAAAGCATATTTAAAGTTAACAATAAATCTGCAGAATTCCTGCAGAACTTTTATAATTTTAGCTTGTATTTCTTTCACTTCTAGTTCCTCTCATCGATAAACAACTTTTTATTCTGTTTAATTTGATATATTTCATGTCTACGTTTTAAATATTTTCCTGCATTATTCTCTAATTTGAATTGAAGTGTATTATTTCCATTTTTTATTGTTATTAATGTTTTTTATACCAATACGCATGAATCATTTTCGTCAAAGTTTGTATTTAACGGGAACTATCTGAGCTGTTACTTCGGCGACGACGACGAATTGGAGACCGGGAGCGACGACGTGGTGAACGACGTCCCCTTGGTGGAGAGTTGCGCCGTCCACCTCCACCGCCACCACGATTGTTGAAGCGGTTGAATTGCGGCGGGGAACGCCAACGTCCACCTTGTGGACGACGCATCTGTGGCGATGGGCGCCGCATCGGCGGTCGCTGTTTGGGCACTATGACAGGTGACACTGTTATCTCCTGGCCATCGATTTGACCTCCGTCCATATGCTTCATAGCCGATTCACAATCCTCGGATGTTGCGTACTCTACATAGGCCATACCGCGTCCAAAATTCGGATGGTAACGATCTGTCGGGAACTCGACATTCTTAACGGTGCCAAAGCTGCTGAAGATCTCCAGCACGTGATCCTTATTCACATTGCGGGTTAGTCGGCCAACGTGAATGCGCACCGGTTTCGGTGTAGGCGATCTTGAGCGGGTGCGACTACGGGAACGTGAACGTTCTCGACGCTTGGGTGGCGGTGTACGTTCAACTGTTCCGCGACCACGGCGACGAGGCGAACGCGAGCGACTAGCAGAGCGGGTACGTTCACGTTTTACGTTGTTTGCCTCGGCGCCACCACCGCCACCGGCCCGCTCAGGTGAGGTGCGACGAGCACGATCTCTGGAGCGGGTTCGGCTACGCTGTACACGGTCGCGATCTCTTTCCGTACGTTCACGTTCAGATTCCTTGCGAGCCTTACTGTTGGCGCGTGGTGATTTGGTTGCTCTGCGAGGCGAACGAGAACTTTCTTTGCCGGTGGCGGCGCCTCCTGCACCGCGACGCCGGTTTTTCTCACTGCGATCAGAATCACTCGACGATGAGGACGACGAACTGGATGAATCGCTTGAGCTGCTAGAGCTGGACCGAGAGTTTGAACCAGAACTGCTTCTCGACGATGAACTTCCTGATGAGCTGTGGTAAGTTAAACGTTTACAATACAATTTAGCAAGGGAAACGCCGGCGTCAGAACGAACCTTCTGCTAGAGTCACTGCTTGAAGAGGCCGACCCCCTCCGCTTACGTTCGCGTTCTCTGCGCGATGAATTCGATGCCGAAGTTTTTGCGTCCTTCTCTTTAACATCTTTCTCTTTATTTTCCTTTTCGCCCTCGGCGGTGGGAGACCGGGCACGCGCCCTAATGAAAAAAGATTTAGCTGATAGTAAACCAAATTAAAATACCATTTTTACTTACATTATGCTATCAGGCCTTGACTTAATATGTCTAACAACTATTAGTTATCAAATTATGTATAAAATTTGTCTCAAGAATTAATTTTTTTTAAAACACAAAATCCCAGCCGAATATTCAATGGCGTTCTTCCATCGATGGTTTAATGCCGACGATGTATCGAAAGGTTGCTGTTAGTAACCGATAATTTACAGAGCTGTATCGACATTTGCAAGATATTCGATTATTTTAAAATGCATCACTGTTGGGGAACATAACAGTGAGGCCGATAATTCGATATTAAAATACATACAGATATATACAGCGCTTTTGTCAGGTCGAGAGTCGCAGAGGTAAACTCCCATAAAAAAAATCAAATATATTTTAAAACAAGTGTAATTGCTATAAAAAGTAGATATTTCTTTGAGCTTTTGTACAACGCAAATTGTGCTCGTCAAAGTGAACGCATTTACGTAGTGGAATTATATAAAACGCAATTGTTTAATGCCAGTTTTTATCTGGATGGTGACGAAGTGGTTGTCATTGTGATTTCATATACATTAGTACGTATGCATGTATGTATGTGCACACAGACACACACACACACACGTACACATACTTTTGTGAACTTGTGTTGATTTGAAGTGAGCTATGACCAAAGGGGAGCGGTTCCAAGCCTCTGTGGGGCACTGAGTTTCGATTTTTTTTCTTTTATCCATATCTATGTATAGTTGCAACGCATTTACAATTGATACGACGCCTCTCCACACGTAAAGAGAGTGAGATATTGAGAGAAAGAGAGACATCTGGTGAGAGTCCAAGCAAATGGGGGAGCAAATAAACGGTCTTGTCTGAGCATTTTACCACACTACCTCTTTGTCCGTTGAAGCGAGCTCTCGTGCTGGTATTTTTCTCGCTCGCGGTTGGTGTATTAAATTTGTATTTATTTTACCCTGTTTCATTTTGCAATCGTACATATGTGCCTGTGTGACTGTGTGTGCGCGCGTCAGTGTGAATAATGTTAACATATATACTACGATATTTTGGAACGTAACGATGTGCATATAATAAAGAAAAATACATACAAAGTTAACAAGAGTCAGACAACATTTTTATAGTATACATATTCACGTATTCTCATAATCGAAGTGTGTATGTATGTATGTAAATATGTATGTGCGCGTACAAAGAGCAATCGTCGTCGTTGAAGTTCCGACTGCCATGACTACGCAATAGCAACAACAAGCAGCGACAAGAGACATTGAGACTCGAGACTGCGTTAGGTGGGTTTTGCTTTTCTCTTTCTCTTATGCTTATCGTCTCGTCGTTACTCTCGTTTAGCCATGGAGGGAGCTATGTTTGTATCCGTATGTCCGTTTGTTTGGTTTGCCTTATCTTTTGTGCGCTCTCCTCTCTCACACTCTCGCTCTCTCGTTCATTGTGTGTGGTTTTGAACTGTCCACAGTTTAAGGCACAGCGGTGTATGTAGTTATGTATACAGCATACATAAACACACAGTTATACATATAAACATATTTACATATTTTCTTTTGATAATTTATTGTTTTAATTTTGAGAGGGTGGCAAAGTGTGTTCAACTTTTTATGGGGCCCTGGCCCTCAGCCACACACACACAAACGCGAATTCTGTGCTCCCATGTAAATGTGATGCCTTTTATACATAAAACCTTACACATACATGCGTGTGTAGCCAGTATGTGTATGTGTAAATGAAAGTATTTTGATTGTTGGACGTTTTAACGATTCCTGCAAGCAAATTGAAGCTCAGATACAATCTTATAATTGTTTATTTTTTGCATACACACACACAACCACACGCACATGCATACATACATGCGTACAAACTATATCTATATCTTTAACTGCCCGCTTAACTTACATAGTATAGTAAAATATATATACATATTTTATTTTATATAACACTGGCAATTAAAAACACGCTTTTTATATACAAACACATAAATAAATGTATATGCGTCCAAACACTTTTATATCCATTACCTATTTACTAACATATCTAACTAAAAAAAAAAAAAACAAAATAAGTAATTAGTTTCAAAACTGAATGTAATTGCAAATGTTTCTTTTACTTTTATTTTCTTTGTTTTTAGCATACATACAAATATTTTATTGCTGGTTTTGGTGGTAAATTTGCATTTGTTAATGGCCGCGGCCAGACGAGCCCGCTTTTTAACTCAAAAAAAAAAAAAAACTACAAAAACAAACATGTCACAATGAAAACCGACCATCAAGTGTTTTTCTATTGACTATCCCACATGTAAAATAATTATATAAACAACAATAAAACAACCAAAAGTACTGAAACTTAACCGAAATGTATACTAAGTACGATATACCATATAAGACTGCCATTGCCACGCGTGTATCTGTATCTGTATCTGTATCTCACTGACCAACTACTGCAAGCGCAAACTACAAACTGCAACTGCAACAAAAAAATTGCACCCACCTCAACCTCAAGCTCATGTTAAGAGCGCTATCACTCGCTCTCGCCTCCATCTGCCAACTTATATATCTATATAGTATTATTATCCTCGTACCGCCAACTACCAACTATTACTACCACCAACAACAACAGCAACTACAACAAGAACCATCAACATTCTGCAACTCGGCAACAGTCTCGGCTTTAGTTTGTAAGCTTGTTTCTTTGTAAATTTGTTAAACTACTATATGAACTATCTTTAATATGTACTATTTCAATATGTAAGCTTTGTGCGACATGATAGACGAATTGCGAGAACAAGTTATATATAGTCATTACTCTTCGTCTATTATTCAGCATTCTCTATTCTCACTTGTACCTTTTTGTATTTGTTCTACGTTATTTGGTTCCAATGCTCTAACCCCATACCATCCAACAACTACAACAACAAAATCTATAGCACACTCATTGTTTGTTTTGCACATGTATATAAATTTAACAGTACAACTTTGATATGATATAGGGTTATTGAGTATATCCCTTAGAATAAAAACAATGAAGCTTGGAAGAATAAGAGAGCAGGGACTAATCGATTGACTGAAGAATACTAAAAATTTATAATGATTGAGTGGATGATTGCGTTTAGTTATAATATAATAACTAAGTTATAAATATTATGTAGACATAGAGAATAGAATTTATTGTGATATGAAAACTGTGATAACTGAAATAAGATTTCTAATAGCACTATATCAAAGTTGGGCTGTCGCGTATGTGTGCAATAACATATTTATATACGATATGTTCGTACATGTACGATAGTGTTTCTCTCTCAATTTGAACTCTTGGTAGTACTAACTTTCTCATAAACTGATAAGAGTACTCTTGTAATCGACTTCCTACCCCGAAGAGAACATTTACTAATAATGTGTTTTGTTTATTATTATACTATTATCATGTTGACACACATACAAACACATACACGAGCATATACAAACACACACACACACATAAATATACTCTGCATATAAATATAACTATTAGCTATATATGGCCTTTGTATGAAATGATTTTCCACATATTATATATCTTTAAACAATTCAGGCATATTGTGTACTCTTTTTATATAGTTCTCATAGACTAACCACGCACGTATCTCATTCAGTTCCATTTATTATTGACAATCTATTAAAGCTACACTGTTAAAACAAAACTGAAATTGTTGCTGTTTTATTTATTACGAGAATATATATGAATGTTCATATATAAATACACACATTCTATTTACATTTTTACTACACACACACACAAACACACATACATACACATCTATATTTCCCCATAAGTAAGTACATGTGTATCTGCCTCCTACCCCTTAGAGAGCCCATAAATGTTTCATTCTGTTTTGGTTTTTAAAATATTTATTTTTATTTGTTATTGTTTTTTTAATTTTGAGCATGATGGCTTGTTGGTTGTTTGCTTTCTGTTGTGGAACGCGGGCGCGGCTTTAAAGTACGAGTAACTTAACCTGGTTAAAACCCGCAACTTTTAAATGCAAACGTTTCCATTTCTCCCTCTTGTACAACTTTTGCAGCTATAAATGAGCAGAACAAAACAATTTCGAGTAACATCGTAAGATCATCGCATATATAGACAAGCAGCAAGTAAGTCGCTCTGTGTCTGAGAGGGAAAGAGAGAGAGCAACAGCCGCAATATGCTGAATTCCAATGCCAATCATTCTGGCAACAATCGGCGGCCGTTTTCACGTAATTCCTCATCGGCTCGTTCGCATCGCGGACGCATGCTCTACTCGCCGCATCCTCACACGCAGCACGGACAGCAGCAGCAGCAGCAACAACAACAACAACTGCAGCAGCGAAGCAACAACAGCAACAATGTCCTCATCCCAGGTCATAGTCCCTGGTGCAATGTCAATCTTAATCGCCACAGTAATGACAATAGCGGCAGCGGCAACAGCAACAGCAACAATAGCAACAACAACAACAACAATGCCAATAACAAAGATGCAATCGATGGCAGAAATTCAAATTGGTAAGAGCTGAGCTGCCTATGGTAACGAAAATGAAAAAAACCAAAATATATTGAATATTACGTTAGCTATAAGTGACATAAAAGCGAATTTGAAGTACCCTAACCAACGTTACCTTGAGCATCCCACCTCCCCCCGTATCCTGCCGTTATCCCACACCGAACTATGCCTCGATCTGCCATTTAAAAATTAAATAACAACAACATCCTTTGTAACTCGTTCCAATGCTCCCCACGACAATTCTAGAACAGTTTTCTCAACTTTCTATCTCTATCTGCCTCTATATCTATATCTCAACTATCTACTTCGTAACTACACCTCAAACGAATGAAAATCGCTTTTAGGTTAAAGGGAGAATTTTGTAATTAATCGCGCCTAATCCAAATCGAACTATAAATCAATTGTATCGCAGCCAAGAATTTTACTTGGCCCTGTTAACCGTTGAATTTTCGAAGCACTAAAAAACTTGCATCACCATCAAAGCAGTTGCAGCCTGCAGCTGATAAGCACTTGATCGACAGAGAGAAAGAGGGATAGAGTAAGCCTAATGACCCTATTTCTTCTCTCTCTCTCTCTCTCTCTCTCTCACACACACACACATGTTTCTTACTCCATTTTGTATGTGTGGCTATCTCACTCTTGCGACAGTGATTGTTGCAGCTGCTTTGATGTTTACTTTTTGAATTCGTCGTTTCTTCATTTGTAATTTTCGTTCTCTTTCATACTGTACATTATTTTTGTGTTTGTTCTTGTCGATTGGCACATACATACTATGTATACATCTAACTACTAATTATCGTTGTATCTATTATCTTTGCATTTATACATTATGTTATCGAAACAAAAAAAAAACAAACCAAAAACCCAAAAAATAATAATTAAAATACACACAAAAGTTTCGTTTTGCCTCCAACAATAAATTCTTAAATGTATCGTATGTACATTTTCTAAAACGCTTCAATTACAATTACATTGTATGTATACTACATATAAGGCGATATTCCGTAGTAGATATTTACATCTAACAGAAATCCGAAAACTCTTAATTTACAACCATAATAACTTAAAAGTTCCAAATACAATACCAATTCTTAACCAAAGAAATGCATGAAGAGCACTTGAAAATGGCGATCAAACTTTATATATACGTAGCAAATGTCCTAAGTTCTTGTAGTTGTTACTTTCATTCATGTCCAAAAGCTTCTTAATTTACGTACTTACTAAAAATACATACATACTCGTACATATGTATATGCCTCGCGCTAAACGGACTCTCTAACTTACCCAAAGCATGCCCATCATCAATCCACAATTACCAGACTGAGGCTTCAGCCGACGCCAAGGCCTACCTTAACTGGTCGAGGGAATTATCTCGGCTAGCCATTATCTCCGATTTGTGTACCTGTACTAGTAGTTGGTAAAATTCTCGTACTCTATTCGATTTGCAATTGCATATGACCTTTTTGCTTAATTTCAAATATAGTTGCTACGTGTGTTTGTAACTCTTTTGTATACGTTTTTACCAATTTTGCTTATGAAGAATATAGCCACAAACTGGACAATCCTAGCTCAAACAACTTTTCGATTCTTTATTTGGAGAAATCTATATATTTTTTATAGAGGCTGTTCAAATAGATAACACTATTTATCACTATAGCTTAAATCTTTATAAAATGAAAGGTATTTTTTGAAAACTCTAGATTTTACGAAGTTGAAGAGGATATTCAGGTCTACTATTCGTTCGCTCTCAAAGTAATAAAAAAGATTCATTAACTTTACTTTAATCGGCCCCAGGTGCTTTTCATGCATAACTAAAGAATCGAGCGATCTCACGTATTTTTTGAGATTTATGCCGGTACTAACCAAACCACACTCAGACGAGTTGTAACCTCGGATCTGTTCCCCGTGTGCGTACAGGAAATCAATTGTATTTTATTATTTATTCATCTCAATCTTAATTTAAACTACCAATTTACTTATTTCTTTGCGCAGTTTTGCTTCATGTTTGTGCTAACAGAAAAAAAACCATGAAAAACAAAACAAAAAACCAAACAAAATCAAATAATGCGATGTTAAACCATGTGATAATAATGCAACCGTCAAAGTGCAAGCCAAGTATAAAGTTTAGTTACAAAATTTCCTCTTTATCCAAACCGTACAGTAAATACTTAGTTGTAATTTTTTCGATTCAACATTTTATGAATGATAATGCATTTTAGTTGAGTTTATTGATTGTTGATTGGATTGAAAAACACATAAGTACCTAGATAGATTGGTGTAATTGTATTTTTCGCTTAACTGCATTTTTGGTGCCGGAATTCTTAAGTAATCCCATAATTAAGATGACATCAAAAGTCATGACTAAATTAATAGACCAGATAGCAAAGAGAACTGCTGACCAATGCTATAATGATCAAGAAACTCAGCTTAATGTTTTACTTATTTATTTGCATTATGCACACTGCGGCTTAGAATGTTTAATGAACAGTTTTAATGTACGTGCCTAGAAGATCCAAAAAAGAAAAACCAAAAACAAAACAAAAAACCGTTAAAAGAAAAGCTTCTAATATGAATTCAATTCTCTCTATCTCTATCTATATACATAATACTAGTAAATGCGTTTGTATTATTTTTCTCAATATATCTCTTTTGTTTTCTCTTTAACAAGTTTATAAATATTACGATATACATACCTACTTAATAATGTTCAATATTTGTACTTGTGTGTCTGTGTGTGTGTGTTTGTGTGTCTGTATGAGTCCGAGTAACGGCAACTCAAGCGAGTTTCAGCAGCAAACATTGTTTTTGAACTTTGTCACACTCTGTTTAACTACTTTTCTACTTAGCGTATGATTTACTATATTCTATTTGATTTTCGACACAACTGTACAACGTTAAAGTATTTTGCCGCTTCGTCACGCCCACCAACCGCTGTGCGTGTGTGCGTGTGTATATATAAATCATGTGTATGTGTTTGTTAGTACTATAAACAAGTTGTAAACCCCAGCTGGATCATTCGATCTGTCACCCCGAAAATAATGTCTAAGCTTTGCATTCGCATGCTGTTGTGCTTACGTTACGTACGTTAACGTTGCGTTTGCATTCGCGTTACGTTACGTTAACAACTACGTTGTGCGGGGCGCCGCAAAGCTGATTCTTCAGAGCGCGCAGCACCCACATGCTCTCCCAAGGTATTGCCAAGCTTTTGAAGTACATGTACTTGAGTAACGGTTTACGTATTCGATTTTGCGTTCTCTTTTGTATATTTTTGAGCATGTACAGCACTCTCTCTCTCTCTCTCCTATTAAACTCTACTACAAATAAGTACAAATATCTCAATATCTCTCATGTTTAGCTAGTGAAAGCGTTACGTTGAAAAGTGTCCATAAAACTGTGATACTCTCTCGCATTTGTTGTTGAACTCTTTTTTGTTTGTAAGCGTAGTGTGCATTAAAGCGAAAGCCAAACAAATAAATAAATAAAATAGCAAACTAACAACAATTTCTATTTAAAATGCATAAGTACAACAAAAACAATGAGAAGAAAACAAAAAAGAAAGAAAAGAACATAATGTGCAAAATTAGTACGTATTTGTTTCTACTAAATGCATATTGTATATGTGTGTATATGTAGTAAAATAGTCCGTTACAGATCAAAAACAACAATATATAATATAATAAAAACAATAATAGCAAGAGAAACGTTCACTACATATACACGCATTGCCATTATATTATATACTATATGTGTGTGTATATATTGATATTACATAATTATATATATATATATCTATATTAAACTAATAATCTAATTATTGCATTTTGCCATTTACATATATATTATTTTTATCTTTTTCGTTTTTCTTTCTTCTTCATATACAAAAAAAAAAAAACCGAAAAACTGCAAAATAAAAAAACTATATAAATAACGTATATGTGTGGCTACCACTCTGCATATGTACACTACTACTACTACTACCTACTACCTGTACATGTATATGCATACAAAATAACTATATATGGGTTGTGTTTATACTACCACCACACTGCTACTGCATTGATTTGATTGAACAATTTTCAAATGTATCTCGTAAACCGAATATATATTATATTATTATATATGTATTACATATTATCTCTAAAACCAAAAAACGCAAATGCAAACCTTAATCGAAAATCCAGCGATGTACAAACAAGTAATTCTAGCGGAACTTGTATTTATAACAATAGCAAAACGCATCATCTCAACAACCTTAACCTTAGTCACAGTCACAGTCAAAGTCATAGTCACAGTCACGGCCAGAGTCACGGTCACCACAATACGTCCCACAATCATTATCCACAAACGCATTCCCACTCACAGTGTAACAGTAACAGTATTGGTAGCAATAACAGTAACATTAACCTTAACAGTAACGTTAACAGCAGCTATCATCAACATCCCACCACGAACACAGCACAACAACATCAACCCAACACAAACCAAAACCAACAGAGTTGCACGGACAACACAAGTCACAATTTAAACAGTATTCGAGGTGAAATTCACAATAATGCCAATGTGCATTGTCAGCAGCCAAATCTGAATTCGCATACGAATTCCAGCAGCAGCTTTCCCAGCTATTACGATATTTGCCACACAACGTCGTCGTCGACACCCGTCGCCGCAAACTTTGGTCCTGCCATGTCTGTGTCCGTTGTTAGACTGAATCCAGCACGCTTGTGTTTGACTGTTGCCACGCCCACGCCATCACCGCCTTCCTATGCACAGCGACGTACGCCGCTTGTACTCTCCTTTCCCGCCCATCCTTTGCAAAGCAACAGCAACCAGAGCAACCTACATCATTTCAGCCAGAACCTAAGCTTCAATCACAATCATCAGTATCAGAGCACGAACCATAACCATCCGCCATATCATAATCACCAACCTCAACCACCATCACAACCACAACAACAAAACCTCAACCAACACCAACAACAGCAACTACAACAACAACAACAACAACAACCGACTAATCGCCAATCCCTCCCGCTAACACGTACGAATTCAAATTCAACAACTGCAACAACTTTAAATTCAACCAATACAACAACAAATAGTAACCCTACTGATGTTGTGAATGTAAATTCTTGTACCGATATAATTCCTCATGGGTCGTCTGCGCCTCAACAACAACATCAACAACAACAACACCAACCACCACAACAACAAATGTGTTCACATCGACAACAACATCGACGATCTCAAACCACGAACCAACAACAACAACAATTGTCGCCGCCGCTTCTTATGATAAACCTCAATCAACTGACTGAATCCCATATTAACAATAGCCATAACCAAGGCCCTTCTGGCCAGCAGCAGGGACCCGGTCATGGACACCACAACAACAATCAGCGTAGCTACAACAACAACAACCGCAGTAGCAACAACAACAACAACAATAATAGCAGCAACAACAGCAGCAGCAACTTGAATGGTAACGGAAACGGAATTGGAAACGGTAACCCCAATGGCAATGCTCCTGATTATATGAGTTACCGTCGAGCCTGTCCGGCTTTGTCGCGTGACTATCAACAACATCATAACAACAACAACAACAACAACAACAATGTTAACAATAATAACTCGAGCAACAGCCACAACAACAATCGTCGTCACAACAACAGCTACGAAAGGAATTCGAATAATAATGTGAGTGACAATCCAGATAATCTTTCTGTTATTGTTATTGTTATAATATTTACGAGTATACAATTTCCTTAAGTGTTTATTTGGCATTCGTACTTATTGCCGGAATATATTGTATATGCTATATTATTCTATCTATCTATGTATATAGATCCCTTAAGCCTCATTTCTTAGTCACAAGACGTTGTAATTTTGATTTCTTGCAGCACTTTGGCAATGGCAGCTCGGATCAGAGTCTTGATCATAGATCCGAAGGTGGCTATAACTTTATGCGCAACGGGGGCGGCTATGGACGCAACGGATCCCATTATCACAATATGGGAAATGGATACGGCAACAACAATAACAACAATGGTGCATCCACATCATCGTCGGGTCCAGGTTTAATGGGTGATATGCCCTCTGGCTCTGGGCTATCGGGCTCAACGTTGTCTTTGACCATTGGACCCGGCCCGCATGGCCTCAACTCGGATAGTCCATCGCGAAAGCGGCGTCGCATTTCAGGACGCCCAAGCCAATCCCCGCCAGCTATATGGGAGCCGAGACGTTCGCAGCGCGTCATGGTAAGTGCATGGCTGAAATCCTTAAAAAATTCAATAGTTCATATGGAAAATGATTTACAGATGCAACAGGGAAGTCCGCCGTTGCGCAGGCCGCGACTACGCGATGTGGCTACGTCCACACAACAGCAACACCATCAATATGCACCACAACAACATCACGCGCAGCAGCAACAGCAGCAGCAGCCCCCTCCGCCGCCCAACTACCATGCGATGCATCATCATCAGTCGCAGCCGCACTATGCGCCGCAGCAACAACAAGCGCCACATCCCCATTCCCACCCGCATCGCTCACCATGGGATCTGGCCAGCAATGGCTCGGCTATGGGCAATCCCAACGGTGGTGGCCCATCGTCCAGCAGCACAGTCGGAACCATACTGCAACAGGTGCAGGCACCGCCGCAGGGCCCGACCGTTGCCGCTGGGGCACCTCCACCGCCACCCACCTCGCTAATGGTTGATCTAAATCTCAACCAAGTGCCCGTTAGCCTGGCCTTGCGTCACGAACCCATATGGGCCTCCTTCTGCACGTATCCGTTGCCTGCGCAGACGCGTCTTGCTCCCTGCCATCTTCACGGCATCTACACGCAGCCCTTCTCGGCAGCTCCGGCTGGCTTAGCCGCCGCACCACTGCAAGTGGCCCAGGTGCCAACGCCCACGCAAGTGGCGGCCGCTGCAGCTGCCGCTCAGGCCATGATTCAGCAGGCAACAATCACGGCGCAGCAGCAGCAACGAGATGTGGCTGCCATTGCTGTGGCTAATCTGACGCTGGAACCTCCTAGTGCACATCACTTGGATAGCCATCAGGCAGCCGCAGCGGCGGCGGCGGCAGCAGCAGCAGCAGCTGCTGCAGCCTCAGCACCTGTGAGCGCACAGGCGCCACATGCTCATCCGCATCCACATCCGCATCAGTTGCCGCCGAGTCACATTCACATTGCCTCGATGAGTGCCGCCGCAGCGGCGGCTACACAGCATCTACATTCCACGGCTGCAGCCGCGGCAGCAGCTGCTCATGTGACGCAGATGTCGGCTGCACCGCAGCAGATAATCATATCGTCGGAAAGACGCACATTCCCGCAGCACAGACGCATCCCGCGCTTCTGGACACCAAATCATGGACCCCACCGTCATGTGCTGCCTCCACAATCGCTGGCCGCTCACCAGGCCCCAGTGCAGATCCAAACCACCGCTGGCATCATCAATCCGGGCTTCTTGCTCAATTTCCTGTAAGTCAATCAGGGGATTCAATTCATCAATATGCACTCTTATCAATCGTCATCTCGGAATCTTTCCTTGCAGCGCCATGTTCCCGCTATCGCCCTACAATCAACATGATCTGACCTCGGCGGACACCAATGAGACAGAGAACTATGAGGCGCTCCTCAGTCTGGCCGAACGTCTGGGTGAGGCCAAGCCACGCGGTCTGACCCGCAACGAAATTGATCAGCTGCCCAACTACAAGTACAATCCGGATGCCCATAATGGTGAGTGTGTGATCTGTATGATGACCCTGGAGTAGTCATTAAATGTATCTTCCTTTTCTGCAGGTGATCAATCGTCCTGCGTGGTCTGCATGTGCGACTTCGAGCTGCGCCAGTTACTCCGTGTGTTGCCCTGCTCCCATGAATTTCACGCCAAGTGTGTGGACAAATGGCTTCGCGTAAGTCGGGATTAGTTGTTGAACAAATCTTCTGATTATTTATGCATATTATACAATTTTACCATCTCATTTCAGTCGAATCGCACTTGCCCCATTTGCCGTGGCAACGCCTCCGATTACTTCGACAGCGCCGACCATCAGCAGCAGCAACAGCAGCAGGCGCAAGCAGCACAGGCTCAAGGACAAGTGCCGGCACAGGGAGTTGCCAACCCAGCAGGAACCAGCGGCACTGCCAGCAGCAATAATCAGTCATCGGTGGCGGCCACAGTGGCTGTTGCCAGTCCTCCTACCCCACAGCAGAGCCAAGCCGCTTAGGCCGATTATTGTAATAACAGAAGGAACCACACGCTTATTCACCACGTCGTCCAGAAGCAGTGCAGAACGAAGCACACACACACACACACACACACGCACACACATTTAAACCACCACACATGCAAACACAGAAACACACACTTTGCCTAAATGGATTATTAACATAATTGATATAACGCGCAACGAATCCAACTGCCAAATTGCTTCCCTTTTAGCCAGGCCACTTCAATAGCTTGTTGTAGAAATTACTTAGGCGGTAGTTGTATGTAAGTAACGGTAACGGTGTAAACAGTATCAGTAATATGTAAACGTAACAGTAACGATTAACTTCTAATCATAATTCAAATACATGCATACCACCAATATTTCACGCATAAGTACAATATGCATAATTATCGATGCTATCGATAGTCCTGTTAAATGTGCTAGAGAATGTAACGAGCAAATGTGTTTCAAACGATATCCATTCGCTGTCCTGATGCAGTCCTGTGCAGAAGAGTCGATAATGAGGTGGATCGTTTCATTAACACACTTTGAACTCTCAACTGCCGCCTGTGCTTATACATAGTTTCTTTGCATTACGTATAACAAGCGTATAACAATACGAGTGCGTACTATATACATACATACATATACATAAAAATATATGTACGAACATACCCATCAGTGTGCTGCAATTATGAGTAGTATAAAATTACTACTACTAACTGCAGAGCATTGATTCCTTTTACTAAATGATGTATTTTAAAATGTTGCTGTCCACACTCATACAAAACATACTTACATATGTGCATAAATTAACGCTATATACATATACTATGTGCAAAAGAACGGATGGAAGAACACAAACATAATGGAAATATATTTTTACTTGTTTATGCTTTACGTTTTCTTTTTTATACATACATTTGCATTTCATTTAGTTTTATACTTACAAAATATATATGTATATTATACGAACTGAACCCACTGAAGAAGTTCTTCTTCTTTTTGCACTAAGCAAACGAAAAAAAAAAAAAAGAAATGGGAAAAAACAAACCCCAAATTAAGAGGTTCTTAAACAATGGTTACTGAACTCTTTCTATTTTTTGCGTTTCCACTGTTTAAACAACACTTTTTCGATTAGACTACATAACTTTATACAATATACATATAGAGAAAGCAACTAACTTTGAAACATATAAGCAATCTTTGAAATCGACTAATACCACAATACAAAAATGGGAATCGTATAGGAATCGTTTAACGCAAAACAAAATAACTATATACATACATACATACGCATACTACACGAGCAAATTGAGCGGTAACACAGACAACAAACAAACATATATAATAGAATATGAATTTAGCATACATCTTAAATACATAACATACATACAAACATACAAACATACATATATCGGTGGGCTTATTTAACTGTATTGTCGTAGACGTTCGCGTAATTATGCAAATGCTAACAATGTTGTGTAAATTCGTAGTGTCGTGTCGTTTTATTACATACGTACATACTTGTATATCTATTTTTGGATCCCGGATGCGGACACAAGGCGCGTCTCTTGAATATACGCGGGGAAGGGTCTCTCGTTAGTTCCAGTTCCGTAGTTTTGCAATTCTCAAAATCAGTGTGCAAAAGTGTTTATTATGCTCCTCGTTATATGATATAGACACATACACACAGACAAAGATACACACATACATACTATACGTATAAACATACATACTTAAACCTAAAACCTCCTTGAATTTGAATCAATGTGACTTGTCTATTAAAAGTAGCACGCTGGCCGAGCATCAGATGCATATGCATACATACATACTATACATATGCAGTTATATACCTATATACATATACACACACTTACACAACCACAAACATATATCTACCTATATAGAGTTTTCTTCTATCGCATTATATGGTGTATCTTAATTATGTATGTATGGTATATGCATACGTACAAGTACGATATTTACATGCACTAAAAACCTAGACTTTAAATCCATACGTTTTTAACAATATACATGTGCTATTACTAAGCGGCACGCAAATTACGTAGTCTTTATATAAACAGTAACAATAACAATGACGATGATGATAACGATGGATATATACATACATATATATATATGATTACAAACTTTAACATTACAATACAGAATACCAAGTAAATTGAAATGATTCCTGCCCTCCATTCGTATCAAACCATTGAAACTAACTCAAAACGTTTTTTATAGCATATATATATGGCATTGGTTTTTTTGTGAAAATGCGTATATACATAAATATACTACCAATATATAGAGATCATGAATACATATATTGAATACATAGTGGTAGCCTTTTCCGACAGTTCATAATAACTATAAATCGAGCGTAGATGGTGAGTTGCTTATAGCAAGAGTTTTTCACTTCCTATATGCTGCTATAACTCTAAAATAACTAACTAACTTTAAATCTACGCAACTTAACTACGGTTTTAAAGTTTCCGGTACCCACCCAAGTTTAAAAGTTGGCGCATTGCAATTGGGGTCCGTTCTAGCGACGCTAACTTTATCGACTTTACAAATAATGCCACAACAACAGCAATACAACAACAGCAGCAACAACAATATTAAGAACAACAACGACGAGCACATTCAGATTGCCCCAAACAACAATAAAGATTTCAATCCTTAACAATTAAATGCAATGCATAATGTGAAAACAACAACAATTCTTGATACCTAGTATATAACAATACATATATACATATATGTATGTAAAATGTGTGTGTATTTATTTTTAATCTACATAAATATAAATGGTATTTCCAAAAGACCATTATAAAGGTGTTGTGCTTTTCTAGAATTTTATTAGTAGAAGAAAATGTTTATTTTTTTGTCACAATAAATACAAAAACGTTATAAAGAACAAAAAAACTAAAAAAAAAAATGAAAGCAAATATATATATACATATATACATACATGGATATGAATTGAATACCTTTTATACGTGCACTGACATACTTACCTACGAGTATATAAATATATACATATATATTTACAAATAAAATCTCAATCAACCGAACTAAGAAAACAGCTTAGATAAACATTTTTCAGATTATTTCCCTATTCAAATCCTTCAGTTCCCCTTCTTCTTCGTCTTCTTTGGTTTATTGCCACCTTTTTCTGAAACTTTCAATAAGAACTAACTTTAAATCGTTTTTAATTTCAAATACTTGAAAAGTCAAAAGCTTATCATAAAAAATATAAAAAAAATTAATAAAAAAAAAATAATATAAAGTTTTGCTGTGATTCGTGATGTAGATGTACGTTATATATATTTAATTATATAAAATGCAATAACAATTTCAAGCATATAAAAGCATAATTATTCAAAATTATTACAAGAGCCGACTTAAACAAAACAAAATAAATGAAAACACAATGAAACAACTTTTTAATGCATGACAATTTTTCCAACAATATGTACGTCATACTCAAACATCACTTGTCTAGAATCGTCTAGAATTATGCAATTTTAAATGTGACTATTATTTTACATTTTTGTAGACAAGAACCGAGACACACTCTTATAGTAATTGTAAAAATCAGTTAACCATAGTATTAAAAACCTTTTTCAATGGCATTGTAATGGTGAGTGGGCGTTTTTAATGTTAATTGCAATAATTTCTGTTTTCGTTTTTGTATTAACTCGCAAAAATTTCAATAAAATTTGATGAACGTAACAAATCGTAAATATACGATTTATCTATTCTTGTACAATTTAGAAAACAATTTAAAATGGTTTGCTTAGTGAGCTGGGTAGGTTTTTACATTCTTTCGGTTACAAAGGTATTCAAACTTTCTACATTAAAATCTGCGCGCCGAATACTGTCGATACATTGCTGTATTACCGATGTCATTCCTGATATTTATCGATAGCCAGTCAGCTGTTCTGTTATAAAAAAAGTTAACATTTTATTTTTGATTAACAGCGATGAAATATTCAGATCGATTAACTTATATCGCTTGTCTTTGCAATCGAAAACAGCTGACGTTTACAGTTCGTTAACAGCGTCGGCGGCGTGTGGAGTGCAAGGCGGATGGATTATATTATTTTAATTAGAAACAGGGGCACATAAATATTAAAAAAGAAAATGCATTTGTGCAAGCGAAAAGCAAAGCGAAAATATGGCCTGTAAATTATATCATAAATGTGAAAGTATTGCCCACGAGTCTCTGGCAAAAGCAAAGTGAAAAAGGAGTGCGAGTAGGAGAAAAAAATCAATTGAAAAAGGAAAATTGCATTTCGCTGCTGCCAGCCTCGAAACGGAAAATAAGTGTAGTTGTAGTTGTGGAAATAGTGGAAAATATTAAGTTGTTGTTCGTGTTTCTGCGCGAGTTTGTGGGGTGCATGTGGAAGCAGTAAAAGAAGAAGCAGCAGCTGCAGAAATAGCAAAAGGAGACAGCGACGACAGCCGACAACCAGAGCGGCCAGAGTAATAAAGCGTAGAAAAAATGAGTTCAAGTTGTGAAAGGTGTGTGCCGTTACACTGTGCTAGCAATGAAAACTGAAAACAATAACAACAACAACAAGCAAAGCAAATTTCGAAATGTATATACAATCTGTTCAAGAAAGACAACAACAGCAACAACAAGGCGCTTTGTAATTTGTTTTGCTTAATAAATTGCCTTAAAACAAAGCATACAACTGTATGTCTGTATGTGCTCTCATGCATGCGTGTGCGTGCGAGTGTAGGAGAAGTGCGAAAATTTATACGCAATGCAACTAAATAGAGAGTAGAGCAAGAGCCCCTCCCCTTTAAGGCGAGCCCAGCAAAGGCGACGCCAGTAGCAGCTGTCTGTATATGTATGAGTGCGTTGCGTTCACCGTGTGTATGCGTGTGTTTTTGTGCGTGTGGGTTGCATTGGTCCTGCCCCTGTTTATGTTGTATTTTTTACTGAGCTTAATTAAATTCTACTTTGCTGGCAAATTTATGCATTTTTGGTACTTTACCAACAGTGGCTGCAAAATCGATTTTCTTGCAAGGCGCGGCAACAAGCGTCGTTTTGTTTGGGCCCCCGCGGCCGTCCGTATACGAAGAGAGAGAGCGAACGACCGTTTAGGAGAGAGAGAGAGTGCGAGCCAGCCGCCCGTTCTCTATAATTGTGTGTGTGAGTGGTGTGCGTATAAATGTGTGCGTGTGTGTGTAAGGACAGCGCGGCGTTCTGAACTGCAACATCGAATAAGGAAAAACCGGAAAATGTTTGACAAAATATATTTGAATGTATGCGTGCTTGGAAATCAGTATGAGTGTGTGTCTGTGTGTGGGTGTGTGGAGAAAAGCCGAAAACAAGGAACTCATGGGGAAAACCAGCAACGCACACACATACACACGCACACGTAAAGCTAAAAAAGGGCGACTCACGTACAGGGCAATTTGGGTGGTATTTTTTGTGGGTGGTATTTTTATTTTTGGGCGTGTTTTTTGTTTTTGCAGTACTTTTACTTTGCCTGCGCTTGTGTTAATGAATGAATGAAGTATTGAATGAAATTCAGTTGTGTGTGTGCGCCAATTCTTAAAGTTCTTTAAGCTAACGCTTGTTGTTGTTGTACTCCCCTTTAAATATATGCATACATACAAATCTACGTATATATATATATATATGTATGTGCATTCTTGCATGTGTGTATGCATGTATTTATTCGGGTTTTGTTGTAGTTGTGTTATTTTTTACAGTGCCCGTGCTGCATTCCAGAGATGCCTTTTAACTTTAAAATAGGCTGGCAAGCAGCACTCGCACATCTCGTATTTTAATATCTTTATTTATGTTACGTCTTCTCTCATTTCTCACTGATTCTCTCTCTCTTTTGACTTACAGAATAGAATGGGTGGAAATCATCGAGCCGCGTACCAAGGAGCACATGTATGCCAATCTAACAACTGGCGAGTGCGTCTGGGATCCACCCGAAGTAAGTGTTGCTTAACTAACTCGATAACTCTACTACATAATTGAATTAATTATTTATTTACACACACACGCATAGGCGTATCCATGTCAATATATTCATTAGCAGTTGCCTGCTAATTGCCAAATGTCACCTCGGCCATTGGTAGGGCTAATGAACCTATGGCTCTTATCGGGTTTATTACACTTTACCATATCGTTTTTAGATGAGAGTAACACATATGTACAAACATATACAATGTAATGATGATGTAGTACTAAATATAGCAAATAGTAATAATTATCGAACTCTGAAATATGTAAAAGATGTTTTTGTAGATTTTCTCTGTTTATGATTTGTTCAAACACTAAACACCATCATGTATAGGGTACTTTTACTTCGACTCTATTGAAGGCTTGTTTAATTTGTTGCTTAATTGACATGGGTCACTTGTTTTGCAAATTTTACAACAATATGTAGCCATGTGCGCATATCTATACACTTTTTATTCGAGTTACGTATACGAAGATATGGAAAACTGTTTGACCCAGTTCATCAATGGCGTGAACAATGTTAATTAATTGTGTTTTATAAAGAATTGTGGAATTTTTTGCGTAATAGTTGCGGGAATTGGCCATAATTAGCTAGCAATGAATTGGAAATTAAATTAATTGTTTTATAATTGTAATTTATGTAGAAATTGAATGAATCTTTAGTTTTTTAATCGACATGGTGTTAATCCTAGAATAATTAGCCAGCTTACTGTATAATGTTTAGAGAAGGATTACCCCTCTTTACCGTTTTAGTGACGCAACAACAACTTTTGCTTTTCAAAAGTCAATGTGCCGTGTTTGCACAGCAGCTTCTACTTGCTGCTGCTGCCTGCGGCTCTTTTGTTCGCTTCTACACGATTGCATGTGGCACGTTTGGCTAATGCGGCATTACCCAAAGGTGTCGCAGGCTAATAACTTTAGACAGCAGGGGAAGAAAAAAAGCTCAAAGCCAAACACAACTACAACGTTGTGCCAACAAAAACTCCTGCATCCTTCATGTAAAAGCTTCGACGCAGGCTGCAAAGTTCCCTCATGGTGCATTGCTTTGAGCTAGCGGAAGTAGTGAAAATTTCATCGATTTTGTTTTTGCCCTGCAGTGTCCTCGACTGCGTCCTCGTTTCGCTGTTTACATGCGTGTGCATGTCTGCGTGCTTATGTGTGTCTGTGTGTATATTTGTCCTTAATGAAAAGGTTGGCATGCCGTGCAGCACCTTATTGCTTGCAGAACATGCAGAGCCAGGCCCAGCCTTGCCTGGCGCTTGCTTGGCTTGGCTTCTCGTGCCTTGCCTGTTATTGTCCATTTCACGCTGTGATTTATTGCGACCCTCTTCCATCTACATGCGAACGCACACAGACACGCACGAACACATCGAAATTAACATCAAGCTGTTCCGCTTTACAGTGAAGCCTTCTGTATGCACTCTCTTTGAACGATGTGTGTGTGTGTGTATGCAAGCGCCTGCTTGCATGTGTGTGTGTGTGTGTTCGTCGGGTTTTTGTCACTCTCGCTCTCTTTTGAGTCATCGCCCACACACTTCACACGCGTCTCCCTCGTTGAGTGACCGCGTCGCACTGCAGGAAGTGTGCATCAATCGAAACGTCATTTTGTAAGGCCGAATTTTAAAATACTCTTATACTTTGCAGTTCGAAAGAGAGGCTCACCAAACTTATACTAAGTTTAACATGCTCACTATGATCAGTGTAACCATAATTATATCAGGATAATCTTGAAATGTTATCGATTAACTAATGCATACAAATGAAATATTCACTGCATAGTGAAGCTCACCCACCTTCTGCCTATTACACCGTGCATTACATCAGTGTTACCCTTATTAATTCAGGATAACTTATAAAAGTTATCGATTGTATTAATAGCTGAAATCAACTATCACTAACTCAGGCAACTGCAATCTCTAATGCAGGTTTACAAATTAGTTTCATTAACCCTGCTTCTTGTCGCAAATTTGTTTTAAAACTGTGCATACCCCAAACTATCTCTGGCACTGCAGGGAGTATAGGCCCTAACATATGCCCTAAATTTCAACTGCAGGCGGCGCCGACGCAGATGTTGCATGTATTTTTTTTGTTGTTCTTGTTGTAGTTGCCATGAGGAAGTGAATGAAGAATGAAGAATCCTTTTAGCTGCGCAATATAATCTATTCATTTTATGCAGTGCAACGTGCACAGGCAGGCAACACAACAAAAGAAAAACAAAACTCTCGCACACACACTAACACAGAGACACCAACACAGGTACTTGCACACGCCCTGACTGGCCAACTTTCTCACCCTCTACAAATTCACTCTCTCTTTCGCTCTCTATACGAAATGCGCTTTAAATTAGCAACAATTTTATGTTGAGTTCTTTTATTACTTTCTGTTGCTGTTTTCTTTTTGTTTTAATGACGTCGTCGCTTTTTTGATTGTTGTTGCTGTTCTTGTTTCTAACTCTTTTCCTTTTTGTTGCTGTTGCAGCTGCTGCTGTTCTTTTTGGTGCCAACAGTAACAACAGCAACAACAATGAAGACAAAAGCAACAACAACAATTGCTACGTTCATTGTACGTGATTTGAAATTTATGCACAGCAAGTTGAATCCACTGTCTATTTGTATTACCCTGTATGACAAATATGAAAGGGGTATCCCTGCTGCATAACTATTTAGTGAGCTTTTGTACATCAAGCTGCCTACAGGGTATTCAGCAGTCTTTCCGCTCGAATTAACTTATATTCAAACATTTTATTATAACTCTTTGGCTTACTTCCCCTCCGGTTGTTCGTTGTGTGCCGGAGCTGAATGCTTTTTCATACTTTTTGCTCATTTGCCTTTGTAAAACTTCCGGTTAAGAAAAGAAAATCGAAAGAAAGAAAAGGAAAAAAGAAAACAACAAAAAAGAGTTGCCCACACGCTCGTTTAGTGTTACAAAACTTGCCGGCGGAGAGGAGGGCAACGACGACGACGACG
This sequence comes from Zaprionus africanus, assembly GCA_018151435.1. Taxonomy (NCBI): domain Eukaryota; kingdom Metazoa; phylum Arthropoda; class Insecta; order Diptera; family Drosophilidae; genus Zaprionus; species Zaprionus africanus. The sequence continues at coordinate 3,665,429 of JAECXB010002309.1, read as the reverse complement.
ACGATAATGCTTACGTGCGTCTGTCATCGGGGCTGCGAAGAGGCCAACAGACTTGAGGGGCATGCCCCACACTCCACCCCAATCCACTCCACACTACCAAATGGGTGGATTTGTGAATGAGCGGCTCTGTCTATGGGTAGTTTTTGGAGGGGCCATGCTACGCAATCGTCGAAAAATTTCAAATCGCTGTTAGTTTTTATCGTTGACTATCGTTTAGCTATCGCTATCGCCATTGCCGTTTTCGGGCTGAGGCGCTGAGTGGCTTCCTGTATTTGCAAAGTAGGTTATATGCTTCATGGGCTGCATAAATTCGTGGGTAATTACAGAGGCAATTAGAGGTTTATAAATATCACTAATGGCTTTCGTTGGTATTACTCCTTACAGTGAACGACTTTTTCGTAGTCAGTTACAGACTGTTTTACGACTTGTTGAATACAAATACGAGTACAACTTTGATTTCGAGTACCACCTTTTGAGTTGTTATATATTTAAATGGAAGTAATCTTCGTCATTAGTTGCAAAGTAAGAGTTTTCTCATAAATATCGCTATATATAAAGTAAGTTGTTTTATATTTAAGTGGAAGTAATCTTCGTCATTAATTGCACAATACGAGTTTCCCCACAAACAGCGCTATATATAAAGTTATTTGTCATTCAAATTCGAAAAAACGATTATTGCCAAAGCCCTCAAGTTCTCGATTTTCAATTCTAAAGCGTCAATGAATCGGTTTCGTATGTATGATGTGGAAACCTTGAGTCAGAATGAAACTGTATATAGGGATCAATGGGAATTGAGGAATCTCAGTTCTTGTTCCCAGCAGTATAGATCAACTAAGCCGGAAAATTTAAAATCCCATAATGACGAAGACATCTAAAAATATATAGATTATTGTTCCGAGTCGATAAATGTTTATGTACATGTGCATGCGGTCCCTTGGGATCTGAAAATATACATAGAAATGCTATAAATAGAAATACTTTGTAAAACAGTGCAAGCTTTATTTATTCAGCAATTCGTTTCATTAACAATGAATGCCATCCATGACTAAGAAAATGAAGTAGTCTCAAAAGATCTAATTATTTTTGAAATATTCTTGGTTAATTGCTTTGCAAAATTTTTTAAAGATGATACATAATTTGTTTAAGAGAGTCTTAAATAATTAAGATCTAAACTATGAGTAAAATCTTAGCTGAGAATAACTGCTCAGATGTCTGGGATATTTTATGGGAAGAATAAATAAGCTTAATGAAATTCTTTTAGCATGTTACGTATCCAACTGTTGACACATTTTAAATTGAATTTGCAAAGAAAAAAAGAAGAAAATGCTTGAGATATTTTGATTATTCTCGCAGTCGCTTCAGCCAGATTTTATCGCCCATCGTTATTTTTGGTCTATGCCGCGCTTGAAGTTTTTGCTGTTTCTTTTTTTTAAATATCGATGATGACCTAATTTACGAAAAAACCAAACAACGATGAATTTTTGTTGTACGTCTCATTTATTTCTCTGCTTCTTGTGCTCCTCTCTCCCCCTCTCTCTCTCTCTTTCCGTTTTGTTTCTTTATTTTCTTTGCGTGTGATTCATGGATGTTGTCTTGCGCATTGGGGGGGAAACTGGGATGGGGCGCAGGGGTCCATTACTGACCTAGACACGGGCCACGGGCTGATAGGAGGCTAGGCCTGTTCTCTGATTAGAATTGTGCGTGCCTCACTCATTCGACCTATATATTGAGTTGATTAAAAGCCAAATTGTGTTGAGAACAAAGCGATCCACATATAATAACAGATTTAATGAATTTATAATGACTTCGCAATCCCCAATAGCTTATCCAAAAGCCATGAACGGATCGAATCGAGTAATGGAAGTTGAGCAATTCCAATTATGCTGGCAAAGTAGGCTAAAAATAGTCTATTTTATAGATTACACTGTTTCAGGTGAACAACCCAAGTCACATTTTAAATATGATTTCGCTTTTTATTTACATAAATTTTTGACTCATGTTCGCGAATGTGAATCAAGAAGAATTTCTGTATTTGCGTATGACTAATAATTATAAATATTACCAGAGTCTCGCATGTTTCGCACAACAAACGTATCATCTATGTATGTACATATATAATATTTGACAGATTTTCCTCAAAACGTTGCTCCGCTTTCAGCAATGTGCAGTTTTTCTTTTGCTCTAAATTCAGTTTTCATAAATGGAGGCAACACAAATTCCAGCAATGAGATAAAGATGTTGCCTCCTCTGTTCTTGACTTTATTGTGCTCTCGTTGCTGCTGATGTTGTTGTTGTAGTTGTTGCTACTTGTACTTATTTCTGTTGTTATAATTCCATAATTACAAAATATTCGGAATATCGCACAAGGCCAAATTGAGGACGTGTAAGTGAGGCTGGGGCTGAGAATGGATGGAGACATTGCCATCAGTGTCGATACAAGTGTATTTGTAATACTCTTGGGAAAAGGGAGGATTGTTTGGTATTCATATGAAGCTTGTGGGGGAATGAGAAATGTATAAATAAATACAACTTACTATTGTACATAATATATTAATGATAATAATTATTATATTGTGTATTATTATCCATAAAATGTTACTCAACTTGAAAGAGCATGCACACTTCGTTGTATAACATTGTCTGCTTGTTTGCTTGTTTATATTACTTTTGATGTGGCTTCTTCGCTTTTGCTGCTGCATGTGGCACGCGTCGCAACAAACTAAAGAGGGCTGGGGTAGAAAGAGGAGAGAGAGAGAGAGAGGGAAGAGAGTAGAAGGCCTCGCAGTAAAATAGACCCACTTATGGCAGGTCTGTCTGACAGACTGACTGTCCAGCTCCATGGATGAACGGATGAATGACTGACTGACTGGCTGTGTGAATGAGCAAACGACGAACGAACTGAGTGACTGACTGAATGACTGACGAACTATTGCAAGCGCAACAATGCAAAAAGCGTAACGATGATGCCGCTGTCGCTGCCGCTGCTGCTGCTGCTGCTTCTGCTGGCAGCCTTGTCCCAATCAACGCTCTGGGTGCGCCCACAAATTATGCAACTTGCGACGCAGTTGAAGCTCGAAATGGAAATGGAAATGAAAACCAGAAATGAAAAGCAGCCGAGCCGAAAGCTTTCAGCGTGTGCTGCTCTTGATTGCATGTGTGTGTGTGGGTGTTTAACGGGGGCGGACTGGCCTGAATTGTTGCCGTTATCACAAACCACAAACAACATGCAACAACAACAACAACAATGCAACATAGATTAAAAGAGGAAAATGGAAAACACGCCTGGGTCAGGGCCTGTCTCGGGCCTCTGTTACAATTCACTGTGGGCTGCTCTTGTGGGTTGCTGCCTGAGCGCAGCTGCAGCAAAAAGTTCAAGGTCAACATTGAAATAACCCTGACTTCGCCATGTGACAGACAGAGAAAGCCACACAGTTGCCACGCGCCAGCAAAAGAGACAGCAAGTCTGCGAGCGAGATAACACTCGCATGCAACTGCTAATGCTGCTGCTGCTGCTACTGTGGCCACGTCCTCGACAGTCCAGTTCCACCTCGACCCCGTGCCGCACAAAGTCAACTTGAGTTTTGTCAAGCGTTTACAAGAGCTGATGAGATGAAGATGATGAGATGATGCTGATAATGATGAGATGACGAGATGATGATGAGCTGCCGATGCTGTTGAGACAAGCAACTGAGAGCACGTTTGAGGCAGAATTGCTGATTAAGCCAGACTCGATGGAGCCGCTGAATAGAAAGTAAAAATAAGCCACAGATTACTTCACAAGTTTGTGGCATGATGAATAATTAAGCACATAATATGAAATAAAAACAGGCTAGTCTATAAGCATATAGATAGATTGACTAAATCTTCTATGCATTGTTGATTGATATTGATTTTATTCTACTAAAGTGTAGTTGAATTGCATTCGCATCAATTTACCAAAGAGTATGAATAAGTTTACTTGAAAATGCTCGAGAAAAGTTGTGTAAGTACAGTGGGTTACAACCCCACCTAGATATACTCAGGCAAACTTAATGTAGGTCACGTACATATTTCGATACATAAAGAAAGAAAAAGAGAAATTCTCCTCAATAATAACAAGAACTGCTGTCAGTTTGCAGAGCTTTTACTGTACATATTTAATGCGGATTAATGTGCAATAAACGTCAGAGATCACCCCAAAGGGGGGCACGTTTGTGTTGATTCTCTTGAAATATAATATCGAAAATGTTGAAGTAGAGAGTCGCTGGCAAGATTTGCAAACGTGTCCACAAACTTGAGACGTCGCTGCTGATGCTGATGTTGCAATTTAATATTTTACATAGAAGTTCATTCTGAGCATAGATTATGGAGAAAAGGTGTCAAAATTTGGTTATAATACTCCTCAAGTTCCAAACAAATTCTGTTTAGCTGGAGATGATGAAGTGAACTGAATAAACTGAAAGAGCAAAAACACTCGAAATGTTTTCCACACATAATATAATTGCTTATAACACCTCCCACGCACACACGCATTTGCACACACACACACACTCACACACACTGAGAGTTGATAAAGCCACTTATGTGTATGATTTGCTCATGATTCGTTTCCATTTCTCATTGCAGGATGTGCCAATTAAGCGCACCGACTCATCGCAGTGGTGGGAATTGTTTGATACAAATACGCAACGCTTCTATTACTATAATGCGGCCACACAGAAGACCGTGTGGCATCGGCCGAGCAAGTGTGACATTATTCCGCTGGCCAAGCTGCAGACACTCAAACAGAACACCGATCCCAGCGAGCGCAGGGAACAGACTACGCCACAGAAGCAATCGTCGTCGTTGCCAAAGCATCCACAGCCGCAGGAACAACTGCAGCAGCAGCAGCAGTCGCCGATGTCGGCAGCCAATAAGAAGGGGCGTGGCCAACGAGCCAGTGGTGGCAATGGAACTGTGGCCACATCCGAGGAGAAGCTCAGCAGCTCAACAAACAGTGAAATGATCTCTAGTCCGCGAGGCCGTCAAAGTTTTCGGTGAGAAATTGTTCGCTTCCATTCTGTTTACAGTAACTTGGCAACATGTATTTATTTACATTCCACTTTGGAACAACTTTTGCAGTGTCGGCACGGGTGACTCATCCCGTTCAATGGACCTGCAGCAACAGCCGCCACAAGCACCGCATCAACAGCAGCAGGGCTATGCCTCCCGACGTTCACAAGGTAAGGAGGAGAAGCTCACTTCACTCAAATATGTGGATTCATGATTCATGCTTTGATTTTTCAGACTCGTGTAATCACTACAAGGAATCCAGCAAGTCCAGTGACTCCAGTTTGTCCAGTGCGCAGGGCTATCGTCGCTTCAATGATGCGGCTAATGGTGGCGCAGCTTCAGTCAACGATGGATTGCGTCTTGGCTCTTTGCAGAAGCTGCAACGTTTGGGCAAGGATAATGGAGCGTAAGTTGTGCTTCCCATGGAATCATTGTTTACACTAGCACACACTAGCTTCAAGGCATTAGGGTTTGTTCTGGACTTGGTTTAACTATGCGTATGCTTAATATTGTAGGGGCTGAGAAGGCATATAATTTGAAGAATAGAATGTAGAAGAGACTGTGGCAGATTAATTTGGCAATTTGATTAATTTTTAAAATGTATTTACATAGAAATAATGCAGAATACTGAGTCTTTGGGCATCTTTTAGATAGGCGAAAATATCCTTCTACGATATGGATATCACATACTTCAAAGTATCTACCTTAACAAGGATGTTCTTAGGTAGTTCCCAGGCTTAAGTTATCAGCCAAAATCTTCGCTAGGTTTCTACGCTTTTAATTTGTTGAGATTATCTATCAACTTGCGAACACTCTCATACACTGATAAGATAGTAAACACGCCTTGGCTTACACACACACGCGCACACACACATACACACTCATTACAAGACATCTCTCTCATTATTTTCACATCTCTTTCCTCCCACACACTCACACACACACACACACACTGTCTTTTTTCGCATTGCGGCGCATCAGCTTTGAAATCTTGCAAGAAAGCTCAAGCTCACATAATTTACCGCATGGCTCGTCCTCCTCTTCATCCTATGTTGGTGGTAGTGTCGTCGGTGGCGGTGGCGGAGGCAGCGGCGTCGGCGTCGGCGGCGACAACAATAAGTACTTTGATCATCAGCTTCTGCCCAGCCACATGCAGGGCTATTGCTCATCCAAGTCATCCGATATAGCCTCACCCACACATTCGATACACACGCCGCAGGCGCAGAAGAAAAAGATATCACCCGATGCCGAACGTCAGTATAATTACGCACAACAACAACAACAGCAGCAGCAACAGCAACGCAACGCACAACGAGCAGTTGGAGGAGCACGAGGAGGAGGAGGCAAACCCTATGGAGCAGCTGTGAACGGTAAATCAAAGTTACAATTTCCCCTCTCTTTCTCTCGTTACTCCAATTAACCAATTGTAATCTTTCTCTTGCAGACCGCGAGTACAAGGTAGCATTGGCACGATCCGGCAGCTTTATGTCCTCGTCCATAAATCCTTCAGCTGCTGGACACCACAGTAAATCATATCGTAAAAGCAGCGCTGAGGCGAATGGCGGCAGTGGAGGTGGCGGCGGCGGTGGTGGTGGTGGCGGTGGTGCGGCTAGCGATGATTCGATGCACGAAAAGTACTTTAAGTCTGTGGAAAATACTCCGCTGTCTCGACGACGCCATACAACCAATGCCAAAGGTCATGCGACTGGCACCGGCACTGGAACTGGAACTGGTGGCGGTGGTGGTGGTGGTGCCAGTGGGAGTAATACGGCCACCAGTACCGCCGGCAGCGGCAGCAGTGGCCATAAGAATTACTCAAGCGACTCTAGTCCGCAGAGTCCCATCAGTCCACAGACGAAAAGTTCGCGTCAGGCCAAAACCAGCGCCACAAATCCGCCGCCGCAGTTGCAGCTGCAACATTCCCCCCGCATGCAGGAACCCCAGTGTGGTCTGGATCTGTTAAGCTTGGAGCGCATGTCACTTGTTGGCAAAACGGCACCGATTTCACCCAGCGGAGGCTCTGATAATCTTGGCATGCTGACGCACTCGTCACGCGGCTCGAACGACTCGGCGGCCAGGCGACAGAAGTCCAACAATTCAACAGCCACTCGATCGCAATCTCATCATTATCCCGGTCAGGGTTCGCTGCGACACAGTGCCAGCTCCAGTCTGGATAAACGTGGCTATCAGATGCTGCACAGCAGTACAGGCAGCACTGGCGGCGGGGAGAAACGTGACTCGCGTCGGAGCAAGACACAACAACAGCAGCATCAGCATCAGCAGCACAATCTACAGGTGGATAACAGCGATGTGGAGTACGATAATGGCAACATCTCGCCACTGTACAGCAACTGTGGCCAAGAGATGCCACATCTGCTGCCGCTAAGGCATTACATTATCGAACAGGCCAAGATCTTTGGCCGCTACGGTTATGGCGGCGACGGAGCTGGTGACTCTGACTCGTATCATTCGGACAGCCAGTCAGAGCATTCGCTCTCTGGCCATGAGCCGGACAACGAGGACTCTGATGGTGGTTCTGATACGCATGGAGGCTATCTGGAGCACAACTATGGCATGATCGATGATTATGCCAATATGGGTGACAGTGTCTCCTACTATGCCTATCAGTTTCCGCCCTACGATCCGGCAGGACGCGAGGATATGTAAGTGACTATACCTCATCTATGTGAATACTTTAGTTAACTTGCTTTTCTTAACAGCTCCGACAATGTGGAGGCCGTGTTGGAGGGCATTGGAGGCAACACGACAGAACCTTCTGCAGTGCCAAAACCGAAGCCGCGATATCAGATCTCATACTACGACACAGTTTCGCATAGCCCATCCTCATCGGTGGGTCAGGGTCATCAGTTCAACCAGCAGCATAATCAGCAGTTGTACTCGAACACGCCATCGTATCCATTTGCCAGTCATGGTGGCCATGGTGCGGTTCAGCCACCGGCGCCACCTCATCAACAGCAGCTGCATTTGGATCCCAGTGATGCGTCGACGGCCAAGCAGAAACAATCGCAGACATTGCCCTCGCCCAATCGACAAATCTCACGTCTAGTCGCCGGCCAATTAACCAAAGAGGAGGCCAATCATAGCCATCATCAGCATGGCCCACCTCAGCCGCCACATTTGCCGCCAGCAAACGCACAATCAGCCGGAATCAGCAGTCTAAGCCGTGGAGGTGTTGGTAGTGGGGGCAATAATCATAAGCTGGCACCACCATCACTCAAACCCACCATACAGCAGATCTTTCCGCCCAGCGAGCGTGCGCCCGGTGCCACAACGTTGGCCTGCATGAAGGAATGTGATATTGAGAAGTTTGCCGCGGACAATCTGAACTTGCACTCGAAGGGCATCTTCCGCAAGAAGGCATCGGTGCGAGATATGCTTAGCTGGACAGCGGAGGCCATTGGTCGTCCCATGCTGGCGTTGTCGCGCGACAAGGCCGAGAAGAAGATAGCGATTGAGCTGTTTAAGCTAGTGCAAATCTACATGGGTGACCGCAAGGCGCGCATTGGCATGAATCTTAATTCGGTGGCCATTGACATCATTGTTGCCTCGCTGCCGCAGCAACAGTAAGTGAAGCTTTCTGTTCTCTCTCGATGTGATCACCAAATGAATTTTGAATACTTCCCTCACAGATTGCGCGATGAGCTTTATGTGCAGCTGTGCCGACAGACAACAGAGAATCCCAAACGCGAATCACTTATACGCGGTTGGGAGCTGATGGCCATTTGTCTGTCCTTCGTGCCGCCCTCACCAACGTTCCAGCCCACGTTGCTCAAGTAAGCTTGGCTCTAGTTCCTGCAGTTTCCATCTCACTCACTTACTTTAATCTCTTCTTTCTTGCTTTGCAGCTATGTGAATCGACATAGAGATCCCTCATTTGGCACTGGCTTCACGGAGGTTTGCAAATGGCCCATCCACGTGCAAATCTCGCACTATGCCACCGTCTGCTGCCGCCGCTTGGATCGCATTGGCAGCAGTGGTCGCCGTTTGGCCAAGAAGCCCACTGTAGATGAAGTGGAACAGGCGCGGGTAAGTTGATTGCGTACTATACCATTATATAGATCACCAATAACCTATCCAAATCTCTGTGCAGCAACAAATCTTGCGCAACAGCATGTTCGGCAACACGTTATCCGAGGTGATGGATCTGCAAAAGGACAAATTTCCATTCAGGAAGCTGCCCTGGATACAGACGACGTTGTCGGAGCATGTGAGTTTAAAGAGTCAAGCAATTCTAGTGTGCAGCTTCTGAACTTCTGTTCTATCTTATTTCAGGTGTTGCTGCTCAATGGCAAACAAACGGAAGGTATTTTTCGCGTCTCTGCCGATGTGGATGAAGTCAATTGCTTAAAGAATCGCTTGGATCGGTGGGATGTTCCTGATTATAAGAACACAATGGGTAAGAACGCAACCCATTGAAGTGTAACTCAATCTAATCAATTATTTGCTTGCCACAGTCGATGCACATGCGCCCGCTAGTCTGCTTAAGTTGTGGTATCGTGAGTTGTACGATCCGCTTATACCCGATGATTATTACGAGGATTGCGTGAATACTGAGGATCCCGATAAAGCCAAAGAAATAGTTAATAAGTTACCCCAAATTAATCAATTGGTGAGTTGAACCAAGTTAGAAACCTTCTCTATTTATCCTCATATCTTTTTCGAATCTTACTCGACAGGTCCTAACGTATTTAATACACTTTTTGCAACAATTCTCCAATCCGGAGGTTGTTAGCTGCACCAAAATGGATTCATCGAATCTGGCCATGGTATTTGCTCCGAACTGTTTGCGTTGCACTTCCGATGATCCCAAGGTGATACTGGAAAACGCGCGCAAGGAGATGTCCTTCATACACGTCTTGATACAGCACATGGATACAACGCATGTGACCAATCTGGCTTAAAGCTCCAGCTTTGATAGCTCCAACCAACCAACCAACTAACCAAAACCGATAAGCAAACCTTACATATATGTAAACGTTATTAACCTATTCTAACTTACCTACTACTATTACTACTTAAATACCTTCGCGATTTAACTTGTAATTCTTAATTTGTATTTATACAAAATCAAAAGTCAAAGAAGACGCCGAAGAACAGATCCTAACTAACACCTAACTTAATTAAAACCATGATAATTTTGCTACTCGAATTTTCTTACTAATTGCTACGAAATTATTAATCTAATTTTATATAAATACCTAGGCTGCTTAATTTAAAAAGAAAAAACAAAACAAAAACAACAACAAATACTCAGAATTGTCAACGTTGTAACGTGTAGTGCTTTGAAAACCAAAAAAGAACCGAATATATAATCCAATGCAGAATTGTCGTAATTGTTAAATTCGAACTCCTCTTGAAACTGTTTGCCCAAGTTGTGTGTGAAGTTTTTACCTAATTTATTAATTTCGAATGTTTTCATTTCACACAAAAGCCAAGAAAAATACTCAAAAGAACTCTCAACACAATTTCGGAAACACGGAATATATAAATATAAATTTATATATATAAATATGAATATAAATAGAAATAAATGTACTATAAACCGAAGCGAATGCAATAACTGAATAACAATTGAAGAATAAAACTGCTTAAAGTTTCATGCAGCAACATAGTGCTATATATACATAAAAATATATTTATTCGTATGCATTAACTAATTACTAATTAAATGTTAAAGATACAAGAAATCAATTCAAATGCTGCGCAACAACTTAAAATAGTAGTCTAAAAGAGCAACACGACAGAACACGAACACATATATAATTATAATGACAAACTATATGAAGAAAGAGAGAGAGAGAGAGAGAGAGAAAAAACCAAACCACAATTTGAACATATATAAATACATACGTATGTGTACGTATGTAAAACACAATCGAGATCGAGATCGATACGGTGAAGCATGAGAAATGAATAAAGTTATATAAATAAAGAGCCAAAATATTAATTTCTTAACATTAATGATTGAACTTTGATGTATTGGGTACCTCCCCCAGGGGCAACTCATGGGGATTGGGAAAACGAGCCAATTATCATAGACATCACGTCTATCACAATCGTACTTTTGACACTTTGCTTATCAACATACATACCTGGCTCAAATTTGAGGCGCATTATAAATCTAGGGAGCTCTTCACCTTTTCTATTTTTTTTTTTGGTCTTCAAATAATATTCGACTGCAAATTTATGCCCAATTTTAAAGTCGTTACGAACCGTTTGTCTCCGATAATTGCTAATAATTTAGTGTCACTTGACGATCTTAAGCCTCACTCTGACAAAGCATTATCATTTATTTGCCAACTATTTGGGACACCGACAGCGATCAATTCCCCCGAATCGAGTGCATTTATCACGTCCCAATGTTTACCTAGCTTTCGATTTCATTTTACACTTTTGTAGTTGTTTCTTTTTGAATTTTTATCAAGGTTTTCGTTTTTTGGTAATGTGCTTTAAGTACATTTTTGGGGCTCGTATATGCAGCAATCTTGAAGGCAACGATTGTCATACCGTTCAATGCCCATAATCACATTGGATATTAATTGTGATTCATGCGCCACAGAACTGTAAAATTATATATATTATAACATATTTAAGGTTAGGTTTTGTTATTAAGGTGAACATTAAAATTATAAACTATATTTAGATATTTTGATTTTATTTTGAAAATGCTTTAAGGTTGGGATTTGTTTATTTCTTACTATACTGATGTTCCTAAGAAAAATCGATAGTTTTTAACGTCGGCCCAAAGTCTAAAATGATATGTTTACTAATTTAAAGTAGTACTTAACTATTCTTTTGCTGTTTAAGTATGTTGTCTTTTAATATAATTAGTTAGGTATTAATAATCGTTGATATCACGAAAGCGTGCATATTATCAGTGACATTCCCCTGTTCATTCATAACGCTAAATAATCAATGGAATTATCATATTTCTAAGGCGACAATTTCAAAATTTGCTTATCAATTTCTTCAATTTCGTTTTATGAAGTTCTCAAATCAAATCTTAATTGGCCAAATTGAATCATCGAATTTTATTATGTTTCTACGAAGTTTATGGAAAAAATCCCAACGGTGCGTGTTCAAAATGCTCATTAAGATTGATATTTACAATGAAACACTTTTATTGTTATACGATCCAAACAGTTCTTTTATTACTTATAGGAACTAGAAGCTTATCAGTTCGCTCTGGCTTGGATACATAAGAAATTTGATACAAAAGAAATTAAGTTCTATGGAATTTTATTGAATACTCTTCTTCTAAGTAATGTCAGTTAGGTTTAGTAAATATATAAAACTATCTTCTTCTTAGAAGACTTCTTTGCTTTTCCAAAAATATTTTGTATTTTCGAGAAAGTGCGGCAGAGTTCCCGCCCACAAATGAAGTGCATATCTAAAAGATACAACGATCGACCTGAAAACAATATCAAACTCTCAGGTACCAAGCAAATAACAATAACAACAATTAGGCGCATTTATTTTGTATATTTTATCGCGTCTGCAATGCCCGAAAATCAAAAGTAATCCATCATCTCAGGGGCTTTAAGGGGTCCCCGAATGCGACTGATAAGCGACAACGCAGGCAGCACCGCGCCTGCCCCCGCTTCACTCCCCCGCCACTCCCCATCGACGGCTTAGTTGGCGCAGTTATACAAACGCATAAATTGTTTCGAAAGTCCCCACGGCCGACGAAAAAAAGATGGTAACCAGAGGCTCAAATCATCATAACGCCAACTCGATTACTCAATCAGAGCACTGGCGATGGCGATGGCGACGACTAAGCAGTGCACCCGGTGAAGGCGAATAGTTCTGCGGGGGCGTTGCTGGCGCGACAGTGAGAACCTATTGGTAATTTTAATTTGTTTACAACTACAATAAACGGAGGGGAGAGAGTGTGAGAAAGAAAAGAGACGACTGCGAAATGCTCTATAAAAGTGATTGGGGAATTGATAAAAATTCAAACTTTAAAGAAAAATAATTAAATAAAAATATTGTATATTTTGTGTCTAAAAAAATTATTAAAAATTAAGCATTTTTTTTTAATTTTTAAGTTTGTTTTATAGAGTTCTTCCAGCAATGTTAAAGACTCTTTCTTTATGCTGATCAGAGTTTCTACTCTACAACCTTGTGCTGCACTCTCTCTTTTTCTTTCGCTCTTTATTTCTCACTCTCTTCACACAATGTTCTAATTGAGAGAAATACTCGAAACAAGGATGATGAGAGGCAACAACAACAATAACAACAACAACGACTACGACAACCCTAAGCGACAACAACGACGTCCGAGCGATACCGATAAGCGGGTGATTAACAATTACTCGATCAAAAGTACCGACACTATTGCAGTGTGAGTGGGACAACGATATATATGGCTGCACTCGTCGTCGTCATCGTTGGTCGTATAGACGGAATGGCAGTCACCATTGCCAGTCCGGGTAGCTGTTGGCAGTGTGTTTAATAAGCCCCGAGTGTTTTGATTTATATGACTTGCTGACTGGTGGATCGGCGGATGGGTGGATCGGCGATTGGGTCGCAGCAACGACGACGTAGGCGACGGCGAAGGCGACAGCGAGCCGAACAAGCGTTCGTTGTCTATATAAACGAATTGAAAATTGGAATTGGAATTCGAATTGGAGAATTTGGAGAGGGAGAGGAAGCGGCGACGTCAACGTTATCAATGATAGTAGCCCATTCATTATCTATGTACACTCATATCTACATATGCCGCCGCTATATTACTGTTAATATAGATATCTACCCATTAGCACAACATTATATGTATATGTACAATCTATTATATTCTGTGAAATCTGATTTGGTACAATTTATTGGGCCCTGCGAGCTCGGCCAGCAATTAGTTCACCGCCTGCGCCCGTTCAAGACGCGTCGTTGCTACCGTACTCGCTCGCCTTGCCTCGCCTCGCCTCGACTCGGCTAGAGTTGGCTTTATATTTTTTATTTGGAGTATTGTGCCGTGTGATCATCATGGCCAGCAACAGTAACACAATCAAAGCAAGCAAATCATCCTTTTCAATTGACAACATATTGGAGCATAAGACACAGAGCAGTGATCCTGTCGCCCCCAAAAGACATTCAGTATTGCCGCCACAGTCGAGTCCTGTGCCAGCCACAGCTTTTTCTCCTGCCACGCCCACAAGCAATACCACGCCGTCGACGGCCATATACGATCTGTCGCGCGAAGCGATGGCTGCCTCGCAATTTGCCCTCAAGAATCTGGAGCCGACATCGGCAGCAGCAGCAACAGCAACTCTGCTCACCCCGACAACACTGCGCTTCAATCCAGCCGCAATCTACTCAGATCCCGCCTCGCTCTTCTACCAGCAAATGCTGAATCTACAAAAGAATTCTTCGCTATTCATGCCGCACTTCCAGGCCGCTGCTGTGGCAGCTGCGGCAGCCGCACAGCCCGCTGCCTACTGTGATCAGTACAGCCCGTTTATGGATTGTGAAGGTAAGGGAATCCCTAGATCGGTAAAAGAATAATATATGATAATATTCGAGTCGATATAACATTGAATACATTGAATAATACTCATTCGGGTTCTAGTAAAGTCGTTAATAAGCTCAGCATTTTTGAAGCTTAAATCTTTAAGTATCGTTATAAAGAATTGAGGAACCATAGCTAAGTGAATAATATATAATAATAACAATAATTCATGTACGATCAGCAATTTCAAAGACTTAATTTAACATAATAATATAATAATAATATAATATACTATAATATATATTAATAACAATAATTCATTTAAGATCAGCAATTTCCCAGACTTAATTTTTTATGAAGAATTATTTTAGAAAATCCTCATCCGCAATTTTCAAATTAAATTTAATAAAATAGTTTTTAGGAAACAGTTTCAAACTTTCCAAATAATAAACTAACTCAAGTTTTGTGTAATTATTTATAAATATACTCCCTAATTTATACATAAACAATATAAAGTATCTATATAAACAAACTAGCCATATTTTTGTGCAGAAAGCAAATTGATATTCAAATAATCTGAATTGTGCCAAGTATCAAAGTCTATGTAGATATATTTTGTTGAGCCCAATTAGGTGGCCTGTTGTACTAAAGTACTAGGTTATGAAATACAGGATGTGAGTCAGAGACATACATATAATGAACGAGGTGATATAAATACTACAATAATTAATAATTAAGAAGCAACTCGAAAAAAGGCGAAAGTCCAAACTGTAATTTCAAGCAAACAAATCGTACTCACTTTGATAATGATGATGAAACGCAATAGCGAACGTAATATTAACTAATTTACCAAATTGATAATATTACTAATCGAAATCCTAAAAAGTTAGGGGATATTTCAAATTCCTAAATGAATGATATTGTTTTTAATTAAATTGCGGGTCAATGAACTTGAAATTACTTTTCTAAGACTTTGTAAACTTGGTGTCTAGATATATGCAAATATGTATACAGTATTATTTGAACTATGACCTTTAAGCTGGCAGGGTATTACAAGTAGTCTTTACATTTAAATACACCCTCTGTGTGGGCATAAAGATCACCCAATTTGATTAATCGATGCATTGATGTTTGTCAAAGTCAAGTGTTGGCGCCAGGTCTCAAGTGGACCTCCCTCACACTCTCCCTCGCTGTCCCCCCATCAAGCATTACATTGTGTGCATTTCCAGTGCAATGTAACTGTAGATTACCCCTTTGGCGGGACCAAAACAACGTTACCATTCCAGCCCCCAAAACGCACCGAAAAAAAGCCACACACATATTCACACACACTAACAAATATATTTTCGGGTCTTATCAATATGACAAATATTTGAAATTGAGGTGAGAGCCAAGTGAGGGGGAGTCAAAGGTATATTGGATTCGTCATAAAGGCTGTGACATGTGGGAAAGATACATAGCACATATAGTAGCATAGTTGGATAGGCACTAACCCTACAGACCCAGAGATTATGCTGCTACTGTGTGAACTTGAAGGTCTCAAGAAACACTGAACTTGAAAATTTTAAGAAGCGTGAGAGTTCAACTAAACAATGAATTCACTTAGAATATAAAAAGAATCAAGGAGTTACATTATATACTATATAAATTATATATATATAAATTATTTCATTAGCTTGCAACTGAAAATGTATTATGTGTTAAAATTGGATTATATTTCTATTACAAAATGCGGAAATTGAAGACTAAATATAGTTTTTTCGTATATTATCTATAATTTTTAAAACTCATATGAATTAGGATATATACATATGTCTGTTCTAACTTTGTTACGATGTAGGAAATATAACCGTAGCTCAATTTCAACTATAATAAAGACTCTACTCCTTTTTCCACTTGGTACTTCTTCCCCCCATATCAAATTGAGTAGAGAGCATGTTGAGTGCGTGTGTTAGTTTTTAAAATATTTTTTCAGCTTATCGAATAAAAAATGCTATTAGTGGCGATTAATAGGCGCTGTCCATCATCTTCGGACGACAATTGCCATGCGATTGAGATCGAGATAAGCCCCGTCCACCTAGTTGTCCGTGTGGAGCAATCGGGTCTCTCGTAGAGAGGCGGGTGCAGGTGACGTCGCCTCTTCATTCAATATTTGAACGATTAACACCAAATTGTTCTCAAGTGTGTGGGCCCAAAAAGAAAGAAAAAAAGAGACTCAAAAGAAGAAGGAATGGGTGGGAGCAGAGGAAAGAGGGAAGGGGTGTACCAGGCTTATCATGCAATACGCCACTTAATAAAAATAACCGTTAATAATTGTATTTGTACAATTTAAATTATGACATTAAATCGCAAGCATTCTAACGAGTCTACCATTGTAAGTAGAATAAGAGAGCAGAACTATTTATTTATAGATATGGTATAGTATGGTATGCTATACGAATTTATAGCATGATTGTACAGTGGAGATTTCCCTGAGCACGGCCATAAAACTGACAAATCAGCGTAATTTAAATTGCTCAACCAAGTGCGAATTTCCGTTCAATCTCCCGTTCTTTCTCTCTCTCTCTCTCTCTCTCTCTTGCACACGCATAGCCAACACTCGCACTACGCACCTTATCACGCGATCCACTCGAATTAGTTGTTGACCAGGTACTCCCGATAACGATTCGGGCAATTGATTCCGCCTCGATTGCCGTTTGCCAATTCCCGATTCCCAACACACATTTGCACTCACTCTCCCTTTTGCGCTCTTCTTCTCTCTCCCTCTCGTTGATGGGCGTTGCCAATGCAACAATATGCAAAAGCAGCAGACCTAAGAGAGGCAAAGAGAGCGGGAGAGCGCGCGAGAGAGTTTGACAATTCAAGCGACCAATCAGAAGCGAGCACACCCAAGCCAAAGCTCTGGCACAGCCATGTTCTTTTTTCCACTGCGTCATTTGAGCTTGTCTACTAACTACAATACATTATAAATAAGATACTTGACTATATAGTACATGAATTATTCATTTCAACATATCATTTAAATTGCAGTTTATGGCTTACTTTTATTGCATGAATTTGACAGGCAAATATTTGGTTTATAGACATAATTCTTCATTCAAAGTTTGATTATAACAAAATGTTCTGTTTGCAAGGTGTAGAAATGTTATCGATATCAAAATATTGAAATGGAAAGAAATTTGAATTTGCAAAGTTGAAAATCTTTTAAAGAATCAAAAGCACTTAAAAATGCTATCGCGGAAAATCTTACTAACCTATTTTGAATTTTCCTAGAGTATGATGCTTCGCACAGATTTTCGACGCTATATAAACATCAACTCAATATGATAATTAAGTTAAATTTTCTTTGGAATATAGTAGATATAACAGCATTTTGAATTAGCAACTTTTCAGTCATTATTATCTCAAAATAATGATATAAGTTAGAAGGATAAACAACTCTTAATTATCATTCTAAAAACTTATTGTAAATTAATCTTTTATTAAGAGTTTGAGACAACTGAGACAACATTATAAGATGTTCAATGTTCTTAGGATATACTGGCAGATAACAGAGATTTAGGTAGATAATGCAGAATCATAAATTAAGAAATTTTCAAACCAAAGTCTTTTTAAGTAAGTTTAATTAATTTAAGAGTTTTGAAAAGGATTCTACAAACTTGTTATAGAATCCAATTTAATCTCTTCATCTTCCCATCCCAGTGAACTAAAGATTTTCTAACTCCTCTGCTCTTCCCTTTCGCAGGCTTCAGTAATCCAGCAACTGCCGCGGCGGCACTCTACTGCAATGCGGCATATCCGGCTGCGAGTTTCTACATGTCCAACTTCGGAGTGAAGCGAAAGGGAGGCCAGATACGCTTCACGTCGCAGCAGACGAAAAATCTCGAGAATCGGTTCTCCAGTTCCAAGTACCTGTCGCCCGAGGAGCGTCGTCATCTGGCGCTGCAGCTGAAGCTCACGGATCGCCAGGTGAAGACGTGGTTCCAGAATCGACGCGCCAAATGGCGACGCGCTAATCAAACCAAGCGCAGTGCAGCAGCAGCAGCAGCAGCTGCAGCGGGAGCAGGAGCAGGAGCAACTCATGGCAGCACTGGCAGCAGCAGCACAGCCACGCCCAGCTCGAACAGTTCCGCCAGCGGCAGCCTGCACCTGCAGCAGCTGCACAGTGACGATGAGGATCGCATGTATCTATCAGAAGATGACGAGGAGGACGAGGAGGAGGATGACCACGTGCCCACGACGGCAGTCATAAGTTAACCCTAGTTGGAGTAGTTTAGCATTAGTTGGTAAGATTAGTGATGAATAAATTGGTTAAGCTTGAAGAGATTCGCTGACGGAGCTAGTGGAACTGGTAGCTCTCCAGGCAGTTGCAGTTGGGCAGCGTGCAGCGTGGCGCCAGGTTCGACAGGTGGCCCATGGTGACGGGAAACGAGAGGGGAACAAACCACTTGGGGTAAGCGCAGATGGCGGCGGCAGCAGCTGCAGAGGACAAAGACGACGACGACGATGGCTTCTCGGGGAACTGTAAAGGAAGAAGAAGATGAATGACTCACTCTCTTGCCTTGGTATCCTCTCACCTGCTGCTGCTGCTGCTGCTCGGCTATGACGGGCCGGAAGGCGCTGCTGCGTGTTGGCAATGCCAGCTGCAGTGACTGCAACGTGGGTGGAGGAGGAGCAGGCACCACTGGCGGCAGCAGCAGCTCCCTGCTTGCCTGCTCCATGGGCGCCTGCGGTGGTGATACATTCTCAATGGCGCGTATCAGATCCAGATCGCAACGCTTCAGCACCAGCTCCAGCACGGAGCGTTTGCGTTGCGGGAACAGCTGCGCCAGCATGTCGATGGCTGTCTGGGAGACATTCTCACGCCGTGGTGCACTCAGATCCTGTGCCACAGCCAGCGGCTCAAGCTCTGCTCGACTTGCGCTCTGTTCCGATTGCGACTGCTCTGCGTGCTCCGCCTTTGGACTGCTGGCAGAGACTGACTGAGCTGCCGTCGCTGCCGTCGCTGCTGCTGCTGCTTCCCTGCTTCCCGCCGGCTGTGTGACGGTCAGCCCGAATATGCTGCCCGGCGGCAGTGCGTCTATCTGGCGTCCCGTCTTGTTCGCCACCAGGCGCAGCGCAATCGCATCCTCCACCGCCTGCTGACGCTTCAGGGCGACCTGCAAATGGCGATGATGCCCAATTGAAATTAATATGCGGCAAGTGTGATGGGACAACTCCACGGAAATCTGTTTGACTTTTCGACCCCCGCCGTCTCTTCTTCCCCGCCCCTGGACAAATAAAAGAACAACACACACAAAACCAACTGCAATTCCTTTGGGACTCAGCGCAGATAAAGTGTGTTCCAGGAAACGAAAACTTCAACAAAAATATAGAGTAATTTCGTAGATTTCAAACTGTTTTAGTTGTGAAATAAAATATTATTATAAATTAATTAGAGTAAGTAAGAAATACTAAATAGATAAGTTAAGTTAAGACAAAGATCAAATAAAATATTATAATAAAAAAAATAAAATGAGAGTTCGATATTTTACAGATTTACTAAACTCCAATAACAGCTTTAAAAAAAAATGAATGAAATGCAAGCTAATTTATAGCGGAAAATCCCTTTCTCCATTGTAATGTACTATTATTTTCCATATTTCCAAATTTTCCTAGCTTAACAAAACAAGCCCCAATAATAACACAAAGTTAATAAATAATTAAGGTTGGATTTCGATAAGTCAAGCTATCGGTTGGTCAGTTGACTTCGATTGCTCGGCATATTCAAACCGCAAGCTCTAAAAATTTTTAAAAATCATTTTCATTATGTCTGGAGAGTTCTTAAATGAACACACATATCAAAATTGACTTTATGCAGAAATTCCGGGCTTTTTGCCCATAGTACATTGTCTTTCTTTGTATTAATTCACTTCTACGAATTAAACTGTATTTCGGAACACCCCCCAAAAGCAGACTCAGATTTAGTCGCAGTTCGGTTGCAATTCCCCCTACCCGGCTCAACCTCTTCCTCTCCCCTCTCCGTAATGTGAGCCCTGTCGACACTTGTGTAAACAGTTGGTAAGCGGATATTTTAGCTCGATTTGTTCGTACGCTTTGACAACTTTCCATCATCATCATCATCATCATCTGCAGCTTTATCATAATTAACCAGGCCACAATCCAGAGTTGATTTAGCTCAAATCTGGACAGCAGCTCGTCGTATTTCATTTGCTTACATTGCACGCACCCGCAGCTGCAGAGGGGATTGCGAAGGGTGGAGAGACGGGGGCGGGGCTTGCCCTAGAGGATGTTTATCTAACGAATTAGAAGACAATACTAGGCGTATAAAACTATTACTATTTGCCAATTCTATAAGGAAATATGTTTAAGTTGTATCCATTGGGGAATGAGAGGAAGGGTAGACGGAGAAAGGAAGAGAGATAGAGAAAGAGGGAACAAGAGACGGAGAATAAGAGAAAAGAAAGCTGTTCAAGTGCTCAAAAAGAATCAATTTTCTTTCTCTACTTTACTAACTTTTAAATCTTATATAGTATATTTCAAGTTGAACAGTTATTGGATTATAATTATATGTTGATTATTGAAATGCTTTTAAGGTGTAAGGAAAAACTTTGAAAGGGTTGATTTAATTATTATTTTGTCTTATTTTATTATACTCTACTTCTTTCTTTACAGCCATGAAAAAAGTCTTTAACATTTCTTTTTAATGTCTGTATTTGTGCATACTAAAAAATTTGAATTGTTCAAATTGATGCCTATTAAAAATACTAGATATGCTTGGCAACCGGGAGCTCCTGGCAGTTGAGGGCCCTTGTGCACCGCACTCACCCAGCTACGGGCCTGGAGTTGTCTTAATTTTGACCCTTAATCAATAGATAATTCAATTAAAAACTCCTCTTGCAAGCATTTCAACTAGTTAATGGGAATGCTTCCCTTTCGCCCATTCCGTTCCTAACTCACCTGTGCTGCCATAATGCGCTGTCTCTCGAAGATCAGGACGCACTTGGCACACTTGCAGCTCTTGTAGGTGCAGAGTTTCTTGTGGCCCCGTAGCTCCGAGATGATACCGTGATTGCGACAACGAGCGCACTTGGGCACGCGATTCGAGACCTTTGGATGTTCCGTGGACTTGGAGATCTTGCTGCATCCCGCTAGACGGGCACGTTTACCACTAACCGGAGGAACTTCCACACCCGTCTCATTGACCATGGCTGAGAGATGATGCAATTAAAACGGATAATCACAAAAAGTTGCCAACGTTTGTAACGTTCAAAAGAAACTAAATTTTCCGACACACTTGACCGAGTTGCGGTCAATTGTTTCAAAGCGAATGGTTCCATTTATGCAGCCCCTTGTTGACTTACGCAAGCGCATTGGGTTACGTCTGGGGGAAGTACCGCCCAGCCAGGCGATTGGTGGTTAGAAAATAGTTTTTCTCCGCCCATAAGGCGGGGTTAGTCATCACTTGAATATCTAGGTGATGGTGAATATATGAAACCCTAAGAATAAAAAGATATTTTTTTAATTATAATAATTAATAAGTTTTTTATTTCTTCACAGGTTTTTTGATTATTCTAGTCAAAACTTATATTTCCTCATGAGAGTTATCTAAACTTTAATCTTGCTTTGTTATGTTAATAAGTAAAGAATATATAAATAATTTATACCTCATTCACGGAATTCAAAAAGTTAAAAAATGTTTGTTTACAGAGCTCACTTATTTTTTATAATTTTCTGTTCAGCATTCTCGCTTTCAAGCAGTTCACTGCTTGCGTTACAGAGAACAATTGAAATTTGAAAGCTTACTCCACACTTTACAGTTTAGCTAACAGCAATTGCTCCACACATAAGAAAACATCAAATATATTGGTCATTTTAATAACGAATCAATAAAAAGTGCAGCCCCATTGCGTATATCTGCGTAATTATGACTTGTTAAGGATTTTAACATTCGCAACTATTGACATTAAATGAATTATTCAATTGCCAATTTCTTATTGTCAATGTTAATTAACAGATAGTATTTTTTGGTATATTTCCACGGTATATTTGTACTGCCCCATTTCGGTCACACTCAATGCAACAGCAAATATTTTACTCAGTCGGAAATCATCTTCGAACGTTAAAAAATGGATCGGTAGCTAAAAGAGATAATTTAAAGCGAAAAACGCAAAGAAAACGGCTTTTGTCCGCTATTTCAGCGATTTTTTTTGTGTTGTAATCAGCAGGAAAATTCTTAACAGCAGCTACAACGACCAAACACCACCACCAGTCAGTCCCAGGCAATAACCAACAGCAATTTTGCAATATCTATTAAATTTTACTGCAACCCAACCATAACAACTACATCAATACCATACCAAGCCCAATAGATATACCCGCAAAGGAAAGGTGAAAAGCAAAAATTGAGTAAAAGAGCAAAAATTTAAGATATCAACGCGCCTAAAGGAATTCTCAGTTTATTGCTCGCTTTTCCGATGTGATGAGAAAGAAAATCAACAGCCATCACCAACTTCAACAGCAACTTCTACCAACCGACCGACAGAATAGAGCAGAGCAGCGCAGCCAACGTCAGCAGAGAGCAGAGCAGCTGCCGTAAAGTTTATGAATTTCGTATTGGCAAAGTAAATTTCGTGCGACAATTTTGATGCTGCTGCGCAATTTGCAACAACGCCGACTGCACCTTCAACTACAACAACAACAACTGCAACACTTGAACCGACTGCAGTAGCAGAATTCAAATCGCACACACACTCACACTAAATTTCTTGGCAGAGGCAGAGGAGGCTACAGTGAAAAAAATCTTTAAGCAGCCACCATTTTGAATGAGCCCAACAACAACTAACGCCGCAACAGCAGAAAGAGAGAGAGCGCAACGCAGCAACAGCAGCAGCAGAAGTAGCAGCAGCGACGTTGACGTCAACGTTGTTTCTTATTAGCGCTGCAGCAGAGAAGAGTGTGAGGGGCAGAGAGACGCACATTGCAGCTGTTTGACCGGAAAAATTCTTTAAAACACTGCGTGCGCTTGCTTGTGTGTGTGTGTGAGGGAGTCAAGAAGAGAGGAGTTTGGAGTGTGCAGTAGAACCGACGACTGTTTCCGAGTGCCTAATTCCGATTGCCAAAAACAAAATCTAATCTAAAATGGTTGAACGCATTTTGGAGGAGAAAAATGCCAGCACAGCTGCCGCGAAGGAGTTCGGCTCGCTGCGCCTCAACGCCGGCAGCGCCAGCGGAGCCAGCAACAGCGGCGGCAGTGGCGGCAACAACAACACCGCGAGCGGCTCAGGAGATAGCGGCGTAGGCGGCAGCAACAACAACAGCTGCAGTCAGAGTCAATCAGGTGAGTGTTGAATTTCAACTTTTTTTTCTTTACCACTCCTTTCTTTCGTCTTTATTTCGCTCTCCCTATTTCCCTCTCTTCACTGGCTTTCGCTTGTTATATTCGTTTCATTGCATGCAAAGCGCTACTTGTCCCACTGTGCAAGCTGTGTGCATTGAAACTTTGCAGCTGCCTTCGACAGCAGAAAGCACGCACAAAAAGAGACGGAGAAAAGAGATAGAATAAAAGAGATGGAGAGACAGAGAGCGAGAAACGGGGACACATTTTTAAATGCACATTGCGGTTCCCTTCTTCATCCCTTTACCTTGTGCTACGCTTGTGCGTCTCTGCTGCGCTGCCTTCTCTCTCTTCTGCTTTTCTTCTTTGCCTTGCTGTTCCTATTGCCGTCTATTGGGCTCAGTGTTTTTTTTCGGAAAGGTTCTAGAATTATCTACTTACGCCGCAATTGCACTCTTGTTCCACTGTGCGTATGGAACTTTTCGTTTACATTTCCATCGCAATTTGGCCAACAGTGCCTGGCAACAAGCAAACACCGTGTGGAAATATTGCATTTAAAGAACTCTTACATGTGTCCGACGATAGGTGCCCCCACCCCTCACTTGGGCAAGTGTTCGTATGCATACTCTATATAACTAGAAAAGGGAAATCGTGCAGAGACACGTCAGTTCTTGATTCACGGAATATTAATTCACACCTTTTTGCTTTTACGATTTAATTCCATCTGACAAACTTTACAAATGTAGAAAGTATATAGTATGTTTAAACATATGTTATGTTAGGTGCACATATACTGAGATTATTTATTCATTGATTTTTATTTTCATAACTGAATATGAAATGGATATTGATTGACTGATTTTCTTTATAATTCGCAAAATTTTAGCTAGTGACTTATGAAATTTAACGCCCAACCCGTTTTTCTTTGTTCTTGTTTTATCACGTACGTACATACGTGAGGAGTGTTGGTGGTGATATTAAAAATAAGCATATTCAACGTGAATATTGATTCTCGCTATTGCAATGCAAAAGTCATTCGTTTATTCACGTTTATCGTGGTCCACAGAGGTCACAATATGGCAATATTCACAGACTTAAAGATGTTATCATTAAAATGCATCAATTAACAAGAGTAGACGACATTTAAAGACCGTGCATGGAAAAGAATTACTAGGAAATTAGGAAGGCTGATAGGAGAGAAGAAGATAAAAGAACCCATGCTACACTCTAAGTTATTCAGTTTTAACTTTAATTTAAAGTGAAGAATAATAATAGAAAGAAGAGTCCAAGTCAAATTTATGCTTAAAGAAGTATACATTTACTGCTTTAGAACCTTAGTTGTATAAACTCTTTATGTAATCAGATAATCAAACAGTGTGGAAGGATTGTGCAAACAAGTTATCTGCTGATGATATGTGTCATCTGCCAGCAACAGATATTGCATCACTTTTTCCCAAGCAGTGGAACTTTTTTGTTAATTTTATTTTGAATTTGAATGGAATATAATTTGTCTGTTTACGATCTTAGTCTCTTGGACATATAAAAATAGCGCTTATCTCAAGCACATTGGACTTTCCTTTATTTCTATTATCTTTGACTTATCTGCCTGTTTATTGGTAACTCTTTAATGGAAGATACGATTGCATGTAGTATATTGAAAAATGATTTGTTAAATCGTGTGGGGGAAAGGCTTTCCGGGCGATAAGATAGCACAGTGGGTGCGTTACCCGAAACAAACATCTGGAGGGGAAGGAAATGCGCTCTATATACATATATAAAGCTGTTGGAAGTAGAGACATAAAACTTTGCCAGAACGTCTTTCAAGTCTAGTCTTCGAAAGGGGGCAGGCGTGGGCAGAAGCGTGAAATGAATTATTATTGTTGTTGTTGTTGCTGTTGCTGCTGATGTTGTTGGTATGCTTGGGCAAGCAGCGCGACGAAGCTTGTTTCCGGAATTGACAAATTGACGAAATTTATTTGCATTTTATACTCAAAGAAGAAGGAGCGAGACGCACGTAAAGCAGTTGAGTGAGAGAGACAGAGTGAGACGGCTATAGTATCTATTGGCGCTTGGAGCGCTGAGTGAGCAGACAATTAATATAGCAATGATTCATTGTGCGAGTCTCTCAATAGCAACAACAACAACAACATCAACAACAAAAGCAACGAGTGGAATAAGTGTAATGAACGAGTAACAAATGAAAACGGATCAAAGTGTTAATAAACTGCAAGCTAAACCAGTGCGCTGCAGCTGCAGCTGCAACAGCGCCGTCGACGTCGTTGCCGATGCCGACAGCGCTGCGGCAGCGTATAACCTTGATGACGTTTATTGCACTTTGGGGCTGCAGCAACAACCAGCAGGGGCAACAACAACAGCTACAACAACAACAGCAACAAAGCCGCAGTGCAACCCAAAAACGACAGCCAAAGCAAGCGAGCAAACAAACCGAACGAACGTACGAACAAAGACAAAGCGATGAGCGCCGCCCGCTGCCTCTCTGTCCTCCTCCTCACACACACACACACACACCAACAGACATGCACACCACCCCCAATCTCCTCCCTCCCCCGCTATGCTCCAACGCTGACCGAGTTCGAGCCAGCGTCTGCTGACGTGTTGCGACTGAGCAGTTGGCAGCGCAGCAACGAGTGCAGCAGAAAAAGCAGCAGAGGATGATGACAAACCGAAAAAAATAAAAAGAGCGTTCAAACTGTTTAATGACGGAGCCCAAGATACCCTGTGTCTTGTGCTAACTTGTAAAATATATAGAAACATATTTGACAACAAGAAATTAGACTTGTTCGATTATTAGATACCCTGCACTAGTTTTATATATATATTATGTTTTATATAATATATAAAAATATATTTAACGCGTGCTTCACCCTTTAAATATTCGAAAACAGGGTATACGTAATGAAAGCAATAAAAATCACGTTTATCAGCGCCTTAACAGAGGTGAATGCATATAAATTGAAGAGGGGTTATGAGTGGGGGAAGGGAAAGGGGTTATGTATAGCAATGTACAGCTGTCCGCTGGATACACGCGCCTTGCGAAACGGGATTGGGTCGCAGCACTGTCGATAATTTATTTTGCGATTTTCATGCAGGCAACAATGAAAGTTTGTTTTTTTTTTTGTTTGGCGACAGGCAAGAAGAGCAGAGCAAAGCACCGTTATTTTGGGCACACGTCGAACGACGCTAGACAGAAATGTCTGACACGAGAGCTTTGTGGGTGGCTAACTTGGCTAATTGCCACCACGCGTTGGTCTGGCCTCTACGTTGCCTCCATTGATGAGTGGCAGGCTAAACAATAACAGCAACAGCAACAACAATGCTAAGTGTATCATCATTATTATCAAGCAGGTTCAAAGTGTTCGTTGTTAGTTGTTGTTGTTGCCATGCAAATTACTTGCATTTCAAATAAACAAACTCACAATAAAGAGATTTGTGTGTACGTGCAGCCTCTCACACACGCACGCACGTACGCACACTACTCAGCTTCTCCTCCCACTCCCACTTACGCACACAAACACAAGTTTATCGTGGGCATGTAATGGAAACGAAACTCAGCCCTGAGTGGAACACTTTTCTCTTATCTGGCAACGCCGCTTTTTGTATTGTGCAGTAAAAAAGAAAACCAGCCGCATTCAAATTTACTTATAAACATGATGTTTGTATGTAAAGAGTCACTAATACAAACAAACACACGCATACATAAATGTGTGTGTATGCATGTGGGCTCTCAATCAAAGTAGTTATTGTTTTTTGCATGCTTTTTGCCCTTCTACGCAATTCGCATATCAGGCGATGATATTTTGCGTGTGTGTGTGTTTGCGTTTGCAAGTGTGTTTGTCTACCGATGTGTTGTTGTTTGCGAGTTAACCTCGTTTTTCACTCTGCCCTCCACAGAAGCACGTCAGCAGCCTACGTGATATTGGGCTTGTGTGTGTATGCGCCTCACACCCATACAACCAAACGAATGATAGAGTGAGAGAGAGGGAGAGCGCCAACCAGACAGCCTGTGTCTGTTTGTTCGTCGTTGTCTTTTGCTTGCTCATTCGTTGGAGCGCTCTCTGGCGCTGTCAATAGTGTTGCCAGCTGTCTGTGTTTTTTTGCGTGGTCATACCGGTCTTTTTCTCCGATGACTGTGTCTTGTTGTCGCTCTCTATCTCTCGCCTTCCCCCTCCCAAACCCTTCTGCAAGCCGAGTTGGGCCACCACTTGTCGCTTTTGTTGTTATTTTGCTTCTCCTTCTGCTGCTGGTGTTGTTTTTGTTTTGGGCTGCAGCGACAAAGCGACTGTCGACTGTTTTTACTCAGCTGGTTGTTGTTGTTCCTTTGCTCGCTTGTAGCTTAGCTTTCCTTTCTCTCTCTTTCCGTCCTCCTCTCATGTGTTTGCTTCCGAAGTCAAAATAAAAACAAAGTAACAACGTGCTTTGCGATTATGTCAGTCTCGCTTGTTATCGTCAATACGCTCTCTCTCTTTCTTACTCTCTTACGTACACGTACTTCTTATGCGCTCTTTTTGTTTTTATATGTTTGCAGCGTATCATTATTTTTAATAGAACGCAATTTAAATTCGTTAAAAAAAGTGAACACGATCTTCCGCTTCCCACTCCACACGCCCAGCAATGTTGCCAAATTTCATTCGCCAATCGGTTTCTCTTGTCGTCGAATTATATTTATAGTATCCATAACCTATGTTGATATGTATGTACATATGAATTTACAGTGTTCATACATGTATGTACATCTGTTATGTACTTGTGTTTCTGCAAATGCGGTGTTTGTGTGTTTGTAATTGTCTGGGTCGGGATCGGATTGGTTCAGTTAATTGAATCAAATTGAAAAACTTTCCATGTCAAAACATGTTTGTTTGTCTGTTTATGTATGTATGTCCACGCATAGGGTTGTGTGCGTGTGTGCATGATGGCCCTCAATCAGTGGGGGGTCAACAACAGCAGAAAAGCCGGCACTATTTTAATGTGTATCGCGATCATTTTCGATTGTGTTTAAAATTTTTATTTTTTGAATAAATAGTTTGTTTCTTTTATTTTGTTGACTATACAATGTTACATTACATAAATCCTTATAACAACCGTATATTTATAACAGTGTTCATGATTACATATGTACTTATTTACATATGTAACATCATGTGTCAAAAAAGTCACGTAAGCACAAAATATGCACAAACATTTGCGACGTCAGCGCTGCTTACTTACACTCTCTTTAGCACGTGCAAAGAGAGTGGCATTGCCCAGCATAAAAGCAACAACATTCTCTCCATGGTGTGTCTCCCCTCTCTCTTATTTACAAGACAACACCCGAGCGAATGCGGGCGTCGCTGCTGCTCCCTCTGTTAGCTACCCATGCGGTCGGTCGCGCACTCTTATTAGAAATGCGTTTGGCACTTCTCTGTCAGTGCTTTCGTGCTTTTGCTTACTTATTCTCTTTCGAACGGCAGCAGGTCTCTCTCTCTCTCTCGCTTCGTTAGTTTTTCGGCTGCTGCTGGTGCCGCCTGGGCCTGACACTGTGTTGGCTGTTCGGCGACGCGTGTTTGTTTCTTTCCTCGTTTGCGCCGCGCGACGACGGTCCGGCTAAATTTTGTCCGTGTTTTAAGAATTGTTCTGTTTTAAATTTTTTACTATTCGGTTTTATCATTCGCACCCACACACACACATGTATTGGCACGTGTAACACTTTCCGCAGCCGTCGCAACTACAAATTCCACGTCGTCGTCGATCTCGAGATCTTCCTTAAGTTATTATTCATTAAACATCGGTCGATGAGGTTCTATATTGCGATGACGGCTGCCAATTTGCGTCTTTAGATCAATATTCTGTTCGAAATTGGGTTAAGAATAGATCAGCCCAAAACTATAAGAACAGCAACAACACCATCGAGAAGAAAAAGAATAAGAAGCAAGAGCAGTGTTTTATCTACGCATTGCAAAAAAGAAAACAGAAAAAGGAAATAATAAAAAAAACGTGTCGTTCAGCGTAGCAGCGACGCCAGCATCGACGTTGACGCCAGTAGAGAAGAGACGACGGGCGTTGCTTAGACAAATTGCGTTGCGGCTAAAAGCACAGCGAGATTGCGACTGCGGCGGCCACAGTAACAACTAGAATCACAAACATGTTGGGTAAATACTACAAAAACAATGTGAAAATTACCAATTATAGAAGCCTCAGCTCTGTTTATATGTATTAAGCATTATGTATATTTATTAAGTGTTTATGTTCCCGATAAGCACACATACCAGACATACACAAAGTTATTAAGTGAATCGATTAAAATGCCGGTTTTGCATTTTGTTTTGCCATTTGTTTCATTTTGCGTGTCTTTCCGCAATCTTTCTCGCTCTTTCTCTCTCGCTCTGTGTCTGTCTGTCTTTGCGTGCATGTGTGCTTTGTTTTTGTTATTTGATGATGTTGTTGTTGTTGCACTTCCTTGTTTCGCTCTATGTTGTTATGTTCCTTTGGCTTTTGTATTGTTTTTGAGACTGAAAGGAAACAACGAGTAAATGCCATGTAATATTCTCTTCTCGCTCTCATGCATATTCATGCATTGCACTGACAAACGGTAAACAAGTTTTGCAATTCCAATTAGAACTCTACAGTTACAAATGTATGAGTGTGTACGTATGTATGTTTATGTGTATGTGTGCATATGTAAGTATGTGGTCAACTATGCAAGTGTGGAAACAGATGCGGAATGTAAAAATTTGGTGCTAGCAAAGAGTCTACAACAATAACACCTTCCTTCCCTCCCGCTCTCTCTTAACTCTTCGAAGAGAAATCCCTGTGTTTATTCCAATTTGT
This sequence comes from Zaprionus africanus, assembly GCA_018151435.1. NCBI lineage: Eukaryota > Metazoa > Arthropoda > Insecta > Diptera > Drosophilidae > Zaprionus > Zaprionus africanus. The sequence continues at coordinate 3,634,770 of JAECXB010002309.1, read as the reverse complement.
ATTCTAGGGTATCAATTTCTCAGGCCAAGGATTTTTGTCGACACATCGCATAAATTACAAAGTGTTTTGTTGTATTTTGATCTTATTGTGACTACGTGACAACTAGAGGGAAGTATCGCTTCGTCTTCTTCTCTTAAGTTTTCAGCGAAGGAGGGAGGAGTGTTTGAAAGAGAGAGACAGAGACAGAGAGAGAGATGCTTTCGGTCACTTGCAAAAGAATTTGCGTCGTAGCACAACGATGGAATAAGTGAGGGCGGACAGGGTGTAAGGGGGAGTTGATCCCAGCTGGGCAGGGCAAGGGGTGGGGGAGCATTTCACTTTCTGTGCACAGACGCCCACACAATATCAAACAGTGCAGTCTGTACTCCCATTTCACCGCCCACTCCCTCCTCTATCAATCCTCAAACGCCGACCTTGAGGCGCGACGCTGTCGACAGGCCTAGGCACACACACAAACACACGCAGAACCCTCACTTATTGTATTGAATGTATGAACACACAGATGAGTATGTGAGTGTATTTTGTTATTCATATTATAATTATGCATTTCGGTTTGTTTTTGCTGTTGTTACACACACACACTCGCACACACATGAGCAAACAAACTCACACGCACGTGTAAACACACAACACGCATACACACTCACGGCACACACCCTGCCGGTCGACTTTAGCGGCTGCTGTTGTTGGTGTTGTTTCTGTTTTTGGTTGGCTCGCCATTTTTATTCAACTTTTGCTTTTACAATTTCATTCGGCGGCGCAATAATTTTCTTCTTCTTGGTCCGAGTGTTTGTTGTTGTTCGTGCTTTTTGTATGAAGTAACAGCAAAAGATTAAGAGATTGAAAAAAGAGAGCGCGCGACGGCAGACAAAGAGAGTTTGTCGGCATGCGGTCGTGGGTTTGCTGCTTCTCGCTCTTTGCTGCAATGCTATCTCCCTCTTGCTCTCCGTCTCTGCCTCTCTTTACCCGCATGTGCCGCATGTTTTCATTTTAATAGCTTTTACTTTAATTACATTTGCACAAAATTTTGAACGTTTTAAATTGTTTGCTACTGCGACATTCTTTATGTTTCCCCGTGCGGTTCTGTGTGTGTGTTTTATCTACACTTCGGCACAGTTAGTTAATCTCGAAAAGAGTTATAAACAAGTTCACACACAAATACACACATACAAACATGCGTGTTGTTTTCTCTGTTGCTCTTTATAGGAACTTCTTAATTATTATTATTACTGTTTATGGCACTTTACTGTTTTGTTTTTGTTGCTGCTGTTGTGCGTTGGCTCGTTAGGTAAAGCGTTTCAAGGTTATTCTTGTTGTTTTTATTGTCTCCTTCTTTAATATGGTTTCAATTTATGTTCGGTTTGATAGCGTGTGCTGTGCTGTGTTTCTCTGATTGTTGTTTTGCTATCACCTTCGTTTCGTCTGCTCTAAGCAATTGATAACGGTTATGGGGAGGGGGTGGAAAGAGAAAGACCCCAGTCATCTGGGTACTTTTTGTAGTCAATTGAAAATTGGCAAACACCTTGAGGAAACATTGCCCCAGACAGTCTGTCCAAAACACAGATCGGGTCTGCGATATGCTCTGCTCCAATAATAGTCCAGCGATTGCGGTTTTTGCGTATTGTTTTTTAGGGCATTTATTTTGAGTACATGTTTGTTATACTGAAGTGTGACCTTGCCTTTGTAGTTATTTATAAGTTTCATATCAGTTTATTTATTTCTTATTTTCAATAAATACTGATAGTAAAATTTAGCAAGTGTTTGATTATCAGTATGTATAGTCAATTTATTCAGGGTAAACATTTAGAAAGAGTTGTTCTCTTCTAAAGTAAACATCATAATTGCAATTAATATTTACAAGATATTGTACAATTTCTATTCTGTCGAGTAAATATTGTACTTATTTATCCCCACATGTTATTTGTATTCTCAGTGCCTGCGACCTATCCTAAGATAAGTTGTTATTTATTATCAACCTATAATTTCTTTTAACTGGAAGTACTAGATCATTCTACAGTTGCATCACCTCACCAGTTGTTGATGCAGTCAGAGGGGAAGGGGTGGGGTAAGGCAATACGCCCCTCGGGCTTTACCAACAACTGTTTCAGTTTGCAAGTCTTGGGCAAACACATGACAGCAATTGTCTTTATGACACTGTATTTATTATAGCCTTGTTTATACCAATACACACACACACACTTACACACTCGGCTGAAACGCAGTTTATTATAATTTCTTGCATTTAATGAACACAATATCTTTGCAAATATTTGTTGCATATAGTTTTGTTTATTGAGTTGTTCTGACAAAAAAAAACGAAAGGAGCTTTATTTATTTACTGTATGTGTGCGTCTTGTTAATCAAACAGTTAATCATTTATATGCAGGGTATACAGCGTATCAAACATCAGTTTTCTTATCTTTAAAGAGCCTAAAAGTGATATGCTAATGATATTGTTGTTATCAAAGCGATAAGTAATATAAATGACACATGCTTGTTTGTTGTTATTCCCGTTAGGGGTATCTCAAAGTCGTGCATAATGCTAATGTTAGTTATTGCTGGCTGGCCGGCTTCGTATAAATATTTAAACAAATTACGCGATGCAACGATGGTTTGTTTTTTTCGCGTTTATTTACCTTCCATTTTGGGGCCTGCTCGTCTCATCTGAGAACTTTCGGTTTTTCGTAGCAAGTATTTATTTATTTATTATTTTCCTCTTCTTTTTTTTTTGTTGCTGCCATTCTCTAAATATTTAAATTTGTTTTTGTGCTTGTTATTCTTGAGAGAAAAAAGAGTACGGCGCAATAAATTGAAATGAGTCGACAGAGCACATGCCGCGCTGCTCCGCACGCTCCGCGTCGTTAAACTAGAACCTGATAATGTTTAAAACCTCTCAGGCCTCCTTGCCTCCCTCGCATACATTAACCCCTGCCCCTGCCCCCTAATCTGCGCACAATCTCCGTTGACCGGCCGGCAAACGCGCCAGTGCGCTAATCTGTCTCAAGACCCGAAGCAGGCATAGCTAGAACTAGCTGGTTTTCAGCTTTTGTTTTTTTCTTAGTTGTATTTTTTTTTGTCGTAAAAAACACGCAAAATAACCAAGCAAAACAAATAGAAAAGAAAACTATTTTAAGCTTGTTTTGGTATCAGTTTTCTACGGCTTCCAATTGACGTTTGAGAGCGAGAGAGAGAAAGATATAAAAGGGGAAAACAACAGGCGATTTTTGCATTGTTTTTCGCAATGCGGTCTCTTACAGAGACATAGGAGCCACAAATAAGGTTGGTGATTCGATAATCATGAAAGGCGAGAGCTCAAATGCAATCTAAGGAGGGAAATGCGACGCCTGCTTAGAAAAGCCGCTCAGGTCTCTCGTTCCAATCGCAGTCTTTGATTTTACGTAAAACACATCAGACAGACTAGACATGACAAAACAAGACAATTTTGCCCTAAGACCTTGAAGGTTGCGAGATCTGAAAACAAGGCTGATGCAATAATTCAAGCATATTTTGAATGTATAAAATCTATTTAAATAATAAAGGGGAATCAGGTGATTGAGAAGTGTGATAGTTTAAGAAAGTGACGCACGGAAGGAAGATGACGAGTGTTTATTATAAACATGTTGAGAGATATACATATTTATATAAACAGATTCCAGCAAATTATAAAGATTTACTCTTTATTACTCTTAACAAGAATCCCAAGAGATCTCAGGCACGTGGTTTTCTTTGATAAATATCTGCATATTCTTTTCACATGTGCTTACCACATATCTTTAATTATTTATATATATATATATAATACATATATTTTTATATATTTTACTTATTTGTATGTAAATATAACAGATGCGTTTGAGAACCAATTGGAATTCAAGTGATTTGTCATGATTTTGTTCACATTGTTATCGCGCCGAAAACAAATCGCCGGCAATTTATCATAATTAATTTCTTATGGCAGCGATTCCTGAAATAACTTTGAGAAAATTGAATAAAAACAACAACTACAACAACAAAAAGAATATATGTAATGGAATAAACAAAATGATTTGCAAAAATCTATAAAAGAAATGCGCAAAAAAATCGGAAGAGGCGCCAAAAAGTGAGACGGCGTCGGATGCCAAAAGAATCAAATGAATGCAGTGCAAAAAAATATTAAATAAACACACCAGACCAATTTTTTATGTGTGTTGCTCTTTATATTTTCGTGCACGCTTCTTTGTTGCTTTTAAATTTAATTTACGTAATTGATAAGAGTAAAAGAGACGTACTAATTAGGCCAAATTTAAATTTAGATAAGAACGAAAGCCGCAAAGAATGAAGAAATAAACATGATGGACAGACGGTGGGACAGACATGGCGAACGCGTGTGTGCGTCAAGAGGCGTAAGAACGTGTGCGAACCCCGCGGGGCGTGGCTGGCGAAGGATGACGCGCGTTTGGGGTTGGGTGGGCTGTCAGCCAAAGTTTCGGTGAGGCATTAAGGAAATTTAGCAGAAACAGCAGCAACAAAACACAAAAGAATTTTATATAAATGACGTTCGACGATGATGATGATTAAATGCGTGACGAGGGAGGGGGCTGCCCGAGAGGGTGGCAGAGCACTGCGGATCTGTATAGCTACACACCGGAACCAGAAGAAACGAGAATAAAATGAAAACTTGTCTAAATATTTAAAAAAAGAGTATGTTTTTGTTTATCGAATTGAATCTTTCTCTGAATTGCGTTCTTAGGAAATAGTTGATGCCAGAAGGCCGAAGAAATGTCTAGAGAAATTGGGTCAGTTGAGAAATTTTATGATTGGCAGGTGGATTATCGAAGAATAGATAAGGCAAGTGACTAAGAGGGTAGAATAACTCTTTGTATAGGTTTTCTCTGCAAGCGAACGTATCAAGTTATTAAGTTATTCTTCAATTATTATAACTATCTTTCATTGCTGTCCCTCTTATAGTTCGCTGACTTTACTCAGTGGGATCTGGCTGCGTCGTACGCTGCTAATAGACCGTCGTCTGGTCTTTCAATATATTTTATTATGCGTATCATCATCGCTGGCGACCAGAGGCCAACTACCTCTCTCGCTGAAAGTCCAACAAATGCAACGATGCACATCAACATTAGATTTATTGCAGACTGTGTGCAGTGCCAGCCCCTCCTCTTCCTCCATTCTACTGCATTCGCTGCACTCCACTTGATGTCCCTCTTCTTGCCCACACTCTACTCTCCCCTTTCCCGATCGTGGGTTCTGTTTATTGACTGATTGCGCGTTGCATTTGCTAAAGTGACAAAGGGTCTTTCAATCGGCGATCGGGCGGGACAGCCTGGTCGGTCTGTCGTTTGGTCGAGTGCTTTTAAGTAGCTCGTAAGTCCAATGGGTTCTATAAATAGTATCGCAAACATATACCCTTACTCTCGTGCCCGTGCCTGGTTTATGACAACAATTAAAAGATACAAAAATACACGCGTCCCGTCTCGCCCTCATGATCATCATGAACATCACTGTCAGGCTTCGATCGCCTCATGTTTGCCTCTCTCTCTCCCTCTGTTACTCAGTCAGTCAGTGCCCTCTTCTTGTACTCTCCTCAGAGCATTTTTACAATAAACTTTTTGATATGTGGGCTTGCAAATACTGAAACATACTTATACATAATCATTCTACATACATGTTTTATTTTTACATATTTTATTTGACTTACTCGGTTTTGCATGGCGCGATTCGACGACTTGTTTACGACACGCGATTTGCTTTCTACGCAGTTGCGCTAAATTATGTACTCGCTATTTTTCTATGTGTATGTTAGTGTGTGTGTGTCTTGGTGCTGATCGTTTATTTATTTATAATTTTTTATGCATTGATAAAAAGTTGAAAAATAGCCATACAAATATGGCAAGTGGTCGCCGATAAATGTGCGCAAATATTTGTCAAGCCTGCCCGATGCCGCAAGAGCCAAATGGCAAACCCAGCAAGGCCCCATTGGTTTCTTCTTGGTGTAGATCGGACATCATTGGGTTGATGGTTGTGGCCTATTGATAGCACATGTGGCTGTTCTTATTGCTGTTGTTGTGTGTTCAACGTTTGTTTGATTTCCATTTATCGCCAGCGCACTAAACCATAAAATGACAGAGATCTTGGCCAAAGAATTAAATTATCACGCTTTCGTATATCGAAAATATTGGACAGACGACAGCAGCAGCTGTTTGTACAGTGATCACTCAGTATTCTACTGTTTTTTAGAATCTTAGATCTTTAGAACCATTATTATCTATCAATGCAACAGATAGCGTTTCTATCAAGCTATCTTAATGTTTTTTAAGTGAAATCAATTGAAATCTATGAAAAAATCACGAAGCAGAGAACACATAATTGTGAAATTGTTTCTTTTGCGATATGCATCATAGTTTTTTTCGAATTACATCACGTTAGCAACAGGAGACAATCGTAGATTTCGCCCACAGTCGGGCAAAAGCCGAGGGGAGACGAGTAGAAAACCCCCCAAAACGTGAGTCAGCCAATCTCAAGAAGCTGTCACGTTTACACGTTCATTGAAATAGTGAAAAAACTATTACAATATAATATGTAAATTTATATAACTTTGAGTATGCTAAGGCCTAAAAAGTGACATATTTTTTGTTGTATTAACAAATATACGAACTGTAATTATCACGATTATCTTGCTTTGTCTAAGAACTTCAAGAATAGTGTCACAGTGTGAACAATTGTAGAAAGCTATTGAACTTATGAAATAATTTATGGTATATGAAATCGGTTTGGACGGTTACTCACAGAGTGCGTTCAGTAAGCTTCGTTCCGTTGACCTGCGTAGTTGAGCTAAGGGAAATAGGGAAAGAACATATGCTTTCACTTTCTATTCTGCTATTTCATCATATAATATTGCATCAGATTATTTAACTACAGCTGTAAGAAACCTAAAATTGTAGAATGAAATTAAATAAATTTTGTTCTTTCGTTTACAGACGGCCAAAATGAATTGACGCGCTACAGCAGCGAAGATGTGTCCGGTAATGAGTCCAGCGAGGCGCCCAACATGACCGAAGTGGAGCGACAGGCGGAGCTCAATCGGCACAAGGAGGAGATGCAGAAGAAGAGACGCAAGAAACGCATCAGCTCGTCGCTGCACTCGTCAACATTTCAAGGTGAGTACACTCAAGAACTCTATAACATCATATAATATAATATATTCTGTTTTATCTCTTTTTAGAACTGTACAAGTTGAGTGGGGAAATACTGGGCGAAGGGGCTTATGCATCGGTGCAGACGTGCGTTAACATCTATACCGATCTGGAATATGCTGTGAAGGTTATCGATAAGATACCGGGACATGCGCGTGCGCGTGTCTTTCGCGAAGTGGAGACATTCCATCACTGTCAGGGACATCCGGGCATCTTGCAATTGATCGAATTCTTCGAGGATGATGAGAAATTCTATTTGGTGTTTGAGAAAATCAACGGTGGACCATTGTTAACACGCATTCAGATGAACATCTGCTTCTCCGAGCACGAAGCGGCTCAGATTATAAAGGAGATTGCATCCGGATTGGATTTTCTTCACAAGAAGGGCATTGCTCATCGCGATCTCAAGCCGGAGAATATTCTGTGCGTCAAAACCGATTCATTGTGCCCCATTAAAATTTGTGATTTCGATTTGGGTTCTGGCATTAAATTCACCACGGACATCTCATCGCCAGCAGCAACGCCACAATTGCTGACACCAGTGAGTCCCGAGTAATGAATTCTTGACCATGAGATTTGTAATGTTGATTTCGTCGCGTATTGCAGGTCGGCAGCGCCGAGTTCATGGCGCCCGAAGTAGTCGATCTGTTTGTGGGCGAGGCAAACTATTACGATAAGCGTTGCGATTTGTGGTCTCTGGGCGTGATTGCGTACATTCTACTTTGCGGTTATCCGCCATTCTCGGGCAATTGTGGTGAGGATTGCGGCTGGAATCGGGGCGAGAACTGTCGCACCTGCCAGGAGCTGCTTTTTGAGTCCATTCAAGAAGGTATGTGGTGTGTTGGTGCCCAACAATCGATTCAATTAATTAATGTATAAACTTTGTTTTAAAGGACGTTTTTCCTTTCCGGAGGCCGAGTGGCATGATGTGAGTGAAGAGGCCAAAGATTTAATTTGCCGTCTGCTGGTCAAGGAGGCTTCTAAACGTCTAAGCGCCGAGGCAGTGCTCAATCACAGTTGGATAAGAATGTGCGAGCAGGAACCGCCAACAAGTAAGCAGACGAGCCGTCACAGGCCGCTGCAAACGCCAAACAACATCCGACGGTAAGTCGAGGGGAACTTATGATTTATCTTCAAGATCTTTAACAAAACTGTTTCATTTTTGATTCACAGCAATCATCAGTCGGCGCGCGAGATATCACAGTTTGCTGAGTCGGCTATGGCCGTGAAGCGCGTGATCCTGCAACATTTCTCAATGCGCTATGATTATATGAAGGAGCGGCCGAATATCTATCAGCCTTCCCAGGCGTATATGGATGCGTATAGCGATGAGAACTATAATCCAAAGCCGCCAGCTCAATATGTACGCAGTCGCTCTCAGCGTACCACGGGAACAGCTGCGTCCACTTCCAGCTATGGGGGTCGCTTGTCCACAGCTCAACATGGACATCATCGCAACAGCAGCAATCATAGTCGTCAATCGTCTCGCACAGCCTCCGGCATTTTCAATAACAGCGGTGGCTTTAAGACGCTCAATGTGCACGAGGAGGATGACGATGATGAGGCACTGGAGGCCTTCGGTCGTCTAGATGAAGATGTCGATGATGAGTGGGCACAGTCGACGCGTCGCTATCAGCAGGAACGCGAATTACAACAGCAGCAGCTGGAGGAGGAACACCATGAACCTTTTGCTGATGGTAGCCTAAGTGAGGGCGATGAAGGCGACGAGGATGAGGGTCTCGAGGGGATGAGGGAGAGAGAGGGCGAGGACTATCAGCACTACAAGCATTATTGGCGCGAGCTGGACGAGGATGAAGGCGATGATTATTTGTATGAACAGCAGCAACAGCGCGTGGATGGAATTGCCGAGGAAGATGAATATGACGAGGAAGGAGAACTTGGAGATCATCCATTAGAAGATGAAGCAGAAGTAGAGAATAACGAAGCCGACAATCAAAAACAATTGCAAACTAAAGTTGTACAAATTGGTGTTGGCACCGAAGTGAATGGAGAGCAGAAATTGATAAAGGAAGAAGATGATGAAGAGGAGGAGAAAACGGAACAACTTATTATGGATAATATGCTAAAATCAAAGCAAAGCGAATTTGCTAAATCAACCACAGTGCGCAACGTTGCGCAGGAGAAGGAGAAGGAGGACGAGGCAAAGCAGAAGGCGAATGATGACGATGTTGATGGGGCTCCAAAGCAACGACCAACATCAAGTGATATTAGTGCTACTACAATCACCAATACTAATGTAAACAGCGGCAACATAGCAACAACACCAGTTACAACTGCAACACAATTGAATGGCAAGAAGAACGGCGATCAGCAAACTGGCAATGAAAAGGATAACGATTTTGATAACGATTACGATATTGATGATAAACATGAGAACGATGATGATGATGATGATAAAGATGATGTTAAACTATTGGATAGTATTAGTGATTTAAATGAAAAGCTACCTGAAATTTATGAGACTGCAAAAATTGTTGTCAACTCAGCGGCAGTGGATGCAACAACAACAACAACAACAGCTAAACCAGCAACAGCAGCAGCAGCAGCATCGACAGCAGCAGCTAAACAAGAAGCAACTTGCCCACCAAATGATTATGATAACGATAACGATAACGATACAATTGAAGATGATTTGAAAGCGTCGAAGAGCGTTCCGACTACTGCAGCTGAGGGGACAACAATGCGAACGACTTTTGGCAAACAACAGCAACTACAACAGCACCAACAGCAGCCAGCACAACAACAGCAACAGCAACCGAAGGCAGGCAGCAACAACAAGCAGCAACGCAATGTTTACTTTGTATTGGATAAACAACAGAATGACGAGGACGCCGATATAGACGAGGAAGATGACGATTACGACGATGACGATGAGCGGAGGTCTGGCTATCGATCCAAACAACAATCTCCGGCTATTCGTACTGCATACACCCGCAAGCAGCGCCAGCAGCAGCAGCAGCACAACAACAGCTACAACACTGCACCACCTCGTGCAGACAACCAGGAGAACTGGCGCTATAGAAGCCACCAATCCGAACACCCGCAGCAGCAGTCGGCAGTGGCATCTGGGGGATACCGCAAGTATCGTCCGCCATTTAGCACTGGAGGCGGAGGCGGTCACTATGGCAATCAGCAGCGTAACTATTTGGGCAGTTTCTCGCACAGCGGCGGCGCAGCTGGCTACAAGGTGGCACCACCATCACAGCCAGTGGCACCGTTGTTGTCGCTGAAACAGCAGCAGCACCAGCAACGGCACAACAGCGCCGGAAGCAGCAGTGGCAGCGGTGGCTCACCGCCATCCGATGAACAATCAGCGCTGCCTGCCAACCAGATACGCAACTGGCGCCAGGACTGCGTCTTCAACAAGGTATACGGCATGGATCCGCCGAGGAGTATGCAACGCTTGCAGCAGCAGCAGCAACCACGCATTGGTTCCGGACGCCTTATGCACTTGTCGGAGATACCACCGCATCTGCTGGAGGAGCCGCCACGCCACGGCATTGGCTTGTCGCCCCCGAGCGAGAGTCGATTGCTGCAGCGTCGCATGCGTCAGCAGCAGAGACCCGGCGATCTGGCCGAGTACTGTGAGCCCGCCACGGCAAGTGGCTAAGCGGGTACGTCGTAGTAAGGATCAACAAAAAAAAAAAGCAGCTGTGAGCGGACGCCTCAGCGGAGCGAAGAGAGCCAAGGAGGAAGATACGATTGGCCAACGAATTGTGATTGGCGGCGTCCTGTGCAAAAATAAAAACATATTTAATGTTTCCTTTTTGTATCATTTTTTATATACATACATTTACACACGAACACACACGCATACACGTACACTCAAATACATACGAAATTCATGAGCAAAACATATTTGAATTTGCCAAATTTCTTCATTCGCAACACTGACAAAAAAACAAAAACAAAACACAAAAAACAAAACTAAACTAAAACTGTAAACAAAAAGAAACTACTTAAAATTCCGTCTTATTTTAATACAGATCAAAAATTGTGTTAAAGGATTGATAAGAAGAGAAGAAGAAGATGAGAAAGAGATGCTGTTTACGAAGCAAGAACCAAACAGTCGTTCGGAAACCAACAAAAAAAAAAATAATAAAACAAAAACAACAAAAGAAAAAACCTTTTTTTATAAAAAAGATTTAAAAAAGAAAATGTAATTAATCGCTATAATTTTTATTATGAAAATAAAAACGAAAGTATGAAAGCAAATCGTGTTAAAGCGAGTTACACACACATACATACACAAACACTCAAGCAACAATAAATTTTTTGTTTTTTGATTAAATTTGCTAAATAGAAACAGAAACTCAAGATCCAAATTCAGCATCTGTTGCCGTTCGACAAAAAGTTTCCTTTCTGTGCTTTTTCTGTTAACTAAGTCAGGAAAAAGTTGTTGCATATGTACTATATGTTTTTTAGAGCTGAAATATCAATTAAAAATTAAGAATTTTGCATACCGAAAACCCAAAATGTACAACACAAAAATAGTTGTTGAAACTTTGATAAACTTATGTGAAGTTTTTTTCTTTTTGTAAATTTCCAATTAACAGAAATTGTTACAAAAATGCCAAAAAAAAAAGAAAAGAAGAAAGTTAATTTGATATCGAGAAGTGCAGAAGGTTAGAATATTGAGTTAAATTAAAGTAATGAAAACATAAAAGGCCCGATAGGTGAGAGATGATAGGCCTCACTAACACCAACAGAAAACACGCTCACACACACAGAGATTACACATGAATATAACGTTCACTGTGTGCCTAAGTTGGTTCGCAGGGAAGTTCCAACGACCTCAGAAGCATTTAGCATCTTCCAATCCTCACAGGAAATGTTAATTGTTTATTAAACTCTTGGAGATACCCCTTAAACTTCTCAAAGTAAAAACACATTTACTTAATGTGCGTTTAATGTTTATGGCAATCTACAAGTTTCCCATTCCTTTGCCATAAATGTTGGGCACACATTAAGACCGAGATATTACTGCAAGTGTTCAGATCAGCCCTGAACAGTTGCAGTAAGAGCTCAAAACCTTTAGTATCTTTTTGAAAACTTTTTCACATACACACACACACACACACACTGAGAAACACCTACACTCACTTCTTTAGAAAGCAGAGAGAGTTCTTGACATTACACAGATTGCTCAACAGACTTTTTGCTGGGCGTAAATAGAAGGTTAAAGAGAAGATGAAGAGAAATATGGAAAATGTGTTAACAAAATAAAAATAATAATTATAATAATAATAATAACAACAAAAATTGTGATATAAAATGTAAATGTAAAATGCACCTGAAGAAAAAAAAAACTATCAACTGACGCTGTGCCATCAACAACAACAACAACAAGAACATCAAAACAACAACCACAACTACAAAACACTATAACTGAAATACAGTGAAACGTCGCGAAGTAGTATAGTAGTAGCTGGAAGGAAAGAAAGCCCAATTCAAATGGATTCGTTGAATTATTATTATATTTTTTGTTTTTATTGAGTTGTTTACGCCCCACACACACACATAAAAAGAAACAAACACACTATCAAAATGTCAGAATGCTTTGCGCCTCAAAAACAAACATTGTACGTATATAAGAACATACTTCTATTTTTCCAACAAGCAAAACTGTAACCTTAAAGTAAATCTAAAAAAAAAAAAAAAAAACAACTAATGTAACTCTTTGAATACTTCCACGCTCACACAGAGAATGAAGAAGAGTAGAAACTATTGCTATGCAAAATAAAATGAAAAAAACATTCAACCTAATATTAAATTTGTACACACCCCAAATACCAACAACAACAAGAACAGTTAAGTGCGAGGACCCAGATAATTTAAAGTTAATTTATACTTATATACAAAAATATGTATTCCTACAAACAAAACAATAATTTCGTTTGCATTGTAAGCAGGAGAAGATGACGATATAATGGCATAACTAAGAAACGCTCTTGTTTTAATCTGAAAAACTGTGAGAAATGTTTCGCAACGAAACAAAAAACAACAAAAACAAAACACTTAAAAACGAGAGAGAGAGAACTATGATGAGGGAGGTAGGGAGAGGTTGCATGTTAATCATGCGGCGCTCCACAAGAATGCTACACACTACTCAACACTAAACACAAACACACACACACACACACATCGTCTACATGCATATATACATAATATATAAGTAAACTTTAGTTTTTGCAAATGTCCGTTAAAATTACGATAACAAGTAATCTTAGCTGTTAAAACTGAGAGAGAGAGAGAGAGAGAGAGAGAGAGCGTTGAATGCGCTGCGCCTTACTCACCAAGAGACACAGAAAGAGAGAAAAAGAGAGTGTGTGAATATCCGAGAGAAAGAGAGTTGTCTAAGACCCGCAACGAATGCAAATAATCCAAAAAAGATACATTTGTACGGAATGAAATTGTTTTAAATTATCACCAAGAAAAAGCTAAACAGAAAATCGAAACGAAGCAAAAACAAAACAAAATAAAAATGAGATATTGTTTTATACATAAAAACGAGAAAAAAAGTCAATAAAAATGCAAAATATACAAAAATGTTAAAGAAACTCGACTTTTATTTTAGTTTTATAAGGAATATTTTAAATGGAGCTTGGGATTCACGTGCGGTCAAATATTTGCTAGCTTGCGGTTGGGCTTCCTTTTCATCGGAAGTGTTTTGGTCGTTTTGGTTTTTTAGCAAGACCTTATGAACCAATTTTTAGGTGATAACTGATGATTCTAAAAAAACTGTCAACGTTATTCCGGTTTTTTTATTTATTTCGAAGTTGATATAATTTCTTTGTTGATCTTTCAATCTGCGATAGCTTTCTTACCACGTGAAGATCGGCTGTTGGAAAAAATTAACCTAAATTAAAACTAAATAAATATTTTGGAAAAAAGAAAACATTTATTTACGTAATTTTGGGAGAAAACCCGTAAAAGGAACATAACATTTGAATAATCCTAGGCTAAAACCTTTTTTAGGTTTTTGTGTAGTTTGGATCGGATGAAGCCAGTCAGTCGATATACAGAAATGTAATGTTGTAAGTACCAAACCAAAGTTTTGAGTCCTGCTCCACGCTGTTTGAATCAATCAAATCACCCGGTTTATTCATCATTCATGATGTTAACCTATTTATTTTTTGCCTGCTCGCCGTCCTGCTCGATGGTCACATGAGTGTGAGCATCCTGAGAAGATGCATTGTTATCCTCTGCTCTCGTCAGACCTGCCCTGATCTCGCCTGTCATTGAGTTCATGGAGTTGATGGTGTTGTTGACGCCTTCTTCACTTGAGCTGGCTGCCAGCAGAGGCTTTGCATCGGCAGTTTGTTCCCGTGGTGATTCCTCGAAGCTGTGGTTATTAATATCCTCAATGGCTTGACGAAGCTTTAGAGGGGAAACAAACAGTTATATAGGAAAAGATAAAACATGGTGGAAACTCACCTCTTTGAGGCTCACCACGCCAACAAGGCGACCGATCTTGGTCACGTAGGCATGATTGACGCCCATCATGGAGAACATCGAGTGCACACGCAGCAGCGAGGTTCGTTCGACCAGTTGGAAAGGTGAGGGATCGATGCGTATGGCCAAAGCCTTAAAGTCTATGGGTTTCGCCAGCTGATCGTATTCCCATTGCTTCTTGCCCTCGGGCGACATATCCACAACACGATCACCGCACTGAAATCAGAGTTTAGCTATAGAATTGATGTATCAGATTATATATCTCAAAGCCATACCAAGTGAACTCGCTTTGAAGGAGTTGTCTGGATGTGTAGATCATCGTGCGAGCCTGTCTCCAGATCAAGTTCAGGCTCGTTTGATCGCTTGAAGAATGATTGGAAGGCTGAACGTAAACGTGACTCCGTCTGGCTGTGCGTGCTGCTAAGTGAATCGTGCGATCGCGCGGATTTCTTCAGAATGGATCTCTGCTGATCGAGAGATGCACTGGGTAGTGTGGCATCGCTGTGTATTTGGCGTAGACCTTGAACATCCTGTGTGGGAATAACTTCAAAGCGGGAGGGACGTCGATCGGCCTGCTGCTCCTTGATCTCTTCCTCACGCCATCTGTGCGCTGTTTCCATGCGCTTCTCTCGTCCAATTTGCTGCTCAATGATCCTAACCAGCTCCTGACGCTGCACAGAGCCCAGCAGGACCATACTCTCCGGGCTGTCGACCAGCGGCAGGGAGCGCAGCTTCTTATTCGACTTGAGCACCTGCTTGAGCTTCTGATACGAGATGCCCTGCCAGATATACTTCACATCGCGCACCATGAAATCCTCCACGAATTTGTCGTAGAATCCAGAGCTGGTGTACAGCAGATCCGGCAGATAGGGTAGCTTCTTAATGAGTATCACGCTCTCGTACATGGATGGCTGTAGGAGTGAGGCCACCGCATTGGCCACCAGCACTGCCACTAGCACTGGCACAGCAAAGCAGATTTGTCCGGTGATCTCAAACACCACAACTGCTACGGAAATGGAGTGTGTCACGGAGCCGGAGAAGGCAGCGGCACCCACAATGGCATATGCAGCTGGCATAATGGGCGACATGCAGTTGCCGTAGCGCACGCCTTTTGGAAATGACCAAGCGACGAACTCTCCCATCAGACGACCGAATCCGCTGCCAATCTTCAGCGCCGGGATGAACATGCCGTGAGGTACAGCCATCGTGGAGCCAATAATGGAGAAGAGGAACTGAAGAAAGTAAGAAGAAGGAAGGGGTAAGACTCGAAGAATTCATCCAGGTATGGCACTACTTACGTGGAAGAGCGTGTAGCAAGTGAGGTTGCCAAAGATGCTCGTGTATTTGGTGTGCCAGTGCGAGACAATCTCGGTCTGGTTGCCATTGAGATCGTCGTGCGTCCAGGTAAAGTTGCTGAAAAGCTGTACCATTTGTGTCTCAGTTTCCAGATCGCCGCCAATGAACTTTCCTGTACCCAGCGGGAAGGTGAGAGTGGAGATGATCAGCGACAGAATGGCAGGATAGAGAAGACGACTGCAACAAGGGATAGAGGATTGAATGATTGAGTAGCCATACTACACTAGACTACACTTACTTCTTTTGCAGAAACTTGTTCAGGGCCTTGCTAGAGCGTATGAACAGCACGTAGTGGCGATGTACCCAGACAAAGGCGGCGCCCAGCAGACCGCAGAGTGCACTGAAAGAAGAGGCTCGAGCAGATGCAGGGCAGGATCAACTTTTTCTAGTGACTTACCCGGTCAGAGCAAAGAAGATCAGTTCACGCGAATCGAAGGGGAACTCTGTGGATATATAGGTGGGATAGACCGCATGCACTGTGTCTGCACCCTGGAACCACACGGACAACAGGCGCACTGCCGAGGCACCCACCACACAGCCAAAGAATCCACGCCAGTAGTTGCGCACTGCAAAGTATGTTGTGGTCACCTCAATGCTGAAGAGCACAGCTGAAAATAGATGGGTTTATATTCTGTACTGTTTTGAATGTAGTGCGTCCAATTCACCTCCAATGGGTGCCGCAAAGCAGGTGCCCAATCCCAGGGCACAGGCCGCTGCCAGCATCTCTGTGCTGCGTGACTCATTCTGATAGATGCTACGGAAGGGAGTGGCCAGTTTGCCTAACAGATTCGCTACAATGCTCGCTATGTGCACATAGGGTCCCTAGAGAAAGGAGAGACCGGCTTAGCATGGACATTGTCATGGCCCTGAACTATACTCACCTCCTTGCCCAGTGGCATGCCGCTTCCTAAGACCAGAGTCAGACCAATTACCTTGGCCACCAGCGTCTTGAAAGTCAGATAGTTCTTGAGTGTGACACCGCGCAGTATGGTCTTCATTTCGGGAATGCCAGAGCCTGGAAATCGTGAGAGTTACTAGATACTCCCTAGTTATATGCAAGATAAGTTACCTGCAGCTTGTGGCGCCACATGCTGCACAAAGTATGCTGTGAAGACAACCAGTGCAACTGGCATAGTAACCCAGGCGATATACTGTGCAAATGGATCGGAAGTAATTCCTTTATACAACCAGAAACGAGCTGAAAAAAGCATCGAATTAATGAAGTTCAACCAAAAGTGAATCATGATTGCTTACCCTCAACCAGCAGGCGAATTCCCTCGTCCATGCCGAAGGCAATCAGGGCCATGATAATGCCACAGATGGTTAGGAAGATCCAATCCTTGGCAATGCGCTCGGAGACTTGATTCCAGGCCCACGACGAGAGGCTCTGCAAGCGACTGGGCTCATTGTTCTCCAACTCGAAGAGCTGCACATGGATAGGGGATTAGGGACTAAGATCTAGAGCTCATTTAGTGGTGTCTCTACCTTGCTTCTGAGTTTGTCTTCCTGTTTGCGCAGCCTGGCCAACTTTCGCAGTCTTCGGGCTTCATCTCCAGCGAATTGTTGCAAATCCCTGGAATATCGACCGTACATCTGTGAGTGGGTACAAAGAAGTAACGAAATTTGATATCATTATGATTCATTCTTTTGGCAGACGGCAGGACAAACAGCCAGCTCGATCGACAGACAGACAGACACCATTTTGTCACATGCCCGCAACGCAGGTGCTAAAAAATTAACATATTTAGATTGTCGTTCAATTCGTACCACTCCTCCCGGCTCGCTTCGCTTTGATCGGTGAGTAAATACATATCATACATGGCATTATTGTGTATCGTGTGGGGAACACGAATTCGTAACAAAAATAAAAGAATTGTAAATAAAAAAGTCACATTTTTGCACATGCGCAGCGAATTAAACACATTTTAAGCGATGCTAATTAGGTTCAATTAACGCAGCTCCCGGAAAATAATCGCCACAACAAAAGATCAGAAATGTATAACCAGTCAAAAAAAAAAAAAAAGGTGCTCGTCAGCTGAGCGGAGTGTGAGCGGTGACATTAATCAAAGCTACAATGAATGAATAGTTGACAAGTTCAAAATATTTGTCCAACTAAAAAGCAATGCAAACACATTTTTCTGGCGGCTGCCCTGGTCTGAGAGAGGCCTCAGGCCGTTCCTCACTTATATCATTACCGACATCAAATATTAGACCAGATAACTGACAAATTATCGCCAGCTATTTGCCAATTAGTTGTCACATTATAATTACGAGCTGCGAATGTCCCCAAAAAAAATTGTGACTGAAGGAAAAAACTGACTGCGCTATTTATTTATTAATTTTGATTTGGAATATTATTTAATTTGTTCAATTAATGATACTCAATGTAATTTAATTCAACCCGATTGCAGTTAATTTGAATTTTTAGATTTTATATGGACTGCTGAAAGCTCCTTTTCGATAAGACAGAAAGCTCTGCAGTGGTTAGTGTCTTTGCTAAGCGAGAAAAGTCTTATACTTTTTACCGTGAAATGTTAGCAAACGGTTTTTGTCGCTTCGCTCAAGCAAGGGATTTCTTTAGAAAAAGAAGACATACCCTTACAAAATTTGAAATTTTCCGATTTATAAAAAAAAATAAAAATAGATTATAAATAAAAAAACCGCATGTCGTTTCTTCTCTGTTCTTTTCGCAATTTCGAATTTAGCATAAACAATTAATAAGATATCGTTTCCCAAGACACGATCCCATTTGAATCAAGAAGGTGTCTTGGATCGTTCGCGTTTTTTAATAATTATTTATTTTTATGAAACTTATTGCTTTTTTAAGTTTATTAACATATCGTGGTCTGATCAAAGATAATTGAGAAGCTTTTGCCTAATAATTCTTTGAAAATTAAAAATTGCTGAAATTCAATAAAAATGTTCCACAATTTAAAAATAAACTTCTTTTCACAGCTCAAACCCTAAATCATTAAACTGTCTATATTAATGGAACTAGTTAGTAATTTTAGGCATTTAGAATTTATTGTAAGCGAAAATTTTAATTTTTAAAAATAGTTTTTGTTCGAACTTGTACAGCCAGTTGTGATTGACACTTTAATAAACGCGTTTTTATTTTCAATTTTGATTAATGACTCATTTTAACCTTAACAGATTTATTGTAGGTCCTTTTTTCAACAATATAGAGTATAGAGTAGTAGTTTTCCCCTTCTCATATCTTACCAGCGTGTGCGTGTAACCTAAATCTTCCTGATCTTCGCCGGCGATCTCACGTTTCTCCTGCTCCTGATGCTGCGTGGAGCCGTTGGAGCAATTGTCTTGCGCTGGTTGTATGCTGGGCGCGGCCTGCCGCGAGGATTCCACAATGGGCTCGGAGTCATCGGCGATGCTTTGTCGCTTCATGGCGAAATCACGAAGAAGCGTTGGATGTCTTAATCAACTTAATTATCGTATATGGATTTAGCAACAGCTTTAAAATAGGCGACACTTGCACTTTTTCTTATGTTTTATCGGCTGATTCTGGGATTAGCTAGAGCCAGAGACATCTGAGCCGCACCGTTGCCCAAATGGGTTTATCAATCCGAGCCAATAGACGCCATGAAGTTAAGACAAGCTCCGACAGCGAAAGCAACACCGCAGTCAACGGCGACGTCGACGTCGACATCGGCGTCAGCGTTGTCGTCAGTGATTGCCGCGAGTTCCGACTAGCCAATGAGCCGACTGTCCTCTGTCGCCATTTTACTCTCTTTCTCGCCAAACCGCGATTCTGTTTATACCCTGTAATCGCTGAACAGCAGAGAATGATTTAGCAGCGTTAGCAAACTCGTATAATAATTATAATATGATTAATGTAAAAACAGAGTTGATAAATTTAATTATAATTGGAATCAACTGGATTTATTTTCATTGCACTTGAATCACAGCAGTAATGGATCAGAGTGGCATTATTAGATAAGACAAAGAACACTTTGCAGGGTATGTGCTAGTTTCGAAATGTGTACAATGAAAGCACACACACCAGCCAAAGCTCTGTTAACAGACTGTAAAGTGTTAAGTTGCTCACTGAACTCAAATCTCTTATACTAAACACGCATGTATAAGTTAAGCAGGTGTAGATGAGATCAAGAAAGGAGATGAGAGATGGTACGTCGAGTAATCTCTTTATATTCTGTATTGTCCCTTTAATTGTGACATATATGTATGTATGTATATTAGACATTAAAATAAAATTGTTGTACAAACCCTTAATCACTGTGATCTGTAATTCAGTCAATCTGATTCGATACAAGATTCCCAACCATCTTATATTCTACAAGAAAACACACTGCAATATATTTTTCACGTTCTTGGGGAAACGGAACGGGTGTTTTAGTTAAACTTGTTTATTTCGCATTGATTTCAACTTAAATATAGATCACGATATCTTTGACTTTATGTACTAAAGAGATATATAAATACATAACAAGTGATAGACTAATTAAAGTATGACATAACCTAGATTAGTTTAACTGATTAACTGATCTTTGCGGACATGTAATGGATGTCGTCGGAAGCAACAAGAGTTACGTATAAGATTGGATTCCCTTTTCACACGGTCTTGTTGGAGTTCTGTGTATTATTTGTGTCTTGAGTTGATGTTGTAGTTGTTGTACTCGTTGTTGTTGTTGTTGTTGGTGCTGTCTCTGTTGACGGCATGGTGAGCTTTACATCGGTGTTATCCATTGATTTAATGTGCTCCATTTCGATGTCGGAACAATTATCCGAATTCGATAGGGCCGAGTCCATTGAAGTGATGGTCATGTCAACGGCCTTGTCGCTGGCGCTGGGTGAAAGCAAAGGCTTCTCCACAGCCGGCTTGGCATCGCCGTCGATCTCATCGTCCCGTGGATGAGCCACAAAGCTGTTGCTATTGATGTCCTCGATGGCCTTGCGCAACTGTCAGGGTAAAATATAAAAAAAGATACAGTCAGGCTGCAAATTGAGTAAGTCCTCAGTGAACTAACCTCTTTGAGGCCCACCACGCCGACAAGTCTGCCGATCTTGGTTACGTATGCGTGATTTATGCCCACCATGGAGAACAGCGAGTGCACCTTGAGAATGGAAGTGCGCTCGACCAGCTGGAAGGGCGATGGATCAATGTGTATCTGTGCCTTCTCCAAATCGATGGGCTTGAGCATTTCCTCCAGTTCCCATTGCTTCTGATCCTCCGGTGACATGTCAATGACGCGTTCCCTGGGCTAGGATAGAAAAAAAAAAAAGATGTTTTCCATTATATATGAAGTTAGATTGTTTTAAAGAAGTATCGAAAGAGATTTCTACATACCAACTGCACCGATTTGGCCTTTCTTATGGGAATATACTGTGTTCAATGGATATATGTATGCAAGAGGGAGGAAGGATGTACACAGAGAAGAAGGAAAGATTACTTTTTGCACAGTAGAAAGTTGAGAGTGTTAGTTAGTGTTACAATACAAAAGAAAGACGTAGGGGATACCCTGTAAAACGAACACTTACCGCAGCAGCTGGGTTATCTTCATCGGCAGACGGATCTGCGATCTCTTCTATCGTGAAAGCCATTTCAGACTGCAGACTATCGTCGCAAATCTTGTCCAGCGTAAAGCCATGATTTGGTGAATCTTTAACCTTGACATCGTTATTGAAATGAATCTTTTTCTTTTGCCGCTTCGGCTCTTCTATGTGATTCTCATTATTGATATCTGAAACTTTATTTGTTTTGTGTTTAATGCTCGGCTTATCGCTATTGACTTCGTTGAGCGGCCTATGCGAATCTCTGTTATCATCTGCAATATCTTCTTTGTCATCCTTATCGCGCAGCAAATTTAATTTGGGGAAAACATTTATTAATTTGCACAGTCTAAACTGATAAGATGATCACCTGGCAGAGTCAATGGAAATGTTTAACGAGCTTCATTTATTGTGGAACTCTAGCAAAGGTGAAACTACTATAGGCTTGAAGAACAATAGATATCAAGTTGAGGAGAGATCGAGATAAAGAAACTACTTTAATATCCAACTAT
Source organism: Zaprionus africanus (assembly GCA_018151435.1). Classification (NCBI taxonomy): domain Eukaryota; kingdom Metazoa; phylum Arthropoda; class Insecta; order Diptera; family Drosophilidae; genus Zaprionus; species Zaprionus africanus. The sequence continues at coordinate 3,612,716 of JAECXB010002309.1, read as the reverse complement.
AAATTATCGTTATATAATTTCATTACCATTTCTTTTGCTTTTGCTGCGTCCGTGGAAATGGGATTTACTTGCTTGCAGATATGGAGTAGGATTAATGATATGCCACACAGAGATAGATAGATTCATTAATAACAGAAACGGATGAGAGCTGTGCGGGGTTCGAGATGAGCTACTTACCAGCATGATCTGATCGGTTACGAAATCCCAATTGCTTTGTGCTTGCTTGTAAAGCGAATGTTAGAGTTAAGATAAAGCTTGCCCCGCACCAGGTTAGCTCTTCGGGATCAGAGTAGGTGCACTTACCAGCTGAACTTTCTTCGAAATGCCGGGAGTGCTAGGCGCACTTGGTGTACGCTGGATCTGCACCTCGTTGTTGCTGGCCGTAGGGGATAGGGAGCCCATCTCCGGATCGGGATGAACATCCTGCAGCGTGGTGGATTTCTTGAAAATGGCCTCGAATGCAGAACGTATGCGGAACTCCGAGTTGCCGGTGATCGTTGTGTAGGGCGTAATGTTGGGACTGTGCGGCGAGGTGGGTGCATAGGTCTTCAGGTTGAAGGAGTTCGTCTTCTTCAGTATGGACTTGCGTGGCGTCAACGAGCTGTGCAGGGTCTCAGCTCGCTTCTTCGGGGGCAGCATCTCATCGTTGGCAATCTGCCGCAGACTGAGTATGTCCGGTGCGGGCAGCACCTCGAAGCGGGACGGACGACGCTGTCTTTGCTCTGCCTCTTGCTTCTTTTTCTCCTCTTCGAGGGCACGCTCCTCGGCCTCCTTTTGCCACTTTTGTGCCACCTCCATGCGCTTCTCGCGCCCAATGTGCTTCTCGATGATCTTGATCAGTTCGTAGCGCTGCACCGAACCCAGCAGTATCATGTTCTCCGGGCTGTCGACCAGCGGCAGCGATCGCAGTGCCTTGTTGACTTTGAGCACCTCCTTGAGCTTCTGGTAGGAGATGCCATGCCATATGTACTTGACGTCCCGCACCATGAAATCCTCCACAAAGATGCTGTACATGCCGGAACTGGAGGGCAACAGATCTGGCAGATACGGCAGCTTCTTGATGAGTATGATGCTGTCGTAGATGGAGGGCTGTAGCAGCGAGGCAACCGCATTGGCCACCAACACGGCTATCATCACGGGCACCACATGCGTTATCTGACCCGTCATCTCGAAGATAATCACGGCCACGGACACGGTGTGCGTTACGGAGCCCGAGAAGGCAGCGGCGCCCACAACGGCATACCCACCCGGCATAATGGGTGACAATCGGCCGCCGTAGCGCACACCATGTGGAAACCAGGAGGCCATCAGTTCGCCCACCAGTCGCCCGAAGGCGGCGCCAATCTTGAAGACCGGTATAAACATGCCCGACGGCACGGGTATTGTGGACGCAATGATCGAGAAGAAGAACTGCGTATAGAAAGGGAACATTAGCTTGGAATCTATGGAAGCTTAGGTCCTACTCACTGTGAAGATCGTATAGCAGACCAGGTTGCCGAACACGCTGGTGTAGGCGGTCATCCAATGCGTCACCACGGCGGCCTGTTCCACTGTCAGATCGTTGCGTGACCAGGTAAAGTTGCTAAAGAGCTGCGTCACCTGCTCGTGCGTGCTGAGCTCGCCCGCCAGGAACTGACCTGTGCCCAGGGGAAACGAAATGCTGGAGACCAACAAGGCGAGGAAGCCGGGGTACAAAAAGCGGCTGCAAGAGGAAAGATAACTCAGGTTAGATATACATTAGATGCGATAACAAGGAGATACTTCTAAAGAATCTTAATTGATGCCTTCATGGAGATTCCTTTCGATATTCGCACTTACTTCTTCTGCAGAAACTTGTTCATGCGCTTGTTGGAACGCATGAAGAGCACATAGCGTCGATGGACCCACACATAGGTGGCACCACCCAGGCCACAAACGAAACTGCAACAGAGAGAATAGACTAGATTACTTCAATACTATTGTGAATATAAATTGACACTCACCCGATCAATGCGAAGACGAACAACTCCTGCGGATCGAAGGGGAATTCGGTGGTGAAGTTGGTGAGGAACAGGGCTCGCACAGTGTCCGCATTTTGGAACCAGACGGCCAGCAGGCGGAAGACAGTTGCACCGCAGACCGCGGCAAAGAAGCCGCGCCAGTAGTTGCGCACCGCAAAGTATGTGGTGGTTACCTCAATGCTGAAGAGGACGCCTGCAGAAGATGCTTGCTGTTTGTCTTGGCTCTTACTACTTTATGGAGGGAGGGTGGTAGGGAAGGGTGTGGGGTACTACTTACCACCAACGGGGGCAGCAAAACAGGCGCCCACACCGACGGCGCAGGCGGCAGCCAGCATTTCCGAGTTGCGGGACTCATTCTCATAGATGCCTTGGAATGATGTGACGAGTTTACTTAATAATTGTGCTACAATACTTGCTATATGTACGAAAGGACCCTAGAGACGAGATACGAGATACAGAGAGAGTTTTCCAAATTTTATGAGTGCTGCTGTGTGTGTGTGATGAAGGTGGCATCAATTTTTCATACTTACTTCCTTTCCTAATGGCATACCGCTGCCCAGAGTTGCCGTTAAACCAATTACCTTGGCCACTAATGTCTTAAATGTGAGATACTCTTTCAGTGCCACGCCACGCAGTATGGTCTTCATTTCAGGTATACCGGAACCTAGATACAGTACAGATATATAGCATTGATCGTGGTGCAGATTAGAATGGGTAATTCTTGCGAGTATATAACATGCATAGACACAATTGGAGGTGCCAAGTGTGCTTGGTCAGGCAGCTGCCGGAGTGCAGTGGTAAATGGTGGGTAAACTATTAGAACCCTGATCTTTGCTTCTTAATATACTTGAAGTGCTAACTAACGGAAGTAACTCTATATTCATATTCATATTCAATCACTTGGGAGGCCTAGACAACCATCGAAGTAAGTAAGTAAGTAAAAAAATTAACTTTATATTATGTGCTGGAGTTGGTATTGCTTTGGAAAACCCAAGAATGATGATCAATCGGAGAACTACTTTACTACTAACTAAATCAACAATTACTAGAACATTACACCAGATATTATACGTTAGCAGTATCTACAGATCTTCATAGGTACTTACCTATACTTTGTGGTGCGATGAGATGGACAAAGCCAGCTGAGAACAATATCAAGCAGACCGGCAATGAGACCCAAGCAATATACTGAATGAAGGGCTGAGAGGTAAGATCGCGATAAAGCCAAATACGAGCTGGAGTAACAAGTGAATCAAGAGAGAGAGAGAGAGAGGGAGAGGGAGAGAGAGAGAGAGATGCTATTACTTCCTTGTCACTTTCCAGAATATGTAAAAAGTGCTCACCATTTGTACATATCGATATGCCCTTGTCCATGATGAAGGAGAGCAGGGCCATGATGATGCCCAGCAGGGCAAGGAAGACCCAATCCTCGCCCAGTCGAGCCAATGTGTGCTTCCAGACCCATGATGAGATGCGCTTCACTCGCGTCGCTCGCTTGCCCAACAGTTCCTGTAAATATTTCCCAGCACTGCTGCTTTATAAACCGATGCGTTCGACATTATCTTATTCTACTCTATGGTACTATATACTTATGACAGTCAACAACAACAACAACACGGGGAATTGGCAGCTATGCCAAGTGTTTTGTACAAAATGGCGAGCAAGTGCCATACAATGTGTGTGAGTGTCAGTTCGAATGCGAGTCGAGTGAATTTCTTTTGAATTTCAATTCAATTCATTTCATTACCTTAAATACATTTCGCTCATTACGATTGCATATTTATCAAATATATATAGTAGATAGATCATCATTGAGCACTCAATTCCATTGCTATACATACCTTATTCCTTTGTTTATCTTCTTGCTTTCGTCGCTTTTCGAGTAGTTTGAGTTTTCTGGCTTCATCTTTAGCAAATTCTCCTAGATCCTTTGTATAGCGACCATACATCTGTAAATGCAGATAGTTTAGCATTATTCACACAGTATTCATTCGACTTGTTACATCAATACTGCCAAAAAGTTCCTCTAGACCCAACATAATAACAAATATCTAATGTCCACCATCTTCCGAGCTAGACAAACACTTACTGACGCCTCTTGGCTTGGTTCACTTGTTGATCACATGGCAGCAGACAAAAGTCCAATATATTTTTTATAAATAACATAGAAAAACTCTCTCTTCTTTTAAAATAAACAAAATAAATAAAAAGAGAACTCATTCCTCACACAATTTTCACGACAAAGACAAAGAATTTTCGTCATGAAAGCATACGGAAATTCCCGAAAGCATCTATAGATGCGTGTGAATAAAAACAAAACACATCTGTCCACAGCATAGCAACGCATGATGAAGAGCTTTGAGAATAAATGGTCGATGATTAGGCGGTTATAGTATCGTAAAGAATTCTGCTATATAAAGTTGACAGAGGAATCCGTGCGTGCGAAAGAAAAGTTTTCGGAAGTTGAAAGACCTGAAGATAAATAAATGTTTCGATCCTAATGGAAACTCACAAGAACTACAAATGATTGAATATATCGAAATAATTTCATTCATTCAGTGCAATTTGAACTGAGTATGCCACAGAAAAGTTCCACGGTCAAAACAAAAATAATATATTCTATTTGTATATAAATAAATGTGAATTTGAGTGCAGAAAAGCCAAAAGCAAAAGAAAATGCCACAAACATAAAGAAAAAGAACGACAAGTACCAAGAGCATTGCTAATTTCTCAGAGGTCTTGGCGAAGGTCTGTTCGTGGCCAAGGCGGAAAGGGTGACGCAGGAAAGAGAGAGAGCAACAGAGACAGAGAGAGAGGGAGAGAGGTGGGCAGAGGGTCGTGGGCTTACATAGTAGAAAGCCTCGATTTCGAACTCAATCTGATTCTTGTCATCGCTGGCATTCTCGCTCTGGCTTGCTGTGCGTTTCTGCTGTTCCTTCTGTTTGGCAATCGCCTCATCCCAGCGCAGACGAACTGGTGTCGAGGGCAACTTGCGGGCGCGCTCCTCCTCACGCAGATACTCCTCGCGATTGATCAGCAACTCCGGCTCGAAGGCGTATTCGCGTATGTACTCATCCTGGTGAGTGCGACTGTTGTTGAACATGAAGCAGACGATTTGCAACTGCGTCGACCGCACTCAAGCGCACTCAATGTCTGATTCACTAGCGATTCGAATTCGATTCTCTTTGACAGTTAATATAATATTTATACAGATCGGATCGCGTGCTCCTTCTGCGTCTGCTTGTCACTGGCATAGATTGGTATCGCGGCCTTTGACACGCCTGCGGCTGTTGGCCGAATTTCTGTCTCGCATTTTGTTGCCAATTATTTTTAGCTTTTGGCTAATTACATGTCGCTGCCCTTGAGACCCGCCGCCTGAGGCCCAACAGTTGTAGAATTGTAGAATTGTTGCAATTGCAATTGCAATTTATTTATATCATTTCTATACCGCTGCACGGCCTTTATCAGCGATCTTTCGCAATAGATTTCCCAACTTTTCTCTTTTCCCCGTGAGCTTCACTTCACTGCTAACTAATCACAGCTATTGCTTATTGTTTTGTAATTTGTAATGATTTTTTTTTTGCTCTGGGGATTATTGATTTCTCTTAGAATTCACCCGACATTAACGCAACAACGTTCCAATCTTTGCGAAAACTTTTAGGAAACTAAAACTGACGCTGTCGAAAGCTTTCCGTTTGTGGGAAAAATTATTGAAATTTTCTTTCGCATGGCCTCTCAACGTCTTGCATTCTGCCAGGGTATCCAACTCTGTCGGTATTTTGAATGCAATTGGTTTTGTAAACAAAACATTTCTGATTCGAAATTGTTAAGAAAGCTTTTAGAGTTTTTTGGTATTTGGTAAGAAAGCTTCGTTTTTGAAAATTAAAAAGCAATTGAATTGCAAACTAGAACGGAATGTGAAGAATTCAGAAAATGTGTTTGGATAAAGTCCAGTAAAGAAAAACATTATGGAAATTATACATTTCTGAATTCCCATTTTGAAATTGTAAGGAATATTACTTAAAATAAAAAATAAAATAATAAATTAAAATGATAAAAACTATGCATTTCTGTTTTGAGCCTGGCGACCCTTTTCGTTGCAGCCTACTACCTTCTTCAAAGAAATAATTTCTTAACTTGTAATAAATACAAAACATTATTCATTATAATCCGATTAAAAATAGCAATATTGTTTTGCTCGCTTTTGACACTATTTCTCATAGTGCTGGGAAAAGGAAATAGACAACGGAAGAGAGTACAAAGCAAACTAAAGAAAATGCATTTTTCTGCAGTTGAAAACTATTTACCCTAACTATTCATTTTGATTTTCAAAATATTTATCAAAATATACATTGTAATATTATAAATTATTATAAAAAATATATTATTAATTTGAACGTTCGTTTTAATATAAAGTGCAATTTGAATCGTTTATTAAAGATTCTTCTGATCTTTCCATATTGGGCAAACATCAATCTCAGAGTCCAAAATCAAATTTGAATTCATTGCTTTATGGATTCCCCAATTTCGATAAGAGACCTATGAGAATGATATGGTGGGAAAGTGAGCGCGTCAACTGTATCGTATATGGTAAGTGCTATAAACACTAACCAGACATTATAGCTAATAGATTTTGAATGTATTGGCCATTCATGTCTGATATAAAGATAAGGCTGTCGCTGAGCGCTAACGCGTTACTAAGTCGCACACAGATGCAGAGGGACACACACAGATACAGACTTGTGCATGTATGAGTGAAGAAATCTTATCAATGTCTTTGGGAAGTAGATTACTACCAACGAGGGAAGACAACTAACCCAACTGGGATACTACGAGAGAGTGTGTGTGTCTATGTCTCTATGTGTTTGTGTCTGTGTACATGTTTGTGTGTGTGTGTTTGTTTGGCTATTGAACTCTTGGCTTACAAGTGTATCGATATATCCGAAGGGATCATCCTCGTCGTCGGAATCGGATGAATCGGGTCCATTCTCCGCTGGCGGTGGGCAGGGATAGAAGGCCTGCGACTTGACTTTCGGATGCCGTTGAACGTGACGAAGTTCCGCCTCCATGGATATGTTGCTGGTGCGTCTCTGGCGCAACTGACGAATGAACTTCTCGAAATCGGCCCACTCGGAGTCGACCAGCTCGACATTCTCTTCGCCAAACTCTTCATCGTGTATGATCCGTTCGACTTGTTGTTTGGCTTTGCCATTGCGATCACGATTATCGCGGCTGGCAAAGTACACCATGTTGGCAAATTATCGGCACGGGGGTGCCAGGGGTGCGAGGGGTACAGACGACAACCGATCAATATCGATATGAATACGAATGCGAATACTCGAGCGGTTAATTGGTTGTGTCGCCTTTTCTTTTGCCACAAATCAAACACTGTCTGCCTTGGATCCGGCCATGGCTAAGAGACTTTCTGACTTTTTGGGAATGTGGAGCATCTGCGTTATGCAACTGCTGTGCTGCTGCCTCAATTGGACACTTTCCCACGAACTGAACTGAAGTCAACGCCCGTTTGTATCCACAAGATACTTCTGGCACTGCGTGCGGCTCGCACAAAGTTTTCAACTCGACTGAGAATGCGAGATACTCATATAATGCATAGACCGATTTTGTCTTGTTTAAGCTCAAGATTCCACTGAATTTAGCACACCAATACGAGAGCAGAGCCCACTCGGCGACCCGGTGACAGTCTCAAGTACTTAGAGACATATGGGAATGTGTGAATACTTAGTCTAACTTGCAACTGCCACACACACACTCACACACACACACAGCGACACTCGAGCGGTCAAAGTTTGTGTGTAAAACATCAATAAAATTTCATAAATTTAATAATTTACCGCCTGCTCTGGAGAAAAAGTGAAAATGCTTCTCGCCGAGTTGACGACAAGCGCAGTGCACAGTGGGGCAAGCTACATAGTTACTGTTTGCAGCTATAAAGCACTCAAAGATCTTCTTAGTTTTGTCCCACTGTGCCGTGTCACTTAAGCAACTCAAATTGAGCTTACTTTTGACGACATCATCTCTTTAATCTCTTCAAGTGTGTGTGTAAGTTCGTGTGTGTGCGAGTGTGACAGGGTGTGTGTGGGTGGATGGATTATGCACATGGGTCAGAGTCACATGTTTGTGATTGTCTATGCGGCATTTCTCAGATACAAATGTATCTGTGCGCTACGCTTTGATTGAATTTAAGATTTTGACGCCCGGCCAAATGACGACATTAATGATACACCTAATCCTAAATAGGTTGCATACACTGAAGCACTAACTTCAATCAGACAATATAATGAGGTAAATTTTAAATTCATTATACGGCAACAATATAGGATCTTTAGATTTGTAGATCGAATCGAATATTTTAAGTGTCTAAAAGAGTCTAAAACTGTGTAATATTTATTTATATTTTTTATATATACTGTATAAGGTTTGCTCCACCCTAATCTCATTAGTATAATCTACTTGATTTTCTGTCTGTGCACGACATAAATTCTGATTAAGACTCTCGCAATTGAATAGCCTGTCGTTTCTATTACACGTCTAAATCAGTTTGCACACACATACCAAACTTAATATAACTGTGAAGGATATACCAACTGATTTCTAAAAAGGTCTCAAGTAGTAAAATATTTAATCTAATACAAAACAAAAATATATTTTCAAATTCAACGCTTATAACGGTTTCTTGCAGTGTTCTTTGAATTGGGTTTATTTAAACATTTATCAAACTAAGAGCGTCGCGCGGAGACCCATTAAGAGCGATATGCTGTAAAATTGATTGATAACAAACACTTCAGAGAGTTCATAACAACTATAATCTACACTATTTGCACGTTCTTTTCTGCCAAATGCGATTGAATTGTTATTGAATTCAAAAAAAGAGAGAGGTAGATGATTAACTTAGGGAAACAAGAGAGAGATTCTCTTAAAAGCGAGGAACACAGTTGTATTTAGGTCAAACCTAGGGTGATTCAACTTTAATGATATAAGTATAGGCATTATTCAAGTTGACTTTATTAAACGCAAGATATAGGGTCTATGAATCAATGGATATAATATATATATATATATTTATTTCAGAATGAGTGATGGAGTTTTATTAATAAGGTTTTATAATAATGCCTTAAGCTGTATATCATATATATTTTACTCAATCGCTCCTGAATACATAGAAATAATTCAAGAGTAAAAACTGAAGTTTGCATTTCTTATTTTATTAAATAAAGTATTGAAGAATAATTTGATATGTAATATACAATTTAATATATATTCATATTTTTAAGTAAAAGTTACCTTACGATTTCTTTTTCGGAACATTTTTGCTAATTTAATTTCAGGCGTTAATAATTTTGGCGACAAAACAACGCGAACTTGGCAACAATTCCAGGGCAACTGAGTATTGCAGCATCTGGCTAAGCTCCAGCCCCATCATCATCTTTCACACTACGAAATCTGGCCAAGATAATGGCGCAAATACTACGACAATAGAAACACCTGTTGAACACAATTCGCATGGGAAAGAACGAGAGAGAGCGAGTGAAAATTAATTAAATTTCAATGAAATCCGTAAACAAATATCGTATTCATGTAATATTTGCATAGATTCTACAGATACGATATGCGTTGAGAGTTATGTAAGCCCAAATATCACGCAATTCCGCAAATAGACAAATATAATCTCGGGTGAAATCCATTTTTACAGTCTGGCCACACAGAGTAGCGTAGTATCATATGTAGTAGTATTTAGCTGCCGACAGCCTTTAAGACCCACAATAAAACACATTGTTAATTGTATTAAACAATAAAGGGGCAATAAACATTCATAATCAATGAGTGCTACGAATCGGGCCTCCAATTGAAAGAGGCTAGAAATCAAATCGTTGTGGATTTCACGCCAATCGTCGTCACTAAATCAAAGTGATTATCGATAGGGAAACACTTTTGATTGATGATTCTGTTACCCTGCCCCTATATAACCCACAAGCAGTATGCGGTATAGGGCTTTCAAGCTTTGGGGGATTACGGGGTATAATATCCGCAGCCGATTTCAGTGACGACAATGGAACATGACTGACGCTTCCAGTAGAGCCAAGTGGACATGTGAATATATAATACTTACATATCGTATATATACATATCTATATACACTAAAGATTAAGTTTGTGTGTGTTTCTCGGCAGGTGCTAATTAATTTTTTCAAGTCAGGTTTATTTTTGTAGATTCGCAGTTATATATATGCCAATGAAAGCTGTGTAATTAATACGAGGGTCGTTTGATAAGTCCGTGACTTTTTGTATTTGCCGCGCACCTGCTCTAAATACAACACTGCTCCTGTCAGCAGTTATCGATTAACAGCTGACTGTAAAATTTTGAGAAAGCTGCGTTTTTGGTTTGCGTTTTATAGGCATTGAAAGCAGACGATCTCGTGAATTTTAACGAAAATGGAGATCGAGATCGTCTGCTTTCAATGCCTATAAAACGCAAACCACGGACTTATCAAACGACCCTCGTATATGTCTCTATCTGAAGGTAATTCATCATATAATATTTTAAATTCTGTGGAGTACGTATTGAGGTTAGAAAGGGAAACAGTGTCTAACAAAACACGTTTAAGTGATTTTTTATTATAACAAATAGCCATAAATATGTTAACAATTGACAAATTCAATAAAGCACAAAATCAATTAAGTTTTCAATAGGACACTGCTTTAAACTAAATTATTTGTTATGATGAACGAAGACAGATAATGAACATATATTTTCCTAAGCCGATTCATGACTTTTTAACGATCATCTATCTTTTTAACCGCAAACTATTATAATATTTAGTATTTTATTTGGTTTTGAGTATAAAACTTAACTATAAAACTTGTTGCTGCCCTTTACTATATAATATACAATATATAATATAATATATATATTCTAGGTCCCACTTTCATTTCAATTTTCCATACTAACGCAAAAACTTAAAAAAACCCATATATTTAAACAGCTTTTTGAACCAGATCATGAAATACAGCTGATGCATGTTTAGAAGTTTGCTGCTGTCGGTAACTTAAAAGGCAGTGTAGAATACCCCCTTATACGATATAAGACCTAGTCGTAAACCCTTAAGTCGAGCAACAATTCAATAGCAATTTGGGTATTTTAATAAATTCAACATACACCACGAGTAAGCGAGTTAATGACAAATGAGCAGTTGATGGGCTCGTTATCTTGCGGGCTTCTGAAAAGTAAATACTTATGGTATATAGTATGTGAAAATATTTGTTTACGGCAATTTTTTTATGAGTCTCATTAAGAGTGCAAACGTTTTTAAGGTAAATTTCTGCGTCTCAAGGTTCGAACGAGTTCTACTTATTTTTCGCTTGTTTCGGCGCTAATTTTTTTATTTATAATCGATTGATGCATATGAAATTCCAATGATTTTATTAAATCAATCAATCAATGAGAAATCAATCGTCAAGTTAATAAATAAGTAATCAAGATTAAAACGAATTTATGACGGGAAAAGTGTGAAAACCACGCGGTGCATCGTGTTGATTGAGATAAAAGTTTGATTTGAACATTATATTATATATTTTTTCTGTTCGTAATTTCTGAATTTTTACAGTAAAATATTCTTCGCATTATTTGGACTCTTGTTTTAGCTAACTGTGCGTATTATTTGTAAGTTTTATATCTTTATAAATAACTTTTATCTCTCTCCTTGCGCGTGCCATTTTATCTCTCTGAGATGGCAATGAAAAGAGCTCAAAATGGCTTAAGACTGCGAATGGGAAGCACAGTCAGAGCTCTCAAGAACTTGTGGTAAGATCTGTGCAAATGTTTGCCCAAAAAAAGTATTTTTTTACGCTCACATGCTAATTTCCCTTTATCGAGGATGACCTACTCGCAGCATCGACAAAGAAATGACGCAAAGGTCAAACAACTTCAAAGCGGCGCCACAAAAGAATTTCCAAAATGAGATGAAATTAATTTCATAATTTTTCTATGACGCAAATTGCGTAGGCTCTGCAAATTGAAATGTGCTTAGCAATACCCTGTGAACTTTATTATACGACTCCACAACATGTACATATATACCCCTACATTCCTTGCGATTACAGGGTGTTCAAGTGCTTTGTGTCATTCAAAAATGTAGAACAACAAATAAGTAATAAATAATTCGATATTTTTGCCAGCCAGCCAGACAAAAGTATTTGCATTTCTCAATCAAGTTTTTGTTGTTTTGATAAACTCAATCAGGGAGGGAATCCCCTTGTAAGACCAACAAAAAAAAAGGAAAGAAGAATTCCCATTAATTAATTTTGAATAAAAACACAAGTTTGCCTGCTGCGCTTTGAGTTGTTATTAATCAGATGATAAGCCTATCAACTGGTCCAGCAGCGAAAACCTGACTGTCGCGATCTGCCCACACCTGTACAGTGAGTACAGTGAGTGAGCATACAACAAACATACTGTAGAGCAACTCTCTTGAACCAACTGGTTGGCCTGACGATCTGCTGCCCACTGAGCCTGATCATGTGGCGCTTAAACATATGATCGTCTGTCACGTGATAGTGAACGCTGAATCAACTGGGTGTAAGTTGTAAAAAACAAAGAACAAAAAAAAACTAAGAAAAACTAATCTAGCTTATTCAAATATGTATTGTCATTGAGGTAATTAATTTATAAATATAATAAAGTAATTACTAATTGAGGATTAACTTTCAATTTGAAACCTTCAATAAAGATGATCTTTTTTACTATTTCAGCTTGAGACTAAGGGAACTATGGAAGTTTAGATGTATATCGAATATAAAATAATATTATATGTATAGCAAAATATATGGTATATATACCACAGTTTGTCGGGCTTTGCCCTGCGACTCACCAGTGTGTGCGTGTAGCCCAGTCCCTCCTCGGAATCGCCGTTCTTATCGTGATCGTGACCCATATTGAAGCGCAGCGAGGACGCATTCGAGCACGTGCGGATCGGGAACGTGTGGTTCGGCGCGGGCACGAGGAGCAGAGATTCACGTCCATTTTTGTTGATCTTCATGTTGAGTTTGTTTCTGTTAATTTGTTTAACAAGTTGCACTTAATATCACAATAAAATGCCTGACTACGTGAATATTTAATATGTGTTTATAAATTAATTTATTGTAATTCTCTCTTCTGTTTTCATTCGCTTGTTATGCGTTTTTTCGTTGCTTATCGTTGTTTATCACTTGCACTTTTTCCGCATTGCCTGCGCCTCTGTGGCTGAGGTACTTCGCATGCGTCACATGTAAAAATGAAATCAAATTCCTTTGGCTGCTGCATTAAATTCAATTAGCTGCACTTTTGTTGCACCAAGTCACAAGACTGACTTCCTTTGCGGCCGCAGTGGACGCGACGTTGACAGCGACAGCGACGGCGACTTACGCATCCCAAAGAGAGCCGACTGAAGAGTAGAGAAGGTGAAGTTGTCGGAGTGAGGAATGACTGAAGCGACTGTGCTGAACTCTCGCTGCCGCAGAGCTCTGTTGCTGCTGACTGCGACTGCGAAACTTCGCAGATAACGACGCTGGCAGCGCTGCTTATGTTTGGGAAAAGTTCTGCCGCTGCTGCTGGCTCTGCTGCTGCTGCTACCGGTGATGACTTTGCACGACTCTGATCACTGCTATGTTTGTTGTTGTTCTTTCTCTGCCTCTGCCTCTGCCTCTGCCTCCTCCTCCTGCTGCGGTAATGGCGCGTCGGGGGTCGCAGCAGCGGACAGTGGGGCGCTTGTACTACGACCGTGTGTACGATTTCAAGTGGCGGCGCGCTTGAGCGTGTGAAGGCTTAATTAACAACAGCGACAACAAAATCGCAAATGTATCACAGTTTCATTATCTCTTCCTTCATCTATGTGCGTGTGAGTGTGTGTGTGCGTTGTATGTGTCTGGATTAGCGGCAAATACCCAGAAATTAGCACCTGTTTTGCCCTCTACGATCGCCAGACTAATTAGCTATTCACAATATTTTCGGGCTCCCACAGCGGAAGTTTGTTTATTGCCGATGAAGCCTGAAATGAAGTAGAATTTATAACGCTTGTAAATAATAACAAATGAGTTGCTTTATTAGCTAAGCTAATTAAATTATGCACTGCCAGCCCACCCAATGTCGATGGCTCACCCACACACACACACATACAAATGCAGAAATATGAATGGGTGCATGTAAATGCGGGAGAGATGCAAGTTGCCAGGCGAGCACAGAGCAAAAGAGAGCGCAAAGTGAGAGAGGATTAGATCAGAGTGCAGCCTCTCTTTGGCCTATTGAGTGACTGCAAGGAGTTGAAAGAAATGTAGATGCAAAAACGAGAGAGGAATATTATCATAGGATTTTTTTTGTTCAAGGTTAAGGTCTCTCTTCGAATCTAGGAACCGTAAGAGAAGAAGAAGATTTTGATGTTGGCAGCTTCTCTTTGGGCTAGTATGCTAGAGTATTAAATGACTTTAAGGAGGTAAAAGAAATGTAGGTGAGTAAAAAGAGAGAAACATTAGCATAGGAATCTTTATGTTCAAGGTTAAGGCCTCTCTTCGAATCAAGTGACAATAAGAGAAGAAGATTTTGATGATGGCAATGATTTTAACGAATCCTTTAACAGTGGATTTAAATTTAATAATATCATAATTTTTGAAAATATTATATTTGTAGTAATATTTTTTTTCAATGAATATCTAAAAATAAAACTATAAATTTATGTTTAGATAACATTGTATACCCGTTTTAATGCTACATATTATCTTTTCAAGCCACAAGACTATGTAGCTTTTCACGTTATTTAGCACTGTTATGCGAGTAGTATCTAGATGCGTGTGTGATAATTATTTGTGATATTATATTTCGTTAAGTTTTGGCGGCCATTTCGTAGTAGCGGACTTCTCTTATCACAATATCAGAATAAGCCGAGAAATCCCATAGCCAAGTGCCTTAATACGTTTTGATTTACTGTGTATTATAAACAATTGGCTTGTGCTTTTTAATTTATTAACTTATTTTAATCTTTGGTCAGAATTATTGGCCCGATTTCGAAAGATTTATGAAGGCGATTGCACTTTACTTTCTGCAGCAACTAATAGACGAAAGTTTTTACTCGACATACTAGTATTATTCTCGTATCGGAAAGGGTCTTTCGTCAGCGGAAAATTTACATATGAAATTCCTAGCCAGGTTACAACAACGACAAACAAGTCGAAAGCGGTTTTAGCGGGTTTTGTTATTATTTTTCAGTACGTCCACGCGCTGATAATGAGCCGCAACTCGGATTTTGTTCGCGTTTTGCTTTACTTCAGATGTACCGACTATATATTGCATATATATGCACAAATATACTACGAGTATATAGCAAATGAAACTGCAATGTCCAAGTGTGTGGCTATATATACGGGTATATACTGTATATACGAATTCTCGATGCCATTAAGTTTGTGATATTTCAGTTTATGGGACTGTGAAAGACGTTAATAAACGTCCGAAAATGTGTTGGCTTTCTTCGCAGATTGGTTTCGCTTAACGAGCTGCTAAATTTAGTTAGTATATGCACAGAAATCTCCCTTAATGAGAACAGAGAACATGTATGAATATATATAACTGATTATATATACTGTATATGATATATCAGTTGCTAAGAAAGTTGGTAACGAGTCGGCATAAAAATGATATTTACGATAGATGCGATTGGCATATAAATTAGGTTTTATTTTCATGATCTGCCATAATGCCGAACTGTCTCTCTATAATACTCTTAACACACAGTACATATATATAGTAGGATTACAACACGTCCATCACAGTGGCAAGCTAGAGATGGGGCCTGATAAGAGACCTTTCGTGCGATTGTTAACAACTTATGAGACCCTCTGCCGCAGTAGCTCATGTTACGGAGAATTGATTTTCATTTGTCTGCCCCACCAAGAGGGTCGATTAGTCAGCACTCAAACTAAAACCGACAGAAACAAGAAGAGAACACTTCACAGTATTCAGTTTCAATTAGCTTTTCGAGTGTTAAGCGCGAGACTTTCCGTGAATGTGAACTTCCACTGTACATAGCTTTGGGTGGGGGGGAGACATAAAAAAACAGATTACTAAGCACAAAACACACAGACTGTCAAAAGATATTTTCGAAACGGCCAAAAATTGACTTAATCAAGTATTCTGTATACGTAAATAAAGTATATACATATATATTATAGCACTCTGATCGCTTGTTGCTATAAACTGACTGCATAATTTCGCTGATATTCGAATTATCCGACTTTAATTACATTTAATGAGTTTAACCAATTTACTCACATTTAAATACGTTAGAATTTTAATAACACAATAACAAAACAAGTGCGAAACAGAGACAGAGACAGGCAGAGAAACCGAAACACCTTCCCCACCTTTGTCGCGACACCTGTTCACGCTGCACACTCTCACACTCTGAGCGCGTGTTTTGATTTTGATTTCGATTCCGATTCCGATTCGATTGTTGTTGTTTTTGTTGTCACTCACAGACACTTGTTGTTGTTGTTGTTATGTTCACGTTAGATTGATGTGCGATTGATTGACTTGCTGCGCTTTGATTGATCCCGGCCAGAAGCGATCGAGAGAGAGATGGAGAGACTTGGAGGAGCACGGTTCTAGAGCAGCTCCGTTGTCAACGCGGCCGCTTCGCGTTCTGGCATTGACTGCTGCCGCTGCTGCTGCTACTGCTGCTGGCGCCGTCGTTGTCGCTGCTTCTGTCAGCGCTGTCGCCGTCACAGTTGTTGTTACTGCTGCTGCTGCTGCTGGTGCTGCTGTTGTTAGGTGTTTGGCGCTGCGGACCCGGTTATCACCTTCGGTCAGAGCTCGTTGTTCTGCTTCGATTGATGACGTCGAGGGAGCTTTCCGCTCTAAACGATCAGCTGATTTGCATACTGCAAACAGTTATATTTGCCAAAGAGCAACACAGAAGGAGAGAGATACAGAGAGAGGAAGATAGAGATAGAGAGAGAGAGAGGGGGTTCTCAATTTCTATTATTGCCATATAAGATTTTGAATTCGTTGCCAATTTCTGCCGGCATCTAGTGAGCGCAGCTTATAATTTTATTTTATGCTTTTCTATTTTTTTTTTAAGTAAAGATTTCGATTTGGTATATTTTCAGCTTGTCAAACGCATTATTTATTTATGATATTTGAGTTGTTTCGCGGAATTTGACACATAAACTGGGGGATTTTTCTAAAACTGGTATTGGGAAAATCTACTAATTTTGCATTGCTGTAAATGAAGCGTTGAATACTTAAATTAAAACAGGGGTGTAGCTAGAGGGGGTAAGATAACTATTATTATCTTACTTGTTGAGTATTTTGGAGTTGAAGAGCACTAGCTTTAGATCATTAAAAAATAAATATATGGAGTACTTAGAGTGAACAATAAAGCCCTTCTTGCCTAGGGCCCTGTACAATCAACCTGCCTTACATAACTCCTATTTCCACCCGACTACAATACTCGTATGTTAATTTCAACGTGCATTAAATATTTTCACATCCAGAAAATACTTTGCCTTTAACAGACATTCATTCGCTAACGGGTGTTACGTAAATAAAGGGCAATTTATTATACTTGGTGGCATCATAAATGAATAATTGTTGTACGTGCATATCATTAGCACATTTGCAAATCGAAAATGGGTTGCAATCAAGCAGATTGCTATAATTAAATATCGCTTTACTTTGTACTTCAATTTGGCTAAAGGTTTTAAATAAAATTCCTTAGGTAAGGAATTGCGAGATATCGAATAGGAAATGTAAACAGAATTCGCCCATATTTTATCGGATCATTCCCACAACTACATAGATATATACATATATATACTCACGCTTTTTGGGGACCCGAGCAAACAGATCAATCGTGCTGTGAGTTATTTAAGTAAAATTGCAAAATTCAACACGAAACACGATTTGATTTATAAATTACCAGGCACTTTCATAAATAAACTCCGCACACGCCGACGCAATCAGACGAAATCCAAAAGCAACAACAACAACAACAACAATAGCAACAGAAACAGGAAAAAGAGTAACAACGTAAAATATGACAATTGTTTGTGTTGTGTGTTTTCTGATCTGCTGCGTCTTACCGTTGTTTTCTCACCGTGAAGCGGGTAAATAGCCCGACAAATAGAAACAACTGATTAGAGCGCGATACAGTTGTTTTCCATTCGCTCGTTGGATCATGAGATTCCTTTCCCCTAACGCCCTTGCCTCCCCCTTGGGGTGGCATCTACATAACGTCCTGACAATTCTTAATTTATGGCACCCACTATAAAATGCCACAACTTTAATGAGGAAGGGCCCCACCCACTAGACAATAATAGGGGTTGTAAATTTAATTGGCCTGCCTCAAATCAGATCTTCAGCAATATTCAAAATTTATAGACACCCGCAGGCAATGCTTTGATTTGGTTAGAATTATGAAATGTCTCGCCGTGCTGGATGGAATGTGACACCTTTATCTATTTTGGGCCTGTACTCGCGATGTGTGTACGTATTTTATTGGCATAATTAGCGAAAATTATCGCTATCATTGTCTCTATCTCTCTCTCTCTCTCTGTCTCGCACAAAGTCACCCCAACTGGTGACGAACCTATCTTCGAAATACAAAACTGTCGATGAGTTCTTCAAGAAATGTGAAATGTCGGGCCTGTCAGGGGATTATCTTATAGCATGTCCAGACATGTCTTTATAAAACAATCATTGCAGTTGTAAATTAAAAAAATGAGACTGATAAAATTTTTCATTTATTTGCGAATCTCAAATTCAGAATTCGTTTCTCTAAGGCTTTCCCTTTACTTTCGACTTACCACTGTTATTTAGTATAGATCCATATTCATTATATACGCAATTTATAGCACATACTTGTTAGCACTTTTTATACGCCCCACTTCGTCCGGAGAAGGCATAACAAGCGATCGGTATTCACACATTTTTGAAATTCAAACAATGCAGTAGCAAATATTGCATATTTACAGTAAAAAATATTCCATTCAACACATAATCGCCCCGCACTTGACTTGACTGTTGTATTCACAATTGTTTTCACTTAGACTCGACTGAGTTAACTGGATTAACTAACTAACCTACTCCTGCTTCATATAAAGCCAATCGAGATAAACACAGTGAATTTACACTCGCGGAATGCGCGCGCGGTTTCAGCAAGAACAACAATGCAATTGCTTCGGCGTCTGGCATATATAGTATCGCATATGTGCATATATCTATCGCTGATCTGTTGTATCCAGCATCGAGTATAGCCCTATAATTAGTATAGTCTGGGAAATACTTGCAGCTTCAAGTCGATCGCGGATTGAGAAAGCTGAGAGCGCCAACAGCTGAGCGCATTTTCCAGTTGCATCAATTATGGGAATGGGAGAATCGGGAGAATGCTTTCAGATCATATATCGGGCATACTGAATGCACTCGCCATAATTAATAGCTCTGCTCTGCCATAATTTGCAAGTTTGTCAAGATTTTACTATACGAATTGCAGGCACAATTAACATTTATGAGCCATATCCAATTACTTTACAATGTTCCCCCATTGTCTTATCTATTTCGTAGTATTCTTCTCTTTATGTTTGTTTATTAATTTTATTGTATTATATCTGTTTACAATTTGTATTTTGTCATGTTCTGGTTAAGTTGGAAATAATGAAATTTAAGCTGGCCTTATGTGGTTTCTATCCTGGGCTACAATGCAATTATTGCTTTACATTTGCAACTTAATTACAAGTTTAAACTGATTGGATACATTTCTCCTTAGGCTACATAAAATATATTTTTAGTATTTTTTCTTTTCCTTATTTTCTCTTTCTGTTTTTATGCGACATTATGTACTTGTATTTTATGCGATCGAAATATTTAATTCTATGCAATACCCCGAGCGAGTCTTTCGCTCTTATCCTTTTCTGCTGGTAAGGTGTGCTCGACGGATGCGGAAGCTGTCTTATGAAATAGATGCGTTTACTTTAAAGTATTATGTAAGTAGAAGGAATTAATCTGAAGGCAACATCATCTAAATGCGGCGTGAGAAACCTCCGCCACCGCCGCCGCCGCCATTGTTCCCATTACCGTTGCCGCCTCCGACACCAATACCGCCTCCGCCGCCACCCATGACACCTCCGCCATTACCATTGCCGCCACCGCCGCCGCCGCCACCACCGACATTGACTCCGCCACGTGTCTTGCCATCGTAGAAGAGCTCAATGTAGCGGGAGCCCATTTGCTCACGATGTCGCTTCATTGCCAGCTGCGAGTCATCGTACGTGTCGAAGTAGGCATCGGCAGTGCCGCTGTGCAGGCCCTTCTTGTTGTAGTTGATGCGCACGTTAGCCGGACGAATGGGATCAAAGAACTGCAGGACAAAAGCAGGTTAGGATTATTGGGCTGCACTGTAAATATGTATTATCTGGAACTTACCTTGAATACATCATTCTCGAATGAGTTGTAGGGTAGCCCTCGCATGTGGATTGTGTAATACTCGACATCATTGTTGCGGCCGCCACCGATTGGGCCGAAATTTCCACCCGCCGATCCGAAATTGCCGCCACCATTATTGAAGCCGCCGCCGCTGTTGTTAAAACCGCCACCGCCTCCACCATTATTGAAGCCACCGCCGCCGCCACCATTATTGAAGCCACCACCGCCTCCGCCGTTATTGAAGCCACTGTTAAAGCCGCCACCTCCGCCTGAGTTGTTGCCAAAGTTTCCAAAGCCGCCACCGCCGCCTCCACCGCTGTTAAAGCCGCCGGAGCTGCCGCCATTGTTGAAACCACCTCCGTTTCCACCGCTATTGAAGCCACCAACACCTCCGCCATTGTTGAAGCCCCCTCCACCTCCGCCGGAGTTGTTGCCAAAGTTGCCGAAGCCACCGCCTCCCCCGCTACCACCGCTGTTGTTACCAAAGTTGCCAGGCATATCTAAAAGAGAACAGAAATCATATTTATTATGGAATCAATCTCTTGTCCAGTTTTAAGTTCGGTCAGTTAGAATTTTGCAAATTTTTTAGACAATATAGGGACACATTTCTGATCCCATTTGAAAGTTTTAGTAACTCTTACTCTAGTGTTAGTGGGCAACAATTGGACTCTTGCGGAAATCGGAAATTCTTGAGACGGCACATGATTTGCCACTTACCGAAGTTGTTTCCGTTGTTGTTGTTGCGATTATTTCCAAAATTGTTAAAATCGCCAAAATCATTGCCGAAATTGCCAAAATTACCAGAGTTTTGACCAAAATTACCATTGTTGCCGATGTTACCACCACCACCACCGCCGCCGTTGTTGCTGCCACCGCCGCCGCCTCCGCCGGAATTATTGCCAAAGTTACCCGAGTTCATGAGGCTGGGTAAGTTATTGAAGCCCAACATATTGTTGGCCCCCACGCCAAAGTTGCTGTTGTTGCCCCAATCTGCAAGAAAATGTTTGAAATGGGGAATCTTGAGCGATCTCTCTCTACTCATTGCACTCACCATTGCGTCCACCGAAATCGTTGCCTCCACGATTGGCACCACGATCACGTATATCATATGGTCCAGGGCGGCCTCCACTGCCGCCGCCGCCTGTGGCACGCTTCATCTCAGCAATTGAGCTGCGGAAGATTTCAATGTACCTGGGAGAACGGAACGAGAAGCAGAAAAGAAATGCCAGAGATCATATTAGATGCGATGCAGTTGCACTAGAGATCCTCATATAAAGAATTAAAGTTGCTATGACCGGCGGCATTTGCTTGATTGGGTTAATGACACAATAATTCGATTAAATTAAAGTGTTTCCTTGGTTAGATGTAAACAAACACTTGGATTGTTAGACTTTTGATAAGAGCGTACATACGTAAAGAGGTTAATGTCTTTATTTGTATGGTATATAAGACTTATCAAAAGGCTGTCTCTGGTTAATTGTATGCGTTTTGTTGCTGGCTCACAATTAGTGAAACACCCAACCAGACCCATCTTAGCCTGTGCTATATGTGTGGACAGTTAAATTGTTGCTTAGTTCATAAATTGATTACCGTTTACTGAAATTGGAATGTATACAGGTTAGCGCCGAAATGATGATAATCGCAACAATTTAAAAGTTTTTTTTTTTGTTTTGCATTAAGTAAAGTAAAGTAAAGAATTCATATTCGTGTTACCATTGAATGATTGACTCTTATTTTGCAGTATTTTGTTGTTGTTGTTGCACTATAGCTATGTTGCTATAGTATAGCTGTAAATATGATGTGTAAGAACCCACCTGTGCCCAATTTTTTCCCGATTTCGGCCCAAGGCTTGCTCAGTGTCATCCTGGCTTTCGAACTGAACAAAAGCTTCCCCAGTAGCACGACCCCTTCTGTCCATAACAAAAAGTATGCCCTCCCGATCCGTTTTGATTTCCAACCCTGCCCATGACGATAACCAACAAAGATTTATACAAATATATAGAGATATATATATATATATAGAATTCAAGGTATAGGAGATAGAGATACAGAGATAGAGAGAAAGGGCGATTTTCATATATATATATATTTATATAGAATATTTAAGTGGAGTGTTCGCTTGTCTCAACTCCGCAGAGCTTTCGAAATGATCCTATTTAAAGGAAAATCCAAATGCAAAAACGTCCATGAAATAATGTTAGCAATGATTACTCAAATTAAATGTGTGAATAGACTAAGATTGTAAATACAAATTAATCAAAAGGAGAGTTTTGAAAACAATAAGACAAATATTTCGAGGTATTGAACCTTGATCAAAGAAATATTTCAACAAACTAATACTTTGTACTTTGTTAGACAAAAAGATGTTAGAAATCTGTGTGCATGTGTGTGTTTGTGAATGTGTGTGTAACTCGGGATTGACTGATTGGATGATATGGCTCCTCTGTTGTGAGGATACTTGCGTTCGCAGAGATACCGACCCCAGGTCCTTGGATGCAAACACCACTGACTTTGGGTACTCAACTCAACTTATAGAGCCCATAACTAACACTCAATTCGCTTGATCAAAGTGATCTCCGCCGAATAAGATAGAGAGACAGAGTAAGATTGAGGGGGAACAACATGCATTCGAAACAGTACACAACGAATTGTCCTTTGCCCGCTAGTTACATGTAAGCTGGAACAGACACACACACGCACAGAGTAAGCAAATGAATTTACCGGTAAAGAACTCCTCGATCTGCTGCTCAGTGACGGCATAGGGCAGACCACGCAGCTTTACAACGAAGGCGTGTCCATGTCCACCAGTTTTTCGCATTGCTTCTTTCGCCTCTTTCGGCGTGGCCGTGAAGACTGTGTGTGGATGCAAGATAGTAAGTAACCATTGTTATGTTGCCTCAGTTTCACCTACCCTCAATGTAGCGATGACCCATGCTGGCTTTGTTAAGTTTGCGTGCCTCCTCGACATCATCCTGAGTGGCAACCTCCACGTAGGCCTCGCCGGTGTTCTTGCCGTCCACACGACTGGTTACAAGATGTATTCCCTGAGAACCGTTGATGACTTCGACATTGACCAGAAAGTCGAGAATCTCCTTGTGCGTAGCCGACCAGGGGAGTCCACGCAATCGGATAAATTTGGGACTCTCACCAACATCGCCGATCTTTAAATTGGAATCGTCGTCACCATCGTTCTGATCATTGTCGTACTGATCGTCATCGTCCTGCTGCTGATCATTATCGTCGTTGTAGTCATCATTGTTGTCCTGCGCCTGGCCGAAGCCCTGATTGTATTGCACATCGGCGTTCGACATTGCTGCTGGTTCTAGAAGTCGGTACTTCTAAAGTTTGGGAAAATTCAAAAAATGTTATGTTTAACGCAAGTCAACTAAAAGTTCATGCACAGTTTTTTTTTTCATTCGTGTATGTTTCGGTTTTCTTTCAGTCGCTTCGTTTTGCTTGTTTTTGCGCCGCTTACGCCATTTTGGTTTTTCGTGTCTGCCGCAGTCTCATTTTCATGCGGTGAGTTTTGGCCATATCTTTAAGCACATTTTGCCAGTAGCAGACTGGCTGAGCCATGGAGTTGACAAAATGATGCAAAACTTACCTCCTTTAAATGTTTAATAATTATTCCGAATCTTTAATTTATTTGTTTTCGCACTTTTTGCACGGTTTTCTCACACAGCACGCGTCTAGTGGTATCGTTTCGTTCGGAATAATCGAAATACAACTAGAATGCCGATAACACGAACTGCTCTTGTGAACTAGTGAATGAACTGAAAAAAAACTCGTGCAGCCCTTGTTGATGAATTCAATCCCTGTCAACAATTGAAACTACTTATGGTGTATGTGGATGAATTTAACACAAAAAGGTTTGTAAGGTACGATTAAAACAATTTTTTATCTAGCAACTGATAATTTATTAAATTATGGCAGAAGCAGAATATCTAAAACCAGCGCAACTATCTTGCAGAATGTGTAGTTTGAATGAATTGAAAATATCGAATTAGGTTTGTGACAATGACAGATGAAAATTGCCTATCGATACATCGATATATATAAATATACAAATTCGTAGGTGTTGGAAAATGTCACAATTGGTGAAATAAATATTTAAAACTTACTTTTAGCACTCAAGAAACTTTTATTGAAGATTATATTGCATAGTTTTGTTTTAGAGGACATAAAGCGCACTGATAAGTATGATGTATGCTCAAAGAACAATAAGTATTTTAAATTTGGCGCCTACTACTGATCGTGGCTGTTGTAATCAATGCCTGGTCGCCTTGGCAACAGATGCAAATTGGAATTCCTCAGCAAGTTTGTTGGTTCGATGAGATTTTCGGGCATTGATTTCTTTCGAACGCAAGTGCAACGTAACACATCGTCTGACAAATCAAATTGCACAAATAGTAAATATATATTTAAATAAGTAACTCTGGTTTTTGCCTTTCAATTGCTGGCACAATGTTCGTACAAAAGAAAAAATTAGTCGAGCATGTGTTGGCAATGCGCGCCAACGGTGGCAGTGGCAGCGAAGAGGAGGAGGAGGAGGAGGACGAGGGCGACATTTTGCAGGTGCCAATTGACTTCCAATTAGCAGCTAATTATTTTACCAATTCAACTCGTACCCAGTAACCAGTAACCTGCTCAATGCAAGATTATTATAAATAATTATTGCTTCAGTAAGAAATGTAATATGTAATCCTTTAGCTCCTTGTACTCGTTGCCTGATTATGTAATCCTTCCTTCCGTATGCGTCGTGTAATGTATAAAAACGAAAACGAGAATGTGCAACTGTAAAATTGCTAAACATATTTGTTGTAGTTGGATAACTGAAAACTAAAAACCAAACCCCAAGACGGAGAAACAAATTGAATATAAAACTAATCCAAACTTATATTTTGATTTCATTTTAGCCGAGCAAGTAATAAATACACTATAATGCAAGTTTTGGTACTTCACTCTCGTTGCAGCGCAATTAAAACTAAAAACTAAAACCAAACAGAGACTCTCTAATCTTGGGACTATTTAGTTGCGCACCATATAAAAAATATATTAATAATATTTATAAATAAATACCCTAGAAAACAAACATTTTGTTTTTGAGCCTCCACGACTGTCGTTTTCTAGCAGCACCAAAAAAAAAAAAAAAAAAATAAAAAAGAAATCTCTCCACACTGTAGAGTTGTTGTAGTTGTTGCAATGGCAATTGTTGTTGTAAGTAGTATTGTATTTTGCAAACTTAAAACTTGTATTTTGTTTTTGTATTTTTGAAAGTTTTTGCCACGCAAGTGCAGCAACAACAAAATCCTTTTTGTCTTTTTGAAACTAATATATTTTTGGTCTTTCCCCGTTTTTGACTTTTGCAATGGCGGAATCACATCAAACATAAAACAAATAATTCACATCAACTGCTAAAATAATAATGAATCAAATCAAATTTCAATATGCACCTTCTTTTTCGTCAACCCCAACGGTTCACGACGTGTGTGTGTTTGTGTGTGTGCGTGTTCAACACAATTGAATATCGAAAACATATTCCATAAATATTTGGAATATTGTTGAAATATCGAAATGGACCCGGACGAAGCGCAGCGACGACGCGAAGAATGCGAACGCAAGGCACGACGAGGGGAGATGGACCCCCGGCTGGAGTTCACGTTCCAGCTGCTGATAGACGCCACCCAGTTGCCCAGGCATCAGCTCATGGACTACATATTCGAAGGGGATATGGTAGCTTACGCACTCACTATGGGATTACCCAATAAAATATGCCCGTTTACAAATTTTTTGCTCCGCAGCTCGATGAGATTAATCAGCTCTTCCTGCCGAATATGAAGAACAAGCTGCTGTGGTTCTATCAGGAGGTCGATGAGCCCGAACCACCGCCAGTGGTGGATGCCAATAAGCCGGGACCATCACGCACGGGCATGGCATCGAGCAGCTCCAAAACGCCGCAGGGTAAAGGCCTCCTCCTCCTCATTCCCATCTAAGGATTTTACCTTATTCGTTCTCATCCTTAGGTGGCGCCTCGCCAAGTGGTTTGCCGCCGCCGAAGCACAAGAAATTGTTCCTCACCGACGGCTGGACTTGTGCCTTCACTGGCGTCTGTATTTACATCTTTCGCGT
Organism: Zaprionus africanus; assembly: GCA_018151435.1. Classification (NCBI taxonomy): domain Eukaryota; kingdom Metazoa; phylum Arthropoda; class Insecta; order Diptera; family Drosophilidae; genus Zaprionus; species Zaprionus africanus. The sequence continues at coordinate 3,586,125 of JAECXB010002309.1, read as the reverse complement.
GAATACATCCAAGCAGCTGCCCGAGGAGGGATTCCAGAAGGATCTGTAAGTTTTGCTCACTTTGTTTACCTTTTATAAGTTTCCTTTGCTTGTTGGTTTTTTAAACTACTAACTAAGCGTGGCCAATTTGGGGTTTCTTTGTTGGCACGCGGATTATCGCTTGACTGACTGGCAGACAAATCCTCCTCCCAGCGGGGGGATTGGTAATTGAATGTTCATTTATCTGACGCTTCTCCTCGTAGATACTGCGGCGTCATCGATGCCAAAAACATTGGCCTAGTCACGTCCATCGAGCGCATTGTGGAGTTTGTGTTCATGCAGGCATTGGCCTTTCCCAGCCTCGAGGGCGACGAGGAGGACGTCAGTTGTGGCCTCATCAAGGGCCAGCTGCTGCCCGGTCTACGCTCCTTCTGCAGCGCCCTGCGAGTCTGCGAGCAGGTGTGCGATCATTTCAATGTCTTCGCCGATGGCTGCGACATGTTCGACGGTTGCATTGTGGTGGATGAGGTCAAGGACATGGCCAAGAATCAGGAGTTCTGTGGCCAGTTGGAGGAGCGTGTCAACAACTGGACCAAGGGTATACTGAAGATACTCGGCGAGAGTGAACAGCTGCGCAAGGAGAACGATCACAGTGGTCCACAGGATGAGTTGGAGTACTGGAAGAAGCGTGGTGCTCAGTTCTCCCAGCTGCTCGCCCATCTGCAAGACAAGGAGGTGCAGTTCACGCTGCACTGCCTCTTCCTCGCCGGCTCGCGCGTTATGCGGCAATGGAAGGAGACAGATCGCAAGATCACCTTCTGCTACAACGAGGCACGTGACAACTCCAAGTTCATTCAGGCCATGGAGAACTGTTGCCATTCCCTCTACTTGGACGATCCTGTCAGCATGAAGGAGTCCATTCTCAGTCTGCTGCAGACGGTGCGATTGATCTACAGCGTCTCGCAGTTCTACAACACTTCAGAGCGCACTTCCGCGCTCATGGTTAAGGTGAGTAATGGGAGGGGAGTATATCAATTGTGGTGAGTATATCAATTGGGGTGTATGGCTCCTAAGTCAGAAGAAACTATTTTCTATGTTCCGTGGATGCATCAACTTCCTTCCAATAGATATTTTGGTAGCTTTAATTTATATTAACACATTAAAGTTGGAATAAAAGCGGCAAACTGAAGTAGATTGGCAGCGCTTTCCTATTCTACATGTTACAGTGTTGGAAAGTGCATTTCTTATAGCGCTGAAGTTTGTCGATAGATTTTCCCATACAAATGTTTAGTTTCTTTACTAATTTTAAACTCTTCTTTGTAGATTACCAATCAAATGATTGAAACCTGCAAATCGTACATCACATGTCGCTGCAAGGAGACTATTTGGTCACAGGATCGCACGCTGATACGCACCAAGCTGAGCAACTGCATCAAGCTGAATCACATCTACCATGAGACATATTATACCGTTAGGGAGCAGCCATTTCTGCCCCATCAGACGCCGTTTGGCTTCTCGGAGAACTTTGTTTTTGGTATGTGAAATGATATAATATTATATTATACGTAGTATATCTTCATATTCCCTTTTACTTTAGGAAAATTCGACACCTTCTGCGAACGTTTGTCGAAAATTATCAACATGTTCAATCTGATTGACGACTATAACCATCTTTTTGAGCGACGCCTGGAGGGTCTGTTGTTGGGTGAGGCTCTCGAAGATGCCTCCAATCATTTCGAGGAGGCCAAGAAGGAGATCATCTCAAAGAAATACGATTACTTGGACCATCGCAATGCCGATTTCAATGATGATTTCGATCGGTTCATACATAAAACGGATTCCCTGAAGGATACAATTGCCACACTGATCGAGCGGGACTTTGACACTGTCTGGGAGACGCCTCAGTGTATACGCTTCCTGGTGCGTTTCGAGAAGGTTAGCGAGAAGATTCCGTTGACTCGTATGGATGAGAAATATACGCGGATTCTGCGCTATGTAGAGAAGGAGGTGGATCGCATACTGAAGACCTTCCGCAAGCAACGCGACGATCCTCCACTGGCGCGCAACTTTCCGCCTATTGCAGGGCGAATTCATTGGTGCCGTGCCCTGAATTTGCACATTACGGAGTTAATGGATGCCGTCATGGATCACAGTGTACTCAGCACTCAGCCACTAGCCAGGGATCTGGATGTGCGCTACAACAATGTGATGGGCGTACTGCAAGAGTACGAGGATGAGATTGTCTCCATCTGGTTGGATCAGGACATCAGCGTGGCAGATGCCTGCCTACTGCAGCCTCTGCTCTGCCTGCAGGGCGATCGATTGTTTGTTAATTTGCATCCCACGATCCCACTTCTGATTCGTGAGGCCAAAATGCTGGCGAAGCTGAAGATTGAGTTACCCATTGTGGCTGCCACGCTGATGAGTCGCCATGAATACTTTCTCACCATACAGGACTCGCTTAACGTAAGCAGCAGCAAATGAATCTCTGCAGCATCTATTATCTCCTCTTTTCTCTGCTCTTTGCCTTTGCTCTTGCAGAGTCTTATCAAAATGTTTTTGTCCACTGTGAGAGCTGTCAAGCTGGAGGTGCGTCCCTTGTTCCTGCCCCAGCTGGTGCGTCTGACAGCCATGCTCAAGCCAGGACTGCACACCATCAATGTAAGTTAACCACCTTACCGCCTGCCCTTCACTGTTGATGTCATCAAATCAACATTACGTTTCCTTTTTGGCAGTGGACCAACCAGAACTGGACGCAGTTCTATGAGCGCTGCAAGCAGGCCATCGAAACATTTGAGGTGCTGGTGGCCCGCGTGCACGATATCTACTCGAATCGCATACTCAATGTGCTCATGTGGATGCAGGATGTCTCGCTGCAGATACTGCCGGCAGGTGAGTGGGTTGTGTGGAACGTGCTGCCTCCTTCATTTGATTTTCTTTAATTGCTGCCACGTCTGGCAGCGATGTCTACATGTGTGTGTGTGTGCGTGTTTCATTTAATGCTCTTGAAAACTTTTCACATTTGTTCCTGACGCAGACGATGAAATCTGGACAGTTGATGAATTTCTGGAGCGCAGCGAGGAGGCCTGCAGGTGCGTATCCTTGGGTATCTATGTGTTTCTATGTCTGTGTGCTTGTTATACCTGTCACCTCGTTGTGTTTGTGATTCTTTTGAACTCTCTGCAGCGGACATGCTGTGAAGGGGGGACGGGCAAGGAGGGAGCCTTGGTATTTGGGTGATTTATTGGTTTTATCAATTCTAATTTATGTATGAGGTTCTGCATTTGCATAGCACAAGAGTGAGTTCTGCTGAGGAGCTCACTTTGAGTGTACAAGGTGCGACAATGCTGGTGATTCCTTCAGTAATGGACAAATAGTAAATGGAAGGAAACAGGTATCTGACTTTTATAGATGGTTCTTAAAAGCTTTATGAACTGTTTTTAATATTTTGATGATGGCTTAAGGCTCTTTAAGAACAGGTAGGAACTGTTTTTTTCAAGTTTATTAGTAAAACATATTCAGTTCCAACTCAGATAATACAAAATCATGCAACTTGTATTTCAAATGCAAATCGCGTTTATTTTTGCTGCCTTATCTAATTCCTCGTCGAATTGATTATTTTCCAACTAGTTTCTGTATGGGCTTGATTACTTTGTTGAGTATTTCAAGAGACACCCTTGTGTTCACATCGTCTTTAATTTGCAACTTGCAATTTCTTGTCTCGTGTTTACTTTTCCTCTTAAAGACGTTTTCCGAGCCAGAGAATGGTCAGTTGGGAGAAACTAAAAGCTTTTTGTTTAACCAGCCAACTGTGCAAATATTATTAAAGTTTCCTCTTCCCCCCCACACAGAAAAGCAGCCATTGAACTAAACCGCAAAAGTCAAATGGTCTCGGAGGCAGTGGAGGAGGTGCTGAGTCTAGTGGACAAGGCAACGGAAACCTTTAGGGAGATTGCCGGTGACGATGTGGTCACCTTATTCGATGGTAAGCGATTTGTTTGTCACGCAGTTAAAGGTAAATTGATGCAAATTTTTGCCATTCAGCGACGCCCAAGGGCGATCAGACTGGTTCGGGAGGACGCAAGGCAGAAGATGGGGCAGCAGGAGGAGCAACTTCTAGCGGAGCAGCGGCTGGAGGGGGAGGAGGAGGAGGAGGAGGAGGCGGAGGCGGGCAACAGCAGGACTGGAGTATTCTATGGTCTTGCTTTGAGAATCCGCTGACGCTGCTCTCCACCACGGACAGTCTTCCCAAGGGAATGCAGGTGAGTGCAAGAGTTTAGTTCTCTTGATTGCACTTGCTAATCTACTGTGCCTGTCTGCCTGCTGCAGGACATGGTGTGCAATGCCGTCGTTGAGATGCGTCGCTACTATAGCCGCAAGGTGATCGATGTGCTGATCAAGGTGATACGCGCGGCACTGGACACAATGCGGCGTCGGTTCATCGCCGACGAGCACGAGACGGCGTCCAAGAAGGCGCCGATCTTTGCGCTGCACGCGCAGCTGCAGATACCTAATGTGGTCATCAAGCCGAGTCTGGACGAGCTGCAGGATATATTGGTGACGGCTGGCAAGAATATCACAGGCATTGCGAAGGGTGTGGCGCAATGGACCAGCGGCAAGGATCCGCCGGTTCGTAGCACACCAAAAAATAGCTTCGCAATGTTCTCAAAAATCTTGTCTTACCAACCGCAGCAAGTTTCGATGACGGTGCAGCCGCGCGTCGGACGCAACCACAACGATGCGGCTGGTGGTGGTCCAGGCGGTGCAAAGAATCGACGCCGCAAGATCTACTGTCTGGCCTCGGAAGAGCGACCCCAGATGCCGCACATGCTCAAGAGTTTCTACTCGGCCATTATGGATAACAAGGAGGTGGCTAAGGCGCTCAATCAGCTCTCCAGCTGCACAAAGAACATCAAACCAGAGATACAGGTCTATATCAAGCGTTGGAAACCCTATCATTTCCTTTGGAAGAATGATCGCACTACGCGGCAACTCATGGAGTTCGGTCTGCAACAGTTCGAGTCCACATTGCGCTGCCTGGCCGAACTGGATGCGAATCTACTCATCGAGCCCGACATGGAGGTCTTTGGCCAATGTGTGGCTGTCTATAATGAAAGGCTCAAGTATGGTTTGGCCATTGAGATAAAGTGTAAGTGTGTTGATTACATGGAAGGTATAGTACATATAGGAAAGGTTTCTTATAAAATTAATTGTTATTGTATTCTATTTTTTAAAATTATTCTAACGTTTCTATATTTTAGACGGTCTTGCTGATAATATATGTACATAGGATAGGTTAAGTAATGATAGGCTAGTTAGGAAAGGTTAGGTGAAGTGAGTTCTGGTTATGCGAGGTTAGGTTTAGTCAAGTAATTTAGGTCTTAAAGCAACTTAATGTTTCTGAGATGTGATAAGCTAAGGTTAATTTGGTAAGGTGACTTTAGGTTATGTTAGGTTCGATTAGGTTAGGTAAGGTAAGGTTAGGTCTAGCCCGCTTAATATTTAACCAAGTCAGGTCTTTAAGCAACTTGAGCTTACTTTGCTCCGTATTAGAGTGATGTATAGATGCGCTTATTTAATATATAGCAAACCATTTCAAATTTCCTTCATAGATTTCATTTAACCCAAGAGGAAACCCTCATTCGATTGTTCTCATCCTTTGTCTATCTAAATTCGTTTTCTTGACCTATCACCTGTCGTGGCTCCAATTGGAATATTCATTGGCAACACCTTTAACAGACATATATCAGCTTATCGGCCGCAAATTTGACACCCACGCACACACACACACACACGTTCCCTAACACACACGCTCGCACAGTGAAACTCGCTGACTGGGGCTGATAGACAAATGCGCGTAAGCGGAGGAAGCTATTCAAATTTATTGGTTTCCAATTAGGTAATCAAATTTATTTAACCGAATTAGCTGCGGCAAAGGAAGCACCAAAAATAAATGCCCAACGCAGACGGCATGGGATATATCTCTTATCTGTGCGGGTGTGCGTGTGTTTATGTGTGTGCGTCTGGGACTGCTGAATGCGAAAATCAATTAGCCCCTGCCCTTGCCCCTGCCCTGCCCCTGCGCCCGCTTGGAGCAGACAACGCCATTGACGGCTTGGCACGCATTGATTAATGGGCATCGATGTCCTTGGTGATTCTCGTGGATATATCTTGGGTATTAAACACCTTTGGCTTGGTTTCTATTTTCAGCCTGCAACCACAAAATTGGGCAGGCCATGAAGAAGAAGTACAAGAAAGAAATGGACTATGTCTATGCGGTGATCAATGAAATGGATCGTAAACTGGACAGGCCCATTCGGGATCTTGACGATGTGCGCATGATTATGGAGACACTGGGCAAGATACGTGAGCAAGAGGTGGACATGGAGCTGCGCATTGATCCCATAGAGGTACGTCTAATTGATATGATACGCGATGAGCCTTAGCTAATGCCTTGCCTTGCAGGAAGCCTTCAATGTGCTCACCCGCTACGAGGTGCAGGTGGAGCGGGAACAATTTGATTTGGTGGACAATCTGCGTGCCACATTCCAGAATTTACTGGCCGGCGCACTGCAGGCGCAGGTGAAACTGCTGGACATGCAGCCGGCGTTCCAGGGAGACTTGCGCAGCAATCTAGACAACTTTAAGCAGGATAAGATTGCCTATGTGACGGAATATCGCACAGCGGGACCCATGCAGGCGGGTCTGACGCCGCGCGAGGCTTCCGATCGTCTGATATTATTCCAGAATCGTTTCGAGGGCATGTGGCGCCGCCTGCAGACGTACCAAAGCGGCGAGGAACTCTTCGGATTGCCACAAACGGATTATCCAGAGTTGGGCCAGATACGCAAGGAGCTGAATCTGCTGCAGAAGCTATATAAGCTCTATAACGATGTCATCGATAGGGTTAGCAGCTATTATGATATACCCTGGAACGAGGTGGACATTGAGGAGATCAACAACGAGCTGATGGAGTTCCAGAATCGTTGTCGCAAGCTGCCCAAGGGCCTCAAGGAGTGGCCCGCCTTCCATGCCCTGAAAAAGACCATCGATGACTTCAACGACATGTGCCCCTTACTGGAGTTGATGGCGAATAAAGCCATGAAGCCACGCCATTGGCAACGGATCATGGATGTTACTCGCTACATCTTCGAGTTCGACTCGGAGGGTTTCTCGCTCAAGAACATACTGGAGGCGCCGCTGCTCAAGCACAAGGAGGACATCGAGGATATCTGTATTAGCGCCATGAAGGAGAAAGGATATTGAGGCAAAGCTCAAGCAGGTGACCAACGAATGGTCTGTCCACGAGTTGCAATTCATGAGCTTCAACAATCGCGGCGAACTGCTGCTCCGAGGCGATACCACAGCTGAGACCATTGGCCAGCTGGAGGATAGTTTGATGGTGCTTGGCTCACTACTATCAAATCGCTATAATGCGCCCTTTCGCAAACAAATCCAGCAATGGGTCTACGATCTGTCCAACTCCAATGAGATACTGGAACGCTGGCTGCTCGTTCAAAACATGTGGGTCTATCTGGAGGCTGTATTCGTTGGCGGCGACATTGCCAAACAGCTGCCCAAGGAGGCCAAGCGATTCTCCAAGATCGATAAGTCCTGGCAGAAGATCATGCAGGTATTCTAATCTTGCTATTTACTTTCCGAATCAGATTTGCCTCATGCTCTTTTATGTAGCGCGCCCACGAGACACCGGGTAAGTTCTAAGAAGTGTAAAATGTTACAAAACTACCGAATAATCGTTCTCTTTTATTTAAAAACTCAATTTGATATTGCTATTTAAATTTTATTTTACTGTAAAATAATCTTAAAATTGCAACAGGCGTCGTGGCCTGTTGTGTGGGTGACGATCTGCTAAAGCAGCTGTTGCCTCATCTACAGGAGCAGCTAGAAATATGCCAGGTACTACAAGATACTCTCTTTCAGGAACTCTAACTTGTTATTTGGCATTACAAAAATCTTTCACATGCTCAATCTTATTTACTTTTAAGCTTTTCCAAATTGAATCTCTCTAAATTTTCTATCCCATAATAAATCAATATCTGTTTACAACAAATAAAATAATATAAAATGTATTGAAATCTGCAATTTAATCTTCCATATGCATTAGAAATCCCTAAGTGGTTATCTGGAACGCAAACGCATTATGTTTCCGCGTTTCTTCTTCGTTTCGGATCCGGCACTGCTCGAGATACTTGGCCAAGGTTCCGATTCGCACACCATACAAAATCATTTGCTGAACATATTCGATAATACCAAATGCGTCAAGTAAGTCGGACAGAAATTGTAATTTATATTGTTTTATTTTATATATTGGTTATTCTTTTAGATTCCACGATGTTGAGTACAATAAAATGATGGCGATTATTAGCAGCGAGGGTGAAATGATACAGCTGGATCGTGCCATACGGGCCGAGGGTTCCGTCGAGACATGGCTAACTCAATTGCTGGTCACAGCACAGCAGTCACTGCATTCGATTATTCGCACCGCATATGCGACAATAAACGATCCGAATTTCACCCTGTTGAGCTTCCTCGAAAAGGTGCCGGCACAAATCGGTTTATTGGGTATACAAATGATATGGACACGAGATGCAGAAATGGCTCTGATGCAGGCCAGACATGAGAGGAAGGTCATGTCCGAGACGAACAACAAGTTCCTGGAGATGCTCAACACGTTAATCGATCAGACCACAAGAAATCTATCGAAGCGAGAGCGAACGAATTTCGAAACACTGATTACCATTCATGTGCATCAGCGAGATATATTCGATATACTGGTGAGGGGATTATCGACAATAAATTAAGTTTTGTTTGTGTGTTAGAAATTGAACTTGTTCTTATTGTTTATCTTATTTATTTATTAGCTTTGTTTGACTTTTTTATTTGCTTTTTCTTTATTGTATTTTCGACTTTATCTTAAGATAATATTTTATCTTTATTCGTATACTCTTAACTTGTATCTTGTCTGTTATTTTTTGTATTTTACCTTTCATATTCATACTCCATCTTGGTATTTATCTTTAACCTTGCAATCTTGTCTGTTATCTTCAGTGTCGCATGAACATCAAATCCTCAAACGACTTTGAATGGCTCAAGCAGTGTCGCTTTTACTTTAAAGAGGATTTGGATAAAACCTGGATATCGGTTACGGATGTCACCTTCACCTATCAGAACGAGTACTTGGGCTGCACAGATCGTCTGGTTATAACACCCCTAACAGATCGGTATGTGAAACTTTAATAATACTCACATATTCTATACACACAACGTAATGAAATCTGTCGCTGTTTTCAAATCAAATTAGAAAAGTTGCCTGACAAATTGCACAAAGTCGACAGCTTGGTTAGAGAGGTTGGTTACAACTTTTGAGCTCTCAGCAGTTTGTAACAGACTACAAAAAAGTGAAGTAACATAATTATATTTTATAAATAGAACGTTTTTGCAGCGCATTGTTAAAGATTGTAACTTTAGTGAGAGGATTAGATACTCAAGTTGCAAGTTCATAAATATATACTTATTACTTGTATTTATCTACCGAGGCTACGTTTAATCAACTCACACATTCGCATTCCCATAAATTTCGTAGGTATCTCAATTAAAATGCTACTCCATAGTTCGGCCTGATTGTGTGCGCCAAAATAACAGCAACAACAACTTAAGATCAATTAATTTATTGTACTATTTACATTCCGCCATGGCACGTGCAAAACTTTCCCATCGAGCAATCGAACATTTTGTAAGGGAGACTTGGCCACATTCCGTTTGCTGGGCAAACAAAACTTGAGCGTGGTCCAATTGCTCGACCAAGTTCAAAGTCAGCACGAGCACGAGCAATGGAATCCTTTTCATGAGGCCGGCAGCAGAACGATGACGTAGACGACGACGACGTCGACAGCGATGCCGACGTTGACATGTTCGCAAAGATAAATTTCACTTAGCGGAAGATAAATAAAGTTTTTGGACAGCAACACGTTGTCGAGTCTTGCAGGAACAAGCCAAGTGACGGCATATTTCGTCATGCCAAATATCCCGAGGCAGTTCTTAATACCCTGTACCCTGACAGAGGGTTGTATCGGTTTCCTTTCAAGATTTTGTTGTATAGTGAATTGTAATTTGTTCTTTGAGCCGCTCTTTCAAAGTTAAGGCCATAAGAAACATAAAATATATAAAGTATATTCGAGTAAGGGGTATCCTCAAGTCATGTATGTTCCTTCTCCCTCTTGCGCCCATACTTTCTGTTCTTATGTTGCTTTTGCTTTTTCTTTGCTCTGCCTCCTAAGCCAAATTTGTTCATTTTCAGCCAGAGTCCTTGTGCTCGATTCTTGGCTGAACGTCATTGTAAATTTTGCTCCCGTTTTGTTGTTATCCTTGCGGGAATGCCAAAGGGAATTGCTCAGCAATCTCCATTGCTCCATTGCGGCCGTGGGCGGCTCTTCACCTGCTTTAGTTAAATGAGCGCGAGTGTCTAAAGCGGCGTATGCGTAATATTTCTTTACGCAAACTTCACTTGCCACAGAGGAAAACTTTGGCATTTTATAAATGCACTCGCCATATAGGAATATAAGTATATTTATGTGTAATATATATATTCAGGTTCGCGAGTCCACAGAGTTATAAATATGCTCAAAAATGGGACGCTATTAATTTTTGGACTTTTGCATTTTAAATGCAATCACTGAGTCCTTTGTCCTCTTCTTTCAGCTGCTACATAACTCTCGCCCAGGCGCTGACACTGAGCATGGGCGGTGCTCCGTGCGGACCCGCGGGCACTGGCAAAACGGAAACTGTCAAGGATATGGGCAAGACGCTGGCCAAGTATGTTGTCGTTTTTAATTGCTCCGACCAAATGGATTACAGGTACGCTCGCTCGCACAAGGCACTTAAAATGCAGCACACATTGCTAAAGAAGAGAGTGAGACACCCCCTCCTTACTTACTTATTCAATTTCCACAGGGGCTTGGGTCGCATCTACAAAGGCCTCGCCCAGTCCGGCAGTTGGGGCTGCTTTGACGAATTCAATCGCATCGAGCTGCCCGTTCTCTCGGTGGCCGCCCAACAGGTGGCGGTGGTGCTGACCGCCAAGAAGGAGAAGAAGAAGACATTCCTATTCACCGACGGCGACACAATCGAAATGAACCCCGAGTTTGGAATTTTCATAACGATGGTAGGAATGCATAATGTTGCCCCAACTATCTATCTATGTATCTGCAACTCTCCTTGTTGCTCCACTTTATGGCACTAGATACTATTAGAAAGTTAATGAGTCGCCTGATTCAACTAGTGCACCTTATCACGTACTCAACTCAAGCGCGCTCAATTGCATTTTACTCATTATTCTTGTTCATTTTACAATATTAAATTGCACAGTGGGGATGTTATAAGCGTGAAAGTGTGTGTATTAAAGCACACACTAAATAGTTAATATTGATATTTTAATGAGCACTAAAGCTACCTTTGTCAGACGGGCAGACGGGCGGAGCTAGTTAGACTCCTTTGGTGATGCAGATTCAGGTTACTTATACTTTATAGAGTTGGATATATCTCCTAATGTGCATTGCAATCACTTCTGGCAAAAATTAGTATATAGTGCCATAAAAAAAGCCTAGAAAACTACAGATTTCAGCATATGCAGGCAAATTAAGTTATGTATATTATTCGTATATATTTATTCTTGGCTTGATCTGCCAACTCGTTCTATAGTTATTTGTACTGCACCTTAAACTCCACTTTAAAGTCACGTGATAATCAATATTGCGTCTGCTTTTATTAAATACCAACGCACAAACCGGCAACACCTCGCAGAAAAAAAGGCCAAAGCGACGAGGCTTTCAAGCTAAATTGATATTTATTAAATATCAACATACATTCGCGATTCCTTTTATTTTTTTTGTTGGCAAAATATTTACATTTTATATGAAGATGGGCCTGACAGAAAATCAGAAGCTCACCGCGCACCGTTAATGGGCCACGGGCTGGGACCGAGTCGAGTCTGTGACGTTATTAGTCATGTAAAATTTTGCTCAACTTAAGCGATAATAAAATTGACAGTAACCCATGGGAGCGTGGGAGCACACACACACGCACACGCACATGCATTGTCTCCCACACGTAGAGAGACTGTGTGTGCGATGTGTTAACATTTTATGGGCTTTGTGGCCCGACACAGTCCAAGCATCCCGACTGACAGCCTAGTCAAAATGTGATTAGTTCAGGCTTTTACATTGCTAAATGGAAGCTATGCGAATTGCTCTTATCAAACGTGCGGCAACATTTTCGAGCACCGCATTTTAATTACCGTCGACGGCAACTATCATTGGGTAATGCGATTAGGTTGCATGCAATGCGGCCACTTTCTAATGGGAACCTGTTGTCTGTTCCGTACACCATAGACATAACCAATCCCCATTACAAACACAGAGAGAGAGGGAGGCACGAGGATATGCGTAGCACCACACGTGCTGCTATCCACTTAGTCAGATATTCATTGTTATTTGCTGGCACTCAGGGCGTATGCGCAATTTTAATTTGCACATTGAATTATTGGGCTCATTTATGTAACACTTTTCGCCCGCGCTTGCATTTGATTTTAATGAAACATTATGTGACAATCTACCAGAACACACGGCACACAGATACTCACACTGGACACCCAAGCTGGATTTTGTGCTGTGTCACTGCGTGTGTGTGTGTGTGTGTGTGTGTGCGTTCTAGTTTATTGGCTAAATCCTTTGTTGTGGCTGCCTTGTTTATTTATGTAAAAAGTAGAAAACCAGTAGCAGCAGCAACAAAACCGCTTGTCACATGCGCTTGCCAAGCCCCATTTCCTGTCCCGCTCACACTCACACTCGCTCTCTCTCTCTCTGTCTCTGTTTGCATTTGGCTAAGCGAGCAACAAAATCGATTGAATTCTGTTTTCGTTTTCTTTTTTTTGCTAGTTTCTCATATCAAATGTCAGTTCCCGCCACAAATTGACAAATGAGTTTTTACTTTTGGTTAACACGGACACTTTTCCCTGCAAATCGGTTGATTGCCATGTGGGATAACGTGTTCTATGCATGTGTGTGTGTGAGTGTTTATTATAAACACTTGGTACTAATTTGATGGGATTTGATGGCAATAGAATGGATATTATCGGCATGGCACTTGCTGGATGGGGCGGACTGTGGTTCAAAGACATTTGAAGAGCTTGCCGGGAGTGTGCACAGTTAAATGGGTTATTAGTAGAGCGAGCTGGCAGAGCTTAAGCTGTTGCTAAGACCGTGGCATGGAGAGCTCTAGAAGATTCCGATAGACACTGCTCTATGAGTGGGGAGTATTTTATAAAATTATGAAAGGTTTCAACTTTCTGAATAGTTAAAAAGTAGAACAAGATAAAAAGGATTGAGTTCTAGGAATTATGTTATATGAAGGAACTTCAGGCAAAACCTTTATGTGAAATTCTTTAAATATTTTGTTTAAATTACAACAAAATTCATGCTTGATGTTGAAGTTGAAATATTTTCAACTCTTAAATGCTTGCAGCGCAGTGAATTTTCCTTTTTTAACATTTACTTGTGAAATATTTACTATCAAATTATGAAATGCTTGGCAGGCAACTTGCCACGTGGGGCAACGCTTCCGTCTTCCTCTCCACCTCTCACTGTAGCTCTCTCTGTCTCTGTCTCTCGTTCCCTCCTGTCAATCCCTCATCGAACGGTCTGACGGGCGCATAGAGTGCGAGTATGATAAATCAATTTGTATTTGATAAACTTATTGATGGCTGCGAGTCATGCGAGTATCCCGCAGATGCATCAAACAGTTTCAGCCAGGTGTCTGCGGTGTAGTTGCTGCAGGTCTACGTCTATGGGGAGATGAGGTTCCATTCCTATTTGCACATGTTTATTATTTATTTGCCTGCACACATGGAAAGTTTTGCGAAAGGGATTTGAAATGTTTACCCACTTGGCGTATAGAATCCCGGATATGCTGGCCGCAAAGAGTTGCCAGAGAACTTGAAAATCCAATTTCGTACGGTGGCCATGATGGTGCCGGATAGACAGATTATCATAAGGGTAAAGCTGGCCAGTTGTGGATTTCTGGAGAACATAACGCTGGCCCGAAAGTTCTATACCCTGTACAAGCTGTGCGAGGAGCAGTTGACCAAGCAGGTGCACTACGACTTCGGCCTGAGGAACATACTCTCAGTGCTGCGCACCCTGGGCGCTGCCAAGCGACGGAACTCTAAGGATAGCGAGAGTACGATTGTGATGCGGGTCCTGCGCGACATGAATCTCTCCAAGCTCATAGACGACGACGAGCCGCTGTTCATATCGCTGGTGTCGGACTTGTTTCCCAATCAGGTAAGCTTCAGTTCCCTAGAATTTCCATTCAGACTAATTGGAGCTTCGTTTCAGACTCTCGAAAAGACCAACTATCCCGAATTGGAGGCGGCAATACTACAGCAGACGGAAGAGGCTAGTCTGGTCTACCATCCTCCATGGGTTCTGAAACTGATACAGCTTTACGAGACCCAGAATGTGCGTCATGGCATCATGACGCTGGGTCCGAGTGGCGCAGGCAAGAGCACCTGCATCCACACTCTAATGAAGTCCATGACGCAAATGGGCGACAATCATCGTGAGATGCGTATGAATCCCAAGGCCATTACGGCAGCTCAGATGTTCGGGCGCCTCGATGTGGCCACCAATGACTGGACCGATGGCATCTTTTCGGCCCTATGGCGTAAGACGCTCAGGCTGAAGCCTGGCGAACATGTCTGGCTGGTGCTCGATGGGCCAGTGGACAGTATTTGGATTGAGAACTTGAACTCTGTGCTGGACGACAACAAGACATTAACACTGGCCAATGGCGATCGACTGACCATGGCGCCCACAGTGAAGATTATCTTTGAGCCGCACAACATTGACAACGCCTCGCCAGCAACAGTTTCTCGTAATGGAATGGTCTACATGAGCTCATCCGGGTTGGACTCGCGACCAAGTAGGGATGATCTATTAGCTGTTTAGTTCTTGATCTCATCAGGTATTCCTGTCATTCCCAGTTGTGCAGGCCTGGCTGAAGAATCGCGCACCCGGAGAGAAGGCAACGTTCTCACAACTGTTCGATCAGACCTTCGTCGATGTCTACAACTGGGGAGCGCAGAATGTGAAGCTGCAGATGCCCGTGCTGCAGTGCAACATTGTGCAGCAAATGCTGTTCATACTGGAGGGACTGATACCCTCGAAGAAGGATGACGAGCAGGCGGTCAGTTTGTCCAGCAAGGAGAGTCAAGATGGTAAGTTGCCAACGCATGCGTATGGCCTTCATAGCAGCTGACGTTCCCAAGGAGTTGCCTAGTGCATGTTAGTGCATGCCACTTTTGCATGTTGCTGCATGTTTGTGCATGCTTCAAATCAAACAACAACAAAATAATTAAAACATTTCAGCGGCAAAGCGTGTAGAGCATCAAAAACAAGTTGAAGAAGCGCGTCGGCAATCGATTGGCAGTCAGATTGTCGGTAAAGTATTATGAATCTATATGAATCTATATCTGTGTGTAAATAGTTTGTAAATATCGTCGAAAGTAAACCTTCTTCTCGTAGCGCTAACCTAACTCTGCTAACTCTGCTTCTGTGTGTGTGTTTGTCTCTGTCTGCTGGCAGCGCGACTTCAGCCGGAGTTGAAAGACCCCTCTCTCTCTCTCTTTGTGTATCTTGTTCTTTTTCTCTTTACTTATTGCACCCTGCTCTGTATGGAATGAAACTGAATTTGATTGCAAGACTAAAGGAAATTACATTCCAACCATTCAGCCAATTCAAATTCAGTTTGCGCTCCAATCTGTGTCTAGTTGCCGTAGTTCTTGTGTAGGCTGTGTCTGCGTCCTCTACTAACAAAGCTAATACTAGTTCTAGTTCTTTCTTAACTTACTTTACCTCTCTAAACTATATACAGGGTTTTCCAATAAGAGGTGTTATTTTGAATAGCCCGCTAATCCGGTAGGTGTCACTGTTGAGGCTGCAATTTTTTGACATTTGACAATTAGAAACTACGCCATTAATAAAAATGGTACGATACACGCTTCAACAACGCATTGAAATTATCAAAATACACTATAAATATGGTGAAAATTTGGCAGAGTCGGTTCGTAAAACGAAAAGATTTTTCGGTCGTCGTGAAGCACCTTCTCGGACCGCAATACAGAAATTGGTGGGAAGATTCGAGCTGTTGGGACAAGTAAGTGATGTGAAGAATACAACCCGTGCACGTCGCTCAAGAACAATTGAGAATATTGCTGTTGTTGCCGAAAGTGTTGAAGAAAACCCAGGTTTGTAAGCGTGGTCGCGGTGGCCATTTGGCTGATGTTGTGTTCCATTATTAATGGCATACGTTCCTCTTCATAATGAAATAAACATTCGATCATTTATCTCAAAAAATGCTATAGTACTCGTATTTTTATTTGAATATCAAAATAACACCTCTTATTGGAAAACCCTTTATGTGTATGTGTGTGTTCTATATGTGTGATGTTACTTAACTGAACTGTTGCACCATCTGCAGAGGAACTGGCCGAAGAGAGCGCACCGGAGGAGAAGGAGGACACCTGCACGCCGGAACACTTGCACCGCTTGTATGTATTCGCGCTGGCCTGGGGCCTTGGCGGGTACCTCTCCACTAGCGATCGCGTTAAAATGAATCTGTATGTTAAGGAATCGTTTCCGCAATTGGACTACCCCAAGGGTAGTGCCCAAGAGAATACCATATTTGACTTTTTCGTTTCTCCAACGGGCGTGTGGCAGTCGTGGAAGACGCTCGTCACACCCTACATGTATCCGGAGCTTTCCACACCGGACTATCTAAGCATTCTGGTGCCCATTGTGGATAATGTGCGTATCGACTACCTGATCGGCACCATTGCCAATCAGGAGCGCGCCGTGATGGTCATCGGCGAACAGGGCACTGGCAAAACGGTCATCATGAAGAACTTCATGAAGAAAATGAACATTGAGACGTATATGGGACGATCGTTTAACTTCTCATCGGCAACGAGTCCGTATCAGTTTCAGCGCACAATCGAAAGCTATGTGGAGAAGCGAGTTGGTGTCACATTTGGTCCACCAGGTGGCCGCAAGCTGATCGTCTTCATCGATGACATCAATTTGCCTGAGATCAATGAGTGGGGCGATCAGATAACCAACGAGATTGTGCGCCAATCGATGGACATGAAGGGTTTCTATAGCCTGGAGAAGCCGGGCGATTTCACCACCATTGTGGATGTACAATATGTGGCGGCCATGGGCCTGCCCGGCGGTGGAAGGAACGATATACCGTCCCGATTGAAGCGTCAGTTTTGTGTATTCAATTGCAATATACCCGACAACGATTCCATCGATAAGATCTTCCGCGTTATCGGTGAGGGTCATTACAATGCCAAGCGTGGGTTTGTGCCCGAGGTTCGCAATCTGGTCAAGAAATTGATTCTGGTGACACGTCATCTGTGGCAGCGCACGCGCGAGAAACTGCTGCCTACGCCGGCGAAATTCCACTATGTATTCAGTTTGCGCGACTTGTCGCGAATCTGGCAGGGCATGGTTGGCACTTTATCCACAGTGATCACCGCGGAGAGTGTGCTCATGTCGTTGTGGAAGCATGAATGCACACGCGTCTTTGCCGATCGTTTTACCACGTTCCAGGACAGGGAGTGGTTCGGCTCAGAGTTGGCCGCGCTAGTGCGCGAGGAACTGGGCGAGTCCCATTCCCAAATGATAATACCGAATCCGGTATTTGTGGACTTCATGAGGGATGCCCCCGAGCCGACGGGCGAGGAGGGTGAGGACACTGATATGGAATTGCCCAAGGTATACGAACCGGTGAACTCTCATAACTCGTATGAAGCGCTTCGCGAGCGTCTCGTCATGTTTCTCGCACAATTCAATGAGATGGTGCGAGGCTCCGGAATGGATTTGGTTTTCTTCCCAGATGCCATGCTACATCTGGTGAAGATCTCCCGCATCATTCGGCATCCGAGGGGCAACGTCATGCTTGTCGGGGTCGGGGGTTCTGGAAAACAGTCGCTCACCAAGCTGGCATCATTCATTGCCGGCTACAAGACATTCCAAATTGCGTTGACGCGTTCGTACAATGTGGCCAATTTTCTAGAGGACCTAAAGCTGCTCTATCGCACCTGCGGCGTACAGGGCAAGGGCACAACCTTTCTCTTTACTGACATGGATATCAAGGAGGAAGGTTTCCTCGAGTATCTAAATAATATACTCTCGAGCGGCGTCATATCGAATCTATTCTCGCGCGATGAGCAGGCCGAAATCGTGCAGGAGTTGACGCCGGTCATGAAACGTGAGAATCAACGCAAAACAGCGACCCCGGAAAGTGTGATGGAATTCTTTTTGGCACGCACCTGCAGCAATCTGCATGTGGCGTTCTGTTTCTCACCGGTGGGTGAGACATTTCGATCGCGGGTACAACGCTTTCCCGCCTTGGTCTCCGGCTGCACCATCGATTGGCTGCATCCGTGGCCCAAGGACGCACTGGTCTCGGTTGCCAGACACTTTCTGAGCCACTTCGAGATTGAGTGTACACCGGCCGTCAAGGAAGAGCTGGTTAATGCGCTCGGCTCCATTCAGGACATTGTCGCCGAAACATCGCAGGAATATTTCCAGCGATTCCGTCGCGCCACTCACGTGACACCCAAGTCTTATCTGAACTTCATAGCCGGCTACAAGAACATTTACCAGCTGAAGCAGCAAGAGCTGCGCGATGGTGTGGAGAAGATGGATACGGGTTTGGAGAAACTGAAAGAGGCCTCCGCCTCGGTTGAGATCCTTAAGAAAGATCTAGTTGTCATGGAGGAAGAGCTTGTCGAAGCCTCCAAAAACGCTGAGTCAGTGCTAGTCGAGGTTACCGAGCGTGCTATGCAAGCGGAGATAGTCAAGAATCAGGTGCTCATTGTCAAGGACAAGGCCGAAGCTCTCGTTGCGTGCATTGCCAACGAGAAGGCCCTGGCCGAGGAGAAACTCGAGGCGGCCAAGCCGGCGCTCGAGGAGGCTGAGAACGCTCTCAACACCATCAAGCCGGCACACATTGCCACAGTGCGTAAGTTAGGTAGACCGCCGCATCTCATCATGCGCATCATGGACTGCGTGCTCATCCTGTTCAAGCGTAAGCTGCATCCCTGCATACCCGACGCGGGCACACCGTGCCCCAAACCCTCCTGGCAAGAGTCGCTCAAGGTGGGTGACATTCCTTCTTCCCTTTTTCCCCCTCTCCTTCTGTGATGCTTCGCTACATTTGCAGATGATGGCCAGTGCCACGTTCCTGCTGCAGCTGCAGAACTATCCCAAAGACACCATCAACGACGAGATGATCGATTTGCTGCAGCCTTACTTCCGCATGGAGGACTACAACATGGACATGGCGCGGCGTGTGTGCGGCGATGTGGCCGGCCTGCTGTCCTGGACTAAGGCCATGTCCTTCTTCCACAGCGTCAACAAGGAGGTGCTGCCACTGAAGGCGAATCTCACTTTGCAGGAGGCGCGTCTCAAGGTAAGTTGCATTGTCCCTTGGTAACCCCGCCTCGTAGGTAACTGCCTGCCTCGCCCTGCTTCACTGCCAGCTTGCCATGGACGATCTGGCTGGTGCCGAGGAGCAGCTGCGCGAGCGTGAGGAAGCACTGCAAGCTGTCAAGGATCAGTATGACAAGGCTGTCGGTGAGAAGCAACGCCTCATGGACGCGGCCAACGTGTGCCTGCGCAAGATGACGGCGGCCACGGCGCTGATCAATGGACTGTCCGATGAGAAACATCGCTGGACCAACCAGAGCAAGGAGTTCAAAATACAACTGGGCAAGCTGGTGGGCGACGTGCTCCTGGCCACTGGCTTTCTGTCCTACTGCGGCCCGTACAATCAGGAGTTTCGGGCCAATCTGATTAGGACCTGGATGGGCATACTCAAGCAGAAGAGCATTCCCTTCACCACCGGCCTGAACATCATCAACATGCTGGTGGACTCGTCCACCGTGTCGGAGTGGACGCTGCAGGGGTTGCCCAACGATGATTTGTCTGTGCAGAATGCACTCATTGCGACCAAGTCCAGTAGCTATCCACTGCTGGTTGATCCGCAGACGCAGGGCAAGATCTGGATCAAGTGCAAGGAGGATCGCAATGAGCTGCAGATAACATCGCTCAATCACAAATACTTTCGCACCCATCTGGAGGACTCACTGTCGCTGGGCAGGCCTCTGTTGATCGAGGACGTGGGCATCGATCTGGATCCTGTCATAGACAATGTGCTGGAGAAGAACTTCATCAAGTCGGGAAGCATTGAGAAGGTGTTGGTGGGCGACAAGGAGTGCGACGTTATGCCTGGCTTCATGCTTTACATAACCACAAAGTTGCCCAATCCCGCCTTCAGTCCCGAGGTGAGTGCGAAGACCTCCATTATTGACTTTACAGTTACCATGCGCGGCCTGGAGGATCAGCTGCTGGGACGCGTCATACTCATGGAGAAGTCCGACCTGGAAGCCGAGCGTGTGGCACTCTTCGAGACTGTGATGCAGAATCAACGCAACATGAAGGAGCTCGAGGCGAATCTCCTGTTGCGCTTGAGCTCATCTCAAGGCTCACTGGTGGACGATGAGGCGCTTATCGAGGTGCTGCGTGTGACCAAAACGACGGCCGAAGAGGTTAACCAGAAGCTCAAAATCTCCGAAGTGACCGAGCGTAAGATAATGAAGGCACGCGAGGAGTTCCGTGCGGTGGCCAAGAGGGGATCCATACTATACTTTCTAATTGTCGAGATGAGCAACGTGAACGCGATGTACCAGAACTCGCTGAAGCAGTTCCTGGTCATATTCAATAACTCGATCACCAAGTCGACCAAGTCCAGTGTGACCGAGGAGCGCATCAACATCATCTTGCGCTACCTCACCTACGAGGTGTACAAGTTCACCAATCGCAGTCTCTACGAGCGGCACAAGCAGCTCTTCACCCTGATGCTGGCCATCAAGATTGACTATCACAATGGGAACATCAGTCACGAGGAGTTCCTCACCTTCATCAAAGGCGGTGCGTCGCTGGATCTGAATGCTGTCGCCCCGAAGCCATTCCGTTGGATCCTGGACATTACCTGGTTAAATTTGGTGGAGATTAGCAAGCTGGAGACCTTCTCCACAGTGCTGCAGATCATCGAGCTGAACGAACGCGACTGGCGCAGCTGGTACGAGTGCGAGAAGCCCGAGAACGAGGAGATACCCTGTGGCTACAACGTTGTGCTGGACAGTTTCCGCAAGCTGCTGCTCATTCGTTCCTGGTGCCCCGATCGCACCATCTCGCAGGCCAAGAAGTATATCGAGGGTGCGTAGCAACAGCTCTTCTTTAGAATTCCCTCTCTTCACTTGGCTTATTCCACAGAGTCGCTGGGTCCCGAGTACAGTGAGATGCAGATATTGGATCTGGAAGTTACCTGGGCAGAGTCCGAGCCACGCACGCCCTTCGTCTGCCTGCTGTCTATTGGCTCCGATCCTACCACGCAAATCGGCGCATTGGCCAAGCAGAAGGGCATCAGTGAGTATCTACAGAATTTATTGAGTTCCTTATCTATATAATATCTTTGTAGACCTGCGCTCGGTGTCGATGGGTCAGGGACAGGAGTACCACGCGCGCAAGATGATCATGGAGTCCATGGCCAATGGCGGCTGGGTGCTGCTACAGAATGTGCATCTGTCGCTGCCCTTCTGCACGGAAGTCATCGACATGCTCGTGGAAACGGAGCACATTGACAACACGTTCCGCATGTGGGTCACCACGGAGCCACACTCGGAGTTTCCCATCGGTTTGCTGCAGATGGCCATCAAGTTCACCAACGAACCGCCGCAGGGCATACGCGCCAGTCTGAAGCGCAGCTACCAGGTGGGTCAGAGAGAGAGAGTTTGGTACCTTTAATGCTCCTCCCTTCTCACATGTGTCTCCCTTCTCCCAATAGTCCTTCACGCAGGACTTCTTGGACTACACATCGGCCACGCAATGGCCCTCGCTGCTGTACACCGTCGCCTTCTTGCACACCATCGTGCAGGAGCGCCGCAAGTTCGGTCCCCTGGGCTGGAACATACCCTACGAATTCAATCAAGCTGACTTCGCCGCCAGCGTGCAGTTCATACAGAATCATCTGGATGAAATGGATCCCAAGAAGGGTGTCTCCTGGCAGACACTTGTCTACATGATTGGCGAGGTGCAGTACGGCGGCCGGGTGACAGATGACTTCGACAAGCGTTTGCTGACCACCTTCACTTCGGTGTGGTTCTGCGAACAGTTGCTCTCGAACTCCTTCGAGTTCTACAAGGGATACAAGGTGCCCAGCACCAAGAGTCTGCAGGGTTTCATCGATTACATCAACAGTCTGCCGGCATACGACACGCCCGAAGTGTTTGGTTTGCATTCCAATGCCGACATCACGTACCAGATTAACTCGGCCAAAGGTAAGCGAAAAGAAAGTAAGAAAATTGAGGGGCTAGACTGGGCAGGGAGTGTTCCTTCGTTTGACTATTATCTATCCACCTTTGCTTTTCGATTATTGTCATTGCCAATTGAAATTTACGTCCGCAGTAGGGTCAATGACCTTCTAGCGGGGTTAACTAGTAGGTGAATGAAATGTGAAATTGCTTAATACGCATTCAGTCTGTTCATGGAGGAGGTTCTAAATATAGGTTTAGTAAAAAGGCCACTGCTTTGGTTTTAGTCTTAAAGTGCTTGGGGGATTTTCATCGATTGATATGCAAAGTTAAGCAGGTAAATAGATCTTATCTTCATTTTATAAGTAAATAATTTGGCATACAATTTATTTATAATATTTCCAAAATCTAAAATAGTTATAAATCAATTGGGATCTCCTATTTGCAAAAAGTATTCATTATAGAACTCCCAAACTGCTCACATCATTGCCCATTCCTTCTCGACAAATACTCTTAATTTAATATAAATCTACACTGCATATTCAATTAGCCCATTTGAGTAGGGTGTCATGAATAATTTGTAAGCATTTTAGTTGCGGCTTTTGTGGCTTTGTCTACATGCGGCTTATTGTTCAAACATCGAACCAAGCGAGCAACCAATTAACCCATTTGCATATCAAAGACAGTTTAAGCGACGCTACTCTCCATTTACAGGCATCCTGGATACCATACTCAGCGTGCAGCCCAAGGAGGGCGGCGGTGGTGGCGGCGAGACGCGTGAGAGCATCGTCTATCAACTGGCTGAGGACATGCTGCGCAAGCTGCCCGTGCAGTATAATGCGTACGAGGTGCGTGAGAATCTGACACGCATGGGCATTCTGCTGCCCATGAACATCTTCCTCAGGTGGGTACTAGTTTGATATATGTCCCGTGCGGGACTTACGCGATTCTCAATTCTCGTTGGCAGACAGGAGATTGATCGCATGCAGCGCGTCATCAAGCGCGTGCACACGTGTCTCTGTGATCTGAAGCTGGCCATCGATGGCACCATCGTAATGAGTCCGGCCTTGAAGGAATCACTGGATGCCATGTACGATGCCCGCATACCCGAGACCTGGATGAAGGTAACAAACAAAAAGCATATACAACTAATTTGCTTTGCTAGAATTAAGCGCAGACTTTAAGAGCTGCCTCGACTCAGTTTGCTTCGGCTGCAGTCCGATTTTTATGGTCTCTCTTGGGTGCCTGCCGGTCTTACGTACGTGCTGCGTTGACCATAGCGGAACGTGGGCCTAAGTAATCTAAATGTGCGATTTTCCCTTCGGAGGCGCTGCGTGCTTTTATTGTCTCACGAGATTTTTATCGGCGGGCAAACAAATTTGCCCCAAATTTGCTGCTGCTGCTGCCCAAAGAACAGCGAAAATAAAGCAAAGAGAAAAAGATGTGAAAAAGAAGGTTAGCGACCCCAAGCCGAATGTTTAATACCCTGACAAAAAAATTACAGTTAAAGTTATGCTCTTGGAAAGTTACAATCGTTGAAGTCTATGGGAACATAGAAATATTTTAGAAATGTTTTATGTCACTATACCATGGATAGGTGGTAAATTATGTTGGTAGGTGTAGTACCACTATTGGGGATGTTCCAGAATTGCATGAGGTGATTCAGTAAAAACCCCATAGGCATTGGTAGAGAAATGGGGTCAGGACTTCTATTGTTTTGAGTACTAGAAAGCAACATACTGAAATTCTCTATACACTCAAAGAAGGTCAAGGGAACATAATTATGATGAAGCTTATACAATAAATAAAGTGTACAATAATGACATAATTACAATATCTAAAAGTAGTCTTAAAGCTATATAATTAAATATAGTTATTACGAAGTTAAAACGCAATTTTAAGAGTCGATCAATGAGATCTTTTCGTCCAATACGGTTCATTCTAACTTACTTACATACGAGGGTCGTTTGATAAGTCCGTGACTTTTTGTATTTGCCGCGCACCTGCTCTAAAACAACCGCTCCTGTCAGCAGTTATCGATTAACAGCTGACTGTAAAATTTGAAAGCTGCGTTTTTGGTTTGCGTTTTATAGGCATTGAAAGCAGACGATCTCGATCTCCATTTTCGTTAAAATTCACGAGATCGTCTGCTTTCAATGCCTATAAAACGCAGCTTTCTCAAAATTTTACAGTCAGCTGTTAATCGATAACTGCTGACAGGAGCAGTGTTGTATTTAGAGCAGGTGCGCGGCAAATACAAAAAGTCACGGACTTATCAAACGACCCTCGTATTTCACCAGAGGTGCAGACTAACTTACAGATCAAGAATGTCTAAAATTAAAAGAATCCTACTTCCTTTTGTGCATTGCACACTCAATGCTAAAATTTCACTACTCTCTGTAAGGGTATATTCATTAAATATACTATATAAAATAAATAAAGGAAACATTCAGAGCCGAAGTACCCAACGGAAGTTCAGGTGGGTCAGGTGAGAACTTGCTGGGTCTGTGTTCAATTGCCGCTTATAAAAATTTGATTGATTTTCCCAGCCATTTTCTAAGCAGCCTAGAGAGGAGGAGAAAGAGTAGCAGGGAGAATGAAGCAGGTGCGGGTGTGTCCGGCGTTGAATCATTAATATTTATGCGTGTAAACGTTTAACGCCCCAACGCATCCAAAGTTGTGTCCCCTTTGCGGGCAGTTACCTCATTAAGTTGAGGTCGCACTTGGCCAACTTAGTGGATCAAAGCGAGCAAACAGGGCGAATAACTCGAGTTGCTTGAAATAATTAGCAAAATTTGTAATCGATTGCAGGCTGAACTCCTTTAATCTGTTCCTAATGAAGGTGCTTATTTGGGGTGCTTTTTCCAAAAGTCTCAAATGCCAAGCAGGCCTTGGCCCTTGGCAAGTCGTAGACAACAGATTGAATAGAAACCCGGCCAGATAACATTTCCAACTACCTAGAAAAGTATTGAACAGAAAAAATTATATTCAAAAAATATTCACAAAATAAAAAGGATATACAATGCCTTCGAAACACAGTTGCAGAAAACCAAGCAAGACATTTTTCAATGAACGCAACATTCTAGATACATCTCATATTCCGACCGAATTGCGTGAATATGGTTTCATGAAGGTAACGAGTAAGGGGACACCGTTTCCCAGGAAGGAATCTCTCGATACGGACTTGCTACTTGACCGTCTACGAAAACAAAGTCTTTCCGATATGAATGCACCAAAATTGAATCTATTTGAATCGTCAAGCTCGTTGGCAAACAATGATCTCATGAGGGAATGCAGTTTGAGGCCAGCATCCATAAGCAAATACTCGGCCTTCGAGCTGCAGCGTAAAAAGTTTGACGAGGCGGAGTTTACCATAACCAGGGGCAAGAAGACCAGCGAGAATATACATCGTATCCCAGATTCAGTGACTGCCAATTCACAGAAGGGCTCGAAAATCGTTGATCATAAGGATTTCGAGAAGGTGTGCCGCATGATGAACTTTAAAATCACATTCGCCACATACAACTGAGAAGATTCAAGACCTGAAACCTAAAATACTGCTTACTAAGCTAGCTACTAGTTACTTGTACTTTAATAAAGCTCTTTCTATCGCGTGCGCTGCTCTAATCTCTGTCTATGTCAATGTGAAATGCCCTTTCAGATATCCTGGGAGTCTACCACGCTGGGCTTCTGGTACACGGAGCTACTCGAGCGTAATGCACAATTTCGTACCTGGATATCTACGGATCGACCTAAGGTAAGTGCCCTGTGCAGAACAAAGACCTTCACTAATTGTTTAATACTTTTCTTTCAACTCTTTCTCTTACGCGCTCTGTCAAACACAACGAAGGTATTCTGGATGACGGGCTTTTTTAATCCGCAGGGTTTTCTGACTGCCATGCGACAAGTGAGTACACTGAACAGGAGCAGAGGAGGGAGGGGGGAATTATTTCCATTTGTTTCCGCCCACGCAAAGGCGGACAGATTAGCTGACCAGTTTGTTATGACAACGGAGTTGGAGGGCTCGCTCTCCCTTGTTATGGCAAACATTGTCAGTTAGGGTAACCCGCATGGAATTGCAAACTGTACTCTTAGTCGATCTAATCGGCTATCCCAGACTGTATTTAGCCGGCCCGCACAGCAATTACGACCACGCAAGCGACTGGCACCAGGGAATACGACAAGTATTTCACTTGAAAAGGATCTGGCTTTATAATGGTTTATATAGTACATACTTGTACAATGCGTACTCGAATATGATTTGCCAGTAGATAGTCGCGCAATGGAACTTTTGAGAGGTTTCTCCTTCTTTCTGTTTATTGATATTGAATATGTTTCGAGTGATTCAATCGTTTGTGCACTTCTCGTTTATTTTCCGCTCTACGCAACACTTTAACCAATTTGCACTGCAACGACAACGACATCGGCAACGACGTGCATTGCGTATACGCCGTGCTGGCATCGCTCAGGAGGTAACCCGAGCGCACAAAGGTTGGGCCCTCGACTCGGTCGTGCTGCAGAATCAAATAACGCGCTACAACAAGGAGGACATAACCGAGTATCCCACGGAGGGAGTCTACGTGCACGGGCTGTTTCTGGAAGGTGAGTCCCGTTTACCGTTAGGCTCCTTTGCACCTTGCCGGCAAATTCGATTGTTAACTGTGAAGTTTTCCGCTATTTCCATTCACGATTTTCTTCTTATTTGCACCACAAGTATTTACAAATGTCAAACATGGTTTCCGCATTTGCTTTGCATGCGGGCACAAGGTGACGACAAATTGTCGTGGGGTCATGCCCTTCTGTTGACCCGGCCAGACTACGCCCTGAAAGTGTGATAAAGCTCAATGCCGACGGCACAAGTTCCCCTTACGTCTGTCTGTCTGTCCGTCTGTTTGTTTGCTGCCTTCAGTTGGGGAAGCTTTGTTGTGGCCATCTGTTGATGAGCAGAAAGAACTTTGCAGCCTTTGGAATTCATTTTGGGTCACTTTAATTTAAAGAGAATAAAGCTGATTTACAAATGAATTAACTGCACAACAATTAAGTGGGAGTTAATGGAGATTTGCCTTACGTAAGTCCGAGTTACGTGACGTAATCAAACCAAATTGAATATTCGAATAATCGTGATTGCTTGCGTTGCTCAAAAGTGATCCGTGACTGTCGCCATTTGCATAAATTCAACTGCAGCTTCGTGTGCAGACGTGTCCATGCCAATTTGCCATGCTGTGCATATGCGAAAATTACATTACGTATACGCTGCGTGGTGCGAATATGCGCACACTAGAAGAAAGACAAAGAGATAGAGAGTGAGAGAAAGAAGCAGCAGCTTGTTACCTTTGCGCTGCCTTGCAAGGTGGCAAGTTCTTTGAGGGCTCTGTGGTTCTCTATTAAACATGACAATCTCTGCTCGCCCAAAGCTCTGCGCTAATAAACATTTTCCGGCCTGCTCTCTCTCTCTTTCCCTCTCTTTCCCTCTCTCTGTGGGCTGGGCAGCATGCGTGGGTCTGGCTGGACTGTAACACGTATTCCCCGGGCGTTTGGCCAATTTTACGATGGAAACTTATGAACAACGCAGCAATTAGGGTCAGCCAAATCGGAATGTAGCTTTAAATTGTGCGTGTGTGTGCTTTGCTTTATGCCTTAATTGCAGGTGCCTCGCTGGACAGACGCAGTGGGAAGCTGATTGAGTCCAAGATGAAGGTACTGTACGAACAAATGCCCGTCATTTATATCTATGCCATCAACACGACCGCCGGCAAGGATCCCAAGCTCTACGAGTGCCCCATTTATCGCAAGCCCCAGCGCACCGACCTCAAGTACGTCGGCTCCATAGACTTTGAGACCGATTTCAATCCCAAGCACTGGACACTGCGCGGCGTCGCACTGCTCTGTGACATCAAATAGACGTCGGGCGAGGCAAACAGAACAGCAACAGCAACAGGAGTACAACAAATGACAAGCACTTCCCTTCTCCCTCTTCTCCCCTCGCTGTTGTTGTTGTACGTGCTGCGCACTCGTAATGTTCCTGTGATAATTATCGTTTTTCGGGGAGAAAGGCCCAACAACAACTTGTGTCCGTCTTACGCCATTTTGTTGAACTGTCTGTCAGCTGTCTCGCATTGTTGTGCGTCAGAGATAAAACAAGCTTATTAATTATACCCTCAAGTTGGTCAAGAGGCACAAGGGAACCGCGTGCCTCGTGACACACCACAATTAGCTGTTTCTGCCCATGTTTAGAATTATGTTTAAGTGTTTTGGGCACCAGCTCCACTTCAAGTGCACTTCTCCAGAGAGAAATAAAGGTTTCATACCGAGATTTGTAGACAATGTAAACGAGTTGATTAAATGTTCCCCAATAAATTTTAATTTAAAACGTAATCCGGAATTATTTGTCTTATACAATTAACTGGAGTGTTAAGAAGGGTAAGTAGATTTAAGTGTTGGGTAACGTTAATCTCTTCCCATTTTTCCAGTTGTTCCCAGTTTTCATCGAAGGATGCCCAGTGAAAATCGAAGTTCTTGTGAATTGAATGCCATTTCAATATTCTGTATTTGTCTTTTATAATTATTTTGTTTTTTAAAATAAACACATACATATAACATACATGTGTACGCACATATACGAGTATAATCCATGTAATATATAATTTCGAATTCCAATCAAGTTTTTTCGTTTTTGTTTTTTTGCTTTAATCATGCTTGCGTTTTGATTTATTCCATTTTATTTATGAGAACATCGTTTATTTACATATTTTCTATTATAATCGTTTTTTTTCGCGTAAAATTCATTAATTTACATAAGTTTTTGTCGCTCTGTGTGTGTGTGCGTGTGTGTTTGTGTTTGAAGTATATAATAAAGTTGTCACATATAGTTAAGATTCATTTGCACATGCATAAAATGTTGTGGATTGTAAGTAAGTTGATTAGCTCGTCTACTTTAAAATCGTTAGTCGTATTTGCATGATTTGTAACCATTTGTCTCATTCGCGATCAGAAAAAAGAATCAAAAGTGTTAGGTAAAATACTACAATATATATTCAATAAAATTTCCAACACCGATTTGTCAATGGCTTGCTTCACAACACTGAAACAAAGATTAGCACTGCGAATTTTCTTTTATGCTTATTTCTCTTTGGATCTGATTTGAGCTTTATTTAATAAGAACAAAATATAAGTACAAAATATAAGTATAAATAATATAATAATAACAAACAGAAATATATTATTAAAACAAAAATAAATAAACTCCGCCCGCGGATTTGCAGTATAAATGAATCCCAACAAAAATGTAGAAAACTTTCTCTTTGTTACTTGCAAAAAATGAAACAAATATTTTATATAACTTTGATACTTAAAGCGGAAGCATTTAATTACAAGTAGAAGCACATACGCCAACACATGCCATACATACAAGTACATACGTGTGTAGTACGCATTGCACTGGAATATCTTTATTAAAAACTACATACAGATAGTATATTTCATTTAAGTTTTTTATCAATCAACATCATTTATGCTAGTAAACAGATTCATATACACATATATTAATATACTTCATTTTTTTTGTGCTTTTTCATCTTTAGTAACTTTTTTGCTAGTCAATAAATACAATTTGAATATACTCGATATTACGTAATACTCAGGGGGGTGGGGGTACGTTCGCGTCAAGTGCTGAATAGTTTAACCGGAGAGCATCTGAGAAAGAGGTAGCATGAAGTGTTACGTAGACCGTAGTTAGTTGGTTACTTAGGTAGCACAATACAAGTGAGTACAGTATCTAATAACAGGACTTATCGAGGGATCGGGTAACGAGTGGGATAGTATCGGAGGGGTCTCTGCGCGCACACACGATATATGTCTGCCTTATAGCCAGCCATTAGGAACCGTCAATTTAGCAATTTAGCAACTACTAACGTCTATTTAACCTCTAAACTGTCGCTGTGCGTTTGTGTGTTGCGTAGATATCTGTCTGTGTGTGTGTGCGTGTGTGTGTGTGCGTGTGTGTATCTATGTCTTTCTGCTTCTGTGTTTGCTGTCGCCTGTCGTCGATTTAATTAGCATAGTGCGAATTTTTGTGCATGCGGTAGAAAAGACGCCACGGCAATCGGCCATTGGAATTATTCGGCTCCTCCAGCTCGTCTGGCTGCTCGGTGGCCCAGTGGTAGTAGAGCTCATCCAGCATATCCTCCTGGTCTTTGGCATCGTCATCCACATTATCCTCATCCTCGTCGCCTGTTGCGCTTTTACCGATTGCCGACTGCAACTGCGACTTGCGACTGCCGTTTTCATGATTTGTTTCATTTGCAATTTCATTTCCGTTTGACTGCGACTGCGACTGCTGATGTTTGGCCACGCCCAGACTCAGCCCGAGGGATTTGCTGGCATCGTCGAGCAGCTGTTGTCCGCCAGCCGTCTCCTGCTGCTGCTGCTGCTGGTGTCTTGCCTGCGCTTCTGGGCGTTGCAGAAAATCGAAAAAGCGTGACGAGCCCGTTGATGAGGTTGCTAATGATGATGATGACGACGACGACGATGATGGGGCATACGATTGGGAGCCGGTGGCTTGCGGCCAGCCAATGCTCCACAGTTGACTGGGGAAATGCTGCTGCTGCAACTGCTCGCGACGCAGCTGCTCCCTCAATGCTGCCTGCTGTCGCTCCAGCTGCTGCTGCTGCTGCTCCTGCTGCTGCTGATGTTCCTGGTAGCGACTGCTGGCCCATGGCCCGTTCACCGGCTCCAGGAACATGCGTTTACCCACGTTCTTCAGTATGGCACGGTTCAGCTCGACCTGTGAACGTGGGGAGTAGAGGTAAAGTGAAATGATTGACATTAAAGCAGCTAGAGAATGTTACTGTATGTGTGTGTGTGTGTGTGTGTGTGCCTGTGTGTGCCACTCCGATTCCCAAGCGAGCACACGTTTAGTTAAAATGACATAAATATTTGATTTTCCCTCTGCAAATTGCATTTACACTCCTATTTAGCAGTTTTTAATTGCCTTTTCGCCGGCAGCAGCAGAGGGCACTTGTTTTATATACGAGGATATACTAAAGAGTTGCCGACTGAGTTTGCTAATCAGTTTTCATATAATATAATTAAAGCTGCGCAAGTTCACGAGCGCCCAAAACTATGCTGCAAATTTCAGAGTAGTAACTGAACTTTTTTAGATTATTTAAATTGTTATGTGTCGTTTTATACTGTTATGTGAGGTTAGATGTGCTTTTATGAGAGGTTATCTTCGAATAATAATAAAAATTAATGCTTTATATAATATAATGAGAAAATTAGAAAGTAGAAACTTTTTTAATTGTTATGTGTCGTTCTATATTGTTATGTGAGGCTAGGTTTGCTTGAGGTTGTCTTGGATTATGTATTGTAAAACAGAATTGACAAAAAAGAAAAGTAGAAACTTATATAGATTTTTTAAATTGTGATATTTCGTTCAATATCATTTTGTAAGGTTAGGTTTGCTTTTATGTGAGGTTATGTTGGATTATGTGTAAGAAACTTGAATTATTGTATGCTATTTATAATATTGTAAGAAAATTAAAAAGAAGAAGAAACTTTTATAGAATATTTTAATTTTAATATGTCGACCTATATTATTATGTGAGGTTATGTTGGATTGAGTAAAACTTTCTTGAATAATTGTATGCTCTATATAATATTGTGACAAAAAAGGAAAGTATAAACTTTTATAGATTATTTCATTATTATATTTCGCTCAATATCATAATTTGAGGTTAGGTTTGCTTTTATGTGAGGTTATCTTCGATTATGTAAAAGATACTTGAGTAAATTAACGCTCTATATAATGATGTGAGCAAATTAGACAGTAGAAACTTTCACAGATTATTTAAATGGTTATATGTCGTTGTATATCATTATGTGAGGTTAGGTTTGCTTCAATGTGAGATTATGTTGGATTATGTAAAACATGCTTGAATTATTGCTCTATCTAATATTGTGGCCTCATGTTGGATTAAACAACAGAATAAAAAATGTTATTTATATTTATGCACGTGTTCGTTAAGTTATAGAAACGTTATTTTAGTCAGCACATGGTATATCTGAAGTATAAGGTCCATAAAAACCCAAGATTGATAAGTTTGTTTGTAAACATTGACAAGTTGAATCACCGAGGTTTTCCCAACTTGTCATTTGAGAAATTCCTTGGACTGATAAGGAAGGTTCTGCATTATCAGTTCTGCAATCAGTGCATTTTGCGAGTAGCTAATCGGAATACCCCACGTTCGAACCACGTCAGCCCTAATGTGATAATGGCATAACTGCATTATCAATCAAAACATACTTTCAATAGGTGTACCTGGAAATACTAACTTAAAAAAAGCAAAGAAAAATAAAATTCTTAATTGTAATTACTGAGATAAAGACACGTCACTCTGGACTTTCCCCTGAATGTATTTTCATGAGCGGCGTGTCGATTGCATGGGTCTGCCTGCTATAGTGCGCGATAAGATATGGCTTACAACCACTATTATGCCCGAAACTGTGTAGACTGCGTGGAGAGTTCACGCGCTGGGCGTTGCCATTATAAAAACCAATTGAGGCACCCGAATTCAGTCAGTACACAGCAAACAGTTTAACAATGAAGACATCCGTGGGGATCGCAGTCTTGGCAATCAGCATTTGCGTTGTTTTTGTCGCAGCTCAGGCTCAGCGACAACAGAACAATCAATGGGGATCTGGATTGGAGCGGGGAAGGCAGCAGCAGAGACCAGATTCCGGATCTGGATATGAGCAGAGAAAGCAGCTGCAGGGACTACAGCAGAGACAAGGGCAGAGACCAGAGCAGAGACCACAGCAGGGACCAGGATCCGATTCTGGATTGGAGCAGGGAAGGCAACAGAGACCACAGCAGAGACCAGGATCCGATTCTAGTGAAGAACAATGGGGACCTGGATCGGGCAGTAATGAGGCTTCGAATGGTAAGTGTAGATGCTTTCACCTACTCGGAAGACGCAGTCTTAACTGTAGTTTCTCTTTAAGAACGCCCATCGCAGGGACCTCCTCAAGGCCAACGTCCTCCTCATGGACCTCCTCATGGCCACCGTCCTCCTCATGGCGAGCGTCCTCCCCATGGACCTCCTCATGGCCACCGTCCTCCTCATGGCGAGCGTCCTCCACCACCACCATTGGAGGAGACTACTACTGCTGAGCCAGAGGATTCTACCACACTTGTGCCTGAAGATTCTACCACATTGGAGCCAGAAGATTCTACCACATTGGAGCCTGAAGATTCCACTACACTAGAGCCCGAAGCATCGACTGCAGTTGAGCCAGCAGACTCAACCACAGCCGAGCCTGAGCAGTCCACTACCTTGGAGCCCGAGGAGTCTACCACGGCTTAAAAGTCTAAGCACTTTTTAAATGTAATTAAGAGTTCACACACACACACACACACACACGCATAGAATGAGTTTAAATATATATATACAAATTATTTCGTAAACTCAAATCAATTATTTGAATGCACTCATGGGTGCTACTCACTCTGGTGGCCTTTCAGGGGATCGCATTCATACAGCATTTTATCGTGTTCCTTTGACAAATCAATATACATACGAACTGACATGTGTAAATGGAGCGCACAATTTTGTGCCCCCTTTCCCACTTCCCCTACCCCTCTGCCACCTCTTTTGCAGCCTCTCTTTTGCCTACCTGTTTGGGCTGTGACTGAGAAACGAGGAGCGTTATTCAAGAGGCACCCAAGGGCCAAATCGTTTGAATTCCTCGCATTAAATCGTTTGATTTTCTTGCCAGTTCTTCCCTTTTCCCTTCGCCAAGGGGTGCATCAACATTTTGGTAAGCAAATAAATTTCGCTTTGTTGCCAAGACGAAATATTTGTATTACGCATACACCACGCTGGTCGCCCCCTTTTTTGGCGCTTACATGATGCGTTGCCTAAGCCTTTGGTTTGCCAGCATCAGCTTTAAGCCCTCGAAGGCTTTTGTATACCCTGCACTGGCAGGGTATATGGGTTGGCAAGGGGATGCTGAGCAAGAGGAGGCAGCACCTTCCTTATTTGTACTTCCAGGGCATCTCTCCGTCGAGTTAAATAAGTAAACCCCTTGTTATTGGCTTTGTTTTCGGCTTTCTGCGCACCTTTTGATAGCAGCCTGTCTCTGTGTGTGTCTGTGTGTGATGTGTGAGTTATTCACATGGTTAGCATGCGGGACTGTCAATACCCGGCGATAAGACGCGCCGCTGGGCCTCTCTGTGTGTCTGACAAATGGCAAACGCAAACGCTGAGTGACCTTGCTGGACATGAATTTATTGTTCTTTACTTTGCTGCTGGAAAATGGAAAAAGTTTGCAGGTTTTGTGCAACTGATTCGCTCGTTTCTCTCTCGCTTATGAGCATTTTTCCAGCTAAATATTTTTCTCATTTGCAGCTCTAATTTTGATTAGCTGTTGCCCCTCCCTCCCCCCTCTCTCCCTCTCTGCTCGCCACTTACATCAAATTGCACTTTCAACTTCAATCGCATTGCAGAAAATGCTTTTTGTTTTGTTATTCTTGCGAACTGAAGAGAAAAGTTTTCTTTTGCTCATTTGCGCTTATTAAAAATACCAAAGTGGACCGTGGCAAGGCACTCACTGAACCACCCACACAGCTACCCCACCTGACCACCCACATCTCTCACCTGTCGCGTGTTCTCCTTCATCTGCCTGCGCGCTATTTCCAGCAGCAGCCGCTGGCGCAGCACATCCAACGGATTGACAATGGACAACGACGGCTTGTTCCGCTTCGCCAGTGAATACTCGTCCTAAAGAAAAGGGAGAGAGACAAAGAAAGAGAGAGAGAGGTACATTTTAAATGTATTTATGCCAAACTTGTTAAGATCTTAATGCAAAAAGTTTTCGCGATTGAAACTGTTTGAGTTGGTTAAACACTTTGCATCATGAAATTGTCACATTATGCAAACTTTCCCCAGCTGCAGCAAGGCAGAGCAGATCGAATCTATAAATAAAACACTGAGAGATAACGGCAATATGACTTAAGCAGCTCCAAGGTGCCACCACTTGAACCTCAATTAGTGAAGAAAAGCAACGATAAAAATGAAAAACAAAAGTTTCTTGATATGAAATCGAAACTGAAAACAAATGTAGACTAATTCAGTCACGACAGTTTATCACACTGCGGGGCTTAATTATTTAATTCCTTTACTGCAAATGACATTGAAATTGTGCTATAAATCAAAAGCTGATGAGCCCGTCTGTCAGTCTGCCAAAACAATTCCACAGAACCGAGGCTGCTTTATGGTAGCTAATTAAAAAGATGTTGACAATTATGTTCGGCTTCAGGTTCTGGTTCTGGCTCTGGTTTC
This sequence comes from Zaprionus africanus, assembly GCA_018151435.1. Lineage (NCBI taxonomy): Eukaryota > Metazoa > Arthropoda > Insecta > Diptera > Drosophilidae > Zaprionus > Zaprionus africanus. The sequence goes on along the minus strand of JAECXB010002309.1, from coordinate 3,550,350 downwards.
CCGTCAGACGAATGTACAAAAATAAATATTTACAATAATTTGCAAGCTCGGCAGGCAGCAAACTCAGATAGCGCTGTCTGCGTGTAAACAAACCCATTGCAGATAGCACTGAAGAGGTCTCGAAGATCTCTTGCGTGAGTAATGGGGGGCGCATGCCAACAGTCCGTGGGCCCCACTGGCAGTCGATAATTAAATAGACGTGTGAATTTCTGTCTGCCAAGATTTCTGTGCAGTCTGTCTAGTTGGCCTTATCTCCAGAATCATTCAAGGCCTTGGCGACTAAGTCGAATTTCGATTTCAAGATCTGTCTGCCAAGATCTTTGTGCAGTCTGTCTAGTTGGCCTTATCTCCAGAATCATTCAAGGCGAATTTCGATTTCATTCGATTACTCACTGATCGATTATGGGTGTGGGAACTATGGAAAATAACCGAAGGCAAGCACAGATTACGATCGATCGATATCGAACTGATAAAAAGAGGCATAAATGAGGAAGGAATCAATGAAAGGCAGCTGGCTTCCATCTTGCTCAGTCTCTTCTGGTGGGCACTCTCTGTGTCACGTTTAAACGGATACGGGTACTCAATTAGTTAATGGCAATCTGCGCGAGTGTGGAGCACGAGAGCACGAACCTATCGCCTATCGCTGGCCAGTTATTGAGTTTTTACTTTTGTTTGCCGCTTATCAAGCACCATAGCTCTGATTGCGATTAGATAATAGAGAGGCGCGGGGGTGAGGGGGGCGTTGTTCGGTCAATGGTAACTTCAGTGTGCCCATGGCCAGCTGCTTTCCTTCATATAAAAGAGAGTCGTAAAGTCGGGAGCAGTTAGTGCACTCAAGACAACTCACAATGAAGGTTCTAACAATTTTCCTATTCGCGCTTCTATTCGCCGCTGTGCTTGCCATGCCCAAACGCTACGGTTGGCGGCAAACCCGAGAGGAGCGGAGAGCGTACAGAGATCAACTTAGATGGAATCGCAAATACGGCGAAGCGGGTACATGGAATGGAAATATCAATGGCTGGCAACGTGATCAGTTCGGCTGGCACAAGCTCAGAGCGTGGGAACATCGTAATGGATATAAACACGGCTGGCGTCCACTGCCGCCATTTGCCGTGGTGCCCGTAGAGTCTACTCTGCCCCCCTCCCCTGAGGCACCAGTAGAAACTACTCCTCCTCCACCTCCAGAGTCCACAACTGAGGAATCTACCACTGAAGAGTCCACAACTGAGGATTCTACGACAGAGGAAAGCACAACTGAGCAATCCACAACTGAGGAATCTACTACCGAGGAACCCACAACTGAGAAATCCACTACTGAGGAATCCACTACTGACGCTCCAGAGGAATCGACAACTGAAGCTGCAGAGGAATCCACAACTGAAGAATCCACAACTGATGTTTCAGAGGAAAGCACAACTGCAGCTCCGGAAGAGTCCACAACTGATGCTTCAGAGGATTCTACAACTGATGTTTCCGAGGAATCGACAACTGAAAATCCAGAAGAGTCAACAACTGAAGCTCCAGAGGAGACTACGTTAGCACCTGAGGGACCAAACTCTGAACTTGAAGAAACTACTGTTGCTCCCGAGGAGCCAAGCGTAACGACACAGGAACCTGAGGAATCAACAACGGATGCTTCGGACGAAACTACTGCAGCGCCAGAAGAGCCAGAAACATCTACCGCAGAACCTGAGGAGCCAGAGACTTCTACCCCCGCTCCAGAAGAGCCAGAGACGTCTACTCCGGCACCAGAAGAACCTGAGTCATCTACCCCGGCAACAGAAGAACCTGAGTCGTCTACCCCGGCACCAGAAGAGCCTGAGTCGTCTACCCAGGCACCTGAAGAACCAGAGACATCTACCCCCGCTCCAGAAGAGCCTGAGTCGTCTAGCCCGGCACCTGAAGAGCCAGAGACATCTACTCCTGCGCCAGAAGAGCCTGAGTCGTCTACCCCAGCACCTGAAGAGCCCGAGGCGTCAACGACCGAAGGTTCCGGCGAGACAACGAAAGAGCCCATCGAAACAACCACGGAGGCCGAAGAGGGCAGTGGCTCGAGTAGCGCATAGGCTACGCTGTCATTAAAACGACACGACATTAAAGCATAGAAATCATAATTCCTAGAATTTCATTATTTATGCGTTGTGATAAACATCAGTTAAGTATCGAAATTAAAGTGTTATTTTAAGTAGTTGACTTTCCTTTCATTATGCGACGCACGAATCAGATTTACAAGTACTTCTTATTTCTTCGGGAGGGAAACGGAAAAAGTACCGTGAAGATTAGGGCCCGAAAAGTGTCTGGAATGTAATTTGGCATGTCAACATGACATTATCGCAGATATGTCTCTCGGCGGCACTTGTGGCTGAAGCACCCTCAATGGCCCGATAAGGTTCATAACGTCATTATAAATTTCTGCTGATATTTCCAGTTGCTCTTCGAGGTTTGAATTGCCCGTCGATTGTTGCCGACAGATCGGCAACCATAAACCCCGACAAGGCACATACGTGTACTAACGATTAGTCACATTGCTAATCGATATTTTTTTGGCAATCCAATGGAAACTTTCTGTGCCAGCGATTAGATTGCATCAGTAACAAAATATTTGCTCGCTGTTCACAAATTTGCATAACAAAGTCGCAGCTCAGTCGCAATTAGTTGCAGTTGCAACTGTTTAAATATTGCGAGTTGAGGTAGGAAGTAGTTGTGGCTATATAAGAGCGCAAGTTCGGATGGGAACTTCAATTGAAAAACATTTATCATGAGAGCTTTAACACTTGTCATCTTGGCAGTCTTGTTGGTCGCCGTCTTCGCTCAGCGCGGACCTGGAGGACCTCCTGGTGGTGGTCCACCTGCTGGACCTCCTGATGGCCAACCTCCACGTGGTCCCCATGGTCCCCCTGGTGACGGTCGCCCTGGTGGACGTCCTGGTGGGCGTCCTGGTGGTGAAGGACAGGGACCACCTCAGGGTGACGATGACGAGTCAAGTGAACAGCCAAGCGAGCAGCCAGATGCAGAGCAGAGCACAGAAGCAGCAGAAGAAGAGTAAAAGAGAGTTTCTTTCTCCTGAACACAGCATTCAATAAATACTTTTTGTTATCAAACTCTTATCTCGGCGCGGGGATCATTAGGCGTATACGCAATGCGTGCATTTGATAAGCAAATATTTGCGAGGTGAAAGAGGCGAGAGAGAGTGAGAGAGAGAGAGAAAGAACACTATGCTTAGTCATGAGCATAGAAGAAACTAGTTACACAATAGATTAAGAACAGCAGAGAAAGAGAAGTAGAAGTAGATAAAGGGAAAAGAAGAGATCAATGGGAACAGCTGAACTGATCGGTATGTACTCGTGTATGTTAGGGTGCACAACGAATTTTAGCAGACAGCAAATATAAAACTGTTTCCTGATTCAATAGGATTAATTAATGTTACATCTTTGCTATATTTCCTCGTCTCGATTCCCCCTTTCCAAGTCGTTGCTGTTCGAATATGCCAAGTCGGAAATTCTCGTACTCTTTCAGCTGAAAATTGTTATAAATTGTTTCAGCAACTTGCTGCATAAGTTTTCATTTGCAAAAAATACTCAGTTGGCAAAAGTTGCACCCGCCGCGGGCAGCCGAAGCAGTAGTTTACTGGGCGGGGCGGGGCAACGCCTTAAACGGCGAACTAACTATATAAATACCCGTCATACATACATAATTGAAAAGTTTCTGATCGCATTTGCAGATAGATTTATTAGAGCGAATGAATAACAAGTGAATTACGAATACGCAGGTGAGTCAATCGAGGAGTGCCTGCGAAAAGTTGGTCCTCTCGCAAGTTGTGAATATGATAAGTTCACTTCCCATACCCAAACACGTGAACATTCAATTCTATTCTCTGCTTCTATGGGAGGCGTGAAAACTGTAACTTGTGAACAAGAAAACAAAGGTGCAACTTTTATTTGTCTTCTTGTCGCTGGCAAATAAACAGGCCCAATAATAATAATAATACTTCTTGGCGCTCTAATGAAGCAGACATATAAATCGTTGTTAACGAACAACAAGCAGAGAAAAATTTCCATTTGTTTTGTGCTGCGCGAATTGATAACATTGTTCAAAATACTGTAAATCCATTTTTAAACATTGAGTAATTTGTTTGTACGCATTACTCTGCCGAGTATCTTCGTGTTTGGTCAGTTGGCACGCATCCGATAAGATTAGTTAAGAGTATTACGTATATAACATACATGTATAGTATGTAGTTTTTATTGACGCCGAAGTTTTGAATACTTCCCCTAGATTATGCGACATTGCGTTCTGCGACGTTCCATAGGAAGTTCTACTTGGAAGTTGTTTAACTAATTGTACCGATAACGTGTAGAGATTCCGGGAATCTCTGATGCAGCTTGCCAATCAAATAATTTGAAGCATGCGATAAGATTTCCAATGAATAGAGTTATCTGACATAACAAGCTACATACTAGAATATATAGTATAGTTCGATGCATACGCAAGTTGTGGACAAATAAAGCTGGAATTGTTTTGCCTTGCAATCGGGGAGGGGGACCAGGAGCCGGTGAGAACAGAGAAAGACGTAGATTGGCAATTGACTGGGGAAATCTCTTGATTATTTTCGTGACTGAAGTGGAATTTGATACGAAATGATCTCAATTATTCATCAAGGTTTTTCAATGGAATATTCCAGATTTGAATTTTACTTATTTTGCCTTCATTTGGCCTCCGTTTTTTGGCTGTTTTCTACTCAAGTTACACGAATTGTTATCTTCATTTATGAAGAGATTTGCAGTCAATTGCAAAGTCTTTTATGTGTCTAGTCTTCATCTTTTTTTGCAGGGGTATTCTGGCGGACCGCAGTTTATTGAGAAATGTGAAAAATTCATTTTATGATTGCAACATCAAAGCCAGCCGCATACAGAGTTGGCTATAAAAAACGGAAATGGCCAATGAAAATGCGAGCACGAAAAACTGTCACAAAAATATGCGACATCTGTTGCCAAACCGCAAAGGGGTGAAAGAGGCGTGAGAGGGGGAAGAGGCATTTTGACAGTGTATAAAATACGCACCTGTATGACCTGTGCATCGAGGTAGTCCAGAGGATATCCGTTGGCATAGCCCACACCACCAGCACCGACTGCTGCGCCAGCCACTCCACCTGCCCCTGCTCCAGCTGCTGCTGCTCCTCCTCCGAGTGCCACACCCCGCTGTGCCGTACAAACGAGCCTTGTGGCACTGAGCAGAGTCAATAAAAGCGGGCAAAACCACGCTGTGGCTTTCATCATTCTGCAATGGTACAAAGACAACAACAAAAAACATATAGCACCAAAAAATAATTGCATGAAAAATCAACGAGCGCACGAATTGGCCGATTAATGGGGCAAGTTGCAAGTTGCCAGCTGCAATTACCCGTTGCAACTTGTATAAAACACAAATCGAATTTCAATTCGTGAATAATTGCATGCTGATCAGGGCGAACAGACATTCATCCATATATAGTATATATAAATATACATGAAGTCAGCCTGCGAACTGAATGCAATTATTCAGGATGCGTGCGATTAATTGGCTCACTGACTGTGCGATTGATTGACTGATGGCTCGACTGACAGACTGATTGATTAAGGTTTAATTGAGCAACGAAGCTAATGAATTTAAAGTCAAAAGGTTGGAGTAGATACTAACTAGTCTAAATGAAGAAATGTGGTAAATTATATTTGATGATATCTGAGTAAACTTTTTCAGTTCATCTTGAGGTAGAAATACTTATAGTTTAAGATTATATGTATTGAAGCATATTTAAATAACATTAAAAACAATAAATCCTTTCTGTTTTAAAACTCTTCTGCAACTTCTTACTTCCTTTCATCCGCACTCACTTCTCTTTTCGTTTATCTTCAACAGATTGTAGTTTATTACATGAACCATTTATCAAGTGCCTGCCAGATTTATTGTTGAAATATGCAAACATGAATAGTTGTTATTATGTTTATCATTCTTGGCAGCGACTGCGGAATCTCACGTGCTTGACGCAACCTTTGTGGATTATAAAGTGTGTGTTCTTATAATTTATGGCACATGCACATGCCTGACCTCTCCTGAAAATGCTTCTCAATGGATTCGTGGAATGACTTTGCCGCAACGGAACATAAACGTAATGTGTGGAAATAACATAAATACACGAAGACTTTTGATAGACACGAGATGGAGACGTGGCTCTCCAGAGAGTGCACTCTGTTTTTCCTACTCGCTCTCCTTTTATCCCTTTGCCAGACCCAAAAGGATTTCAGTGTCACTGGGCAATTTGCGCAGCCACAAGCAGACAATCTCAAACTATCCACATCTTTGGTAAATGGTCAATTGTTCGTTGGCCCAGCGGGCAATGACTCGCGATTGGCTTACAATTTCCGTTGGTCGACTAAGAGCAGGAAGAGCACCAGGCAAAGTTCTAAGAATAGACCAGATGAGCCATCCATGTCGGGCTGTGTCTGAGCCCTGGGCCTGGGGTCAGGCATATTTTTTGCTTCTTCAATTTGAATCAATGCAGGGAAATTGATTTGACTTCACTCCCTTTTCCTTTCACTGCTTCCTCTTCCCACGGCCACTGCTACTGGCAGTCCATGTGATTGTGTGATTGTGGGTTCTCTCACATCCTGCTACTATATTTTTGGCTCGCAGCATCCTTTATGAGAGCTTCGATTGACGTGCAAATGATTTGCCGCTCTTCTTCTGTGCAACAAGCGATTTTCACTCGATTCGAATATTCGTATTTCTGCACGAGTATTGTCGAGAGCACCCGCGGCAGCGCCCTCAAACACTTGAGACGTTCCTCAATTTACCTCGTCAAATTTAATTGATAAAACTCTTTGAGCACGATTTGCCAAAAGATTTCTTTGTAATTGTGGGAATTGATTGATTGAATTGATTACTCCTTTTGAAATATGCATGTTATAACAAGAGAAGACAGTACAACGTAGCGTATGCGCAATGCAGCGTTTGAATAATTTGTGTAGCATAATTTTAGGCACGCCGGGAGAAGCAACTTGGAAAATTTATATTCTCTCACAGGAAGTCAACTAGAAATTCAAAATAAATTCAAAGCAAATTCAAAACAAATTCCAAATGAATTCCAAATGAATTCCAAATAAATGCAGAATGGAATGTATCTGGTTGAATATTTTTAAACCCTTTGAGAAATATGTATATTATTTGTTTAAATGCCACAAAGAAATATTTTCTGCATAACAAATACAAATATATGAATTAATTAATGAAATACCTAAACTAAAGACTTCAGAGTATTTGGAATGCCAAGTTTGCTCCGCATTTCTAATGTATATTTTGTCAAACATGCGTAGGTAGCCCATAACAAGCACATTACAGGCTGCTTGAGCTACCTTTAAGCTGAGCTGTCATCGTGAGCATTAGGCGCAAATCTTGCGATGTTTAACTAGCTGAAAGCTAGTTTGGGAAGCTGTTGTCACACTTTTGGCAATAACTGTGTCGCCTGGCATTTGCAGCTGAGGCAGCTGAGGCAGCTGTCATATTTGTGCCATTTCACGCCAAAGGATTTTCGCTATTGAAATGTTGACAGCTGCATGTGGCAACATGCTCTAACAACTACATAGAAATCAGGTAGGAATAAATCGAATTCCCATTGAAAATGTACATGTTTTTGTCATAATTAAATTGTTAGAATGCCATCAAAAATAAATTCCTGAATTTGATGTCAAATTGAGACTAGGCTGGGGCTGACAAGGAGCAGAGAGAGAGGGAGAGATGAGAAATGCTGTAGAACAATATTGAAGGGCAATAAAACCTGCCCTGCCCCACTGAGGCCCATCGCAGTGGAGGCGTGACTGCCCGAGGCGATAGCGATGGCGAGGGGACGCTTTTATCTGCGCCTTTAAGACTGTGCAAAGTAAATAAATGAATAAACGCAGTAAATAAAATAAAATAGAATAGAATAAGATATGGCATGAAGCGAAAGTCCCGTCGCATATTTGCATTCGCCATACACCAAATACCATATGCAAATAGCGAGAAATCGCATACGAACTTTTTTCCAGATAAAACGATTTTTACGAGCCAACAATCATCTGATTCACAATAGAGAATAGAGATGGCAACCAGAGAGAATGAGAAAGAGAGAGAGAGATGAATGAATGTTTTTGAAATGTGCCAACGAATGTTTTGTTTCGATTGCACATAAACCGTTTATCCGCTCTACCCTGACGCTTTGCGGGCATATTAGGCCAAGCGAATGTCACGCCCCACTCGATACTTCCTTTAAAATTCACAGCGGGCCCGCTGTTTAGGTCAAAATTGAATCGAAATTGGGCCCCCGCCGTAAAAAGATTGTTTTATGAGTCGGGAAAACGTGACCTGGCGGAGATGACGTCGTCATTATCGCCTGCCTTGATGAAAATGACAGGGCAGAGGGCGCAAGTTTTCGCAATCACAACTTGAGAGTTTTCCCGACTGTGTTTGCACTCTATTAAATTACGGTCTCCGTCACTTGACACTCTCTCTTTCCCTCACACACAAAAGGAAACTAATTAGACGTGGGCAGCTTCGCATGGAAAGCTCACGAGGCGTGTTGGAATTATCCACTCTTTAATTGGTACTCTCAAACCGTAGTAATTACCTCTGATTGCTCGCCTGCACTGAAAAGTCAATGATTGCTCTTGAAAAATCACACTCTTCCCCCTCAGCAAAGCTCCGTTCCGATCATTAGCTAAGCTCGGCTAACTAAGCGCAAAATAAATTAGCTACACGTAATTAAATTCTTGCCCAGCGCTGTCCAATCAATAGACGTCTATAAATTATGGAACGAGCGCAATTAATAGCGGGAATCTTAATTAACTCAGGGATAAGCTGCGATTTACTCGACCCCAAGACATTCTTCATGTGAATCCAGCAGGCAGTGATTGTACTTTTTTTATGATTGATTACCAATCAGAGGGGGGAAATATTTTTAAGGTTATGTGAATAAGATCTAATAATGAATCTGTTCTTATTATTATTATAAATTAGTTAAAATAAGTAGCTTAACTGTTGTTCAAATTTACGACTTTATTTCTATTGGGAAAATAAAATAAATATATTTAAATTATTCAATAATTCATATTTAAGTTTTGTTTAAAAATAATAAAAAATAATAAATTATTGAGAGATTTCTCCAGGTAGAGTGTTATCGAATCTATCATTTATCGTATAACATGTTTGCATATTATTATTTAAATTCAACTCTTGTTGAGATGTTTTTCCTCAGCAGAAAACTTAAAAAAATCTTAGATAGTAACAAAAATAATTACTTTTTAGAAACTTTCCTTCATTTCGCAAATTATAATTTTTTGTACTTTATAAGTCTCATTGCCCTTACCAGATGTATTTAAATTAATAAACTCCACAAAATATAAATTTCACTTTTCAACCAAATGCAAATAAGTCACGTTTTCTACTTTTTTTTTTTTTTGGTGGGGCGAAGGGGGATAAATTCGTTCACATAAAACGCATCACGTTATCAATTGGTAATTACCCAGAAAATTCCTTTTGATCTTGTCACTGGGGCAAAAATATTTATGGTTTTCAAGATTTTCGTTTCGTTTGGCTGTTAAATTGGCCAAATTTTTATGACTTCACGCGCGACGGCAATCAAACGAAATTAGACGAGAAATTTGAATATTTTATTTGGCGCGGCAAGACAAGAGTAATTTGCCCCAGAGTCTTGCACACAAGAGATGTTGCACGCGAATGGGACACTTTAAACTTGAGTTAGGCTGGTGATAAAGCTGCTGGGGCTTTTTGAAGACCTGTGCTCGGTTCGGTTCTGTGTCAGATTGGTCTATCTTGGGCTGGTTGTTCCGTCTACGAACGCAACAGGCTGACGACGAGCGAAGAACTCAGAGCTCCAAGTGGAGGACGCTTGTTTTTATATTGCGAAGCAAGGACGCTGCACGAGCAGACACGAGCCGAACCCCCGAAGGCAACTCGAGCCGATCCGAGCCAAGCCGAGTCGAGCCCGAAGATGACAGGCCACGCGACTAGTTATGAATGAACGCACGCGGCACGCATCCTCGCAGGTGAAACAAGGTGGAGCCGAGGCAGGCCAGGCGGAATGTTGCCACAGGAGTCGTGCGTAGCTGCTGCCACCTGTCTACTCACTCACCTGTTGGCCAGTGTTGAATGTTGCTGCAACATTTGGCAAACTCTGCTCGGCGTTGTGTTTTATTGTAATTATCGAACTCAATTAATATTTAATCACTTTTTATTTGCACATTAATTGTTTGCTTAAACACAGTCAAAGCAATTGGGTCAACTAGCAGGCGAACGCTGTTGATGAGCCTGCGACTAACGGTACCTGACAGCTTCTAACGCCGATCAGGTGTGAAATTGCTCCACGCTCATCATCGCATCTGTGGCAAGTGGGAAGGTTAACAGAGGATGAATTTTAAATTAGAATTGAGGAGAAAGACTTTTTTTATAATATGTAGGGTATCTATCTATCAACCTTAGCATGTCAATTAGTTCAGGATTATTCCAAGTTGAATAAGAAAATAATAAATAATACTGAGGCAATTCTGTATCAAATAAAGAGGTCTATAAGATAAATAAATTTTTTTATATAAAAGGTTTATATACCATATGCCTGTATAATCAATTTTGTTCTCTATAAATAGACATCTTGACTTCTTTTACAGTTGATTCGGTTTTTTTTTAGTTCTATTGCCTCACGCCGAGTGTAGCCAATTAACCTTTTGCACAGATAAGGCGTCAATGTGTCGTGGCAACTGTGTTGCGCAAGTATAGCATATTCCTAACCACATCATACCTGCCCCAACAACCTTTGGCCTTAAGCCTTCTTCCTACCACCTTCTCCCTTTGGCCGCTGATCGGCGAACTGTCGCCGCCTGTTGCTCCGTCTCAGCTTGACACGATTTTTAATCGCTGTCAATGCGTGTCCAGGTGTAATTAAACACGTGGGCAGCGTTATATTTCCCGGCTCTGACTGGCGCCAGGCATCAGCGTCAGCTTCTGTCCACTTGGGTGTCCTTTGTGTGCGCCGCTCGGTTTGCGGCTGATTGAAATCTGTCAAAAAGTTGCTGACGTCCATCTACGCATGACAAAGTCACGGAGACAGCACGTTTGTATGTGTGTGAGAATGGTTAATGTGCAGTTATCTACGGTTATAATGTATTGTCGTAAAACTCAAAAGAACTATCAGCTTATCTATAATTGGATTATGGAATGAGTTAGAATGAGAAAGATAATTCAGGGTGCACGAAATTATCTACATATGGTTATGTTATTTTAGTTTCGTTTTAACTATTCTGAAATGATTATAAATATTTGATAGGTAAGAATATATTTACTAATTTATGTGTGTTAATCAAGCGCTTCTTTCATTCTTCTGTTTTTTAGCGATGGCACCGATTCTTATCGACTGCACTTGTGCTGGCAATATCACAACATCGATTAAACCACTCGTTACTCAACTAATACTTTACTTACGATCACAGCTTCCACGCATGATGGAAATTAGATATTATTTGAGTGTGGCGCAAAAAAGAAATGAGAGATTCAGGTGGGCATAATAACGGACAAATCAACCAATGACACCCTGACCTACATACATAATAGATGTATATAATATCTTCTTACCTTTCTTATTTTTCTAAATTGATCTATCCCTAAATTTTCTTTTAGTGGATTTTGCTCGCAACTCGCTAAGCCAACGCCTTAAGACACTCATTAATCTTAGTGGCAACAACTCGATTCTAATCGCAGTCAATAGCCGCAGCCCTGGTGAGCTGATAATGGAATCGTTAACGCTGCATTTATTCCGAAGCCCTCGAAAGGCCGCTAGGGAGGGGCAGAAGATAAACTCATTAACATGTTGATTAGAATCACGACAAAGTTCAAATCTGCAATGGAACTCTTGGACTGCGGGATTGTCTATCTTTTGTTTGATTTACGCAATAAGTCAATGAAGGATGGAGTGAGGGGAACCAGAGGGGAGGAAGTTGGGGAAGGACAGTCACTTCGACGGCTGTTTCTAATTGAGCATCGTCAAGTTGACAGGCGACAAAACGGTAAGCAGCGACGCGACTTAATTATGCATGTTGATGGGAGCACCCCCTTTCCCACACCCTGCCCATGTCCGCCCCCCTTTTACTGACTGTCTCTCATTGTTGCTTGGTGATGTCAAAGAACCTGAGGGATATCTTGGCAGCTGCCGCCGATAAAGCAAACCAATTATTAATTTATGACATTCCAAGCGAGCCACGGCCGCGGGCTGGTTCAACGCTTCGCAAATGAGCGCAGCTTAATTGATTAACTGATAAGACTGATAAGAAAGAGACCAGACGACTTCAATCAGCTCTCTTTGCTGCCTGCTATCCTCTCCAACTTAGAGCTAAAACCTTTTTTAGGGATTTCATTTCATTAACGTCGTAATTTTTGAGCGGATTAGTGCCAGAAAAGGCAGGCAAAAGTGAAGCGAATTACAAGTAAGTAACCACAATATCCCATCCCCCTCTCTCTCTACCTCTCACTCTCAGGGCCGCAGTGACGGTCTTGGAGGGCCCCTGAAATAAACTTCTCGGGGGCTCTATTTTAATTGCCTTTTTATAAAATTTAATATTGAGGTTAATTTCATAAAACCTTTCATAGACTCTTATTCTCTATTTAATATTGGCAAGTCTTCAAAAATTTCTTAGAAATCTATATTCCAAACTCTCTTATAATCGACTGATAACATATCTAGTCCATTCAAGGAGTCTTGCTTATTTTATATTATACACTATACTTTAGGGGTGATGGTTATGATTATATGATAATGTAAGTATAAGGGGTAACTAGGCGTGACAGAACCCAGAGAGTATATGCCTATGTATAATCTTAGTGGCCCCTGGCAGACGGGGCCCCCTGAACACCGCGCACCCTGCGCACACCACGCTACGGGCCTGCTCTGTCTTCCCATCAAGGTTGCCCAAAAGTTTGGCCAAAGCAAAGCGAAATACTTGTATTTATTCAACTAAGCGCGAGTTGGCAAAACTTTTGTGCCTGGACAGCAATAATTATGTGGCGAACTTTTCTTGGATTGGGCAGTTATCAAAGTGGGTTCTCTTGTTGGGCCAACACGGCTGATGTTCCCCGTTACTGATTAAGTCAAAAAGCTGAACAGGTGGGCAGGTTGCCACGAATGTCCCGTTATTGTTATTTAATGCATCAATGTTTGTGTGTGTGCGTGTTTTTGGGCCAACTATTCGCGAAAATTTATTTGCATTCATTGTGCAGCAGAAGCTGCTGCTCGTGGGAGTGAAATACGACAGCAGCCAGAAGCTGTAGAAGATTGGCAGATGTACAGTCAGCCAGCCATATAGACAGACAGCCCGACAGACAGCTGACGAATATATTTCTCATGGGGCGCGTGCGATTTGTGCGTTTTGTAAATTTGATTTTTTCACAGCGATTGCAGGCGTTGATTTGCTGTTGTTGCCCTGGTGTTGGGAGCGATTAAAAGCGCGTGCAGCTGTCCATGCCACGCCCACTGCCTTCCATTTGTCAACGTTTTGTGCCTGCGGCCAGACCAAATATGATTTATGAGCGCAGTGCGAAATATGCAAAGAAAGGAAGGGGATAGAAATCAATATGTATGGGGATGGTGTGCAGGAAGGGGTGAGAGGTGTGGGGGGAAGAGGTCGCAGCGGGTGGGAGCCCATTTTGCTGAGCCTAATTGCATTACTCGTGTAATTTCGTGTTGGGTTTTGGCAATTTAAGGCTGCGCGCTTAATTTCATTACCCTGCGACCCACAACTAGGTCACGCACAGATGTATTTATACTCCCAATTAATCTGGAAGAGATTCTGTTTTCAGGAATCACTGCAAGAACGTCTTTTTAGAGTTGGCGCCCCAAATCCGTTCGTTCAGAAAATTTCAAACAGTTGCGAAACTGTTCACAGCTCATTAAACTCTACATGTAGATGGCGCTGCTTGAACAGTTTCCCAACAGTGCCGATAGAGTCGCACACAGCAATCGATAACAGGTGCAAACAATACCCGATGATAAATTTACGATTCCAATTTTTAATGATGCAGAATAATATAAAAAAAAAAATTTAAGTTTCAAAAGTTTTGTTTAAATTTTTATTTATATAAATTGCAAATAAATTAATCACTTCTATGAGATATGTTATCGTAAACTACATGTGATTTTAACAGTTACACAAGTAGTTACATTCCTAGCCAAGTGTCATCGCTAGAAAAACAAATATGGCGGAACGCAATTGCAAAGAAAAATAAAAAATAACTTTAATTCGCAATTGAAAAATATTAAAAATGCTTAAGAAGTTAATTTATTTCGCGATCTTTTAAGCATATGAAACTACGTTCGAATGTTTTCGTATTCGTGTGTAATAACAAATAGCACAGCGCGTACAAATACAAATTGTTATTACGTGACCTCGAGAACGCCGCTAAAATTGAATTGCATAGAACCAGAACGAGCCGTGGCAAAGATTTTTGTGCCCACAAAACGAACATTTCAACCGCAGATGCAACTCTGCGAATCATTTATGCGTCACTAAGATGCTAAATTGATTTTAATTGTGACAGTGACGGCAAAGAAGAGTAAAACGGTGAATAATAGTGAAAACAACACAAAAATGTCTGGCGGACGCGATAGCAGTGCCAGCGCCAGCAGTGGCAGCAACGGAAACAGCGCTGCCAACTCAAACTCAACGTCCACAACACCGCAAACTCCCACACAGCAACGGGCGCGCGGGCGTCCAGCGAAGAAAGCAACATGTACGTGGTGCGGCGAGGGCAAACTCCCATTGCAGTACGTCCTGCCCACACAGACCGGCAAGAAAGAGTTCTGCTCGGAGACGTGCATCGTCGAGTATCGCAAGGCGTACAGTAAAGGCGCCTGTACGCAGTGCGACAATGTGATACGCGAAGGGGCGCCCAACAAAGAGTTCTGCTCCATGATGTGTATGAACAAGCATCAGAAGAAGAACGGATCTACGCGACAACACAGCGGTGGCGGGGGCACACCTGGGGGAGCCGATGGTGATCGGAAATTACTGAGCAGCGGAGCACCAGCGGGTCCCTTTCAGTACGAAAGCTTCCATGTCTTTGACTGGGATGCATATCTGGAGGTAAGTAATTTGGATAGGCACTTTACAGTTCAATAGCTAATGTTTAATTGATATAGGAAACTGGTAGTGATGCAGCTCCCGCTGAGTGCTTCAAGCAAGCGCTGAATCCTCCCAACAACGATTTTAAAATTGGAATGAAACTGGAAGCGCTGGATCCACGCAACGTCACGTCCACCTGTATTGCCACGGTGGTTGGGGTGCTGGGGTCACGGCTACGTCTACGTCTCGATGGCAGCGACTCCCAGAACGATTTCTGGCGTTTGGTGGACTCCACGGAAATTCATGCAATCGGACACTGTGAGAAGAATGGTGGCATGTTGCAGCCGCCACTTGGGTTCCGTATGAACGCTTCCAGTTGGCCTGGCTATCTGTGCAAGATATTGAACAATGCAATGGTTGCTCCCGAGGAAATATTCCAGCCTGAGCCACCAACTCCTGAAGAGAATCTATTCAAGGTGGGCCAGAAGCTGGAGGCGGTAGACAAGAAGAATCCTCAACTGATCTGTTGTGCAACAGTTGATGCCATTAAGGACGACCAAATCCATGTAACTTTCGATGGCTGGCGTGGCGCCTTCGACTACTGGTGCAACTATCGATCACGCGATATCTTTCCCGCCGGTTGGTGCGCCCGCAGTTGCCATCCCATGCAACCTCCTGGCCACAAGTCACGTATGGATTCTAGCTCCGGTAAGCAACGTTGCCCGCGTCCCAGATACACCGTTGTCGCCGAGTCAGATGCCATGGTGCCAGCATCTCCAGTGACGGCTCACTTTCACACCAACTGCAAGGGCGGACCATTCATCAATAGCTCAAAGCTGCCATCGATGGTAACGGGGCCAACGCATCAAACGCTCGCCAAGCTCTGCCTGCAAGAGGTGCTGGCTGCCAGCACGGACACACAGCAGCTGTCCAAGTTGCTCTTTGCCCTGGACGGCGATGTGCACATTGTGCCTGCAGCAGGCAAGAATTTCACGGTAAGTCAACTGATCCCAATGGAGGAAGTCAAATTTATAATTGTCTCTGATTCATTTAGGTCAAAATACCATCGCCTTTGCGCATGAAGGATGACGAGAGTTTGGCGCAGTTTATCGAGACATTGTGCACCACATGCAGGGCATGTGCTAATCTCATCTCACTGGTGGCGGAGACAGAGGAGTGCAAGAAATGTGCAAACAGTCGCAAGCGTCAGCTGGTCCACACGGCCACGCCACCGTCATCACCAGTGCTCTCTGAGAAGCGCGGTCGTCAATCTAAATCCGCCACACCCACGCCAACTTCGCCTGCAGAGAAGCCACCGGTTATTAAGCAGGAGGCAGGCGTTAAACCGTCGCAGGCAACAGCAACCAAAGCGCTTTTGAATGCCACTAAAGAGGCACTAAACCACAACAACAATAACAACAGCAACAACAACAACAACAGCAGTAGTAATAGCAATAACGGAAGCAGTGCAAAGCTGACCATCAAAACGGAACCGAACGGCGTCGCACCAACTGTAGCATCATCAGCTGCAGCGCAGCCTCAGAGTCAGGCGCAGGCGCTCCGCCAGGTTCGCTTCCAGCATCATAACAACAACAGCACCGGTGGCAACAACAACGGCACCTGCAATCAGGACGCAAACAGTAGCAACGTGGACTCGTCAGCCAACAGCAACAATACTAGCTCCTCCTCATCATCTTCCTCCTCCTCCAGCACCAGCAGCAGTAGTCTGGCTGGTGGCACAGCGAATACGAGCACGATCGGAAAGTATCTTGCGCCTCTGGTGGCCGAAGTGCATCCAGAGCAGCTGACAGCAAAGTCACAAGGCACCTACTACAAGTCACCGACGACACTCTCCTCAAGCGCCTCATTCCCGTCATCGGTATCCACTCCATTCACCGCCTCACAGTCAGCCTGTCCGGCCGCTCCAGCTGCTAGTGCGGCTAAAGCAGCCACAGCGCCTGTTGCGGCCGCTGCGTCGACAAGCTATGCGAGCACAGCCATCACCTCACCACGCCATGCCACACCCACGTCAGCGTCCTGTTCGCACCTGCGGTCACAGCCCATCGATTGGTCCATCGAGGAGGTTATCCAGTACATTGAAAGCAATGACAACTCCCTGGCCGTGCACGGGGATCTCTTTCGAAAGCATGTGAGTATTATAGTGATTCATCATTGATTCCCATTTTACTGATGCGTATCTCTTAGGAAATCGATGGCAAAGCTTTACTGTTACTTAACTCAGAGATGATGATGAAATACATGGGCCTCAAGCTAGGACCAGCCTTAAAAATATGCAATTTAGTGAATAAGGTCAACGGACGAAGAAATAATCTTGCTTTGTAAATGGACAAAGAACGAAAATGGAAATCGGGAATGGAAATGCAAATGGAATACGGAACAAACAGAGAGCACACAGTCGAGTCATCGATGGGATGACTCCGACTCCGTGTGCGGATGAAGTGTTAACAAATTATAGTACCTCTAAAAGTAAAAGTAAACAAACAAACAAGGAGAATTTGCATAGATATGTAATGTGTTTGGCATTGATGAAGATAATACACATGCAAATTTCATTTAATATTTAATTTCACGAAAACATTCTAATGCGAATAATGTCAAACATGCGCGATAAAAATAACAAAAAAAAAAAAAAAAAAAAAATAAGAAACTAACAAACCAAAACAAACTTTGATCCGAAAACATTAAATTCCAAAAACTCATATTCGAAATATCAGTTTTTCATCATTGATGAAAAACGGGAAAAACAAAACACAAAAAAACAACTTTACCTATAATGCATAATATTTATTATACACATACACACATACGCACATTAGGCACGACAAATAATCAAGAATGATAAAGGAAAGAGAACACAATTTATATTAAATGAAAATATAAAAGAGAGAACCTTGAAAATAAACTTGTACATATTTTACATATAATTTTGTAATTATGTATGTATTGATTACGTTTCATTAACTTGTATACCTAACTATTACAATGTTTGCTTAATTTTAGCAATATAATTTAAGAGAAAATAAATCAATGATTTATTTTAATTTTATTAATAGACTCGTAAGTTGCATAGAACCCCCCTACACTATATAATGGTCAAGCAAAACAAACGCAAATCCAACTAAATTTAAACCATATTTACTCGAAACACACACACTCACAAGTACACTCAATGTGTATAGACACACACTTGTATGCAATAATTCTCATTACGTTTATTTACACAACTCTCTCACACATGTACACCCCTAATATTACCGATCACACACACACACACACATACGTATAGCAAACTGTATACTGATTATCATTAAAATTGCAAAAACTGTTCACTTCTTTACTGTATCGCTTCTTCTGTGTACAATCTGATAAGCAAAGACAAAGGGAGGAACACTCAAGTATTCGGATCATGAGTTTTATAGAGATTGGCTCTAGTTCCACCTGGGCGCCCTTCCATGATCTACCCACACATAAATACATACACATACAAACATAAAGCATTATGGCCTAATACGATTATAGAAACAAAAATAAATAACTTTCGGATGGACACAGGTAAATTATTAAATTAAACGAATCATTGCATATAATCATACGATTAGTCGAAATTCACGTATGTATACTTGGACAACCAAATTATTACCCCGTACTATCCCTTTGGCTAATCCTTAGAATCAAATATAGAAAATTACCAGGCATTTATTAGATGAGAAATACATAGGAGTACGACTAAAACTAAGACACAATTATACAAGGAACTACATAAACATTATTCCATTACAGCACCCCGACACACACACATACACACGCTAGATCAAATACGCAGACAGAAATTCAAATGTAATCACTTTGTTTTGACATTAATTTTAATTAGATCTAAGTGAATAGTTATTTAATTCATTTCATGTTATGTATGTATAGTGAAGAACGATGAAATTGTATCAGACAATTGAAATCTGAATAAAGGAAAATATATATATCTAAATATGAAGTACGTATTCATTTATTGTAAGGCACAAATATCTCAAAACAGCCTGTGCACAATTTTTCAAATATGAACAAAATTAAAAAAGTTTGGCAACAGCAAATACGCTGGGGAACACCTGGCAACGATCTGTGGATACAAGTTGGTGATACAGTTATTGACAGGAGGCCCTACTGTCCGTTGCTGAAGACATGTCCTCCGTGTAAGGTTCCCATTTGTAGGAACAGAAATGTTCCCATTTGTAGGAAGAGCAATGTAACTCATAAAAACTGTGACCGTCCCATTGAGTGCTACCCTAATATACCGAGAATTGGATTACTTGACTGTGCTGAGGAAACTAAGAGCCCAGAACCCAATCAGGATAAAACAAAGGCGCAGTGCCCCGGTTGGGGAATTCAGCGTGAAGTCAGGGACTGCAGAGAAATACCAAATCCAAGAAAGCACTGGGGCCGTAACATTATTGAACTCGAACGCTGCTCCTTCATGACGGAATGTGTAACGGGGTTAACCACAACATTTGAATTACTCTTTTGTTCAATCAATCATTTCATTTATCAATTGAATCAACTTAGCATAACAACAGTTGATATCTGCTGTTATATTGCGCGTTTTGTAAAGGAGACAAGAAAACAAAATTTAAATATTTTAATTTGTTCTATCAAACACGCACTCTATCGTTGGTATCAGCATTAGGTTTATTTTGTACATCACTTAAATGTCTTATTTACTGAAAATAAATCTGAAAATCATTTAGTGTCTAATTTGGGAGTTGTATCGATATTGCGCCTAAGTGAATTATTATCGGCATTATCGATATCGGAATTCATGATCACAGTATTAAAAAAAAATACTGCAAGAAAAGTGAATGGTAACCAAAAGTATTTTAATAACATGCTAATCGATATTTAAGTTCCATTAGGTAAACGTTAGTTGGCAACCCTATCCGAGAATAATGTTGAAATTAACTGGCGCCCAAAGTATTGTGTTAGCGTCTCTCTTTTGTTTTGCGTAAAGTGTTTGTCGTGAAAAATATGTCAAGTGATAGCGAGGTGTATTACACCGATGAATCGGCCAGTGTTATTAGTGAGTCTACCTCAGGTAAGAGAAGAAACTACATCTCATATATATTGTAAATTTAATGTGTCTTCTCTCAAAGGTCGACCGAGTGTAAGCAGAGCAGCTGCTGGAAGTGAAATAGATTTAACCATAGAGGACTCCGACAGTGATAACAATGATTCCCAAGATGAAAGTGTGCCTAGACTTACGAGAAAAGTGGGTCGCCGTCGTGCTGCCTTAATCATATCCGATTCGGAAGAAGAAGAAGATGAACTGGACCAACGTGCCTTGTCGCCGCACACGCGCATGAGCATCACGGGCATACGTCCCCAGGATATCGATGATGAATCCAGCGAGATCGACTACAGTGATGCAGATCAGCCAAAAGCAACTAATGCTCATAGTGACTCACCACGTTACAGCACCCAATTTGCGGGCAGCATCGTGAATTCGTTGCATTCGACCCAATTTCCGATCGAGGAAACCCCTTTGGATGAGACACACAATTCCTCAGGCAGTATCGAGAGCTCGTTGCATTCAACTCAATTGCCGATCAAGGAAAACTCTAAGGAAGAGTCACACCATTCCTCCGGCAGCGACGTGATGATATTGAGCAACAAGGAGGTAACAATTGAAATATCCAGTGGATCCGATGACAATGATGAAAACGCCGAGAACATACGACCTAAATCTAATCTTACTCCAGCACCTAAAAGGCAAAGATCAATATTGGAACTTATCTCCAAACAAAGTGTTATGAAAAGCCAAAATGATTTATATACGGAATCGACGAAGCTCATCGAATTGAACAAGGCTCTCAAGGAGACGGAGGAACTGTACGTAACTGTTGGCCACAAGCTGCCCGATGGTGGCGCTGAGATCAAGAAGCGCATTGATGGGTTACGTCGTGAAATCTTTATGCAAACCAAATTGCTGGATGGCGGCAAAAAGATATCACCAAATAAGCCCCAGAAACCAGATTTTCCATCCAAACCTGTTAATAATGAGCTGGACTGGGATACATTGTCGGCAGCGGTTAATGATATACAACCGAAGTATACAGGAGCACGAGGCATGGCCACATTTAATAACCAGAAAGCCCTGACCGTGGATTCACTGAAGGTGCCTGCAGCTGTCTTATACAAAGTCTGTCCTTTGCTAATCTGATTTTTTATCTTTCAGGACCTGCACGATTCGTTAAAGGGATGCCCGGGAGAAGATGTTTTAGCCGATAACCCAACGGGCTTAAAAGTGAGCCTTATGGACCATCAAAGGCACGCGTTAGCTTGGATGGCCTGGCGGGAGACACAGCGTCCACGTGGTGGAATCCTGGCCGATGATATGGGTCTGGGCAAGACTCTTACCATGATTTCGCTTGTGCTTGCCTGTAAGAACCGGCAGGAGAGCGACGATGCCACTAAAGATGATAGCAGCGACGGAGAGGATGATGTGGAGAAGAATGCAGGTGGTTGGAATTCAAAGGGTCGAAGAGAAAGTGAGTCCGAGACATTTAAAATCCATCCAAGGTTTATTTATGTTTGCATAATTTCATTTATAGCTTATGCAGGCGGCACCCTGGTGGTCTGTCCCGCTAGTTTGCTGGGTCAATGGAAGGCAGAAGTGGATTCAAAAGTATCTCGCCACAAGCTCAATGTTTGCTTGCACCACGGACCCAACCGGGAGACAAGGGGCAAACATTTGCGCACCTATGACATCGTCGTCACCACCTATAACATTGTGAGCAGAGAGCATAAGATGACTGGTGCAATTTACGGAGTCAAGTGGCGCCGTATCATTCTGGATGAGGCTCACGTGGTGCGCAACCACAAGGGACAGTCGTCGATAGCCGTGAGTGAGTTGCGTGGCAAGTACCGTTGGGCCCTGACTGGAACACCCATTCAAAACAAGGAGCTTGATATTTTTGCCTTGCTCAAGTTCCTTCGTTGCAAACCTTTCGATGATCTGGTCACGTGGAAGAGATGGATTGATAACAAGAGTGCAGGTGGACAGGAGCGCCTTAATTTACTAATTAAATCCATAATGCTCAGGCGCACCAAGGCGCAGCTGCAGTTGAAGGGGAAACTAGATAGCTTGCCTAACAAGGAGATTCGCCTGGTGGAAATAAATCTTGATACCGACGAGATGAATGTCTACCAGAGGGTGATGTCCTATTCACGTACGCTCTTTGCTCAGTTTCTATTTCAACGAGCCGAAAAGGATTCGGATACACATTTTATAAATGATGCGCAGAAGCCAACATATAATCAAATACAGGATCCCAATGGAGCCTACTACAAAATGCACGAGAAGTTTGCACGCATGGCTGGACACAATACGCAAGTGAAGTCACATGAAATTTTAGTTCTCCTGCTGCGTCTCAGGCAAATTTGCTGTCACCCTGGACTTATAGATGCGGTGCGTATAGACTAGATAGATTCCATAATTCATTTCTAATATACTTTATTTCATTGCAGATGCTGGAAGAAGAAGCTCCCGATAACATGAATGAAAGTGAGAATTGTATACCGGAAATAGATCTTTTATCGCAGCTAAACAAGTTGAGCATTGACGACGAGGGTCGCCAAGAAGGCAGCGAAGACACACGGTTTGCCAAGGCCTCCAAAAATGTGCTAAAGAGAAGCAATCCGGTTTTCAATCTCGCACGTCGTTCCACGAAAATGAGTAAAACCCTAGAGATACTCCAGACATCCGTTCTGCCCGCTGACGACAAAGCCATCATTGTCTCCCAGTGGAAATCGGTGCTAGACATTGTGGGTGAAATGCTGGCAAATGAAGGAATCAAAACGTTGTCTCTCAACGGCACAATACCCGTACAGAATCGTCAGGCGATTGTAGATGAGTTTAACAATCCGCAAGGTCGCAAACGGATCCTTCTGCTCTCGCTGACAGCTGGCGGCGTTGGCTTGAATCTGATTGGTGCCAATCACTTGATTCTCTTGGATTTGCATTGGAATCCGCAGTTGGAGGCGCAGGCGCAGGATCGCATATTTCGCGTTGGCCAAAAGAAGGATGTCATTATCTATAAGATCGTCTGCTTGGACACAGTGGAGCAGCGCATAAAGGCACTGCAGGATCACAAACTGGGCTTGGCTGATGGACTGCTAACGGGCAAGATTAGCACCAAGTTGTCCATTGATGATCTCAAGAGTTTGTTCAGTATGTAAAGAATGAAGACTTAGAATGCCTCGACCTTTCTAAGTCAGTTCTTATCGAGCAATTGAATTCCAGTTATGTATTAACACCAAGTTTAGTTTAATCAAGTTAAATTTTATTCCGAAGCATTGTTTTCATTTATTTTTCAATACGATACAATTTGAAGTGATTTACAATGTAAGTTCGTTCTAATTTGAAATGTTTGAGCTAATATTTAATACTTATGTATATTTAATATTTACTTCAAAAAAAAATAATAATAAAAGGTTCTCGTTTTTTAAGCAGACATAATAAATTCAACTACAATTTGAATAGCATAACGTTTTTGGTTCTCGTCGATCCTAACACTCGGTGTAAACACATTGTTTAAACTTAATTAAGAACTAGAAGTAAGAAGCCAGTGCTCAATTTTCGCGCGAATTTGACATTCCACCCCTTATAAAAAATGAAAATAAAAATATCATATACTTATTATGCACATTATGCAATAAAACCGCATGCTTTCTCGACATGACAGCGCACAGCCCAAGGAAATGTAACTTTAATAGAGAATCAATAGAGATAGAGAGAGAGAGTCTACAGTGTGTGAGAGAGAGAGAGAGATTAAGTTAAATAATAATGCTAGTTGCAAGCAGTTATAATCTCAGATTTAAGTATCATACGCATACAATGTGATTGACGGGTTTAATATTATTCTCCAAATGCTGTACAGGTTCCTTAAAAGTTTCTCAATGTGAATGGTGCTCTAAGTGGTGCAAGCTTAGGACTAGATACCTTTAAATGTATGTGTATTTGTGTGTGTGTGTGTGTGCAGAACATGTTAGCACTTCTCGGGGAAGAGTCGTTTGTGGATTGTGCAATTGCATAGATTGATTAATATTGCTTACGGAGCTGAAACAGACATCTAACTGGTTGTTTATTAATATAGAAGTACATATGTTTTTATATATATATCAAGTAAATACAATCAGCATCAGATGTGTGTGTGCGTGTGTGTGTGTGTGTGATTACAGATTCTTTAAATTTAGGTTGAGATCAATTTGAATATGTTTAAGCCCAGCGTGGGAGTAGTTTCAGTGTATGCGTAATTCTGTTGCATAGCTTGGTTTGAAATTTGAGAAATCCTTGCGTGATAATCCTTATCCCTATGTAGCATATAACAGAGTGTGGTTGCCAATCGAAGATACTTCATATATCATATATTATAATAGTTGTAGAGTGACATAGCCCGGGAAACAGACTTCGCTATTTGGTGCTGTTTTTCCACTTGATTTTCAATTATCGCTGTAAGGAATAAAAAAGACGATGTCGAATTATTAGTTTGGCAATCCAAATGTTAATCGAATTCAATTAAATAAAGGCGGAGTATCCTGGGCCTGATTAGCAAGAAACCCAATATGCTATTGGTAATCATCTTAAGCGCAAATGCGGCATAAAACTGTTTTAATGCCAACGACCATTGCCATAATCCCGTCGTGCCCATATGGCTGCTGTGTCCCAGTCATAAAAAGCATTAAAATCATTGTAACTTGCCCGGCAAAAGGCACCGAAGACAACGAGACAGCAGAACAGATCCAACTCTCTGCTCTCCACCATCCACCCTCTGTGAGCCTGCACCTCAAACTAGACTCGGACTTGGAGCTGCGTTTACCTGCCTCGAAAAGGATGAGAGAGCTCTGGGCTCGTAAAACCAAATTTTATAGCAACAGCATCTTGCCATTGTCCAGCCTGAAGGTAGTCTTGGGACCTGGAATTGCTTTCCTGCTGCCCCGCCTGGCCCAGGCCCAAGCACAGGCCGCAGCTGCATTTGGCTCACATTTTTATAATGCGAAATGTGATTTTTATGATCCAATTCAAGTTGATGCTGCAGCATTTGGGGAAGGGAAGCCTTAGCTGCTTTTCAATTGTCACAGCCGAACTAATTGCAAACAGTCTGCGTGAATATTGTGAAGAACGGCCAAGAGAACCTATATGTTACATATATTCAAAAGAACTGTATCTAATTTCATTGTGAGGTGAAGATGAAATACTGTCATCAGGAGGAAGTCAAGCTGTCACTGGGTGAAGTGGACACATCATCCAGTTTGTAACGAGATAAAGGAATAACATGCGAAACTTGATGGTTTCCCAGTTAAGATATTGCATATCGATCTGTGTTTACGGGTACACTGATTTGTGCAACCGCCTTACTTTCGTAGTTTTTATTTTGCTGAAAAGCAAGGATTTAAATTTATTAATTTTAATTGTGCCGCTGAACTTTTTACATGTTCGGTGAGAAGAGACTGTTATGCAAGTGAATTGATTTAGACTTAACAGCTGCTAATATAAGACTTAACAGGTGCTTAGCATAAAATTAACAGATGCTTAGAACATGGATTTGAACAGCTGATTCTAATCGTATGGCAACCTTGAGCAATTAGATAAAGCAGTGATCTGCCGCCAACAATCTGTATAATATATGTATTGTATATAATGTGTTCAATACGATTCCAATTTGCGCTCCTTGTTTATAATTTATGGGAAGTGCTTCTTATACAACTTGAAGTACTCTTACATGCCCAAACACTTATGTATGCATACATATGTATACATGTGTCTGTATCTACTTCTATATAGAGTACTGTAGATTCATTGCAACGCAGACTCGACTCGATAATCATGCTCTTACTTTGTTTATTTGCTCAACTCAACTTTTTATGATCAACACAAAATTTTCCCCTGAAAAATGAGTTGTTGAAAATGTGCTCTGGGGGCAGAGTTTTTGGTTCTCTGTGGAGACGTATGCACATCGTATACATATTGTTTATTTTTTAATAATGCGTGTCCACTAAAAAAAAAAAAAACGGCGTAACGCGGCACCATAAAAACCGGAGAACGCTCTCAACACGCAAACCGAACCGAAAGACGAAAAACAATAATAAACAACCCAAGCCGAATTATCGCCGGGCACAGTGCGGGCAGGGGGAACGAGGGGCTGGGGGCAGGCCGAAGAAGTCGGCGGTCTGCCGCCAGGGATAACGCGCTGCCAGAAATTCGAGTAAGCGAGTCAGCTGAAACTTCGGAACTCGCCAAACTATAACATTTCCCTTCCATGTTCCTCTCTCTCCCTCTCTCTTGTTCCTCGTCTTGTTCTTTATATTTTATTTTATGGCAAGCATTGCATTTATTATGCTTCGCTGCGACCTCGAAGACGACGTCGACGCATGTGATGACTGCAGAACGAACCATTAAAAAACTTCGGGATTTGCTGTTCGTATATTTTTTAATGACGACTCAAAGGAAATTAGAAATCAGCGGAAATTGTGCGACAGAACACAAAAGCACTGAATATATTGTATGTTGTTTATTGTCGAGCACAAACACGCTCACATACACACACTCTGACAACTTTATAAACATTTAAGAAGTGGCGATCTATCGAGTGCCTCTACAAACAATTTGTACTCATGAGGGACTCGTGTAGAGTACATTGAGTGGAGGATTATGTCAACGATTCTTTATACAAAATATGATTTGAAATATTATTTTTGTATTTAAAATTTATTACACAATATTTTCATGATTCTTGACGGAACTTATGGACTCTGCCATGCCTTGGAACTTGTAAAGATTTCAATCTGATTATTATATCTGTTGGCGGCAGATCACTGCTTTATCTAATTGCTCAAGGTTGCCATACGATTAGAATCAGCTGTCCAAATCTATGTTCTAAGCATCTGTTAAATTTATGCTAAGCACCTGTTAAGTCTTATGTTAGCAGCTGTTAAGTCTAAATAAAATCACTTGCATAACAGTCTCTTCTCACCAAACATGTAAAAAGTGCAGCGACACAATTAAAATTAATAAATTTAAACCCTTGCTTTTGATTAAAAACTACGAAAGTAAGGCGGTTGCACAAATCAGTGTACCCGTAAACAATATCCGAAGTACCTTTCCCAAATTGTTTTTTCTTTAACCCTTAATTCTAAGCATCAAAGATAAGGCAAGTCTTAGAAACATTTTATTTAACATCATAAAAAACACCTCACAATTTAAGCTGAAGATTAGCTGTGCTACTTGACACACCTTGAAGGGTAATGGATAATACACTAAAAAAACCAAAGAGTGAGAAAGAGAGGAAACAAAAAAAGAGTCTTTCTATAGAGGAAACATTTCTTTTATATTGCCGCCAGAAGGTGTGCGAAATTTTCACGATATTTGCTAACCGAATATCGTTAAATGGAAACTTATGCATTTATTGCCGTTTTGGCCAACAAAAGGGACAACGAGACGGTAAAGTTCGAGAAGAAAGCGAAGCAGAGCCTGGAAGGAGGTGAGAGGAGGGAGTGAAGGGGTACATGGAATTGAAGTGGCATTCGCAAGTATTATATTGTTCTCTGTGTGTGCGAAGTGAAACAAATGAAATGCATTTCAGGGAGCTGCTTCTGCTCCTGCTCCTCCACAGGAGCCTGGGAGGCTCGTAAAAGTTTCGACTCTCTCTCTCTCTCTTTTTCTGGCATTGTTCGAGCACTTTTTTATGACCTCAGTTGAATAATTGTTGTTGATTTTTCAGCTCAGTTCGCTGATAAGTTTGATTTCCGACTGACGGAGTTAAATGAACTCTGTGATAGTTTTATTGGCGCCCTCTCTATGCGGCCATCTCCAGCTCCATCTTCAACTCCAGCGGAGTCTCCTTGGGTTCCTCTTTGACTTTGTAGTCGCACAGTGCAATTTAATTGCAGCCTTGCCTAGGCTTAGACCGCAGCCAGAAATACTCAACTATATACCATATATACTATATGTGGCTGTACATAAGTATATAGAAAAAGAATCTGAAATAAATTTTTTGCTCGCGCTCCGCAGGTTTCGTGCGTTCCCGTTTTATGATGCACTCGTAAAAACGCACGACGCGCCTTTGATGCGGAATGCCACAGGAGATGAGACTGAAGTGAGTCGCCTCGCATCGAGTGGAGTGGAGTCGGGCTGGGTTGAGTTCAGTTCAGTTGAGTTGAGGTTTTAATGTGCCGAAAGGGCGCACAAACAATCGAAGGATAGCACGGAAACATTGCGCACAATTCTAGACAAGATTTAGATGCCGCTGGTGCCGATGCTGCTGATGCTGCTGCTGCTTGTTGCAAAATGCGTATATTTTATTACCTTGTGGCAGACAGACGGATTGAAATATGCATTCTGGCGTGTTGTCCGTGCCTCATAAAAGTGTGTGGCAAGCAGGCGAAAGTTTTGATGTACATTTTGGAGGGCACACAGAGAAACAGAGAGAGAGAGAGAGAGAGCGCATAATGATATTTGTGATATTTGTTGTGGCAGCAGCATAAATGCCAATGCAATGCCACCAAGACAACCCGCAATGCGACCCCAGCTGCCTCTCTTAAGTCTTCCCCCTCTCTCTGCCTCGCTCCGTGACGCCACTTGAGTTTTTAATTAAAGCAAAGCATCAAACAAAAGGCAACAAAATGTGAAGAGCAGCGAGGGGGGCGGGGGCCAAGAGTGTGAACTAAAATGCCAGCCAGGCAGCATGGAAATTTAACACTTGCCTCTAAATTAAGCAACGACAACAACAGCAGCAGCAACAACAACAGCAACAGCAAATGGCCAAGACGAATGCTTCCAGCTCAAATGCTTCAATTGTCAGCACAAAAGCAGGAAGCTGGAAGAGGGGGAAGCAAAATAGTGTATGGGCAGGGGAGGGGGGGGGGGGTTGGTGTGGCAAAGGAATTGTTTTTCATCTGCTCCTGTTGCAGACGCTGGATGCAGGAGCTGTGTCTCGATGGGAAGCTTTTGTTGCTCTTCACGTTGCAGCCATCAGGCCAAATGATGAAAAAGCCATTGCATACTTTCGTGCGCTGCCCGGAAATGCAACGCACAACGCCGTCAGCCGCCGGAAATGGAAATGAAGGAATGAAAACTATTATGCTGCTGCTGCTGCTGCAAGTGGCAAGTGGCAGCATTGCTGATGCAAAAGCAGTAGCTGCTGCTCTTGCTGCTGGCGAAGGCAACCAACTTAAATTGTAAACATAAAACTATGCTGCGAAATTGATTTGATTAAAGGCAACGCGCCTGGTGCTGCATGCCAAATAAGTTGGAGTCGAGTCTGGCTGGGGTTGACGTTGAAATACCCTAGGTATGACATCAGTCAGATAGCTATTGCGTGGTTTCTTGTGTTATTTGTCTTGACTTGGCTTATGTTTGCCTTTGAAATTAGTCAATAAATTAACCTTGTAAAACAGATAGAAAAAGGCGCTCAAAAGTATACTATGTATTAAATAATATAGGTCTAGATCACAATTTGCAGACAAGGTGATCGAATCTTACTTGTTTATTTGTTTTTAGCAACTTAAACTAGGTACAGACAACTTCTAACTGATATCAACCTTATGAAAACAATACTTCGTATATCTGCACAGCAAAAGTTTGTTAATATTTGTTATTTGTGATGAAAGCACTAAGGAGAACATAGTTTTGAAAATTCCCACACTTTCCATTCAAAATTGATAGAGATTTAACCTTGCCATCTCCTTTAGAACAAATGATCTGAAATTCACTTTAAAATTAATATTTCTTATGGTATAAGAGTCTATAAATAAAGTCCTATATTAACTTAAATATTTCTTTGTTCTGAGAGCCCAAACTAATCCTTAAAATCAGTCGAAGGAAAGAAAACAAAAGGATACTAAGGCAAGGGTATTTCAAGTGTGGAACATATTCACTCTTCTAATGCTCCTTTGAAATGACCAATTGTTCGGTCCAAGGGTTTCGGGTTGCTACTTACACAAAGAGCACAGCTGCGGCTGCTGCTGCAGCGGCGGCGGCAGCAACATTGCGGTACTGCTACGTGGCTGCCGCTGCCGCTGCAACGGCCGCAGCCGATGTGGAGCTGACCAGATGCTGGCCATGATGATGATGATGATGCGGATGGTAGGCGTTGCTGCTGCTCCCATTGCTGCTGCTGTGCGCCGGCGGTGGAGTTGTTGGCGATGCAGATCTTGAGCGCGGCTGCTGCTGCTGCTGGTGGTGGTGATGGTGACTCGTCGGTGGTGTCGCAATGTTCGCCGCACTCTGTGAGACCAGGCTGGGTGAGACCGGTGAATGAGCGGTGCCATTGCTGCTGCTGGTGGTGGAGTGCTTCGAGTGCTTCTGCTGGCCATGGTTCCTGTCCGCACTGTCCAACAATGCCGCCGGACTGGGCGGGGTGCGGCTAAGGGCGAGCGGCTCGTGCGGATGTGCGGGCGGTCGGATCTGCGTCAGCGGCAGGTGGGTGAAGTGGGTGCCGTAGCGCTCGATGCTGGGGTAGGTCAGGTACATGGGCGCGTGCAGATCGATTGCCATCGGTGTGTAGTAGTTGATATAGATCTGCGCTACAATTCTGTTAATCTCTACATGCGCTGTGGATAACGAAGACGAACGAAATGGATCAGTATCAGTAACGACATCGAAGTCAAATCAAAGAGACCTAAGGAACATTGCGAGTCTCGGCAGGGAGCACAACTGTTGTTGTTGTTGTGATCACTGGCGACTTAAGCACACAATAATCTCTATGTATGTAAAGATTTCGCACGTATTCGCCGGTTTATTACTTATATCGCTTAACTGTCGGGCTTCACACCCAACTTAAAAACTATTGAGGCCATAATATTAACTATGCCCGACACTAAAAGTCTATGTCCCCCTCCCCCCGGCCATGCCCGGGATATGCGCCATTTTGGACAGCCCACGGACGCCTCGGCATGCACTTTATGTGCAACCTTCGCACGGGTCCCCGTTCCCCGTTCCAGTCCCCCACACCTTCCTGAACTGAGCCCAACCCGCTATACTGTATGCCTTGGCAGAACCTTTGTCTGCCTCTGCCGCTGCTGCTCCTGCTGCTCGGTTCTGTCCACCCCCAGCTCATGCTCGCCCCTTTGGTCTTATCTGCGTGGCAGAAACTTTTCAAAATTTTACTGCTTGGTGCAACATCAAAATGCCAAGTTTTTACGATTACGCTGCCGACGCCACTGCCGCCGTCGCTGCTGCTGCCGACGCTGCTGCTTCTGCTGCTGCTGCTGCTG
Source organism: Zaprionus africanus (assembly GCA_018151435.1). Lineage (NCBI taxonomy): Eukaryota > Metazoa > Arthropoda > Insecta > Diptera > Drosophilidae > Zaprionus > Zaprionus africanus. Next base: position 3,518,938 of record JAECXB010002309.1, on the reverse strand, counting down.
GTGCAATTTTACTTAATTTTAATGGGATTTTTTCTTCCGCCAACTGCAGAATGCATTAAACAGAGCCAGGCACACGGGAGTATTACGCACGAGTGTGTGCCAGAGGCACCTGCAGTATGTGCCTAACTACCCAACTACCTAGAATACACACCCCCAGGCCCAGCACCATCCCCACCAGCAGGCTCCCCACTACCTGTAATTGTATAGTGTGTTCCGCCCAGGTACAGTTAATGCCAGAAACTAATACTAATGCGCTGTGCCCTGTGCAATTTGACGAAATAAAAAGTCGTAAACTCGGAACGAACTCAACGATAATTTCGGCTTGACTTGGGATCAATTAGCTGAGTGCATCCCCAACAGCCGGTCAAAGTTTATACAGTTAAAGCATCAGCAGCAGCAGCAGAGGCAGAGGCAGAGTCAACAACTGACCCAAACTGGTAAGTGGGAAGGGTATTTCGATGATTTACGCCCCTGATTGTCAAGCTAAGCTGAGTGAATAGTCAAAATGTCGTAAAAAACTTGCCAACTTATGGCATTTTAAGGGTGCATGTGCAAACTCAAAACAATATTTCTTACCACTTATTTATGCATTTTCAAAAGACATTAAAACCTTTCGTAAAAAGTGTTAAGTTCTAGATGTGTTTGAAATAATATAAAAAAATCTAGCAATAGAATTTAATTTTGAATTTTATAAAAATTTTAAAATTCTATTATTGAATTTCGTATTATTTCTTTAAATCAGTATTCAAATTAAATTCAATGAGCTGCTAATTATTTTGCGACACTAAAATCTGTTTTGCAATTAATCAGTAAATTATCAGAAAATAAAAAAGACTCTAAAGGAAAAGTTAGAAAATATATAATAATTTTAATCAATTTGACTAATTGAATTGTAATTGTTGAAAAAATGCTTCAAAAGAAATAGGTTAGAATATATTTAAAATAATCAATATGGCAAAATTGAATTAAATTGTTGAAAAATATAATAAACTTCGTGTGGGAACACAAACTGGGAACAGTTTCATATCTAAATTTGAAGTAACATAAGTCGTAACAGCGATCATACAGTAATCTGTTAAATAACATATCGATAGATGCAGCCAGATCGTAACAATTAAAAGGACCTCGATAAACGCATTTTCGATACCATTCTGGACTACAAATATTTGAATTTTTGTTTATTTTTCAGTTTAATGAATTAAAAGTTCTTTAAAAATTGTTGAAATCGAGCTTTAACAAATGTGTCAACAAATTGGTTTTCCGCATCCTAAAAACCATTTTAATCAGCACGTTTGCAGGCCACAAAACCTTGGCAATAACTTTACACTTGACTGGGCCAGCAGGCGACGCAGCAGCAGATGCTGCAACAACAATGGGCCAATGTGCCGTAGGAGCAGGAGGATGCCATGGTCAGTGCAGGCCACGTACGGGCTACTTTCGGGCGATTGATGACAAACTGGGCTACTTATTATAAGTCCGGCAGGACGGAAGGAAAGAAAGTCGCCGTAGCAAGTAGAACTAACTCTAATACATCATTGCTCTCCCACAAACACATACACACACACGAATACATATATAGATATTTATATGTACTTGTGCATCAGATGTCTGGAAAAAGTGGCAGCTAGTTCCGGCTTGCATGTTACTTGGCGAGCAGTAAAATGTCAGTAGTATTTGTCGTGCCAGTTGACGCTGCACATTTTTTACGACCCGCCCACAATATGAAGTCGTAAAGTTGAAATTTTTTGCCTCCTGCTGCTGCTGCTGGCAAAGTCGGCAGCGTTTTCCTATAGCACTTCTTGTATTTAATAAGGATTGGCAACTGGCACCGGGCGGACTCGGTAGTCAGTGCTCATTTTTCGGAGTTCGAAGAATTTACAGTAGGTCTGAGGTCAGAAATAGACTTGATGATGATGCGGGCCGCTGTTTTATGTGCTTACAAAGGGAGAGGGAGAGGGAGGAAGGGAGACTCGACTCGAATATGAATGAAATATGTGCGAGGAATTCGCCATAAAACTCTGCTCTAAGCTGACTCATTTGCTTAAATGGGCGTGAATAGTGCCAGCTCTGTGCCATAAAGCAGGAACAATAGCTTGGAGGTTAGTTCGGTACCTCATATCACTCTATAGACTGTACGGATATATAGAATACACATGTATACAGTTATGCCTGGGCTCTTCAAGTGTTCTTGGGCAAAAGTTTGCTCTTAATCCCCAACTGCTTGAAAGACTTCAAAATGATTCTCACAGCAACTTTAGTTTTAAAAGCGTTTCTCGCAGTTTCCAATCTCTTGTGCCCCCTCCCCTGGCTCCACTGACTCAACAATTGAAGCATAAACACTTTTAAGCTTTATAGCGCACACATTTACACGTCGCATTGCCTATCCCGGGTAACCTGCTTTCACACCCACGTGCAGCTCCCCTTTTCTTCTCTTGTCCCTCCCCCTCCCATTGCCTGGACGTGTTTAGTGCCGGCAAACGATGCTGGATGTTATTGTAGCCACTACTACCTGTCAGCTTTCTCATGGATGTGCCCGGGTGCACTGCATAGAATATGGAGCAGCAGCCAGAGCAGGAGCTGGTGCCGGAGCAGGAGGGAGTCGGATGCGAAGCTGAAGCTGGAAGCCTTTCAGCGACGGTGTTGGCAATGTCGTAAATTTTTCGCATGCATTTTTCGGTTTAATGATGCATTTACGATCCCAGCACCGGCGCAGCAGTAGCAACAACAATCCCTACTACGATCCCAATTCCAGCTCCAGCTCCGGCTCCGTCTCCAGCAGCTCCGCGTTCCCATCTGCTGTCAAGTGAAATGCTGCGACGTGTAACGGCAACAACTTGAGAAAGCAATCGTTATAGTTTACAGTTTTAATGTCAATTACAAAAACAAACAGCAGCTGACACACGGCTCCATCTCGGCTCTGGCCAATCTACCATTCTGCCATGTTCGGTTTCGGAGTTTTATGTACCCCCAACAATTATGCGCGATTTCCTACCGGGCTCAGCGTACCCCATATCGATTTCGATGCCTTAGCTTTTGTTAAAGGAAAATACTTTATTTTTTTACATTCGATTTAGTATTTTTTTGTTTGTTTTTTTGTATGGTATTTTCTGCTGTTCTTGTTGCTGTAACTTGGCATATGAATTATGAACTGCTTAGTCGATAATCGATAACAATATTTATACATAGTCAATAGGTAATAAGTATCGTTAGGTGTTTAGCAATGTAAGGGGCTTCTTAAGTATCGTATCTGTTTCTGCATCTTTATTAGTTACCATAAACATCGATACTATTCCGAAACTAACGCTATTCTAGTAAAATTTTCAATGTGCTTCGCTCGTCAAGTAGAACATTATTTAGGCTTGCTATAAAGATCGAAGAAAGATCGAAGAGTTTGGCAATACTTAGTAGTTGAGGTTATGTGAGCGATAGCTGGTTAGGTCTCTAGTTTTGGTAAAAGTGTGAGATTATCGGTTTTAAGAAATATCCTTAAAGGTAGCTTCAAAGTTTTCAGCATGACAAACCTTCAAACTCGCGGACCTATCTTCTCTATATACTCTAATATCTATATACTTACTTAGGGTTACAAATTATCAAAAGTGACTTGAGTGCGACGCGGTGTTAGGTTGTGGAAAACTTAGCGACAACTGAGAGATTAAAACAAAGTATGGTAAATACTTAAGAAGCCTTAAATATCAATCCTGATAAGGTAACTGGCAATATGAATAGCTTGTCGAGTATTTCGGCCAACCCAGACACCGCATTCGGAGTCCTAACTTAGCGAACTGAGCTAAACTAAAGCTAGCTTAATGCGACCTTACAGTGGTAACTAAAGCTAAACAACCGATGGGTACAACTCCCAGCACATGGTAATCGAGGCCGGGTTGCAGTGATGATGGAAGATGTTATTATGGTCAAACTAATTATCGTGTTGCGTGCTGATAAACATCGTCTCTGAGGTGTGTGTTGATTGCTGAGTAGATCTTTCATAGAGCTGATCATCATCGTTCGCCTTGGCTGGTTATGTTGATTGAAGTCGGAGCCGATCATCGTCATCATCATCATCATCGTCAGGGGGGATTGTTGATTGAAGAGTAGATTGATTTTTGGTTTGTTGATTGAAGATATATAGTTGATTTCCACGAAGTAGTTTGTAGTAAAAGTTGTTGCTCGTTTTTTTTTTACGTTAAATTCGAAATATTTACAGAGGTTTATCCAAAAACTTTACTTTACTTTTTAAATTGCGCGTGCCTTTTTTTTTGTTTTTCAAAGCTTTAGCTAGAGTTAAATTTATCGATATTAGGACTTGATGTACTTTACGACGTCTTTAAACAATAAATACGTTAAGTAACTAAATATGAAAAGTTCTTTAGCAATTTATTCGTAATGCGATTAATAGAAAAATTATCATCCACATTGCCGCGTTGTGTTGCGTAGCTCACCCCCGTCATAGATATTCAAATTGTGCTGACGGGAGTATTCATTCACAACATATTGGCCTGGCGGGATCGGATTAAATAGGTATATATATATATATGTTTATAGACAAGTTGATATTGCATGTAGATTACAAGGGAAGCATAAAGCTTGAGGGCGATCTCATTATTCACATTTGGCTTACCCTCTTCGATGCGACGCGTAGCCTCATCAATGTCCGTCCCAGCGTCCTTTAATATCACATACATGAGTGGCATCAGCTCCCACGGATAACGAAATTTCTCTAACAGCTTCTGACAATGTTCTAGGAAGCCATCTTGGCCTGCAAATGAACAGAACAACAAAAAAAAGAATATAATAATGTGAATAATAGAAGTTCACGCTTTGTGGGTACTCGAATTCCCATGACATTCAGTTGACCCTCCCAGCGGATTCCAAATTTGATTCATTGTCAGCCGCGATCGTTATAAACAAATCACATTCGTGCGCAAATAAATAAAGCTCGAGTGGAGCCAGTGCGATTGGGGCGTATACGCAACCTTCCATTGATATTCTTTATGTTTTTTCAGCTGCCTTCTCATTTTTTTACGCTTCGCCAACGACGGCCATTGAAAACTGCAAGCGAATCGCGTCGCAGACAGACAGTGGGACACACGGACACATGAACAGTGGGGCAGACAATAAACATGACAGTAAACATGACGGCAAACACGTAGGCAGAAAATGTAACTGAAGACCAAAGACAACGCAAAGCTGAGATCAGCAAAGCGGAAAAGGTTGTCACAAATAAGCCGATTTGCAGCTGAACTTGATATATGACCGCATTATAATAATATTGCAAGGCGATATTGAACCGAATCAGTTCGGATTTGGAATTTGCAGATACTTGTTGAATTGAGCACATTGAAACCGAGAGTTGTCGGTATTAATAAATAGGTATATATAAATAAATAAATAGATACATTCGAGTATATGCATGTTAATGTATAGATGAAATGTTGATCAATATGGCGAAGGAACTGCAAATCTGGTTTCGGAACCCTTTTATTATTTGCATTATTACACTCTTGAGCCGTGGAAAACCCTGTAATGAATATATACTCTTGTTTTGTCTGCTTCGTTTCTTTTCTATTTGAGAGTAGGGAGCCCCTTGCAGGAGGTACAGAGCATACCCGGCACACGCCTAGCTGCGGGCCTGGATATAGACTGACCTTTAAATCTGTTTTACTAACGAGCGAATCTTTTTTATTTTTAATTATAAAATATTACTTCATTTGCTTGATGTGCTCAATATGTTAATATAGGTTACAATATAGCATAAAATCAATCTGTCTAGCTTACTATGGGTTAGCCATATTATCGCCAAGTCACCATTACATATCTTTAAACTGAGTAGTACATGCAATTGGTCTACCCGTAGAATACTTTAGAAACCTTCAATATTATACAAAACCGATGCACCGCATAGATATTCTGTAGCAATTATCATTCTGCATTAACTTGATAATGCTAAATGATGCTCAAGTTTATCCAACACAATCTTCAAAGTTTGTTGAGCATGTAATGGGTCTAATCATGAGCATATCTCTCATTTAATCCTCATTCAATCTTAATATATTCAAGTAAAGTGAGCAGAACGGACGATCCTCGTTAATCCGAGTAACAGATGTATATTATATATATTGTAGATATGTGTAGTATAAGCCCACATTTAACGCCTTTGAAACCCCAGTGAATGATTTACGATGGAGCAGCTCGCTTTGATCGAAGCCATAAGTGTGGCTGGAGAGCGTGGAGTATACTTTGATGGAGTACGCCATACTAGATTGCAGACGCGTACTTCAATGTGTTAGACATTCGCTGTATTTATTATATCCCCCCACCCTCTGCATTCGCATTATGTACAATATGTGCATATAGTTCTCTGATGTTTATATAGCATTGGGTAGACACAGTCATGTGCACATGCTCTCTTGTGTATCTATAAATGTTCTTCTTCTAAATCGTCGCACAGTCTTCGCTTGCTGTGTCTGTTGCCTTGTCTGTCTGTCTGTCCGTTCGTCTTGTGTCTGCCATTTTTCCCTTTTCTACCTACACGAACAAGAACAACAACAACAAGGAGAGAGAGGCGAGAACAAATGGCAGCAGCTGCGATGCCGTCGTCAACCGTCGGTAGTTTCCGTAGTAGGCGGAGCTTCATAGTCATTGGCCCGTTTTATTATGTTTCTCTTCTCTGCGCTTCGCTTCGCTTCTCCCCGGCTCTCCCCTCCTCTCTCCTGTCTTCTCTCGTCTGCTCTTTGCAGTGCCTTCGCTGCTGCTGCTGCTGCTGCTATTACTGTTGCTGTTGTTGTGTTGCATGCAACTGCTGCGCTGAATAGTTGGCGCTTTGCTGCTCTTGTTGTTGCTGCTGTTGTTGTTGTTGGTGTGGGGTTTGCAGCGCACGTTTTGCATTGGTGAGCGAGCCAGTGTGTGTGTGTGTGTGTGTGTGTGTGTGGGAAACGTGTTTCTGCCTTGCGTGTGAAGCTGTTATGTTCGTGTTGTTGCTGCTGCTGCTGCTGCTGCTGTGGTTCTTACTGCTGTTCCTGCTGTTTAGTTTACATAATTTGCGCTCTCTGCATACGCATACATATGTATGTATGCATGTGTGTAGGTGTGTCTGTGTGTGTGCATATGATGTCTGCGTATATAGGACTCTCTGCCCGCTGCACGCACTGCAATTGTTGGATCTATTGTTGTTATTACTCTCCTCCCCTATCCCACATCACCCTCTCCCTCCGCCTCTTCCTCTTTCCCCTTCCTCGTTATTGTTGTGGCTCCTTCTTTGGCAATTTTAATTTAGTAATTAAGCCATTAGTCGCTCTGTGCAGCGTTTTATTAGCTTGCTGCTGCTTCTTTGCATTTTATGCATAAAATTTATTTTATTAACCGCACATAAATTTAATAAATTGATTTATAGTTGCCACAGCCATGGCCAAAAGCAATTTGATTGCCCAATTTGTTTTGGTCAAGCTATCATTGCATTCGCAAATGCTCAAAGTGTAGAGCGAGTGCACTCTGACAGTTGACTTATTGGTTTATACTCATATTGTATTTGGATAATGATATCAATTGTGTCAATAAAAGGCAATGCACTTCATATTCGAGCTGTAAAAGGTGTTTCAAATATTTATAATAAAAGAAGTTTTGTACATTTTTAGACATTTTTATACATTGCTTAAAAGGCATCTTTGTATATTTGATAACACTTTTAAACAAAGTTATCAAATGTACCAGGAAGAAAAGCTACATAGAGTTTTTACCATTGCAGGCTCTTATATTCTTCAATGGTGCCAGTATTCGTTTTATATAATGGTCCAAAATCGAATAGAATCGTATATATTCAACAATATGTCTCACTTGCTTTGATTTAAAAATGAATTTCTACTGATTCTACTATGGTCGCTATATGTTGTAGTGAATAACTTTGATCAAATTTGGCATGCATTTTATTTAGTAAATTTGGTTGCAATATCTTGACAAAAAACAAAAAACCGCAGATTGTTTGTATGACAATTATGTGATATATAATTCCGATCCTGCTCGTTTCAACTTATATACAGCGTGCAGCAACATGAAACATACGATATGTACTGAGTTTCACTTATATCGATTTAAAACCGAAAGACTTATTTGCGATGCAACAGACAGTGAGTCGGATGGACGGACAGACAGATTAATGGCTTTATAACACACAATATAAATTAAAGAAACTGATCTCTTATCTCAGCCATCAAAAGAAATATTGCAGAAATGAAATCTTTATAAAAACCAGTACAATTTAATAAAGCTAATTGATTTAATAAATAATTGATGACAAAAGAATAATCTGCACAAGTATATGGATTGTATAGATTGTTATTTCTAGATTTGTTTACAACAAATAATGTTCAGTATGTGAATAGCCAGGAAATGTGTGTTCAATGTGTTGCCTGAATGTTGTTATAATTGCCCCGACATCTACTTTCCATAACAAAGAGGTAAACTGTCGATGCCACGCACAGCTCGGGGCGCAGTCGGGATCGGAAGGCGATAAAGGTAATGATGCTGAATGGGGTATTCGGGGAACAGAAAATGAGAAAAAAGGGAAGCCACAAATGTGCGCAAAATGCGGGCTTTGCAGGGTAATGCGAAAATTCCGAAAATATTGGCAACGCCCACCTCATTGGCGAGAAGTGCAACCCATCACGACCCACCGATGATGCCCCATCGCATCGCATCGCATTGCATGTTGCAGGCAGCAGCAGCTGCAACAGTGAGCGCCACACCCATTTCTGGGCAGGGGTGGTGGTGGGGGGGAGAACATTTACAGTTAGCCAGTAAACGATGCCATTAACGCGCATAAACGAGCTACGGCACTGCGCAGCCCCACACACACAGAGACAGTGCTGGGCACTTGCATATGTACACAGGGATATATACAAACAATATATATGTATTTGTGCAGGTCCAGTATACAGTATAAGTCGGATTGGTGCTGCGTTTGCCCTGCATTATTACTTTTATTACTTGGCCAAGTGCAGCTTACTCCGACTCCAACTCGACGCTGGCTCTCTTGGCGCTTGGCGCTTGGCTCTCCCGAAACTGAAACAGAATCCGAAACCGAATCCTTTCGCCAGCCTCTGCCTCAGCCTCAGCCTGAGCATCTCGTCTCGTTTGTTTGCCCTTTTTTTTCGCTTGCTTTGCAGGACTTCGTTCTCGTCGTCGTTTAAGTCGTTAGCAAAGTTTTTCATCGTTTTCCAGCGTCGTCTTTTTTTGTGCCTTTTATGAGTTTGTGTGCAGCACGAAGTTGCTCGTGTTGTTGCTGCCGCTGCTCGTGCTGCTGCATCTGGCTCTCCAGCACAGGAAAAAACTCTCTATATACTTCCCTTTGCTGGTGTGCGTGTGCACAACCTTGTGCCAATTGCAGCCAAAGTAATTTGCTCGGTCTTTTCTAGACAACTCCCGCTCGGCTCTGTCTCACTTCAGCCTAATGCCAGGAGCGGATTCAGCGGAAGCGGGTGCGAATAAAATTTCAAGAGACTGACTTAACTTTTGCAAATATTTTGCAGCATTTAGAATTATTTAAATTCTCGCTTTAAAATCATATACGAAGCCAAAACAAATGTCCCCGGCTGGAAGTTGTAAACTTAACTGAAGCAATAAATAATAAAATAAAGCAAAATTCGTCAAATTTTTGGAGAAACAACAGCATAAAGTGGCAATATCTGCGATGAGAACAGAGAGAGAGAGAGAGAGAGAACCAGAGTCGCAGTGCCGAGTTGGAGTCGCAGTCGGAGGATCGTAAAACGTAACAACAATAAAAAATAATAAATCGAAATATCCGCGAAATGGCAGCACAAAATGTGCAGCATGCAAAGCGGAGCCAAGCAAGACGCAGCTGCACGAGGACGTTGCAGCAAGGTGGCAAGTGGGCAGAGGATCTCAGAGGGTGCTCGGGCAATGTGGCAACAGAATTTGAAGAGGAAAAAGGGGGGCACCAAAGCGCGAAAAGCTTTTTAATTAGGCCAAGCACAAGGCACTCAAAGGGAACCTTTCGAAAATGATTTCTCGAGAACAAACTTCTGCAACTGTTTCCAATGTGTCGCAATGTTTGCCCAATTAATTCACAAATTAAACGATAGTTTTTCGATAGTAACCGCACAAGTGGAATGCACTCAACGGCCTCGAGAGTAAACTGGTTTAATTCGCTTTGCCAATTTGGCTAGAAACCCGCAAACGCTTAATTCGGTTTCAGTTTCACCTTTATTTATTTTTTTTTTTTTTTGAACACCCTGAATACCCTTAACCGTTCGTCAGGAAATGCAGTAAACGCTAATAAAACTGCATGTCGCATGGAACACTTTTACGAGGATAACAATGCGAATGAGAATCGAGCTGGAGATGGAACTGCAGCTGGAGCGAGAGACTGGGCGGGGTGGCCAGGAGGCGGAAGTTGGCCACGCTTATCCTTTAGCTGCTTTTAGCCAAGTTAAGCTTGTTAAGCTTGGCACGAAAGCAGTTTTAATCTCAAAATTAAAACGTTTGTCGTTTACCAGCGACTTTACGACTTATATAGTATAAAGAAGAAGAAGAAGAAGTAGAAACAGTAGAAGAAGTAGCAGCAAATTCAGTCTAGCTCCCGCTTGGCTTTTGTCAACCAAGAGACCTTCTCCTTCTACTCCTCTTCGTCACCATCTCCGTCTACGTCATTGTCGTTTTCGTAATCGCAGTTGTCGTTGTTACCTCTTCCTTCTCTTCCTTCCTTCGTCATCGTCGTCATCTCCTTGTAGTCGTAATTCACTTGAACTTGTGTAATGTTTTTGGGTTAAACTCGTGCCATCCGCATCCACATGGACTTCCCTATCTCATCCCCCGTTCCTCCCTCGCATTTCATCATGCGTCATTTTTGCATGCATTTATACAGTTTTTTTATATTTATTATGGAAAATAACAAGCTTGCGCTGTCGATTTGTTTTTATGCTCCACAAAATATACATTTCACTATTTCTTTTTCTGTTTTTGAACTTAACATTTGGACTTCAAGACGTTTCCCTTCGTGTTTGCATTGAATTTGCAGCTACAAATTAGAAAAGATTAGAGCAGGTCGAACGGTTTGTTGCTGTAGCTGATTAACCTTTGTTAGGGTAGCGAACGAGTTGCGATCCGTTGCTTGGCCATTGTTCTCCTTATCAGTTTTCCATATAGTATGTATAGCCTGTTCCCCAGGCTTATAGCTTATCAACGGTACGTTACGTACCTTCTCAATTCATATATAAAAGTCTGTCGCACTGACTTTTCCTACATTGTAATCGCAGTTATGCAAAACGAGAGTCTACTGCGAAATTCCCCCGATAATTACCGTGGAGAGAGGTGTAAAATATTATCTGAATTGATTATCGATAATTGAGATATCTACAAGGTTTTAATGTAATAAATCATCGATGATACAAGTGGGGAACTACTACTTATGCATATTGAACTTGTTCAGATATTTCTAACCTATAATTATCGTCTGTTTTATAGAGTTATCATAATTTATATTGCACAAATCAGAACATATATTTTATATTTCTATTTGTAATCTATAATCGATATTGAGTCATCGACAATTCGAACTTGAAATTGTTGAGCTGCTTGGCAAATTCTCTTAAGAGGTTCCTCATGGCTGCCACAGCACGTGGCAGATATCATTCAGCATGACTATTAATGCGGCAACTTGCCAGCAGAACCATGCCAAGCATCTCTCGGCAATCCCAAGATAACTGCACCGATTTCGCGTGCGATAAGTATTTTTATATCGTAAGTTTCTCGCGACTTTCACAGTTGGTTGTTGTTGCCATACGGACACTCGAGTGGGATATATGTACATATGTTTATCTGTATGTTTGTATATATCAAACTCAGAGAACATGCTCTTGTCTCTTGGATCTGACAACATTGTAGTGTGGGAATTAGTTTTAATAGCTTTCCGAAATCATCGCAATCAAGTGGGTTGGTCGACGATTTTGGCAAACGATTTCACGATATGAATATCTTATTTTCATGGCATGTGTCATTAGGAAATATTTGATCGATTTTAATCCCTACAAGTAGAAATTGATTCAATTTAAATTTGAATTGCATTCAATACTTGCTTTAAATTCTGTTGCCAAGGCTGCACGTTCCAATGTAAACCAAACTATGCAAACAAAGCCCACACGACAAGCCCCCCTGAACCCTTTACCCTCTTAGGAAATGGAAACTAAAGTAGCCGGGCAAACAAAGTGGAAGGCAGAAGCCACTGTTGCTGAATGCCTCCCATTCTCTCTTACCCCCAGTTTGACCCCGACAAAGTGTTGCTTTTGGGGAGGCAGGCTAAACCGACAAATACCCTGTAAACCTTCTTAGAATTAATAATACACATAGTGTATAACCTTTTAAGAATGCTATGATCTATTAGGAATATGGTTTTCTATTTGAAACAAGAACAGTAAAGAAGAACAAGAATAAAAATATATAGTATGTTGTAGTATATATATTATGTATTATATTATTTATTTAGAATACATGCAAAAATAGTAAAATCTTTGATTGAATTGCCTTAAATGCTTTTTCCCCATTTGAACTCAACGTCAACTCATCATTTTTCTTAATTTCTTGTATTTATTTATTTATTATTTAATTTACAAGGAGGCTGTACCTATTTGGCATATGATTACAGGGTATCAGCACTTTAAAAAACAACAGAAAGAGTCGCCAAAATTTGGTCGTACAAAGAAAGCATTTAATAAAATGATTAACAGATAAAAAGTAAACTTTTCTTATGAATCAAAGCTTTTCTCTCAGTGTAATGGCATTCTTCTCTTCGCACTCCCTTCTTTTTAGTTCTAATGCAAATGCAATGCGTTAGTTGTGCATTTTTTGCAACACTTCCTCGACTGTTTATGGATTACACGTGTCGGGCATGCCAAGTGCCCCACCACCCTGGTTTGGGGCGGCGCTTCAGAAGAGATCAAAGACTGGCGATTGGCGCCCGCAGTGACCGAATAACCATTGCACACATTGCCATATTGGTTATCCGAAGTGAACCAACTGATTGAGTAATTTCTATTTACAATAATATTCCCCGGAATATTACGCGGCTACGTGGGACCCATAAACCTTTGCGCCTTATTTGATGTGCACACGTAACTTCTCCCAGGTGGTATATAGAATATATATAGAAATATTTCTGTATTATTTCGCGAGTGAATTGTGCACAGTTTGTAATTTCATATTGGGTAATTGGTGACGGTTCAAAAGTCGAGCAAACGTGTCGTCGTCGTCTCTGGCAAATTGCGCAAGACCCGCTTGACAAAGTGCTCAGTTTCTCAGACTCTCTCTCTTTCTCTAGCGGGGGCACGCGTTTGAACAGCGAGTCGCTGAGACACTTCGGTTCTTGGACTAAATGAAGCATCCAATTCGCTGGCAAGTTCCGCCTATGATTCGCCATAAATAACACCGCAAATTGGACAAAAAACTTGCGAAAAGTCGCGCTGCGACTCTCGACTATTTATAGCAGCCCGGGCAGCCCAGCCCCGGCCCGGCCCCGTGTGTGGGGGTCTCCTGTGCTGTCCTGCCCGGCCCGGCCTCTTCTTTCGGCTAGAAAGAAGCTATAAATTTAGAAATTAAAACTCAACTTCTTGACACCTCCCCAGCTGGCAAGCGAATTGAATCGCTTTGCTCGAATCCAACTCCGAAATATCAGTATAATAGCCAAGAGATCTGAAGCGATCGAAGCGCAGGAATGTTTCGCGTTGTATATATATTTAAATACACATATATATTCCTTTATAGTACGTATCCAATGTACGTTAAAGATCTTAGGCAATCGAAGCTGAGCAATATGCAGTTGGTATTCAAATTTGATGTATCTTTTGGGAAATGATATTGTTTTTTATAAAATATAATATGATTAAAATGTTTCATTTAGCAACTGAGGAAGTTGTTATTTGTTTTTATTTTTTTATTTCTCCCTATATAAACAATAATTAATTTGAATAAATTTAAAAGCAAAACAGAACTACAATATTTCCATATTCAATTTCGTTATTACTTATTAAACTGTAAATTATAATAATCAACTAACTTTTAATAAGTATTATAGACTGCATATCCCTAAACATGTGACGTGAATAAGTGAATCATACTTTTACTAACGCTAAATATTCAAAATTCTCTTGGAAGCAGTGACTGCAACTAATGAATAACCCAAATTCCGTACATTCTTGCGACGTAAGTGATTCCGGTACTCGAAGAGCAACGTAATTGCCGGAACGAGTTTAATATTCATGAGGTGCATGGCAAATGGAACTCGAAAGACACCACTCGCGTGTGTGTACGTGTGTGTGTGTCTGTGTGTGTGTGTGTGCGTGTGTCACGTTGCTTTCATTTCACTTTCATATGCACATGTGGGGCTTATCACTTATCAGCATTGATAATCAGTTTTTCGCCACTTGCACAAGTCTCTCTGGTTGCCCTTTCACGCGCGATAAGCACGCGGCGCGTTTAGGGCGTGAGTGGAGATGACTCTATGAATGTACATGCCTATGTATGTATGTGTATACTGTGCAAGGGTTGTCACCCGTCGTCGCAAACGTGACGAGTCATAAGTGTCATGAGACATTCTGATATTTCCGAGCAACCTGACGGCCTAATCAGCGCTCCCATGAAGAAGAAGAAGATGAAGAAGAAGCGCAATTAATAGTTGTAAAATTGTTTGCTGTCTGTCGAGCTGAAGGGAGATGGGGCACAAAAACACAAGTAATTATGCAGGGTAGCCCCTTTCACGGCTCCGTCTGTTAGTCAATTGGCCATTGGCCGCGGCCTAAGTGGCCGCCAGCCGGAGATAATGTGGCCTGGCTAACTTCCAAAGGCTACTGTGCACTCACTAATTTCATACACGATTTCGATATAGTCGGCTAGGGTCGAGCTGCAGATGGAGCTGGAGATGGGAGCTGTGAGCTGGGAGCTGGGCTGCCGCCAGGCTTTAGCGGTAATTCGTCTTATAGACAGACGCAGAATGCTTGCTAGACTGTGTCGTCGTAAAATGTTCCTTTGCGCTTTTTACGAGCTCCCCCAAAAACGTTGACGTTGACGTTCACGATGATGATGACGACGACGACAACGACGACGACGTTCAACTTGTACAACAACAACTGGAGGAACAACCACAAGCATATTTATTTGGCAGAAAGGTTCTGTAACATTTGGGCATCGCATGAGGAGTTTGACGCTCGTAAAATTAAGAATGAAAAGCACCCAAAAATATATCGCAACGAGCGTTGATTTCTTGTCTCCTTCTCTCTCTCTCTCTCTCTCTCTCTCTCTCTCTCTCTCTATACTCTATCTCTCTCTATTGCTTCTTTTATTTTGTGCAGTTTGATTCGTTCCTTCCGCTTTTTATTGCCGCCCTTTACATTCGCGTTAATTGCTGCGACTGTGATATAAATCAGTTGATATGACGCCCGTGTCCTTAAAACAGGAAACTCGTCAATTGATTTTTAAGGGGGTTGGAGAGGGGGAAAGGGAAGGTGTTGAAGCAACCCTCGCATTAATCGACATGATTCAATTTCCGATATGTCACCCAGCCGGACTTTGATCTTGGCAACTCTGCATATATCAACATTGAAAGCTCATCGCTTGTTGTGGTTAATGGATTAAGTGCCTCGGGTGTGACATTTATAATGGGTGTCAAATCTGCATATTAAAAGATTACAAAATGAAATTTGTCTGAAGTTGAACTAAAAAAGAAAACGAATTGAAATTGCATTCACATGTGCAGGCTCGTGCTAAATGATTAATCACATTGATTGCACAGAAAAATCGTACAAAATACTTGCAATTCTTGATTGAAATGAAGCCATAAAGAGGCGGCTAGACAGGACAGACCAGATTTTGCGCAGCTATAAAATGTAAATTTATGGCAAGTCATATGAAAATCATGCGAGATGCTCAAATCAATTGATTGAATTGGAGGCCTATCTGCGGCTAATGCGAGTTAAGTCCCTGACAATTTGCCTGATTAGCCCATGAGTTATGGGAAGAAACGGAGAGAGGTGGAGAGATGTTGAGGTGAAAGGGGGCGCGACAGTTGAGTGCGTAAATCAAGGGGTATGCGCCAAAAGTGGCAGGTTGTCGCTGCTGCCGCGGGCCAGGCATAAATAGCCGAAATTGCGACACTTGACGGGATAATTATCGCATATTAAGTAAATTTGCCGCCGCGGGCTTATCGCAACGCGTGCAATAAATTAAGCAAGCACAAACACACACCTTAGACACAAATTTAAGCATTCGTTTAAAGTAACAATGCGTAATGTGGAAATGAACGCGCCCCTCCTTGCCCTTCTTCTCTTTTTCTCCCTCTCTATATCTATCCCATTTACTTCCCATGGGCTCAAACAAGCGTCAGTTGCGCAGTTGCCCGCACTTGTTGCCAGGCCAGAGCAGCGGAATTTAATTGACACAGTGCACTCGAACAAAACTGTTCAATCTCTCTCTTTCTCTCTCTCTTTTTCTCCGTGTGAGAACTAGCAGTGAGACTGTGAGAGTGAGCTGTAGTGTGAGTAGTGGCAACGCGAGAGAGCGCAATGCAAATATTGTATTTGTTGTCGATTATAACAGAAAATTGCTTACACGTGCCGAATGTCGTCGAGTGAGAGGGGAGCGGCGGGCGAGAGAGAGGGAGGTGCAATGTGCCCAGACAGCTGTTGTCGGATGGCTCGTGTATAAGTGTGTGCTTGTGTGTGTGTGTGCCATAAACTAATGCATGCAATTGCATTTGCCAGAGAGCGCACTTCCACTCTCTCACTCTCTCTCTCTTTGTCTCTCGCAGTTTAACGCAAACTTCTGCGTAATAGTTTGAGGAACCCTTCACCATATGCCGCTTTCCCCTTCGGGATCTTATCTGCTGAGCACATTTAACATTTCAAACAATTATAAAATTAGCTACAATTTATAAAATGCCAACAAGTCTGACTATATATAATATTTTTGTGGGCGCTAGTTCAGAGTGATCATAGATAGTCATAAAGACAAATCGACCACTAGCAAAAGCCATCAACAATTTTTGGCATCGATGCTTTGGTGAATTGCGGCTATGCGATGTTGAGCAACGATAATTTAATATGCTAACATACATGGCTGCTGTTATGTTAATGCAAAACGCTAACAGCGGAATTTAACGCACGTTCATCGATTACTTTGCATTCCGATTGTTGCTTCCGTACGTTTGAATTTCTTATTTTTTGTTTTAAAAATAAAATATATGTTGACCTCAAGTTTAAGTACAGTTCCAACAATTATTTAAAATAAATTAATAGATTAACATACACCTCTGTGTTTATTTCTGCCACAATTTGAGCTCAGTCACTTTAAGTTTTGAGTGTCTATGAAGCTGGCCAATAAATAGAGGCAAAAATAAAGTAGCTTTCATATCTTCTGACTGTTGAGTGTGTGAAAATTAATTTCCAATTGGTCAGACGTGTCTGCAGCACTCCCGATAGCCGATGAACTAAGGAGTCCTGGCCAGCTGGCCGGAACTAAACCGGGCAACACAGACAGCCGACAGTGGGGACTACGTGCCTTATTGTCTTATAATGCGGCGTGTAATTTGTGTTGCATTGAACGCGCTGCCGGGAAAGTCTTGGGGAAACAAATTGACATGCTGATAAAAAAGCTCCTGCGAAAAAACAATGCGACGTGTATGTTCATATGTGTGGGTGTGCGTAAAGGAAAACCGCACATATTTTCCCGACAACGCACGAAACTTTGCCTGTCACTGGCGAAGTGTGGCAATTATTATGCACTAAACTTTTTGAGAATTTTTCTGGCAAGATCTTTAATTGCCTCGCATAAAAATGACACTGCAATTTGTCTGTGCAATACATATAAACATATTTACAAATTCTTCAAGTGTGCGTAATATTATTTACACTTCACAGTTCTTGTGATATCTTTTTGTCCGTATATTTCTTGGCTAGGATCCCATTCGCATATTGAGGGGTGTATTGAGTATCATAAATCTGCCTACGGGTTGATTGGGGATTAAGTGATTCCGCATGCGAGAATATAAAAGTAAATAAAATGTTAGAAATGCAATATGAAAGAAAGCAATAAAGAGCAACAGGCAAACATCTTAATGAGGTGCTTAAAGACAAAAGATTAAAACTGTATCTTTGTTTCTCAAGAATATTCCGCCTTGCCAATGATAAATAATGTGCAATTATAAATGATTTATAGAACACCTTGTATTTTATTTAAGTGGGCTACATTTCCCTATATAAATTTCCACTCATAGTATCAAATATTTAATCAATTTGTTAAACTGTCTCGTTTCGCAATTGAATGTAAATATTTGTTTTGGTCTCGCTTGTGCAGCTTCGCGGGCCATCCTCCTTAGCGCACATACGTATTCACACGAGTGCGAATATAAATTACGGCACACTCACCCGCCCACACATATGCAGGAGATACGTGCACTGACATAATTTTATGCATGTATATGCACAGTCATATGTATATAAATATAGATATGGAAAACCAGTGCAATGGAAAACAATTCAAGTTCAAGGTGAGCCACACCATATCGCACAGTGGGATAACAGTTCGTTTCGGGTTGAAAAATGTTTAACACTGTGACTCATATTATTCGATTGGGAGCAATCGATACAATATCGATAGTAAATAATTTTGAAATAATTTACGATATTTAACAATGCTCTGATGTTTCGTACGGTGTTTTAGAATTTTTCGTATTTTACTTATGTTATGTGTTTTCAATCTGATCAATATCGGTTTATTACGCATATACAACCTTTCTAGTAATGCCATAAATTAATCACGATATGCAAATTCGAATGGATATATAAAGTTCGATTTATTCTTATTCATTTTTAATCAATATAGTTAAATATATTTCATCAAATTCTCAAGTGAAACTACGCTTGTAAATTTGATGTAGATTACGCGTGTGCTGTGTACCACTGTGCAATGACGATTCTGTCCTACAACAACAACAGGAACAACTGGAACAAGACATTGACTTCATAATGAGCATGGGAATGATGATGAGGTCGCCGTTGTATATGCTGGCATTGTTGATATTATGCAATATGCCCGGCTATATGTATGTGCGATATCTATGTAAATGTTTGTTACAATGTACACACACGCGCGTGTGTGTGTGTGTGTGCAGTGTGTGTTTTCACTTCATACTTTCGCTCTCACTTCTCGACACTTTGGACTCGCCATTTGAATGTTCAACCAGTTGCGATTCCCCGCTGTGGGATCTTGAATTCATGTTCGAACTGAACGAGTTATGATAATAAAATATGTGTCACCTGCTGTAATAATTTCTTGATTTATCTGATATTTCAGGTTGATATAGTATCATGCGCCGCGGCGTAAGTTCCCTTGAGGTTCGCCGGGTGCGTAATGAGATATTGGGTGCAATTAAAGCCCGAGAACTGAGAAGGGACTTACTGCACTGGGCAAGCAGTTTGTGACGAACAGACACTATGAATGGCAACACAATTTTTTGAGGTTTCCGATATTCTCGCTGGCATAATATGGTATTAATTGGTTGGGCAGCAATTAAACTACCTGCTGGCACTTTCGGTACCTTTTTTGCGATTATAAAACGCAAGCATAAAGCCCAACGGGAAGCGCAACGAAATTAAAACGGAACGTCATTTCGCGGGCGCAATCAGAGGAAGCCACAAGCAAAGCTAATTTAATTATTTTCGCCCAGCCGTACAACGAACCCTTTGCGGGGTTCCCGTCCTTTAACCTGGCAGGGAAAGGGAGAGGGACAGGG
This sequence comes from Zaprionus africanus, assembly GCA_018151435.1. Taxonomy (NCBI): domain Eukaryota; kingdom Metazoa; phylum Arthropoda; class Insecta; order Diptera; family Drosophilidae; genus Zaprionus; species Zaprionus africanus. The sequence goes on along the minus strand of JAECXB010002309.1, from coordinate 3,499,152 downwards.
TCATATAGCCGGGCTGGGCTTAGGATCTTCAATCTGCAGGCTCCATCTACACTTTCAGCTGCGCAGAGGGCGCTGTAAAAATCAACTTAAGAGGACTTCACGTTGTTTTATGTTTTGACAGCGCAACATGAAGCGGGAAGAAGAACAGCACAGAAAGGGACAAAAACAATGGAAATGCGCAAATAATAAACAAAGTTGTAAATTATAATTTTATGTTTGAAATCCCAAGACAAAATGTGCAACCAAAGAAGGGCCCTCTACTCTCTAGGCGCAGAGCCTAGCTCGAGCTGAGGCAGCCTCCGAAATGGCCATGCATAAAGCGGTCGCTGATCTTTGACACAGCATATAAAGACGCGTAGATAACAAGTTGGCATGGCGAAACATGAAAATACGCAACACCCGATCGACGTTTACTAATAAAATGTGGCACGGTCTAGCCTCAGTATAACGAATCGAAAAGTGCAAAACTGTCGGCTTTTTCTATAGCATTGCAAACTGTTATCCTTAGCCTTATCGATAATTATGTTAATTAACATAGCATCGATATATAACATTCACTTTACTTTAAAGAACTGTTAAATCAGACTATCTAAAGTGCACATCGATACTTATGTTAAATTACAGAGCATCGATTGGATGGCATTACATTAACAGTATAGCGGTCATTAACGATTTTTCGATTACTTCACAGTTCTTTTCTGCTTCGCAGAAATAATTTACCTGCAATTTCGATCGTCTATAGCTAGTCTTGACTGTATCTGTTGTTAAATAAATCGTAAAAATTAAATAAAAATTTGTTTACGATTGTGTTTAAATAAACAGCAAAAAAAAACTCAATTCAAGAAAACTCATAAAAATGCAGCTGAACTCAGCTTAGGCTCTTCTGAACTCAAGCAAACTCAACTTGACTCGACTCAAATCGCCTCGCCTCGACTGAACTCAGCTCATTAAATGCGTCTGCGCAACGTAATTTGCCTTTGAGGCGCGCACGTTCTCGACTGCGACTGCGACCGCGACCGCAACTGGGACTGGGCCGGGGACTGAGAATAAGACTGAGACTTCCTCCATGCCCGATGCTTGTAAAAACTGGGCATGTTTTTCGTATCACCGTTTGTCGTTACACACCATATAACCTCAGACACTGCTCACACTGGCCAAGCCATTGAAATTTACGACTCGACGCGACATTTACAACTTTGATGCAAAAGCCAAAGCATCCGAATGCCTCGAGAGTGGCGAATGGAGAGTAAAGAGTGGAGGAGAGTCTGCGAATGCGCCTTTGACTGTGACTGTGACTAGGGTGCTCTCTGTGCCTAACTGTGGCAACCAAAAGTGTTTTCGAATTGTAAAAATGTTGAAAATAAATTAAAAATGCGCTTAAAATTTCGAGTAGCATTCGCAGGGTCGTTGGATCGCGTTTTATTATCGTATTCTCTGAGCATTTTGGGTCCTAGTTAAAAACGCAGATTTTGTTGCCTGTGTGGGGGCAGACAACACACATACACAGACACACACAAAGCACAACAAATCGTGGGCACATTAATGATGGCAAGAAAAACAAATAAATAACTCAACTAGTTATTGCTTAATGGACAAGCTCGTTTAACCGCCGGCATTAGCAGGGATTGTCAATATATATGGAGGAATTTGCGTATGGAAAAGGAAAATGTAAGTCATAGGAATGTGGGTTAAAGAGCAGGGATTAGGGAGTGAAGGGATGCAATGTGGGGAATTAATTTAAGATAGGGTACAGGCAAAACGACATAGGGTTAATAGAGTTCTCATAGTCGACCCTTATCAACAACACTTTTATAAAGTTATAGGTATCATAATTCAATCATATTCATGCAAGAGAGGCACTAACAAATGCCTCCTTCATTGTTCCAACTCCATTCGGGCAGTATGTAAATCAATCCAAATCAAATTGTGCGATTTCAATTATAATTTCGATTTCGAGTTCAATTTAAATTTGGAAATTCGGCAACAATTGGAACAGCTTCAAATGGAAATTGCAACAAGTTTTTAATGAAATGATGTGAATGTAAATGAATGGATTCAGCCACAAATCCAAACCCAAACCCAATTCCATTCCCAACCCCAGCATTGAACCGAAAGGTATCCCTGCATGTGACAGGCCGTCGTTGACCCATCTCGTGGTCTCTCGATTCACTTCACGTTGCTGTTGTTGTTGTGTCAGTTTGCGCTTCAGGTTGTGTTTTCGGGGCGTATTCGAATGGATTCGCAATTATATGCATTTTATTTTAATGGTCCAGGCACGAGGCGCATTAGCCCAGGCTCTTCGCACAATAACTTGATCTGGCTCGCCGGCACAGAAGGAGCAGGAGCAGATGGGGCAGAGGGGCATGCCACGCCAGGCCTTAAATAAAGTCGTTGATAAGGGCCCCCGGAGCAGAGCCCGCTTGCCGATTGTCGGGTATTATTCGAATCACTTGCACAGTGCATAAAAAAACAATTTACTTAGTTGCACACAAAATACCGGTTGTCCGTCTAGGTCCCACTAGCCCCCAGTCTTTAGCCAGTTCTCCACGATAATATGCGTGTACTCGCACTCCGATACTGTTTCGGATCGAAATGCCAAACTTAATGAACTTGAACTAGAACGCGCGGATGAGATGATTTAATGCCTGTCTGCCGCCATAAAGATTGCAGCTGCTAATTCTCTGTCGCACCTGTGCAACACATAAATGAAAGAGAGAGAGAGGGAGAACGGGAGAGAGAGGCCCGTCTTTCGTTGCCACGTTTGCGTGCTAAGCTGCCCCCGACTTTGGCATGCATATTCATGAACGAGCTAAGCTGCACAATTATGCGATACATTCATCAAAATGCATGTTATCACAATATCCCAGAACTTATGCAATTTGTTGCCAGCTAATTGCAACTGTGCAACTCCCAAGGATCCCACATATCATTTATATAATCTCTATAAATATGTAAGACATGCAACAATCTAGCCGATTAACAAAGACTTCTTTAACTCCATAGTACTCTGCACTCTGCGTAAGGTAGTCGGGTCAGCTTGTCAACATGTCTGACCTCGCCCAACCTCTGACATCGCAGAAATCATTCAAATAATCATAACAAATTGAAAGTGCAAACAAAACAAATAAATGTGAAATGAAATAGATTGCAATTTGCATATTTTGATGATATTTCTAGCCTTTTACAGGCAGTTTCGCATATTTCGCTAACTGCAATTTGCATTTTGACCACCGTTGAGAGTGACAACCGGTTGCAGTCCGATGTGGGCTAGACTTGGCCATAAACAGCTGATCTGGCTATGTAACAATTTTCGCAGCCAGTCTCAGTTGCCGCCAAAACCAGACCCAGTGTCCCAGACGGCGACCAGACTCAAAGTGGATGCATTATTTGTCTAAATTATTATCAAGTGTTCTCTTTGGCTTCAAACTTGCTCTCTGATTGTTGTAATTTAAAACCACATGAATATGCAGTGCGTGTGTGTGTGTGTGTGTGTGTGTGTGTGAAGTGATTGACTAAGAGAAGGAATGCTGGCAGCGCATTAAGCTGCTTTGCTCTTGATTGGGGGCGTGCTTAGGGTTTTAATTAGCACTGGAAGTGAGTAGAGAATTGAAATGCCCTCGTCTGAAGTCGGAAGTGTTTGTCTTGGATTCTAAAACATTGTTATATTATTCCAAATCAAAGAAAATTATAGAGGTAAGAAAATAAAAAGGAGCTAGATGAGTCAACATTGTAGCAGTCTTACTCAGGTCTTGAGACCTTAGAAGGTTTAAAGAGTTTTAGTCTAAAAAAACCTTCAGAGAATGAGAGTAAACTTGAGAAATGGTTGCTTTAGATCATTAATACTATTAACACAACATTACTCTATACTATATACCATATATTATTAACTTTTATACTACCAAATAAACATTCGAATTCTAAGACAAATAAATAATATTCAAGTTCTCTTTCTCCCCTACTTAACTGCAGGGTATCTCACAGTCACGTACAACTAACTCTCTTTCTTAAACAATATAATTTTAATGTAATTAAATTTAATTAAATTTAGTCCCCTTAACGTATTCCTCTTCTTATCTAAATCATCGTTAAGCGCCACCTCAAGCATACAAAGGCAATTATGATCTGCAGGCTGAAAATATTTATGAGTCGCCTGGCTATATGTGCTTAAGGTCTGTTGCTCTTAAGTTTGTTGCATGCCACGCGGTGAGAAGGCGCTGATAGACCTCCCAAAAGATTGATGCATCATTGTTGCCACTCACTTATCGGCACCACGCAGGTGCCCCCAACCCAGTTGCAAGCCCTGACTCCAAACTGCAACTGCAACTCTCTCCCTCTCTCTCCCTCTCCCTCTCCCTCTCTCTCTCTCTCTCTCTCTCTCTGTGTTTACATTCGAACAGACACGCAATTTATCGTGCTTCGGATAAGCAATGCCTGCCCCACCGGCAACTGCAAGTGCAACTTCAAGTGCGGCAGTTGTTGCCACAGCCCGCGGCAGATTTATACGTTGCATTGTGGCGCATACAGTCATATTTATGGTGGCATCTGCCACGGAGAGTGCTAAGTGTCTGGTTTATCGCCACGAGCAGTTGAGTTGAGTTACGATTCGACTCAGACAGTCAACAAATCGCAGCTAATCGGAGAAGAGCCAAGAAACTTTCGCCATTCAATGCGAATCGGAATCGGAATTGGAATCGGAACTGCGCTTCGCTTTGGTCTCTTGAATCGATTCGCAGGGGCACTAAGCAAACATATTCTTATCGATTGATCGATCGATCGGTGGTTCGGATGGGTTATTGCCTGGCCGTGACTTAATCAAAACCTGTTCAATTCGCCCAACTCCTTTGGCTCCGTCGCTCGACTTCCGCATTTAGTTGGGGCCATCATCATCGACGTCGTCGTTGTCGTCGTCTTCTTGGGGGCTTCGCGAGTCGCGACGAGCTCTATAATTTCGGACCATTACAAAGCCATTACAATTCTTCGCAGATCCTCAACAGGCAACTATCTCATGTTTTCACGCCCCAAAAAAAACAAAGCCGGGCGCCAGCTGAGGTGAGTGTAGCCCGCATTTTTGCCACACGATTTAATTCAATTAGGTAGGCAGCTTAAAGAAAAAAACCCCAGAAGAAACTAAACTGAAGACTTGGTTTGGATCGGTTGGGTTACTTATAGAACAGTTGCATATCATTACTGGGGCCCATGGAGGTGTAATTTGGTCTCGAGGATATTGAGCTGATTATGCCAGCATTCGTAGTACGAATACTCTCACTGAGCACCCTGTAACCTGGAACGATTTCACCCCGAACAGGATATCTTTCATGTGCAGCTGTTGCTGAGTTGTCTACAGATACAGCAGATATATATAAGCTGATATCGCTATATAGTCGCCGGCCATTCTCATGTTGTGCCTGCGACTGCGATCCCCAGTCTCATCCAGGCTAATTTTCTGCTCGTAAAAGCAACTTTAATTGCAAAAGACATATTATTTTTATAGTTCGGGTTAAATAGGTTCGCCGTTTGTTCGATCTACGCGGGCTCAAGTCGGGCATCGATAATTAAAGAGCCATCGAGGCGCATAATCCTGGCTACTCAATACGAAATACTCCTTTGCGGGGAGTATTAAAAAGTAATACCAACATATTAGCTGGAAATCTCGTAAATTATCCAGCGAAATGACCTGTCAAGTCGGGCCTGCTCTGAGCCTTGGACCGCCTCGGAGCGCATTTCCTCAAATGATGTGAAACACAAATAAAAAGGCGAAGAAAAAGAAAAAAGAAAATACTAAAAAAATGCAAAACTACGGCAGCAACAAAATATGGCTGCCATTTGAAATGAAATCGAAAACGCAACAACCGCAGGAATAAAATAAAAATAACAACAACAAGAACAACAACAACACGCAAAGGGAGCAAACTGCAAACAGAAATACATTTTACAACTTGATTTTTACGAGCGAGCCAAAGTTTGTTGGAGATTTCTGGCGAAATACTCGTACTCCCCGAGCCTGGGGCCTTCAAGAAGATCTGCTGAAGACAAGCCCTCCAGGGCCTTCGGGCTGCCTCCTGTCTTATGAGCCCGGAATTAGCGCAAGCGCATTAAATTAATTAACTGAAACCGAAGTCTATCGGTTCGCCTCAATCCTGGCCAAGACGAACCCCGTTGGACGAACCACTTGACGTTTGCCGTACATTCGTTTTACGATTCGACGGCGACCCCGGGCCCTTCCCTAAATCCCATGCAGAATGCAGCCAAAGCCAGTCGACTTTTATGACTGCTAAACTACTTAGGCCTCCCTACCTCCTACCTCCTCCCTGCCCGACCTTCCTCCTTTCCGACTGTACTTCTCATAATTACACCCGTTCGGGTAGTCGCAGTTGCAGTTACGTGACTGTGAATAGAAGCGACACGACACTCATGAACTCCAGACGGGGAAACTAAGCGTCGAAACATACTAGAGACGTAATTCTGAAAAAAATAGTTTGGAAGATATTGTAATTTGCGTACAGACAGCAGGAATTGATTGGGAATACTTAAGAAGAAAAATTAAATATAAAAACATTAAAATAACTATGTAAAGTTCTCGGGAACTTAGCATCATAAGTGCTAAGATTAGATTGATCAAGGAATCGCTAATGAAACAGTTTGGAATATCTTGCATATTAATGTTCAATTAAAATTGGAATAAAAAAATATTAAATAAGCAAACTATTCTTGTTTGTTCTTGGTAGTATACTAAGTTTACCAAAGGATAGGAAGCTCCCAATTGCTTTTTTAAAATTAATTTTTCTTTATTTATCATCAGATTACAATTTTTTTTCAATTAACAAAAAATATTAAATAATGGGCATACTATTTTTGTTTCTTCGTCAAAGATTACTAAAGGTAAGGAGTTCTCAATTCCTACGTCAATCTAACAGTTGCAGAAATATCTCCTTACTTAGCAACCTAAGCACTTTAATCTTTCAAATCTTAAACCCCAAATTATGCCACCATTTGCAATAAGTCTTGCAATCTGTACAAGCTTGCTCTGAATTTCTCCATTTTTCTTTTTGCCACAATGAGAAGTACGTACACCATTTTCTACTTGCAACGCCACGCTCAATTGCCTGGCTTTACATAGAGTCGCGTATGTAGAACAGGGAAGGTGTCGGCCTCAGTCCATTTGGGAGTAGCAAACACAACGAGCATGAGCAACAGGTCTTGGAGTGGCAAGCACGGTAATGGCAGCCTCGTCGTATGCCTCATTTAGCTGGGTTTCTCTCTAATTGCAGCGCAACACCAATACACACATCGCATGCAAATTCGAAATTAAATTGCGCACTGACTCCGACTCCGACTCCGACTCCAACTTCGACTACTTGCAGACCGGCCTATGGCCAATGTGAGTCTGTCTGGCTAACTATTCATCAAAAACAGACTGAAACAGACATGGAGCAATATCACAGTACATTCTCATAATATATGCCAATAATGGGTATGCTGCATATTATTAGCGGCCATGTAGACAAATGGGACAATTCGGACACAGTCAGCCACAGACAGACATACGTGAACATATAGTAATGATCATTTAGGCACAGGTGTAAAGACAATGCAAGCCAGTGCCGCGCAGGGAGGCACCCTGTGGCGAAATCATCGCTTTAAAGAGCCATTAAAAGAGTTTTGAAATACTCAATATATGTACTTATATAATGTATCGGTATTATCGGTTATAGGCAAACAGTAAATTGTGCACGGGGAAGTTTTCAGATGTCGCAAATAAGTAACCCGTAACCCGTTTCATTAAAGTTTAATTTTTTAGTGCCAATAAATAAACTGATAATCATATTTATCCATAAAATCGAAGTAATATATTATATAACCAGTATCATAAACTCTCCACACGCGCTTTTTCCCCCTTCTACAAAATATCCTGATTGCTTAGAACATTCACCAAGAAAGTTCCCCCGAATTGTCAACATTATTCCCACTGTGCTGTCGCCGCTTAGCCAGAACATGAGCTTATGCCCCAAGCTGCTTTGCAGGACAATCCATCGAAACGGTAGCTGACAGCTTGCGCCCACTGTAAGCATGTGTAGATACCTCCGACTGTACCTCGTCGGTGCCCCCACTAGTTGTATACAAGCTTGTTACATTATTTGCCAGCCAACCCGTTCGACTTGTATGCGAGTCCTCCGACTTGCCTCCTCGAGCTTGGCTTCGGGTTCGGGTTTTGCATCGATCGCTTTGGCAACTTTGTTGCAACTCGTGAGGTGGCCGAGCCACATAGCGGCGCTGCCCACTCATTTGGCTGCGGCACAATAAAAACCAGAAAGAGAGGGGAGCAAAGCAAAAGAAGAAGAGAGCAGCATACCGTCTCTCACCGACGACTCGCTCTCAAGGTTGTCACACAGAGAGAGGTGATGCTTTTGGCGCCTATGCTCGATTTTCTATCTGCCTCACGAATTCACTTTATTCTGCATCTAATTTTAGATAGAAGAACGCGTCTTTATAGCCTGCCACATTGGGCACCCGCCTGGCTACACGTGCCGAGGATCTTGAAAAATATTTCTTGTTCAATTTTTAAAGTGTTTGCCAACAAAGGGAACTTTATATTTGATGAATAACCTATCCTACTGAAATAAGGTAGAGTCTATACAGACCTTAACCTAAACCTTCTTTGAGTATAGGCCAATTATAATTTATAATTTCTACAAGAAGTTACACTATATACTCTATATACAACACTCTCTATGTAAAAGGAACTACATTTTCAAAGAGTACCCTCTACTTAAAGAAGGTTCAGGATAAGTTAATTGAGAGAATTCTATATTGACGGATTCTTCAAGAAGTTATGTGCTTTATAATTTATACTCTATACACTCTGTAGAAAAGGAACTACATTTGCGAAGAGCACCCAAAAGGAGTACCTAAAGAAGGTTCAAGGAGGTTTAACAAAGATCATTTTTTAGTATCCGAATTCTTCAAGAAGTTATATGCTATATACTTTCAATACTATATATTCTGTAGAAAAGGAACTATACCTTCGAAGAGTAACCTTTACTTAAAGAAGGTACAGGACAAGAGAATCAATAATTAAGAGAATTTCATATCGACTGATTTCTTCAAGAAGTTATATTTGCTATATTTTCAATCCATCAACGCTTCTGGCAGGGTATTCCTGCGGGGACCCTCGCACTTAAGTTCACAGCAAATATTATTAATTGTGGTAATGCCTGATCGAGGGACAGATCTAGAAATAAATGCCTAATGCTGCGTAATGAACTTTGATGAATGAAAACATGGCTTGCCAGCTAAATGGGAACCATTTGTCATCCCTTTGATCATACGCAGATCACAGAGTAACTTGCACTCCAAATTGAGCTATTTAATGTTATGGGAAGACCGAGAGGGACAGAGAGAGACAGTGAGAGAGAGAGGCGTAGAGAGAACTCTGCAAATTGGCATCATTATGGGGAACATGAAGGTGCCTACACGATACCGTACACGATCTAACTACACGTTTCGTATCGTATTTATGCAAATGCTCCTGGCATCCTGTTGACAATTTTGATGATTCGCTATAATTGATTATCTTGCGCGTAAACACAGAGTTTGCTCCGCGCACGTTATAAACAATTAGCCCGACAGCAGACCCGTCGGCAATTGGCAAGTGCCCAGACCTCTCCCCCCTCCCAAACTGTCCGAACTGGTGGGACTTCAGCGATAAACAACAGCTTGATTAGGCCCGAATGTCGCAGGCGTTTGCTGTCAAAGTTGTCCTACAACATGCGCGCTACTACGTGCCCAGTGTAAGCTATACACAGCCTGCAGTACCCTCTCCCCCCCTCGAGGAGGCCTCTCTCTACTCACATGACAATTATTCAGTTGTCAGACAACGCAATCGCCTGTCACTGAGCTCTGCTTCCCTGTAATCGAAAGGTGCAAGGGGTCTATTAGTCAATTCTAGTGAGTGACGCCCCTTCTTATAGTTTATAGCTTCTTGATTAGTCTTTGTCTTTAACTTCCTAAGATCCTTAACTATTTCTGCCTTATAAGACATGCCTCATTGTTGACACTCATTTATCATAGAGTATCTCGAGTGCAGGCCTCTTGCTGCACTTGCTGCAGGGCATTTGCTAGACGAACACGCTCCACTAGACGCATCTCATTTGGCTTTCTTTATAATTTTGACGTTGTTCGCTAAATGACGCATAAAAATCAAATTATATGTGGATGCGTGCCCAAAGTTGGCCGCAGGACGGCGCAGACTTATCCACTCCCAGCGCCGCTGGGACTTAATCAGTTCGTCTTAGCGACTTAAGTGTATGATACACGTATGTAAATGTTTTGACGAATTGTCATGAATGAAACGAACATGACAAATGTGCTAGGAATCAGGAAATTAGCATACTAAGTAGTCTGTGTATTTAATTGCGCTACTATATTTACGTAAGTATCGAGAGACGAGTACTACGAGTGCTACGTGCTTCCTGATCCAAAGAAATACGTTTGGATTTGTTTACCTAATGTTGCAGTAGAATATTTCATTATTTTTTCTTATTTATGTTCAAGATATTGTAAAGAAGACAAGGCGCATTTTGCTTGTAATATGTTTTTAATATGTTCTCAAAATTTCATAGAGGTTAGATTACATATAACATATTGAAAACTGGGATTGCTATAGTCAATAGTTTTCATTGGAATAAATAACTGATGTCACAGATTTAGCTTTATCAATAGAGATTTACTGCTATATCTTTTCATGTCTTAACTAAACTCTTTGAAAGTATTTATATTTCGTTTAGAAACAATGCATAAACATTTATAGTATGGGTTTTAGACCCTTGACTTGTCAAATTAAACCGTTTAGTAAGGTTTGATTGCAGGTTTATGTAAGAGAAATATAATTTTTCTAGAAGATACAAAGGCACCTTAAATATATTACTTAAATAATATTCAATAAGGTAACTTCAAAAATATTTAATATATAAAATTAAAGAAGTTCTTCTCTATAAACTCTACTGATCTACATCAATTACAAATTAAGTTTTTACACACATTTTTTTAAGGCACACACGATTATAAGGCACCTTAGCTCTACATAATACGAAGATTGAAAGGTCTTCATTACACAAAAATTACAGCATACGAGTCAAAACTTTCTATAATCTCAGGACGAATCTTTGGCATCTTACACGCGCATCTAAATTCGATAAGAAATTATAAAATTAGTAGAAAAGAAAAGAAGAGAGCCACCAAAGATTCCGACTAGATGAGTTTTCAAAGTGATCAATTGATTATAGGGCGCGAACGATGAGCTTACCCAAAACGGGATCGGGGTCGGGTTGTGGTTCGGGTACGGGTTCCCTTGCTGCTGCCTTATCCGAAGGCCAAACGATGCACTCGTTTTAATCATAAGCTTGCAAGTTTGTAACTATATTCCTCGGGTAATAATAATAATGCGCGAGAAACTCGTGAGCCTGGACGAGGAGCTGCCACTCGCCAGAGAGAGGGGGGATCGGGAGAATGGAAGAGGAGAGTCGGGGAATCGCTCAACTTAATTTTAATGATGCTAAATTGAAATCTTGATCACTTACCCTGCGGCACAATCTTGCGAGTGCTGGACACGGAAATGGGCAAGACAACGTTGCCCGATGTGGACGAGGGCGATGGCGACGATGAGTCACAGGATCCCTCCAGCGACTGTGCGGGCGTTGGCACGGTGGACATGTGTTGCTCGGCGCTGGTTATGACGCTGATGCCACCACTGCCAGCACCACCTACGCCGCCTCCACCTCCACCTCCACCAGCAGCGGAACCTGCCACAGAGCTGCCTCCTGCGCCATTGCTGCTGCCGGCGCTGCTGCTGGAGGCCGCTGCGACATTAGAACTGGAGCTGGCGCCGCCGCCGCCCGAGCTGCTGGTGGCTGCTCCAACACTGCCGCCATGATCGCTGTGCGAAGGAGATCGGAGCGCAGCCTGATGTGGTTGCTGCTGCTGCTGCTGTTGCTGGTGGGTGTTGTGGTGATGATGGTGGTGCTGGTGCTGCTGATGCTGGTGCTGCTGCTGCTGTTGCTGCTGTTGGTGATGCTGCTGCACCACCGATGCTGCCGCAGCAGCAATGTGCGCATGATGCACGTGGGCGTGTGCGTGGGCGTGGCTGTGCAAACTGCCCGCCGAGCCGTTGTGCGCGCCGCCAAGATGTGACTGTGGTGGTGCCTGTGCTGGTGGCGCTGCTCCACCTGCCACGCCTGCCACGGCCGCCGCTGCAGCTGCCGCTGCCTGCTGCTGCTGGTGCTGGTGCAGCACATGGGCATGGGAATGGGCGTGGCCAGCGTGGTGCGCGTGGGTGTGGGCGGCGTGTGGATGCACGTGATGATGGTGGCTGTGATGGCTGAGCAGCGCCGTGGTCGCGCCTGCCGCCGGTGGCACCTCGTGCATGTGCAGCGAGCGTTGCTCGTCCTGGGCCTGGGCACGGCGCAGTGCCGTCTGCAGCGCCATCACGCGCTGCCTGTCCGCGGTGAGGCGGCACTTCTCGCAGGTGCAGTAGCGGTACTTGCAGTACCGCTTGTGACCCTTCAGCGTGATCTTCAGTCCGTGGTTGCGACATCGCGCACAATTCGGTGGCGTGCGCGGCGAAATGGAGCTGCCGCTGGAGCTGGAGGCGCCGCCGCACACGTCGTTCTTCGAGTCGATCATGTCCGAGTCGGACATGGTGTCGCTGTTCCAGTTCTCCTCGGAAACCATGCCAGCAATCGCTCTCTTTCTGTCTCACTCTCTCCCTTTCTCTCTCTCTGTCTAACTGTGAAACTGCCCCGCCTTCTCAATAGCTTGCTGTGGGCGTAATTTATTTAGGTTTCGCTTCGCAATCCGTTCTTAATTTGTCGACATTTTTGAATAAAGTTTTTTAATTCACTTAATTCACTAGTTTTAATTTGTTAATTATTTATAGTAAATTTAGTTTTAATTTCGTTAATTATTTAATTCTGTTATTGTTTATTGAATTTACTGAAATAGTTTGCAGCTGGTTGCAAATTCCTTTTAATTCGCTGTGGTTTTATTCCCGCGCTGAGTAGATTAGAAGCATTAATTAATTATATCATATTATACTGTTTGCAGGAGCTATAGTATACGATATCAAGTATATATATATGATATCATGTATGCAAATATATATATTTATATATGTGTATGTTTGTTGTAGTTTTCGCAGTTAATCAATGTTGCTTTTCGCCTAGATATTTCGCGTAGAGCCTTAGGATTATTTATATTTTTATATTTCGTTGACTGCAAAGAGAAGACAAACATTTGATTTGTTTAAAGTTATCGTGTATATATATGGCAGGCTAAATATGTATATAATGTGTATATCTATTTTTAAATGGCAATTAAACAATTGCTATGGCACGCGGCCACGCTCTCGCGCACTCGCTAAGGCCAACATCAGGCCTAGTGCAGCTAGTTTCCCGCTAGATCCAGCCGTAAAGCAGCCGCTGTGGAGGCGAGGGCGTGGGGGCGTGTACTCTGGCAAACAATTGGCAACAATTTCAGAATCGGGAGAACTAATTCGGACAACTGTTCGGAACGCTTCGCTGACGTTGGCAAACAAATTGCAAATGTTTATTGCGCCTAAGAATTTTTCCTCAATATTTTTCACGCACTTAATTTCCATTTACTGCACAACTCATTCACTTATATAGTGAGTACAGATCTCAACTTATATGGCATTGCATGCGACTAGACAATTAGACAAATGTTGCCCATTGGCACGCCCACTTTTTAGGTAAATTGCCCAAGGTGCGGAGATGTTTTGTTCGGGATATCGATTACAGGTTAAAGGTGGAGCCAACCATATTGTACAGTTACAACTGTCACTTATCTAACGTGTCATATAATAATATTTAATTACAGTGTTTAGATAGTTTCGACTGGGGAACAGATAGAAATGTCGCGTTATATATAACATCTTGATGGGCATGACGATCGGGGTCGATGAATCTGTAAAGGTCTTCACATTAGTTACGGCTCTGGAACTAGACTTTGTCTGTTAGGGTTCGTCGACAATGTACACTAATCTACCGTGAATAGATTACGAATAGTAAACGATACTAACTAAACAGGCAATTTGTATTTTATTTATTTTTTAACTTTTCCGAGTAATGTTCTAGTTTGAATATAATTAAAGTATATTTCTTTACCTTGTAGTGAGAAGTAGAATCGCAAAGTGTGAATACGTTTGAATAGGTTTGAATATTTAATAGTTTTGCATTCGATTAGGGTGTATACTGTGATATTTATGCTAGATATATTTTATATATTTAAGATTATGTATTGCATATTTTGTTTAGGTTACACTGAAGCTGAAGATTATTATTGTATAATTATTATAGAAGTTTGGAAAAGTTGAACTACAATAATTTTGCTCACTGGATATTCGTATAAACTGAGTTATTAAGGGGGTATTCTTTACTTAATTGATTGTTATATTTATTTATATTGCTCTCCTTCTATAACACTAATTCTTTATCGAGTTAGTATTGTCACACAACAAACAAAAAATCACTTATTAATTTTTCGCACTTCTCGAACGATCGCCGCCGGCAAAATCGCGCACGAGAACGACGAGGAGCGACAAGAGCGACGACATCGACGACAACAAGAAGAGTAGTGGGCAACAACAAACCGAACAAAGCGGCGAACAGTGAAACGATTGTTGCCAACAGAAGTCTATCGAAATTAATCGATGATTAATGCAGCCCGTCCAGGCAAGTTCAGTTTGCTGTCGCTCGAGATCGATCTACATTTGAATTGAGGGCCTGACTTGACTTTCTCACTACGCGAGCTGAGCTTTTCTCTGCTGCTGCTGTTGCTGCCGTTGCTGCTGCTGCCTGCGGTTGCTGCGGCTGCTGCTGCTGCTGCTGCTGTTCGATCTGAAATCTTTGGCGTGCGCAAGGCAACTCACGTTGGGTCCCAAGACGCGGATGCAAAGAACTCAAAATCGCCGAGCGCAGCAGGCAGCGAATGTCCGTCTCTCTCTCTGTGTTTTTTCTTTCTCTGTCACTCTCTGGGCAGCTTGCTCTCTCTCACACTCGCCAGGGAGTGCTGTGTGTGTGTGTGTGTGCGTGATGTTTGCCTGTGTTTGCTTGGGCACCGACTGAAACCTGCGACTGAATGCAACGGGCGACGAAACGGAACCAAAGCCAAAGCCAAAGAGAGCGCCGAATGACGCTGACGTTGACGTGGACGTGGACGTCGTGGAGCGTCGACGTCGCTGCATTTGGAGAAATGCTTTTGGGGGCTGTACGCTGTACATACACGAGCACACACACACATACAGAGGTACAGGCGCGGAGGGTGCCGGTGCGCCTCTCACAAGCTCGCACGCAGACAAGCAGGCGCGCCCTTGTACATAGCCAGCCTCACACACATTGGCTGCTTGCTGCTGCCCCTGTTGTTGTTGTTGCTGTAGTTGTTGCTGCGTCGCAGCGAAGCGCTGCTTTCGTCGGCGCTGCACTTTGTAGTTGCGTTGCCTTTGTTGCCGTTCGCTGTTGCAGTCCAACTCGCATTCATTCGCACGCAACATGTTCGAGTTCGACGTTGCATTGCGCGCTTTTCTTCTTTCTTTTCGTTTCTTTATTTCGCCGGCAATGTTTTTTTTTTGTTTCCTTGTTTCTTCTTCTTCTGTTGTTTGCTTCCGCTGCTGCTGCTGCGACTTTTGTGGCATTTGTTTTGGTTATTTGTTCGCGCCACGGGGCGTATGAGCAATGTGCGAATACGTGCGCACACACAGGCAGAAGGCAGAAGATTTGCGAGGTGCGCACTGCATCAGATATGAGTACGTACTTTGTAGCAATTAGAAGAGTCCGCTGGCGTCTTCAGCTGTGCAGGTGTGTGTGTGGGGGTCTCTCTCTCTGTGTGTGTGAGTGTGTGTATTTATGTAAATATGATTGCTGCTCAGCTAAAGTAGAACCCATTAAGCATCTCCGATTGCATCAATCAGATAGGGAAAGCAGGTTTGGGGGCTACGCAGAGTTATTTCTTGTTTGGGAATATGCCGATATGTTTCTTCTAGTTAAATTAAGCAATTATTTAGCCTTTTCTTTTCCTTAAAGAATAAATGCGAATTATTATTTAAGGTTAACTAGGTAGCTTGGCGTCCTATTTAGAGGTTTCTTTCAATTGTAGATAAATATATTGATTGAATCTGTATTTTGTAGTAGGCTGGTAGAGGGCTGCACTGATATATCGATACTTATATAACACGATGACTATGTTAAGCCTATGTTAAACCTATGTAAAATAACATTGAGGGGCATTCTTTGTTAGCTTGTTGAATCTTTATTTAGTAAGTGCTGAAACGTCGTGTGTATTATAGTCAAGCTTCCACAATTTTAACAAAATAGATAGAATATACAGATTTGCCTCAAAATCTACTCGCAAAGAACCTTATCCAAATCTCAGACGAATCAATATGTCATAAAGTATTTCACTTTAAATTTGTATACATTACTATCATCTTTGCAATTCTAACAGGGCCTGTAAAAGAAATGTTTTCAATATTATATATTGCACATACATATTCCAGAATGCAGTCTGTATTTTATATACCATAAAGTATTCCACTTAAAATGTTACCTATTTTTAAACTCTGCAGTTCTAATAAGGCCTGTAAATGGAATGATTTCAATAGAATTTCAATTCCATAATGCACTCTGAATCATGTGTGCATTTCTTTCGTACATATTTCATCTATGCATGACTCGGCAATTTCTTATCAGACATGTTAGACACATACAGTATTTATATATATTAAAATAAAATTATGAATATATTGAATATACTAGATTACACATTTAAATGTGTGGCTGATAAGTGACAGTTTCGATTGACAACAGTTTGGGGTGGAAATATTCGCATTCTTTATATGATCAAAAAGTTAATTGAAGAATTACGAATGGCGCTTCAAAGGGTTTTTAGAGGGTTTTCAGGTAGTAGAGCGGTAATTGAGCGTGGAAGATCGCAGATAATAAACGCAACTGCGCTTTTGTGCTGCGAAGTACCCCTTCTTACCCCGACCCCCCCCTACAGGGCCAGTATACATTCACCGCCCATGCCCCGCCCAATTCCGACCACGGCAAACTGCTGTTCCGACTGCCTCTTTATTTATACAGCACCAAACTGACAGAACCGAACGTCCGACCGATCTGCCCTTATCTCGCATGTCGCAGCTAATTTGTATTTACACAGAGCGCACTGACTCAAAGCGAGTGAGTGAGCGAATACCCGAAGAGTAGCCAGTGAGTACCCGGTGAGTACGCAGCGAGTAGCCGGCGAAAGCACACACCGGCATAGGGAGTACCTCAGAGCAATTCTATTTAGTTAATTATGTGTCGAACGACATCAGGGGTGGAACAACTTCTGCAAAATTGTAGTGTGTGCAGAGTGTGTTGTGTGTGCAGAGTGTGTAGGGGGAGCGTGATCTGCCGATCTGCGATCCGATCGCGAGCGATCTCATGCCGTGATATGGTGATAAACATGCAAAACTTATTATGTCCGTCGTCATTTACATGGCAAGAGTGAATAGAGCAAGTGCATGTCCAAGTCATAGAGGCAACTGGTTTCAATGCGGGCAGGTTTGACAAGATCACAGCTGAAACTGCAACTGAGTGTTGCATGATAGCCCAATTTCATGGCACCCCAATCTTTACACATTTTTGTATCATTAGAGTTGATAAAATGTTCAAAACTAATAAAACATTGACAAAAAAGGGATAAGAAGGTAAAGGTTAATACTATACTTGATTGAACAGGAATATATATTCTGTATGGGGTATGCTACGTCTCTTTGAACCTCTAACATATATTTGCATATGCTTAGTATACCCTTTTTTGACCATATTCAATAATCGGTGGGTATATTTATCTGCCAATTTCTAATCGGGAATTCCATTTTCTATATTATATTTTCTTTTCTTTCTTTCTTTGTATTCTATTTATATTTTCTTTCCAAGAAAATATTCTTAATTTATTGTACAAGTTTTTATAATTTAATATGCAATATTTTATTAAAGACAACTTGAAAAGTACTGGATGAATAAGAAAGAAACATACAAGTTTTGCATTTCGATTACTTCTCTATATAACTCAATCGAATAAGGTAAATTTCATTCATTTGCATCAGGCAATAAATCATCAGCAACAATTATAGTTGGTATAATTTAAGGCATATCTAATAAAGGTTTAATTTGATGCAACGTGTTTTGGAGTATATTGATGCTAACTTTTTGTAGGGTATTTCGTAGACCGAAACCTTTTTTACGCACTTATTGGAGGCAAACTTGTCGGGAATGTCCGACAAATTGCGCCATCAAATGGCGCCCTAAGGCAATGCCCGCCCCGGGTGAAGGTAGCCAAAGATTGTGCCTTCATTTGGGCGTGCCTTATCTAAATGTATCTCTGGAGAGAACATGCACTTTCCCGATGCTTTTGGGAATACTTTATGCTATTCCCTTGTCCAAAAAAACCTTATGCGGAACTTGCATTTCTCTTGTATGCAAATATGAATTTTGGGCTCAAGAATACCCCCTTCTCTTACTTCTTCAGATGCCATTGTTCGCCAAGATGATAACTATTAGCACGAGACAATTGTGGGGGGAGGGGAGTGTAACGCCCAGCGCCAGGTGTGAAGGAGGAATGCAAGAGGGCAGCAGAGCGGAAAGGGGCAAACAGGGGGAAAGGGTTAGCTGAAGCTTAACTTGAGATTGACTTACCCGAGAGAGGATCACAGCGAGCGGCTTGTTGCACTTTCAGATGAGGCGCGCTTCTCTTGCGTAACCAGAGAGAAAGAGAAAGAGGGAGACGGAGAGTGAGAAAGCGACGGTGAGTGCGGGAGAGAGTGAGTGAGTGGCGCACAAAGAGTTGAAGTTGCGTGCCGAGAGAGTGACGCGTCGCTCTCTGTGAACGTGCGAATGCAAAACGTGCCACAAATGTAGAGGGAGTATAGACATATGTACATAAGTCTGTGCCCACACACACACACAGAGATACACACACATATACAGACAGTCACACGCACATGCGAATATATCTTGACCACTAGAACTTCCGACGAATCGGCTTCATTTTCGAATCCGACTTGACTGAGATTTGGAAGACTTCCTGGTTCTTTCGAAGCGAATCTCTCGGCACATACGCATACTAAGAGTTGGAGATCAGGGGGGAGGCACGTCTGTGTGTCTGGTTGCTATCACATAACTATCACGAGTATCTCTAAATCACATAATAAGATACGTGGACGATAACGAGTGCGAATGCGAATGCGGCACGCTGCGTGCGATGCGAGCGTTAAGGACGATCGTTGCAAGCAAACTGGTCTCGCTCTCGGTCTGCTCTGTCTGCTGTCGGGTCGTGCCGATGCCGATGCCGATGCCGCTGGGGACCTGCTGCTGCTGCCGTCAAAGCTCTGCCCAGAAGAAGAAGAAGAGGAAGAGGAAGAGATAGCGCAATTCACGACCGGCTGTGCACATGTGCTCTCTCTCTTTTTCTCTCTCTCCATCCCACTCATCTGGCCTCTGTCTTCGCTTTTGCAGTATTTGCACTTGGCTGCACTGCAAAAATCATGCTCTGGTCGACTGGCAAGTGCGCTGTAAGTGAGGGGGAGAGATGAAGACTTGAGAAGAGACTTTGAGAAGCCATTAAATTTAAATTTAAAATTAAATAGTTAAGCAGTCCAAAACTAGTTAAATAAATAGCAAAAAGAAACAATAATAATAAAATACATAAGTTAGGTTTTCTACAAACAATATTTTGTAAATATTAGAATTGGTGAAACAGCAATTCCTCCGTTAGAGAACTTTGAAAATTATTAAAATTTAATTGAATTATTAATAATATTGAACAATTATTTATTTTTGTTTTAAAACTGAACAAAGAGCTTCCGACTTAACTTAATATTTAAATTAAATTAAAATGTGCATAAAAGTACACTTTAAAATAGATTATTAACATTCATTTTTAAAAATATTTTTATATAATTATTTTCATATATTATTAACACAAATGAATTATAATTTGTATTAACAAAATATAAAAATATTTCTAAGTAAACTTGAGATCAAGAAGTCACTGGCAAAACATTTCTGCTAGATGATAAGCTGCAATGCGAAGTCTAGCGGAATCTTTCACCTCGAGTTAGCTAAAAATACTCATATCATACAAATAAGTCTTTAGCTATTTTTATTAAATATAAAACAATATATATTTTCAGTATTTTTAAAATTTAATTTAATTTAAGTGAAGATTAAGTTCTGCTTGCTGTTAAACCAAAGTGCTCTCTTACTGCAAGTGTAGCGCAAAGAGATGAAAATAGAGCGCGAGAGATCTGAGTAGAGAGAGCAAACCTGCGAGAGCGAGCATTGCACTAAGACATTGCCGTAGACTTCGCTCTCTTGCCGGCAGTCTGAGTGGCGTCTCTCTCACTCTCTCTCGGGCTGTCTTGGCGACGCGCTCTCTCCCGTTGCTCTCTTTCTTGACTCGCGTAGGGCACTTAAGTGGAGCAACTTTGTTGCCGTACATTGACGTCTGCATATTTGATCAGAGCGAAACCTCGCTCTCCCCACGAACTTACGAACGTTCGTCTGCTCATTCTGCTCTCCCTCTCTCATTCTTTTTCTCTCTCTGCAGTTGCAGACTTTGGCTTCGGTTGTGATCAGTCGGTCGGCTGCCTGGGGCGCGATGCTGCCTCTAAATGTTGCCTGTCGCTGCTGTCGTTGCTGTTGCGAAATGTCCTCACTAATCACATTTTAAGAGCTTCCGTTCCGTTCGTGCATCTCTCGTGCGCTCTTTCGGCGACATCAGCAAGGCTCGCAGCCGCGCTCTACCCTCTAATTTCAATAATCGAAAATATATATAAACATTATTGTACCCCTAATGGGCGCAAATAAGGCGCGTTGATGGCCCTTTAAGGTACTTGCCGATGCCCAGATATGATGCTGTTGCCAGGGTAGCACCTTAAATAAAAATGCAATAAAATTCATAAGTATTACGTTGCCAAAGTAAACCGGTCCCGAGGCAGCCTCCTTCGCTCTGCCCGCTGAGTCCCTGTGCGATCTCTGCAGCAGATCCCTTCAGCCGCACTCGATTATTGATTAAGCAAACCTTGAGAAAATTAAAAAATAAATTACAATTGCTCAAGAAAGAGTTGAGACAACATCAATTGCTCGAGTTAATAAATTGAGCACATTAAACAGAAATTATAAAATAATTCAAAATTGCATTTAAACATGAAGGGAGGCCGGAACAGCGGGAAAGAAGAGTTGGCATAGCAACTAGTATATTGTAAAGTGACCATATATAATATACTATGATACAATTAAAAGCAGCTTAAGATAGAACTTTCCGATAACTACTACACTGTCTATATATAACTTACCTCGATAACCTTATCTAATCTTAACCGATTTCCAATTGCAATGTACGAGTATTTCGCAATTCCTTCATTAAGTTCGTAAATTTGGGGCAGTTCGCGCTGTTGCTACCTTCAAGGAATTTCGAATTTGGGCTACATTAATCAATTAGAGCCGAGAGCGCTGCACGACCACGTCGAGAGGGTACTGACTGGAACAAGAAGCATCTTACGGATGCGTTTGCAAAACCCGTTTCCAGTTTGTGCACACACTTTAGAACTGTCGGAAGATGCTGTCGAGGGGGGGGAGGGGGAAATATTTACTTATGACTTGCTGTGAGAATTCTCACTTTCTCTCGCTTGGACTAGTGCCCTCTTGCTCTCTCTCTCATTTCCCCTGCCCACACATTGCTAGACATGGGTTTTATTTTTATCGTATTCGCCGCAAAACGCAAACGGTGGCAATTGCACACAATAATACAAATTGACGTTTAGCCGTCGACGTTGTCACTTCAATCCCCAGTGGAACCTAGACGACGATGCTCAAGCGAACTCATCGAGCTCACCGAACGAGTGCCGAACGCCGCCAACCAAAGTAATTTGAGTTACCAACCGCAGATGCTGACGCCGATGCCGACTGAGAAGAAGACGACGGCAACGAAGACAGTGTCGGCGTTGCGTCGCTGTCGGCATTGACGTAGACGTTGACCCGAAGAATGTTTGTCATTTGCATTGTTGTACTCACTACCATTTGAATAACTTGGGATAGCCCCATTTAGTAAGTAAGCCAGAAACTAACGAACTATTTATGCGCTAGGAATAACTTCAATACTAAATACATCATCGAGCACTTTTCTTATGGAATATGTATATTTGAGTTACTAAAAAAGTTACTTGTTCTTTTACCAATCATGTAGAATTAGAAGAAATTTGAAATACGTTAGTTTTAGACGCGTATGCCAAACAAAACACTAATATCTCTAATATGTAGGTAAGTGAATGAATAAATTCATAAACAAAGCACGAAAGTTACAGTTGAGCAAAACGAATTGTTCAACATATAATATAAGTTCTGTGTTACGCCTGTTTTGTATTGCATACTTTCTGGGAGGGCCTTGAAAATCACTACATGTTTAGAATTTCTTAAATAACTTCGATCTTTTCTATCCAATCGCAACCAAATTTTCAGAAATCGTTTGGCTGTTTATTTGAATTATAGGGGGCAGGAGAGGGCGTGGCCAAAATCTAAAACAAACTTGATCTGCGTGTAATTATAGCATATATTGACACCAAATTTGATACGAATTGAAATACAAATGGACAGACAAATAGAAGGACAGATGGGCATAGCTATGTCGACTCGGCTGTTGTTGCTGATTCAAAATATATATAGTTTGTGGGGTAAGCCACGCTTCCTTCGAATCATGAAATATAATGCTGTATATGTAATAAAAAAAATAGCAAAAATAATAAGATTTATGAAAATGATAAGAATGGTTTACTATAAAAAATATTTGGGAATTTATGTATAAAGAAAAACTGGCAGTAAATCCGTTCATATTTACATATGGAATAAACGAGTATATAATTGTTTATATATTCATTTATAATATTGTATACATATGTTAAACGTTAGATACGACTGCTTTAATTTTTTTTTCCTCCCACGGAGTAGTTATAGTTCGAATTCGAATTCACACTGCTTGAGTAGTTCGAACAGCTTAATCGATTGATCGTAGGGGATCTACGAGGCTGGCGAAACAGCTTGGCGTCCTTTTGGAACTCAAAGAGGAACTTGCTGCATGCTGCGCAGTGTAATTGCTCGACAATGAATGATTTATTTAAATTTCTCTTGATAACATCTAATTAATCGCTGGCCGCAGAATATTCGCATTAATTTTTTTACACTTGGTTTTTCGAGTGAGTTTTTTGCTCACATTCCAAGCGGAAGCGGTGATTTCTTTTCCCCTCCCACTCTCGATTTTCCCCTCGATATCTTTGCCCCCTTCCTCTCTCTTTGCCTCTTTGGCTGAGTTACAGGCAGTTATTTACGATCATTTGCACATAATGGCTGCCAGATCGGCCCAGAGAGCCTAATAACATAGCGAATGCGTATCGAGCGAGAAATAATATTCTTTGTTTTTTTATTATTTCTTAATTTTTCTTATGTTTTTTGACATCTTTGTCGAGTGATCTGCCAAATATTTATCGCGCCTTTTTTCGGATCGTTTTTTTTGCATTTCGAAATTAAGCTTAATGACAAATTGAGTGCCAGAAAACATGCACCCGGGGCATGAGCCAAGCCGAGCAGTTAAGTAATTTAAAACACACGATCCAGAGAATAAAAAAAAACTAACACGCACAGACACACACTCTCACACACACACACAAGCAGGTCCATGCCAAGAAAATCTGCATATAAAAAGCTACAAAGGACAAAACCTTTAAGCAAGGGAAGCCAAAGCAAGCCAAGAGGGCGAGAAGCAAGAGAGAGGAGGGGCGCAGCAACAATATGATTAGGAAGGGAGCAGCAGGAAGGGAGCAAGCGGCTGAGGAACAGGAACAGGTTGCCCTGCTTGGGCCGAGACAAGGATGATATTAGGGCAGCTATGGTTCGGTGGTGCAGCGGCTTGTGCGGATAATTTGCGCTTGCATGCAAATTGAAAAAGAGTTGAGGCAGGAGAAGGGGAAAGGGGAAAGCGAAAAAGGATGAACTGACACTGTCCATGTAGAAGGGAAGCTGTCGATGCCGACTGGAATGGGCTGATTGAGCGCCAGGTCGATGCATTTTAAAACAAATTGGCACAGTTTGTGCGCTGTCGCAGTCGTAATTGTTGTTGCTGTTGCTGCAGTTGTTGCTGCTGTTGTTGGTGTTGCTGTTGTTGCTATTATGGCTTGTCACTCAATTAGATGCAACTCATTTAGCTCGTCGCGTTTGCTCGTCATTTGTGCGCACAAAATGTTAATCAAAGCCTGATGGCTTTTTTAGGCCAACTAATCAGCAACCCCTCTCTCTCTCATTCTCTCTATCTCTTTCTTCCTCTCTCTCTCTGTCTCTCCCCCTCTCAACAGACAAGGGGGCTGCTGCCTGGTTGGGGGTGTCGATTGCTCTATCGGAAATGGCCAACAGTCGCTCCAATTAATATGCAAAATTTATGCATGGGAAAGTTCAAAACAAACAACGGCAACAACAACAAAAAGAACAACAACAACGACGACAATAAAAACAACAAAAGCTGCAAAAAAAATCAAATATGAACGCGATAAAAAATCAATACAAATTAGCCACGTTGTTTCGTTGCTGTTGTGGTTGTTGTTGCTGCTGCACTTTTTGTGTTGCTGTTGCTATTTTTTGTGTATTGTTGCTCGTTTTGTATGATGTTGCTGATGTTCTCTTGCTGTTGCTGTCGTGTTGCTTTTGCTGTTGCGGTTGCTGCTCTGGTGTTGACTAGTCGACAGCTTATTTGGATTATACATTTTCGGCACATCCTTTGGCCTTGTGTCTTGCTTTATCTTTGTTTGCTTAACCCTACAATGCTCTTTGCTAATTTGAAATCTCTTTTCTAGATCAAAATAATAATAATAAAAAACAGTTGAAAAATAAGTCTTAAGCACTTTGCCATCTCACTTCCAGTTAAATGAGACGAAAAAAATGAAGTCAATTATTGCTCATATATTATAAAAGCTTTAGTTTATTTTTTGTATTTTTTTATAATTATCATCGAATATTGCCCATCCTTAAAGAGTTTTGTTTAAATATCTATCTGAGTTTTTCTAAAACTGTGCATAACATTATCAAATGCTTACTCTACCTATCTTTCCTGTTCTCCCTCTTTTCTCTCTTTACCCCACTCATTCTCTTCCTCTTCATATTCTTCTCTTTTTTATCTATAATCTGAAGATCTACAAAATGTTTATACCCTTCTCAAAGCACCTACAATTGCAGGGTAAACAAACACGCGTTTCTTGTGCAACTCCCATCGGCCACGCCCTAATCGCCTTGACCAAAGCGATCACTTTTGCAGCACCCACACTCGACTTCTAACTGGAAATTCCAGACTTCTTTGGCCAGTGCGATTTATTAAGGCAACTGCCTTCTATTTCTATAAATAAGTGCGGACTGTGCAGTCTGCAGGCCTGGGGGCGTATCCTCTCGTTAGGTAGAACAGGCCGGCAAACTGACAGAATATGCAAATGATATGTGAAGGATCAGTTCGCTTTATATGTGCAGTACAACTACATAAACCAAACTACATCATATGCACCTATATACAACTCCAGGTCAATTCAAGTTCCCCTCAAGCAAGGGATTCCCTTTGAAATTGCAACGAATATTTGTTTACACGCAGTCATTAAAGGGTTAAAGGATGTACAGTGGGTACGAGTGGACAACTCTGTATGGGTGTGCGTGTGTGCGTTGTGGCGGGCCACAGTCGCCGCATGTTGCACGTTGCAATTAAATTAGTGCGACTTGCCTGGTTGGAGGCCGACGGCGTCTGCGTTTGATGACTTGCTGATGGAAAAGTTGTTGCGACAGCAGCAGCAGCAAGTGCAAGTGACACGTGGGTAACTGTATCTGTATCTTACAGATACTTCCGCAGATACAAATACTCGGCGGACTGACCGAAAGTTTTGAAAGTGATGATGACAATGCTGCTGCTCCTGATAATGATGATGATGACCTGCGCAACAATAGTTTGCATCTTGCAGATACAAATGTGGAAGTTGTTGCTGTAGCTGTTGTTGTTGCTGTTGTTGTTGCAAACGTGGCTTGGCTGCTCTTGCCGCAATCAACTGCACTTCATGTTGCGGTTGCCTCTAACAACTTTCGCAGCGCAAGCATGTGTGAGAGTGCGTGCGTGTGTGTGTGTTTGTGGGTGTGTATCTAATCACATTAGCACGTGCGCACATCCTCTCTGGCCCTGTGTCCGCATCTTTCTTGGCCCGCTCTGTCTGTCTGCTCCCCAGGCTGCCATTGTCGACTCGACGGACAAAACTAAAAACATTTTGGCCGCTTTGTTTTTGCCTCATTTCGTTTTGTCGATTTTGATTATTTGTCTGTGGTTGCGCTCCTTTTGTTTGCCGCTTGCCAACTGCTCTGCCAACTATTTGGATCTGAAAGTTCGTAGTTCCCCCTCCCCCTCCCCCATGTCTTGTGCCACACCTCTAATCGTGTTCGTGCCACATGCGTTTGCTCATTGCAATTTCTTTCGTGTGGTTCAAAGTTTTCCACAAAGGAAACAAGTGAAATATCGAAGGGGAAACCAATTGGGAGGCAACAAATTGGCGCGCAATGCAAGATGCGCTTTGGGTTTGTGTCTTGGCTAGTGGATGGTATGTGACATCGCTAACGATGAACTCATGGAGACCTCAAACTGTGGTTAAGGTTGGAGTCTCAGATTTTTCAATCCAGTCGCCCCAGATGCCGAAACATCGATGTTTGCTAGAAAAAACATCGAATTATCGATATACTTAGGGTTTTCAGAGCGCAAGCTTTTAATTCATATATTAAATTAGAAAAACAAAGGCGGAGATTGCAGTTTCCGAAAAAAAACTTTTTCTTTGCTTCAACGTATGAAAATTGAATCCATACAACAAATGTTCAACGCAAAAGAAGACACGAAGGGGCTGAACCGATGACGAAAGGAGGATTGCATCCGATGGAGGTACTGCTGTCAATTTGATGGAATATCCGAGATGTGATCTATTTTGAGATCTTTCCAGCTGGGGAAACCATGCCGCATCTCCCATATTCCCTATGAGTGAAATTTATCACAACATATGTACATATACCCTATTAATGAAAACAACATATTTGGAATGCAATTGGGGATTATATATTGTTTATAAATTTAAACCAAAACAATTTGGTAACGAGTATTTCCACGAAATATATATAGTTGAACAATTTTACGTTAATTTGTTGCGTTATTGTCAGCAAGCGTTGTTGTTGTATAGCATTTTCAAAGCAATTTAATACGTTTATATAGTTTTCACTTAGTTATGTGAATATTTTTTGTGCGCTCTATGGCGAAACTCCTTCGGGACTCTCTTAGCCGCTCTGTACCGGCACGTAGGTGAAGATTACTGTCGAGTGCGGTGCAATCTTTAGATCTTCAGCCTTGGTGACCTTACTGGACTTGGCAAGGCTGGTGGCATTGGCGCTGTTGCTTTGGTAGTGCTCACTGAGGTACGAGACAGTCATCTTATCCGGCAGATGGGCCTGAACGGTGAAGTTGCTCCTCTGTGGAAGCTCGGTGGGATTGTAGATCACAAAGTAGCCAGGGCTGCCAGACTTGAGCCTGTAAGTGTGCAGAGAAAGATGAGTTAGATATAATCAATATAAATGGGCGAATAATAGGGATTTCATTTAGAGAAAGTTAGATAAACTGTTCGAATACCTTTGCCTTTAAGGGTTAGCAGTGAAAGTAAGCAATACATCGATTAGTTATTATATTAGTTATAGAATATGTTTAGATTAGTTACCTGCTGTAAGCGAT
The DNA here is from genome assembly GCA_018151435.1 of Zaprionus africanus. Classification (NCBI taxonomy): domain Eukaryota; kingdom Metazoa; phylum Arthropoda; class Insecta; order Diptera; family Drosophilidae; genus Zaprionus; species Zaprionus africanus. The sequence continues at coordinate 3,471,270 of JAECXB010002309.1, read as the reverse complement.
AAGATGATTGATCTCGTAAACGTTCACAGTGCCGTGCATAAAGGAAGGCGAGCGGCGCATTAGTTCGATCTCCGCGTAGGTTTCCTTGTCGACCTTCTTGTACTCGACAGAGTCCACTGGCACAACGGGTACACCCGGTAGGAGGGACACGAAGAGTGCCAGGGCTGAGGGATCGGCAGGAGTGTCGTGGTAGACATCGGCCAGGTTCCACTGCAACCAGTTGTGATTGAAAGTCTCTGCGAAAGTCTGCTCCAACTCCTGCTTGAGACTCTTGCTTGTTTTGGTGGCGCTGAGTGTCTTGAGGAAGTCACCATACAAGGGTATCTCGACGCCAAGCGATTCAGTCGAGTTGCTTAGTTTATACTTTTCGGGACGGACTGTGTCCTCGGCCACCGAGAGGAAGGCGTCAGCCGAGACGTTCTTCACAATGCCCAAGTAGTCATAGAGTACATCGCCGAGTCCTTCTTGGAAAGTGGAGTGCGTGTGGGTGTAGAATCCGTAATCCACCATGTTGTAGTCTTTGGGTGTTTGCGAGATTTCTTCATCCTCCAAATCATCATTGATCAAGAAGAACTTGGTGTTCTTTAGTCGGAATCCACTGACACCAAGGCCCAAAAGATGCTTTAGCACTGCACCAAACTCTTGTCGCACCAAAGTCGAGTTCATTCTCAAATCATAAGTGCCTTGCTGGAACTGTGAGAGCACATAGCTGCTGTCCACCTTCTCCCAGGCGCTCGAGTTTCCGCCCACCTTCTTCCAATTGTTGGGTAGGTCGGCACCTGTGTTCTTCCATACGAAAGCCGTTCGTTTCTCCTCATTGGTCAATGCTTCCTGCACAAGCTTCGATTCCTTGCTCACGAAATTGGGAGTCAGATCGAGTATGATATTGATCTTGCTTTCCTTGTACAGGTCCACACATTGTTTGATCTGTGCCTCCACATCGGGCTTTGTCACTTCGTAGGTGCTCAGTGCTGCCAGTTCGTAAATGGCACCAGAGCCTGAAAGTTGCTTGGCCGACAGAACGTCTTCTGCTTTGCACTTATCCACACTGGCAAACTTGGCATGAGGTCCACGTTTCCACCAGGACAACGGTTGGGGAGCAGCACACTTGGGTGCACCGACAATGATGAGAATGGCGCCCACCAACATGCCAACCCAAATGGCCCAGAAGCCAACGAAGCAGATCCAGCGCAATCGCACCCAGAACGGATCATTGGCATATTTCATCAGCTCCTCCTTGCTCATTCCGGTGAAGGCCTGTGGAGTATGTTATTGCGTTAGGAGGGGGTAATTCTGAGTACTCGTATACCCTGGAAACATGATCACCCTGCCAACTGATCATGTTTCCTTAGGTTTAATTTTCAAAACTTACCGGTTTCTCACTGCTAAGGTTTCTTATATCAATCTTGGCCTCGCCGTTCTGGTGATCGCCCTTGATGAATTTGACCTCATCGCGGCGCTCGGCCAGCTTGTCTTCGGCTCCTCCAGTTCCGAGCATCTCCTCATCGGCTCCATCAGGCAAAACTTGCTCTTCCTTCACCATTTCAACTGATGCGGCTAAAGATTAAATTAAATAGTTAAATTGTATTTAATCAGCATCAATTAAGCTCAATGTGGATTGTATTAGCGCGTGTGTGGATTGCAGTTCGGTGTGGATTCTCATGTGATTTTCTGCTTGTGCCTTTCTCTCGTGTGATGCTGAGTGCATTCGAGGTTAGGTTGAGCTGCCACTTGTTAAGATTATTTAGATTTTACATGCTTCTCTATAAATAGAGATTAATCTCATGTAAAATAGATTTCTATAAATATTTTCAGTACATTTCGGATTCCGTCAATTTTTCACTATCTACATATTTTCGAATTGCTGACGTCATAGAAGCCACGCTTGCGTCTCGTTGCTTTGTGGTTTTCTCAACGGTTATCATGTTCGCGGAAAATCAATATGCATAGGCCACACATTTTCTTTATCTGAGTACATTCCTGATAAAAAGACACGCCTAATATGCCCCACCCACCCATTCAACCCACACACATCTAAATTGTATTGTGGTCCCATGGAATTTGTTACATCAGACAATTTATGCATGCTAGCTAGCGTATAATTCAATTTATTTATGTATACATACCTTCTGTATTAGTTTCCCTATTCGCTAGGAGTTTATCTTCTACTATAACCTTGTAAATTTCCGGAGGTTCCGATTCCTTTTCACTCGGCTGAACTGCTGCAGTCAAAGATTTTATTAATAATGCTCAAAGAAGAAAAAGAACTGAGGGCTCTCGATGCTAAAATGTTATTTAACATTAACTCAGCAGAAATATCGCATGTCTGTGACGCGATACTAATTCACTCGTGACTTGTCACTTGACTTACCCGGAACTGTGACAGGCAGCGTGACCGAGTTCTGTAAAAATATTCATGAATTATCATTGTGAACTGTTGACGAAGGGCTCTCTGTTAGCAAGAGGAGTCTAATGTTATGTGAGGAGTAAATGTATTTAGCATACGTCAGTCTGGCAACGCCAAAGACGGCGCTAAATTAAAAATTCAAAACTGGATCAGATTTAATGAAGTGCGGGGAACATTATAATTTGGGGAGTGCAACAACCTATTTAGCATTCTGACCCACCTTGTTAGCGGCGCTAATGCGTTTCAATTGCGAGAACAGCTTCATCGCGACGCCTTTTTGCGCGTTTTTAAATTAATCAACAACTGAAACAAAATAGCAATTAAAACTTGTAAGCAATGTAGCTCAAAGATGATGAAAGATCAAGTTTAAAGTCAAAAAGTTGTTTAGTTTGCAATTTAATATTTCACTTTTTCCAGTTTGAATTGCGAGTTTCACTTAATTTTCTATTGGGCACTGGTTAACACGTTTCTTTCTCTCCCGTTGGCGACTGTCCGAATGCGAAGCTCGAGCAGCACTGAAGCTGCTGCGATTGCAATGCAGCTAAGATCGCGACTTCAATCACCTGTTTCCCCTCTTATTGTTGCTGCTGCCGTTGCTGCTGCAGCCGCATTTGATTTAATAATAATATATGCCCACATCCAGTGGACGAGGCGAACGCACGGGCCGCGTTTAAATTACAATTTATGTGCCTGCGGCGGCTGGCGGGTCCAAACTACCTGGTCCGCATCTTACCTGAGTGTGTGCGAAGTTGTTGGCCGGCTATGGGTCTGGTCGGGTCTCTGGGCTGGGCGCAAAAACTGCAGTCGTTGGCGAATTCCATGACCAAAAAAGAAGAAGCAACAAAGAGCGCGACTAGTCTGACAGCGTTTTCAAGTTCGAGTGCGAGTTCTTCTTGTCGACCTTTTTGACATGGCCAGAACGAGCAGTTAACGTGATGCCAACTACTGTTAGGCGGGTGCAAATCGCAAGTCGCAAGTCGCGTTTTAATTCGGAATTAAGCCACGCAAATTGATCAATTTGGAGACATGCAAAGCCATTTTAGATTGAGGCCCATTAAAACAATGCCCCACCTAGGTAGTATAAATGCGACGTTTCTAAGGGATTGCCCCGGATTGAAAGCACAATGGCATTCCGAGTGGGTCGTCAGCTGCTCCTGCTGAGTCTGGGCTTGATTCTGCTCCTGCATTTAACGGAGGCCAGGCCGAAGGTAATTAATCCCTATTCCTAGTCAGACCGAGTTCGATCACCCTTAACTCTTACTTGATGCAGGGCGACAACAACGGAGACGGGGATGGCGACGACGACGATGACTCTTCTTCGGAGGAGACTGTTGAGGACTCGGCGGAAGGAAGACGACGCAAGCGCGATGTTTCCGGCAACTCGATAGGCACGGGGCGTGCCGGCATTCCCGGGCTACCCGATCCGGCGACGATCATTAAGATTGCCCAACTCTTTCAGTCGGTGGGCGAGCAGATAGTGCCCATTCTGCTGGAGGCTGTGCTGCCCGGCGCAGGAGAGGCGACTGGCGATCGCATTGCCCGCAAACGAAGTCTGGAGAGCGCCTCGCTTGAGTTGAGCAAGCTATTCAATTAGAATCTTCTTCTTTTCATCACTTCGGAGGTGCATTAAAGAAAACAGCTCTTAAAGAGAGTCTGCATAAGCTGTGTTTATATTTATTTCTGGAAGAATCTTCGCACTTTTTAAAGAAGCAGATATCGACTCATATAGCCTTCAATCTTCCTGCAATCGCGATCGGCCTTGTCATTCACGTAGGTGAGCAGCATATCGACTGTGTGCGGCAGATTGAGATCGCAGTAGAGACCTCCGCCGATGATCTTGGGCACCTTGTCGATGTACTCGTCCACAACGCACGCCTTCTGCAGGCGCTCCATCACCTTGTCCAAGATATTCTTGATGACAATCGCCACCATGCCTTCTTGCCGAAAGATGTCAGAGCAATGTTTGAAAAACGGAGCTGAGGTGAATGTTTGTGGCCGACTTTGCTCGCATTGGAGCAGCAAAAGCAGACTCAGTCCAATCAGTTTTGGCACTAGCTGGCAGTGAGGGAAGAGTTTATATAATTAATAATTACAGTAGAATAAGCACCACATCTTACCATTATTATTGAGTTTCGAATACTTTTTAAACTGTTTTTAATTTATGAAGTCTTCCATACTCGGATATGGTACAATATTTATTCAGCTTAATGTCATTTTCTGGATGTTAGCTGCGCCTCAGTAAATGGTGGATAGGAGAACTGTTTTAATGCATATCAGATTTGCTATATTAAAGAAGATAAAGTTGTTTTTTTTAGCCGTAAATAAGCCAGATTTAACATAAAACTTTAGCGAGTTCCACAGTTCTCTGTGGACGAATTGAACAAATTTCCAAAGCACTTTTCTTTGAACGTACCCCAGTGCCTAGAAAGTATGCATTCCACACTGGAGGTATGTTGCACATCAAAATATAAATTTTGGAAACATATTCTTAAAAAAACATTTAAAACATTCAAAACGACATGTTCTCTGAAATTTAAACGATCTGGTCAGCCGTTCTTGTTGTTGTAAGCAGTGTTACATGCACGTGTCACGGCTTTGAACTTCACTGCAAGCAGTTTAAGCGGTGCACTGCTTACTTAACAGAGCTCTGTTAGTGATAAAACAAGCAGTAATTCATTTGGAATAATGGCAGTTTTTTTGAATTTTTAGTTCAAAATTGCGGCTAATGAGACAGACATAAAGTTTTTTTCAATTTGTGCTGCTTTTCTTCGTTTAATGGTGCAAGTTCGTAGTGTGCACAGCTCGTCCTGGAATCGGATTTAAAGATTGGAGCAGGTATTTCGAATCCTCTTTTTTTCAAGAAAAAACCATCTCAAAAACGCCCCTCTTTAGGGCGCCAGGGGGGTGTGGGGCGGCTAAAATAGCGTTTTAACAGCGCGCTGCCAGAGTTTTACAAGTGCGCGCGAAAGTATGCACTTATTTTTAAGCGTATTCCAGCGAATGTTCACAGCGCCTAAAAAATGCAGTATATTTATTACTAAATTGCTTGTACACGGCAAAAAATGAATCATTAATGAAAAAAAGCTTGAAAATAGTAAATATTAACAGATGAGCAGGGACAAAGTAAGTTTTTTTGATTTAATTAAAATATCATCTGTCGGTTTTCTTCGATGCAAATTCTGAAAATACATACTGACATTTATCACAATTCTTTTACCTGCTGCTTTTTGCTTTCCAGCTATAAAAAAGCGATATTCAATGGGATAACACTTTACGATATGCTTCATTCTTTGGGTTAATGGGAACTCAAAATCATTGGATAGTGCTGATACTCTGCACTCACTGCATCCATTGTAAGTCAGGATCTAATGCCCAGGATACCTGGGGTAGCTAAGAGAAGGAGCTTTATACTGCCAGTGAGATAACCTTCTCTGCAGTCAACCTTGATTGCATCTGCACCGATTACGACATGACTCCTGAAAAGCCTGGCGCCTGCTGCGTGGGATGACGATGACGCTGACGACATGTTCTGGTGCCGCTGCAGCAGCAGCATCGCAGCCAACTGGCGGCAAACTGTCAACCGGCAACTGGCAAGCGGCAACTGTCGACTGTCGACTACACTGTGTCTAAGTGAATTGTTGTGTTGACAAAGCAGAGTGAGTGGGGCAAAGGAAAAAGGCAAAAGTTAATATGCTCGGCTGCTTGGGCCGAGCACTCAAGTATTTAAACATTTGCCCGCTTGTAATTTGAGCTGCATGCTCGAGCATAACGAGTATCTATCCATTTTGACATGCTCACATGTCTCTCTGCCTCTCTGTGTGTGTGTGTGTCTTGGGAGCATTCACATCCTGCCCAGCTCTGTTTCCAGTCCAGGCGAGCCAAGTCCAAGTGCAAGGCACAGCCACGGGCCCAGGCCGAAGTCTGTGCGGCATGTTCGGCATGCGTGCACCATGCTGAAATCTTGTTTGTATCTTTAAGATACTTTTGCTGTTCGGTGAGCGCAGCGCGCAGTGCAGACGGCTCTTTATTTATTGTATAAACAATTTCGTGACTTTGTTGTTTATTTTCTTTCTTTCACATTTTGTTTGGCTCGTCGTTCGACATACATAATGGATGGGTTACCCTGCCCAGACACAGGCCCAATCGACTGGCTGCACTCGCTATCTCTATCTCTCGCTCTCTCCTCTCTCTCTCTGTCTCTGTCTCTCCTCACCCTTTTTTGGGAACTAACTTGTGAATGCAGTTTTTGAGTTTTGGTCAAAATGGCTAAGCAAATATGCAAGAGACTTCAGTTTACGTGTTCAGTTCACTTCCCTACTAATTTGTGCCTGCATCGCCTTCTGGAGAGGCCCCCCCAGTTCCCTCCTCCCTCATCCCGTTCCCAAAGCTCTCTTGTGTCGTGTCGTGTCTTGCATCGAACCAGCCTAAAATAACACAGCTCGCATCATCGGTTTCTGTAAATACAAAGAAATAAGCTGAACAAGTGAACATGAAAGGAGAAATAATAAAAAGAGAGAAGACTTCGCACTGATGTTCGAGTGTTTTCTTTATAAACAGAAAACTTAATGATGTTGATTTAGTAGAACAGCCAAGAAGCAACCAACCAGCCAAGCAGGCAGGCAGCCAACTGCTACCACTCTGCCCCAGCCCCTGTCCCTGTCCCTGCCTTCCTCCTGCTTCCTCTTGCCTACCCTTTATGGGCCTCAGACACACATTTTCATAATATGTGTGGCACAATGTGTGTACGTCAGTGCGTGTGTGTGTGTGTTTTTCCCACACCCCGCAGCAGTCTTAGCCCCCATTCCCATCCTTAACCCCATCCCTATCCCGATTCCAACACCAATCCCAGACGTTGCCGCTTTGGATCGTCAGTCAACATGATTTGCAAGTTATACAAATTCATTCAGCAACTACAACTACAAGAACAACAACAACAACAACTACAAGCACAACAATAACTACAACAACAGCTACAACTATAAAAGAGCTAAGGAAAAAGTGCGACCACGACTTGGGCGCAGAGTTCTGGGCCTGCCCTGGCCTGGCCTGGCCCGCATGTCTGCTTCATTAACACGTCTTTAGTGGCTGCGCTGCATTGCCAGTGGCAGCAAACTTGCGACATTCCTTCATAAATTATCACGCCCTTATGTGAATTATAAGAATATTCTTATTTTTGCGCACATACGAAGTTCAAATGAGTTTCAGCTTTGACTTTAGATATTTATCCAAGTATAGACTGACTTTTTTTCCCTTCTTTCACTGTATTCCTTCAGAAGAACATCTCTAAAACTACGCATGTTATTTTTTTCTGAGATTTATTTGCCTATCTCTTTAGAGAGTGCATTCCAAGGTCGTGGTTAGCGCCTCTGCATTTTAGGGTTCCGCCAAGTCTTGTGAATTTCACAGTGCCAAGGTGTAAATTGCTCTCCCGTTTGCCGTGTTTGCAGGCACTGTTTGGGTTTGCCTGTCAAGCAATCGCATCCACAATTAGTTGGGCAGCACTAAAATATGATTAGAGTCATCGTCATCCTCGTTGTCGGGGTTAAGCGAATGCTCTCTGTGCCTGCCTCAGAGTTGGGCACATTCGAAATAAATTGATGGCAGGCATTCGGAATTCCTTTTTCGAAGAGAAATTGCGTTAATTAGATTGCCGACAGTTCCCAAAGATATGCCGTAAAGGCGTTGGCTTTGAAAAATAGATGCAATGCGTGAGATAATGCGGCAGTTCCTTAGGTCGAAGGTGGAAAGCAGCAACTGCCTTGGGCCTTTAAATGCTAAATTTTGCCGATAATGCCAGGAATTGAAGGGATAGCAAGCGAGAAGAGAAAGAGTGGAAAGTGGAGAGAAAGAAGAGCGATAAAGTATTTGTAGCTGACAGGAAGAAAAGGCTGCCAAATAAAGAAGCCCATTGGGAGCGCCCAGAGTAAGTTGCTTAGCAAGTAAGGGTGTCTCGATTGATATAGATATTAGGGTATCCCTTTATTTATATTTTTAAGTTGATGAGCAATGTGATACCATATCATAAACAGAGTTATGACTTATGGAATTGGCAGTTAGTGAATTATTATTATTATGTTTGCGAAGCTACCCCCTTTATGCATTGCATTCTGCACAGGGTATGGAAACTACTTAGGCCAGGCATTGCCTTTGCAATGTCGGTTGCGCCGTCCTTCACTCGCCTAGAAAATAATTTGCGCTTGAATGGAAAACCACAGTCCGTTGCCCATTTCCAAGGCACAGTTGCCTCTCCTTCCGTTGCTCCCTCTTCTGCCCTATTCTGGCCTGGGCTGGCCTGGCAACCCCCAAAGAATTCCGTCGCTTGCAGTTTGCAGTTTAAAAAGCTTTTTGTGCCAGGAAGTTTGCTACCTTTTGTTGCTCGGCTTGCCTGCCTGGCTTGCCCGGACTGCCAAGGAGCCGCCCAGGAAGGCAGCGGCGGCGGAGGCCAGGCAGCCAGGCAGCCAGTGCAACTGACATTAGTCGTGCAATAAGTAGACAGCCCTCAGTGACACATGTTTCCATGTGCCAGCCAAGTTAACCAGGCAGCAGGCAGAAGCCGTGGCCCCTTCTTCTTAGAGCAAAGCCAAGACGGAGACGGGACCAAGCACAGATCCTAGTCCGTGGTGCCTGACTGCATTTCGTTGCTAAAGTTTTTGCTTGCCATGCAAGACACGTTGACAAAAGACGACAACAGCAACAACAACAACAATAGCAACAACAACACAGCATGAACAACAACAACAACGTCGACAACGTTGCCAGCAACGACATAGACGAATTTATGCTAATCAGTTTGGATGCTTGCCCGAACATTTATTATGCGAATACGAACACGAGGGTTGTTTTTGTAATATTTAAAACATGCATATTACATTCCGAGCAGTTCCTGTGAAAATAAAATCCCATTTAAATATGTATTCCATATCACTAACAGCTGCTCTAAAGTTCAAATAGGAAATTTAAATATTTCAAATTAATTTCATCAAAATTAAATAATGAGAAAAACTAAAAATGGAAATTCCTTTTGAAATTCACCAGAAAGTAACTTTAATAATGTTCAAAATAATTGGTTTTTTAATTGGAAACTTTGAAGTGTGCTTCCTATTAATGACAGATTTCAGTAATTATGGTTCCTTCGCTTTATAATCTAATTTCTATGCTTGAGACAAATTTAAAAAAAAAACAAGCAAAAAAGCCACAGTCGAGCTACCCTCGACCATAATGCGTTCTTAAAATAATCGAATGCCTTTTGTGTATTTTTTGTTGCATACTTACCAGACGCTGCTTCAAAATCAATGCATTTCAATTATTTCTTAAATAACTTTTATGTTTTTATGCGATCTCAACCAAATTTTATAAAATCATTTGTGTTTCCCAAAAATTAACAGACTAACATTTAAAATCACGTTTAAAATTTAAAGGAAAGTTATTACTTAAACAACAAACATATTATATTTAATATTAAGCATCCTTAAGACGATAGTCGTATTTACTGGTAATATACCGTTTCAATAACCCAAATATTGAAGATCTGAGCTAAAAGATATTTATGTTGGTTAGACAATATAAATATAAGGTAGTTTTAGATCATAACGAGCGCCCATAATTTGCATCAATTCATTTCATTATATCAGGAGTAAGTTCGCTTATTATTTCCAGTGATTATCTATGCTTATATAATCTCTCATATTACCGTCCTTCCGACTGAGCCTTCCTCGCTGCTGGAGCCACGTTGATTGTTGCAGTCTTCAGCTTAGCGGCAAATTATAATGAGCTCATTGCCAGACGTAGGCCTACTATGTGCCATACGTCTGCCCTGGTAACGGTTCACTGACAATACGCGAGCGTGAGTTTGGTTTGGCGATAGTTGTTGCCTGGCAGCGCGATGAATCCTCATCGTGCGGCACACTTCACGCACCAATTAAATACAATTTTGGGATATGAATTGGGATAGGAATGGAAAGAAGATAAGAGATGGGAGGGGGAGTTTCATCGTATCCTCAGGGATGCTTCAGGCATGGAAATTGACATCATTTGCCGTTAAAGAGCCAAAAATTGCGACGAGGGTTGCACTGACAATTACGTGAACGTGTGTGCGCCGAGTCGAATGCGAATTCGAATTGGATTCAAGATTGCGATTGGGAAAGGGAATGGAAATGGTAATAGGAGCGAGAAATTGATGAAAGGGGAAGGGAGGCATTGAGGCATTGGGATTGAGGATTGGAAATGGAATTGGGCTCAAGAGCCAGCAGGCGGCATTATAAGCACATTAAATTCTAAAGGCGCAGTCGAGGCATGTCTGAAATGTTGAGCAAGTGCTTTTTATGCGATATTTGAAATGTGCGCATGTATTATTATTGAATATCATTACGAGTAAGTGTAGCACCCCGCACGACCCTCCCACCCACACACAGTGTGAACAACAGCTGTCCCTGGCAACGCGAACGTGAGGGCGACCTAAAACAACTAACTGGGGGTCGCTTTATGAACTGCTGCAGTCTTTAAAATACATACACAAACACACAAACACACTCACACACACACTGATACACTGAAACATTCACATAAAGAAAACCAAACCATGAAACTCCAAAGTCAAAGTCATTAAAGAAGTGCAACGTTTCCAAGAACTGAGAGCGTAATACCCTCTCTTTTGAACTGATACCACAACGGAAAGGTTGTAAACGTCTTAAAAATAATTTATAGAGTATTCAAGAGTTATAATAATGCACATAAATATGTAGAATGTTACTTATTCTTTATTTATTATCCTATTAAAAATAATCCAATAGTTCAAATACCATAACTATTCCCCTTTAAAGGTCTTCTATAAGTTTATCTCCCTATGCCAGTAAATTTGAAAGCAAAAAGCCCTTACTCAAGTGAAGTCAAATGTCGTCACCAATTTGGACTGCAATTTATAGTACCCTCTACAAAAAGAGTATAAAAACGCTGAACCGAACTGAACTGGGCACATTATCAGCGCCCCAAAGCCAGCAATTTTGCTGCGTTTAGTGGTTTAATTTTTATGTTGCAATTTTTATGGCATTTCGCCGAGACCGCCGACTCTTGCGACCCCCCTCCCTTCGTTCCGTTCCCCCTGTCTCCCCCTGTATCTATCCCTTGCCATATGATATTTGGGAGGTGCCAGGCTGCCGGTTGGCTCGTTTTTAAGTGCGCCTTGGCACAATGTGGTTTTTTATGGGCTTCTCTCTCGGGCTTCGTTTTATGTTTCATCTTTTGAGTGCCCGTCGTCGTTGTTTGTACGCTTTGAGAGCTGCCTGGCTGTGCTCCCAAGCAGCTTCTCTTTATTATAACATTTTACGTTTACATTTTGCATTCTGCATTTACTTTTTACTTTGTTCAAGCACTCGCGCCTTTTGTCATTCATTCCCAGCATCTCGCTTAATTGCTGCATTTCGTTGCATTTCACTGCTTGGCATTTGCGTTGACTCATTAAAGGGCATGCACAATGCCAAGATTCTTTAGAATAGCTGCAAAGTCGTCTATTTGTGCGCCATATGCCACAGATCTTTATTATTTAGCTGATACAGAGTAGGAAACTACTGAGAGACTTGCAGACAATGGAAAAGGCTTTCAAAATATTGTATAAAGTATAAAGTACTGAATTAGTTTGAGTTAGGGTTATGTTTGGATAATCTGATAGATAGTTTAAAGGCAGAAGTAGTAGAAGTAAAACAATTAATAAGGCTTAAGTATTTGAAAGTATTTGTATGTTCAAGTGTAAGATATATTGTCACAAAGTTTGACAGTCCCATCTCTAACCATGCCTGAGTTCAAAGTAGTCATACCGATAAACAGACAGGGACATGTCTTAATCGAATGTTTACGCTTATCAAGAACATATATACTTTCTGGCATCGAAGATTCCTTCTTCTGCCTGTTAAATACATTTCTATTTAGCACAAAGTTATAACATTAGGCACCTTCATTATTTTATTAATATTAAACAATGCAAAATATATTTCTCAATTGCAAAAATTGGCAGCACACTAATCCTTCTTCTCTTTCAACTGTGCTCTCTTAGACAGCAGGTAAGCATGTATATAAAAGTTTGTGAACATAGAGAACATAACAACAGACATAAAAAGCGATGTATAGATCAGATTCCGGGGAACTGCACAGTTCTCCTGCCTGAGAGTCCACAAACTGTGCACAAAAATGGCAACGAACTGCGCCATTTGCAGAATCGTAATGTACTTCTTCCACCAGATATTTCGCTTCATCTGTGGCCGATCGATGGAGAGGTAGTAGTAGCTATACATAACGATGTGCACAAACAGATTGAGCAGTCCCGTCACTATGGCATGACCTCCGAAACCACAGAAGCGTATTATAAAGTATCCGGAAATAGGCATGAACAAATGGTGGAGCAGATGCAGTGCAGATATTTGCTTATAACTCTTTCTCAGCACTATGAAGACGGTGTCCAGCAAATCGAAATACTTGTTCAGGTAATACAAATAGGACAATCTACGATCCAATACCTTTTTGGGGTGATTCACGGGCATCATCACCAGACAACTCATGTCGTAGGGTTGATCCTGAACTATATAGAAAATTGACTGAAAAGGAATTGAGAGATCGGTTAGGGAAGAAGAGAACACGAAATGAGGCGACCTACCACAACAAGAACCACGCTATTATAGACGATTTGCACGATATTGTACACCTTGAGAACACTCTGCAGATTGTATGGCTCGCGACTGGCCATGAACTGGCGTCCCAGTTTTAGAACAAACAACAAGTATAAAGACACAATGACAACCATAGGCCAGGGACTGCAGCAAAGGAATAGATCAGAGGGATCGGCGTAGGGTCTATCGAATATTTCAAGCATTTCGAAGCCTCTTTGAATTCACTTAGCAATCACTTCATACGTTCCACGAATGTTGAGTTCAGCTCTTCACAATTATATGATGTGGAATACACATACTTTGTCAGAGATTTAGAATTGCTGGCAAAGAGTTAAGACAGATAATTTGGTTATATATAAATTCAGTTGTGTAAAAATGAAAACAAAAAATAAAAATCTGAAAACAGTTCATTTTTGACTTCAAAAGCAAAGTAAACCTCACGGCAAAAAGATTATAAGCAGAAGGAACAACTTGAACTAAGGTCTTTCTCTTTATATGACATTATTATACCCTTTTACCATTGATGAGTTGTTTGCAAATGTATGTAATTGGCAGTAGAAGGCGTGGCAGACCCCACAAAGTATATATTCTTGCTCAGGATCACTAGTCGATTGAGCCATAACTATCTGTCTGTAAGTCTATCTATGTGTCTCTCCGTCTGGATAAACGCGCCGATCTCATTTATATAAAAACTAGAGACACCAAAATTGGGAAAAATGTTTGCTGTTTTCTTATACATATATTAAATAGATATCTTCAGGATTATGGTGTTGAAGCTTATATAGCCTTTATTCATGGTGGCAGTAAAATGTCTATTGTGTTTGAATGTGTTTATGTAAGTGGAGCCGTACCTGTTGGTTTGTCCCATTATAAGGACACTAGCTTCTTAAATGGACAAATTGCGTTAAAAAAAAAATAATCCAAGCCTAAAAAGATTTGATAGCTTTCATCTGTTTCCTCTTTAACTAAACACACCATTAACTTAGTTTAATTTGCAGTTTTACAATGCAAGCCCCTTCTAAATGACCCTTAATTCATCACAACAATTTGGCAGAGTTGCGGGATATTTGATTTATGCACTCTTTCTCTTCTTTGGCAGAACGTAGGCGTGCATGTAAAAATTGCTGAACATCACAAACATCGTGGAGGCCATGACGAACACCAGGTAGATGTTCCAACGCGGTACTGCACAGTCTGGCTGCGCATAGGTCCATGCACTGTAGGCGAAGCAGAGTACAAACTGAGTCAGTTGCACAATGGTGATGTACCGCTTGAACCACAGGCTCTGCTTCATGATCGGTCGCTGGGATGAGAGATAGTAGTAGCCATACATGATGACATGCATGAGGGTGTTCAGGAATATGCACACTATGAAGTGTCCTCCATAGCCGTAGAGACGAATCACAACGTAATTGATCAGCACCATCGCGACATGGTGGATGAGATGCAGCATTGTTATCTGTTTGTAGCTCTTGCGCAGCACAAAGAACACCGTGTCCGTCAGATCCACAATCTTGTTGATATAATAGGCGTACCACACAGCGCGATCCAATGCCTTCATACTATGATCTATGGGCAGAATGGTTACACAACTGAAGTCGTACAGTCTTTCCTTGGTGAGATTCCAAATGAACTTAGGAATTAAATAATATCATTATTTATATACACATGAATTTGCATAACGTATTACTCACCCCGATAAGAATAGCGCTGTTGAAGAAGATTTGCATGAGGTTGTAGACTTTCAGCACTCCTCTCAGCTGAAAGGGTTCCCTGTGCTCCATGAACTTGGGTCCCAGCCATATGAATATCAGATAGGAAGACAGTATGAAAATCACGGGTCCAGGTCCGCCGGCAAACGGCAGCGTCACGGGATCGGCAGCAGGAATATTTAGGAACTCAAACATATTTTTAGACTAAAAGCCACAAACTGCAATCTCGCTCCGCGTTGCTTGTTGTCTCGAGTGCGTCTGTCACTAGACGAGCAAGTTGAGCTTGAATTATAATTAAAAATGATACATTTGTTCCTCAAACGAGGTGTTAACACTCCAGACTTTGCACTCGCAGTTACCTTGAAATTATAATTGGGTGTGTCCAGTGACCTAGTACGGGAAGAGTTACGTCCATAGATTCGACCTGTGCTTAATGTACATGCAAACAGTGTTTTGTAGAGCCATTCAGAAGGTGAAGTGCCCAATGAAAGTGATTGGGTGCACTGACACGAAGTAGACTGACTCCATTTGCGAATTTAACGAATAATGATTGAATCGTGTTGAAGCTGACTAAGAACATTCTGCGTACTTCCAGAGATTGCAATGACTTAGTTGAAATAACTGCAGAATATTTACAAATTTACTAAAATCAGCATTTAAATATTCAGACTTTAAGAACAAACCCTAGTCTTAAACAAAACTTCACTCTATTCTGGCATTGGCTTTTTATCCATTCCTCTTTTGTGTTTAAAACTTGAATAGATGATTTCGTGAGATAGCGCAGATTGTGAGTTTTAGCGGCTGGTTGAAGTGTGCGCACAATTCCCAGAACTGGCTTTTTGGCCCCTGAATAAATGGCTAATTAGGTGGCGCATAAAGAAAACGGTCTAATCATGATTTTTTGCATAATTTTCAAAAGGTTCTTCTTTCTAGCAAGGGCTTCACTTCCTGCACAACCACAATGAGAGACCCTGAACCCTAAAAAATGAAACTTGAATGAAAAGCAAGGCACACCCTGCTCACCACCCTCCTGGTGGAATCCTTTGTGGCTCTGCTCCTGTTCGGGCTGTCGCTGTCGCTTTGCTATCGGAGCGACATGGCATAATTATTAATAAGCATCTCTCCTCTAGCCTGAGCCGAGGAGAGCTCACGAAATTAATTTATCACACGGCTCACATTTTCCATTTGCCACAAGGAAAACGTGCAACGATTCCTATCAGTTTTTCCCCTGTTTTCCCTTTACCTTTCTTTCGCTTTCCCTTTCTCCTCGTGCCTCGGCCTGTCTATCAACTCGGTGCGCGTATTATTTTTAATCCATTAAACAAATGCCGTGTTACGGGGCCCGCCTGTTGTGCCAGTGTGTGTGTGTGCGTGTCTGTCTGTCCGTCCGTTATCAGTAAATGGTCAGAATGGTCTTTGATTTTCCTGCCAGCACAATGTGCCTCGGGTCTCAAATTCAATGCCCCGTTTCGGGGTAGATAGCAACGCCTCCGCTTTCTATGTGTGTCTGTGTTGTGTGTGTGTGTGTGTTGCATGCAATCAGAGAATTTTCCCCTGTTCGAATGGCCTGAGGCAAGACAGTTGTGTGTGTGTTCACGCTGAGTTATCATGCATAAAGAAATTTATCTCTAAGGAAAAATGAAAATACTCTAACGACTCTGACAGCACAGTGTGTGTGCAATCATTAATATCGGAACGGAAAGATCTATGGAATACCGCGTGACAACTGAGCCATGAACTATGCCCAGGGACAAGTATCGATCAAGCATGTGAGATTACCCCCTCGCGATATGTTTCAATTTCAACTCCATTTTCTGTGACTCGTCGTTCCAGGTGTCTTCTTCGTCCAGCTCGTCTAGATGTCATTCGTAGGGCGTAAGGGCGCTGGCCCTGCCGGATCAAAGCCAGTGGCCAGTTGGCCAGTGGAGCTTAAAGCTCATTCGCCGCCATTCACAGCTCAATGAGCAAAGAGCTCTCAAAATAAGTACAAACCCAGCGAAACCCCCGCAGTGCCAAAGCAGCACGAGCAAAAATGGACTCAAGTCCAGGGGGTGCTCGACTAGCAGATGTGGGATGACCATGATACCACAAAATAATAGTATCTTCACAACAAATATATTCGCAAAGCAGAAGTAAATCAATCTGCCATAATCTTATAATAGTTTTCTGCCCCCCTTCTCTGGCAGACTCCTCTCCATAGTATATCGCGTAGTTACAGGGTATAAAAAGCGAACAAAGCAATTTGCTGGAATTACAAAAGCGTCTCTAATTGTTAAGTAAGCATAATGTGTGTAACATATGGCGAGAGAGTTCGCTGGACGCGGAATCCCTGCGCCATAATGCGATACTATATTCTATATATACGGGCGAGTACTCGTTCTAGCTCGCTCGTAGGATGTGCTTGGGAAATTAAAAGCAACGTGTTTGACAACGACTATGACAGAGTGCAGGGGGAAAGGAGGCGGAGTTGTTGGGTTGGAGCAAATAAATTGGCAAAATGTTGGAACTAAAAAGAAAATAAAGATATGTCAGCCATAAAAAGTGCTTACAAAAATATTTTATTGTGCATGCGGCAAGTCAACAAACCGG
Organism: Zaprionus africanus; assembly: GCA_018151435.1. Taxonomy (NCBI): domain Eukaryota; kingdom Metazoa; phylum Arthropoda; class Insecta; order Diptera; family Drosophilidae; genus Zaprionus; species Zaprionus africanus. The sequence goes on along the minus strand of JAECXB010002309.1, from coordinate 3,453,907 downwards.
GGATGGATAAGAAGCAAGAACAGAGCACACAGAACTGGCAAGTGGGAACTGGGAACAGCGAGGAAACCTCTTGATGGTGTGCGAACAATGGGGGCGCATTCAGCAGCGGAGCTGATGAGTAGCTAATTGTAGCTGAGGAAGGGGGACGCAGTGAGTGGGGATTGCCTCTACGAGCATGGGAAACTTTAATGGCTGCTGGTTACGACATTGTAGTCCGCTTGAAAGTGAAGAATTGTGAGGGGTTTTTATCGGAAAATCGTTAAGACCCGTAGCTAATATATCTTTTTACTCTTTGGTGAAGAGTCTCATAAAGTAAGGCCCCTAAAGACTTCCGAGAACTGCGAACTACCAGCTGAAGTAAAGTTAAGCCTTACTCTATCAAAATCAGAGCACTACATGATTTATCTGTCATAGTTTTTGTCTTATTGTATAATAAAGTGAATCAATCAAATATCGAAATCAAGTGGGAATCAACTTAAACAGCATGACTGGGGATACAGAAAAGGTAGAGCCGTCAGACAAGGACGCACCACAATCAGCTAGCTCCATTTCAGCGGAGCAGGAGCAGTCGAAATCCCAGACGACTAGATATTTCTACAGGCGGAAGGAACAATTCCTGCCCTGGCAACTACGCCCTGTGCCGATCAGTCCTTATGGCTGGTACCGCGTGCTCGTTTTCTGCCACAATAGCGGGTACACTGAGGATCAGGTGCTGGACAAACTGCGCTCGGCAGTGGCGCCTCGCAGATTCCGCTATTACTATCTGCACGAGGGTGGCGAGCGGGATGTGCCACGGGACAATCGTGCCTCGTTCACCTTCTATGTGGACAACTTCAAGCTCGCCGCAGAGCTGCAGCAGCGCGGGCATTGTCCGCCAATCCTGGGACTGCTAGTGAACGACAGAACACCGTACATCAAGGTGGATGATGCCCTCAGATGGAAACTGCGCAAGGTGATCACGTCGCGTTACGATGCCGGCAAACGCTGCCTGGATCTGTCTCGCCTCCACGCGGACGATGATTGGAGGGGAGAGTTCTGTGCCATGCAGCAGGTCGAGTGCTTTGAGGCGATCGTCGACATAATAGAGCAGGAGATGCCGCAGCTGCGTCGTCTACTGCTGGACAACAATCATCTGTGCTACTTGGGCAGCTTTCGCAACGTGGAACATCGTCTGCCCCGGCTGCAGTGCATCTCGCTGCAGCGCAACCAGCTGAAGACGGTGCGCTCTCTGCGTTTCTTTCAGCGGCTGCACCTGACCGAGTTGAAACTGCGACGTAATCCGCTGCCACGCAACTATGAGAAGCAGGTGCTGCACATGTTTCCCCATCTCCAAGTTCTTAACTCTTGCACGGTGAGACCGAGAATCTCCAGTTGGGATAGTGGGTCAGAGGTTGCTGTCAGCATCAGCGAGAGCGAGAATGATAGCGAGAGCGAGGTGCAGCTCGTGTCCTTCAGCGAGCGCAAGCCTGCAGTGATGCCCGAGCCGAGGGTCACATATTTGGCGCCGCATGAGGTAACCCCGCAGCTGGGCATAAGGAAGTTTGTACGTCGCTTCCTGAAGGCATTCGATGGGGACGACAGACGCTCTAGTCTGAGGCGCTTCTATTGCAAGCATGTCATGGTCTCGCTGACGCTGTCCAACGAACGCGGCTTGCTGGCATCTTGGTAAGTAGGAGAATCCTTGAGAATCCCAGTCGATATTCACTACTTTGTGCTGCAGGGCTGCGCCTTATGCAGAGTATGGCAAGCATCTGCTGGCAAACCGTCGCGTCGTACTGGAGATGTATGCCTCCTGGCCAAGAACCCAGCACTTGCCCTCTACCTTGACCATTGACCTGACGCTGGTGCAACCTAGAATGCTGTGTCTTTCCATAACTGGCAGTTTCCAGGAAGGCATCGCATCGACAGAGCTTGTGCGCCATTATATGCGCTCTTTCATACTCACCCGATCTAAAGATTCCGATGACTTTCGCATTACCAATGAACTGATCTATTTGGCCCGCGAGGGTCATGGTCCGCGGCAATTCCAGTCCACTTTCAATCCGGAGCAGCGCCATTTGTTGATCAAATTGTCGGCTGAGACAGGCCTCAAATCCCGCTGGAGCAGTAGATTCCTGAAGGACACCAATTGGGACTATCAGCAGGCCTTGCTGGCGTTCCAAAGACAGCTGCGGCGTTGTGAGATACCCGCGAAAGCCTTCGAGGGTGGCACGTGACGACGCTAAGGACGAAATGTTTTCCCAATGTGGCCAAGGGGAAATTGAAAATTCCACTGATTATGCTGATTACATTTTATTTGAATTTGATGGCAGGGTATATTGCAAGTACATGGAGTCCTATGATTTATTACGTTTAATAAATAATATTATTTAATGCTTTATTTAAAGCTTTAAAGAAAAACAATGTAATTATTGCGCTCATTAGTTTTCTTATCCTTGCCAGATCAGTTGACTGTCAATGTTAATAACAGATTTATATTAGATTCAAAATATGTTAACCTTTGGAGCGCCAATCGAGCGCCGCCACATTAGTATCGATACTTTTGCGATTTGACATGTTCGATACTTAGTGATGAAACTAAAATTCAACAACAAACAATCAAACTTCTGCAACTTGGTAACTTTTAGGTAAGAGTATTGCAAGTTCGTCGTGTTCGCTTTGTTATTTACTTTTCCCCACCCAGGTAGAAGTCAGAGCGGGCACCCTTCGCTTCGAATTGGGCATTTAACTTGTCGTTAGGGTGAATTTATAAGCAGCTTCTGCGACTGTTGCCGGTCGGGCGTCAGGCATTCGTCGCAGCAGCCTCGATTGCCGCCGGTTCTCGGTCTCCGGTCCCTGTCCCTGTCCCGGTCTTTCCTCCCCGTGCCCTCCTGACGCGATGACTTCGGCCTCGGTCCCGGGCACGGCCTCGACATCGGCCCGGCCACGCTTTATTATCATCTGCCCCTTTTTTTGCTGCTCTTGCTGCTGCTGTTGTTGTTGTTTGTTGTTTGTCGACGACGTCGACTGCATTTCATTGAGCGTAATTCCGTTGCTAATGATTTTTGGCACACGTAGCGCTACTTTCGAAATTAATGCGCTATAAAACAGCAACAACAGCAGAAACGGCTGCAACGACACTGAGAAATGGCCGCTCTGCGGATAGGAAATTGCCTTGCCTCGAAGAGGGTGGGGAGAGGCAGAGGGGGGTGGTATGCGGTGGGTGAGGCAACGATGACGGCGACGGCTGCGCAAATTTAATGAAACTTTCTGTTCGAATTGTTTTTCACAGCTTGACTGTGAATGCGGGCTCACAGGATTGCGGAGGAGGGAGAGGGGGCCAGTGGGCGGTGGGCGGAGAGTGTGACCAGGAAGTGCGGCACGTTTTCCATGGCCGCTGATAACAGCAAGTCCCCAACTTCATGTGTATTTGTGTATGTATTTTGCGGTTTCGTTTTTCCTACGCGTTTTATCCTCCCCCCTTCACCCCCTCCTGCTGCTTTCCCTCCCCTGCTGCTGCATAAATTTCCATATTAATTCATACAGCCTATGGCTGATTATCGGCGTCGTCATCATCATTGCCGTCGTCATCGTGCTGCCGCGTCCCCCTTCCCCACATTGCGGTTTCGCAGCACTTTTTATTCAGAATAATCTAAATCGGCATTATTTATGCATTCAGCTCGCATTCAGCACGCAGACGCCGCATGTCGAGCACTCAAATCCGAATCCGCGGCCAAATCCGCAACCGAATCCGCACCCCAATCCCAATTCCAGCTGCCACTCCCCGCATGTGTTTGTGCAACATTTACAGATTCTTTGGGATTCGTATTTGCTTTTCATTTGTATTTTAATGCGCTGCACATACGCATATTAATTTTGATCCGTTGTCTGGTTCAATGCGGCGAACGTGAACACACCCACACATATACATACGAGTATATAGTATATAACATACATGTATTCATGTGTATGTGTGTTACATAAAAAGGGACAACTGCAGTCGGTTTTATGCTCGACTTTCAGTTGAATTTTCATTTATCTTGCAAACTATTTGATAGTATATAGTTTGGATCGTAGGTTATTATCAAGTGAAAATATTTAAGTGTCTTGAAGGATTCGATTATAATCGAATAGTCGAATCGATTATAATCAATAATTATTTACAATTTTAAAATGTGCCTTAAAAGCAATCATTATCATTTTTCACGGATTAAGATCGGAGCTTACTTTATATGTCGGTTTTGTGCACGATTTTCTTTTTAATTTTTATATAATTTGCTACATAATTAAGTTGTTAAGATACCGTACGGATTATTAAAATGACAACTATGATACATCCATTGGCGTATAATTGGCACAAAAATTTTTCGATTTTTTTGAATATTTTAAAAAATCTTTGAAATTTTATGTTAATTTGAAATTTTTTCATTATTTGGGCTTAAAAATGTCATTTCAGTTTGTTTCTTTTCATCCACATTTAATAAAATAAAAAAATGTTTTTTATACGTAATTTATTTTTTTTTTATCATCTACAGTCTAGTGAAAGTCTGCCACATTGCGGGAATTTGTCACAATGATATCATCTACAGTCGAATCGAAGTGTAATCCAATGGAATAGTCAAAAAAATTTAATTTTTAACTGTTTCGAAATGTATTTCTAAAATAAATAAATATTTTTTCCTAGTATCATATTAAATCACCTTAATGTTTACCTTATTTCAGAGTCTTCCCACTAACTGATAATACCAAAATAACTCAGTCACTGACAAAGATCGGACACTTACTTTATTTACCTCATTTCAGTCAGTTCCAACGGGTGCCGTTGGTTATAAAAAGAAAGATAAACAAACGTTCTGTTAGCTAGTTTTTAATTTGCCTTAATTTCTTTAGTGACGCAAACACATTGGATGGTATCGTATGATGATTTGTTGGCGCCAACATTCAAACTAAGCCCCACGCAACGCTTTTATCGCCCAACCCATTCGCTCGGTCTCCCACGAGCCCCATAAAACATGCCACAAACACAGGCGTCAGAGCAAAAGTTTCTAATATGGCATATGAACATACAATACTTATTTACGTGTGTGTGTGTGTGTGTGTATGTGCGATATGTGCATAGATACGATGTGCTGGAAGAGAACAGCCCGTTAATTAGTAACTTTAATATGAAATGATAAAACAGCGACCCATGTCATCGTCATCCTCATCCTCAGCGTCGTGTTCGAGTTTTTTCTGGATCTGGTTTTGGTTTTTGGGCCCAGTAGAACCAATTTAATTTTAGTGCCACCGCAGCTGGCCCTGCAGAAGGGGTGTGGGGTGGGATGGGGTGGGGTGTCTCTGTCCTGCGTGTAGTGTTGCGAGTGTAAGTAAAAAACTTATCACAACTCATTTATCAGCGGCAATTAATGGCCGCTTGAACATAGCAAACATACGACCGACAATGTATATTATATGGCACACACACACACACACACACACATACGTATATGAGTACTTTTTATTGCCTACGTCGACAAGAAACTCAAATGACATGTCATTAAGATGTAATGGCAGGATGGGGGAAGGGGAAGCAATGTCGCTGTGGCTCAGTGCGTGTTGGGGGGCGTTTAACATGGTGTCAATGTTAACTACAACAGTGTTATGTTAAATGCAATTTAAAGTAATCGCCCAGCCGCCACATCTGCAAGTATCGATAACACAATATTCGCAATAGTAAGAAAGTAAATCAAATTGACAAAAAGGTTTTTATATATTTAAACATATGTCTATAAAGGTACTCGTATATGTAAGTATAGTTTCTCTACATTTCCAGAAAGTGTATGTCCACGGCGTGATGATGCACATCGACGGGCGGATGCATTTGCAGGAATTTCACATAGGCCAAGAACGTAGTCCAGCACATGCTGAAGAACGAGGTGAAGACGACCTGATTCCTCGCTGGGACGAAGGCGAAATTCACCGTCTGCACGCAGGGCCAATAAATAACGCCCACCTTATAGGCATCCAGAAATTTATCGCTAACCTACAATGAAATGAAAGATAGGGAACGAGTGAGTAAGTGTGAGAGAGGGAAAAACACTTCCCTTTCCCACATGCAACACAATTTTCAATGGGGCCCCGTGAAAAATGTCTGCGCGGAAAATTGTAATTAAGTGAGGCCGAAATCTTTACAAATTTTATTTACGAGCATTGTCAGGGTGTGTGTGTGTGTGTGTGTGACGTGGGCGTGGCACTCCCTTGGTTAATGCTGTTAATTAAAAAAGCCTTTTTCCATGGAAATTTTGTTCACTTTCCGTAACATACGTTGCCGGCGGCAAATTGTTGAAATTATATTTATAGTTGGCAACGCGGCCAGTCACAAGTTAAAATGGCCAAATTGCGTTGGTGTGCGGGAAGGGCTGGGCAACTGTTTTTATGGCACACCTCCCCCTGGAGAGCTTTAACGATACGCTTAATGCACTTTTTTACGAGCAACTTTAGATACTTTTAAATTTATTTCTTTTGTTTATTTTTTTCTCAGTTACTCGGAATTGTAATGAAGTTGTCGGCAAACATCTCCCAACATCTTCATTAGCCGCGGTAGACAGTCGGGACCGGCAAAGTTTGCCAATGACCAAGCCACTCCAGGTCGGAGTCGAGTTAGAGCATGTCATAGATCTCGCAAACGCATGCAAGCCAAATGAGACAACGCCGACTTGACATAAATATATGGTAAAACATTTACATTTATCAAGATAAATGGTTTCTAATGATATAGAAGTTGGCCGGCGTACGAATCGAAGTAGGAGCTCTCTGTACGACGGCGACGACGACGACGACGACGAGGAGTTGGGCCTGCCAGGCCAACAAATCAATGCTGACAACTCGGTGCGGAGACACCGACAACGACGGAGAGCGGACGGAGGGACGGACAGCGGATATTTATGCACGCTTACGGCTTCAGATACATTTACAGATACAGATACTGAGATACAGAGATACCGAGCTACTCAGATGCTGAGATACTACTGGGCCAGTCGACGGCGGCTGTCGTGAGAAAATGTGTTTCCGAAAAGCCCACATATACGTGTACCTATCTACGTACATATGTACATGTGTGTGTGTGCAAGTAATCTGCAGCCGAATCCGAAACCCAATTAAAAAGTAAGCAATTTGAGAGCTTTGGAAGATCAATAATGATAACGATAACCAATCGAGCGCTGACCAAGAAACACAATTTCCAGATGCGCTTAAAATCGAAAGCCGCAACGAGAAAGAAGAAACCGTGAAGAGGAAAGCAGATGAAAGACAACAAACGGCAAACGGAATGGAATCGATCTTTTAGTGACGGAACAGTAAACCATAATAATAATTCCTACAACAATTGATCGGATTGAGCGGGGATCAGTTAACGGGTTAACGTACCTCCTGCCTGGCCTGGGCATACGAATTGCCCTCCATCAGAGTCATGAAGAAGAGAAAGGAACTGATGGCCATGGGATCATACGCGGTCTGCTCGGTGATCGCCTTGCACAGCGATGACTTGATGTCAGTGCGTGGCCACATGACGCCAGCGAGTCTTATCCAACAGTATATGGTGGGTCCCATGAAGAAGAAACCGAATAAACTGAATCTGCAATGGGAAAACATTATTACCCGAAGAAAAGTCTTCTTCTGCTGCCCCACCTGAGACACTTCATCCAGTCGTAGGTGCGGAATGTCTTTTTCTCGATCAGCGTCTGCTCGATAAGGCAGCCGCAGGGCCACAGCGTCCCGTATGATATCATGCCGCGCAGCACTTTGTATTTGTTTGTCAAATTCACAAGGTTACGAAACATTTTCGAGCTGCAATCTGAAAGAGAAATGCCAGAGAAATTTCAATAAATCACTGAAAAAAACCCAAAAGTGATTAGTGCAATATATGTATGATCAAGACGCGAAATTAACTAATCTGCATTTGGTTCGTTTAACGTTATTTGTACCCATTAAACTCTTAAACAACTGAACAGATCTTGATGAAATTTTGAATACTGTTTGTAGACAAAGACGCGAAATGAACTAAAAATTAACTAATCTGCATTTGGTTCATTTAACGTTATTTGTACCCATTGAACTCCGAAACTACTAAACCGATTTCGATTAAATTTAAGATGCTACTTCCTATCTCGTCTAATAATCTTAACCAAAACTGCAAACTGACGAACGTTATCTTTACTTTATTTTTATGTTTGTTTTCCCGCAACTCAGAAACTACTCAAGCAATCTTGGTGAAATTTTGAATAACGTTTATGGGAAAGTTTTCATCTTGATTAAAAAGCTTAACATTAATTTATAGCAAACTAAATGTTTATTATGCTCGACAAGTCGACAAGCAACTCTTGCGGAGTTCGTAATTGCTTTCACGAAATTAGTTTCAGTGATTAGCGTTGAGTACTCGGCACAATCTTCAGGCGACTCAACAATTCGCCAACTCACTTTGACACGCGGCACCTGTCTCACTCTTTGCATACTAACAACAACAATAACAACAACAATAAAAGCCTTCGCTCCTACACTTTGTTTTGTTTATAGAGTAAAGTGCACCTCGAACATTGCCAGCTCATTTAAAATTTAAATGTAAATATAATGCAAATTAATGTTAAGGAAACATTTTGTTATGCCAAGGTGAGGCAAGTGAGGTGAAGTGAGGCGAGGCGAGGCGCGTCTGATAAACAAGAATGAGAACGCGGCCTGTTTGGACAGTTGCTCAGCAATTCCACTGGCAGGCAGTACCCTGCCCCGCCCCCCTCCTCGCAACCATTTCCTCACGAACAGGTCCTAGCGCAGCACAAGGACGGCAGCCCGAACGGGACAACGACAACGTGTACATGTTAATTACTTGTGAAAATATGCAACAGACGAGGCAGCCACGGCGAGGCAGCCTGCAATTTGCCATGAGGTATACTTTTTCACACCAACTGAAATTACCAGAACAAGGGGAGGAAACGGGGATGAGGGAACCGAAACCGAGCCCGAACCTGAAGCGACGGCATGGCCTATTGTTGTGTGTGCCCTTCAAAGTGAACCTGCCCCGTGTGTGTGTGTGCGGGCATACTAATTACAACAGCAACAACAATGCCTGCCACAACAAATGGCAGCAGCAACAACAACAACAACAGCAGGACAGACGTGCCATACGCGTCAGTAGACGAGGCACTTTAATAGCCTCAACAACTGCTGCCTCAACTTACAACTCCTCCACCCCAGTGGGAACAGCAACAGCAACATCAACTCGTAACTCCGAACTACAACGCGGACTCCACTTCCACAGCCATTTCCCTTTGCCGCTTTATATCTGCGGCTCATTAGGCCGAAAATACTTCAAATCACAGAGGAAACTGTAGAAAATATATAGTTATTATCGAGATGGTATCAAACAGAAATCTGGGAAGATAAAATACAGGAACAGAAACAGACAAGCTGTAAAATTCATCAACTAACAAGGCTGGCAATTTCATAAAGATACAGAAACATAAATAGAATATATTATCATTTCTATTTTTTATTCCTTTCTATATTATTTCAAACTGGTCTGCAGGGTATCTGCTAGTCGACACTGTAATCTGTCTGCCTTTTTTATTGCATTGTACACTTTGATTTCAGGAACTGCCTGCCCCGTTCGGAATAGTGCGAGTATCTGCCGCTCTGGCCTAATTGCTTTTTATGACAGTCGAGTGAATATGATAAATCTTTTCGTGTTCTCTCTCCGTGTTGCTTGTGCTTGTTGTGCGGCAACTAGAAACATTATGTCGACATTTGTCGGATAGAAACATTCTTCGCAATTAAATTTCGTGCTTCGTGCTTCGTCTTTGTCTTTTTCTTTCTCCCCCATTTCGGAGTATTTCGTGTATTTCGGCATTCCAGACACACACACGCACACTCTTGACATCTGTTACTTGATGGAACACTGCGCGCACAACGCCCCCTGCCACGCCCCGTAGCGATTATGTGTGTGCCTCCTGCCCCTGCCCCCGCCACGCCCTCAGCCATGCTGACAAGCAGCGCAAGTGCCTCGATGTGTGACATTTATTTGCAATTGGCTGCGGATTTCATTAGAGCACGCCGAGTGCCTCGTCGACCACATGAAAAGCCTTCAAAGGGATGCCGGCAGGGGAAAGGGAAAGGGGGAGGAAAGAGGGCACAGGGATGCTTTGCGGCGGCTGAGGATGCCCTTCAGCAGCTGCGGGCACTGCGGCAAATCAAAGTGCGCCAATTGAACTTGACACTTGATACCAGAGAGATGAGGGCGCAAGTGCCACAGCAAGTTGCCAAAGCGGCGCAACTCTTTCCCCTTTTGGGATGCTCAAGAACCTGCGACAATTTCGTTAGGTGAGCTCGTTGAGAAGCTCTAGAAATAGTTAATATACTTGTAAACTGGTAAACTAATATATTTGAAGTTTATATTGCTCTATGATAAGCAAAAAATTAATAATTTAAAAATTTATGTTTCTTTTAGTCAGACCATCAGAAATTAATCAAAGTAACTTCACTAAATTTAAGATTCGTAAGTTCTACATAGACTGACAACAAACTTGGAATAATACCTGGAAAATGTCAGCGATATTACAACATATTACTGGAAAGTTTTCAGGTGAACTGCGAGAATAATGACCCGTCATTTGCATCATTCTGATTATATCATTTTGCTAGAGGGCGAGAGGCGCATGCAAATGATATATGGTTTCGGGGCACATTGCCTGGAACAGCTGTCTGCACTCGGTAACATATTTATTACTCTCACATTTCGTATACCTTATACCGTATATCGTATGCCGTATATCGTACATCGTTTATTGTTGCACTCTCCAGAGCAGAGACTATAAATCGCGTGTGGTTAATTGAATATGGAAAATGGAATCTCGTAGCGGTAATTTGCATTTTGTTCATAACTTATTCACATTTTCTGACAATTTGGCTGCACTTTGTTGCAAGCTGCGAGTGTATCAAGGCCCCCTCTCCACCCCCCCCCCTCTGGACTGGCGTTATACTCGTATATTCGGGCCACTTTTGTATGCACACCAAAGTTATTTGCCTGCATGACGATAAATTTCATACAGCCCCCCACCTCCCTCCCCCCCCCATGCCCAGAGATCATTTTCGCGCTCACCTACAACAGAAAACTATGGCAACAACAACAACAAGAGCGCAGCGAGAGAGAGAACATAAATTAAAATTAAAATGTTTATTTACGCTCAGGATGAATCAATGAAGGGAGTGGCAAGGGGGCAGGGGAAGGCGTGGGAAGGGGTAACAGCTGGCAGGGCAGTTTCCTGTGCAACATTTGCATTTTGACGCCGTTTTACGCATCATGTGGATAGGAAAGAGGCGACTCCACGTTGCCCCTCCCTCTTCTTTGCCCTGCCTCGCCTCGCTCGAGCTGCTGCGGCGCATTTGCCTTGTGGCTTATCAGGCGAATGGAATCAAACAGCCAGTCGGAGAGGAATGGGAGAGTGAGGTGATGTGTGAGGTGGAGGGGCGTGTGCAGCGCGTCCAAACCGGAGCCTGCAGCATCTTGCAACATTTTGTTTTAATTTCGCACTTTTGAAAAGTGGCAGCCGCTACTTGGACGCGCTTTTGATGTTGCCCAGCACGGGCTGCCAAGCAACGTCACAGTCCAAGTCCAAGTCGCAGTCGCAGGCGAAGTTAACGTCACAGTCAACGTCGCAGTCGCAGTCGGGACTGGCAGCTGTTGTTTGGCTTCAGCAGCTCTTACGACCATTCATTTGGCAATACCCTATAAGTTTGTGGGGCATAAGGTGGGGTATGCACAGAACTAATAGTTAAGTGTGAGTGTGCCTCAAGTTTTCCATGAAATATAATTGTGTTACTAATATATAAATAATCTCTAAAGGACTTTGAAGTTGACGCTGACATTACTGAATTTTTTCTTCAATTTAGACTTACTTAATATGAAATTAGATTAGCAAAAAAATGTCTTGAATGTCTTTTAAGGCTTCTATATAATTTTGCAAATTTTATCTTTAATTTTTAAGTCATTTCTTTCATACTTAATTTTTTAAAAAATCTTAAACTTTATTGATCATAAAGTAATATAATATCTTCTCTCTCAGTTTGCCAGCCACTAATTTTTTATTTTAAGATTTTTTTTTTTTAATTAGTGAATTAATATATTAATTAGTCGAACTATTTAATAATTTTATTTATTTATATTTAAGAAAAAAATTCGTTTTGCTTTCTCTGTATATCTTTAAGTTTCTTTACGAATTGATTTATTTATTTATTATTCATTATTTATGAACTAATTAGTTATTTATACAATTTATTTAAAGTGTTCATAAACTTTTTTAATATATCACAAACATTGTTTATCTTAAAAAGTTTCTTTTATCTTATGGAAGCGCATTCAAAGTGCGGCTTGCTCTTGCCGTGTAATTTTCTCCTTTCATGTTTTATTATTTTATTGCGCTTTGCCTTAGGGGCGCTCTGCCGGCAACCATGCCCACCTCCGCTGCTGCCCCGCATCGCTTTCATGCCATGGCGCACTTCCTGTTGGTCTTCGTCGTCGTCGTCGTCGTCGTCGACGGCACTTGCAACATTTCATTTAATTCAATTCTTTACAGTTTGCTTTGGTTTTTTCTGATTAAATTTACAGCCTATTTTGCTGCTGTGGCGGATGCGGAGTGGGGGAGAGCTGGGGGAGGGCTGTCTAAACGAAACACTCGTTTTATTAAAAATGATTATTGACTTTGCTGTCCCCCATTCTCTCTCGCTTCCTCTCTTCCCACTCGCTTGTGCTTTCAACTTTTTCCCCAATTCATTTTCAATTCGATTTCGGCTTCATCACACAACATTTTCGTCGTTTCACACTTTTTCTGCCCCTGTTCCGCTTCCTCCTCTGCTGCCCCTGCTACCCCTTCTTCTCTTCTTCTTCTTGTTATGATTGTTGCTGTTGTTGTTGTCACAAGTGGCACATCAAAGAGGCAACAGACGACGACGCTAATTGCAGCCAAGAGTGCCAACGCGATCGGCAAATGTATCTGTAGCTGTATCTGTTGCTGTAAATGTATCTGTATCTGCAGCCAGTGCTCGTATCTGTGTCTCGTATCTTGCGTGAGTATCTCAAGGTGTGAACTTGTGATTCAACCGCCGCCGCTGCCGTCGCCCGATACCGTTTTGTACCTTTGCAGCGTGCACAATATTTTATTTGATTTCGAGCCGTGTTGTTTTTTTCGGCTTTTGTTTATTGAACTTTGCCTGCCGACCGATAGCAGCAGCAGCAGCCCCTGCCCCAGCGGCACCAACAGCGGGAGGCCTCGTACACTACAGCGCCAGGGGCGGACTGCAGCGAGCTGCGGGGCGGTGCGGGGCGTGGCGCGCTAGTTTAAAACATATTGAAACATGTGTATTTCAGTCGCTGCGGCTGCATGCGGGCTGTTTGTTCTTCGCTGCGCCATGATTTGATTTATTTGTACACAACTTTATGATATTTACATGTCGCGGCAACCCAGACGAACCGCAGCGAACCAAACTCAACTGAACTGAACCGAACCGGAGCTGGTGCTGCAGCTGGAGATGGAGCTGGAACTGGCATTGAGCATTGCGGTGTCAGGGTTTGGTTTGGGGTTTTGGGGCATGCAATCTGCGTGGCAACTGTAAACAGTGAGTACTGCGTGTTACGCCCCCCTCTCCCTCTGTTGCTCTTGTTCCCTTCAACTCGTGTGTGTGTGTATTTGCTCAAGTCTGTGTGCAGCCAGTTGGAGGCCCTGGGAAAGTCTATATACTTTGCAAGTTGCCTCGACTCGACTTAGTTTGATTACAATTGAAATGGGGAAATTGATACAGGAGGTACATTAGTACATTGAATTGAAATAGGTGTTTGCAATACAAAGAACTTTATTTATATAGTTTATATATATTCTTGAATAGTTTAAAAAAGATAAGTTGGCTTTAGTTTCTGTTTTAAAGCTGTTAATCTGAACATAACTTGCCACATATTCTCTAAAAATCAGCACATAGAATAGAATTATAAATGAAACGAGTAGGGAAGATATGCTATATGATGTCATGAAATCATGCAATAGAAATAATCTATATATTCTTGTTATTAATAAAGATCTGATAACTAAACTTCACACACTGCAATCTTAATAAGTTAATAATAAATTCTCAAAATTTCATTAGAATCGAACGTCAACAAACAGTTGAAAACAGAGAAGGAACTCTTACTTTCATGTCTGTTGAGTTTTATAATATTTATCACTGCGATACTTGACTCCCTTGATTGGGAATACAGCAAAACTATCGATTTTATAACCAACTGTTCTTCAGTTCTGAAATCTGTATTGTGAAATCGCTTGGAAAATGTTTCCATTTGCAGATACTACGAAACATTCGGCTATATCTGCAGGCAGTTAATATTAATTCAACTGTTGTGTTTAGTTGAGTGCGATGATCATTAATGGGAATTGGAAATGGGATTCTTGGAACACCCTTATACGAATTAACACAAGCAACTGCTGACCAAGGCGGGGTCTCCTGTTTATCTAATGTTGTTCATCTGCAGCACTTCGCTTTTGGGGTCTAAGCCCCTCGACTGCCTGCTGCTCTTAATGCTCTTATGTTACTGTCTGGGCCGATTATCATTATCAATGCATGTCCCGTCATAATTAATAAGGTTCACCCTCCCCGAATAAGAGAGGAAAGAGAGGGAAAGAGAGGGAAAGACCCTGAGCAACACGCAAGACGGCAATCAGTTGGCATTGTGTGGACGGGCAGGCAGGCAGGAAGAGGTAGTCGGGCCTTATCAGCAAACCCGGTAAACCCTGCAAACAGCTGCTGCCTCTGCTGCCTGACCCCGTTTGGCTTGCTCCGCTCTGTGTTTGCTCTTGGCCAATTACAGCAGCAGGCAGTTCCTGTTTTCGCAAAACTCTGTTAATTTTTTCGTTTTCACATTTTTCTTGCACGGCTTAACCCTCCGCGGCATGTGCGATAATATTTTGTCTGTCTTTAGTGCCGACGGCAACCACCTACTCGACCCTTTTCTGCTCGAGAGAGAGAGAAATGAAAACATCACAAACACGCTCGATTTCAAGTGTCGAAACGCCTGACAGCTGTGATAACATGGCGGGCAAACGCAACGGGAAAACAGTAAACAGGCAAGGGGAAGGGGAAGGGAAAAGGAACGGAGAAGGGGGAATGGGAATGGGAATAGCACTGACAATGGTTGTTGCTGCCGTTACCTCTCTGTTCTCTGCTGCTGCTGCCCCTTCCACTTCCCTGCGGGTAGCTAAAGTTTTAAAATAACATCAACGAGCAAAGACCCCTCACAGAAGGCGTCCTACACCCTACCTCCTCCCTCCCCCTTGGTCTAAACCCCTTTCCCTCCCACGCTTTTGAAATTTATGAAATCATTTTCGCATTAAAAAACAACAAAAAACGAAAGCGAAAACAAACCGAGCCAAGCAAGTAGTTGGCAACACATGTTGGAACAAAGTTGCCAACAAGAGGCAGAAAAAGAGAAGGAGGGGAAGAGGGGGAGAGACTGCAACAATTGCAGGCACTTCCTCCGCTTGATTCTCGCTTCTTTTATTATAATTCCAACTTGGTTCGCATCGTTTTTTCCAACTGTATTTTAAATGATGTTCCCAGTCCGGGACGGGCCCCGTCAGACGGAGGAGAACGAGGACGACGAACAAGAGAATCCAATTTCGTTAGAATTTGATTGTCAACCGAAATAACGAGGCAGCACACATAAAAGAGACAGCCCACAGAGAAATGGACAGACAGGGTAGGACCAGGGCCAAGCCGGGGACGGGCCAGGAACGGAACGGGGACGCAGCTAAAGAAATCGAGCGGGGCGACAGATTGTCAGGGACACGAAGCCGACAAAAGCGAAAACATTGAAATTAGAAACAAAGAAATATACGAGTTTTGGCATGACATAAATACTTGCATTGAAGGAGAGAGAGACAGTGTGAGGGGATAGGGACAAAGACAGCGAGATATACGAGTTTTGGGTAACCTCTCGGTACGCACAAGTGTCAACAACAGCAGATGACAGTTTTCGCCGATTTCAGACAGAATACACATACTATATATAACCTGCAGCCACATATATGCCTCTCTCTCTCACTCTATCTCTCTCTCTCTCTCTGTGTGGGCACTTTAGTTAAGTTAGTTTTGTTTTGGGCAGAATGCACGACGCCAAATTGACGTTTTGTGTAACCCCAGAGTGGGATTTGATGGGTCACCCTGGTAACTCGTATCTGGCATTGACATACGAATTGGAACACACATGATGAGGATTCATAAAGTGGGCGGGCAAGAGCAGGAAAGAGAGAGAGAGGGGAGGGGGAGAGGGAGAGAGAAGGCGAGAGCAGACTTTACTCATTTAATTCAACAATATTAAAATTATTCCTTCACAATTCCTTTCTTTCCCAACTAACTTTTTATTAAAATACGTATTTTTTTTAAATTTCATTAAAAGTCTCTAATACTTCAACCCTCAATGATTGATCAGTTTGACAAGCTGCGTTAATATATATGCAAAGTAGTCTGTAACCTTTGCACCCCGACGCTGATTCCTGCTGTCAGTTTTTGCCCAGAAATGAGAATGAAATTTGTAAAACTGAAAAACCTTTATTAAATGTCAATATTACTCAATCTGTTTCCCTGATTGACATAACATTTGTTTGCCCTGCAGCAACAACAAGAACTACAACAACAACACGAACCCGAACAAGAACAGTTATCAATCTGTCGTGTATATAGTTTGCTATATGGGGTTCAATGTGCCCCTAAATGGAAATGGATTGCTGCAATCGCTGCTGCTTCATCGGTTACAAGTCTAGGGTGCCCCGTGGGGTTACGTTGAACCCAGCGAAAGAGCTGTGCCCAAATTTAGACCCCGGTTCAGTGCACTCTCTCTCTCCCTTTCTCCCTTGTCTCTGTTTCTATCTCTCTCTCTGTGAGCAAATAAATAAAATGCCAACACAACTGTCAATTATGGACGTAGTGCCGGCTCCAATAAACAAGCGCGTGCAGGCGAATATAGTAAATATGTGCTATATGTAGATATAGTAATGAGTCTGTGTGTTCGTGTGTGTGTGTGTGTGAATACTTTATATATGAGCAAACAGCAGCAGCAATTGAATTTGTTGACTGGGCGGCTGCTTGATGGCGTAGGACGTGGACGTGGACGAGAATGTGGACGCAAACGCGGACATGTCTGTCTCTTTGTCTGTCTGTCCGTCCGTCTATCTGTCTGGCGGTGCGCCCAATTGACACATGCCACACAAACAGAGACGAAATGCAACGTCAAAGTCATTTGTCACGCGCCGACTACGAGCAACGGCATCGATGAGGATGGGGATGGGCGCACAATGAACCAGGCCAGGCCTCGTGGACGATCGCAGCGGGAGAGGGTGTTGCGATGCCGAAGGCCGATACGAGAAGCTCACAAACAAATGTTGAGCGTGCACACTAAATCAACAATTATGCTGCAGATAAGCAGAGAGCGAGGGAGAGAGGGGGAGAGAGAGACGGCGGAAAATCCGTGCAGTTCGGTAAATGCCGGCCAAGTGTGGCTCGAATGAACTTCCGCAATTATTTACAATACTCCGTCGCATATCCCATTAAATTGAACAACATTTCTATGCCACGACCCCTTTTTATCAGTCACCCCTTCCCCCCTTTCCCCTGACTACCTACACTGCCTGAAATTAGTTGCCGCAGCAGGCAGCCAAGCCAAAAAAGGGTGCAGACACCCTGTTCCCTGCCCGCAACCCCGATGAGTTCCCTATGAAACCCCGTCGTATTCCCCGCCGCATTCCCCGCTGCACCCCCGAGGCACCCTGCCTGTAATTTCATGCACTTAAACTCGCATTATATTCGTTTCGTTTCGTTTCATTCGTTCATCCGTTTCTTTTATTATTTCACTCTGTTAATTTTGTTGTTTGTCTGATTTAGTTCTTTTTTTCTCAATTCACGTTTTGTTCTTTTTGTTTTTTATGTTTTTTTGGTACCTCAACCTAAGGCGCTCTTCATTTATTTATAATTCCTGAGCTGAGGTGTAGTCATTATCTCTGGCCGATTCTTCGGCGCTGGGCCGAGTCTGTAATTACATTTATGGCCTGCGCCCGTCTCCGGATCCGTCCAACTGTCCAGCCGGGGGCTGCGTGCCGTGTGTTAAATTATATGGCCAGTCATTGCAGTTATGAGCACAGTTACATGAGCTTGTCCCTCTCCCCCTCCCGCTCTGCCCCATCTAACATATGTTATGTCTGCCTTTTCGGGGTCTTTTGGCTGAGGGTCGCTCGTTATTAACTGTTTATCAATCAAGAGCTTTAATGAACTATTCTCTGGGTGAGGCAGGCAGACAGGCAGACAGTCAAACAGATTTCGAGGGCTCGCACTGCACGAGCTGCAGGTGGAACAGCGCGCAGGTAATGTGTATAATGACGATGGTAATGATTGTGCATACGAAATACTCAGCGAGCGGAGGCAACCATTAAATATCCATTAGAAAGAACCTTGCCCAATTACTTCATTAAACTTTGTGCACACTCAGAAAGATAACAACAACTGTGCAGAGCGACGCGACTCTTATCAACTTTGCAAAAGGATTAAAAATACATTTCAGGCAAGAAAGTAGAGTAAAGGTAGCTCTAATTAACTGGAGCAGTCTCTGTGTGGGGGATTCCAAATGAAATGATATAGGTTTCACTTTTTAAGAAATAAATCTATAGGAGTTTTTCTTTTTATGAGTTTAGAAGGCCGTATAAAGCCGATCATCATCAATGAAAGATTGAAGGTAAAGCTGCTGAAGATTTCTGTGGTTCTAGAGGTGTCGACTAGCCATACCTAAATTACCTACTAGATTAATCCCTACATGATTAGTTACTCTAGCTCAACCTACGGTAAGCGAATGCCGAGTCAAGGGTATTTTTTTCATCCACCCATTCATGGGTACAAAGATATGTAAGTATTCTAGTAATGAGTACCCTTTTCATGCACCCCTTAATGGTACCTACTTAAGTACTCTTCTTTTGATTACTTCTTTCTATAGCCCATTGATGGCTACCCACATAAGTACTCCAATCATAGACAACCCATTCTATACTTACTGGTAAACGATGCCGCGGCGATTGATCCTACTTTCGCACGATTTTTACATGGAAAGAAAAAATAAAACGTAAAACATGATAACAACAAAGTAAGTAGAGGTAGTCTAAGTTAGTACTTGTTTTACCAGCTATGAACTAGTAGCCAGTACTTGTAGGGTCCTATTAATCAGACAGTATAAAGACCAAAGGGAATGAAATAATTAATATCTTCTCTGAGTTTGCTTTCCTATTAATCTACAAAATGTTCTACTTTCTTCTTTTTTTGAGTATCCACCAATAATGTTTCTAATCATGTATATATTATATACAAAATAACCCGAACGAACTTATAACTGCCTTAACAACAGATTCCAAATGAAAGAAAAGGAAGTATTTTAAAAAAATTATCATTACAAACTCAAGACAACCAACTACAAAAGTTGGAGCTTACAAGAGAAATCAAAAGAAGGGCGTAATACATTACCCTACTGCAAAATCTAACAACTCTAAGACCTACTCAAATGTCAAAGCTCATAATTATTACAGTTATGGATTACTATATCCTCAGCAGTTTCAGTTCTCAATCGGTCGATAATATCTACCAGATAAAGCGGGCTAGCATTGCTGTTGATGGCATTGATGGCATCAGTATTCAAGCCAAGCCACCCACAGTCTGCTACTGTGACCCATTTGATATGAAGTAAGTACACACACACACAGACACAAATGCTATATAGTCCGTCTGTAGTTCTCTGCAGCATTGTGTGGCAGCTTAACCCCATTTCGAAAGCATTTCGAGCAGCAGCGCAAAAATTACATTTAAAATCGCGCCAAGTGCCAAGCCAAACGCAAAATCAAAGAAAAGAAAATTAACATGAAGTGAATTTCGAAAGGCGCAGACTGTGCAGATAAGTACACAGCAACGTCAGAAAGGGGGAGGGGAGGAGGAGGGGGGAGGGACAGGGTTGGCACAAACGTAAAATTTGGCAAGCATTCGCAATGGCAGAGCAGAGCAGAGCACGTGCTTATAGCGCAAGAAATGTGGAAACTTTTATTTCCTAAGAGACCCACTGAGACAGCCAGTCGACATGGACGTGATGGACAGACAGAGGGACAGGCAAACGGACTACAGAGAGAGAGAGAGAGAAGGAGAGAGGGGGAGAGAGATGGACAGACGGACGTAATCATGAGGCAATTTCTTCTCTTCTCTCGGAACTGGCAACTGCAATTTGTAGTCAGCGATTTCTTAGTCAACCTCCGCCTCCGCCGGACTGGAATTTTTGGGGGCAACTGGGACAGCTGATTTCGACTGCTGTTTTTTGACCCACTACAGCTACAGAGGGTGTGTATGGGTGTGTGTTCTTGTCGCAGCTACTTGGGCAGAATTAATCTTTTTTTGGCAAATAAATCATGAGACATTTTGGTTCCGTTCCGTTTATTTTGTTGTATTTGCAATTTGAATGAAAAAGCAAGCAAGAAAGTTTGCACAACAGCATGACCGACTAGGGGATGCTCTGCAGGTAACAACAAGGAACAAGTAACTTGAGTAACAGAGGTACCCATGCATGTATTTAGGGAAACTTAAAGAAAACTTTGCCTTCGCATGTCCTTTGAAAAGGAACTTTAAAAGAACTAAGACCTTCACATTAATATGAAAAATTTATATACATATGAGTATGAATAATATATTTGTCATATAAACATATTTTTAAATATATATTATAATGAAAAAGAATTATTATTCAAATATTATAAACAATGTTCTTTATTAATAATGTGTTGACAATAGTCAGAAAGTTCACTGTTTTTTAGGTGGTCCGAAAATATGTTTTGGATCTGTTTGAAACATACATTAACTTGACTTATTTCTAGAACAAGTTATTGATTTGTTGAGGTTATGTAGAGCATATAAAGAAAGGTGCATCTTTCTTTATAAAATTGCATTGAAACTGAAGAATAAAAATACTGAATTGAACATACTATAACTTTGTCGTTTCTATATTTTATAGAGAATACTTCAGAAGCACAGCAAACTAAAGCCTCAAGGGATACTCTGACAAATGCATATACTGTAATAGTATATATATATATACCATATATACTATATACTTCTAAACCTATATACCATAAACCTATAAACTACATACCACTACCCATATACCCTACATACTTATATATTATGCACTTGTTCTGCCACACAATCATTAGATTTATTACTTGACACCCTGTGCACTCCCCAAACTACACTGCCACAAGGTCTCTATAAAACTACAATATATACATATGTATACACTTTATACATTATATATATGCTTGTACGTCTGTTTGTCTGTGCTTTATACTTGTTCGTATTTTTCGCCTTCTTTCGCATTGTTTTCGTTTTGAAATAAATAATGCTTTGAGCTGTGCAAGCTGCTCGATTAATATAAATCAACGCCCGTTTGTGTCATCCCACTCCAACCCGGGGCGGGCCTGAAGCGGACTCCAGTCTTTTGTCACAGGGTGTGGGGATCTTTTTGGGGTAGGTTGGACGGAGAGAGAGGGAGGTGTGGCTCAACTTTTCCTTTGTGGCTTTAATGAAAGTAATTTATTAAGTAATTTCTAAGCTCTTAGTCGTGACGCTTGTTGTTGAGCGTTTAATTAATTGGTTTTCTTATTAAACGTCAGCTGAATGAATAATGCATAAGGTAGCATTAACCACCTTCCCTCTCCCCGCTTGTGGAATTGTATAACCCTTGTGTGTGTATGTAAATAAATACAAAAACAAAGCACACACCTGAACTGAAGTTGAATTTAGCAACGAGAGAGAGGAAGCGAAGCCATTTGCGATCCATCAATTTCAATTATGATAATCAAATTGAAAAGCTATCACAGGGCAGAGGAGCAGCAGGACTCGCATGCAGTTGGTATATACCGCATTTAATACCCATTAGATACTGCAGCTCTGCCTGCAGCGATTCGCATTCGGACTGCGGAACGTGCTCTTTGGCCAGTTCCCCAAGTGGCATACGTAAGTATGAATGCGAGTGCGACACTGAGTGTGAATGCGAGTGTGAGTGTGAGTGTGAGTACTTTCCAAGTATTTGGACAACTGTTGTCGGCGTCGTTGTTGTCGTCGTGTTGCATGTTGTCGCCGTGCTTGTTACGAGAGTCTTGTCTTGTAATGACTAAGCGGCGCTCGGCAAGAGCCCCAGTTACATCTGTCGTAGATGAGCTGCATGTGTGTGTGTGTGTGTGGTAGTTTGTTGCAACTGCTGCTGCTGCTGCTGCTCGATGTTGCTGCTGCGAACGGATATGCAGAAGAAGCGAAACGTGCTTTCCCAATAACATCAGACAGACAATGACAAAATAAAAACGAGAAACGATGCGAACTTTAGTTGCTGTTGCTGCTGTTGTTGTTATTGTTGTTGCTGCTGCCCTGTGCTAAAAACTGTGGCCAAAAATAAATAAAAACTTTAAAGAAAACTGTCAAGATTTGCATTTATTGCTGCTGCTGCTGCTGCTGTTGTTGGCGTCGGTGTCGTGAGCGTCAAGAAATGCACATGCGATAAAAGTTTTCTTGCCTTCGCCGTCTGCGGTATCTGGTATATGGTGTCTGGTATATGGTATGGTATTATCTACTGCATGGTATCTGGTATCTGGTATCTGGTATCACTACATAGTATCTGGTACCGCCGCACAGTGCCTGCTGGCAGTCTGCGCACCAGCTTAGCTGGCATTTGCATAATTTGCATAGCGAACAAACATTTGCGCACTCTGTGCAAATATTGAGCAGAAAAAAGGGAAATAACAAACAAGAAAACAGAAAAAACAAATTGCAAGTTTGCGGAAAACAATAATAATAAATACTGCAATGTATAAAATACTGAATGCTGAAATTATTTTGGTTATTTGACAATTTGCACTTGTGTCAACTTTAATTGCAAATTGTAAATTATTTTGTGCTTAGCGATTTTAATTGACTCACCACAGCAGCAATCAAACAACAGGGCTCCCTTCCCTTCCCTGCTCACTCCCCCCTCTCCAGGGGGTACTCGGGTTTCTCCCAACGTATTTCTAGTTTGTTTTTCTGTTTACTTTTTTGCACTTCTGGCTGTTTGTATTTCACATTTGTTGCGTATTAATTTAATTAGTTGGCATTTTGTGGTTTTAAGAACCCTCCTCAACCGCCCCCTGCCCCTGCCCCGCCCATTCCAATTACCGATTGGCGCCCGTAGGATTCGTGGAACTCTCTGGGGCGATGGCAACAACAATGAGATTAAATAGAAATGTGGCTTTTATTCAGTTTGCAGATATCGAAAATGCTTTGCAAATGGAAATTCAAATGCGGGTTTGCCTCGTTGCCTCGTTTGTTTTTTGTCGGCTTTGTGGAATTTCACCATATGCTAAATAAATTAAAATTTTATTTCATTATCCAGATATTGTGTGTGCGTGTGTGTGTGTGTGTAATAAACACATTTGCATTACGCGCAAGTGGAGAGCAAACAAGGCGTGGCAAATGAAATTCGTGTTGGATAATCGCTTGAAGAGTAACTAAAACTGCAGCAAGTTCATTGAACTTTCTATCTAGAGTAAGGCAGAGTGTGACGAATACGAATCAGATTGGAATTCCTCTTGACTTTTCTAATGCTCTACTAAACTGTGCTAATTACTCAGGTGATTGCACTCACTCTGTATGAATGCAGAGATTAATCAAGCAAAAGTGAATAATTTCGCATTTACATAGTTAGCAATGCAAAGACACACACACACACACATATATATATATACACATGTGTACAGGCAGTGCATATATTTTCATATTCGGTTTACAATTCAATTTAAATGTAATTTCCCGTTTGCGAAATTGCAAATTCCAATAGAAAATGCTGGCAGCAAACGTAATAAAATCACACTGAAATAAGTCAGTCAGTCGGGCGGACAGCGAGACGGAGACAGAGAGACATACAGAGAGACAGACAGACATAGAGGCAGACAAACATACAGAAAGACGTACGTATAGAGAGACGTACAGACAGTCAAAGAGTGTCGGCATTCGAAGGCCTCAGTGCAGCTCATGTTGTACGTCATAATTTCGCATTTGGCAAGCTGTGCAATCGATTTACGCTTTCGTCATGAATTGATGAAATAAATGCAGTTGGCAACACTTAACGGGGTGCAAAAGGTTGCCAAATCCCTTGCACACTTCTATTTTAGCTCAGAAAAATTGTATAAAATTTAAATACTTTTGCCACGAGCAGAAGAAGTGCGATTTCAATTGGAAACGAAAATTTTACGTAGTTTCTTCTATTCCACACATTTTATACAAAATAAAATTCAGCATTGTACAGCATATTCTGGCTTCGATCAGGCGTGTCGCTATTGCCAATTTTCGACAGCATTTTCAATTCGTTTGGTATGCGGACAATGCGGCGTATGCGCAATGCGAACACATTTTACACATTTTGAATTGTGGCACAAAAAATAAAACGAAAACAATTCCGTTTTAATATTTATAATTTCATTATGTCTGCCTGCAGGTGAGCGGGGAGAGGAGGGAGAAGGAGGGGAAAGGGGTTGACATCGCTTTGCCATTTAAGTGCATTGTCAATTGGATTCGCATAAAAGGCCAAGTCCGGGCAAGTCTGATTGAATTGCGGCCTGCAACATGTGCGACACGCGTGTGTGCCTTACTCGATTTCAATTTCGATTGCGATTTATTTCTTATATATATAATAAAGGTATTTATTTCCCGCAGTTGATTGTGATTTGTTTCAATTTCATTTGCAATTACAAAATCGCATTTTAATCGTAATTCGTTTTTGATGCGATGTGATGTGATGTATGGCGCGTTCTTTGTAATTGAATTCCCGATGGGCCTCATCACCACACGAGGCGTATTAAATGCGCATTAAGCGTAGTCATAGCGCAGCTCCTTCCTCCCCCCAGTTTCCTCCCTTTTCTACCCCTTTGGCTTTCACTTCTCCTTTGCCCATTTCCTCTGTGTGGCTTCCTCTGCCCACAGGCGAGTCCACTTATCGACCACATTAGCCTAATGATTTCGTCAAGTTTGCCAGCTCCAACACTGTTCTTGTTGTTGTTGTTGTTGCTTTGTAGTTGTTGCTGTTGTTGTCGTTGCCATTGTTGTTGCTGCTGCTGTTGCAGTTGCTATTGTCAGCACTTAAATGCAGACTTCATTTGGTTAATTGCATGGCAAACGCTCCAGTGATTAATGTAAATGTTAATGTGACGGCCCTTTGGTAGCTACGCAGCGCCTTCTTCATAGTACCCCTTTTACCCCCCCATCCCGTCTTTTATGGTGCCTCTTAAAGAAACCTGTTCGCATATGATTCGATTCGATACGATTCTCTTGAATTTTAATTTCCCCCCCATTTATTTTTATGCGCTGGAAAGGCAAAATCGATTCTCACTGTGTTTCTCTCTCTCTCTCTCTGGGCTTTTAATGCCAGTCCCATTAATCGAAACTGTGCGCTGAGCTGTTGATAATTGATAGGTGAGTCCGCTGATCGATGTCACGTCGTTCGCTTGATGGGGAATTTCTGAGTGGAATGTCTGTCCATAATGAATGCTTCCTCGCTAGTTTGTGATTCGAGGAAGTGCCTCAATTTGTCAGTTAGGAAAATATTTACAGAGAGGGAGATTCAAATTAATGGAACACAATTAATACAAGGGAAATTTGACGCAGTTTGAAATACACCAAGGAAATAAACTTTGGAAATACATTTCACATTAATATTCCATGGGAAAGTCACGAATATAAAACTTTGAATTGTTTCAACAGAACTTCTGAATGGGAAAGTATCCGAGATGATCATTAAACCCGTGTTTGTAGTAAGGCAACATCGCTGATCCCATTAGGTGTATATATTATGAAGCAGCATCAACAGAGAACTCGAACTAGCAATGTCCGTCCGTCCGTCTGTCCGTTTGTCCGTATATCCGTGTCCGTTTGTTGCAACGTAAACTAGTCTTTCAGTTTTGAAGCTATCTCAATAAAACTTGGTACACATACTTCTTATTGTTGCACACAATATATAACTTGCAACGAGCCTGATAGGACCGATATATCGTATAGCTGCCATACAAACTATCGGCCTATTTTTGTTGTTTGTCAAGTTATTGCATCCAAATTAAGTACATTAAACTTTTTATGTATATTCAATATGCATTTTAAATTTCATCAAAATCGGACCACTATATCATATAGCTGCCATAGGAACAATCAGCCGAAATTAAGGTTTAAATGTTAAGATCAGTAATTATTTTAGAAATAACAACTTATCAGTGCCAAGGGAGAAATAATATTGAATTTACATGATTCTTTTTTAATTCTGCACCATTATATATAGCTGGTATTGGAATGATTGCAGGATATAAGTACCAGGAATGGTGCAGCACCTTCGGCATGCCAAAAGTAGCTTTCGTTCCCGTTTTCAATTAATTTTAGCTGCTCTTAAATTCTTTAAGGTGTATTTAGCCTTCAGAAACATATAGAAAGATAGAAAAACATATCTTAATATCGGTAATTATTTGTCAATTAGATTTTATTGGATTTCTGTGATATTTTGAGTTAAAAGAAGTTGAGTTATTCATCAAATTATATCCAAGCTGAGTTAACAAACCCTTCTTGCCCCAATTGAAATCTGAACAGACTTTAATTAAGCAGCGTATTCACTCTGATTTTATGAGCTATTAAGAATGCAGTTTGCCTTAAGAGAAGGAATTCGCTTTTAGCGCCAGCAAAGCATTTCAATTATGATGCCCACTTGAGGCATCTTTGCGAAATTCTAATCATTTCCCTCGGATGTTGCCCGGCATGGAACACAATTTTCTTTTCGCATTTCGAGGCAGAGGCAGAGCGAGATTAGCGGAAGGCGTTCGCCATTTGCCATTTGCCTTTGCGGCGACGCCCATTGCCTCGTAAGTGGAGCAAGGCTTCTCTAGCTCGTTTCGCAATCTTGGCACGCTTGCCCCCACCACTTCCCATCACTACCTCCTTCTCGTAGCCAATCGACAACTGCCCATTTGCATGACCCACTTGGGCAGCGAGAGGGACAGAGAGAGAGAGGGAGAGAAAGAATTAAAAGCGAAGCCGAACGGTTCTGCTGGCGGTGCCACTGGGGGTTAGCTTTATCAGGCCATTACGTATACGCCGCCTTGGCTGCCTCACATGCCACAGCACTGACGTTGACATCGTGCAATTGTCGCCTATTTATAGCCGCCTTTAATGAGCAAATTACTTCCGACAAACGCACGATTGAACTTTCGATATAAATAATCGCGTCGAGCAATCGACAATTAGCAATTCGCGATACACAATCACGTCCCTGCACCCCCGCCTCGCCGTCTACCCAAGGGGCAAATAAATAATTTATTTAAAAATTCCACACTCGATCTCAGGGTCTTATGCAAGGCCCACATCTACACGATTCTATTGAAATATTTACCCAAAATTGAATTTAATTTGCTGAAACTTGTTCGTGGGACGCGACGCGACGAGAAACTAACTGTAAATTTGGCCAATTCTGCAACTGAATGTCAATGACAGGGCGGAAGAAAGTGCAGAGCAGCAGCCGAGAGAGCCCAGCAGAGAATAGAGAGCGTCGACACGAGCATTATATGATCATCATCATCATCAAGATCTTGCATTGAGAACCAGAAAATGTATCTTTGTATCTCGGTATCTGAGTATCTTTGTATCTCTGTGGCGCTGCTGTATCTTGTGGTTGGCAGTCAATAAGTTGCATTGTGAATTGCCTTTCATTGTGAGCTGTAATTGTGCGGCAAGTTTTCCTTTTTTATTCATTCATTTATTTTCTGCTGCTGCTTCTTCTTCTTCATCATTTGCTTCTTCTTCTTGTTTTTTTCTGTGCAATTTTCTGTGCATTTTGTTGCCAACTGCCAATAAGTTGGCCATAGGCTATTGGCCATTGCCTCCTCGACCTGACCATCTTCTTCTCTCTGTGTGCCGCTTCTACACAGCATTTAATTGCACGTTTTGGCCAAGCAACAACAAGGCAAGCGACAACAACAACAGCAACAACTACAACAATAACGAGACAAACAACAACAATGGCAGACATAAAATAACTAACTAAAGGCAGTTTTTGTGGTTTTGCTGTCGCTCTTTGGTCGCCAGTTTGTTTAGCCGTTTATTTTGGTGCCTTCTCTACTCGCGAGACTTCTTCCCCTGCTCTTCCTTCTCTTCTTCTCCTCCTGTTGCTACTTCCCCAGTGGAGCATAGACAATGTCTATATTAAACAAAAACCTGATGCCTGCTCGACACGGAATGAGTTTTGTGGTGAGCAGATGCCAAGGCATAAATATGCGTAATTACACGAGAAGGAGAGAAAGAAGGAGAGAGAGAGGCAGAGAAAGGGAGAGGGAGCGCACAGGAAGATTGACCTCAAATCATAGGTAGCATTTTTGTGAAATTGATTGCGATTTTGAACAATTATTGCAACAAAGGAAAGAAAATGGATTGCAAATATTTCAAGCAGAAAAGACAATTTAAATGCGAATATGTTTTGTTAGATGTATTATTATATTATACAATGAATTGTGTTCAAACATATAATGAAACTTATAATGCCAGAAGGAACTATAATGAATGAAATTAAAATATTTTTAATTATATGTGTAAATGCAGAACTATTCCGAAGTTGAAAATGCTTTGCATACAAAAAAAAGAAAGAGAGTCAAAGATTGATAAATATTATTTTATGAACTTTGGAACTACAGAAAATATTCTCAAAATTTAATAAGTTTATTTAATCTCAGTATAATCGTTGATAAGTTCAAATTTTAGTACCGCTATTCAAAACACCTACACTGAAAATCATTAGTTTTCTTTTTTTTCAGGCCTATATAACAGTCCTTATAGCTTTTTTATGGGTGGAAAGGGGCTGCTGGGCCCCTCTTTTCTTTCTTACTCTAATGCTTGTTTTGGCAATGTTTCTCAGCTGTGGCTTGTCAGCCTGTTGCTAATATTGTTGTTGCTTATGTTGTTGTTGCTGCTGCTGCTGTTGTTGCTGCTACTGTTGTTGTAGTGGTTGTTGTTGCTGTTGGCCTACCCGTACTTGTGTTTCGCGTCTAACCTTTGCTCTTAATTTCGTTTGCCCTTTTTGGCGCGATATTCGAGACGAGTTTCTTGTTGTCTCCAGTCGCCGTTTTGCCCGCATCTCTCCCTTTCTATTCTCCTCCTGCCTCTGCACTTGCCTGGCAATTTGCGGTATTTTCCCGGTCTCAGCCCTGCCCGCACTTACTCGCTCGAATCACGCTGCCCCCAAAAATGCTTGCCACCAAAACAGACCCTATAGGTAAGGTCGCAGCCAGGTACGGCTGACTATATACCCTGCATGCTAATTAGCCGACGCTGGCAAAGCTTTTGCCTTTATTTCCCATGCGTCCATTATTATAATTTTCTCTCTCTATCTCTGTGTGTGTGCGCGAGAGTGTGTGTGTAGGTTAGGGTGTCTGTGTGTTTGTGTGTTTTCGCCAGGTTTAATTAATGATTTCGCTAAGCTGGCTCGTTCGGTTGTCGGTTGTCGGTTGTCTCACCCAGCCATTGCCGGGGTTAATTGTGTGTCAGGGGCATTAGAAATTTGGCGAGCATTGGCATCGTTCTCCTTCCCTCCCCCCTCACTTCCCTCCCCCTCTCTCGCCGCTGTTTGGCAAGCACGTCGCCTCATTCCCCAGTCCGCCCCCTGGCAAAGTCCGCATCCAATTGTGGCCATCAAAAGCAGCGAGTGCTGCCACTGTTGCTGCTGCTGCCTCTGCTGCTTTTCCCACCTCGCCTGCTGTTGATGTGGCCCGCATGTGTTGCCAACACGTGGCAGCAACAGCAACAACAACAACAACAGCAACAACAACAGCAACAAGAGCAACGCTTTGTTGGCTGCCTGCTGTGCATCCGTTTTGCAACTGATTTGTGCACGAAGTGGAGACGGGAACTACTCATCCCCCTCGCTCTCTCCTCTTCCTAGTCACATGTTGCACATGGAACGCTGCTTTTGCAACAACAAACTTTTGTGGACAGTTACGCAGTGTTTATTTGTGGAATATACCCTGGAATATACCCTGGAATATACCCTGGAATATGTATGATGTGTACTCTATATTATTTATCATATATAGAGAGAGCAACTCTCTTTGCTTTCCCTTTCCTTCTTCATATATGCATAAATAGTCATAAATGAGGCAACATTCCAATCCCTTCTACTTTGCTCCTCTCTCTTACAGGGTATTTGTACGTCTATCAACTGCATCTCAAGCGTTGTTGCCGTTGTTATTCTCCCAAGCAACACTCCCAACTTTCATGTGCATTTGCATGTGACCGATTGGGGTTTATGAATATAAATTGTTTGTTAATTAAATGCAACATCAGCAACATCAACAGCAACAGCGCCAGAACAGCGACAGCAACAAACAACAACAGCAACAACAACAATATTGAATAATTGTCTACGCTTTAATACCGGAAATTGATTAAAAGCTCATTTCATTTTGCCAGCCTCGCGTCCTCTGCTGCTGTTGCTGCTGCTGTTGATGTTGTTGCTGCTTTGGCCCCAACTCGCTGTCATAATTTGCCATTTGAAATGATTATGGGCCTTACACACACACATACACAAACACACACAAACACGCACACAAACACACGCACACATGCTCGTCTACATAAAGAGACATTCTGTAATTGCATTTTCAGCTGCATCGCTGATGTTGTGAAGGAAATGTGTATAACATGGATATAGATAGTTATTGCTATTGCTATAGCAATATTGCTAATGTGCTCGTTGTTATTGCTGGTGTGTGTGTGTTGTGGAAATTGGCCTGGCTTGTTTGCCTTGCTAATCTAAGGGGTGTTCAGAGGCTGCGCCGTTGAAGAACTCTTGCTGCAGTTGAAACTGAATAAAGTAAAGTAAATCTTATATTTTCAAGATTGTTATGGACTTAAGGTGCATAGTTTGGTGTGAATAAGATAGTTCACTATTTATATATCCTACTTTCAGTTTTATAGAGTATGTCATGCACAGTTTTTCTTTGCTCAACTTGCAATTAAAGTGTGTTTTCCAATTCCTTTTGATTCTAAGTCAAATTGAACTTTTATACAAGGTATACAATGATTTGTCATGACCCATGAAGTTGTGATTCTCAGTCAGCTTAACCCCTTGCACAAATTACAGGGTATTCACCAGCCAAATTGCATTCTATTTGAGCGCAAACATTTATTTCGCAAAACCTTTGCCAGAATGCTGCGCTGTAATAAGCAACTTGAACTTTAACTGCCTCCATCAGCTTGCCCAGCGTCAGTCGTTATTCTTTCACTTCCCTTCCCCGCCTCCCTCTTTTCTCCCTCCTCCTTTCTCCCTCCTCCTTTCTCCCTCTTCCTTTCTCGCTCTCCCCCTTTGCTGTTTTCGTCTGTTACAATTTTCCTCATCTTTCTCTGTCGCTGTTTGCCATAATTTTACTGCCAATTTTAGTCGGCGAGAAAGTTGGCCGACTCCGCAGCCACGTCTCCCCTCCCCCCATTGCTGCCCCGTCTACTCCCCCCCCCTGCCCCTGCCCCACTCTTGTCCGACTTTGTGTCTGGGTCTCCGGGTCTGAGTCGGCTCTGGCATTGGCTTTGTTGTCGCATTTGGGTCTCCTCCTGCACTTACACGTCGCATTTACGTTGCGATTTTTATTTCCTGTAATTTTTACGATATTACTTATTTTTATGCACCGCACGACGCACCACTTGCCAGTGCAGAGTAGGAGCAGGAGTAGGGGGTGGCTAAGGGGTGGTCTCGTCTGGTTTGCTGGGTTTTTTTTGCTGGTGGGTCAAGGGGGCTGCCAAGCTTCGTTTAGCTTTCATTTTAGAATTTTATGCCATTTTTATGGCCATTTGTTGTGGTTGTTGTTGTTGTTGTTGTTGTTGTTGCTGCTGTTGTTGCTCTAGATGTTCTCGCTGCTGTTGCGCCACATTATTGGTTTTTCAAAATTCAAATTGCGTCATAAAAGAAATTAAAATAAAAACGAGAACAAAAAGGAAAAGCAAGAAAAATGCCCTCGATATGTTTGCGGGCTGCGGGGGGGAGGAGAAACCTTTCAATCGAGCTGGAAAAACCTATTGGAAAACACAAACAGAATTCAGTTGGAATTTGTTGGTTGAGCTCGTTATTTACTCACTCTTTGTTGTTGCTGTTGTTGTTGCTATTACGTATTATTTTTACAGTTGGTTGGCTTATTTATTCTCCAGCATTTGTTATTATTTAATTTCAATATTTATGCAGCTTGTCTGGCGTGACTGTGGCGCATTATAATTACCCGCACACACACACACAACACAGCACTCACAAAAATGCTGGCCTCCCCCTTTGCCACGCCCCAAATGAACGGGCAAGCACAATTTTCAGCCGCATAAGTGTGGCTTGAATAATGCTAAAAGTCTATTTCGAATTTTGTTATGGCTTGCGGCTTGTAAAATTGTTGCTGCTTTCATTGTTGCTACTGCTGTTGTTGTAGTTGTTGTTGTTGCTGTGTCGGGCTGTTAGCATATGGTTTATGGATCCATGCATATAGCATGTACGTCCGCCCGAACGTGCTGCTATGGAGCGACCTCGTTTGCCAGCCGTTGTCAATGATGGACTCGCATAACTGCGATCTATTGCATATCGTATTTGGTTGTATCGTATGGTATCGCATCGTATCGTATCGTATCGTACTCATGTGCAGATCGCTGCATATTCAATTTGTAACGGTACAATTGGGTTGCACGACAATTAGTTATGGTACAGCGCAAGTGGGTAATCGATAACACAAGGTAATCAAATTATAAACGCACTAAATAAACAAACAATCAAGCTAAGCGATATTATGA
The DNA here is from genome assembly GCA_018151435.1 of Zaprionus africanus. Lineage (NCBI taxonomy): Eukaryota > Metazoa > Arthropoda > Insecta > Diptera > Drosophilidae > Zaprionus > Zaprionus africanus. The sequence continues at coordinate 3,420,985 of JAECXB010002309.1, read as the reverse complement.
CAATGGAAACTATCGTATATGGTTTTATAGAGCTGAAAAGTGGGTTGCAAATTGATGATATAATGAGTCAAGCTTCGCTTAACGGGTTAGTCATCGGTTATTGTAGATTGTAATTGTTAATATCTTGCAAGCCACTTAGCATTTGCAAATATCGATAATAATATCGTATAAAGTTAAGTTGAACTAAAAGTTGCTTAGAACTGAATGATTTAATAATTTAAAGTTTAAATAACGAGACTGTTCATTATCATTACTCCATGATTATTCTCGGCAATATCTTGGAATTTCCGTATTTGCATATGGAAATTGTATAAGAGCGTGCGAGCAGCGCTAAGTATTCCTTTTATATGCCCATATATCACTCCGTTATTTGCCTAACTAATGGGAAAACCTCGCTTATACATCTATTTATAATCTGCAATCTTAATAAGCCGCATTGTTTATGGCCGAGCTCCCAACTTGAGGCTTACTATCTCATTTCAATTAGCAAGCAATCAGTAATGCAAAATATTCAGAGAGTTACGTTAATCTTGTTTCACAACTGAATGACTGTCGTTCGACTATCTTTTGTCTTTGTGGCGCTTAATGCAATTCAAAGTGCAGTTTTTCCAATTATTTTCCCATAACATTGATGACTTTCCCCGGGGGCGGAGGGGCCAAAACTGATTACCACTTCAATCAGCTTTCGAACTCCGACGATTGTTTACCAATGTCTGGGACACTATTTGGCTTAGTATATTTTCCCTATAAACACTTGAGCATGCCATGGGCAGTCGAGAGGACAGTTTAGAAGAGAGGGTGGAGAGGGAGGTGGAAAATACTTCGTCATGCAATCGTCTAGTCCGGCATCGAACTGGGGACGCTTCGCTTAATGTTTTTCCAATTTATTTTCATGCCAACTTTGAGTTTCCGTTTGAGTTTCGCTTTGGTTTTAGTTGCAATTCCAGTTGCATTTGCAGTTTCTGTTTTATTCTCCAGTTGCTGTTTTAGTTTATCGGTCTCGGCTAAAGTTTCATTTCAATTTTGTGCAATTAAATTGAGTTATTTGCCACTGTCTGTCCTCGGTCGCTTTCGTTGTCTGTTCTCGGTGACTTAAATCCGTCTGCCTGCCTGCCTGCCTGCCTGCCTTGTTTCCTTCTCTCTGTCTATCTGTCCCTCTTTTTGTCTGTCTGTCTGTCTGCCTGTCTGCCTGCCTGTCTGTCTGGCTGTCAGTCAGCGTTGTGTTTCAAATTAAATTGGCCTTTGTGCAGCGGTTATTGGCAGACTAATGTACGGCGCGGAGCACTGAGCACACATGTTCGATGGGTTCCATTCCTCATCGAGTTGTCCACTGTGTCCAGCAGTCCATGCCAGTCCATCGGACATGCATACAATAAAAGCCAAATACAACGGCAAACGCTCATTGAATAAATAATCAAAATAAAATATACGAGTACTCGCATGTTCAGCCTGCCACTCACTCGCCTCGACTCGCTTTATTCGCTCTTCGTTGCAAAAATACAACCAATTTCCAATTTCAAATTCCAATTATATTGCTCTACGCTTTTTATTATTATTATTATTATTATTATTATTGTTGTTGTTGTTGCTGCGGTTGTTGCTGTTGCTGTGAAAAATCAATATTGACGAACGTTGCAAATGTTGCAAGCACAAGTTACACAATGGAGTCGACTGACGTTTTGTGCGCTTCAAAAATCATCGCCCTCAAATTAAAAGTGCCTCAATAAACTCAAACTCAATAAAAGCCAGAAAACTAATCAGGAATAAATGAAAAATCATTCAACTTGGAAGAATAAAGAAAATAAATTGATATTTTATGTTTTAAATATGAAAAGGTTTAAAGAAACTCGTTGATATTTTCATTAATTCTTTTCTAACCTAAAAAATTTTAGTTCTTATTGCAATTGGTATTATAAAAGGTTTTGAAACGGGTTTTATAGTTATGCAATAAAATAGAAAGCATTTAAAAACAACAAGAACACATTGGCAGCTTTTAATATATTTTTTTTTTTTTTCTTTTTTACCCCAAAATTTTAAAAAATCATTGCATTTTATATTTTGTAACCAATGGAAATAGGTTCATCAAACTATTTAACACTTCAAAATTCATTAATATTTTATTAATTCATATAAGCTTTTTTCTGTAGTTATGCAATGAAATAAAGACTCATCAAACCATTTAACACTTACACGAAAACATTAGAATTTCCATTAATTAATTTTATTGTTCTTTCTAACCTCAAAACTTTTAAGAATAATTGTTAATCGTTATATATATTAGATCTTTCAACGGGTTATGCAATGGGAAACTGGCTCATCAAGCCAAGCAGCAATAACCATTAGTCAAAGCGATTCAAAACTGTCGTTAAACTCTGATTAATTCGCATTAAGTGGCTTTCTAACCTCAAAACGATTAAAAACTATCATTAAATTTCTCAAATTGCAGTTGTAAAAAAGTGAAGAACATTGCAGAAATTAATTTAATTACTTTGCCGCGTGCAAATTGATTACTTCAGTTTTCTCTCGGGCAATTCTCGCAACTCGTTACCGGCTGGCTTGGCTCCACTGTGCGTGAGGCTGCAGTTGCCACAGAGGAAGCCGCAAAGTCGCCAGAAGGACACAAGGCGAGTCAAGTCGAGGGCAAATGGCATCACAAGAATAAGCGACAGTCTGCCATGTATTTGCATAAGTGTGTGTGGGTACATATGCTCTATATAGTTGTATATATATATACTATATACCAGATGTGGCTCTGGTCGAGCATTGCGCATACGCCGTGTGTGTTCGTGTGTGCTCTGCTGCCTTGCAAGAAGTTTGTCGCGAACTACAATGTGTGCAAGGGCTCGACAAGTCGACACTAATTGCTGCCGCTGCTGTTGCTGCTGCTGTTGTGGCATGTTGCATGTGGCATGTGGCAGCAGCGAAAACGGACACATCCGTTACAAGTGCCCAGGCTCCTCCTCAATCAATTTGGCCCAAGCGGAAATGTTGCGATGCCAACCAAACAAATTGTTTAATTACAAAAATATTGCTAGGAAGTTCTGCGAATGCGAATCCCAAGCGGAGTCCCAATGCCAATGTGAATGTGAGTGTGAGTGCGAATGTGAGTGCGAGTCAGTCATTCAAATAAGCAAGAAAAATTGCATGCTCAATGTTGTTGCTGCTGTTGAAGTTGTACTTGCAGTTGTTGTAGATGTTGCTGTTGTTGCAGTAGCAGTTGCTGATGTAGTTGTTGTTGTTGGGCTGTGTACTTGCAGCTGTAGTTGCTGTTGTTGTTGTAGTTGTAGCGGTTGTTGCACTAGCCAGTCAAATGTCTATAATTTAAGCAAAAACAAGCGACAGATACAAACAGCAACAACAACAATTACAGCAGCAGCAGCAACAGCAGCAGGCAAATCATTTGAAGTTGCTGTTGCCATCAGTTGTTGTTGTTCTCTTGCCTTTTCTGTTGTAGTTGTTGTTGCTGCAATGTTGCAAAATTTATGCACGCGGCTGCTGCAAAAAATGTAGCTGCCTCCGCCGTCGCTGCTGCTGCTGCCGCTGCTGTTGTTGCTGCTGTTGCCTGGCTAATTTGCTGCAGCCAACAGCAACCAGTGGAAATTGTTGATGTGCAAAAATGTTGTTGTTGTCGTCTTGTAAATGCCATAAATTAGTCGCCGCTGCCCGCAGACGTAAAGCGGAATTCGCAATGCATTTTCAGCCGTTTTTTTTGTCTAGCTTTTTTTCTGTATTTTAATATTATTTTATACATTTTCATTCAGCCTTTTTATTGCTTCTTTTTTATTTAATTTATTGTGTTGGTTTCGCTGCTGTCGCTGGCATATTTTGGCATTGCCAAGCACACTAAATTAATGCACACACACACACACACACACACACACACACGACACATAGATATGCATATCAATGTGTTTCCTGCTGTGCGAAGGTCGTGTGGGTGTCTGTGTGGGCAGCAAACATTTGCCTGGGGCATAAAATATGCATAAAGCCAAAATCAATGCTAGACTACTCTGTGTGTGTGTGCAAGTGTGTGTGAGTGTGCGAGTGTGTGTGTGCAGAGCAGTAAAAGATTGGAAAATTGTGATAAATGCCAGTTGGTAAATGTTTTGTTATGTGCAATGCACAATAAAAGCAAATTGAATTATTCGATTGGCAAAAAGTTATCTTTAATAGTTAAGGGGGGTGAGGAGGGCAGGAGAATAGAGTAGATAGGGGCGGATAGAGAGGGGCCATACAATATTTTACCGAACTGCGTCAGAGTTTGGCAACTTGATATTCTGTTCAAGAATAGCGCCAACTTAGCTGGACCCACAGCACAGATGAAGGCGCTGCTTCCTCTTCCCTCTGCCATGCCCTACCTCCCTCCTCAGTCATCTTGACTTCCCTCCACTCGTAGCCAATTTATCAACATTTCCGTTTCCGTTTCCGGTTCCTTTTCTCTGCCAGTTTTGTCAACATTAAAACGAGAAAGACGCAGAGAAATTGCCAGAGCGCATCGTAAATATAAAAAGTGAGCTCCTAATTGCGAAAGTTTTTAATTTTATGACAAAATTATAACGATATATTAAGGGGAGACTGGGTGGAGCGTGCAAAGGGGGGAGGAGGAAAGAGAAGGAAGAGAGAGGGAATAGCTAGAAGGGCAATAGAAACGTTGCTCATGGTCAGAGCGGGAAACAAATCAATGGCAGCAGGGCGATTGCCCGCAGCAACAACAGCAATGAAAACCTAGAAGAGCAGAGGCAGCAGCAGCAGCGGAGCCAGCAGCAGCGAAGCCAGCAGCATCAGCAGCAGCAGCAGCAAAAGGAAATCCCACAATTGCCGCACAACAATGGCAAATAAATTAAATTAGTCACAAGCATATTTCAAAAATATACACATAAAACGTTTCTACACACACTCTGTCTTCCCCTTCCCTCCCTCTTTCCTCCTCTTTCCTCTCTCTCTCTCTCTCTCCCTAGGGCGGGCCAAGGATACAACGAGCCGACAATAAAACAGGCAACAGTAAAAAACGAACGACAGACAGACGAACATTTTATATATATTTGATTTTATGAGCGGAGAGGACACTTACATAAAGCCCAGCCAGGGCAAGGGTTGTGCTGCCAACAGGGTGGGGAACGGGGGTGTGGCAAGTGGGGGTAGACAGAGGAAGGGGGCAGGTTAGCAGCAACGGCCCAGTTTACGACATAGTCTTGGCTGCTGCCACGTTTTACTGCCTGCTGCATGAGTATTTGCCGTGGGTGGCCGCGCTTAACTGCAACTTCCCCCCTGTTCTCCTCTCCCTGCCACTCCCCTCCCTCCTCTCCCTTTTCTACACTCCCCTTCGACATGCCGAAAGCTGCCAAATTGCCCGCCCCATCAAAAAGGAAGTAAGAGAAGAAAAAAGCGCACACAACCGAAAAAAATAGATAAAAAAGTTGAAGCAGCAAACTGTAGTAAGTTGTGGGCAGCGAGAGGGGGAAGGGGAGGCGTGGCAGGTTGGGGAGTGCCGGCTTTAAAGGCGTCTCCGATGCCGTCTGCGTCTCGCAGCAGACAGGGGGGGCAGACGCTCGAAGGACACTCGCAGTGGCACACCCACACAGCGAGTGAGAGAGAGGGAGGAAGGAAAGACAGAAAGAGTGAGAGAGAGAGAGAGAGTGTGGAGAGCAATAAAGAGATACTTCTACACAGGCCAAACGACATAATAAAACCGGCATTTTTATGCATGTCTGAGTAACTTCATGAGCCGCGCCAGAGCCAAAGCCAGAGCCATCGGCAGCAGCGAGAGCCAAGCCAGACTGGAGGGGGGGACAGCACGGCAGGTGGAGGAGTTTTTCGCACTGCTTCCTCAACGTCGCTGTCGCCGTCGACGTCTCTTCCAGTGCGGCGTTCAGTTTCAGGTTCATTGGAAGCCAACGCTCCCGCGGGAGTCCCGAACCGGGAGCGGAGTCGGAGTCGGCGCACTTGCCTGGCATGCTCTTTATTCAGCCAGAGCACTTGCGCACTGGACGGGCGTGTCACAGGAACCCAAGACCGCAGTGAACTGACAACAAAAGGATAACAACAGCAACAACAGCAACAACAACAGCAACAACAACAGCAACATCATCGGCATTTTGGGAAGGTCGTTGCGAACAGTTGTAAAACGACACAGCGCACAGCTGGACCAAGGCACACACACACATACACACGCACTTATACGCACTCTCACACAGACAGGGATTGTACACACACACACACACAGACTCAGGCACACACTCAGACAGTGAGACTCGTCACATTTATGCAACGAGGCGTCGACCGGCAAAGTAATTAACTTAAGCCCGACCAAATGTCGATTTGGATGTCGATGCCGATGACGACGAGGATGCCGACGCAGCCGATGTCGTGGCCGATGACGAGGACGAGCCGATGCCGATGTTGTTGATGTTTGCCGAGACAAAAAAGCCGGGCCCACGGCATCGGCTGTGGGACGCGAGAATCGGCCTCAGACCGGGCTACTTTTATGTTGCAGTCATTTGAAAAATGCGCCATATATACAAGGATATATTCGCATGCATGTGTGTGTGTGTGTGTGTGTGTAACTGTAAGAGCATTCGTGGGCGTCTGCCTGCCTGCAAGTGTGTGTGTGGCCGAGGTCGTTTGCCGGCACTTGCTCCTACATGGCTGGGACACTCATGTTATGTTTTCATATATATCGCACACACACACACACACGCAAATACACATACATACAACATTTATGTGTGCATGTATAGTTGATGCTTCATGCCTTTATGCGGGCCATTCTCGAGAGTACATGGAATATGGCAGCGTGTGGCAAGTGGCATGTGGCATGGCCTGCTCTGCTCTGCCCTGCTCCGCTTGGGCCTGCCATATGCGAGGCTCCAGTTAACAAAAGATCCAGCACATTTGCTTAATGTAATTGTTGCTGTTGTTGCTGCTGTTGTTGTTGTTGTTGTTGCTGCTGCCACTGTAAGTGCTGTAAGTATAACATATGCTGCATATGGCATAAATAGATTGCGCAAGAAAGTTGAAATAAGTAAAAAGAGAAATTCAAGAAAAATACAGGAAACACTTGCGACAACAGAGCCGAAGAGAGAGGGAGAGGGAGAGTAGGGAAGAGGAGCAGAGAGTGTTAGGTTGACTGAGATAGAAGGTGGCAGGTAAAAAGAAAGACTGACAGGACTTTGCATACTTAGCAAAATAAAAAGTGGCATTCCCTGAGAAAGGAATTTTATCCTAGCATGTGCAACATTCTCAGCCAGCTGGGCAACTCATGCGATAGTTGCGATGAGCTTTATAGAACATAGATTCGAATTGAAATAGGTTTAAGTTTGATTACACCTAATCTTAAAGAAAGTATAAGGAAACTAAAAGAACATTTCACTATAACTAAAAGTAACTATATTAAACTAAAAGAACATTTCATATGTTTAACAAGCGATAGTTGTGATGAGCTTTGAACCTTGTAAAAATAAAGAAAGTATGTCTTAGGATAACAAAATATTTAAAGAATTCAATAAAGAAACTAGATTCATATATACTTAAATATGATATCCATGAAATGATAAGCTTAGAATAGTAAAGACACTATGTACTTAAGAGTATACTTAGGCTTACAATATTACGAATTCAACAAAAAACATATGATTAAAGATTAAGACTAGAACAAGATTTACAAATGAAAATCGCAAAACATTCAAGATAATACTAAAATAATCAGAATATACTTGAAACATATACATCAATATATCCATCTCCTGACATCTATTGATTGATCCCTTACATGAATAAGAACAAGATTTACATATGAAAATCGAATAAAATCAAAATAATTTAATATGATCAGTAAAGTACGATACATACATAGAACTCTATCCCATAATAGTTTCAATCCTTCTATCAAGATCTCAATGTACGAGTATGTCAGCAAATGATGTATGCATGAAATATGAATGAATAACTTTGTTATTCTACGACAGCAAGATCAATCTACATATGATATATGGGACATAAGACACTTAAGATCCATTGTAGATACCTTTTCGTGCAGTTCTTTATTGTTTCGTGCCTCCACGAATTCACGTTGGCCGCTTGAAATAATTCTCACATCTCTCAGTTTATGGGCAGCTGCAATTTCAAATCAATCAGGCGAGTTGGAAATCTGTTCGACACCGGGAGGGCCACACCTCTTGAGGTGGAGAGCGTGTGTGTTTTTTTTTAATTGAAAATTGCTGTCATGAAGAAAAGACATAAACAACAATTCTAAGAAATGGCGCAGACAATCAAATCTATTGTACGACTCGAACGAGTCGACTCGCAGCGACTCCCGAGTGTCTAAGAGACTCACATAACAATTGTACAATATGCATAACAATGAAGAGCGCTTCAGTTGCCGCCTCGTTCCAGTTTCGATCCTCGAGGGGAGGAGAACGAGAGCGAAAAGGGAAGAGAGTGGGATAGAGGGAGAGAGGCAGACAAGTGTTCCGGCTGTCGGAGCTGACAAAAAGTCTTAGGAGAATGGAAAAACTATTGTCTGAGCCCCATGCTCAAGAGTCTTCTGTGCACGAAAACTTAAGTATAAATCAAAAAATTTATGAATTTCGTATACGAAATGAAGAGCTGAGCCGCCTCGACCCAAAGCCGAGCTGTGCTACAGAATTTTGAGTGTCTGTTGGTCCGTCTGTCTGTCTGGTTAGCTGCCTGGTTGGCACTTCAGGCCGGTCTCTGGGTCGAGACCTCGACGCATTCAGCTCGCATTCAAACTAAAACAAACAATATAAACTTCAAAACGCTTCGTTGCATATCAAATTAATTACAGCGAGGCCCCAAAAGCGGCCAGGGAGAACCCTGCCCGAGCTCAGCCAGAGGCAGCTCCTCACAGAGTGAGTCAGTCAGTCTTTCAGTCAGTCAGTCACTTGGTGAGTCGCCTGGTCGGCCAGACAGACTTGTTGTCAGACAACCCTTGAAGATTGTTTTCTTGTGCCAAAAAGGGGCTGCAGCCCGAACTTTTTGCACAAAGCAGGCGACTTAAGCCACTCGAGGAGCAGAGTCCGGGAATAGAGAGGCAAGAAGGTATTAGGCAGAGCAGCACGGAGCAGAACAGAACGGAGCTGACAGGCAACAAGAACTCATGCACAGTGAAAACTGAAGGCATAATTTATGCCTTCAAAGTGAATTGTTGTTCAAAGAAAACTTGGAACACTTTTCCCCCCTGCCTGTCTGCCTGCCTGGAGAACAAAAGCAGGCGAAGCCAACAGGATGCAAAGAACGAACTCAGCATGCCCTGCCAAAAAGGGTTTAACCTGAAACTGAAAACTTGTATTGTATCAATGAAAAGAATATATCTCTTTTATATTTCATAATAAAGGATACTGATTGAGTTTCATGTAAGGATTCGATTTGTCACACATAGACTTTGCAAGTTATTGAAGAACCCTTAGCACATTTAATCGAACCTTGGATCATCAATTATAAATGCGCTTGAAAGAGAGAGTTTTCTATAGAATTCGTTAGCGGAGATAATGTATCTGTTTCTTTTTATCTGTGAATCGACACCTTGCTGCATGTGGAACAACACGTAATCACTCAGCATCCCAACGGGCCCGAAAATCCTTCGAAAAGTATTTTTTGTTTTGTTTTTTTCTTTTCAGATTCATCCTAAGTGCGGTTTTCTCTGTGTACTTTTGTGTGTCTGCTCGGCGATGACAAAGCTGAAACCGAAACTGTGAAACAAAAGTAAAGTAAAGTCTGCAGGCAGCAGGCGACTGTGTTGTGGCCAGTCACACAAATAGATGGCAGCCCTAAGCCCGAAGAGAAGGGACAGAGTGGATCCACATGGCATGCCCTGAACTGGCAACATAATTGAAATGCACACGACTGGCTGCTTCCCTGGAACTGAAGTCCACTCACAGCATGAATGACCAAAACTCACGCACGGACGCAGTTGTAACTTCTCCTCTGACCCTAACCTTCTTCTCTGCCCTCCACAAAAGGTTGTGTCCTCTGCTATTTTAACTACATTTGGCGTTTTTATGACGCCTTCCCCCCAATCTGCCTTTTCTGTTTTTGTGGGCCTTCTCCTGCTGCTGCTTCTGCTTCTTCCCTTTTTCTCTCTTTCATGCCGAAATTTTGTACATTTATTAATTCGTAATCATCTTTGACGGCAACATGAGAATCGACCATGTGCAGGTCGCTCCCAGCCCGGTCCCGGCGGAAGACTTTTTTGAGTCGAGTTGAAAATAAAGCAGTAAAATTGTAACAGATATGTCTGGCCATATACACGATATACTCATGGATCTGTGTGTGTGTGTGTTTCGAACATGAGTTGCAGCCAGTGTGCCCGGCGAGGCTGTGGCCCTCCTCCTTCTTCTGCATTGTTATTGTTGTTGTTGGACGTGCTGTGCGCCGTGTTCTTCAGATAGAGCATTCTAGGAAATCCAAGCTAGCTAGCCAGCAACTTGACTGCCCCGAAAATGTTCTCTCTGTGTGTTTTTCTTTCGTTTACGTTTCGATTCGGCTTCACTTTGCCGTTGCTCTTTCTGTGTCGGTTCTGTGTTTCTCAGTTGTGCAGAAAGTCAGATAACTTGAAGTCTCTTTTTGTTTTTAGAACAGCTCATGTTGTTGTTGCTGTTGTTGCTGTTGTTGGTCGGTTTCGAGGCAGGTTTTCTGCGAAATTGTATTCTGCGCTTACTTGATAAATATTTTCATATGAATGATTACGAAATCGTTCTTCATCTACATCGGCAATTTGAAACCCAAATTGTGCCTGGCTTAAGACTGTGCAGCAGAGGGAGGAGGTCTATGTAGATGAAGATTAGAGATATGGAATTCCATACTTAAACACAAATGAGAGACCTTTTCATATGAGAGAGTTGCCTGAAGAAAGGAGTTGGGTTTCCTGGTTACCTCGAGCTTAGCGCTGTTTGTTCACTTAATAAACCAAGTTAATGAAATAACAAAGATATATTTATGCCTGATAAATAGTATAAAAATGTAAGGTAATGTTAAATAGTATATAAGGAATACCTAAAGATACCTTTTTCTACAGTTTTTCCCAATTTGCACATCTTAATTCAACTCTGACTTAGATATTCCAAAAAAGTCTTCCAAGAAGTCAGAAAAGTCCCTCAAGAGTTCAAAGACGCTTCATTTTCTCAATATGCAAATGCGGAATCAGAGTTGCAACCCAGTTTGGCCAAGGTTTTATGCAAATCGGTCATAAATTCAATGCGCAGAGGAATCCTAATGAGCTGAAACAGGAAAATTGTCACCCGAAATCGCTTTTCAATTGAAACTGGACCGGACAGTTCATTCATTCATTCATGGCAACAGTGGCAAAGTATTCAGGAATTCCACTGCGAAGTACCTTAATGCGCTGCAGGGGAAACACAGAGAATGTGAGAGAGGGAGGGCAGGGGGAAATGTTCCCATATCGGAGTTGCCTTTCAAATTGATGAGCAATAACAAAAGCCAGTCCGCACACAAAGGAAAATGTTGCATAGAAAGAGAGACTGCGATACTTTCAAAGTTTACACCAGAAATGCTCATGTAGCTAAGAGTGTGTTAGTCTATGTGTATGTGTGTGTGTGTGAGAGAGCAAGTCGTGTGTGTACTTGTGCCTCGACCCGTGCATGAGTCGAGTATTTCTCTTTCTTTTGCGAAATTAATGAACTATTCAAATGTCAAAGGATCTGTGAAACGCGACGGGGAGATAAAGCGACGGCCACGACAGACCGACGACGGAGAGACGGAGGGGGACGGAGGGAGGGAGGGACGAACAAAAACGGTTGGTGACAAGAGCAGCAAGAGCAACCAAGCGGGCCAACAATAAAAACGAGTCCAGTAAAGAAATCCATAAAAGATTTTGTAGCTGCAACGCGTCGCTTTATGAGTCGAGACTCGACGACGAGCAGGCAAACTCAGCCTGTGCCTGTGTGTGTGACTGTGTGTGTGTGTGTTTGCTCGCTTTTACAAAATTCAAAAAGCAATTTACAAAAGGCAACGTGAAAGGCGATACGCTTGCACACACATAGAAACTCACACACACACACACACATTCAAAGAGAGCCAAGGGCCGGAACCCAGATACGGGCCCAGGGCCAGAGTTGCAGCTCTAAGTGCCACTAAAGGACGACGATGACGAAGACGACAACACTGGAGGGGGATAAAGGAGAGGGAGGGGGGAGTGGGGGGACGGGGAATAAAAACGAAGGCGCTGAGCCGCAACGAATGCCTTGGCAAGAGCGCGTCGCAGTCAGTTTGCATCTCTTAGAGATGATGAGCAGCAGCGACGACTGCTCCGCTGGGATCACTTGGCAGGCAGACACACACAGCAACCCCCCATCCCTCACTCTCCCTCCACTCTCTATTCCCCGTGGCAATACGTAAATGAGTCGTCGTCGTTGTCGTCGTCACTGTCGGCCTACAAATTCGACGCTGGCCGACTGATTTTTTTATTATCATTGCATTTTATAGACAGTTTTACGAGCTAACGAAAGTGGTTCTGCCAGCTGGTGACGGAGAGAAGGGGAGGGGAGGGGGGTTGTCCAGATAATGCCGATACGATATGTTGATGCCGACATACATATTTCGGGTTTACGATGCAGCGTGCCGCCGCCGCCTCAACCGATGTGAATCGCGTAAATTGTAAATCACACTTGCCGTGCCCACGGACACGGCCTGGCCTGGCCTGGTCTCAATGGGAGCGAGTGCACATGCGATGCCATGTGGTGATCTCCATATAGCCCCACTCCTTCTTTCCCACTCCCCCTCTTTCTCGCACTCTTGCATACAATGCATATTAGCGTAGCTCTCAAATTGTTTTTAGTTGCCGCCGCGTCTGCAAATGACCCATTGTCTGTTTTACGATTGAAGCGGCAGGAGTGAGTCAGTTGCGGGTGGCGAGAGGGTAAGCTGGGTGGAGCAATAAGGGGGTGAGTGGGCTGTTAAGTGTTGGCATTAAAGCGTTTAAATTGTTGCTCGGCCGATTGCACTAAGGTTGCATTGCCAAATGTTTCACATCTACCAAAACAGAAACAAAGACAAGAGAGAGAAATAGAGAGAGAGAGAGGAAGAGCAAGAGAGAGGGGAAGAGATGGAGAGTGCGACTGTGTGCCGTGCTCATCAATCTTCAGAGCCGTCGGCCGACTTTGCGCGGCACCATGACAAGCCGCTATAGTCTTGATAAAGTGCTAAAAGATTTGCTTTGCCACAGCAAGATCGTAAATAAGCCACAAGGTTCGCTAATGCAGTCTGTCTCTCTCTCTCTCTCTCACTCTCTCTCTCTCTCTCTCTCTTTGTAGCAGCTGCATACGGTACAACCCAGCTACATACATAACTCAACATTTGTGAATAGCCTGAAATGTGGAGCGCATCCAGGAACAACTCTACTAAGTCTGTTGATTTTGACTCTTAGCTGAGACTAAGTACGAGGGTCGTTTGATAAGTCCGTGACTTTTTTTTTGTTTTCCCCCTGCCTCTAAATACAACACTGCTCCTGTCAGCAGTTATCGATTAACAGCTGACTGTAAAATTTTGAAAGCTGCGTTTTTTGGTTTGCGTTTTATAGGCATTGAAAGCAGACGATCTCGTGAATTTTAACGAAAATGGAGATCGAGATCGTCTGCTTTCAATGCCTATAAAACGCAAACCAAAAAACAACTTCTCTAAAATTTTACAGTCAGCTGTTAATCGATAACTGCTGACAGGAGCAGTGTTGTATTTAGAGCAGGTGCGCGGCAAATACAAAAAGTCACGGACTTATCAAACGACCCTCGTATTTAATGAGGATCTTGCACTTTTCCGCTGAATGAAGGTAGCATGGCATTAATACGATAAAACTATATAGGAATACCTCTAACAAATTTGATGTCTTTAGATCTTAAGAAAGCTGAGTAAAGGGAGTAAAAGAAATACTTTCACTTAAACTTAACAACAAACAAAGCGATTAATCTGAAGTGCGTTCGATGTTAGAATACATTTCTACCAAATTTGTTGACTAGCAAGTTTATGAACTATATAGATTCAGGTATTTGTGAAGATGAAAGACTAACTTGAACTCAAATAAAGTGGGAATTCTTGTACTGTATTGCAATAACATAAGCAGAGGAAATATTCTGTTGTGAGTATGTTTTGATATTAACGAGCAACTCTACCAAATTTGATGAATAATTTTTTTTTATATAAATTAAAAAAAAACTTCTTCATTATATTATTTTAGGGGGGTTTTTTTTGTTGTGGTTATTATTATAGCGCACCTCTACAAATGATGGACTTAATGCTTATGAAAACTGAGTAGGTAACAATGAGCACGGAAGTCTTATATAATAGATTTCTGCACTTCGTCACTTAATTACTTTAGCAGACGTAGTGCATAAGATATTAAGGATAAACTTAACCAAATTTGTTGAAGGTGAGGCCTAGAATAACTAAAATCAACCTGTTTTTACGGAAAGGAAACTCACTTAGAGTGAAATGTAGTGCACTTCAGTAGGTAGCTACTTTTTAATGTACTTTAATTTCCTAATTTCGTTGGAATACACGCTTTCTTACAAAAAAGGAACCTTCTGAACACCGCATCCCAAAACATTACTCAACAGTTTTTGATATACAAAGACGTGTTTTGGTATGAAGAAACACTTCCATCAAATTTGATGAATCTAAAACACATAACAGCAAAGATCTACGCCTTGAAGGCGCTGCCTGGGCTAACTCTCTAAATGAGTTAAGCGAAGCTAATAGCGTAAAATTTGTAGAGAATGAAGGAAAATTCCTACCAAATTTGATGAACCTGCAACTCATAGCAGCTGAGATCTAAACACTTCAAGAGAAGAGGACGCAGAGAAGGGCAGCTGCCTGTGCTTGTGCTGCCTTTGGATGCGCATTTAACGGTGGATTTCTTTGATATATCTTCGGCTTGGCCGATTTCTAATTAAATGCAACTCCTGGTACTGCAGCGGGTGCTTCACTTTCGCAATTAATTGCTGACTGAAGCGGGGCGGGTGCAGTAGGGGAGGGGGAGTTGTCTGGTCTGACTCATATGCCACTTGGCTCCCACACCTGCTGCCTCAACATTCAACACTCGACACGTTAATGCAATAAAAATGAAACTCATTACGACGAATTGCAATGCAAACGGGAATGCAGAAGGCAAATACGAAAGCGAATACGAAAACGAATACGAATGTGAATATGAATGCAAAGCGAGTGCTGCAATAATTCAGATGAAATTCTCGCAAGTCTCGCTTTCAATTAGGAGTCGCCTCGATTGCTCACTTGACTTGAGAAGTTTAGAGAACTTCAATGGGAATTTCAAGTGCTGCGGTCGCTGCTGCAATTAGGCAAATAAAATACTGAAATACTGATAAAATACTAATAAAATACTGCATAAGTAAGTCGATTTCCATTGGAGTTCTCTGCAATTGCAGCGAGTTGGGTCGGCTTCGGGTTTGCAAATGGGCGATAAATTCCCAAGAGTTGCTGCGACACAGTCTCCCCTGCTTCTCTCCCCTCTCTATCTCTCTCTCTCTCCCCGTGCAAACTGGCCGACCTTCCGTTCATTATTTGAAACTTTTTCATGTTGTTTGCATAATTTACAATTTATTATTTTGCGTTATTTATTGTACGTGCCGCAATTTATGCACAAAATGCCGAACAAAACGCTCCATTAATCAGAGAGCCCATTCCATGTAGTATTCCCACAGACCCGCACACACACACACACACACAGAGCTCGAACCCCGACCCGAGCGACCCCGGAGCGGCCACTGAGATTTAAAAATACTAATTAAGTTTAATGTAATGCACATATGCGATAAGTCGCCGGCTTACTCAAGATTATATCGAAGCAGCTCCTCTCTATAATGCCATACTATATGCGACCAGTATCGCATACGATCCACACTGCCAGCCAGCATAATGTATTTGGGTGCCTGTCAGCCTCTGTCCCTGCCTGTGCCTCCCTCCCTGCCTGCCTCCCTGCTTCCTGCACAGACGGTGATTGATGTGGCGGCTTTTGCGTACACACACGTTAACACACACACACACACTGGCGCAAACTGACACACTCTCAGGTCTACAGGTCTATGCCATATTTGGTGAGCACAAAAAACGAGCTGCGTTAAAGCCGCATGAAGTCGCCACAGCCAAAAACAAAACAAATGAGCTGGCGACTATGCAAAGCTAATAGACTATAAGATACCCTGTAGTAAATGGTCATCAAATAATTCTTATAGTTAGTATTTTAAAATAAACTAACTAGCAAACATCAACTGATTATTTTTTTTATTTTATTTTTTATTACTTTTTTTTTTCACTTATTTAATTATTTATTTAAAGTCAACTAAAAGCAGTCGACTATTGGAATCATAATTACCAAAAATTAAATTAAAATTAAATTGAATATAAATTAAAAGTAAAAAAAAAAAAAACCAAAAAGGTATGTATTCAAAATTAAAGTTAAAATTTACATTAAACATTTAAGCATTTAAATATTTTAATTCATAAGATTTTTAAGATTTTCAAATTTTTTATCATTTACCTTAATCGAGATCCGAGCTAAAGAAACCTTTTCCAATTAAAACCTTATCAAATTTCATTTTCATTCAAATTGCACACCCTTTATGGCCTGCCTTCATCTGCAGGGTATGCAGAGCTAATAAATTGCTGGCCAAACTACGAGGTAGCACCGTGAAAGCGTTGCAAATTGAATCGTTAAATTAAAAAATTAGCAATGAAGTCACTTGAGAGTTGCCTCAAAGTTGATAGGCATGTTGTGAGCAAGAGTTAGATCTCCGCAGATCGATTAAAAAAGACCGAAAACCGTTTTCCTGGCTAGCAGAGATAACCCCAAACAGGATTTGCTATCGCACATTGGGTAATTTTCTTATGTAAGCGAGATCTGCCATAAGAAGAAAGACATCAAGTCTGGGCAGGATTAACTTAAATAATAAGATTCCTGCACTCAATTTGAGGCTGCCCTCAGCTTCATCTCTGTCAAGGGAAAATGTTATTGTTGTTGTTGTTGCTGTTGTTGATGATGATGGGGCTGCATTTAACTTGTCTCGACTTCGTGAGATATTCCCCGCGCCGGCAAATCTATCATCGACCCTCATCATAATTTCGGCTCTTAGTTTATTATGATTATTTTTGTTTTCAAAACACACGCACACAAGACAGACAACAACTTTGTATGTGCGCTGGCAGATCGAATGTCAAGCTCCACAGCTGAACAATTTTGCGTTGTTTTTCTTCTTTCTTCTCTCTTCCTCTTCCTGCTTCTCTTTGCTTTTCTCGTTTTTCATTTCCCCTTGGCAGCTAAAGGCAAATAAACTTGGGCGCAAACAAATGCTGCCTGTGCTGAAATATTTACGGAACGATCTATTGGCCAAATGTTTGTGAAAAAAGTTTTTCATTTTCCAAGAGGGGGAGCAGGTTAGGGAGGGGGTAACGTGCAGCGAAGTGATTCAATTAAATTTGGAAGCACTCTCGTAGCATGAGACAACGATGATTGGTTTCCCTTTGCTCGACTGCCAGAAGCGTCCGTCTTTCTATCTTTCTCTCTCTCACTTTTTCTTCCCCTTCTATCTCTCTCTGTCTGTCACTGTCTCTGCCTTTGACTTGTCTGACTTGACAGTCACCTTTCTTTGGTCGCACTAGATTCTGTCTATTAAAATACACAAAATTTCTCAGTCAACTTGGGAGGGAGGAGCGCAGGAAGGGTGTCAGGCAGGCGTCACTCTTGTCACCCTCGTCACTTCACACGCCCGATTGCACAGCACTTGATGCGTAAGAGAGAGAGAGAGAGACAGTTGCTCATCCCCTCCCCTCTGCACTCCACCCTCGACTATTGCTTGCCCCATGCGTTGTCTGTGACATTTTTAAATTGATTTTTTGTTGTTGAGAAAGCCACATCAGCGCAGGTGCAGACATTCCCAGGCCGTCTAATTAGAGAGCGTCTATTCCCGGCGAAGGCAGACCACCCCCCCGCCCCTTTTCAGCGCCCACACAAATTGGCTTAATCAGTGAGTAAATTCGTTCATTTACTTAGAAATAAATTGCGCGTAATTTGCAGGCGCGCGTAATTAAAAGTTTGCTCTGCATTAATCGATTGATCGATGAGGGTAGCCAGAGGGGGGAAGCAGGGTAGGCAGAAGGTAGGGGGGTAGGCATGTTACGCATTTGGAGTGTTTGCTTATTGGAAAAACTGCGCTAGGTGCGGCAACTGCACATTGCAAATTGATTCTTATCGATTTCACATAATCGAAATCAAGAACACAAAATATCACTCGACTGCAGCTTGTTCGACCTCTTGTTGTTGTTGTTGTTGCAACTCACGTTTCTGATTTCCGATTTGAGATTTCTTGTCGTTGGTTCTCTTGGCTCCCCTCCTGCTCCCCTCCTGCTCCTCATTCTCCATGTTCGCTCCATGTTCGACGACGAGAATTGAAAGTTGATTTTACAATTTGATAAGCATCCGCAAATTACACAAGAGACCAGCACCCGCCCCCTTTCCGCCCCCGGGGCCCATAGACTTTGATGTGTTGGCATACGCCCATAAATTTCATGATTATCAGTATTTTATTTTATTAAATAAATTCTGCTGCGCCGGCCACACCCCTTGCACGAGAGACACGCACGTAACGGCAAACTCAGCCAATTTTGCCGAGATAGACCCCAAACAGGCAGAGATAGGAATGGTCGAATGGGGCGAGAGGAGGAGCCAGGGAGGCAGAGGAGGGTTGTGTTTTATGTGCAGTTTGCATGTGGGAATTTTCATTAGGCCGAGACTCAAGGCCCCTCAAGGAAGTCCATTAAATGGGGAAAATGTGCGCACATAAACGAGAAAAATAGGCTCGTAAAGCTGTTATTGAAAATTTCGATGCATGTCGTGGAATCGTAAGCAAGTAATGCCCTACCAAGGAGAACTGGCCTTGCAATCGCGCGCAGTTATCAAAATTGATTATGAGGAGGAAGGGAAAAGGGGAAAGAAAAAGGGGAAGAAGCAGCAGCTGAAAGCAATTGCAAGTCTGCTGAGGCACACTTGAGTCCAGTATTATAATCCTGCTCGTATTCAAAGAGGCTTTTCTCGCTTCACTTATTTCTTGGCCAGATCAGAAGCTTTTCGGTTGTGCCCGTTGTTGTTGTTGTTGTTGTTCTCGCTGAGCAGGATTTGCAGGGCATCTGGCAATGTCCTTTGTTCGAGCAATGTCATCGAGACCTCACGTACCCACTTCATGAGCAAGTAGTTCATGCTTACTTCCTCTTGACTGCCTCGGGCTCCTCCGCTCCGCCCTGCTCTGCTGGCCTTTTCACGTAGCCTCTCTGTGTCTGTGTGTATGTGTGTCTGTGTGTCAACCCTCGGCAGGACATGCTCTTAAGTCCCTGCTAATTGCTTGCGTAACCTGAAGCGCTCCAGGGTCTGCCTGCCTCTTCCGCTTTGCTTGGCAGTCGCAGTCGCGTTGGCTCCACTAAAATGTTCATATTTCAAAAATCGTGCTCAATAAATATTTGCAATGTGTCAGGGGCCACCGCAGTTCGTGTTCCCCGGCTACTATGGGTACTCTCAGTGTGTATGTGTGAGTGTGTGTGTGTGTTGGGGTCCACGTCGCGTCGCCTTTGTGCTTCAAATATTCGCATAAAAAACGTGCTCACCAAAGACATTTGCCAAAGATTTCAGCACAGAAGAAAGAAACCAATTGAAGTGCAAATCAGGAAAGAGGAAACGAGCAGGGGAGAGGGAGCAGGCAAAAGAGGGAAAACTGGCAAGGGGGAAGGGGGAACAGAGAGCAAGCGACAGAGGAAGCGACTTGCTGGAGGAATGTCCGTCGTTTTTCTCGGCGTCCACCGACAATTGTCGTGAAGCGAAATGAATGCATGCCACTTAACAGTGTGTGTGTGTGCGTGTGAGTGTGTGCGAGTGAGTGAGTGTGTGTGTGAGTGAGTGTGTGAGTGTCGCCCCATTTATCTGTAGGAGACGCAACTTGAACTTCTTTCTGCGCAAGAGGCGCCAAGATGCATGATTGAGCATGATTGAGGGGTCTGGCCTGGAAATTGCACAAGCACAAGCAGCAGCAGCACAGCAACAGTAACACACACAAGCAACACACTCAAGTACACAACACACTCGCACACCCATATTCCATATACCCACATAAACCCACTCAGACGCGCGATTCACAGTTTGCCGCTGAATGGCTTCGTTTATTTTCAACACGTTACTCAAACAATGTTTTTGGTTTATTTAAATTTCTTTCTTATAGCAACAGCAGTAATAACAACAACAACAACGACAACTGCACAAGGCAAGCCATGCAAATGCCGGGGCCCGCTGCTTGTATAAGTTGCCTCCCCTCCCCCGTCCCAGTGCCTTGGCCAACAGCCTTGCCCTCCAGTGCGTTGAGGAAGCCCGCGTCGAAAGTAAACATTTGAATTTTACATTAAAGGCGGGCGGCAAAACCGAACGAAACAACAACCACAGAAACAACAAATTAAGAATGCCCCAGACGGGGGCTCGACAGGGAGATACCCTTTGCAAGAGTTCAAAAAAGCAGAAAATAAAGGTTAACTAGGCACTTTCCACGGGCAGCTCTGTTCAAAGGAATGCCGAATTGTTTCTTTAAAAACTTTTGTGTTTGCAATTCGATTGTAATGAAATTTGCAGGATAGTTTCATATTAAAGCCATCTTAATATATATTGAAAAACTAAGCTTTAGCTTTTATATTTCGCTTAATAATAGAAATAAAAATTTAAATTATTGACCTGGTTCGACAGTTGGCATAGTAACTGAAAATGGATATGAACAATAGCTGTGTGTGGAATACAAGATCTCACATACAAAATTTAGTATGTGTAGCTCTTATAGTAACAGAGATCTGCGCGTTCATACGAACAATCAAAATAGTTTTGGATGCTAACCAAGTATAATTTCACTTTATGGGACTCGCCACGCCTGCTTCCGCATGTTACGAAGAAAATACACCCATCTTTGTCCACAGGGTATAAACAAAAAGAAAATATCGCAGTGGCGGAAAAAAAACAAAAAAAAATCGCATTTTTCTTATTTAAACAAAACGGCGGCACTGTGCACAACAAACAATTCGCAATCGTAGTCGCCGTCGTCCCAGTTTGTCCGTCTGTTTACTCTTTAAAGCGCCAATGCCAGCATTCAGACAGCCTGCAGGATCGGCGAGGGAGGGAGGGGGGAGAGGGTGATGCAGTAGTGGCACATTTAGTGTGTGGGGAGGCAACCGAAGCGAGATAAAGATACAAAAAGCCCGCAATGAAGTTGGCGGTTTGCAGCGAGTTCAAACTGTGTGTATGCCAAATGCAAACAGTAAAATATTCGAAATTTAAAACTTTATTTCGCCTGGCAGACGAACGAAGGCGGAGCAGCTTTAGCTTTACTGTTATGCACAGACCTCCCTCCCCAACGCAACGCGCAAGAAGAAGCTGGAACGGGAACGAAAGATATATTCGGCATGTTGACAGGTCCATACTCTTGCAGATTCTTATATACTGCGATTGTTCTAATGGTGGCTATATATAATGGTGCAGAACTGACAGGGATTTTTTCTCACACTGATAGTTTTTTCTAAAATTAGATCTATCTTAGTACAATAACCTTTATTACGGCCGATTGTTCCTATGACAGCTATATGATATAGTGGTCTGATGTTGGTGATATTTAGTGTGCATTTAATGTATGTA
This sequence comes from Zaprionus africanus, assembly GCA_018151435.1. Taxonomy (NCBI): domain Eukaryota; kingdom Metazoa; phylum Arthropoda; class Insecta; order Diptera; family Drosophilidae; genus Zaprionus; species Zaprionus africanus. Next base: position 3,399,294 of record JAECXB010002309.1, on the reverse strand, counting down.
AAAAAAGTTAGTTATATTTGATTTGGATGCAATATCTTATTAAACAACTAAAATTCCGGCTCGTTCCGAGTTATATACAGCGTGCAGCAATAAGAAACATGTGTGCATAGTTTCATCAGGATAGCTTCAAAACTGAGCGACTAGTTTGCCTAGAAACAAACGAAAACATGGATATACGGACAAACGGACAGACGCACAGGGTTAGTATAGAGTTGGAAATGTATCCTAAGGTAAGTTGCAAACTCCTTGCCAAAATCTCTGTACCCTCTGCAAGGGTATAAAAATAAATGCAGCACAGCCCGAGAAGAAGTGGGAGAGGGAAAAGGAAAGGGGACAAGACGGGGCAAAGCCGAACAAGATTTCACGCTATGCTCAGGTTCTGCCCTTTTCTTGTCTTGTCAAAACGCCTGACAAACGATAAGCGAACGTTCTGTCGGAAACGGAATCGGGAATGGCAATGGGAATGGGAATGGGAACGAAAGTCCGTACTGGGAATAGAACTGAATTCAAGCCTGATTCGAGGGCGTTGCCAGACGCAGCTGATTTTGATTTGTATCTAATTGTATGCAAACAGTGCGCCGAATATCCGACAGGTTGCATGGAATATGGATGGATGGTTAGGCAAACAACCAAACACAAAACGAGACCCACACACCGCATACATATGTATGTTTTGTATGCGCAGTCACATATGCGGGTGATTTGTTCGATTTCTTTGCCATGAAGTTGATAGATTACTTCAAATCTAACCAGTTCAGTCCTCGGGGGATGATGACGAATAGGCCGCTTCCATTATGCGCCAGACTGAAAAGTTGCCAGTGAAACCTGACTAAGTATGGCATCTATTGTTATACAATTAATTGAGCAAGCTTGGGACAAAGACTTCCTTCCTTCCTCGGAGATCGTATCTATCTTGGCTTGGGTACTTGCTTAATTACACACTTTCATAAGTATCGTTTGCTCCATTTCGAGCCAAATAATCCTTGAAACCAAGTATCGGATCGTATCGTATCGTGTGTCGTGCAGCTGCTTTGTCAGTTTAGTTAGTTGTAATCGGGTCGCGCCGCACAATGCCGCCCATTATATTAACCCATAATTACAAAAGCCAACAAAGCCCAAGTGCCAGACAATTACGAGCGAGCCGGCACACAGGCGGCGCATTCCCAAACCCATTTGGATTTCGATTTTTGCGCTCTTTGCATTATTTATCGCCGTGCTGCCTTCTATTTGCACTCTTTATATAGTCGGGCATGTAATTTGCACAATCGTTTAACATGCGGCCCGGTTACAAAGTTTAGAGGGCTCCGTAATTAGAGGCCCGCTGACTAACCACCTCGCATTTCGAACTTTCGACTCGATGTGCTATATATATATACATATCTACATATATATATATATTTGCTATTCGTGTGGGTTTCTAAATTACAGAGCCCGCGTCATGAGTTGGTAATTAAGTGGTTTGCCGGCTCGCAAAGTGACTGACACGTCAGTGTTAGACGACATCCGAGTCCAAGTCCAAGTCCGACAGCCGTTGCTGTTCCCAGGCGATGTCCAGAGGCAGTTTACCCTTTTATATTTTGGACTCAGCTCAGTGCTTACGTGGCCATTTGGAAGGGGCGTCGCCAGGCAAACGCAAAACGAGGTCATTAAGCAATTTAATATTTTAACAAACAGATAATAATCGACTTGATCGGCCTAGGGAAACATGACAGGTTGGGAGGAGGAAGGAGCAACCTGGGAGCGCAGCCCAGTGTCGCCTTGGGGTCACTCCTCATTGGGTTTCCACTGGGATTGGGTTACGCGTGCAGGGGACACGACACGCTCCAAGTTAAAGTGAATTTTTTATGACACTTGCACGAAATATTAAGGTGTAATGGGTATAAAGCCGCAGACCGAGAGACGCGACAACTGGCAAAGCTGACAACGGTCATCGCCAGCAACCGCAAATGGGGACGTTTGGTGACGAATACGAGTGCGGAGCGGGGGAGGGAGAGAGAGAGAGGCAGAGACAAACCTACAAGTGCGGCTTAGTGACACGTTGCTTGGTATCAGCTGGCGGGCAAGTAATGTCAGTTCTTAAGAGTCTGAGGCGGCAGCCAGCAGCAGTCTTGGCCTAATCTTCAGCGCAGCAAATAGCAGAGAAGCGCAGGAAAAGAGGGAGTGTGAGAGAGATAGGGAAAGGAAGAGGGGAGTGCGCTGCAGGGGCAGCTACAAGCGATGGTGGCGATAGCAGTGCGACCTGCGGTTTAGTGTACTTGCTTTCTTGCTGCATGCATTTTGTGGCACAGTGGGACAAGGAAAATATTTAAATTTTAGATTTTAATGTTTTACATTTTTAATTTAAATGTTAAAATATGAATATAAAAATATTTAATATTTTAATTATTTAATTTTAGCTTGATATCAAATGTATATTTAATGGTAATTTGTTAAAATTAAATTTAGACGATTTTATGTTAATTTATAAATAAATATATTTGAACATTTCAAATACAAATTAACTTAAAATTACAGCTTGATTAATGTCGAATAATGTTTCTAAAATCAATTAAGTAATATTTTAGTTCGTTATACCTAATAAAAAAAAAAAAAATTAAAAAAAAAAAGAATGTAAAGAAGCCACAAAAAATAATATATATACAACAGGAAGATATGTGTTTAAACGTTCATCATGATATGCCAATTGCCTCCTTTCAAATTTAGAAATATTTAAAAAATACAATAAATTACTATAATTAGACATTTTTCTTTAAAATTGTATCTGATATTTCCGAAACTCTTATTTATTATTTGAATTAGATAAAAAAAATGAAAAAAAAAGAGAAATGTGCGCAGTTGTCGTTTTTTTAAAATTTTATCTCGATCTCTATGGAATTTTTGCAATTTAGGATACTAATAAGTAAAGACCTAATGGGTTCTTTGTGTGATATTCGGGGTTTTTCCTTTAAATGCGGTTCATTTCACGCTCAGTTCACGTAATTCCTTTGTGAGTCGCCGTTCTCAAGGATTCTTAGTAGTTCTTTTTGCATGCTGGCTATGCCGAAACCCAAAACTACTTGTCTTAATCCGCTTGGCTGCCAGCTCAAGCACACACAAACACACACTCACACACATACACACAGTCACTAAAGAGGCCGCACAGGTAAACATGAAAATCTTCAGCACTTTTCTCTGTGAATTGTTTTTCCTGCCTTCGCTATCTGGTTTCCTTTGCAATGTGTATTTGCTTACGACCGCCCGATGGGCATTTCCACGACAATGTCACACTGTGACCTCAAAATGTTTGCCAGCCCGCAGCCGTGCGACAAAGAACAGGAGAAAGAAAGAGAGGGAGATGGAGTAGGGGAGAGGGAAATGGAGGAAGATGGAGGGAGGCGGGCAAATAGTAATGGCGATGGCGCAAACAACATGTGGCCGAGTGTGTGGCATAAGTGTTCTCTATGCATGTGAGTGTGTGTGGTGTGTGTGCTAGTGTGTGTGCGGGTAATTAAAAACAACAACAGCAACACGCAGTCAACCTGTATTTTTATTTTTATATGCCGAGCAAGTTGGTCGCGCACGGCAAACTCTGCAGGCAGGCAGAGGCCGCAGTTTTCCTTGGACTTAATTACACGGATTAAATATTATACGGCTTTAGTGCTCAGCATGTTACTGTGTTCTTGTGCCTCTGCCGCCCTTTTCCTGGCCCCGCCCATGTCGTAAAATAAAAAATAAAGTTAAAGTTGCTTCTCCGTCTGCGTCATCTCTGCGCCTTATCGCACAAATTGCATTTTTATAATGATCCGCCCACGTCCATAACGAACAAACTGGAAAAAGATTGCCATAGTCGACACGTTCAGTGTGTTGTGCTCTGTGTTGTTGTGTTTTCCATGTATTTTCTGTGTTAATTGCCCGTTTATGTTGCCGTATGTTTTCATACTTGACTTTTTTGGCCATTCGCAAGGAAATCATCGAGCCAGTCTCAGCCCCAGCCCCAACATGTACATGGATAATTGTCGCCGCTTTTGGTGGCAAATCTTTTTGCCAGTCCAAGTGAAAATTACCAGCTACAGCAGCTTGTCTCTGTGTGTGTGCGAGTGTGTGTGCCTGCTCTTTATAACGCATGTTTTTTATGGAGCGAGACAACTCTGCCGCCCATTTCCATTTCCATTTGTCGTGTTTGCTTTGAGATAAGCGCCAAATTCATATATAATTAGAGAGCCCCGTCATATGTTGCCGCAAATTGCATTAGCAACGCTCGGAAAAACTGGAACTGCAGTTGGCAACTGGCGACTGGCAAAGGGGTGTGCAGTCTACAGAGTGAAGACTAGACTCGCTGAGCAGAGCTGAGCTTTACACGCCAGCAATGTGAAACATTTTAATGAAGTTTCAATGACTTGACGAACAACAACACTGGGAAACTGAAGCGCTTTTGTTAGGGAAACATCTAGAACAGCTGAAAATATAAGAGAGAAATCTGAAAGAAAGAAACAAAGTTATTTGTATTCTGAATAGTTGAAAACGTTGTGGGGAAATCAGTTTGATTTTGAAACGTAGTTTATGCTGCTGACAAAGAACTTTCATGTATCATGCGTGTGCCTGAGTCAGGGGGGAATATCATCGTCTACAATTATTGCCAGGTTATTACTATGTTTTTCCAGCTGCCACGCCCACTTCCGCCTGCGTCAATATGCCCAATTCTCAAGTAATTATAATGACTTGCAGTCCATAAAAAAGTAACAAACACAAAGCAAACACACGTTGATTACACACACACACTCACACACACACAAGTACACATAAACACACACTCAGTGAGGATTATTTATAGGCATAATTAAACAAACGTTTCCATCACTCAGTCATGATGGAACAGCCCCAAACTGGCCGCCCATGCGAGCGGCTTTAAAGCCATATCACGCATACGCCCCCCAAACAACAACAGAAATAACAACTCAGGGCGTGACTGTGACTGAGCCATCGAATTTTGGCATTTAATGGCTGTTCATTAATCACAACTACAACACGAATCGGCAGGAATAGCACGATAATGTAGCGGAGATGAAGGGGAGGCCTGTAATTGCCTCGGCTGCTGCCGCTGCGCGTGTGTTGGCGAAAAGTCATGACATTTTCCTGACCACCTTCCATTGCAGGCAATCAAAGTTTTTCCCTGCACATACACACAAACACAAACACACACTCACATACATGTATATGTGTCTCTGTTTCTTGCTCGTCGTAGTCGCAGCCTTATCGCATCATAACAATCGTTCGCTTTATTGATGTCATTATTATGGCAACTTCTTTTTTCTTTGTAAATACCAAGTCATTTGTTCGCTCTTCACTGTTGTTGTTGTTGCTGCTGTTGTTGCTGCCCCTCTGGCTGTGCCTCATTTAGTTTTTATTATATTTTTTGTCCTCCTTCCTCTTGCGACGTTTTTATCTGTTGACCCTCGCGTCGCCTCGCATCGCGTTATCGAGTCAAGTCGCCGCGCATTATTATTATTATTTGTTTTATGTTTTTTGTTTCTTGTTTTCTGTTTTGTGTTTTTGGTAATATTTATTTGATTTTCACTCGGCTTCATTTGGCGCGAAGGTTGCCGCGGGCCTCGAGGAAACACGAATTAAATATTTGTTAATTGTTCAGTTTTTCGTTAGAGCAATTTGTTTTTGGAGGCTGTTCCGCATTCGTCGCACAAGCTGAACAGATTCTACAAATATTATGGCTAAAGTATGTAAATCTGTTGCTCATTGAATGAGGCTGGGCAAGCCCCGCATCGGATATGCTAATTCCCTGATGATCTAGAGAATAAAACGCTAAGCTTTGTTAGATTGTTTTATGGCCGTTATAGATCTCGATTTCTGTAATGTGATCTCGGCGCGAGATATTCCATTTGCCATAAGGGTTGGCGGCAGATGAGATCACTTTGGGATCTTTTCTCTTCATGCGCATTACGTCAACTTCCTCAACTGAGACAAGGGTTTCTCTTTCTCCCTCTCACTCTTTTGTCCATTTATGTCGCGCCTAATCGATCTGCCATAATTCAAGCAATGTCATCGCGGGGCATTTATAGCAAACATCTCTCGCGCGGCACAAGTGACTTGTCAACTTTGCTGTGCGCGTAATTTAAAACTTCCTGCCAGCCGGTGGGGTTGGGCAGCGAGGGGTTGCTTGCCACATTAAGTTCAGCTGCTGCTGCTGCTGCTGCTGTCTGCGTCAGGCGTTGCCACATCACGCTGCCCATTAATGTTGCATGGCGCAGCACAAAAGCGTCCATTCAATGCACTCACTTGATTATCACAGCCGCAAACAACATCAGCGTCGCCTCGAAACAACCGCAACCCCACAGTGCCCCACAAACTAACCCGAGCTGTCACTACCCTCCCCCCCTGCCCCATACAGTGCTGACACCTCCCTCCCCTTCAGTGCTAAAACAAAACTGAAAGCCATTGAAGAGCGAACCACACATTTGTTAGGGGGATGCTCGCATTTCTTGGGCTCTTCAAAACATGTTTTTGCACTTATGCCCCATCCCCCCTCTCTGGCTATCAACCTGTACAATTGTCAAATGAAATTAGTTGGATTTCTGTTAGACATTTGCCTGGCACACAATACGAGCACAAGGCCAGCGGCTCATTGGCTTATTATATTCTCATTGTGCTGCGGCTTATGGCTTCTGTGTCTTCTGACCTAGTCTGTCTCTGTCTCTGTTTCAGTCTCAGTCTCTGTCTTAGTCTCTACTTCCCCTTCCTTCTCTCTGTCTCTTGGCTCACTGCTCTGCTTCTGTCGCTCGTCTCGTGTCATTTTTTATGTCTTCTGTGCGACAAATGTCAAATGGGGTCGCCTGCTCGGACATAACTTGGAAAACTATTCGCATTTGTCTGCCATATATTCCATATACCACATTCATTGCCATTTCCATGTGCCCAGCACGTGCCACTGAGGGGCGTTCTCCGGGATACTTTTGTGCAGCAGATAAAATTAATTGCCAACTCGCATTCGCAGTGAGCTTTATCAGAGAGCGGGCAACTTCTTGAACTGCCCTCAACAGCTGCCGCGGTAATTGCCCAAAAACAAAAAATAAAAATACTAAAACAGAGAGGAGAAATAAATGTGTACCCCCTGCAGCTAACGATTTACCCACTCCCCTGCCCCTCTCTGCAGCACACTCCCCTCACAGGCTGCAGATACTCTCGACTTGGCTTGGCTAGTCGCATCCGCAAGATGCAACTGCTGAGATAACATGACCGGCAAACAAACAACGCCAAACATGCGAGTTCCGAGCTGAGGCCCATAGATAGAAACAACACTCAAACACACACACACATACACACACACACACTCACACAGAGAGAGACAGACTCGCTGGCAATCATTTATTTGAAGCGTCAAACTCGTTTGTCTTATCTGATTATTTATACGTGGACTCTCTCTATACCCTATACATGCATACGTACTCGTGTACCCTCGTTAGGTTCCCCTGGCGACTTAACATATTAATTATTTCATTATTTTCAGATCAGTTGCACAATTATATTGAAAAAGTTATCACGATTTTTGCATATAAATGAATCTTACAGACCGGGTTTGCAGCCGAGCAATGAGGGGAAAATTAAATTGCAATTTAAGTGCATTCAGTAATATTACGAAAGACAGGCATATGCGATTGCAATTACGACTGATATATAGCGAGGAATTAATTGTATAACATCTGAAATACTTAAAGTATTTGCAAACTGGAATTATTTCCAGTTAGCGTGAATATTTACAATAATTGTGTGGCAATTTCAAGATTTGCCTTTGGAAATCTGTATTAAACAAGGCGTGATAAACAAAATAAATTAAAAATAACTTGAAAATTAATTTATACAGCTAGAAATTAATTACACATCAATTTATGACCATTTAAATTCTTTATAGTAGAAGTGTATTTCAATTGCGAAGTAAATATTTAAGTTTCTTTATTTTAATATAAAAAAAAAAAAGAAAAAACTTAAAAATTTTCAGAAAAATTTAATTTAGCAAAATTGTTTATAGCAAGAACTGTAGAAATTAATATTTATTTTATTAAAAATCCAACAATTAAGACTTAAATTAAACGTTTACAAAGTAATTTTATTAATTTTATTTCAATTAAGAACTTTTAATTTATATTTGAGGTGAAGTTGGGTTAAGGACAATTTATATTTTATTTTTTCAATTTATTTTTATTGAAAACATTATATGAATGAATATACTATTATGAGAAGCTAATGCATGTTATTCAATTACAAAAACAAAAAATCTTTGATCAAACTTTCCAACGCATTCATTCATAGGGTATCAAAGGTGCGACTAACAGCGCTGCTTATTTGCTGCTCGCTGCACGACGACGACACGACAAGCTGTGCTGACGTTGTTGTGGTTGTTGTACTTGTTGTTTTGGTTGTTGTTGTTCCTGCTGTTGTTGTTTCTGCTGTTGTTGTTGGTGTAGCGCGCCAACGCTGTTAGTCATGCGCCGGGGCCAGCGCTTAACTTGGCTTTTAGCTTGGCCAAACACAGGCGGAGACAGGCAGACCGAGCAGACAGACTCACAGACTGCCAGCCGGTTAGACAGACGAATCATTCATTGCACGCTGCTGTGTTGCTGTTGTTGTTGTTGTTGTTGTTGCTGTTGCCGGCCCATTCATACAGGTAGTCAGCGTCGCAGTTGGCGTCGCCGTCGTCGTCGTCATTATCATTTTGTCGTCATCAGCGACGTCGGCGCAAATGAAACATAAAATGAAACGCCCCTTAATAGTCACCGCCGCCGTCGTTGTTGTCCGGCCTTATGCGTATCTTGCAGATACAGATACAAACACACACACACACAGGCACACACACGCAGCCTCGCACAACGGCCCCGACTTGGCATAGTAACCGAATCGCTGCGATATCTTTGCATCTGTATCTGTATCTGTTCGTGGCCGTTGTTGTTTGCATTTTTAGCACAATTTTCGCTGTTGTTGTTGTAGTTGCTGTTGCTGTTGCTGTCGTGGCTGCTGTGGCTGCTGTCCTTTGTGGTTGTATTTCAGTTCGCATTCTCTATGCACACCACAAAAAACGAAACGAGGCACACACAAAAAAAGAAGAAGGAAAACAAGAGAAGAAACCGCAACGAGCTAACGTAATCTTCTAGATACGCACAGGCAAGCCATATGTGCCTGCGTATCTGCATCTGCGTATCTGTATCTTCACAGCAGTTGCTGTTGTTGCTTGTTGTTGTTGCTGCTGTTGTTGCTTGTATCTGCCAAGCTTGGCGACTTTCATGACCGTTTTGGCTTCGGTTTCAGTCTCAGCTTCAGCTTGCACAACAGATGCTTTTGGCCTCAACTGAGCTCAGCTCAGCTCAGCGCTGTTGCAGATGCTGTTGAACACGAAGACAGAGAAGGGGGAGGATGGGGGCAGGCAGAAGATGCAGTGGCGGAGGCTGAAGCAGATGCAGCGACAGTTACTGCGTTAGAGATGGAAACAGAAAGGGGAGGCAGTTATTGTGCCAGGAAAGAGGGCAAAGAAGGTGCCAGAGAGAAAGGCAGAAAGGGAGGCAGAAAGGGAGGCCGAGAGGCAGACAGAAAGGGAGAAATAGAGGGGAAACAAAGAGATATACAGCGAAAGCAAGACAGAGAGGGAACCAGAGAGGAGCAGCCAAGGAGGTAGACAGCGCAAGAGACCGAGAAGGGAGGCAGTTACTCTCTGGCTGTGGCAGTTGCAGTTGCAACGTTGCCGGTTGCCGGTTGCACTTTCAAATGTCGCTGTCGAGTCATTTTGCTTGGCACTTTTCGCGTATCGCGCTTCGCCTTAATTAATACGAATTTCCCATTATTTATGCCCGGCATTATAATTTAATTAGGCGCCTTAATTGAAACCTAATTAGATTTTAATTGTGCTTGCGCAGCCTGAGTTGCCAGAGCTGCCGCAGTTGCCAGCGTTGCGTGTGCTGTCTCGTCTTGCCTGCGTTAGGTTTTTCATTAAATATGAAATCATTTTCTATATGAAACCCAGTCCTCTCTTCCCTTCTACCTCCCCTGCCTTCCCATCCTCCTTCTGTGCGCTAATGCCCATTTTAGTCCTCGGCGCGGACGCCTTTTTGTGGCATTATTTATGGGTTGCTCTTCCCCGGCATTATTTGTCAGTTTTCGAGGGTGGTTCGACGCACTGCGTAGCACTCCCTGCCCCTCCCCTCATGCGTCTGGCATTGATAATAAATTGTATTATTGGATTTGCTTGTTGCCTTTTGTGCCCTCGACAGTTGGTCAGGGAACGCAGTCGGTGCTGCCCTTGGGGGCGTGATGCCGCTGATGGGGTTTTAACTGTACTTCCACCCCCTTCCTCTTCTCCTCTCTCTGTGGCACCCACTGCAAATGCTGCCAGTCAGTCGGGCGGGGCATAAGTGCAGTTCCCTGTCCGCACACTAATTGATTAATATTGCAGACGCATTCGGATTAAATATTACTGAGTTCCGACTGTTTATATTTGATTTCACACGGGGCAGTTTGCATTATAAAAAGTAGAGTTTTTATTAAAATAATAGCGTGGGTTGAGCTATGGAAAATCAAAATGTCATGCTGCATATTTGAGATTTAATTTCCTATAAGTTATTTAAAACATAAATCGATAACTCTTTCCAGTTTTATACTTGCGGGAGACATCTTTATAGGCAGCCTCTTTTCAATTGCCCGATGATGAGTTGAGGAACTTTTATGTTCTGCGTATTTTGTATTGCATACTTATGGGAGCGCTTAGGAATTGAGTAGCTCTTGAATTTATTTTTCAAATAACTTCTAAGTTAACAATCCGATTGCAAGCAAATTTTGAACACTTATTAGGGCAGTGGTATTTAATGTGTTTACTAAAAATAAATTGTGTTGAATTAAAATTACGCTTGAAATTCACTTTTTTGGAAAAGAGTAAGGTAAAAATCTTTAAAAACTTTATTCGTGCGCAGAATAATTCCTTTTTTCATATTACACTGGTAACTCTTATAGTCTTTGATATCTAGGCTTACATACAAGCGCACAGACATGGCAATATCGCCTCGCCTGTTGATGCTGATTAAGAATATGTAATATTTTGTGTTATCGGAGAGGTCGGTTCCATTTTATGGATATCAGCTACAAAGACTGTCCAAATTGATGTTCATTTTGCGGCTGTTACAGCTATCGATACCCATGCGATGATGAGTTCTAAGGCTGCTTGTAATGTGATATCAGCTGACGATATTCTGTTACACATGAGGGTTGGCGTGAGATGAGATTAACTTGTTATCGTTCAGTGCTCTCGCTTGCCAGATGCATTACCCTCAACTTCCTTGAATCATATCACATTAAAACCCCGATAATTATCGATTACACTTACACGTGTTGCCAGTTTCCTTTGCCTTCTTCGACACACTTTCCTTGTCTGATTCCTGTTACTGATGCCAAAGCATGAGCTGCTGTCCAGTCTACGCTCATTCAACAATCATCTAAACACGATAGATCGCCCTGTGAATATTCCCCTTTTATTGCCGTTATTCTGTTGCCCTCAACAGCTAACCTACTGCAGTGGGAAATGGAAAATGGGAAATGGAAAATGGAAACTGCAACTGACATGGAAAAAGAGGCGGCAAATGCTTTTTAGATTGCCCACGCTCTACGATGCTGTTCTACATAACTGTGCAATGGACATCAACAGCAACAGCAACAACTCTTGTAACAACAGCAACAGCTGCAACAACAACAACAACAAGTGTTAGCTGCCCCGACTGCAGTTATCGCCGTTTGAGGTTGTCTCTTTAATTATTTAAAGACCAAAGCGAACTGCAAACCAGAGCGAACTTTAAGCCTCGAAAATGAGTAGAGCATGAAACATGACACGCCCACTAGGCCACCGCCCGCCTCCTCTACTGCTGCTGCAACTGTCTGCAGCGACCTCAAACAATGTAATTCCATCATTTATACCAATTTCGCCATTTATCCGCAAACAATTCGCAAAAAAGCAACAACAACAGCAACAAAGACCCAACCCACTGTGCCGTACCCAAATGCAGCACAGAACGGACAACAACAGTAACAACAATGAAAAGAGACAACAACAACAACAACAAGAGCGTCATACGGCTGCGGAAAATCGTCCCTGACTCTGCGGCTTCAGTTTTGCGGCTGGCAGCGACGTCGCATTGTGTGCAGCTCGTTTCCGTCCCACTGTCACCTCGTCCAGTGTCCACTGTACCCTGCCATGGAGTCGGGCATAATGCCTTCGCTTACGCAGTATGTAACGCGCGCGAGCCCAGCAGGAGGCAGCAACCTCTGCTAGCCGGACAGGTGGCATTGACTAGCGGCCTCTCCTGAGTTGTTTATCTGCATCTATCTTTGTGTATCTGCCTCTCTGTCTTTCTCTCTCTCCCTCTCTGTCTTTCTGCCTCTCTGAGCTGAGTAGAAGATTAATTAATGCAGTAGAAGCGTGTGGAATTTAGAAGAATTTACCTACGAATTGGAAAGTGAATTGAAAGGAGAAACTAGCGAAGAATTCTGTAGAATTAAGCAACGAATTGGAAAGAGTAGCAGACCAGGGAAAGTAATCCCAACTATTGGAAATTGTACGCAGGCTAATCCCATTATTCACAGACTACAACAAAGGGTATCTGCTGTGTGGGGTTGGCCGCACCGCTCGCCGTGGTGCATTGTTGTACGGGAACGTGCGTTACGTTCTGCTTACAAAACGGATTAAAAGGTTACACAAGAGCGTGCAGAAGCTGCTCGGCAGGGGCGGCGAGAGAGAGGGGATGGGGGAGGCAGAGGCAAACGGTGAAACGGACACGGATGCGAATGCGAATGTGGCACATGCATACATGTGAACGAGCAACGCGACGGCGGCGGCGGCATGCGGCATGCGGCGTGTGTGCGGATTGTGAATTGTGCTTGCCATAACGATAGACACACCAAACCGTACGCAGTCACAGCCAGCATCGCAGTCACTTTATTTGCAACCAGTCTACACCCGAGTCTACAGCCCCCTCCCCCTTCCCCACAATACTCTCCTCTGGCTTCATCTGGGCATCAGTAAGCGAGTCTGAGTCTCGCCTGGCACGCACATGTTGGTCACGTTATGCGCATCGTTGTGCTGGGTTCGGCATAGGGAGAAGCAGGGAGAGGAGGAGCAGGGGGAAGAGGGGGAGATGGAAAAGAGAAGACATCACTTCAGTGCGCTCCAGTCGCCTTGCGGTTTTCTTGCTCTTCTGGCACGACATTGCTCCACTTGCGGTCCAACGTTCATGTTTTTCAAGCACCTTCCTGCCCTCTTTCTTTCTCTTTTCTGCCTCTCTGTCTCTCTTCTCTCCCCCCGTTGCTGCATTATGACATTTACTGTCATTTCTCTTGTCATCTGCAAAGCAAATGCGGCAAATGGCAAAATAATCAACATTAAAATAAAATTATGAAAAGCCAAAAGGTATTAAGGCACGCAATGACCAAGGGGAATCCATTAAGGCTGCCGCACTTGCACTTCATCATCGTCATCGTCATCGTCAACCTCAGCAGCCACTGTCTCCCTCTCTGTGTCTTTGTCTCTGTCTCGTCTCTGCTGTACGTCTTTCCCCTTCTCTCTGTCTCTCTTTCGCTGTCTCCGTCTCCATCTCCGTCTTCTTTGTAATTAATTAATTATGCGGCCTGTCGTCGCCTGCCCTTTATTTTATAGCATACCACAGGGCGCCGTCGGAGGCGAAGGTCAATTAAAAAATGTTGTGCAGCAATTAGTGCCTGACGTCGCCAGTGACGTTGGCATCGTGAGTGGGTAGTGACTGAGTGTGAGTACGAGTCTACCCACTCACGGCGATAGCCCCTTCGCTTCTCACTTTTAATTGATAATACTTGTCGCAGATAAGGCAACTGGTTAGGGGTACTTACCCGTCCCGACGACTATCTAACTATTTATAATTGATAGATGCTTGGCCAGCCCAAAAATATCGAACACTCACTAAGACCGTCTGCATTTCTTATCGCGCACGTCATTTACTATATAAATATATTTCTAGGCCGCAGAGGATTATGGGCTGGCAACATGCAAGGCAGACTCACTATGTTATTAGCTGCCCCTCCCTCTCTCTCTCCCTCCCTCTCTCTCTCTCTCTCTCTCTCTGTTCCATTTGCAGTTGCTTGCTGTTTCTTTGAATTTCACAGCGCGCATTGTTGCCATTTTTCACCTTGAAGCAATCAATTTCGGCTGTGTTTGCGTGGTTCAGTCGTGTCCGCTGTCCGCTGTCCGTTGTCCGCTGTCCGTAGTATCTGCTGAGCAGCTTAAGAGTATTTTCAAGTCGCGACAGACAGTTGAAAAGTTACTCGCCAGATTAGAAGCGCCAACACAGTGTGCCAGCTGTGGCCTCCTTCTTGTTAAAGTTCGCTCGATCGATTCCGTCAACTGTTGCCACATTTTAGCCCCCACCCACACGCACAACCCCACACACCCCCCACACAGAGACAGTGACAGCAGAGCGAAGCCATGCACAAGTAATTTATGCGCTACTTAATTTTGATGAAGTAATTCCTATAGATACTATAACAACACTTAATTTCGCACATTAAATATGCCATAATATCGCTGGCGAAATCATTGACGTTCTGCAGAGCCAGGAAGTGGGGGCTGTAGAGGAAGGAGAGGGAGGGGGGGCTGCTCTCAATGGGCTGTCATTCATCAGAAGCGCGCAACAAAATGAAAATGAGGCAAACAGCAAAGCACACAAAAAATTTAATGGTTCATGCAAAAATGCTTTAAGCACAACGACCAAACCGACCGAACCGAGCCGAGCGAACATATCTATCTCTCACTGTGTATCTGATGGAAAGAATGTCTGTGTGGCTACACTGATGTGCAGACATATAGTCTGTCATGGCATAGATATATAACATAATATAATATATGATTTTTATAGTTATTGCACATTTGTTAGGGGAAAGTTTTTGGGCCTGGCACCACTAACGATTATTCTTTTCACAAAAATACATTTAACTTTTGTTATTTTATTATTATAACTCTGACATTGGGTTGGGCGCAAAATCTTTAATCTTTAAACATATATTTCGAGTGTGGTTATTAATTTAAGGCTTTGTTCTCCGCGCCATAGAAAACGCCTCTAACAAGTCTAAAAATAAACAAAGCAACAAAGCTCAAGCGAATTCATTAAAACGATTGTGTTGATAACAATAGAATAAAATATACATTTTATAGGAGATTTCCTCAACTGTGCAACTGTATCTAGTCAGCTGATCAGCATTGTGCTGTAACTGGCCGCATATGGCGCAGACTCTCCGGATCTACAGTCATTATAATAAATGCGAATTTAACAAAATTATGCGTGTAACTAAATTGTGCTCCACACATACACCGACACACACACAAGTCTGAAGTATCTATATATAGTTATGATGAGCACAAATGCATGTGTGTGCGTGTTTGTGTGTGTGTGTGTGCGTATCAGCTGCCTGCTTAATATCTTTATTGTGTGTGCCGACTACGAAGCGAAGCTTATGGCATAGCAGATGACGCACTCGCCGAGCAACTGTGGAACGTAAAGTAATTTGAATAGCAGCAGGCACAATGGGCGCAATTGTCGAGAATCTGAGCTGGAAGTGGAACTGGGAATGGCAATGGGAATGGGCAGAGGAAGTGGGTAATGGGACGACGGACAAGTTCACAGCTGATTGGCAGTTATTCAAAATATGCTAATGCAGGCAAGGGCAGACAGAAGGAATGGGAAGGAGAGTGTGAGAGAGAGATAGAAATTTATAGCAAGAGATAGAGGGAGAAAGAGATAGAGAGAGACCTCAGTGGCTTGCTTAGCTCAGCTTGCCGCTGCTGAGCTGGAAAATCAGGTAGTTTTCACACGAAAAAAAGTACGCTATGAAAATTGCAATGTGTCGCGCGTATCTCACAGATGCGCAGATACACGTACTTACAGCAGCAGTGCCAGCATTGTCTCAGCATTATCAATCACCTGTGTCGGTCTGTGTGTGTGTGTGTGTCAGCCAGGTAGTATTATGGCTAATGCCCACAGCGAGTTTCCCATTAAATCTGCACAAACTGCTCTCTTTGTCTGGCGACTTTGCACAGTCTCCTCCTCCTCCTGCTGCCACTTTTATTTGGCATATTCCTCTATTCTTTTTTGGTTCACTTCCCCGACGGCATTGACGCGCTCTGCCAGCGGCATTTTGATGGCTTTTGCAAATTACTCATGGAACGAAAAAGAAAAAAGGGAAAAAACAAACGAAAAAACAAAATGAAAAAGCGTCAGCTGGAAATGTTTGAAATTGTTTCGCTGTGTGAAAACGTGAAAAACTCAAGCTTATCTGCCCAGGGAAGATGCTTGGGCAAGCGAGGGAATGCAGACGTGTGATAAATACATCCGCATTACGTTCAAGTATCTGCAAGATACGAAGATACTGCCGGGGCGCAGTCATGTAAGCATTCTTATATAAAGAATTAAGCAACTCGGACAGGCGGCAGAGCAGAGCGCGTCTATTGCAGAAGGCCAAGAACACAGAGAAAAGAAGCCAGCAATGCAGAGATAAGCTGCAAGACAAACAGGCAGGGAGACGCACAGAGAGAGAGGGGGAGGGACAGAGAGAGGGGCAGACAGAGCATGCTCTGCAGAACACGTTGCCCAATAAGTGAGGCGAACGGGCATAAAATATTATAGGAAATTTTGCAGGCACAATCACACGAGTTAGGGCAGAGAGAAGGTGCAGAGGAGGACAGGGCAGGGCCAGGGGAAGGGCCGCAACGGGCGCCGCAGGAAGCCGAAAAACTAAACGAAGAACTTTGCAGAGTCAAGTAATTTACTCTCCGTAACTAATTGAGCCGCGCACCAATGCCGGACGCGCATAAATCGAACAGCGAACACACTCACACACACGAGCAGTTGCAGCTGCAGATACTTAAACAGATACAGATACAGATACATTCACGAGATACAGATACAGAGTGCGGATGCAGACGGCGCGTCAATAACTGCTAACGGAAAACAAAGACTGTTGGCTGACTGGCAATTCATTGAAGCGTTGAAAGTATCTAGCAGATACGCAGAAACTGCTGAGCAGGGTGTGGGGTGCGGGGTGAGGAGTGCGGGGTCTAGTGGTCCAGGGTGCTGAGTGCAGGGCAGCTCAGCAGTCAAAGGCTAATGGCAAATTAAGCGCGCTGCAATTAAAAGCGCCGAAGCTACTCAGTGCTGTAGTTGCAACTGTATACGTATCTGCAGCTGTATCTGTATCTGTACATGTATCTGCATCTGTATATGTATCTGCATCTCTATATCTCTATCTGTTACTGCTGCTGCTGGGTGTGGCAGACATTTTAATGAATTGTGCAGCAAAAGAAGAGTGAAAAACGCAAAATGTATTTTCGCACGCGGCGACTACGACAGCGAATACCAAAGACAGTTCCCCCTCCCCCCTTGCCCCTTTTGTGTGCCCCCTTGGGGAACATTGCGGGCTACCCACGCTGCTGCCGCTTGACGGCTTCAGCTTATCAGCTGCACGGCTGGAAGACGCAACGAAATTGTGCTAAACTACAAACAAGATTTGCGACTGGCTGCCGCTGCCGAGCTGCCTGCGCCACTGTGTGGGCAGCCGGAATGACAACGGCAGCGGGAATCCGCCAGAAAGCAGCCAGAGAGCTAAGGCGCACGCCCACACGTGGCCGTTCATTGTCCGACTGTGGCCCGCAGCGGTCGATCAGCGGACTGTCTGCCCCGTCTATCTGCTTCTGCCTCCCTTCCCTTCTACCCCCCCCTGCCTGGCAGACAGGCAACACAACATTTGCCGCCGCCACAAATCATTTCCAAGTGCCAAAAGAAAAACAAGCCAAAACAAACATGAAAATCAGCAGCAGCAGCCACAGCAGCAGCGGCAGCGGCAACACGGAGAGCAGCATTAGAGCAACACGCAACATGCTCCCAGTCAGATAAAAGATATGCGTGTGCACACACACACTCTACACACACACACACGCACACTCTACACATGCGATGAGTGACTATGCAAAGCAGTTAACAGCTTCCGTTGCAACTTGGCCGGAATAAGTATGAATCAGTCTAAAGAAAAAAGCTAAAACAAGTGAAAGACTTAATTGAATTTACAAGCAATTAAAATAAGCTAAGATAGTGCAAAGCGGCATTAAAGTTAAAAAGAGGTAAAGTATTCTTTGAAAACATAGCCATTTTGTGGTCAAAGGATTTTAAATATTATAACAAATCTCGATAGCTAAAATAAACAAAATATACTTTTTATCACTGAAATCAACTCAAATAAATCTAGATACAAAATTTGCAGGATAGTTCACAAACTACACTGAAACTAAACTTCAAGTTTTTACTTGGAAGTTTCTGTCAATATTATACAATAAGAAAGGACATAAACGAATAACAAAATGTAGCCAATTTTAATTACAGTTAAGGGAATACATAGTGCAACAGAGGCTTATTAGAACTAAGAAACGTTTTAGCCTTTTTATACTCCATAGGGGCGAAGGTCTCAGAGACAATAATATTTAGAGCTACCAAATTTGGTTTCAATATGTGTTATTAGTGTACGCAGATTAAGATTGTATTAGAATTTGCCCACGGTCCCCTCCTGAACTGTAAATCAATAAAAACAGAATTCCAAGCGTAACTTTAACGTAGCGTAGTTCTTTTTTAGTAAACACATAGATTGTTATCGCCAAAATGATTTCTGAAAATTTGGTAACAATCGAATCATAAACAAAAAATCTTTTTAAAAGTCAATTTTAAGAGATACTGATTGCTAAACAGCTCCCTAAGGTATGCAACAAAAAGTAAAAACAGAAGTTTTATTTTTATAAAAATCATTATGGTCACTGATTGCCTAAAAGTTTGTTGATGCTAAAAAAAAATTGCAAAATAATAAATACCTAGCAGTTTTGGCCGATTTAGAGCTAACTAATTTGCAACTTTAGTGCAGCCAAGAACTTTCCAGCCAGTTTGTTGTCAAAAACTGTTTTCAATTCAATAAAATCTTAACGAAACTTTATTGCCAGAGAATTATCGGACACAAAATTCCAAGCACATAATTTGATTAATTACAATTTCAGTCGAAACACTTTCGGACTGCGAGGGACGGACGAATTTCAGTTACGGCCAATTAACTTGGCCTGCCATGGGGCAACTTTGTAATGCGCACTTAACATAACTCGACGGCCTTAAGCACCGCGCCCCTCGCCCCGCCGTAGCGCACATTCTGATCGATACGTGCCTGAATATAAAAAAACATGTCAATAAGCATAAAAATTCAGCCCAGTCTGGCGGTATTTAAATACTGTCGCATAAATTTCGAAAAAACAAAAAATGAAAAATACAAAAATGAAAAAAAAAACACTTTCCAAACGGACATTTGCATATGCATGTGGCGAAAAATTGTATTGTATAATAATATCATGTTTAAATGCGCTTAAGTCAGCTCATAATGAAATGTAAGCCACACACACACGCACACACACACACACACTCAGGGGACATACACACACACACGCACTGGGGGCAATCGATTTGAGTTTCACCTTCGTGGCGCGTGAGACCTTCCAAGAGAAACAGCGATTGCAAATGATTTATAAATTAATATTTTATAATTATCGAGAGGGGAGAAAATAAAAAAAAAAACACAATCGAAGCAATAAAAAGTTAATAATAAAAATCAGCAAACGTTGTTGGAAATTTATGCTGAAACGAGAAACGAAATAATAAAAAAATAAAAACCCAAAACCAAATGAAATTAAATGATTCAACAAAATTTTCAACGAACTTTGTTTTCGGCCTCGCTTTTATTGTTGTTTTAGTTGTTGTTGTTGTTGTTGTTGCTGCTGTTGTTGATAATTATAAAACACTTAAGCCTGTAATTAGCAAGATGTTTGGGTCGCTTTGGGTGCTAACGAACAGAATCGACGTCGCGTTGCAGTCGAAGTTGTTAATTAAATTGGGCAACAAAGCTGAAATAAACAATTAATACGAGTGCAGCGCGCAAATAATTTCATTAATTTTGATTAAAGTGTGTGGCCAACAAATTACGAACTCTTAAATATAGCATATATAGCACATCTAGCATATATAGCATGTTGTCACATGGAAATCGTGCATGGAAGTTTGTCGTTGATCGCAGCTGACTATATAAACTCAATATATGGGGTATACTCTATGCAGATATATACTCTCTGTTAGTTCGCACAGCACTCTTAATGATGCTAACGGAAAGTGGCATCCATAGATACCCCCTAGGAACCCCCTCCCTTTTGGGTTTACTCGCTTCATTATTTGATTTTGAATTTCGTATGCGAGCGTTAATTGGCTTTGCTCATTAGCGCGTTTTCTTCTCCCCTTCTTTAATGCTATTAACTTTATTTGCTGTTTATTTTATTAGTAATATGCCGATGTATTTCCTGAGGCCATAGAGGGCCGTTGCCTGGGCTCGACTAATGCGATTATTATGCCTGAAGTCACCTGAAGTTGACTGCCTATGGAACATGCCAATCGCATGATTGATAAACAGCTGCTCAGCTCTCAAACTCATTTCCAGCCAACACACACACACACACACACACACACATACACAGAGTGTGTCGTATACCTTTTGGGATATTCGATCTGGGCTATTGGCAGTGCTATCTGGAGTCATTTCCATAAGCATCGAACTGAATCTCAAGTGAGCTGCCTGCATTAATCATGGCCCAAAAGGCAGTTCGACAGCTCGGACTCATTACCAAAGTCAAGTGAGGGGAATGGGGGTTGGGGGGTTGGGGTGTGCGGCACGTAACTTCCATTTGAATAGTTTTACGCTCATTTCGAAAAAATAGAAATAAATTCGAAATTTACATATGCTGGCGATAAATACTCGCGTAGAAACGAAGCCCAAACAGAAGCGCTTCCCATCGAAGTGGACTGAACCGTTTCTTTGTTTGTTAACAATTCTTCAGCAATTGTTGTTCCACTTTAACGATATTGAATTGGCTTGATTTGGCCTGATTTATTGGCTCCTCTAGTATTCAAGCTGCCTTTTTGGGATCTGCACAAACTGTTCGACTTCTTGCTTCTTATTTCTTGGCATCGTCTCTCGCTCATTCAATTGGCGGCATTCAATTTCTGAACAAGAGAGTTCAGTTGAAATGCTCCCATCAATCGGCATTGTTTACCCTCCAATCACATGCAGCCATTTCACCTCCAGTCAGCTCCCCTCTCCCCTTCTCTCCCCTTGATGACCTGCCTGCCCCGTTCAGTTGCAGCTTTTCCATATCCAATAAACGATTCAAGGCAGCTCTTGCAACTTTCCACTCGCCGACTTGGATGGAATTTTCAGGCGCATGAAGATTTGTCAAGTTGCTGCACAGGCACAGGAAGCGGAGGGGGAGGGGGGTGGGCAGGAAGGGGAGGCAACCGGTGCGCAATGCGGCCTATGTAAGTAAGTAAGCTGCCTCTTCCTGCCCAGAAACGGTTGCACTCCGAGAGTCGCACTCGCACAGTCCATAGTTCGCAGTCCCAACAGTCACTTATGGGGTGTGCGGCAACAACTTGCAACAAGAACAGCAACAGCAACACAGCAACAACTACAACAACAGTTGCTGTTGTGAATGTTGCTGCTGCTGTTGCTGTTGCCTGCGACTGTGCCCCGGTCGCATGCATGTCGAAAGTAATAATTTTATATATGGCACGACAAACATATCGTACTTCTACTTATCGGCGACGTGCGTGCGTTGTTTCGTCGCACAGTGGAGCGAGAGGCTTCAAGACAGTTGCACAATTGCAGGGTAAGGGAAAGGGTAGACAAGAATGAAGCGAATATTAAAATTATTAAATTTTAAATAAATTTATAATTTCTGAATTAAATTCATTTCTTTAAAAACTAAACTACCTTTAAAAACGAATAACATTTCATTTCTAATATAAAATTAAAAATAAATTAGAGGAATTTGGAGCAATTAAGATCAAGAATAAATATTCTGTCAATTTCCTAAAATGTCCCTTGTAACCTTAATTTTTTTTTATTCTCTCTTATTTTAAATAATATGAAAAAGATTTTTTACACATACGTGTATTAATACTCCAATTTATATTAGCAATAATTTTTTTGTTGATTATTCTGACAGTTAATTTTCAAGACAATAATTTTGGTATTTCTTTTCATTAGCAATAATATTTTTGTTGATTATTCTGACAGTTTATTTTCCAAGACAATAATTTTGGTATTTCTTTTTATGATTCTTCAATTTTCCACCAATTTTTCTTATTGGTTCTAAATTTGCAAGATTTACTTTCATTCAAAGGTTTAATTTACTTTCAAAGTAAAAATATAATAAGAAATTTCAAATTGAAGACTTTTATTTAAATTTAAATATAATAATGAAAGAAAGGCTTTAAAACTTTAAAATGAAAGAAAGGCTTGAAAACTTTTGAAAACTCCTCTGTTAGTGTTTTTACTTTTATGCAGCAACAATTTGAATGACTTCCCATGCTCGTTAAGGAGGCAAACCCCTGATCGCATAACCCACTTAAAAGACCCTTCACTTATTTCAAAGTAATTAGAATCGAGTTGAAGTTTTTCGTGCGAGAAACTCGGCAAGCAACCCCACTGTGCGTCTCCGTCGCCGTCGTCATCGTCGTCTGTGTGTTCCTTTTGAAGTGCACAGCATGTTAAATTCGTAAAATTCATTAAGATTCCGTTGCCGATGCGAGGCAGCGTCGCTGATGTTGAAAAGTGCCAAGAGCAGCAACAGAGGCAGCAGAGAGACGGCAGCAGAGGCAGCAGCAGCAAAGGCAGCAGCAGAGGCAGCAGAGACCCACAGCCAGCAGCAGAGGCAGCCAAACAACCCACAGAAAGAGACAGAGACGACGGACGATGTCGAAGGCGACAATGTTGTTTGCCATTGCCATTGTTGTTGTTGTTGCTGCCGATGTTACTGTTGTTGTTGCTGCTGTTGTTGTTGTTGCTGCTTCGCTTGTTGTTGCTGTAGTTTCCACAATTATTGCTGTAGTTGCCTGCCTGCTGCTGGTCGTGCTACGTAAAAAGCATTTGAAACAAACTCAATTATGCCCGGTGCAGTGCACACACACACACACACACACATACACTGGGACACACACACGCTGGTACACACACACAGCTGCACTTCCACTTACCACGACTGTCGAGTGTGACTGTGACTAAAATGCGGTCACATTGTTTGCCAGCGCACGTCGTTGTCTCATCCCGCTGGCAAAACTTCTCTCATCCCCTTCCCCCTTCACAACTCTACCACCCTGCCATCAGCCCCTCTACCCACTCTCCCTCTCCCCCTCCCTTCCTCTGCAGCTGCCCCTGCACCCTGAGCTTGCTGCGTCCCTTCAAGTGATACGTATTTTGTGCAATTTCGTTTACCCGCATATGTCACAGTATTTTACGGCAGCTTCAGCCATCGGCCACGCCCCCTCAAAAGCATAGAGGGCGTGCCTGAGTGTGTGTGTGTGTGTGTGAGTGGGTTGCCTAGGCACAGCAACGGCTCTAATGAGGAGTCGCTTCCCACTGCAGACTTGACTTGACTTGGCATGTCTTGCATGTATGCAGACACACTCACACACGCACTCACACACACACTCACACACATCGACACTCTCTCATGTATTTAGCTTGTAAGCTGCAGCTCTCTAATTCACATTGACAGTCAATTTACCTGCTAACAAGCATTTCCTGGCTCACTCTCAAACATTTCCTGGCCACATTTTCCATTGCGCGTAGGTAGTTCAAAGGGTGCGGGGTAGATGGGGAGGGGGTGTGGCAGCAGCTGCTGGTTCACATCTTGCATAAATTCCAATTCGCCTGATTTATAAATATGAACAACGCCCCGACAAACAACGAAAAAAAAAACCTAGCTAATAAATATTCATGGGCAGCAAATCGTCGAAATCTCTCGATTCTTCAAATATCTGAGAGCTCCTGCCCTTCCCCCTTTAGCCCCGAAAACAAAAGCGAAAAACTATTGATTAAGAAACAATCCCGACAGGCAGCGTGATCTGAATTGGGTACGGATTCGGCTCTTGGGATCGGGTTCGGCTTCGGGTGCCGGAAAGTGTTTTAGACCCCGACAAAGCCGTTTGGGAACAAAGCGCCTTAATGATTTTTTTCTTTGCGCGTCTTTTGAGGCACGACCCGAGAACGCAGCAACAAAAGGAATAGGAATAATAATAATAATAATAATAATGCAATTACCATTGGGAAAATTGAGCGTTGCCAGCGAAGGTGTGACCAGGCACTAATTAGATTGCAATCGAGCTCGTCTAGAACAGCGTCGCCTACCTCTCGCTTGGGTTTTGCCTCTTATACATATATACGAGTATATATATACAGATATTTGTATGTTAACATTTGGCCATAAAGCGCGTGTAATTAAAGTGTTTTAAGGCTTTGCTTTTGGGCTTTAAGTTTATGGCCGAGAATAAACATGGGCAAATAGTATGCAGGCCGAGGCAGAGAGAAAGAGAGCTCTAACACTATAAATGGGGCCCGTTATCAGCGACGATTGCCCGCTTGGGAGAATGCCTCATAAAAAGCGGAAGTACGTGACTGACTGGCCGACTGGCTCGACGCACTGATACCCTGTTGCCAAGGCAAGCAAACTTTGTAGTGTCTTTATGCCGATGATAAGCAGCCCCAAATGAAATTTTAATGCAAACAGGCGTAGCTCAGTTGGTCAGCGAGGGATAGAGAGTGAGGGGAGGGAAGGCAGGTTGCTGCTGTTGCTGTTGCATAAATCATTAGGCCAAGCCTTTTGTTCTAATGAAACCTCAATATCCTGCCTGCCCAGCACATAGGCCAATTTCGTGAGCGAGCCAAGTCCGGGCGGCAGTTCCCGGAGGCGTCGTACGCGTCGCGCTTGTCCCGGCAGGAAACTTTTATTTATGTTCTGGTAATGCGCAGGGCCATTGTCGGATAGTCCGCAGTGAGGGGAACTAGCAAGAGAGGGGGAAGCAACGGAAAGGGGAGGGGAGGGCGGCGCATTAATTTTCATTAAAAGCGCTTAAACGTCGCGCCAACTTATTTGCTTGTTTTATTTTTAATTAACAGTCTCAGTCTCAGTCAGCCGAGCCGTCGTCGAGCCCTGATGATTTATGAAAGGCCCCACAGCAGTAGAGAAACAAGAAGAAGAAGAAGCAGAAACAGAACAAGCAGAGCTCCTGAGGAGCATGAGACACAAAACTACGCCGAAACCGAGCTAGAAGCACAGGCCCAGCGAGCACTTTAATTAATAAAACACTCAACCCAAAACAAATTGACTGAGCTGAGTGACTGGCAGCGGGGGCTTTATTTCATGTACCTCGCTATCTCCCCCCCTACCTGCCCTGAGGAAATACAAAAATAAATATGAGAAATAAAAAACCGAAACAAAAAGTCGAAACTGAAAAGTGAAGTCAAGTCGCTGCGCCGCACAATGACTCGCCACACAGAGAGTCTCGAGTGGGCTTTGGCAATCTTTACGATGCCCACTAAATGATATTGACAAAAGTATTCGAGTGGCAAAACAACAACTGCAATTATGGTGCCTCTCCAGGCCCCTCTAGACTCTCGAGTGTCTGCCACAATCATCATCCGTCATGAGACACAACATTCATAGATTTCCTCAACGCGATGCGTAATCATTTGGGACTTCGCTCCATACCATACCATATTTGATGGTATACTCGATTTGTACCTGATATTGGCCCTAATTTACGGCCCTAACTACGCACCTGCCTGGTTTCTCTTCGGCTTGCGGGGCACTGCGAATGCACTAAAACTCTTATGGTTATGGCCGCGACGCGTGAGAGTCGAAATTTTATGTTTATATGAGCAGAGGCAGGTTGAGAGGATGCGATGGCCTTGTCGGGCAATTGCAGATTAGTTGGAAAACATAAAGTTGCTCGAGTGCCCACTCAAAGGTTTTGTTTTCCAGCTATGCGATAGATTCTCCAAGATAATCAATTCAAAGGTGTTGAAATTTAGACGTCTCGATAGGGTTTACTATTTTGAAAAGAATTGAGCAACCTAAGGAGAATCCAGTTAAAAGACAAGCCGGGCAGGGAATGATCTTAAATATGCCAAGCCAATGCAATCGTTGTCAAGCCGCGGAAAATTCCTCGAGGAATTTCGATAAGCTATCGCCTATAATACCGAGAATACTTAACATAAGCTTACAAATTATTGCTTTCTCAACAATTAGCTAAGAGCTCTGAGGTTCCGAGAAAGCAATCGAACGAGCAAGAGAACAATACAGAACATTTCGAGGCTGTTTCGATTGAAAGTAATCCCCCGGTGTGAGGCATGGATTGGAATGGAATGGAGCTCGAGAACCTGAGCTACGTTCTAAAGAACTTGTGCTCGATCGGCCCACACCTTGGCTATCAATCGAATCGTGACGAGACAAGTCGGGCCAGTCAGGCTGTCGATCGATGCGGTCGGTCGAGTGGAGCGGCGTTTCCACTTGACCAGCTATCGGCGTCATAAATCCCCAAACACTCCACTCGAGTTCCAAATGCCCCAGCGAACTGTGAAACAAATGAGTTGCGCTGGCTTAGATCGCACTACTTGCCCGATAAGGCTGAAGGAGCAGCGGCAGGCACTTGCAGTACTTCATCAGTAATATGGGGAAATAGAACCTGACGAAGTGTGGGTGGCAGCAGGAAGAGAGAGTGAGAGAGAGGGGGCAATGTCGATTAATCAGACCTAATCGCAATTGCGGCTTTTGACCGATATAACGAGCCACTCACTTCAATCCCCTTCTCTCCCTCTCTCTCGCACTCTCCCTCTCTCTGCTCGGCACTGATAGCAGGCTGCTTTATTATTATATTTGTTATTGTTGCCTTAATCAGTAATTAATTAAGATACTTTTCATTAGATAACATTGGACAGTCGCGACTTGGGAGACTTTGCGTTTGCATTTCGTGTGATTTATATTTAAATTGTCCACAATTTACGAGCCGACTTAATTGTATTTGCTTGTCAGACGTCAATGAATCGGCGGCAATCCCCCGCAGACCAAAGATAATGATAGTGAAATTATTTATAGCAATGCGGGGCCTACACATTAGTCACGAGAGCGCTCGACAAACTGGAAACTTGCTGACGCCAAACTAAATCTACGGGAGGTGAAGTGAGTAGGGGCAGGGGCAGAGGCAAGGGGAAGAGAAGAGGGAAGGGGAGACACGCTGCCGTTGGGTTTACGTGTGCGCACTCAGATCTTGACTTTAGGGTTCAAGTGTGTAGACGGAGCTCTGCGAAAACAACAAGCCATAAATCCGAACAGATTTATTTCTATATATAGTACACGTTTATTGCATATACATATATTGTATATATGTTATATATGTTTGTCGTTCGGATTAGCGGCAATTTGCGTTATCTTATCAATAGCGGGACGGTAGCATAAGTTCGCGTTTCCCAGCACGTGGAAACTTTAATACAACTTATCTCGCAGATTTGGAACAGCTTGAACAAACACCCCTTATACATTGTATTTCCCCTAATCGAATCAAAAGCTCAACTTCCTAACCGTTAAACCTTTTAAATATGCATGTCTTTCGATCTTGTGAATAATTTAAAGAAAAAAAAACAAAAACCTTTTCAAAGATTTGATCATTTGGTTTATAAGTCTGCCAAGGTTTCACAAAACTGTAAAAAGGCAATTAATGCAATATTTAATTGGGATGGAACTTTACCGAACTATCGCTAGAACAATAACACGAGTATTCTACTACCTTCGCTATGCTGCTTTGTGTTTCCAGAATGGTTTCCACTGTACCTCAATCGCATTCGTAGATCTCTATCAAGATTTATAGACACAATAACTCTTCATTGGTTTTAATTAGTCAGAAATATATGTAGAGGCTATAATCGCTTATAAAACGAGATCTTTATCTCGCTGCAACAAGCTGCGACGCCGGCAGAGGCAGCGGCAGAGGCGTTGCAGCAATCGGCCCCATTGATACCGATATCAACGGCGCAGATATGACAAGTCGATCGATATGCCCCCAAACCGAGCCCACAGGGCAGGCCGACCGACTACACCACGCGAACCTGAGCAAGAAGAAGAAGAAGAAGAACACAACAACAACTGCTGGATACCCAAATCAGCAGCCTTTATGCTTAATCACTCGGGCGCCTTTGATGTGCGGCGTCGCCTTGCTGCCTTGCCTCGGGTTAATTGCGGCCAACTCATTGGGTGGCAAATCAATTAAAGACTATACGACTATAAGTATTTCTGTCGGGCCCAACCTATTCCCCAGAATATATGTGCCCCCGGCTGCCAATGCAATTCTCTTTCTCCCTCTCTTTCTCTGTCGCGCCGTCGCGCCGGCTGCGCAGACAGCGCCCCATAACAAAAGAACTTAACACCTCACGCATTAATTATCATTAATTTTTAATGCTAAAAGCATAAGTGGCGGACCGTCATACGGTCACAACGACTGCGTAGTGCACTAACAAGAAGAAGAATATTCAATGAATTTAACCTATGCATGTTTAAATTACTTCCATGAATAGTTTGGAGATAAAACAGTAGCTTGAATATCAAATTTGTTTACCTCATCAAAGGTTTATCAATAAACATTTTAATTTTGTGGCTTTATCAGAAATTCTGAATACAAAAATAAACCCAAAAATGATTACAAAATTCCACAATTTCCTCTACAAAAAATAACGATTCCACTGAAATTGCTTTAAATATATCGCAAGATTATAAAGCATAAATAATTTCGTTTGAAATTTCTTAAGTTATTCGTATCGCATTCGTATACCCTAGGGATCACATTTTGGGACTTACAGCCCACATTAAATGGTCTTATTAATGATTATGAATACGATTATGGATTTGAATATGTGTGACTGCGCAGCGGGCACAGCACTCGTGCTGGGGTCTTACGATCCCCTAAAAAAAAACGAACCTGACTCAGCCCGAACAGAACTCGAAGTCCAAGTGGAAGTTTTGAGTAGGATGAGTGGATCTACAGAAAAAAAGAAAAAACGTAATTAAAACAAACGTTTGGCCATCTAATTAACATAACAAAGCCACAGACGAATCCAGCCGAGTTCAGTTCAGTCTCGAGTTGATTCATTTAGGCTTCGAATCTGGGCAGAAAAAGGTCGTCGGCAGTCGCAGTCGCAGTAGAATCGACTTGAATGACTTGAATAATTTTTGCGCTGCTTTGTTTACCATTTGCATGAGATGTAGATTTATTTACGCCTGGCATGCGTAATTTGATTGCCCCATCCTTTACCCCTCTCCCCGCTCTTGCTTCACTCCTCATCCGGAAATTGCAATTAGTTGTTAGAAAAAAATGCCATAAATTAGATTACCCAACGAAATGCGGCGCAAACTTGGCGCGATTATCGCCCCGACTTTGAGTTCCATTGCCATTTGAGTGCCAGTTTCAGCTCCAGCTCCCCACTCTCCACTCCCCACGGCGTGCAACGAAACTGTAGCAGCAAAGTAGCATGAACAATGAGGCCATAATTTAAGGCATTATGGCCGAAATCAGCCCCAGTCCCAGCCCCGGCAACAACCCAAGTGGAAGTCCAAGTCGAGCGAACAATTCAAAAAGCGTTTTTGTAATTCAATAAATTATTTATGTACTCGTTTAATTCGCCTGCCACGCCCCCGCCAGTGTTGCCTCTCCCCCTCGCATTGTGCCATACAAAATTTCGTATTTATTATTATTATTTTTAAAGCTAAATTATGAATGTATCTGCAATGTTCGTTCAATTCATTAGACTGCGATTGTTGTGTATCGATTCGTTCGTGCTCGCACTCAATCGCACCCACTCGCACACTCACACGAGCAGATTTCAAATGAAGTATTATTTTTAGGTATTGTTGTAATTCTGAGAGGAGAAACGAGTTCCTCTAAGTAGGGTCTGTCGGAGGCCTTTCAAAGAACTCAAAACAAATGTTTTGTTTTTTATTCGTTTTCTGTTTTTTCTGTTTTTTTTTCTTCTGTGTGTGTTTTCTGTGTTTGTTGTGCGCCTTGTCGTTTCTGCAATAAAGCAAACAATAAAGCCGGCCATATAAAGCATTCATAATTTAATTATATAGCCCACTCACCCCACACCCCCTTTTGCCCCTCCCCCACGACCACCTTCCTCTTTTCATTTCACAATTCTTTAGAAAATCTCAGCGTTAATTTTGTGTAATAATAAGTTGAATGCCTCCGCATACATTTTCAAAAGTGTAGTTAATTTGAATGCCATTTATGGCCATAGACACCGACTTGGAGACCGCCATGGAGAGTGGGGAGTGGAGAGGCGAAACTGAATCGAGTTGGTTCATTCAATGGATCCGAACAATGGAGGCTTTTCAAAGACGACGCACACAACACATAACTCCCCTGGATACCGCGACTGACTAACCAAGACTTATTGTGGATAGCGATCTAGCGAATGCGATACGACTATCTGGCAAAGAAGAATCAAATTGGTCGCTCCAATTAAAGCAGAATGGAATTTCTCGGGGCAGTTGTTGTCGCACTTGTGCTCTGAAACTTTGCACTCGCGATATACGAGTATTATAAGTGGTATCTACACACCCAGCACACTGTGTACCCCACACCACACCATATCATTTTCACGGGGCATTGGGCACATCCATACACATCCATATCGTATCGCCGTCACGTCAGCGCCCAGTTCGGCGTCCACGTGCTAACCGTGGCCACTTCACGCTTTCAAGATTTCGAATAGAAAAAAAAAGAGCTAAGGTAAATATTTATAAATTCATTCACTTGCTTCGACGCTTTATCGTTTATCGGAGAAGCCACCGCGACATCTGTGCTAATTCCCGACTGGCCACGGTGCCAGCTAATTAGTTGCTTCGCCTCGCCGTTGTCCCAATTCATTAGGAGCCATTAGATCCAGGTCTGCCTGGTGGAGAATGCACTGGGAGTGCTTGAGTGTGCCCATCGCATCGCAGGGGAGAGACCGTGAGTTGAGTGGGTACCGCCTACGTCATGAGATTTTATTATCGCACTTGGGCGATGCCGTTGCGATCCAAATAGCTAAGTTAAGCGACCACAACAACAAGTCGTGAACGTCAACAGACAACACAGACAACAGCGAACAACAACAGTGCGACGGACAGACGAGAGACAAGGCATACGTGCAAATTTTGTTGATTTCGTGAAAGTCACAAACTGGCATTAAAATATTTTTATACACATGACAGCAGCAGCAGCAGCGGCAGCGACGCCAGCGTTGTTGTAAATAACAAAATAATAAAATTCAGCAAATTATACGCGGCTTAAAAGGCCCACAAAATGCGCAGCGGCGACAGGCGCCGAATTCGAAAATTAAGTAGAAACAAATTCCTTCGAAAGAGCAACAACAACAGCAACACCGACAGCGACAACAACAAGAGCAAATGGCAATCATCGCGTAATATTTGTTCATTGCAAAATCAATTAACAATTTCAGGCAAATTGATATTAACGAGTTCTCGCAATAACCAGAAACTGAAAGCCTCATCGACTTCGTGTGTCTCGGGCTATCGCAACGATAGCGATTCCAATTTCAATTCTCAATTCTGAATTCTGAATGCCGAATCGAATTCGAATTGAATCGAATTGCCTGAACTGAAAACACTCTGGTGCTAATGCATGCACGAGGGCTGTGAGTGCAATCGACGATAGTATCGATTAATTACACTGGATTTCATTTCAATTTCGTTTGATTTTCCATTTCAATTAATTTGAGAATTTCATTGCAGCTCATTCACTCCATTATCGCATTAATATCGGTACTTTCGGCAATCATATTGCATTCTTTGCTGTGCCTTTTCTTACTTTATAGACTTGATTCTATCCTAAGTATTTCAATTACTATTGGATTACTATCGTATTTTTGGTTGTTTTGCTTGACATCAACTGTTTCTTCATAAACAGGTTGAAAATTATATCAAAATTATATTGAATTCCATTTATCGCGTATACTATCGCATTATAATCGGTACTTTTAGCTATAATATTGCATTGTTTGCTGCACTTTTTCGCTCGTTACAAATTTTTTCCATCCCATTTTAATAAATATGGCATAACTATCGTATTTGTATCCTCGTTTCCTCTAAAATATTTTAAATTTTATTTGAAATGTATTTATTTAAATATACTCTAACACTATCGGGTGACTATCGTTATCTAGCAATTGCAATACTGTCTCTTTCATCGGTTGTCTTCAGTTTTGACGTTATTTCTTCAACCTAAGATGATTTTCAGGGATTTCACAATACTATCGCTTAAATATCGCCTTAATATCATATAGTATGTCTCGCTCTATTCCCTTCAGTTTGCTTCTGCTCCACTTCAACTGTTTCTTCCAAAACATGTTGAAAATAATATTTAATTCCATTTATTGCATATATTCGAATACTATCGCATTACTATCGTAATCTAGCAATTGCAATACTGTCCCTTTAATCGTTTGTCTTCAATTTTGCCTTCCTTTCTTCAACTTAAGATAATTTCCAGCTAATTCACATTACTATCGCTTAAGTATCACCTTACTATCGTACAATAGGTCTTACTCTACTCCCTTCTTGTTGTTGTCTTCTGCTCCGGCTTTTAAGAGGTATCAACTGAATTCATTTCCCTCGCTTGTACCCAACCCTCGTACGTGCACGCCACATGCAACTGTTACATATCGACACACTTGCATAGATACATTCGTATCTGCATATACACGCAGATACACACATGGCATGTAGTGTACGTGTATCTCATGTGAGGCCAGCACGATTTCTTTGCGGTATGTGGAAGCAATCACGCAAATCCATAACCATATCCACATTGAGTGCAACAAATTGTTCGGATTCGAGCGCAAAACGTTAAAGCAAATAATAAAAGACAAGAGCAACAACAACAGCAATAAGAACTACAGACACAACTGCTGTTAATAATAGCTAAAATGTTTTTAATTAAGTGCAAATGCCAGATTAACGATTACAAGAAAAACACGTTCCATTAAAAAGCGCCACGACGATTTGGCTCCGTCTCCGTCTCTGTCTGTGGCTCAGATTGTCGGATTGTCCGCCAAGTGTGACTTTTCAATCGCTGTCACAGTCACCGGCGGAGTCACATTGTGATCGCGTTGCGATTGTGAGATGCTTCATGGAATTGGAACCGGGCATCGTGTCGTAATTTGTTGACGCCAAATGGAACTACTCGACTCGACTCGATTCGACTCGTCTCGATTCGATTCGATTCGATTAACTTGCGTACCAAGAAAAACAGATTGGGAAACTTAGCCTCCTGGCACCCGATTAGGTTGTGCCCGATTACAGCGAACTATAAACCGAATTCTACTTTCGTTCATAATAATCATTCATTCGGAATAAGTTCTCAAGTTATGCGGAATGGAAATAAAATAATTTGTAAGCTAATGAAATGAAACTGAAAACAAGATTGTCGAAATGAACAACTTGACTTTGTAGGGTCTGTGCACAGTCTTTTATTGCTTGTGTACTTCTGGGTTTATTTTTGTCTTCCTCTTTATGGGCTCTTCGTGACAAGTTCGTACTACAAATTGTTTGCCTACTCTAATGTTAGCTAAATAAAAGAAATCTTAATTTGGGCTCAGAAGATTTACCCTTATCTCGGCGTGTTGCTGATGACTGACAGTGATTGTAACTTACAGATGGCATAAAGTAAGCATTTATCTGTGTTTATAACTACAACATTATTATTAACCCTAAGCATAAACTCATTTATAATGTCTAATCTAAATACGTTTCTATCGCAATCTAATCCATCAAACTCTCAATGCATTAATGAAACAAAACATATTCAAAGAACTCATCATCCATACAAGGTTGCAACTGTGCATTAGTATCTTTATCTTCATCTCTTTATCTCAGTTCACATCTACCACTCTGGCCATCACCTTTTGCAGTCATTAAGCAGCCTCAATTTCGAGTCTGCAGTGGGGCAAATCGGTGGAGGAAAACAAGTCATTCATAATTGATGAATGTGCCTGGCAAACAGCACTGTGAGTAGGCAGAGACATTTTCATTTCCATTTCCCCATTTTCATGTTCGCCTTATCTGTGCGATTATGAAAACACAAGGAAAATAAAAGTCGATGCCAGGCCATAAAAAAGAACAGAGAAAAACACACACACAAAATACTCGTACTTTGGGCCCACATGGATTGGGATTGGCTTCGGGATTGGGTTCTGTTTTTCGAATGAGTGCTCGCTTAATTCGATTACATTTCATTCCAACTTTATTTTTTGTTGGTTTTCGTTTTGTTTTTGTCTCTTCAGTTGGTTTCACTGACTGTCTGTGTGTGTGTGTGTGTGAGTGTGTGTTTCTGGTATTGTTTGACGCTCGGTAATTACGCTGAAAAACTCATTTGACGGCTCGTACTGTCACGATACGTGTGTGCAATAAATCTTTCGATATGTATAATTTGGTGCCGGCACGGCCAACGCACAGCCCAAATTGTATCTCATAGATACGAGCAGTGTCTGTCCAGCTGCCTGGCGGTGCCTGTCGCCGACCGTAAATGTATCTGTGTGCGTACTTTGTGTATCTTATGCCCCTCGCACCAGCTTAGCTGCGGATTGCTCTGGGATCGCATCGGATCGGATCGGGACTCAGCTCGTCTCAGCTCACTCATCTCGGCTGTCTGCTTGTTTTAAGCTGGTGTGCAATACGAGTGCGCCTAGCCCTGCAATCATTACTCATCTGGCATGTTGCATGCTGCATGCTGCATGCCTCATGCCTCATGCTGCTTTTCGGGCATTGTCAATGGCGCAAACAATGAGCGACTCGCTTGCGATTGCCGCTCACAGGGGGGCGGATATAAGATACAAGATACATTTCGGGCACATGTTTAAATACACACACTCACACACACACATACACTCTCTCATGCCCGGCTAGATGTTTTTTGTGGCACAATTTATGACTTCCCACACGGTCTTAGCCTGAAAATATGACAAGTCATAAATGTCCCACAAATGCTCACTCATTTGCAGCATCTCTCAGATACAGATATACTTACAGATACATTTACTCTATGAAAGACAGAGACGAGCATAAAAAGCGCCTTTGTTATTCTCGTCGTAAAATCAATAAACGCAACGAAAATTGAATGACATATCGCTCAATAAACATAAATTATAATTTATTAAACCTTTGCCATCGTGTTTTTTATGCTCATTTTCATTTCAAATTCAATTCGAAATTCAAAATAGAATTCCTTCCAATTCGATTCATTTGTTTATTTGTCTACGCAATGCCTCGGGGCATCTTCCCCTCCTGCTCCGTCTCTATCTCTCTCTCTCGTCCCAAACCAATTCTATCTTTGTTTAGTTTCAAATCGAGGCAACTTTCAGCGCTGTAATTTTTTTTTCGCAGTTATTACGAAAAAAAAAAAAAATATACTAAAATACAGAAATGAAGCGGAAAATGAAAAGTGATTCATTTATCATAGTTCTACAGTAAACATGCGATAAAATGCCTCAAAGCCAGACAGAACTTTAAGCAGATATTGTAAAATAAAATAGAAATTGCTTGCCTAAAGAAAGATTGATTAAATACTCAACAAATATTTACAAAGATAAATAAAAAAAATTAATGTAAAAAAAATAAATAAATAAATAAATAAAAAGAATAATAATACTTAATAATGAATAAATAAATAAGTTAATAAATGAATTTAAAATACCAAATTAAATAAAGACATAAAATAGAATATTTAAATATATAAAATTTTAAATTAAATTTATATCAAATAATTAAAATTAAGGGAATGTTTTCAGGAAGTTTCTAAGAATTCTATGTAAATTAGATTATCTGCAAATTTATGAGCAAATAAATTCGCCTTGAGCAGTCTTCACTGTATTTGATGAAATGAAGAACAGAAGGCGAGAAACTAGTCTCGCTAGAAAATAGAAAATTAGAAAATGAAATGCGATTGTGAATGATATATGAATGTATTTACGTGTTGAGCTCTGATGCCTCCTCATTAAAAGACGCGCCAGGCAACTATTTTAAATATTTTAATTATTTGCATATTCAAATGTTTATAACAGTCGTGCCACCCCCTCCACTTGCCCCACTCTTGGCCTTAGCCTTTTCCCGGCTGCCTCTGACAGTGCCGTGTGGGCGTTGGCCGTTTTAAAGCGTTTTTAATTGCCGACTCAGTTGGTTAATCGCCGCCAGACCAACTGACGTCTGTGTTTCAGGGTCTGCGAATGGGAAGGGGAATGCGGGGAGACTGGGACTGTGACTGCCACTGGGTTAGCTGGGCATGAAGAAGGGTGCGCGAGACGGGAGATTGTGAAGACCTTTGCAACTTGCAGCTTCATTTGGAAGAGAGAGAACTAAAAAAGAGGAAGAACGAGCACAACATGAATTTCGAGTATGCGCGAGTCATGTGGCATAGTTGTTGTTGTCGTTGTTGTTGTTGTTGCTGTGCGGCGATTGTGAAAACACTTCGCAGTGCACAGGAAGAGGAGGCGGAACGGAGAACGAAGAACGGAGGCAGTGAAAATGGAAGCCCACATTGAACACCAACAGCAAAGGCAGCAGAAAGCATTTGAAACATGAGCCTCGTGAGTGCTGATAATACTCGAATGGGTATGTTGGTGAATACGTATGTATTCACAAAGTGTGCGGGCTGCGTTTGGGGTGAGAGGGGAAGGGGAGGATGACGCTTGACAAGTGACAGGGCGAAGGTAGCCCAAGGAGCCGAGCACGAACAATGACAAATACAACGTGCGCTGATATTTCACATGATTATTCATCATATTCATCACATTCATGATCATTATCGTTCTGATTATACTTGAGGCGCATCTAATGTGCGATCATAATATATATTTATATAGTCTTACGATGCTTGCTCTTCTTCTGCCTCTCCACAGCCCATTAATAATCAAATGCATTCATATTTTTGGTTCAAATTAATCGTTTTTATTAATTTGCATTATTCATTTTCATTTGCATTTGAATTTCAATTATTTTACTTATATTTTTTTTTAGGTTTTCTCGCCTATGCATGCAGCCCAATATATTCGTTAATCGTACAGTAATGTTTCCTTCATATACTACAGTTCTATAGATCTTTTATACAGTATTCGCATTCATATATAGAATATATTCATTGTGTTTTTTTTTTTCTTTTTCTGTTTTTGTTAAGGTATTTCAGTTGGTTTTTCTAGATCATTTACAATAATTTACCCGCAGCATCAATCGAGTTGGAGTCAGGATATAGTACATGTGTAATACAAGTATCAGTATATATATATTCAATATATATATGTTTATTTAGTAGATTCATGTACATAGTTAGGCTGCTAAAAGTCGTAATAAATTCAGTAGATTTCGGAAACAGAAATTCCAAAAAAGAATTGAAGAAGGTTTTGCCCTCTGTGCTCTTGCGATTTATTTGATGAATAATACAATGCATAATAATCACGAATAAAACTACTATCACATTTAAATAGATGTACCTACACATACATGCACACATACATACATGAGTGCGTGTGTATACAGGGTGTGTCTGTCGGCTGCGCAACACAAATGCCCCAAGCATTTCTTTATTGGATAAAAATCAAAAACAAATTATGAACAATTTATATTTTTTTTTTTGGCAACTTCGTGGTGCCCCCTTTGCTGAAGTACAATAATAAGTTCCAGTTTTCATTTAGCATATTCTCCAGTTTTATTTCCTTATCGATGCCAAGAGAGAGAATACAAAAAAAAAAAACATGTTGAAATTAATGCAAAGTCAAACATTAATTGTTGTTCACAGCAGAAATTCATAATAATCGTAATATGAATATGCACTATATGTATAATTTATATATATACTCTATATATCTGGTTTCTTGAATGTTCTGCGTCTTCGTGCTGTAGTCGGTTCTAAGAGGTGCCACGCCTCCCCATGCATTTGCATATGTTCTTATAAACTATGTAATTTGTTGATGGCCTAGTTAGTATAAGTTGTAAGTATTAGGTTCTTCTTCATGCTTTCTCTAGTTTTTCTTGTTTCATGTTTTTCTCTTCTTCTTCTTTCGGCATAGGCGTAGTCGGTATATGTATACTATATAGTCTAGATGTATATGTAATTAGTTGCATTGTATCGTCGTCATATATGTTTGCTTTGTTATACTATATGTTATGTAGGCATTGTATTTCATACCGTTTTGTTGTTGGTGTTGCTCTTGTTGCTTGTTGTTGCTGTAAGTCACAATATGGTTGGCTAATTTACGGGGTATGGGGTATCAATTATCATGAATAAATACGTTTGTCTGTGTGTGCTTATGTTAGCTGTAGATCTAGCCTCCGATTCGAGTCGCTTGGTTAAGTGTTTTTTGATTATCTAACCCACAAAAAACACGTCTACACGTGCGTGTCTGTCCCTCTCTGCATGTGTGTGTGTGTGTGTGTCTATAAGTAAGTATAGGTTAAGCACTATATGCGTACTATATACTGCCTAGATGTATCTGTGTCTTTTACACTCTAAACATTTTTGGCTGCCCTGCGACATACTCTAATTTAGTTTGACATTTGATTCGCTCCGTCTCCCTCTCCTCCCTCTCTCCCTCGTCTCGCTCTGTTAATTACATGCTCGTCTATATATAGTTGTATATAGATATATATATGTATATTTTATAAGTATTTTGGTATACCCAACTGCACTTAGGCAGCTCTAAGCGTTAATGCTTTTAATTGTTTTTTTTTTCTTCTTTTTGTTGTTACTTTTGTTTTTTGTTTCTCTTTTGTTAATTTTTCATTTTTATATTTGTTGGTTTTTTTACGCTAGCTAACTAGTTTTACACGTTGCCATGTTTCTCTGTTGTTGTTGTTGTTTTTTGCTTGTTGCCAAGTCTAAAGTTTGTAGTTCAAGTTTTATTCGTAGGCCTTTTCGAAAGCGTTTTGACCTTCTCGATACCTCGTGCCCCCTGTCCCCCTGTATCCCCCTCTCTACGAATTGAATCTTTTTCAGTATTTTCCAACTTGGCAGGCAGTTAAGTGCTTTTTGACTTTGCTTGAGCTTTGCAATGAGCTTTAGCTTTAATACTAAGTACATTTCATATTTAACGCGAGTGGGTTTTTTTTTAGCCTTATCTTTTGGGCCAGCCAAAATGCAGCTCTACAAACATAAATTATGCTTCTTTTCAGGGTTTCCAGTTCAGGCAGGGTGTCGCAATTTTCGAGGTTAATTGCATATTACAAAAGGGTGATAAACGTTTCTACAAACAGAAGGAGAAGGGAAAGCTCTGCTCCGAGTCTTTCCCATGTTAACTTGCTGATCATTTGTCATGTGAGTGTGGCCAAAACTCAATGTTGATTTAGCGGGTTCTGTGACTCAGCTCTGGCCATAATCAAAATTGAAAAGAGTTTCTATTTTATACACAACTATTTACATATCTCTGCTAAACTTGGGCTTGTCTTTCGCATATTGGCGGATTTATATTCGTCTTTGGAGAGTCCAATTAGTTGCGTTTTAATTAATAATAAATTTCTTAATTTATTTAAAGCCGCTTCAAATTCCCCCCGCAGTCCCCAATCTAGCCGTGCATTCATGCATACAAATTATGTTAATTAGTTACACTGTCCGTTGTCCGCGGACAATAAATTTCATTTCATTTCATTTCGTTTTGTTTTGTTTCTTTTGTTTTTCTCTTACGTTTTTTGTTTGATTTACATTCTGCTTTGTTGTACAATTTAATTAAAGCTTATTAAAACTGTCGCTAACAAAAAAAGCAGCTCGGCATTTGCCATAAATTGTAATTTGCATTTGCGGTACTTAATTAACGGCCTTAATTTCGAATCAAAACTTACAGAAATCATGGTAAAAAAAAACGATAAACGATAGACGGATAAGCGCACACGACCATAGAAGAGATATTTTAATATAATAAAATATTATGTACATATTTTATTTCAGCTCTATAAATGGATCTCTGTTTTAATTAAGTCGCAAATTATGCGGCGCTTGGATAAAGCTGACCCCAAAAAGTGCAAAAAAAAAGACGGAGAGAAAAACGCTAAAAAAAGAAGCCAAAATGAGCAGACATAAACGAATCTGAATGAATGAATGGAGGAGGAAAAAGGCATAAAAACCTAAACTGGTTGCCCAGGCGAGTGTCTGGGAGTGCCTTCCTCCCTCTCTCCCTCTTCCACTACCACATTCCCTCTCTCTCTCTCTCTCTCTCTCTCTGTTTCCCACTCTCGCTGAAGTTTTATGACCAACCTCAATGCGAGGTGTCCCTGTATTAGTCGCCCTCTTTGCCTCCTCCCCACTCTCTTCTGCTACTCCCACATCTGCAGCGTCTCACAGTTTGTTAGACAGCTTCCGCAGTCGCTGTCGACGCTGACGCTGACGCTGACGCTGACGTCGTCGCAGCCGCATTTCTGTCTTTGCTTTTCATTTTGCGCTCTACTTCAGTTTTTTTTATCGCAATTTTTGTTGTTTTTTCTGCTTGTGCTTTGCTGGCGCTTACTTTGACTTTATTATTTCTGCTTCTTGCTCTCCTTTCTCTCCCTCTGCCTCTTGACTTTGCTTAATGCGCTTTGCGTCATTTCATTTTCAACAATTTTCGTGCTTAAATTTAAAAATAACTAATCATCCGCCTGCGAGTGTGTGTACGTGTTCGTATGTGTGTGAGTGTGTTTGATTTTGTGTGCAGGCTTTTTTGGGTGTATTTGCTTTTTATGCCGTTTTATTTGCATTCCTTTTTGTGCTGCCTCGCGCTTTATGTGTGTTTTCGCTGTTCCATTATTTAGTTTATTTATCTCTGTTGATGACTTTTAAATGGCACCTGCTCTCAGCGTGGAATGCATGAGGAAGGGGAGGGGAAGGGAGAACAAAGAGAGCAATGAATGGCAATCGGAAGGCCACACACACCAGCACACACACACTCACAGTCACATATATAATTCAATTAGTCGCGCTTCAAAGTTCGTTGAAAGTTGTTGCCAGGCTACAAATTCGTCGGAATCAATTTGCCAACTTCCCCATTGATGCATCATCATTGTAATTATCATCGTAATTATCATCATCATTTGAAAACCGCAAGAAATGACGAAGAAAAGAAAATCTCAATCAAATCAATATCAAAATTCACTTTTTGGCAACACGAACACACTTCAGGGCTGAGACTGAGCTCATTTCTATTTTCGGGGAAACGAAACGAACCTCTTGAAAACTCGAGTAGAGCACTCGAGCACTGGGGCCCATTATCTCTCAAGATTTCCCTCAAAAAACAACCGACAATCGACAATCGCATCGAGTGCAGCTTATGGGTTCAGACTGTTTCGAAATTGCAGCTCAAGCACCTGATTGGGGTACAGACACAGACACAGATATAATAGCTATACAACTATAGTACCTAAGCAAATATATGTTGAAGTTGTACGTAAATGGTACGTATACATAAATATAGTACCTAAAAATGAAGGTAAGTAACTAGTACATATACTGTAAGAGTAGCTGTACATAAATGTAACTACAATATGTATACATCAATTGTACCGATGGCATGAATTGTACCTAAGCATATGTGTATAGTATTTTAACATATGTATATAGTACCTATAGTATGGAACATACATATTAATGGTACCTATACAGATAAAGTACCTAATCATACATAGTTCACATGCATATGTTTATAGTATCAATGCATAAATAGTACCTAAACATACATAGTACCTTTGCATACAGATATTGTAACTTTATAGAAATGGAACCTATAAATATATGTTACATATGTATGTATACATACAACAGTACCTATGTACACATAAATTGTACCTATACAAATTTATATAGTAGAGTACATAAACATTAATGGTAGCTATAAAGATATAGTACCCTTAACATATATAGTACCTTTACATATATATATAGTACCTATACATATAGATATAGTACCTATACCTAGAAATATAGTACCTATACATAGAGATAACGTCTACCTATACATATTTAGTACCTATTCACAGTATAGTACTAGACTATATACTGTCTGTATAACATGACGACAACGACCTCACAATGAATGCCAATGAATGGGGGCAAAAACAGCTGATTTTCGAGTAACCAATTGAGTATAAACAAAACACTCAGATCTGTCGATTCCCCGATACACTCACACACACACAGTCACACACACACGTGCATTGATGTAGTAAATTTTAATTACCGCCAATTGGCATATTTCGAAAAAAAAAGTTCTAATCTTTGAGGGCCACTTTAATATATGAATTGAATAAATGAATAAAAAGCGAATGCTGAAGATTGCAATCGCAGTTCTCAGCGCTAAATCAGCATACAAAACAAAGTGAACCCCCTTGCCCCTTCTCGACCATTCCCGACTCTTGCCAGCCCAGTCAGACTAAACAAGATCCGCTGACGTTGCTTTCTACTACATAACATCTATAGTAGTGCACATGTCTGGCAAGTCAGGCATACTATAAGCGGACTCATGGCTATATAAGCCTGTCCCAGTCTGTGTCTGCGTCTGTGTGTGTGTGTGTGGATAGGTTCGCATGTGGTCTACATAAGCTGCCTCGTCCAGTTCCTGCCATGGCGCTGGTTTTGTTGCCTTGTCTTGCCTCCACACTTGGACCCGTTTGAATTTAGGGCAGCGTCTGAAGTGAATCATGTGAATGGATTCGCTCTTAACTGACTCACAAATCAAATGGCTAAACGAGAGTCCAGTTTTGGTCAATGGGAAACGGATGTCGGCAACTTTTATAATTCGTTTTTAATGCGAAGCATTTCATATACGATATAATTGATGCGATAGTGAATGGCGACTCTGATTCAGAGTATTGCAGAGCACCCCTATATCATTTATCCAACAGGAAACCTAAAACATTTCTGGGGATTACGAATAAAGAATATTCAGTGTGATATGTAGGTTAGCTTGGGTACACTGCTAAGCTTGGGTACATTTGGGTACACTTGGGTACAATACAGTTAAAGAACTGGCAATGAGGCACAATGAGAGCATTTTGTGAGCAAGAGAGAGGGAGAGTGAGAAAGAGAGGGAGGCGGGTACACAGACAGAGTCTTCCATCAATGACAACAATCAATCACAGTGACTTGCGGGCAATGCGAAGCTAGTGGCGTAGCGGAGAGAGGGGGTTGAGGGGGAAATGACTGCGAAGCTGACACCAAAAGCAAAACAAAGTGCGAGGCGAGCAAGAAATCAAATTAAAGCAGCGTGCACAGTGTGACAGGCGAGTAAAAAACAGTAATGTGAGACGGGGGAGAGAATGAGAGACAGAGAGGGAGACAGGGAGAGGGGGACAACCTGTAAAATAATCCACAGTGAACGAGCGACGGCAAGTGCCGTTAATGTCTCGAAATCAATTTGGGAGTGTTTCCCTTGGCTCACTTCATCTAATTCTCATTCTACTGGTTCCTCTTCTTCTTCACCTGCTTCTTCTGTTTCTTCGTCTTTCGACTGCATTGAAAACACAATTTGCTTTACATTTTTTGCTTTATCTTTGCGCATATTTTGCCTCAAATTACGTCGCATAATTTGGAATAATTTTATTTTTCATTTTTATGGGTGTGTTCTGAGTGTGAGTGTGTTTGTGTGTGTGAATGGGTGTAAGTGTAAGTGTATTTGTGTGTGTAAGTGTATTTGTGTTTTATTTAGTTGTATTTTCTTTGATTTTCGTAACAATCGGGAGAGATTTATAGGTTATGTCTGCAGTTAATCTTGAGTTAAGATAAAGATCTTCGACTTGTCTAGGATGCAATTAAATAAGCAAGTTTCGTTTTAGCATTTTGTTTTCTCATTTACTTGTTATCTCATTATCATCATCATCATCATCATCAACATCATTATTGTTGTTGTTGTTGGTTTACACGCATTCTTGTTGTTGGTTTTGTTGTGGTTGTTGTTTAATTTAAATTAAATTAATTACTAAAATTATTTTATAACAAATATCACTACAATAGTTTGCATTTTTTTGTTGTTTGTTTTGTTTTTGTTTTCTTTTTCTTTTCTCTTTCTTTCTTTTTCTTCTTCTTCTTCATCTTTATCGAATTACTACAAATTACTAAAAGAAAGTGAATTTCAATTGTTTCTTCAGTTTGTTTTGGCAACAATTTTCGCAGCTAATTTACAAAAATTTTGGTTTAAAAATCGAACAAATTTTCAAATATTTTGAGGTCGTACAGGGGCGAGAGGGGTCTGCAGTGCATCCACGCCCAGTGTTGGAAAAGGGAACACAAACACGGAAATATCGCATGGCATTTGAATCGACTGTGTTCATAATATTATTAGATTATTGGATTCGATTTTCATTTCAACAAATTCTCGAAATTCTCAAGATATCACAATGGCAAAATTTCTCTCTGCGATTTTCTTTTTGAGTTGAGGAACTAAAAAAAAAATAACTTTGAGAACGATATAAAAATTAGTTTCGATTCGATTCCGCTTGTTTCTTTTTCGAGGGCGATTCGCGCGTTTCGTGTTCCCCTTTAGAGGGGGCGTGACGGGGGCGGGAGGGCACTGCAGCCCTTACAAAATCAATAAAAAGCAATTACAAAATTAATTAATTAATCTTCAACTAAAAAACAAGACAAATTTGATAATTTTGAAATGTTCAAAACTCTAAAAAGCGTTTTTGCGCAAGTTTCCTTTGTTGTTATTGTTGTTGTTGTTTGTTTATCTCATTGACGTTTACTTGGTAAGCGTCTGTCTCAGTTGTTGTTGTTG
Source organism: Zaprionus africanus (assembly GCA_018151435.1). Lineage (NCBI taxonomy): Eukaryota > Metazoa > Arthropoda > Insecta > Diptera > Drosophilidae > Zaprionus > Zaprionus africanus. The sequence continues at coordinate 3,354,576 of JAECXB010002309.1, read as the reverse complement.
TTGCTGCTGCTGCTGCTTGTTGCTGTTGCCTCTGCTGTTGCAGTTGTTGCTGTTGTTGTTGTTGGATGATCACACATTGTAGCAGGAGATTTGCTGCAGTTGCTGGAATGTTGGCGCTGTCGTTGCTGCCGTCGCCGACGTCGCTGCTGCCGCCGCGGAGCCGAAGGGCACAAACGAGGCCGGGCCCAAGTTGGCGCCGGCTGCGGCCGCTGCGAGGGATGCAGCTGCCGCTGCTGCCGCATACGGATGCATGCGATGCTGAGTCCGCAAATATTGGCGATATTTGCCGCTCAGCTTGTCAGTCGCTGTGGGCGGTAGCCGGTGCATGGGCGTGGCCTCAGGACCGGCCTGATAATTGCTAGGAACTGTTGCCATCGGCGACCGATCGATCAGCAGCGCAGCCGCCGCGGCTGCAGCTGTCGCATCCCACGGTGCCACAGGCGGTGGCAGGCAGTGTTGCTGCTGCTGTTGCTGCTGTTGTTGCTGTTGCTGCTGCTTGGCATTGCTGGCGTAGCTGCTGCTGCCCGCTATTAACGCATCGCGCTTCCCAGCGGCAGCGTTGGCAGAGGAGTTGGCGGTGGCAGCAGCAGCAGCAGCTGCAGCGGCGGCAGCGGCATTTGAACTCTTCGTGGAGTAAAGCGCTGCCGCATGTTGCATGTGTTGCTGCTGCTGTTGTTGCTGCTGCTGGTGTGCATGTGTGTGTGGGTGGGAGTGTGCATGTGTGTGTGAGTGCTGCTGCTGCTGCAACTGCTCCCATTGTCCCGACGCAGACGTCACTGCGGCTGCTGCGGCGGCTGCTGCTGCTGCTACTGAGGTGGCTGAGTGGTTTTGGCTTTGGCTTTGACGACTTTGGTTGCGCTGCTGTTGTTGCTGCTGCTGCTGTTGCTGTTGCTGCTGTTGGCGCAGCTGTTGCTGCTGCTGCTGCTGCTGCACTGGATACAGCGCCTGCTGCGACATTTGTGACATTTGCTGCTGCTGTTGCTGCTGTCGCAACTGCTGCTGATACGCCGCCTGTCGCTGCTGCTGCTGTTGTTGCTGCTGTTCTGTTGCTGCTGTTGCTGCTGCTGCAACTGTGTTTTGCGCCTGGCAGCGCTGCTGGGGGCTGCAGCAGCTGTTGCCGCTCCGCCGCCACCCAATGCTGCTGCGCTGCTGACGGCGCTGCTGACTGCGTTGCGTGCATTCGCCGTCGCCGTCGCCTGCATGTTGTTCACGAACGGACTGCGGCGCTGCGACTCCATTTTGCGGAAGTAGCACGGATGAATCATCAGCAGCGGCTCCACACGCTGCCCTGCCGGCGGCTTTGGCTGGTTGGGCAGCTCGTACTCGACGCTGCAGTCGACGTGCAGTGGAATGCTGTAATCCTTTGTGTTGTTGCCGCTGCTGCTGCTGCTGAGGCCGCCGCCGCTGCTGCTGTTGTTGTTGTTGCTGTTGCTGGAGTTGAGGTTCACGTTGCTGGCGTTCACACCGACGACAACACTGCTGCTGGCAGCGCTGCTTAGCGTTGCCGCTGAGGCATTGCTGCTGTGGTGTGAACGCTGCTGATTGCTGGCAGCGGCGGCGACGGCGGCAGCCACCTGAGTTTGGGCGACGGCCGCCGCCGCCACAGCAGCGCTGTGACTGTGGCGTGTGTTGCTGTTGTTGTTGTTGTTGTTGCTGTTGTTGGCGGGGGGCTGCTGCTGATGCTGGCGTTGTTGTTGCTGTTGCAGCAACTGTTGCTGATGTGCAGCAACTGCAGCATGATACATGTGTTGGTGCTGCTGATGTTGCTGCTGCTGCTGCTGTTGGTGATGATGTTGCTGCTGTTGCTGCAACTGCTGTTGTTGCTGCTGCTGCTGTTTGCTGCTGCTGCTGCAGTGCTGCCGACATGCTGTGCGAGAGCGAGAGGGATGACATGGACGACATGTCATAGTTGGCATAGCACGCAGCCATCGTCATTGTTGCTTGCTCTCGTTGCGGCTGCAACTGTTGTTGCCTCACTACGTTTAGTTGTTGTATGTATTGTTGTTGTTGTTGTTGGGTTTTCTCTTTTTCTTTTTAGAATTTCATTTTGCTGAGATTTGCACACTTTTGTTTTATTCTTCACTTCACTTGAAACTGAGAATTGAATTGAGAAATTGAGAAATTGGCACTGGTAATCCAAAATAAACGATGACAACGACGGAGAAGGAGACAGAGAGAGAGTGAGTGAGGGGGGCAGCACGTAACGGTAGTTGCGGCTGCAGTTAATCCGTGTGTTTGTATGTGTGTGAGGAACCTTAATCCATATGTTTTGTTGTTTCTGCTTTTCGTTTTGCTTTTTCTTTTGATTTCGTTTTTGGTTGTAGAATTTGCTTTAGTTATATTTATATATATTTCTTTTGTTGTTGTTGTTGTTTGCTTAGTCGCACCCGTAATTCAATTGTTGTTTGTTTGTTTTTAATTATTGTATTGGTTAATCAGTCTTTGTTTAAATATATATTTTATTTATATATTTTATCGTACTTTGTATTCTATTTTATAGCTGCGAATCGAGTTTGTTGCTCTGTTGTTGTTGTTGTTGCTGTTGTTGTTTGTAGGTTGGTTCAGTCTTTTTATGCAAATACACGCGAGACCGTGTGTGATTTACAGTAATTACTACAGCAATTTCCTCATACGACGACGACAACGTTTGCCCAGGCTAATTCGCTCGAACACGTCCGTTCCCGTTGAGCAGCGCAAGCGAAATGAAGCGACCTCGCTGCCGTTACTCTGCCTCTGCTGCCGTTTCGAACTCAGCTGAGCAAAGAGAGAGAGAGCTCTGCGCTGAATTGCGAGAGAGCGACGTGACGTATCGAGAGCGACGCGCGAGAGTGTGAGTTAGTGTTGTTGCTGCGCTGAATCGCGAGAGCGCGTTCGCACAGCTGTTACACGACGCCGACGTCGACGTCAACGTTGACGTGCAATGACTTTGTTTTTATTTTTCGTTGTTCGATAATATTCGCTTGTTCTTTTTGCTGTTGTTGTTTCTGTTCGCGTTATTTGTTGCACTTTAAACTTTGTTGTTGCTTCTTTTCAAAAAAATTGTTGAACTAGTTCGCACAGTTTGCACTGCGAACTTGAATTATTCAATTCTGCTTTGCTTTCCGTTTTCGTTCTGCGTTGCGTTCTGCGCAGTTCTGTGTTCTGCACGCGACAAGCTCTCTCAAGCGACTGTCTCTCTGCGGCGTCGGGGCCCTTTTTTCAGGCCAGCAGCAGCAGCGGCAGCAGCGTCTTACCTGCTGTTTGTGTGGACCGCACAGCTGATTTGCCAGTGCCCTGTGACGTCGCCGTCTATTCAGCAGGCACACACACACACACACGCACACTGGCACGGCTGGCTGGCTGATTGTTTTGTTATTGTTGCTGGCTCTGCTGCTGCGAACGCTTAAGCCAATTGCATTCGGTGGCCGAAACGGAGTCAAGACACAGAAACACATGCCGCATCACATGTTGGCTCTCTCTCTCTTTCGCTCTCCCTCTCTCTTGCTCTCTCTCTCTGTCTGACTGTGTTGGTATCGTTTACAAATTCAGCCATATAATGGCCACGGCGGCCATCTTTACAACTGCTGCTGCGTGTGAGAGAGAGCAACGTTGCTGCTGCCGCTGCCTCAGTCGGCGTCGCTGCCTTTTTATTTTGTAATCATATTTCTGCTGCCGTTCTCGCTCTTTTCAGCGTGTGCAACTGTGTGTGTGTGTGTGTGTTAAGTGTTGCCCTGCTTTAATTTTTATGATTTCTTTTATGGTCTCCGTCTACGTCTCAGTCGCCGTCGCAGTCTCTGCGCAGTTTCAGTTTTATGTGTCGCCTTTGATTATTCATATGGCACCAAAAGCTGCGGCTACTATTGTTGTTCTTGTTGTTGTTGCAATGCAGTGTAGCACAGTGTAACTGTAATACAACAACGTGATAATACTGTGCTAAAATACTAAATACCAAATACTTAATTAGGCCTCGCTAATCCGCTTTATTTTTAGCCTTTATTTTAGCCTTTTTTACAGCTTTTTAACTGTTTTCGCTTTGCTCTCGCGCTTCTCTTTTAGTTTCCACTGCATTTCCCCAATTTTCCACATTGCTAAGGTGCGGCACTCTCGCATAAAATACCCCCAAAAATACCCTCACACACACACACAGCAACTCTGCCCTGCAGCGGCAGCAGAGGCAGAGGCAGCAACAACAACTAAAATAAAATAAAATTCAAACTAAGCCACACGGAAACTGCGCAATGAGCACAGCGAGCACTGCCAGCAAATAATACACACCAAAAGAGATTACCCCGCTCTGCTCCCCCCCCTCTCTTCCTCTTTACACTTTGTTGCAAGCCGAACAAACGAGGCAAAGCATAAGAAGCGTCAACAGCAACAACAATAACGAGGCAACATTAAACTTAAATGTTGCAGACATTTCTGCACTAAAAACTAAGCAATTTAAGTCAGACCCCCCCCCTCGGTCAACCCTCTGCAAGCAGCGCTGCTCTATCATCATCATTGACAACAACAGCAACAACGAGGAGCAGCAGCAGAGGTAGCAGCAGCGCCAGCTTCGTCGTCTGCACACACGACACTCACACACTTGTAGCAGCCTCGCTTACACACACACACAGGCAAGGCAGTCGGCGATTACACACATTGTAATAAATAAGGAAGGTCGTTGCCATAGCAGCAGCAGCAGCCGACGTCGTCGTCGTCGTCGTTGTTGTCGTCGTCATTGTTGTTGTTGTTCTTTTATTTATTTTTTGCTTTTGCTGCTGAGCGTGAGAATTCAGCACGACGGGTCTAGTTCTCTCTCGCTTGCACCGTCCTGCCATGTGTGCGCTCTCTCTCTCCCACACTCACTTGCACGCTCTCTTGCGCTCTCTGGCGCTCTCAGCTCATTCAGCGCCGTTGATAACAAATCAGCTGTTCGCCCGTTTACGCACACACACACACAGAGAGAGACACACACACACACTCAGAGTTGTCGGCGATAATTTACGAGTAGTATTCGAAAATGGGGAGGTGTGTCAGTGTCCATATATCGACACTGTCTAGCTGTGTGTGTGTCCCTCTGTCTCTCTCTGTGTGTGTGTGAGTGTGAGTGACTCTGTCTGTGTGTCTGTCTGGTGAGTGAAGCTTTGGACTCGACGTGCCCATTGTACCAACAAAGTTGCCACCGTCGTCGTTGCTGCTGTTGTTATTGTTGTTGCCAGAGCATATGTTTTGTTTGCATGGTTGCCGCAGTTTTTGTTGTTGCTGTTGTTGTTGCTGTTGCTGTTTGCTGTTGCCGCTGTTTACTGACTGCCTGCTGCTTGCGTGCTCAACGCCGAGTCGGCCGCATTACATTTGATTATATAGGGGGGGAGCTCCAATTTTTAAATTACCAAACTGCTCAAATTAAAGAAATAGGTACAAAACAGAACAACAACAACAGCAACAACAACAACTACGGCTACTACGCGAAGAATACAAGGTAAAGCGAAACAGGAAATTGCCCAAAGAAAATGAGCTATGGGCAAATTGAATCAACCATAATTAGCTACACAGGGCAGCAACGGATATACGAACGAGTTGTACAATGTATCCACACCTACATCGCTGAGAAGGGTTCGATAGAATATTATCCCATAAAGAGTACTATAGAGAATAGCTCTATTTAGTATTATATATGTTATATAGTAAATGTATGCATGTGTATACTTATACCATAAAGTATTGCAGTGAGGGACCTTTATATTGAACAGTTTGGCATCTACGATGTAGAGTAAGTATTTTAGAGAAGGATTTGGTTTATGGTGAAAAGTAGAGTTCGATGGAATACATACTCGTAGACTTGGTCTTGTCGGGTAGTAACGACAAAGTATTGCTGTGAGACACCTTTATATTGTACACTTTGCAAAGTAGTGTAGGGAAAGGTGTTAAGTCTAAAGTAGAGTTCGATAGAATACATATGAACAGTATCATAGAGAAGAGCTCTACATAATATATTTAACTAAGCCATGTATGTACGAGTATGTACATATTGTATATGCCTATATGATATAAAGTATTGCTGTGAGGGACCTTTGTACTGAACACTTTGCAACCTGTTATGCAGAGTAGAGTAGAAGAGAGCTCTATATCATGCTTCAAAGTTCTGCAGTATAGAACATACATACATATATGTTGATTACTTTGGCACCTGTATTAATAGGGTTGCATAAAGAAGGTCTTTACATAATGCTATGAGGTATTGCACTGAGGAATACCTACTCGGGGTATTTTTATTTTTTATTTTTTTTTTTTTGTGGCGAAATCCTCTGAGTAGTTCTGAAAACATACTGCAAGTTTCGGTATTGAGGAGGATTCTCAACTTTGACACCTTAAGCTTATTTCCAAGCGTATATTAAAATTTATTTATTATATAGTTATCTTGAAATTTAGATAAAATAATTTAAAAAAGGTTTTTTTATATGTTCTAAGGTTCTAAGGTGAATGATTCATAAATTTATGGCTAAATAAGTGAAATAAGAAAATAAAGTTGAAATAGATCTGTAGAACTTTCAAAAGGTACTGTTATTTAGGAAGATTAGATTTGTAGCTATAAATTATAATCTTAAAAGCATTGAATGATGATATTCATAAGTTTCCAGTCTTAAATTCAATAAAAATAGAAAAAAAGATTGCAACTGGTTTAAATTTGTTTATTAGCAAGTACAAACAGTTTTTTAGATTATAAAATAATCTTGAAACCTTGACATTACAATCTTAAAACATTTTATTTTAATCTTGAATTTTTAGTATTAAATTTATAACTGATTCGTAAATAGCTTGCAAAATTATAATCTTTTTAGATTTATAAATAGAATGCAGAAACAAAGCCTGCGCACAAAATGCTTGCCATACCGATTAGAACTCTTAGATCTCTCTCAGAATTCTTTCGGTAATTTCCAGCACGACGACAATCTTAGCCTGGTCTCGTGAGATTATCAGATGGATTCTTAAATGTGCCTGAGACAACACAAAGGAAACCCAATACCTTTCAATTATCTATGGAACGTTCGTTGCGTTGCCTCCTCCTCCTCCTCTCTCTCTCTTATGCCCCGTTTATCCATCACACACACACATACCGACAGACTGTGCACACACACAATATTAATCTGGCCGCTCTCTCGCTCATTAAATCCAGCCCACATTTCAGACTTCCTGTGCCTGCTGCTGCTGGTGCCCGTTCTAATCGCGCTTTGTCATCATCGCTTTGATAACAACAACAAAGAAAGAAAGAGGAGAGGGAAAAAGCCAGCGAGTTCGGGTCGCGCAGCCAGCATATCAATATCCATAACTTAGCTCGGGCCTTTCTACTTTGGCTCTGCTCGCTTGGGCTCTTCTCCCTCCCTATAAGCAACAATCGCAACATCCTTTGGAGAACCCGAGAGTGAGAAACCTGTTTGCATTATTAAGTAACCGACTGGGTTCGGCTTAGTTCAGCTGAGACTGAGACTGAGACTGCGACGAACCGGTTCGATCCGACTGGCTTCCTGTAATGCGCATTCTGAAGAAGAACCACAAAGACAGCGAAGAAGAAGCAGAGAAGTAAGAGAGGAGAGGAGGAGGGGAGGAGAAGCAGTAGAAACAGCTCATGAAACTTTCGTTTTTTATTTTCACAACACAACGTGTTGTTCTCTAGTATCTCCCCCTCTCTCGCACTCTTCCTCTCTATCTCTCTTCTGCACACTTCTCTAACTATGTATCTAGGCATCTGTCCGTCCGTCCGTCCGTCCGTCTGTTTGTCCGTCTGTCCGTGTGTCTGCCTGTTTGCCTGGGCCGCTTGTTAATTCGAAATAAAAACAGGAAAATTTACTTTACAATCTGTGCTAAAATCGTAAATTTTTAGCTGGCACTGTGACTGGCACTCAGGGGAGCGGCTCAGACTCGGCTCGGCTCTTGGTCTTGGTCTTGGGCTCGCTGCCTCTCTCAACCTCGGGGCAGGTAAACTAATCCGCTTGCCATGGTCATGACGATGACTCGCCTATTTGTTCTCGACTCTCCTCGCTCGCCCGTTCTGTTGTTGTTCACTTTGTTGTTTGTTGCCCGTTCCACGTATTCGTCGTTCCCTGTGTACCTCTGCCGGGTCCCATCATGTGCCTAGGTTGTTATCTTTTCTTATTTAATTTTTGGCTGCCATTGCGCCGCGTCTAATCTTTCCAGCAATATCATCACGAGTTCGCTCCTCCAGTGCAACACTCTGGCCGTTTAATGCGGCCCCCCTCTCTCTGTCTGATTACTCTTTGCGTGCAGAGCTTTCAGCGATTATTATGCTACCTTCCCCGTTCCCTGCTGCTCCTCTGCCTGTTCGTGCTGTGTGTACTGAGCCAAAACCGTTGATTGATGCGTTTCCCATTCGGAATTTATGCCATGGACTATTTGGGCGAGCGAGCGCTAAGCAATTCATTTTTCAGACCAGGAGGAAGGAACAGAGAAAGGGGAATAGAAGAAGACAATCCTCTCGCATCATCCCCTCCAGCTGCGCAATCAGCAGCCAAGATCGAAGCGTGCGATACTCAGGAAAAAAACACAACAGCAGCAGCAGCAACAACAACAACATGATCGGGACTTAAGAGGAGGACCTGAAACTGAACACTCTACGTCGAAGTCGGAGCTGGAGACGGAGCTGGAGCTGGAGCTGGAGTCCGTCTCGGACACGACGTCGAATGCATCTAAATTGCTAAATACCTTTTTATGGTTAGCGCTGCGAGTCGCTGCCGCTGCTGCTGCCTGCCTGCATCAATTTAACATTTTAAAAATGTATCTTTGTATCTGTATCTCTCTTTCTCTCCCGTCCGGGGTTCGCAGAAGTGGCCTCCTCGTATAATGCATTGTATATTGTATACATTTTGTCTGTGGCTGAGGCTGCTTTTCCTTTCCCAGTCGACAGACAGCTCCTTACTGATTCATCATGGCCATTTTGGTGGCTGATTGCTGGGCACACATTGGCATCTTTTTAATAGCCCCCACAGGCCCATTGGGAATTATTCATTTTCATTGTGCGGACTGTGGACTGCGAACTGTGTACGATCTCCCGATCGAGTCATAAGCTATGCCAGTTATTTCAGTATTTCTACCTTCTCCTTCTCTTGTTTTTGCCGTGTTGGAGCTCGAATTATGCAACTAATTGTCAGGCACGTTAACTATTTAGCTCCCGAAACGAGGTCTCGCAAGACTCCCCTGCTCCCTTTCCCTCTGCTTCAGCTGTCAAATGGGTAATTAAGCCGACCTTCGAGAGAGCAATCAAAAGTCGCTTCCAGAAAGAAGGGAACTCATCCAATGCAGTTATCCACATAGCTGAGTGTGTACTCAGGAATACCCTGTACCCTGTTATCATTTTCCTTTTTTTGTTTTTTGGTTTCTGAACCATTTTATTGCAAATGCTATTAAACGAATTCCGTTGAAATACTTTTTGAGAGCGCACAAACCGTTGCCCGACCAACAGCCCTGGAGCCCAAGGAATGTCGTTGGGTTTGGTTCTTGTTTTCTGTTTGGGCATTCGTTCTCTCGTGTGCTATACGGAATGACCCTGACATGAAATTATAGTTATAGCTTTGGGTATTTGAAGAATTCGTTTCATAATAAATTAAAATGAATGTTTCGCTTTGAAAAAAGAACTGAAGAACGGAAATAATAATGATGATAAAGGCGAAAAGTAGAGAAAAAGAAGGCACAACATAATGATCTCTTTGTTGAAGGGAATCACGAAGTTTCTAGGCTCTACCTACATGAATTCCGTTGTGGGAATTATGGGTTCTTTTGGGTCATAACTCACTCGCAATGTTGTCTTAGAAGTCCAAGTTGAAGTTGTCCAGAGACAAACATAATAATAATGACTGTAGCTCTATTGATCGCCCATCGTTTAGTAACCCTTTGTTTACATTCCTCGTAAATACTCCTTCTTCGAGGGAGCCGCCTTGAAGAGAAGGGTTCCTTCACAGGCGGGGAAAGGGAGGGGAGAAAGAAAGCTCTGTGTGTTTATAATAATTTCAAAATAATAACAGTTCCTCTGGCCCGTTGTGGCCCGCCTTCGCCAGACAGTCAGTACGAAGGCAATTGCCATAATTTTGCCTGTATTTTACAACAATTACGAGATTCTACGGAGAACGAAGAAGGGAGAACGGAGCAGAGAAAAGAGGAACAAAGAACGAAGACAAAGCAGCAGAAGAAATCGTGTAAATTGCGCCTTAAAGAGGGAAGCACCCGGGTCCCAATTAGTAGACAATTTTTATACACTTTGTTCGCATTGGGCAGGGTGTTCCCAGTCAGCCAGCCAGTAATGGGTGCCTTAAAATGTAGACAAAAAGTTGCAATCCGATTATGCAGGGCAGGTGTACTTAGGGTTCAAAATTAGGGTAATTTTTCCTTTTTTTCCCTTAAATACTTGTGAGGGTCGAAAGCTGATTGAACGGTTGATAACTTAACCAAAGAGGAGTGTAGTTAAAGTATGCAGATCTTAATTTATATAACATAAAGAAGAGACCTCAAAAATGGTAGAGACAGTATTTGCTATGTAGTGTTATACATAACATCAATAAAGATATATATTTAGATCTTTAAAAAGGTTTTAAATTGAATTTTTTTTTATTTCAAATTGAATTTTCACAAATTCTTCTCCTATGTAATTAGAAAAGTAACAAATTTTGCTTTAATGGAAATAATAGTTGATTATCAAATATATAATATAAACGATATCCTAAAATATAAATAAAGAAGAGTAACTATTAAAAATAAATACACTTCAATTTTGCGCAGACTTTTATGAATATTTTTAAGGATCATAACTATTTTTAATTGATTTTCTAGAAACTCTTGTTTCATGGAACTAAAGCAATAACAATTTTAGTTTAATGACATGATATAATGATCAGAATTATATTCTGGTATTTCTCAAGATTCCAGTTGAAAATGTTTCAGAAATTTAATTTATTTTAATCACATTTAATGTTCTTTTTAAAAATATAAATTATAAGTGGAAAAAATCGGCAAATTCGACATTTCTCATTATTATTCAATGACTATAACTTTTTTGTATGCAAATATCTGGGGATATTCCATTCATTCGTCAGTTACTGCGTTCTCCCTTTAGTTCTTATAGAGTATTTTTCGCGGCAACTTTGTCGCACTGTTGCACGGTGCGTAACGGACTTTCCCCGACACTTGGCGCGGGTTTTATTCGAGACACATTTCAAGGGAATTGAAATCCCGCATGCGGCGGCAGCTTAACATTTTGATTGCAGCTTTAAATTGCAGTTATTAGGCGCTTACAATGTGCGCAATGAGCACAGAGAGCGGCAGCAACAAAAACAACAACTACAGCAACAACAACAGCAACTACAACGAGGGGTAACTCGCGCAACTGCAAACTGGGAACTGTCACTTGCACTTGGAAACGGGCTCAGCTAATGGATAAATGGGGCTTTTACTGATAACCGTTTTCTTTTTTCTCCCCCTTTATGTTGCTGTTCTTGTTGTTGTTGTTCTTGTTCTGTTGTTGCTGTTGTTGAGCGTTATTTAGCGTGTGCGTTGCTGGTGCGGGCGCAATATTTTATACAAATTGTTGCTCGCCAGCTCGTTATAAGGGTCGCACCTGCCCTGAGGGAGCTGCCAGCTGAGGCAGCAAAGGCTGAGGGCCACACACACACACTCGCACACACACTCGCATACACAGTGAGGGCATTAAGAGGCGCTGTGCAAATCGTGTGTGTGTGGAGGGAAACGTGCATCCAGCGCGGCTGTCACGCTATAATTTAGCATAAATTGTCCAGGCTGTCGAGATTAATGTATCTAATGACCTGATTTGCTGATTTACAGTAATTTCCAGCTTATAGACACACACACTCACACTCACACACACACATGGACACACACGCGCAGTTTACCTTTTTGTTTGCCCCGTCGCGCTTCCAGGAAGTGTGCACAAGATACACAAAAGATATCTACAACGGCCCAAGACTCAAGACCCGACAGCAGGCAGCGAATCCAGGCGAGTCACACACACACACACACACACGCGAGATCTTTATGAGCAGCACACCGGGCCGGACAAACTCCGTCGGGCGGAAATGAATTTGCAATCATTAATCATGCGTCCAATAGGATTTTGCACTGGCCAGTGGCCACTCCACATCCCAAGCCACATCCCCTGCCACAGATAGAGGCACAGCACCACATGCAAAGCCTCAGCCCAAGCAAGTATTTCTCTACATAGCTGTTCTTTTTTTTTTTGCACCACTCGACGAATGTGTTTGCTGCGCCGTTTTTTGCCTGCACCACTTACTCGCGGTCGTCCACAGTGCGCGCCCCAGGATTAGATGCAATCCGGCTAACGGCTCTAGGTCTTTGCATCTATGTATTTGTGCTATCAAAGACAGCTTTGTGGTTGCCGATAGCAGAGCTGATTCAGCAACTGGAGTGGGGGGGGAAGAAGCGACCTTTCTCTTCGTACGTTACCTCAAACTACACTAGCAGAACTGTACCATATATGCCTTGATAAACTTTGTCTTACCTTAGCTCACTTTGCTGTGATTTAATTGATTTTTTTTTTTCTATGTTGTTTTTCTCGCTGCGTTATAATGAGAGACATAACCTCACTTCCTGCACATAACCTCAAAGTTTTGAGGTTACGTTTGACTCTATTAATGACTTAACATAATAAATTCATTGAATTTTATTAATTTATTTCTATACATTGATTTTTAATCAGGTTTTTTTATAAAGATAACTTCTATGAGTAAATATTAAATACATTACCTTTTTTTCTTATACAACCTCCAAAAGTTCTAACTGAACTCATATTTTTTGGATTGGAACACCCTGTATACGTTTTAGTCCAAAAGAGAACCCCACTCTAGACACATAACCTTAATCTCTTGCAATATACTAATTAAAATAATGTATTTATTTATGTAGAAATAGGAAAATAACAACATAATCGAATATTTCTTACATAACAACAATATCTTTCAAAGAATCATGTTATTTGGTAATGAAATACCCTGTCACATACACCTTCATACATATGTGTAGTGACATAACCTAATTAGTTTCACATAACCTCAATATCCCATTGCAAACTAGCATATTGGTTGAGCTTAGAATATTCTTTCCACTCACAGCAAAGCTCTGCTCTGTGCATTGCAAATTCATTCGTCTGGCTTCGCAATCAGCTTTCATTTCCCTCCCTCCCCATTCAGAACAATTCACAATAGCCTCAAATGATATCTCAGCGGATTTGCCGGGACAGCTTCTTTGTCATAATTAAATCGCACAGTGAGTACTAAAAATTTCATTACAGCACAGTTCTCTCTCTTCCCATTCAGACTCATTCGGCGAGTACTCAATGGAGATGCGTCTCAAAGGGTTCGCCTTGTGCTCGTCGTGCTCGGTCACATGCTAAGCTCATCAGATATATATAAATTGGCATTCATTCGCACTCGGACGAGTCCTTTATGCGCTACATATACCCATTATATAAGGGCGAACCCCAATCTCGATACCAAATCGAATTGAATCCGCATTCAAGTCTCGCTGCAGATGAAATGAAATGAATCGAAGCAAACTGGCAACGGAACCGAATCCGAATCCGAATCCTCATTGCGCAGCTCTTGAGACGTCGCTGCTGCTGCTGCTGCTGTTGCCGCTGGCTCCAACAACAAATCGAATGGCAATGGCAGCGATAATTTCCACACGCAGCTGGCCATAATATCCTGCATCTATTTATCTTGCCATCCAGCAGCAGCAGAGCCAGCCACCCTTGTGCCCGGTGCCCTTGCCGGTTCCTGGTGCCCGGTGCTTGGTGCCTTGTGTGCTATGCGCACTATAAATTAAACCCTTGAGTGCGATATTGCGGCTCAAGTGCGAAACCGACGGGCCTTAAGCTTTATTTTTATAGTCCTCTCTCGCCCTCTCTTCTCTCCTCTTCTCTCTCCATCTCCATCTCGATTTGCCGAAACGGAAATAAAACATAAAAGCAACTCTTGGATGTTTAATGATAAAGCTGAAGTTCCTCTACGCGTTCAACGGCTGTTTGCACAGCTCCCTGTGTGTGTGCGTGTGTGTGGCTGCCATTGTGCCCTGTGCCACGCCCCATGCACTGCCGCCCCTCGGGCCATGGGTTTTTGCGTATTTTTGCACGCTCAGCGCAAAAAATAAAAATCCCAAAACGACTGTGAAAGGAAAACGCATTAATTACGCTTTTCAGCAAAGCGTGGAAGGGGAAGCGCACGGGGAGGAGAGGGGAGAGAGCAGGACAAAGCGTGGCGTATAAAAAATGAAGTGGCATAACACATTCGATAACTGGAAGCTGCAGTTAAATGGAGTGAGAGAGAGAGGGGGAGAGAGAGGGAGATTTAGTTAGAAGTCTGTCCGGTTCCGGGTTCTAAAACTATTCGTGCTGGTTTACCGGTTGATTATGCCTCGTCTGGCGGAACTGGAACTAGTTCAGCTCAGCCCTCTCGGGCAGCTGGCACGCTTCGTTGGCTGCGCAGGAGAAGGGGGAGGAGGAGGGGGAAAACCGGAAGCGAATAAATGAAAATCGACAGTTTCCAAATTAACCGGTGCAATGATAAAACGAAAACGGGCAACGAGACAAACCAACACAAATTGTCATTAAAAAAGCAAGAACAGAGTGCAGGGGGAGAGGAAAGGGGAGGAAAAGAGAGAGAGTGAGTGAGAGAGAGAGAGAGAGAGTGAGAGCAGGCAAGACTGAGACGGGCTCACAGAGAATTCAGTGAAGCGAGGGCAAAAAGCAAATACCACAGAAAGAAGAAGACAAAGAAAGAAAAAAAAAAAACAAAAATAAAACGAACACAACAACAACTCGAAGTAGAGTTATGTCCATGCTGCAACTGTCGCTAATTGCCGGGTCAGGGGTGAGGAGGGATCTATCTCTGATAGCAGGGAGGCAGGGGCAGGGCGACAGGGTTGGATTGTTGCCCAGGAAGTCGTTCAAAATCAAGCGAAACGAAATTACTTGGCCTGGTTTACCCTACCCCCAACCCTCCTCTACCCAAACTAACCACTACCCCTACCCATTCCCCTAACCTCTCCCGTCCCTTTAGCAGCCTCTGAAGAAATGCTGACAGTTGGCCGTAGACCACAGCGAGACCTAGAAGGAGGAACGAGGGACGAGGGCCGAGGCTCATTAGCATTTTTTTGCTGGCTGTTGCTTTATAATGTGCACTGTTTTTTGTTGCTTTCGCTGTTGTTGTTGTTGCTGCTGTTGTTGTTTTTTGTTTTCGAAGTTGTTACTTGTTTTTTATTGATAAATTATGCAGTCGCACTTGCGGGCTGTAAATCGTTTGATAACACGCAACTGGCAACGCCAAACGGGCAACGGCAACGGGCGACTAGCGGAAAGTGCCAAAAACAGACGAGCGAGTCTGGAGACCCCAACTTGACTTGGCATATCCCCGACTATGTAAATGAAATGTCTGTCGAAAACGAGAAGTTTCTTTTTATTATAAATCGCATGCAGTTTTTATGGCCAACACGAGCAGGGTTGTCAGATTGGTAGATTGTCAGGGCGACGAGGCCGGTGAAGAAGGCGCACATGAAACTTTGTTATGATCCGCAATGTGTGAAGGGTATTTTGGGTTCAGGGGTTAGCTGATCGACGAGCAGATAGCTCTTATACTAATGAGAGACAGAGAGACAGATGGAAAGATACATAGACAGAAAGAGATAGATAGATACATGTATAGATAGAAAGAAAGGGACATTTAAATATTCAAGAAGAATGAAATCAAGAGATTCAGGAAGCAAAATATAGGAAAACAAAAGAATTATAATGAAATTTATCAGGATTATATCAAGAAAAGATTATATAAAGATATAGAAGGCAGAAGATAGAAAGAATAAGAGAAAGAGTAAGTGAGAAAATATACAGGAATGAGGAGAGAGATGGGGTTTTCCCCCCCCCCCCCCCGGTTTTATTTTTTAACCTCCTTTTTTTTTTTTTTTTTTTTTTAATTTATTATTTTTTTTTTTTTTTTTTTAATAAATAATTTTCCCCCCCCCGGCTTTTTTTTCCCCCCGCCCGGGAGGGGAGGAGGAACCAGAAATGCAAAAGATAGCAAATCTATCTGAAAAGTAGACAGACGAAGATTGAAAAAGGAAAAATATTAAAAGAAACAAACTAATTAATAGAATAAGCGATAGACAGAGATAGTAAGAAGCAAATACATAGAGATAAAGAAAGAAAAGCACAGCAAGTTATGGAAAGAAAGAGAGAGAGAGAGAGGAAATAATATCAAATAGAGAAAAGAAAACCCGAATATATAAATTATTAAATGCAGAGTATAGAATTCATTCAAAAACACCATGACAAAAGAAGAATAATATAGGGAAAAAAGGAAAATAAATATTCCTCTCCCACTATTCACTACAGGGTATATACAATGCCGGTCTTATGGCATTGAAGAACTGAGGTTACACCCAACCCAAATGTCCGCCCCTCGTTCTGTTCTAATTATCCTGATGTTCGCCTGCAGCAGCGGAAATCAAAGCGACTGGCGAGAACAAAGGGCGTACCGCGTACGCGTGGGCGTGGCTGCTGGTGGTGCTGCTGCTGCTGAGTGCACAAAGGCGGCAATGAAATTAGTAAGAGATGAAATGAAAAGAGAAAGAATTATCAAATGAAAAGCGGCCAAGCAACTGAAAAGTTATGCGAGATGCAAAGAAGAAAAATCAAAAGAAAAGCTAAACAGAATTTTCTAAAATCTTTAATCCCACTGAAAATAATTGAAATGACTTTGGCCCAGATGACGTGAAGTCAATGAAGTGTCGCACTTTGAGCAGTTCCAACCCCACAAGAGGAGAGTGCGTGCTCTGCCAGGTTGCTGCCTCCTCTGGGCTGCTCTCATTAGGGCCTCGGCAAACGCCCTTTTGTAATTCCAACCGCTGCCACGTGCCATAAATTTGGCTCTAAATGGAGCAGGCCCAAAGTGTATCCTGTTAGCCTCTCCCTGGCACCCTCAGCCTGGCCCGGCCCGGGCCCTTCTTGAGCCACGTTATCTTACAATAAATTGCTGTCTTAGTTTGCGGGCAGGCACGAGGGAGAGGAGGAAGGGGAGGAGTGAGGGTGCTCACCACTTTGCACAGGCTCTGCAAAAAGTTTTGCTGTGCCTCGAATTAATATTAATTTGGATTTTGTATTATTATTTTGACGACGCAGACGTTTTATTAAATATTCACAGAACCAAATCCAAAGTTTACAACCAGAACCAGCCCAGAGTTGCCAGAGTTCTGCCAGAGTTCTGTCAGAGTTGCTTAAGTTGTTGCCTGGATGATTCTTTAACGACTTGCTCAGGCTTCTTCTTGCCATAATAAAATGTAATTAAAATTTACCCGTCTGCCGTTCCCCCTTCCCCCTGCCCATTGCCAGAGTTGTGTGTGCTGCATTTGCCAGGCTGCATTCCTGGGTCAGGGCACACTGCCAAAATTTGCGGCGATAATAAAACAAAAGGCAAAAGAAATTTCGCCACAGAAGGCAACTCGCTAATATCCTTTGAGAGAGTGCCAAAGGCAGTCAAGGGGTGTACACACTTGGAATTTAATTAATTCTGAAGTTATTCAAATGTAGATCAAACTCGAAGGTATCCCTCGATATTCATATTTATTGCACTGCTCTTGTTTTATATCTATGTTTCCTTTCTTATTTTAATTGGTTTTCATTTCAACCCTCGCTGTCCAGTGGAACCTGTCGAGGGAACTCTGCAACAACGCAGCACATGCCCAGGCAGAGCTCATTTAAATGAGCCGCACTCCCCTCGCTGCGCTACCTTCCTCCTCCTCACACTCCTCCTCCCCCTCTTTCCGCACTCCCATCTCCCGTGTAGACCGTAAAATTTTATAAATTTTGGCAACTGGCCGCGCTGGCCATGCTACGTGGTGGCTAACAAAATTTCAGCCACGTAAATATTCTATAAATTTTTATGCACGCCTCCGTCCGGCTATCTAAATGTCTGTCCGTCTCGCTTGCTCCCCCTGCTTCCCTCTCGCGCTCGCTCCCGCCCTGCCATGTTCAATTGTCTGCCTTCTGTTCAAATACTTGAAACGCCTATGTGATCCGGTAGCTGCTGCTGCTGCTGCAGTTCGCTTGGAGCAGGTACGACTGTCTGTCCACCTGTCTGTCTGTCTTCCTCTCTGTCTCTGTCTCTGTCTCTCTCTATCTCTGTCTTTCTGTCCGCCCTTTGCCATTGCCGTTGCCTGCCAACTTTCGTTTGCGACCGATGTTTCACGTAGTAATTGCCGCGCTCATGTAGTTTGTATACCCTATAAACTTTAATGCGCCCCAAAAGGGTTGAACTCCGTTAAGGTGTGTGGAGATTTTTTTTACTGCACTTTCTAATTGTTAAACTTGGGCATAGTTTATTTGTTGAAAATGGAAACAAATTTATTTAGTTACCTTTTGGTTTTAGTTAGGGCTTTAAAGAAATAAACCAAATAAATTTTACAGCATGAATTATTGTATTCAAACCGTATTTCTCATTCAATCGAATACGTTAAATCGAATTTAAATTATGGTAAAGACATATATTACAATAAGCAGATAAAAGCAAATATGAATCTGTAACTAAAAATGCTTTCAATCATTTAAGGAATGAATAAAATCATTTAAATGATGTATAAAATGATTATAATATCTTGTATTATATAATTCTTTTTAGTTTTTCTTTGCACGTATCATAAAAACCAACAAATTTTCTATAATTTATTGAAAAGTAACAAATTTTCTAAAATTTTGTAGTAAAATATTAAAAATACAACAAATTGTTGAAATCATACTGAACTATTTTTGAAGTTTCAAACTTTGAAGTTCCTCACTAGTTTACTAGTACAATTCTCATCAATATATATATTTTTTTTGCAAATAATTTTAATTTTTAATTTTTTAATTTTTTTTTTTATTATACAAAATATTTAAACTTAAACTGAATAAATTTTTAGCACGGGCTGGCATTTCTAAAGTCTATAACAACCTTTAAACCTTACAGTACCGTCTCAATCCTACATAGAACTCCCTACAGAGCATCTACAGGTCGAGCAAGTTGATCTCTTTCTTTTCCACTAGGTTCAAGTTGTATTTCATGTGCTTCCTTGTAGCCACTGGCAGTTGCCAGGACGTGGCTCCTACTTGCAGGCACTAACTGCAAATGTGTGTGTGTGTATTTGTATGTGTGTGTGTGTGTGTGTAAACACCTTGCCTGAGCCCGGCAGCCTTGCAAGCGTTTCATTTGTTGCTGCTGTTGTTGCTGCTGTTATTGTTGTTGCTGGCATTGCCTGTAAGTTAGATCTTTTGGCACGCTGCTGTTTAGGGTACACTCGGCCAAATGGTGCACACCCCCACCCCCCGCTGCCGGTCGGGCCGTCTCTGTTGAGGCAATTAGCCATGGACCCGGGGTATAAGTCAGGTTGCCGTTTGTTACTGCCAAACAGATGAAAGGCAGCTCTCGATTGTAGCGGTCAATTGGCCAAAGAGGGAAGAAACAGTTGGAGAGGAGGCACAGCAAGCGGGAGGGAGGGAAGGCAGGCAGGGCGGGGGGCAGGCAGTAACCAAGCAGTCAAGACAGGCAGCACGCTTTTAGCCTAGAAGTTTGCCAGTTAGTTAGTTGCTCTGATAAAAGGTTCTTTTACTGAGCGAGAGAGAGAGAGAAAGGGAGATAGAAAGGGAGGGAGAGCGAATCGTGCAGGCAGAGATCAAAGCGATGTCGATTAAAATTCCACTGAAAATGCTCATGAAAATGCGAAATAATTTCAAGTACCTCAACCTGAGACGATGCCAGACAAAAGCTTGAATACTTCCACAGAAATATGCCCCGCCCCCCCTTCGCCCCTGCCCAGCACAACAAAATAAAATACAAAATACTTTCTTGCACATGAAATGTGAAAAACGAAACCGGCAAACTGTAAATACGTGAAGTTTCTGTAAATATTTAACAACTATTCACACAGACCGAAGAAGGGCTGAGGAAGATGCCAGGCAAGTGGAAAGAAGGTGCGGATTGGTAAGGGTTTACTGCAGATGCAAAAATTCCGAAGAGAGAAGAATTTCAAAGGAATTGAAACATTTTGATAATATTTTAATATTTATTTTTTTGTTCCTAATGTTTGATTCTGACTTTCTAGTTGAAGAAGTTTGGTAAACTTATCGATTTAGTTGCATTATGGCAGGCAGATGGTAGGACTTATATAGTGCGATAATTGTACAGTTATATTCTTTACTCTAGTATACTAAGTTAAAGTATAGTGAAATACAAAATAAAATGACTGTATTATAAAATTAAATACTTTATTTACTTATTAAATACTTTACTATCACAAAACGTACAATTTATTTGTACCTCATTTTTAGATTTTCTATTACTTTTTTAACATCAGCAAAAGCTGAAGTTATGTTTCAACACCAACATATGAAATGGCGCATACATGCAAACTATACTATATATATATATATAATATACAATGTGTTCTTCAGTTACTTTACTATCGTCAATCAAGCATATTTCATTTTATCCCCAGCTCTAGTTGATTTGTTCGCTTGAAAACACTTTCATGCAGACATTTAATTAGCAGAATGCAAACACATAAATACCTTGCTTGGTTTACCGTTAAGCACCTGCCCACTTTCGCAGGAACAGGTAAATAAATAAATGGAAACTCTAATTAAAAGTGGAATTTTTCGTTTTATGTTTTCCTATCACAGACGAGGCAAGTTCGCCATGGCAACTGTTTAACTAATTTGTTTAGGCAAGTCAATTAATTTCGATTCTGCTTTAAGTGCACTCTGAGTTTTCACTGTGACTCGCATGACAGGCAGTGAGTGTGTGTGTGTGTGTGTGTGTGTGTGAGTGTGTCTGTGTGTTTGTGTGTATTTCTAAGGCTACCAAATTGCCTGTCGAGCCGCAGCCCTTGAGTGGGGAATTCAACCCCGAACTACTCGCATAGCCCAGAGCGAGGCCCAGAGAGAGTATCGGGCCAGAAATATCAAAATATCAACTTCACTTAGCAGCAGGTGGCAAGCAGCAGCAGCAGCAACAACAACAAGGGCAGCAGCTGTGGCAGCAGGCAGAGTAAAGTTTTCGCTCGTCCAAATTGAAGCGAAAAGTTAAAAGTTATCTTGGCCCGAAACGAGGGACCCCAACTCCGAGACTGACTCTGGCTGCACGCCCGAGTGGCTAAATTCATTTGGCAGCAAAATGCAAATTATTACAACTGACTTTTCATTTTATTTTTGATCATTTCTTTGGGCTCTGCTCGTTTCTTATTTCTTGCTTATTTTTTGCAAGCCTCTGAAAATTATTTACTTGCCTGCAGGGCACTTCTGCCCACCGCCCAGGCACACACACACGCACACACACAGAGACACCTTTCCCGTGGGGACTTTTCAGGGTTGCTTCCCCCTGGAAGTTTTTGCATAACTTTACTTGGGCATAATTTTCACCGGTGCGCCAGAAAGAGAGGGAGATAAAGAGGGGGAAAAGGGGGCAGCTTAATGGGGTAGGAAGTTGCAACTTTGACTTCCGTATAAGTATTCGTTTATGATTTGCCTTTGCTCCGATAAACATAAAGATATCAGGCGGTTTCTGTGCGGGGGAGTTGCCTCTTCATAAATTACACACAGCACACACACACACACACTCTCATAGTTGACTGCCTGCGAAGGGGTTGCTCAGCTCGGGATCAACTCGTTCGAGGGTCGGGCTTGGCCTTGCCTCGTCTCGTCGTGCATTTTCTCATGCCTCGCTGCCGCTGCCTCCCGCAATTGTCATGTAAATCAATGCAACTGGCTCGCCGTCGTTCCCAAAATTCATTTCCATAATCATTAATGTAGCATTTCAACAACAACAACTACAACTACAACAATAGCGAAGGTTTCCCCGCCTGCATTTTTGCGCTTAAATGAAACCAATTGAAGCGTAAATCTTGCACGTCGTCATCATCAGCAAGCAGCAGCCCCGATAAAGAAGCGAATAACAACAACAGACCTCGCCAGGGGCAGTCCGACATATATTACACACATATATATAGGGAATAACGTTGATGGGAGCAAAAGTCGTGCATACAATTGACCAGTTCTCCTGGTGGGAATTATTTCAATTAAGCTGCTCTAATATATTTTGAGGAATTCAATGAATTTATAAACAGTTTTTATGGGCATATTTATTTCAATGCACTCAGTATATTACATAAAGTAGGTAACGGGAGCACAATGGAAAATTAAAACATATGTTCGTTGTAGGGAATCGAAGGGAATCAATTCAGTTTGAAATGCTTTACAATTTATTTGTAACTTTTTGACTTAAGTAATCAAATGTTGCATAAAGAAAGTAACGGGATAGAAACATAGAGAATAATTTCTGGTATATATGATATGTATTTTCCAAATTAGGAAACTTCTTCAGTGCCATAGCGACGGTTGTACGGACCCTAATAAATTTAATTAAGTTTAATTAATTTTAAATATATATATAATGCATATATAAATGTTTATTAAAGGTATTGAATTGTCTGAATATATTCCCAGTCTATTTGATAACGGCGGGCCCTTGCCAATTGCGGGCCCTTGTGCAAGGCACACCCTGCGCACACCTAGCTACGGACCTGAAGTCCTTATAGATATAATTAATACACTAGTATTTATATATTTCAAATTGAGAAATCGAAAGGAATTGATTGAATTAGAATTATAAATAAATACACATATAATATAAAGAAAGATTGCACCTTGAAAGAAACTGTTCAGAACTTGAAATTCAAAAGAAATTAATTGAATTCCATACAACTTATACCTTCTTACAAAGTATACATCCATTTAAAGCTCTGCCATGAATACAACACACACACGTGTGCATGTGCTAATTCAACAAGGTAAGCATTAGCACATACATGTGTTCATATATGTATGTATTCGCACCCTCCACACAACAATTTAAAGTCCCCTACAGTTAGCAATGCTTTGCCTGCTCGAATCTGAAGTGAATACTTACGAATGGATTCAGTGAATGCAGCGGGCAAATTAATCAGATCGATTGCTTTCGCTGTAAGTCGGACGTGACTTAATATTATTTTACCAATTCGTGTCCGTAGTTGAAATTGAATTGCACCCCGATTGGGAATGCGACTGGAACTGGGACTGGGCCTGGGTTTGGTCTTGTATTTCAATTTAATCGCTTTAAAGTAACCCGAAACGCAGCACAATTTATCGATAGGCCGCGTGCAGGTCCCCATTGAGAGAGTGAGCGTGCAGTGCCAGTTTTCAGCTCAATTCCAGGCGCCTCCCCCCTCTCCAATTGCTGTCCCTGTCCCTGTCCAGTTTTTCCGGCCGTGTAATTGATGTGCGCGATTTAAACGCAATCGATAAGCGCGTCGAACAACTCAGGGCGAATCTGAGCCCGAAACCCGACAACGCCCATGCTCGCCCGGCTGTCAAAGAGCAGCGTCATATGTCCCATCCTCAGTACACTCATTCCCGGTGCCAGTTTCGGTCTCGGTGCCGGTCCCAGTCCTGGTCCCTGTCCCAGTTTGTCCATTAAAAAGTCAGCAACTGTAGCTAATTAAAGCAGGCAAAACTCGAATCAAATTTGGCGCATATCAAATTATGAACACAGCTGGCAGCAATTGTTGCTGCCGTCGTTGTTGTTGCTGCTGCTGTTGTTGTTGTTGTTGCTGCTGCTGCTGGGAACCTGACACAAATTGATGGGCTGACAGAGCTCAGCCATGTGCGTCGTAATAACCACCAGGGAATCATCTTTGCGCTCTCTGTCTCTGTGTGTTCTGGACTCATAAACTGGATAATTCAGTTCGCCTCCCTCCCTCTTTATCTCTCCCATTCTCACTGTCTCTTTCTCTCCCTCTTCGCTCTGTTGTCATTTCCTTTTGCCTAATTTCGTAACGTTTCCGTTTTAATTACGAAAATTCGCATGGAAATCAAAACAAATATAAATACGAACATATGCCATATGGAGATGTATTTGCTCAGCATCTGGAATAATCATCTCGCATTCTTCTCTCTG
Organism: Zaprionus africanus; assembly: GCA_018151435.1. NCBI lineage: Eukaryota > Metazoa > Arthropoda > Insecta > Diptera > Drosophilidae > Zaprionus > Zaprionus africanus. Next base: position 3,330,568 of record JAECXB010002309.1, on the reverse strand, counting down.
TCTCGGTCTGTCTGTCTGAGCTGAGCTGAGCCGATCACTCAGTCGAGCTGCGGGCGATTCGTATTTCCTAGACTGGTCAGAGCAGTGCAAGAATCTCTTGCAGGGGATTGCAGTGAATGAGTGAGTGGCAAATGGTAGAGTGGTAGGGGTGGGGGGAACCGGTCCTAAGCCTCGGGACAGATGATACACCACACGGGTATTCGGTTGCATCGCTTGAAATCGTGTCTTAAAATCGAAAGTAAGCCAACTGACACGCATCATGGATGCCGTGGAACTGCAACTTGAGTGGCTTAGAGGCTTCTCTGGAATTATATTATAGTTATTTAGTTGGTAGCCAGCGGGAGAGTATTAAGTTTACTGCAGCACTTACGTTTTAGTCTAAGCCTCTAGATTGTAGATTGTGAATGGGCAGAAATTGATATAGTTTTTAAAAAGTTGCAAACACACATTTCCCCTTCCTGCTGTTTTTGGTATTTTTTATCGAGCTCGATAATTAACTGCAGACAGGTTATGTTAAATTCGAAATTTATGTTAAATCATCAATTCATGTTAAGTTGCACTGCAGTTTATGCTAAGCTCCAATATTAATTATCGAACTGCAGTCTGGTTATGTAAAGTTGGCAATTTATGTTAATGTTTACAGTTTATGCTAGGCTCCAATGTTATTTATCGCACTCGATAATTAACTGCAGACTGATTATGTTAAGCTTACAGTTTATGTTAAGCTGCAGGTGGAGCTCTTGTTAGACGGCCAATCGGAGAGTTGCCACATAATTATCGAAATGTAGCTGATAAAAGGACGTGCAAATAGAATGTAACTTTTAAAATTATTAAATAAATACAATTTCTTTGCTTTATTTATTATTGTAAGTAAATGTTGTAATAAGAACACAGTATACAGTATAGTAAACAGTATAACTATTCGTATATTTAATGTACGAATTCAGCGCAGTGTATCCACTGCCAAGTTCTCTTTTTACATTATCTACACATGCAGTATAAAACTAATTTTATCGTTTTATCTGTTTCCTTTTTGTGTGGTCAAGTTAAATGAAAAAGGCATCGCCCAATAGAAATTAGTTGGTCCCATACTTGCAGCTGACTGAGGTCTTGGGTTGTTGGGCGTTTCGAGCGAAACTTTCCCGCAGAGTTGCCAACTATTGCACAGCGTCGGGTTCCGGCTAGGGGTCGTGGTCGGGTCGGGTCGGGGTCGTGGCCAGGGAACGAACAACTTCTGCGATGGCTTTTTGTTGGTGTTGCATTACAAGTCGAAATTCTGTGCAGTTTCGCAGCAATTTTATTTAATTTCTTTTTCGGTTGCCGCACGCCCCGAACATAACGAGCGTTGTTAATTGTAACCATATACGACGCCGCACAGCCGATATCCACGGCACGCAGAGAGCTCAAGTACCCCAGCCTGGCAGCCAGACAGAGCAGAGCACAGCAGAGGAACCGACTCGTCCCACCTTCCCTGCACTACCCTGTCCTGCCCTGCCTCTTTTGGTTTAGCAGGCAGCGCGTGATAGCTGCCCCTCTCTGGCTCTTTTCCGTTTTCCACTCCCTGCCTCGCTGCCTCACTCGACGTATCTGGTAAGTGCTGCGGCAACGGCGCGTTTTGTTCGAGACTGTGGCAAATGTGTCATTAGGCATGTTTCATGACCCTTTGTCATGCACAAATAATTATAATTTAATACACTTTGGCCTGCAGGTTGTCGCCAGGGGAGCGGGACGGGAAGAGGGGGGGGGGCGCCGCAGAGAGTCACCCCAGAGTGTAGAGATTTTTCCGAAACAGAAACAGACTCGGCACGATTTGAATGCAAGCTGAGTTAACCCCCTATATACGAGTGTATCTGTATGTGTGTGTGTGTGTGTGTGTGTGTGTGTGTGTGTGTGTGTATTTGACGTTACTTTGTGCCACATAATTACCGACAATTTGCTGAAGTTGCAGCACACGCCTGGCAATTACCCAGGCACAGGATGTGTTTTACTGCCCAACCCAAGGAAACACAGTTGCCCTCCCACTCTCTCCCCCTCTCTCTCTTTCTTTCCCTCTCCCCACTCCCAACTCGCCAGCTGGCCACGCCTCGCTGTGTCTGTTGTTGCCTCTCTAATTTCCAGCTCGCGGCAGAATATGAAAACTTTGTCTGGGCTAATTTGCTTTATGGCATTTTAATTGTATTTGCCCAACTTAAACTCGAGACCGAGACCGAGACTCGCCTCGCCTCGACTCGGGGAAAGCACGAAAACTCGCAGCGGAAAACTCGAAACGGAAAACTGAGAACTGCCGTCGTCTGCTGAAAATTTAATGAGCTTATGAATTTCCAACGAACATGCCAAGGGGATAGAGGAGGAGGCGGGGCACAGCTGCCCACAGCAAGTTGCCTGGCTACGCGCCTATCTGCTGCTCGATAGGCATTTGCCCCAATTATCGATAAATTATGAACGCAGTTGAAGCGCACTCGACATGTCTCTTCCGCTCGCTGTCTGTCTGCCCCTCTATCTGCTTGTGTGCGTGTGTGTGCGTGCGTGTGTGGAGGCCCCAATGGGTGCAAATATAATTCTTATAAATAGACAACAAAAGCGACCCTTGTCGACAGTTGGCAATCATCATCAGCGTCGGCGGCCAACTAAATAAATAAAAACTCGAGCCCAGGCCCGAGACTTGGCTCCATACTCCCTAATCCCCCTCTCTCTTCATCCCCCAACTCAGAACCTTGCTCGTTAGCGACGCGTCTTGAGCTCAGTGCCCGCTCCCGTTCCAGTTCCAGCTCCAGTTCCAACAAAAACATGTCAACATTGTCGGGGCAAGGGCGAACACACGTCGATGTGAGACCAAATAAAAACATTAGAGAGCGAGCAAAGGCACAAAACATGAAAATAAAATACTCGACTAGACGGTATATTTGGTATTTCGTATTTGGTATTTGTGGTATATTCCATTGTGTGGAATTGTTGTTTTACATTCGCTTCAAATGGAAACAAGTCTATCAATATTTGTCGGCACTTATGTTGATACAAATGGTTTGGATTGACGATCGTTTGTTCGATTGATACCGTAACGGGGCTACAAGCTACGAATAGAGATGGAGGGGGGAGGCAGGGAGGGGAGAGGGGCAGCCAGTTCGTCAACAAATAGAAACTCGAACATGAAACAGACTTGACACGTTTCTACAGAATTCTACGCAGCCATAAACAGTCAAAATAATTGACAGACATCAGAAGAAGAAACAGTTTTGGAACATGCTGGAAAAGGGTGTTTAGGGTTTCCACTTCTATAGTTAGGGAAACGAGCTTTATTGTAGTAAAACCAACTTTATAGCAATGTTTATAGCAGCAGGCTTAAGCAAATGCTGTTCTACATTCGATAGAACTCTTCTGCTTAGGGTTTCCACTTGTATAGGGTCGTCTGTAGTGTGTGGAAGGTCTAAATAGTTAGGGAAAGGAACTTTATTGTAGTTAAGCCGACTTCATAGCAATAGACTATACATCAAATACCGTTCTACCTTCTTCTCGATAGTAAGAAAACGATAGACCTATTCTGCTAAGGGTTTTCACTTGTAACGATAGAAGATGCGTAAAGTTAGAGAAGCTAACTTGTTTGGATTGCAGCTGACTTTATAAAGCGAAGTTTATAGCATATTATAGCAAATGCTGTTCTACCTTCTTCTTTTCTCTCTTGAATATGCGTAACTTCTATTAGTAATAATAGTTAGAAAATCGATAGATCTATTCTGCTTAGGGTTTCCACTTGTAACGATAGAAGATGCGTAAAGTTAGAGGAGCTGACTTTATAAAGCCATGTTTATAGCAGCTTATAGCAAATGCTGTATGCTGTTCTACGAGCTATGCTATGCCCTCCACTCTTAACCCTTTTCGTAACATCCACTTCGACAGTTTGTTGATGGACCTCTTCGCCTGCTCCCTAATGTATCTGGACGGGAATAACTTATCTTATCAACTCTGGAGCACCTGTTCGCTTTGCCCCTCCTCTCTACTCTTCCCGCTGACGCTGCATATCACTTACCACCTTAATTTTATTCTCCTCTCCCTCTCTCTCTCTTTCTCTTTCGTTCGTTTTCCTGAAAACCGAAATGCATACAATAAATAGCGCACAATTAACAAGTTCCTAGTGATTTATGCCGCCGCCGTCGTCGTCGGCTTTGTCGGGTTGCTCGCTCGGTCCGCTGCTTGTGCAGAGTCCCCGAGCACATTGCGAGATTTTATGGCACCCCAACCGTGCTCCGAAACAATGCCAGAGATAATTTTTACGAGGCACTCGCACTGCGCCATATGCCGTCGCGACGTCAGGACGGACGGACAAAGGGCTCAGGTAGAGCGCGACTGTAGTGGACAGTGCTCGTACATGAAGGTACCTTCGCCTTTGCCCGTGCCGCAGTCCCTTTTACGATCGTGTGTAATTAAAAGATTGGGAAAAGGCGTTGGGCATGCGCTCAGCCTTGACAGCGCCTCGTCCCGCGTCCCTTGGCTCATTAGAGCTGCAAAGTCAATAGGGACAAGGCAGAGAAAGGGTTCGCCTCGCCTGCTCTACGCCGGCTTTGTTCAAGCGAAATTCAATTTTTGATTTGTGACAATAAAGTTTTGGCCCGTCATGGCTATTGATTTTTAATTTCCCTTCCCCCTCCACCTCTTCCGCACCCTCCTTTCCCTGGCCAAACTTTGCCTTCCACTGACAGTTTGGCCGGAACTTTTCTAATTGCTGGCACCAAGTTGCTGTTGCTGCCTTACAACTTAGTCGACACCCGCTGCCAATGCCCCATTGCCCCCCCCCTTGCTTCCTCCTAGCTGCGTTGCGTGTGCGTGAGCGTTCATAATTTTGCAGCTGCTTCGCTGGAGCGGGAGAGAGGGTACTGGGGGGAACTGGGTCTGGACTATTGAACAAAGCAATATTTGCTCAAGTAATTTTGGTCCGAAAACTTCCTCGTCCGCCGCCGCCGCCGCCGTCGCAGCCACGTGACCACTTGAGCCTGCCACTGCTGCTGGCTCTGGTTCCCCCCCCTCCCTCCGCCCCCCACGACAAGCTGAGACTGCAGTTTTTGACTTCTTTTCTCTCCACGCTCAGCTGTATTTTTTCCTCCTCGCCTTGCCAGTAATTTCCCAGCCACGTACTTCAGCACGTAGCCAACTTTAATCTCTGCTCTGTTCGAGCTCTGCTGCCCCTGCCCCGGCTGCTGCTCCCGCTCCCTCTTCAGACTGCAGGCTGCTCCTCTACTAATTTCGCCTTAAAAGCAGAATTTATGTGAGCGCAGCATTTCGCCCTAATACGAAATCAAATAGAACTTTTTGAGCCATGAAAATGGAAATGAAAAAACACCCAAAAAAAAGCGAAGAAGAACATGATGAGGGGCAGAGAGAGAAGGGAACGGGAACAGGAGTGGGGAACGGGAGCAAATGGTGGCAACGAGTCGAGAATCGCGCTGCATTTTGTTTGGCCGGGGCTCATCTTGATTTATGGCAGGAAGTTTGCACCATTCGCACCGACATTGGAGACGCCATTACTTGGCGTATTTATACAAATGTTTTCGGAGAGAAGCCACGCCCAGCACAGCCCCCCATGTGTGTGTGTATGTGAGTGTGTCTCCCTGGCATAGGCATCTATAAATCAATAAATGAAATTTACACGCATATTTTGTGTTACGTGTTGGAAAATTTATTAGATTTCTGCCCAGGCAGAGCGAGAGAAATAGAGATAGAGAGAGAGAGCGAGAGAGAGAGAGAGGGGGATGAGTTGGAGTTCGCTGCTGCCAAAAAGCGTTGTCAGCATCGCTTGGGGCGCCGCTCGAATGGGTTGTGCGCTGCGGTTGCCACTGCCTGTCGACGACGATGGCAACTGCTCAAGTGATGCCCTGAAAGCTTTTCCCAATACTTTCAGACAAAGGGGCGTTCCATGTGTCGCAAACTTGTACGAAACTTTTCGCAAATTCCAATTTTTCTCATCAAATTTGTTTTTCACAGAATATGTAAACGCAACTCGAAGACAGCAACGGAGCATAGTGAGGGCACAACTAACCAAAAAGTATTCTTTTTCTGGATTTGGCTTAGTCACCAAATGATAATTTAAATGCTGCCTCTTTAAGTCTTCAATTTCAAACAAAGGAGGCCTCTTTTGAAGAGGCTTTCAAAGAATATTGTTTGAAATACATAAAAGAGATTCTTGCTTAAGCCTTGTACAGCAGTTTCTATTCAGAATACAAGGTTCAACTCGGAATTGATGCCAATTTATTGCAGGAACTTGGAACTCTTAAACTTTCTCATTGAAAACAGGTTGATTTATATGGAATCTCTTGAAATGTTCAACCCCAGCACACAGATTTCAGCTTTCAATATATTTTTGCCAAATATAACTAAGAATATATATTAGAGATGGGAGTTCCCCGCTTATCGATTTGTATACCGAACTCAAGGTGCAGTTTCAAGATGAAGTATCGAATGGGCCTCAGCTCAAACAACTTTCTAGAGAACATGCTTGGCTTCTTAAATTTGCATGTTACATTAAATAAAATATTTTGAATTATTTTAAATTTTATTTTTACTTGTCAGGCTTTGATTTTTATTTGCAAGTTCAGAGCTTGCATCGATCTCTATGCCAGCATCATACAGAAGATGAAAGAGTCTCAAGGGTTAGAAAGGATGCGTTGATTATCCCCAGCAAAAAGTGAGGGAATGAGATCATTACTCGGGCCTCGTTTTCTTTTGATTGTGGGAAGCCAAACAGTTGCACATGCTGGCGACCTGAGAGACAGAAGGGAAACCCTAGAGCAGCTGGCAGCGGACAGCGGACAGCGGACAAGGGGCAGCGCCATCAGCATTTGACACCAAAAGAGTTTTTAATTAAGGCCGCGGCAGATTGAAAATAAAAATAAAAATAAAAATAAAAAAAAGATGAAGAAGAGCGTAAACTGCTAAACTGGAAGCTGCTGCTGGCAGTTGTTGTTGTTGCACTTGTTGTTGTTGTCTCTGCTGCTGCTGCGGCAACGTCAGCAAATGGCAATGAAACGATAACAATAAAAAAATGCAGCTTCGGCCATAGAGATATGTGAGATACGCGAACTGACGACGGCAAGGAAGGGCAGGGGAGGGGAGGCAGGGCAGGGAAGAGAGATATATGGGCCTACAATGAATGCGCCTGCAAATATGAGTGTGAGTATGAGTGCCGAGGCGAATATGGGCATGGGGCATGCAGCAGGCCCAGAATGCACATAAAACTTGCCGGCATTGTCGGCGCGCTCTGCTGCTGCTTCTTCTCCTTCTGCTGCTCATTGTTGTTGCTGCTGCGGCAGAAGGAAACGGCAGCAACAGCAACAGCAGCAGCGATGGCAGCGACACTGGCGACATAAACAACAATGTCATCAACATAATTGTATGTCAAGTGAGCGCAGTGAGAAAAACTGGGGAAGAGCAGCATAAAAAGTAAAATGACACGAGAGAGACAGAAAGAGAGAGAGAGGCAAGAGAGAGGGAGGAAGGGAGATAGGGATAAGGATAGGGGCGGTCGTCAGGAACCACTCGAGACCATGACGAGACAATGCAATCAAAGGAGCCACAGCAGTAACGTATAACCAAAGGCATCCAAGAGGGGCAGAGAAGTGAGCGAGGGGGTGGGGGGAGGCAAGGGAATTGGCGAGGGAATGCCGAGCGGGCACAATCGAGAAATGAATGAATGACGAGCTGTGCATACGCAATATTAAGCCATCGAGCGGTGCATTTCTTTACCTCTCTCTTCCTCTTCCTCTCTCTCACCTTCTCCCTCTTTTATAGGGTATATCGGTCTCTATACAGAGTGAGCAACTCTAAGGGTTAAGCACTTTTCCCCTGTTTATCTTAATTACGTTTTAAAGTGCTTTCTGGGAAACTCTTTTTGAATACGGAAAATGTTATTTAGCTTGAAGTGGGCACAGTAATTGGAGATAGGTATATAGTAGATATATGTATGATAAGTAAGGTATGTAAGATAAGAGAATTAACGTATTTTAATATATACATTCTGCATTTCTTTACAAGGCATGTTTTGGTTTTAACATAAGAGATATATGAAATTATAGTAGATGTTTAAAGAGAACTTATGCTTTTTGACTTGAGTTGCAATTGGATTTATTTAGAGAGAGATTTAGAGAAATATAACAGATCAATATATTAAAGATTGTAGACATCCAGATATTTATAGAATTATAGTGACCAAAGGACAGCTCGGCATTAAGACATATATACGATGTATTAAAGATATCCATATCGAGAGATAAATAGAACTAGAGTGACTTATTCACAGCTCGGCATTTAGAGAGAGATAAGCTACACAAATGATGGATAGTTATATAAATGGAAAGTTAAATAGAGAGGTAAATCATGCATCACACAAAAAAATAATACATAAATATACATCAGTATATACATCACATATTAATTAGTAAATACATCCCATATTAAATAGTAAATACTATCGAGATCGTCTGCTTTCAATGCCTATAAAGCAAACCAAAACCCTTCTAAATTTACAGTCAGCTGTTATTGCTTTATTTCGACTTCCTACTGCCTTCCAATTATAGTACAGGTTGATCTCTAATACTTCTCCCCTTTATGGCAGAGCATGCGCTAGTCGCCTTGCCAGCTTAAGCCTGCCCTGACATTCAGAGAGCTTCCATAGAGCTGGCATATCGGCTCATGTGCCTGGCTTAGGCAATGCGGGTCGCATTTGCTTTGCCGATGACAACAGCCGGTGCCACTGACAGGGGCACTGCCAATGGGATTGAAAAGAAAGGGAAGGGCTGCGACTGTCATTGTGAGGGGGACTGGTGCTGAGAAGGAGAGGGGGGGGGGGGCAGGGGCTGCACCTACCATTTGTAGTAGTCATCATCATCATCATCGCCGTCGCCGTCGCCGTCGTCGTCGCCCGGATGGCAACCTCATCGCTGCAGTTGGCGTCACGGGTTTGTGTGTCATTGAAATGAAACGCCGGGCGACGCCTCTTGAGCGGAATTATTATTACCACTTATGTGTGTACGAGTATGTTGTGTGTACGTGTAGTTGCCATAACCATCAGAAGCCGCAGTCGCACCGTAGCCGGAGCGGAGCGGAGCAAAAGCCAGGCCAGCCGGGGCCATCAGCCATCAGGCATTGCCATTGTTTTCCCACTGTGCGCGGCGTGGCGCGGTTTGGTTTGGTTTTGTTTTTTTTTTTGCCTCTTGTTTTTTATTCCTCTCCTTATGTTGTATGCAACTTTGTGTGCTCTGCTGTGCTGGCTGCACTCATTTCCACATGAATGCGCCACAGACTTGGCACACACCGCAAAGGGGTGGCAAGTGCTCGTTGCCAGGGGGAAGGGGAAGGGGGGAAAGAGAAATGACAAAAACCGCAAAGCGTCGTTAAAAAATATATTTGAAAATGGTAAAGACGACGGCAAATATTTGTTAGATAGTCGGATAATTACAAATGGAGAGCGTTGGCCAGGAAATTTGCCATTATAAGCAGCTTTATCAGTGGGTGAGCTGCCATACTCAGCTCTGTCCACTTAAGAAACATAAACTCAACTCAACTCGAGTGAAGCGACAGCCCGGCGAGCTCTGGCTATTTACAGCGTAAGAATTCAAGTCGATTCTTTGCATTTCTCTTCTGGCGGAGCATGGAGAATGGCAAGTGGGTCTGTCAAGACGCTCTGCTCTGCTCTGATCTATATAAGGTCACACATGTGTGCCTCCACAGAATGCCCCTAATGTCCACTTAGCAGCCTACTTAAATACATGCCATGCATATGAAACTGGACAAGCGACTGCCAGCGCAAATTGGAACAGAGTTGCTAGTGAAATACCCTGTAATTGCTTGGGGGTATCGAAACTATAGAAATTGGATGAGAAAGAAGTTCCTAGAAGTGTTTATTGAATCCAATAAATTCGAATAGAATTCAATTCTTCCTTTTTAAGTTTATACCTTTTATTAATTCATATTTTGTTATTTTTAATTAATTCTTTTACTTTAAACAGTCGACTGACTATAGTTGACTTTAAAAAAAAAAAAAAAATAAAATAACTTAAGAATCAATCAATGAATATATTTTTTTAAGCATTAGAAAGTCATGATAAAATTTTTTTAAGATCTTGTCAGACATCCATTAGATACCCATTATCCATTAGGTATCTTAAGGGATCTTAAAAATATATTCAAAAATGAATGCATTCCTGATTGCCTGAGCTAAAGAACTTAACTTAACATCATATTGAAGTTTACTTTATTAAATTGACTGTTCTGCTTCTGTAAAAGTTACTAACTTAGGTCTGTAATACATGAGGTTTTATTAAGTCTTATATTGTATATTCTCCTTCCACAAAGATCAACCCAATCAAGCTAACTTCACAAGCCTTAATGTGAGGTAACTTGAGGAACACTTGCTCTGCTTACATATATCTTACTCATTCTCAGTGTTTGCTCCGCCAACTTGAGCGCCAAAACAGCGCATCTGCTTGCCATCTATTCACAGGGTATTGCAGAAACGTCAACAGCTCATCAATAGCAGAATCGAGAATAGAGAATAGAACAGAGAATCGACAAGGAGAACGACAACGTCGACAAAGAGGCACATTAAATGCCAACTACTCGAACATGGCGTTAGACCAGTGCGAGAATGGTCGAGCAGAACAATGCTCCGGCAGTAAATGCTGATGATGATGATGACGATAACGATGCCATGGTATTCTCCAGCTCCAGCTCAGTCTGGCCAGGGGCCAGTGAGGAAGACTCGTGCTTGGAAATTGTCGTCAACGTCGTCGTCGTCGTGGTCTCTGTCTGAGTGGGCCGAGTGAGCCAATCGATAATTGTTCATCTAACTGTCTGTCTGTCCCACTGTCCCACTGTCCCCCCTCTGCCGCACTGTCCGTCTGTCTGTCTGTCTGACTCTTCTCGCAGCCATCGACCCGTTTCGAATTCAAATCGCAATTGCTGGTCATGCGAACTTTAATTACACAACGGATCACTTGGGTCGCCATGGAGACGAGGTCACTGCTCACCATAGCCCAGTACGTGCCTCCGCTGCTGCTGCTGATGTTGCTCCTCATCATCAGTGCCGCCCACTGTGTGGCACAGTGTGTCTCTCTTCGCTGTGGCTGCTTGTGACGTGTCTGGTCCAATCATAGACCCGCGCGCTGGACATGTGGGCCGGACTAAATGCGGCTCATTAAAGTAAATTACAATTTATGCTTTTGCCTTCTTGGTTTGCATGTCGCATGTGGGCGTGGCATGGCCATGCCTGTCTTTACAATGCCGTTGGGGGAGGCAGTCGGGTGTCTCTCTCCGTGTGTGTGTGTGTGTGTCTGTAATTAATTTTGATTAACGAGCAAAAAGTTTGTCGAGGTAACTTGCCGTGGCCCATTCAAAATTTTCGAGCACTGCCAGCGGCGTCTCTCGCATTTCGAGGGTGGCTTAAGTAACGTGTCAGGGGGGTGGGAAGGGAAGGTAGGTTAGTCAGGGGTGCAAAAGTTCACTTCTCATGTGTCAAGGTGCGCCTTGGCTTAAGCCAAGCTGAAAGTCCTTCGCGGTTAAGCTTGACAAATGTGCGAATTAGTGCAAAGCACACACGCACACTCTGACAGGCCGATAGCTAAGCTCGCAATATCGATAGTTCTATATCGCTTGCGCATTTAACATAGCATAAGGATAACATTGATACTAAATCTCTTAACATATTACTTCAAGAATCGGTTTTTCTATAGTATCGAAAGTATTTCCTGTTTATTTTGATTATGTTAAGTTAAATTGAGTTAATATGTTAACACACATAGGGATAACATTAAGGAATAAAGCTTGGGGATTGATTGAGTTAACATTACATAAAGTTAACATAAGTAGAGCTTGAGCAATGATTGAGTTAACATAACATAAATTAACTCTTCATATGAATAACATCAATGAAGTTTTAATTGAATTACGCAGAAAGACGTATTAAATTCATGTGTGGAATGCAGCCTTGAGCACTGTCTAGCATTCCTTGGCATTTGCTCTGCTAATTCCACACTTTGTCTTGGTCACTCCGCGCTGGAGGAGCCTACTCCATGGATACTCAGTAAGTCGGCACTAATTGATTGCCGACTCGATGCTCTGCTGCCGATCTGTCGACAGTACTCGAGATTAATTAGTCCGCCCACAATGCAAACTGCGCAGTCGACAGTCTCTTAATCTCACAGCTGGATAGTTACCCAGCTCCAAGGGGGGGGAGGTAGGCAGAATGCAGTGTCTGAAAATGATTGCCTACTTCGGTGTCATAAATTAAAATCTAACAAAATAAATCAATAAAGATTAAATCTTACGTGCCGCACACACACACACACACACAACAGACAGTGGGAGACAAAGCGACACCGACAGGGCACACACTCAGTCGAGTAGGCATAAGCCAGCCGTATCTGTGTCTGTCTGTGTGTGTGTCGGTATGTGTAATCTCTGGCCGAGTCTCTATTTGTATCTGTAAGTAACAAAACGTGTGGCCGCATATATGAAAGCGCCGCCATGTGGCATATTATTCCTCTCCGTCTGCGCCAGTCTTAGTCCAAATTCGTACCTAGAGCTCTAGCTCTAGCTGTTGCTGTAGCTGTATCTCTGTACGTGTATCTGTAGCTGTATCTGTATCTGTAGCCGTAGCCGTAGCTGTATCTGCATCTGTGGCTGGCAGCCCCTCAAAAACTACTTAAGTATTTAGGTCTCTGTGCGGCTGTCGCTTCGCATTTTGAATGCTGAATGGGTATTTAAATTTCATACAAATTCTATGCGCTGCCACGGGGCCAGGGACGAACAACCTGGTGGGAAGGGGGGGAGCCCCATTTGCCTCTCGACTTGGGCCCTGTCTTTATAGGCCTGTGCGGAAAAAACAAATACATAACTACAACAACAAAAAAAGGGAAAAAAAGCAGGGCGAATGGCAGTTGAAAAATGCAAAAGGCGGCAGTTCAATTCATTCACTCGCACGCACACACACTCACACACATACAAACACACACAGACAGTCTTGCACACAGATAAACGAAAAGCCGCTTTAAGCTCACTGCGCCATTCGCAGCGACCACAACGCATCCGTATCCGTCGCATCCGCCATCGGCAGCGGCAACAACAACAACAGTCCGATATAGAAGTTGATAAAGAAATGCAGGCGCTTTAATAATACGCAAAATAATAACAAGCACAACAACAACAACAAAAACAACGACAACGACAACAAAAAGATGCAACAGCGGAGGCAGAAACAATCAGCCCGAGCTCAGACAATGAAAGGTTTAGAACAACTTTTTTCTATGCACAAAACACGCACAGATACGGAGGGAGAGAGAGGGAGAGAGACGTGGAATATGAGGAAAGAAAGAAGAAAGGGTAGGAGGCGGGAACGAGGTAGGCTGTTGCTTATGAAGGGTGCCCCATTGTTGCTGTTGCAGTTGTTGTGCATGACATGCTCGTAACTTGGCTTTATGCCCGATAATCCTTAACGGTGTCTGGGAGCTTAAAGCGCAGCTGGGATTATGCTGGCTACGATGCTAAGTAAGTCAGCCAGAGGCAGCTGCACAAAACCAATGGGTGGTCCTATTGGCCAAGAGTCTTATGAGGGAATAAGAACAAGCGATCACTGCTAAACAGATCGCTTGGAGGCTAAGCAAGTAAACAAGAGAAGGGAATAGAGAAATGAAATGAATGAAATAATATTCAGTGTTAATCAAAAGGAAACGAGGCATTGTTAGTATTGAAAAGTAAGAACAGAGATCGCTATCAATGAACTTTAACTATCCAAAATCAAAAGAATAAACTGCATTGTATACTGGTGCATTATATCTTGATACATTCGTGAGGTTCTTTCACTCGATTGCAATCATCCAATGTCGCCGCATTGGCCTGTCATCATGACCAACTGGGATCCGGCTCCATTCAGCCACGACTGAGCAGATAAACCAAACCGAATAGGGGAATACTGTGAATGTCGAGCACTTATTATTATTAATAAGTGCACGATAATGTTTGCTTGATTAAGCGCTCAATCAAATGAAATTCTATACGCATGACAAGCCGAAAAAAGAGCCGCGCATTGAATGCGCAGGCAGGCACCAGAAAAAAACACCAAGCAGAGCAAGCTATAGTCGAGCGAACTCGACTGTTAGATACCTACATACAGTGCGAAATTGACAGTAACTCTGTGAAATATACAAATATGTAGATAAATAATGTGATATATGAAGCATATCTTCCTTGTCTCTCTTGCTCTCGTATAATAATATGTACATCCTTCTTATTTGACTTTTTAAAAATTAATTTCTGCTTAAACTTTTCATTAGTTTGTAACACGACAAATTTAATTTTTTTAGTAATAATCTAGAAAATTTATCAAATCATTAAATTATATATTTTTAAGCTTATCCAATTACACAAAAGAACAAAACTTTCTACAATATTGCTCTCTAATTTGAAACATTTTTTATTTGAATATTCCACTCCTAATAGGGTTACCCTCGCTCTTATAATAACTAAGGCCTTCCGCAACAGAAAGTTGGGCGTGGCATGCAAAATATGAAACAAATTGTACCCGCTTAAATCTGTTCGAAAATACCCAACATTGCCAAGCCTTCTTCCGTATGTTCCATACAATCAATATACCCTTTCTGTTCATTTTCAAAGAGCACTGGCAGAATGGGAAAAACGGGAAAAAAACGAATCCTTTTCGCAAACACAAAAACCCTGCGGACCCGCTGCGTATATTCACTAATTTTGAGTGCGCTCGTTGCATGCCTCATTTAAGTGGAAAGCGTCGCTTCCCTCGCCGCGGCACGCCTCGTGTTGCCTTGTGCTACGCGTACAAAACAAGTAAATATAATTCATAATTTTCGCTCTATTCAGACAACGATCCACACGCCGCCAGCAGAACCGACGTCAGTCGGACAGACAGACAGACAGACTGAAAGACGAGTGACAGAGCCATGGTCATGTTGGCTTTGGACTCGACGACTCGGTTTGGTTACCAAAGACGGATTTCTAGTTGTAGTTGTGGCTTAAGTTCTCGTTGGCTTAAATACCCTGTACAGTGATAAATGCAAATGGGTGTGCAATGCTGACATTCACTAGCTTTTCTGAAGTTATTTGCATTTGAATATTTTTATTTTTTCATTGACTTGCTTTGTTTGCCTTTACATTCTCATGTTAAGCCCGATATACAGCTTATGTTAAGCCCGATAGAAAGCTTATGTTAAGCTCAGCTGTTAATTAACATAAGTCGCCTATCGCAGAGCCGCCACACAACTAACTAGCGATAACTATCGCCGTGTGTGGCCGAAGGAAATCTTTAAATTGCCTATCGAAATAAATAAAATTTAAATCGCTTCCCTATAATTATTGTTTATGGCATTGTTTAGTTAGGATATCAGCAACATCTGGCCTGGATTTGAGCCTAGGTATCTGCTCGTAGGTCACACCCCTCCGTACTCTCCTTGTTGTTTATTTTCAGTTTCCTCTCTGCTGCCCATCAATCATAATAAAACTGCAGAGAACATCAAAAGGAAGAGCCAAGGACAGAGATTGAAAGAGAAGCAGCAGCAGAGCGTTCAACGGCAACAGCAGGAGATGGTGGATGAGAAGAAGAAGAAGGAGGAGGTGGAGGAGTAGGGCAAGCAGCAGCGGGAATCAGCTTTGCGTTTTATTTTCGACACTTGAGTGCCGGCATCTGCATCTGTCTCAGTGTGCGTGTCTGTTCGTGTAACTGTGTCCCTGTCTGTGTGTGTGTGTGTGTGTGTGTGTGCAACTATCTGCCGAGCATCGCCTGGGCGTGCGTAAGTACCACGACGAGGACGACAGACTGCACCTTGCTCGCCCGTGCTGGAATCCACCCCCGCCTGCGCCTGCCTCTGCATCGCTCTCTTTCTCTGTCTCTCTCTCTCTGTCTGTCTTTCTGTCTGCGTGGCAGTTTAATTGTTTGCACAGCAGTTGCTGCTGGTTTTTATCTGGCTTTGCATTTACCGTTGCCCGGCTAAAGTTGCACATTCCCATTGTCTTGTGGCCCCGAAAGGACGCGCCTCAATCGAGCAGGATTCGTGTGAATTTCTTGGGATTTGCACTCGCTGCCTCTGCCTGCCTTGCGAGTTTTTGCATTCTTCTCTTTCTCTTTCTGCTTCTTCCTTGTCTTCAGACAGGATGTTTGCACCTTTCACAGTTAGCTGCGCCTCGGCTGCTGGCGGGAAACGAGATCTGCTTGCTTAATGACAGGTTCTCCGACGAGGGAGGGGGACTTCCTCGGGTTATTAATGCCATTCGAAAGCAATTTAATATATCTGCCTGCAACCCCTAATGGCACAAAGGGAAACCCCTTTTCCAAGCTGTTAACACACTCCCATGTGTGTGCGAGTGTGTGTGTGTGAGTGTGAATGAAAACTCAAAGCCAGGCCGCATTCACTTGAGAGACTCGCGATGAAACGGGCACGGCAATGGGGCATAAACTCATAGAATAAGTATCCCAAGCATCGCTTCGCATCGCATCGTAAAGGCGAATGCAAATGCAAATACAAATACAAATACAAATACAAATACAAACAGAAACACAAAAGTATATCAAGTATTGAGCATTTCCCATGCCGAGGCTGACGAGGGCCGCGTTTTAAGTGCTTACGAACTGAATTTAAATGCGCTGTTCACGTCTCTCAAGTGCCAAATTCGAGTGCTCGACAAAGGCGAAACCCCAACGAGATGGAACCGTTATCTAAGGCCTGACGAATATGAAATGCCCTCCACGTGAAACCTGAAACTAAAGCCCCTGTGGGGTATGTGAAGTTAGGTTATTGAGTAAGAACTAGTTCACTTTGCTCCTTATAGCAAAACTAACTCGATATGCATATCTTATCTATGACTTAAGCCTTCTGCTTGGAGATCGAATGTTCTTTTTGGACGAATATGAAATACCCTCATCGATGGTCCACATGGAACCTGAAACTAAAGCCCTTGTGGGGTATATGAAGTTAGGTTATCAAGTAAGAACTAGTTCACTTTGCTCCTTATATCAAAACCTACTCAAAATGAATATCTTAGCAATGACTTAAGCCTTCTGCTTGGGGATCTTAAGTTCTTTTGGGGCTTAGAAATCTAGACGATGGACTATGAAGTTGATTTATAAAATATATATTTATCTCTCTATCTCAACTTCAATATGAAATAGATTCCATTTTTAACCTTCTTTAGTTCCAACAATATTTAATCTCTAAAGCAAACTTAACTCTCGACAACTTCAAAGTGTGTAACCTTTTGAGAAATACCCACTAAATTGTAATACCCTTTGTAAGTCTTGTGAATCAAATGAATTTCGTACACGATGGAAATATATCAACAGCAATTGCTGTAAATCAAATAAAGTATAGACGACGCTTTGCCGTTTCCTGCATTTGCATATGAATTATGGAACATTTTAGGCACTTGGTACAATGACCTAAGCCCGATCGATGGGAATAAATTGTAAGCATATATAAAATATATTTCGTGTATTGCTGTCGAAAAAAAGATGAGTAAATGCGTCGTAAATTTAGAGATTGCTTTGCAGAACAATCGAGTCGTAATCGTAAGTAGACAGAGAGAGAGAGAGAGAGAGAGAGAGGGACAACATGTTCGAGCCGATCGATCGATTTGTATGCAAATAATGCTGGGGCATTGAGTCAGCTGATTTATGGCTAATAACGAATACAATTATACAGAGTGCATTCGCAAATTAAGCTCAAGTCGTGCAAGATCTCTGGATATCGATGATAATTGACTAAGATGATCGATAAGCCAAAGCAAAAGGAAATTCAACAAATTCCCCACTTTGGTCCCCCACTACAGACATATATACGACATATATGTACAATGTATGTTGATATGCATAGACCGTTATATTTGCATATATAAGCACTGCGGGGCTCGATTCAATTATGAACGTTATGCAAATGCGAATGATTCAATTCAATAAAAGGCAAGTTATTTCTACTGCCTCTGCTCTGCTTCTCCTCTCATCCTCTTTCTGCTTCTTCTTCTTCTGCTTGCATTGAATTAACCAAAAACCAAAAACATGCAAATTTCAAATGTCATTTTACAGTGCGATGGCGACGCCATTCCCTGCCGCATTGGACCGCCGGGAAGGGCGTCTAAGGATGGGCCTGGAAGAGCCCGGGACCTGGAACCTGGGACTGGCTGGCAGCCAAGACAGGCGAAGCCATAATTGTTGTTGCTGTTATTGCTATTGTTGTTGTTGCTGTTGCTGTTGTCGCTGTGTGTTTATTTAAGCGTTCGGTCTCGCTCTTTTGTGCCCTTTTCAATGTTGCACGTTCGACGAGCGAGCGCACATACGTTGCCGCCTAGATGAGAACAGAGCCAGGGCCAGGCCTGGGCACGGTCCCAGGCAGAGTCCCGGGCACAGACCCAGGCACAGGCACAGGCACAGTACCAGCCCAGTCCCAGTCTAGGGTGAGGCAGCGCAGCGCACTTAATCATATTCGATACAGATAAGCTTCAGTGCCGGTACGTGCATAGAATTTAAGCATACATAATAATCATCGACAGGCAGTCGTCCAACAACAACAATGCCGGCTGAGTGACGTAGAATAACTAAAAAAACGACTGCGAGAGGGAAAGGGGGAAGGTGGAAGGGGACAAGACATTATCATAAAGCAAACACAGAAAGCGAAAAACAGTTGAAGAACAACAGGAACAAAGGAGACCCTTTGACCAGCAACAGACCGGGAAAGAGAGAGAGAGGGCAGCACAGCGAGTGTGACAGAGAAGGAGACAGAGTGAGCGGGAGGGAGAGGGGACAATAGCCCGGCCAAGGCATTGATAATTTCATATTATTATTATTATTCTTGAGGTTCGCAGTAGAAATTGCTGAATACAAAAGGCCAAAAGGCTCCGCGCCCCCGTCAACTGTGCCCCCTTCATCCACCCTCCTCCCCCATGCCGCACGGCTTCTAAGTTTAAATTATGTTCGTCTACCGTTCCGAAAGTTCCAATGTGCAATTCAATTTGAACTTGGCTGCCGCTGGGCGACCCTTGCTGCGGTTGCCACGACCAACCACGAACGACAACGACCACGACGACGACGATGAGGACGGAGCAAGTCAAGCCAAGCATCCATTGGACCAGTCATCCGAGCAGGCAACCATTCAGCCAGGCAGTCCAACTAACCGCAGTCTCGTGTATCTGCGTATCTGGGAGATTTGCGCTGGCGACGCAGCCAACATTTGATCTTTGCCTGGCGGCAAGCTATTTTATCGCTTTTTTCGCATTTCGCTTTTTGGTTTTCTCTCGTTTTGAGTACCCCTTACCTGTAGTTTAACTGGGTATTATAGCTGCGTGTTGATCAGGTAGTAGGAGGCATCTGGAAGTCCAGAAAGTGAATTTTTGTTTTTTTGTTCGTGTGAACACCTTTAACTAAGAGTCTATTGGAGCTGGAGCTTGGAAAGTTTGTGATAACAATTGTTAATGTTGCGTGCAGATAGAGCATATATTAGAATGCGGCCACGCCTTCCTGTGTGC
Organism: Zaprionus africanus; assembly: GCA_018151435.1. Taxonomy (NCBI): domain Eukaryota; kingdom Metazoa; phylum Arthropoda; class Insecta; order Diptera; family Drosophilidae; genus Zaprionus; species Zaprionus africanus. Next base: position 3,311,050 of record JAECXB010002309.1, on the reverse strand, counting down.
ACTTCAATTATTAAAAACCGAATTGCAAGCGTAATTTAAAGGCTAAAAATCTAATTTTAGTCATGTGCAATGATTTTTATCATCTAAATAATTCCTGAAAGTTTAGTGGCAATGGAACAATAAACATAGAAGATATTTAAGAAACGATTTTAATGTAATAGAGATCTTGACGCCGCCTTAAAGTATGCAACTCAAATTTTAACAAGGAAATATTCAAAGCTTTTTGTAGTGGGTATTTCGCAGTCCATCACACTCGACTGCAGCTTTCTTACGTACTTCTCTGCCCTCTCTCTTTATGGCATTTCTGGCCTGGAACAGGCTTTGTCTCATGTTTCAGCATATGCCACTGGAAACCGCGATAAAGTGGGAATTTGTGATTGGGAATGGCGCGACGACCCTGGACGATGACGACATTCATCCAAGCAGATGCGTGCAGGGAAATTTAAGAATGTGCAGGGGAAATTAGTGAGCGATTTCTTTGACAACTCTGGGGCTGCCTAATCCCCGGCAGAAATACGAGCGTGGCCTGAACACACAATTGACAACTTCAAGTGGTCCGCATCCTCGTTTCCAATTTAAAGGACAAACATGAAGCGCACCAGGATTAAAAATAATAATAAAAACGCCAATGGATTGCGCAATATAGAAAGCGAAATGTAAATAGAAGGAGAGGAAGAAGGGAGGCAGGCAGGGAAGGCTTAAAGTAATGCCGGTGCGGGGTGACGCTGGGCAAACGCTTAATTGGCATTAAGCACATAAAGATGACGGCTGTGCTCCAGTGGGGAGGGGAGCAAGGAGAGGGGGAAGGGGCTGGCACGGCTGTTGCTTGCTCTGATGACGGATAAAGTGTTGTTGTCAGAGCCAGTCAGGCGTTTGCAATTGTAATTAGGATGAGCGAGTCAGAGAGAAAGAGAGAGAGAGGAAGAGAGAGCGAGCGGGCTAAGCAGAGGGTTGAGTACAGTAGGGCAGGGAGGGGAGCGGGGAGCGGGGACTGTGTGTCGATTTAAAGCGTCGACCAGTTTTGCCAGTCAAACAACAACAGCAACATTTGGTCCTTTTACCGCTGCCTCGCCCGTGTCCTTCCATTGGCATTCGCATATTTATTTAGGCGCACTACGTGCCACACCCCACACCTCTCTCTGCCCCTTTACGCCCTGCCACGTCCCGGCCAAAGCCTTTAATGCCTCGGGCAAACAAAGATGCGATTTGAGGCGCTTACGCACGCACAGTTGCTGCCCCGGACGACGGCAATGATGAGGGCAGCGACTGAGGCGTCAACTGAGGCGTCGACTGAGGCAGCGCACAGTTGTTGCTGTTGTTGTTGTTGTTGCTGAGCAGTTGGCACCCCTCGTCAAGTCGCTGCATGTCATCAGCAACGAGTTGTTGCTGCTGCCGTTGCTCTTATTGCTGCTGCTGTTGTTCCCGCTGTTGCTGCTGTTGTTGCTGCTGCTGTTGTTGTTGCTGCTGTTGTTGCTGCTGTTGTTGTTATTATAGCAATTATTATAATTGCGCGCACAAATCGACAGTTACACGCAAGCAACTTTTCTGGCACTCGTCCTGCGCAGCCAGCAGCAGCGACGTCCTTGCCAAGTTGCCCCGCCGGCAAGAGAGAGAGACAGAGAGCGAGGGAGAGGGGGATATGTAAGGGGCAGGGCAGAGAAAAGCTGTAGAAAATTGCACAAAACTAATTCAGTTCTTGTGTGCGCGCTTCCTGTGCTTTGCGTCCTGCTGTCGTCGTCCTCAGCAGCAGCAAATAACAACATCGGCAACTACAGCAGCATCAGCAGCAGATTTGCATAACTTTTTCAATTTCAAAGCTCAAGCTGTGGCCGTTGCCCGGACATATGTGTCAGCAGCATAGACACCTGCCCGCACCCGTCTCCGTCCCCTTACCGCCCACCCAGCCTTCTCCACACGAGCAGCAGCAGCGGCAACGTGAGTCCATCTACAGTTACAGCAGCGTCATCGCTGCGTGGTCGATGCGCCTGCCAGGCAGCAGCGGCAATCGAGGCAGTCAAGTCAGTCAAGGCAGCAGGCAGGCAGCCCTGGCAGCCCTGGCAACTCTGGCAGCTTCTTATTTGCGTCAATTGCTTGCGCACTCGCCGAGGCACCACGGAGTCCTTTCGGCGATGACGGCAATGTTGGCATCTAAATCGCTGACTGCTGCTGTTGCTGTGTTGCTGTTGCTGCTGCGTGGGCATGCGGTGTCAATTTACAGCATTTGCCGCAGCATGTTGGGGCACTTGGTAGGTTGCCCTGTCTATAGACAAAACTGCTGCACTTCTCTCCTCCAACCTCTCTCTGCGTTACCTGCTTGCTTAGACGTCACATGCCCATATGGGAGATTTGTCACGTTCCTTGGCTGGAAGTAGCCGCGGGGAGCCGAGGGGAGTGGGGAGTGTAAACAGCGCAAATGTCGCCGCGAAATGTCTGGAGAATTTCGCAAAACTTTTATGAAGTCGCCAACTAAGTTAACGCTTTGCTTCTTCGCATGTCGTTTTCAGATGTCACGAACGTGAGCACCAAACTTGCACTTGCAACACCTTAAATATTTAATCTAGATGGGCGAGAACAGCTGCTGCCGCAAATGATTATATTATTGCAGGTACGCTATGCGAACTTGAGGGTGCAAGTTGCCAAATGGCAAACTAATTTACTCAGTATACAGTAAAGTACATAAACATATATAACATTAACATTTCCACTAACTGAGCTGAACTACATCTACTCAGAGGAACAGCAGCTTGGAGTGACCTCTCTACATATATTTTATACCATTTTCTGTATGGCAAAATGTTAGTTAAACCCAATCAATCTAAATCTAAATCAATCTTTAGTACCTGCCACAGTCAGTGGGAGGCCTAAGTGAGCCTACAAAGTGTATTTATCTAGTTCTCTGTTCAGACTCTGTAAGTGACTAACAAATTAAGTTAAACTATGCTAAATTTCTGTGCAAAGCGCAAGTTAGTATTGGAATTTGGTAATGCCACCTTGTACTAAGGTAAATCAATAAAAATAAAGTTCCAAAACTAATTTAAAACAAAGATTTAAGAGTGTATAGTTGACAATATTTTACTGAATTGGAATATATGTCGTATGCCTTGATATGAAACTGTGTAATTAGGCATAAGAATGAATCAGTTCATTGACCAGCGAATAATGTATGTATGGGTGTGTGTTAATGTTAATTAGCATAGAAAAGAATGAAATTTTTTTTTTTTTTCTTTTTTTTCCTTACATGTTTTGAAGTCTTTTGTTGTTTTTTATAAAAATAAAAGGAAAAAGGTTTTTTTTTAATAACTTCTGTGTTTGTTGTCCATCAGCTACGATCGCGAATAATTGCTAAGTGTAATGTTACTCAAATAAAATAATTATGACACTTGCTCTAAGAAATGTCAAAGTTAGCAATGGAGAGTGTCATCGCATGCACGAAGTAAAAACTCGCAATAAATAATTTAACTAAAATAATAATAATAATAAGAAATCCACTTTATTATCAACATTTACTATTCCAATACTTTCTGCAAATTTAATTACAATCAGTTATTCACTTATTCAACACAAGAGTTATTCACGCACCACTCATTGGCAATACAGAGCAAGCCATGCAAGGGGTGTCTATTTCAGGCGAGCACTCTCGGCATACTTATTTTCATCCGACTTAAAAGGTTAAACAAACTTTAAAGCACTCTGTCTTTAAAGGCTTTGCCTAAGTGCGTCACGATATGATTTTAATGTCTCTTTCCGGGAACATCGTCTAAGTTCGGCAGAGTATTCCAACTACCCCTAGAAATGCTGCAATTTGAGCTCGTCTTAAGTTCTTTGAAAATCCCAAAATTGATATTAGCCACGTTTGTTGCTTGTTTACCCGTCTGCGGATCAACTGTCACCCTCATCCGTCCGCCCCTGTGCGACCTTCACTCTAAATCGCCAGCCTTTTGTCAGCGTGTGTGTGTGTGTGTGTGTGTTGTGTCATAAAAATGAAAATCCCGCTTCATTTCGTTTTCATGGTTTTTGTTACTCCAATTACCTCAACAGAGTTCCCATCTCTGTCTCCCTCCCTCTCTCTCTCTCTGTCTCTTTCCCTGTCAGCGTCATCAGCTTAGCCCACATAACGGGGCCGCGTTATGTGATATACGAGCTATGCCAACGTGGACAGTTTGCACCTAAGCTGCCTGTCCTGGCTTTGTGTTGTTGTCAGCCTTCGTGTTCGGGCACGCCCTCGCGCACGCCCTGCTCCCCCTGACCTGTTACCAAGATTAACGTGCAGCATCACCAGCAGCAGAGCAGCAGCAGAGCAGCGACAGCAGCAGCGCCAGGACGAGCTGCGAAATCAGTCATAATATTTCAAATTTCATAAATTGATGCGTATCACATTAGACGGCGACAACAACAACAACAACAGCAGCGCCGTTTACCGTTAGCTCCTCGTTGTTGTTGTTGCCGCTCTGCAACCCTCGGGAACTGGCTTTGATAAACGCGCCCAGGGGCCATTGAAAGCGAGTATTTTAGAGGGGGAGACGAGGCTGGAGCTGAGACGGAAAAGGAGACGGAGACGGGCGCGTTGGCAAGGCGCGTTGCCACGCCTTCAGTTCAACGGGCGCTAATTTGAGTTAAATAAACGGAGACACACACAAACACACACACACACAAACACACATTAACACACACACAGAGGCACATTCGTTTTTTATACGAAAATATCCCCTTTGATTTTGCAGAGCGCGATTCATTTTCTCGTTCCAAAGGCGAAGGCGCTGTCGGCAATCGTGTCCTTCATTCGCACCTGCTGCTGCTGCTGCTGACGCCGACGTCGCTGCTGGTTCGAATCAGTCCCCAGACGAATTGAAGTTGATGTCCTCGTTTCCCGTTTCCCGTTTGCCTTTGCCCGTTCCTCGTTCCTCTCCTTTGTCTTGCCGCCGCCTCCGTTTATGGGCGTCTTCTGTGTGCGACTTCTTTCCCATTTTTATTGCTGCTTCGGCCATAAAACAATAAAAATTTTCTCGCATTTGTGCTGAAGTTCGATTGGTTCGATTGGCGAGCAGCCCGCGGGAAATGCTTTCCTAATTAAATTTTATGACCTCTTCTATGAAGTTTTCGTGATTAAATTGAGAAAATGTATCGATTGGAGAAGTGTGATAACATTCTAAATAAGGAAACTTTAATGTAATGAAAAATATATTTACTAGAAAGAATTCTAAAAAGAACTGAGGAAAACGCCTTAACTATGCTGGAATTTCCCTAAATTCAAATTCTAGCATCATATTAAATAGTTTTTATTATTGTTTTATATTATTTTAAGCAGTGAATCATTTCCAAAAGAGATGAATATAAATAAATATAACTGCAATTCTCTTTCGTCTACAACTCGTTTAAATGCAACGTCTTTTTCTGCGCCATCTATTGCTCACTTACTGTACGAACAAACAACTTTTGTACGTAGCAAGCAGCTTTTGCCCTACATCATAACAGTTTTGTTGGTGCTAGCAAGCGCAAGATGGCGCCGTATTTAACATACTGCAAAGTTCTAGATGGACTTTTAGCTAAAAGCGAACTGATTTTATGAACTTTATTTAATATATAAACTTCCCAAGCTTTGCTAAATATTTTTTGCATGTAAATTGTTCAAGTTCCTTCTGATTTTGCTTATCTAACAGCTCAGCTTTAGTTTCTATGTTACATCGCTGTTAACTGAACTGCTGTTTAATGTTGTGGCTTCTGTTAATGCAGAAAACAGCTGATTTGTGGCTGAGGTGTTGATTGGGAGTACGCAATTTACGCGTATACTCGAGAAAATATTTATAAAATACAAGAAAATAAGACAAAATGCACGGACGTGTCAAGGTGCGCACCACTGAGGAGGAGCGGGAGCGCAAGAAGAAGGAGCAAGTGCTCAAGATGCGCGCCTATCGCGCCGCCATGACACGTATCCAGAAGAAACGCAGCGCCGGCGAACTCGATGACGAATTGCTCAGTCTGACTGTGCAAATTCTGCAGCGTAATCCGGACATCAGCACACTGTGGAACATAAGACGCGAGTGCGTACTGCAGAGGATAGCAAAGATAGAAAAGGAGCCTGAGGAGCAAGAGCCAGTTCCAGCTGAGGCAGCAGAAGGAACAGAGGGAGACAAGGAGGTAAACAAGAGTCCCACCAAGGAGCAACAACTGCAAGCTGTGTATGCCACAGAGCTGGACCTTACCGAACAGTGCCTTATGGTTAATCCGAAGTCATACAACAGTTGGCACCATCGTTGCTGGACCCTCGAACAGAATCCCCAGGCAGACTGGCAGCGGGAGCTGCAGCTGTGCAACAAGTACTTAAAGTACGACGAACGCAACTTCCACACCTGGGACTACAGGCGATACGTGAGTGCCAAGGCGGCGGTGCCTGCCGAGCAAGAGCTGGACTTTTGCACGGAAAAAATCAAGGTGAACTTCTCCAACTACTCCAGCTGGCATCATCGGAGTCTCCTGCTGCCCGTGCTGTATCCCAACGAGCAGCAGGATCGACCTATGAGCGAGCACAAACTGAAGCAGGAACTCGAGATGGTGCTGACCGCAGCCTTCACGGATCCCAACGATAGCAGTGCCTGGTTCTACCAGCGTTGGCTGTTGGGCAGCGGTGTCCATGTGGATCAACCAGCGAAGGTGGCTGCCTTTCGCTGTTGGCCCCACAAGGCGCAGTTGTCGTTGAAGAAACCTTGTCCGGAGTTGCCAAAGTTTCAGGCGCAACTGGTGGGCGGCGACAAGACATGGCCACTGGACTCCTGGACGCCTGTTAATGCTGATAAAACCCACTGGCAATGCACACACAGCATTGACATTAAACTAGGCCCGGATTATGTGCTGGAATTGGCAGGGCAGCAGCACCAGCTGGCTGTGCATCCCGTTGATCAATCACTTTACTGCTTCGAACCACCACAGGCTGCCTCGAGTTGCAGCAAGGAGTTGCTTACGGAGCTGCAGACGCAGCTGCAATCGTGTCTGGACTTGCTCGAATATGAACCAGACAGCAAGTGGACTCTGCTGACTAGTGCGCTCCTGATGCGTGCCATTGATGCCACCTTGTACCACGAACAGAGTCTCGCGCACTTGGTCAAACTGGAGCAGGTCGACGCACTGCGACGGGGATACTACAAAGACTTGGCGCAACGTTGGACTATGGAACTGGCGCTGGCAAAGTGGCCGCAATCCTTGCACTTTCCTCAGCTCTTCGAGCTGCCCATTAAAGCGGCAAAGTATCCCTATTCCCACTATCTCATTGTGGCCGACAAGATTGCCGCAGCTGAGCAGTAGATCAGGAACTACATATACGAACCCAAGAGTACGTTGATCTATGCAAACATAGTATAATAGTATGGTAATCTAACTTATTCTTCTTTTCTTACAGATTTTCGGTTCTAGACTTAATTCACTTCAGGCTCTTGTGCTCTATCCTAGTTTACAGGAACAGTCTTTATTTATTCATATATTTTGTTTTATTAGCTCTGTAGTTGTATTTCCATTAAGCGAAACGTGCATGTTCATGCTTGTATATACTTTATACCCCATATACTTTATATTATCAACGCTTACTGCTGAACACACATACTATTTGATAAACTACTTTACATGGTAATAAAGAAATGAAGTACGCTGTATGGTGAAATATATATTATGCAATTAGTGCCTATACTCATTTGTTTCTTTATATTATTGTAGATGCTATGATGAGGTTACTGTGGAAGGCTGTTGTGGGGTATATGGACCGGCTACTTAGTCAAGGCTACTACAAGTAGTCTGCTGTGGAGAGAGTAGTCCCTACAAAGAGGGTGTCATTCTGCGCCAATGGAGAGACTGCAAGAAGAGCTTGCTTGGAAGAGATAGTTATAGAAATTCTGGCCGAATATTTCGGCTTAGCTAAGGTTGCCAGCACAGGAGGGTTAAGAGAAGCCTAAACATTTTGGCAGTTAAGGTTTAAGGAGCAACTAGGAACAGGAATTTAAATGTGTCCTAGGAGAAACTGTCCAATAAATGCTGTTGAGATAGAGCAGCAAAAGATGCTATAGAAAGGTTAAACCTGATTAGAAGACGCTACTAATGAGACTGGTCAATAAAACTAACAAAACCGAGAAAACTTCTCATCCTGTGATTCATAAATTAAGCCAGTAGGTTCATCAAAATTTAGTGTGCCGAAAGTATAAGGTTGTCAAATATCTCCCTCCGCGTATAGTGTTGCCAGATACGAGCTCTGTAGCGCTTTGTACATAGCCGCGAAATTCAAAAGACAAAAAAGCGGAAGGGAGATATTTGACAACCTTATATTTCAAAGAGTCAACCAATTAAATATGGAGTAATAATTATAGCATTTAAATATTACTTAAAAAAGGTCTATGCATTAAATCTGTTGTTGTTGCGCTCTCTAAACTAAGTACGTTTACACTGCAGTTCCAATTATTGTATATCTTATATTAAATTGAATGCGTTTACTAAACAAACCTTTTCCCACCTGATAATATGCGTAAAGTCATTAAACCTCAACGTTATTCTCATGCTGCAGATGCCGTTGCGGCTGAGCTCAGCAAGCCAGGTTTACTACGCTAATCGGCACCAAGATGTCACATGGGAAAAGGGGAAGTAGGAGCAGGAGACGTGAGTGTGGCGCAACTGAAAGTTAAAGTTGCTGCTCAGCTCGGTACTGCATTTGCTGCGGGTGCTGCGCATCGAAGCGCTGCGAGATTTGTGGTTTTTTGGCGGCTCGAGTTGCATAAATTATTGTGGCAGCGATGCCGTAGCTGTGGCGCGTAGCTGGTTGATGCTGCTTGATGCTGAGAGACAGAGAAGGAGATGGGGCAACTGAGTCTGTCCGCAACATTGGCAGCCGCATGTCATTACGTGCCACATGAAGTGACAGCGACAATGTGGCAGTGAGTAAGTGGGCCAGGTCGGTCAGAAGGAGAGAGAGGAGGCCCTTTACATTCTGCGAAGCATGTGAAAGGGCCCCCAAACGTGCAGGACGTGAAAAGCCCGAGATGCCTTGGCATTGAGGTGTTAATGCAGCTACAATGAGGTGCAGCATAGTATGCAGTATATTTACAAAGTGAGTGCAAGAGAAAGACAGAGAGAGAGAGAGAGAAGAGGAAGGAATGCCTGGACTGCTGCCTGATGCAGCTGTCACCTGACTGCACCTGGCGTACCAGGCGTATGCGTAATGTGCGAGTACATTGAAATTCCAGCAAGCTGCAACTGTAGCCAACATATGGAAATAAACGAGCTGCGAGTGTGTTCCTTAGTGTGGCCATATCACACACGTATCATCTTCATATTCACATCAGCAGCAACGCCTTGGCATTTGAATTTCCGCAGCAGCATCAGCCCCCCTTCCCCTGCCCTGTTTGCACCTTCACTTACTGCTCCTCATTGCGCTTGACTTAATGTTAATTATTCCGCTTCCATTTCTTGCAAATATTTTGAGACGCCGTTCATGTTTGTCAGCCTGCCAGGCTCACCTGCAAAACTCCCCCCCACGCATCCTCATGGCCGCCTGCCGGGGAAACGTGACATTGACACGGCGACGCTCATTAAAATGTTTGTTGCCAATTATTCGAGAAGTGGGCGTGGCACGAGCATTAGAAACTGCAACTTATCTCTCGCCCAGATAAACACAAACTTAATTAATAGGAAGGAGTCAGTCAAGATGACGCGCAGCAAACAGACTTGCCTCGTGCAGCGTTCCTTGTGCCTCCTGCCACGATGCACAGCGGCGCCTTCTAATGCAATTTCGGGCACATTGCAGCTAACTGCATCGGCATCAGTTGGCGCCGAGCGGAGCAAGAATTTATTGACTTTCCATCAGCAACAGCGCAACTTGCAGCAGCACAACTCGCAGCAGCACAACTCTTGGGGCACGCAGTTTGCTGTCAACAAGCGCAATGAAGCAAAGAGTGTAAGTCGAATTGCCGATACTCTTTTTGAGCAGTAGAGCAGGAAATATGAGAATGAAAGGATTAAGTAGAGGGATGTTTTGATGTACAATATTATGCAATCTTTATATTTATGATGAAAATAATCTCAATATTTGTATTATTAAGTATTGTATATTAAAATACTCATAGCCAATGGACACCCATTTTATATGGGCACTTTAATCGAAGAACTCTATGCTGATAATACAAAATTCCATGAAACACTCCTATTATGCTGGCTTTATGAAGAGAAAACTTATTCACACTCAATATATGTCCTGCGATTGAAAATTCCTAAGAAAAATTGTATTGTACATTGATTAAATAAATTAAAGAACATAACTAATGCGATACCAAAGGTGAGAAGAATATATGAAGAGAAAGAAAGTTGAATTCTTTTAGCTGAAACCGTTTCTTCAAAGTTATTTTATAGATTTACAACACCACTCGACAGTATATTAAGTCTTTCGCCCAGCACTTTTAGCAGACAGTGTTGTGCAATGCAGCAAAACTGATTAAATTAATTGCAATTGGCAATTAGTTTGCAACACTTTCCGCTGTTTATCTTGTAATACTTTAATAACCGGCTCTGCTGGTCGACTTGTCCAGCTGTGGCTTCAATGGCCACGCCCACTAAGTTACAGCATTTCTTGTTGGTGTTTTAGATTTTGTTGTTGTTGTTTTTGTTGCTGTGAAAGTCCTTGTTGTTGTTGTTGTAGCTGTTGTCGTTGCAGGCAGTGCCAAAAACTTTAATTGCCTTTCGGCCAAAAACTTTGGGAAATCTGCACAGTGCATTTTGTTAACATTTCCTGTGACTTTTGGCGACCAACTCCGGAGCTGCCATGAGGAAACTCCTCGCAGTGCACACCTCCTCACCTCCGGCTCTTGCTTCACCGTCTCTGTTCTGGTCTACCACAGCGCATCGTCACCAAGTGTTTTGTAGCTCTTAGTTTCCAAAGACTCGACTTGTCTCGCTTCAGCTCAGTGTCGTCTTGCCCTTCCCCCTCCATCGCCTTCGTTGTTGTCCCCGTTGTTTTGTATGCCCTTTTAATTGCCCATTGAAAGTTGTTCACTTGTTAAAATGAACTTTTGCCTTTGGCGCCAATTGCAGCAGCACCCCCTTCCCCCTCTTCCGTGCACCCTTCACCCTTGTCCAGATCCTTCGCTCCCAGTGAACTTCAGTGAAGTGTAAGCAACAAGCAGCGTGGAGAAGTATGTGTTATGCAATTAAAAAGTGCCGGCACAAAGATGCTTTAATCGAATCGGTGCCACTGCATTTTCCCCAGCAACAACCGACAACAGTAAGCAATTTTCCTCGAGTTTCCCTGGCAGAAGGTGGCAACCATGGCATCATGTAGTGGATGCTTTTGCTAATGAGTTTCTCGGCAGTTTCCCAACGACGAAACAACACCAGCAACAAATATGAATTGTGTCCTTCAGCCACAGGGAGGGGGGCGTGGCATACAGCGAATTTCAGTTGGGGAGAATTATGTGACAGTTGCAAGTGCGCTCGTTCCCATTCTTCTTCTTCATACTTGCCTCCTTCATCTTGTAGTCTCTGTTCCTCCTCAAGCATATCGCACGTCCGCCTACTGCAATTTACATTTGCCACAAAAGGGAAATGACACTAGAAAACAAGAGATATCCTGAAGTCAATATACTCTCTACGAAAAGGATACTTAAGTCTGCCTTCATATTAATTACTTCCAATCCTATTCTCGTCTTCTCTTATTATTTCTGCAAATTCATTTAAATATTCCACATCAGTGACTATCAAATGAAACCTCCCCCATATACAGGGTATCTGTACATACAGTGTGTGGCCCAGTTACGGACGTCTGCCTGTCTGTTTATCTAAATTTCATCTTTTGTTTGCCGACTTTGCTTTTCATTTCGTATATTTTTCATACTTATTCTTCTTCCGTCTGCTGTTGACTTGGCCACAATTTAAGCGCAACTAAACAAGTACAAATACATATAGATATGTTACGTACACACACATACGTGTGCAAGTGTGCGTGCCGTAAGACTGTGTGAGTTTCCACATGCATTATCATGTCGAAAGACTGTCTGGCGTTAAGTCATGTTTATTGTGTTTGGTCGAGAGTGCAATTCTGTCTGTCTAGCGAGTGGCAAGCGTGCGTGGGCAGGGGAAGGACCACACTTGAAAGATATTTCAGGAACTGCCAACAATATATGTATATAAATACACAGAGTTTAACGAGTGTGAGACAGCCAACAATCGTAATGAACTTGTTAGTTATGCCAACTAAGTTCATTGTTATGGCAAGATATTCTTGATTCTGACAGTCGAACCAGCCACAAACATCATTGTATTTATAACTAACGAATTTATTTTTATCTGTTTTATTAAAAGTGATCTACAAATAACTAAAAACTATACAACACAGTCTGCATACTAAAGCAGCTCAAGTTCTTAACAGATATCAATAATTGACTTACCTTAAGCTCTTAACAGCAGGCGTCTCTGCTAATTAACATTACTATTAGTTAGTGGATATTTGATATTGGCAATAAAATAAATAAATATTAAATTAAATGTATATTGGAAAGTTAAATAACAAGCTAAAGTGCCAGCTAATAAACTAGGCATAAGCACAAATATTCATTTAATATCGATAACACGTAACAGAAGCCTTTCTAAGTCAGCTCTGCTAATTAACATTACACTAGGTAGCGCTACCAGATTAGCTGCAGCTTACAACTGAAACAATTATCGAAAGTATCGATGTTTAAGCTGCACAGCATATTCAACGGCAATTACATTTTATGAATAACTCATTAAAATGTTTATTCGGCGCAATAAACGCAACTTAAACCAACAATGGCGTCGTTATGCTGACGCCTACTGCACATGCGAGGGCGCACACACACACACACACGCATACATACACGCAATAACGATGCGCATATAAAATGCATATTTATGCACTATAAACATTAATTTACTTGCCATTTTAGCTAGACGCACAGTTAATTGAAAACAACAACATCAAAGGGGGCCGCAAGCCACCCCAGCCAAACTGGTCAGACCCCAGCTTCTCCCCCTTGCCCCATGAAAAGCAGACACTGCAACTTTGGCAGCAAGCAAAAGCAAACAACTTAAATTATGCAAGAAGTGGCAAACGCAGCGCAACAAAAATTGCAGTGAGCGTTAAATGTGCGTCGAAGGTGGGGGAGTAGGGAGCAGAGAGTTGGGACTGAGGGTGGTGGCAGGCTGTCCGGTTGTGGGAGGCGTCTGTAATGCCAAATCCAATTGCAATTAATGTACAGCAGCAGCGGGCGGCGCCGACGCTAAAGCGAAATATAATTTGACGCCACTTGCAGCGAATTGACCAAAAAACAGAATTTGCGCATTGCCTGCAAAACCGAAAAACAGAAAACTAATAAAAACAGGGAGAGGAAGGGAAACAGTAAACTGAAGTGTGGCAACCCGCATAAGAACTGCGGGTGGGCCAAGCTCCAAAGTCGCCACATTGTCCACGTGCGTCCCCCACCTGCAGCAGTTAACGGTCAACGTCGAACGTCGGCAAATGGTAAATAGGGGGTGGAGGTGTTGGGAACGGGGTAAAGGTAAATGGCAAACGCTTGGTCAGTTCCAGTTGCTGGTCTCCATTTCAGCAGGCGATCCAGACGAGAGCCGGAATTCAATTACTCGTGCACCATAAACCGATTAACTTATATAAATATTTATATCGGTGAAATGCAGTCCATACGCCCACCCGGCTTTATGACTGGGCGTGGTCTCCCTCCCCCCACCTCGTGTGCCTTGGCATATGCAAACACGCTTGCCAGCTACCCTTCTTTTTCCCCATTCTTTCCCTACCTCCTTCGCCCACTCGCCTCGAGCACATTGTGAACGCTGCGTCGACTGTGGCAATAATTCCATTCTGGCCTCTCTGCATTTGCATTTGTTGGCATTTATGGCCCACTTAAGTGTTGTCATTCGCATCCTTGTACAGCCAAAGGATTTAATGATAACACGCTAGGTGTCATTTACAGGCGACATGAATGTGCCTGTCCCTGTGGCAGCAAGAGAGTGAGGAAGGGGGAGTCCGGGCCAAGGCTGGCGTCGCATGGCTGAAAACATTTGGTGGCTGTTGCTTCCCACACCATAAATAGCAGGCTAACACCCAAGGGGGAAGTGGAGGGGGAGGGAGAGAGGTGGCAAAGATTGCGATGTCTTCTGTCATGGTTCGCTTCAGTGCAGCACGCTCATGTCCGTGTGGGGTCAACTTGTGGCTAGACAGTGCTCAGATTTATAGCGCTATATTGCAGCAATGTCAAGCGATGACCTTTTGTTTGGGGATTAACTTGTTAATGTGGGCGCATTAGTCCGCTCAGAGGCGTGGCTGGGGTTATGTGTGATTACGCAAATTACATTAATTGCTGGAGAGGTGCGTGAAACATGCGATACACAGTAGATAAGACCGAGGTTGCCTAGGTTAAAGGCGCTTATGTGCTCACTTTGCAGATAATTAACTGTACATTATATGTTTGGTATAGAATATACTTTAAATATCTAAGATATACGTAACATGGACTAATATATATATATATAGTATAGCATATGGTATAAAATATATAAATGTTATTTCAAGTTGAGCTGATTATAATTCGATTTAATTCGGTTCGGTTCAATTAGATAAACATCTTTTTTGTTAACAGAGCTTGTAGTAACTGCTCTTGATCTTGTTTTTGGGGGGGGAAAAATTTAAAAAAAGCGATAAATATTTACGGAATTTTCCAGGGATTATAACTTAGTAATATTATTTAAAAATCTTTTATAAATTCAATTCACAAGTATTTTAATATTTAATATAAATATTTCTAGATTCTCATCTAATGATTTGTAAATTATAATTTAATCCATAAAAGATTTACCAGGGAAGACTTGTAAGTTTACAGAATAAGTTCCTGCCTATGTTATGTTTAACATTTAAATAACATATACATAACATGCACCTAACATACTTGAGCTAGAAACATGCTTAATTTTAAGGGAACTTGGGGTTACTTTAATTTAATGTGCACAATAATTTGAGAAACACTTAAACTACAGCAAACTTAATTAGTGCGGGTCCACATCGCCAATCCCCTCGTCGGGCATTTCAGAGACCCCAGTGTCGATGGTATTTCTGCTGCAGCTGACGCAGTTTGGTCTCCAGGGCGACGCGGCTCTGGAAGAGTCGCCGCTGCTGCTGCAGGCGGCGAGTGAAGGCACCGCGTATCAGCTGTTGCAGCTGCTGCTGCATCCACAGATGATTATCTTGCAGTTGGCGGAGCTGCACGAGAACGTCCTCATCAGAGGGGCAGATGGTGGGCGGGGCGTGGCCAACATCATTCTGGCAGAGATCCACGGCTGTTGAATGCGCTCGCATCGAATGGCAGCTGCTGCTGCTGTCGAAGCCACAACTCGAGCTCAAGCTTTCCATAATTTATGCGTGTAAACGGATGCGGATGCGGATACAATACGGATGTGGTTGCGGATGTGCCGGCAGTGGCGGCTGCGGCTGCGGCTGCCTTCGAGGGGTAAAAGTTAAGTTAGCAGTCAAAAGTTTGGCCTAATCGCTGGAAAAGTTTTTGTTCTGCAAATTACGTATACGCAACGAGAGCCGAGAGAATTTTGATTTGGAATATTTGAAATTTTTTGTTAGCTAGTTTTCTAGCTGATTGAGTTAAAAATTGAAAATTTGCCAGAGCATTTGGGGCAAGTTTTTAGCTGCTGCTGCTGCGCTGCTGCTTAATGTGTTGCTCGCCTTGCTGAGCAATATTCACTGATGCGTTCACCGAATTTGCCTGCCTTGCCTGCCTTGGCTGTCTCCGGCGTCAGCTACTTGAGGTGGCATAGACAAAATTGCCTTTACGCTTCCAAGCTTCACTCGAGCATAAAAATGTCTGCTCGACTGCTGCCCTCCCTCCTCCTTCTGCTTCTCCCCCCCAGTCGTCCTGCTCTATTTGACTATCCCTGCTGATGTTCGATTTGCCAGCCATCGATTGGTTTTGCATTCATTTTCTTTGTGCGCACACACGTCACTGTGTTTTTCCACTATTCTTTGCTGCTCTGTTTGCTCTGCCCAAATTGCCCCTAATGTTGTGTTTCTTTTGTGTGCTGCAGCTGCAGTTGCAACAAAATGAATCAACGTTAAAGCATCACAGTTGCAGCCCAACTCGGTCAGTCAGTCAGCATAGACCTGCTGCAGTTATATGATACGAACGTGTGGCAAAGGCATCTAATACACAGTCGCTGCTGCTGTTGCATGCTACATGCTGGCACCGCAATAGCAAAAACTGTGGTTCTGCCACGCAGAACTTGCAGCGAATTCAGCGACATGTTGTGGTTGCGGGCGCAACTCGTGCGTATACGTAATATGGCAGCAGAGACTCGCTAGCATGTAAGTGCTCTATGGCAGAGCTTGAAGAAGAAGAAGAAGCGACTCCTGGCAGCTTGTCACACATTTGGAGGCGCCACAAGGCTGCTGCAGGTTTCATTTGTCTGCGTGTGTTGCATGGGGATCAAGTGTGTAATTATTGTTCGTATTTAGTTTGATTGCACAATGAATTATACCACAATTGAATCGCATTAGCAGCTGGGAATGCAAAGGGTTTCAGCTTTTGGTGCAATTTCACACGTGCAGCAGCAGGCAACAGCAACAGCATGAGGCATGAGGCATGAGGCAGCTGAGAAGGCAGCGCAATCAACGTGAACAAACTAATAAGGACGATGATTGCGCATCGAGCATAATGTGGAGGTGCAGATGGATTAAGAGAGATAGGAGGGAGTGGAAGTGGTAAGCAGAGAGAGAGAGGGAGCGTTAGTGTGAGAGAGAGAGAGTAACAGAGAAAGAGAACAGGGAGAGGGAGGGAGTGACAGACTGAGTGAGTGCGACTCGCATGCAACCTCATCGATCATGCAGCTGTCAGAGCGTGTGCTTACGAGTGTGGCAAGTGTGAATGTGTATGTGTGTGTGTGTGCGTGTGTGTGAGTGGGAGAGTGTGTGTGCACTAGGCTAAAGGCTAAAAGCATTTACCGGCTAAAATATGCAGCTGTGCAGCTGCAGCAACTCACCTTCAGCTCGATTGCAGTCGATAAATATTTACGGAATTCGTCCAGGGATTTTCAAGAGCGAAAGTGCAAAGAAGAAGCGAGGAGACGCGCTGCTAAATATTGAAAAGTTGAAACTCATTGCCAGCTGTGTCTAATTGCGAATCTATGCTGCTAAACTCTAAGCCTGCTACGCCTCTAGCTGCCACCAGCTGCCACCAGCTGCCGCAACTGCGCCTCATCCAGTTTCACATGGGCAACTTAATTATTTCAGCGTCACGTCGCGGGCAAAACTCACGACAGCTGCTGGAGAAGAGTAAATAAAGAAGATAGTAGAGAAATGAAATAAAATAAAATACAGAAAAAGGAGAGAGAGAGCGGGCGAGAGAGAAGGTGGCGCAGCAGAGAAAAAATGCTCTGCAAGTGGCAAAGTGAAATAAACAAAAGTTTTCGCTGCAGCTGCAACGGCAGAAACAGAGGCAGAGACAGAGGCAGAGACAGAGGCGGAGAAAGAGGCAGAGACAGAGGCAGCTGCTATTGAAAATCTGTGCTGAAAGATAAAGTTGCCAGGCAAACGGATTTAACTGCAACACGAGTGGGAGGAGCAGGAGGAGAAGGAGGCACACGCACACTCCCGCAAGGGCACGGACAGTAGGGTTTCTCTCCCCCTCTCTCTCTCTCTCTCTCTTTCTGTGTGTGACCCCATTAGCTCTGCCCTTCTGCCTACGCCTTTCCTTTCATGCCTCACCACATGTGCTTGCAACTATTGCCGTTGTGTCTCCCGAGGCACCTTGCACCTTCTACTGCCTGCTGCCACTGCCAACTTTGCGGGCAAGTTTGGAATTTTAGCATTTTTACACGTTTTAATAACGTTTATAGAATGTCAGCTCAAAGTTGGCAAACTTATATTGCCGCTGCAGCAGCTAATTAATTTTTGGCAACTTAAAGTATCCCAGAAAGGGAGAGGGGGAGAAGAGGCCACGACAGGCGACACAATTAGCGCATGCAACTTTAAGTGCGTTTAAATGTGCCCTGCCCTGCTGGTAAAGCATGCATCCACCTTTGTCTCCCTCTCACCAAAGGGATTCGTTTGTGGGCGCCAGTCTGCCTCCCCTTTCTCCAATGTGACATGCCAACCACAGGCGGTGGCGGTGGCGGCGGTGGATCAAAGGCGTAGCGAGCTTTTTTACCGCGCAGGAGCAACATGACACGCTGCACACTCCAACGCAGGCACACATACACACACATGCAGCGCTTGGCTGTGGCTGAGTAAGGCACACACACACACACACGCACACACATACATATGAGTGCTTAAGTGCTGCCTCAAAAGCGGCTTAACAAAGGCACTCAAACACACACAAAAACGCACGCACACAAACACACACACATACACTCAAACACACTCACACACACACACACACACTCACACGCACACACACACACTCATATACACCCACTCACACACACGCACACCCACTCACAGACAATCACTACAAAGGGACTTAGCTGCAGTGATCCCAGCACAGACACAAGCACGGGACCAGCCTAGGCCAACTATTTACATGTCCCCTATTACTATGTCCAAGCACGGTCACGGCAGCGCCTTCCCACCCCCTCCCGTCCTTTTGCCAAACCTCACGACAAGTGACAACCCTAAGCCATTGCTGCAGCTTTTGTGCTGTCGCTCTCTAAGTGACGCAATTTAAATTTTCATGTCCTTTGAAATTTTCAACGCAGACAACGGTGACGTCAGCGTTGATGCTTCCGGCGCACAAATCACGTAATCACGTAATCTGCCCCAGTTCTGTGTGTCTGTGTGTGTGTGTGTGCTACGAGGAGTGTTGAATGTTCCCGCGCATAAACATTCACAGAACACAAAAACAACAATAACAAGCTGAGTAGTATAACAGCTGGAGCTGCTGCTGCTGCAACATTCGCCACGACCAGAGCGAATAATTTGAGTACCCATTCACCTTCTTGTTCGACATGGTTCGAGTACATGACACGATGCTGGGCATCGTAAAAGCCAAGTTCAGCTTGCGGCTTGCAGGCAATGCGAATCCTTCATGTAATTGGCAGAAGTTATTGAAGGAGTTGTTCTCCTATAACTCCCTCTAGTTACTTGAAGAGTTAAGGAGACTTGGATCTCTGTGCAGAACTAAAGGGCAAGGAAGTCTCCTAATAAGGATTATACATACATTGATTAAATGATTAGAAAAAGGAGATATTCCGTTTGTCTTTTATATGTGCATCACTCAGTTAAAAATTTGATCCTGTCAACTCGTTATACCCTTGCAGAGAGTATATTAGTCTTGGCCAGAGACGCATTTGCAAAGCACCCTAGAAGACATCACAGTCCGTCTGTCCGTTGGTCTTTTATTTTGAATATATATTATACTTATTTAATTTTGCAAAATTAAACTTTAGGCACACAGTAGCTAGCCTTGCATCCTTTCTATTTCTTCTTATATTCTAAATATTTAATACCTTATCTAAGGATCAAAGCTGTAATTACTGGCTTAGTGAATCTCTGGAAGTTACTGTATATTTTCTCCAATAAATTTCCATGTTTCATTTACTAAGGTCATCTCTATAAAGGTGAAGGCCTTCCTAGTAGAAAGTTCGTTAGGTTTATTGAATTAAAAGTAACCAAGATTGTCTTTAAATAAGATTGTGTTTAAAATCCAGAACTACCCAGATCATTTTGTTTTATATTTTTATTTTCTAAATATGTAAGATTATGGCTGAAGATAAAGCTATTAAAAAGTTTAATATATAACTAGCAATTGCTAAATGTGTTCCCCATTAAACTCAAACAACCTTTCTTTCTTTAAATTATTCCACATTAAAGTAAACGTGTGCTAGGTAAGTAGGAAGTTAAATTCCTTATTGCATTAACACTAAAACACTTGAAGCTTACCTTAGCTATACTATGATGGTTGTATGAATACATGTTAAAGTATGTTATGTCTGCTTCGTTTATGCAATTTCAGTCTGTAGACTTTCGTCAGTTTCAGCCTCAGCCTGAGCAAATAAGTCAAGCTTTTTAATTGTTTAATTTCCATTTAATTTTTATGCGTTTGCTTGTCCGTTCGGCCTTGTTGACCCCAAAAAAGAAAACGCGTGGTGGCGAAGGGGGTTATACTGAAAGGGGATACGGAGAAAAAAAGGAAATCTGTAAGTGAAGCTGGGCATGGGAATGGAGAGAAATGTGTGTCATTTGGGTGAGCTGATAGCAAAGGCTGCTACTGCTCCTCGACGGGGCTTACAGTAATGAGAATGCCATTCATAAGGCCATAAATAAATGCGGGGTGGGGAGGGGATATGTGTGTGTGTGTGCGAAGGGGTCGCGACTGTTATCGGGGCAAGTGGGCATCATTAACCTGGCGGCGTCCCATGTAATTATGTTAACTGCTAATTGGGCAAGGGGTCGTCAGTGCGGGTGAAGGAGAAGGGGGCCATCTGGATTGGAATTGGGAGTCCAAGTGGGCCGATTCAATGCAAAACGGAAAGCATAAAGATAACGATGATTGGAGCAGAGGGTGGGGCAGGGCAGAAGGGGAAGGGAAGCAACAACAACTGTTTCTGATTTTTTTCCGCTCTTTCAAGTGCCTTTCACTTAAAACAAACATGGGAAAAGCAACAACAATCCACAAACGACAGAGCCCGCTTCAAGTGAAGTGGGCAGGCACAAGAGAGAGGGGGAAGGGGGAAGGGTGCTGCAGGCCACGAGGCATAATGGCACATGATCCTGGCCGTGGTCACACATGGCCTGCGGGTCGCATTCGTTAAAAATTGAAAGTGTGGTTCACTTTGCCTCAACTCGACTCATTCAGTTGTTTTTGTTGTTGTTGTTGTAGTGGTTGTTGTCACTGCTGTTTTTGCAGTTTCCTTTTCGCTTTTCTGTTTGGTTTTAATTGCAATTTTTTAAGGTTCCCTCCCCCCTCCATACACACACACGACACACTCATTGATTGTTTGAGAAATCGTATTAAGCATTTATAGCGACAGCACTTTAAATATTCATTGAAATCTCATTTTATTTTCCGCATTTTACTTGTTTGTCTTTTAGTTTTCGATCAATGCGAAATGCTTTCGACATATTTCTGCCTGTTTGTTGTTGTTCAAGCTTCACTATCGACAAATTGCAGCAATTACAACACGCAACTGCACAGTTTGAGATCTTTTCCAGCAGGGAAAATAACAAAAGAAAATTTTCAATCGCTTTCAACAAGTTGAGAAAGGTATAGATGGAGCACACTCGACTTTTGTATGCCCTGGGAATGGCAGTTGTATTCTTTCTTTAAGCCTTTACTTTACTACAAATTATATCATTTTAACTCTATGTCATAATAGAAAAAAATATTTTTGAATAAGTTAAGATTGATAACGAAAATCTAGAAAACATATATGCTACATATATTCAACATACATCATTCTACCTAATTTCATCATTCTATTTCCTACAACAGCTGAGATATCTTATTTTTTGTAATTTGCGCATTATGTGTTCGTGGCTTTTAAAATTGAAGATAAACACCAACTACGTATATAAAACCTCTATCCGTATACCAAATTTGATAGCTCTAGCTCTAGCTATAGCCAAGATCTGTCCATTACAAACTTTTCTATATAATTTTTCAGGTTATCAAAAAACGAAACAACCTGAAGGCAGCTCAGCTTAGCAAGAGTGCACTGCGAATGTTTCCCTTGCAAAGTGTTGTTTCAACAAGCAGCAACACAAAAAAAAAAAACATAATTCATTTTCTGATTTACGGCAGCTTCTCTTCGCGTCCGCCCAACAGCTCTGCCAACTGTGTGTTGTGTTGGCCTGTGTAATGTTTATTTGCATACAATTGGCGTTGTCTTTGCCAATGGGACAATTTATCATTGGCCAACGAAAAAGTGACAACTACAAATTTTGGTCGCTTTTAATGTGGGCCACAAACAACATCGGGCAAGAGGAAACAAACATATATGGGCGATATATATATATGATAAATATGTTTGCATGTGATGCTACTTGTGCATATAACCCTAGGGCATAGTGTAGGTAAATAAAATTAATTTAACTACGCACATTATAGTTATTCCATACACGATATATATGTATATCATATAATGTATATATGTATGTATGTATGTGTTTGTCTGTTTGCCTCCTCCACATGCGACCCGTCGCTGAATGTTGAACACATTTCGCTTTATTTATAATGCGCGACTCTCTCGCGTTGTTTACAATTCATTTATGCAAATTTTTCGGGCTTGGCAAAAAACGGCGCAGCATAAATTTGCCGAAATCAAAACTAGCGCAATTTTCATATAATTAATTGCAATTGACCCGATATGTAATTTATTTATTTTAACCAATATGCGCATTTCCATTAGGCACAAAACGCTGTGGTGCCGAACAATTCAATAATTTGCACGGCCAAACACTTTAAATCATTTGGTCTTTAAAGCATTCCCACGTGCAGATATGGTAACTAGTTTCTGGCCCGCAGTGAAGCGTATGCAGGGTGTTCCGTGCACAAGGGCCCCCACTTTGCAGGGGCAGAGAACAGGGAGCTAGTAAAACCTATTGTATACAGTTAACTTCATGATATACTTTGTGTACTAACTTGCTTAACAAAGGCATTTATAATAGAAGCCCCGAGAAGTTATGCACAAGGGCACCCGAAATCGTCGCTGCGGCCCTGGCTAGTGCCATAAGCTCACATAACCCAGCATACTATTTAATACAGTGTATATATCAATATATGAATCTACATCTCTCTATTTTCAGTGGGGCCTAATTAATTATTTGGTGAGCCGCAGGAATATTGTTTGAAACTTGTGCAGGAGGAAATAAAAGACTTTGACATGGTCTCAAATTACTGAAATTGTTGAATATATGTGAAATCACGGCGAATGAATTCCTTTCAAAATAGTTCAAATGCCGCGGTAGCTTAGCGCGAGGAAGCCAACCCATTTGGCAAGCTAATTGGCGGTTCACATGCGCATGGACTCCATGGCAACAAGATCAAAAGTCGGGGCTATAACTCAAGCGGTGTCCCCTGCATATGTTAATACCTCTTAGCGCTTTCATTTGCATAAAGATCTCTTGTGGCTCAAGTGACCATTGCGAGCAGATAGCGATGCAGCTGGAGCCGGAGCTGCCTTTAAAGTCGCCAGAATCAATGTAATCTCTCTCTCAGTCAAGGGCAAAAGTGTTATACATATTGTATTGTGTGTTTGGGTGTGTGTGTGTGTGTGTGTGTATGATTTAGCAAGTTAACTCTCGACACAACTTGGCCACAACTCACTTTGGAGTGTGCCCTGCCACAAATGGCCCTAATACCCAGACGAGGCTGGTGGCGCCCAAGCCAAGCCGTATTTATGGCATCTCTTGGTTCAGTCTCTGCTCTGTTCGACTGTGTCTGTGTGTGCGTGTCGTCTGTGCGATTGGCTTTCAATGGCGCTGGCACACAAAGCAACCCAATCAGCAGCTTAAATCAGTAGCAACAAAAGCTCGCCACAATTTCCGCAACTTCAACATTTGATTGGCACGTGGATGCAGGGGGATGGAGGGGGGCTGTGGGGCTGTTTTAAATTTCAAATGTACCGCACACACCTTTAATCAGTTTTGTATCAGTCGGCAGGCATCTGCAACTTGCCACCTGCCACTGCCACCTGCCACTTGGCACCTGCTGCTGCCCACCTGCCTGCTTCACCTTTAAGTGTGTCATAAAAGACCAAAACAAATACAAAATGTTCGCACAATTCAATTTATAAAGCAAGAAGGCGCCCAGTGTCGAATTCCTCCTGACGCTTTCCCCTTCTGGTTGCCCCCTCGTCCTGCCCCGCGCACCTGCCCACTGTGCTCCACTGGGCTCCATTGTCTACTCATTTTACCACTTGATTGTGTTTGCACAACATCTCAGCGCGCCACGGATCTCTTCCTATTGTTGCTGCTTCTGTTTTCGGGACTTTGCTGCAAAATTGGAAATGCTCTTTGCTGCTACGTAGGCTTTACGGAAACATCTCACGTGAAATGCGCTTTGTCCTCTCTCTTCTGCCTTGCGAAAACTTTAAGCACTCAACCGTAGATCGCGTTTCAACAGCAGTACCATCACAGCCAGGCAAGGCGAGGCATGACTTTTTAAAGAGCTCCAAAAACTTTTTATCAAACTGTCCAAGTTGGAAAAACATTGCCGACACTTGAATGTCGTTTGTCCTTTTGCAGTTGGCCAAACACACAAACTGAATGAAATTCCCCTGGCGCAACCCTGGGCGAGACAAGTGACCTTCCTCTCTCTATCTATCTCTGTGCTTTTTGCTCTGTTTGAGGAATTGTGAGGCATTCATATATGTTTATTTGGTGCCAAACAAAAAGCCTTCTTTCTAATTAAAGTAGCTTCAACAGGCAAAATGAACACCTACGTTTCAAAGAGTTCGAAGGCATTTTTTTAAAAAAAAATTTTTTTTAAATTTCAAAACCTCGTTAATCGATTGATATCGAATTGCAAGCGTAAATTGAATATTAAAATGTTCATTGCACATACTGAATATGAAACAGATAGACAAAAAAGTTGCTTATACCGTTCTTAAAATTGTTGCCAGTGTTCCCTTAGAAAGAAAAGTGTAAAGAGAGAGGGGAAGAGAATAAAAGTGATTTTTATTGTTTCGAACATTTTTGAGCCTAATTCATTTTCCACTTGAGCAACTCTTCTTCTGATTGCATTGTGCATTTCTGCAGTAAACATTTTGCAAAGTAATCAACGAAAAATGCATTCGACTCAAATTGCCCAAGGGGGCGGGGCGGGCAGGCCACAGACTTTTGATAAACAAAGGTGCTTGAATTCTTTAATTAAATTTGCATACAACATTCGAAGTGCGTCAGAGTTGATGCCGAATGCAAATAAAACTGCAACTGTTGCTCAGCAGCTGCAGTTGCTCATAAAACGAACGTTACGTATACGCAGCGTAGTGCAACGGCAGCTATTTAAACTCATTTTAATGACATTGAAGAGGGCAAAGAACTGCTTGGAGGGAGCACATGCTCTTTTCATCAGCCAGCATCATCCTCCCACTCCCCACACTTCACTCCCTGCCCCCCATCAACTCCCCTCTTGGCAAGCATTTTATTTTTTAGTGGCCAATTGAGTCAGTCTGCTAACGTAGCTTGGGGCACTACTTGAGCTGCTGCCTAAGCGGGTTTATTATAAACGACGTTATGAAATTGTTGCCCATAGAAATGCGTCTAATCAACTCATCAAGTAATTTAAAATCGGCCTGAGAGAGAGAGAGAGAGTTTGATGAGAACTTGCAAATAGTTAACAGGAATTCATTCGCTCTTAAGGCATTCGCAAGTGGAAACAATTTCCCCGACAGTTTACAGTTTCCGCTCTTGCTGTTGCCATCTTTACGTCGATGACACATGCAGCTCAGCCGTCGCCCCCGGTCTGATTCCCCTCCCCATCGCCGACGTGCCTTAACGACGCAGCAGCCGTCATCGTGTGGAGGATCCTTTGTACGCACAGCGCACTCAATTATTTGGGCGTTACTCGTTTCACTACCTTGTCCCATCTTCAACACCCCCCCCCCCACGCATTCATATACGTATTCATATTCGTATACTCGCTTGTAGTCTTATAGCTATTATAAAATAACTGCCACACAAGTGGAATGAATGAATGGAGGAAGGTAAGTTGCTTTTGTTTTTGGTTTGGTTCTGTTTTGTCTTGCCATTGCCAGCGCAATTGAGTTTTTTATGGGATTGTGGAAATAAATGCGCAATTCATGTGTACTTAAGAGTCGATGGAGAGGGGGTGGCGGGAATCCAGTAAAGAAGAAACTTCAATAGTTCCCAGCAACCTTTTATGGTTTTAAGTTGACGTTGAAGTTCTTACTGTAACATGTCGATAAGTTTAAATAAGGCACGATTTTTTAGTTAAAATATCGATAAATAGCAGGCTGGTTAGTCGAGTTCTTGTCTTTCGCAAGGCAAATCATAGCAATTTAAATTAATATTATTACTGGCTCTAATTATATTGTTGCCTTTTCCAGAAGAATTAGTTTATTGAGTTATTCAATTAATTTAAATACTCGTTTTTGTGTTGCTTGCATATTAATTGAAAGCAAGTTCATTGGTAATTGTATTTTAAAATAAATAATCAATGTTATTTAATGCATATGATAGCTGATTTTATTTTGTGTACTATTATTTTTGTTTGCAATCCCCTTTTCATTATATGTATACATTTATTGGTGTTAACCAAATTATTTTTTGCATTACATACAATATTAAAAAACATATAATATTACATATAATAGTAAAACAAAAAATGAGAGATATTATTAAAAATATATAGACTTCTCGGTTTTTGTAATAAGTGTATATATTTTTAATAATATCTCTTATTGAAAAAAAATATTTAAAAAATAAAACGAGTTCATTACAGGGACCGTAAAAATCACTCAAAAAAGCATAAAACTCAGCAAAAAATGAAAAAATAAAAATCATGAAATTTGGGATCACGTCGGATTTGCCAAGAGTAGGCCAGCAGAAACCTTCTGGTGCAATTTTTTTCTTATCCGACTATTCTAAGTGGATGATTTTTTCATTTAAATAAAAACCAAATAATCATTATTTTCGGTCCCTGGTTCATTATAATAAAAAATAAATAAGAGATATTATTAAAAATATATATACTTCTCGGTTTTTGTAATAAGTGTATATATATTTTTAATAATATCTCTTATTTATTGTTTATTATAATTGAAGTCGTTTTATTTTTTAAATATTTTTGAAGATTTTTTTTCATTTGATTTTTAATGAAAACATCTTCACATTTCCATTTTAGTTTTGTGTGTTTAAAGACAAAGCCTGCCAACACAGCTTCACAACAGAAATACTGGTTGCAACGGTCTGTTAAGCTGAAACGGTTAACATTGCCGGCTTTAAATACACTGCAGCATAACAGAGAACAGACATGCGTGCAGCATCTCAAGCATATGAAACGAAATGAATGGAATGTGGGAAAGGTACACAGCGAGGGGAAGCCTGCAAGGAGATGCTGAAGATACGAGAAACAGTAAATGAAGTGAACATAAAACAGTGGAGGGGAAACGAGGAACGACGACGAGGAACATGGAAGAGGAATGACACAAGAGATGCTGCGAAACACGAGGAATGACTGTGAAATGAAACGGTAAAGAAACAGGAGAACGACGACGAAGCATGTGAGAATGGCACACAGTTAGGGGAAAGCAGCGAAACGAAGCCCAAAAGGGGATGCTGCGATACACGAGGAATAACACAGGAGATACAAGAATCAGGGAGATGAAACGAAAAAGAAACAACAGGGGAGAATGAGGAACGACAACGACAAACAGTAAAACGAAGCTGCGAGGAGAAATTTGTGATGCGCGAGGAATGACAAACAGGAGACACGAGAAACAGACGCATGAAACGAACTAGACACAGCTGCCCACGTGGAGGAGCACGAGGAACGACGACGACGACGAGGATGCCGATGCCGGAGTCTCTGTTGCTGCCTCTGCCGACGACAATGACGACGAGGAGGAACATCAGAAGTCAAATGAAACTTTAAATTAGCAAAGGGCTGTGGCATTGGCACGCTGCGAGTCGCTTTTGGCCGAGTCAGCACCGTGTTGGCCGTGTGGCAACTTAGTTGGAAATTTGCATGGCTCGGTGGCGGACGCGTGGGCGGACAAACCACCAAAGCCGAAGCGAAAGCAAAAGCAGAACGCGCACTGACAGCGACGTCAGTCGAGGGGCGCCAAATTCAAAGCTGGCAACGGGACGCGCGAAATTTACGCGAAAGTTGCCAAAGTGTTTGCGGATGTGTTGAGTGAACAACGGGAACAAAGTTGTTGTTGTTGCCTCAGCTCAATGTGGTTGTTGTTGCTGCACTTTATTAACGGCAGTGGGCGTTGCAGCAGCTGTAATAAATGAATGGCACAACGAATGCGAATGTGAATGTGAGTACAAAAGTGAATGCGAATGTGAATGCGGGTACGGGTGCGGATGCTCGTGTGTTCAACGACGAGGCAAAAGTCGCGCGCAAGTTCCTTTTGTGTGTGTGAATTCAAATCAGAAAGCAAACTCGAATGTGAAGCTGAATCCGAATCTGAATCTGAATCCGCATTCGACTCCATCTCGAAATGTGAATTGCAATGTGTCCTTTATAAATCAACAAAAATCACATTTCCAATTGCTGCGCATTAGAACGGATACAGTCAAGCCAGCAACAACAACAACAGCAACAACAGCAACAAGGAGCACAACAAGAGTCCTGAATAACATCTGCCATAGATCTAAAGTCAAAGACGTCAAAGACGCCACGTCAAACGTTGATTGCGTCGTTGTAAACTCGTAAAAAACAGCGCAGAAGAACGTAAGGCTCAACTGGAAAAAAATCGTGAGAACGTGAAAAATCATTTGAGGAACATTTACTTCTGCCCCCGCCCCCCTCGCACATGTCACCTTTTGAACTGCCACACACGTGTGGCACGTCCACGTAGGCGTTGTGGATAGATAGAATTTTACTCTGAGTACATTTTTTTATTATATTATGCAATATATTGAAATTTAATCTGATTCGAGCTTAGCTCGGGCTCAGCTCACACTCCGCTTCGGCCCCTCTCCCGCCCCCTCTCTTTAAAACAACGAGGCCCAACAACAACAATAGATTTAAAACTCATTAATGCGTCCTTGAGCTGCTGCCAGGAGACGCACGAAAAAAAAAAAACAAAGAACGTAATGAAAAAAGGCTAGAGCGGGAAGTCCCAAGAAGTTCGTAATGAGACTGGGGAGTAAAGACCGAGGACGGGTGAATCAATAAGCCGCTTAGCACGCGCAGGTACAAATAGTGAAGTAATGAGAGAAATTTCTTGAGACAAGCTGCTTTTGTTGGCGGAATTTTCAATTTATTAATATCGACGAAACGATTGCAGAAAATAATAAATAAAACATTCGCACTCGACTCAGTTGGAGGCAACTTAGGGCGACACTTGAAAACAACTTAAAAGCAAGAAAGAACGAAAGCTCGACTGTGATATACCCGCTAGCCAACTCACCACAACGATTTCTAAATACAGAAATTTTATTTTTAGCATATTTTGTGTTGCATACTCTAGGGAGCGATATAGAAATCAGTAACTCTTAAACTTATTTCTTAAAGAACTTCTAGATAATTTATGCAATCGCATCCAAATTTTCAGAAATCATTTTAATGTGGACAGCTATTGTGTTTATTGAAAATAGCCTGAGTTGGATTAAAATAATACTTGAAATACAGTTTTTATCGATTTACGGGGGCGGACAGAGAATTAGTCGAATTCTAAAACTAAATTAATCTGCGATATATAATGATACAAAATAATACTATATTTGGTAGCCCTAGTTCTTATAGTCTTCGAGAACTAGGTATTCATACAGACATATAGAAAGAGACACAGAAAGACAGACAGTCAGACGAACAAATGGACATATCGACTCTGCTACTGATTTTGATTAAGAATAAATATAGTTTCTATAAATATGGTTTCTACCACGACTTCTGCTGCCCGCTATATACTTTTTCTACTGACACGAAGTTATAAAACCCTTCTACCCCATAAGCAACGGGTGTAAAAACTACGAGAGGAAAACACTTACGCAACCAACTGAGTTGGGGGCCAGCTTAGCAGTAGCTTCTGGGGGAAGTGGGTTCTGTGAAGACCCTTCAGGTCGAAAGTGCGCTGCGTAGTGTTAACGTGTAAGCTGTCATCATTTTCTTTTTTATGTGTGTCTTTCTCTCTCATCTTTTTGTTGCTCTATTCTTCTACCCGTTTTGCTCGTTGCCTGGGTACGACAAGGCTAAATAAATTGCCCCATTTTGCTTCTATTGTGCTCTTGTTATTGTTGTTGTTGTTCTTTTGAGCAACTCGCCACTATATGATAATTTCTGCAAGCACAAATTGGGTCTATAAATTGTTTATGTCTTCGCATTTATCTTAAGTTGTCAACGGGGTCTGGTTTCTCTTTTATGAATTTTCCTTTTTGCATTTGGTTATTAAAGTACTTCCAAGAAATTATGACAAATTTTCTTAATTGGAATTTTTACATAGAGTCGAACAATTAGAGATACATAATATATACGAAAAACTGTAGAAAAGCATAGTGAATACTAATTGAAATTTATTGTAGATAGATTTTAGTGCAGCTACTAAGATATTTATGAGTTTATGAGCCATGCGGCTAATGATATTTATCTGCTTAAGAGAACAAAATTATGGTAATATACTTAGCTTAAAGAGGAAGTGAAATGAGCTGTATGATTCCTCAACTTTTTAGTTTCGACTCCAAATTCGAACTAAGGGTTTTTCATTCACTTTACTCGCACTCAAAGCAATCCATTTCGCCGTTTCGCCAGCTCAGCAGCTTTTCCATTGTAGCTGAAAATGCAAAGCAGCCTTTTTACTCCCACTCAATGAGATTAGGTGGGTTAACACACACATCACATAAGATATCGATTTCGACTGATATTGTACTTGGTACCGTTACCGTTAGCTAAGGGCAGATCTGTCATTCATTAACTTATTGACTCACAATCAGAGTCAGTCGAGAGAAAAAAGGGAAATGCTCCAGGGCCAAGTTCAGCAGAGCAGAGCAGAGCAGAGCAGGGCAACAGGCAATGATGGGATGGATAATGCTCCACCCAAACAACTAGTTAGTTGCACCAGCCCCCACCACCACCACACTATTCCCGCCCACCATTGTCAGTGCTAGGCGTGCCCCAAGGCGCATTCTGCGGTTTTGCTTTACCTCTCTCGTACTCTCGACTCGTTTTGTTCTCGTTTTTGGGGGTTCCTTCTACGGTTGTGGCCATGCCAAATAAGGCACGACAACACGACAAAAGTTAAAGCCACGTTTCGGGCCTGTGGTTAAGCCGCAGTCGGCCCTGAAGTCACAGAGAGACTGAGAGAGAGAGAGAGAGAGTCACGTAGCCGAGTGCGCCATGCAAATGCAGGCAAAGGAACTCGAGAGATGCATTCAAAATAATTAAACAGCAGTGCCAGAAACAGCAGCAGCAACCGAAGCAGCAAAGGAAGATAAAAACATTAGCAGAGCCCGAGCCGCAAGCAGGCAGAGGCAGATACGGAGACAAAGTCGTAGCCATAGAAACAGCCGGAGCCGAAGCCGAAGCTGGAGCTGGAGCCGGATCTAGAGCCGCAGCACAAACAAACAAGTCAAATGAATACATATTCATGTGCAGCTTGTAGAGCCTGACAAGCTATTTAAGCTGGCGCAACTCGGATAAAAACAAGCTTAAAACAACACAAGCAACAAGAACAACAACAAGAACAACAAACAAACACGCACACACACATAGTCAAGGTGTGACACGAAGCAGCCACCAATCCTCGCACGCAATAAAATGCGCTGTCGACGGGCAGCGCAAGAAGCGACAGCAGCAGCAGGAGCAGGAGGCAGAGGAGGTGGAGAAGGAGCAGGAGGAGCAGGAGCAGCAGCTGATAGAGGAAAGGCTTCAGTGAAAGTTGTTGCCAGGAGAGACAACGGATTTGCCGCTGGATCTGGAGGAGCCACGGGAGCTGCTGCCCGTCTACTGCTGGCATTTCTGGCAGCTGTCAGCTTTCGCGGCATGCCAGGCGCCTGTGAGTATAAACATCTTTTACTTTATATAGCGCTAAGGAAGTCGTTCCGTTCTCGTTCCGACAAGTGCATTCAACTGAAATTTGACAACATTTCTCAGTGCTTGCTAATTAACACATTCATCTGCTCTCTCTAGTGTGTTAGTTAATTAATAAGTTAAGAATTTATAATGATACATTAATCAGATGCGTAAGCTGTAGTTAAATAGAGCTTAATCCATTTAAAATATATTTTCAAGAAGAAGTTAACGATTTCGACAACGATTATTCCATATTAATATCAAAGAAGAAGCTTATTTATAATATTGAAGGATAAACCTTTATTAAATTCCTATAAAATATTTTGAGAAATATTCCTAATATTATGATAATAATAGCTAAGATAGAACCTCTTTTAAATATTAAAAAATATCGAAACTTGCTCTAGTTAAGATATGCAGCAATTAATGAAAGCTAGTGCAGGCGAGCAGTTGTTGTTATAATTCCCAACAGTAAATTCTGTGCACTTTCTTTTGCCTTCTCGCTCCCACAAAATGTATCATTTGTCGCTTAAATTTCTAAAAAAAGAATCAATTACACATTAAAGATGAGATCAATAATTCTAAGAAGATTAAACGAAAGCAGTTTAAAATTTTAAATATTATAAATCTCTTAATCTAAAACACTGTAAGAAAAACAGAGTTAAATCGAAGTTAGTTATAGTTATAGCTTAAAGATTCGTTTAAAGCTGTTGGGTCATGTTTTCCTACCTTTAATATCGTCTTCAATGCCGGATTCAATTACCTAGATTAGGTTAGGTTGGCGAAAGTGCTTCTGGGAACGCATATGATTGGCAAACAAATGGCACACAGACATACATACTATGTACAAAAATGTGTGTAAATATGTGTGTTCCCCCCACACACATGGTCCAAAGTTTTTGGCTACGTGCTTGCGTTTTGCATTTTGCTGTTTTGTTGTTGTTGTCTCTGCTGCTTTTTGTTGCTTGTGCTTTTGTTTTTGCTTTTTTGTTGTTCTTGCATACATATTTAATTCAATTTCGCACATTTTTGTGCAAGTGTCGGAAGCGTTTGCCAAATTTAATTTGCATGATGAGATTTGCTCGACTGCATTGTTGTTGTTTCTCTTATTATTGTTGCTGCTTGCTGCTGTTGTTGTTGTTGTTCTAGCATTGCGTACGTAGTTGGCAACTCGTTGGCACGACTTCTATAAAGCTTGTCGAGTTCATTTAATCGGACTAAGCAAATTTGCACTTATTCCGCAAGGCAAACAGGCAGACACACACGGGCGGAAGTGCGAGCGAGAGAGAGAGAGAGAGAGATAGTTCTGATATTTCCTAAAATCTGTCACAAGGCAACGTCTCATACTCGTAGTGACAGCAAAAATTCATTACACATACGCAGCGTGTGCCAACCAGATTGGACTCTTTTTCCCCCTGAGTAGCTTATCAAAATTGACTCAGAGCACACCGCCCACTGCCCCACCCACTTTCGTCATTCACTCCTGTTCTAATTGAAACCCAAAACTAGAGCCGTTTCGATATCCATCTGCGTCACCCGAGCTGAGCTGATTGGGTTTCTGCCGGTTCAACAGGTCGTATGTGCAACTTTCTTCTTTGGGCAAACTAGTGTCGACGTGTCTAGAAAACAATTCACTGAAAATGAACAGGCCGAGCAGGCATATTGACTGGCATAGTGGGTAAGGCTCTTCGACAGCAAAGCTCACTCAGAGCACCCAAAACATGTCTGCTAATTAATTGCTGTGCATGCCGAAAGAATCGAATTCCATTCCTAGCAGATAAATCCAAGTTGATCGAACATAAATCTTTAGTTTGTAAGTAATTCGCATCGTTCCGATTTAGTTGTTAGTCTCTATCGAATCATTTGGCAAAGTCATGTGAATTAATAATTACAATCATATCTGACTATTACTCACTCGATTCACTCGATTCACTCGCTACAATGCTAACTGGCCCGCACTAATCAATCTCGGTTGAGCTCGAGGCGGACCAAGGCCAAGCAGATATCATTAATAACACATGTGTCCATCTGTTCGGGCCTGCCTGGGGTACTCCACGAGCGCCTCCATGTGATACATAATTAAATAAAGACCATGCAGAAAAGGAAGTCAAAGAGTGGGAAAGCTACGTAATGAAAGAGAACAAAGAAAGAAAGAACGCCAGAGAGAAAGTGAGTGGCGAGAAAAGAAATGGCACAAAGGGAGCAAAAATAAAAACATAAATAGACACTCAAATAACACTTAAGCCATCAATCAACGCAGCTCGCAAGGTCAGAGGCGGTCCTCTGGTCTCTATCTCTCTCAAGAACCCAAGGGACCTCTGTTAATTACATCATGAGAGTGCACAGCATACAAAGCGAAGGGACACTGTGAATAACCCAACTATGCCTTATACTTTATTCGTTATTCGTTATTCGCTGGCAGAGCAAGAGATACAAGAGTTTCGCCCTGGTCCACAGTCCAAGACAAATGGCGGTCAAATGTCACATTTAATTTATTTATGGGCGCATTCAGCATACTCAGAAGACGTACTGGAGGCGTGGCTGCGAGGGCGAAAAAAGCTTTAATTAAATAACTGCGCTAAGTGAAGCCAAAGAGTTGACGTCGCTAATACAACCATTAGCTGAACTCGTGCTGAGCTTGTAAATTTCAATTTCAATTTTCCAAGAACAAAATCATGTTTTATAATCCGTGAGCTAAGTCCCCAAACAAGACAATGTGGGGTTAGACCGTGTGCGTATATCATACGATATTAAGTAAATGCATAACAAATTCCAGCATGAATTCAAATTCAACTTGGAAAGAAACAAACCAAACAGAAGATGAAGAAGGTTTCTAAACGAACCTAAACATCTGAAAACATATGTTTTCTTCTATAAGCAGACTGTTTACTGTACTTTTCAGCATCTCAAGCAACAACAAAACGAGAATTCCCATTGAAATTGCCAACTGATTATTTCTCAGAGTCGTTCAATCGAAATGAATCTAAAGATATCTAAATTTTACTCCTTATCGCCTCATAAAGTTCACCAAAGCATCCCTATAAATCATTTTGTCATTGCGCCTTTTTTGGCAACGTGTCTCAAGCGTACAAAATAATGCGCAAATAATCGTCGCGTTTTTTATTGTTGTCATCATGCTGGCAAGCAACAATTCAGTCTGGCATATTTGTTAACTCATGTGTGCAAATTACAAACACAACAGCAGCAACAACAGTAACAACAAGAGTAACTGTAACAGGCTCTACAACAACATAATCAACTCTCGGCAGGCGGCCATCATCGCTCACTCATCGCCTGCCGAAGTGAGCGCACAAAAGTAGGCAACACAACTTTTTGTTCGCGCTTAAAAGCAATCAAAGCGAGTCAAGAGTAACAATCACGTTCTTCTTGCTGTTCCCCCCCTCTCTCTCCACCTCCACCTCCACCACCACTTCCGAAAGCTAAACGACGATATGCCGTTCTACGCAGCAGTCGTCGTGTAATTGCCGTGTACAACACGAAAACAATCGAAACGAAAAAACAGTGCGAAAAATTGGCAATCGACCTGGGAAATTCCTCTTCATTTGCTAAAGCAATGAAAGAATTGGTTGTATTAACTGTTGTAATACCTTTAAATATGGTAAAATCTACTTTATAGAATATTATATTCAATTCTATTTAATTTAAGGTATTTACAAAAGATGTATTTTGAAAAAATTGGCAATCGGCGTGGGAAATTCCTCTTCATTTGCTAAAGCAACGCAAAAAATGATAAAAAACTTTTAATATGAATAACAAATACCTACCCCTAAATAAGTAAAAACTACTTTTGATTTGTTAATCAGGGTGCTTAAAGCGTTTTACTTTTTTAATTGAATTCAATTTATGAGGAATTCTTGCGTATATTTTAAAAAAAATATCAATTCAAATAGGAAATTCCTCGTCATTTGCCAAAGCAAAGAAAAAAATTCTTTATCTGAATAAAAAATACATTTGAATATGGGAAAACTACTTTTGATCTGTTAAATATGCAATATATCTTTGAGGAAAAAATTGAAAATTAGCGCGAGAAATTCCTCTTCATTTGCTAAAGCAAAGCAAAAAACGAGAAGGAATTTTCAATATGAATAACAAATGGCTTTATATATGATTTAAACTACTTTTAATTTGTTTAAACAGTGCGTTCAAAGCGTGTTATATAATGTTCTATTTCATTTATGTGTTATTCTTAGATATATTCTGAAAATATGATCAATCGAAGTGGGAAATTCCTCTGCAATTATCAAAGCAAAGAAAGAACTTGAAATATTAATTACAAATGCCTTAAAATATGATTTAAGCAATGTGTTAGGGAATAATATTGTATTCTATTTTATTTATGTGCACTAGTTAGATTTATTATGGAACCTCCTATTTCTAAGTCGTAATACTTTTGAATTTCAAAGTTAGACATTAAAAACCACAGTACAAACTTGGCTAACCTTGATCCTCAAATCGCCCTTTAAGTGCGCTGTCGATTCCATTTATTCTCCTTTGAGAAATCCCCCACATGTTACTTACTTCTTACTGAATTTGCATCATAAAGCAGACGCACAATCTACATAGATTTCAACTGTCTGGCTCATCTAAACACAATATATGCATACGGGGAATATTATTTGACTATCGAGACATGCAGCATGATTTGCAGCACAATCACCTTGCCCCATTTTGGCAGGACAGCAGCAATAAAATCGTGTGCGAGCGGTGATAAAATGTGCCACGTTGTTGGTGTAGGTCGGTGGAGGCTCCGTCTGTCTGTGTGTGTGAGTGTGCGTGAGGGAGTAGGGGAATGGGTCACCCAGTAAATTTATGATTTTATTCTTTGCAGTCTGCTTTTGTTTTTTCTTCGGCTGTTGTTGTTCCTTTTGTTTTTCTTCTGCTTCCACAGCTGATGTGAGGTGATGTGTGTGTTTGCTTGTTTGGTTTACAAGCCAAACCGCCTGCGGGCAGATGGTAACATTGTCAGCCAGGAGTGGGGGGAATTGAGCATATGTATTGCCTCTTGACTTTCGCACAGTGTAGTGAGCTGAGTGTGAGTGCGAAAGTCATTTGGACTGTTCGATTATGCATAGACCTATTTATGTGTGCGTGCCTGTTTGCCAGACTGCTTAAGAGCGGCAGCAAGTGCGTGAGAGCTGTCCAATATGAGTATTTGCCATGCATGCCTGTGTGTGTGTGTTATGATCCAATAAATGACGAGTTATGCCCCCTAATTAATGTGCTAAAATATGCGATTGCCGACGACTGTGGCTACAGCATTGATTACGACCCACGCAGTGGTAAAGGAGCAGCAGATGGAGTTGGAGATGAAGCTGGCGCTTGAGACGAGGCTGCTTCTGCTCTTGAGTCGTGTTTAATTTCGACACATGCTCGTAAATACCGTTGCCGCCTTAGGGGCGCATTGTGGCGACGCCGACTGCGATCCGTTTTTGCGGCCGCGTCATGTGGTTAGTCAACGGAAGCGTCAACGTCGACGACGGCGGCGGGTTTTCTCATTTAATTCTGTTTCAATTTTTTTGTGTTTGGGACTCGCTCCATTCAAAGTCACTTTTTGACGTCTACAGCCCCCGTCCCTCTCTGCCGCATGCGGGGTCAACCCAAGGGGCGTGAATAGCGCACACCCGAATTAAAATAGCATTAAGCCAAGCGACCGTGAAAAGGCCCCGCCGGCGGCTAATGTCTCCTACAGCATTTATGAAAAATGGCACAAAGTAAATTCCCTGATATATAGTCAGAGTTTTATCTCCACTGGGCAGTCTGTCTGGCGTACCATGCCCCAAGAATTGCACAAAAAGTTGACAGTCCGTTAGGAGAATAAAACGAGTTAGATTAAATCTGCGAGAGAAAAAAAAGACGAGCAGGCAAGGAGCAGTTTTAAAATGCAGACATATATGCTGCAGACGATGGAATAATATACTATATATACTACATATGTATACATTATCTACATTATCTTGCGCCCTTTTGATGGCACTGCATAAATTTAGTAAGAAAGAACAGCTAAATCAAAGGAAACCTGGCAGACCAATCGTTTTTGGCAATTATTTATATGATATATTGATCCAATTTGCAGGTAGTAAGTACAGTAAGATATCCTGCAATTCCCACAAGAGGAGTAAGTGAAAGTTGCCCAAACTGCCTTAACATTGCTTGCCAAGCAAACTTAAGCAGAAACTTAATTAACTGAGGCAAACAGAGAGCAAACAAAATTTGCAGCAGTACAAGAATTTATAGACCTAGCAAAACTGTAAGTGAAACCCACAAACTAAGCTCAGTTTCGATTAAAACAAACCGTGACACTGTTAATAATTAATAAAGGAAATTGCAGGCACCAAAATGGCACAAGGTATAAGCCTGGCGAGCACGTTAGGCGGGTAATTAGGCCAGCACTGCGTGGCCATTTAGCGCGGCCAACTCAATTAGCCAACGAACGGGCAAACCCGACTGGCCCAGCGAAACAGTGAACTGTGAACTGTGAACTGCCAGTTGGCCACACATGGAACTCCTTTGGGCCATCAACGCTTGCCTCACCTGCCTCAGTTGCCACCAATTGGGTTAGTCATTGGGCCATTGGCTGTTGCCGAGCGAGGGATACAGTGTAAAATAAATACAGGTATTAAATGGATTCGATATAATACGTTAAATTTGATGGAATATAATTTAGAAAGCGCACTCGGCCAGAATGAATTGAAATCGTCATAAAAATACAAAGATAAATGATAAAGATTTTTGGGCAGCAGAAATTTATTTAGCGACAATTTGTTATTGCAAATCGCCAGGCATTTGTTGTTCGCTAGTTTTTAATATTTGAAAGCATTTGCTATATATCATTCCATATTAGAGCAGGCAATATATTCACGATTCACGATTCATGGGCGGATCCAACGCGAAACGATGCTCCCTTCCGAATTTGCAGCTCGCTGAATGCGAAATGCGACTAAACACAGCAGGCAGACGCCCCTTTGCACCCCCCTTTTCTCTCTCACTGTCAAATTTGTGTACGCTCTAACAAATCAGCCAGAAACAAGCTGAATTAATGTTGTACCTCGCTCTCTGTCCCTCTCCCTCTCAGTGGGGATCCTTTCCCGACTAATCATTTGCTCAATGATTGCAAAGGAATTTTAAATTTACGACCCAACTACGGCACATTAAGCAAATTATATCGAGCAGCTCTTTAAAGCCAGAATATAGTTAACTATATAACTGCATATAGTGTATACTTTATATATTTATATTCCTGACCGCTACATAAGTATTTCATTTAAATTTTAATAGCCCAGAAAACCGGCAAACCCGAAATCAGTTTATGTGGTTTACGGAATTGTTCTACTAATTACCACAGCGAGTGTTGTTGAAGCTTTTCGCTTTTGCTGTTGTTGTTGTTGCTGCTGTTGCTTTTGTTGCTCTTATTTATTTTTATAAACTTTTTCCAGCAAATAGTTTTTAATTGCGACGACCAACAATGAGTGCGACAACTGCAAAATAAAGTTAAAAAGGGACCACAAAACAAATGTTGCCATGAAAGTTGCAAATTTATAAAAAAATAGAAAGTGAGTAGCACACTGACCGTTCCCCCCCCTCCCCATTCCCATTCCTCTTGCCTTTCGCTTTCGTTTCCCTTTCCGACTTAGCACAATTTCATTAGCAGTTTTCCATTTGCCAACTGACAATTTCAAGTTAAAAACTTCTGTTTAAAGTTGCATTTCAAACAATTCTCGAGCAATAATTGAAATTGAAAACAGCTTCAAGCTGGGAATCTATTTCATAAAAGTATTAGCTTCACCCGGTGTGTGTGTGTGTGTGTGTCTGTGTGTGTTGGCAGTTGGTATTACATTATTTACATAATAAATACTTGGCCATAATTTGTTATGCTGTGCGTAAATTCAAAGCCCCCCAAGCGAAACTCAGCGAATTCTGTCGAAATACAAGACATAACTGAAACCAGAATGACTGGCTAATACTCTGTCTGATATTGTTAGTATTTGTGTGTAGCACAGTGTAACATATTTCACGTATAAATTGCTCTACCCTACACAAGTCGAGCAGAGCTGGGATTAAACTGCACCCAGCCACCCCAGCCAGTCGACTCGGCTGGGAACGAACTCAAGTAATGAGCAAGTTTTTTATGGTATGAGTGGGCGTGGCAGACAGCCCACTCCGGCATATTAAAGGCGGTGGGCATCTGTGGGATTTTTCATACGCCATTGCAAAGTGGCCTCGAGCCGCGAACTTGATTTGACGATGATAAAGCAGTGGCCTGAAAACGCGAAGGCCACGCCAAGGCGTTCCGGAAATGTACCAAGTGGTCGTGGCCATTGCATGTTTGTGGCCTGGATTATGAGTGATGGGAGGCACTTCCGAATGGGATCAATTTGTTAATTTAACCCAAGCCAGAAGAGATGAATTTATACAAATATTTTAGGTATTTATGGTACCACGCAGTTTAAAGAATCCGTTTAAAGAACGATGCAACTTTAAAGAGGAATCGAGATTAGACAAATCTTTAAAGAGAACCTGCGCTTATTATGAATCGAGAATTTATTATCACATGTTGCGAATATCAACGCTACCAGTGCTTCTTGTACTGCTCCAGGGATACCTTGCCGGGTCCGAGTACCACGACCATCAGCAAGCCTCCAA
Source organism: Zaprionus africanus (assembly GCA_018151435.1). Classification (NCBI taxonomy): domain Eukaryota; kingdom Metazoa; phylum Arthropoda; class Insecta; order Diptera; family Drosophilidae; genus Zaprionus; species Zaprionus africanus. Next base: position 3,270,695 of record JAECXB010002309.1, on the reverse strand, counting down.
TTACAGAGAGTGTGTGGAAGTGATTGTACTTGGACAAATCCCGGCTTACATCATGGACAAACCACCAGGCATTCGCATAGAGATTCCACAGCATCAGGATGAGGGCAAGCAGCAGAGCTGCCGGCCTGGTGCGATAGCCCAAGACGATGAGTGCCATCAGCAGCAGGCCGAGGCCATTAAGAATCATTGCCAAGAGATTCCACTCCAGTCGCAGCAAGGTGAGGTACATGCAGGCAAGCAACACTCGCCCCGTAAGACGCATCAGATGCTGTGGTCGATGATTTATCAGGCGCGGCAAGCCCGCTCCAGCTACAACAACTCGTGCGGCAGCCTCTGTCTCCTGGGTCTCCACGTGCAGCAGCAACAGGCCGCCGAGCAGGGCAAAGTTGCGTAGAAGTAACTGCAGCTGCCAAGGAACCACATGTAAATGCACCTGTAGCACCACCAGGCCGGCTAGAAGGGTGACGGCGAGATTGACCCACACACGAAACAGAATTAAGACGGACCCAACCAGCTGCCCCAGCAGTTGCAGCAGCACAAGGAAGACGGAGAACATCTCGGGCAGGTTGAGCACAATTTGCAGATATTGCAACTGCTCAAAGAACTGCAACCACATGCGTAGTGCATCCTCCAGGAAGGTTGCCGTCAGGCAGAGCCTTGCCACAGTCGGCAGCACTCGGCGGCAGCGTCGGCTGATCGTGTCCGCAAGGTCTTCAGACTGCGAGAGCACTCGCAGCCACAGAGCATCCACTTCCATGCTCGCCAAGGGGATAATTTTTTAGACGGAGGGAATATTCTCCTTCTCCTTTTGCTCCTTCTCCTTTACCTCCTTCTCCCTTTTGCTTTTTATCGTTCTCCCAATCAACACGAAGTCAATGCCCTCTAGTCACCCTGTGGATATGTCTGCGGTATACGTATATTTCGTGCTGTTCGCTTTAATTAGAAATCAAATTGTTTTGACAGCTTTTTATCGGATTCCTGAGCTCCGAGAGCTCTTTAATTTATTTTACCATTTAATTTCAAAAGTATGTTAATATTATCATGCTTCGTAACCACATTTCTCTATTGAATATTATTATTTAAATATTTTAAGCTTAAATGCCTCTATTTCTGTTTGCAAACCACAACTCGCCCGAAAATATTTTCAAACAAGATGCAAATATTGAGCAAATCACTAAATAAGTTCTGATGCTTTTAGTTTAAGCCGTATGTCATTTTGCAGTTTTGTTATTGCATCAAATTGATAAAGCTTTTTGTTTATTTAGTAAACAGTGATGAAAAATTGATAAATGCACCATATAAATAGTTTTAGACAGTAAATTTATTATTCTTGCGTAAGTGCCTTGCAAGAGTAAACATTTATTACTTTTGAGAAATGCCACGCATTGTTCCTAAATTTAACGGAGGATATAAATATAAAATGTAAGCTTTTAATTCGTGTTAAAATTGACTCTTTCGAAATATTTTTATTTCTCAATATTTTGTATTATTTTTTCAATGTAAACAAACGATTCATCCGACAAGTTTTAAGTGCCAAAACACAACATACTGGAATCTTTATGTTATTGGAAGTTTTTACTGTTTGAAATAATCCGATAAGTTTGTTTAAAGAAAGGATGAGGGCAGCAGAGTTGACCTACTGCTACTGACCTACTGCCCTCTTGGCAATCAAGTTGTTTGCTTTAAAAAAGGAGAAATGCATTTACACAGTGATTTTTGTTTCAAGCCATTTGGTATTTTTGCGACTTTCTAGTTCATTGCAATGTTGTTGCAAACTAAGGAAAGAAAGGAATAAACCTCTATATAATAAAGCTCAATAATAAAAAACTATGTGTAAACAACTCTTTGTTTACGAAATTAAATAATTTATTTCGGAAAAGCGAAATATTTAAAACTATTGCATATATTAAACTCAGTACTGAGTTAAACGAAAAGTGAACGTCAAGTTGATTTAAGAGCAAGCGAAAAAAGGAAATACTGAAATGTATTTTCCTTCGATAAACAGCTCACGTTAATCAGAAATCACCAAGCACTGAACACATAGAGACCTCAAAAAGGGGCAAATCTGTAAAGATACTTTTGTACCGCAACCCGATTTTTAGTTTTTGAGAAATTTGCATGCTTAAGATACATGTGTATCTTTAAGATACTTTTGTACCACAACCCGATTTTTAGTTTTTGCGAAGTTTGCATGCATAAGATACATTTGTATCTTTAAGATACATTTGTACCGCAACCCGATTTTTAAATTTTAAGAAATTTGCGTGCTTAAGATACATTTGTATCTTTAAGATACATTTGTACCGCAACCCGATTTTTAGTTTTTGCGAAGTTTGCATGCATAAGATACATTTGTATCTTTAAGATACTTTTGTACCACAACCCGATTTTTAGTTTTTGAGAAATTTGCATGCTTAAGATACATGTGTATCTTTAAGATACTTTTGTACCACAACCCGATTTTTAGTTTTTGCGAAGTTTGCATGCATAAGATACATTTGTATCTTTAAGATACATTTGTACCGCAACCCGATTTTTAGTTTTATTTTTTTTTTTTTTTATTTACAAAAATTTAGTTGGGCCAAAATTCAAATCCATTGATAAACATTTGTTAAGTCAAACGGGGATACATAAATTGTATGCTCCCAACCAACAACCGATAGGGTTAAGACATACCTATTACGCACTTCGTCTAGTAGGCACTGATTTGACCTATTCAGGCAAAGGGACTGCGATAAATATTCCATACAAAGTACATATTGAAACGTATAATTACAGATGGCCTCATTCCTAAAATATTTTGCAGCCCTTTCAGTGAGTGTGGGACTCATCGAGAACTCGACGCTAATTGCAGTGACGAATGGGGCCGCAGGAGCGGGGACAACGCCAGAAGTTGATGTGACCATTGAAGAGAGCACCACGGTGGAACAGGTTGCGGACATTTGGAGTGCGCTACCCGATACGGCGACACTGACAAAAGGCTTCTCGATACCCACGTATTTGCCACCTTTTCCGGATTTCATTGCTGCTGATTTGCCAGAGACGACGCGCACCACAACAGGATTGACAATGGGGCAGGGCACAGTGCCGCTGGGCAATGGCGCGGACACTGTTTCCATGCCAGAGTTTGCTAATAAGGAGAAGCAACCGCAAGCCCCATCCGAATCTCAATCACAGCCGAACATGCGACTACATGCATACGATAGTGAAAAAAAGGAGCAACAACTGCGACGCGAGAAGCAGCTGGCCCGAGAACGGCAACTTCTGCCACGCCGCCAGCTAAGCCTGCCTCCTCTTAATGTCACCGTGCAGACGGGCCAGCATGCATATCTGCCGTGTCAGGTGAGTGAGACACAGCATGATTGAAAGGCAGCAAATCAAACGAGTACCACAACTCGGTATGTGTGCGCTCTTCCATTGCAGCTGCATCAGCACTCGAGCAAACCGCTCTCCTGGGTCCGTTTGCGAGACGAACATATCATAGCTGTGGACCACACCACCTTCATCAATGATGCTCGTTTTGCGGCTCTGCTGCAGTCCACGTCAAATGTCAGTGGCAATGTGCTAGACACCGGAAACGGAAGCAGCAGCAGCAACAGCCTCAGCTGGACGCTGCTAATCAAATACGTTCAACTGCAGGACAAGGGCTGGTACGAATGCCAACTGGCCACAGAGCCAAAGATGAGTGCCAAAGTGCAGCTACTGGTGATAGGTAAGTCGGACCGTACAATCCTCTACACATGTATCAATTATTCATGAACAATTCGCTCCACTTATCGAACATTTTTCAATTCTCAATGAATTAATTTGATTTAAATTTTAAATTTCGCATCTGTTGCTTGAACTCTTTTAAACAGATTATATGTTGTTTATTTTTCAATCTCCCTCCATCTGTCTCTATCTGCTTCTGTGTGTCTCTCTCTCTCATCTCAATTACTTGCTGAACCCATAATTGATTCGCCCCCTTTCCTTCCTTTGTTCAGCTCCGAAAACGGAACTAATTGGCGACAAGCAGCGCTTTGTTAAGGCCGGCAGCAGAGTGGAACTGCATTGCATTGTGCGTGGCACCCTGGAGCCACCCAAATATATAGTCTGGTATCGCGGCGAGCAGCAGGTGGTGCCCGAGAACGAGGCCAGTGGCCCTGAGAACGGTTGGTACACCCAAATCGACCGCAATATCTTCGGTAGCACAGAGCACAGTCGAAATACGGTAGGCATATTTAATATCATAATATATATATAGTACTGATTTTAAATCCTCCACAGATTGGCACCTTGGTTATTCCTGTGGTGCGTAAGACCCACTCAGGGAACTACACATGCGAGCCGGAGAATAGTCAAGCGGTTTCGCTGCAGCTGCATGTGCTCAGTGGTGAGACAACTTCCTCAATTATACATATAATATATATATAGATATATTATACATATCTATAACTGTTCTTATTACAGGAGACTATTCCGCCTCGGCAATCATGTCCGGGGCTGCACCGGAACAGGGAAACAACATGCTGCATCTGTGGCTTATCTTTCTGCTCGTCGCACTGACCAAGACATGAATAAGCATCTCGCATGGGATATTGCATTAGATAAATCTATAGATAAATTACACACATTACGTACGTTCTCGATATTATTGCTGCCACGCATTGCGAATCCAGTGTGAAGCAGCGTGTGCAGTCTTCTTCATCCTCCTCATTCCTGGCAACATATTTCATATACCATTCTCCTCTAGTTGTAATCCCATGTCCTTTGTTCTAGCTTCTACTACTATTACAGTTAGATTGCTAAGCATTCGTAAATTTAAGCATTCCATTGTGTTAGACAGACTTAAGGTATTTGCGTAATAAATAAAGCCAAAGGCGAATAATATAAGGAAGGTACTGGAAAATTACATTTATTTATCTTCAGCTCGAAGAGAGTGGAAGGAAAGATACGTTGGAGAAGGATGTGTGCAAAAGGAAACCAATTCTTGTTTACTTTTATTTAATTTCTTATTAATATTTGATAGGGAAATCATGGAAATATAAAAGCAAAAACCCCAAAATAATTTTCATGTTTCTTTCTCTCAAATCTCAGTCTGCAACAGCTCTTGGTATCTCATAAAACCATCTCCTCCCTTAACCTCAATTGAAACTCATTAAATAGCTGTTACTTGCAGTCATCTATAATCAAGAAAACTATCTACGTATACCAGAGTATACTATATATAGAGTACTTAGGTGCCCACCTCTGCAGAGTCATAATTAAGGATGCAAATAAAAAAAAAAGAAGAAGATGCCATAATTCAGGGAAGACAGAAGGACCAAGTTTCAAGATTGTGTGGCGAGCGTGATGACGCCTTTTGTTTTGCTTCGCTCTGCCACAGTTTGTTGCACTTTTCCGTTGGACATTTTTGTTTTACGGCGTGGCAACTATAATTTTCCGCGATTTTCTTGATTGCCCCCGCTGCACGCGCTGCTCATTTATCAGCACGGCTGACCAAAGCCAAAGAAGCCGCAGCAGGAGAGGTAGCTCGTGGAGCTGGAGTTAAAGACGTGGCCAAAGTTTTGTGGCCAACTTTGAGTTTCCTTGGCCACAGAACTTGGCCCACATTTTCATCTTCTGCGCACACCTGGCGCTTTTCTTTTTTCCTCTTAGCCACAGCCAAAGCGCCATAGCCACTCAACAGACAATTTACAGCTGGACTGTTGCAGAGTGAGACAGCAAGAGAAAGAGAAAGAGAAGGAGAGAGAGAGGGAACAGATAGAACAGTGCAATTTTTCGTGAGATTGGGTTGGATGTGCGAGGGCAGCTGCCTGTTCTAATCACTTTTTGATTTATTTGCCACAGTCGGATGGAAAGTTTTGCAGCAGTTCATATTTTTGCTGCTGCTGTTGATGCCACGCTTTCCGCTATGCTTTGCTCTGCTCTGCTTCTCCCCTGTTGCTTTTGTGCTGCGGTGCGGAATCTTAGAGATGAAAGAGAAGCCAGGGCGCGCAAAGCTTGCGATGAATCAAAAATGCGACCAGGCATTAAGGCACGGCGTGGTGTTGCACGTAGCGCGTGCAAAGAATTGAACTTTGCGAATACCTTTGGGCAGCAACTTGGCAACAACTGTCAGCCAATCTTAAAGTGTCTCTTTCGCCAACACACATTATGCTGAAATCCCCAAACAGTCGCCGCATTTCAAAGGCACTTTTCATTTTAATAATTTAGCTAGGGAAGGCATAGAAGAGAAAAGCCGGCCGCGAGATTGGCCTGCTCCGAGGCTTCCTCATACTTCCTCCACCTCCACCCACTGTCAGCGGCCTAGGCAATTCGTGATGTTACTAAACAAGTCTTTTAGCCTTGTTACGGCAACTTTCTTGTGGCTACAAGTGCTTAAACTTTGCCCTTCACTGAGTTTCAAATTGGACCCGGCGAGAGAAACTTATGCTGTGTGAGAACTAACCTCACTTTGTGTACGGAAATTACATGAAATCTCTAGTGACGGGGGCGACAACCAATTCCGGCAACTTATTTAATCGAGCGAAATAGAAATAAATGCTCGACATTTATGTGAAATAGTTTTCCACACGGAAAACTTACTTAAATTGAGCACAAAAATGAATAATTAAAGCGTTGAAAAGTTTCACATGAACTGAAAGTTTCATAAAGTAGCTGCTAAAAATATAATTTAGTAGTTGTAGTTTTGCCTGCCTCATAAAAGATGCATTCAGGTAGGTCAATACCACCAGCACCTGTTGCTGCTGCTGAGAACAGTTTACACTGCGCATGCCACTGGGAACAGTATTTAAATTGCGTGTGCGCGCCAAACTGACGCAAGTGTTCCCACAAATCAGCTGACTTTCGTAGCGAGACAAAGTGACGAATTGACAAAGATAACAATTTATATAAAATGATATAGAAAGGATGAAACTTAAGACGTCTTTAAGGGTTCTCCCTCTTCTCGAGTATATAACAGATTCATTAAATCACGTGCCATAAAATACCTCAATATATCTAATTTAACATAGTAGCCACACCAAATAAATGAAGTATTTTTTTGTATTTTTATATAATTAATTTAATAACCATTTATTTGCATTAACCATTACTCGTTCTTGTTTATAATTCTGATTGATATAGTATGCATATAGTTAATTTTGTAAAACTAAACGCGCTTAAAGTTGAACTAAAAAGCAATTTCTCATCTCATGTTTTGAATTTCTTTATACAAGATGATTTATTTTATTATATTTTAAATACTTGGAATGCACAAAAATAATTTGTTGCTTTCTAAATCGTTTCGAATAAACTTAATGCTATAACAAAGAGCTCAATACACATTGTACAAGTACTTATATAGGGTGTGTGTGTGTGTATATATATATATATGTTTTGTTTAAAGCCATTAGGTTCTTGTGTAGTGAAATCCTATTTGATTTTTTTTTTTTAAATGGGTACATTTCGTCTATGCATATTAAAGAGTCATCTCGTTTCTTATATTCGTATTCGTTTCGATTTGTAGTTGCTTTTAAAAGGTTTACGAAAAAATGTTGTAATTAAAATATATATATATAGATTTGCGAATCTTTCGTTTTTGTGTGTAAATATAAATTTCCTCTTTTCGTTTTCCTTGTTAGTAATAATTGAATAATTGGACCATTTGTTTTATGACATCGTGGCTTAGAATTCTCCTATAATAATAAACTTATATTTCTTGTTTTTGTTCCGCACAATTCCCAGGTAAATATCTCTCTAGAGTCTAGACTAACGCACATATCATTTTATACATGTTAAATACTAAATATATTTCTGAATTGAATGCAACAAGTTTTGTTTTCTTTCTTTTTTTTAATATTCAGATATACCTCCGCATTGGGGTAAAGATAGGTATGTTTAAAACGTTTTACAAATGTGGCTCGCCCAACTTTCGTTGCCCTTGTCCAGGCTTACATATATAGTATATATATAATTATATATATAGTGTACTCTGGTCGAATATGCTAATTTTGTTTTTCACTAATTGATTTCAGTTAACGTTGGTTTTCCGTCTCATTCTACTCAAACTACTCGCTATATAAATCGGTACGCGATTACTATGGATTGTTTATTGCCTTGCTTAGCAAATTCGTTAGGTTTGTCATATGTGCTATGTGTGTGTGGGTGTACGGGTAAATATGCTTAGTTATATAGCGCTATTTATCGTAACAACTTGGCCCCCAATTCAACTGAGTACGCGGATAGGTCTAACTATCTGTAACTGTATCTGTAACTTATATGTTTATCTCTATGTGTGTGGGTGTGTGTGTGTGAGTGTATGTACATAGCATGCTGAATCGGCTGATGCTTCTCTCAGTGCACTGCATCGATGTCCCGTTGTGCCCGCGATATTTTCAGCTTATCCTTGGGCGTATTATCCTCTCCCGATTCCAGAGCAAACATCTTCATCTTCTCCTTGAACGACAGCTTCTCTGGCACCGCATCTCCAGCCCGTTGCTGTTGCTGTTGTTGTTGCTTCTCAGCCAGACGTCGTTGTCGTGGATCCCTAAATATGCAGCAGAGATATGTGAGTATAAGTTGAACCTTTAGTAGGGAAGATCTGCTGCTTACCTGTAGACTTCCTGGGCGCCAATGACGCCGGGTGTCGATTGTACGCTGGTGTTCCAGAGCGCAGTGTCGGGTGTGGCGGGCATTGAGGGCAGCATGGAGGCATCCAGATTATGTTGCAAGTACTAAACAGAAAAACAAAGACATTAGTTCACTTCGAAGTGCAACAGATGCATTGTTGCAACTCACACTTGCATCCTCACGAATGGTGTCCAAGTCCTGATGCTCCAGCGTGTAACTATCCAACAGATACTGCTGCTGCAGATTGTTCTCTTCGTCGTGGAAACTGACACGTTTGTTGTCCCGCTGCAGCAGTGGCGGCGGCGTGCCCAATCCTCCCATACCCATGCCCAATCCTCCCATGCCGCTGCCTGTGGCTGACACATAGGCAGCATTCAGCTCCATTGCACTGAGCGGCGACGCTTGCATTGTGTTATTATTAAGGCTGCCACTCAAGTTGTTGTTGTTATTGTTGTTGTTGCTGTTGCTCGTGGCCTTCTTAATCTCCACAGCAGCAGCAGCTGCTGCAGCGGCTGCCTGATTACTCGTTGCCGTCTTGAGCAGACCCATCGATGACCCACTGCCACTGCCACCCACACTGCTGCGTATCTTCTGCTGCGACATAATCAAGTACGAGCTGTTGCGCTCTGGTGGTGGCGGTGGCGGCACTGCTCCACCTGCTCCTCCATCCAACGCCATCGTCTCGTTGTTGTTGTCCTTGTCCAGCATGCTGAGTTGGGTCAGCTCTTTGGCCAGACTCGAAATGGGATGCTCGGTCTGCAGGTGACGTTCGTCCGCAAAGCTTGCCGACTTCTGTGACTTGGAGGGAGACGAGGGTGCGCCGGCAGAGCTGCCAGCAGCACCGCTTTCTGAATAACGATTGTGCTTCAATATACTCTTCGGCTGCTGCTGCGTTGTCCCTGCTGCTGCTGCTGTTGATGATGTCACTGCTGCTGCTGCTGTTGCGGGTGCGGGTGGCGGTGCCGCCACAGACTCAACGGGGCTGCTCTCGCTGATTTCAGCAAGCTTTATGTCCGTCTGATGGTAACTGGTGATGGGTGTTTGTATGGCACTGACTCCCACTGGCATTCCACTGGCCGACAACCTGAACAGCTCCTGCACATTGTCCTTGTCGTAGGGCTGCTCCTGATCATCCTCCTGCTCCTGCAACTCCTGCGCACGTCGCTCAAAGTCACGCTCCAGTATAAGTGTCTTCAGTTGCTCCTCCTGCTGCGGCGTGCGCTGCATGGTCGATGACAATTCGCCAATTTGCTGCTCCCGCCATTGTCGTATGTGCTCGCGTCGCATCTCCAGATCCTTCTCGCGCTCCTCTCGCTCCCACGGATTGCTGCCGCTATGCAAGGGACGTGCCGAGGCAGTCGATTGATTCGCTGGCAGATAGCTACCCTTGGGTGGATCCAGTGTGCTGGCCACATAGTTCATGCCCGGCGCCAACTGCTGCGTGGCCTTGAACAGTGGATGCGTTGCTGTTGGCGGCAGTGGAGGCTTATCCTCGCCCAACACATGGCTTGGCAGATAACCAGACTGTTGCTGCTGCTGCTGAAGACGCTGCTGCAGTTGCTGTTGCTGGAGCTGCTGTTGCTGCAATTGCTGCTGCTGCTGTTGTGGCTTGGGTGCGGTGCTGGGTGGTGCTGCTGGTTTGCTGGGCGACTGTAGGCTGCCCATCGGTTTTGGTGGCAATGTAATAAAGTTCGGCGACGCCTGCTGCTGTTGTTGTTGTTGTTGCTGCTGCAGTTCGTAGATTGCTGCTGCCTCGTGCAACTGACTGCGTCGAGCATGTTGCTGATAGTCGAGTCCGCCATTTTGATACGCACCCGGCACAAATTCATTCACATTCTGCATGCTTTGGCTGCTGCTCATGAGCGGTTGTTGTTGCGGTGCCTGTTGCTGCTGCTGCTGTTGCTGTGGATGTTGCTGCTGCTGCTGTTGTTGCTGGTACATGTTGCTTATGTTGGGCATGGAGGGTGCCATCATTTGTTGCATGCGCAATGTGTGCTGGAAGTTCTGTTGACTCTTCGCGCGATTGTTCAGTGTTAGTTGCTGCTGTTGTTGCTGGTGCTGCTGTCCGTTTAGGTTGCTGCTGCTATGCGCAAATTGCTGATGTTGTAGTGCATGTTGCTGCTGCTGTTGTTGTTGCTGCTGCAGTTGCTGTTGTGCACTTTGCTGGCTATGGTAATAAGCGGAAACGGGTCGACTGGGCAAATGTTGTTGGTAAGGGGAGCCCTGTTGCTGCTGCTGTTGATGTTGTTGCTGTTGTAGTGAGACAGCATGCGGGGAATTGCCATTGTAGGCGTTCATGGCGGCATGTGCGGACATGCTCGGTCTGCAAAGAAAGAAATAAAAGAGTTGATTAGCTTAGTGGGTCTGCAATGGTTGCTGTTGATGATGAGAGAAACTGGGATGTGATTCTGTTGCAGCTGCAATAATTGTTGATGATGTTGCTCGAGAGTTTAAGCAATAAATGTTCATATATATACACGTATATGTGTGGGTGTGTGTGTGTGTGTCTGGGAGATGCTGGATGTGGTTGTTGCGCTTTTGAACTTTATGTGCAGGTTGCAGGTGCCCTGTTGCCGACAGCAACATGGAGGTAAACAATGACAACAACAACAACAAGAACAACAACAATACGCTATTTACTCACGTACATGAGACATTTCGTATAGCTGATATTCCCGCTGAATGGGAATGATGCCATAAAGTGATTTCTTTAAGCGCATTGTCATCCTAGAAATACGAACACGTTTTAAAGCCAACAACAACAGCAACAACAACAGCTGCACAACAGCAACACATTTCAGCAAGAACAACAATAACCGCAGCAACAATTTGCTTTAAATTATTAATTGCCCGCTAGCAGGTTGAACTCGTGGGGAGTCGGGCAGGGACGGGGATACTTGTCCACTGAATTCTATTGTGACTCGGTTGGGATCCCTTTTCTCGTTTGGTTTCCTCGCACAATGGCGAGGGTTGCCATTTTATAAATAGGAGACCGGAGGATGGAACTGTCAGCTAGTATAATCAATTGCCACGCCCCAAATTAATTATGTGTGTCTAACAATTGTCATTAATTTGCGCATTTTGAGACTATCAATTTATAAAGCTTGATTGCGTTATAAGAACCATGTAGGTGAAATTAATTTAAACACTTTAAACTACTTTAATGTTTGAAAAGGTTTTGAAAACGTAAAGATAAAAGTAATAAAGGCTTTACTTGAGTTCTTTTGCGTTTTCCAACTCTGAAAACTAGTTTAAATGATTTATTTTAATTGTATAGTTTGTGCTCTTAATATCCTGTTTTACTTGATTAAATTATTGATTTGCGTGGGCGGTGGGCGTGGCACCCAACATTTAAAATAAAATTTATCTGCGCCTGGGAAACAGATACCTGCATGGCAAATTTGGTGTCTCTAGCTTTTATAATAGCTGAGATCTGTGTGTTTATCTGGTTATCCGGACACCAGGACAGACAGACAGACATGCCTAAATCGACTCGGCTAGTGATCCTGAGTAAGAATATATACACATTGTGGGGTCTCCCTTGGCTCCTACTGCCTGTTGCATACATTTGCACAAAGTTAATGTTAGTAGTTAGTAAACTTAGTAGTAAGTAACACTTAAAAGTGTTACCCAACACTGAAATCTACTTTTAAGATTTGTGTAACTATAAAACTTTAAAATCCCCATATTCTACGTTTATCTCATATTTCTCAACCTAATCCCAAACTAAATTCAATTTTTGAATATTAAAACCCAGCAAAAAATTTAATTAGGAACCTATCGAGTTTCATGAAAACTCTCTATTTTAATTTGCAAATTCAAAAGTTTTAATTGGTTATCCCACAAAACATAATATGTCTGCCAAAGCATAAATAAATGACCTTCTAATTTAGATTTATTGCGCATTAGGTGCAAAATGTTGACCTAATTCAAGCTAAATTTTAACGCATAAATACTACATAGCATAAATTCGTATATGTATGTGTTTATTATCTGTTTTACACTTAGTACGTAGCTAACCATTATAAATACTTGACCTACCTTTCGTTTAACATCGGTTGACTTTGATTCTGGGCACGATACACGCTTAGATTCTGATAGAAGCCCTGCTCGTTGCCATTGACATTTCCATTTGCATTTACATTCGGATTGTTGAGACTGTTGTTGCCCAGCTGACCTCCGATGCCAGCACCTCCACCTCCTGGTCCGCCTCCTCCTCCAGCTCCTCCTGCATTGTTATGCAAACTGTGCGTGCTGCGTGATTTGGAATTGGCCAGCGCTGAGTGAGGAGAGAGAAAGAGAGAGTGGAATCAATTAGGGCCAGATATTGTTAGGGATATGTCTACAGATTGTTACTGGGTGCAAGATGGAGTAGGAATGGGAAGAGGGAGAGAGTGTGTGTGTGTGTTGGGAAGGTCTTAGTTAACCCAGTCACTTACATATGTTGCCAGATCCCGTGTGATGATGCAGGGCCGGCACCGACTTGCTATTGGGCAGGTGTGCAGCTAGGGGATTCATAATGATGCTACTGTTGTTATTGCTGTTGCTGTTGTTGTTGGTGTGACTGTGACTGAGTGTGTGGCTACTGTTGATGTTGCTATTGCTCAGATTCAGATGCTGATTGAGGCTGTGACTTGTGTGGCTGTTCGCAATGAGCGATTTCGACGACTCGGCGCCGCCCATGCGACTCAAATCGCGCTCGGACATGCGGCGATTACCTGTGCCCGATACCCATCATATCCAGAGAGAGTGCAGCAAGTAGAGATGGTTCGGGCGGGGGCGGGGAATGTAACGGTGCAATTTATTGTCAAAAGGGAGTGCGCGGGCGTGGTGGGAAGTAGGCGGGGGGAGAAACGGAAAAAGAGACAGATTCGTATTGGTTTTAGTAATCGACGTCATTGTAATCCCAGTTTAATTATTTGTGTTTATCTTTTATTGCCGCAAATGCGTGTGTATGTGTGTGTGTGTGTGTGTGAGTGTGTATGCGTGTGTGTGTGCGGCAAATGTAATCAATTTTAATTAATTATGCATACAAAATGTAATTAGCACAACGACAACAAAAAAAAGCTACGGATACAGATACAAATACAACTACAACTACAGCTTAAAAATACATATACTTTATATATAGCATAAATATATGTAGGTATGTGCTATATATACAAACACACAGAACAAAAGCTGTCGCAATTGGGCCCGGGATTGCCTATTTAAATGCAGCAAACGATAAAACGAGAACAAAAGCAAATTGCGAAGGTCGAAAGAACAAAACATAAATGAGTCATGAATATACCAGCATATATACGGATATATATATATGGTTTATTTTGTACTATATATGGTAGATATATAGTTCAATTGAATTTCATTAAGCTGCAGCTGCAATTACAATGCAAAACTAGTGGAGTACAACAACAACGACATGCATAGATAAAATTTAGAGAGAATAAATAACTGAACACAAACGAAACAAAACAAAGTTCAAAGGTCTCGAATTTTTTAACAAATCTATAAGACAAAACAATAGAAAATCTCTTATAAATAAACAACCTATTTAAACATTTGACGGAGATTAAAAAAAACTGAGTAAAAAGACCTACGAAGAAAGCTAAAACTATCGATTACACATAAAAATACTATCGAATCATTTTTCCAAGCATATCAGAAAGCTTTATCATTGAGTTTTGACAATTTTAATTTGTTTAATTACTCGAAATATTCAATAAACAATCAATTTATGAAAACCTAAAAGCAATTATAAATTCACAAATATTTTGAAAGAGTTTAAAACATAAAATCGAAAATATTTCTAACAAAAAACTGACAAAGAGAAACCAATTCACACAATAAAAAAAAAAAGAGACGCTACTCAACGAAACTAAGAGAAGAGTAAGAGAGAAAAGAGATCTAATGAGAACGCATTGCAAAAGGAGTTAATATCGTAAAATGACAACAACAAGAACCTCGGTGCATTGCGATTGGGTTGTCATCTTGGCGCGGAGTACGTTGGTTCGCCCTGCTCTCCGGCAGCAACATCATGAACATCGGCAACAACATAATCAACACGACCTTCATCGTCATCATCATCAACATCATCCAAAACATCGTCATCCTCTTCTTCGCTTGCCAGCACTTTGACTGGCAGTTTGTGCGTCTCACAGCAAACACAATCCGCGCAAGAGGAGGAGGTGGAGGAGCAGGAACATGCGTCATCATCCTCACCCTCATCGCTGCAACTACAATTGTTGCTGCTGCGTCGCTTGGCCAAAGACAGCAGCAATTTGGCTGTGGAGGGCGGTGACGTTGGTACCGATGCCCGATGCTGGCGATGACTGCGATGATGATGATGGGGATGCGAATGCGAAACATGATGATGATGATGACGATGATGCTGTACTTGTTGTTGTTGCTGCTGCTGCTGCTGTTGTTGACTGCGTTGCTTCTGCTTGAGCTGCTGCTGCTTCTGCTTGCTGCGTTTCAGTTGTCGCACGCTGTGCGCCTGACGATTGTTGCACATGACGCTGCGTCGACAAGGCAAATGACGTGACAGAGCCAAGGTTTGGGATTGAGGCTGGGACTGAGTTGCTGCTGCTGCTGCTGCTGATGATGATGTTGCTGCGCGTGGCTGCTTAGCCGCCTCCCGGCAGCTGTCATAGCACTTGAAAGTGGATGTCACATTATTGTTGTCGTTGTGCCGGTTTATTTTGTTGTTGTCCACTGCGAGCTCATTGCTGCTGCTGTTGTTGTCACCACGTCGACAATGTGCGCAGCAAGGACAATCGCAGCGCTGTTGCTGCTGCTGCTGAGGCTGCTCCTTTGACAACTTGACATCAAAGTCCTTGCCAGCGCTGCCAAAGAGACTCCATTCCTTGAGTTGTTTGATTATATCGCCCTGCTCGCACTGCGACAACTGTGTGCGACTGTTGCTGCTGCTGTTGTTGCCGGCTGGAGCCAGCGCCGAGGTGGACTTTGATTTGGTCTTGTTGGGTGCAAAGTCCTGATGCGCATTGAAATAGGCAGCCATTTCGCGCACCTTGCCTTGGCCAAAGGGTAGCAGGAAACTGGGACTCAAATTCGTGTGACTGGAGGCACGACGCGTTATGTTGCTGTTGGGAATTGCTGTGGTGCTTGGCTTAAGAGTTGAGGTGCTGGCACAATATTGATTGCTTGTATGTACATTTGGTGTGCGGGGACAAGCACAGGAACTGTCACTAGGAACTTGTATGCTGATTAGAGGAGGAGCAGCTGCAGCAGCACCAAGCTCCAGCACCCGTTGATGTTGCTGCCACTGCTGTTGCTGCTGCTGCTGTCGAATTGATCGCTGACCTTTTGTGCGAACGTTGCGCGTTCAGTTGCCGCCGACAAGGCGAAGGTAGTTGCTGTTGCTGCAGAGGATGTTGTCGCAGCAACGGCATGCGCTCAATGGACTCGGTCGAGGAGCGTTGACTATTCGAGCCTGATCCACCAGAGCTATAGTCAACCACTGAGCAATTGGTGGCACGTTTCGTATTGAGCTCGCGTCTAATTTTCTGTATCAACGGCATCCGTTCGGCCAACGATTGCTGTTGCTGCTGTTGGTATTGCTGCTGTTGCTGTTGCTGGTCTGCCGACAGCAGCGACTCAGTAGAGGAGTTGCTGATGGCAAAATTGCTGATGGCATCGTGTGTATGATACTTGCGATCGATGCCCACACTCGACGAAGGCTGTTCCAGATCAAAGCTGACTGTCTTGCGATAACCAGCAGCCGCATTACGCTTCACTGTCGATGCCACTGAGCTGGTGGAGTTGCTGGCAATGCAGGGACGTTGCTGCTGCTGCTGCAACTGTTGCTGTTGCTCGTCCTCGTCATCGATAAAGGGAATGTCACCAGAGTCCGCCATGGAGGCGATGCCTTCCTCGTTCAGCGGCTGATGTGCATCGCTGTAGTAAGTAAAGTTACTAAAGGATTCTTGCGAGGCGCGTGTCTCCTGCTGCTGCTGCTGCTGTTGCTGCTCCGTCTGTGGCAGCGGATCATCGTGATACTCCTCAATGTATATAGAGGGCGGGGGAGTGCGACGCAGCGGACGCATCGGACTGAAATGCGTCACCTGGGGAGGTGGATAGTAACCTGACGTGGCGGCTGTCGCAGGCTCATTGGACAGATAGAGGCTACTCGCCGAGCGAGCTATGGGACGCGTGTCCCGATAGCGTGGATCAATGTGCAGCTGATGACCCAGGGCGCATAGCTCCTCCTGCAGACAGGAGGCACTCAGGCGACGAACTGGTGGCGAGACGGAGCGCATGCAGGCAAAGGATTCGCGACGACTGCGATTCAGGCTGTCGTCCGAGATGGAATTGTTGTAAATCCTCGCCTGCTGCTGGTACGATGAGTGGCGACGTTGTTGCTGGCTATACTGTTGCTGTGGCTGTTGTAGAAAATTGTTGTCTACACACATTGGCAGCATGTTCAGAGATAAAGAGAGAGAAGGGGAGAGCGAGGGAGAGCGAGGGAGAGAGAGACGAGCGTTCGTTGCGGGGAAGAGGGCAGAGCTGTCAGTTACTGCGGCTTAGCTTACACAACGTTCGAAGAATACGTGTGTGTATCTGTATGTGTGCGAGTGAGTGACTCTGTGTGTGTGTGTGTGTTTGTTTGTTTATTTTTGTTGTAGTTGTATTTGGTGAGTTTCTGGTTTTAATGTTAGCAGCTACCCAGCACCATGTAAGTGTCTCTAGTTGTGTGTACAGAGGTGTGTTTATATTTATATGTTTATATATATATTGTATGTGTGTGTGTATGTGTGTGAGTCTGGCTGGGAGTCGCATGAGATCAACTACTCACCACGCTGTATAACGGGACTGGGCTGCTGCAACAGCGTCGCCAGGCCATGATAAATGGCGCCCTGCTTGGCCACCTCCAGGCTGACCACAGGCCCCGTGCGTACCAAGTAATCGGCGGCACTAGAAGCACAAGTAGAAAAGGGTAAAAAAACATATTTAAGATAACTCAAGTTGATCCTCTTTCTGCTCAATTCCTCACCGCTCCTGTGTGATGCCAATTAGGCTCTGACCATCGACACGCAACAGCTGATCACCAGCCTGTAGACGTCCATCCGCATCGGCAGCTCCACCTGGCACAACACTCTTGATGTAGATGCCCAGTCGCTCCTGCCCGGCACCCTTGGCGGCCACAATCGATAGTCCCATGCCGTTGCTGTTCTTGTGCAGCTTAATCAACTGCACCTCGGGCTGGGGTAGCTTGTTGGACATGGAACTGGAACTGCGAGCCTGAAAGGGGAACAGAAAGAGAGATAGAGAGAGAGAGAGAGAGATTATTGACAAGTTAGAAAGCTTCAATCGAGTGTGATTGACTGTTTTATACTCCTTCCCCTCCTTATCATATTTAGTGCATATTTGTTGCATACTTATAGGCGCTCTCTGTATTTTCAAAATAACTTCTATGATTACATTTCAATTAAAATGAAATTTTCAGAACTCATTTGTAGATTAACTATCAATGCACACACCAACAACAAATGCTCCACCCTTAAAATTACGCTTGCAATTCAGTAAATATCAATTTACTAGGCCTAAAAGGGGCGTGGCCCAGTTCTAAAACAAATTGTACCTACGGGCAATGACAAGAGACATCGCCAGCAAACTTAGTAGCTCTAGCTAAAAGGGTGTCCAAGATATAAGTGTTCATACAGACAAAAAAAAACATTTTTCACTTATATGAAGTCGCAGATGCCTTTCTATGAATGTTGCGTGTATTTTCGGCTATCACAAGGTATGTACCTATACTACTCACATTGAACTGATGCATGTAGACTGTCCACAGTCCAATCGATGTGGGCTGCGCAGCCAGACGACACATGCCCTGCTGCTGCAGTGGGTTCAAGAAATCCACCAGGCCAGTGGGAATGCCACGCACAACATCACAGCTGAAACCATCGTCGGGAAGCAGCAATGCCAAATGCAATTCTGGCGACTCCTCCAGACGCACTTCACGACCATCGGCACGGGTTAGTTCATCGGCCACAGACTCAGCCATACGTATCGCTGTATCCACTAGATTACGTGGAATCTTCTCCTGCTGCAGCAGTGCACTCATCTGCAGTGAGTTCAGACGGAAACAGGAGCAGGCCAATTGTTGAATTTCCTCTACCGAGGATTTGGGTGCCTGCAGAAATTGCGCACATTGATTGATCTTGGCCAAGTGGCAATCTGCTGCCAGCTCCAATCCCTGACGCTCTGCCCACAACTCCAAGAGCTGCAAACGTTCCGTCATCACTTTGCCCCAATCCGAGGTACACATGTGGGAATTGGCAACGATCTGGTGAAGAGAGAAACATACAAAATCAGTTAGAGATGGCAGAGAAATTATGTTAAGGTGATAAGTTGGTCAATCCTGAACCTGACAACTCCGCTCACCGTATTGAAACAGATGACATTGATGTAGTGAAAGAGCTGCGAGAACAACTGAATGGTCAGTGCGGCATTCACACGACAGCGTCGCAACAGCGCCATGGCCGAACCGAGTACGGTCAGCACCAGCCCCGCGGCCGAGTCATGATCGATGGTCTCCGAGAGAAATTGATTGAGTGTCTGTGAGAGCTCGAGGCGAAAGCAATTGACCAGATTACGAAACGCTGTCTGCACCGCCTCGGCGAGCACCTCCTGCGCCTGCACACTGAATGCGCTAATGTGACGATCCGATTTGAGGAAATGCAAAAACTCAGAGCTGTTTGCCATCCAGAACGCGAGTATCCTGGGATCTGTGTACTGTTCCTGCACCACGCCATACACCAGATTCGCCACATGATGCAGGAAGATGGTCAATTTGTGAGCGCGCTCTGTGGGCTGCAGCTCTGGACGGTAGTGCGTGGAGGCGCGGTATCTGTAAGTAAAATAGGTAGGAGAATATACGATTATTATCTGAGGAGCTTGTGTTGTGTGAGGGGTAGATGCCTGAGATAAGTTGTGCTCATTATAAGACTTCGGCATTGTGAATCCCTTTAGTACTCCTTAGTTACTCTATCATCTTTACACTTTCTCATTTCAGCTTTATGCTTTATGTAATTTCGCTTCAATGTTAATTATACCACTAATGATTCCTCAGATTAGTCCTAAGACTTATCCGCGCGCAACAAGCATCGGCTTGGTGTCATTGGACCACTTGATAATACAGTCATTGTATTCAACGTCCAATAAAAAAAAAAAAAAAAAAAAAAAAAAAAAAAAAAAAAAAAAATGATTCCTCATATTAGTCCTAAGTTAACCCGAGACACTCATGCAATACATCTTTTATTCTCTGAAAAAAACTCAAATAAATCAATGTTTAAATTTCTTTATCTCGCAATACCTTCTATTTCTTTTCTTTCTCTCTTCGATTCAATGTTGGCTATATATGTTAGTACACAATGCCACTACTAGTCCCTTCAGCTAGTCCCTAGTTAATTCACGACCTACTTCCAGCGCATCCTCGAGTCTCATCTTGTTTTGCCTGTCAACCGTCGTTCTATCTGTGCTACGACCTTGACAAGTGTCAAAAAAAAGCTGTCCACCATCTGTTGCTGTTGCGATTTCCTGTTGGCATCCCCCACATCATTCTCTCTCTCTCTCTCTTTCTCTCGTTTTCTGCCCAATCACTTTGCTACCCCACAGAGCTTCAACATTAATATTAATAGCGCACAAATTGGGTCAGCAGTCAAGATAAATCATCATAATTGATAATGAATTGTTGATACTATTGGCCACGACACAGTTGGGAATTCTGTTGTGAGTTCGTGTCGAGCCAAGTGAAGGGCAGAGTGGAGAGCTCTCACAGTGAAATCCGCTTTAAGGACGCACATTTGTCAGTTGAGCTCTCAACGTAGTGAGGAACTACCTCCCTTTTCCCTCCTCTTTCGTTTTCCTACGTTTCTTTGCTTGTCTTAATCATGAGGGAATCCCAAACTAAAGCAATATATTTTACAAGATACGATTAAATGTTAAATATTAATATTGATTATGTCTTTACGTAATATCTCCCTTATATGTAATTATAAATATCACTAATTACTCATTTTGCTGGCAGGCATTGAAACATAAACTAAACCCCAAACAGGACCTTAAGCAAGACCCTAAACAGCTTCCCTAATTAGTTAAAAGGGGTGCAGGGATGCCTTGTTGCTTCTCAAGTTTCTGCAGCTTAATTTCTTAATTTTGCGAGGATTAGCCTTACTTAAAACTAGTTGGGCTAAGCACACACATATTGTAGGGTACACATAAGCCAAGCAGGCAGGCAGACAGGCAGGCAGACAACACTCAGTTAGAGAGCCAAGCTGAGTCGGGGTGAGGGGGTGACTTACCTGGCACACAGATAGAGCGAATAGACGGGGGCCAATTTAAAGTGTGGCACATTCACGTCCAATTCGCTGATGATGTGACGCAGAAAATGCTCCTGATGTGTTTCGGGAAACTCGAGAACGGCAGGCAGGATTGGTTCCTGTCCCTGATTATCACCAGATCCGCTGCCACCGGCGCCAGACAAAAGCCCTCCAGAGCCAGGCAGTTTTGGAGATCTAAGGGGAAGGTGCGGCGCGATTTGGTTATTAAGTAAGTTAAATGCAAAAACAAAAGCAAAATAAATGAAAATTATTTATTTATTAGACAGGCATAAAATGAACTGAATAATCAAAGAAACATAAAATATAAAAGCGCACACAGAAACAAACGAAGTGAGTGTAGATATGTGTGTGTGAGTGTGTGTGCGTGTTGAAGGTGTTGCTGTTAAATTTGATTTCATTTTGCTGCGTTGAGAGAAATTGTAATTTATTTCATAAAAACCTGAAGTAGATTGCCTTGAATAGATTTAGATTTATAGATACATTTATGAGCTGCACTTCTTCTTCTTCTTCTTCTTACCTCTCCTGACTGTTGGAGCCACCAGATTTCATGCTCGATATAGATTTAATTTCATTCTCCAGATTACCCTCGAGACTTTGACCATCATAGTTGCTCGTTGCTCCCGCCATCACCTGCTGTTGCTGCTGCTGCTGTTGTTGTTGTTGTTGTTGTTGTTGCTGCTGATGCTCTTGGCCACCGTGTTTGCTGTCCACAACGTCACGAAGAGTGTGCAGTGCCTGTGTCTCTGCTTGTTGTTGTTGTTGTTGTTGTTGCTGAGAAATCCCGCCGAGGATTGATTCAATTGCTGATGCTGCTCGTACTCGCTCTTGTGCGTCTGCATGGGGATTGAAACAATTACGTCGTATGCTTTGGCTCCAAAACGGACTATCTATCTCTGTTCTCCATCTATCTCTTTCACTCTCATATGCAACTGAATAAATTACTCACCGAACTAAGCGCTCCATCCTCATCGTTCCATGATCCTGGCGATGTTGGCGACCGACTAAATGTTCCGATTATTGTTCCGGTTTGATTGTTGTTGTGTTTGTTATTGTTGTGGGTGGTTGTGTGTGTGTGTAGGTGTGTAGGTGTGAGATTTGTGGTGTATGTGGCGTAAATTGTTTTGCATATTTTGTGTGTGTGTGTGTGTGTGTGTGTGTGTTGGCGAGTGCATGGACGAGCGTGGCGCACAAATGTACCGAGCACAAACAAACAAACAATAAAAACAAACAACACGTAACGCACATAAAGGAGGAGGCACACAAAGCGTGAACATAAAAGTAAATAAATATGTTAAAATTAAAATGCAAAATGTATTCGCATAAATTCGCATGACATTAAGGAAACATATGCATAAAAAAACATTGCAAATGTCTTTGCTGAAAATGAATGTAACAAATTATATGCCTAGCTTCAAGTTATATAAAATACGATTTAAGATAGCAGATCATGTAGGAATAATAAATGAATTTTTATACTCCTTATATATATATATAAATGTAAAATCGAGAATCGAGATATGTAAAAACCGAGAATATTTATTATTATCCGTCAACGAAAGTATTTTGAGTATTAAACTTATTTAAAGAATTATTTCTTTATAAAAAAGGTTGATTTCTTATAAAAATCTTCTTATTAAAATCTTCCAATCCGTATTTTTATATAAAAAAATCGAGAATATTTATTATTATCCATCAACGAAAGTATTTTGAGTATTAAATTTATTTAAAAGAATTATTTCTTTATAAAAAAGGTTGACTTCTTATAAAAATCTTCTTATTAAAATCTTCCAATCTTATATAAAAAAATCGAGAATATTTATTATTATCCATCAACGAAAGTATTTTGATAATTAAACTCATTTAAAGAATTATTTCTTTATTAAAAAGGTTGATTTCTTATACAAATCTTCTTATTAATATCTTCCAATCCGTATTTTTATATAATGTGCAGCTCAATTTGTTTTTTTTTTTTCAGCAAATTACCAAGCAAAATTTAGCAATGTTTGTTCAAACACATTTATGAATTGTCATTAAAAATTTAAGTGATTGAAACAACACAATGAAAACTTTCAACTGTATTACTGAAACATACTACAAAACGTTAGCTCACCTTTCGTATAGACATGCCGAGTCCAGCTGGGATTGCGACAGAGCCAAATTGTAGCGTCCATCTGTGGGTGAGTCCAGGAATCTGTACGAGGCCACGCGCCCGAACATGACAACCGAGCCGTTCTGTAAATCAGAAAACGAATTACGAATTAAACGAATTACACACACACACAGACAGTGCTCTTAATATTATTACAAGAGATTTAATTAAAGCACTTATTGAATTACGCAATTAAAACATGTCGAGAATTAATAAATTAATTAATAAATTAATTAAATGATTGTACAATTTACATATTTGAAAGCGACGACAACAGAAGAACTCAAACGAAATGAAACGAAGTGAAATAAAGTGAAACGTGCGAACGCACTGAAAGATTCTGGGGCACTGTGAGAGATTAGAAAATGTGGGGCGTTTCGAAACTAGTCAGAGCTCCATCGATAGCGACGCCCCCTTTTGCAGAAACTGTGAAAATTCGTTGACTATCTACCCTAACATGGCGCAATAGTTGACAAGTTTTATAGAGCTCTTAAGTTCTTAGAAAATGTAATTAAAAAAATACGTTTTAAACGTATTAAAAAATATAAAGATCGTATCAATATTATACATATCAATGGGAATAATTACAGAGTATAGGTCAGTCGTTTTCATTACGCTTACAACATTTGATGATGTGATGTTTTCTTTATCACTGCATTTTGTGTTTAACATTTCCCCAACTGATTTTGTTTAGTCACTTTTCAAATTCAACACACACACGTTACTTTTTTTTATGCTCTTCTTTCTCTGTTTGTTTTTTCGTGTTTTTCGTTTTGGAAGATTTGTGAATATTTTTTGTTTGGATTTATTGAACCGCAGCCAACCTCAATTTGCCAATTGAAAGGTGAATAATAAAAGAGTGAAAAAGACAAAAAGTTAAACGAGAATGTTCAGTGAATTACGCAAAATGTAACTCGTATCTCTTTTTTGGCCCCGTGCTAACGTGTCTCTGGAGACAGTTTGATGTTATTGCCGAACATTTGAGGCTCATCTCTTGGTTAAGGAGTCGTAACAGGGTCTCCCTTTCTCCCTCTTTCTCTCATTGTTGTGATGCAAGAGGGTCTTAAGTTTGCTTTTGTTTATTTGGTTTCGAATTCATCAAGCGGAAAGTCAGAAAACTTTTTACAGTGCACGCAGTTAACTTTGTTGTTGCTGTAGTTACTGTTATTGTTGTTGTTGTTGTAGTTATTCAGTCTGCCTTTTGCCAATGCGTGAGAACGCAGAGTCAACTTTGTACATTTCAGTGTTGTTGTCATTTGTTGTTCTGTTTGTGTTGTCTGTCGAAAAGTTGTCAAAACAAAAGATAAATCAACTGCGCCCCGGAGGTTGCGAGAGCGCATATAAATGTTGCTGCCAACGTGAGATGGAGAAAGAAAGAGAGAGAGAGAAGGAGAAAGAGAGGGGGATAGGGCTTGTAGGTGCAACCCTAGCACACAAATCACACTGACTGATGATAATGAACTTGGAAAACAAACGACAAAGAACCCAACGCACTCAAGTATGAAAAGCAACTGAACAATGAATCAATTTTATTCATTTACCAACACTGTCACTACTCGATTCACAGTTATGTTCTTCTGCTAATCGAGTTAAAGTTCAACTTGACACAGATCAAGTGTCGCAAGTGCATTGAAAGCTTTGAAATGTGACGAAGGAAGAGGAATAATTAAGTTACGGAAGAAACTTTAACGATGCTGGATAAGAAAATATATAAATTTAATAAAATTTCCTTTTAATTAGTTAGAGAAAAGTCTTTTGCACTACTTAACTCTTCTTCTTAAGGGAAATTTTGCTTTTAGTTAAACTTTCTTCCGGCACCTAGCCAAAAGGAAATCTGAGAAATTCATAGTGACCACTTTACTCAAGCTTGGATGACGATTTCTCTCGCATATAATATATGGTATATATAATGCTTCATGGGCAATAAAATCCAAAAAGGCTCTCTCACAAAATCCAACAATATATACGAGTATGAGATAAAATTGCGTGACAAATGGTCACAGCGCAGAGGAGGACAACAACAATTGGCAAATTGCTTGGGTCAAGGTTGACAGCACTGAGTGCAGCGTACGTAAATTGCGTGTACGCCGCATGTGACATTTTTGGTAGATACAAGCCGAGCATGGCTAATGAAGTCATAAGACTAGAATTAAACCATGAAGAACATGAAATATGTTATGATATTAACTGTAATATAATACTATATATAATCGAGTATTATATACTTTTTTTTTTTTTTTTTTTTTTTTTTTTTTTTTTTTTTTTTTTTTTTTTTGTACAGGATGCTAAAGGTCAGAGAGATTGAAACGGGAAACGGAAAACGGGAAAAAGAGAAGGTCAACTCACATGCAGAATGGTTGGCTGGCTAATGTGGTGTCCATTGACGAAGGTCAGTGCATCCGTGTGCAACGGCGTCACTGTGCAGACACCTTCCAGCAGCGAGATGAGACAATGCCTTGGCTGTATCGAGGGTCCAAACAGTTGCAGGCAATTCGTATTCGCCGACCCGACCTCGACGGGATCGCTGCCCAGCTTAATACGTCGTCCGCCATCGCCACTGTGTGTCACCTCGACCAGAACGGGTCCTTCGCGATCCCCAGACATGTGATTCGCACCATTCGCAGCGCCAAGCGGTTTTTTCTTTCGTCGACGCGGCTGCGAATCCGCCGGACGACGTCGCACGTGGAACATGATGGAACCTGCAAAGCACAGAAAAGATTTTATATTAAATAATAGATTAAATGTTATGTAAAGATATTATAAGTAAATGATCCATTTATATTTTCAAAAATTTACTTGCTATATTCATTTTTTAACTTTAATTTTAAATTCTATTTCAAATCCGCCAATATTTGACGGGATTATGCGGCTTCTTTTGCGGCTTTTGTGCTGCAAATCTCGCCGAGAAATGCTGTTTGGGCAATCCGCAAGCCGCACACAGTCGCCGCGACGCGCTGCAGAGCAGAACCGAGTCGAACAGAGCAGCAGCAACGCGTTGCCGCTATGCAAATATAGTTTACAATGGGTGCAGCAGGTCAAAGGCACAGTAGTGGCAATAAATATTGAGTAGGGTTAG
The DNA here is from genome assembly GCA_018151435.1 of Zaprionus africanus. Lineage (NCBI taxonomy): Eukaryota > Metazoa > Arthropoda > Insecta > Diptera > Drosophilidae > Zaprionus > Zaprionus africanus. Next base: position 3,244,510 of record JAECXB010002309.1, on the reverse strand, counting down.
TGTAGGGAAATTGTTAGACTGAGTTTGAACAAAAATACCATTCATTAAAGTTTAATCTACAGTTTAATGTTCTAGTTAAAGGGGCTGTGGGCGTGGTATTTTAAAAGTTTACACACTAAATCTTTCTACGCATTTTAAAGCACATTCAATCCAAGTTTCATGGCACTAGGTCTTATAATTACTGAGTTAAACGTGTTCATACAGACAAATTTTTTAAAAAACTTGTCTAATTAAAGCCAATTTTTGAATCTACCTAAAAACAGGCATACAAATATACCTTATGTAGCTGCCACTCTCCCCAAATAATACATGCTCTTTAATTTAACTGTCAAAGAGCAAAGTATTGATTGCGAATCGATATTTAATGGGGTACCCACAAATTTACCCTAATTTGCACATTTGGTTTACATTATCTACGCCTACAACATAATTACAGGCCAGCACTGTCGCCACACAGCATACCACAGCAATTGCCTACAGCGTCGTCTCTCATCATTTTGTTGTTTGTATCCAAAAAGCGAAATCAAATTGAGTTCTTGCCTCATCAATTTCCGATTAGTTAGGTGAAACAGGAGAGACAAGAATCAATGAGAGAAGCAAGCGCATGAAAGTCAATATTAAACACACAAGAAGTCTATTTAATAGGACAAGGCAGCGACAGACAGACTGGCAGATAGAGAGGAGACGAGCAGACAGACAGACAGATGAACAGACAGACAAAGAGGCAGAGCAAAGAGGCAGAGCGAGGCAGCTGACAAATTTTGTTAGTTTTCAGCTTTGTAGATATGAAATTCTCAAAGTCGACAGCTGCAACAACAACAACTGAGCAGAGCAACACCCAAACACACACACACCCACACATACACAGGCAATATATACATGTGCATATGCGAGTTGTTAGTTTGCTTTGTATTCTGGTGCTGCTTGTTGTGCATTGTACAGAATGTTAAACGAACCATGCAAAATATGATGCCAGAAATACCCCTCTACCTCCCCGCCTCCCTCTATCATAGTTTTGGATGCAGCATTGTGATATGCAGCGGGAGCAAAGGCATGTAGAAGAAGTGGAAGTAGCAGGAGACTGCTGGTCCAGGGGTATTTGCTGGCATGTTGGGCATGTCAAGTTGGGAAACTTATTAAAAACTAAACTGAAACGAGCTAAAGGGAGAGTCCAAAAGAGAAAGAATGGGAGAGAGGGGGTGAGCGGGACGTGCAATACGTGCAGAACGTGCATGGGAAAACGTATGCGCAATGTGGAAATTGGCTTTTTGCCGCTGGGGAGGGCGAATGAAAAAAAAAACTAGCAACGCTTTCAATTTCCACAATAACCAAAAAAAAAAAAGGAAAAATGAAAAACGTGGCAAACACGCTGCCACGCCACCAACAACAATAACAACAACAACAGCAAGACTAACACGTACAACTACTACAACAAATCTTGTGTGAAATACCTCTTTTTCGCAACCAAAAGAACCACATTTGACAGATGTGTCGGATGAGAGAGAGAGGAATTCGCCCCTTCTCTCTCTCTAGCTCAGCTCATTGCTTGCGGTTTGTTCTTGTTGGTTTCGTGTGTGTCCTATCAGCAGTAATATCAACTGTGTCTGTGTGTGTGTGTGTGCGTTGTGGGAGTATATATATTGTGTGGCATGTTTTATTTACTTTTTTGATTTAGTGACTGAAGCAGCAGCAACAGCTGGCAAACTTTTTCAATAACTTTCAAGTGGCAAACAATAAGTAAGAAGAACTTCAGATAAATTATCAAAATTCATGAAAAAAGAAAGAAAACAAGAAATTACAGTGAACAAAAAGGCAAACAAATTGCAGAAGTTTGAAATATCAACATTTGATTTACTGCTCTTGTCTAGTTTTCTGCAACTATCTATCATTCTCTTTCACCCCTCTCTTTCTCCCACTCTCTCTCTGCATATAATCAACTAAAAGGATTACCTGCTGCATTTGATTTAGCCAATTCACCTTGGCATTCATTGATTTCGCTGCCTCTTCAATTATCTTTGGCTGACCTAATGAAGTGTCCCTGAGTGTAATTTATGTGGCAATGTAAATTGTAAATCACTCAACAAACGGACAGACAAACGTCCGATAAGGCACAGGGAATAAGCAGTGCGAGGGGAGTGCCGGCTCAAGGTGTCTTTGATGTGTCCACACAAGCTCATTTTGCATGCATGAGTGAGTGCAACGTGCCCCACACGAAACGTTGACTGGGACAAGGAAACAGTTTAGTTCCCTGAGCAAACTACAAGTTTCCCTGTTCTCAGAGAGAAGCCATTGAAAGCAGGCATAGATAGTATAAAAATCTCCCCACATTGCAAGTTGGAAAAGTTTGTTTTGCTTCTTATAATGTAGAACTGTTAACTTTATTTATCTAAACAAGAACGAAAGGGCACATTGGGCTTGTGGAAACATTTTTTTTTTTTTTTTTTTTTTCTCTTAAAATAAATATTATATTTTATTTGATTAGTTCACTATTACCCATTTGGGCAACTTAACCTAATCTGTGGAAACAGGCAAAAATAAGTTAGATCGAATTCCCTGCTTATGTTGATGCAGAGTTTATATACTTTAGATGGACTGAGATGTCTCCCAAAGTGCGTGGCAAACTCCTGCGCCAAATGAATATATCCTCTAGCAGGCTTTAAATATCATTAAAGTATGTTGAACATGAGATACCTTTCTCTTTGTCTCACAACTCATCATCTTATGTTGCTAATATGTTATTAAATTCTATTATTACGCTACTATAAATAAATTCTCAAGCTAAGCCTTTCTTTCTTATAGAATTGATTTCAAGGTGGCCAGCACAACTCTCTGGCTTCCGCGCTGGCAAATAAAGTGTCTTTCATGAAGTGTTTCTTCAGTCAGGCAACTTTTGTCCGTGTACGTTCTCGTATCCTTGGCAGTTGACATTTGAAAAGCCAAAAGCAGCGCAGAAGACATTGGGGGAACCAGAGAGGGTAGAGAAGAGCGAGAGCAAGGGGTAGAGAGAAGGAGCGTGAGAGGGAGAGAGAAGAGACAGCCTGAGCGAGGGTGGACGATACATGAAATAAAACGTAAAAAAAGGATTTTAATTGTTCAGACCTGGTCAACAGCTTGCCGGCAGCAGGTAACACAACACTAGGACACCCACAGCGGCTCTCACTTACACCACGACACATTCATACACCCACACACACACACACATGGCAAGCACACACAGAGAGCAGAGGGCAAAAATGCCTGCGAGCCATGAAATTGATTTGGTCAACAGAGCGTTAGAATCATGTGTAAAAGCTCTCACACACGCACACACACACACTAGCTGCATTGACGTATGTGTGTGTGTGTGTGTGTGTGGGCACGTGCATAAGTGCGCATAAATTGGCAACAGAGAAGAGAAGCGTCAAAAATGTGTGTGTGCAATGTCAACGAGTCCAAAAAACAATGCAGAGCCCAAAAGGAGACGCTGCGAGAAAATTGCATAACAAGTTGAGTGAGTTAACTGCTCTGACACGCCCCCCCACCTCCACTCGCAATGCCCCCTGCAGGCGTCACAACAAGCCATGCCACGCCCTAAGTGAGTGAATCGCCGCCAGGTATGCCACATTTATGTGGCCAACCTCACGAGCGCAATCCTTTCATTCTGCATGTGCAACTGTGTGTGTGTCATGGTTGCGCCTGGCTTTCTGCATGTGTGTGTGTATTGTATGTGTGTGTGTGTGTGTGTGGCCGACAGGCGAGGCATGTGGCATGCTAACGTTGGTCACATTAATTTTGATTAGCGCTGCTTTTCCCCCCTAATGACCAAAGCAATTTGTTGGTTTTACGGAAATATAAAAGCGACAGCCTGGCAACGACCAAGTAATACCCTGTAAATGTTCTTTATGTGGGTGTAAATGTTTAAGATTTTGATAAATTGGAGTGCCAGTTCAATGCATTCAGCGTATTACGAGATTTTATTTCATTTCCCTTAACATTTCTATTCAAATTACAACTTCTTCAAATGTTTCTTAGATTGAACTCTCCCTGCATTCCTTGACCTTTTCCAATCCACATTATTCTCCTGCATTATTTCAATAGGCATTATTCCACCTTATTCTCCTGCATTATTCCAATATGCATTATTCCTCATTGATCAAAGCAACTTTTTTTAATTGCCTGAGCTGAAGAAAAAATTTAATTAAAAGAAAATGTTCAAGGAAAGTTTTCACAGCTTTTTTTTCCTGTTTTCTAATTGACTGAGATTGGGGCTGGAACTAGACTGGGCGTATTTGGGCGCGGGGCAGTGGGGGCGTGTGGCAGCCTTGTGCCTGCTGCAGTCAAATTAGCCAAATTAGTCGTGAAACGTGGCAAAGTTTTTGACTTTGCTAAGAAAGCAAAGCGTCCAACAACTTGAATTGCTTTGCCCGCAGTTTGAGAATGTTTGTTATTCAATTTCACCCACACACACACACAGCGACCCATGCCGAGCTACATCTTGCCCTGGCACTGAAACACCTTCACACACACACACACAAGCTGCCCGTCCAAATTAAAACAATGAAAATTTAATGAGTCCAGTAGATTTCTGCTGCCTTGTGCAGGACCCTCTTCCTGGTTGCAACTGTGGGTCAAACTGTGCGTGTGTGTGTGTGTGTAGATAGGGGTCAAAAGTTAGTTTAAAGTTGGGGCTAATTAGAAACTTAATATTTGATGGCATTGCTTGGGACTAGTTTGAATAGTTTACTGCTTAACCAAGTGTAATTAGAAAGGGAAATTAATGAGTAACTGGAGACAATTAAACTCCTTGTCTGCAATTGGAAACAACAAAAGTTTTCGATAATATCTTTAGCTTATATTTTGTTCTTTAAAAAGCTTATATCTTCAAATGTTAATCTATTCTATTTTATTGCACTTGACTATCTTCAGCTGCCATTCTTTCTCATCTCTCTAATCACTTTGCAGGTTTATCCTCTCAATCTCTTTTCGATTTCCAGCTTATTTCTTATGCGAACTTCTACGCTTATCTGGCTACTTACTGCCTGAACTATCTTCATAAGAACATAAGCATATTATAAGACCAGCAGCCTAGATAGTCATTTCATTAATCTTATTCCAATATTGACCAAGAGATGCGCATAACAAGAGCACAAACACGAGTAATCGATGCATGAAATCGAATTACACGCAGTTCAAAAGATTCCTTCTTTAACATTCTTTCGGGGTCTCCTTCCTCTTGGCCTCTTGGCCTCAGACAATATTCTTGCTTTAACACGCTTTTTGTGGCACCCCAGGCGACTATCAACAATTTTGCTAGACAATTTGGCAACAGAAACAATAAAAATATAATTGCCACACTCAAAGCGAAGCACGAAGAAGCAATGTAGAAGCAACAGCCCAAAGGAAATTGTGAAAAGAGCCACAGAAAATAAAAAAGGAAAAGAGAAAACAAGAGCAGCGTGAAAGGAGGAAAAGTCTTTAATAGTGTGGAATAAGTGAAATATCATTGAATTTTCTTGCTTCTCTGAGTTTTTCGATTATTAAAGGTAGATCAGATTTAGGAAACCCCTCCCCACACGCACAGAGAGAAATTGATGAGCTTCGATTTGTCGCCGGTCACTCGAAATATAAAAAAGCCAAAATGTTTAAAGCTTAATTTCCTGTCGTTATCTCCTCCCCTGCCCCCCTCTCCGCCTCTCTTTCTTCCCATTCTTTCGCTGTGTGCGTTTCAGCATATTTCGAGTTGTTCCTCACGAAATTTATTGATTTTTGTCTGTTTGTTTTGGCAGGGCAGAATTGTACAGGAACAGGTTCGGTACTGTTCCATTAAATTCTCATCTCTTTCCCTCCCTTTCACTCCCTTTCTCACGCGCAATAATACAAAATTATATATATATATATGTTTTTTTATATGACTCTCTGGAAAATTAATGGTTCGGCTTTTCCCCTCATCCTACTGCGCCATTTGCCCAGGCTTTATGAAGCGTGACAGGGTCAGAAATATATATATTATTGTATATCCCACCTATATACACTCGTATTATACCTATATAGAAGCGAGAAAAAATGAAAGGCAAAAAGCATGCGGTAAATCCAATTTAATCTCAAAGGAATGCAACTAAAACAAAAACGAATTCAACGTTTTAAATTGAAATCAAAATAAAGCTGACGGCGCATAAAAACCGTTGAAGATTAAACAAAATAAATTGCAATCGAATTGGGGCAAAGATTTGAAAGCACAAACTGGACACACGAACACACACACACACACAGAGAGAGAGAGAGGGAACACTTTGAAATGAACTTTGCAACTTTTCGATGAATATTTTTTTGTTCGTTTAAGTTTTTTTACTTGGTCCTGGTGACTAACCGTCTCTGTCCAAGAGCTGAGCTAAGCTGAGCTGTGCTCTGGCGGCTGTCGGTTGGCCACAACAATGCGTTGACACAGCACAAGGATAACTGAGCACCAAGCACCAAGTAGCAAGTAGCAAGCAGCAAGTAGCAAGCAGCAAGTAGCGAGCACCAGCGCCGAGCTCAACGTACTCACACTGAGCACTGAGCGTGCTGCGGCGCTAGCACACGGAGCGTATGAGCAACGCGAAGGCAAAGGCGCTTACCGACTGACTAACAGAATGACTCTGTGACTGACTGAGTCACCTACCAATTCGCTAACAGGACTGACGGACAAACAGCCAGACACTCATTCTCAGAGTGAATGAATGAATGAATGAATGAAATAACGAGAAAGTGTATGGCGCATAAGCAAGCACAGTTAACGGTGCCAGTGTGAGTGTGTGTGTGTGTGTGTGTGTGTTAAACAACATTTAGTTTACACTGCTCTCAATGGGTGTCTGTTGTGGGTTTCTGTGTGTCTTTGCCCCACACTTTGTGTGGTGTGTGTGTGAGTGTGCTTAAGTGCGTTACAGCAAATGCCTCACTGTATGCGTGGCACACTCTCTCATTCACATGCACACAAACTCACACACAGACACACCATATTCAAATACCCCAAACGGGGCTGACGCAGCCAGTACAACTTAATAAATGCCCTATGTCTAGGGAACGGTCAAGGTTAGATTGTGACCGATGTGATAAACTGCATGTGGTTTAGCCAGTTAAGAGCTTTGAACCCAAAGCTCAAAAGCTTGTAGGTAAAGCTTGTTTTAAATGCCAAATAAACGTTAAGTAATTTATTAAAATTCACCTAGGGGAAAGCACAGAAGAGATCGGTTATTCATATGACATTAAAGTGAATATTCAAATATTTTTTAAAATATATAATAAGGATTTGTTTTTTCTTTTGGTTTTCTGTAATAATCATTTTTCAGAATAATCTTCTATATATAAATATAATATAATTAAATATAATATAATTAAAATATTAATTGATATTCATCAAAATATTAATCACATTTTTGAATAATCTTTTATAATTTTGAAACCATTGCCATTTCGAATATTTTTGTATTAGTGTTGATGCCTAAATATCGCTTACAATCCACAACTATCGTCAACTATCGCGCAGCAATACACCCTCATTTGCGTATTAACTTATTCGCATAGCTCGCTTTATGCGAGTAGCGCATAAATCAACCTGAGCATATCATCATCATCATCATCATAATTTGAAGCACTCACTCACTCGCATACACACATACAATCGATATACCCCACACAGGAGTAAAGTACGAAGGAAAACAAAGAAAATCCACAAATGCCAACAATAGCAATATACACTATGAGTGTGTGCGTGAGTGTGTGTGAGTGTGTGCGTGTATATACACATAAAAACATGAGATATGTATTCTTGAAGCTACTTTTCGGCTAACGAGCATCGTCGCAGAGTGAACGTCTTTATTGTTGGGGCCAAACTAGCACTCGAGTCTGCTGCTAGATGGATTCGCCATGAATAAGTGCAAAAGTGGATATTAAACAAAAGTATACCATATATAAAATATGTGCAATAAATTCACAAGGTCGTTAACTTCACAACCGTTAAGATCTTTACTATGATCCTTCTTCTTTTAACTGCTTCCTGCTGGCATCTTTTAATTGCAAACCATTAAATGAATTCATCAGACGACCCCCTATAAAGTAAGGGAGCCATTGTCCAAAAATTCCGAACACTTATCGCACAAAACGATTAGCGAACGGGGGCGATATTATATCATTGGTGTCAGCAGCAATATCCTCACTATACGTTCATTGGACATTTCTGCTCCCCAAGACAAGGAAGGCAGATCGTTCGATTCAAGCGGCAGCTCAAGCATTAAATGCCAAAACCGTTTGAGAATTGCAAGCGCAAAAGTGGGAAAAATATGCTTTTATGATCATTGATCGAGGAAGTGCATCTTAAGAACCGGTTCTTATAGCTTTTGCATGCGCTTCACTTGGCTTTCACTCCGAGGGTGATTCAGGGTTCAGGGGTGCCCAGCCAGTCAGACCGGTACCCAGGCAAGCACCCCTCAGCAAATGTGCCTCACTCTGATTAAGGCAAACATAAATCTGTTTGCTTTATCCTCATGATGATGATGCTATGCATCAAATGAATAGCATTGCATTAGTCTATATTATATCGCATCCGACAAACGCCTGAACTCATTAATAAGTAAATAGTCAATTTCCCAAAATAAACGGAATCCCAAAGAATAATCACCAAACTACGTGAAAATAATTCTATTTTCAGTCATAGAATATATTTTTCTCAGAAAAAGAAAAGAAAAAACAAAAAGAAAAAAAAACAGAAAGGAAGACAGCCTCCAATGTCCTCTCGTTGGAGTCTGTCTTTGGCATTGGCAACGAGCCAAGAGTGGAATTTGCATGTTTCCATGTAAATTGACTAGAAGAGACCTGTATATTTGGGTCTATATATGTGTGTGTGTGTGTGTGTGTATTTGTGTTTGTTGTGTGTGTGTGTTTCATCAGAATTGCCTTCTGTTTCTGACTGCCTGCCCAGGAGTAGCTGACAACAGTTTTGTTTGGCCCTCTTCTGACCCCCCACAACTAACTCTAATCTGACAAGTGTCATACAACAGAAATTTGAAGAGCAATCGAGCAGCATCATGACAATTATGTTGAGGCCTGTTCACAATAGACACACACACAATAAACGAAAGATGAAATGAGGCGAATCTGTTGACATTAAACTCAACAAATATCAAATATGAGATGAGGTTGCAGAGGCAATTAGGAGAAGGAAACTTGAGTGACATAATGACCCAATGATTTGTAAGTAATACAAACAAAACTAACAAAAGATATTGATCAATGTCTGTTTCGTATAATTAAATTCACATATATTTATCTATTATAATTTTTTTTTTTTTTCCTTTATTAAGTGTTGGAACCATACTTTCAAAATAGCATCTTAACAACACGTCAAAAACAAAACTTAAGGAACCAAACCTCTCTTACTTTATACCATCTGAAAACCTTAATTTAAACCTACAAAATACCTTTTCATATTGTAAAACTTCACCACTTACAAAAAGGTAAACATCGCATCAATCAAATTCAATTATCCTTAAGAGTCGAGCGACTTGTGCAATTTTCTAATGGCCTTTTAAAGCTTAAAAGCCCAAAGATCTCGTCGTCGTCAGGGTAACAACAACAACGAGCACAATAAAAATAACCAAGAGAACAAGTTGTTAACCCAATTTGCTTTCTTATAGCTTCACATTGCTATCAAATTCCTAAGCGCATTGCAAACGACAGCAGCAACGGGCGCTAGAAAGGAACCTCACACGACAAGGGGGCAATGGGGAAGAGGCATGGCTGAGGTAGAGCCCAAGAATAGAGACAGAGTCTCTGCACTCCCAACTCTCTGCCCGACCTTCGGAAGTGCACTGCCTGCACATAAGGCTCACGGAGACAGCACGGCGACACCTACTAACGGGAAACAGGCAGTGCAAAGTTTAAGAACAGAACGGAAAGCAAGGACGACAACGCGCAGTTTCCCCCCGAGATAGAGGTATCAAAATTATGTCTATGCTTTGTGCAAACTTATGTTCAGAGAGAGTCAAGACACAGAGGAGCAGACGTAGGATAGTTGAGGGCTTAAATTTTTTAATTTAAATTAGGCAACCCTGATTCGATTTTCCCATGCTTTTTCCATTTTTTTCTTTGTGTACCAAATTAAATGTTAAATTTGTTTTCCATGTCCAGTGAAAACGAAATGTCAGCAGCACATTAAGTGTAGTGTCATGGTCAGAGCAAGATAGACGGAGAGAGAGAGAGAGTTAGAGACACAGTGAATAATACATGAATGTGTCCTGCGAAGCACACGTCAGTCGTAGCTCGGTAATCAGCCCGGCTATTAGCCTGGCTTATCGATAAACTGAGCTAATACGGGGACTCATTAGCCAAGCAGTTCTTTTGTTTGATCACAATCAATATGATATAATGACTAATCACAACACAGTTAATAATGTAATCTCAGCAAGTATTATGACATTTTAGTTTCTATCCTTAGCAGCACGTTGAGTTAATTACACCAAACTTAGCTCATTCAATCACAGAAAAAGTGTTCAAATCTATTGAAGTGAACATATATAAAAACTTTGGTCTTATCATTTTGTTTCTTGCACAGCGCTTCAATTTAATCAAAGAAATTAATCAAATTATTCCATTAAATTGGAGCGCAACTTGTGGAGAAGACTTTATCAAAATTCTTGGAAATTCATCTACTCGGGCAGAGGCAAAAGCAGAGCTGGCTGGAATGAAGGAAGGAACAAATTTAAAGCTGTCGCAAAGTTGTTTGCAACAAATTTTATAGCATACTTTTCAGAGTCGACTCATTAACGAGCCAAGCGTAAATTCCCAAACAGTTCAAATGTGCCGATATAAAACCAAGCAAATCCCAGTCAAACTGAGGATACCTTCCTCCCCCAGCCACCCTCCCTTCACAGAGGTACTTACGTCTTATGCCCCAATCCATCATTTTGTTCTTGTTGTTGATGTTGTTGCAATTGAAGAGGCAACGGCGACAACGACGACGAAGGCGGCGCCAGGTGTTGTTTTAGTGTTGCAATCAGACGACGATAAGTGGACAACATTAGCGCCAGGCGAACACCAAGAGAATGCCGGCCAGTAAAGCCGGCGGTGCTACAAAGTCGCGTAGTCCAAATGAGTTTCTACATGGCTACAAAAACACTTAACGACGGCAACTGCGACGGCGACGGCGAAGACAGCAACACGCACAAATTGAATTGAACAGCTTCTAATTTTGACAATTTTGTGTATGCCTCAAGAGGAGCAGGAGGAGGCAGAGGCGAAGGAAGGCGGGGGCAGAGGACAACACACACCGATAGCCTGAATAACAAGAACGCAGCACACAGAACGCAGCGCAAAAACTGTTGCCGCCGCTTGGGCGCTCGCTTTCGTTATCACTAAACACACCGAGCCAGACTGTGACTACGACAGTGACAGCAGCACACAGCAAAGGAGACTCCGATTCCGATTTCGATATTCCGAAAATTTCAAATTCCGACTGCGTTTGCGACGGGCCCACTCTCTGCTGTGCCGTGCTATGCTGCTGGCCCGAGCAGCATTTGCTTCATGACTGAAAGCGAAGCCGAAAACGAAAGCTGAACCCAGACACAATACGCTGCTGCTGTCGACGCCGGCAGCGACGCTGGCGACGATGGCAAAGTGTGACTGTGACGGTACCGAATATACACGGCGCAAATGGCCAATGGAGCGAGAGGGGGAGCAACGTGCTTCGGCACTTGAGTCGGACGCCTCGACAGGGACGAGGACAGCGACAACAACAAGTGGAGCAAGTGTGGAGACGTGTTCGAAAATATTCAAGGCACAATTCATGTTCGTCTTGTTGTTGTTGCTGTTGTTGTACACAGGTGGCCGACAAGGCAATCGGAAATTTAGCCATAAAAACGCCATTATGCCTAAATATTGTCTGTGCAACATAAAACAAATAAGTCAGAGTGTGTGTGAGTGTGTGTGCCAGGAATGTCAATCATAAAACGTGCCCGGTAAAAAAGGATTTACGCTGTAAACTGCTCAACTTGAATAGAAATCAAAAATTGCACAGCCTAAAAGTAGGCAACAAAAAGGGAAATCATTTACAAGCGATTTAGTCGGCAATATGAAGCAACTTGACCCACTGTGCCACAGCCAAAAGTAGCGCAAAGAGAGCGCGCTCTCTCATTTTTTGTGTGTCTTTCTCTCTCTCTCTCTCTCTCTGCCTGTGTCTCACCCCTACCGGCAATAAATATTAAAGGCATATTAAGAGCACAACAGAGAGACAGCAAGTCAGAGCGAGAAGGGAAGAGAGAGGGAGAGTGCAACGCGTAATGACAAGTGACTTGAGCGCACTAAGAGCGCATCTTAGATTATCGTATTACAGCAAGAACAACAACAAATGTCGTGACATCGAAATGCCGTTAGAATGCCACAAATACTGTGACCAAGGTAAACAGAGCCAGCAAGACAGAGTAAGATATAGAGTGAGAGAGAGGGAGAGGGAAACATTCTCGCACGTTGACTAAATGGAATTTGTGTGTGAAACGCAATCTTGATGCAGCTGGTGTTGCAATTACTGTGGCTGCTTCAGTCCTTTGTTGTTGTTTGTTGTTGTTGTTGTTTGTTATTCTTGCTTGTTGTTGTTTGTTATTCTTGCTTGTTGTTGTTGTTTGTTGTTGTTGTTGTTTGTTGTTGTTGTTCTTCTTCTTGTTGCTAGTTACTAATTTGTGGCAAAGTGTATCAGCTTTGTTAAATTTTATCTACGTAGATAATTGAAAGTGTCCACCTACACCAAAGTTAATTAATTTATTAATTAGAAACAAAACGTCTTAAGTTGATAATATGATAGCATGCGTAAGTGTTGTAAAGTCTATTGGGCAGCAAGTGTTAGCACTTTATCATGCTGTGTTGTGTAGCAATTGTGTCAACTATCTATAAGTAGATAAGTTCAGCTGTTTGTTGTAAACTAGTAAAAACCTAATTACTTAATGAAAATATCTTTATTTGACAGCAAGAGCAGTGTTATAAAGCAGTATAACAGCGATGACAGTGTTGTAAAGCCATTTAGGCAGGTTTTATTATTAGGTAAATAGCAGCTTTCATAATCTCCGCGTGTCTTTTAACTTTCTATATATGTCTTAGAGCATCAATTGCGAAGTGTTGTCTACGTAGTGTTGTAAAGTCCACTGTACAACTTGAGTATACGAATTTTTGTGTTGAGCTGTTTAGAATGTGTTTGAGTTTACATGTATGTAGATTATTTTAAGTGTTTTTTGAAAAGTTATTGTAGATACTCTAAAAACCACTTTCTAAAAATATTTTTATATTTTACAACATAAACAGTGTTGTAAAGCCAGCTATGCAGCATGTGCAAGTGTTATACACATTATAATGCAAAAACACGAATCTTAACTAATGTCAAAACATTTCATAATCTTCTAAAACACACTGTATAAAACTTCATTCAAATTAAACCAATTAACCCCCTGAGTAGTGTTGTAAAGTCAACTAGACAGCATTCCCAAGTTGTGTTTACAGCAACGCGTTAGCTAAGCATTTTGGGGCACTTGACCCAAATTGATTGTTGACGTTCTAAGTGAAATTTATTACAAGTAGCACCGCAAGTGCGCTACGCAATTAGGACGAAGGCAGCGGAGGATAGACAAGGACAGCAATTGGGAGAGCGACAGTGACGGCAAGAGAGAGACAACTCATAAAATATTTACATAAATGTGGCCGCATTTACATTTTACACCTTTTTGAATTGCACACGCACAATGAAGGGCCTAACTCAAGCAGTGGGAGGAAGGTGAACAGAAGGACTATGTGTGTGTGTGTGTGTGAGTGCGTGTGTGTGGAGTGGGGAAAGTATGAGTGATGTGGGAGCAGGAGCAGGAGCGGCAACATGTGGCTGCTAAGTGGCTGTTGCTGCGAGTCTCAACACTTCGTTCGTTGCCTTTGTCTGCCGTGGTTGCTGCTGCTGCTGCTGCTGCTGCTGCTGCTGATGCTGATGCTGTGTCAGGTTGCTGCTCTTGTTGCCAACAACATTTCCGGCCACACTTTTTGCTTTCCTTTTTCCTTTACTTTGCCTTCTCTTCATGTCTTCCTTATTTAAATGTCATTTATGTTTGCCGTTTTACTTTATTGTTTTTTGTTGTTGTTGTTGCTGCTGTTGTTGTTATGTGCGACGTTGAATTCCCAGCGGGCTTATTGTGTATTAAGTTTGTCATTGCGCTCAACTCATTTGTATGTGTTAAATGTAATAGTCTGTGTGGTGGCGAGTGTCTGTGTGGTGGGTGTGTGTGTGTGGTGGACGTGTGTAATGGTAGACTCTGTGTGTGTGACACCTGTGTGTGTCTGTATTCTCTGCATTGTAGGTGCCCCTTTTGTTGCGCCTGCGCTTGCTCATGCGAGCTTTGTTTGCTTATCACTTTTGTTGCCTACTTTTAGGCATGCGGCGCATTGTCAGACCATGTCCCTGCCACCACTAAACAGCTGACTGCTTCTATCTCCTATTTATAAGTTGTATATTTTTGAGCTGTAATTCACAAGTTTTTATGAATTTAAGGCATCATTCAAAATCTTAAATAGTCAGCCAAATTTTTTATTTGTTTAAGAAGGTTAAATATGATTTAAATTATATACTGAACAATTCACGTTGTGTGACTAAAGCCTGCACACTCTGTATTGTTAATTTTTAAAGCACAGAGAAATTGTTATATAAAATGTCATTTAATATTTCAAAAGCTGCAAGTACAAACAGAGCTTTGAGCTTTATACAGAATATATTGAGGCATTGAAAGAAGGACTTGGTTCACTGTTCTAAAAGCTTTTTCTCGGGATGCTTTTTCTGCTACTTTAGCACGTGTCAAGGATAAGCCATTGGTGGTTTGTGTCTTGGCTAAATATATTTTTCTAGTACAGAAAAGTCCATTTGGAAATTAAATTGAATACTTTACAAATATTTTCTAAAGTATTATTTTGTTATTTCTACGTCACATACTCATATAAATCTTTAATGGGAGCATATTGTTAAATAACTCTAATTGAATTCACTCTAAACATTTAAGCAGATTTTTTAGTTTTTTAACCAAAACTTACGTAGCTTTTCACAAAACTCATCTTTCATATTTACTGCCTATTATTAAATATAATTCTTTAATTTATACGTAATAAAATTACTCTGCCTCGAGGCAACACTTTGAAATGTCCGTAAATAACTGAGAAACAAGTTCGAAAGAAATTTCATTACTCAAAATATGAAACAAACAACAAAGCAAAGAAAATAGCAACAGTCAAGTCGTGTTGTTGTTGTTGGCAAGCAGTGAACATAATTATTGATAAAACAACTCCTAATTTCATGTTAAGGGCATCAATATTTATGAATGACTTGCGTGTCTAACCCACCCCCGTCCCTCTCTCCCTCCCAAATGCCAGCACCCTTCAAGGAGCTGACACACTAAGTGATTTTAAATGGGCCGCAATCAGGCACAAGTTCAGTTTACAGCTAAGGTTTAGAGTTCGCGCTAGCTTACCCCGTGATGTTGGATGATTCATGAGTATCGATAGCGGGCACTCATCGTCGTCAAGTATGTACTCGGTGCCATCGCTGTTAACCTGCAAAGTAAATCAGACAAGACATTAGCTAAGACTCCTTTAGAACTTTTCGAAACCTTTCTCCAACCTGTACAAGACAATAATGCAATGGATCCGCCTTCTCCAGGCCATACTTGGTGAGCATCTCTCGAACCACGGCCTGAGCACAGTCCCGTATGGACAACAACAGCGTCTTATAAGGCACATCCTGGCACAGGCTCTCGCCATATATTTTCAATGTGCCACCAGTGTCGGGGCCACCATCACGGGAACGAAACTGTTGCAGCTTCTTCTCAAGCTTCTGTTGTCGCCGTCGCCGCATTACGGCCTCGGGATTTGAGATCGATCGTGTGAACGACGTTTCTGGCAGTTCTGTGTACAATTTGCCAGCAACAGCATCGCCACCACCACCAGCATCTGCACCACTGACTCCACCGGCGCCGCCTGCATTGCCATTCATGTGAGCCGAAGAGGAACCGCTGCCGCCAAAGCCATTGCTACTCAAACCCAACTGGCTGCCATTCGAGAGTGGCACATCCGAGCTGAGTTTGGCCATCTTCTCCTTCTTCTTTTGCTCCTTTTTCTCGCGCTTTGACAGTTTGCGTTTGAAATTCAAATCCGATTGCTCAATGGGCTGCGTGGGAGGGAGAGGAAAACATTAATTAGTTGATTTAGTCGCTCAATATCAATTTAGTTTGTAACCTACCGTCGTCTTCTGATCAATATTCTTGAGCAGGAAACGACCCTCGCGATCGTCAATGTGCCAATTGAGCTGCACTAGCAGCGGTTTTTCATCCGGATTCAGACGACGCTCCTCGCCGTTTGCATGCACCTCATAGAGCGCATAATTGGGCACCGACAGCATTCGCATATCCGGACGGAACTTTTCAATGAGTGTGTCTAGAAAAGAATACAAGGTTAATTAATGAATCATTCGAAGCAACTCGAACTCACCTATGACATCTGTGACTGTGGCATCGCTGGCAACGCGTATGCATTTGGTGGCCACCTTCTGGCCGGCATCTTGAAAGTAGAAGCGCATAACGCCATGGAAGAGCAGGTTCTAAGAGGTATATAAAGGTATATATATTTCTAATATATTGCTGATCAACTACTCACCTCATCCGGTTCGGAGAGCGCAAAGAGATCCAATCGATTGGCATTCCATTGCTGTATAACTGAACGTACTGCCTCGCGATCCAACATTTTCTTATCATGTGACATGCTGCACTTAATCGAAGGGTGAGGGGGGGAAGAGAGGTATTTGGAATTCTTTTTGGAATGTTTTTTTTTATCGTTTTTGTGACTCCAGTGTGACGTCGTTTATCTGCTGTCTGTTTGCTGTGTGAGAGTGTGTGTGTGTGTGTCTAGGGGAGACCCGGCTAACTGTAAACAACAAAGCAGAAAATGTGATAAAATTAGATTTTAGGTTTACAACTTCCACGAAGCATCGTAAAAACAAGAAGAAAGCTGAATGCACTTGCAGATGTGCAACAAAAATATGTTGCACTTCCGGAAGAATATTATACAAAATTGAAATAGAAACCCTTAACCTGTTGAATTTTATTTGGATAAACAAAAACTTATTGAAAATTCTTATAAATTTTAATAAATACTCTTTAATCTTTCAACTTTATTTGAAGCTTGCAACCTCATCCCGAAATACCCCTTAATTGTTGCCAGATTGCTTGGCACACATGGTTCGCTCTGCTATTGATGATATGATTTATGTTTAACTGAAGAACAAAGATTCTCCCCTCCATTTAAATTGCCTGGCCAATTAGAGGTTCCATTACAAGCAACGGTGCAGAAAATGTTTAGAAATGTTCATTATAAAAGTACAAACAATCAACCTCAAGATGATGTTGTTGCTTTCAGGGCGTGTCTACAAGCGCAAAGTTCATCAAGTTCGCTACGATGCGATGCGATGTCAAAGCAAAAAGCGGAACTATGCCTGAAACAATTCACTGTCTGTGGACAGCACATCCCCCCCCATGCCATACCAAGCATACCATCAACTGCTTTATGTCTTGATATATGTTCTTTAGGTTTCTTACTTCCTATACATGTGCATAGACTTCCCTGTGTTTGTGTGTGTATATAGTTTAATAACCGTCAACGGTTACGCTTGAGAGCATTCGTCGCTGCAGAGGGGAGAACTACATGTTCTCCTCTGTTCCCTCTTCAAGAGAGAGAGGAAGAAGGGAAGGGAAAACCTCCGCTTAAGTAGAACAATTTGTATTGGGCGCGAGGGCGTGTTGTCAGTTGCAATTGTAGTGCAATTTTTTTTTTTTTTTTGTTCCCTGTTGCCAAGCAGCTGACTTAATGTTGTTGTTGCCTTTGAAGGCTTCCCCTAATCCCAGGACGAAGGAACTGCAGTCGTGCGTAACCAGAAATGGTTTTCTCTTCAGTTTCAAATAGTTTTTTTTTTTTCTTTTTTTTCGTTGTTGTGTTTTGGTATTTATTTTTTGGCTTGCATTTCAATGGAGTTGTTGTTTGACTACTCAGTCGGTTGCTGGGCAGGTTTGGGTTCAAGGCAAGGGTTGTTCAGGGCTTTTGTTTGCCGGGGTGCCATGGACTGAGCTCTCGTTGCGAGTTTAGGAATGCAACAACGATTTGTTCAAGGGTTTTCTAATCAGTTTAAAGGAAATACTTTTAAAGTTATAAAAGAATTCAATTGGCAATCCATAATTAACTTCTCTTTTATTATACTAAAACTGTTCAATTGTAACTGAGTAATTAACGTATCGTAAGTCAACAAACTTGATAAGCATCTGCAGCAAAATTATAAAGAAGTTTTCCCAACACAACGAATTTTGAAAATTACTTGAAACGCTTCGCTTCAAATAACACCAACCAGACAGAGAGTGTGTTTTGTAATTATTTAGGTAATTTTACAACATTATTAAAAAGTCATAAAAGTGACATTTACACCGCCGACAACGAGCAGAGTCAACAATCAAGTTGTCGTTGTCGTTGTTGTTGTTGTTGTTGTCTCTGCTGTGTTTATTGTCGGTTGTTGGTTTTCTTCTCTTTGTGTTGTTGTTGCTTCTCTTTCTTGGGCAAGTGCACTGAGCCCAAAGATTGCGGGTATTGATAAAAGTGTAAAAAGCCGGAAAACCGCAAAGCCAACAGAGTAACGTCAACAACAACAACTAGAAGAGCATTAACAACAGTGAGAAAGAGAGAGGGAGAGAGGGAGAGAGAGCGAAACTGTCGCTTGATAAATAAATAGTCAGACAGGCAGACAGACAGATAAATAAATGTATGTATAGTATATAGAAATATAAATAAAAGTACCGCAAGACAAAGCCCAGTAAAGACAAAGAAAGAGAGGTGAATGTACCAAAGACAACGATCTCTTTCAATTGGGCGCGCCACACTGAAAAGTGGCAACCTGCAACAACAACAACAACAGAAACCTTAACTGGAACTGGGATATGTTCGAAATGGTACCTGGCCATCTATTGGGGGCCTCCACAGGAGCAACGTTGTCTAGTAGAACCGCAAGGCGACCACTTTTAAGTACGGTACATTTGTACCAGTTTAGGGATTGTGGAGAGCGGGGAGAGGCAGCTGATATTACATGATATGCCAATAGTTCAATAACAGCACCCGTTAGGGCTCTTCAAAACTGGGTAAGCCCTCTGAAGACCCTCTTGAAATTGAACTTCTTCAGGCATCGATTAATTGAGTTAGCGCTGCCATTGGAGCAATGTCTAATTAAAAGAAAACAACATACAATAAAATTTATCGTACAAATGCTCAACTTGAACTACAACAACACAGGACAAGAGCCCGAAACAACAACACGAAAAGCAACAACAACAGCAGTCAATGCGCCTTAGTCATGACACAAACCATTCAGCAGTTTTGCTCTTTTGTTTATTTTTCTTTACGTTTCCTTCTTCTTCTCTTTGCTTTCTGCAGATTTGCCAGCGCTCTGCTGAGCTGGGCCTTTCTGCTTTCCGCTCTCTTGCTTTGATGTGCTTTTCTTTGGCTTCTTCCCACTGTAGCTGGGCGGCTTTAAAAAGCCTGTGACACTTTTCGCAGCACAGTCAGCACAAAAATAAAAGAGGTAAACAAACAGTAAAGAACTGTAAACATAGCCGAAATTTGTATACACTTCAGTTTATATATATTGATATAAGATATTAGAATAGAAAATATGGATATATAGCAGAGTTAGCAAATAATTTAAGATGATATATTGATAAATAGCAAAACGAAATACTCTACAAATTGATACTTTAACTCTTTCTTTATGCCTACAAAGAGTTCAGATTATAATTTCCCAAAACCTGGAATACCCGTTATGCCCGATTTAAAGAGCACTCTCTAGGTAATATCCTACACATTGTTTTATAATCCAATTTAAGAGGCGTCTTTTGCGGTCAACGTCTGTTCAAAATTTCTACTATCTTTCTTTTTTATTCTGTATTTCTATGAAAAGCGCTTTGAATTTTATAATTTTTTGTTTAAGTTTTTCAACTTTTTGATTTGCTCTCAAGCCGCATAACTGTTGTTAGAGCTTTATTGTTGTCTTAGCTATAGTTATTGTTGCTTTTTGCTTAAAATAAATAGAAAGTTTGTGTGAGAAAAGAGCGAAAAAAAAAAAAAAAAAGCACAACGAACCGGCAAATGCGAACCGGCGACAAAGAAATACCAAAGTGGTTGTTGACTTTTTTTGCTTGTTTATCGTGTGTTTTTTACTTTATTTTTTTTTTTTTTTACTTTTATTACAGGCCCAACACTTATTTTTTATTCATGCCTTTTTAGCCATGGCACCAACAACGAGTAACGACGAGTTGAGGAGAATGCGAATATGAGTCAAGTTTGCCAGACTCTGCCGCTTAATTGGTCTGTCGGAATTGGGTTGAGCGCAAATTGTAATGAGGCCTGAAGTGCTTGAATAGACCAGTAGGAGGAGCATGGAGAGGAGGAGAAGGGAGCAGGGAGTCATGCATCAAAATGAAAAGCAGACAAAGCCCCGTATGAGTTCTAGATTTGAATTTAAATAGAGGATGTTCAACAGGAAATACCATAATATAATGACGATCATGACTAACTCGGTTAGCTCTGCTCAGTTCTGATCATCGTGAAGTTCAACATAGATGGATAATTACATATGCAGAGCAGCAGACAACACGATTGGGATACGTCAACTTTCTGTTTCGAAAGTTCAATCAAATCAAGAGTCACGATCTGTTACACTTCTTCAATCGTCGTGATCACGACACCTTAAATTGTGACTCATGGAAAGGAACTGCTACTCTTTAATTAGGTATTTAATTAGACTTGTTAACATTATTTCCTTAGCTTAGTTGATCAACAGGAACAAGAATTTAACCCAATTTAACAATTGCAGCAAATTGAGGCACCTACGGCGGCCCTGGCCAAGCCCCATCATAATTATGCATGCCGCGCATTGCTGCCGCTCCCCACACACAAACACACAGACACGCACACCCCTTTCCTCTCCTCTCCTCCTCTCCTCATCGCATTCTATGCATACTTAATTAGCTAATTTCCCATAAACTGCTCGAAACTGTGAGAATATGTGTATAGAAAAAAAGACAAATACATATTCATTTGTGCATAAACAAAGCAAACGTAACGAAAACTTAATTATGCGAACATGCAAAAATGCACAGAGCGAGATAGCAACTACTTTGCATGCCACACATTAACGCATTGCTCATACGCCGCGTTATCCCAATAATATATTTATGATTTATCTTTTACATTGCGTGCTGTGCATACGAAAAACTTAAATAAAATACATAAATAAATATGGACAAATAGATACGCTTGGGAAGATCAATAAAAAACAACAGCAAAAATCAAGCGCGACCATAAACGGAAACTATTAATCAACTTTCACTTGTTTGTTATTTAAAAAAAAAAACAAAAAAAAAAAACAAGCTAGATCCGTTCGATTTTCAATTTATTTATCCAACCTTGTTGGCTTTGTTTATTAATGAAGTTGCCGATTTAAGGCCTCCTCTAAATGTTTATGCTCATTTTGTAGTTTTTCTTTTTCTGTTTTGTTGTTTTTGTTCAGCAGGTTATTGACTGATTATATTTAGGGCTTTATCTCTGTGACATTATCTCGATTTTATCTTGATTGCCTGAGCATTCGTTCGTTCATTTGCCTGATTACAGGTGCCATAGCAAAAACTCACACAAATTACTCGAGTTTATGTCTTTTAAATTTGTCATTTAAATGCTAAAGATTCTTTCGATTTTTTTTTTTTTTTTTTTTTTTTTTTGTGAGCACGTTTTGCCGAGGTTCCTCGGTAAATACTTATATGACAGTCTCATATGTTATGACATAGAGGAATTTCAACATGTCTTGAAATTTGTTTGGAATTTCTTAACTGATAAACGAACTCTATTGTTGAGGTAGAAACTGTTTCTTGTTGACATAATTTAACGGCTGTTTTCAAGAAGAAGCATAAGAGCCAAGTGAGTTAGAGACATTGCCAACTCTTCGGAGTATAAATTTATTTTTACTATATTTTAAAATACCTCCGGATAATATCTTAGTATTTCTTTATATGATTTAAACTGCAAATGATCACAGAATATATTCAATAAAATAAAGTACATTTTGACTTCAAAGGGGAAAAACAAACCAGAAAATATATTTCACAATACAAAAAGTAAATATTGACTTTATGACAGTTTTAATTGCTATAATTTATGAATAAACGCCTAACCTTTTTTAAAATACGATAACAAAGCGTGGCTTGGCTTTGTTATAGACACGTTTATTATTCGCTCTATAAAATGCACAATTCACAGAAATGTGATATCATATTATAATGAAGGTTTACTGAATCGAGACAAATGCTGCTTTCCCCTCCCTCCCTATCTCGCTCTTTATCTTCCACTACTTTGTAAAACTTACGCAACTATTCGCAATATGCATAATTAAAAAGTGAATAAAATAAAAAAGTGAATAAAAAAAAGAGAAAACTTTTCAAATTAAAAGTGCCAAGTTTGAAGAAATTAAATAAAAATAAGGCTCAAGGAAAATCATAGTGCGAAAATGACGTTGCAAAGTTGTTAAATTGTTATAAGTGCTGTTGTTGTTGTTGCGATACCATAATTGTTTTGCCTTTCTGTTTGTTTGCAGTCTAATTAGGCCAGGAAGCAATTTAACCGGTTAATAGAGCTGCCTGCGCGCTGTGTGAGCTGCAACGTTGAGGCGTTTAAATTAATAGAGAGGTGTAAGATGGAAATGCACACACACACACACAAGCACAGCCTCTTATACTACTTAACATGCATGCACTGAGAGGAATTTCTTCAACAAAACTAAGCTTATATCATCTTTATAAAAGATCAACACAATATGTTAAGACAAGAGAACTTTCTTTGTTTTTACCTTCAAGATAATTATGAATTCAATTTTTTAATTTAATTTAATTTTGTCTCAGTGTACTTAGACACTCAAGTGTTAAACACAGTCTGTCGTACCCCTATTCGAGCTTAGCTTTGCTTGCATTTTTAATGTGGGAAAATTATAATGGCAGTTAAGTTGGCCGGAACCCGCTTTGATGTTGATTGCCGCCCCAGCCCAAAGAGACAGCAGCCAAATGGCCATGCACTCACTATATCTAATGGCAAACTATCTATCTATGTATGCACGATGTATATATGGTATATATCTTCAAGATATGGGACCAGTATGAAACATATCTCGGCGCACTTCTTGGAAATGCGCAACTTTCACTGCGACAAGCCAAGCAACGCCCATAAAAAGACCCCAGCGAGACTATGCGAAGATAAACAGACTGATAGAGTAGACAGAAAGTGCGACAAACGCACAGAGACGGAGAGAGATGAACATACAGAGAGTGGGAAAGAGAGGGAAAATGCCGACAGACAATGTGACAATTGACAATTGGCAATAAAATTTCAATTAACGTGAAAATGTTAAATGGTAAGAAAAAAAAAAGAAATGTAGACAGAAAACACTTTGAAGAAACTTTTCGAGCGAGTGAAAAGCGAGAGAAAAGCGGGCGGAAAGTGGAAACCAAAAAAAGGGGGCAAAACTTGAAATTTAACAATTAAATTTAGCTTAGGGTTTCTTAGTCAGCAGACTGTAACTAAAGATGAAATTTGAGAATCCTTCTTTAACGAGAAAGACAGGCTTACTCCGGAATGCCTTATCTCTTTTGATTGTTCAAATACTTATTATATTTAATGCTAGAGAATTTTATGCTATTGTTTTTAATCAATATTTTGCATCACTTAAATTGGCACTGATAGTTATATTATATTATTTTATTTATTTATGTGTTTTATATACATAGAAAATGTCTGATGTAAAAATTTTAGTCACAATCTAGACAAGATATTCAGAATATATATACATTATGGGGTCGGAGATGCCTCCTATGCGTTGCAAACTTATTAATTTTCCCCCTGCAAGGGTATAATAAGTGTCTTAATTGAAAGAATTTCAATGCTTATCAGATATGTAAATTTTATTGAACATATTGTAAAATAATGTCTCCATAGAATCAATTCCCAAGAGATATATCAATTTAATTAAATATCATGTACAATTAACCGGTTTGGGTGGCTAAGAGTATCTCGTATGGTTGGCTAATATCTTACGGATTGCCCAATGTTTTTAAGATTGACGTTTAGCAAATTTCCTGCCGGCTGGTCTCGGATTATATTCGCTTTATCGAATGCCATAAGCAATTTGCAGTTTGTTTGTTTATTTGCCAAATCGCAATTGGACACGTGCGACATCTTGTCACTCAACAGAGATCATAATGCAGTCAACAGAGAGAGACAGAAAGGGAGAGAGAGAGAGAGAGAGAAGAACGAGTGAGAGATACAAGCGGAGATAGTATATGGCACATCCATCCATAGAGACTTGGTATGAAAATCACAGCGTAACCGGTTAGACATGCCACATGTGTGTGCGTGTGTGTTTGTGTGTGTGCGTGTGTGTGTGTGTGTGTGTGTGTGTTTGTGTGTGTGTGGTATTGCTGTGGAATGTGGAACGGGCTTTGGCATCTGTTAATGCCTCCCCGATGTGCACATTGGGGCATGTTTATTTTGTTTTTCATATATGCAACTGCGTCATTGCGCAGCCGCAACTGTCAACTTTGCGAAATACACTGCAAAAAAAAACGTAAAAAAAACACATACCAGCAAAGCTGTGTGTGTGGTCAAAGCTTAAATGTTTTTCTCAGTTATCGTCGTCATGTTATGAGGCAATTGATAAACGCCCCATTGCCGCAAAGGTCACGCCCCTTTCGCGCCTAATGAGTATTTTAAAAAATTTCAAAGATTTTGAAATTTCCTTTCCAGGCTGTAAAACATTTATCGTTTTATTTATTGTGTGTAGTTTTTTAATTGCAGCTGCAACTTATTGAGTCAAGGCTTGGCATTATGAAATAGATTTGATTTGCATTACAAATTGCCTTCACTTTCAATAGTTCAGGAACAACTAACACAATTAGATAATGTAGATATAATAAATTATAAAGTGAGTTGTTAAGTAGCATATCCAAACATATAGCTATTTTCCAAAGTCTTTTCTTGCATTACCATCAGCAAATTAGGACACAGTTTTAAGCAACACTATCAGCGCCTTTTTGTAGTTAGTAAAGATAAATCTAAGAGTGTTGAAAAACTTTCGACTATTTCACACAAAGTGCAGCATAATATAGTCAACATTTTCAGCAGCTGCTGACCCAGAAAATCTGCTGAGGATAAGATCTTTGTAATTACCTGTAAAATAGTGTTTTTTCTCTCTCTCTCCCTCTTTTGCTTTGGGTTTCTGTTTCTGCAGATAAGTGAAGATGCCGAGCGTGAAAATTGCAGCTGTTAAAAACTCGAGCAACAAACGGGAATTAAGGAGAACAACAACAACAACAACTGATGGGGGTTACGAGGTGCAACAACATCGGGAAGATTTGTAAAACAGATGCGGCTTACAAACCAAAAAGCAAATAGCCAAAGGTAAATCAGCTGGCGCGATGCCGCAAAGACAAACAGTAGACTGGCAGACAGACGCAGAGACAGCAAGATGGACAGAGAGACAGTCAGACGGACGGACAGACAAAATAATTAGTTTCAATGAGCTGCAGCTCTTGAAAGAGCATCAACAAAAAAAAGAAAAACATACATTATAATGGAGATACATTTGCCGGCACAGAGAGACAGACAGACAGACGGACAGACGGACGCGCATTAAGCCCACATTATGCATTCATTTGAGTGCCGAGACAGACACTCAGACACCCAGACAGACACTCGTTGCGCATTCACAAACACAGCAGGCAGGCAAAAGATTTCGGCAAACACGAAACCAAAGCTGAACCAGAAGTATCTTTTCCTGAATACCGCACAACAGATTCAATAGAGTTGTTTCGGTTTTAGATCATCAGAAATGCATTAGGGAATATAAAATATCTGATGAAAGAAATGATTAATCTGAGTATATATAGTATCTGATAAGACGAAATATCTTTTAATATTCAATTCTTTAAAATATTTAAGCTGTTTAATTTTGTAGGTATTAAATCCCTTAGATTTTTCTAATCTCTCATAGACGCAACAGTTCCTTTCAGTTCAGTAAGCAACTCGACTTCCTTTGGACTCCATCTTCGTTGCCCTGGCAACTGTCAACTGTCTCCCTCTCTCTCTCTCCTCTTTCTCACTCTAGCGTCATTCTGTTTACGTTAGGGGTGGAAACATAACAAAAAGTCGAGTAGGGGCCCAGGTAAAACAGCAGCAAAATCAAGATCATCATTATCATCATCAGGCAGGTAGCAGACCAGGATCGAACGTACAGTGCACGTGAGAAAGAGGGAGAGACCGAGAGAGAGAGACGGAGAGAGCAGGGTTCGGTGCACTGGCGCAGAACGTGGATGGAAAAACCGTTTTTCAGTTTTATGAATTATACCAATTGACAATTTTAGGGCAACACAAAACGAAAACCAAAACCAAAAAAAAAAGTACAGTCATTTAAGACGTTCCTTAGTTCTTGCGCCCCTGTTGCATGCCACCTTTTGTCGCACTTCTGTCCTTCAATCAATGTTAATGCCGCTTGTCAATCAGCCCCTTTTCGTCTCGGGTCTCCTCTCGGACTGCATGAAAAGTCAGCGAATTTCTTGTAAGCAAATGTTTTTTTCATTCCCTTCCCTTCTTTATTATCGAAGCATTATGAGTCTTGAGTGCCTCTTGACTTGTCCCTCTCACATCGATTGTTTCTTCATGTTGCCTAGAAGTGTATTTTTGAACTCATCTAATGCGATCTGTGAGCTGACATCTAATGGCTTTGGCAGCGGGAATGTCTACATTAATGGGCTGCTTTGGATTTCCTACATGGAATTCCAGGAATTCTATGACATCATGGAACAAAATTCGAAATTTATATAGCTAATTTACAGCGGTAAATTTTATAAATTAGAAAAACTTTATTTGAGCGATGTTTTGGGAAAACTTAATAAAAGTATTTGAATAAAGTATCTATTTAAAAATTCTTCTTATTTTATGTAGTTCCAAATACTTTTCATTCTTTAAAAATATTTCGCTTGGCAACAGGAAAACTCTGCGAAACTGCAAAGTGTAGATGCTCCTCATGTTGAGGGCCCCCTTTTGCAGACATAACAAAGCATTACGAAGAGATTTAGCAATGCCAAAGTGAAGTTGTTGTTGTTGTCGGTAATGTGAGCCGAGTGTGTGTGTGTTAAGTGTGTGGAATGTGCAGGAAGAGACACGAATCGACCACAGAGGCGGGCTACGGGTACGAATAGTACTCACTGGGAACATTTTTATGAATTGCATGGACTGCACTGGACTGAGACTGGGACTGGGACTGAGACTGGGCAGTTGCATGATGAGGTTGCATGAGGGCGTTGTTTCTCCAATTGCTGCAGAGCCCTTCTAGTTGTTAGGAGCGTTCTTCGTTCAGCTTCTTGTTCAGCAACTTTCTCACACACAAGATGAATGTGAAGTGAGTGTTTTGCAAAATGCATAAAACCGCACATAGCAAATGCAAATAAAGTGGAACGACAACGTGCACTGAGAGAAATTTTAGAGACATGACAAGGCATAGCTAATATTCTTAATGAATTCTAATAATATTTATAGTTATTTTGTATTATTATTAAGAACATCTTACAGATATTTTGATTGCAATTGCTTGTCGCTTCTTTGATAATATATATTCAACTTTGTGCAACTTAATTACCTTCTTTTTTCTAAGTGTGTGTCGCCAGTACGAATAGGGACAATAGCTAACACACACACTCACACTCACGAGATTCACTCGATTCACTCTGGCTGGCAAACAATCAAACACTCACGGGCCCAAACATTCAGCTCAAAATCACGGTCAGGCGGTTGAGGAAAACAAGTTTAGCCGTTGGCGCATTCGATTTGCCAAACGAGTTTCTACATATACTTTTCCAACAACACCAGTAACAACAACAACAATAGCAAAAATTGGGCGGCATGTGGCCAGCGGCTGGGCGTGGCACTGACCGCACTAAATCAACGCAAATGTCTAATCCATTTCGGGTATTTCTTCCTCGACGTTGATGGGGTGAAACTTTTCATTAGATCTTT
Source organism: Zaprionus africanus (assembly GCA_018151435.1). Taxonomy (NCBI): domain Eukaryota; kingdom Metazoa; phylum Arthropoda; class Insecta; order Diptera; family Drosophilidae; genus Zaprionus; species Zaprionus africanus. Next base: position 3,216,352 of record JAECXB010002309.1, on the reverse strand, counting down.
AGAAAAAAAATGAAAAAAAAACATTTCCATTTTCCGTCGCTTAATCCAAATTGTCAACAGAGTCTTTGTGCATTTATTCAAATTATGACTCAGGTCCGGAAGTTGTTTGCCAAATAGCTACGAATTATGATTTATCTTTTATCTGACAGCGTCCGGTTTTAAAGAGACTGAGCTTGACCCAAAAGAGTCTTATCGGACGTGAAATTAGAATGAAAATGAACTATTTTAAAAGTACTATATAGATCATATACATACATATGTCTTATTATATATTAACTTGATGACTTTCTATCTCATTGATCAGTGAATTCTTTTATAAAATCGCATTCATTTCGCCTCCTTTGATATGCTATAAATAATTGCACAAATATTTCATTGTCCGATCGAAAAACTCGTTTTTTGCACTTTTTTTTAAAGTTCGATTTCACACGAAATAAACACGACGAAATTCCAAATTTCAAATTGTTTATACGATCATCCGAAGAGAACAACAACAACAACAGTCGAGAGCAGCTGCAGAACAAAAAGCTCCTATTTCCAGCTAAAGCATAATAAATAAGACTATAAAACTCGTGCAAGACAAAACTGAGAGAAGAAGCAGAGGAAAAAGCCTTCAACAACGCGATAGCGATACCTACTACAAAACGATACCGAATATGATGCCCAAAGGCAGTCGACGAAAACAAAAGTAAACAAAGGCGCAAAGGCGAAAAAGAGACTCGGACTCGGACTCGGGGCATGCATATGCCAAAAATAAACATTCACTGCACAAGAAACTCTCAGACTCCAATTACGAATTGCAAAATGGGCAAAAAACAACGAAAAAAAAAAAAAAGAAACTGGCAAAAAGACATAAAGAGATTGGCCCACTGTAGGTGACGAAGGGGGAACATAAAGTATAAATAAGCTTTAGATATTTTCAGATATTTCAATGTTTAATATGACAATAAATTGGAGCATGCTTGGCAAAAGTGATCAGGGCGAAAAAGAAACCTTTACTGTGAGTTAGAAATCCTAAAATTCAAACTGTGGTATCTACAGATAGTTCTAACATAGAAACCTTTAACTATAAGTTTTGTACTTCTATTTTAAATACACGTATCTACAGATATACTTATCTATAGAGGATTCTACTGTAGATACCCTTAACTATTGATACCTTTACTGTAGGTTCAGTAAACTATAGAACTATTTATTTTAGATATACCTATACATGAACACTTCATCGTAGATACGTTAAACTAAACACAGATTCATTTAAACAATCAATCAGTTAGGGCACGTGTCATTGTTGTTGTTGTTGCACTACCTGCGCAACATTAGAAAGTGTGCTCCCATTTGTTTAGTTCATTATTTTGTACAATTTATCAATGAGCAAATAATTGATATGAGACGATGATTAAGTATTGTGTCGTAATTAGATTAGCTGGCACCTGTAACTGTAACAAACACAAACACACGCCGCCCAAGCAAACACACAATGCGAGTGCGTGTGTGTGTGTGTGTGTGTGTGTGTGTGTGGTTTGTGCTAGTTTCGTTCTTTCTGCTTCTACGGTTACTTTTTGGGATCGTTTGGCCCACATACTTATGTACATACCCCTTCCCCGTTCCCTCCTCCCATTCCTTCTCATTCGCCTACACTTGTTTTTGCTTTTGCTGTTGGGTTTTTGTTTTGGTTTTTTGAGTTTACTTTTCGATTTCTTTTATTTATTTTGCGCACCTTCTCGGAACTTGAAACTAATTTCATTTCAAGTCATGTTTACCTTTTTTTTCTTCTCTTTTTTTGGAACACGTTTCTCTTATCACTTGCACTGAATGCAATTGCATTATTGTGTTGCTGTTGTTGTTGTTGTGAGTTATGTTTTATGGGGCATATTTGGTTTATCTGTCCCCGTTTCTGTGGTATTTGATAAGCTAAATTGTGTGGTATGTGCATATCGATTGAATTTAGTTCAGTCAGTTAAGAGCGCTCTAAGATTACAGCCAAAATGAGCACAGAAATAAGAGATATGAACAGAGGTAATTAATTTTTATAGGAACTTTAGCAAGTTATTTTTCTTTATAAGGTTAACTAAATATTCCCCTCATTTGCCTAGTAAATTCTAAATATTTTCAATATTTCTCTCATTGCTGTAGCTTAATTTGAGCTCAATTCCAGCCAAGCCAAAGTCAAATTAAACTCTTTTATCAGTGACTCATGCAGCGCAACGGAGAAGCCAAAATCCAAAGTACAAAGTTCAATTTACAATGGGCAAAAAAAGCAAAGCAAAGCAAAGCAAACAAAACGCAAGGCAAGGCGCCAAAATGGAGCTGCAAATTAACGTGGAAAATAAATAAGACAACAAAACGAAGGCAACAAAAAAAAATAAAAGGAAAACGTAAAAAAACTGGCTGACTGCATAAAGAAGGTGTGTGTGTGTGTATGTAAAATAGTTGTTACACACGTATGTGTGTGTGTGAGGTGTGTTGTGGTAGTGGTAATTGCTGTTGTTCTTGTTGCGGTGGCGGTGGGCAAGACAACACAAGTCTAAAACATAGTACAACAACAACAACAACAACAACAGGCAGTACAATGACCGAAAGTAGCTGAAACAAATGCGAAATACTCAAAAGCCTGGCCTGTCTCTCTCTCTTTCTCATTTTCTCTGTCTCTTGTTCTCTCTTTCTTCATGCCATAACACCCGCAGCGTGGCAAAACGTAGTAGAATTAAGTAGTAGTATGTAAAAGCTACTCTACTAAGCAAGTACACACTTATAAACCTGTTGTCAAAGCGAATAGCAAAAGCAACAACAACAACATCAGCAGCAGCAGCAGCAGTAGCAGCAACAACAAATCGACGTTGTAGAGCTGCACTAAAAATTCCGATCTTCCAGTCGCTGCCAACGTCGACGTTGCCGTCAACGTCGTTACCGTCGCGCCGGCGCTCGGCTCCAATGGAGTGACTCGCGAGTCGCGGCGACTGCGCGCTCAACAAAACAGGTATAACTGTGTTTGTGTTTGTATGCGTGAGGGAGTGTATATGTGTCTGCGCTTGTGCGTGTTTCTTTGCATGTGTGTGTGTGTGTGTAAGTGGAGACTTTTGAGAGTTGTGTGTGGAGCACAGCCCCAGCAACATCTTCACGAAACGGTCGAGCAAAATGTACGCTTTGATAACCGTACGCGACCGCGGCGCATACGAAGAAGAAGGTGAACAGCAAAAAGTAAAGCAGCAAAACACAGAAAAGAAGACAGAGCAAGCAAGAACAACAACAACAACAACAGCTTTGAATGTCGACGCACCCTTTTCTTATTGTATTGTTGTAGAGCTGCCGTTGCTGCAGTGTTGTTGTTGTTGTTGCTTGTGAAGAGATTGAAGCGCAAAACCACATCCGAATTAGTGTAGCGTCTTTTACCTATCCAAGAACGACAACAACAACAACAACGACGACAACGAAAGCAACAATGCAAGTATGTGTGTGTGTGCAAGGGAGAGGCAAAAGCTATAGCGGGTGGCGTTCGACATTCTCTACAGAAAATACGAACAAAAAACGGAGGAGAAAAATGTAGGCAAAATGCCGACGCCGTTGGAATGTTACTTTTGTTGTTGTTGTCGTTGTTGTTGCTAAGCCGGACATCGCAATTGTTGCTTGTTTGCTGGGGGAGGCCAACTGCAAATGCATTTTAAATAATCGTCCACTCACAATTTGCAATATAATTAAGCACAGCAGGCGGAGTTATTGTTGTTGGCATTGTGAATTTAATTATTTTCTTGGCTTACTCACTCACCTATTGGCACGTTTCGCCGCCGTATCCAAATCCCAGAAGAACACGTTTATAATCCGAAATAAGAGTTAACAATACACACAATTTTTGCACAAATATTAATACACAAATATAAACAAAGCTGCCACGCTTAATTAAATTAACGCAGCAATTAAATATTTTTGTTAACTTTGCCGTTGTTGCTGCACATTTTGACGCACAAATCGATCGCGCAACTGATCTACGATCGCTGTGCAAAGAAAATACAAAGAACAGCTTTAAGCACTCGTTTTGCACTAGATTATTTATTTTTTTTTTTAATTATTCGAATTTTGCACAAAACTTTACACTTGTTGCGTCGTTGTTGGTGTTGCAATTATTTTCTTGGAAATTCAACGAATTTGTAAAACGAAAACGAAGCGCGAACCACGCGCGTAGCACATTTGAAAGCGACGACGTCTGAATTGGAACTCAAAGCGGAAAGCGAAACGAAACACCAGTGCAAGCAAGACGAATCAAAACACAAAATGAAATGACAAGAATCTTATCGATAGTTGATTCATCGGTAATACAGTCACGAAAAATAAAAGTCATCATTGCTGACTGGTTATGAAATGTTATTTAGCGGTTATGTTAAACAAAAGTCTGTAAAATACATAGCTGGATTTGCGTGGAATGTAAAATTACATTCTGTTATGATGTTATTTTTCAGAGCCAATTAACAGAGATGACAGTGGCTGTTAGAGTTAATCGATATCGACATCGCATACACGAAGAATACAATAATAAAGCCGAGCATTAATTAAAAATAAACAACTTTATTGAGAATTATATACTTAAAAAAACAAAAATTATATATTTATAAAGAGACGATAATATAGATTTCACACAAAAGTTGTCTTCGATAGTCCTGCTAGTCAAGGGCATAAGATTCTCGCGAGTTAGTCTTGCAAGGAGCTCAAATAAACAAATAATAAATTTGGAAAAAAATGCAATTAAATGATTGAAATCAAAGCAAAATTGGTGCGTGCTGACTCGGCAATCTATGCAACGGGCGAGTGCGTAGAGTGTTTGATAGAATTCACACATAAAGTGTTTTCCGAGGAGCAACAAAAGGCGAGTGAGCGAAATGCCAACGCTGCAAGGTAAACAAAAGAAGAAAATTAAAAAGTTTAAATCACAAAAATGATAAAACTTATGCATACAGTTTGGAGAACCTTGCCTGGGCGTCGGTGCAGCTACACTGCTATCGCAAGACAAGCTACAGCACCTCATTGTCGGACAAGACGGCAGAATTGACCGAGCTTATTGGACGAACTGCACTGGATGCAGTGACTCAGACACCTGGCGAGGTGATTGTGGCCACAAAGCCCAAGATTCTGTTCTGCGATCTAAAGTTACAGCCGGGAGAGACTAAGATGTGTAGGTGCCGCCCACCACAGTAGCCTCAACTACATCGACTAATTCCAAATTTACTACACAGATTTCTTCAATGAGTTTGTGCCCCGTGACGGTCCACCCACGTATCGTGGTCATGACATACGCTACTTCTACAAGATCACCATAGCGACGCAGCGGGTCAAGTCGAAGGTGCAAACACTGACGGTGCCCATACGAGTGCTGCCAATACCGTTGATAGCTCGGCAGGATGAGCTGCCCGTGACGGTGGAAACTAATGAGGAACTGGCGCCCACGAATCCTTTTCTCGAGAAGCGTGAAATAAGCGAGCTGGAAATCTCCTGGCATCACCTCAAGGTGACAAGACTTTTCTAATCTCTGTAGCAATCCATTAACCCTTCTCCCACTCCTGCAGAATGTGACCGCACGGCGTGCCCCAAAGTTCTATAGAATATCGAACAAGCGCGGGTTCGTTGGACGCTTCTGTCTGTTCAAACCGGCCTACAAGCTGGGCGAGGACATTGTGGGTAGCCTGGACTTTGGAAATTGTCAGGTGCGTTGCGTACAGTTCTCGGTAAAGCTGCAGCAGCAGGAGCTGCCCATACGACCGCAGGCAGAGCAGCAGCAAGCGCAGACCGGCGATGATGCCTCCTCTGTGAACTCCTTCGATATGGCGAGCATAGCCAGTGGAATTGCTGTTGATAATATGCATAGATCGGAGACATCTGGAAGTGCCAGGAGCAAGGACGAGCCCTCGCCAACGGGCAAATTGACCACCATATCCACATCGCATCAGGTTCGATAGTTGACTTGACTAATATCCCGCAACGAATCTCTATAATTTCTCATTTTAAGGTCTGCTATGCCACACTACAAACGCAGGTGGTGGTGCCCATTCCATTGCATGTGACGCCCACATTCCACACGGATCTAGTGGATGTCAAGTGGCGTTTGCATTTCGAATTCGTCACCAGCATTATGATGGATTTTGGGACTCCCAATCCTGTTTCTGGTGAGCTGACAGCGCCAGCTGAGCTGCCCGTCGAGACCATGGTGTGGAATTTACCCGTGACCATCTATGCTGCTAATCCGCTGCAGATCTATGCTCCCAATCAAACTTATAATCTCTTGATTAGGTAAAAATTTAATACATATCGTGGCAATAAATAATTTGTAAATAACACTTGTTGCATTTTCTTTTAAATTTCCGAATGGTGGAAACTCTGTTACTGAAACTTAACAGTTTTAAATCGATAGTTCAGCAATTGCAAGTGAATATTAATCGCTGTAATTTTTAAAAAAAATAATTGAAATATCTTTCTTTATATGAAATTTTAAATATATATATACGTCTATTTTGTTTATAGTTGTATTTATTGTATATTATTATTATCATAGCTCATTCGATTACTCGATTGCATACCTACGTTATGTTAGCGCTGCTGTTAACTTAACAGTGTTGCCGACTAAACATAAAAAAACAAACAAAAGCAATAAAAAACGAATCGAAAACGCAACGAAAAAAAATAATACAAACATGTATCAGGAATATCTAAATCAATTGCAATCCTCGCTGTTCCCCATGAACTCGGATCAGTTGAAGGAGCTGCTAAACAATGACGACAAACTGGATGAGAAAGTGGACGAGGTGCTGGAGTCACTGAAATCACAAAAGGTGCGTTTCTTCGAAGAGAATCGCAGCAGAGCCGAAAAGAACATTGAAAAAGAACCACAAATAATCGAACTGCGCAGCAAGCTGGCTGAACTCACCGAGGAATCACGGACCACCTGCACTGCAGTCCAAGATTTGTTGTCACAAATCAAAGAGAAAACGGGCGGAGTGAGTCAGGAGACAGCGCTGGCTCTGCTGCAGACCGCGGCCTCTGAGAGTGAAGAGAAGACAGAGGAATGCGCTAAGAAGTTCACAGACAACGAAATTAATGTGGAGACATTTCTCGATGAGTTCATTAACGATCGTCGCACAATGCATCTGCGCAAGCTGAAGGCAGAGAAAATGCAGGAACTGATACGAAAGCAATCTTCAGCCGGACAACGTCACAGCACTCACGGTGGTGGTGGAGGTGGGGGAATGCCCGCCTATGGCAATATACATGGCAGTGGCTTCTATCCATCCGCTGGCAATGTGCCCCTATCCCATGGGACCCATGATGCCGATGCCACCGCCACCATCACGACCCTACTGAGAGAGAGAGTCGCACTTAGTCTAAGTCTGCGGATGCTGCCATAGCGATCACGTCAGGGGAATGAGTCACCAGCGAGTGCTTTGTTGATCTATCTATCTTTACATATAACACACACGTAGCTCTAAATTCGATCTAAAATAAAGAGAATCTTTCGCTTCTCGAGTTAAAAACTTTTCGTGTTTATTTTGAAATATTTCCATATTACATTCGGTTTTGTTTTGCTCCTTTTTTAAGTACTTAGGCGGCTCTTCTTCATATAATAAACACTATTCCCTATGATATACAGTATGAATAATATAATTAAGCAAAATTAATAGTACATTTTATAAAGACAATGTGTGTGTGTGTGTTAAAAAATAAAGTTAAAGTTTTTAATTGCAAACAAACTTTGTATAAATAACTTGGTTTTTAAAATGGAGCCAAAGGCTAAGCGGCATGTTCAACTTGGGCTTAGTTTAGTAATGAGTTCACTAATTAGTAAGGATTGGAAGGAGTGTGCAGGTGTAGATGTGTGTTTGTGTGTGCAGTAGTGGCAGGTGTGCTTGTGAGTGTTTTTTATATTGATTGCTTTAGTTAAATCTTAAGACAAACCAATTGACGTTCGCCTAGTTTAAGTTTCCTCTTTAAGATCTGTTAGTCTTTTGAATTCCAACGCTTCTTCTCGTGCATGCATCGTATATATAGTATATATACATACATATCTTTCTATATGCATATATGCAAAATGTTATATATAAAATATGTTCAATTTGTTATCTTTGTTCCGGCCGGTTTACACTTTAAAAGCTTGTTAAAACTACGCGCGTGTCTCCTTCTCTTTCTACTTCTCTTGTTATTGTTGTTCAAAAATATATAAATATGTTAACACGCAAAGAAATACGCTTAAAATTGTTGGAATTGCTGGTGGTGTTGGTATTGCTGTTGGTGATGGTGTGGGCGGTGTTGTTGCTGCTGCTGCTGTTGGTGGAGCGCCATCATGACGAACCAAATTCCTTCATCCATTTCTCATACTTGTCTAGGTCCGCACGGGACACACTCTTGTTGCAGCGACTAATGGCTTCGTTAAAGTCCTTATTGGACACAGGCAGATCCACTTCCTCCGTGGCCAGCTGTCGTATTTGCTCGGGCGTTAGTCCAGCTATCTTACGGCGCATGGACATCATGCTAGCCTCCCTGAAAGAAAAACAACCAATTATAAATCGGGCAAACTTGGTTATAAATCCCCCCACTCACCTGCACACATTGGTTATATCGGCGCCAGAGTAACCCTCCAGCTGATTGGCCACATAGTTCAGATCGACTGTGTCATCCACCTTGACCTCACGCAAATTGATCTTTAGGAGCGCCTCGCGTCCCTCGTCTGTGGGCAGTGGTATATAGATGCGTTTCTCGAGACGCCTTCGCAGCGCCTCATCAATGTCCCATGGGAAGTTGGTGGCTGCCAGCACCATAACCACCTTTGCCTGCTCTTCACCTCCTCCCACACCATCCATTTGCACCAGCAACTCGGATTTGACGCGACGCGATGCCTCATGTTCCGATTCGGAACCGCGTCGTGAGCACAACGAGTCAATTTCATCAATGAAGATTGTGCTGGGCGCATAGAAGCGTGCCATTTCGAACAGCAGGCGCACCATTTTCTCCGACTCCCCACGATACTTGGACGTCAGTGTGGCAGAGCTAACGTTAAAGAAGGTGGTGCCGCATTCAGTGGCCACTGCTTTGGCCAACATCGTTTTGCCCGTGCCGGGTGGGCCAACCATTAACACGCCCTTCCAGGGACGGCGAATGCCCTGCAAAATAATATGAGACGTGAGTAAACATGTTAAAAACAAGTCACAATAGGCGTTATTTCAATAACAATAGATGACATCTTGAATTTCATAGTAAAACATGACAACTCCCGCTACATGCATCAGAGTTGCCAGCTGAGTCATTTTGTCGCCACATAATTAGTATGCAAATTGTTATTTCGATTTATCGAATCGCCAATCGAGCTCGGATTTTTCGTCAATAATTAAAAATATAACAGATATGCGGCAGTGTTGCCAAATCAGCCCTTATCGAATAGTTTTGTCGACGTGCCACCACATATTTTACAGGCATATCGTTAATCCTGTGTATCGATTTGCTTGTCCGACAGGATCTAGGAAATGAATAAATATTTGTGGTTACTGGCAACACTGTTATGCCTAATCCGAACACGTCACGTTATATACACTTTGACTCCATTTTTCAGCGATAAGAATCAACGTTGACTAATGAATCAGCTGGAATCAGTTGTAAATGACACACCTTAAAGTAATCAGGCATCAGCATCGGCAGCACAACGGCCTCCTCCAGCAGCCGCTTGGCATCTTGCAGATCTGCAATGTCGCTCCAGCGCACCTTGGGATCCTTTTGCAGTATATCACGTTCTGAAGGAGAGGATTAGGTTAGACCACTGGCACACTTAGAACCCCCTGCCACCGCTACTCACCCAGTATGTCCACAAGCTCTGCTTCGATGTGATTGTTTGGTTGAAATTTGCGCTCCTCCTCCCCTGCCTGTTGCTCGCCTCCTTCACCATCTGCTGTAGTGCCATTGCTGCCCGTTGCTGTACCATCCTCGTCTTTACTCTCATTGTTGTTATTGTTGTTGCTGTTCGATGTCGATAGTTTGCGTCCTCCGGCACGGCCATTGGCACCGCCTCCTCTTGCAGTCGTCGCTGATGTCGAGCTGCGACTGTTGCGCGCTGTTCCTGGGCCACCATTGCGTGCAGGAATCTGTGAAATTGTGTTGGGTCTGCCTCCTCCGCTGCTGCCTTGCGCAGAGTTCACTGTAGCTCGACGATTGTTAGTTGTGCTTGTGGCACGTCGACCAACTTGCTGTATGGACGGCGGTGGCTTCGGTGGTCCCCAGACATCGGGATCCTTTGGTGGCGGTGTCCATATATCCGGATCAGGTTTGAACCAAGCAGCGGGATCTTTATTCACGTTACTCTCATCGCTCAATTGCGAGCGCAGCTTGTGGGAGAACTTAGTGCTCTGCAAATCTAACGATATGTCCAGCAGTGTGCGTTGTATGGCCTTTATTTTGGCATGTTCCTGATTGATCTGTTGATTGATCTGCCAAGGAGAAGGAAACAAATTAACAAGAGATTCATTGTGGACCTTTACTGTCACTTACCATGCTCCACTTGCCCTTGCGCATGGGATCCACAGTGCTCTTAAGCAGGCGCGCCAGCATGCCCTGTTAATGGAGGGGAGATTAAGGAGTATTCGCTATATGGTATCCTTCATGATTCATCTTACCTGTAATCCCTCGTAGTAAATGCAGGCCGAATCGTAGTTTCCCGTCAACGCCATGTCTCGCGCTAATTTGGCATTCTCGCATATTTCTTCAATTGTAGTTTTGGCCATTACGGTCATTCCTACGCAAGTGGTTGTCTTTTGCTTGCCACCTCGCAGTAACTGATTCGGATTCGGAATCGGAACAGGTTGTTGTCATTGTAACCAAAAAAGAAACAAAGATTAGTGCCAATTAAAGGCATATGCATTCTTCTTCTTCTCTTCTTCTCATTGTTGTTGTTCTTGTTATTGTTGTCGCTCAAGTGCGTAAGCTGCTCTCTCGTAGGTTCGCTCTCTCTCCCATACTCATACTCCCGCTCTCTCACACTCCCTCTCTTTCTTGCTACTTATCTAGTCATTGTATAGTTTCTCTCACACAATAGAACGGAAGCAACGCAGCGGCTTTGTCACTCAGTCACACACACACTGTCTCATATGCGCACACACACACATACACTGGGGACAATCGAACACAATCGCACGCACACTTGCAGGTAAAAATGGAAAGTGCCAGCCTCAAAATAACCGAAAATAATAAAAGAAGATAGCAATGGCAACGACCGAAGACAACTACAAAAAGTACTAAGTGCGCTAATTATAAGCACAATTGCCGCAGCAACCTCCCTCCCCTTCCTGCTCCTGTTGCAGTCACCAAATTTAAAATTGAACGTGCAACAACTGCGACGCGTTCCCATTTCCGAGTATCCGAATCTCAAATCCGAATCCGATTGGGAAAATGTAATAAAATTATTATAAACCTTGCGGACGACAAATAAGGCGCTTGACCTTGTTGAGTCGTCGTCGTTGTCGGTTGAGGCTTTTGAATAATTCTTTCAAGTCAACGACGTTCAAAACGTTGTATGCAAAAAATACAAAAAAAAAAAATAACCAACACACGCGCGCTCTCAAACACAAACACACACATACACTCACACTAGAATAAGCAAAGAAAAAACAGAGCTCAAATTTCCGCGGCGTTTAAGTTTCGTCAGACACACAAACAGAAGACAAACACACACACATACACATGCACTTGCAATTACTTTCTGTTCGCACATATAATAACATTCGAAATAGAATACAACTTCAGTTAATGGGCCTGTAATTTACACTGCATTTCCACTTGCATCTTAAAGTGATTTTTATTTTGTATGCGCGACGTGGGGGCGTCGCAGCAGAGACGACGACAACGGCGACGTCGATGACGTTTATGTCGATATTATTATGTTATTATGGCGGCCAAATTACTTACGGTTATGGACATTAGTACTCTGGCTTTGTTACACGGCGTTACGAACTCAAACTATGTTAAAAAACTTTAATTTATATTAATATTAATGCGATGCGCCAGCTTAAAGAAACGGGTGCTGCGACTTCTGCGGCGATTGTTGTTGCTTAATACTAAGGCTGTGTTAGGGATGGTCACAATACAAGGTAGTTGTTGCATTCCGATAGTTCACGATGCATCAGGTATGGGATCACAACAAAGCGTACAATTAGTACATTTGATGGGTTAATATATAATTAGATATTCAAGAAATAGACTTTGCTAGCTGTGCTTAGCTCTTTAAGTCAGCAGTCGCATTAAATATTGCTGCTCAATATTCGAAAGCCAACCTATTTTTAAAAGTGTGGCAACTTAATTAATAGTGGTCTACAACGATATTTCACGGCTGTTATCGATTGGTGAATCACGGCAAGCAGTCCAGCGATAGTTTTTTTTTTTTGTCGTACCATTTAACCGTACCTAGGGCCCCACAACAGATAACAAAAAGAGCACACTGCTAAGGCCGCCGTCGACTACTAAGTATTTTGGCTTAAGTTATTTGTTAAATTTAGCGCTTACGTTAAGCGACGGCGCCCAAAATGACAACGCCCTCGCAACAAACACTTGAAAAGGCCTTCAAAAGCGATGCCAAGCTGCAAGCGGCGGCCAAACAAATTGCAAATGGTAAGTGGACCCCCTGCCTGAAGTTTTAAATCAGCTGTTAATGAGACTTCTTTTGTCTCCCCAACAAAAACAGACCTCACAGGGGGCATCTATGACATTTCGGAACTGGCCGAACAGTTGGGGTTTGCATTAACTTCTCCAGATATCGAACAACGTGTTGCAGGCACAAATCTATTGTCTGCAGTTCTGACTAATCTCCCCCGAGATGTCTTGAATGCAAAACAGTTGGAATTTCTTACTAAATTCTATACAGATCGTCTGCGCGATCATCACAATGTGATGCCCGCTATCATAGACGGTCTCAGTGCTTTGGTGCGCATGAAAAAGCTGCCAGCTGAGAATGTGCCCCTCATCCTGCACGCATTCTTCCAGTACAGCATGTGCCAGTCGCAGACTCGGGGCGACCGCACTAAGCTGTTCAACATGTTCAAATTCCTGACGCTGCATTTCGAACCAGGTGAGTCAAGAGAGTGCCCGAGAGAGAGACAGTATTCAATAACAACTCTTTAACAATCTTCCAGAGCTTGTAAAAATGTCCGGCGACTTTCTTTACGGACTCATCAATTCCATAGACGGGGAACGTGATCCTCGCAATCTGGACCTCATCTTTAGTTTTATGCCAGACTTTCTATCGCAATATCCCCTGCTGCATTTAGCCGAAGAGATATTCGAGATCTTTGCTTGCTACTTTCCCATTGATTTCAATCCCAGCAAACAGGATCCTGAGTCCATCACACGTGATGCACTCGCCGAGAAGTTAAACAGCTGTCTGGTGGCCAACGAAGAGTTTGCCGAGTGGACAGTGGCTCTGGCTGTGGAGAAACTGGACAGTGATTTGGTGGTTGCCAAGTTGGATTCCATTGAGCTACTGGTAAGTGTTCAGAACCTTCTATATTACTTATAATCTTTTAGTGATTCAATTTCCTTTTGTTTCCTTAGCATCAAGCAGCTCTCAAGTTCCAACCGACTGCTTTGGAGCCGCATTTCGCACAAATCTGGCAGGCTCTCAAAGCGGAAACCTTTCCCGGCTCGGACAATGCGGATGTGCTGCGTTGTGCGCTTAAAACGTTGGCGGAGCTGCTGAAAAGTGCAGCCAAGGTGCCCAGCATAAGCCATAACTATCAGAGCACTGTACTGGGTGTGGTGCTCACCCACCTGACCGATGTGCATCAGCGTCTCTTCCATCCCGCCGCCTCGATAGCATTGATGTGTGTCTCTGGAGATGCACCCTTTGCAGGGGATAAGATCCTTAACACATTTCTACTAAAGCTGAAGGAGTCGGAGATTGGCATAGCCTACGATGAGCCACGCATACGGTTCTATCACATCATATCTCAGGTCTATAAGCTTGCCGCCTTGCGTGATGCACTGCAGCAACTGGACAAATCAATAGTGATGCCACTGCAGGATGATGTCATTGCCGCGCTGCGTCTCTGCGAGCGGGAGGACTTCGATGTGACAAAGCAAGACATGGAACTGCAACGTGCCGCACTCTCTGTGCTCTGCGAATGCGCTCCGGCACTGGGTGAGGCACAACGTGCACTCGTGTACAAGGCACTGGTGCAGCTCATCAGTCATCCACATCTCGATCTGAATTTCAAGCCATTGACCATCAGTCTGGGTGCACTGCAGCCCGTGGAACTGCAGTCGAATTTCATCGACATTTGCATGCGAAACTTTGACATATTCTCGGACTTCATCAAGCGAAAGATCTATGAAAATCTAATGCCTCTCATGCCACAGATGGCGTTCACGCAGCGCATCCTCGAGTTGGTCATGCAGCAGGTGTTCACAGCCAGAACTGGAGCGGAGCCACAGCGTGTGCTCGCGCTGGAGGCTCTGAACTCGCTGCTCAATCAGGAGGATAAACGGTTCATTGTGGAGTTGCAACAGCAATCGAATCTGCTGCACAAGCTCATCGAACTGGCGCAAAATACTTAAAATCTTCCAGAGGAATCCCTTGAGCAAATTGCCGCCGCACTTAGTCGGATTATGCAGCAGTTGCCGCTGTCCGAGCAGAGCGCCATCGTCAGTGAATACTTGCCTGACCTGCAGCTGCAGCTGGCGGCGCATCTGTTTGTGGCCAAGGGATTGTTGGGTTACTTGCACAAGGATATCACGCTGGACGATCACTTTGAGCGTCTGTTGGATGACCTAACAAATTTATCCCTCAACTCCGACAATGAAAAGTTGCGCGAGACGGCACATCATTTGCTCTGCAGCCTGGTCAATAAGATGGACAACACTCAAGCGAATAGGGACCAGATCAAACGCATAACCAGGAAACTCAAGGATGCCCTCAAGACGGGCGATGAGCGTGCCGTCAATTTGCTGGCTTGGATTGGTAAGGGACTCATGGTAGCCGGCTTCGAGGAGGCAGCCGACATTGTGGGCGATGTGAGTAGTAGATTTGACTATATCTATAAGTAATCTAATGTGCCCTCTCCCTGTTAGCTATCGGATCTGCTGGAGCATCCCAAGCTGGCCACCGCAGCCGCCTTGGCCTTTGACATTATTTCAGCTGAATTTCCCGAGTTGGATTTGCCCGTAATCAAGTTCCTGTACAAACAGAAATTCTTCCACACCGTCATGAACAAACTGGGCTCCAAGCTGTCCAGCTACTGTGAGCATCACATGAAGGCCTTCATCTATGTGCTGAAGGAGACACCCCTGTCCGTGATTAAGCTCAACATTAAGCAACTGGGCCCGATGCTCTTTAAAACTCTGGACGCGCACAAGGATGCCAGTTCGCTGTGCATTGTGCTGGACATTTGCAAGAGCTTTGTACAGCAGCACGATGATTATTTCCAGGCGCATCTGGGACA
Organism: Zaprionus africanus; assembly: GCA_018151435.1. NCBI lineage: Eukaryota > Metazoa > Arthropoda > Insecta > Diptera > Drosophilidae > Zaprionus > Zaprionus africanus. The sequence continues at coordinate 3,200,903 of JAECXB010002309.1, read as the reverse complement.
TTTGATACCCAGTTGCCTGGAGTTGTCCAAGACCCAGACGCAGTTGAATATGGTGAGTGAGAGTTGCGTGGAATGACTAAGCTAATCCCTTTTCTGTCCCACACAGCAAGTGCGTATTGAAGCCTTGGAGCTGCTCCTGGAAATCACCAAGTATCCCACATATGTTCTGTTGCCTCACAAGGTGGACGTGACGCTGGCACTGGCACCGGCACTGGATGATCCCAAGCGACTTGTGCGTAACATTGCAGTGGATGCACGCAATGCCTGGTACCTGGTGGGCTCACCTGGCGGGGATTAACACGCCGCGATCACACTGTTAACACTGTTAAGCCAATTGACAAATAGAGAAAGTACTACGCACAAATGTTAATTAGAAATGTCTTTGGTTTATTCACTTGGAGCTGGATGGAGCTCAGTAGGGATGCTCGCATTGGGATCGCGCCATTAGGGCACATTTCTGGGCACGCTGCACAATGTCGGGACAGCGTCGCTTGCGCATGAAGCGGCAGTCCTGGAAGAAGCCCTCGTTGCGTGGAAAGCCGTGTGTGAAGTCCTGAAAGGTCAGCAGACCCAGTCCCCAAATCTTTCCGCCCCTGAACTCGCCCTCATACTTCATGCCATCCGAACGCCAAAAGATGCCGTTGCCATGAAACCAGCCCTGATGGAATTCTCCTTCATATCTGAAATTATATAACGATGTATTCTTATCTATATACCCTGCCTGCCCCCCTCCCACTCACTTGGCACCATCGGGAAACCAGAGACAGCCCAGACCCTGGCTCAGTCCCTCCTGGAATTGTCCATCGTAGCGTGTGCCATCAGCGAACTGCAGATGCCCTATGCCATGCTTCTGTCCACGTTGATTCCACTCGCCAATGTAGCGACTCGCATCCTCGTAACGCCAGCCGCCCACCTTGACGGCACCCGAACTGTATTGCTGGCCCTGTGGTCCATGCCCATGTCCACCCTGTTGATGGTGATGTGGATGCTGAAGTTGGTTCTCGATGCGTGCCGTGGTTACGCCCACGCTGCTCACTGCAATAAAGTAACAGCTTCTGATGACAGAGATTCATCTCATTGTCAGCCACTACTTACTGTCGTCTTCATAGTCATCCATGGCCATTTCTCTAGAGGAACTAAGAATTCCCCACGCAGACTGCAGTCGATGCTTCTCTAGCAGCTACTGAGCTTGCATTGTCGCCGCTGCGCTTGCAGTTGCAGACACTTTCTGTGGCTTCCACAGGGGCGCGGCGGCCCTGGTCTAAATCTAATTAGCATATTCAAGGCACAGTGGGACAAGGCAAAATAATTTGCAAACTGAAAAACTGCAATAGAATATCTGCACTGATTAATTTGGCAATTCAACAAAATAAAACCTTTACTTACTATGAATAAATAATATAAATGATTTAAATTAATCGATTAAGTTTCTGTTGGCATTTGCTTATAATATTTATTTATTTTTTGCCAAAATAAATAATAAAATAAGATAATCAAAATTATTTTCGTTTTCTCATTACTTGCCCCACTGTGCCGCGAATTCCTCATTTGCAAAATGAAATTCCGATTCGAATATTGCCCCACATTGCGCTGTCCAACTGTTGCAGCAGTTTCTGTCTGCCTCGCTGCCTCGTTGCCAAGGCTGCGCTCATGGATAATACCCGTAAGTAAGTAACGGTAAATGGTAACCATGGAGAGGGCCAAAGACGCCACAACAAATCCCGGCAGAAAATTTTCATTTCCTGCAAACGCAAAACAAACTGCAAACAGAAGAAAATGCTGCATCAGGGAATTATCTTGCGAGAGGGACACGTTACACGTACCATCTACAATCTGGTAAGTAACTATCGAAAAAACACTATCGATATCGCGATCACATTCCCCCTATTAGATCAAGGACAAACGATACGAGGATGTTATCGAGTGCATTGTGAATTGCGGTGAGGCAGCAAATACCCGAGCAGGACTCTCGACGTTGGGGCACTGCTACTACCACGCCCAGAAGTATGAGGAGGCGGCCAGCTGCTACGAGCAGCTCTGTCAGTTGGTGCCTAAGGATGCCAAGTACAGGTGAGAGCAGCGACAAGTTTTTTGAGGTTATGTTATGGTCATCGAGTTTCTTGATAGATTCTACTACGCGCAGTCGCTCTACCAGGCTGGCATCTTTGCAGAGGCATTGCGTGTGCTCAAACAGATTGGCGACAAGGAGACGGACCTCCGTGAACATTGCCTGCAGCTGCAGAGCGCCATACTGTATTCTAGCGAGGATTATGCGGGCGCACAGAGTCTGCTCAATCAACGCGCTGGGGGTACAGCCGAAACGTTGAACGACGAGGGTTGCCTGCTCTACCAGGCCGATCAGCATGAGGCAGCGGTGCAGCGTTTCCAGACCGCTCTGCAGGTTGGTGGATTCAATCCACTTGTGGCCTACAATGTGGCACTTGCCCATTTCCAGCGCAAGCAACGTGCCCAGGCGCTGGACTACACCTCAGAGATTGTGGAGCGTGGCATGCGCAATCATCCCGAGCTAGGTATCGGTGCGCAAGTGGACACGGATGGCAGTGCGCGTAGTGTGGGGAATCCCATAACGATGGCCTTGTCGGGCATTACGCAGGCCTTGAATCTAAAGGCGGCATTGGAATATCAAGATGGCAATGTGGAGGCAGCAAGGGATGCACTGCTCGATCTGCCGCCGCGTGCTGAGAGCGAGCTTGATCCGGTGAGTCTACACAACATGGCACTAACCGATGCCCAAGGACCTGTGGCGGGGCTACGTAAGTTGGCCTTCCTGTTGCAGCTGGGTGCTCCGGCCTGCCCCAAGGAGACATTCGCCAATATACTGCTCACTTGCTGTAAGCACGAACTATACGAGACCGCCGCTGATATTCTGGCCGAGCACACCGATCTCACCTACAAATACCTGTCGCAATATCTGTACGAGTTGCTCGATGCACTGATTACGGCTCAGACCAGCGGCGAGTTGGCCGAAAAGAAACTGGGCACACTCGCCTCCAGCCTGTCGGGCAAGTTGCGCAGCTTGGCTGCACGTGTGCAGGAGGTGCGCGCCACCAGTGAGCAGCAAGCACTGCGGGATGCCCTCAAGGATTACGAGCAGGCATTGGAACTGTGAGTGGGGCTGCGTCTTTTGTGTAACCCTTAGCTAATCTCTGTTCTCTACCACAGTTATCTGCCCGTGGTGATGGCTCGCGCTTGGATCTCTTGGCGTGAGGATGACTTTCTGGGCGCAGAGCGTGAGTTTCGCTCCAGTGCAGAGTTCTGTTCCGAGAATGCCATCTGCTCCGTGTGGCGTCTCAATGCCGGCCACGTGCTTTTCATGCAGGACAAGTACAAGGAGGCGGCTGCCTTCTATGAGCCCATTGTGCGCCAGCACTCGGATGATGTAGGTGGCAGACCCATCAAGAAGTGATTAATCTTCTTACACTCATCCTCTCTCTGTCTATCTCCCTCTGCAGATCATGTCTGTATCGGCTGCAGTGCTGGCCAACCTGTGCGTCTCCTACATTATGACGTTCCAGAACGAGGAGGCCGAGGAGCTGATGCGCAAGGTGGAGAACGCGGAGGAGCTGAAGGGCAATCAGGGCAAACAGTATCATCATTTGTGCATTGTCAATCTGGTAGTGGGCACACTATATTGCGCCAAGTCGAACTATGAGTTCGGTCTGTCTCGCATTGCTCACGCCCTGGAGGGCGGCTCTGGTGCGCGTCTGTATGCGGACACGTGGCTACATGTGAAGCGTTGTGTGCTCGGCCTGCTCACCGGCATGGCCAAACAGAATATCATATTACCCTATTCTGCTGTGCAGGAGGTGCTTAACTTTCTCAAATCCTGCGAGGCATATGGACTCTTTACACCCGCCAACATTTACACGGCCACGGAGCAAGTGCCCAAGGAGCCCTTGACCATTGGCCTGGAGGCGCGTAAGCTGCGACTGCTGCTCATCAAACTCAATGAATATGAGAATTACTGAGGGTTTCCTCATTAGTTTTCAGTGGGTAAAAGTACTTAAACCCCTTTCCCCGATTGTATTACCTACCAATCCCAATTAAAACCGAGCTCATTCTTTACAATTTTTTATATATATTAATTTCAATATATGCTGCGTTGTTATACTGCGTTCTGTGTTGTATGATGCTGTGTTGCCTAAATGGATTACAAGATGTTTATGAAAGATGATTATATTGGTGCTGGGGAGATTTCTCTCTCTCTCTCTCAGATCTGTTAGCGGAACAAAAGTTCCAAACGAACTTCAGAACTTAAATACAAAATACGCAAGCATGAAGAATTTTGTGCTGCCAAAACGTTAACGTAGATACAGATTTATATATATATATAATGTGTATATGTAAATGGGTTTTGGGGTTAGCTTAGGCCAGCACAGCCGATGTGGCCATCTCGCTGACGCCGCACGTATTGTCGCCACGATAGACACGGTAGTAGCCCTGTTCTCCCCAGCGAGGTCCCCACGAGTTCTTCACAATCCAGTAGGGCAGTGACTTGTGGAAGTTGGGGTACTCGGAGACGCCATAGCCGACAATCAAGACGCCATGATCGAGATTCTTTTTATTGCACAGTGGTCCCCAGGGATGCGAGACGCCGCCACGATAGAACTGCATGGCGTTGGCATTGAGGCCTGTTAGAAAGAGTAATAAATGTTATTGTATAGTTCCATAGAAGGGACAAACACTACGCACCAATTGAAATGGGTCCATTGCTAAGCAGCCACTCCTGCATCGCTGTCTCATTGCCCTTGGGCAGATCAACAAAGCCAGCGACTTGTACATGCGACAAGGTACGATTGAAATGGCACTGCTTCTTCTTGGCCGCATAGGGGTACTCCGATTCATATTCCAAGCCACCAATATCCTTGATTGCTCTACAAAAGAAAGGGGACGTTTAATATTAAATTGAATATTTAATTTTTTATGAAATGTGATCGACTGAGTTCAATTAAAATTACGCACTAGCGATACTTATTTGAATTTGATTTTATCGATAACCTATGCACGAAATGCACCGATTAATATATAACGAACGCATCAAAAATATTGTTTCAAGAAAATGTATCGAAAGATTTAAATTTGAATTACGAAGTATCGATACGTATTTAATTTCGATTTTTAAAGAAACTCCATTTTGTTTTAAAGAAAATTAAGAAACGACAAAAGAAATGTTAAAAATAAATGATATAAGGTAATTGCACCAACATGGCGACTTACTTGTAGGCATTGTCCATCAATCCACCATTACAGGCGCTATCGGTGGAATCGCAATCGAGTAGTTCCTGCTCGGAGAACTCCTGGAGATCACCTGTCTTGATGGCATACAGTCCCTCAATGTTACCCGTGACACTGAATGCCCAGCAGGAGCCGCATTGTCCCTGATTCTTAACCTGGGTGACAGCGTTCTTTTGCCGCCAGTCAAAGTCCTTGGGCAACGCACCCGGATAAGCAGGCACCGTAGCTGGAGTACCTCCAGTAGGCTGATTCTCGCTGCGCTGCCAGAGTCCCGCTCTCTGTGTGTACTCAGTGCTGGTCATGTCGGCGAATTCAGTGATGCCATACTTGGCACTGCCCATTTCATTGGCATTCAGCTCCTCGATGGTGCGCAGATTCTGGCGGAAGATGCGAAGACGCATCTGATGCTCGATACTGTTGGCATAGCGACGCTTGTACTTGATCTGGAACTTGTGGAACAGATGATCGACCTTGTTGAGCGTGTGATGTGCGTGTTTCTTGTGTGTCTTCTTCTCGGCCCACTCCACAGAGCGAGAGTGACGCGCATGCACCACCGGCTGATTGCGGCACTTGAACGTGACCTCGTGTCCCTTCTCTAGCCAAGGCTGCGCCCAGATCTCGACAATGCAGCGATGCTGTACATCAGTGCTATCGGTCAGATCCGCATCGATGCGGGTCAGAGTGCCTGAGACAACCTGACGCGATGCCGAGTAGACTTTGACGATTCTTGGAAAGTTAAAATTAAGATGGGAAATGGGTGAGATATAAAGATTTAGTAGAGATTTGTATATCCTACTTGTAATGGGGTCCCTCGCCCTCCGTTAGCTTGTCCAGTGTTTTCTGCAGCTGGGCCTGCGCCTGTTTCTCGTCGTAGGGTTTGCCGCCGCCAACAAGATGATGCACATCGTTCAGTCCTCGTTTGCTGCGAGCGACCTAAAATAGAGAAATAAAAGACGAACCATCTATAAAAAATAAATTCGATTTAATTTATTTGCCCCCGGCACATATATAAATTCAATTGTTATTGTATTCAATAGTTAATAAATCAAATTCCTTTTTTATGGTCTTTTCTTTTGTATTGAAACGAAAATTTCGATAACTTTGGTTTAGTTGTAGTTGTTGCTCCTTCCTCGACTGCTCAGAATCCACACTCTGCCGGCACAATGTAATCGTCCATTATCCGTACGATTCGCAGTTTACCCCGTCCATCGACGCCAACTTGTCCCACTTCCGCTTCGATTTTTTGGTCGCATCCCACACGATCATCCGTCTCATCGCAGTCCCGATGACGAATCACCATGGCGGCAGCGGCCACAGCCTCGTTGCGTATCCAACAAGTTGCGATCCACACATTGCGCAGACGTAGCAGCGAAGAAGGTTTCATAGTTGCAAATAATTTCCTTCTGTTTCTTATACAATTTGAATACAATTCGCACAAACCGAAAAGGAATCTTCCAATGTCTTCTAATTTAACTGTATTTGTTTCGCTGGCTTTCGCTCTCTGTCTCTGTTTTAATCACTCTCTTACGATTATTTGTCTGGAAATGTTCGTATAATCTTAATCCTCTCAATTCAAACAGTTGATATTCCAAAGAAAGAAAAGAGAACAGTTGGTAGAAACTAAATTGAATACCGTTTTTTTTTCTGTAGTATGACCTGCCCAAGTTTAAATGAAGAACGTAAATGAATTTCGACTTAAATATTATTAAAGCTTTGCCTGCTCTATACACACACATGAAAGATGAAAGATATATACACAGTATATTAATTTGAAACATCAGCTGAAGTTTCAGTTTACGTTCGAATTGTTTGCAATGCTTTCGAGTTATTTCCAGTACTTGAATTGGTGCCAGGATTACTGAAGTGCCACAAACTGGCCTTGTTTGCAACATGATCGATTACTGATGCAAAAATGATGAAATTTTCGCTACCAAAAAAGAAAAAAGATGAAAAGAGGTCGCAATTCACTTAGCCGGCAATCAGGCGGGCGCACACAGATGCGAGTAATCGCAGCCAATGAAATAACATTTCTAGAGACACATGCGAAGCTCCACATGGCAGACAATAAACCAAACCAAACCATTCAATGTACCCCCGTACCAGACCCAGCCCCGTAACCAATTAAACCAAACATTTTGCCTGGAAATTCGTTGTCTTTTCGAAGGCATCGTGACTCGGCCTGGGGGCTGAGCTTGAAGGGGCCTGGTCGATGGGAGCTTAAATGGCTGAACCTTTTCATTGTGTGGGCGTAAAATTCACGTGGCTGACCAGGCGTAGTTCGGAGTCCTGGAGCACCATCGACAGCAGCAGGCAGTGCAGGTGAACAGAGGTCGCATGGATGGAGATGGAGATGGCAATGGAGAGAAGAGAGAGAGAGAGTGCAATGACAACAATACGAAATGAAATGTAATGGCAACGACGTGTGTATAATTAAAATACGTGTGCGGCGAGGAAGAGGAGAGAAGGAGGCAACACCCGGAACGAGCCCGGAATTGAACTCCGGCTGCTGTTTCCGTCTGACCTGTCGCGACATGAATTCATTAAGCGCCATGTTTTCAGAGCCTGTTCCATTCTGTCATTCGCTGTTTCGATGATAATCCCCCCCCCCTCTTCGATTTTGCGTCATCCCAAACTGTCGCTTGGTTCGTTTGTTGCGTATTTCAATAAAAATTAAAACGTAAATAATGTCGCCACCCCATGCACCTCTCTACCTCCTCTCCGCCCTCTCAAATGTCAACCATCGCCGCCGGTCTATGGCAACAAATGGAGCGTAAAATTTATTTCGATATGTTGACAGTCGGATACCGAAGTGCCTCCTCTCCTGTCTCCTATCTTCTGCCACCTACAGCCAAGCCACTTGATAGCGTTTACAGGCCAACGAATTAGGAGTTCCAATCAGCCTAATAAATTTCAAATGCTTTTCACCGAGCTCAGTGACAGCATTACTGGCCTGATTTCACATGCGATTTATGGAGTGTTTTAAACGGGTTAGGACAGTTCCCTAAATGCGTATATCTAATGGGAGTGCAGCAAAGGGAATACACAGATCAGATTACTGCAGATCATCATTGATTACTTTCATAATTTTCAATTAATTTTAAATTAATTCTTAGTATGTATCAAGGATAAATTTCAAGAACTACTCTTAAGGCAAATGTTTTTTTTATTTTATCTCAACTGTTCAAAAGGAACAGTACAAAATTTTACAAGATTTTCTACAGAGTTCTAAAAGGATTAAAAAAAATTATTGTTTTATCTGGACTTTTCAGAAAAAAATTAAATAGAAAACTCCGATGTATGTATGTTCCAAAGGAACAATACGAAATTTTACATGACCTACAGATTTTTGAAAGAGTTAAAAAAAAAAAAAATTTAAAATAATATTTTATCTGAACTTTTCAGAAAGAATTAAAAAGAAAACAACGAATCTCCAAAGGATCTTATGTTTCTACTTTCATATCAACAAATTTCTCTACTTAATCTAGATTGTTTTTAAATATTATTTATGGCAAAAAACGTAAGATCCTAAACAAACTCAACAATTTCGATTGCAAACTTTTTAAGTACGAGGGTCGTTTGATAAGTCCGTGACTTTTTGTATTTGCCGCGCACCTGCTCTAAATACAACACTGCTCCTGTCAGCAGTTATCGATTCACAGCTGACTGTAAAATTTTGAGAAAGCTGCGTTTTTGGTTTGCGTTTTATAGGCATTGAAAGCAGACGATCTCAAGGCCCTCAAAATCGAGGGTCGTTTGATAAGTCCGTGACTTTTTGTATTTGCCGCGCCCTCCTAAATACAACCCTCCTGTCAGCAGTTATCGATTAACAGCTGACTGTAAAATTTTGAAAGCTGCGTTTTTGGTTTGCGTTTATAGGCATTGAAAGCAGACGATCTCGTGAATTTTAACGAAAATGGAGATCGAGATCGTCTGCTTTCAATGCCTATAAAACGCAAACCAAAAAACGCAGCTTTCTCAAAATTTTACAGTCAGCTGTTAATCGATAACTGCTGACAGGAGCAGTGTTGTATTTAGAGCAGGTGCGCGGCAAATACAAAAAGTCACGGACTTATCAAACGACCCTCGTATTATAAAATCTTTGAGATAACTCGTTGTTTGTAACGGAAACGCGGTGAAGTAATTAAAAATGCATAAAGAAGCTCATCGTGTATGATCCCAAAGTTGAAGCCATACTTAAGAATTTTGCTGCAGCACTATCTTGGGCAGCAATCTTGTAGCCACCTTTGTGCGGAGTACATTCACATCCTCCAGCACCAGGTGAGAGGAACATTCCAACGTCAGTTGCTGGGGTGTTAAAAGTAGAGCATCAAGCATAATGAGAGCTCTTTTACAGCACTGGGCGCACTCTGTACGCTCTGTCGTCGACACCTCCCAGCCTCCCTTTGTCGCACACACTTGCTCCCCTTAAAGGCACTTGAGGTGGCCCCGCTAAGATACGTGTATACGTACGCAGGTGCTGTGCCAAAGGAACGTTGGGTAGAGGAGTAGGGGGGAACGGGTGGGGGAACAGAGGAACACAGGTTGGCCAGGCAGATGGGGCCAGAGAGACACCGGGCCGGGTTAAACAGATTGCGGCCGTAATTTGAAAGCGGAAACTCATTTGATTATTAAGGTGAAATAAGTGCTGCGCGGGGAGCACCAAAAGGGGTGGGGGAGGGAATGGGTGGTGTAGCAAGCGTTTCGGTTGGGCAGACAGCCACGCCTTGCCCTGCCACGGTACGCAGGAGGCGCCCAGGTGTGGCATGTGGCGCATTGAGGTGAGTGAGAAAAACGACGAGCTTAAATAAATTCAATTAAATAACATTTTCTTTTTATTGTTCGCATTTGCTTTACGAGTATTTGTATATAAGGCGAGAGAGAGTGTATATATATGTATATGTATAAGACATTAACTGGGAGTGTGTGCGGGTGTGCGTAAGTGTGTGAGTGTGTGATGGGAGCATGAGATATAGTGAAAAAGGGGGGATGATAATAATATTCATATTCATAATGATTACGATGATGAAACCTCTGCCTGCTGCGCCTCCTCCTCCTGCACCGGCAACTGCTCCTGTTGCTGCTCCCTCCCCTGTTGTGGCTCCTCCTCCGCTTGCTGCTGCTGCTGCTGCTGCTCCCGCTCCTGTTCCTGCTGCTGTTGCTGCTGTTTCAGCTCTGTGCGCTGCTGTTCGATGGTCTTTTCAAAATTAAACGCACCCACCGATAGGAAATCATCTAACCAACGTTTCTCATTATCATTGAGCTCCGCTGCTGGCGTCGTTGGCGTCGCTTCGACCTCGACCAGCTTACCAGCCTCACCAGTGGCGGCTGGCTCATCAACGCTAATTGACGTTGTGGGCTCATTAGTTGGATCAGCCTGTGGGGTGTTCTGGGGTGTGCTTGTCGTGCTGCTACTGCTGCTGCTGCTGGTGATGGTGCTGCTTGTGGTGGAGCCACTCCTGTTGTTGCCACTGCTGCTGTTGCTGCTGTACTGTCGCTTGCTTTGAGTTGATGGCAAAATCTGCGCCTCCAGCTGAGCCATTTCGCTGTCACTCAACTCGTTGCGTCGCCCGCCATTGAAGATGCTATTACTCACGTATTTGTCGTTGAGAGATTTTGCTCGCTGCTCTGGATCCAAATCCCCGGCATCGGTATCCAACGCATTATCCGCAATATCGCTGCAATTCGAGTTGACCAGTTCGCGATGCTTGTCACCCCATTGTGTGGTTATCCATGGTTTCTCCAGTATGACAAGGCGACAAATTGTATCTGCATCCTTTTGCTTTGTATCCACCGCATTCAGGAGTATCTCATAGCGTACCCCATTCACAATTTCACGAAATGCATCGATGATATTGATAAAGTTCATCGAGAGTGGCAAAAAGGTCATCGCTATATTCTGTACACCAATTAAATTGGGCGATAGATACTCCCGTTCGCCGGGATTGAGGACATGGACCAACTTAATGGGAGGTTCGCTGATCGGTTGCTGCTCTTCGTTTCGCTCTGCTGTGCTGTCGGTTGTCTGTGTGTGCGTGTGTGTGTGTGCGTCGTGTGTTCGTAGTTGTGTGTGTGTGTGTGTGTGTTCGTGTTTGTTGCAAAGAAAGACAAAAACAGAAAGCAAAACACATATGTATAAGGTGGATACACACACTAAGACAGAGAAACAGAGAGTAGGGGATGGGGGAGTGGGGTGAGGCTTGACATAAACCCAGACCGAGTACATAGTGTAGTTTTCGGAAGCAAGGGGGATTAGTGTAAGTTCAGCCAGCAAGCCATGTGTGGTTGAGAATGTGGGCTAAATGAAATGAATGTGTGTGTGTGTGTCTTCGAATTTATGCATGTGTCTGTGCCACTAGGTATGTGTGTGTGCGTGTGTGTGGGTGTGTTTGCCTTCACCATGGCCCGAAGCAAAGAACAAGCTTGACAGAGAAAATGTTTAAAACGCTTATCTATAAAGTAAATCAAATTTATACAACAAAAACTAATCAAGCAACAGATTTGCTGATTGGATTGCACACACTTGATTTGGGTTGACATCAATGGGATATGAAAATAATATAATGGTAATGGCACCGTAGATATTATCGGAACGGAAGGCAACTCTGTCACTTAATTTAATATTTCTCATCTCTAGGAATTCACATACATTTTCTGTTCACAACATTTACATTAGCATTAACATTTCTCTGTTAACGCCGAAGTGTCATCTTCGTAGAAGATTAACATTTGATCGGGCCATACAGTTGTAATATCGGGACGGTATTTTATCACCAGCAGAACATTTACATTAGCATTAACATTTCTCTGTTAACGCCGAAGCGCCATCTTCGTAGAAGATTAACATTTGATCGGGCAATACAGTTGTCATATCGAAACATCATTTCATCACCAGTAGAAGACGGTCTATTTATTACCTAAGGGTATATTGCTACCTGCTTCATATAGCAAACTTTCCACTCTTTTCCAAACTTCAAATCTCCTTTCTATCTCTTTCACTGAGCACTAGAAAATCGATCGATATAATTACAGGCCAGAAAAAAACCCTTAAAAAATGTTGAAACTCTATTGACAGCGTTAATGGCGTGAGGCACCATGCAAATGCCACTCCCCCTCGGCACAGCTGCCTTTGCTGTCGCGGCCTAATGAACTCAGCATAATTGCAATTACATTGTGGCATAGAGACAAACAAACCACACAGCGAGAGAGAGAGAGACAGAAAGAGAGCGAGCGACTGAGATGGAAGACATTTGGCCAATCGAGTCAATCACGGCAACAACGCTTCGCTGAGTTTGTGGCAGGTCACAAAAACTAATTAACCATCGATGCAAAGTGAACCAAACCGCATTACGCCGCATCACATCACGCCGCACCGCCGCCGCAGTGCACAGCCAATGCAGTGAACCGGTTTAAGGATTGCAACAAAACTCATCGATAAATGATGAGCTGCAAAATGCAGCAAGCAGCAGACAGAGAGAGAAGGGGGAAAGCGGGGCAGCGTAAACAGATGGACGATGTCAGCAGACGCTGAATAATTTAAAAATCAAAAGCACCGAAACGACCGACAGAAGAAACACAACTGACGCAAAAGGTTTCGCCTTTGAAAGCAAACAGAGACATTACACTGAGCGAAAAAAATATGTGAGCTTAAGCCTAATGTGAGTTTGATAGTGAAGAGGGAAGCACAGATTTGCAGAAAGAGGTAAAAAGAGAGAGAGAGGGAGAATGTTCAATCTGGCGAGAAGTTCACAACGTTCAGCAGAAGACTTTTCTGATCCTATATAGTAGAATAGTATAGTCAATTCATCTATTCTTAAAATTGAAAGATTTTAGTCAATGAATGTTTATTTATTCGTCTTCCAGCTCAATATTTTTAAGAGCTGAAAGGAAGACATCTCCCTATACGCTTTACAACAAACATATTTTTCATTAATCTTAAGACAATTTTGAACAATCAGTGTAAAATAAAGTTTTAAACTAAAATATTTCCCCATTATTCGAGTTCTAAAAAATATCCACAAAAGCTGTACTAAAATACGAAATAATAATAAACAATAATAATATATGATGTAGCTATAAAAATAAATAAAGAAGTTATGCCATAAACAATATGTTCTTGCAGGTTCTTATATCCTCCGATCGTTCCTATATTAAAGATATTTATTCGTGCAAAATATAATATTATGTCTAACTTGTTGTTATGATAAGTCAGGTTATTTCTAAAATACATTTTGGAATTGTTTATCAAGAAAATTTTGTTAAAAATATTTGTATTTGTAGCTAAAATTAAGCAGTACCCTTATTCAAAAATTAACCTAGTATCCTTTGTATCCCTCAAGTAGCCTTTGCCAATTAAGTTATTTACATATTTACCTTAATAATCTTTATAGTTACAGCTGTTTGCTTTGTCTCTCAACTCAAAGTCATTAAGGTTAAGCAAATATTTTTTGCCCTGTAACAGCGCAGAGATTAAGCTGAGATTCAAGAGAGTGAGAGAGGGAGAAAGAGGGATAAACGGGGGAACAAAGGCACCGAGAAGGCACAAGAGAGAAGACAGTTTTGCTGACGTTTTGGTCGTTCATCCTCCATTCGACTGGCGGCTGACGTCTCTGTCTGCGTCGTGACAAAAAGCCGAAAACTGCATAAAAAACTTTTGACGGCAATTGCGTCATCGAGGCAGTCAACGCCAGCAGCAGCAGCAGCAGTAGCAGCAGGCAGCGCCCACAGCAGCAGCAGTGTTGCCAGTGCCAGCTACACTGATGCGTAGTTGATGCTGCAGCTGATTATGCTGTGTGGATGGCGGGGAGGAGTTGGGGGATTTGATGGATTCGGTCTTGGCATTGTTTAAGCTTGTTGCTGCTGCTGCTTCAGCTGCCTCTACTCCTGCTGCTGCTGCAACTTGTTTGCAGCTTGTTTTTCAATTAAACTTTATGGCACTTTAAGCAACACCCCAAAGTTAGCATACGATAACAGGAAAGATGACTGCAGAGATTGCATTCTCCGCTTGGCTGGTTGTCCTGGCAACTGAATGCAAAAGCGCAGCCAACTTCACGGTGCAGTGTTCCTGGCCAGTCGTAAGCTCTTTTGCATAGTTAATGCACTTGTCTGCAGCGAAATGCATCAGGAATTAATAGGAAAAGCAAAGAGAATTTGCTTGCTGCCTGCCAGGGAGCACCAACCCTGCTCAATTCTGGTTAACCTTATCCGTTTAGGTTAATTAGATACAGTTTTGGGGGGCAAACAGGTTAATAAAGGTAATGTAAGGATAGAAAAAAAAACTATAACAGGTGCTTAACAGCTGCTTAGAATGCAACTTAACAGCGGCTTGGAATGGAAATTCAACAGCTGATCGTAATTAATATGACAACCTACATTATCGATAACAAATAATCTATTTTCCAATTGGTATTAATAATAAATACTGCTTTATTGTGAGTATTCGAGCAATTAAAGGTGTTAAACAGCTGATTTACTATCGACAACCAGTAAACAATAACCAAAATGTATGTAAAATAGTGATCTGCCGCGAACAATATTGCTGCAAATGTTATTGCATTATTTTTGATGGCAATGTGTTTATTCCACTATTTACTCTGCCAAAACTGTCAGCACATTTTTTGCACGTCAGCTAAAACTTTATAATTCTCTTTCTATGAATTTCCATGGATACTGGATGTGATTATGCCATACCGTACATATAGACGACATAAAGTCATGACTCCCATACAAACTTTTCCCATCTGACAACTGGTGCGAAAGTCCTCCTGATGCTTCTGCCGCTGCCTCTGTCTGCCAGCAACTCGTTGTAGTGCTCTGTAAACAGGCTTTTGTGGGCGGAAGGCGACGACGCGTAAGTAGGATGAGAGGAGAAGAGACTCCAGGGCGGGGGAGGAGAAGGGTGGAGCGGGTGTAGCAGCGCTTGGGTATTAACTGATGCAATGTTGAAAAACTTTAATTGCATTGACGTAAATAACAACATCAGGCAAACGAACGCGCTTTGGGAGAAGAGAGAAGCCTCATGGTAGAGCAGGGCACAGAGCAGAGCGCACGGCGCAGTGCACACTGTACAGGGAGCGCACGGCAAATTGCAAATTGGCAATTTGGTATAAATTGTTGATTTTAATTAAGCTTTAATTAAAACGCTTTACCAACGTATAAATAAATAAACTTACCGAAAAGCCAAAAGTCTACGGCTCTTTATTAACATTACGAAATTTATTTATTGCCACCAGCAACTGACATACAACACACGCACCACGCCTCCGGGGCCTACAGCGCCCACAGACCTCAAACCGGTATTATCCAAAGTGTCAACACATCTTTGCCTGCTGTGCGCTCTTTGGGTGATAGTTTCAACGCCCGGGGAGATCCGAATCCGACTCGGAGTGTCGCCTCTGTATCTGTATGTGTGTGTGTCTTGTGTAAACTGTATCTTTTATTTCTTGCTCTCAAGGTCAAAGCTGCTGCCTGAGCTGCCACGTTGCCAAGACTCCAAGTCGCGCTCTTAAATGATGATGGGCGCGTGTTTAGAAGCTTTTTAATGACCACATTTGCCTTGACTGCGCTGCCTTTCTGCTTTCTTTCCTTGGCAAGATGAGAACCAAGAACACCCCATGCCTAAGCCCCACTCAACGAGTTTTCTCACTGTGTGTGCGCTGTGTTGTGTGGGTGTGAGGGTACACTCAATGGGTCACGGATAAACAAGCTTCAAAATTTCTTAGAAAATTAGTTGAGTAATCGTCTCTAATGATGCGATGAGTCTTCTAATACTTTGAAGTTTATATTTAAATTATGATATGACTATAAACTTGTTTGAAAGGTTCTTCGACCTAAGTAAGAACTAACAATTTATATAATTTGACTCGTCACAAAGTTGAGTGAGTACAAATAAGTGAAGAGATGAGTCCTCGAAGTTTGTTTTTACAAGTAATAAAATAATAATGTATGTAGAAGCTGCATAGAAACCCATCCTTATTCAGAATTTGGTCTCGCTTAATTGATGACAACAAGTGTAAATTAAAAGTTAATTTAAATTGAATAAGTTCTTAAATGTTGGTTTTATTGTATGGTTTACTAATTGCCGAGTTTTGTTTTACACATTCTTTAGGTAATAATTATGTAAATATTAAAACGAACCCTTACTTACAAGACACTCAGTTATGCCTTAATGTATTCGCATATTTATAAGGCACTTGCTTGCGGTACACCTCAAACTGATTAATGACTATCAGGACTAATTAATAATGCAATCGAAATTGCCAACTTGTTGTAGGCCCTACATGACATGTACATAATTAATGATTATACTTAATAATGACGGCGGCATTGTTATCTTGCGCTGACTGCACTCCGAACACCCCCAAGTCGTTCTCATCTCACACACATATGTACATTAATATATGTACATCTACTTAGATATTCACATCACTCAACACCCACAGCCGCCTTCTCACGAGTGTGTGTGTGTGTGTGAGTGCTTGCTAGCTGAGCTGAGTGAGTTCTGAACAGCTTGAGCTTGTTTAAATTCCCAATCACACACAGGACACAATCTGAATAGCTCGAACCGCTCGACCTACTCGATTCTATGGCAAGCTCATTATAAACTTTGCCTTCGATATTCCCCTGAGTGCTAATTTGTGCCCTACGTGTGTATGTATGGGTGTGTGTGTGTGTGTGTGTGTGCGATTGTGAGTGTTTACTTTCGGTCCTTGGGGAATGTGAGAGGGAACGATGTTCTGGATCGTTTAGTGGGTTCAATAGCGTAATTTCCATTGGCATTTGCATTAAGCGGCAAATCATGTTCAAAATTACACAATGACTCAATGCGATTGAGATTGCGATTCGTTCAATGTTTTCTTTATATAGACGTGAAACGTGAATGAGCATCAGCAAAAATTTCAACAAACTAATTTGCATAGGAACGGAGAAAAAAATTAAGTGAGAGAGAGAGGAGTGAGATGAAGCAGGAGAGGATTGCCGACAATGTGTAGACTAGATTCAAACATTCGCAACACAGATGCCATTTGTCTTTGTGAATCACTCGCATGTGATTTCCTAAATGACAAAAACAGTCGGACGAGAGTCATAAAACCGCCTCGAGCAATTCTTCTAATCCCACCGCCCCAACCCCCGCACTCCTCATGAGCTTCGTTTGCTTCAAGTTTTGCAATTTGGGAGCAAGTTTCGTCTCCGGAGCTGAATGAATGAATATGGATATGTACACGAGTCCGTACACATGTATGGACATATGCTCATAATATAGACGTATGTATGTTTATTTATTCATACATACATATATTTGCACAGTTCCGCATTTTATTCATTTATGTAAATAAATATATTTATGCAGTGTATGTTTTCTGTTTGTTAGCATATGGAAATCTCTGTCAGTTTTTTTTTGTCTTTCCATTTCATTGTTTGCTTTTTTTTTTTTTTTTAATTTTGTTGTTTTTAGTTTAAATCATATTAAAATACCCTATATGATAGCTTAAGTTCTGTAAGTATTCAGAATTCAGAGTGGACAACTTTTTAGAGAAAGTTTATATCGGTTTAAAACTTTACAATTCCACAAAGTTGTATGCAAACTACAATATAATGTGCATAATGGGTATCTTTGTGTGCAAGCCAAAATTCGCAGAAGCTTTCATTAAATTGCACTTTATATGAAAAATCATGTTTTTCGGTAGCATTTAATTATTTAAGATGCTCGAACTGCTTAATTAAATTATTATTTTAATTCCTTGATTTATTTATGATGTACGACGAGAGGTTTTTTGTGCTGCCGAACGAAAGCGAACTAATTGATATTGATGATGCTGTTACCCCTCGGCTAGCGGCGGCTATTAATGGGGAGGCTTTTCCTACAATTTGTTGCTTCGCTTTGTATGCCCCACACTGACCTCGAGTCATCAATCTGATAAATGTATGTACAGTTCTTCGTACGTATGTATGTATGAATGTACGTGTTCTGTGTTTGGATTTATGTGTATTTTTTATTGTTGTAGGGGTAGTTTGACTTTAGCACGTGACTATGATATACCGCAATCTTGGATAATAAATTAAAAAACTTTGACCACAGATCGAAAGTTCAAAATATTCCAGTCAAATAAATATATAAAATTGTTGGAATTATGGAGCTTTATAATTTATATTATTTATTTCCGAATAAAACATCTAATTATTCAAGTTGTATTTCATTATAAAGAATATCATTGAAATCTAACGCTTTGCTAGGGTAATCAAAACTCGTTGCATCACTTTATTATGCGTCAGAAATAATAAAGACTGTTTCTAACATGTGCTTTGTTTACCGTGCATTAGAAATTCAGCACTTCTGTTTCTGATTCATTTCCATTTTTTCTACATTTATGAAAACAGGTTTTAGCGCTGAATTTGTTTTTATAAAGCAAAACTACCGACGTGGTTATCAGGCAATTGTGAAAAAAGTTGCAATTATTAAATCAAATATTTTCTTTGTTCTATAAATTGTGAGAACTGTGACACATTTCAGTGAAATGTACTCAAGAATACATTTTTTCAGATGTTATTTTTTATAGTTTTCAACTATTTTCGCCTTTAAATCGTAGACAACAAAACATTTCTAATAATCAGCTTTGCTTATCATTTCCAGCTTCCACAGCTGATCTTACAGACAAAACGTTCAATTGGACTCAATTTATTCTGACAACAATGCTAAATTATTTTTTATTTTCTCTATTGAAACGCTTAAAGTACAACGCAATTCTTTATTGCACATAAACAGACTTATAGAGACGAAAGTTCGACCATAATGTACGATCGATAGGTTCTATTGCGGTCAGACTGATACAACAGCTGATTGTCGGCTGGAATGGCGTCGTAGGAAATGACAAAGAGGAGACTAAACAAAACAAAAGAGCAACAACAAACTTGCGAATATGATAAGCGAAAAATACCGTCGGCAGTTTGTATGTATGCGTGTGTGTGAAAATCCAGATGCATTAATTTGTGTCGATGCCATTTTCTTTTATATATATATCAATGTATTTCGTTGAATCGTTTTATTTATGCATTTCATTTTCTTTAGCTGACTAAGCAAAGTTAATATGAGAGAACGGGGAGACAAACAAAAGTAAATAAGTATGGCGTACGCAAGCATCATGTGTGTGTGAGAGAGTGTTTATGTTGCGCGTGTATGTGTGTGTGTTTGAGTATAGCTGTAATTGTGTGCGTGTATTGAATGTTGTTTGTGTGTCGGCATTGTTAACACAGCAAAGCGAACGAGCAGTTACGAGTATAACACAATTTCTTTTAAAGTTAACGCTAACCCTGCGCAGTTACGTTAACGTTATGCCTTCATCCATAAGCCGTTGTATGATATCTCAGAAAGCGTTAAACAGTTGTTCCAAAACATTGGGGGAAATCATAACAAAACCACAACTCACCTCCTGCTCTTCAGCAGCTGCTGATGGTGTCGTTTGGATAATGGCCAGCAGAGAGGGCAACTGTTGCTGCTGCTGCGTACAGCTTCATGGTTACTTATTTTTTGTTGTTTATTAACGTATCAATTTTACGCAAATTCACACGTACACTGTCGAAACGAGAGTTATGTGGCAATGAATTTACGCCGATTATACTTCTTTATTATTTCGTTTTCACCCGCGCACACACATACCGCGTACACAAAGCGACAAATATTAAAAGATGACTGCTCGGTGTGACCGCACAACATGAGTTAAAATATCCCCACTTTTGGTTCATATCGATTATTCTATGTGCGCAAATATCGATGACTTATCGAAATTTTGATTCCTATTAATCAAAAGGATTTTTATGCAATTGAGTATAAATTGGGTAAAATTTAATTGAATTAAGCGAAAATGACAAATAGACGTATTAAACAGAAATAATTCGATAACTAATCAAAGAAATGGCTACTAAGCAGACATCTGAAATCAGGACATGGTGCGTAACCGTGCGAATGAGCTGGCCAAAACGGAAATACACCAAAACAATGGAAACCCCTGGCAACAGTGACCCCGTAAAACAGTGTTTTCGAAATATTGATAAAGCGCAATGCATTTATCATTTACACTGGCGAAGCAACTGCAATGGGCACGCACACAGGTCGAGCCTACTTAAATTCCTGCATCAAGGTGCCAATAGATCCATGTAATAATTGTCCAGCGCCCGTTTACAACCGCCCAAAGCTATGCATGGGCAAACAGTCTAAGGCGAAGACCAAAAAGCCAGACGATGAAGCAGCAGGCGCACGAGCATGGAGTGCCCAACAAACGGGTATACGGTCACTGGCAAAGTTCTACGATAGCATACCTGGTAAATATTTAATTCAATTATTGAAAACTTTTTTACAAGCTTTCTACTTGCTAGACTACTGTGAGGTGAAACATCTGCACAAGGCAGAGTTCTACTCGACACTGGAAAGCCTGCGAACCACTAGCCGAGAACTCCGTTCTTCAGAGCAGCCAAAGGAACGTTGTGCCAGCACCAGCAGCAGCTCGCGTAAATCAAAACAACGCGATGTCAAAGGAAAAAAATTAAAAAAGAAGCCTCCAGCTGCAGCAGCAGCACCACCACCACTGACCATGTGTTCCAGTCTATCAGTACCAGACCTTCCTGCAAATCCAGAATGTGCATTCAGCTCCAGCTGCCTGAGTGAAGAGTACGATAAGTGCCTGCGTGACTTGACTCGTATTAAGAGCTTTAAGAATGATTTCGCAATTGAGGTAGCTGACTTTAAGCGCTCCCTCAAGGATTTTGAGCTGGAGTTCAAGCGAAAAGTCGATCGTCCCAAATCCACCAGCAGCAACACCACCACGGCCACCCAGACCAACAGCCATACGAGGTGCCTAGCTGCCGCAGAGCAGCCAAAGTTTCCAGCAATGCACACAGCGGAACGTGCCAAGGCTCGGCGACAAATGTTGCGCAGATCCCTAAGTGTTAACGATTTAGGTAACTGTGCAACCCCAGCAGCAGATGCAACAGTTGTCAAGCCAGCAGTGTCTACGTGTATGAGTAACTATTTTCCGGCCAAGGACGTTATAGTACCCAAGTTACAGATTGAATCGCCTTCGGTATCATCCAAGCGCAGCAGCAATAGCAGTGTTGTGTCCAGTTCGGGTCGCCTGCGTAGACGACGGGCACGGAGGACGACGAAAGTTAAATCGGAAACGGAGGCACAGGAGAAAAAGCCAACACTGCTGAGCATCTTTGAGCTGGAGCAATTGCCGAAGCGGGCAACAAGTAGCGTGTCGCCACAGCATCCCGTGGCACGCCCCAACCTGGCTGCCACCTTGCGTGCCGAAGTTTCGCGCAAAAAGGTGAAGGAGCTTAAGAATAATTGCACCTACCACGACCCCAGGCCACAATATGACTGGGAGGTGCGCAAGACACCTGCCTGGAAGTCGCTGTCGCTTAAGTGAGTATCCAAGGAGTATATTTAATTGTATGCAATAACATAATAATCTTCATTTTAGTGAATCCCATAAGGCGCTGCTCTCGATTCGCCTGGCCACACGCAAGGCAGAACAGGCGCTGCAGGAGCGTCAGTACGATCTACACATGCAGATGATGCAGCAACGTGTCAAGTCTGCACCTCTACTGCTGGAGGGACCCACTTACTGGGGTCCCGAGGTGGGTAAACTAAGCCACACGTGTCGCATTGAAGGTATGCGCCATGCCTGCGAAAGTAGCCAGTTGCGAGGCAAGCACAAGCCGCACAAGAAGGATAGAAACAATAGCAGCCGCTGCCTTACAGCTGCCACAGATCCGGAGACCAAGCTGCAACAGCTGCGCAAGATCTACGGCTCTCAACTCAAGCCCAGCTCTAGGCAGTCCCATCGATCCAGTTCGCTCCGTCGCCTGTCGGAACAGACACCCGAGCCACACGACAGTGGAGACGATTTATGCAGTGTTGATAGAGCATTTCTGTAAAGGTATCATCTTTCATGGATGCAGTCTATTTCATATACTTAAGGTGCAACTCAACCCAAATAAATTGTTGGCATTAAAATTTCTTTTAAAATTTTGTTTCTAAACTTTTCACATTTAAAGTCTTGTGCGTTAGATCGAAGAGCAACAACTATGATTGGTTTCAGGGCAGTTTGAGGGAGCTTAGAGCAGTAAAATCATCGACCAGGACGTTGGCAGTCTTCTGATCTTCGCTTAGCGAAGCGTTGCCTGGACGCTGCAGTATGGCGGTGAGCATGCCAGCAGCGCGTGCAGCCGCAGCCTCTGTGAAATTGAGACAATAAAGCAACAAAAATCGGAGGAGATAAGAGCAAGCAACTTACCGCCCGGCACATCTGTGAGAAAGAGCACGTGTTGTGGATCCACCTCCAGAGATTGGGCAATGTTTGTATAAGACTCCGTCTGTTGTTTGTGACCCACATGGGTGTCGAAATAAGCACTCAGATGTGGCCGCAGATCTCCCTCAATGCTGTGTCCAAAGATTAGCTTCTGGGCAGCGACGCTGCCGCTGGAATAGACTGCTATGCGTAGTCCAGCCTTACGCCATGTCTGAAATGCTTGCGGCACATCTTTATATACACTGCAAAATTAGAGAAATTTAATCTTAAAATTAAGGTGTCCAGAAACTCAACTTACTGTCCCTTAAGATCTCCAGAAGCATAACCCTTGGCCCAAATAAAACCTTGCAGTGTTTTCAGCGGCGTCACCTTTAGGTCTTTCTCAATGAGATAATTTACAAACTTGCTGACATGTTGTACGTCACCTTCGACTGCCTTAGCTCCCACTGATTCTAAATATTCGGTGTATTGCGGCAATTCCTGCAAGTCCCTTACAATTTGGGTTGTTTCTATCGTTTTCCAAGTTTCCTTTAGATAGTCCTCTACATTTTCTTTTGCATATGGGAAGAGAACGTCGTGCACAAAACTTATTGAGGTTGTGGTGCCTTCAATGTCAACTAACACCACTTTGGCCGTAAAATCGAGTGAAGCCATGTCTACCAGATTCAAATACACTGATTTTTATGAACAACCCGCTGATAACAAAAACTATCCTAAAATCAACAAATCATAACATATTCTGCAATGTTATTAACAGTGAACAGCGTTCTAGCGTTTCGATGCTCAATTTTATTTTATTCCAACTATATTATTCAATTGTTTGATCAATTTTAAGCAAATTGTCTCAATTTAGTTTAAATTCAAACTGTAGGTATGATAAGGATATTGGAAAACTAACTTCAAAATGTATCGATTTCACATAACATTTCGATCAGTTTAAAATTTTACAGAAGAAACTCTCAACATTTTCGATTATTGCAGGGTTGTACTTAGGAAAAACCAAAACTATCGATAAAATAAATATCTTCTATGTGTTTTACGTCACGTTATTAACTATTTATTTCAAAAGTGTTTACATTTGTTAAAACTCATGCTTTTGATTCAATTTTTTCTGCATAGAGAAGCACAATATTTTATTATATAATTTGCTCAAAAACTATCAGGTTTCTATAACTCTAATAATAAACAATAAAAGTACTTGCATAAATATAAATAGAGGATTATCATTAGGCACTGCTAATAACATTTCAATGAAATGTTAAGTTAACAGTATACGCCATTTTTTTTTTTGCTCTTTCCTTCTCTTTTTGCTGTTTCAGCGCGTGGCAGTGTGGTCCCGGTTCGGTGCAGTTATAATTGCAAATTTGCTTGGAATTTAAACTCCATCTTTTACAACTCCAACATCAATATGAAGATCTTCAAGGATATCATTACCGGTGACGAGATGTTCTCAGATACCTACAAATTGCAATTGGTCGATGAGGTTATCTACGAAGTCTATGGAAAATTGGTCTCCCGAACTGAAGGCGAAATAAAAATTGAAGGATCTAATCCTTCTGCCGAAGAAGCGGACGAAGGCACAGAACAACACTCAGAGACTGGTGTCGATGTGGTACTCAACCATCGTCTGCAGGAATGTTTTGCCTTTGGCGACAAAAAGTCATTTACCCTCTACCTCAAGGAATACATGAAGAAGATACTGGCTAAGCTGGAGGAAAACGCACCAGACCAAGTTCCCGTGTTCAAAAACAACATGAACAAACAAATGAAAGAAATTTTGGGCCGATTCAAGGAGTTGCAGTTCTTCACTGGCGAATCTATGGACCCCGACGGCATGATTGCCCTGTGCGAATACCGTGAAGTCAATGGCACCCAGGTTCCAGTTTTCATGTTCTTCAAGCACGGTCTCGAAGAGGAGAAATGCTAAGTCGCTCTCTCCTCCCTTCATCGTATATCGTTTGTGACTTGCGTCTGCAATACCAATAACAACATCAACTTTCAACGACCAACTCAGAATACAGGGAGTAGCAACAACAACAGCTGCAGCAGCGCAAACGCCACCAAGGTACATACAGAGAGATACCCAGCAGACGGACTCATACTCACGAAAACGGATTAATTTTTAGTAACAGTTCAGTTTCAGTTTGGTTCATAACTCAAAATTTATGTTTATGTTTAGAAAAAGGTCCAAAATTTCGATATAATTTAATATTGCTTGATTTCGATGTATTTTATATTAGAAACGAATGAATATAACTGTTAATTGTATAAAGAAAAGAGCAAAATTTGTAGTTGTAGCAAGGGGTCAACCGGAATGAAGACAAGACCTAACTGCGCCACACACACTCGCACCTGACCCCACAACAACAGTAGCTAAACAAAAAATAATTAAATTATGGTGTAAACTATTTGTAATTAATGATGCAAACAGCGTAATTTATATTTTTATAGCAACAACGCAATTTTGTATACTTTCGTTTACTACGTTTTGAGATGGAAAGAAAAAAAAGGAACAGACAAAAACCAGCGAGAACAAACTGACATTTTGTATGTACTGAAAAAACAATAAACGGAAACCATATACACAAGCTGCAATTTTACCTTTCTTTTCTGCAAGGTCGGGCAGGTAGGCAGCTGTTGCTACCTAGCGGGGAGTGGCCGGGACAATGCACCGGGGGTTACTCATACTTTACTCGTACTCTCTCCATCTGTCTCATTTTGACAATGACTCAGCCCAGAGTCTGGATGGTTAAGGCAAGGTAAAAGTTGTTGACCTTTGGCAGTGATTTGAAGTTGACATGCGCAATATACGCAGATTGAACACCCTGTATTCCAAAGTTTTGTCTTCAATGACAGTTGCCCTCGTTTTTGTCCCACTTTGCTGCATTGAACATAACCTTATTTCAGCATGCCGATAATTTTGCTAAAAAAAATTGCACAAATCACACATATGCAAAATTGTATACGTGGTGGCATGTGTGTGCGTGTTTGCTTGTGTTATCTTTAGCTGTGAATTTCCTAGTCGTTTAGCTGGCAATCACTCATTTTCTCTTCCACTCAATAATACCCACACACACACACACAAACTGTAAAAATAAGACCCGACGCACGTGTGCGTTTTTTCGATCGCGTGTACCTATTTACAGTGCGCGGCACATAAATATAACCAGTGACAAGCATTTTATAATATTATATAAATTGCTTGTTTTTATAAATACTGAAGTATGCACCACCGTTCAGCAAAATATTAATGAGCCGTTCAGGTTCTACTACTCATATTATAGTGAAAAATATCAAGGGCTAATATAATTTTATTAAGTTTGTTTGATTTTTCAACATTATCTTAAAAGAATTTTCTAAAAAGCAGAGACCGTAACGGTTATATTTTAACGTTATTTTTATTTTAAGTGGATGTGTATAGATATAGTATTCTATGCTTGTATATTGAGGCTTGTTCATACTTATTTCGATTTAATTTTTTTTTGACGCTATTACATTTTGATTTACAAGTATATAGAGAATTTGCCACCTTTCGGAGAAGGAGGAATCTGAAATGTTGCCAACCTGCCCATTTTCAATATTTTTTAAGTAAAAAAAAGATCGGCGTCCTGCATTTCAAAAACAATTTTCAATGGTTTTCATTTGTCAATTTTCTGTCCCCGATCGCATGTTTTATCTTTTAGGAATATAAAGAAGAAACATGAAGTAAAGTCTGAAAATTCTTATCTTAATTCATTTATTTAGTTGATAAATTATTGAAGTTTTAGAAGTTATAAAACAATAATAATTGGTATCAAGGTCAGAGTTCATCTACATTCTTTGATCTAAAATATTTGAGAACACCCTTCTATGTACATACATACATTTCGTACATACGACATCTGGAAAACTATTCATTGAAAGTATACTTACATTTGTAGATCCACCACTCGAAAGTCTCTTGTAATTAATTAACAGCTCATTATGTGTATAAAAAAGGCTATTAACAAATTCTATTTTATTTCGTTCATAATTTTGTTGCATCGAAACTGTGCCAATTGCATTTTTTTATTCTATCTCGTTTCCATTTGGATAATGGAATAATATAGAAATCGATCAGTCGAATAATATGTATGTAGTTACGTTTGTGGCTTTGTTCTTTTGTGTGGAACATACAAAATAAAAGAGAGGAAGCTAAATAATTGCATGCACAGTTTGTTTTGTTTTTCACTTAAAAATTACAATTATACTAAGTTCTTTTAGTTTTACTTTTTATATAGAGGCAGCAGCAGCTGCATTGTTGCACTATGTTCATTTTGCTTTGCTTTTGATAAGTTTGGAATGAATCGGTTCAACAAAGTTAGGAAAAATAAATTAACAAAACTTTCAAATGACTCGTTAAACTCTCGATTATAGTTTACAGCACTATTTCTTTTTCTTTCTTTCAGTTTTAACTAAAATTTAGGTAAAAAACACATCATTATCATCGTACTACGATACATACACATACACAAATAAACACACGCTCCTCGCATTACATATGTATAAATGGTAATCATACATCCATATGTATAAATAGGTAGTTTCTGGAGCTACAGCATCGCTGATCATACATAGTCGAGCTGTATATAGATCTGTTTCACGCCCACAGCCTCGAAGATCATGCGCGTGTGCGTTACAACATATGTGGGATCCACGTTCTTGGACACCTCCAGCTTGATGGCACCCACATAGACATCCGAACAGAGTGTCCAGAAATGAGGCTCCTGCACCGAATAGACGCCGGCCAGTCCGGTCACCTTCTGGTAGCACTGCAGCAGGGATCGATCCAGGGCCGAGGGCTGACGTTGCATTAATATCAGTATGGATTCCTTAATTAGACTTAGCACACTAAGTGCAATGAGTAGTGCTATGAAGATCGAGCATATGGGATCCGCTATCATCCAGCCAAACATTTGCATAAGCACAGCCGATATGATAACGCCCACCGAGCCCAGTGTATCGGCCAGAATGTGAAGGAAGACGCCGCGCATTATCTGCGAATTGCTGCCACTGCCAAGATCATGCGAGTGCCCATGGCTGCCGTGGTCATGCGAATGACCATGACCTGAAGACAAAAACAAAGGCATTACTGAATGCAAAATGGTCTTAGAGGAAGTTAATATCCTTTACTTACCATTGTCCAGGTTGATGGCTTGATGATTGTGATTGCTCAGCTCTGTATGGCTATGGGAATGTCCATGATTTGATCCGCCGCCGCCGTGCGAATGACCGTGCCCGCCGCCACCGCCTCCATGCGAATGCCCATGTCCGCCATGATTGAAGGCATAGATGCCAACCAAGTTGACCAGCAGCCCCAGCACAGAGACCACGAAGAGACGCTCGTGCTTTACCTCTGGTGGCTCTATCAGGCGTTCAACGCCCTCGGAGAGTATAAAGAAGGCAATGAAGAGCAGAAACAAACTGTTTACAAAGCCCGCCAAGACCTCAGCTCTCACATAGCCATACGAGAACTTATCGTTGGCCTTCCATTTCGTAATTACTGAGGCCGCCAGACCGGCTAACAGACCCGTGCAGTCGAAGAACATGTGAAACGAATCCGAGATTAGACCTGCACATAAAAAGAGATAACAGCTTGAGTAATGATATAATCACAATTAGGATCTGCATCGAGCGTGTTCATTCATACGATCATTAAATACCAAATGCAGAACACTCCAGATTACAAACATAATTTTTCTAGCACTTAATTAGGCCAACCTAAACTATTTGTCCAGATGCCATAAAAGAGTTCCACGAAGGCAAAACTTAAGTTGAGCAGCAGAAAAAGGAACAAATTGCGCGAATTGGGATCTGCGAATATGAGACGCTTCCAGCTTTTTAATTTCTCCTTGACCCGATATCCGAAATTGCTGCGATCCTTATGTGTTAACGGAATCATGTTGGCAATCTATTGAGAACATGCAAAATATTGAAATAAAGCCAATTAAATAACACACATTACTAAGCTTGTTATCAGGCACACTCTTTTAATTGTTTGCATACGTGGTATTATCGTTGTTAGCTGGGTTAGCTCTCTCGCCCTCAACTCCAGCTGATGCTAACACACTCGTATAAAGAATATCACGGTTGCGTCGGCGGCAGCGGCGGCGGCAAGTTTCTTGCAAAATGTAAACGCAAGCAAAGCTTCCTGCTCGGTGAACCTGTGTATGCACAGGGAGCCGCTTATTTGCACAGGTGAAGGCTGTGCAATTGTTGTTGATTACTTTTGTTTCCGTTTTATAAAGCACTTCCAATTTAATTCATTTTTCAAAATGTATCGAAACACAAAAAACGTAGCACCAATCTGCTGTGTTGTCATCAAAATACATAGCCATCAGCGTACCCCAGTAAACATTTAATGTGTGCATAACGGCAACAGGGTTGCACCGCAGCTATTAGAATTGCCATTCACAGTGAACTATCGCAAGACATTGCAATTAAATGGGAAACAAATATGTTGATATATTTATTAGCATTGTTAATTTGTGCATATACTACGAGTATTTTAATTGAATTTTTGGTAGCATGAAATGTCCATATTTATTGCATTATTTTTATTTCAAATTTGTGAGCTAAAAAATGAATGCATAGTATTTCCATATGGAGACCGTGACACGAGCAGCACGCAATCATACCTGCTGCATTCTACCTTCTCTAATCAAGTGTAACAATTGTTGCAAGTCCCATTTGAAGAAAACCTGAATTAAAATAAATGATACACTCGTATTCCTTACATTAAAAAGCAAGTTTATTAAACAATCTACTACACATAGCAGAGTCTTAGTACTTTTCCATACAATTTTCGTTCAATTGTAATATGAGTGCGACACTGAAGATGCGTGGTAAATACGTTTACGCCTCATCACCCTTGGTGGCACGTGTGTAGATGACCTGGGAATGATGTTGCACGACCTGCTTGATCAGACCTAGAATAAGAGTAGAAAACATGAGATTAGAATCACGGTCAGAAAAACATTCCATCAAGATGACTTCTTGGCGGGGAAAGAAACTTACCCTTTTCGCGCAGCTCAATCAGAGCACGCTTGGCCAAAGAGCCACGGATCTTCAAACGCTCAGACACGACCGAGGGGGTGATCAGCTTGTAGGCGGGCACTTCCTTGTACAATTTCTCGTAGGTGGCCTTATCGAAGAGAACCTGGTTGTTCAGCTTGTCCCTGACTTTGCCTTTGGACCACTTCTTCTTCTTGGCCTTGCCGCCGCCGGAGCCCTCCTTCTTCTTCTGTGTCTTTTGCGGCTGCTTAGCCGACGACTTTGCGTCCTTCTTAGGCGGCTGTACATGGAAATTAAAACGAAATACGGTTTCTTTAGTATGAACAATCACAAAAATGTATAAATATTTGATATACACAGTTGTTTGTGAGGTTATGAATCCGTCATATTTGTTTGCTGCACGCACTACGGTTTTCAAACATAATTATGGCAAAAACTTCATGGTTTTTTATTGCACAACGATTTGACAGCATTTGCATATTGCTAATCTTTCACTTTATTATCATTTTAACATTGAAAACCATTTATTTTTAATAAAAACTTCAGCAGCCGAACTCACCATCGTGAAAACCCAATGCAGAAAGATGGAGGACGGAAATTGATAGAGTTACCATGCTTCTCGAAAATATTCAGTGTTGCACGTCATCGCTATCGCACTTTTGAGTTGTTTTTAATCGATAGTTATTGAAAAGGCGGCAACCCCCCAGGCTTGGTCAGCGTGTGTCTGCTTCACAATTTCACCAGGTAAATTTCACAAAACCTATCAACGCATTGTTTCTAAATTTGAAATATTTAAAATTTCACAGATAGCTTGGTAGTAGTCGTATTTGATGCACTAAAGAAACAGTTGACACTCAGAACAATAACAATGGAGCGAAGCTACAGTCTTGGTATCAGTTCCCCGCGCCTAACAAATCCCATTGCGGATTCCACATGGATAGAAAGTAAAACAAGGTAAGCTTTCAATCTTATAAATCCAATAACGTACATATTAAAAATGTTTAATTATTTATAGCGGGAGCCAAGCAGCGGCGCTCCAGCTAAAGAAGAGTTTAAGTCCGCGACAGAACAACAACGCTTCGATTGTTTCTTTAGTGAATGGCACAAGTCCTCAAAGGCCGCTGGACAGCACAAGCTCAAGCTTGCATCAGGCGTCATTGAACAGCAGCGGCGGAAACAGTTCAAGGATTAGCCGACAGAAACTGAATCTCAGTCAGCTGGATCCTAAGTATATACTACATGGAAATCATATGTCCTTCAATCGTACTAATCCTAAAAATTGCATCGCTAGAACCTTTGCGGATGTTCACAGCAGTGGCCTGACAGCACGGATTGTGCAGTACCAGCAGGAGAGTCGTGGGGGACTGCAGCGCAGCATGTCATTCAATAATGTATACAATCCGTTATCACCCACGCCGCGCCGCGGCATTTCCACAACGCCAAATCGCCTGTCGTCGAAGAAACCTAATCTGCCTTCGCTAGCCATAACACGCATTGCGCCGCCTGAGCAAAGCTTCTACTGCGGCAACACATTACCTAGTCTATTGCGCTCGAACTCGCTGCTGGGCGTGGAGAAGTCTAGTGAGCAAGTCTCTCGGGAGAATCGTCCCATAATGCATCCACAATCAATGCACCACGAAAGCGAACCGACGCGCAGCGTTCTCGATGAGCTTAAGGAAATCTCCCGCAAGCGTATTAATTCTGGTGTAAGTTGCCCGCTGTCTGAAGTCCAGACTAGTTATTATAGTAACCGGAAATGTTTACAGGATATACAGCAGCATGATTACACAGGCATTGGCAGCAAGAAGAGCTGCAGTCGTATGACTGACTATGTCGATCATCATCTGACACATCAACAGCTTCCACAGCAACAACAACATCATCAGCAGCAGCATCCGCATCCGTATTGGCCGACGATGCCAGTGCAAGGCCAGTGCTTCAAGCGACAGCGTGAGCTCAGCGTTGCAGTGCCTCTCCGCTATCATCACCTGCCAGTTGTCAATGTGCCACATCAACATTCACACCAACAGCAACAGCAACATCAACAACACCCGCAGCAGCTGCTGCTGCAACAAAAGCAACAACAGCTACAGCAGTTGCAGCAACAACACCAACATCAGATGCAACTGCTGCAACAGAAATCGCCAGAGCAGCTGGCAAAGCGTCGCAATTGCAGCTATAGCAATGATATAACTAGCTCCTTGAGCTCGAGTAGATCGCAGAGCAACAAACGTAAGACCCTTGTTTCGCCGGACACTTCACCACGCCAACAAAATGCGGCCAAAATACAACGTAAGCAGGCAACAAACGATTTGCGTATTGAGCCATTGACGCAAACGCAGAGCATGCCACCAATAACGCCCTTGCCAGCGACGCCGGCACAGCGCACAATCTCGGCGCCAATCATATTGGAGAAGCAAGTGGCGTCACCACCCACGAATAAGCCCAAGTTGACACTGTTCAATGCACAGCAGCAGCAGCAGCAGCAACAGCAGCAGAAGGAACAGAAGGAGCAACCTCAGCAGCAGAAACAATTGGATTTGGATAGTCCCGATGTGGAGGCCGGTGAATATGCGGGCATACAGTTTGTGCAACCCAAGCAGGAATACAACACTAAAGGTGTCCGCAATTCCAATCTGGAGCGTATGCAGAAAACCAAACTGGCATCATTATTGAGCAGCTTGAAGGGGGAGATCTATTTGGGTGAGGATGCAGATGAGCCTGATACGACGGTAAAGGAAAAGACAACAACAACAACAGCAGGCACAGCAACGGTCACATCAGCAGCAACAGCAACAGTGCCAACAATTGTTGCAACTGCAGCGAAGCCAACGACTCCAACCACTGCAACTGTTACAGCAACAACAACCACGGCAGCAATCTCAACAGCAACAGCAACTACAACAGCAGCAACGACTACGACAACAACTAAAGCTGAAACAACTACAACAACAAATAATACTCTACCCTTGTTGTCATTCAACCCAACAACAACAACAGCAACAACCTTGGCAGCCACATCGACAACAACAACAACAACGAGTGGAGTTGGCGGCTTTGCGAGCTTCACACTGCCAACAACATCAAATATATCGTTACTAACAGCAAATACTACTACAACAACTTCTGTAAACACAACAACAAATTCGGAAAGTCCATTGACCTTCAACAGTGCAACAACAACAACCTCAACAGTAGCGCCCACAACAACAACAACAACCTCAGCCACACCAATCTTTACGTTTGGCAATGTTGTATCAAAGGCTGCAGCAGTTGCAACCAGTGCACCGGCAACAACAGTGGCAAGTGCACCAATGTTCTCTTTTGGAACTGTTACAACAGCAGCAGCAGCAACACCGGCTGCAACTTCAGCTCCAGCAGCAACAACAGTCTCTACGGGAACTCCATTGTTTACATTCGGCAGTCCTGCAACAGCTGCAACTGTAACTGCAGCTCCAAGTGTTGCCACAACTACAGTAACAATGACAGCAACAACAACAGCCCAAAAACTGTTCACATTCGGAAATGCAACTGCATTAGGCAGCAACAGCAACAGTGCAGCAACAACAACAGCACCAACATTTAGCCTGAGCAACTGGACGCCTAAACCTATCGAACTGGGAGGATTCAACAGTGCCGGCAGCGGCGTCAACAACACACCCAGCTTTGGAAGTGCATTTAAGCCACCCACAACGACAGCAGCTGCACCAGCGCCGACAGTAGCAGCAGAACCACAAAAGCTATTCAGCTTCGGTGGAGCTAGCACAGCGACCACTGCAGCCACATCAGCAGCACCAGTTGCCACACCAATGTTTGGATCTGCAGTCACAGCAGCGCCAGCAGCAACACCAGCAACACCAGTTTTTAATTTTGGCAGCGCCACAGCAGCAACAGCAGCAGCACCAGCTGATACGGCAGCAAAATCAACAACTGGAGGAACAGCAGCAGCTCCATTGTTCTCATTCGGTGGTGCTGGTGGAGATTCCATTACTGCGTCAAAGCCGTCGCCATTTACGATGCCCAGCAGTGGCAATAATCTATTCAGTTTCGGTGGAGGTGGAGATGGGAAACCACCAACAACTGCAGCAGCAACTGCGCCATCAAACAGTTTTAGCTTTAACACACCTGCAACACCAGCGGCACCTGCGCCCCAAGCAACGGCAGCTCCAACAAATGTGTTTAGCTTTGGTGCGTCGCCCAAGCCGACACCCATCTTTGGCGCAAACGCTACCAACAGCAGCAGCACAACGGCAGCAACAAGCAAACCCTTTACATTTGGTGGTCTTGCTGCCGCACAAGAGCAGCAGCAGCAGCAGCAGCAGCCACAGCAACAGCAACAGTCAACGGCAGCAGGTCAGCAACGTTCTGGTGGTTTCTCATTTGGGGCTGCAGCACAAAAGAACGAGTCATCCAATTTATTTGCCACACCGACTGTGCCAAAGCCAAGTTTCAATTTCGGCGGCAGTGCAACAGCAACATCGGTGGCTCCAGCACCAGCACCAGGACCAACTTTTGGTGGCTTTGCAGCACCAGCAGCACCGGCAAATAAACCGTTTGCATTTGGTGGCAGTGCCACGCCGGCAACGAATGCTTCTGCTGCAGCTGGTACAGGAGCAACATCAGCTCCATCTCTGGGCGGCAGCCTGTTTGCCAGTGCTGTGGCAGCTGTGCAACAACAACCCAAGCCTGCCACCTTTAACTTTGGCTCAGCAAACAACAACAATGCCAGCAACAACAACAACAACGGAAACGGTGGAACTAACGCACCGTTTTCATTTGGCGGCATCTCATCGACGCCACAGAGCAGCAACACAGCCAAACCGTTTACATTCGGTGCTAGTGCCACGCCCAGTGTACAAGCTGGCAACATATTTGGCAGCCCAGCAGCACCACAGGCAACACCAATCCCCTCGACCAATGGAGGTGCATTTAATTTCACCGGCACTGCAACAACAGCGGGTGCACCTGCAACACCACAGCAACTGAACAGCGGCAATCTGTTTGCACCACCGAGTACACCCGAAAATCGTCCCATTCGTCGTGCCACACGGCGACTGCAAAAATAGGCATATATGTCTGATGTATATAGGACAATAAGATGACTCGAAATCGCGTTGAAGCCACATCAATAGACAGTTGTAAATTTTAGTGCATAAGTTTCATTTGAAAATTGCGAATGTCATTAAATTTATATTTGTTACTAGAAAAAACAATAAGAAAGTTTACAAAAATATGAATTATGTTCAAATTGTTTTGTGTAAATAAATGTGTTACGAATTAAGTAAATTTTGTAATCTGACACCGACTGCGCTTAATTACATTTCTGAAAACGACAATGAAAGGAATATCTGATATTATTCTAAATTAAATTAATTAATTATGTGTTTATTCAATAAAAATAAAATAAAAAAGAATTGCAAGTTTTTTCTGAAAATATTTGAAGTCTATTGTTGGGTTGGACTTGGTTTGGAGTCAGTGAAATAAGTTTTCTTTTGAATATTCATTTGAATCTGCTAAAGGTTTTCATGACTTCACTTAATTATTTAATTAAATTATTTACAGTGCAGGTAAACTCAGGTGTTTGATGAATTGCGGCCAGAACAGTCATGTTTTATATTGCAGAACGCGCCCCGCACATGTACCTCGAAAGTGTCCACCTTATCCGCATAAAAAGTGCCGACAAATGAGAAATTATATTCGGGCAGATAGGCCGGCAAATAGTTCGCTTCGAACTTCATGTGGTGAAGGGTGTAGGTGAAGTTCTGCAATAAATATAGTACATATGTATTATACATTAAATAGGTTATATATTCAATAGATACCCTACCCGCTTGAACGGGCACTTGTGCAAATTGTTCTTGGTCTTCTGAATGCCTGAGTACAGAAAGGTGACCATAGAGGGTCGGGTTGTGGGAGCCAAAGCTTTGCAGATCTCCAAACGGAATCCATTCAGACGCATCACATTTTTACGACCATAGATGTGAAGATTTATGTTGGCCATGCCCACTAAGGAGGCGACATCCTTGTTGTTTGTTGTCACCTCAATCGCCAGGGCATTGTCACTTTCCAGATAACAATTCAATTTGGTCACCACTTTGCTCTTAAGGGGGCACTGGATCTGCGTGAAGATCAGTTGCTGAACAGAAGAGTACACAAGGTTAGCTTTATAAATGGTATATGTGCATGTAGGGGTACCTTCTGAGCGTTGCTTAAAACTAGCAAGCAACACAAGGAAAACCAAATCACGTTCAACTTTTCCGACATTGCCGCACTCGAAGTGTACTTGAAAAACAGACCTACAAACAATAACTTACCTCGTATATATCAAATGATGTCATATGCACTTGGAATGTCAAGTATTTAAATGTAATTTCATTGATGTCGCATGAGATAAGTTCTTCAATTGGACTTAACTAGTTCAAACTGATTTCAATTTATATATTTATGTTCAATTTTAGTAAATGGTTATTATTATACTTGTCTCCGATCAGGGTACATAGTCACATCTGGAATATTTTCCATATTTTATTCGTTTCTTAATTACTTGAATAAAACCAAGTGTGAATTTGTTTTTTTTTTTTTTTTAATTTTTTCACTTTTATTAAAAGTTTTATATCCTTCTCAACCTTCATCTCCATTCCTTTTAAGTATTAAGTGTTCGTGCGATTTTCTTGTGTTGAATTTATATTTTTTGCTAACTTAAAATTTGTTTGACAAAATTGTTGTTTGCTTTTTGTTTGTTTTTTTTTTCTCATTTAACTTAAGTTGCGATTTAAAAATGTAATAACTTTAAAATTAAATTAGATGTAAATCATGTGGACGTGTACGTGTGTCTATAAGTTGATGTATCAATGTTTGGGTGTGTGTGTGTGTATGTGTGTGTGAACATAAAATTAAATATGTGTAGGAGTTAAAGCAAAATTGTACAAGTTTCTTGTGGAAAAAGAAACATAAAACAAAAGTTGTTAAGTAAATTATGTGCTGTTATCATAATATGCATAAATAAATTTCAATTTCTCTCATCTCATCTTGTTTTCCTTTTCGTTAAGCGACACTCTTTTAGATATATATATATATATATATGTATTTATGTAGTATTAGATGGTATATAAAAAGTGGGGGGAGTTCCAGGAGATTCCTCGATTAAATAAAGTACGTTATATAAACAAACAAGTTGACAGAACAATTGGCTGGAATTATACATACATAGAGACATAGAACGTACATGAAACTTGCGCGCAATAATTTATATTATTATCATGTGTGTGTGTTGTTAATAAAACGTTATTCATGCCACATATGCTAAGTATATTTATATATAAACATAATATATTATGTTATTTATACGGTTATGCTTTATATATGTAATAGTATTTATGTAATGCATATTTTCACAAGTGTTTTTCCCATCATCTCTCATCATCATCTTTTAAGGACACGCAGCCTGCAGGGCTGCTTTTTCATTTCTTTTCTTCGTTTTTCTCATTTTATTTTTCCCTTAGGTTTTGCTTTTATTTCTTATTAATTTACTCTCGTTTTGATTAGACATAGAAATGTTTAAGTAAATGTAACTAAATTTAACTAATTTTCTGTTTGCATTTATTTTTTGTTAATTTATTTAATTGGGTTCTTGTTGTTGTTGTTGTTATTCAGCAACTTGTTGTACAAGTTTTTGGTTGCTGACTTGTGCTACGAAACAGAAATGTTCAACAGAAATCGTACAAAACTCGAGAAAAACAAAACGATCTATAAACAATTTTTTGTTACGAAATTGCGCCCAGCCACAGGAATCGGGCGCTCATATGTATGCGTATTCTATAACATAAAACATAGTACAGATTATGTATATATACCATATATATATCTAAATACGTGTATATATAATAGAGGGAAAGAAATGTGTACAATTGGGGAAAGTAGCAGAAGAAGAGGGGCAACTACAGTTAACGCAATAATATAATAAGATTTTGTTTATAATCGTAATAGTAAACTACACAGTTCATCTGCCTGTGTGTCCCTTTTGTGGTTGTGTGTGTGTGTTTGTATATATGTTTGTATATATCGTTATGTTGTAGTACAGATCGTTAGCTGGCGCAACTCACTAACATTGCTTGATTGTGTTGGGTTTCATTCGCTTAAGCTTACAAAAACTTATTGCATAAACTATATATGTAAATAAATTGTTGTAAATTAGTTGTATGCGTATGTCGTCGTATATTGACGATATAGATAATACACAAAGATATATATGTATCTATATCTATCTATATAAATTTATTGATACGAAAAATTGTTGCGTTCAGTGTCAAAGTCAATGTCAGTTTTAAATGAAGCTTTCTCGTTTTTTTTCTTTCAACGTTTGCGATTCTTCACATCAGTTGTTGTTGCTGCTGCTGCTGCTGCTGTTGCTTATGTTGTTGTTGTCCATCTCTCACGCCGTTGCGTTGTTCAGTTGCTGCAGCTTCACTTTGAGCTCGGCAAATGTTGGCCGCTTTGCCGGATTCAGTTCCCACGCTTGACGCATCATCTCGTAGATTTCCGCTGGACAACCCTCAGGCGCTTCCATTTTGTAGCCAACCTCCACGTGCTTGACCACATCGGCCAGAGGCTAAAGAAGTTGGAAGATATATTTTATTTAGTATGTGTTTATTAGTTGATAAACTTAGTTAGATTTCTCTTACAATTCTAGGATAAGGCACACGCCCAAAGGAGTAGATCTCCCACAGCAGTATGCCAAAGCTCCACATGTCCGATTTGTTAGAGAAGCGCTGGAGGGGAGAGTAGATTAGTGTTGGCATTCAATAGCTATATAATATCTTCAACTTACGCCATTTTTAAGCGCCTCGGGCGCCGTCCACTTGATGGGCAGTTTACCCACGTCGAGATTATAGCATTCCTCGCGCGCCAGACCAAAATCAGACACCTTGGCCACACAGTCCTCAGAGATGAGCACATTACGCGCGGCCAGATCACGATGCACAACCTTTTTGGCCTCCAGATACTCCATGCCGGAGGCAGTATCGCTTAAGAGCAAAATTCCAATTAGCTTAAAGTAAATATGAAAGAATTTCACTCTCTACTCACAAGGCGAAATTGATTTGATCCTTTTTGGTTATGTGCTGTCGTCCACGCGAACGCAAATAATCAACCAGCGATCCTTTGCTCATGTATTCCGTAACCAAGTACAGATGCTTGCTGGTGAACACGAGGCCAATGAACTTGACCAGATTCTCGTGCTCCAACGTGCTGCAAATCACAATGAGAGATTAGTTGGCAGTCAATTAAGTTTGGAAGTATTCGGTTCTACTTACGTCATGACCGACGCTTCGGCGAGAAACTTTTGCACAGCTCCCTCATCTTTGAGCATTTTAACGGCCACCTTCTCGTTGCGCAATATGCCCAGCATGACATCACCAAACTCGCCCTTGCCAATGCTCTCGCGCAGCTGCAGCTCCGATTCGGGTATGACCCAACCCTTGTCCACAAACTCTTTGGAGTTAATGCAGAACTCTTGTTTGCCCAACTTGGGAAGGCATTTGATGAGCTGCGTGCACAGACCATCCGCATCGGCCTCATAGTGCTAAGGAGAGATAAGGAGAGAGAGATTTAGAAGTATATGATGAGAAGAGGGAGTTCATCTGACTTACCGCCACCAGTTGTCCCAGATTCTCAAAGTATTCCTCATCGTCGATGGTCAACTTATTCTCCAGATACTTGACACGATAATGCTCTACCTTGCCCTGAAAGCAGACGCACAGCGTGTAATCACCGGGAAAATTTGTTGATTCGCGCACTAGGAACAATCCATCCTCACGTGGCTGCAGCAGATGCTCCGCCTCGTCGCGCGTTATGCTGCCATGAAACCAGCTAGAAGAGGCAAGGAATATGATAAATAAAAGGAAGTTCGAGGGAGAGATGTTTGCTCGACTTACGGCATTGCATTCAGTTTGACTTCGCACTTGCGCAAGTGTTGCTGCTGCTGTTGCTGCTGCAGTTGATGTTGCTGCGGTGTGCCTGTGGGCGACAGCGATGCATGATTCATGGCCGTTGTGGAGCCACTTGTCCATTTGTCCATGCTGCCGCCATTGATATCGAAACTGTGCAGCGATGTCGACATACCCGTTGTGCTTGTTGTATTACTGCTGCTGTTGTTGTTGCTAGTGCAGTTGCTGCTGATGCCGCTGCTACTGGCAACTGTTGGCTGTGTGGACTGCAGCAACATGTTGCTGCTGCTGCTGTTGCTGGCTAGTGCTAAACTCTTTGGCGGCAATGCGCCCACTGGGGCATGTAGCGTCAGCGAGGAGGACATCAGATTGTTGCTGCCGGCCAGCAATTGCATATGTTGTTGCTGCTGTTGCTGTGTGACAGCAGCAACTGCTGCCGCTGTAACGGATGCTGCCGCCTGTTCAGACTGCGCATGTGTTGCTGCCGCTGCCGCTACTGCTGCTGCTGTTGGCGCGGGCGCAAACGTTGACAATATGTTGTGTTGCTGCTGCTGCTGTTGTTGTTGTTGTTGTTGTTGTATTGTCGTCGTCTGCTGTGTCTGATTGGGTGATTTTGGCGAATGATTGTTGATTAAATTATGACTATTTAATGCATGCGAAGACAGATGCAATGCACCTGCACCCGCTGCTGCTGCTGCTGCCGTCTGCTGTGGCTGGTGCTGCAATGGAAAGTGTTGCAAGTTCTGTTAGACAAGTTGAATTGGTCACACAGACAGAGACAGATAGAGAGAGAGAGAGAGGGAAAGAGATACAGAGCGTCCAATTACATAATTAGTTTATCGCTATCTCTGTGCGATAATTAATTAGTCAGCGATACATATCGATTAGATAATGTCGTGCAATAACTTTGCCAGATAGAAGTGATCATAAATATTATTGACTAAGCTGCAGACTCATTTCAGAATGAATAGCAAGCATACCAGGTAGATAAACACACTATATTAATTTCTGAATTATATTCCATTGTTCTAACTATACAATTACAGAAGTTTCTTCTGTGTGCTCAGCTTGGCTGAGCTTTACAGCTTGCTTTTCAGCAAGCCAAGCGTGAAGCTTTAATGTGCTTTCAGTTCTGGGAATATAAGGCATGAGTTGTATATGAATATTGCTATATAATTCACATATTATACAGCCCTAATTCATGTTGTTTATCTAAATAAGTAATCCTAATCTGGCATCCCTTTTAACTCAACTGTCAATCAATTTCTTTGCTGCCCTCTTACCAAATTATTGTCGCGATGATGATGATGATGCGGCGGTATGCTTGGCGGCACAATGTGCGGCTGGGATTGGCTCAATTGCTGTTGATGTTGCAGCAGCGAGGCGCCACCTACGCCTACGCCAACGCCAACGCCCACACCGACCCCAACACCTACGCCCATCGAATTGGGCTGCGGGGCGGGTCGTTTATTGTGTCGCAATGGTGCTGTTGGTGGCATCTGATGCCCGGTGGCCTGCAGATACCATGGATCACCGCCAGTGCCACCGGACGCGGCAGCTGCGGCAACCGATGGCTGCGAGAAGCCGCGATGATGCCCAACGACTGTTGTTTGTCCGTTTTGTGTGACGGTCGCGTGACTGTTCATATCCTTGACTTTGCAGCTGTTGTCGTTGGCGACAATCGGGTCACCGGTTGACGACACTGAGCTCTCACTTTCTGTGGCAGCTACTTCCTCTGCTGCTTCTCCTCCTGCTCCTGCTGTAGCTTCTCCTTCTTCTACTTCTGTTGCTTTTCCGACTGTTGTTTCCGCTTTTCCACTTAATTTTGTCGTCTGCAATTGACCCTGCTTAATTTCAACAGTTATCAGCGAACCCTCGCCCTCTCTGCCAGTTGCCTTTGTCGTTGTCCTTGTGCTCCTTGTTGTTGTTGTCTTAGCAGCCTTTGTTTGCCTTTCCTTGCTCTTTGTTTCCGACGCTGTTGTAGCTTCTTCGTCTGTGGGTGAAAAGTGAAATTGATTTAGTCAATTGTTTAATTGTTAACAGGACTATGCTAATCTAATCACAACAATAAACACACATACACACGACACACACCTTCACTGTGCTAAATGCTTTTGTAAACCGTTTGTGTCTGAAAATGTTCTTGTTATTGTTCGCTGACTTCATCAATTGTACTAAAATTTATACAACAAAATAAACATTGAACAATAGCAGCAACAATTTAAAGTAAATTCGCTAATGGGATTTCAAGTTCAAAGTCAGTCGAAACTTAACAAGTTTGTGAAAGAAAAGTGCGTTTTAAATATTTAAATACACCTTATAACACTTTGTTTTTGTTCCATACAATATTAGGAATCATACAGACAGACACTTTCAATAAATTCAACAGTTAACTATTTGGTTTAGTTAACCCTTTCCCTTTCTTTATTGATCTGGCAAAAGTTTAGTTAACCTTTTCCCTTTCTT
The DNA here is from genome assembly GCA_018151435.1 of Zaprionus africanus. Lineage (NCBI taxonomy): Eukaryota > Metazoa > Arthropoda > Insecta > Diptera > Drosophilidae > Zaprionus > Zaprionus africanus. The sequence continues at coordinate 3,158,902 of JAECXB010002309.1, read as the reverse complement.
CATCGATCGAACAACTTAATAGTTGTTTTATCAGCGACAAATGCAACAAGTACATAACAATAATAATAATAAATAAAAATATCAATTGCATTGGCATGCGAATGGCTTGTTTATTTAATCCATTGCACGTTTGTTTTTAATCAGAGAATTAACGCGACTCAACGAGCCGCAGACGATTACGCAAACGTTGAATACGTTGATATACAAGCGGACAAACGATACGCAAATTCGTGCACGTACACACACACACACACACACACCTACATATTATATATACTCTACATAAGTCGGGCAGTTATATATACCGTATTGCTGTAATTGTTGGTCAATTCGCTCGTACTACGGTGGCATCTTAATTAACTCTATGTAAAAAACACAACACACTGGCAACGCCCACACGGAAGATACAAAAAGAGATAGAAAAACAGAGAGAGAGAGAGAGAGAGAGAAAGAAAGAAGATTGTGTGATTTTGGCAAATGTAAAACATTTGCATGTGACATGCATAATTAAATGTTTTACTGCGCACTTTGTGTGTCGACTGTGGCTACTGTACGCGCCATACTCCTTAAACCTGGCTTCAAAGTGGGGTATTTTAGTTGTGTATAAGTATGTGGGTATATATTGAAGTTAAAAAGTTCTATCTTTAATACGTCCTTTGTAAAAATACATTGTAAAATTAATTATTTTCAAAATTCAATTAAAAAAAGAAGCAAAAAATTTTTAATAAATTAATGATGAATATAGTCCATCAGTGAAAAAGATTTAAAAAAACGGAGATGTAGGCAACTATTTAACCTTTACCATAACTTTTAATATTATATGGTATACCAAAGCCTTTATGCCACACTTGAAGTCTCTAGAGATTATAATAGTTGAGATCTGTGCGTTCATACAGACGGGAAATGCCAAAATCTACTCGGAAAAAAGATTTGCGGGTTCCTAAGAACCAAAACAATTATTCTGGACTTTAAGAACACTTAGTTTAAAAATAATCCTTATATCACATTATTCATGACCATCTCAAAATTCAATTTACAGCTCAACACAAAGTCGAGCAGCGAATTTGTTAGCTTCAACTTTTTGTAAACTGCTTCAAATTTAATTATGCGCTGATTCATGCGAGGTTTGCATTAAAATTCTACGAGCATCTCTGACTGAATTGAGCTATAAATTCATCGCAACGCGATAAAAATTACTCACTCTTGGTTTCTGTTCAGAAACTGCTTCTTCTCTCGCAATTGTCTTAAAAATTTATTTAGGGAGTGATTTTTTTTTTTTTTTTTTTTTTTTTTTTTTTTTTTTTTTTTTTAGCGTTCGAATTTTATGTAAATCTCATTGCGGAAACACCTTTTGCATATTTAAAGTCACGAGAGTTGAATAGTCGCAGCACTGACAAGATTTATCGTGTGACTCTCTCGAGATTCTCACTTAGTTCATTTAGTTTCTGAAATTGTGTGAAACAAGGGGAAGTCTGCCATACAATTACGGGTAAAATAGGTACATTATAACTGTCTGTGCAAGTGTTGACCTTGCCCAATTCGAACTGTACATCCGTTATCCCAAACTCATTGTACAGACCGCCGTGCAATTGCAATTATTCACCGTCAATATATCATCGTTTTCAATGCTATTTTTGCTTTGTTTAGTTTTTTTTTTTGAAATTAGTTTAAACATGACTCTACAAAAATATCACACGAAATTGGCCGGCAGTCATCGTTAATCGTTATCGCCGGCATCATTATTTATTTCCTGATTTTAAGTCACGCCATGAATTGAACCTCATCTGTTGCTCCAGTTATATCCAATGTGTTGTATCTATAATGCATTCGATCGAACAATGGCGTAACGAATTTCAATTTCCTATTAACAATTGATGTTTTTGAAAGGTTTATCGGGGGAACAATATTTAACGAAAGTAAAGTTATTATATAGTAATTTAAATAGAATAATAATAAAATTTTTTAAGTACTATAGAACATAAGAATTTTTTTCTTTTTTATTTTTATAGTGCTATATATTTTGATATGTCTCTTGACTTTGCTTTTTAACTAAAGTCTATTTTAGCTTATCTATGGAAAACTAGGATAAGTTTTTTTTTTGGAAAATTACTAAACTTTAGTTTCCAATAGAATACACCTCGCTAGATATCCGACAGTAACAGTCACAGCGATGATTCTCAACTTCAGAAACATGCGTCAGGGTTGTCTGTTCAATGTACGTGTATGTATTGTATGATATATGTTAAATAAATTCCACATTTTCCACGCTCAGCGATGGATAAACAGAGGCGACTCACTGTGCGAGTAGGAGGAAAATGTTGAGTGTAAATTTATTTACATACCAAAAACAAAACCATGACGCATGTCAGGCAGGTTTAAGTTCCCGACCAGTCCAGCGATAACTGTCATCATGAAACTGACAACACCCGCCAGCGATACGATTTAACTGGATGACTTCAGTTACACCACAGACAGGGTATATGCAATTGTACACCTCATGCACAACTCTAGACAAATTGTAGGGTATTCACGTTTCGAAACGAATCAACATTTGTTTTCCTTTTCATAGACTTTTGATTAGTCAGAGCAAATTTGCATTTATTTATTTGTTAGTTTGCATTTCTCATTTGACAACTTGTGCGTTTGCACTTTACCTATGCAAATTTCCTAGGTTTCCTTCAAGTGTTATCGATCTATTGACGATGACATCAGTTTGAAATGAATAATCGAATTCAAATGTATATTGAAGCTTCATTTAAGTAATTGAAAAATAATTTAAATTGGGTTTTAAAACTACTTGAAGGTAGAGGTGGAAATAAATCTATGTTCACTGAATCGATTTAATTTCCAAAAATTCAAGAAAAAAACGATTTAAATCGAAAATTTAAAATTTAAGGGAAAAAACTTTTTTTTCATGAAAAAAAAAACAAAAAACCGTCTTTGTTATAAAACAATTAAACAACTCAAATTCTTTAAAACCAAATGCTTATGCGTCCCACCATCACTCAAAACCTATAATATGTACCACCATTAGACTTGTTTAGTGATTTAGTAGCATTAATTAGTACAAGATTCGAATTTTCGATTTAATCGATTTTCAAAAATCAAATCGATGCATCACATAAAATGAAAAACATCGATTAATCGATTTGAGAATCGATTTAACTTCCAGCTCTACCTGAAGGTCTGTACTTCGATTTTCTGTTATCGGTTTATCGTTTTATCATTGCTCTTGCAATGTAAACAAAAAGCCAAAGATCTCTTGCGAAACCTCGAAAAAAGATTGTGAAAATCAGCAAAGTAATTGCCAAACCAAACCAAAAAATGTTGTATTTATAATTCTGTTTTCTGTTGTTTTTTTGTTATTGCTGCTGCCTTTGTTGTTATTGTTAGCCAAGCGTGTTTATAAAGTGTTAAATAAATAACAGATTCTCCATTTATAACCTCAAGCAACAAGACAACGAGGCGGGCGGGCGTCGCAACAATGCACAAAATTTATTTGCCGAGTAATTAAATCGCTTGAAAAATGATCTTAAATATTTATTAGCCACACGTCGGATCGTTATTGTTATTTCAGTGCACAGAACAAAAATAAAGTGCAAAAGCTGTTTAAAAATAACGACAATGATCTGCCGGACATAAAAGTACATGAAAAAACCTAAAAAAAAAAAAAAAAATAAAACCGAAATAAGTTCGTAATGCATTCATAAACTTCAATGAATCATTGACAATTGTTTTTTTTTGTTTATATAATGTACTCAGTATATCCAGTAAGTTGAAGTAAGTAAGAGGTATATGCAATGCAAATATCGTTCTACATGGATTGTGGCTTTGAAAAAATTGAATTTTTTAAAAAGAAGAGCTACAAATAGAAAACTATTTATTGTTTGTTCCTATATATAATAATTTATATTTCAATTTGTATTTATAAAAAGGAAAGGAATATTTTGCTATAATGGAAACGCATCAGTTGCGTTAGATTTATAGGGTATTTAACAGTCAAGTGCGCTCAACTGTGACATTCCTGGTGTTGTTTTGTTTTCGGTAGACACACATTGCTGTAATGCACTGTAGGAAATGTTGTGGGTGCACACGACTGTGTGTGTGTGTGTGTGTGTGTGTGTGTGTGGGTGAGTGTGCAAATGCGCAGTACACATACATATATGGACATATTATTGGATGCGCCGAATGAGGTAATGCTCATTAGCTTGTGCAAATGGCAAACCGAGCAAAAACCTAATTAAAATGTCTGCTAAATTTCAATGAAGTCTCACAATGAATCCAATGTTATTTATTGAGGAAACGTACATTATAAACTACGATAACTTAACTGATTAATAATAATAATTTGCATTTTTTATTAATGTTAAGTGCGAAAAACTGCGCAAAATTTATGAATGATTTATCAGTTCAGTGAATTATAGTTGAATTTTAAATCACAGAGTTTACTTTGCTGTAAAATATAACTTAAATATGTTAAGGTAGAAAGTCTGAAGAGATTTACTAAATGATAAAGCTGTTTAAACTATGCTGATAGTGCCCCTATCATTATGCTTTCTTCTGCAAATTCTTCCAAATAAAAGAAAACTCTGACATAAAGTTCGACTCGAGGCGCGCTGTGGCTCTGCCCACCTGCCACAGACAGTGGGTAATTAGTATCTGTATATAGTACAAAGACATGTGTGTTGATGTTTTGTGTAGGTAAGTACTACATGAGGCATGTTGCTCTGGCTTCCTTCTTCCTGCTGTCCGTCCGTTCGTACTCTCTCCTTGCTGCCTGTTTGTTTGCGGTTTTGCTGCACCTCATCTCATTGCATGCTATATGCAAATTGTTGGCCAAAAAGCCAACGGAGCAGGTCTCTCCATGATATGCTTCCAACACGCCATCCTCAACTACATCTATGTCGTCATCGCCTCCCGTTTCATTCATGTCTTTTGTCATGCTCCCCTCTCTCTCTCTCTGTCGACTAAAGTTACTTCTTTTATCTCGCCTCTCTTACTCCACTCTTTGGTTATTATTATTTTACACTTTCCAGCTCGAAACTACACGATATAATTGTGCCTGCCTCTTGTATTTACATGTCTGTTTCCCTTCCTATTCCTATTCTTCTCTCTCTCCCTCTCCCTCTCAGTAGTGTGTTGTTCCTTCCTCGACTCATGCACAATGAGGAAGCAATACAAAAGATTCTCACGTACTTGTTACCTCTATAGGTGTTGAACTGTTCTTTCCTTTAGTCCCCTCTCTCTCTCTTCCTCACTTGGTTGCTCCTCTGCTCGACTTCCTCCTACCAACTGTAGCATATAGAATTTGTTCTCTTGCCGTGACGTGACGTTGCCTCAGGGGCAGCCTGTCTGTCAGTCAGTCAGTCTGTCTCTCTCTTTCTCCGGCTGTCAGTTAGTTAGTTAGTCGGTTTACAGCTTGTTGGCCACACATCGTAGAACTTCTGTATACATAATGACCGGGAAATTGTATTGTCTAAATTGTATAGCATGAGCAATGCTCATCCATTGCAAAAGCATCGAGTTAAGGGTCGATAATTTTGCACTAAAGTGAGCGAGCTTTCCTATAAGGCAAATCTCTAGTAACTAATTCATTATCATACAAAATTCAGTAAACACGATTAGCTTAAGTTGTTGGTTAACAGAGAAAAAGTAAAAATCAATCAGACCATCGATCAAAAAATACACTTTGAATATTCAAACTTTATAATTTATTATGTATTTATATATTATCTACCCTTGTGTTTGTGTTATAATTATGCTTTGCGGTTTGCGTGTTCCTTTTTCCAAAAATCCAATTTTGGTTTTCATGTTTGGCACCGCAAAGCTGAAACTATATATATATATATAATACATAAACCCCATGCAGCCCTGTGCCCAATGTCGCAAGTGCTTTGCTGTGTGCTGCATAAAAATGAAAAAAAGAGAGATAAAGTTACCGACGCGTTGCGCTTGGCAAATTATCAAAGCAGAGGAGGCGCAACAAACGAAACCAGACAAGAAGCCCACTGTGGGTTGACATTGATGTTGCGTTTTGGGTTTTGCGTGAGTTTCGGTGTGAGTTTTGGGTTTAATATAACAGAGCAACCCCTTTACACTCCTCCCCCTGTCATCAAGTAAGCTTTGCGAAAGGCAATCGAAGCTTCCGCAGTAAAAACGGGTGTATCTCAAAGTGCCAAATAAAATGCGAGTTCATTGAGATTCCTCATCAACATTAAGTATACAACACATACAGTATTATACAGGGTATATAAGGTTATATAGTATGCATGATTAAAAGTGAATGGAATTGCCATTAGTCATACGATACGTTGAATGTATTTGATATGCGATGACTTACTCGTACTATAATTGAATTGAGAACAAAGCGTAATAAAAGAAGGAACATATTTGAAGATTTGACAGCTTTGATGGAACGAAAAGTAAATTTTAACAGTTTTAAAACTTGTTTGAACAAGAAACTATATGCACTTTGGGTATATTAAAGATTAAGCCATGTCTGTCTGTCCGGATGTCCAGATGAACACAAAGATCTCAGCTATTATAAAAGCTAGAGACACCAAATTTGGTATGAAGGTTTCTGTTGATCCGGGACAGGTGAAGTTTATTTCAAATGTTGGCTGCCACGCCCCCCGCCCACGCAAATCAAAAATTTCATCTTTTAAGCTGAAATCGAGCGACATATAAACACACACACACATAAATACATAAATTTGTGCTTGACCAATGAAATGATACACGCATATACACGTATTCATACACAGACGCATATAAAGGCTTACGTTACGATATTTCTATTAAGTAGAAGTATTATACAATTATTGACTCTTTACGTTTCAAAAAGGTCGAAGGGTATCCCACTGTCGCGTGCCGCTCGACTGTTGCTCTTGATACTTTTATTATAGATCGAATGTATATAATAATAGATCGTTTTGATGAATACGTTGGGTGTACATAAAACGATAAAAATCTTTCATTATTATAATCAATTGATCATTCTATAATTGATAGTTTGTTGGCATTACTTAGCTGCACAGAATACTTAAACCAAAGCTCAGTTGAATTTCAATAAATTATTAATCAAATCAAATGAAATTTATTGAATGTGAGCAGAGTTCTTAAAACTTATATCATTGATCATGTTCTTATATAATTGATTTAGCATTCACGAATATAAGGACTCCTCTTTTTAGAGAACTTTCTCTGCATACTAACCAAACCAATCGTCTGTGCTGATGATGGCCGGCAGTGAGCTACTGCTGTTGTTGTTATTGTTGTTGTGGCTCCTGTTGTTCTTGTTGTTGTTGTTGTTACTCCTGTTTCTTGTTGTTGTTACTGTTGTTGAGCGCTCTTTGGTGTTGCTTCTGTTGTTGTTTTCAAACTTTGCTTTGGCTGTTTCAGTTTTTGTTGTTGTTGTTGTTGCTGCAGCTGCTGCCGATTGAAATCTGCGCTGTGCGCTGCGTAGAAAGTTCAACAATCGCACATCGATGGGTTGCGGAGTTGCCGCCGTTGCTGCTGCCACTTTGTGATTGCCCAGTCTGCCACTGGTGGCGCCACTTGAGGCAACCGTTGTGGCAGCATATTTATCACAAAAGTAAAACTCCTTTCGCTTTGGCGGCGCATAGGCGGCACTGAGGCTGCTGCTGCACAATTGCAACGGACGGCGACGCGCCTTGGAGATCAGTTGACCCCCTCCAGCAGTTGCACCACCAGCCTGTGGCACAGCCTGCTGCAGCTGTCCCTCGCGATGATGACCCAAACTACTGGCACTGCGATGCAGACTGTTGGCCAAGCTCTGCTTGCACCAATAGACGTCCTTGCTGCCAAAATAATAGTAACGCCTGCGCGAATCCTGTGTGGCAAGCGACGTGGCAGTGCCTCCGCTCGTGCCACGATGCCGATTACAGTTGGAGCGTGTAGATCTCTTCGGATTGGCACTGCTGATCGTGTCGGTGCGACTGCCTGCAGTTTGACTGTCGCTGCTTGTCTGCGAGTTATCGCTCTCGTTGCTTGGGCTGCTGTTGCCAACAGTTGCTGCTGCTGCAGCTGCAGCTTCCGCTGATTTAGCTACTGTTGCTGCCACGCCCCTAGTGGCCGCGCTGTTCGCTTGCGTGGGCGTGAGATATGAATTGGATTGTATGAAAACGCCATCGCAGGTTATTTTAATTGTTGTCACCATGTTCCATATTCATCGAGGGCGGCATATCGCGTCTGCCTTGGCCCGCACTTTGAGATTGAATTGAATGCACTTTAAAGTATCTGTATCTTTAAGCACTTTTAGTGTATCTTTAACGCATTTTATTGCCTGGACTGTAGCTGTATTTGCATATGAGTTAGTTTCATTATCTGTTGGCGCAATGACTCTAACTTAGCTTATCGAAGTAGTCGCAATTTGAAGATTTAATTTAATTGCAGATTTCATAGAAAACCCTTAGAGATCTTCTAAGCTCTCATCTTCTATAGTTTCTATAGAACATCATGATTTGCAATAGCCTCTGTAAGCCAAAATATCTATTCTACTCGTTCCCATTCAACCTTTTTCTCTCTCGCAGTATAGTGAAAATTGCATAGAAATGCTGCTGACAATTCAGTGCTCATCCCCACAATGGAAAACTCTTTGCCTATCCTTCCCCTCTTCCCAGAGTCTCTGCCCCAGTTGGGAGAGAGAAAAGAATCGAGGCTAATGCGGTGTGCAAACAATGTGCACTGCAAAATTGTTTTCTTTTGTAATAATACTAATTAAAGTTGCTTGGCTGTTTTTTTTTTTGTTTTTCGTTTTTCAAGCACTTCGATTGGGTTCCGCCGACAATAAAAGATGGGAGGAAAAAAAAAAACAAACCATACAAAATCAATGGAAAAGCAAAGCAATAAAGAGGAACTACAACTAATGATAATGCCTGAGAGACCGACAAAAAGCGCACAAATGTTGAATATCTATGGAGAAAATCCGAACGAAACGAAAAAAAAAAAGTGAAACAAAAACAAGCTTGGAATTGTCTTGATGTCGCATGAAGGCATGCTCCATATTTGTCAACAGGCGGTCGGGGGGAGAGGAGTAAGGGGACCCCTCTTTGCTGAACCGTAATAATAGTAATTGTGTTTTTGCCAAAGTCAATTTGCCACATTAACTGTACGCGAGTTAAGAGCCACGAAAAAAACAGTTGAATCGAGCGAGCATCGAGTCGTATACGAGAGAGCACATAAGTATAATAAATAAATAGAAATAACAACTACAATGGTTAAATATATGCTGTTTTTATATCTGTTTGTTTTGGCTTTTCTTCTTTGCTACCCTGTAGCTGAAAAGGCTGACAGAGGGTAGACACTTCATCGAGTAAGATAAAGAAAAGACAAGTTGCCATTTAAGACATATTCAAAAAACGAATCAGCATAGAGTACAGTAGAGCTGGAAAGTATATCAACAATATATCGATATTTTTCAAATATTTGAAATATCGAAGTTTCTAAACATCGATATTCGATATTTTCTCAATAAGACATCACTAAGAGAAACCACGCGGATCAGCTAGGCAATGCCTCACATACATTTTTCATTAATTTGATTACAAAGGAATTCGATATAACTTCGATATATCAATGAAAAAGATCGATATATCAATTTACGGAAATATCGATATTTTTCCAGCTCTAGAGTACAGTTCTTTGTCGGGTAATACAGTTTTCTAGCATACCCTGTAGTTGCACTCTAGTTAAAACAGAGGTATATACTCGTAATATATAACCTTACTGTACAATAAATATAAATACCCTACATACTATAAGAATTAACATGAAGAGTGGCAACTAGAAAACTTCTAAATCAGTTTAGGGTATCTGCTAGTTGCGCCACAACATTCCCTTTTCATTATATATCCATTTTTCATTTGGGTTGGGAAAACACGAACTTAGTCGTTTGAATTGAATTGGAATTTACTGGGACTATACGTACACATATATAGGCTAGTGTATATATAGTTTTTGGGCGTGGGAACAGCGGGCAGACAACGCCCATTGTTATAGTTGTTATACATACAATATCTATATTTTATTCAAGGCAGGTAAAGGCTGCCACATGTACGTGTACAAATGTATCTGTATCTTTAGGCTGGGAAAGTGCGCGAATAAGCAGGTGAAATGTTACAGATGCGACGATGTAGACACAATGCACAAGATACCAAGTTGTAAACAGTAGAAACAGTATATGAACTTATATGGTGTTAATTGGGTGTGAATTGCTGATAGTGCATTGTCTATTTGCAGCACAGACAACATGAGATACAAGTTTGGTGAGAGAAGAAGTTCAAAGAGTTGACAGTTAACAACTTATTCTCATTAGCAAATTCCTGTTTGTATTTGGGTTTTCTGCTACTGTCCTCGCGAAAGTTTTGGCATGTCTGGAACTAACTGTGAATTCACGATGCTTTACATGCATTTCTTAAGTAGCTACTGTCCAAAGAACCAGTTGAAAATGGGCAAATAACTCACGCGGCCAATCTATATAGAACTGTAGTATCAATTAAGTATTTTATTAGAACAACAACTCAAACAAGAACCAGTTGATTAATAAGCTTGAACTTGTAAGTTTTTTTTGTAGTTTCTCTACTCGATTTGGGATCAAATTTGAAAGAGCAGCTCAAATTGACCGTTATTAAGTGGTTTAACGGTAAACAAGTGAACTAGTTCATTATATTGTAATTGTAGTGCCAAAATATCTATTTGTACTTCAATAGAGACAAGTTTTACATGTGAATTTAGTTCACTTTAATCTCTTAATTTGAACTAAGTTAACAAACAGTTTTAAAATTAATCTCTAGTGCTTAACAAGTAAAACAGTTTATTTAATATGCATCAAACAAAACTACATTTAACTACAAGTTCATTTTTCATTAAGTACAATCTAAAAATTAATTATTTGTTTGCTCATTTGTATTGAAATGCCATAAAATCTCTTTGAACTTCATTAAACACGAGTTCAACACGTGTTACCAGTTCAAAAATTCAATTGAAATGCCTAAAATACTTTTCATTATATCTCTCTGCTGAATCTTCAACAGTTGCTACGGGGGCTTCAGTTCATTTGAAAGCAGCTCCAGTTTCATTTTCTGATGAACTTGATCTTCCCTCTTAAGCGATCTTTGAGTTTTGCAAACATCTTTTAATGCACGTTTTATGGCCACCTGTTGCGTTTAATTAGTGATTTCACAAGCTGTATAAAATACCCAAGAGGTTTTTCACTTTCTTCATTACTTTCGAGCAAAGTGAGACACAAAGAAACAGAGAAAGAGAGACCGTGAGAGAGAAAGAGGAGGGAGTGAGAGACAATCAGAACTTTTCCTGCACAAATGTCAGAGCTATAAAGGTACCGACAATTAACTATGGAAATGAGCCGCAGTCGCAGACGGAGCCAAGAATTGGGCACGTGGAAAGTGACTGCTTATCGAGGGAGACCCAAATTTGAATTCTTCTAAACGGAAAACGTGTGCGAGACGTAAGTTGAATAAATAAATTCGAGAGAGAGAGGGAAGAAGCAAAACTAATTTAAAGACGACAACAATCACAAAACATCAACGAAAAAACAAAGACAGAGAGAGAGAAATATGACACAACAAGTTTTTGTTTTTGTGTGGACAAAATGCAAAATGAAAAGCGAAACCAAATAAAAGTAAAAAACAAAAAAGAAAAAACCTGATCTTGAGTAAAAACAAAGTGGGCAATAATATGAAACAATAAGACCATAAAAACCAAACAGCAACAAACACAAAGAAAAATGCGTGAGGCGCCGCGGCGGATATCCTCAGGCTCGGCGAGGTTTGCTTCTGTATTTTTTGTTTTTGGTAACCCGCGGCGATACCTGTTGCATGCTCCATAGATATGTCTGTCTGTATATACTATACAATGTATACAACGTACATTGATACACACACAACATACACTGTCTGTTTGTATGTCTAGTTTTTGCAGTGAAAGTTTCGCATTTCGCTTAGTTTTCATGGACTCTTTGTAGGGCGTTGCACACCCAGCCCGCAGACCACAGTCCGCAGTCCGCAGTCCGACATGCAGTTAAGATTAATTATTAATTGAAAATTGTACGATTAATTTTCAGTTGCGGCACGCATAAATTCAATACTAAATGTGGCGCCCAGCCAAGACGAAGCTTCAATACACTTTGTGCCCGCGCTCGTTCGGTCAAGGTGAAAGATAATTTATCAACTTGATAAATTGTTGGTAGCTTGATAACAATTTTGTTTGCGTCAAGCTCTTTTTACGTTATCTTAGTTTGTTATTTTGGCTGGGAAAACTCGCTTTGCCAGACAGGCAGCAAAGAGAAAAGTTGCCATCGAGTTATCGAGCATGATTTGTTATCTCTTATTACATGTATTCAATTGAATATTATTTGCTATCGTTTAAACAGGCATTAGAGGAGAGGCAATTAGCTTTTATAACATGCTCTATCAATTCTTCGGTAATAGAACATATCTATAGATAAAAGTATCGATAAGTAATCAACTTTAATCACTCATTTAACGAGACAAGCTTAATTCTGTGAGCTAACAAGAGCTTAGAATGTTCTGAATGCACTCACAGATACCAAAAATAAACAAATTCTGATTGGAATCTTATTCGAATTAAAAATTTAATATAAAATTATACTTTACAACCAAATATTTTTTATGAAATCTATACGATTTAGTTATCCTATTCTTATGAAATTTAAAGAGTACAAAGAGAGCACTTAATTAAATAAATTAAGCAACTTTAGTTGAAGTTTAAAAAACATTTATAAACATTTTCATACAAAAACTTCAGTCATATCAAGCAGTTTTGATCGAATTTAGACAGTCTGTAGTAAAATAATGACTTTACCCCTTCGCAAGGGTATTAGAAATAGAGAGAAAAACATGGGGCAATAACAACAACTACAGCTACATCAACAAATTAAACGTTGCGCATGCGCAATTGAAAAATGAAATGCGCCATTGGCTCTTCGCTTTTGGCCGTTTTCGAATTCGACTTTGGGACGTCGCGACGTTGAGTTTGGTTATTTATTATTTGCTGTAACGTATTTGGCTTTTTCTTCTGCTTCTTCTTCTTCTTCGTCTTTCTGTCGGTCGGTCGTGTGCAGTGAATGGCAAATTGACTAAGTAGATGGAAAATATGTACATGCATAAAGAAATAGTAAAAATGGTAAAAGATCTATGCACAACCGTTAGGAAAACATAAAAAATTAATTCACGCGTCTGCAGTTGAAACTTTACTCTTTTTTGTTGTTGTTGTAGAGAGTAGTTGTAATAGTTGTTGTAATGTAAGCTGTAGTTGCTGCTGCTGTGTTTTAGAGACGGGCGCATTGTCCACTTTCACTTGGCTCTCGGCAGAAAGTCTCTCAGGATGATGACGTTTTATGTGGATTAGCCGCGAAAATTGGCGAGACGACGATGTGACGACGTAGGCAGAGGGGCGGGGGCTGAGGCAAAGAGGGAGGGGAAGACATGGGCAGAGAGGCTTAACTAAGACAGAGGCTACGAATCCAAGGCAGAGACTGAGGCAGGGGCAGGGTTTGAGGCACAGACTTAAGCCGAGTTTGAGGCACAGTCGGAGGCAGCAACAGCGACAGAGGCGAAAACTAGTTACAATTTAAGAGGCCCAAAACCGAAGCGACGATGACTAATGCGCTGGAAAATTGAAAATGGCTTTTCTTGTCTCTCTCTCCCTCTCTCTGTGTCGCTGCCCACAAGAGCTTTTTGTCAAAGTCATGTCTGGAAAATGCCTGCACGTTGCCAAAATTAGCGTGGAAATCAATTGCAAGACTTAATGATTCATGCAATTGCATTAAGTTGCAGTTAAGTGGGAGACGAAGGCAGGGGCGGGTAAATCAACAAATTATAGAGGAGCGAGAGAGAGGGAGAGAGAAGCAAACACTTACAAGCCCCACATCAAGATCGCTGCGGAACAGATGAAAGATACATTACAAATCGGAAATGTACAAGATTAAATAAATAATGCCAATTCTTTCTTTATCTTTTCCATTTTTGTTAGGCTTTACTGTTGCAAACTTTCAGTCACAAAAGCGAGTTTTATATAAGATATTCGCAGACTTCAAAGATTTCACTCCTTTCAAACAATTTGACCGTTGATTACTGAACACCTTCGAACCCGAAAACTAATAATTAAACTGTCAGATGAATACGAAATAAAATAAAGAGAAATATAAATACTACACAAAGGTCATTGCGCCATCACAGATAAGTAAGATATAACTTCAAGTTCACAAAATATGATATATCATCGCAGCTTAAATATCATATACACGTATGTATAATATTTTTGCCAGCTTTTACATGTTAATTAACTGAGAAATTAGCATATTGAAAGAGCGTTGCTTCCTCAACCGAAATTTCGCATACATTTCGCATGAATTATAAAGATTAGTGAAGATTTTTTTACACAAAAAAAGATTATTACACAATTTTCCGGCGTTTTTTTTAAATTTGTATACGAATGTTTGCTGTGTGCACACTGTTATTGCCTATTTATGCCTTCAATTATGGTATATTAGTTATTGCCAATTGCAATTGACGATTATTGGCAATAGGTTTAAACACGCGACGTAACGTTGCGCATGTGCAGAGACTGGCTCCGCGACACGGTGAGCTGCTGCACGAACCACACACAACAACAGCGCGTTTTCAACTGACTGAGCGACGGCGCTTCAACACCGGCAAAAGGTTGAGAAAAAGAGCAGCCTCAAAAGAGACGTGAGAGAAAGAGAAACACACAAGTCGAGCTTTCTTTGCAAGTGTTCGACGAGTGTCAATGAGTTTTGCTCTCTCATGCGCTCTCTCAGTTGCAGCCCTGCGTGCAGTGCGTGTGTGTGTGTGTGTGTTTGTGTGTGCAATACGTTTACATATGTCTTCACGATGTTTGAGTCGGCACTTGCATGGGAAATGCAACTCTCTCTCTCACACTCTCAAGCTGCCTCACTTGCAGTGGGATGCATGTCTTTGAGCCGACTCGCATGCGATATAGTGCAAGAAGTTGCATTCACTCTCGCATGCGATATTTGGGGAATGCACTTACATACGTTCTCCCAAACTCTCATGCTCTCTTAGCTGCAATGCGTGTGTGTGTGTAATGCTTTAACGTCTTCATGACGATGCATTATGTTTGTGTGCACTCTCTCGCATGCGATTGTGAAGATTTGCCCTCTCTAGCGTGTGCACTTATCGCACGCTAGTTTTCATTAGGTTCCCTCCTACTCTTTTTGCTGGTTGGCGTCTAAATTAATTGCCAAAGCATAATTACCAATAGCAACAAATGTTGCTCAATTTACAGTGATTCTTTTGGCAATTCAAGTTTTTTGTTTTTTGCGGCTTCTGACCAAATTTGCTGGCCAACAAAACGTAAGTAAGCCACAGTTTTGTTTGTGGATTATATTTCACAAAGGCTGTCGGTTTTTGTTGTATTTCAGTTTTTTTTTTTTTTTAATTTTAATGACTTTTATACAGGTATTAAACAGATCAAAAGTGGCCAGTCCAAATTTTATTTTAATTGTATCGTGAAATAAATTATTTAATTATGTTCATAATCAATGTGTGTGATCAGTCAAAGACTTTTATTATAAATAATTTAGCATTTAAATTTGAAAAAAAATTAGTATTTTCCATAAAATTCAATATAAAAACTGTTATTTATTAAATATAATAAACTTCAACCAACAAATTTAATAAAAAAAAAACCTACAATCTCAGAGTATAGAATGTATAATCATTTTTCCTTTTTTGATTATTCTTATCAAGTTCCAAATTAAATTTCGTTTAAATCGTTTTTTTCCGCTCGTTCTTTACTGTCAATTGATTCCCTTTTTGCCGTTTGTCTTTGTGCAAACGTTCTAATTGTTTTTCCTGCTACTGTTGTTGTTGTTGATTTTAATTAAAATTTGACTCGCGTCTGTTGTTGCTCTTTGGAAATTGTTCTTGTTGCTGTTGTAGTTTTTTCGCTTTGCAAAGTCTCGTATGACAATTTGTGCCCTGTTTTGTTTTGCATGTTTACATTTTTCACAGTAATTTGCTGGCAAATTAAAAAGGCAAAAGCAAACAAATGAGAATTCTGCACTTAACGATACCCTGTTAATAACAACTGCGTACGGAATAGTGTTCTGATCTACATTTTTATAACCTTCCGCTTGTTTTAAGTATTTACAGGGTATAGAGTTATGCATTTTACTGTTGCTGTCTCGTTTGGAGTCGCACACAGTTCGTGATATTTTGTCGATTTTCGCTTCTGGCATTTTATGTGCATATTTCAAGCACATATGCAATTAACACTTGGCTTGTATACAAGATTAGCAGTCAAATGCGAATGGAGAAACTGCACACTGTAAATGAAAGAGAGAGAGGTAGCCTATGTTGATGTCATGTGAACATATGCTAAATGGATCCACAAAATGGGACTTCGGGAAGCTGAAGATGACGTCAGCTGAGCTCATGCAGCAGGATGCAATCCACAAACGTCCATACGTTTCTATATGCAGTCCACAAGTAAACCCTTAAGCAAACCCACACACACGCACACTGACACTCATACATATAGACAGCTCGAAGAGTGTGCTAAAAATAGAAATGTGTGCAAATTTGTGCAAAAAGCAACGTAAACAAACAAAAGCTCAGGTCAAATATGCAGCGAGCGAGATGAGGAAAAGCAAACAAGAGACCAAAAATGAGCACAGCAAATATTAAAATAACAAAAACAACAGCAAGAACACACCAAAACATTTTCTTTTTGTCGCATATATGCTGCTATCTCGCTCACTCTTCTTAACAGACTTGCAATAACAAGTGCCAAAGGTGCGATAACGATAACGCTACATCGATAACAGGTGCTACATGGTATTTAATACCAATAAGCCCCCCACACGTCATTCGATTTAAACTCGTGTATGACTGTTTATATATAATTAAATGTGAACATGTGTATTTGGCGAATTCCGATAACGATAAGCTCTCACTTTTCTCGAAAAAGAATTAAACATGAGGCTTAATTGCAGCATTCGATAAGAGAAACTTCGATGTAATTCGATAAGCTCTGCTGGCGTATTAAATTACAAAGAATAAAGAACAGAAATAGTGCATAAATTTATACTTGTATTTGAAGTGAACTAACGTTTATAGATTGAGTACTTAACATTCCATTTGAGTTGTTTTCAATTTCGCTAAAACTTCTAATGAGAAGCAAATCATAAATTCCAATTGGCATTTTCCCCTCTTATTGCATGTAATTAGCGCAAACGAAAGAAGAGGAACAAGAAGGAGTGGGAGAGAGAGATAAACAAATGACAGCAGAACACGAAAGCCACAACAAAGCAATCGTTTCACTTGACCAAGCTGTGGAGATCAGCGGGGGAATATACAGAACAAAATTCACGCAATTCTGAACTCTGACACATACACAGAAAGCAACACACAAACACGCACACAGCGCAACAGAGACGCAGACAGGAGCTTGAGAGTACAACGCCCACGCGTGTATTGCAATACACAAACAAACCAAAAAAAAAAGCTTTGGCGCCGACGCTGCCACTGCAACAATAACAACAACAACAACATCAGCAGCTACCGACAT
Organism: Zaprionus africanus; assembly: GCA_018151435.1. Classification (NCBI taxonomy): domain Eukaryota; kingdom Metazoa; phylum Arthropoda; class Insecta; order Diptera; family Drosophilidae; genus Zaprionus; species Zaprionus africanus. Next base: position 3,141,286 of record JAECXB010002309.1, on the reverse strand, counting down.
CAATGCGTGACGTCAGCGCACGAAAATTTTGCCGAAGCCGACAAAACGACGCAGCGCAACTGACCAGCAAGACCAGCAACAACAACAGTGAGACTAAACTACGCACATACACACACACACACATACTACTACAACGGAAACTACGATGCGCTACGCTTCGGTTATTGCCGTTAATTATTGTTGTTGTTGCTCCACTCACTGTTGTTGCTGTAGGTGTGTATTGTATATTGAATTTGGTCATTCATGGTGCTGCTGCTCGTTTGGCATGTGTGTGTGTGTGTTTGTGATTGCCTGTTTATGTGTGTGTCTGTGTGTGAGTGTGGAGCCTCGTTTGCTATTCACAATGAGCCTAAAAGGCAACAAAAGCAACAAAATTGCGCGCCATTGGAGCGAGCAGAGTTGTAAAACGTGTTTTTGTTTTGTTGTTGTTGTTTGTGCCTTAAAAATGCGTAGTTTGTTTTTGTTGCTCGTTGTTATTTTGCTTTCGTTTTTTAACTCTTTAATATCTAGTATATATTATACGATTTCTTAACACTTGACTATAGTTTGACCTCAGACAACATATTTTCATCAATGGAACAACAACAACAAACATAAGAGGACCCCTTCTTTACCACCTCTATCTCTCTCTCGCTCTTTCTCTCTTGGTTTTCAGCCAATTTTTGTTGCTGTTTCTCTTTTATGTTTGCATGCAATTTTGACATAATCATCGCAAATATTTACGCAATAGTTTTAACAGTTGAAAAATTATGCAAACTCACACACACACGGGCAGAGAGAGACAAAGTTACATACACAAACAGGGACAGAGACAGGCAGCAGCCAAGGCGCGCCCACAGGAGGAGATAAAAAGAAAACAGAAAAAACATCATCAATTGCCTTATCCTTTTTGCGCAAGCTTTCGTCACTTTCACCCACACATACACACATATACACGCACTCACCCAACTGTGAGGCAGACAGCGCGACGCTCCAAAAGGGCGTTGGGTAGTCCTTACGTCAAAACAACAACACACACATAGCCAGTCTCGCAGTCCACACACACACATACATACACTCACATATATACTACTGTTACACCTTACCTGATTCCTATTGCTTTGCTTCTGCTGCGGCGGCTGCTGCTGCTTCTGCTGCGGCGGCTGCTGCTGCTGCCGTCTGGCATTCCACTACGCCTCCAATGTTGCTCCGCTGCTGCTGCTCCGGTGCTGCTGCTGACGACAACGACGACAACATCGATGCTCGTCGACCATCAAGCAGCGATCGTCGTACACATGCACATTTTGATTTTCGAATATTATAAATTATTTATAAACATTTGCACGCACACACACACAAACACTCCCGCACACACAAACACTTTGGATTTTTTTATATGTGGCCCAACTTGCTGCTGGTTTTTTTTTTGTAGTGTGGAATTTTCTACACTTTTCTTGCTAACTGTAACACATTTGTTATGCTTTTTTAGCATTCGCTTTTATTAAGCTGTTAGTACAATACACGTATGCACACAACGATAATGTTTTAACGCAGAGAACGTACTAATTTTACAGCAACAAAAAATTCCATGAAAAATAAAGCAGCCATCTTTGCCCAGTATTAGGATTGTTGATATTATATCGGTGTATCGATGTTAATATGCTACACGATGTATCGATTAATTTTTGGGACACACTTACAAGCAATTGCACATAACTAATTTGCGCCACGAGCACTTATCGATAGTCGTTATCAAATTTGTGACGTCAGCATGGCCCAACATGAAACACTCATGACAATTTAAATAAAGTATATAGCAAGCATTATAATACTATCAGGAAATCAGCTCAATTAATTATAAATGATTAAACGTACTCGTAAATCTTCCAATATGTTTGGCGGCAATTTCAAATATTAATTTTTTAACTGGAATTCCTATTGACTAAGTAACTATTTGAACTAAAAAAGTTGTTAGATTTCATTTTATATGCCTTCTTTTTCAAAAATAACGAGTTAATTAATTAAGAGGCAAATATGTTTAAAAATTATTTTAAAACCTGTAACTAATCGTTTAATGTAGGCAAGAATCGATAGCCCCTCTTCGATAATAAGGTATTTTTGTGCGTATTTTTATTTGGTATATTATTGGGCGCACGTTGTTGTCTTTGGATGACAATAATTTAGTTAACAATGCGCAATCTAAAGCTACAATATTGTAAAGAGCAGTCAACAGGTATCCAGAATGCGAAGCAACTGTTACTGCAGCCGGATATCGAACGGAATGACGGTGAAACCACATATTTTGTAACGGATAGCGCAATCTATGCCGTTCTCGATGGCTGCGAGGAGCCGAAAGTTGTTGCTGATCTGCCGGATATAGTTGGCGCCGAGTTTCTGCAGCTGGAGAATGCAATCTGTGTGGCCACTGGAGCCGGTGAGGTTCTGCTCATCAACCCAGACACACTGGCCACCAGCGAGGGCACTTATTGTGATGTGGGGATCGAGTGCATGGCTTGGTCACCAAATCAAGAAGTTGTTGCGTTTGTAACCAAGACAAAGAACGTTGTGGTCATGACCTGCACCTATGACGTCATTGGTGAGCAACCGCTCGATGCGGAACTCGCCAGCGATCAGCAATTCGTTAATGTCGGATGGGGCAAGAAGGAGACACAGTTCCATGGCAGTGCCGGTAAGCAAGCGGCCAAGCAATCTCCCGATTTTGAGGCACCTCAGGATGTGCAACAGCTGCCGCAGGTGAGTTGTAGCCAGCAAAAATATCTAACTCAATCCATACTTCATCTTTAATCCTCTTCACAGAATGTACAAATTGCCTGGCGCGGCGATGGCGCCTACTTTGCCGTCTCCTATGTGGCCAGCAATGTGGGACGCACCTTCAGTGTCTACGATTGCGAGGGCAAGCTGCAGTATACGGCAGAGAAGTGGAATGGACTGCAGCCTGCGCTAGCCTGGCGTCCAAGTGGAAATTGGATTGCCTTGCCGCAACACTTTGCCAAATCCAACAAGTCAACCGTGGGTCTTTTCGAGAAGAATGGATTGCGTCATCGGGAGTTTGAGCTGCCATTCGATCTGCTGCAGGAGTCCATTATTCAGCTGCGCTGGTCAGCCGACTCGGATATCCTTGCACTGCATACAAGAAGCTCAGATGCACAGCGCATTTATCTGTACACGATCGGGAACTATCATTGGTATCTGAAGCAAGTGTTGGTCTACAGGCAGTCCGATGAGTTGGCCTTCTTTCACTGGGACAATCGCATTGGAGCCGAGCATACGCTGCATGTTGTGCTGCAGAGTGGCAAGCATTATACGCATCGTTGGAACTCCCTGACCGATTGCTATCAGGACACCGCAATTGCTTGTGTCATCGATGGCAAACGCTTGCTACTGACAGACTTCTCTGCGACCGTCATTCCGCCACCCATGTGCCAGCGTGTGATACAATTGAAGAACTACATCAATGCGGTCAGCTCGACTGCATCCCATTTGTGTCTGTACACCAGCGAGCGGGAGTTGTATTTCTTTGACAAGCCCACATTGACCTCGGCACCACAATTGCTGGGCAAGTCACTGGCCCCCAAGGAATTCTCACAGATTCAATTGGCCAATTTGAGCTGTTTGGGAGAGCACCATCTACTGGCCACACACAGCGTGGGCAACTCAACGCGTATTCTCTTGCTGCACATGATTGACACTGAGTCGGATAAGGCGGAAGCTCACTATGCCTTGGCAAGCTCACAGTCTTTAAATGGCACCGTTAATGCACTCAGCATTGGCTCCCATTCCACATCGGATTTCTATGTGCAAACAACTCGTGGACACATCTATGAGGTGGCCATACGCCAGCAACAGTTGCAGTCGCCGCGCAGTTGCCTGCAGCTCAGCCAAACGGCAGATCAGATAGTCAAATCAACAGGTAAGAAGCGTAAGCAGGGATTGATCTATGATCAAGTTAACGCCTCCTTTTCTGTCTCATTTTCTAGATGGCCTGGTGACGCTGCGTTCACAGCAATTGCTGCAGATCGATGGCCAACGCATTGCGGAGGATGTCACCTCGTTCTGCCTGGCGGATGAGTTCGTTGCCTTTACCCAACTGAACACATTGAACTTTGTGCGCCTGCGAGATCGTCGCAGTATCTCGACACGCAACATCGAACGTGGTGCCAAGCTGGTGACCTATGCCAGTCAGGATGCAAGGCTGGTGTTGCAACTGCCACGCGGCAATCTGGAAGTGATCAGTCCACGTGTGCTGGTACTGAAATTGATTGGAGCACTCCTCGATCGAGATGATTATCTGCGTGCCATGGAAATGGTGCGTAAACATCGCATCAATCTGAACATCATCTGTGATCACAATCTGGAGAGTTTCTTTGGTGGATTGCAAGAGCACGTGGCTCAAATTGCCCGCAATAAGGACGGACAGTGGCTGTGCCAGTTTATCAGTGAACTGCAGAACGAGGATTTCACACGGGGCATGTATGCGAGTAACTACGAGGCAACGCAGAGGGAATATCCTGAGAAATTCAGTGTGGAGCGCAAGGTGGAATATATCTGTGAATGCCTGTGCCGCGTCATGGAAGGCACCACAGATCCTAAGTTGCAGGCCCAGTATCGATTGCCCATTCTTACGGCCTATGTAAAGCTGGGCAAACTGGAGCAGGCACTGCAGGTGATCTGGCAACAGAAGGCAAACTCAGCTCAGCTGGCGGAACAAATGCTGAAGTATCTCTTGTATCTGGTGGATGTGAATATGTTGTACAACATTGCACTGGGTACCTATGACTTTGGGACTGGTTCTCTTTGTTGCCCAACACTCGCAAAAGGATCCCAAGGAGTTTTTGCCCTATCTCAATGAATTGAAGTCTCTGCCGCAGGAATATTGCCGCTTCAAGATCGATGCTCATCTTAAGCGCAATGAACGTGCTCTGGAACATTTAATAGCCTGTGGCGTGGAGCATGAGGATGAGGCAATGGAGTTCATCAGGCGACACACTCTCTATGCCAAAGCTCTGGTTAGCTGCCCGCCCCAGTCGGAGTTCCATCGTCGTGTCTGTATTGCCTATGCGGATCATTTACGTTCCAACGCACAACTGGAGACGGCTAGTCTGATGTACGAGCGTGGTGGGGATGTGGAGCAGGCACTGCTAACGGCTCGCCACACTCTGGACTGGCAGCGTGTTCTGTTGCTGGCAAAACGTGCGGGTAAATCTTTGCCACAGGTTGCACAATCTCTGGCGCTCTCGTTGCAGCAAAAGGATCGTCACTTGGAGGCCTACGAGTTGCTCAAGCAGTTCGGAGAGCCCAACGATAGGGCACCACTGGAGGCGCTGCTCAAGGGGCATTTCTATGCGCGTGCCATCTACGAGGCAGGCCTGCTCACAGCTGACGGAACGGAGGATCTGCTAGGTGAGTTATATCTAATTATGAAAGGGGATTGTTTGTAGGAAATTTTAAACATTTATTGTTTTAGTTTAGAGTTTATTGATCGGCTTATTGAAATATTTCATAGTCTTTTCTATATAGAAATAAGGTTTGTTGAACTTTTTTCCAAGCCTGAGCTTACCTCATCTCAAAGAGAACCTTATGAAACTGAAACCAAAACCTTAAACTCTGTCACTACACTTCTATCCAAAGAATAGTCTTAGGTTCTTCTTTGTGAAATATGAAACATAATGGAGTGACTCATGCACTTCGAGATATAACGCTAATAGTCTAGATAAGCTCGAAGTACTTAAGGTTCCTGCGCTTCAAAGATAAAAATTTTCTAGACAGCAATAAATGTCTTACCGGAATTGAGTTGGGTCCTTACCTTAGATATATAAGAACTTGCGATACTGGAAAACCTTCTCAATGTCGGACCAAGCATGGGGTCGATAACATTGTCTTGCCTCACAATTCTCCTGCTTTTGCTTTCGGCACAAATGGGACACGGACGAAGGCAAACCAAGAAATCAAAGGATCACTCACTGCGAGAAACACTGGAGACACTTGAAAAATTGAATGACTTACTAAACAAGAAGGACTATTCTTGGACCGATAACTTGGATGTAGATGAAAAAGAGGAGCTACTTGATTATGTTGATTATACAGATTATGAAGATGATATAACTGAATCTGACGATGAAGTGGACGATACTACAATCACTACAGATGAGGAAGCTGATACTACAACGTCCACGGATGAAGGTGCTGAAACTACGAACTCTACGGTTGAAGAAGAGGAAACCACGATCTTTGTAGATAATGAAGAAGATAATACTACAAATTCTACAGATGTTCAAGAAGATCCAACTTCAGTTACGCCAGATAAAGATACTGATAATACAACAATTCCAACAGATGAAAGCGATGATACCACAATCACTACTGATGATGCAGATAATACTACTGATTCTACAGATACTGAAGATAATACTACAATAACTACGGATGATGAAGAAGATAAAACTACAAATCCTACTGATACTCCAAATTTTAAAAAAGAAGTGGATAAGTCTAGATATTCTACAGATTATGATACAAGTACAGAAGATATTAGTGATGAAAATAATCATGAAAGTTTTGAAAATGAGGATGTTGATGATGTTGATGATGATGAGGATGACGATGTTGATGATGATGATAAAGAAGATGGTGATGACGACGATGATGATGATGAAGACGATGATGATGATGAAGACGACGATGGAGACGACGACGATGATAATGACGACAATGATGACAAGGATTTTGTAGATAGTAATGAAATAGATTATATATTTATTGATACAGATAAAGGTAAAGGGCGAAAGTAATTAACACAATGGCGTCGATGAAGATCTAGAAGATTATAATGGGTTTCTGAATGAATGTTTCAATGTTAAGAATATATTTAATATCCCAGTTGATAATAAATAAAGCAACACTCTGATATCTTTAAGAAATATTATACTTGAAATCTATGCAACTTCTTAATCTTCTTCTTGTGCGTTACGAACTAATCTAAGTCTTCCCCCCCTCGCTTTGCAGAGACTTTGGTGAAGCCGTCGTTGCTGGAATTCGTTGCTCAGTTAGAGGCTTCACTGTGCGCAGATCGTGAACTGTTTGCCGAGCACAAGCATCGCCTGCTGGAGCTGCGCAAGCAGAAGGCGGCGGCTGCAGCCGATGGCTTCGGCGACGAAGTCGGGGAACACGAAGTGGACATTGACGAAGTGGATCTGTTGTCGGATACGAGCAGCATGCGCTCTTCGCGTTTCAGCAGCAGCTCGCGGGGCACGGGGTGAGTTCAACTGAAGTATACCCTGTAGGGTATTTCACAATTGAGTTGCCGTTTCTTTGTTTGCTTTTCTTCTTCCATTTCACTTTTAACATTTTGCTTCTGTTGTTGCAGCAAAACCTTTCGCTCGAGCAAAAATCGCCGCAAACACGAACGCAAACTGCTCAGCCTGAAGCCGGGCAACCCGTTCGAAGACATTGCGCTCATCGATGCGCTGCACAACCACGTCACGAAGCTGGCCCAGCCGCAGCAGCAGCAACAGGTGCGTGACACATGCAAAGCCCTGTTGCAACTGCACACGGAGGATGCCCAAGCTGCCTCACTGCAGCGTCTCTACGCTCGCGTCTTGGACGAGGTGCAGTCAGCGCTGGATGAGATCTGGATACCTGAGTTGATGGGCGGCACAGCACAACACCTCACTGGACCCAATGTGGATTACCTGGCACTGCGCAATGAACAGCGTTATGCTCTGATAAGTGCGTTCCTATTGTAATCTTTTAAATGATAATGATTGATGGATGAGCATTCTCTATGGGGATAATGAAAGAAGTATAAGAATCGCCTATACAGGGTGTCACCTATGTTTATAGTAGAAGACGTCTTTATCGATATATGATTATGATTCAAACACAATTTGAGCTCATATCCTGAGACGTATTATAAAGGAAAACCACAGTTTAAGAATGGGTTTTTTAAGAGTAGATCGATCATAAGAATACATTAGAAATTTGTTCAATTATTTTATAGATTTTACATAAGTTATAGATATTCTTAGAGAGAGGTAGTTGCAGTTTAAGAGACATTTCAATAGATGCTTCTTATATTTCATAAATATCTCTTATACAAATTTTTCTTTTATCTCTCTTTTATAATCAACGGTTTTTAGATAGTTAATTTGAAAGTATTCTTAGTGAATATAATACTGACTTAGTATAAAATAAAAGACCTTTTCGATTAGTTTTATAGCTCTTTAAAATATTTGCAATATTAAACGTTACTAATCCTCATTCCCCATTTTTACTTTCAGGTCCTCTGAAGCGCTTCAAGCCGCAGTTGAGCCTAATCGATTGGCAACACGGCATACTGCAGTAGATTGTAGATCGTGTTTCGTTATCGACTATCGATCATTGCTGCTGCACTGCACAATCGCACCTTTCCATAGACAATTTGCGTGCAATATGCACGAAAATGGATTTTCACTTTTCATGCAAATGTTTTCGAAGCATATCCCGTGTCCGCCTCCCATTTACTTTCTCTGGGTTTTGCAGTCGAAATAAATGTTGCATTGCAAAAATATTAATTGAAGTGCATTTTTCATTTTGTTCATTATTAAATTATCGACACGAATGTGCTTGCATGATGCTGCCGATGTTGTTGTTGGTTAAGCTGTGAAAAGTGGGTGGGTTGCTTGGTAATGGGGAATTTCATTTATTATTGTTAGTAATTGGTACGGAGTATTATTTGAGAGGCGTTTACTCTTTAGTTATCGCCGCGCAACGCCCTTCAAAGTATTTCCGATGATTTCCTGCTGCCGCCTGCTGCCTACGCCGGCGTAGGCGTTGGCGCCGACGTCGCTGCTGCTGCAGTGAAGTCTTTTTGTTTGACAAGCAACAACAATTATGTTGGAAAAGTGAAGGAAACGTCGCCTGAAACAGGTTTCTGTGATTTGTTGTAGGTGCGCGTAGTGTTGCCAAGCAGCGACGGAGTGCGCACAGTGGGCACAAAGTGCACTACTAATATAATTTAAAATAATAACTCTTAAATCAATAAACATACTACATATTGAATACTTTAATAATTAACTGTTTTATTTAATTAATTCGTAATCTTTTATAATAATTTTTTGCAATTAATTCACTAGTGGTAAATAAACTAAACTCACAGCATGCACCACCCTAATGCTTGCTGGACATGCGCAGCGCAGCATGTGCTGCCGTCGTGAGCGCCGACGCCGCTGTCGCTGTTGGCGTCGCAACTCCACACGATTCCATTGCGCTCTCTTGCGCTCTCAGTTTCATTTTCGCCGCTGAGCTGTGCGGTCCGTTTCTGCTTAGCTGCGCTCTGATGCTGTCGCCGTCGCTGTTGCCGCGCGCCGTTCTTTGTTTTTCGTTCTATTTGGCGCCCGAAAAAAAAGAAATTTGTTAATAAACAAAACCGAAATATTCTGTTTGATCTACGAATTCGAGTGTACATATATATATCGAGCGAGTATATTTAGTCTGGAAAACAGCAACGGCAAATCTTTCTTTCGGGTAAAGCAACAAGTGGGAAAACTCATCGAAAACGAAAACAAAGTGAGAAACGAAAGGAAATATTTCGTTTGCATGTGTGTGTGTTTGTGAAATTGATTACTAATTAATGAAAATTTCGCACTATTATCATTGATAGCTCATAATAGAAATTTAATTTGATTGTGTTAATTTATAAAGAAAGTGTGAAATATACAGAAATCAAAAAACGACAAAAGAAATAAATAAACACAAATAACTGTTGTCGGACCGCAGCAAGCAGAGCCGAACGCGGAAGCGGCGCAGTCGCAGTCACAGCTGCTGCGAGCAGAAAAGTAAATAAATTCGCATTGTTTCTTAAGTGCTGAAATATCATTAACAAAAGTGCTGAGTTTGTTTATTTAAAACATTTGGAGTTGCAGCAGCAACAACAACAACAACTAAAACAACAAAGCCAGCACTAGCAACGATTACAACAACAGTAGCAGCATATTTCGGTAAGTCTCTCTTCCCATGCTGTTCTACCAGGCAGCGCAGTCGGCGCAGTCTAATGAAGCTTTGGCTGCTGCTGCTCTGCTGCTGTGCTGCTGCTACTGTCAATCTCTCATTCGCTCTCTCGCTCTGGCACACTCACTGTCCAGTCTAAAGCTCCGCTCAAACTGGCAAAACGACTTTCAACATCGTTTGTTGTTGTTGTTTTTATTGTCATTTTTCTAGTTTTTGTTGTTGTTGTTCCTTTTGTTGGTTTTACTGGTGTTTATTTAATTACACCTTCTTTTTTCCCAGTGCTTTTTGTTATAATTTGGATTTTGGGCTATTGTGCGTGTTTGTTTGCAGTTGTTGTTGTTTTTAGCAGTTTTTGCGCCATATTTTCGCACATGTTGAAATAGGCGTTCGTCTACAAATTGTTGTTGTTGTTGTTTCCATGTGCTGTTTGATCACATAAGGCAATTATTTATTTATAAACTTCATGCCATAATAATCTTAGGATATGTGCATTTTTTGCCCGGCGAAACGTGAAAAATGTTTAGTATTTTTACCAATGTGAGTGCTAAAATTGCAATAATTTCAAATTCTCATGTTTTTCTCTGTTATGTCTTGACATTGCCTTGACTGGCTGTAAAGTCGTTTGCTCAAAGTCCTTGTCTTTTTATAGCGCGGGGAGCTTTAAAAAAAATTAAAAATTACTTTGAATTTAAGTTCTTTTTTTAGACTTTGAATAAGGCTTAAAACAAAAAGATTTCTGATTAGTATTCCATCTGAATCGCAGCTGATACTGTTGACATATTATGACATATGATCTAAATTGGCTTACTCTTTTCAAATCAGTCTCCTAAGAAGAAGCATTGCTATTAATTTATGCATTTATAGTGCACTCTCAAACCACTGTGCAGTCCGTAAAGCATCGCAAACTAAAAAAATGCATACAAGTTTCTACACTCGATTGACGAACTGCCTGACTGACTGACTGCTTGAATGACTGCTTGAATGACTGCCTGACTGACTGACAAAGCTTGACTGTGTTAACGAGCGGGAAGGTCGTAAAACAAAAGCCGTAACGTGTATTAAGCGCTGCATTTAATGCCGTCTACTCCAACTCCAACTCTGACTTCGCCGCCAACTTTGTCTTCGCCTTCGCTAGCGTAGCGAATGCATTGGCAAAATCTATGCAAAATCGACATGGCCGAGCGAAGGTTGCGAGACGAGCAGATACCTTCAGAGCCTCTCCAGTGCCCCCTTATGATGCACCGTCTCATGATGCAGTTATCTTCTTTTTTTTAATTAGAGGCAGAAAAACCTCAACCTCAGGCGCAGCAACCACAACAACAACAACAATTACAACTGTGTGCAAATGCATAATGCATCTGCAGCTACACGTAAATCGTTGATAATGGATAATGCCGCCCGGGGCCCAATAAAGAATCGCTTTGAATGCCAAATGAGCTGCCGCCAACGGAGACGATGATGATGAAATGCAATTCAGTTACACGGCAAGAAAAAGTTCGACTTTTAGTTGGATGAACTTTGCACTTTATTAAGAAGAATTTACCAATGAAACCCACAAAATTCCCCCTTGATTTATATCTTAGTGTAACAAAGTTTTGTCCAAGTCCGGCTTAGCTCAGCGATTATCTAATTGTTTTTAATAGTGTACGGAAACCCGAAAATCAAAAACCCAAGCCCAGCTCAGGTCCAAACCCAAAACCAAAGCCCAAAAGCCCGATGTTGACTTCCATGGAATGTTGTCGAGAACGCGTTTCGAACAGAGAAACCGGTTCCAAGTTCCGAGCTTGGAGAGACAGTCTGAGCACATTAGATGTGGAAGGTATTGGCTTATGATTACTACTTATGAATGCTTTTATTTTGCTGGTCAGTTAGGGTCAGATTCGTAGAGCTAAAGGCCGGCGACGAAGTGAGATAAGAACTGAGTCTCTGAGTCACGTTCAAAGTTTGGGCATTTGTTGTTCTACAGAAAAACAAACGTGCCCCGTGCTGTAGCGAGAGATTAAGTAACATTGGGCATAGACGAGGAAAATCCAAACCGAACTGAAAGAAAAAGAACAATGAACAACGGCGAAATTCGCATTATGAGATAATCAAAGAATATACAATATATATTTATAATATGGACATACATATGTATGTATGATATAACTTGCAGATATGCTATGAATACAAATACTCATAATTTATGTGCTTAGATTTTTTTTAGTTGTTTCCATTGTTTCCCTCGGCACTTATCACTAGATTTACAGTGTTTTGGAGAATAGATTAACAGAAAAATGTTTAACATTTGTTTTTTGCAAGATTTAAAAAAATAATCTCAAGTTTGATAGAACTTAAAAATATAAAAATATATATATTTATAAATCTTTACAAGATTTAAAAAAATAATCTCAAGTTTGATAGAACTTAAAAATATATAATGAAAAGTGGGCCCCTTTTAATATTTATTCTTTACAAGATTTTAAAAAATAATCTCAACTTTGATAGAACTGAAAAATATATAATGAGAAGTGGGCCCCTTTTAATATTTGTTATTTACAAGATTTTAAAGAATAATCTTAAGTTTGATTGAACTTAAAAATATATAATGAAAAGTGGGCCCCTTTTATACAATTTACCATGTGTACCCCTTGTAGTTTCTAAGTTCTTTTAGTTGCAATGTTAAACGTGATTAATCAAGCATACAGATGTACACATGTATTTTTTCCTTTTTATTCGTCTTTAATAAGAAACCTTCTACGGTTCCCCAAAGAAGTTGACTCTTAAATAACTCACGAAAACTGCTTCGAACCAGTTGGTGACTCAATTCCATCCTGCATCTCTGCAGTTGAAACAGCTGATGTTGGCTGCCACATCGCACCGAATTAAGGTCACCCTGCAGACCCAGAGACCTGACCTATGGCGTATTTTCTTTTTGCCTCTTTTTTTGTACAAGTTTTTCTGGTTCTTCGTCTTCGTCATCGTCATCGTCTTCTTTGTTTTTTTTTATTCTTCTCAATTTCTGATAATTTCCATTTCTTTGTGGCTGCAGCAATTGCTTCTTTAGCTTGTTTTGCTTTCTGCCTCATTCATTGTCTTCTTCTTCTTCTTGCAAAACGTTTGCGGTTTTTGTGCATTTCGCTTTTGCATTTCGCAATTTCCGAATGGTGGCAAAAACAAAGGGGCTTCATAAAGCTTACGTAGCGGAAGCACTTGAACTTTTGTCTGTCCCAAGCACGTCCTAATTGGGACTCTCTGAGGGTCTTTCAGCTTAATTGGAAGTCGAAGTCGATGTCCAACGTAAGCCTATTCAATTAAGCCGCAAACTTCTTAAAACCTTCTTGAGTGGGTCTCTCACTCACTTTGCTGTCTCTCTCTCTCTCTTTTTCTCCTTTTCTCTCTTGTTTTTCCCTTTTCCCTTCCCACACACTTTTCTCGGCGACTTAATTCAATTAGAACTTTAATTATTTTGTTGACAAGCACGGCGAGAACATGTCAATGAACGTTTAACTTGTACTATAATAATAACTAGGAAGTGACTTGTGGATGTTGTGGAGGGAGAATGAGGTGATAAAGATGGGTGTGTGGGCGAGATAACGTCTAAGGGTGTACATCTTAAAAAAATATGATAGAATTTCTGTTTATGTTATTCAAAGAATGTAAAATTATCGAAAAAGGTTTACTTACTACATGAGGATGACTTCTCATTAGAATAGTTTATTACATATATGTACAATGTACATGTTCTTAATCAAACCTATTTTAATTAAAATTTTGCCACCCAATTCGGTTATTTTTAAAGGTTCTATTACTCAGCATTGAAGATTCTTCGGCATTCAGCATTTTGCCTCGAATATAAAGTGCCATACTGGCCAGATGAACCTTAGGAGACATCTCCGACCATGTGTCCGCGTGTCCGTGTGCTCGTCTGTTGCAAAGTAATCTTTAAGTGTATAAGCTATATTGATTAAACTTGATACACACGCTTCTTATTGTTTCCGATTCTTTCTTTTCTAAATGCCTTAAAAAAAAAAAAAAAAAAAAAAAAAAAATCGACCGAAATATAGGTTTTAGTATGAAGACCAGTTTTGGTTTTAGAAATAACTAAACTTATGATTGAAACATTATATTCTGCACAGTTATATAACTATAATATAGAAACGATCAGAAGATAAGATGAGAATCTGCGAAGGTAGAGAATCTTCTTTCTGGTAGAAAAATGACTAAAATATAATATAGAATTTTAAAAACAGATACGATATACAGACAGTAAATATCTTTCCTTAATGTGAAATACAGGATTTCTCTAATAAACATGCGTACAATTTTCATTTCAATTATGCATTATGAATATCTATTTCTACACTGTCATGCCAGAACCTGTCGTGCTACCCTCGGGTGTTTTTCCCGTCTGCCATTTACATATACCTGACATTGCACACACACACACGCACACACATAGATCTATACTTACATCCACTTGTTCACTCAACTATGCCATTGTCCACTGTGCTTGAGCTTAATTCAATTCTGGAAGCATTCGTTCATTCGACACATCTTCGGGCACTGATTGAGCCTAATTGAATTACGTTCATGATGTGTGCAGCTGTGCGATGTAACATCTTCGTGGCGACCCGATTGTCCCTGAACTGTGACCTGTGACCAACTTAGTGACGCAGTGTCCCTGGCCCAGTAGTGCAGGAAGTGAACTAGTTCATTTGTATTTGGCCTAAAAGCTACTTGAGTTCAGTTCACTTTCAGTTCACTTTGGTTCAGTTTCGGGGTGTTCTTTGTTATGGTTTGCTTTGCTATTCTGTTTACACACATGTCGCTTGAGTGTGCACGTGTGTGTGTGTGTGTGTGTGTGTGTGTGTGTGTGGCTGAGTGTGTGTTTAGCCACAGCTGCTAGTGCTGCTGGGCGTAAATGCATTTACCATAAAACTGTTGCTGTTTACCTTTCACATGGTGCCCATTGAGGGCAGGGCCCACACAGCCAGAACACTTTGCCGAGCGTTTGTTTATGCGCTACTCGACTGGCGTGAAATATGTACATGCTGATGTGCTCCTCTCTTTCTCTGTCTATCTGCATCTCTCTCGTTTGCCCGGTTCTTTTGTTAAGCGCGCCACGTATCTGCAAGATACACAAACAGTTTCCTTTGGGGCAGTGCAATATGCTGGCAATTTTATTCAGACATCGCACAAACAAACAGTATTTGTAAACAAGCCATGTAAGCCGAGGCTTAAACTGACAGAAATTGGGTAGTATATTTGTAGTAGATGCAGTTTGTAGAGTTTTACTTGGCAAAAGTTCTTTTATTCCAGAGAAGAAAGCTAGAAAGCAGTTTAACATGTTCTTCTAATTATACTCATTATAAACTCCTCTTTCTCTCAGTGCATGCACTCGTAACCCGACCGTGACTGGTCCTCAGCACGTGCAGCTATTTTGCATTAACAATCGCATTGGAAACCTTGCTGTAGCTCATAAAATCCATAATAAATTGCGTAAATCTTGCTAAGATTCTCAAGTCTCTCTCTCTCTCTCTGTTTCTCATTTAACGTTTAGTTTATTGTTTGTTTGTGCCCTTTGGGCAGCACAATTCCACGAATCTCATATATTTTATCACTTCACGTTTAGAATTCTCTTGAAATTCCCAGTCTCTCCCTCTCTTTCCACGCCTTTCCCTCTCTTTCTTATTATTTTCCATCGTAAAACTAGTTTTGCGAGCCTGAAAAAAGAGGCAAACCTCGAGTCCAGTCCCAGAGCCAAAGGGGCAAAACCCACACAATTTATTATGCATATGCGATTTATTATATCGTATATTTGCAGTATATATCGTACGTATGCGATATCTATAATGTATTGTATGTGAAACTTATCACATTTATAAAACTTTTTGTGCGCAACTTTTATTGCCAATTAGCGGGTTCTTCCAACAATTACGACGAGATGCGATGAGATACCCGATGAAGCCAGATGTCTATAATATCTACGTATGTCTATATGGTAAATACAGATTAACAGAATACAATGTTAATTATATTGTTGATTAATTGATGTGCAGTTCAATTTACTTCGCATTTGTTAATGATTTTGCGGGGAATCAGGAAGATATAGGCACGTTTAAGGTTTTATAAATATGTATAATCTTAATTTTAATTCGATTGTTTATGATTTGAAAACAAAGTCATTTTTTAAACAAATAATATAATAAATAAATCACAGAAATTCACAAAAACCTTTGATATCTATTTACTTTCTCAGAAATTCACATAAAATCTTTGATATCTTTTTTCTTTCTTATAACCCTTAATATCTTTCATTTAATCTCCACAAACTGGCAACCTACTTAGTGCCCCTAATGTGGCACCTCCCAAGGGTTATTTGCGCTGAAAGTTAACACCCCTTTGCTAATAAAATACTTGCATAAACCTTGAACTCTCGATATCTGACAAAAAAAGATATGTTCATAAATATTATTTCTTACCTTAATCAAGAGTTGCCAATGACAAATTTGCGTGTGCAGAAACAAAAAGAAGAGAAAAAGAAGCGTTGACCTAAAAAATAAAAACCTAAAAGAAAACTTTAAGAAACGAAAGCAAAAAGAAACGAAAAGAAACATATTCGATAAGTCATTGGCAAAGAGTGGGAAAATATTTTGTGAATTTCTAATTGATCAAAATTTATTTAAACATTAATGGAAATGAGGCATAAAGTCAGATAGAGAAAGAGAGAGAAAGAGTTGTCTGTAGAAGCTTTTATTTCTCTTGTTTCTCATGTGGGAGAAATCGTCCAATTGAGCGACACGCAAATGAAAGTCAACAGGGTATATATAATTCGGTCTTGACAAGCCTCGTGCAGGTACTAAAAACAGCAACAATTTTTTTTTTTCTATTTCTCACACAAAAAAAAAATAGCGCAACTATCGACACAATATACTGTATTAAATTGTGTAATGCCGCCCACATAATCTTCCAGCTGCTCTTACTTCTTTTGCCACTTCCCCCTCCATTCTCTTCCCACGCCCCTGTCATTCAATCATTAACACATTTAAATGGTAGCTAAGTTGGAGGGGAAAACTCGTCGTGCCGTCGCTGTGAAAATTAGCCATGAAAAAGTATCTATGAGATGCGGCAGCGCGCTCAGGTGAAAAGTAAAAGTGCTGAGGTGCCGTAGGCGCCTGCTCTTGCTTTCATTTACAACTACAACAGCAGATCTTATGTTGTGTTCACTTTCAATTAGAGTGCAATTTAGCTTGAGTTGTTTTCAAATATTCGAAAAGTTGTTGAACACTTTCAAGAATGTCGGTTCATTTACCTCATGTGCACAGATGCGCAACACATAGAGTATGTTATAATATTTTACAGTGTATTTAAATAGGTTCAATTGTGGATTTAAATAGCTTTTACGGAACGTTGAGCTTAATTGACTTTTGTTATTAAATACAAAATTCCAATAAAACTATGGAAACTGGAAAGGTTTTGAACATTTTGTTAAGCAACCTTGAGCAGACTTGGCTTAATAATTTGTAAATATGTTATTCATATGACAAATTAAGTGATATATTAATTATGAAAAGATATAAATATGTTTATTTAAAATACTCAAAAAAGTATTCCTAAGATTATAAAGAACAAGTAGCGATCTTTTATAAACTGTGAAGTGTGGAAAACATTAAGTTAAAAACTTTAAACAATATAAGTTATTTCAACGCAGAACTTAAGATGATATAAGGCTGCTTGAAATTGTTGTTGTTGTTAAAGAGTCTCCCCCCCATTTTAGTTGCTTCCCCATCTCGCATTACTTAACTCGCAATTTGCAGCTCATTTCTATGCTGTGTACTATGCGCGACTTGCGACTGCGCCCAAGCTACAAATGAATGAACGAGAGCCACTCACATGAGTCACAGCTCTAATGCAGATACACTCACACACACACACACACACACGCATACACACTCACACGCACACATGCTTGAAATGTTAACTCATCTGTATGTCTGGCTGTGTTTGTGGACTAACCTCAATTCGGTTCACACTGCGGATTGCGACTGCGTCATGGCTGTAACTCTTTTTTTCATGCTCGCAACGAAAAGCGAAAAACCCAAAAAAAAAAAAACATCATACAAAAAACAGAAGCAACAACAATAAAAGCTCGAAAATAAAACGAGTACATGTGCAATTGTGTGTCCGATCGCAATGGAAATTTGTACACGACGGTAGTCCCAATTTTGTGGGCACTTTTCAATTTCGTGACACTCGAATTGGCCGAGTTTGAACATAATGAAAAGGGCAGAGATTTTCGAATTAGTCAACAACAACAACAAGTGCCTGGGTGTAGGTGTGTGTAAGTGATTGTTGTTTGACTGATTGACTGTCTGAAGTCGTGTCCTTCAGTTGATTGAATGTGTCAAGTCTCGCAGACACAAGGCTGTGCCGAGTGCACTTCTTGAGTCTATTATGTAGAGCAGAGCTTCAAAGTTTTTAATTTAAAAGAGCTTGCCACAAAAGCTGTTGGATTTGAGAAGCTTTACGGATTAGAAAGATTTGAGAAAGAGAGCTGATAAGTTAGGGTAATGTATGCTGAGGGTAATAGGGCCGTATCGAGGTGTGTGCAGGGAGCGTGATGCACAAGAGGGGCCAGTGCTGTCGAAAAAGAGAGCTGATTTTGTCAATATAAATTTGAGAAGAAATTAAGATGTAATACATTAGAGTTGCCAGATAGGTGTAGTAAAAATGGCAGCCCAAAAATTGGTATTAGGTATCTTTATTTTGTGCATTATTTAAGGAACTGCATAAATACTAGATTTGAAAGCAAAGTAATTACAAAAAGATCCCGCGAAGTTAGCCCTGGCTAATATTTATACTACTTATATTTTATTCATTCTCTTTTAGAAAAACAAATCCTGTTTGTTTACACTTTGATATTTATAAAATCAAGTCTTATATCTTTCATTGACGTCACAGGTGACTTGACATTAAATGTCTTGAATAAGTTGAAGCTAAGTAAATAAATTTCATTAGAACTAGTTCCGTTGGGAATCTTTTGGAATTTTTCATTACTTATTTGAATGAATCCACAAATCTGTATAAGTAAAGGTACAATACGATAAAAAATTATAACATATTTATTAGATTGTTGCTTAAAACATTAAATATATTATCAAAGACATTTATCAATATAAATTGTATGTATGTAAATAGCCTTTTTCACTTTATTATTATAGAAAAGTTAGCTTTAAGTATTAAGTATATTTTCTGTGAAACATAACGAAACTTTATCTCTATTCTCTTTGGTTCCATATGACAGTTATAAATGTTACCACACAGATATTATAGATACTACCAACATTAGCCTCAATTGATTGCTTTGGGGCAACCCTATCCTGCAGATGGATAAACTACCCTCTATATTATGCACAAATGGGCAACATAGATCACAATCTTGACCACAACTGCATGCAGGGACCTGGGCTCGTGCCATGACCGTATTATGTGGTATATGGTAGCATTAATGACTGAACATTTAAGGCGGACAAGTCGCGTGGCCAAACTGGAGCCAAGCCGGCAGTAAATCAACATAAGCATTGCCCCAAATGCATTCGAATTTGTATCTTTATTGTGTGTGTTTGAGTTTGTGTGTGTGTGTGTGTTTGTGTTGGGTTGTTGTTGCAATTATTTTAATGACAAGCGCTATGAAATCGCTGGAGATATGGGAGCGAGATAGACAACACGAGACACTAATTCATTTATTTGTTAGCTGCATAATTGCTTCAGCTGCAGTTGAACAATTAGTGAAAAACAGTGGGGCCCATTTGCCCCTCTCTCTCTCTTTTTATATATACCTCTCTCTGTCTCTTTTGCATGTGGTAATTGCGTCTCGTTTGTGGGTCACTTGCCATTCACAACGAACGTGCACACAGTCTCTTTTTCCCGTGTACAGTCTCGTCGCACATTTGTCAAGTTTGCCTACATAAGACTTCTCCCATTATCTGTCTGTTATTTCTATATAGTTAGATAGATATATCTATATATATCTTGTGCATCAGACAAATTTGCTGTTTAGTTCACTTTTAATTCGCTCGCCTTTTGTCCACCGTTTGACGCTAACTAAGCTGCTTATGAATCCACTTTGTGTGGCTCGATTTCAACATGGGCTTTATAACATGGCATTATAATTGGAACTAGAGTGCTTTATGCCAATAAATCATCATCGTGTTGCAAATTCAATTAACAATGACTATATTGCTTTCTTTGCTCAGCAGATTGCTCAAGATTTATAAGCTCGTTAAAGCTTGCTATTTTTATATGTCTCTTTGATCAGCTTACACATTGAGGTGGCCTAACTTTTGATGGCAGTTGATGTAGGTTTCTACAGATCTTTAAACATAATCTAGCAAATTACAGACTTTACTTTTTCAGCATCATCAATCATAATTATTTTGCAATATTTTCAGAAGTTCCATTCCTTACTTCCCTTTCGCTTTCTAAAGCACCAAAATACTTTAAAGTTCTTTAAAACTTTCGTTCTCAGGCTTTACGAAAGCAAAAAGATCTAGTATAATTAAGCTAAGTTTGTTTAAATCATTAAAATGTTTGCTTATTCTTTTTGTTGTTTTTCTTTAAACAATTTCTGATGATTTGCAAAAATTTGCCAAATGAGGCAGACATAATAATTATATTTTTATGTTTTTGAATACAGTTTCAAGTGCACCACGTCATAATTAAAGCAAGTTCGAGTTCGAAATTTCGAAGTAATCAACATATATGTATGTACATATATATTTAAATATGTATTTACTATATATGTGGCTGAATTTAAAGCATGCTCATTAGCTTTGTCGATAGGCGCACGCACATTATAACAACAAAATTAATAGTAGACTCAGAAAGTAAGAAACACTAGAGGCTATGAAATGCCCTGTAATTAAGCTAATAATAAAAATCAAAATTTATTTTTAAAAACATGTAAACTATAATTAATTCAAATTTATATTTTTAATTTATAATCACAATTTTAAAAACGATTATTTAGTGCTATAAATTAACTTCCTTTTTGCTGATAAGTCTTAATTTTTGTATAGAAAATTCTTTTTCTGGTCGACATCAAAAAAATAAATAAAATAAAATGAAAAAAAAAAACGATATTAAAATATATTTAATTATTACGCTAAGTTAAATCTTAAAAAAATAAAATTATATTTAATAAAATTACCTTGATTTGCTTTACAGAAAACAATGTTTTAGTGAGGAAATGGAATTTTCTCTGCATTTAAAATCCCTTTCAAAGGCAAAGCCTTAATTATAGTTCCTACAGGGTATCGCAATAGCTGACCACTTCAGCTCTATCGCTGCCTGGTTCAATAAACGAACAACAAGGTCAGAATTGATGTATTTCGATGTGGAAGATTTGTTTTGCGTTATTTGTTGTGTTTTCTGCACAGCAACTGGGTTTTGATTTATATATTTAAATAACGCTGAAAGTGGAGCCGCAGGGCCTGATATATGATTCGAGTTAGGGCGTTTGATTTCGCTCCCAAATCATAATATTATTAATATAAGCAAACGTCATGCAAATGAGTCATTCGAATGGAGTCGAATGAGTGAAGAGCTATTTTGAGGTCAGAAAGAGTTGAACAAAACATGCGAGTTATGAATAAAAAATTGGTTGGAAAAGGCAAAGAAAAGATGAAGAAGAGGAAGAAGAATAATTATATTATAAATGAGAGAGGTGAAAGATGAATTAGATTTCGTTGGCATTTCCAGAAAGAAGGTTAACTAATCAAATTTCTCTGCTCAGGCATTATATAATTACAGAGAAAGGTAGCAGGGTGGGGTTTGAACGATTATTGATTGATTATTCCATAATTTACTAATTTATTTACCTCTTACAAACATTCCCGAAACGCTTCTGATCTTCAGTTCAGTTCTTTGCCCACACAGAAGTTGAGCAACTGTCGACAATTAATTTCGCATTTCGACATAGATAATTGCGAAGAACAGTTATAAAAATGCGTACTTAACAAGCCTTAGCGGGTAGTAGCGAGCAAACTGTAAATTACAAACCACAACAAACATGGCCTCTCCTGCCTTATACAATAATTAACACCCGGGGGTATC
This sequence comes from Zaprionus africanus, assembly GCA_018151435.1. NCBI lineage: Eukaryota > Metazoa > Arthropoda > Insecta > Diptera > Drosophilidae > Zaprionus > Zaprionus africanus. The sequence goes on along the minus strand of JAECXB010002309.1, from coordinate 3,119,206 downwards.
CGCTATAACGCGTCACTCCCGTACCCGTCCTCCCTGCCTCCTCCCCATTCCAGTTGGTTGATTTTTTTGCCCCGCCACAAGTCTTGCTATTTATTATCATTTTAACTATCTCTGGAACCGAATGAAATACAACCTGCAGCCGAGTCTCAGATCTATGATTAACTGGTCTAACTGTTTGCATTCTCTTTGGAGTATACTATATAGTATACCATATAGTATGTGTTGTATTTATGTTTTAAGATTTGGGTTAGCAAAAAAGTGATTTGGTTCCGTGAATTGTGGTGATTAGTCGCGCAATTGTAGACTGCAACCACCACAAGAGCCTCAATTGAGGCTAAATCTTTGAAATAATAATAATAATTGCAGATCGTAGACTTTATAGATGATCTACATTTCACAAGAGAGTTTTCCACGATCGCGTACAATCATAATTTACGTTCTGTGTTCATCAATCAAAGTGGCGTGCTTTGATTACCATGATTATTCAAGTCTGATCGCAAAGATCATTAGGCGATCAACAACAAATTAGCCCCTCCCCTTCTTCCCAGCCCTTCCCTTTCATTGTGTGTTGTGTGTGTGTGTTGCAATGCAAGTGAAATCATCTTAATTGCAAATCGATTTGAAAATCAAACGCAGACGATCTCCTTGTGTCAGCTTTATTGGGCCGCAAAAACTGGTTTAACATTCCGCACGATCCGAAACGATCTGAAACGATCTGGCAAAGAATTTTTAGCAGATTCTAAGCCATTCGTTCATCTTCAGCGCCTTCAGTCGCTGAGGCGGAAATGAAAACATCTCGAAAACTTGGTTTATTTCTGCCGTTGCTTCTTCCTCTTCTTCTTCTTCTATTTCTTCTTCAGCTTCTTCTTGTTGCAGCATGATCGTTTTTCTTGGAGCTGCTGCAGCGCGTCACGTTCCAGCAACAGCAAATAGAGCCGGCGTCCAGTAACCAAGTACTTGCTTTCATTTGGGTTAAGTGCAGGGTTCAAATTGCAGCCTTTACCAGTCTGTACCTTTTGGCTATAGTTCATCACTGCTGCGGTTCATATTGATAACGATTGTTGGCTGTGATTGTAAGAGAACTTAGTATTATATCGGCCTTCATTGTGCTTACTCACTTTGCAGTTATTCAAATCAAACCAAGCTAGTTAACTTTGGTCAATTGCAGTCAGTGCTGCCAAGTTTTGAGAACACTATGAGTAATAAAAAAGGCTTACTTTATATCTGAAAATAACCAAAATTCCGCAAATGATAACTTTTTCCGAAGTTTGACTTAAAAAAGCCAGATTTGACGGGAAAAAAGCGGAATCGGCTGCACTGGTCACAGTCGAGCGTTACGCTTGATTTATTAACTCCCAGCCAAAAAGTATGCAACATTTTTTCAGTTACATGACGATACTTATCGTGCTTGCTGCGCTGGCGGCAATTCATCGCATAACCCAATAAACAAATTTGTGGAGTTATAAATTTGAACGCGATTTATTTTAATCAAACTGAAGTTAAATATTTGAATTTATTTTTATTGTACTCATAAACTTTTGGCTATTTTTGTATTCTTTCTTTTTAAAAATAAATAGTTATTTTTATTTTTATTTTTTTTATTACTGCTTTTTTCCTCCGTTCTTGTCAGGGCCTAAGATTGCTTTGAGGTCAGTAGTATCTTAATAGCTTACAATTTTGTTCTTTAAGCCCTTTTAACTATACTGACTATACCGTCCATATTTCGAGCATACAATAAGGGTTTAACTTGACTAATTATATATTCCCAGACAACTAATAGCCACCTAATATAATTACAGCTTGCTTAAGTTCTACAAATTCTTAGCTAATTTTCTTGGCACGAGTTGATTTTAAACAAATCTCAGATAAGAATGAGAACTCAACTATTTTTTAAGCCCAAAACTTGCAACTAAATCTTATGAAGCACCTTTGCTCTAGATACGCATATTTACCTACGTTGCCATGGGAATTTGGAATCACCTACCTTAACAAAACTTGGGTAATAAGTGGGCACAATCAAAACTTAGTAACTTTTCTTTTTTTTATAATATTTAGCTGACGCCTTCTTGCCCTTTGCTTTGGAAGTTGAGGGCTGTAAGGTAATCACTTTACACATTCACAATCTGTTCACCTTGTCCAGCTACTGGACAGGTAGGCGGCAGATAAGAAAACTCCGACAAGCAGCGGGGAATGAAGTGGGGAAGGGGAGAAGGTAAAGTGTGCGCAGTGCAGAGCTTCATTGAAAACGATTTACCTTTGCGCACATTCTTATCAGCAGAAACGTTGACATTCAGAAAGCAGTAGAAACAGCAACAAATGTTACAAAATAGCTGTTTGCTCTTGTTGTTGTTGTTGTTGTTCTTGTTGTTACTCAAACAAATCTTATCACAAAGTAGTTTTTTTTTTGCTCTTGCTCTTGCTCTTTTGGAGTTGAGTCACGGCGCGCACATTTTCAGCGTTATGGCAAATTGTGCCTTCATATAAACTAAATTTTTATGCACAGCTGGCTAGCCTGGAATTTATGAGGTTTTCCCTTTAATCTCAGCCAAAAATGTTATGGCATGCGCCGCACAACTGTACCGAAAGTGCAGGCCGAGTGCCCGAGCGAGCTGAGTCCCAATTGAGGCCAGTAAACTTCCCTAAAAGCCAAACTTCCCTTGTCACACCTTCAACCAAAAAAAAAAAAAATAGACACACACTCACACCTCATCTGACCCAGGCACACTGTCACTTAGTCTGCGAAATTGTTGCAGGGAATTTTGGTTTGCAAACAAATAACTAATATGAAAGCATATTTAAATAAAATTTTTAAAATATCGAATAGTTAAGAGCCTAAGAGATTTATAAATCGTAAAGTGATTGTTGTCTGAACTTTGAAAGGAATTTAAACGTTTTTTCGTGAGTTTTTCCTTCATTTGGGGTTTTCTTTATATAGCACTGTATCAAAAAAAAAAAAAAAAAATTGTTAAATAAATAATGTACACTAACATGCTATTCAATATTTATTAGATATATTTTATATGCATTTTACAAAATTTCTTTTTTGTTCAATTCAATTTTTCTCAATGTAACTTTAGTTTTCAATATTTAAAAATATTTGCTTATCTTTTTACATCATATGAAAACCACCAAAACTTATTCAGCCTTTCACAATCTTGCACCACTGTGCAGAAGGGGCTTTTAACATTAATTACCCTCCGGTTAGGCCATTTGGGAAGCAGCTTGTGTGTCCCCAGACGCCCCCAGAGGCAGCTCCTCCCTTGCGTGGCGTTGCATGCATTATAGACATGACATCGGGGCGAATCGGTAGATAACAAAGTCACGATAACCATGGTGAATGTTATGGTAAATCAAGCGCAAGTCCCACTACATGGTAAATGGAAGGGTTTGCAAGCGATGGAATAGTTATGATTGCTCCACATGAAACTTTGATGAACCTTGCTTGGGTAGAAGGAGTGTGGACAGTGGAAGGGACAGGGGAAGGGAGTGGAGTTGGGCAATTTCAATTGAAATGGCGTGTGCTGCAGTTGAATGAACTCTGCACTCGGTTCAATCATTCAACAACAACAACTCAACTCAGTTCATCAATAGTCCAAATTCGAATTAGGCTTCCATTGTGAACTTTGTTTGTACCTCCCGCACCTTGTCGAGGTGCAATGAACTCTCGCATTGTTCGTGCCGTGGCGTGTGCCTTGAGATCTTGTCTTTAATATATGCCCATTTGCTAGCTGCATAGTTCTCTGCGGGGAAAGTATTACGAAAATTGTGAATGGGAATTAACCCAGAGAAAGGTGTACGATTATGTTTGTAGATATATCTAGTACACAAATATAGACGCGCTAATTAGCTACGATTGAGCATGAGATAATGTTCTATTTAAAGATAATTGTCGTTTTACTGAAAGTGTTTCTAATTAGCAAGACAATTTCTGCTAGTGTTGATAATGCCTGAAATTATTTACGGCAAAGTAGAGTTCATAACACTTTGAGTTCAGCCTATGTAGATCGTAATAAGTGCATATTATCATTTAATGATGTAGATATTTTAGAATTTCGGTAAAATACCACTTTTTTTAAGTGTACATCTCAATGATGCTACGTATAGTTTCCTGCTATATATTAAAAAAATATCTCTAAATTAAAAAAAAAAGTTGAATAATGAACTTACTAATCAATAAAACGATTCGCCTCTTAGAAAGAGCTTAAATTAACTATATAATATTGTATAATAACTATTTATTAAATACAATACATATTCAAGCATTCCTGGAGCAATATAGTGAGATTTATAATTACATAGAGAATATCGAGAAAACAAAAAATAAAATTATAATAATGACTTGCTAAGTATGCAAACGATTCCCCTTTCATTGACAGCTTTGAGTTATTTGATTCCTCTAATAATAGAACATATTTCTTGAATATATAACTCTAAAACGAAGCTTACTTAGGTATATTTATTTTGTATACTTTTTAAATGATGTTAAGTAATGAAATATAATTATATATTTAATAAAATATGAAGAAAGTTAAAAGTAGAATTATATTAATGACTTACTAATTATTCACGCGATTCTCCTTTTGTTTGGAGCTTCAATTAACGTTCCCAAATCTGTATTATTCCCTCGAAAAACAAGTTCAACCTTTTCGATACCTGCTTGTCGTGTTTACTTCTCTCTCTCCCTCTTGTTACTTTCCTTTTCTTGCTTCCCCAATTCGGGTCTTATTGTTAAGAACCTCTTAACCTTGAACTGCGTGCGAGGCGAGGCGTCTATAGAATCGGGAGGGTAATTAAAACGTCATTTCAGGCGCCTTGTGGAACGTGTCTTTACGACATTCTTGACTTGATTGTGTTTGTATGGAAATTACAAAGGTGTGGGTGGGGAAGAATGGGAATCTCTTACCCGTCGTATTTGATTTCTTGTCGTGCGCTTTCTATGAAATATTTAAACGTTCCTTCTGATCCGCAACGGGGCCTAACCTTATGCCGATTATAGTTTACCGCAATTTGCAGCCATATAAAATTGTTAGACAACTTAGACAAATTGTTAATTCTGTTTTCAATTTGTTTTGTTTTTCTCCTCTTTGCAGGTCGCATTCGTAATTGCAAAATGGCGATGTGAAGAAACGTGTAACGAAAACAAAATACGCGAAAATATTAAAATAAATTAAGCAAGCTCAAAATGGGCACATAACTAGCAACAACAACAACAACTAAAACAACAGCAACAAGTGCAGTCTAAAGAAGGAGAACAACAACAACAGCAACAGAGACAACAACAACAACAACACTGTAACAATTTTAAAACGCAACGAAACGAAGAATTTGTTCAAGCAAAAGACAGAGAGAGAGAGGGAGAGAGCAAATCGGCACTATGCGCCTCTCTCAGTCTCTCCGGTGGACCCTGGGCGTCAGTCTGGCTGCTGCTGCTGCTAAGTGCAGCGACGCCGACGCAGTCACGTTTTATTGCAAAAAGAGAAACCCTCTATGTGGATATGGGTGCGTTGGATGCCTTCACAGCTGACCCTGACATTGTTAATGCGAGCAGTGAAAGCTCTAGTCTAGTCCGGAAGCCTGGCTCGGAACTTGAAGAGCAACTGGAGTTGACAACACCAACAACGACGACGACATCGACATCAACAGATGGAGCAAAGCTTACAGCGACAGCTGTTATTGCAAGTCAGGAGTTAAGCCAGGAAACTGTAAAGCAACAGCTTAAGAGTAATGTTAGTGAATCACTAACAGAGCAGCAACAGGAGCCAGAAGAGCAGGTGCAGCTTAAGAGCGAACAAGTAGCAGAGCAACAAAAGGAGCTTAACAGCGATACAACTGTGGAAGGTGTGCAGAATAAGACACTGTTAAAAGAGGAGCTGCCAAGCACAACGACAACAACAGCAGCAACAGCCGTAAAGCCAGTCGATCTGGAAAGTTTACAGAATAAAACACTCATAACAGAGGACCTCAAAGAGAATGAACTGCAGGGCAGCACAACAACAACAACAAAAGCAGCAGCATCAGATGCTAAGCCAGCAGAACAACAGAGGCAGGCAATAGAGCAAGTGATGGAGTTAACAACAGCTACAACAACAACAACAACTACAACTACAACTACAACTGAGTCATCCTCGACTACTACTGAACGTGCTGCATCCACACAACGTTCCGAGGATCATGCACGCTCCATGCACTACGCCAGCAGCACAGAGACTGCGTCCTTTCCTGCCTCAGTGACGCCCATGAAGCTGTTTGCTCTGCCAATGCATACAACAAAAGCGTCAACAGCGACGTCGACGTCGACGACACCACCTCAGCTGTTGGCAGCGCTGCTGCACGCAGGCGTCACTGTTGCGCCCAGTGCATCGCATGAGAATGCCATTGAGGAGGGGGAGGGGGAGCAACTGCATCCACAGCCGGAGAAGAGAGGCAAGTTCATCAGTGACAACTCAACCAACGCACAGCAACTGCTGCTGCCCAATGCGGCAGAGGTGTGGAGTCTCGCTGCCATGAAAATGATACCAACAACAACAACAACAAGTGCCACAACTAGCAGCACCTTCTCGAATAATGTAGAACCGCGTCAGAATCAAACTGAAGAGCAGCACAAAGAGAAAAATCTGTTGGACTGGCAGCAGATTATGTTGATGCATGAGAATCACACGGAGAACTCCATGATGAGCACCACACTGGATGCGACTGAGGCAGCGACGCAGCCGACTACACTGCGCTTAGATGCCGCTGCACTGGGTGAGAGTGAAATGGAGACATCTGCCAGCAGAAGCGAAGAGAGCAATTCCAATATGGCGATTACAGCACAAGAACAGAATGCAAAAGCTAAGCCAAAGGATGAGTATGAAGTAACAGAAGTCTTAACAGCAGCTGTTAATGCTAAGCCTGTGAACGAAACAGATAAACCGGTTGAATTAACAGAGTTAGCGAAGCTTACAGACGAAGTCACCTTTAACAACAACAATAACAACAGAGGCGGCTGCAACAGCTGAGCCAGAGCTGACAACAACAACAAGCAGTACTACCACAACAACAACAACAACAACAACAACGGCAGCGCCGACAAGTGCGTTGAACGGCACCCCCCATACGAATGAAATGGCAATGAAAGCAACGAAGGAGGAGAAGAAAGAAGAGGGGGAGGCACATGAAAATAATGAAAACGGCGATAAAACCAACGACGTCGACAGCGACGACGTCATCAACGTCTCCGTTTCGGTCTCAGTTCCAACGAGCGAAACGACCACGACGGCGACGACGACGACGACGACGACGACGACGCTAGCGGCAACTGAGCGAGCGCCAATAACAGTTAGTACGCGAACAGCTGGCGAGCTGAGCACAACAACTGAGGTAGAGTTAGAAACGACGCCGCCGCCGCCACCGTCGACGCCAACGCCAACGCCATCGTTAACATTATCGCATACGCCGTCGACGCCGCGAACAGTGCACGCAAAGGTTGATGAACAATTAGCAACAACAACAATTACAACATTAATAATAAATACAACAACACCAGAAACTGTTCAAATTAGCAATGAAGTGAATTTAGACACAATTCTAGTTAAGAATGTGACAAACAACAATAACGAAAACAATTTGTTATTACCGAAAACAAGCACTACAACAACAACTACAACTACAATACCCCCACCAACAACATCAAGAACAACAACAATCGGAACTGAAGAGATCAATAACAGTGAGACGCTGCAAATCAATAATAACAGCAGTGAAAATATAACAGAAACAGAAACAAAAACAGAGACAGCTACAACAAGTACTACGACTACTACGCCCTCTACAGTGCTGTTAACGGATGCAAAGGCTAACAGTGAATTGACAGAGCATGAGAATTCCCTCGAAACGAATAACATAGGTGAAGTAATTTCAGCAATAACAACAACAACATCGAGCACAACAACAGCAGCAACAACAAGAACAACAACAACAACGGAAGCGTCAGCTGCAGCAGGTGCTGTCAACGAGCTGGAAGAAAGCACAGTGACACCAACAACAACAAGAAGAACAACAGCAGCAACAGCAACAAGCAGGACAGCAATAAAGCCTGGAGAATTAGAAGAGTACGACGAGGATGAAGATGAGCAGCAACAGATTGATAGGGAGCGAGTAACAGTTAACAAAATGGCGGACACGACAACAACAACAACAACAACTACTACTACTACTGAGGCGACTACATCAAGTAGTACAACAACAACAACTACGCCAAAATCAACAACAACAACAACGACTGAGGAGCCTCTCATTAGTTTGCTGGATGATAGCAGCACAACAACAACAACAACAACAATAACCACGCCCACACCAATAACAACAACAACGCCACTAGGACCACCAACAACAACAACAACTGAAACACCCACAACGAGGCCTGCATTAACAACAACAACAGCAGCAGCTACCATTTACAGCTCCACCACCAACAACAACAACAAAATGCTGCCCATAGGAGAGACTACCACACCCCTCACTGCTGTGGAATCCACCACGCCCTTCTTCATGCCCAGCCCCACCGAGTTGGATCATAGTTCCAGCAATGCCAGTGGCGGAGGCAGCGGGGGTACCGATGTGAATGTCATAATCGCCATAACGGTAAGCATTGTGGGCGTCATTGCGCTCATCCTGCTCGTTGCCTTCCTCTACCTGATGCGCAAGCGACAGAAGCAAACCTCGTATGGCCAACGCTGTCGCCCTGTCAGCCTGGATGCCTACTCGCTGGACAATGTCTCTGTGCTGGGCAGTGTGCGGCGCAAGGGGGGACGTGATGCAACGCGTGCGTCGAAGAGAACCTACGGCAATGCCGCATTCGATGATCCCTCACTGCGTCACAATCTGCTCAGCGCCTCCGAACTGGGCAAATTCGTGGAGCGTCGCTCGAGCATCTTTGAGGAGTTCCGCGATGTGCCACAGATCATTGCCAGGGCGGACGAGGTGCCCACCGGATGTGAGGATAAGAATCGGTGAGTAGCATGAGGGTTAAAAGGATTTGATGGCTGGGAAATGTTTGAAGGAGTTAAGAAAAGGTAGTAAATGAAAATACTGTAGATCTAAATAATCTAGCGGGTTTAAAGATACGATACGAATCGTTGGGAGAAATAAGAGGCATTCTTAATCTGAAATAATCTTGATCCTCATATAGTATATTGGAACCTTCATGGAAAATTAAGTGTCTGTAGTTCTAATAGTTACTGAGATCTTGACTTCAAGAGGAACATTCGGTAGAATTTTCCGAATATTATTAAAATAATTTAAAATGAAAGTATTGTATATAGATAAGAGACGATGAATAACCCAGTTTAGATTAGATCAGACTAAGTCTCTGTATAGACTTTAACATGATCAAATAAAATTTCTATACTAGCTATACTTTTTCTAGACTTTCTGTCAACATATATTACAAACAATTAAAGCTAATAATCTGAAAAATATACCTAGAACAGAAAACAAATAGAAAACATCCACAATGAGATCACTTCAGTGGACCTCGGCATTGGGATTAATAAACATGAAATGAACCCGAGTAATTGGGGTTATGACACTCATACTATATAATACTTTGTACGGACAGCGATGAAAGATAATGAAAAGGCGCGTGTGCACTGAAAGTGAGAAACGTTAGAGATCTTCCATAGTATTAAATCAAGTACTCTAGCAGTGTCAAGATTCTTATCTTATCGAGTTTCCTCAAGTTTAAAATTAGACGGCGTGATTTGGCTTGTACATAAGTCATATATCAAATACTACAATTTAGTATAGGAACATATATTGTATAGAATTATCTCTTGTTAACTTAACGAAGGATCAAATATTTTATTTAAATATTTTTACAGGAGCTTAAATAATTTAATTACTTTAATAAATAGGTAATATTGGAAAACGAAAAGATAAATGAATAAATAAAATATAATCCTATCCTAACCTAACCTAAAAAATAAACCTAAAATGCCTATCACAGGGAGGAGTCCTCTAATTACATTTGAGGGAAAGTTAAGGTGTTGAAGAGTTATCTAATAGACGAGCCTACCAAGATTACGCATCGTTAATTAAATACATAAATAATTTAATACTTTTCTGCCTTTTCTCTTTTTTTTTCATTTCTGTTTCCTGATTAATTCAACTTTGTCTCGATGTGAATGAATGAATCTGCCATCTGCGATCACTGAACGTAACCTCAAACTTGAAACCGCAGCTACGCGAACGTGATTCCGCTTCCTGAGACGCGTGTGGTGCTGCAACGTCAGGGAGATGATGACAAAACGGAATACATTAATGCCAATTATGTGCGGGTAAGTCAGAGAACTGTGAAGCAAAACAAACAACGGAAAGCAACAGCAACAAAAACAATTAAAATCTGCCCCCGCAGCAGCTTTCACACATGACTGTGTGTGTGGGAGGTAAACCTCTCCCTGTCTGAGTGTGTGTGTGCGTGTGTGCTTATCTTACTATACAACGGTACAACCACAAAGTTGCCTCTTCGTCTAGCCTTGCATGACGTGTGTGTTCAGCAGGCGAGGCGCCTCCGCGTAGGGGGTGGTGTGGGGTCATAATTATATGGCTCATGAGATTGGCGAATTGCCAAGAAACAAAATAAAAAAAGCGTCTTTCAACCTTTTTGTTACATCGCCTGTTGTAAGCAAATGAGTTTTGTGCGAATATATCGCAGTAATAACAATAATCGCGCTAGACACTGAAACAATGGTTTAAAGTGGAAGGGGAAAGTTTGTCCAGGGCTCTACAAAGTGCGAATACCCTAAGGAAATGAGTATTTTAGTATTTCTTTTCTATTCAATTAACTTAAACTGAACTGAGCAGTAAATTGATTCAGGAGGAGAGTTAACTTTGAGTCAAGTTTTAGGGCAATTAAGAAAACATTTATCTTGTCACACCTCAAGCACGATTCACTTTACTTGATTCATCGCAATTTAGACTGAATCATCTCTTTGTTAAGCTAGAAATGAATTAAACTCGAAAACAGATCCCAACATTAACAAACTTTTAACAAACAAATATTATAGAATTTCGAATCATATGAATCGAAAGTTTGTAGAAAACAATGATCCAAGCAGTCGAAATAAGATTACTTAGAAATAAAGAACATTCAATTGTATAAAGACAAGATATTCTGTTTAACATGTTTGATCTTAGACGGAAATCTTGCAAATATTATGAAATATTTAAAACATTTTCATAGAAAATCTTAGTAAAGAATATGTTTTACTTACAATAAATACTATCATTTAAATACCCAACCTTACAATTATAACAATATTTATATAATTGTGATTTCACCTATATCCATGATATATACATGTAGGTTATACAATATTTTCAACAAGGTTAAATAGAGATAGAGAAATGCAAGAATATGATTGATCTTGTAGGAGTTTATCGAAAATATAGAATGCAAAATCATTTTAATTCAATATTAAAATGGAAACCATTTCAATAAATACTTCGGCTTAAATACTCTTCCTTACTTGTGATTTGGCCTATACATATGATATATATTGAATTTAATATTATATAATTTATTAGCTCTATAACAAAACGTGCTTAACATTTCAAATGTTTCACTGGGTAAATTACAAACCCAAAACCAAAAGCTGTGAGTCACCTCGCAATTGATGGATCACAAATATATCACGACGCATGTCATTGGCATTAGGTCGATATCGATAGGGTATTCACGAATCAATTAAGCCTAGTGTGCAAGTGGCAGCTGGCGCGACAGCATCGACGCGTGACACGCTGCAACGAAGGCGCATTCCCGATGCCAAATGATTCCCAAGTGCATTCAAGCGAAACTGAGAGTAGGTGAGAGAGAGAGAGAACTGAAAGAGAGAGAGAGGCAGTGCTGAGAGTGAGAGAGTAAGAGTGAAGAGAAAGAGCGTCTGTACGCACTGTTATTGTTTGTTGTTGGTGTACACCTGCTGATAATCTAAGCACACTGTGATTTAACATTATGTGCATAGTTATGCATGTCTGTGTGTGTGTATGTGTGTGCAAATACACATATAACAATTAACTTGATGTGTTGTTTATCAAAAGCGCGCGCAGCTCAATGGCAGCCATTAAATGACGCACACAGCAACAAACACAACACACACACACACGAGAGCGAGAGTGACAGTAGACAGTGTTGCCAACTGCTGTAAAGGCAAACAAAGCCATAAAACGGCTAGATAATGGCTAGACAGGGCAAGCCAAGTTACGCATACGTTCATTTAAGCATTGATGCAAATTGAAAATCATTTATTTTGGCTATAAAACAGCCAGATTCAAGTGCATAGTGTTGCCAACTTACAGCAGGGAACAAAAACTAAAAAATAGCTATAAATTAACTAGAAAGTACATGCTAAGTTCCTTATATGTTTATTTTGGCAATAACTACCAATAAAATCTTTGAATATTTGGCTGAAAATAAGCTAGAAAGATAATGACCATTGTTCCAAGCTTATGTAAGGCAAATAATGCTATAAATTAGCTAAATAAAGGCTAGAAAGTCGAAAAAACGTACACAGTAGTTTTTTGCAATATTGTACAATAAAATCCTTGGCTGAAAATTGGATCAAAAGAGGATAAAAAGATAAGGAAAGAAAGGAGTTTATTTAATGGCAAATATAGCTATATAAATTAGCTATTTAAAAGCTAGAAAGAGCTAACAAACATACGCTGTCGTTTATTTTTGTAGTAGCTGAAATTAAAATTCAAAGACTTTGCCAAAAAAAGCGTAGTCTAAATGCTATTTTGGTATTCATTTAAATAAATTAGGGTTTAGCTGATTTTCTTAGACTAAAAAAATTGCCAAATCCGCAACACACACAGCGCAAGACATTCGGAACGTTTACTCAATTGTGACTTGTGCATGTGCTTCAATTTAATTGCTTGTTATATCATTTTCTACATGTGTGTGTGTGTGCACTAACTGTTTACCTCGGTTTACTCCCCCACTCTCGACAGGGCCCGCGTGATGCACCCAACTATTACATAGCCTGTCAGGCACCACTGGAGAGCACAACGGGAGACTTCTGGCGCATGATCTGGGAACAGCAGTCCCGTGTTATTGTGCAGGCAACGGATCTGAATGAGAACGGCATCGAGAGATGTGCAGAGTATTTGCCGCCATCGGTGACGCTGGATAACCACAGTAACTATGGCGACTATCAGGTGACGCTGAAGCATCGCGAGGTAAAGGACAAATATGCGATCTCAACGCTAATGTTAAAGCGCGTCGATGGTGATGAGTGTCGCGAGCTGACGCACTATTGGTACAAGTGGCCCGAGACGGGTGTGCCGCTCGAGGAGGCACCCATTATAGCCATGCTACTGGAGGCGCGTTCATCGCTCAAGTCATACGCCCTTGAGCAGGCCAATGAGCTGAAGGAGAAGTCGTCGACTTTGACGCTTAAATCTCTAGATCCCGCAATGGATGATGAAAAGAAGTTGCCTGCCGAGGAGGCCGTGAGCACGTCGAGTGGTGCCAGCAATGAGATTAACGGCAACGTGACCAATGGAAAGGTGGCGACACGCAGTCAACAAGGGTGAGTAGAGAGTTACAGAAAGAGAGTGGAGTCCGTTCTGCATGTATTTGTTAAATGTTTCTTTGTCTTCTTCCTCGTTCCTCTTCCCCCTCCAGACCGCTAACCATTCACTGCTCCCCAGGCACGGGCCGTACCGGTACCATTATTGCCTGTGACATGGCCATAAGAAGTCTGGAGACGCCGAAACGTTCCGTCGACATTCCGCAGCTGGTTTACTACGTGCGTCGTGGTCGTGCCAGCGCCGTGCAGACTAAGGAGCAATACGAATTTATCTATAAGGTGGCCAATATGTATGCGACCAAAATAACAAATTTGTCAAATGATAATTGAGACTAATTATTGTCCAGTTGAAAGAGTTTTTAAATCAAGTCCTTATATACACGCTGTATACATATTATAGTCATAGTCCATATAGCAATCGTATAAATATATGTATATCTAAAATGTAACTATGTATTAAACATTAGATTGTTAATATTATTATTATTATAATTATTATGATTATTAGTATGTATTAATTATTTACCATGCAATCGCAATTGAATTTTTTTGCACTTGTACATTTTGTGTCGTGCTTGAAATATCATTTAAAATGTATGTATTCCTTTATTATTGTGATATATTCGTACATTTGTAAATCTCTTAATAATCTGTTGCATATTTATAATAAGCATTTGTTTTTTTTCTTTGCTATTTGATTTGTTTTGAACTTTAAAGTAACATGTTGTGTAAATTTTGATATAAATATTAATTATACAAGCGAGAAAAGAAAAGAAGAAACAGTTATTGTCTATCTGCGTATTTTAAAAGAGCTTTAATGTATGTAACTTGTTTAATAAATAGCCTATATAAAATGTGTATTCAATCAAATGTGAGAAATATGTATTTTTATTCAAAATACGGTTGCTAAATATGTGTGAATGGTAATCAATGCGATGATTGTTTACTATATGTTATCGATATATCAATTTAAATACAAGCCCGACTTCCGCAGCACTAGTTGAAATCGCGCGCTGTTCCCTGTGAATGGCTAAAAGCAACATTGGAAGTGCTATCGATAAAGCGATAACATTGTATTTTTAGCAGAGCCCAGATTTAGAACTAAGATGAAAGTTTGCAATTTATTATTAGTTTGTGCACTTTTTGGTGCAGCCATTGCAAATGATACGCCTAAAGTGAAAATTGGCGTTAAGAAACGTGTGGAGAACTGCACCAGAAAGGCAAAGGGCGGCGATTTGATACACGTACACTACAGGGTAAGCTCTGCACTGAATTCCCATTTTTGCCGGGTTGTCTGACATTATCTCCTTATCACAGGGGTCACTGCAAGATGGCACTGAGTTCGATAGTAGCCACAATCGTGGAAAACCTTTCTCCTTCACCCTTGGCGCCCGCCAAGTAATCAAAGGATGGGATCAAGGTCTTCTCGGCATGTGTGAGGGAGAGCGGCGTACACTGACCATCCCACCAGAGCTGGGCTATGGAGCCAGCGGTGCAGGCGGTGGAAAAATACCACCAAATTCCGTTCTTATTTTCGATGTAGAAATGATAAAGATCGAACCACGTGGATCTGAAGAGCTATAGCCATAGAGCCTAAGAGCCCTCGTAGTCATTGCATAAAGACCAAATATATATTTCAATAATATTTGATTCATTCAAAATAAAACAACTTTTAAACTAAATGGCTGCCAATAGTTCATGCGCTCAATGTGGTCGTGGTGCGTTCCTCCACTTCGTCAAAGTGGCGTCGCATCATACGATGCTTCTCCAGTGCCTTGCCCTGTATGAAGCGTTCCCCGCAGGTGCCGCATATGAAAGGACACTCCCCGGTGTGCTGCTGTAAGTGCAGCTTCAGATCCTTGGCCTGGCGGTAGCTCTTATCGCAGTACGTGCACTTGTGCGGCTTCAGACCACTGTGCGTCAGCATGTGCCGCTTCAGCTTGTCGGATCGGGCGAAATCCTTGCCGCAGACTGTACAATGGAATGGCTTCTCTCCCGTGTGCATCCGTCGATGCGATATCAAATCCGAGTGCCGAGAGAAGGCCATTTCACAGAGATCGCATTTGAAGGGCTTTTCGCCCGTGTGACGGCGCATGTGAGTGACAAGGGTTGCCGCCGATTGTGTTTCCAGGCCACACAGCGAGCAAAGGAACTTCTTGATCGCCTCCTTGCGCTTGCGATCCCCATTGATGTGTACGTCTCGTATATGATTGTTGAGACGCGCCTTTATCTGATAGGTGCGATCACAGTGTGGGCACTGGAGGAGTTGCACATCCTCAGCTGCTGTTGGCACGGCTGCCGATGCCGCCGCAGTTGCTGCTTCGTTGGGATCCGTAGGTATCCGATTATCGCCGGCTGTTGCATCACTTGGCGCAGCCAATGCACTCGTACTCCCAGTATGTTGCACTTGCATGTGTTGCTCCAAATTCTCAGGCCACATAAACTTATAGCTGCAGCGACTGCACGTATACTTCTTGTCCACACTGTGGCACTGCGACTGTCTGTGCTGATCCATAATACTCTGCAATGGTTAAACATAGATGGTCAGCTTGCTCCTCGAACTATATTGTTTCTCAGCTCACCTTGCAGACGCACTTAAAGATGCACAGCTCACACTCATACGGCATCTTATCAAACTGATGCATGGCACGCTGATGTTGAATCATCTCGTACTTGCGCTTGCACTGTACCCGGCACAGCTCGCAGACGTAGACAAAGCGTGCTCCCGTGGATCCTCCCGTTGGATGCAGTTGCATCTGCATTTCGTCCTCCGTCTCCGAGTCGTTAAGCTGCAACTCATAGCCCGATTCGTTCGTTATGGAATAATTGTGTGGCGAATCGTAGTTCTGGTGCAGCGACAATGATAGCTTCAGTTCCAGCTGAATGTGGGAACGCAAATCGCAGATGCGATCGAATTGCATATTGCATATTTTACAAGTAATCCGTTTGGCGCCATTCGGCTTTGATGTGGCAGCTATGAGTGTCTCTGCCAGCGGTATATCCGGCTCCCTAATGCCGTGTCGCTTTAGGTGCTTCACTAGATAGTCGCGTCGATAGAACTTGCGGCTGCACCATTGACACGGTATCAGCTTGGACTCCTCGGCATGCACACTCAGCAGATGCACCGTCAGCGATTTCTTTTTGTCAAAGACGCGCTTGCAAACTGCGCACTCGAATGTTTGGTTCTGCAAGGCGAAGGAATAATATGAGTGCTGGAAGGGATCGTCAACGAGGTGTACTTACTGTTATCCTGTGCTCACGTATGTGCAGCTTTAGGTTATGTCGCCATCGGAAACGTAGCGGACACTTGTGGCACAAAAAACGTTTTTGGGCATTCTTGCACTGCAGCTCGTTGTGATGCCGCAGCAGTTGCTGGCTAACAAAGCGTGCATCACAGCGCCCACAGACATGAGGTGCATCCAGCCAGGCATGCGATTGTCGCTGATGATCGTACAGTTGATACTTCCGCTGACAGCGCACCTGGCATAGCTCACAGCTATACTTTGCCTTGGGTATGCGTCGATTTTGCCTCGTCAGATCACCATCGCCATCGCAATCAACTTCGCTTTCAGTCTCCGAGCTGTCCAGATCCATTTCGTAGCCTGATTGATCCGTTATAGAGTAGAAGCGTTGATAGATTCCCGCTGCCAAATCCTTCCGTATGAGCATCTTCAACTGCTCCTCACTGACATCCTTGGCATCGGGATAGAAGAGTTCAGCCAACTCACTTGTAGGCATCGTGGAGCGAGTGCCGAAATTAATTTCCGGATGATGCATTAGATGGCAACGCAAGTGCGCAATCTTATCGTATTGATTTTGACAGATCATGCACTCGATCAGTTTGTAGCCATGTGGCTTACACACATTCACATCCACTTCCTTGGCCTTCTTGCTGTCGCTCAGGTTGGCCGAACGCTTCGAATCGCCGTGGATCCTGAGATGCGCCTGAAGTGCTTCACTGTGACTGAACTTTCGTATGCAAAATGAACAGGAAAACCAATCGGCTTTAGGTTTGTGGACACGCGAGTGCTGTTTCAAATATCGAGGACGCTTGAAACTCTTTGGGCATTCCTGGCACTTGAAAATCTGTCTTCTTATCGCGCGCATCTTATCCGACTCTTTCCATTTGGTGACTCGCAGCTTCAGAGGTAAATCGTCAAGGGATCTGGAAGAAAAAAAAACCATTAGAATGGAATACCACATGACAAGTTGTGCTCTTACTCATCCTCATCGAAATCAGCCTTATACTCTTCCTCTTGGGCGCAAATCACCCTTGCACCATCCGCATCCAATTCCCTCTTAACAGACTCTAGCATTGTCAACGGGTCAGTGGACTTTTTGTTATCAATGCTACAGATTGCCGCAGTATCAACATCATTGGCATTTTGTACTGTTGTGAACTCTGGCAGTTCTGTGCATGTTATATCGTTTTCCAAGTCCTCATCTTCTGTCTCCAGTTTGACCTGCGTTCGAAAATGTTATGATCAGATAAGTTGTTTATTTATTGAAGTGCCATGCAAACCTCCACATGCTGCTCTGCACATAGCTCCATGGGCGCCTCCTGCAGGCAATCGTTAGCTGCTGCTTTGCCGTTGTCCTGGACATGATTCATTAGTAGCTCATTGGCAGCTAGTGCTTGCTTCACAAAGTAATAGGCGCCAATAAGTTTCCTTGCACAGGCACCGCACAAACATTGTGGCAGCTGCCGGCCCAATGATTCGTCCACCTGTTCGACAAATACGATTTTTAAAGATGATACCAAAATAGATTTACACAAACATCACCTCGATATGCGTCAATTCCGTTAAAATTTCAGAAAGTAGCTTATCCGGAAACCTTTTGGTGGCCGCTGCCAGCTTATACAATTTGTCGGTGTCCTTCGCATCGCAGGTGCGGCAAATGATAGGCAGCTTCATCTTGCTTTACCTCAATTTCGTTTAAGACAATTAAACATAAAAACACACATATAAAATCAACAAATTGTCATATCCTTTTTTTGTGCTTATTTTACACACATTGCAACTGCGATGGGAAAAGTCAACAAAAACAATCGCAGCTATCGATTGCAATGAATTGTCGGTATATCGATTGCAGTATTTTTGCATGTCATGCAACTGCTTTGCTTTTATGTCATGCAATAAACTATTTAATTTGTTATATTAAGTTCTTTAAATTAAATCGAACTTGTATAAAATAAGTTTGCAGTTGTAGATTAACTGACTTGCTTGTTCCGTTTTTTTAGGACTGCTTATCACACACATTAACTCCAAACTATTTTCGTCCAACTTCTGTAAAAATTTATTATTCCGGTTTAGGTTTACTTTTATTGTTGTTTGTGTACATTTAAAGTATTTAGTATTGGTATATAACTTTTCTTCTTATACTATAAATTGTTTGGGCATAAAATAATGTGGATGATTCTTTAAGTGGAAATTCAAAACACTTCTGTGGAACACTTAAAACGGAAACCCTTCGGAGTACCCAACACATTCGGTTACATGTTCTCTCCTAGTACTTCTTGATGGTTTTCCGTATCAGTGCCAAGCGCTGTTTGTGCGCTTCAGTGACAGCAGCACGCTTATACGGACGCAGTTCGTCTGTGCCGAATCCGGGTATCCACATATTATACTTTCGCTCGAAATGCAGCTGTACATCCCGCACTTCGATCTTGTTTGATTTGCGATGCTTGGCAAAGGCGCTCGTCGACTTGACGGTGTCCTCTACAAAATCATCTATTATCTGCAATAGCAACTCCTCGACATCCTCATCTAGTTGCGTCGTTGTGTCCACCTCACGTACCAGCTCAGTCAGACGGGGTTTCGTTAGCATCTGGTAAAGGAGAGATTAACGAAAATATGTTTTATTAACGGTTTCGCACTCAGGAGAAATTGCTTACAGGTGTGTTCTCAGCGCCAGTTGCTGGACTGTGATTTGTGCCTTTGTTACCACCTGAACCACCACCGCCACCACCAGATTGGCTTGATGCTGTTGTTGCTGTGCCACCGTTTTGTGTGGATGAGTTACTGTTGTTTGTCATTGGACTGTGCTGTGAGGGCGATGCCATTGGTGTATCGTGATGCCCGCTGTTGCTATCAAAAGTGGTAAACAGATCCGACATTGCTTTGGTTTTATAGTCAGGGTTTGGTTTGGATTGATATGTACAGTGTCTTTTGTTTATCTTTTTTTATTGTTATTGTCTATCTGCGTATTTTAAAAGAGCTTTAATGTATGTAACTTGTTTAATAAATAGCCTATATAAAATGTGTATTCAATCAAATGTGAGAAATATGTATTTTTATTTAAAATACGGTTGCTAAATATGTGTGAATGGCAATCAATGTGATGATTGTTTACTATATGTTATCGATACATCAATTTAAATACAAGCCCGACTTCCGCAGCACTAGTTGAAACGCGCGCTGTTCCCTGTGAATGGCTAAAAGCAACATTGGAAGTGCTATCGATAAAGCGATAACATTGTATTTTTAGCAGAGCCCAGATTTAGAACTAAGATGAAAGTTTGCAGTTTATTATTAGTTTGTGCACTTTTTGGTGCAGCCATTGCAAATGATACGCCTAAAGTGAAAATTGGCGTTAAGAAACGTGTGGAGAACTGCACCAGAAAGGCAAAGGGCGGCGATTTGATACACGTACACTACAGGGTAAGCTCTGCACTGAATTCCCATTTTTGCCGGGTTGTCTGACATTATCTCCTTATCACAGGGGTCACTGCAAGATGGCACTGAGTTCGATAGTAGCCACAATCGTGGAAAACCTTTCTCCTTCACCCTTGGCGCCCGCCAAGTAATCAAAGGATGGGATCAAGGTCTTCTCGGCATGTGTGAGGGAGAGCGGCGTACACTGACCATCCCACCAGAGCTGGGCTATGGAGCCAGCGGTGCAGGCGGTGGAAAAATACCACCAAATTCCGTTCTTATCTTCGATGTGGAAATGATAAAGATCGAACCACGTGGATCTGAAGAGCTGTAGCCATAGAGCCTAAGAGCCCTCGTAGTCATTGCATAAAGACCAAATATATATTTCAATAATATTTGATTCATTCAAAATAAAACAACTTTTAAACTAAATGGCTGCCAATAGTTCATGCGCTCAATGTGGTCGTGGTGCGTTCCTCCACTTCGTCAAAGTGGCGTCGCATCATACGATGCTTCTCCAGTGCCTTGCCCTGTATGAAGCGTTCCCCGCAGGTGCCGCATATGAAAGGACACTCCCCGGTGTGCTGCTGTAAGTGCAGCTTCAGATCCTTGGCCTGGCGGTAGCTCTTATCGCAGTACGTGCACTTGTGCGGCTTCAGACCACTGTGCGTCAGCATGTGCCGCTTCAGCTTGTCGGATCGGGCGAAATCCTTGCCGCAGACTGTACAATGGAATGGCTTCTCTCCCGTGTGCATCCGTCGATGCGATATCATTTCCGAGTGCCGAGGGAAGGCCATTTCACAGAGATCGCATTTGAAGGGCTTTTCGCCCGTGTGACGGCGCATGTGAGTGACAAGGGTTGCCGCCGATTGTGTTTCCAGGCCACACAGCGAGCAAAGGAACTTCTTGATCGCCTCCTTGCGCTTGCGATCCCCATTGATGTGTACGTCTCGTATATGATTGTTGAGACGCGCCTTCATCTGATAGGTGCGATCACAGTGTGGGCACTGGAGGAGCTGCACATCCTCAGCTGCTGTTGGCACGGCTGCCGACGCCGCCGCAGTTGCTGCTTCGTTGGGATCCGTAGGTATCCGATTATCGCTGGCTGTTGCATCACTTGGCGCAGCCAATGCACTCGTACTCCCAGTATGTTGCACTTGCATGTGTTGCTCCAAATTCTCAGGCCACATAAACTTATAGCTGCAGCGACTGCACGTATACTTCTTGTCCACACTGTGGCACTGCGACTGTCTGTGCTGATCCATAATACTCTGCAATGGTTAAACATAGAGGGTCAGCTTGCTCCTCGAACTATATTGTTTCTCAGCTCACCTTGCAGACGCACTTAAAGATGCACAGCTCACACTCATACGGCATCTTATCAAACTGATGCATGGCACGCTGATGTTGAATCATCTCGTACTTGCGCTTGCACTGTACCCGGCACAGCTCGCAGACGTAGACAAAGCGTGCTCCCGTGGATCCTCCCGTTGGATGCAGTTGCATCTGCATTTCGTCCTCCGTCTCCGAGTCGTTAAGCTGCAACTCATAGCCCGATTCGTTCGTTATGGAATAATTGTGTGGCGAATCGTAGTTCTGGTGCAGCGACAATGATAGCTTCAGTTCCAGCTGAATGTGGGAACGCAAATCGCAGATGCGATCGAATTGCATATTGCATATTTTACAAGTAATCCGTTTGGCGCCATTCGGCTTTGATGTGGCAGCTATGAGTGTCTCTGCCAGCGGTATATCCGGCTCCCTAATGCCGTGTCGCTTTAGGTGCTTCACTAGATAGTCGCGTCGATAGAACTTGCGGCTGCACCATTGACACGGTATCAGCTTGGACTCCTCGGCATGCACACTCAGCAGATGCACCGTCAGCGATTTCTTTTTGTCAAAGATGCGCTTGCAATCTGCGCACTCGAATGTTTGGTTCTGTAATGCGAAGGAATAATATGAGTGCTGGAAGGGATCGTCAACGAGGTGTACTTACTGTTATCCTGTGCTCACGTATGTGCAGCTTTAGGTTATGTCGCCATCGGAAACGTAGCGGACACTTGTGGCACAGAAAACGTTTTTGGGCATTCTTGCACTGCAGCTCGTTGTGATGCCGCAGCAGTTGCTGGCTAACAAAGCGTGCATCACAGCGCCCACAGACATGAGGTGCATCCAGCCAGGCATGCGATTGTCGCTGATGATCGTACAGTTGATACTTCCGCTGACAGCGCACCTGGCATAGCTCACAGCTATACTTTGCCTTGGGTATGCGTCGATTTTGCCTCGTCAGATCACCATCGCCATCGCAATCAACTTCGCTTTCAGTCTCCGAGCTGTCCAGATCCATTTCGTAGCCTGATTGATCCGTTATAGAGTAGAAGCGTTGATAGATTCCCGCTGCCAAATCCTTCCGTATGAGCATCTTCAACTGCTCCTCACTGACATCCTTGGCATCGGGATAGAAGAGTTCAGCCAACTCACTTGTAGGCATCGTGGAGCGAGTGCCGAAATTAATTTCCGGATGATGCATTAGATGGCAACGCAAGTGCGCAATCTTATCGTATTGATTTTGACAGATCATGCACTCGATCAGTTTGTAGCCATGTGGCTTACACACATTCACATCCACTTCCTTGGCCTTCTTGCTGTCGCTCAGGTTGGCCGAACGCTTCGAATCGCCGTGGATCCTGAGATGCGCCTGAAGTGCTTCACTGTGACTGAACTTTCGTATGCAAAATGAACAGGAAAACCAATCGGCTTTAGGTTTGTGGACACGCGAGTGCTGTTTCAAATATCGAGGACGCTTGAAACTCTTTGGGCATTCCTGGCACTTGAAAATCTGTCTTCTTATCGCGCGCATCTTATCCGACTCTTTCCATTTGGTGACTCGCAGCTTCAGAGGTAAATCGTCAAGGGATCTGGAAGAAAAAAAAAACCATTAGAATGGAATACCACATGACAAGTTGTGCTCTTACTCATCCTCATCGAAATCAGCCTTATACTCTTCCTCTTGGGCGCAAATCACCCTTGCACCATCCGCATCCAATTCCCTCTTAACAGACTCTAGCATTGTCAACGGGTCAGTGGACTTTTTGTTATCAATGCTACAGATTGCCGCAGTATCAACATCATTGGCATTTTGTACTGTTGTGAACTCTGGCAGTTCTGTGCATGTTATATCGTTTTCCAAGTCCTCATCTTCTGTCTCCAGTTTGACCTGCGTTCGAAAATGTTATGATCAGATAAGTTGTTTATTTATTGAAGTGCCATGCAAACCTCCACATGCTGCTCTGCACATAGCTCCATGGGCGCCTCCTGCAGGCAATCGTTAGCTGCTGCTTTGCCGTTGTCCTGGACATGATTCATTAGTAGCTCATTGGCAGCTAGTGCTTGCTTCACAAAGTAATAGGCGCCAATAAGTTTCCTTGCACAGGCACCGCACAAACATTGTGGCAGCTGCCGGCCCAATGATTCGTCCACCTGTTCGACAAATACGATTTTTAAAGATGATACCAAAATAGATTTACACAAACATCACCTCTATATGCGTCAATTCCGTTAAAATTTCAGAAAGTAGCTTATCCGGAAACCTTTTGGTGGCCGCTGCCAGCTTATACAATTTGTCGGTGTCCTTCGCATCGCAGGTGCGGCAAATGATAGGCAGCTTCATCTTGCTTTACCTCAATTTCGTTTAAGACAATTAAACATAAAAACACACATATAAAATCAACAAATTGTCATATCCTTTTTTTGTGCTTATTTTACACACATTGCAACTGCGATGGGAAAAGTCAACAAAAACAATCGCAGCTATCGATTGCCATGAATTGTCGGTATATCGATTGCAGTATTTTTGCATGTCATGCAACTGCTTTGCTTTTATGTCATGCAATAAACTACTCGTATTTAATTTGTAATATTAAGTTCTTTAAATTAAACCGAACTTGTATAAAATAAATTTGCAGTTGTAGATTAACTGACTTGCTTGTTCCCTGTTTTTTGGGACTGCTTATCACACCCGTTAACTCCAAACTATTTTCGTTAAAATATATTATTCCGGTTTAGGTTTACTTTTATTGTTGTTTGTGTACATTTAAAGTATTTAGTATTGGTATATAACTTTTCTTCTTATACTATAAATTGTTTGGGCATAAAATAATGTGGATGATTCTTTAAGTGGAAATTCAAAACACTTCTGTGGAACACTTAAAACGGAAACCCTTCGGAGTACCCAACACATTCGGTTACATGTTCTCTCCTAGTACTTCTTGATGGTTTTCCGTATCAGTGCCAAGCGCTGTTTGTGCGCTTCAGTGACAGCAGCACGCTTATACGGACGCAGTTCGTCTGTGCCGAATCCGGGTATCCACATATTATACTTTCGCTCGAAATGCAGCTGTACATCCCGCACTTCGATCTTGTTTGATTTGCGATGCTTGGCAAAGGCGCTCGTCGACTTGACGGTGTCCTCTACAAAATCATCTATTATCTGCAATAGCAACTCCTCGACATCCTCATCTAGTTGCGTCGTTGTGTCCACCTCACGTACCAGCTCAGTCAGACGGGGTTTCGTTAGCATCTGGTAAAGGAGAGATTAACGAAAATATGTTTTATTAACGGTTTCGCACTCAGGAGAAATTGCTTACAGGTGTGTTCTCAGCGCCAGTTGCTGGACTGTGATTTGTGCCTTTGTTACCACCTGAACCACCACCGCCACCACCAGATTGGCTTGATGCTGTTGTTGCTGTGCCACCGTTTTGTGTGGATGAGTTACTGTTGTTTGTCATTGGACTGTGCTGTGAGGGCGATGCCATTGGTGTATCGTGATGCCCGCTGTTGCTATCAAAAGTGGTAAACAGATCCGACATTGCTTTGGTTTTATAGTCAGGGTTTGGTTTGGATTGATATGTACAGTGTCTTTTGTTTATCTTTTTTTTTTTTAATAAAGCAAATGCTGGATTCCACTCAAGTGGTGGGTTTTTGATATTGATATTGGGGCTACAGAAGCTACAACAGATAGTTTGGGGATAGTAGATGAATGGAACCAAAGCGTAGCACTTGAGTGTCGTTGTAGGTGAAGCGAGTGTACTGTAAAATGTGTGTATCAGTGCGAGGGTGTTATTGTAAGTGCATGATAAATAAAGGTTGCGAATAATTATTATTGTTAGTAACATTGTATTTGTTTGTATATGAAGAT
Organism: Zaprionus africanus; assembly: GCA_018151435.1. Classification (NCBI taxonomy): domain Eukaryota; kingdom Metazoa; phylum Arthropoda; class Insecta; order Diptera; family Drosophilidae; genus Zaprionus; species Zaprionus africanus. The sequence continues at coordinate 3,093,785 of JAECXB010002309.1, read as the reverse complement.
TAATTTTTGTGTGCAACTTAAACCTTTAACCGCAAACAAATGTATTTATTAGTTTTATTTATTATTCAGTTGCATATGTCGCATAAGGCGACTTGCAAAACACTCACAGTGACTGTTGTTGATAGCTTTCAAATTAGTTTAAACAATTAAAAAGAAAATTTTCGGTAAAACAACAAAACAACAAGCGCTCTTGGCTTGCGTGCTGTAAAACAGCTTAGCATTGATAGTGATGTGAGTAATAAATTCGATGTATCGATATTAAAGGAAAATATAAAAGTTATTCTTATAAATTCTATTGCAATTAAAGAAGAAATGTATTAATCAAATAGATTAATTTTCGTTAACATTTAAATATATAATAAAGTACAATATAAGTTTTTATATTATTTGCTGAATAAACGCTAAATCGATATTAGTGCGCGCAATTTTAACATATCATATATCATATTGTCAGCTGTGAATGGCATTAGTGTTGTAAAATATTCCAATACCGATACGACTGCAAGTCATCGATAGGTCGATATTTGTTTTACGTCTTTGGTTTAAAAACAAAGAAGAGTTAAATACGCATATTACATTTGATAACGCACCATTATACTCAAGTAAACAATCGTGAACAGATAAATTAAAGCAAGATGTCAACGGACGCGACTGCGACACTCGATGCACCCGAAGTCAAAGATGAGGAAACTGTAAATGCAGAAACAGTTAACAAAGATGACGATACCGTGGATTTGACATTTACCAAGGAAGTGCGTAAGGCCACAAAAGATGTGCATACGTTGACCGATGTCCTGGTTAATGCAAAGTTTGCATTCGGTAAATATGAACAAATTTAAAATTGTTATTTATGCTTATTTGTCCTGTTTGTGTGCAGCCTTGTCGGACGACGAAGTTTGGTATGATGGACTCTTGGCATTCTATGAATTATATAAATTCTTTGAAGCAAACTTGCCAGAGCGTCTTCTTCCCAAGGAGCTGCATCGCACTGAAGCCTTTGAACGTGACTTCGCATATTTTTATGGCTCCGACTGGAAAAAATCCTATGTAGTCCGCCCGGCTGTGCAAACCTATTTGGCGCACTTAGAAAAGATGGCGGCTAAGAGCGAAGTGCTTCTCTTTGCCTTCGCTTTTCAAATGTACATGGCCCTGATGTCGGGTGGTCAGCTATTGCAAAAGAAACGCATGGTTGCACGCAGGCTCTGGATCTTTCCACAAGGTACCAGCGTAGAAGAACAGCGAAAAGCGGCAGCAGATGCCGTCGCAGCCACGGAGGCTGCCGCAGCGGTTAATGACGATGTGAAGGAGGGCGACTTGCGGGCACGTCCGATGCCCGAGCAGGTGACCATATGCCAAGTGGGCTGTGAAGCCACATTCTTCCCCGAGCGAATTCCTGTACTAAAGAACAAACTACGGCGTATTTTCAACGAGGTATATGGCAAATTAGATGATGAACAGCGTGCCGAATATATAGAGGAGAGTCGCAACGTTTTTCGCATGAACTTGGAAGTTCTGCGCACCGTCAAGGGCGTCAATCGTGCTAATCTCAGAAAATTGGCCATTGCTGTGATTTTTATAACCACTGTTTATTTGGCATATAAGTTGGCTGTTACCAAGTAGACCCTCTGGGCCTCACTGTAGTTACTTTGTGGTTTAACCACCTACTCTAAAAGTAATTCATATTTTATATAGCTAGTCGTTATTTGAAAATATTTTAAAAAACCATTGTTCGATATTAGTGGAGCCAAAGTCAATAAATTACAAGTTAGCTGAAGTTCATTTAGAATGAGGTAAAATAAAAACAACACGATATATTCTGGATTTAACAATTTAATTTAACTTTATTAACTATTGATATTAACAACATAAAGCAACAAAATACTATTTACAGGGGAACAGGGATGATTACTCGATGTCCAGCAGACCCCGGTGATTCAGCCAGGTATAAATGAGCTCAGCGTGTTTGCGATATCTCTCGTTCTGGAAGAGACGCTTCTTGAAGTTTCTGCCCTCCTCATTGTTAGCTATCATGTTCTCAATGCTCGCATTGGCCGTAGGATCAAGCAACACAGCCGACATTACCGTTGACGCTGTGGTTACAGCCCAAAGAGAGTGTTTCAACAGAATTGTGTGCAGTTCCCTCAGGCTAGGAATGGAACGTGGGTACTTGAGCAACTCCAGATTTTTCTTCAATTCTCCATGATAGAAGCGTATGAAGTAATCAAACTTCTCCAATTTGATGTCAAGGCTTGGTGAGGATATCAAGAAATAATACAAGTCCAAGGCGGGAGTATTGAAGCTTGTCAGCTGGAAGTCAATGAAGAGAGTATCCTTGATTTCGCCCTGTGGACCATAGTTGAACATCACGTTGTTTGTCCAGCAGTCTCCATGGTTGAGGCAGTTAAATTCGCTTTTGTCATAGACTTCCTCCTTGGACAGCAGATTGAAGAGGTTCATCATAATGCCAGTCTACAGAAATGAATAAATTTATATATATATATATAGATAAGTTCTTGAGTAGATTGTCTCAGTTCGGTCGTAACTTACTACTTTGTCGCCATAAGTCTCGCTGCCTTTGAGCTCCTTGAGCGACTCAATGCATATATCCCTAAAGGCAACATTTTCGGGACTCTCATAGAATGCACGGGTCTCCTCCTTGTGCGTCGGCTTGTCTAGACAGTCCGGGAATGGACCCTTGGTAACATAGAGCTGAGCTGAGGCTGCATGAAACTTGGCCAACTTGGCGAGCACTTGCTCCGTTTCAGCTACATTCAGACCTTGCAGACGATCAGCATTCTTGTAACCTGCTGGTCGCAGATTCTCTAATAGAATGTGATCAGAGTTTGGTGACTTTTGGAATTTATAGCTCTTTGGTCCGAAGACAACGGGTTGACCAGCCTCGCGATAGAGCTGCTCCAGTTGTGGTATCACATCGTTGTACAAGACTATCTCCTTTTTAAACGTTGACATGAGCTCCATTATGGCATTAGCCACGCTGCTGTCTGTGGGAACCTTCAGCATAAGCGAAAGGTTTGAGTTTCCTCCCGTTGTAGTTTCGTAATCAATGTCTACGGACAGTATTATGGATAGATAATTGTCTCCGGCCGCGGTCGCCTTCTTCACACGGAAATCTGTGATTTCCTTAAAGTCAGACTTCTCAGCCTTGATTAGATCTCTAAAATAGTCAATGGTTACCCACTCGGGTGCAGCAGCATCCACATCGATTTGTACCTGCTTGGTGGGAGATGGGGCCTGAACTTGGGGAGGTTCACTGAATGGAAGGAGAAATAGTTAGTTTCTTGACTGGATTATTATCATTGCCGCACTCACTAGGACTCCAGTAGTCCACGATTATCCAACCATGGCAGAATTTGTTGGATGTGTTTCTTGTATCGTGGATTGGTGTACATAAGATTCCTAAATTCAGTACCTGCTGGATCGTTTGTCATGAAGTTCTCGAACGTCGCCGACTCGGTGGGATCCAAGAGAACTACAGGCAGCACCATGTAGGTACCCATCAATGCCCAGGTTCCGTATTTATAGAGTTGTATGTAGAACTCAGACAACTTGGGCACACGCTCCTTATATTCCAGTATTTGCAAATGTTCCACAAGCTGATCGTGATAGTATTTGATGAAGAAGTCAAAGTCATTCAGCTTGTGTTCCAATTGAACCGATGTCATAAGGAAGTACAATATATCCGTAAGTGGATGACCATATCTGGGATTTTGAAAGTCCACAAAGACCATATCGATCAGCTCGCCATTGGGCCCGGTCTTGAAGAGGAAATTGTTCACCCAGCAGTCACCATGAAGTACCACATTGAAGTCGTTGGGATCATAGGGGCCCATCAGTTTGAATAGTTCGAATACTTTACTCAAGTATTTTTCCAACTTATCGTGATATTTCTCGACGCCTCCACCAAAGTTTTTAAGATTTTCCAAAAAGATTTTCTGTGCTGGACCGATTATGGCTGCCATAAAGTCAACAGCTTTGTCCCCAAGATCCGCAAACGCTCCGTTTATCATGGTAGCCGAAACGCCATTAACGCTCTTCAAGTACGCACCCGCTGCATGGTATTGCGCCATCTTGCGAAGCACCAACTTAGTTGATTCCAAGCCAAGACCCTCGAAACGATTCAAATTTCCATAACCATCTTGACCCAAATCGTACATAAGTACAGTATTTGTCAGTTTCGGTTCTTCCTTTGCGGCTTCAGTAAATTTGTAGGCTCGCGGGGCTAAGTTTACTTCCAAGCCCTTGGATTTATAGAGCTCTAGATACTTGGGCAATAGATCCAGATAGGCCTCGTTCTCAAGCGTAAAGAAATTAGTCATTTGCAACATTTGTTGCATCATGGGAGTATCGTGCGGTACTTTCATCATATACGAAACCGGCTTTACGGTATTGTCTAGATGGAAATCGATAACAATAATTTGGGTTAGCAATCAGGTTGTATGAACTCAGATTAGATAAATGAGAAATTCTATAAACACATATGTATTTATAAATATGTACAGACTATACATACATGTACTATATTGGTTCTTTTTTCACATACTGTATATGTATTTAATGGATTTACAGCCATATCAAAAATAAACTTGCGATTATAAGGCATAGGGCTAGTTGGGGGTATTATTTTCGGACTAGTATCACGATTACATGCCAAATTCGCAAAATATTAAGCTGATAACTACATCGCAAAAAGAGATTAGATTCTCTCTTGAAATGAAGTTCCTTTAGTCTACAGTTTGTGATGTCATCGGGCTCACCTGTTAGTTCCGCCTCAATGCTTACTCTCAGCATGAGCGTGGCATAGTTCTCGCCAGAGCCCAATCCGGGCTTTACATTAAAGCTACGAATTTTTGCGAACTTTGGCACGCTCTCTGTGAGTATTTCTACAAATTGCGACTCATTTATCCAATTGGGCACGACTCGACTGTCCACTAGAACGGGAGGTGGCGAGGCCGTCGTTACGGCCTTGGAGGTGTCATCGACCTTTGCTACGGTGGCCACTGGATCGGCAACGGCCGCAGCGGGCGCGGCGGCGTCGGCAGGCGGGGTGCTAGTTTTCGTTTGTGATGCAACAGGTGCCACCTTGTAGCTATTTTTTGATTTAGAACTGTGACCACCCATTGAGGATCGGAACTGCTTGACTGATACTACGAATTGACGTGTTTACGGCTACACGAATAAATTTGAACTGAGGGTCTGCTTTAAAATTGCCGTCGATATTTATACGACACGAACAGAGCATTTGAGGCTGATAACTGCACTATTTTATCAGCGCGCAACAAGTGTTAGACGATTGTCCGAAATGAACTCAAGCCAGTTGACTGATACGCTACGCTCTCCGGCAAACAACACATGTAGAACACACATATGTATATAAACATATGGGTAATTAGTTTACAAGCGCAATCGGGTTAAAGGTATTATTCAATTTAAAGCAGATCGGTGAAATAGGAAAGCTTTGTTTTTCACAATGAAAAAAAACGAAACGTTCTTTACCTAAAATGGTTCTCTAATCACAGTAGCTTTTCATTTGTTTTCGTGCTTATCGGGGCAGATATGATAATATTATAATATATATAGCATGAGTGCACATACGGTATAGTAAATATAGTATAATTTAGATGTGAACATGACTAATTTACAGATTAGGAATCGACGAACTGATTGCTGCAATTGTCAAAGGTCCGTGACCGCACTATTAAAACAATTCAATATGCTAAGCTACTGCGAGGCTTGTTTTATGAATTATGAGTCGTCATATATTTAATCTCAAAACGGAAAAACTTCTATAGAATTTAAGTGTGTACATTGCAACGAATGAAATAATAAATACAAATATCTCAAAACCCCCAAGACAATCCGTTTGGCTTCTATTTGATTTGCTATTATTAACACACTAATTAATTTTATTTTTAAAAACCTTTTATTTAAAAGAGCTGCATCAATGCGTTAGACATACAGTATCATATGTATGTTTGTATGTCTATATCAATTGGTATTTCAACCTGTTTTACCAACAAGATTGCAGTCTTATCACCAATTTTAGGTGCAAATCGAAAGAACAGAACATTTCTTGCCCGTAATGCTAGTGTAGCAATATCACTTTGCGTACAATCAGTTGGGAAAATTTATCTGAAAACTATAAATGATAAAGCTGTTGATATTTAATAAAAGCCAAAATGATTGCGTTGTGTAATTTCCAAATATCATCCGCATTTTAAACCAAAAACGGCTAGATTTAGCGTGAAAATAGTTTAGTTGGCATTAGTGGCGAACAGCGGCACCAACGCGACGAGGTGATTTGATAACGAGGTGAACTTGTTCTTCTATTATTAGAGGTGAAAATACATTAACCCACATGAACAACTATCGAAACTGTCGTTATCGATATGATAATAAAAACACACGTTCTTTTTACAATTACACAAAACAATTGTTAAAGTTTTATTCATTATTTGTATTACATAATATTATTTGTTGTTGTTGTTGTTTTTGTTGTTGGTGTGGTTGTTGTAGTTCTTGTTGTTGTTGCTACAATGCAGCCTGCTTGCCTGTCTGTCTGTCGGTCTGTTCGTCCATCTGCACGAGGCGATGCTCCAGGCAGCCCCTTGTGCACCTCTCCGAATCGACTTGTGGATAAAGGGGATGAGGTTGGGAAAAGGGTAGATACGATCAAATTGTATAGGTTTTAATGCTCTAGCTGTTTTCTGATAATTATATCCTGTATTTACTGGTTCAATAATAATGATAATAATAATCTGTAATCGCTATGTATATTAATAATGAGAATGACATGATAATAATGTGAATTGTAATTAAAAAACTAATAATGATAATAGGGTTAGATATAACGGCAATGCAATGCGAAATAATTAATCGCTGCTTGTTTTATTGTGACACGATCTGTCCTCGATTTCGTCTCTGTCCCCCTATTGACCTGCGTGTTGTTGTTGTTGTGTTGTTCTCATATTGCTTTGTCACTATCTTTGTCTTTATCTTTCGTTTCGTCTGCAACAACGCGTAAAACTCACAATACAATATTTTTGCTAAATATTTATGTATGTTTTTTTTGTAATTGTTTTAGTTTTAGTTTACTTTTTATATAGTAGTTAATAATTTATTAATATATATTGTATATATATTGTATGCATTTGTTTGTTTGGTTTACTTTGAAATATATATAAAGAACAAGGCTGATATTCATATTTTGTTTTGTTTTCGGTTTGGTTTCCATTTATGTAGGTTTATAATAATATTTAGCTAATCTTTTCATAGCTTGCGCTCTTTTGTATATTTTTTTGTGGTTTTTCCATTTGTATTTATTTTTTGTTTGTTTTTTATATTCGAAAATAATTTTACAACATTAGCAAAAGGTATTCAATCGTTCAAATGAAGGGTTCTAAATATGTATCTTGTATTTTCTGTTTGTCGTACTTTGCAAAAACTTTAAATGAGCCTCAAAATAGACAAGTATCTGCCGTCAGTTATAGTTAATATTATTACGCTGAATGCATAGTTCATATTCGTATTATATATATAGTATTTACGATGATAAAAATTGCAGTTGAGAACTGCATACATACATATGCTTAATGGGTGTTCCTCTTCCCGTACTCTTAACTCTTTATAATCTGAAAATTGCGCATAATTCTGCATATGCATACATAGATATCTGCACTTATGCAAGTACATATGTATAATATATATATATATATATGTATATATATGTGTATATATCTGTGTATAATATTATATATGTCTGCACATATATAGTTCTTCTATAACGGGCACGAGTTTGATATGTTTTCAATTGTTTTTCATTTATCAATATGTTGTTGCTTCTTCACTTTCTTCTTCTACTTCTTTGCTTCTCTGCCAACCCTAATCTTCAACGTTTAACTGCATTGATATTTTCAATATTCAATATCAATTGATCTACTTATTTGGTTATATGTAAATGTGTCGCGTGTATATGTATGTATATGTGAGTATGTGTGTGGTGTATAGCTTATCTGTACTATATATATATAGTATACATATATGTATACCATATCCACACTTTCTGTCACTGCCAATGTTATAAACAGATTTACAGCAACTCCATAGCATATTCCGATACTATATCTTCCTTTTCAGCTGATATCATATTCTTGTTATTCTTTTTCTGTTCTTCAGTTTCTTAAGTTTTTAACATTATGTCTTTTGTTATTGTTATATCCTTAGTTTGTATAGTTGTTGCAAAATTTTCACTAATTTAAAATTCGTTTCCTCAAGGTTTATGCGCATCGTCTCAGAGGTGAAATCATAAGAATAATAATAATAGTAATAATAATAATAATCGTGGTATATGGAAATAAAACAAATGCGAGTTGGGATTTTTGTTTAACGAACAAAATGAATTTATTATTATTAATATATTACGCGTAATTAATACCGTCAATAAAAAGGCTAAGTAAACGCTACACATAAACTCAAATACGGATAGATATGATATGGTATATATGTATATAGTTTGGGGAATTGGTATACAATACAAAAGTTACTTAAGAATTAGTCGGTTATAAGGCAATCGAAATGGGAGCAGGAATTGGGGTAATTGATTAAAAGGGGTGTGTACAGTTCTCGAGATGCACGAAGAGTACAAATACTTAGCCAAAAGCTAATACAGTAATAAATACAGTAAAATACAAAGTTTGCTTGTTGTTGTTGTTGTTTTTCATATGCTTTACATACATCATACATACATATGTCTATGCTAATTGCCCCTAGACACAGTTAAAACTCCGATTATTATTTGTTGTTATTTTCTCATTTCTTTTTTTTTTTTTCTTTTTTTGGTAACTGCTTTGCCATCAACTCCTTGATCGTCAAAAAATCGCTAAAAACCACATCAAAACATATCGCTATCAATTTTATATTTTGTTTTTTTTTTCTTTTTTTCTTGTAAAAGTTCTGCATTTTTTTTCTGTCTGGTAGATCTTTCATCTTGCTGATATGTATCTGTTGTAGTTGTATGTAGTTTTCATTTTTTGTTTTGTTTTTCATTCAAAAATGTATTTATAATATTCATATAATGTTCCCATAATTCATATTGTTTAGTTTAGTTTAGTTTTAGTTTAACCATTTATAAACTAGTTGCTTTACGCATTATAGATACTATATTCCCGATTGAAAGTCGCCTCTAGCGCTTTCCAAACTGTTTCCCCTTTCTCTCTAATTCATTCTTTCATTTATTTACGCTTTACTCTTTGCATGAAATCATAAGAAATGTGTGTAGTAGGAGCCTGTCTTGTAGCGAACCCGTAGGTAGCTGATGTTCTGTCTTTTCATTCATTTCTTTGTCATAGATACTAGGTGAGAGTATGCTCTAGATGCTAAGATGACGCTACCACACACACGCACACAAACATTCATGCACACACACTCACTCTCTCTCTCGGTCTCTCTAAAACACACACACACGCACGCCCCCACGCAGAGCGTCTTTGCATCGTTTTCCCTTGCATACTTTCGGGGGTCTTCTGTCGAGGTTAAAAATTAACTTCGAAAATACAATACAATATTACTATTTACTAGGCATAGCTGCTATTCGTTTTGGTAACCGTTAGGTATTAATTGTAATGCTTAGTTGTAGTTGTAAATATTTTGTTTTGTTTTCTTTTCGTAATTGTTTTGTTGTTTAAAGGCGCAATTAATTGATATGCATTAGTATAGTATAATTAATTTCGCTTAAATCTAACTTTTCATAAGTATGTACTGCTGTGTGTGTGTGTGTGTTGCATCTGTTTGTGTGTGTGTCTGTGTGTGAGTAGCCTGATAATGACAGATAATGGTAATGCCGATAAGAATGTATTGATTCTTTGCGATGAGGTTCCATGATTTTCGTAGGCAAGAGGAAAGCAAGAAATGTAATTGGACGGAATATGCTTTGCAATTTGACAGAAAGTCAATAGAAAATAAATCGAGAATCGGAGAACGAAACTACAGAATGTGTGTGTGTAAGTGTGTGTGTGAATATCGAAGACCAATTATAATGCCAACTATTGCTATAACATATTTTTGTTGTCGTGTTTCTCTTTTCTCGTCTGCTTCAAATATGCCTTTGGTATGTCTAGTTGTTCAATCTTAACTAAATATTAAATATGCTTTCATTTCGCTTCTTTTGCTTTTTCTTTTTTTTTGTTTTGTTTAACAAATTGTTGGGAATCGTAAACGTAAATTGGTTTAGGTTTAGGTTAATTAGTAAGGACAACTTTGGTAAATATAAATTTAAATTAAATAGTATAATATAATAATAATATATGTTATGCCTAAGTTAAACAATGCTGAACCCAAGGTAAGTAAACAAACGGAGGAAATTTCTAAAGATTTCTTTTTTTTATAATGTTTTTTAACTGTTGCTTCTGCTGCTTTTTGTTTCCTTCTCTTCTTCTTTTGGGTTTGGTTGTTGTAATTAGCTACTTAAAAGCCTATGTCTTGCCTCCTACCGTTCTTGTTGTTGTTGTTGTCGTTTAGTTTCTGCTTTAACATTGCTTTAGCATAAGTTTACTTGTAGTTCATTGATATTTAGATGTAGATGTAGTTTCCGTATGGTTGTTTTTGCTACGTAAGATGATATGTTACTGATCTCGTAAACTGTAGAAATAGTGTAGAAATTTTGCGCGTTGGCCTGCTTACATCTCCTCCGCCCTCCCTTGTGGAAAGTCCCGTCCCCCTGGATCGTTGGTCTCTTTCTGTATTAGCAAGAAAAATGTATGTGTTGATTGTTCTAGCATTTTTTGAAAAGTTCGTTAGGAATTCTGTTCATATGTTTCTGGGGGGAAGTCAAGAGTTTAGAGTCTAGTCTTTGTTTTTGTCTGGGGTGAGAGCATGAGCAGAGTTCTACGTAGAAAACCATCTCAGTTTTTGGGCGGAAAGTGTCGAGTGTGTTTGAATTGTAATTGTACCAGTTCCGTTTCCGGTTAGTTTAGGTTATATAGTATATACGAGGGTCGTTTGATAAGTCCGTGACTTTTTGTATTTGCCGCGCACCTGCTCTAAATACAACACTGCTCCTGTCAGCAGTTATCGATTAACAGCTGACTGTAAAATTTTGAAAAGCTGCGTTTTTTGGTTTGCGTTTTATAGGCATTGAAAGCAGACGATCTCAAGGCCCCAAAATACGAGGGTCGTTAAAGTCCGTGACTTTTGTATGCCGCGCACCGCCTAAAACAACACTGCCCTGTCAGCAGTATCGATTAACAGCTGACTGTAAATTAGCTGCGTTTTTGGTTTGCGTTTTATAGGCATAAAAGACGATCTCGTGAATTTTAACGAAAATGGAGATCGAGATCGTCTGCTTTCAATGCCTATAAAACGCAAACCAAAAACGCAGCTTCAAAATTTACAGTCAGCTGTTAATCGATAACTGCTGACAGGAGCAGTGTTGTATTTAGAGCAGGTGCGCGGCAAATACAAAAAGTCACGGACTTATCAAACGACCCTCGTAGTATGTATGTCGTTATGTATATTAGAGATGTTCTCGGAGTCTTTTGACAGCGCGCTCAACTCGACAACGCAAGTTTTTGAGTTTTGTTTTAGTTCTTGTTTTATTTTGTTTTTGTTTTTGGTGCCGTGTCAAATTCACAATTGATTTATAAGTACGCTTTTATAACAAATAAATTTCGAAACCAGCTTTCAGTTAAATTTCACTTGATGACGTCGACTAGTTCTCGTTGTGGTTACAATTGTTTTCCATTCTCTCAAACTCTTTCGAGCAACACTTCAAAATCGTATTGCTAGATACAAGATATTATTTTAATAACCTTTACATTACGTTTACTTTAACCTTTACTTTAACTTTAACTTTTACGATTTACGTTTTACTTTTACATACAGATATAGTATTACTTTTTGGTTTTACTTTATCGTGGTATTTGCATTACGTTTTCCTTTTATAATTCTAGAAAGAGAGCTATTTAAAGGGCACATTCGGTTAAGCTATAATTATGTTTTTCTTCATTAAATATTCCTTGTTATTATGTATATGTATCATCATTTATGTTTTTTTGCTCTTAACTGTTATTATTCGTATGCAAAAATATTAATTATCGGAAACTATCAAAATCGATTAAATGTCTCAATTCCATTTCACGGAAAGTATATCTCTCTATCTCCAAAGCAAGAGTGGGATAATGAAAGCAAAAAGATCTTGAATGAATAAAAAACCTAAGTGAAAATCAGCGAAACAACCATAGTTAAAAACGTTCAAAAATCGATCAAAACCTCTAGCAGTATATATCGCATATTCGCATTGTATATGTACTGTCTCTATTTGGGGCATATCGCGATCTCTCTCCCTCCCTTTCTCGATCTCGCTCTAATCTGTTCTATCGTTTTTGTATATTTTACTACAAGTTTTCCATCTGCTGCTGCTTCTGCGTTTTATCATCTTCTCCTTTATTTTCTTCTTTGTCTACAACAATTTTCTGCGGCCTGTCAAAAATTTCACTAAACTGGGTTAGGCTTGCCATATAAATTATTATATAGTATAATATATATATACTTGGGTTTTCTCTTTTGTTTTTTATGTTTTTTTTTTGTTTTTAAATGTTTTTTTTTTTTTGTTTTTTGATTCACTACAACTAAACTTTGCCTCCTTCGCATGCATCCGTTACATGCGGAGCTTCCTTAGCTCTATGCCCGCTCCGTTGGCGGCGTGTTCAAACTCGAAATGTTTGCCTGGACCCAACTGCACCACTGCACCACCGATGGAAGCTGCACTCAAGCAGCGATGTGTGCCGTTGCTGGCAGCACGTACGAGTAGATGTGGTGGTGGTGCTGCGGCTGCTGCGTGGTTAGCTGCTGCTGCTGCTGATGATGATGATGGTGGTGCAGCTGCTGGTGGTGGTGGTGGTGCTGCTGTTGCTGCTGCTGGGGATGGTAGTGGGTCAGCGGCGTAGGTGGTGCGTTGGCGCTGCCGGGTCAGGTTGCTGTCGGCGTCATCAAGAACTGCTGCTGCTGATGATGATGATGGTGTTGATGATGATGGTGGTGCGGCTGGAGGCTCTGATGGAAATGCTGATGATGCGACTGGTGGGCCTGCTGCTGTTGTTGTTGTTGCTGCTGCTGTTGTTGTTGCTGCTGCTGTTGCTGTTGCATTTCCCGCTCTAGTTTCTTAGCGAGCAGATCATGCCTTGATTCCATACCCGCTCCTCTGCAAGAACAACAACACGATTGGGGTTAGTGGCTGCCAATAAAGAGAGACACTCGACACACACTCGATTGTGGCTAGTGGCGGTGCAATTGTGATTAGTTAGTGCTGGTGGATTGCTCGGCTCGTTTCGGTAATGCGTCGCTCACTTTGATGGCTAGCTCATGCAATGCTAGCCGGGATTCCCTTTGGGATCGACCCACAACTGCCTTGACTGCCTTTTTATGGCAGACTCGGAGTCATGTTTTATGTGTAAACAGCATGCAAAAACTTTCCCATAAACCAAACACTTGTTTCTTCTCCCCCCTGCTGCTGCTCTTCCCCTCTTTTATTCACTTCTCTTTAACCCAAAACTAAAGCGTAGTGCGAAATTTGCGCCCAGAGGCAGCAGTGAATCTTTTTACGACGCGACGTTGCCTGCGCTTTGAATTCATTACAGGCACAGGAACCCTTCTTGCTCTTGCTACCTCCTACTATCTTTTGCTATCTGCTCCCTCCTTGTTCCCTCTATCTGCTTTCCCTGTCCCTGCAAACAATTTAAATTGATTTCGTACAAGCAATCAAGTGCAAACAGTAAACAAACCAAGAAACATTCAACATTTACGCAGACAAAAACAAGCTTAAATTTCATTCGATATTTCTTTGATAATATTTCTTTTAAATTTTTAGATTTATGCAAAATTTAAAGTTGTTTCTTTAGTCTCTAAACACTTCAACTTGCAGTTTATTCCTTTTATAGTTATGCTAAACATTTATTCTTTTTATAGTTAAGTTAAAATCTTCAGTAGTTTGTTCGCTAACCAAAGCTATCTGCAGTTGGCTGTCTTTAAAAAAGGCTAAAAAAGGCTAAAACAAGGTAAACTAAAACTAGTCTGGCGTGCCTTGTCGTTTATCTTCCTTTTGCTGATTACGTGCTTGGAGGCGTGGCATGCGTTTGTTTCTATTTTCGCCGTTATAAAGTCGTCTCGCTTGTTTGCGATCTCTTGCGAGAAAAAAGTTAAATAAATTTATGTGTTCTTTTAGCATTTAAACTACGTGCAGCAGCACACACTCACACACACACACAAGCACACTCACATGTATATATATTTATATATGTGCACACACACACACACGAGTCACGAAAAAATTTGTGTTGTTTTTGGCTAAACGGCAACTTGCACTTAAAACTAGATATTGTCTGTGGCAAGAGTGTATGTCTATTTGTGTGTGTGTGTGTGTGTGTGTGTGAGTGTGGAGTGTGTGTGTCTGTGTGTGAGGGAGTGGAGTATATGTGTGTGCATTTTTTATACGTGTGTGCATGTGTGAGTGCATGTTATGTGTGTATCATAAAGTCAAGTGCTATAAGTCAGCCATAAATTGCTGTTGCTGCCGCTGTTGCTGTTGCTGCCGCTCCTGTTGCTGATGCTGCTGAGTATGCATGTGTGTGAGTGTGTGTATGTATACAAAGCGCGAGTATTCCTGCAGCTTTTGTACGGTATAGTTCGTATTTAAATGCCTGCCTGCTCTCAATTTCTGCTGCCGCTGCTGCTGCTGCTGTCATGCAAAGTAAACGAGCCGAGGCTAAACAATAACAATTTGCAATTTCATAAATAGTTAATGGGTTGCTTTTTCGTGCATACAACTTGACTTCACTTCACTTTGCTCTCCGCCTTCGCCGGGGCTTATGACAAACGAGTGTGTGTCTTTGTGTGTGTGTGTGTGCGGGAACAATGCCTCAGCTCGGCCTCGGCTCGGGCTGTTGTGAGTTATGGGGCGAACCCTTCGCGCATTTAATATTTATAATGCTTAAGGCTATAAAAATGGGGTTATGTTGAGTGTGTATGCTAAGAGATATAGTATATATATATAGAGAGTGAGAGAGAGAGAAAGTGTGTGTGGTGTGAATGTGCGAGTGAGAGAGCAAGCGGGCGGCAACAACTAGTCAAGAGTAAGAGGAGCAAGTGTTGGTGGTGCGGGGGTTGGGGGCACCCCATTGAGTGGTGTGTCTTATATTCATATACATACGTCTCTAAAGAGATGATTTTGGTGGTGCTGATTTGGATGAAGTTGGTGGTGCTGTAGTGAGTTAACAACAACGCTAGTGGTGCTGGTGCTGGTGCAGCCAGTGGGAGCCTGTTGCTGTTGCTGTTGCTGTAGTTGTTGCTGTAGCTGAAATTGCTGTTGCAGTTGCTGTTGCTGTTGCAGTTCTTGTTGCTGCTGCTGCTGTTGCTGTTGTTGCTGTTGTGCTGTTGTTAGTGCTGCTGCTGCTGCTGCTGGTGGAGGTGGTGGCAATTCGAGTGCGCCGTTTAAAATGAAAAGTTGCTGATGTGTTGCCAGCTTGCTGCAGTTGCTGATGTGATGGTTGTGATTGCTGTTGTTGCTGGCCAGTGGCATTGCTGCCTCTGTCAACATTTTGGTCTTGGCATACTCAATGCGAATGGAGCCGCGGTCCGAGCTGAGCAGGTACTTGCCCTGCAGCTGCTGCATGGCTTGGGCGGCGCTGGATGCATCGTTGAACTCAATGAAAGCCACGGGGTGTTGCTGCTGTTGCTGCTGCTGGCCAGTGTTGCTGCTGTTGCTGTGGTTGCTGTTGCCGCCAGTACTGCCATTGCTGCTGCTGCTGCTGTTGTTGTTGGTTGCAGCATTGCAGTTTGTAGCTGCTGTCGTTGGAGTTGTTGGAGGTGTCGGTGTCGGAGTTGGAGTTGGAGAAGTCAGAGTTGAAGACAAATTTGGAGGCATAGAAGATGTGAAATTGTGCGTACCTTTTGTGTGCATTCGGAGGCGACAAAAGCCAGGCATACTGTGCATAGTATAACATATTGCGATACATACGATATTCGATATTCGATATACGATATACGGGTTACGATATACGTGTATATAGATATTGACATATATATAGTAGTATAGGTAGTTATCGGTTATCGATTGTAGTATAATATAAGTGATGGGTGGAGTGGCAACAAACGAACCAAAGAGAGAACGCAAAAAGTTATCGATTAGTTTTGCATATGTTAGTTCAATTCATTGTTATCGAGATGGAAGAAACTGTGCTGCATTAGTAGTAGTGAGTAGTGAGTGTGACCAGGTGGGGGTGAGTGGGTGCTCAACTTGGTAGTCGGTAGTCGCAGTAGTTAGTGGCGTGTGTGTGTGTGTATGTGTGTGTGTGGTTCGTTCATTTACCTAGAGAAGACCTCCTTGAGCTCGTGCTCGGACACAAACTGACCCAGGTTGGCCACGAACAGCGTGGAGCACGGTGCGTTGGCCGCTATCTGCGGATTAGCCGGATGCGGTGCGGCCGCATTGTTGTTGGTGGATCCGGCGGGGCTGGCCAGCGCTGGACTGGATAAAAAATGATGATGTGATGCGGCTGCAGCGGCAGCAGCAGCGGCGGCGGCGGCGGCAGCGGCAGCAACTGCATTAACCGTAGTGCCTTGCGGCGCCACGGCTGTGCCAGCAGTTGCACCACCACCACCACCAGCACCACCACCACCACCGGCGCCGCCACCTGCTGCAGCGGCAGCCATGTGCGCCATGGCCGCCTGGCTGGGATGTAGAGCGGTAGCAGTTGTCTGATGATGTGGCATGGTCATTTGAGTCTGCAACAAGTTGTGGCACGTTACTAACTCTGCACCACGCTGCATGTGTGTGTGTGTGTGTGTGTGTGTGTACTCACTTGATGCATAGGCTGCTCCATTACTTTGTCTGTATTTAGTCAGAGATAGGAGCGTACGGGCACCTGCGGATGCAGTGCCGGATGCACGAGTGTTGCATGCTGCAGCGCTGCGGCGCCGGGCAGCTCAGCGGCGGCGGCGGCCGAATACGCTAACGGATGATGCCAAAGCTCGGGTCCGCCCGGAAAGAATGGCCCGCCCAGATCTATGAAATGAAGAACATCAGTGGAAGAGAGAGAAACAAACAGAGAGAGAGAAGGAGAGAGAAAGAGAGAGAGAACGAAATGTCAATTGGGCGCCAGTTGTTGTTGTTGCTATTGTTGTTGTTGCAAATGAAAAGCGTTACGAGAAGACTTGCGAGTTGCAGCCTTGTCTACGTCGAGTTTGTTGCCTAAGTCTTTCGTTTGCTACGAGCGTAAATCAAAAACGAAACTTTCTTTCTTTTGGTTTCTTCTCTTGGATTATTTTTGTATCTCAGTGTGTGTACTGCCGTGTGTGTACTGGTGTGTGTGTGTATGTGTGTGTGTGTGTGTGATTCAAACAGTGTGTTACAGTGATCAAAGTGCTTAACAGTAGTTGTTGTTGTTGTTGTAGTTGTAGTTGAGCTGAGAGTTGAGTTGTTGCTGTAACCTATGGTAAATATTTATAGCGAAATTTAGTCGGGCGTACAGTTGATATATAGCAGCATATACGATATATATATGGTATATATAATATTATATTATTGAGTTGGTGCACTTGAAGCAAATTCAACTTGTCAGTTGTACTCGAGTGTTGGTGTGTGTGTGTGTGTACTTGTGTGTGTGTGTGTCAATAGGAGGTGCGCTAGTACGCCATCGGTACGGTAGCTCAACAGAGAGAGAGATATATATCATATATATATATAGTAGATAGAGAGAGTTATCTTAATGTTTCTTTGTCTCTTTTGGTTTCTGTTTTCACAACTATCAACTACATACATAAGAAATAAAGTATAGAAACAAGAATAGTTTGCAAATAAAAACCAAAAAAAAGTAGCAGCTTTTTGTTGGTTTTTCTTTTTTTATGTTTTTTTTTTTTTTTTTGTTGGATTATCTTTTACTTACGTCCAGTGAGTGGGTGCATCAATGCAGGATGTGAGGCTGTTGTCGCTGTATTGGGCTGTGGTTTGGGTTTGCTCACTTTCGTGTTACTCTTGGCGAATTCCAAGCGAATTGTTTGGGGCATATCGGGATCGAAGCGTACACCCTGCTGTAAATGATCAGATCAAAATACAGCGGTTTGTATTTCTTGTATTTTTCGTATTTTTCTTTCATTTCATTTTCATGTTTGCAAAATAATAAAAGTGTTGTTCAGTTTTTGGGAGTATCTTTTCTTTTCTTTTCTTGAAGTAATTCGCCAAAAATAATTTTGAATGTTTTCTGTTTTAATAATTCTATTGTGTGGAGAAAGAGAAGGAGAACGAGATAGCTCGTCTTTCTTTTACTTTTTGCACTTTTCGAGGGGGTTTCTCATTTCAAGTTTGCTTCACTTGCGCTTGGACTGTGCTGAATATGGTAAAGGGAAACGCTCCGCTTTGTGGTCTTAGGGCAACTAATTGGAGGGGGCGGGGCTGTATTTGTGAGTACGTGGGCCAGTGAATGTGTGTGTGTGTGTGTGATTGTGTGACTGTGTGTGTGTATGCACAGAAATCAAAAGCGAGAGAGATGGACAGCAACTGCATAGGAAGAGCACCTATGAGTGAAGGGGCCGAGGGGCTTATTGTGGTCATTCAGTGCCTGAGAAGAGGGGGAAGAGGGGGGGAGGAACTACCATGCACCAGCCGAAATGTATTTGTGGTCTAGAGTTGCCAGGCTTCCTTTTGTTTAATAGAGTTGCGCTGCTGTTGCTTTGTAGTTGGTTTTGGTGCTTCATTGCCTCATTGCAGTTGCCATAGACGAGTGTACAGTGTGATGTGTGTGTGTGTATGGTGTGTGTGGGTGTATGATGAAGAGAGACAGCGCGAGATAAAGAGAGAGAGAGAGAATACTGAGGTCGAGATGCAGTACCGAAAACAATAAGAAAGACAAATCAATACGGATAGAAGACTTAAACATAAATGCGGTGTGAAGGTTTTTTGAGATGCAAGCACGTGTTCTTGTTGTTGTTTTCATTGTTCTTGTTGTAGTTGTGGATTGAGATACGATTGTTGTAGTTGTTGTTGTAGTTGAGGACCTAACGGTTCTGAAAACGCTCCGTATAAGCTGGGTTCTGATATTCTGAGTGCTTTACAAACTAAGTGTAGTAGAATTTCATATTGGAACGTCGAAAAGTTTAAAATTGATTCTTTGTTGTTAAAGGCGCTTGCTAAGAACTGTTGGTGATCATCGATATTATATAGATATAAGTATATATATATAGAGTATAGTAGGCTATAGACTGCCATTATATGTTACCTGCAGATCCTGCTTGGCTGCCTCGGCGCCGGCCCTTGTATGGAATGTCACAAAACCAACAGGCTGTTTTTTTTTTGGAATTGGAAATAAATTGTTAGGTTAGGAAGAAGGCCAGAGAAAACCTGTGTGCTTGTGCTTTTTTAACTTGACTTACCGATGCTGTTTTGCCATTTTTGCTAGTTACTTTTAGTAGAGATCCTTCGTAGCCCTGAGAAACAAGAAGGTGTTTTGAAATGATGTTCATAGATTTCCAAAGAAAAATGTTAACCTTAAGAGAAAGCTTTAATTTATTGCATACCTACAGGCGGTGCCTGTAATGTGGAACACATAAATTATTTCTAAAAAAAACCTTCTAAGTGAATTTAACAATAATTTGTATTGTTCTAGCCGAAAATAAAATTTGTAGCTTTAAAATTCCTCTTGCAGTTAAGTTTTTATAGTGTTTCTGAGGCAAAAAGGGGCGTGGCAAGAAATTAAAACATTTATTAGTTGACTGCTACAGCTACGAGTATTGTCACCAAGTTTGGTCGCTCTAGCTCTGTTATTCACTGAGAGTAAGGCGTTCATACAGACAACAGACTGACAGACATGTCTCTATTGATGCCTATTACAAAGGTATTTATATTATGATGTAGCAGATGTCTTCTTCTGCCTGTTTTAATTAATGGCCTACAAGCCAACGTTGCATCCTCTCAAACGATAGATTAGGTTAGGTTCAATAGGTTAATAAACCCATTCAGCTTGTTTCCGCTTTGTTCCTTTGAGCTATTCATGCAAATTGGCTTCCCTTTCTTAACTAATCCCCTAGCACAACTAATAAGCCTTTAGTGGCTGCTCTTCTGCCTAAGCCTTCAGTCGATAGTTTCTCACATCGAGGGATTACTGTGGCACTTACCTCATAGGCTCTGAATAGCAAATATAGCTCTCTGGGCTTGGCGTCCATGGGTAAACCGCTGACGAACAATGTGCGCACCTGCAAGAGAAAGCGAAAGAGAGAGAGAGAGTGAGTTAGAGTGAGACACACACACAACGTAACGCTTAACAAATCTCGTTTTTAGGTCGAGAAACCAATTTCCTATGATTGCGTAATTAACTTAAAGCTGTCACGTCCTTCGACTGAACGCCACAGGATGCCTTCGGTCTCGTTTTCAATGTGTCAAATATTTAAATTCAGCCCAAAAGGTTCACAGCCATATGCATGCCACAGTGTGTGTGTGTGTGTGGGTGTGTGTGTAGTGATAATGAAAGCAAATGGAATAAGCGCCATAAACGCTGAATTCATTAAGGCAACGACGTGACGCGACAGCCTGTGGAGGCAGGGGCAGATAAAGAGGGGGTTGCAAAGCAGGCAGTGGGTGCAGAGAGGGTGGCGGGGGAGACTAATGAGTCTTGTCGCTGTTTTGTCTCTTTTTTTGCTGCTGTTGTTGTTGTATTTTTAGCACATTGCTGAGCAGCTGGTAAAGGGACTGGGAAGATCTGTGCGAGGGCACAGGATGAGCACTGACAACAGGAGAATAGCTGTGTAGCTCTACTCCAAGTTGAGTAGGTATTTTCTAGTCGGGCAGGCCTTTCCTGTTGCTTGTTGGCTGCCTCTAGGGAGCGCGAGTGACAGATTGCGAAGAAGGGAGTGTGCAGTGTGTGAGTGTGTGTTAAAATTAAAACGTGTTCTATCGTTTAATCTAGCTATTGTTGTTCAGGTGGGAAAACAGCTGTGTAAAAATAGCTAAACACGCCACGCGCCACATGCCACACGGCACACACATGATTACATTAGTGCTCTGCTTCACGGAGTCTCCTGCTGCACCTCTTCTGCGCTGCCTCCCTTCTCTTTTTTTCTGTCCTGCGCTGCCTTTAAACTTGTCCAGGCGCAATTTCCAAATTAATTAACTCACTCAAGAGCCCTGGACAGGCGAATAAAAGTGCAAATAAAAAAAAGCAAGCACCAAAATAGAAAAACAAAAATAAAATAAAAAAAAAAAAGGAGGCGCCACCCGACAAGAATAGAACTGAAGCGCAGAATCCTTTGACGATGCTGCTGCGCCGCCCGAAAAGGATCTGCAGGACACGCTCAGTTAAATAGCAATTAAAATTAATTTTTGCGCAGTCTGCGGCCGCCCTCGGACTGTCGTCGCTAATTGGACGGTTAATGAGCTGGGCAGCTAGAGAAGATGAGGGAAATATCCGTCGAAAAAGAAACGAAGATGGAAATTAATGAAAATTGAGCCAAGCAAACTAATTAGAAGGGCGCAATCCACTGGCATTTACTTGTGGTTGCCACAACACACCCACACCCGCACACACGTGCAGTTCCTGTTGCAGATGGCATTGAAATGCAATTATTTTATGTTGCTGCTGCCCCTAGTGTGAGTGGCAACGAGATTTGTGTGTATTGTACCTCAATTTGATGGCACGTCTCGTTGCACAAATATGCCAAGAGCAAACCGGAGACAGCAAACGGAAATGGAAAGATGAAGGGCCAGCCACAGTGGGCACAGCAGCTCAAGCTCACTGCGACACTTCTCATCGTTGCAGTCTGTGCTGCATTTGTTGCCACTGTGGCACTGTGGCACTGTGACTGTGCCCTGTTGCCAACCACAAAAGTCAGTTAGCCAGGGCGAAATCAGGCAGTGAACGTGCTTCTACTGCTCTCTCTCTCTCTCTCTCTGTCTCTCTCTGAACCTCTTGTCTTGTTTTGTTTGTCTTGTGTTTTGGCCACTGCGGAAACACATTCAACATTTGGCAAGCGTTTCTGCCCCCTTGATTTGCCACATATTGCATGTTGAGGTTGTGTGGGAGTTGCGGCTTGCTGCAAGTTTGCTTGCCAAATTCCATTTAAATACAGCAAATGTCATAGAGTCGCCTCAGCCTCGGCTTTTGTTGTTGGCAATGATTTTGTTACTGCAATCTCCATTTGCCTCACAGTCTGTTTGGCTTTGCGGTTGCTGAGTTGTTGCTGCTGCCAAGAAGTTGTTGCTGCCCCTCCCCTTTCTCTACTGGCTTGCCACAATCTGTTGGCTGCTGCTGCCCCCTGCCTGCCTGTCTGCCTTGCATCACTTTGCCTTTATAATTATCTCGACAAACTTCAATAAACTGCAGTCCACTCCTCGACTCTCGTCTCTCGAGTTTCATATGCAAATGTTGCGCATACGCCACGTTGCACGCACCCAGAAGCTGTGCAGTGACCTTGCTCACAGCGCATTCATCACTACGCAGTCTGCAAGTGTTGACTGCCAATAATTAGACAACAACAACAACATCAGTGGCAATAACACTTAGCTGATCAAACAGTTTATAAAGCGATCACAATCGCCCCGCATCGGAAGCTGTGGGCGTGACCACAGCAGCTAAGGTGAGCCGCGGAATGCTGTGCAGCCTCGCATGAGAGTTTCGCATGAAAGCTGAGTGCTGGACTAGCTGGTACCTCTTAAAAAAGGCAAACAATCTTACAAGATTCTTCAACAAGGTAGATCAGCTGTAATCCACATTCTGCACGCAGTACACTCTCTATATCCTACACCAAATATGATTGGCAGTCTACCCTCTATTCTTGCTTTTGAGATTACAGGGTATCCGCCTGGGGTTGGTCATAAATCGCAGGTGAGCTGCCATTGCAAATATTTAAATAATTATTCTACTTTGTTGCTGCTGCTGTTGCAGTTGCAATTGTTGCGTGTCAACGCCAACAGCAACATGCGCGAGCATGCAAAAACCTGCATAAACCTGCATCCATGAAACAACTTTTATCGCTCGGCGGCGGCATTTGCACAAAGTGTTTAAATAGTTGGCAATTAAATGCGCGACTTAAGATCTTTCATTGTGGAGTAGAGCTGGACAAACATCTCTGTTAAATCGATAAATATCGATATACATTTATTTACTTTAGGAACTTGTGCTTGCTTTCTTTTCTACATATTACGAGCAAGTGGGAATTAACTTCATTCTGTTATTTAACATAACATTAAGCTTTACCAGAACAGCTGATTAACTGTTATGCTAATTAACAGTACAGATCAATGTATACATATTTATTTTAACAGATACTTAATAACAAATATCGATATTATGTCATTTAACATTACATTGTGCCTTAACAGAACAGCTGATTTACGCTTATGTTAATTAACATTACAGATCACTGCGTACATATTTATTCCAACAGATAATTCATATTGTATAAGGGAAATTTAAGAACGAAAATTTCCATTCAACTTTTCACTTTGCTTTTTCCTTCGGGGGGGGAAGTGTTTGCTTTGGAAATGGATTTTCCATTGGCAAATGTTTGTTTTTCCGGCCATTAAACGAGGGCGATAATCTTAAGTTGCCACGCCCCGCCACCATCACCATCACCAGCCTCTTTTTGAGAGCAGCCTACGCCAATTAAGCGAAGCGTCGAGTCAACTAAGCACGCCGCTGGCAATCGAGTTGACTGCAGAAAGTCATTGTTGTTGTAGTTGCTGCTGTTGTTGCCGTTGTCGTGCTGTTGTTGTTGCTGCTGCTGTTGTGCTAGCTGCTTGTTTATTTAGTTTTCGAATTGCGTTTGTTTTCTTTCTCCTTTTGCCTTCGCTTCAACTAGCAGGCAAATCTTGAAGTAGCCAAAGGGGAACAGGGGAAAAGAGCAAGGAGAGGAGAAAGGGGCAACATCCTGCCGCAGGCTGGTGGTAACTTGCGCGAAACTGTGGCAGCAAAACGGCGCCAATGTTGCAGCTTTGTTGCGACAAACGACAACGACAACGACACCCTGCCCCCCCCAAGGGTCGAGGCTGTACGGCTAGTGGGCGTGGCTGGTGCTGTTAACGAGTTGACTTGCGTCTTAGGCGTGCCAAGTGGGCGGCGATAATTGGCAGTCAGTGTTGGGTAAACAGCAACATTAAAGAGCACATCAATTGCAGCAGCAACAGAGCGAATTAAAATCGTTGCTAATGAATTGAATATTGCAGCAGCAGCAGCAGCAGCAGACATGATTTAAACCGATATTAATGATATATCAACACAGGCAGGCTGCCTATGTGGCATGCGGCATGTGGAACAAATGAAGTCTCTATGTGCTGTGGCAGCAAGCTCATTGTTGCTGCTGCTGCTGTTCACCTTCTTATTGTTGCTGTTGTGCCTGTAGTTATTGTTGTTGTTGCTGTTCACCTGCTTATTGTTGCTGCTGCTGCTGTTGTTGTTCTTCAGCTCCTGCTCTTGTTGTTGCTTAGTATTTTGCCGCATTTTGCATACAAAATGACGTCGGCCATTGTGAAAACGGCACTCTGCATGCATTGCAGCAATAGACAATTGCAGTTGTGCTACGCCAGCAGCAGCAACTCAGCAATTGTAGCTGCAACAACAACAATAACGCGGAACAATGTTGGCCAACTTCTTTGGGCTTAAATGAAACGTTTTGTTTGTGTTTGCCTTTTGCTTTGGCCACTCTTTCCTCTTCTTGTCCCTCTCTCTCTCTCCCTCTCTTTCTCTTTTTTGTGCATGCCCTGGCCACGCCCCCTTTGCGGAGCACCATGGCACATTGTCGCGGCGCGCATTGCTCAATTAAACCTCTTTGGCCGCGCCTCGTTGCTTGGCCGGGCTTTAATCTCTTGGCTCGGCCGAGGCATCCTTGTTGCTGCTGTCGTTCCTCTTGCTGCTGCTGCTGCTGTTGCTGCTGCTGTTGTTGTTGCTGCTGCTGTTGTTTGTTTTTCATTTTTATTATTTTTCTTTGCACGTTTTTTTTAGAATTTGCTGGCATTGTTCGCGCTGCGTCTTTGGTTTCGCTTCGTCTCTGATCCTTGCTGCTTGTTGCAGCTTGTTATCTGTGTTGCAGCCACGACAGCAGCAGCAACAATTGCACAGGTAATTAGCGCTTTTGTTGTCACTTGCTCTCATTTGATTAAAGACCTGGTCCCGCCCCCGCCCACCACCACTTGGCAAACACTTTTTCAAATCGCTTAATAAGCTCCACTTGGACAGCGGCAACAGCAGCTGCTGCAGCTACAGCAGGCAGGTAAAACTAATATTTTAATTGCTAAGCAAACAACTGACAGCTATGGCACACACACACACAAAGAGGAAGGGAGAGGGAGGGGGAGATAGAGAGCGAGAGAGAGGCACAAAAAGATACGACATAAACTTTTGCCTTGTTGAGCTTATTTTACAAATTAGCCAAAATTTGGAGACAGTTGCCCTTTAGGGCGTGGCCAAGGGAGGCAGAGAGAGATAGAAAAAGAGAGAGAGAGAGAGGGGAGGGAGACATATGCAAAACAGCTGCGGGACATTGCCACGCCCAGCCGCCTACACAACGCAAAATGGGGAACATTTTCATGGTTGCAACTTTTGATTGCAAATTATTTGCTGCACACACACACACACACACATACACACACAGAGAGGGAGACAGTGACTGCCAAAAGTTAGCTGCCTGCAGCCAGAGCAACTTGTTACTTACTGTTGTTGTTGTTGTTGTTTGCTTGGCAGTTGGGGGCAAACAGGAATTATGTAACGAGATAAGGCCAAAAAGGCAAAGGCAAAAAACCGTTGAGGGCGCGTAGAGCATGTGCTGGGCGTGGCCTGTGTAGGTGTGCGTGTGTGTCTGTGTGTGTGTGAAGCAATATGAAACTTGACATTTTCAAAATGCAACAACAACAACAATAGCAACAACAATAGCAGCAACAAATTTCAAATTTTAATAATTAAAACTCATTAACACTTTGCGCAGCCCGAGGCAGAGGGCGGCAGCAAAGGGGGCAAAGGGGGAAGAGGTTGCCAGGGTGCCTGCGGAAGTTCCCAGCTGGACGAAGATTAAATAACAAATGAGCGATGACTCTTTACGGCGCATACTTTTGCAGCTCAGTGTTGACTTGGGCGCATATTAATAATGAAGGCAGATACAATGAGTAGGGGGAGGGGAGCAAAGCAGGTGGGGGGGGGCCTACTCAAGAATTTGACACTTTGGAGCATTGTTTGTAATTTATGGAATTTTCAAATTGCAAATGCAACTGAATTTATTATAAACATTTGCACAGTCACTTCATTATTAGAGAAAGCCAGAGAGTGGCAGGGGAGGGGGAGGGAGGAGAAAGGGGGTGTGTGTAATCTGCCTGGGGACATGTTGCAAGTTGCAGTTTGCATGATGCATGTGACAGTTAAGTGGGGCAAGGCTGCATGGCAGAGCAGTCAGCAACGTGTCACAACTGATGACAAAAAACAGAGAAAAGACAATAGGGAGAAGAAGCAGCAGAATTAGAAAGAAAAGAGATAGCATAAGCAGAAAAAGAAAGAGATGAAGATGAAGCTGAAACAGCAGGGAGACCTGTGAAGAAAGCGCATTATTAACAATTCAACGTTTAGGCCAAGGTAGCAAATACATTTCCGGGCAACGCGGCCAAATTGCAGAGACAATGCAGCGAACCTTGAACTGAGGCCTAGAAGGGAAAGACTAACCTCAGCATGCCCTGGGTAGTATACCCTTGCAGATACTTATCTCTTTTGATTGTTCCAATATTAGTTGTATATTCAATGGCGCAGAATTGAATGGTATTTTTAACTATATATTTATTTTTATGCCACTTTGTGGACTAAAAAGTCAAGTTATTTTCAAAATCAAAACTGCTCTTCATACAAAAACTTCTCTTATTTTGGCAGATTTTTGCTATTCTAATGAACCGATGAAATTTTACCATATATGCACATTGTATATAAAGTTAAAGTCTGATGTAGTAAAATTGCTTGCAATATCTTGAGTAATAACATAAATCGTCCTATTATTTGTATGGCAAGTATCCGATCCAAATCGACCTTTTAAAAGCGAGCAGCAATGAGAAGCATGTCTGGCAATTATCGTCAAGATAGCTTTAAAATAGTTTTAATAATATTTAATTTAATTTAATTAAATTTAAAGACAACACAGTCAGTCGGTTGTCAAAGTAAAACAATTAATTTAATTTGTAAAATTATAATAATTAAAAGGGCAAAAAGAAATGAATTTAATTATAGATTTTTGCATTCGAACTGGGGTAAAAAAAACAAAGAAAAAGCTGATAATATAAAGGGATAGTTCGATTGCTCTATTAATGCTGATGCAGAATAAATATACTCTAAGGGTTCGTAGATGTCTGCTAAGGTGCGTTGCAAACACCTAAACAAAATGAATATACCCTCTGCAAAGATATAAACTCATGGCTGTAATATGAATGGGAAGGCAAGTGAGGAGGGAATGTGAAGGGTTAGAGCTGAGAAGGTAAGGGAAGGGTAGAGAAGGGCAGTGTGAGGGAAAAGGTCAGGGGCAAGGGATGGGCAGGGAGAAGCGTAGGCAATAGTTTCACTGCCTCACAGGACACCTGACAGCTGCACAAGGTCGAAGAGAAGGCAAGTCAACCAAGGCTCTATTCCCTTCCCCATTAAAATCGAGCTTAGAAATGCAGATCAAGAAGAAGAAAGACTTCAAGCTTATATGGTAAGCATTGCAAACCCAGCCTTATTATCTATCCATAGCTATAAGGTTTCCCATGCTCATCATCTCGTTATAACTTCATCGCACTGCAAACTAAACTGAAGCTGCTTTCCCAGTCTCGAGCGCTTTCCCTGAGCATTTTCACTTGTTAATTTGCTAATCAACTCAGTTGCAAACAACTGCAAGTGTGACAATGTGTGTGTGAGACAATGTGTGTGTGTGACAATGTGTGCTATGCATGTGTGTGTGTGCTTGTAAGTGTGTGTTGCACGTTGGCAACTCATTAGGCAAACATGACACTTTTGCCGCAGGTGCTCAAACAAATTGCAGAAGATTAAGCGGCATGTGCTGCGTTGTTTCGCACCACTGTGCAGCACTGCACTGCACGGTGGGCTGCACTGGCAAACTGCGTCAGCTAATTAAGATTGAAGTTGCCGCAGAGCTGTGAGCAGAGCATTGAATGGCGCCACGCAGGGGCAGGCCGCAGCAGCAGCCATGGCAAAAACTCAGCTAGCTAATTTATTATGCCAAATGTACGAGTTGCCACGCCCTGCCTGCCGCCCACTCTCTATAGTGAGATTGAGGGAGAGGAAGGTAGGGAGGGGCCGACTGGTGTAGAGTTGTAAATGCAACGCTTAGGCAAGTGCGTTCATCACGCTGTTGCAGCTCTACAGATTGATGCAGCATCCTCTTCATCACAGTGCATCAATGGAACAGTGCAACTGCCACAGCAATTGCAACACGCTCTGCAAAAATTGTGGCAGATTTTTGATTTCAATTTACTAAAGGAACTGCAGAGCAGAGGAGACGGGGAGGGGAGCAGGAGAGGGAAGAAAGGAAGAGGCACGAGGAGTCGACAAATCCGATTCAGCGCATTTTTGGGTCAATCACAGACCGAGAAAGAGAAAGGGAGAGTGAGTGAGAGAGAGAGAGGGAGCGGGGGGGAGGGGTATGTTTTACGTGACAAGCATCTGCGTCTTATGCTGCGCAAACAGCTGCAGCCAATGGGGTATATTGATTTGCAGGCAAATCAGTGCAAATTGATGAATATTTACAGGGAACTCTGAAGGAAATATGATCAAAGGGTATGTAGGACTTCTGCCTCAGTCTAGGTGCTGCCTCTACCCTAACCAAGCTGCCTCTAACGAGCAACGGCAACTGCTTCCCCCCTCTCTACACCTCCTTCAGGGCTTCGCTTCGATTGACCAGACAACGGCGCATGCATATCAAATACTGAGCTGGCTTTGGCTTCGGTCTTCAGCACCAAAGCGTTGGCATTTCCTGAACAAGTCACGAGCCTGTGCTTGCTGCTTCCCTTCTCCCCCCTCCCTTCCTTCTTTTCCGCTTCCAGTTTTCTTTGCTCTTAAATAAATGATGCTGTTGCTGCGGTTCTTTCGGCCTGCGATTCGCTTTCAATCGGGCAAAACACTTGAATTGGTTAAGTGAAAACTGCGCCTCGCCACTTGACACACCACTCCCCTGCCCCTTGCTCTACCTCCCTCCCTTCTGTCCTTGTCTCAATGGGATGCGGCAACTGAATGATTTGTTGCATTATCCATGTACTTGTCGCATGCTTTGGGTCAACATCTCTCTCGATGTTTGTTTGCGCAACAAATTGCCGAATCCGGAATTGTGTGTGAGTCGCGTGTTGATAATTAGTTTGGCATCTCAATGAACTGCAACAGCAGCAACAACAAACAATTGCAACAATTGTCGCAAACATTTGCGCTCATTTAATATTTACGAACTGGCCACAAAGGACTGCGAGGACTACAACAATGCCCTGCCCCGAAAACAATTCACAATTGGCAGCTCGGGTCACATTTCATAATTCACATTTTGCCCATTTTCCACATTTTCCGCATTTTCTACATTTTCAACATTTTCCCTGCCCCCCTATTCACATTGCCAATTCACCGCACAACATTTGTGAATAATTGAAACATGAGCAATTATCATGTTGCATGCCCCTCCCCGTTGAACTTTCCTTCCGCCCTTCCACTGGTTGGTTGTCAGTGACGCATTAAGCATTTTGCCACAAAACTAGCGAGTAAGTGCATCATTAAAATATTCATAAATGTTATTCGCCACGCCACCTGCCCACATACATGTACTTATGCCACCCACTGTGCTGGCAAATTGAACTGTCTGCATCTAAAATCGATGACGATTTCCATTGCAATTTTAATCGCACATATCAGCTTAGTGGCCAGTGAAGCTTAGGTCTTTATTATGATTGATACGTTGCTTGCGTATATTTCTTTATATGTACATATGTATGTATTTTGTAAGGCATATTAAATATATTTCTAAATATATTTTCAAGGCATATTAAATATACTTGATTAATTTTATAGTTTCTTTGTACTCTTTGAACGAACACATTTAAACAGAATATAATTCATCATCTTTTCTTTTGATATCAAGTGTCCTCATTTTATCGATAAACTATTATTTATCGATTTATTTTAAATTAATTACAATTGAAATCACCTGTGAAGAAGGCTGGTAGAGGGTCACAGTGATATATCGATACTTATATAACACGATGATTATGTTAAACCTAAGTTAAGCCTATGTTAAACCTATGTAAAATAACATTAACGGGCATTCTTGCTGAGTGTGTCGAATAAAGAAGAAGTGCCAAGACTTCGTCTGTACTACGATATAATCAAGCTTCCACACTTCGTATCTGTTAGTCTAGTACTCTCTCTTGCCCTCAAAGAGCTGTCCACAATGCGTATAAATATTACAAAACACAATTGTCTTATTCATCACATTCTTATATCAGTTTCTTGCGCACAAATAATTTCATATTTGCTGAAACTCAATTCCTGCCTCAGTATCTATTTTATATTTATGTTGAAAATATATATTCCATATAATCTGCTCACATCATATAATCATCACATTTTGAGCCTGGCTTCCTGGGGGCAGCAGCCTGTCGTCGCATTTAATTTGATTGTGCTTAAATATTTAGACAATTTTGATTGTCTACTGGCAAGCTGTTGCAAGCAACAATGCAGCTGCCTGCCACGCCCCCCACGCCCCAGCAGCATATCTTCAAAGAGCTGTGCACAGTGGGCGCATTGATTATTCGAGCATTTTAAGTGCTTTGGTATTTTGTGTTTAATCTGCACATTTGTTGCATAATTTATGATATTGCCGCATTGTTGCAGTTGCAGTTGCAGTTGCACTTGCAGGTTGTTAGTGCGCTTTTGTGCTCTGCACTGCAAACTAAGTAGTCGCTGTCCATCCATCCATCCGTCTGTCTGTGTGTCAAGAGGGGGGCGGGGGAAAGCTCTCGGGGATTGGCCCATCACGGACATTTGTTATATTTACGCAATTTATTTTATAGCCAGGGATCAAAGCAAATTGCACAATTGGCCACTGGAGCTGTGCTGGAGTTGCTGCACTGCATTTGCTGGTATTTGCTGGTATTATTTGTTGGTCACCTTTTTTTCTCTTTTCTTTGTTCTTGTTGCTTTTGGTATTTTTCGCGTGTTTGCTTGTTTGTGTTTGTTAGTCGACGCGCTTCGCTGAGTGTTGGCAAACAGAATTTATTTGTCAATAAAGCTGTCACTTCATTACGGCTATTGTCCTTGCTCCTGTCGCCGATAACTCACACTGCCCCTCCCCCCCGCCACTCTTTGCATCCCTTTTCCCTGCTCCTTTGCCATAGCGCCAAGGGGGAAACCATTTAACAATCGCGCGCAAATTTTCGCGTGCAGAAATAAACTTGCATTATTGCTTTTCGTTTGGAACAGGACACCCAGGGCGCAGCGAGGAGTATGGAGTATGGAGTATGGAGTACAGGAGTCAGGAGCAACCGAAGCAATACCTGTTCCGCTGTCTGTTTGCACTGACTTTAATGAATTTGCCGTTGTCAATAAAGCCAACTAGCGATGCGACCGGAGTGGTGTGTGGCCATCCGGGGGTCCTTGCTGGCTGCCGTCCTGTTTGTGCTGTCCGGGACTGCAGGAAAAACAACACGCCAGCGCCAGCGCTGGCAAGCAAAAGGATGCACCTTGTATCCACACAGGATGACAGCGTCAGCGTGACGATGACATTGGCCACCACTCCTCCTGCTTCATCTCCCCCATCTCTCTCTCTTGCACCGCTCGTCGTCTGCCGAAATGTTCGCATTACAATTTTCATTTTTGATGTCTATTGACAGAGAGCAATATGCTCGCTGCACAGTGGGCTTCCTGACTAAAGGGTACTGCACAGTGGAGTGCGACCTGCGACAACTGTCGCGGACACAGTTCGATTTACTGCCGTGTGTCTACTGCAATTCCAGACAAATGACGGACAAGCGAAGGAATTCACGCACGATATTTTTTAATTCAAGACGGTATTTGCAATAGATAAATACATAACTCATCGATGGTATTTTTCGCAAGCATCGATATATATTCTATAATATATCGCTAGTCTCACTTTTAAAATTTACAATATCGATAATTAATAATTTTTAAATTTAACATAGCCACCAATCGATGCGATAATTTATGCATAAATATTTTAACATTAATATCGATATTTTCTAGCCGATGAATACTGCAGATATGCTGGCCGACAGTGTTGGGTTATTCGTAAATTGATTTGGGCTTTGCTTCTGCTCTTGTTGTTATTGCAGTTGTACTTGTTGTTGTTCCCGTTACTTTTGTTGTTGTTGCAGGAGTGCAAACAACACCTTTTCAATTTTTGGCGCGACAGTCGCTTAATTTGTATTTGCCCCTTGCATTTTATGCTGTTTGATTTGCTCGCTGCATGATGGGGAAGGCGTGGCACATGGGGGATCAGCCAGACTCAATTACGCGCTTGTTTGCATGCAGAAAAAAGAAAACTGCAGTTTGGCTTAAGTGAAAACGGTCGGTAGGGGGAGGGAGGAGGGGGCCAGGGTCACATCGTGGTAAGCTGAACCGAAACGTGAAAACTGTCGCTGACAGTAGTAACATTTAATTTAAATTTAAATTTAAATTTAATTTCGGCCATTTTTTTACGGATTGCATTGAACTGGCTTTCCCGCTGTTTTTCCCGCTATTTTTTCGGCATATGCTGAAAAACACTTGAAGCGCATTTGGTAATTGCGATGGTATTAAAAAATGCATTTGGAATGAAAGCCAAATATTTGTCGTGGATTCGTCGAAGACTCGCGCCCGTTTAATTTAATTGTTTCAACTATTTGAAAGCCATATAAAAATGTGTACCACATGCGCGTGTGTGTGTGCGTGTGTGTGTGACAAATATTTCGTTGTATTTGTTATTGTTGTCGAGTGAGGGCAAACAAGTTAAGTAATTAATATTAATTAAATTGCAATGTGCTGTGAAAAAATGCGCACATAATGGGAAAATTGTTTTATAATTAATAAGACTTTGCGCCGCCCTGTAAGGGGGTACTACAAAGGGGCTAAAAGCTAACGAAATTCGCGCGCAAACTGTGCAACTTTATTATCGATAACTGCATTAGATACATACGTTTACATGCATTTCTCTAGGGTATCTGTAAGTCGTGCATGCTTCAACAGCTTTGGCAGCAATTGCCTCAATTTCAATTTATGAATAAATCAGCGCTAAAAACACTTGCACAGCGAGTACCAGCAAAAGCGCTAATTAAAATCGGTAAGGACTCGGGGCCACGACGAGGACCAGCGTACAGTGTACACTGTGCACAATGACAGCACATTTCAATTTGCAAATCAAATTGAAGACGCAGTCGAAGGCCATGGAACTTGAGGAAAGCAGAGGAGAGCAGGCACAGCAGGGAATCGAGGTCGACGCCTGCTGACCGACCGACACTTTTAACATTTTCACCTTCACCTTGCAGCAGTGCGAAACACTTTCAAGTGGGCGTGCAGTCCATAGTGGGCGTGCCAATTAAAGCAGCGCGAAAGTTTTGCAAATGTTTTTCCACTTCCAGTTTTCAGTTGCCAGTTTCCAGTTGCCATGCAAAACACTTTTCATTAAATTAAGCAATCAGTTAGGCAAAGTCGACACTTTGCAGAGAGAGTTGGAGGGGGCGAGGCAGGGGGAAAGCATCTCAGAGAGACAGAAAGAGAGTGGGAGGCAGCTAAAGCAAGTTGTAAATAAAGTAAATAGCAAAGAGGGCGGAAAAAGGCTTAAGGAGTAGTTTTATTGCCAAGGCAACTCACCAAGAGATGCTTTGTGAAATCTCTGACTGCAATATGGAATTTGTATTAAATATATCCTGAGGTTGTGCAGTTAAAACCTTCTTTAACTTGCAGAGACTTAAGTTAACTGCTGGCAAAGGTATAAAGTTAAAAATATGAGTAACAATTCAAGAGCGAGTATAAAGAGTTGTTTAACTGTCAAGGAAATCAGCTTTGTGAGAGCAAGAATCTGTTTCTATAATTTGGAAAACATTCTAATTATCAACTCGGGAATATCTTAGTCAATTGCTAAAGTAAATTAGAGATAAGTTGGTTGAGTATTGCAAAGATCAGCTTTACTTGGTTACTTTGGAAAATAGAGACACGAAGAATAGTAAAATGGAGAAACCTGCTAGAGAATTCTATGATCGAAATCCATTCAAAGTTAAACTCTCCTGCAACTCAAATCATTCTCAGGCTAAGCCAAGATCAGCCTAGTATTTACATCTCTAAGTCGGATCAGCTACGCCTTTCCAGCTTAGTGCATTGCCAACTTCCATTCGGTGTGTCGTTCCCACGGCATTCATTAGCCTGCTGCTAACTCAGGGCATAAATATTAATATGCCTGTTATGGGTGCTTCACTTCCTCTTCCTCTTGCTCATCCTCTTCCTGCTGCTGCTGCTGCTGCTTCTGTTAGTTGCTTGCGTTTTTAAAGCTCTGCAGTTATTTTTAAAATCACACACACTTGTACACCACACACACACTACACACACACACGGCGTTTGCATTTCATTAGCCAAAGTGGCAGTGCTTCTTGTATCTTGCTCTGTGTGTGTGTGTGTGGTTGTGCCTGTGTGTGGGTAGGTGTGGGTAGCCTCGCATAAAAATAGAGCGCATTTATCCAAATAGACTGAAGGACACTCCAAGCCAAGCTGTGTGTGTGTGTGTGTCTGTCCAAGTGCGTCCTGTTGGCCAGAACGGAAACAACGAAAACGTAGAAAGAAAATAAGGAGAGCAAGGGTAGACCAAGAGATGCCCTGGAAAGTAGGCTTTGTTTGCGGCTCTTCCAGCTGCAGCACACCCCAAACACTAACAGCTTACAGGGTAGACTTATGTTAAACGACTGCAAGACCCCCCACACCCCACAAGAGAGAGGGGAAAGGGGGCAGGCTTCTCTTTAGCAAGTGTTTGTTTGTGTATTGTCACACGCTGTCAAATCCGCTTTAGACCAAGTCACTCACACACACAAACACACATTGACAGTGAGCAGATTGTTAGCTGTCTCTCAATGCTGCTTCCTCTTACCCTCTTCCCCTCCTGCCCCACTTCCCTCTCCTGCTCAGCCTCCTTCTTTCCTTTGCAATTCGTATTTTTAGCCACGCGGCTAATTGTGAGTGACAAGCTCGGATTAAATCGGCACACTCGACTGTTTGCCTGCCTCACTTTCTCTCTCTTTCCCACTGGCTATGCAGATGAGTGTGTGTGTGTATGTGTGTGTGTGTGTGTGCTCATCGATGGCCAAGTGAGTGTGAAAATCGCTGGTAATCACATCAAGTGAGAGCTTCCCCTTGTGTAGCAGTCAGAGCTCTCATCTTATAATAGCCAGCACTTGAAGCGATGCTTGAACATTCTTTAAGTTGCCTCAACGTTGCAGCTAATAAACTAACCAAAACTTGCAACAGCTGCAGCTGTGTGTGAGTGTGTGTGTGGCAAAAGTTTGCCTAATTTGTGGCAAGAAAACCGCAGAAAAAAACACGTTGAAAACAGAATGCGACAACTTGCAAAAGAATCGAGTGGAAAAAGTAAAGTGTGAAATGTGTTGCAGCGTGTGGCAACAACGCGGCCAAAGTCATTGACAGACGGCCAGGAAAATTGCGAATTATGTCGCCTGCAGGAGCAGAGAAGGAGACAGAGTCGCAGAGAAAGGGATAGGGAGAGAAAAGTACGCAGAGCAGGCGGCAAACATAAGAAACAGTTTGAGTTGGGTTCTCTCCCCTGTCAGCTACTTCTCTCTATTTGCTTAAGCCACACGAGAATTGTGCGACTTGTCGACTGCTCTGCTAACCTCTCTTTCCCCCTCTATATATATGCCTCTCTGTCTCTGTCTCTCACTGGCTTATTGCCTGAGTGTATCCTAATGCGAAAACAATATCTGCGTCTGACTTGAAATCCCTTTTGACTGAGGCCGCAACTACTTTAAACTACTCGCAGTGCTAGGAACGGGGGAGAGAGAGCAAGAGGGGGCAGACAGAGACATTTCTCATATGTCTGATTGTGCTCCCCCTCCTCCCAAATAGCCCCCTCTCCCTATCGAGTATAACTCTCTGCGATTTCCTCTGCTCTGCAAAGCAAGATTTGTTTGTCGGTTTGTCGCATTTTATCGCCGCCTTCTTTTTATGTGCAGCCATTTTTTTTATCGCCCAACGTGCCACACTCTGCTCCACTCCCCTGCTTTGTCCCTTGCCACTTACTCCACCCCACTTGAGGTTTATCTTGCAGCGACGTTTTGTTACAATTTTTTATTGTTTTTCAGCCGCCGACGCCGACGCTGGCGTCGCGTTGGCTTTGTCTTTATCCTGGCAACAGGACTCGCAACCTTATCGGCCTAAGCTGCCGTCCTCGATTTATTTGCGATTTGTGCCCGGCCAGATGAACTCGAAATTAAATCAGCCTTGCAAGGCGACTGCAGCAGCAGCAGCAGCAGCAGCAGCAGCAACAACAACAGCAACAATGGCAACAAAATTGCTGCAACTTGCAGGGGGGAAGAAATCATTTTGTGCTCATCAGAAAAGCAAATGCGACCCATATTCCCAGGGCAGCCTATGCCTGCAGGCCGCAACTAGCTAGCTGCAGCTGTGGCACGTGCCTCACACTCACACACACACACACACACACACACACATATAGAGGTACTCTTGACTTGCCAAACAAACTTGAAAATTGTGTGAAGCCTTTTTGGCAACGTCAACAGCATTTTAAACTGCATTGGCCACGCCCCCTCTGGCCCTTCTGCTTGCCCCTGCCTGCCCCTTCTTGTTGCCCCTGCCTGCCCCTTCTTGTTGCCCCTGCCTGTGTCTGCTGCTGCTGCTGCCGCGCCTCTGGGCAATTGTTGACTTGATTTTTGTGCAATTTCTGGCTTATTGCACAAATTTGTGCCAGGCCTCACGTGCCACATGCTGCATGCCTCATCAATATTATGAGCTTTCATGCGGCATTCGGTGGAGTTAAGTTGCAGTAAATCTTTTGGGCTAAACGAGCCGTGCAACATGAAAAGGAAGCGCGATGACTGACAATGCAGCACAGGCAGTGGCAGAGGTAGCGACAGAGGCAGAGGCAGAGACTGTCGAGCATTGAAGTGGATTTCCTTCTGACGCGACTGACAGCAACGGCACGGCAACAACAGCAACACGAACAACAAGCAACAGCAACAAAAGCAGCCCCAAGGCAGCGCCTTGAAGTATGGAACATGAAAAGGAAAAAGAATTGACAGCAACAACAACAACTGCAAAAACACTAAGCAAATGAGAATCACAGCAGAGTGCGCGGTGCTGTATGTGCTAGCGGATACCCTGTAGTAAAAGAAGACTCAAGAGAAGAAAGAAACTTTTCTTGTACTCTGTCTCACATACACGCCCTCGAGTGCCGCGCCCCCTTACAGGGTATGCACATAACATTTATCACACTTTGCTTTCGTGTTTTTGAGCTGCGTCCCTTGATGCGTTTTTATGCTTTGCTTGCCGACTTTGCTTGCAGCAGAAGGACAGCAGTTGCAGCAGCAAAAAGGATGCATAAAGCGCAGGAAGAACAACCAAAAGCAGTTGGTGCAGCAGCAGCAGCAGCTGCAACTTGCTGCATTATTGGCTTTTGTGTTGTGCGAGTAAAAAGTTGGTGAAAAGCGAGAGGCAAAATAAGCAGCACGTTAAGTTTTCTTCTACTGAAAAACTTTTCTCTTGTCTTTGGGGCGTGTTGAGAAACGTGCGAAACGCGTGTTCAAATTGCTTACACACTCACAACACTCACAACATTTGCCTGGCAGTGTATTTGATATTGGGTCACCCTGAAAACTGAGCTACGCATCGAAATGGAAAATAGACGAGAGCTGGTCGAGAGCATTTGCAAATCAATCAAACGACAATAACTCAAAAGGTTGTCCATGGCAACACAAGTCTCGCTTTGCCACGCTTTACAGCATCCTGCCTCATCTGGCCTCGTGTCCCCCCTCTGTCTTCCCTCTACCTTTTGATATGTCTGATTAAATTCCTTATGCCAAGAGGCCGAAAACGAATTGATGCCATCGAGCACTTATGAGTGTTCTTGGAGTGCGAGTTCGATTGATGTGCCTGCCGCACATGAATCATAGGCGACAATGCTACGTATACGCAATATTCGATTATTAAATTTGCCTCGCTTTGAATTCTAATAAATCATAGCCCTTTCTACTTGCTGCAAGTTGCTCTTAATCATCGCCGTTTAAGTGTTTTCGTATTGTTGATATTTTATTGCCAGGAGAGGAATCTCTTTAAACTTATTGAATTTCATTTTATTTGCTCAAACAGTTTGCCATATAAATTTCCACTTTAAACACTGATTTTATGACGCATAAAGTGGCTTTTTTGCCAGCATATTACGCATACGCACCGCTGACTCTGACAGGCAGTGGGGGAGACAGCGGGGAGTCATCGTCATCGTATCATATGCAGGACGAGTTGGTTGGCACTTTTCCAATCAACGCCAATCAAATCATTGCCGTCTAATGGCATTAACCTATCAACCTCAGTGTCAGTTGCTGTAGCTCTTTCCCTGCCTCCCCCTTCTTCCCTTCCTCTCTCTCTGTCTTTCTCCCTCCTCCATTTTTGAGTTGATTTTTTTTGCTCTGCTCTGTGCTGCTTTGATTCGATCAGGAAATGTTTTGCGTTTGTTCTGTGCAGCCTTTGCCTGCCGTGTAATTTCGCAGTGCAAAGGCAGCAGGGGGAAAGCAGCAGAGGGGGCAGGGGATGGGGTAAATTCAAATTGTATTTGTCTGCTGCGGCAACGACATTCGTTTCCTGCTGCAGTCACTGCAATATTCAAAGGTCGCCATATGGAAATTGGCGGTTGGCCGAAAAAAAAGAGTTGCAAAAAGGAAAGAAGGAAGGGAAGGGAGGGAACTAGTTGTTAGCCAGTGCCAGTGGGCGTGGCTCGTGGGCTTCGTTTGGGCAAGGTAAATAAACTTGAAATTGGTTTTCTTTTTTTTTGGAGGGAGGCAGACCTTGCCGCCTTTAAGGTGTGCCGCAGTCACGGCTTAAGATGCAGGAACAGCAGCTTAAAGAGAAGCTGCTCAGATTGTGGCAGTGTCAGTGGCAACAACAACAACAACAACAACAGTACGTGCCCCAAGGGCCAATCACGTGCGCCTCATTGAGCTCACTATGTGAGCAGCTGAAGGCTTGAAAGCACCAGGGCAGGACAGGCGCAGCTATTGTCATTAGCCCTGGTAAACACGCTGTTGTTTTTACACCCAACACACACACACAGAACAGTGTTGCATAAAAGTTGTGTGACAAGCGACAGGCGACGGCGACACGATGCTGACAAAAAGTTTGCTCAACCCGCAAACTGTTCCGGCTTGCACTCCCTCCTCCTCCAGCTACCCCTTGACAGCTGCCTGTTCGTGGTATTGATGAGATGTTGTCAAGCTGTTATGATTGGACCAACATGGACATGGACACGAGTTGGACACGAACAGGGGCTGGAGAACTGTGACGCAACACGAATGCGCCGATGACGACGCCAGGCGCCAAAGAACACATCAAATTTTAAGTATTTTATGGTGAGCAGAGAGCGAACGAGAGCGGGGAGGTGGGGGGGTTAGGGAAGTGGCAATTCCAAGAGACACGAAAATTTAATAGTTTCGCTTTATGGCCCAAAAAACAGACACAAACTGAGCACCAAACTGGGGCTATAACTGCATGAAGAGCAGCTCCTTAGATGAGGCTATAACAAACTAAGAGAGAGGGGAGGGAGAGACGAGACAGGGAACACTTGCCTTCTAAGACGTGCCTTTCTTATGCTCTGCACGAATTTCTCTCAGTGTAGCTGAGTAGTTTGTCATAAAAAGCAGCAATGAAAATGTCAAATTGATGCATTAAAAATTATATAATGCCTGGCAACGCCTTATGGGAATATCTGATATCTTATGCACTGCTCGAAAAGTCGTTGAACTCGGCAAATTTATCGCAGACAAGCGAAGCAAACCGATGAGAGCGCGTGAGTTTTTCTTTTGGGCCAAATGCCGTGCAATTTTTAGCATCAAATCGCAATTAATCTGCAAATGTGTCTCAAACAGAATCTCTGGCAGATTATTCCCAGGCCCCTCGCCTTCCCCTACTTCTTTTTCTTCCCCTCACCAATACCTTCCACGCTTGCTTAGTCTCTGGCCATGTGTGCGACATTTGCACTTGTCGACGATTTGTCGCCACAATTGAGCTAAGGAGATGCGCACTGAATCATTGCCGAGCCGAGGCGACAGCGATTAATGTTGCCTCATTAATAATAATTTACGTTAATTTATCGTTCAACAGCACTTGGGGTGAGTTGCTGCCCTCCATTCCTCGACGCCTGGTCTTGTCCCGCTGCCAAATTCAATTTTCACGCCCAGACTTACAGATGGCCTCAAATAATGTAATTGATGTGCGGTACATACCTGAAATGATACAGAGGAGGAGAGATTGTGTGCTTTAGCATTGATTGATATCGATTGTGGTTATCGGGCATGGGGAGGCTTAACATAAGTTGCTTAATATGTACAGGCCTACTAAATAAAGTCTCAAACAGTTTCATAATGCAGATTTATGTGATTATCATATGGGCAAAATATGTTTTGTTTTGTCATATTGTTGTTCTTCAACATAAATCGCTCGTGTGCTCTGTTAATCTTGTGTTTACTCAATTTGGCACTGTTAAAGTTCACGTTTTGTTAACAAGCTAAGTTATCGATATAGCGATCCCGCATATCTGTTAACTCACACTGATCTGTTAACTCATCTTTGAAGTTATGTTAATAGCGATAACTATCGTAAAAGCGATCTTTGGTATATCGGCCAGCCAAAACTGACGCCCATTCAATAAGCAAAAATATACACATAATATACACATTTATACTACTTCAAATATTTTATAGAACCAACAGATATAGATAATACTTAAATAATATACTTTTGAGGCTGCATAAGTCTTGGAGCTGCTCGCAAATGCATTGAAATGTGCCCGACGGGAGTTAAAGCTGCCATAAATAAGCTCCACACCAGCTTAAGCACACACACACACACACACACCTACACACAGTTGCCGACATGAAGCACACACGCAACAATGTGTCGAGGGAGGCGGGAGCCAACTCGAGTACACTGAAAACTGAAGAACTACAAGGAGCGTGAGCTGGAGCAGGACTCCGGCAAGTTGGCACTAAGCACGCACGTTCGCCTGGACACATGTAGAAAGTGCAGCTGAAAAAGCTGGGCAATAACAACAAACGTCACCCTCCTCCCCCTGCACCTCCTCCTCGTCCTCTGTCCCTGTTCGTTTCAACATATTTTGTGTTTTTTATGCAATGCGACGTTGCAAACTTTGTGTTAAGTTCAAGACTCATTGTTGGCGACGCACTTGTGGCCCGCAAGCTGTGGCGAGGGGGAGGGGTGGGAGCTCAAGAGGATTATGCTGCACTTGAGCAGGGTATCTGCTAGTCAACCCTTGTTGGTTGCTGTTATTGTTGCAAACAAGCGACAAACAAAGTACAGTGAAACCAAGAGCCGACGCTGACCAACGGCAACTTACACCCCCTCACTCTCCCCCCTCCCACCCCCTCCTGGTAGTGTCTCAACACATTTGGCACGGTTCGTTGGGGAGCGTGACATGTATATGAGAAATTATATCGTTGACTTCCCCGGCGGCGGCAGTTGCAGCAGCAAGGGGGGAAGGGAGAAGGAGCAGGTGCAGTCTGCATGCGGCACGCTGTTTTCATGCTCGACTGCGCTGCTCAGGTTCTGGCCAGGACATTGCGGTGGCTTTTTTTATTCGATTTTCTCTTCGTTTTTTTTTTTTTTTTTTTTAACTTTTCTGCCGTTGCCGTTTTGCACCTTTGGCCAACGCAGCAGGAGGACTCCGGCTTGGACTCGCATTGGGAATAATTTATTATGCCTGACTGCAGGTATGTATGTGTGTGTGACGGCACGCCCCCACGCCCACGAATGCATAATTCTTACTTTCGCGTGGCGCGTCTCGTGGCCGTGTTGCTTTTTTCGCCCTTTTGGCATTTCTCTTACGCTTTTTTTTGCCATATCCTTTCGGGCTGAACATCTTAATTCACTGGCTGTCCCTGTAATGAAATCATTTGTCAGTTCACAGGCCGCAGTGCAAGCCGTGGCATGCAGCAAGTGGAGGCAGGCACACGCTTTAAGCTTTAGCAGCGCCAGCCACATGTCACCAAATCTGTGACCAATATTTTTGACAGCTTTTCACTATAAATATCGCATTGTTTTTGTACCCGAATAAATATTTAATGTTTTTTCTGGCGTTGCGCTGCAACAATTTGCAAATATTTGCGCACACTTTGCCATTCAGGGAGGAGCAGTAGCAGCGTATCAGCCCTGGTAAATCCCTCACGCATCTTCCATAGCCTGCCCCCCTTGATCCTTCCTGCCACAGTCGACACTTTCCGCAGTCTGTTTGCTTTAAATCAACGCACTAAGCCATTTAGCTCCTGTTCTCCTCCTCTGTGCAGCTCTGGCTCTCTTCCTCTACTCAGCAGGTTCCCTCTCTGCTGTCTCTGTTTCTCTCTCCCTCTGCCTGCCACATCCTGTCTGGCTTAAGCCGGCTTGCTCCCTCTCACTTTTTGCTTTAAATTATTAATAACAATTTCATGTTTCATGTTTTCACTGATGCATGCCGAAAAAACAACAGCAGCAACAAAAGCAATTCGCAAATACCCTGCATAAAATCATGTACAGTGGGTAGATCTACTGTGAAGAATAATAATGAACATAAATGATATTATTGATGATATAAATAATTTATTTTATGATTTAAATGATATTAAACCTGATTTTTTGAGTGGCTTCACTTGCCAAACTATTTACAGGATATTTCCAGTTTAATATTAAAAACCTCACCAGTTATCAAATCAATACAAGTTTGATCTAGCATAAATCCGCTTTCAACTGTCAAGGCTTGCGATTTAGTTTGGTTTCAGTTTCGGTTTATGTCAATATAATAAATACATATTTCTCTGCCAACGCAAATGTTGATTGCATTTTCCCTTTTTTTAGCGAGAACTTCAACGCAGTTCGACAAATTCAGTTGCAAATGCATTAATTAGTCACCAGATGGGTTGACAGTGTCGAAAGCCGGGGGCGTGGCAGCCTCCTCATTTGACTGTGACTATTAATAAGCAACGTGTCGAGCAGATGTCGAGCTGCAGCCTAATGCCACGCCTCTTTCGGCCACGCATGACGCACAGCTAATCACTGTGAAATCGCTCGATCATTGAAGCACAACGTGACATAATTTGAAACCAAATCAAAGTGTGGGAGGTAGGGGCGTGGCAGAAGGTAATTGACTGCCGTGCCCTGGCAGCGATTTTCAGCAATTATTGCCAGAGCCTAGCCCCGATTTGGCGGCAGATGCATACGAAATATGTTTCCATTTGTTGCGCAATCAGGCGGAAAACAATTCCAATTTCGAATTCGAATTTCGATACGAATTAGAGTAACAGTTTGTCGATAAAATTAATCGTAAGTTAATTATGTCAGTTTAAATGTGAGTTGCGCAATTAAATGCATTTCGCTTGATTAATAAACTGCAGTGGAAAAACACAGATACAGAGTTGAAGAGTTGGAAATTCTTTTGGAAAATTGCGGCTGCATTTCACGACACTTTCGTTCACAAGTATTTCCTCCTAATTAAGCTGCCAGTCACTTCCTGTTTATCCTGTGCGCCCATGAAAGACGCAAACAGCCACGCCTACACGCCCACGCAGCAGCCAAACTGCGAGTAATTAAAAACGCAACCGTGCAGCAGGCAGCAGGGGTAGAGAGTGGGGGAGGTGGAGGCCAGAAGGAGCTGCTTCCCGCCGGGGAGTCAATATCGTGCAGTATTCACTTCATTATGCGATGTAATAAAAGCAGCCCATAAAAGTGCGCTACAAAGTAAGAGGAAAAGGCACTAAGGAAGGAGAGAGAGAGAGAGAGAGGGAGTAAGAGAGTGAGAAAGAGCCAGGCTCAGGCAGGTAGCTCCAGCGATAATGCGGAAGCTCCATTGACAAAACATTGGCAAACACGCTCTCGTGTGTGACTGGCTGCTATTCATTAAGCTTGCCACACACGGTACACGGCGCAGAGCACACAACATGCAACAGCAGTGGCAATAGCAACGAAGGGGGAAGTGCAAGTTGAAGCAGGGAGAAGTCCTTTACACTGCAAGAAATGCACAGCCAAATGATCTGCATAGTCAAATCGATTTTGATTTACTTTATATGCAACTTACAATTTAGTTTGTTTAAATTCCAATAATTTTTGAGCTTAGTCAACACTTATTGTAAGTTATCGATGCTTCGAAAGTGGCGGTAAGCTGATAACAATCAGTAGCGATAGTTATCGAACTACGAACTAAGTCGATAATAAAGTAATCGAAAGGAAATAAACTAAATAAAGAATTCAACTGTAGAAAATTCTTTTTTATTATATATTATATATTAAATTTATATGCCAGCCGTAGCCACAAGTAAATCCCCTTTTGGCCCAGTGTGTGTGTGTTTGCGTGT
This sequence comes from Zaprionus africanus, assembly GCA_018151435.1. Lineage (NCBI taxonomy): Eukaryota > Metazoa > Arthropoda > Insecta > Diptera > Drosophilidae > Zaprionus > Zaprionus africanus. Next base: position 3,049,171 of record JAECXB010002309.1, on the reverse strand, counting down.
GAGTGACAGGCTCTCGTGTATTCCCATTGAAAATGTTGTTTGCTCCTGCGGTTTTTTTGCGGCTGCGTCTGATAAGCGTTGATATGTTTTTGTCGCATGCTGATAAAGCGCCAGGAAGAAACAGGCAGCACAGCAAGTGGCAAGGTGGCAAGTACCAAGGGAAATGGGAAAAGGTGCAACTCCACAGAGGGTCGCTGGTCGCATTAAAAATTCCATTATAAAACGCAAAATGAGATGAAACGGACAAATCAAAATTAAACTGCGGTCGCACTGCAGCAACTCCAGCAGCGCAAACAACAAAAGTAACAAAGCAACAAAAACAGTAGCAGTGTAGAAGCAATAAGCAAGAGTGCTAATTACAATTGTAATTACAGCTACACTCGCACACACTCACACACACACACACACACACACACACAGAGAGAGGGAGCGACTCGCACAAATGAAAATCGCGGCAAGAAAATCGCTTTGAGTGGATTTTTGGGATGCGAGTTTTGGCCATGTTCTGTTTCTGTTTCTGTTTCTGCGCTGGCCATGTGAAATATGTGCTAATTAGTTTGCGCACAGGCGGCCAACGATTGTGGTTAATGGCCTGAGATATGTCGGGGATTGCGATTGGTCAATGGGCTGAGGGGAGGTACATAGGGGCTCAGTCCCCAAATGTAGTTGCCAAAAAACCAACAACAGGCGAACCAATGTTGCTGCAAGACGATGAGAGCGTAGCAAGTGGCAAACTGAGAAATACCCTGTAAATTACCCAGATATAGTAGATAATCGAACTGCCTCCTGTTGACGTCAAATTAAACTTAACCAACTTATATACCCGCCCCAGCTCTGTGGAATGCAAATTACAATTGAATCTGCGCTTGATCAATCAAGCGTGGCGGCAACAACAGCTGCCATTGTCAGCCATTTGCAGGGTATTTGTGAGTCATAGAACTTGCGTGCTGCTGCTGCTGGCGGAGGCTTCACTTCCGCTCGATTGTGTTTCGCGAGGCTTGCGAGGAATGTTTCGCGTTGTTTTTTGGCTTGGCTGCTGCTCACTTTGCTTTGTCAACGTCAGTGGGGCGTGGCTATGCCCCCCCCACCGACTTGCCTTGCCGCCCAGTTTTGTTTATTTCTCGCTGATTTGCATTGCCATTTCAGAGTCGTCTTTTATTTTCGGTCTGAATTAATAACACGAAAACTGAATGCACTCACATTGCTCACATTGTCTGTGTGCGCTCATGTGTGTGTGTGTGTGCGTGTGTGTGTGTGCGTGTGTGTGTGTGCGTGTGTGTGTGTGCGTGTGTGTGTTTGTGCTGCTGTGTTGCACGTGAGATAAGCAACATTTTCTGTGGGACATTGAAAAATTGCATTGGCAAGCGCGAACTCATTGCGACAACTGAGCAAATAAGCAGAGAAATGAATGAGAGAAGGCAGGGGAAAGGAGGCAGAAAGAGAGAGAGAGAGAGACAGACAGTGCGAATGAAAGAGGGAGAGAGAGAGAGAGTGATGGGTGCTTATGTAGGGCACTCAAATAGCTGCTAAGAAATTACACAGGCGTTGCAGCAATTGTGGCATAGATAGCGCACTCGATTCGCAGTCGATCAATGTTGTTGCTATTCAAATATTACGCATACGCAACGTGTTGCCACTGTGGTTGCAGCCAGCGACGTGCAACTGAGATTCACTGGTGCACTGCATCACGGAATAACGGATTAGGCATGCCACTCACGTTGGCAAATCATTTAATGATGTCCATGGCCAGGCAAGGACACGTGTCCTGCTCTATTCCTCCCTCCCCCCTTCCCCCTTCTCACCGCTGCTATTTAAATGCATCCGGCTGAAAATGTCGCCGGATTTGGAGTTGCTGTGACGCGGTTGCATGGCTTTTGCGTGGTAGCTGCCCCGCCCTCTTGTGTAAATTGACATTGACAGGCAGCAGCAGCGGCAGCAAAAACAACGCATCGATTTGTGAGTTTTCGTTGTTGTTGTTGCGTTGGTTTATGGCCAAAAGTTGCAGCTGCTACTGCATGAAAAGCGCTCAATTTATTAGCGAACAGATTGCCAAAAATGCGTACACTGATCAAAGCTGCCTGCTATGACACGCGCTCGTCGGCTTAAAGTGGCAACTCTTGTTGGATTTAGCGCCGAGCGCTGCGTAAAACAGGCAGAAAGTTATTTCTAACTGTTTGGAATAATTAACTGTTTGTTTATAACAATTTATGTTTATTAATTTGCTTTGTTGGCAGCAGATTTGTTTAAAGTGTAAAGTAGTTTCTCGCTTTGCTTTCAAACCATATTTGTACTTTACTCAACACTAGCTCAATGGCTTAGTGAATGTGGCGGTAAGCCGATATTGATGAAGTTGAATAATCGTTGTTAATCGATATTTGTAACATATTCAACACTTATTTTCAGATTTACGCTAAGTGGCGGCAGGCCGATATCGATGAATTGGCTTAAAAGTTAATCGAATCTAATTTGCAAAATGCGAAAAATCTCTGCTAAAAATAAAAGACATTTAAATTAAAATAATAAATACAAATAAATACAAAATTGAAGTAAATAGAAAACCCTAACAAGTCATTTAAATCAGCTCAGCTGAAATTAGTCATGCTCGCTGTGATAATGAGCATTATAATTGCGCTTACTATGGTAGACCGATTTGGCCATTGTGAATTGGGGATTATCCGCGCTGCAATCCTTTAATGCACTTTTCGCACATACGGAAACAAGCGGCTTATTGCAACGTGTTGACTGTGGTCTAACCACAATTATGATCCACAAAACTAACGCCAGCGTGCCTCGCATTGGCAACAATTTGTGATTTGGTTTACGTTTGTGTTTCCTGCTTATTTTTTGTTTGTATTAATTAAATTAGTGCAGTGCGCCTAAAAATATGCAACAAAATGAAAACATTTTAATAATTAAACCGCAGCTCTTTGCTTCCCATTATGGAAGCGCATCAAATGCGCATTTTGCTGGCTAAAAAATCATTTCGTTTTTTTGCCACAGCTGGACTTGCAATCTGTCAGCCAAGGGGAGGAAGGGGAGGGGGTAAAATGGTTGCCTGGCAATACGTAGAAGGAATTTCCGGTCAACATTTGCGGGCAGGTTACCCCAGGGAGAACTGGGAGCACTGCGGCAGGTAACCCGAGGCGAGGTAATTAACTTGCAGCTAAAACTGGCTGTAAAAGTGGCCGAAAATATGCTCATTAACATAATGTGCGGCTACGCAGGCCACGCCCACACTTCAGTGCGCCCAATTTGCAGCAGTTTCCATTGCTGCGGCTGCACAGAGAGAAAGAGAGCAAAAGAGTGAGACAGAGAGAGACAGCTGCGTAATTTAAAGCGCTGCAGTCCATTCAAGCACCACAGAATGGCACAGCAAGCAGTGCGGCAGATCCTTGTGCTGCTGCCTCCACTCTCTCTCCATTCTCCATTCCCTTCCCTCCTGACAGCTCGCCTCGTTGCGGCATGCTTCAAAGTGCTGCTCATTAAACTCGTGTTCGTCTTGAGGCTCGCGTATTCCTTTTGTTGCCACCTTCTGCATATCATTTCGACCAGCTGCTCATGTCCTTCTTATTATCTCTCGCCTCCTACATTATCCCTCCTTCCCTTTGCATTATCCCTCGCCTTGTGTATTTCACTTTAATATATGAAAAATTCATAGTGCAAGTTGCAGTTTGGAACTTTCGAACGGTCACTTAGTAAAGTGCTGAGTAAAACTTGTTGCAGCCTCAATAAATTGCGCTAATTAAATAAATGCACTTGACGCATGTTGCACGCTCAATTTGAGGTAGCAGACAATGACAAAGCAGCCAAGATATTTCAGCTATAAATCTCGATACGCAGCAAGAAAGAAGAACATGAAGAAACTTTTCAATGCCTTGGCAAGTTTGCTCTCCCCTCACTCAACACTCGACTCTAATTAGGAGCTCAGCACAAAGTGGCAACTCTGCGGAAAAACCCCGTTTCGAGTGAGCAGTGTGTATATATAGTGTATTTTTTGCAGCCATTACGCTGCTAACCAAGCGGCATTTGGAAGGACATTTATCCTTGGACTGCCGACTAAATTGAAGCGTTTATGCTGGGCAGCCCTTGTCCCGCCCCCTTGTCGCAAGTTGGCTTAGCTGCGGCAACATAAATATGACAAGTTGTGGCTGAAGAGGACCAAAAGGAAGACGACGCTAGCTCAGTCTTGTCCTTGGCAGGAGGGGACGCCTCAAGTGGCAGACGCTTATGAGAAGTCATGATGTATTTGTGGCCATTAATGTGGCAAACTGGCTGGCACACACACACACACACACACCCCAGTTACACATGTGTAGGAGGGAGAGAAATGAATATTTATGCCGTCAGTTTGCCGAGCTGACAACTGTGGCGTATACGTAATATTTTCTCTGACATTATTAGTTGAGCGTAGAGCAGGGAATGAAGTGCGAGGAGAAGGTTTAACTTTTTGGGGCAGCTGAACAAATCATTTATCAATTTCACAGGCAAAACTCGAATTCAGAGCAGCGACAATCGCTCGGAAGTGGCGACATTTGCATAAGCAGCACGTCGACACGGTGGCAACACTAGCAACGTTTTAATGGCGTTAATTAACAGCAAAAAGCCACCGGATGGTCATGATGATGGGGATGATGAGGATCATGGCTGAACAGACGCGCAATCAGATTTGCTCGACCCTGCAGCAAACTTTAACCCCGGCGCAGTTGCTGTCGCTGTTGCTAAAGTGCCACTCATGAATAAACATAAATACGTAAGACCCCTGCTGGGAACCCCCCCCTCGCTCACCTTCTCTCTCTCCATTTGCCTCTGTATCTCCTGCTCCGCTTACCTTGCCCTCCATCTCTCTCTCTCACCTCGCTAAGCCTCCTCGGCAAACAGTTAACATTTTTCTACTAACTGCACACATACTCACGTGTGTATGTGTTTGCATGTGTGTGTGCGAGTGTGTGTTGAATTTTTATGGTCTGGTGACAAATTACGCGAACTTTCCATTAGTGCAAAATGCAGCACGGACACGAAGGACGCGGGGAGGGACAGAGAACTAAATGCAACATTCTCATTGCCAGCGTATTTCAGTTTTAGCGTATACCCCATATAGAGTTGTATCAAAGGGGTATGCTGAGATGGCAGTATGCAGTTTCATCTGCCTGCTGGGTATTTGCCAGTCGAGCATTCCTTTGCTTAGCTCACACCAGGGTCAATATCTAATTGCGTTGCGAGTTGGCCGTAAAAAACTTTCCTTTACCTCCAATCTCCAGCTACTCCATTCCCTACTCCCTTGCCTACTGCTTGCTCAACCCCGCTCGCACCCCCTTCTCCGCTCTATCGCCTGCCCACGCTTAGCATGTGTAATTAGAAATGCCAAAGTTAATAGAATGAAGCCGCAGAAATGATGAAGTTGCCAGATTCAGCCGTGGCAGGCACAGCCGACGACAAAGATTAATATCACAAAGCTCATTAAAAGTGTCAGTTTTAATATATATATTTCTCCCCTTAGACGGGAGGGGGAGGCGGGTGTGTGTGTGGTAGGCATGAAACCGTGTCTCCGTGTCTCCCTTCCGCAGGTGTTCAGGCGGCAAAGAGCTTCACGCGACGTTAAATAATTTGTCTACGCCGAAGTTCAAGGAACTGCCAGGAAGCAGGAGAAGGAGAAGGGCAGTTGGCAGTGGAAGAGGGAAGGGGAGGGGAGGGTAGCTTGGTGGTGCGTCTGCTTCTTTGTTTTATGCTGCTTGTTTATAAAAGTTGGCACTGGTTAACATAGCACGGCGGGGCGGCCTAGCGAGGACGTGTCTCATGCATCATTTGAGCGAGTCTAATAAATTTATTACGGCCCCTTCGCCAGGACAACGTGCAACCATGTTGCGGGGGCAGCATGGATACGGCCTCTGCCTGTGTGTGTGCCTATGTGTGTGTGTGTGTGTGTGTGTGCGCCACACGCTAATGATGTAACCACATTTGCGAGCAAATTATCTCCACATCAAAAGGTTGCTGCGCGCGCGTGGGGTAGCCAGAGTAGAGAGAGAGACGGAGTGGGGCAGATACAGGGCAGGGGGCGGAGCAAGTTTCATGGTGGGAAGCTTGTCAGGCTGTGATTTTAATGAGCATTAGCATGCGGCTTGTGGCAAGAAGCATCAACGGCAGCCACGGCGGAGAAAGCGAAACTTTCGGAGATCCCTCATAGTGTGTGTATGTGCCACAAGGTGTTGACAGATTGCCTGCCCCCAAGTTGCCGCCGACTCGCCACAGCTGCCGCCGCCGCAGCCATTCGGAGACTCATTTGGCAAATGGTTTTCTGATTCGAGTCGCGTTTAACACAAGCTGCCGCTGCCTCTGCCGCTGCCTCTGCCGTTGCCTTTGCCGCTGCCTTTGCCGCTGCCTTTGCTTTGCTTCCCAGCACAGCTCGGCAGTCAGCCAGATGACGCGATAAACTTGATGAAAGTGTCTAGAGAGGCAGCAAGGGGCGACGGCGAAGGGGCACGGGGCAGGGAGGTGCAGAGGGGCAGCGAAACTACGGCATAGTTTTATCACAACTGGGCAATCTGCCTGAACTCTCGACAATAGACAACAATAGATTGGGCAAGAGCAAGAGCAAGATCTCTGTGTCGGAGGCCTGTGAGCGATTTGGGCAACTAAAGTGTATATAATTATAGTGTACCGTAAGGGCCAACAAGTTGGACTGCAGCTGCGAGGGCAGCTTAAAGAGTTCGTAAACTGATGCGATCAAGAGTTAAGGGCAGATCACACAGAGACTTCTTCTTTTGGCAGAGAGACTTTCATGTTTGCTCTCCCGCCTCTGCTAATGGATTGCAGATCTATTGTGTTGCTATATTGCGAGGGCAGCTTAAAAAGTAGGCAACCTAATGCGATTTGTAGATTGCAGAAGAGAAAGAAGACAATTAAATTGCATGTGGCAGAGATATTTACTACATTCGATTCTCTTGTTCTTCTTTTTTGAGCAACTTTGATTGGTGATCATGCAGTGGCTTGATTCACTTAGGGAAACAGGGGAAAGCCTGTCTGCATAAGTGATCCTCTTTATTGCGATCAACCTTGTGTAAATTACTTCCAGGCTTAGTGACCAGAGAGGCGAGTTAGAGAGATATAACATGTATCAATAGGTTAACAGGGAATAAAGAGAAGAAAGACTGTCTTTACAATTGATACACCTACGATCTGTAGTTCCAAGAGGACAGCTTGATGTGTTTTCAAAACAAAATGAACAGACAGAAGCTGCTTCCATAGATACCCAGGGAATAAAGTGAAAAAAAAGTTGTCTTTACTACTGATACCCTTACAATCAGTGGTTCTTTAAAGCCGCTTAATAAGCTTTCGATCTAAATTGATCAGACAGAAGCTTCTTTAAAAATAATCAAGACAAGAAAGACTGCCTCTACAAGTGATCTTCATTTATGCAGTCAGCACTCTGTGAATGATTTGTAGGCATTATGAATCCTATAACTGCCTGATAACTTTTCAACTTGAGATCACTTCTTCTTCACTTAAATGCCAGTAAGTAGTATAAAGACACCCTACACCTTCTACTCTGCTACGATCTGTGTCAAACAACCCTCTCTGTGCATGATTTGTGGGCAACGCATTACTGGGTAGGCAGTATTTTAAGTGGCCCTGCCTTAACTTGCCAAGAATCAGAGACAGTCCGAGTGTATTTAATGCCAATTATTTTGCAACTCTGACAGGCAGGCGGGCGGGGCGGCGTGGGGCAGGTGGTGCCATTTATAGACAGACGCCCAAAGGGCGAGCAAACATAAACACAAACAGATGATGAGTGCAGCAGCACACAATGAATACGAATACGAATGCAAGTCCACACTCATCTGTCCATCGTGCTGATGAATTGCCGCCGCACTCTAATCAAACAGCGGCAGCCACAGGGACACACATCGATCAGACACTAGATATATAGCACTAATATATATATATATATAAGCTGGTATATGTTTATGTTTTGAAACTGCACAATTTATTTGGCCAAATTGTGCAGAGTTCGCATTTTGCGGCGAGTTCACTGTTATTTAATTTGCGCAATTCATTTGCATTCAAGTGGTTTCACTTCACCTCCTCGCCCGGCATTGTTTATGGTCATAACGAGGACTCTCCTGCTGCAGTTGCTCTAGTTCATTTGGCCAATTTCGATTTGCAAACCATGTCTGTCTGTCTCTCGCTCTTGGTGTCTCTCCCCGTGGGAGGGACTTGATCTCACGTCACCTTGGGAACTGGCACAGCCCATGGGCAATCAGAGAGAGGCGTCAGCAATTCCCAGGCGGCGGCAGCTGACAATGCACTCGCAATGAAATGAGTTTTCCCAGTTTTCCTAGTTTTCCCCTTGCTTTTCTTTTGGGTGAAAGCTGTTGACCATTTCGTTTGCAATTGCATATTCACTCTCCGGCGCTATGAATGCTCAGTGAGTACCCTATCGACAGTCTCCGCTTGTCTCCACTCCGCGCAACGTTTCCACTTATTAATTAGCTTAATTAAAGCTGCGCCAACAATTTTGCCAATTGATTGTCGCGGTGAGCTCAATTGAAGCAATGACGAGGCAATTTCAAGTGTTTCTGTGTGTGCGTGTGTGTGTGTGTGACGGTCAGAGCATAAGTTCGAATACATTATAGATGGCGGCACAATGCATAAATGAGTGCGAGTCAATGTTGCAAATGCCAAAGTCGCTTGGCGATTGTTATCGATAACCTTGTGCAACGGTACACGAACTGATCGCTTATCTCCAGACGAGCGAATAATTAATAAATAACGCCCGAACCGCAAAGGGGGCAAGGCAGCAGGCGGGGGGCGTGGCAGGTAACCTGAGCTGGGAAAGGCTTTGCGGTAAGTCGCAGTGTTGCATAAGTCTCGAGCGTAATCCGAGAATGCGAGAGACTGAGAGTGGCGTGGAGTGAGTGCCACACAGAGTGAGTAGTACCCCAGAGTGAGTGTCACACAGAGTGAGTGCTCCCAGACCGCATTCGAATGGCAGCGAATGGCGCACGCTTTATGTTGCTCTTGTTGTTCTTATTGTTGTTGTTATGATTATGATTATTTTATTCCACTTTTATTCACTTTTCAGCTACAACTTTTTAGCATTTTTCTGCGCCCCAGCAGAGCCCTGGCTGCTTCTCTTGTTAGCAACAAAACGCCATTAACATCCGGCACTTTGTGTTGTTGCCATTGTTGTTGCGTTGTTGTTGCTGTTGTTGTTTAATTGTTGTTGTCGCTCTGTTTGCAATGCTTCTTTGCCACTAATTTGTCAAACATTAAAAAAGAGTCGTAAATAAAACAATCAACTTTGGACATTTTGACATTTGGCGCCGCTGCTGCTGCTGTTGTTGCTGCTGTTTTCGTGTGCCGCGAACCGTGAAGGTTAAACACGATTATATACATTATATACGGGGTATATAATGTACCCATGTGGGCATGGCACTGTGCATGTATCTGCTACCCGTTGCGTGGGAGTGGGAATTAGCAACAACAGCGCTTCAGGTCCCCGACAAAGGCCCCGTCAGGCATTCGTCAGGCAACTGTTGACAATTTAATACTAAATATGCGTCGGGCCTTATTAGATGCATGTATATACAATATATATACATAGTGTAGATCATCTCTCGCTTGATCATATTTAGATAAGAACTGGAAACGATTGGAATTGACTGACTGAAGCAGGCAGGAATGGTGGATTGCATTGGAAATGGGTTTCGTTTTAAGATATATCATATAGAGAGAGTTCTTAGGTTGAAGTATGTGTTAGAATAAGGTGTGTTATGCCCTCTATATGCAGTTGGGTACAGTTTAAGTAAGAAAGCTTTATACTCTGCCCACCTATACAACCAAACAAAAGTCTCCATAACTTCCAACTTCTAATCAGAATCCAGTCGCAAAATATGATTGTAACCAGGGGGGAACAGACAGATGACTAGGCAGACTAGACAAGACAAAGATAGACTTGGTGTGAAGAAGGAGAGAAGGGTTGTCTGAGAAAGAAACTGTCAAGGGAACTTATCGTTCTTCTTTTCTAAATACCTGCTTAGTTCATTATGTGATTGAAATCAAATTTGGCAAAATCATTTGAAATGTAATAAATATTGTACACAACATAAATTATAAATCTAGCTTTATGATTAAATGCACAATTCAATAATATACAATTCGCAGAGGCGCATGGAGGCGTGGCTCACTTTTAAAGCTAACACTATCTACATGCAAACATAAGATATATTTCTACCAAATTTTATAGCCATAACTCTTATTAGTGCCAGAGATCTCAGCGTTCATACAGACAGAAATAGACAAATTGACTCTGTTGAGTGCCCCTTTTTGTGGCAGTATGCTTATAATGTGTCAAGATGGTACCTAAAGTAACATACTTCACACATATAGCTACTTATCTACATCGGTTTGAGCTGCGCATGGCAACGCTCTATGCAAGTCGGGCAAGTCGGGCAAGTCGGGCAAGTCGGGCAAGTCGGGGCAATTATCCAGTGCGTCGACAATGACAGAGACAAGGCAAATTAGCATTAGCTCGAGTAATTAACTTAAACACAATAGTACAATTTAGTTTCCAAATTGCGCACGAAGCGTTGCTCATCCTCTCCCACTCTCTCTCTCAGTCTCTCTCTCTCTCTCTGCCCACTCAAATGCCCTTCGGAGCTTGCTCGCGCAATTGATAATTTTGCATGGAAAAACGTATAAAAAGTGAGTAGTGGCAGGCAGATGGGCAGCAAGGGGGCGGGGAAGTGGGAAGGGGCAGCAACATGTCACCATTTCGGACTGTAATTACGCGAACTCACGTCAACAGAGAGAGAGAGAGAGAGTGGGAGAGGGAGAAAGAGAATTGCCCGCTTGAGCGGATATCGGAGCCATCGCATCGGTTGAATCCCCCCCACCCAGATAATGCCCAGATACGCACACACACACACACACACACAGAGTCGGTTGCTGTGCATGAAAATGTTGCGTGTGGTACACAGCTTTTCGCTTAAACTGTCACCATGAGGGGCATGCGCGTGGGCGGGGCAGGAACGGGGGAGGCTGAACTATAATTTGTGTCTGATTTTAAATCGACATTTTATGACCTAATTCCAGCCAGGGCTAATGAAAGTTTGATAAACTTTTCGAAGGTTTATTTTTGGCAAATACTTGCGTTTGTGTGTGTAAGAGATATCGATTATAATCCATGTATAAATGTAGATGATGCTTACCTGAAAGGAAAGAAAGAAAACGAGTTAGTAAAGGGAAAATAGTTTCAAATTCTTTGATAAATTTTAAGCAATTTCTTAAAGAAATTCAACTATAAATTTGCAACTGTTTTCTCATTTTTCATTTTGCTAAATACTTTTGAAATATTTATACATTTTAAGCCGAAACCTTCTTTACGCTTTGACACCCCTTTGGCTTGGCCAATAAAATTTGTTGATTCTGGTTTGAATTGAAGATTGCAAATTGGATTTAATAAATGACTTTGGGTCGTAAGTTTGCTCGGTATTTATGGCCTGGACACATGCTGAATCAGCGGCATTTGTACGCCAGGGGAAGGAAGAGGGGAGCGAGGGTGTACAGTACAATGGAGGGCTGTACAATTATGGCATAAAAGCGCTGTCGGCCAATCGCTTTCGAATGTGGTAGATCTTGCTGTGTTTGCTGCTCCTTCTTCTATGCATGCCACAATTCCAAATTAAGAGAGAGAGAGAGAGAGTAGGATACCCTTGCCACACGGGAAAAGGGAAGAGGGAGAGTTGGAGCTGGGCACGTCTTTTGTGGCCCAAATAGGCGGAAAAGAAAATTATGTTTACGCAAAATGGAAAGAAAGAAAGAAAGCCTGGCCGAAAGCAGCTCGGCTCCGTCTCGCCTCGCCTTGCCTCACCTCCGCTCGTCTCGTTTTCTATGGCGCACTCCAGCACGCATTGTTTGCGACTTCGCACAGTGGAGCGAAAAAGCAGTTAACCTCCTCCCCCCTTCGCTACGCCCTTCATCCTGTTCTCGCCATCCGATTAAAGCCCAAGCCGCTGGCAAAGCGCACCCAACATGCAACTCAAATTAAATGAATTGCTCGACGCGCACAGCCCTTGCCCCCCCTACCGCAGTCAGGGGCAGCAACCCTGCAACTTGCTCCCTTTCTCCTCTCCTCTCTCTTTCCCTCCCTCCCTCGACTTCACCCCCTTTGTTCGCATTAAAATCATGCTCCAATGGTTTTTGACCAGTTTTTGCTTGTTGCTCGGAAGTTTTTATGTTGCTGCTTGCTGCAAACAACCAAGTCAAGTACTTCAGCTCCAGCTCCATCCCTGCTGCCAGAGCTGCTCCACAGGATCGCAGTCCGGCGAGGTACTTAGCTGGGTAAATGAACTATAAAACACTTTGCCAAATAATTTACATGCGTTGCTGCTGCCGTAAACAAAAACATAACCCTTGAAATCCCGATCGACCGTGCACTTGCCCCACTTGGGGGCGTGGCAGTCAAGTGTGCGCGCTGTACAGGCTGAATTTAATAACTGCATGATTTATGGTACAACTTTCAGCTTCGATTCGCCTCGGAAATGCCACAAGATGAGCTCGAGTTGGAGTTGGCTTTAAGTTGAATTTGAAGTTTAAATCATATTCGCATCCGGCTTGTATTTGTTTTTTGGAGCGACTCTGCTTGCATAAAACATCAAACGTTGCGCCAAAACATGAAGGTCCCACTGCGTACTCCACGTCAAGCGTCGAGCCCCTCCCTCCCTCCTCCTGCACCTGCAGCAAGTCCCCCAGTGAAGCGGGAAATCGCATGCTAAACAAATAAAAGCAGCGAGAGCTAAAAATACGTTCGAAATAAAATGTAGCATCGCTCTGTCCGCCTTGTTCCCCTTGGCCATGGAAGGAGGCAACGCCACGCCCCCGCCTGTAGTTATGCTCTGATATTTTTGGCATGCTGCAGCACGTTGCTCTCTGCTTTGGGGGTGCAATAAAATCGCATAAACAAAAGGCGCGCCCCAAAGTTGATTTCCGGTTTCCGCTCAAATGGCGTTCGCCCAGCGCGTTCGTGTGAGAATTGTGTGCAGCCTGCAGCCCCAACTGCAGGTGTGTGTGCGTCTGTGTGTGAAGTGTGTGTGTGTTTTTTTTTTCATATTTTATGATTGACTTCAACTGGCAAAAACAAAGAAATACGCGCAGTTTGTTTTGAAGTGTTGGAATTTGTTATACAAGCTCAGCGTGTTACTTAACTCAGATTTGCAGTTAGTTTAAACGCTGTGACGCGAGGGAGAAAGGTAGGGGTAGGGCGATGGTGCAACTGCTAATAAGCCAAGCGAGGCAAATGGAGTTTGCTACGCATTGGCAAAAAATCAAATGCCAAAGCTAAAATATCATAAATAGCAAAGAAGAACGAGTGAAATTATTATTATTAAGATTTATGCACTTGCTGCTGGCTTGGATTGATTGCTCCCTTGACAGTTGATCTATTCAGTTTTCATCACATTTATTAACCCTTTATTAAAATAATGTAATTTAGGGGCGCATAGAAATTTGATATGCACATCTTTATTTACTTCTAACTGTCCCTATGGAAGTATTGTTATTGAAAGAAATATGAAAGTTGCTGGTTATGAAATTGTGATTATTGATTATTTATTATCAGCTGTTTGAATTTATTATTTATTTATTATTAATTTATTTGATTATATATATTATTATTTATTTAATTAATTAATATATTATTATTTATTTAATTAATTCATATATTATTATTTATTTAATAAATATACTCTCATTTTTGTATTTTAATTAATATATTATTACTAATGGCTTATGTTAATTAATCATCGATCATTATATATTTAAATAATTCATAATTTATTTAATTTATATAATAAATATTCTATTTAATTAATTGATATATTAAAATTTGAATTTAGTTAATACTATTGGCATTAGTTATTTAAGAAACTCTCGATCATTGCTTTGTGGAAAGTGGCGGCATGTCGATAATAAAGGTTTTAAAGGAACGATAATAAAAGGAGTAACTGCAATTAAGTGGCGGTAAACCGATATATTAAATTGGTCAAGGTTAAGAAAAATTCGATTTGAAGTAAAACTTATTCAAATAAATATAAATAAATAATTATTTATTTATTTAGTTATATTAAATCAACTGTGGCTTATTTGAATAAAGTAAAAGCATAAAAAGGAACGACAAAACCTGATATAGTCGAGCACGACTCCCTGTTGAGCTGTTGGCCAAATTTGAATACCCACAGGAAGGGTATAAAAACTAGCGCAAATTGTGTAAGCAAACAGACGAATAGATAGATGCAGGCAGGAGGAGGAGAAGTAGGAGGACAGTAAGAGAAAGAGACAGTGGAAAGACGCAGGCAAACAAAACGGCACACATGCCGTCTAATTGTGATGGACAGCAACACTTTGGGGGCACCGGGCCGAACTAATGAACGCCTCCGAAGTGCGAGTGGCCTCAATCGGAGGCGTAGTCAGTCGAAGGCGGAGGCGTAGTCGGACGGAGCCAGAGCAGCTCCGTGGAGAGCTGAGCTGAGCCGAGTCGAGCTGAGCACAGCAAATGGCCAAACAATGGCCGCAAATCTGCGCCCAACCTACGCTGGCATGTGCCATGTGGCATGTGGCAGTGTCATTTGTCTTAGCTACGGCAGAGAGAGGAAGGGAGCTGGGCCCCCCTTTCTTCTGTGCGTCCTGTGGCACGCCTCGCGTGTTGTCAGCGCATTACGAGGCAACATGTTCAGCACATTAGCAATGGCAGCTGCACACCAGAGAGAAGAACTGACGAGGAGGGCGGGAAGGCGGGAAGGGGGCGATAAAACACGACTCTTGTTGCCTCTTGTTATTTGTTCAACAATTTTCCATTATGCAACCCCTGCATGCCACACCTCCAGCCCCCAGCCCCTTAATCAACCCATCTCCAGGTGAATTTACAATTTGAGTGAAGACAAATAAAAAACAAATTCAAGCAGAGCGCGTAAATTAAATTTCAATTCAACCCGATGAACAACAGGGAAAGGGGCTGTGCATTTTCAATTGATACCCTCACCCAGCCCATTATTCTACACCATTTGATGACTACAACCTCCCACCCCTGCTCGGCACGGTCAGCCGACTATAAATATTTAATTACATTTAACCTTTTCCTGACCGCAAAACTTTCAGGCTCAACAAGGACAAGAAGAACGTTGACAAAACTCGAAACTCGAATGAAACTTCAATTATTCCACGTAAAAAATACGCAGGCAACAAAATGTTTGACAATGGGCGTGGCATGACAGTAAAAGGAACAAGAAGAGGGGGGGGGGAGAGTGGGGGTTGGTTCGTTTCCTTGCCGGCATTCGCCTGGTCACGATCTCCTGTTTACACGGGACGCACGAAACTCGCTTTGTTTATTAGGCGCTGGCCGGAAAACGGCTGGGAAACGGCTGGGACTGGCAACGTGTCTTTACAGTTGGCCAACTTCCACCTTTTTGTTAGCCTTTTTTTTATTTTGGCCAACAGACTCCCCCTTCCCCCTTCCCTTCGTCAACACTTGTTTGTTTGCTGATTTGTTTGACTTGCGTGTCGATGATGACACAACACAAAAACTCAACGAAAAGTGAGCAAAACCTAAAGGATAAGGCAAACAGCAGCAGCAACAACAACAACAACAATAGCCGAAACAACAACAACAACATGCGGAACAACATATAAACACAACAGCGGAAAAAAGAGCAACAACAACAGCAACGAAAGTAGCAGCAAATCGCTAACTGAAACTTTTCGTTCATAAAGTTGGTAACAAGCGGTTGAACTAATAAGAAGCAAGCATACACTTGACTCGTAGATACTCAGTAGTATTTAGAGAGGTACATAGATGTGTGTGTAATTTGTAGAGATGCATGCAAACATACATATGGAGAGCAACCTGTGCCTGGACAGCGCAGGCAAGAAATTGGTGGATGAACAAAGAAGCTACCTCTAACATCTGCACACACATTAATATACATGTACATATTATATAAGTATATACATCATATATAAGTATAATAACCCCTTATCTCCACTACAGGGTATAACTAACAAAACGCTGCTCTCTTAATAGCCATGCAGGGTATTTAAATGCGAGTCAAGCCTGGCGACAAAGAATCCTTATAATAATCATAAAAAGGGCAGCAGGCGACAAGATGTGCACTGCATATGAACAGAGCGCAGCCTGTGGAGAGAGCACGATCGGACATGTGAGAGGGGTAGTGAGAGGGGAGGTGAGGAACCAACTGACCCAAGCGGAAATTGTTGCAAATGTCAGCAGCATTTTTCGTATTTTTGTACACATTTTTCTCTGCTCTCTCTCTCTCTCTTTTTGCGTTGCGTGTTTACTCTACGTTATTTACTGTATTATTTTCGTATTCGGCTGCGTATTGGTAAAGCCAGCAGAGAGGAGAGGGGCAGGGGCACGGCGGATGATACGAGGCCGAGGGGGATGTCAGTTAACGGCAATTTCGGCACGTAGTTCACACGAGGCAGACAGGAGCAGGCCTCCTGCCTGATGATTTGAGCACACACACGGGTAGCAGCTTCGCACCCTCGCACATACGCAGGAGGAAGGGGAGGAGGGGCAGACAGGATACAGGATACGGGAAGCGTGCGCTTATGGAAATACAATTGAGGGCGCTTAAATTCAATTGGCGATAAGTAAAAGTAAAAGGGCAACTGCTGTGCATCGATTCGAAGAAGAGAAGACTGCGAATTGAATAAAAGATGCAAATGTTGCGTCACGAATCGAAAGGTATTTGCAATACGATATACAGATTTATGTGGAGAAAGAAGAAGGGAAAGAAAGCACAAGCAGTAGAAGCAGCCACGCTGCGTATACGCAATTTGGCAGTTGCGACTGGAAATTCTGACAAAGATGCTGGAAGGAAGCGTCGCTAATTGCTGCGAGCAGCGCCGTTTATGATCCATTTGCATGTTGTGGTAAACTAGAGAGAGACAGAAAGAGAAAGAGAGGGAGAGAGAGAGGGAGAAAGAGAGAGGGCGCACAGCTAATGAGCAGTAGGAAAGCAGAGAAGCCTGGAAAAAGGCATTTAATGAGTTGGCAGCACGAGAAATGCGCAACAGTTCACAACGCTGATGATTTGACGATGCCTCGAGAGAGAGAAGAAGAAGGGAGACTTGAGGGAGAAGGTGAGGTGGGGGTGCTACCCTTGCAAGGTGCTAAATTGTGCCGCAGGAAAAGTAGCGAACCGGGTCAAGGGAAATTAATGATGCAGCCCTGCAGGCGCGTCAATTTCTGCCCAGCTTCAACTTTCACCTCCGACGTGTTTGCGGCAATTCTCTCGCTGAACTCTGCACTTTGGTAATTAAGAGTTATGGCAGGCAGGTGTGCAGAGGGAGGCAGGGGGAAGAGGGCGTGCCACACTGCACAGAACTTATTAATTTCTGCATTATTTAAGCGTGTAATTTATGTGCACAGTTTGCATTTTTAATTGCATTACACACGGCGTGCGGTTAATGCATGTTAAATGCAGCCAATCGAGAAGACACAAGCATAAGGATGCACAGATAGAGGGGAGTGGGAGGGGGGGAGACAAGTGCAGTATGCTGTCATTATTACAATGTGGCATTTGTTTAATTAATTGATGCTTAATCAGCGACAGCTGCGCCACAAATATCGACTTTACTTTGCGCTGCGCTGATTTAACTCACAAAATGAGAAGCAGAGAAAGACAGGTAGAGTGTGGCACGGAAAGAGAGAGAGAGAGAGAGAGAGAGCACACTGAAGTTGTGCACTTTGCGCAATTAACTGCGCTCCACACAAATTATTCGCGATAGCATCGCCAAGTTTGGCGCCTTTTAATAATTTCATTTAGCGCCAAATTGTCTTGGCTGAAATTGAATAAGGCAGCAGCAACAAAGCAGGTGGAAGAACGGGTCAGAATAGGGCAAAGCAGACACCGCAGACACTAGAGATGTGAGTGAGCAGGAAGCACAGGTAGAAGGAGGCACGAGGCGAGAGACTCTTTTACTTTCACAGGATGTTTGAAATTATTGGCATCCTTTGCTGCCTTAACAGAAGTTTTTTCCACTCTAAAGGCTCGTGTCACGTGCACATCTTTAATTAAATTTACTGTTCTAGAGATGTGAGTGGCTTGCAAGTAGAAGAGAGGCACGTGAAGACACGATTGGAGAGACTCTTCCATTTGCTCACGATGCTGCTGGTTTTTGGTGCCGCTTTCAAGCTCTGCAGAGGTTCTTTCTACTCAAAAGGCTTGTTAGAATGCGCACTCGTATCACGCAGTCATCTCTAACGGTGTAGACCTTTCTAGAGATGTGATTGGGCAGGAAGTAGGATTAGGTAGCAGCAGACACGCTGCAATAGACTTCTTTACTCCTTACGAACTATGTCTCTGATTAATGGAAGTTCCTTCTTGCCTTTGCAGAGGTAGTTCCTACCCCACAGTAAAGTTAAGGCACTCATGCTCCTGTCACGCGCCCATCTCTAGCAGCCGCACACCTTTCTAGAGATGTGAGTGGGCAGGAAGTAAGATAAGGAAGGCACGAGCAGACATTGCAGTAGACTCTCTAACTCCTTACGAACAATGTCTCTGATTACTGGAAGTTTCTTTCCTCGAGTTCCTTCCTTCTGCCAAGCTACTGTCTACCACTAAGTCCAGTCGCAGCACTCACGCGCTCATCTCTAGCCGCACACCTTTCAAGAGATGTGAGTGGCCAGGAAGTGGGAACAATGCCTCTGATTACTGGAAGTTCCTTTCCTCGAGTTCCTTCCCTCTGCCAAGCTACTGTCTACTACTAAGTCCAGTCACGACACTCATGCTCGTGTCACGTGCTCATCTTTAATAGGCGCAACCCTTTCTAGAGCTACTCCCTACTCCTTCGCAATGTCTCTGATTACTGGAAGTTCCTTCCCTCTGTCAAGCTACTGTCCAGTCACGACACTCATGCCCGTGTCACGCACTCATCTCTAGTAGCCGCACACCTTGCTTTGCGTGGATCACAGCAATCCTTGCCGTGTCCTGCTTGCCAATTGTGGCCAGCAGCAACAGCAGCAAATGGCGCTGGCCATGGCGTCTTGAGCACTTCCGGCGAGAAGGTTTAAACGGGTGATTGGGTTTAATGGCAGCATACTTAGGCCACGCCATAAGCCATGTTTAAACTGCTGTTGGAATACCCAAACCGAGAATGGCTTAAAAGCCTTGTCACACAACTATCTTTGGCATTTCTGGCGAGGAAGAAGCGCAAAAACGCAAATGGCAAAGCAGAATACTCAGTTGACATTTCACTTAGCGTGTGTGCCAGTGTGTGTGTGCGAGTGTGTGTGGGTGTGTGACGGGGGTAGGTGTGTGGGGAAGGTGTGTGTGGGGTTGTAGTTTGTGCTTGTGTGTGTGTGTGTGTGTGAGTTGCCCCTAGGGGGCCACAGAAAACTTGTTTGTATATTCATTGAGCCAAAAGTTGTTCGCCTGCCTCCGCTCTCTCTCTCCCGCTCTCCCTCTCTCTCTCTCTCTCTTTCTACCGCCGGCGTTGTCCTTGCTTATTTATTTATAGTTATAGCGTGTGTCAAGACGACAAATAAATTTTTGGACAGCAATTTT
Source organism: Zaprionus africanus (assembly GCA_018151435.1). Taxonomy (NCBI): domain Eukaryota; kingdom Metazoa; phylum Arthropoda; class Insecta; order Diptera; family Drosophilidae; genus Zaprionus; species Zaprionus africanus. The sequence goes on along the minus strand of JAECXB010002309.1, from coordinate 3,029,591 downwards.
ATGCAACGTGCCGCCTTAGCAAAGGAGCAAAGCATGAAAAAGCAACAAATGTTGATTTGAATTTGCCACACAGCAGGCAGCAGTGTGGCGAGAGGGGGAGCAGTGGGGAAGGGGGGAGGTTCCTCGCAATCGCAATGCATTTATTTATAAGCAAAGAGACTCGCGCGACGGCATTGCCAGCCGCAAAAGGCATTGCCAGCTGCCGTTGTGAGTTCTCAAACTTGCGCTGAGTTCTATTTTTTTCTTTTTTTTTCTTATTTTGCACTGACAGCAGACGCCACCTAGCGGTCAGTTTGGGACAAAAGTCAACTTTATGCTGGGGCAAGCATTTTATTTGCATGCAACAACATGTCAAATGGCAAACTGCAGAACCAACTAGGAAATGACAAAGAAAAATGCAACTGACAGCGAGACCAAGAAGTGAGAGAGGGAGATAGAAAGAGAGAGAGTGAGGGAGAGGCAGCGCAGGAAGGCCTTGTGACAGCACGCCATTTTGGCACATGGCAATTTCCGCCGAGAGCACATGACAAAAATGTAAAGTTTGCCAAGGGGCAGAGGGGCGTGGAAGGCGGGGGCGGCAGGCTGCTGTGGGCGTGTCATAGCTAAGGTAAATTCTTTTTGCCCAAACTCTCGCTTGTCTCCCTTCTCTCATGCTCTGGCAAAAAGTTAAAAGTTTAATTGTGCGCAGCGCTTAAAATGCAACGCCAGACAGGCAGGCGGCCCGCAAGGGGGCGTGGCAAGCTCAACATCTGTGACAAGTTTTATTAAGTTTATTTTATATTTCTGCAAAGTGTGTGTGGCATGAAGGGGTTAACGACGTGTTTCCACAAACTTGTCGGCTGGCATTTGGCAAGAGAGAAGAGGAAGGAGAGGGGGAGAGCACAGGGGGAGGAAGAGGAAGAGGGAGAAGAGGGGAAGGGCAGGTCTTTGTTGCACTTTTGATAAAATCAAATGTGGAAGCCGTAAATAGAAGAGAATCTGCTCAGGCCCAGCAGCATAAGTGTGTGTGTGTGCCTCTTTGTGTGTGTGCTTGAGTGTGTGTGTTTGTGCGTGCCACATGCATTTATATGGCAGGTTGCACACACTTGACTGCTCAATGGCCAGTGGCACTTGGAGCCGCTTGGCGACTCTCGGACTCTCTCGCTTTGGTCACTTAAAGCTGTTGCATGCCCCCTCAAAACGTTGAACTGAAAGAAAAGCAAAGTGCCGCATGGCAAGTGGCAAGTTGGCAAGTGGCCTGTGTGTGCCACAAGCAAGCAAGAGCGGAAGCAGCAGCCACAGTGACAGCGACAGTCACAAGTTATGCTTCCTTCACGGGGGTAGCTCTTAACTGCCCCCCTCATGCTCCCCTTCTCTGTTGTGTCGCTGTCGTACGTTTTTAATTGACTTATCAATAATTCATGCAGATCAACACGCAGAGTGAGATGGCAATAGCTACAGAGGAAGGGAGAGGGAAAGCGAAAGATTGAGGGATGAGCCAAAGAGTTCTTGGTTGTGAGAGATAGAGAGAGAGAGGGAGGTAGAGCTGCTTCGCTCAGCCTGGTCGTTGACATGCACTGTGAGAAATTGCTGCAACTTCTCATCTTTTATATGCCTCTTTAATCTGCACCCTCCCTGCTTCCCCTCTCTCATAAATTTCACTCATTTTGCGCAGTTTTCGCCTTTTACGATTTTCTGTTTTTATTTTGATTAATTTAAGTGACAGTTGGATGAGTTATTCCGCATCCTTGCTGCAAATATTATTCATTTTCATGTTCGTCTTTATCTCCCTGTTCCTTCCCTCTCTCCTCTCTTCTCTTTTCGCCTCCTGCTTTCAGCAATTCCAACTGAAGCTGCCCCCAAAACTGGAGGCACGTGATTGATGCATTTTTAATGCGCATTTTGGGGCACGAGTTAAATGCAATTTACTGTGGCAACGGGAAGAGAGGGAGGGGGAGGGGAAGTGCAGCACTTTCAGACAGCGAATTTAGGCCAAGCCGTTGTTGTTGTTGCTGCTACATTTGAAAAATGCAATTGCGCCAGAGTCGCAAAGTCGAGTCGAGTCTTTAAATAAATGTAGCTGAAATGTTCTGCGAGAGCATCATAAATATTTGAGCGGGGCAGCAAGAGGAAGGAGAAGTGGGAGAAGGAGGAGAAGGTACTGTGCCGAAACGAGTATAATCAGGGCAAAGGTTGAGGCCACAGTGGGAGAACAAAAGCAGCGCGAAAAGTATTATGCATCAAGGATAAAATCAAATTTAACGCATCGCTTGCAGTGTGTAAAGGCTGCCCAAGGAGACGGGAGAGGGAGAGGGAGAAAGGAGGGGGGCAGCAAACACACTTCAACGCAGGCTTGCTGAATGCGCTCTCAATTCGAGCCCCTTCTCCCCCTCCTCCTTCGGCCTCTTGCTCCCGCTGGCTTCTGTCTTGTGCGCTGCCTTTGAGTTTGTTGGTTCTCTTCGCCTGCTTAAGTAAAGGCCACGTAGCACTTGACATGAGCGGAGACAAACACACACGCGCACACACACACACACACTCGCAGAGTGCCACGCCCACACGCCTACACAAACATGTGCAATCTCCAGTGGGAGGGCAGAGCAGCGCAACGCAGCACGTGCCGTTGGATTACGCCGCGCCTGGCTGCGCTGTGGGAAGCCGACGCGATATGAGGAAAGAAGCTGCGTGAAAAATGTGTAGCATAAGACAAGGCGCACAATCAGAAGTAAGCGGACCAAGTGCCACACCCCCAAACCCCCCTCTCCCCTGCCGGTTTCTTAGGTGGGAGGGCTGCTGGGTTCGCTTTTATTTCGTAATATTCCAAAATCGAGCGAAAACAAAGCGCGACAAGAAAGAAAGCTGAACGCACGCCGTGTTGCAGCTTGCTTACAGACACACACACACACATATACCAGGCACACACACACTCGCACATGAAAGAGAAAAGTGGCAAGTGGCAAGTAGCAAGTGGCATTGTAAGACTCGCACTGGGACTGAAATTGCGGCTCTGCTTGATGGATGCTTGCCTGCGTGTGTGTGTGTGTGTGTGTGAGAGTATGGGTAAATACCCGCACTTGACATACCGATCATAAATCTGTTTGCTTTGCTTTTATTATCCAGACTTGGCTTTATTTCTCCCTTTGGAGCGACAAAGTTGGCCAACAACAACAAAGCGCAACTGGAAACTCGACTTTGTTTTTATTGAACGATTTCAAAAAGGGAAATCAAACAATCTAGTTGAGTTCTTTTGTGAACTTACGGGGTTATCGATTGTTATCGATAGGTGGATTGCCTTTGCTTGAAGTTTTTCAGTTTTTTCCTTTATTAAAACTTTTTTATTGCCTGTTATCTATCAAGTTAGAGGTTGTCAATCGATTTCTATCTAGTACAGCTCTGCTGTTATCGATAAACTGTCAGATATGTTATTGGAGATATCTCTAACTTGTTTCTAAATTGTTTCTTTATTGCATTCATTGAAATTGAATTAAGGGAATGTCCTTTACTATACTGTATCTATATATATATACTTACATACATCTGTATATTATATATAGATAGTATTCTTTCTCTTTTTTCATATTACTGGAGGTTAGGCCTTTAAAAAGCTCTAAGATAATCCTGGATAAATAGATAAAGAAAAGAACAGTCTAAAGCCTTAACTCAATTGGACCAGAATAAATACTTTACTATACATCTGATATATTTAATTGACGATTAATATAAAGGTTCCTAGTATAGAAACCTTATCGATGCAATTCAAGTAGTAAAGCATAGTTTCTTACTCTCTTATAAGCATTATATTCTCAATTTCAAATAAAATATAGAAAAGAATCTAAAGCTCAAATTCATTTGAGACAATATTGTCCTTTATTCCTCAACTGATATATATAACTTATAATAAATATATAGGTTCTTTATATAGAAAGCTTATTGATTTAATTCAGCGACTAAAGCCTACTACTTTTGTCGTTCCTTATCCTCTCATAGCCCGCTCTTTATTATATTCCCAATATGAGGTGCAATAAAGAAAAGAATCTAAAGTTCAACCTCAATCGAAACAACATATATCCTATATTATATAACTGGTAAATTCACCTATTAATAGATATTATAGATACCTAATATGGGCACATTATCAATTCAATTCATCGAGCAATTGTTCCCTACTCCCTTATAGCCCCCTCAATATTAAATTCCCAATATATTCCCAATATATCCTTCCATTTGGATCATGCTATACTAGCTCATATATAGTTTTGTATAGGTTGCAACTATTTGTGGCACTTACCTCTTCCTCATTGCTGGCGGTGTTCACCGAGTCCATGCTCTGCGAGAGTCCCAGTGGGGCGAGTGCCATCTGATTCTCCATAATGCTGCCTGTTGTTGTTGCTGCTGCTCCTGCTATTGTTGTTGTGTTGTTGTTGTTGCTGTCGCTGGTTGCCGCAGCTGTTGCTGCACTGGCGCTGCCTGCCGGCGAGGGAGTCGTTGGCGCCGAAACGGAGGCGGACTCGTGCGACTGCGACTCGTGCGTGGAGCTGCCTGGCGAGTTGCTGTTGGTGGTTGCTGCTGCCCCTGTTGCTGCTGCTGCTGCTGCTGCTGTGCTTGTTGCTGCTGTGGCGACACTTAGTATTGCTGTTGTGCTGCTGCTGGCAACTGTTGTTACTGCCGATGTGCTGCTGCTGACGCTCTGCTGCTGATGTTGTTGCTGTTGCTGATGCTGCTTGTTGCTCACAACAATGTGCTGCTGTTGGGGGGCGTACGCAGTGTGGGCGTGTCGCAGCTGGTAACCGCTGTAGTGGCCAGCTGCCTGCTGCTGTTGCTGTTGCTGCTGCTGCTGCAGCACCGCCACGTGCTGCTGCTGCTGTTGCTGGTGTGCGGCTGCAGCTGCAACGGCCGAGTGCTGTAGATGCTGGTTGAGAAGTGCCGCGGCGGCTGCCGCCTGATTGAACTGCACCAAGCGCTGCTGCTGCTGCTGCTGGTGGTGCTGGTGCTGTTGCTGTTGCTGCTGCGCCTGCTGGTGTTGCTGGTAGGCGACTTGCTGCTGTTGCTGCTGCGCCTGTTGCTGCGCCTGCTGCTGCTGTTGCTGCTGGTGATGCGCGGCAACGGCGGCCGCAAACTGTGTGGGATGCGCGAAGCTCAGTTGGTGTCCCTTGAGCGCTGCTGCTGCTGCGGCGGCGGCGGCTGCGGCTGCGGCGGCTGCTGCTGCCGGCGAAGTTGCGTACGGCAAATGGGCTGCGGGGGCAACGGCTGCGGGCACGGATACGGGCACGGGCACGGGCACAGACACGGGCAGCACCGATACGGCGGCGGCGCACTGGCGCTTGGGCGACGGCGACAACACCTGTGGGGCACTCGCTGGCGTTTGCGGCAGCGTCGGCCTGCGTTTAATCGCAATCGACGAAATGGTGATGGCTTTTTCGAACACTTGCAGCTGGTGTTGTTGTTGTTGTTGCACTTCTGGCTGCTGCTGCTGCTGCTGTTGTGTGCTGGGAACTATGGATGTCGTCGGCGTTGGCGTTGTCGTTGTCGTCTCTGCGGGCAGCAGTTGCAGTTGTGGTTCGGCGATGTGGAGCAGATGGTGATGGCTGCCCAACAGGTTCTGGTTCTGGTAGTTGGCTATGTTGGCGACTCAGTAAACCTGCAAGCCAGAAAGAGACAGATAACAGTTAGTAAACAGTGTTGTACAACGTTATTAGCTGCCGTCAATGCGAAATATGCAAATAACATTTCAAATATTGTTCAAATACTTGTGAACTCACTCAACATAATGCAAATGTTTATACTTGAGAGGGGGAGGAAGGGAAGTACGTAGAGGGGGGAAGGGGGAAACGCTGCATAATTCAAGAGCAAACACAACAACAGCAGCAGCGCGCACAGTGAGAGAAATTCGAGTGCGGAAACTTGACGTTGAGTTTGCACAGCGAACTTGAGCTGCAGAATTATGTTGCCAAGTGCGAGTTAAGAGGTCGCCCTGAAGGTCAATGCAAAATCGATTCCAATTACAAGTTGTACTCGAAACCTTGGCGACATATATTTACAACTAAAGATGATCTAATTCATACATTTCTTTATCTATATTAATATACTTTTCTTATCTACGAGTATATCAGACTTTTCTTCTTTTTCTGTTCTTTTGCTCTTCTTAATTGATAACATATTGAAGTAAGCTTAGTTAGCTTCTCTAAGCCAAAACTTCATTTAGTTGCACTCCCAATTCAGGCTATTTAAGGCCCTTTCCTTTGCAAGTTTTCCCTCTAAACATTTTCCTCTGTAAGTTTCCCTAGGGAAGAGCAAACTTGTCCAGGCGCCTTTGATGTGTGAGCTCGAGTAGAAAGCATCTTAATTGTATCAAAATAAACGCAGGCAAGGCGAACAAAGAAGGCGCTTGTAAAGCAAGAGCAGAGAAGAAGAAGAAAGAGAAAAAAGAGGCACAGAGAGAGAGAGACAGAGAAACAGAGAGAGAGACAGAGACTGAGAGAAGAACGTAAAATGCAAATTGTGTGGGTCAGTTGTGGCTGTGAAGCGCGCTTCTGTTTCTGTTTCTGTTTCTCTATTTCTCTCTGTGCATTTTGTGTTTCGCTTTCGGTTATCGCAGGCAGGCATCGGTGCTGAAGCAGCTGCTGGCAACTCCAGTGCCTCACCTCTTCCCCTTCCCGTCTCCTGCCTCCACTCTTCTGCCTCTTATGCTCTTCACACCAACGACAGAAGCAAGAAAAGAATCTGAATACAGTTGAATACAACCGCAAGGCAAACAAACCGACAAATAAACACAGACAGATAGACAGCTAGATAGGGAATCGAACTCATACACACTCACACACACTCGCACACTCTCACACACACTCGCAGGGTCGAGTGTGGTCTGAAACAACTTGAAAATTGAGCTGACAACAAACCGAAATTGTATTACAAACGTTCGCTGCGAATATATGCACATACATAACTAAAGCTCAAGCCCGGATCCCGGCGAGAGATGTAGGAGATGTGGAGGAGAGATATCATTGAGATATCGAGTACAATATATGCACATATTTGAGTACAATACTCGATGCTCGAACGGGGCCATGAATGCGGATTATAATGGCACCAGCGAGGGGTCGCAAGGACAGGACAGCGGGAGGCGGGAGGCGCCTCATCATCGAATCTGTCGCCATTGTACGAGTGCGAGTATCTCGAGTTGTAACTGAATATCTACTGTATTTATGCATATGTGTGGAACAGTAAATGTATCTTAGATACAAAGCTATCGCCAGATGCTTTGCACATGACAAATTATGCAGACAATCAGCGTGGCGGGTGGCATGACAAAGCAGCAGAAGCAGCCACAGCAGCAACCACAGCCTGGGCCACAGCTTGGCAGCTTGGTTTAAGGACTTGCCCCAAAATATTTGTGGCAACTCGTGCTGCTTTGGCAGCAACACTTGAGCTAATTGCACACAGCGCCTGCTCATCATAATTCAAATTTAGCAATATCGATTGCGCCTATCATATTAAATAATAAACAACAACCAGAATGCGCAATATTAATAAGCAAGCACAGCACGGCGTTAGAGCAAATGTGGCAAATTTTAAAACACGGTCGAGCTGGTGGCGGGCAATTAGGCGATTGCGCTTAAGTTAGCATTAAAAAAAATAAATAAATAAATAATATTAAAATTAAAAATTGCTTACAAATTATATTATATAAGAAAAATTTGTCTGTAACCAATAAAAAAAAAAGAGCTATCAAAGGTATAATTTCTAAAACCAAATCCCAAACATTCACAAAAAAAACAATGTATAAACAAACTTGTTAGCACAAATGCAAGTATAAATTTAATAAATATCAAATATATAAATATATAAATTCATATGTATTTTTTATAAGAATAAGTAATATGTCTTAAACACTTATGACAGACTAAAGAGCTTCTAATTAAAAAAAAAAGACACAAAAATTCTCTTCTTAAACATGCTGCCCCGCCCTCTTTAAACACTGCACAATAAATTTAAATAAATTTAAAGCTGTAAAATCTAATTTAGTTGGTTGCAATAAATATAAACATTGAAATGATTTTATTAAAGTTGAGTTTGCATAATAATTTGTTAAATTTATTTGAAAATTAATTCTAGTTATGTTTGCTACTCCAAACACTTTAAAATGAGTCAGAGTGTGAGATAGAGCACGCCCTGTATTTAATATGCATAAATATGTCAAGCACTTGCGATGATCTAATCGCACTGAAGGGAAAATCATCTAACAATTTCAATTGAAATGTTTTCACTTAACTCGGAATTAACTCCTATTCAGATTTGCCAATATGCTCATAAATACAACACATATTATCTATATTTATATCTGTTCGCGATTATATTTATTGCTGCTTGCAGAGCAATTAATCACTCTCACTCTCTCTCCCTCCCTCTCTCTCTATCTCTCTCTCTCTGAGCACAGTTCAGCAGAATCTCCATAAATTTATATCTCGAAATCCGAAGATACTTTTCAAATATTTTCCATTGCAAATTAGTTGCAGTTGCTGAGTTTGGCTGTACATGTGTGGCTGTGCGAGTGTGTGAGTGTGTTTGTGTTAAATTTGCAAAGCAACGCTAAAACAACAACAACAACAACTAACAAAAAGGCAATTGCGTTACAAATTCAAACAACAAAAGCTTTGGGCGGCAACAATAATGACGCTGCCATTGTCGTTTGTCTGCCATGGAAATTAGTCAGTAAAAATTCAAAAGTATAGCGCAGCAGCAACAACAACAGCAGCAGCAAAAAAACAACAACAAAAATAACAACAACAACATCAGCAACTGGTCATAAATATTGCTAATGAATTTCCCGCACGCTTTGTTGAGCTCAACAACAAAGTCGCGTCCCTCTAATCGACTTCCATTTTGCATTGTTTTTTCTCGTTGTTGTTGCCCTGTTGCCTTCTCCCATTATTCGTAAAGAGAAGGAGGGGGAGAGAGGGAGCTGGAACGGAAGTTGCGCGCGTTTTTTACGGATGCTGACACAGAGTAAATATAATTAAATATAATTTCTATAATGACAAATCTTTTGTGGCACGCAGAGCCCACTGTAGACCCCACTGTAGACCCCACTGTGTGTGCCACGCCCCTTAGGGCAGGCAGAGCAATTTGGCAATGACTTGAAATTGGGATCAGTTTACTCAATTTGAGTTTCGTATTTGGGGCTGCCCTTGCTGGCTCATAATTGCCACACGATTCTGGAAATTGGGTCTGCCACGCCCACGCAGCTGCCCCTTCCACTACCCCCTGCTCCTCTCCCTCTCTGTAGTGTTATGGAAATGAACGCGTAAATCGCCTAAACTGGCCAACTGTGCGGCTTGCTAAGGTTGATCTATTGTAATAGATACGCTGGAGGAACACAGCGAAGCAAGCTAATCCATGCACGCCCACGTACCGCACTCCAACAAGACGATCAAGACGCTCGAGATGATCAAGATGATCATGATGACGATCAAGAACGGGATGATGATGTTGCTGATTGTTGGAAACAAGTTTCTCAGCTGCTGCTGCCATAAAAATAAAGATGATTTTGGCTTGCCGATCGCGGATCACTTGTCAGCAATTTCAGGCAACTAACAACCGACAATTGTCAATTGCAATGCCAGCAGCAGCAACAACAGCAACAACAACAACGACAGCGACAACAATTAGCATTGCTAATGTCGCCAGATAAACGCAAGTGGCGTAAGTGAGCCACCCACGTGATCAGGCTTACTTCTAGCTAGTTTTTTATCTATTTCCAAATTGAAGGAGACGATCTCCAAGTGGTTTTGGCCATATAAGTGGCTGTTGTTGCTCGTTGTTGTTGTTGGTGCTGTTGCTGTATTGTTGTGCGCATCATAATTAATAATTAATAAGCCAGACCATCTTTATTCACACTCTGACTTTGGAATTGGAGAAGAGTTTGGCAGTGCAGGCAAGTTAAGCTGCCTCTAGATGTGGTATGTTTATGGAGAAGTATAGCATGAGCTGCAGGGGCTAGCTGCCTCTAGTTGTGGCACATCTAAAGAGAAGTACAGGCTGAGCTGCCACTGCAACCCGCCTCTAAGTGTGCCACGTTCTATGCCACATCTTCCACAAAGTGTTAGTGCATTTCTGCGTCGACTTGCTGTCAATCAGTTTCCTTATGATATTTGTTTTCATTTCAACTGCTGCTGCTGCCGCCGCTGCTGTTGCTGCTGCTGCTTTGTTGCTGCCTCAATTCGACTCAGCTGAGTTGAGCTTGAGCCGCGCTTGGCGTGCTTAGGTGCGCATATTTAATATGCCGTGCCGAAGAAACACATTTTTTACAACTTGGGCATGCTCCAATTCTCATTCTCTGCTTGCCTCTCTCTCCCCCTCTCTCTTTCTCTGACTGTGTCTCAGTCTGAGCTTGCAACTGTGTGGCAGCCACGCCGAGTGGCATCCAGCAAGCAGCACGAGTAGCACTCGAGCAACTTGTGTCTACAAGATAGTTTGCGTTTTGCTACCAAAAGTTCTGGCAACGTGACTTGCCTGTCAGCCGCCCTCGCCTGGCTGGCAGCCCCTCCCCCTCCTTCTTTCGCCTGCCTTTCTCCTCTCAGTCCCTCTCTCCCTTGCTGGGCTTGAGCGTTTTTTGAAAATTACAAAATCCATTAAGTTGCTTGCACGCAACTTAAACATAAATCCATCATACGCCATGTAGCACACACACACCCGCACACACACACCCGCACACACACACACACACAGCCAGGGTAGTGTGCCACACCACACGCCTGCGCCGCCCCCCGTGTGCCTTCCCATTCGCTGCTGGTTTTATTATCCACGGCATATTCAATGCACAAACATTCAGACACTCGACTAGGTAAGTAGGTTGAGCCCCCTTCTGCGTCTCAGTCTGCCTCTCTCCATCTCCCCCTCTGCATCTTCCTCTCTCCCTGTACCTGCTCTCCTACATTCTGCTTGTTATTTCACTTGGTCTTTTGGCGTCTCGCAGGGCTTTCTATTTAATTTCCCAGCTAGCTGCAAAAACTTCTGGGCTCAATCAGCCATTGACTTTGACTTCTTTCCGACTCGCACACACACACACACACAGCTGATTGTGTGTGTGTGTATGTGTGTCTCTGTGTTACTCTTTGCACTTCCCATTTCGTTGGGCTCTCGACTTTCAAATACGCCGCATGCAATCAATAAATGATGAAAAGATATTGTAGCTCAACTCGCGTTCTCTCGACGCCGTCAATCTCATTTAGTGCGCTTCCGTTGGCCTAATGCACACAAAGCTGAGGAGCAGGCACAAGAGAGAGAGGGAGAGAGGGAGAGAGGGAGAGAGAGAGGACAGAGAGGGAGAGAGTTAGTATTAAATTTTTTTGGCAGAACTTTTGCAGTTACAATAATCGATTTCATTCGATTCACGTGGCTTATCAATTTGCATATATCTATCGGGCTTATCTCTCGCACTGATAGCCAGAGTTGCTTATTACCGTTGCGCAGTCATAAATCATGCACAGATCAGATACAGATACAGCTATAGCTAAAGATACAGCTACAGATATAGAAAGAGCTTGCCAGATGAACGTGCTCACTCACAGCAATTGTGGCCATTAATGTAATAGACACAAGCCCAAAAAGAAGAGGCAGACAGAGATAGAATGTAGGAGAGAAAGAGAGAGAGAGAGAGGGAGACGAAGAATGAAGTGTGAGCGATGTGAGAATGTAAAATTCATGCAAAGATTGAATGAAAGATTCGAATGGAGCGAGCTGGAATGAGCTGTGTGCGAAACTAGTTCAAAAGTTCAAGCGAACACGAAGAACGAAGCGGAGATTGAAGACTGAAGACTGCAGTTTGTGTAGCCCGGAGAAAGGTAGCCAAAAAGCAGCGGTAAGTGCTGTTTATACCCAGCACTAGCTGCTTGCAATGAGGCATATTAGCTGGGCACTAGACTCAAGCTACTTTTCAACTCTACAGCGCATACCGAAGTCGATCAAGCAAGACTTGCTCTCTTGGTCCGACTATAAATAGCCCTAGCATCAATGGCAATCATATCAAGCTCGGACCAATCCAGTTTCGATTGTGCCGAATTGGCAGAAGAGCAAGGGGAGGAGGGAGAGAGAGAAGCCTCTACAATCAGCCTTGGGTAAGCTGCTCGACAATCGCTTCAATTGCCGTTTTGTGGTTTATATATTGTTATGGCGTATTTGGTGCCGCATTCGCTATGCTTTCACATGGCCTCCGCTCCAGCACTCGAGCAGCGACCGCAAGGGGCTCGCACGCTTTGGTAGCTTCGTTTGTTTGTTGCTCAAATGTGGTTGATTTTGTCATTGATTTTCCTGCTTATGTCGTGTGCATCAGCAATGCAACAGCAACAGCAACATTGAGCGAACCGAAATGACAGATCATCATCATCAACGTTCACGTTGACGGCAACAAAACAATTCCACCAGCTGTCAAGCAAGTGCCACACCTCACCCGCCTCTGTATGGTATTATGGTATATGGCACCTCCTGGCGGACTAACTGCGAACGAACATTAAAACTGACTGTGCTCCATTAGCATTCGCAATTAATCCTCATCTCTCTTTATCTCTATCTCTCTCTCTGTCTCTCTTTTGGCAAATTTGTACAAATTTCAGAGTCAACGCAACGCACTGGGATATATCAAAATTCATCTGGCTGTCCCTCGGGCATACATAGAATATGTTATATACCCTGTAAACTAACTAGAGAGGGAGAGAAAATTAGACTCGCGGAACGAGCTAAGCTCAGCGAACAAACGAAGTTAATTTTGCAGAATAATTTAAAAAAACTGAAGATTGGTCTACTATAATCTTTTATATATATTTTACTATATCTTAAGGTTGTAAGTATATCTGTGGCATAGTTTACTGTCCATAAAAGAATATTACTATACTCCACACGAGAATGGGCGAGAGAAGTTCAATGAGCTTCGCTAGCAAATGAAAGAACATTTTAAGCTCTCAACGATCAATGTGAAATTCCGAATATTTTCCCATTATATGATAATATATATTATTATGTTATGATGTGGAGTATCTTTAGGCATAGTTTGCTGTTTATACTTGTAGAAGAACATCTCTGAGCTCAGGCATCATATCACACAAGACTAGGCAAAGTATGAACTAAGTTCATGGAACATGGAAGAGCAAATGTAGAAAACTTTTAAGCCCTCAATTGTCTATACTTGCTTATGGTCTATATATGTGTAATCATAGCAGGGTTCATTTCATTCCATGTAAGAATATATCTTTATAGAAGAATATCTTCATAATCAGAATCACAATATAAACTAACTTACAACATCAAACTAGTTCCATTCTTTTCACTGTTAACTTAACTTAGCACTGTTGCCTTTACAGCGTATCTCTCAGTCTATCAACAGTCCTAGCATATGTTTCTTTCTCTCTATCTTTCAGTTCTCTTTGTTATTGCGCCAACCGAGATTAATTAATGTTAATTTTGCATAATTAAAGCGGCAGCAAACCAAGAGAAAGGCCAACAGCAAAACAACTTGCCAAAGCCGGACAGAGGGTAGAGAGAGAGTAAGAGAAAGAAATAGAGAAAGAGAGCAGAGAGAGAGGGAGAGAGAGAGAGTGAGGGTAACTGTTGACTGGTCTGAGGCGCCTGAGGTGCTGAGGTTCAGTGTCAAGGGTCAGGTCAGTCGCTTTCAATTAAATCTCTTGCAATGCCGCCTCGAACTGCTTTATGACTGTTTCCTGTTGTGAGTGACGACACGGAAAAGCTTTTTTGGGGAAGACAAGTCTCTCGAGAGGAGCAACTCTTGTAGATAATACCCCTGGGGAACAGTAAATCTCGCACTCTCACTCAATCTTAACTATGTGGAGCTGGGACAGAAGGGGGCTGCAGGCGGAGATTCGATCCAATTAAAATTGCAAAATCCCATAAACCTTTTTGGCAGCACAAAGTGTTCGCCCCCTCACACAAGTGACAGAGAGTCAACCAGAGCTGTCAACTAGTCTCTCAATTATTTGCATAAACACAAAGCTGCAGACAACAACAAGAACTACAACAACAATATCTATCGATCTAGCAGTGAAACACTTTGTGGTTTTCCCTTCCTCCCCTTCTTCTTTGCCTTCTCTTAACTTTGTTACTTCTTGCAGGCCAAAATGAATTTCTCATGAGATTTACCAAAGGATTCGTTTGTAATTTTCTTCCCAGACACATTTTCCATTTATTTTTCCTCAATATTCACAGTATTGTGCTGCAAGTTATTGTAAAATATTTTGGCAAATTGTTGCTGTTGTTTGCATTTCAATCTTTAATAGATTTCATAATGGACCAGTTCGAGTGCGAAATACGCAATAAATTAAAGCCGCAATGTCTACAGGAGGATGTACTTTCAAAATGGAAAATAGATTTAATTTTTGAATGCAATTTTTTGAGGGTTTTCTGAGTTGAACTTATATGTATTTAATTGGAATTTTCATAGAACAAATTTGCTCAAAAAATGCGCTGAATACGCGAGTTTCTTTAGTTAGCTTTGGGAGTTAAGGAATGAGTATATATTTTATATACCATATAGCTAATGGTATCTTCATCTGCTTCTTTATCTACTTTTTGGCATAGCATCCTTGATGAACAGTTGCAGTCGCTGCTCAGGTGGTTCCGTAGTCGTCAAGCTTAACGGCTTAATAAAATTGAAGACAATTGAGGAATCAACAAAGTGTTCTCAAAAAGAAAAGAGCAATACATCAGTTTGTAGTGGAACTTGACAGCGCGTTGAAGTCTCGAGAAGGAAGAGCATGCAGAGGGGCACATGAGAGGGGAAGAAGGGGCAGGAGGCTGAGGGAAATTGCGTCAAATTAAGCGCAACGTGCGTGTGCCGCGTTCGTCTGTCAGTTGTCAGTTTGCTCTCTCACTCTTTATCCCTCTCTCTTTCTTTCTCCCTCTCTCTCTTCCTACTCATCACGCTTCGCTCAAGCGCATCCCCGCCCCCCTTCTGTGCCCCGCTTGATCTATCACTCGGGATGATGTCATTAATTAATGTGAATGAGTTCAGTATGATGTCAATTAGCTGCGGAAAGCGCACTTGACGGCCACTACACTGCACAAAATTGCTGCAGTTGTTTAAGACGCAGCCCACACACATCATTCCCTCTCTCTTCTTCTCTCTCTCTCTCTCTCTCTGGCACGCACTGTCTGCTCATATTTTATGAGCATTTACAATTGAGCTGCCTGCACAGTGCAAAAGTGGAATCTGTGTGCATCTCGAACAGCTGCCAGTCTCGCTCTCCCTCTCTCTTCCCTACCTCTCTATCTCTCGCTCTCTCTTGCTCTCTCTCTCTCCAACGGGGGACCCACAAAAGTTGGAAGGTTTATCTTAATATCCAAAAGCGCACAAACTTCTGCTTCAAGTGCTCAACAATAGTTAAGGCACAAACTGTAGAGGAGAAACTCCAACAGAGACAGGCAAGAGCTGACATGCACGACTGGTAGTTACGCTGTAAAGTGGGGACATATTCATAAGAGTCTTATATACAAAAAAATCTTATCCTTTTCGTCCCTTTTTTCCCTCTCTTCCTTCACTTCTTCACTTTGTTTTGTTCCTTTTCAACTCTGTCATACCTTTTGCACCTCTGCCGCCTTTTCCAGGGCATCAAACTAAGCACAGTCATTAAAACAGACGCTTGGCCGCGCCCCCATTAACGCCCCACACAAGACAATACAATACACAACAGCTGACGCAACAACAACAACAACAAAAGCGAGTCGGGAAAACTAAAAGAAAATTATTATAATAAGTAAATGCAATAAAATGAAAATCCAACTGGGAAATTCGGTTTGATTTATTACTGTTGTTGTTGTTATTGTTGTGCCTTACTTAAGCACTGACAACAGAGTGGAAAAGCAGAAGGAAGAACCCAGAAAGAAAAGCAAAAGAAGAGCCAAAGAGGCGGCATTATGCAGATAAAAGACAAAAGTTTTGATGCGTCGAAGGGATTCAGCAGCAGGCCAGTAAAGAGGGGCCAGCCTGGAGATGGGGGGGCACAGCAGGTGGCAAATTGGTTGGAGGCTAATCTGCCACGCCCTTCTCTCCCACTCTCTCTAAGCTGCCTTTACTTAGAAGTGCTCAAGCTTTACGTACCTGAAAGTAAACAGAGAAGAAAGAAAGAGAACACAATGAGAACAGTTTCGTTTTGCTTTGCAAACTTAAATAGAAAAATAAATCTTAAAGTCGATTTTCAATTGCAGTGAAGGATACTTTCAGCTGCAGATACACACAGTAGCAGATGCAGATACATTTGCTGTGCACAGTGAAAGATTTATTGAAATTAGCAGAGCCTGCTCTGTCCCACTCTCCCCCTTTCTCGACTGTTCTCAGCCTGGGAACAGCTACAGCTTGGGAAAGTATGCATTGAAATTTGGTCTAATTCTTATAGACTGCAGCTCCTTCCCCTCTCTCTCTCTCCACTTGCACATGTTTGCTTTGCCTGCTTTCTTGGCCAATTGTTGCTACATTTTGTTGATGGATGATTGTTGCTTTTGTTGTTGTTGTTGCTGTGCTGGGCGAAAGGCGAAATCATTTGCGCAAAATAGAAACAATTTCTGTGGTCAGCATGAGGTTGTTTCTTTATTCCAAAGCCTTTCACCAAACAGAATCGAACATGCTGCGCTGTTTTTCTCTCTCTCTCTCTCTCTTTCTCTCCCTTTAGCTAGAGTAGTTTTTTAACTTTGTGGCACATTAACCCATTACTAACAGCAGACGAGAGCTGAAGTTGTCTGCAATTGAAAGACTTTAAAAACTGAACATAGACTGCGATCTGATAGCGTCTTTAATTTGATTTGTATCTACAACACACCCACTCAGGCAGAAGACTGCCTCCTCCCTCTACTTCTCCTTCTCTTTCTAGTTGTGTTTCGCATTGTTTCTTGTTCTTCTTCCCTTTGCACTTCTCTTTTCTTGGGGCTTCCCTTTGCTTCACTCTCTCTTCAACGCACGATCGTTCAGTTTCCTCAGCTGCTGACCGCATTGGCCAGCCTCTGCTCATTGTCCCTCTCTCTGCCCCTCTCTCTGCCCCTCTCTCACCCTCTCTCTCTCTCTCATTCTCTCTCTCTCTCCTCTTCTCTCTCTCTCTACCCTTCTATCCATCTTCCACTGATATGATCTAGTATGCATGTCATAAGATAAATTGCAGCTGCTCCATTCGTTTATTTGGTTAGTTCAACCCGCGCTGCGCTGCTAATGATGTGCAAATAGTCGCCGAGTGAGTGCAGCCCACACAACCGAAAAACGAACATACTTTACACACACTTTATGCTGTGTCTGTGTGTGTATAAAGGAGACAAAGACAGCGAGCAGAGACCTGACAATTGAAGCTCGACCAGAGACGGAGACGGAGCCTCCTCAATTAGCTTATGGTTAGCACGTACTGAAAGAGGGAGAGGGAGGTAGCTACAACCCTTTCGCATAGGGGAAGATATGTTACCCACACCCTTTTGCCCCACCTTGCCCCCCTCCTGGTGTGTGCCCTGTGCCACATCCTTTTGTTGGCAGTTCCGTGTTTTATTTCTGCTTTTCTGCTTCTTTTCTTCGTTTATTTACACATGCTAAAGAGCTGCCTGGTGTGCTGCGGTGGGGTGTGGCATTGCAAGTGGTTTGCCGGGCGGGGGTTGCAAGTCTCGGATTACATGCTGGTGCCTCCCCTTCTGCGCCTCTCAAATGGGCGCGACGAAGCGACGCCGTCGCCATCGCCATCGCCGTCTCGATTCGTTTATTTACTTGCAGACTAAAGACACAAACTGGTTGTTGTTGTTGTTACTGTTGTTGTTGCTGTGTGGCAGCGACATGTGTGTGACGAAAGGGTGCGCTGTTGATAGCAACAACAGCAACAACAACGAGAGCAACAGCAACAACATGGGCCAAAACAACAGCAACAGTCGGCACGGAAGTGGTTTTGATTTAATGCCAAGATGCCGCCGACGCTGACGTCGGCTATAGCCGCAGCCGCAGCCGTTGCATGACGCAAAAGTAAACAGCTGCTCAGCCTTGCCGCACAGGTGACGACAGGTAGCTGCAGCAGAAGATGCCGCGACGCGCGGGCGGCCAATTGCAAAGGCGCCGCGAAAGAAAAAGAATTTTGCGGCAAATCAGCGCAAACAGCGAGATCTGTGTGTGTGTGAGTGTGTCTCTCTGTATGTGTGTGTGTATGCGTGCGTGTGTGTGTAGCAGAGTGTAAACAGGTGGCAAGAAAGAGAGAGAGAGAGAGAGAGACTCAAGGTGAATTCAAGATTTCAGATTTGTGAAGTTCTTGAAACTGACTTTGGGTTTGCTAGGAGCAAATCTATTATAATATATATGATATATGTCTGTATATCTATCTATTTTATACATTTATCTATATAAATATATACACATATTTATTTATATATCCATCAATATCCTGTTTTATCTCCCCATACTTATCTATCTTTATTCTATATCTGAAATCGATAAAATTGTCGAGAACTTCCTGCAATGATTTCTTTGCCAAGCTTCATCTAACTCCGCTTGACAACTCAATCAGCTTCCCCTGCCTCCCTTACACCACTCCCCCCTGATTTAATTTGTAATTGCAGCTAAAATGAAATATCTTCTTCTGCCTGCCCTTCCCGCCCCCAAAAATCGTATTGGAAACAGTAAATACAATCAAGAGCGAGGCTTGCGTGGGCGGAGGCTGGGAATGCCCGCCCTGGGTGCGTTTGTGGCTTATTGGCAATCAAAATGATGGCGTCGATGGCGATGCTAGACAACGTCTGCACTGCAAGAAAACAGTGCCAAGTAGAGCAGAGTAAGCAATGAAGTCGAAGCGTGAACTTCAATCGTTTGCTGGCAGTGTATTGACAGTCAGTCTAGGCTGGCAGGCATTAGCCGGAAGGAGGCTGCAGAGAGGTGTGTGTGTGTGTGTGTGCCTCACTTTCTATGTGTGTGTGTCTCTTCTGTGTGTGTGTGTGTGTGGTGTGTGTGCGTGGGTGTAGCTGTGCTTATCTCTGGGCGCTGTCGCACAGCCAGGCTGATTAGCATAATTGGGTTTCGGTTAAATTTAGCGTTTAATTAATATATGAATTCGGCTGGCAGCACACGGAGCCACAGCAGGCAACAACAATTAGTAGAGAGAGGCAGAGAGAGAGGGAGAGAAAGAGAGAGAGAGAGCGAGGCAGCTGTATCTATGGCTGAATTAGTGGGCAGCTTTAAGCGACATGTGCCCCAGTTTGCACTTCCTGCCACTTGAACAAAGCCGTTGCCATAATTGACTTCTGGCCCAGCCTAGGCACACACACACACACACATACACTCTCTCATACACACACACACTCTCTCACACACTCTTGTCTGCCCAAAATATAAGAAATTGCGCTCCAGAAAGCATTTGCCAGCGCCCTCGCCCTCGCCCTGCACTTAACATGTTCATCAATTGCTCGACGAGACTTTCGCCACAGACAAACAAGAAGAGAGTAGAGGGGAGGGGGGAGAACGACATGAGAATCTGGCCAAGACAAAACAATGCAATGGACGGGGGAATGTGTAGAGCCAGAGCAAGAGAGAGGGAGAGAGGGAAGGGCAGCAAAGGAAGTCAAGTCTGAGCCGTGAAATTGTTTGCCACAAAAATTGCAGCTGTGTTGGGAATTGGAACGACAACAACAACAACGACAACAATCAGCACAGCAAGTGCAAGAGCGAGAGACAATCTATGGCGCCCACGCCACGCCCACGCCAGGCCAGAGCACAAAAGGCAAAAGACAATTTATTAGACGCCTCAGCCACAGTCTGAGCAGCAGCTGAAGGTCTTCGGCTCTCGAAGGGAAGCAAAGCAAATCTTGGCGGCATTTTGATTAATCGCCAACTCAAGTCAAAGTTGACTTCAAATTAAGCAAACAGTTAGAAGAGGCAATGGAGTCTGCTATATACCGATAATCTTTAAATGATTCATAGGCAAAGAATGCCAAAGATGCGCCACAAGATTCTCCCTAAGATTTTCACTAAGATTCTCTGCCAACTCCACAAGTTGAGGCAGCTGCAACTTACTCAACTTTGTTTAGAGGGAAATTTTAATAGCTATAAAATATTATACAACATATTACAATGCTTGCCAGCTCACTCTCTCCCCGTCCCTCTCCTTGTCTCACTCTCGCTTAATCTCTGTACACATTAGTTTTTTGTATTTTTTTTTCTTATTTTCCTAGGAAACTCTTGGTTCATCAAAAGTCTTTCAACTTCTTGGGGAGACGACTCGACGGAGCTTGGCCAGACGAATGTCATCCGTCATTAAACTAGTTAAACAAGTTTCTGGCGCGACCCTGAGGGCAAAATTTCGCCGCCGTCAAGAGAATGAGAAGACAGAAGAAGAAAAAGACACTTGACTTCAAGGGGCGAAGAGACTCTTCTTCAGCTGTGGCCCCTTCTTGCTCTTCTACTTCTCTATTATGCCTCTTCATTCTCTCCATTTAAGCCTCTTCCACTCTTCTCTATTATATTTCCTCTTCTTATCTACTTCACCTCCTCTTCTTCCCTGCTTCTTCTCTTGTTCTTCTCGGAGTCGCCGTTTATTATTAGGCGCAGTTGATAAATTTGTTGAGCTTATGCAAAGCTGCCTAATTACCTTGTCCCCCCTTCCCTCCTTCTCTGCCTTTGCTCTTTGATGAATCTCTGGCAGAAATGGAAAGTTCAGCTATCTCTGTTTTACATCTCTGTCTCTCTCTCTCTCTCGGTTTCTGGCTATTGAACTGTGCGGAGTCAAGTGGGCAACGACAACAAACAAATTTCACATGCGCCACAAATTGCAGTCAATGCGCGACTTCGACTTTCCCAGTGAGGCAATAAGCTGTTGCCCCTTCTCCCTTTACCTCCCTCTTTCCCCTTTTCCTTCCCTTCTACTCCGCTTCCCCCCAGCGTTGTAAATAGACACCACAGAGAACCAGAGAGCCAAGGCAGCGCGAGCGACTCTATGACTGACAGTTTTGTAGGGAGTGCTGTCTCCGAGTGGGGGAGCAGTAGGGAGGGGGAGGGGAAGGGAAGCAGGCACTTCATGGCTGGCAACAGTTGCGCAAATTTGCACAAAGACGTCGTCAACAGGTGCGAGCTCATTTCAATTCTCAGCAATGGCGAGAAATCTATTTATTTTCTCACACACATCGCACTTTAAGATGCCTTAGAAAGAGTGTGAACAGCGAAGAGGAAGATTAGTAATGCAGTCTAATTATATTTATTCTTAAGTATAGGGTATTCCGCAGTCGTTGTGCGCATTTCAGTGCACGCTTGGCGCCGTCTTGCGTTCAACTTGAACATATTTCAATCGCTCAACTGATTCGCTTTGCAACTGTTTGCAGTTTGCACCCAATAGAGCACAGTGCCTCAGCTTCCTCGCTGCACTCCCTCCTACACTCTCCCCTACATTCCGCTCTGCACGCTCTACACTCCTCTCTGCACTCCTCTCTTCTCTCCCTCTATTCTCCTCACTCCTCTCTGAGCTCTGTTGCATCTCCCTCACAATTGAATATTAGCGAAAATATGCAAATGCAGTCGACTTCGACCTGTGGAGGGCAAACAAACACACGAAAATGTGAGGAAACCTCAGCTTGAAGCTTGCCAAGCTCAGCAGAAATGACACCAACATCAACACCAGCAATGCTTCTCCAATGTTGCCAAGGCCTGCGGCGGCGTCTTCAGCTGTTGCCTCTGTTGCTGCTGTTGCTGCGGGGCAAACAAATGTCTTGCCACAGCGCTGACACTCGCTGTGAAATAGTCTTCAAGCAATAACTGCACAACTTCAACTACAAGAGCAACAACAACTGTGCGAGTACAACAAGAGCAAGAACAGTAAGTAAATGGAGCTTCAATGATTGACTGTGAGATACCCTTTAGCAAACATATGCTACTAACAACACATAATACTTAAATTCTTACAACGTTTTAAGTAAATCAACCATTTTCACAAGGTTTTTTTGCTTTTTCTCTCTTGAAAATGTTGAAAGGCAGGAAAGAGTTGATTATACATCAATATATGTATAATTAATACATTATTATCTCAATCTAGACTAAACTTGTTGTATAGTTTACCATTTAAGTAAGCTCGAGAAGTGTCTAAGTTACGCAAAATTGATGAATCAAGAGAAACGCAAAGATGATGTGGAGTATTTAGTGTAAATAATTGGTGTAGTAAGTCAAGCCCTCTGTTGCCAGAATATATATTGCTAGTCAAATGAATATGCCCATTTGCTATAGTTAAAGGGTATACAAAGAGCCACAGCACACACGTGTGTTTCCCGTCAGTCTGCAGACTGTGTTGATGATGATGAGTTGGCAAAGGTTGCAGCGATGACGAGGCTGGAAGTCAATGGCAAAGTGAATGCACAGATAGGGAAGGAGAGGGAAGAAGGAGAGAGAGGGAATAACTGAGTAAGGGAGGGGGAGTGAGAGACAGAAGAGAGTGGGAGAGAAAAAGGGAGTGAGAGAGAAACAGAGAGAGGAAAGAGAGAAGCGGACGGCGTGACACGACTTTGAGCACGAAATATCTTAAGAAACTCGACTGAGTGCAGTGAATTGATATCGAATAATGCATAATGAGTGCTCTAGAGATTGCAGTGTGGTTTCTATCTCCACGAATGAATATAGTATATGGCATATCTGAAGAATTGCACTAGAAATAGATGTTGACTCATGCCAAATCCATGAGATGTATGCGCAGTAATTCATTGTGGAATTTTCTCCCTCTCTCTTTCTCTACAGAGCATATGCGATTTATCTCGGGTTAATAATGACGTGATCCGTGATTAATATATAGTCTTCATTCTGCCCATTCTGCCATCACTAGCCGGGCTACCAGAGAAGTTGCCTGTTCCGCTGAACTTCCACTGAAAGCGCATCACTTTAAGCGCTGATGTTTCCCATTGTCTTTGACAGAGTTTGCAACTGCAACACGGCGACTGCAACTTGTGCTTGCAACTCGCACGTAAAGTATCTCCCTCTCTCTCTCTCTCTCTGTCTATTGCTGTCTCTCTTTGCTACTCCCCCGTCAATGGCCATGCTATGTTGTTTGCGTCATGCGCTACACGTAAGTATCTTTTGGCAGTCAAAAGTATCTGTATCTGCCTGCAGTCGCAACTGTAATTGTATCTGTATCTATAGCCGAGCGTCGCAGTCGTGGCTGTGTGCACTTGTAGAGCTCCTTCTCGTCTCACATTTCGTATTTCACATTTAGTAAATATTGTGTAATGTGGTTGCTGCTGTTGTAGTTGTTGTTGCTGGCTTTGAATTGGGTAATCCGTTTGGGCACAAGCTTCGTTCACAATTTGAGTCAGCATTGACAACTGCTCGAATGGCAGTAGCTGGAGTGGGGAAGGGGGAAGAGGGGGGAAGTATTGTTGCAGATACATTTGTATCTCTTGTCTGCATTTGCATAGTTTATCAATTTGCCAGTTTTGAGGTTAAGCCTTCTTTTGATAAATCGCAGACTGTCAAAAATGTTTCAGCAGCTGCACCAATGTGCGTGCAACAATTGCAATCAAATAGTCACGGGGCACGTGCGCCTAAATAACCAAATTTATTGCCCCTCGATGTGTGTGTGTGTGTGTGTGTGTGTTAATGTTGCATGTTCATTTGCGTGCTGCCCCTATGCTGTTCTGCTGCAACCCTCGAGCAGCTGATGCCGCTTCCTGCCGCTTCCTGTTGGCCTGCACGCTTTATGGGCACAAAAGGGCACTGAACCGCACCTTAAAAAGGCGCAAAGTAAACTCGGCCGGCGGTTTGATTAAAACTACATACACCAGCAGAGACAGCAGCACATAAACACACACACAAACACACACAAGAATACACACAGGGACACACACACGTGTGTTGGCTGAGTGAGCTAGAAATCGTCACACACAGATACACATGGGAGCAGCCTGAGCTCGCTTTTAATAGTTTTTAGCTTGACCTCGTCATCGTTCCCGCTTGTCCCGTTGCCACGGCTTCCTTTGCTCTTCCTCCCTTCTCCCTTTTCCTCTTCCCTCTTTCCTCTTTCCTTTAACCATTTCTTGGCTCTGCAGTTCCTGTGCCCTTCTGCCCTTCTCCCTTGTCCATCTGCTGTCTTTGGGCCTGTTTTTGTCATGTTTTTCGTGTCGGAAGTGAAAATTATTCACCACTGTCTGTTCTACGCTGCCCTGGCACTGCCTGCGCTGCCCTGGTGCCTGCTTAAAGTCCCCCAGGGCTGCATTTCGTTTTCATTACGAGCTCGAGCCCCGAGCAAGTCATTGACACACCTGTGCACATTAGTTGCCGCCCCTTAATGCCCCGTGATCAGCGCACATAATTTTGGTAATCCTAGTATATATATCTATATATATAGATCGCTCTATATAACGGTATAAATGTATTGCCAACTCAATGAAAACCAAATTGGCAAACAAAATGCGAAACAAAAATCAACTGCAACTGCTAAGAAGTTTCAAAGTTTTCAACTTTAATTACATTTGTCTGCCCACAAACACACACACACACTCCCACACGCACACATACACACAGAGAGGACAGTCACACATATGCAGGCAAAAGTTGGCAAGTTCAGCCCACACAGACTGTCCCCCAATATCATCGCAGAAGGTTTTCTGTCGCTTTTCTCAAACTATTTTCGAAAATAAAAGTCATTTCCAGCGAAAAGTTCAAATAACATTTCCGAAAACCATTTAGATGTTGTGATAATTGTTACAACGGCCCGCACTCACTGCCCTCGAATGACTCCCTCCCTTCCCCTTCCCGTTTTCCTACATAGAGCCCAGTTCCCACTGTCCCTGGCCTTGCAGCTCGGCTCCTGGTCGAGAGAGCGTCGTAAATGACCCACATGGCATCATTTGCCACGCATTCCTGGCCGCACTAATGATCATTGCCTCTTTCACACAAATTATGATGGTTATGCCCCTCTCACTGTACTCACTCCCTGCCCTCTCCCCCCCTCTCTCGCTCTCTCTTTCTCTCAGCGCGATCGCGGCCACAACAGCGCACAAATTCAATTAGATTTTATTGATGATTGATTTTCGTTTGTTGCGCTGAGTGTGAGAGATTGCTGTGCGTATGTGTGTGTGAGTGTGTATATGTTTGTGTCTGTGTGTGTGTGTGCTGTCTGCGCTTTGTTACGCGTACAGCAACAACAACTGCGGCTATGTAATTGTCTTTAATTCAATTAGAAGCGAACACTCAAAAGAACTTCAATTGTCTTCGCCTAACGAGAGTAGCAACTGCTCACTGGACGGGCACTGGACGGGCATGCTGTGCTGCATGCTGCCCTGTAAGCAGTGCAGACTTTAATGGGAACATCAATAAATACTTAAAGTACATATATATAAAGTTTATAGACTTAAAGTCTGAAGAAACTGACAAAATCAGCATCAGCAAGTTCATTAAAGTGTGGAAACTTGAGTGAGCTAAGAGAAGAAAGAGAGAGAGAGTGGAGGGGAATAAAGGGTACGAGTATACTGTGAGAAGAGGGTCAGTAGAAGTAAGTAGTAAAGGGCCTACACACTGACAGCCCCCCTTTCCCCCTTTCTCTCTCTCTTAGAGATACATGCATAACTAAGTGAATATCTCTCTTATTTATTGGTAATATTTCCGCTGTTTAGTTATGTACGTGCAATCAGCGGCAAACGAACGAAAAATTCCCCAACACGCACACATAGAGAGAGAGAGACAACATACTCACGCACACACATACGGACAGTCACCCACACATGTGCATGCATATCGAGCTAGTTATTGATACAGATACAAACATTAAGTACTTTCTCTCCTTCTAACCTTTGTCTGCATGTTATGTTCTGTTTGTTCCCCCCTCTCTCTCTCTCTTCCTCTCTCTCTGTCTCTGTCATCGTAAAACAAATAAAATATGAAATATTCATATGAATGCCGGCTCATGTTATCTGCCTGTCTGTCTCTTTACCTCCCCTCTGCCTTCCCTCCTGCTCTGCTCCATTGCCTGCTATCTGACTGAAAAAAAAAGATATTTTATCGATATTGTAAGCAAACCTCGTTAGCGTACACAGAGAGAAATAGACTGAGAGACAGAGAGAGAGAGAGAGAGAGGGGCAGAGATAAGAGTCATTTAGGGGCAGGGGCAGCTTAGGTTGGCCAGTTACAGTTGCATGCACCGCTCCAGGTGCCCCCCAGCAGCAGCTGCTTGCCTCATTCATAACTCAAGGCATCGATCAAAAGCCGCAGAGCACTCTCTCTCTCTCTCTCTCTCAGTCTGTCTCTCTCTTCCTTTCCTATTAGTAAACTGTATCTGTAGCTGTATCTATATCTGCCTTTTTGTGTCTCTGGCTAAATTGCTGGCGTTGCTCGCTTCACATTCCAGCAACGAATATGCTTAGGGGTACAGCACAAAGATGAGAGAGAGAGAGAGAGAGAGAGAGAGAGAGAGAGAGAGAGAGGGGAGAGTGGGAGGCAGAGGGAGTTACACTGCATGAGTTGTGACTTTACCCAAAGTTCCGCTGCGCCGCAGTTGCCTCGTTACTCAGCACCAGCTTCGGCTTCAGCTTCAAGCTTATTGTTTTACTAGCTGTGCCAGCTCGTCTGTGTATGTGTGAGTGTATGCTTGTGTGTGTTAGTTGTGTGTGTCTGCTGTGTGTGTCTTATATAAAGCCAAACACAAACAACGACAGCGCACAGTTCATTTTAATTGACATCGATAATTAAAAACTATTTTCTGTTGAAGTTTTTTTTTTTTTTTTTGCCTTTTTCTTTTCTGTTCCGCTTCGCATTTCATATTCAGCTTTTTGCATACGTTCAGCTTTTGCAGCAGCCCCCTGCCACCCTCCCCCTTGGCTAGTCCACAAGTATGCGTTTGTGCCTCGTTTTCTATGTAATTTGCGAATATACTCTGTAAAAATGGAAGCAGGAGGAAAGCATTTTGTGACACTTTGAAGTCGAAGCTCAGCACGATACGGAAACTATTTGAAATAGTTTTATAGATAAATATATATATAGATAATTCCTATACATAGTCTATTTATATTATGTGTCCTATATATATTAAAGTATCAAAATAAACGAATTTATATATGTTTGATTTCGATTTGATAAGGTTTTCTTCGTGTATCTACAAACTTTATCTCTTCAACTTCACTCCACATGAAATTCCCGCAGGTTTAAGAAGTTTGCTGGGTATCTGCTAGTCATCAGTCCCTGTCTACTTGCACAACTTGCAATTTGCGGGGCGTGCAAAGTTCGAGGCTACGTCATCAAAGTCGCCAAGTTGACGTCAAGTAGCCGCCACTTGAGAGATATCGCTGTCTTTAGCTTCCATTGGATTGGACACCCTCTTGTCTAGAGTCTTATAAGTAGTGCCGGCAATTAGCTACCCATTAATCGAGTAGATATCTTAGCCCCCCCCAACTGCTGAGTAAATCAAAGCGCTTTCTTTAGAGTGCTGGGCTACTGATTACCGAAACTATCGCTGCCTTGGGGGCCAATGAGGTGCCGCCAACTGGGTAAACACCTTCTATTTGTAGGTCTATTGATAAACACTTTATGACTAGGTCGCCTAGGTATGTGCACTCAGGTAGCTTCTCGCGCGAAATGGCTTTAGATAAGCGAAGCACCTCGCTCCTTTGTATCTTTCTCTCTCTCTCTCTCTCTCTGTATGTGTGTCTTCTTTATTCTCTCTCTACTTTGTCTTATCGCGACCCCACCACGCGCTTTTAATTGAATTGTTCAGATTGCACATGTTAGGTTTATCGGAAGAGACAAGACAATGTTTTGGGGTTTTTTTCTTAAGACTGCATTGCTTGATCTCAACAGTTTTAGTTTTGTAGTTTACTCTTTGATAATTACAGTTTTCTTTCTTTGGAAATCTTCCAAGTGATTCTGTAATATTTTAGCTATTTATGACTCATTTTATTGCACGTTGATCCCCTGGGCAATCTTTAATAAAAGTCTCATGAACGGATCTCTTTTAGTGCCTATATAAACCTCTTAATGTGCCGTTTACAAGCTATAACTGAAGTTTACAATCTAATGACTATTTTTCTAGTTTTTTTAAAGTGGGTATATTGGTCATGTCTAGAACTTTGCTCCGCAAAGCAGAAGAAATCTTCGAAGGGATGTATAATTTATATTATTTATAATTGTAATAAATTATATCTATGAGTTTTATTTTTTAGAAAGGCACACAAATGAAATTTGCATTTTTCGCTTAGTTTTTTTATAAAAATCTCAAATTTATTGAGCAAATCTTCAGTTTTCTATAAATATCTCTAGTATTTTTACCAGATAGTAAAGTAAAACTTTACAAATTGATAATTTAGAGTTTTTTCTATGAGCTTCAACAATTTTACGCAAATCAGGTCAATGTGCGCTTTTGTTCCTAAGAAACAATCAGTGAGAAATAAATATTTTCATAAATATTATTATATTATTTTCATAATATTTCGAAATTTCCAACAAATCAAGTTCTTATAAACTTGCACAACAGTTTTCTATATTGTATTTCATGAATTTGCAAAAAGAATAAACGTTTTAAAGTAAAAGCAAGGGTATAAAGAAGTCGTTATACCGCAGTTTCTCCCGATTCTATTCCTGTTTTATCTTGTGCTCTCCCATGCCCTCTAAGCTCAGAACCGTAAGGGCTTTCCATTCGTGAGCTCAGCACAAATATCGCGCGTAACTATTTGCACTTCCTAGAAACATATGTATATACATATATTTATCATATAGAAGTATATATATGTGCTATATATATCTGTATCTATGCAAAAGCCCGACTGCAAGTTTTCGTTGCTTTGCTTTGTGCTTTGTTTCGCATTTTTATCGTCACGTTGTCGCCATAAAGCATTATATAATGTCGACGTCTGCCGATAACTAAGCTCCCCCCGATGCCAGACGAGGTTCGAGACTCTTTTCTGATATTCGCAATGATCCCAATGTTGTTTAGTGGGTCAAGAGCTGTGTGCAAAACAGGGAAAAGGGGCGGGGCTGGTAGAGCTCTGTAGAATATTTACCATTTCGAAGGGTTCCTCTGATTCCTACTGTCCGTTGATAGTCCGTTTGGGGATATATCTTGTGTGGCCCGATTTGGTTTCGATTTCAGTAAATCGCTTTTTAATTCACGGAATTTTTTTTTTTTTTTTCTTTTTTGGCTTTTGGTTTTTGTTTTGTTTTGAAATTGTTTTGGTTTTTGCCTGTCACTTTTAACTGGTTTTACGGTTGTACTTGTTGTAGTTGTTATTTTGTTGCACTGTAATTGAAATTGTTGTTGTTGTTGTTGTTATTGTTGTTGCTGTCGTTATGCGATTCATAAATTGTTATTGCACGCCTACATTAGTTATGCTTCGATTTCTGCAGGCGTTGCAATTGCCGATCGCACTAGACACACACACACAGGCACACACACACACACACACACACATGCACACACTGAGGCACACATACAGTCTCTTTTGGTTCGTTGTGCCATCAATTTCGGGGCGTACAGTGGGCGCGAATATTGTCGTTGGCAACATTAGAAGATTTAATGCAGAGACACTTGAAAAGCAGCAGCAAGGTGATGAAGGGGAGGGGGTAGGGCAGGTAAACCTCCCCCCTGATAAACAAATAAACCAGTTGTGGTCAGCTTGGAGATTTATGCTGCAAGCCGCAGAAGAGAACCGGTTCCGGAGCTGGAGCTGGAGCCGGAGCAACAATTGATACAATTTGCCCCAGCAATGCGAGCAATTTGCGGGTGTGGGAAACACAAGTGCAGGGAGTGCCCTCGCTCCCCAATCCCCTCTCTCCTCTCTCCTCCGGCAACCCCACTGAGTGCCCTCTTCTTCCCCAACCCCACTGAGTGCCTCTTCTTTTCCCTTCCCTTTTTTTGGGGGCCCATATGCGGAGTCAACGACTTTCACACGCCCAAAAAAATGAAAGAAAAGGGCAAACAGAGCAGGAGCGGAGTTGGGAGGGGGCAGGGTAGCAGGGAGTTGGTACCAGGGCCAAGGGGCAAGGGTCAGCCGCAGCAGGAAAGTTCAAAGTGAGTGGCAGTCGGCAGTGCGCAACGCTTCGGCGGAAATAATCGTAAAGTAAGGTAAGACTAAAGACCAAAGAGGAACAAAGAGACAAGGGGGGAGGTAGAGCGGGGCAAAGCCAGGCCCAGAGACAGCGACAGCGAGGGACTGGGCCAAGTTAACTGGAGTCCAAGAACCAGTCGGGCAAAGGCAATGGCATAAAATAAAAGTTTGTAGCGCAAAACAGAACGTGGAATAAACATGGAAATGGAAATGGAAGAGAATGGGACTCGGACTGGGACTGCGATGATGGGCAAGAACTAGTCGGCAAGACTTGCTTGGCGGTTGAACTTGGCTAAAATAAATAAAGCCATACAACAGGCAACAACAACAGCAACAACGTGGACTGACAACAACAACGAGCTGAGCTCAACTTCAATTCCTGTGTCACGAAAACTTTTGCTACATGTGATACTGCGGGCCAACTCGCATGGGGCAGAGCAGGGCGGGGGAGAGAGAGAAGGAGGAGGGGGAGGCATTGCCAAAAAGTTTGTTCGAAATAAAAATGAAATAGTTTTGCAGCTACGCATCCATAATTCAATTTGCAGCTAATTGCGAACAGTTTTAATGAAGAGACACGCAGTGAATGCTCACCCAGGAACCGACAAAGGAAACCAGGAAGAGGAGCAGGAAGAGGGAGCAGCAGCAGGAGCAGGTAGAGCAACAGTAGCTGGAACCCTTCAGCCTGCTTGGCCCTGTCAATTTATGGCTCCGAATTCGCTCTTGGCACGCAATTTGGCCAAGGCAATTAAATGTTTTTGCCATTTCGCATTTTTCCGACTTTCCACGCGATGCACTTTTCCCGCTTCTCCTCCCGCTCCTGCTCCTCTTCCTCTCCTGAAACTTAACTGGGCTGAAATTTCAATTTGCTGTTGCAGCTGCCACAGTGCCGCAGAAATGTTTGCGGTTCACGTGCAAGATTTGTGGCTCAACTTAACCGATTTGCGGCACCTACGTGATGGAATTCGCCAAGAGCCGCATGGGGCATCTGATACTATATCTGCATTTATATTACTTGTATAATTCTTGTAGAGCCTGAGAAGATCGGCAAACTCAAGAGAATCAAAAAACATGAAAGAATTGAGAGAATTTTGAAATATCTGTGCGATCTTGCAAGCCTTGAAAAGAGAAACACTCAATGGACACTCATAATAAAAAGTGAAGATTAATGATGAGTTTTGTTCAGTAACAACTAAGCAAAACCTTGAGAAATACTTAAGAAATTCCGAAGAGTATCAATGGAAGATTATGCAATAAAAAGAATTGAAGAATAATATGAAAGACTAAAGAGAATTTCGAAATATCATGAAGTTTGTAAAGTTAAGCCGCACAGTATCCAAAACCTCAAAATATCCACGATAAATTGTGAAATATGCGCGTGAGTTCAAGAAATATTCAAGATATAAAAAGTTGAGTAAGTACTTAAGCAGTATCGAAGAATAAAGTGAATTTCGAAATATTATGAAGTTTGTAAAGTTAAACCGCAGAATACCAAAAGTATGCACAAAATTGCAGAATAATATGAAAGACTAAAGAGAATTTCGAAATATCTTGAAGTTTGTAAAGTTAAACCGCAGAATATCCAAAAGTATGCACAATAAATTGTGAATTATTCGCTATTGTGCAAGAAATATTCAAGATGTCAAAAGTTTAGTAAGTACTCAAGCAGTATTTACATTAAGTTAAAAAATATACACAACAAATAGAAGAATTTTCATGAAATATTCAAATATTCAACACAGGAGATTTGAAATGGAACATGAAACATTACAGAAGAATTTCAAAATATGTTCGCAATTCGCAATTGCAACAGAAATAAAAGTTTTGAATTTCAGCAAATTCAAGAAATATTCAAAAATGTAAAAGAATTACAAAAAACTACAAAAGTTATGACTTTTATGGGGGTAGGGGGGATTATAATAGAGCTGTCTTGATAGAGCTTCTTCTTCGGTCTTCGGCCTCAAAAGAGTTCGCGCCGTTCTTTATTTTTCTCGCCGTTCGCTTTGTCGGTCTCTTTTGGGGCTCACCCATGCCGTTTATAGGGTATTTGCATAACTAAATATTTATTCGAACACATTTTTGATGGAGTTTGCAATTAATTGGTGACCCGTTTTGGGGAAAGAGAGGGCTCTACATTTAACCCGATTTCTAGGTCGAGCGATCTCCAGTTCTTTTATTTTTTGCTGTTCTGTTCTCTCTGCTTTATTGTTTAGTTTCTTTCGCTATTTCCCCCGCCGATCTTCTACTTGTGACTCATTCGTAGATACAAAACGGGGCAGCTAAGCACTTATTCACACGACTTGACCGATCGGGCATGCTATATCTGTAATTACTGCTTTTGTTGTTGCTTTTTATTTTTTTAATTTTTGTAACTTTTTGAACAATTGAATTCGTTTTTTTTCTGTCAGTTTGGTTGCAATTATATGTTCAGATACTGATCGGGTCGAGGTATCTTTGGCGCTTATTACACGAACTAATTGCAAACGGTTTCCGCTTCACGATTGCTCAACTTGTTGTTGTTGTAGCTATTGTTGTTGTTTGAGCATTGTTTTGATTTATTAGAAATTGTTGAACTGCGGGTAGATTTTGCGGATTGTTTGGCTTTTGAAATCCGATAGGCAAAACTTTAACTGTGTGTGTGTGTGTGTGCGAGTGTGTGTGTGTGTGTGTTTGTATGGCTTGATTTATAATGCCTCAAGTTTTAACTGACAATTATTGATGTTGTTTCTGCTGCTGTTGTTGTTTCGGCTATTGTTGTTGTTATTTTAGTGATAGTTATATTAGCTGTGCCTTCTCAGTGTTGATTTTTGTTGTTTTTGTTTTTGTTTTTGGTATTGAAACTTGCGCACGACGAGGCAGCCAACTGCGTTTCTGACATTCGACTGACGGCCCGAACCAAAAACAGTGGCGGTCTCAACTTAACTGTGTGACC
Source organism: Zaprionus africanus (assembly GCA_018151435.1). Taxonomy (NCBI): domain Eukaryota; kingdom Metazoa; phylum Arthropoda; class Insecta; order Diptera; family Drosophilidae; genus Zaprionus; species Zaprionus africanus. The sequence goes on along the minus strand of JAECXB010002309.1, from coordinate 2,996,677 downwards.
ACATCGACGTCGTGTGGCCCGAGTGGAGTTCGGCTGCTCGGCTGCGCTCTCACTGGTGCTTCGTTTGGCTGCTAGCGCTAACAGTGGCTGTTACGCTGCTGTTAGGCCGCTGTTACGCTCGGCAGCACAAACAACGACTGGTTGCTTAGCAATCGCGACGTGCGCTCTTCGTGTCTCATTCGCTCTTCGTGTCGGCAGCAGGCAGCGAGGCGTAGCGGTAAACGCGAGTGTCGGCAGAGCGTCGACGGCGGCTTGTAGGGCCGTTGGCCGTGTCGGCAAGCAGGCCGGGCAGCAGCAGCAGCAGCAGCAGCGGCAGCGCAGCAGGCAGGCGAACACGAACAGGCATGCAGGCTTTTCATCACATTTGTTTTGGTTTCGCAGTTCTGTGGATGCTAAGAGAGCGCTGACCAGCTGGCTAGGTACGCTCTCTCTTTCTCCCTCCCTCACTCTGTTGTGGATTGTGTCTAGCGAAGAGAGCGAAAGATGCGTTCCACACAGCACGCGCTGCGGTACACTTCAGTCTGCAGTGGAAACTGGCACAATTGGACAACTTCAACATGAAAGCGAATGCTGGCGCTGCCACAGTCGCTGCCACAGTCGCTGCCTCTGCCGCTGTCGTTGGAGTGTCCTGCCGGCAAACAGTGAGTCCCAAAGAGAAATGGGCACACTGACAATAAATCACGCGCGCCTCAAACTTAGTAGCAGGTGCTTCTGCTGCAACAACAACAGCGACAACAGCAAGCAGAGCAGCCACAGTCGCAGCAGCAGAGGTAGAGGCAGAAGCAGCGCAGCAGAAACAGAATAACACAACGAGGAAATGTTGACAAATCATTTGCCATTTTTAGCAATCCACTTGACTTGGCACAGTTATGCAACACTGACTAAACCTAACCTCACTCACACCAGACACGCTAGACAGGGACAGACAGAGAGACAAAGACAGACAGAGACTAGCAATGCCAGCGATGCTAGCAGCGAACTGGATTCGCAGTTCCTCTTGCCAGACTGCAGCGAGTGTCGCCAGACAGGCTCAGGCACAGACACAGCAACAACAGCAACAACAACAACAACAACAACAACAACAACGACTCTTGAAAGTGAACAGGCAAGTTGCAGTTCCCCCTCCGCCGCCTGAAATAGTTTAATGCAAATTTACTGCAAGTTGCGTTTAATTTCCTTTGATACCCTGTAATCAGGTGAAAAGGGTATGCCATGTTACGTTTTTATCAGTCTAAAATACTCTGTATAACGTGAGAAATTTATCTTTTGATGCTATCATAAGTTATACCCTGTAAAAATGGGGAATGACTGTGATGTGCTAGTTTCAAAAAAGAAAGGTTAATGAATCGTTAAAAAGTTACTTTGTCAATATTCTTCATTTTCTTTTCTCTAAATACCCTGTAACTATGTGAAGGTGGCTATGATATGCCTAGCTCTTTTAATATTATTAATGTATAAATAGTCTTATCAGTCTTTGGTTCTGTTTATTCCCTGTAGTTATCTTAAGTAGTGGGTATGCCAAGCTATATATGTATAATATATAATAAACAATAACATTGCGAATCTCATCTCCCTCACAGTGCACCAGCTAGTCAGTCATTTGAGCTGCATTTCCCCAACTTCAATTGTTTCTCTTCTCTTCGACACTTTTTTTGCAGTCTATGCAACTTGCAACACTCTTCCTTGCCACTTCAGGCTGTGGTGGGTTGCAAAGGAATGCTCGCCCCATGCAGGAAGTTACGCTTGACTGGCGACAGGAGGCAGGAGGCAGGAGGCGTGAATGCAGGCAATGCAGGCCACATGCAGCTGGCCAATTTCATTTTCCATTTTCCAATTTCCAATTTCCGGTTTGGTTCTATATCTGAAGTACTTAAGGCTAAATTCGTCAGGGCTTCGATAATTTGTCATAAAAATTGATCAAACAAGCGAATAAACGATGCAATTTGCATGTCGCGATTGATGCCACTTGCCCCCTACCCCTGCACTCTGTTCGTGCCACAGCTACACCCACGCCGCCTTGTTGCCTGCTCCTGCTTTATTATTTATCCTTGGGTAACAACATATGCGTGCAGCACAGAAGAGGGTAAGGCAGGGGCAGCAACACAGGAGGAAGAGAGGAGACAGGGAAAGGGGGGCGTAAGGGGTGGGGGCGGGTCACTGCAATGACAGGCAGTCACGATTTGCCATTTACAATATTTATTTATTCATAACTTTGTACAGTTTTCTCTCGCATAATAAGCGAAGCGTTTAGCACAAGCAGAAAGGGAGGAAGGGAGGGGAGGAGGAGAGGCAGGGGCGTAAGTTGCCAGCTTGTTTGTTAATGGCAACAACCGACGACGTTACTCCAAATATTTTTGGCATTTTCTTTAGCTCAGTCGACGTTGGAAAAGAAGGAAAATTGGTTTTTCCTGCCGCTGCTGCTGCTGTTTGTTGCACCGTTTGTTGTTTCATGTCAGGCCGCAATTACTATGGAAATTTTTGGCAAAAAACTAAAAAGAAAACTGTTATGATACATTGCAAGTGGGGGGAGGCAGTAAAGAGAGGGAGGGGGAGGGGATAGAGGTTGCCTTGTGCATTGTAGGTCGGCACGTGTCGTGTGCGCGCAGTTGACGTGATTTGAAGTCATAACTTGGCTAACTTTATTGGCTCACATTTGCATGGCCTAATCAGAGTGGGAGCAAGAGAGGGCGACAGGGAGTGGGAGAGGGAGAGAGAGAGAAAGGGGGAGAGAGGAAGGGGAAGGGGACGTATTACTTGTTTACAAGTCAAAAACAAACCCGAAACAATTATGGGAAACTAAACAGCCGGCGGGCACTGCAAACACACACAGTCTCTCTCACTCACACACTCTCTCTCTCTCTCTCTCTCACATACACCTAACATTCTTATTATGAACGCCTTCAGGTAGCAGGTTCTCTACCTATCTGTGGCATGTGTTAACGCTCCACGCGGCAGCTGCAGCTCGTAGCTCACTTCAAGCCGCACTTCTTGTGCTGTCCCCTGCCCCTGCCCCTGTCCCTGCTCCCTGCCTGTCTTCTCATCCCTTTTGGCCAACTGTTCAAGTGAAGGGCATCAAGTCAGGTGTTTCTTTGCCGTTTCGGGGGTTGCTTTTTGGGCTAAGGTGAATGCACCATGGTGGCAGCAACAACAGCGAGCCGAACTCAACTCAACTGAACTGAACTGCACTGGACTGGACGGGAAACTGCCCAAAGAGTTCAAGTAATTCATGCAATTGCAGTTGCAGTTGCCATTGACCAACGCAATGACAATGCCAAACTGCTCTAAGCCGCATCCAAGTTCCAGTTCGCGTTGGAGAAGGGCTTGGAGCCGAGCTAGCCCTGACTGTGGAGATGTACGAGCAGCCCCACGTTCAAATTCCGACCAGTCAGGCCAGTCATTGCGGCACTAAGTTGCCAGGTGGCAGGCCGAAACTGCGCACAGTGGTGCAAGACTGCACAAAACAAGGTGGGGGTTTTAATGCACAAATTAGAAGTAATTTTTTAGGAAGCAAAGTATTTTTTGGGAGAGATAAGATTATACTGGTTTCAGCTGCACAGTGGTGAAGATTACAGACATGTAACTAAATTATGGAATTTGTAAATTAAAAAAATGTAAAATTATAAAATAAAATTATTATAAAATTGTAGAATATCCCATACATGCTTTTTTTTAGTAGAATATCATTATAAACGATACTTTTTTTGAGAAGAGTCTCTATCGTTCTCCACGAAATTTAGATACTCGTGATTTATTTAACGGAGTGCTAGGGTAACTGTTACCCTGGATCTATAGCTTTGAAATAACATATTGTTAAAATTCAAGTCTTTCAAGTAACCATTTCCATTCTGATTTCTCACATAATTTATGTATATCACAACTTGATCGTGATCTTTATCTTTTACTCAAACTCTTTTTATATAATTCTGAAAAGTGCTTCATAATTATAGATGTAAGGTTAGGTTTCAAATATATGACGATTTACAATATAATATAATATGATAATTTTGAAATAATTCTTTATCAATTTATATTATTTTCTCATCTTTGTGATGATTTTAGTTAATGTAAATAATAAAATAAATGAAAAAATTAAATAAAATAAATCGTAAAATACGAGTATCATACACCGCACTTTAGAAGTGCTTTAAATGATTTTAAAGTCTAGCTCTTCATCTATAGTATTTTCGCTGACTATGCCCCACTGTGCCTGTGGTCCAGGCACACACGTAGTCGAGACAATGACCATGGCGGCGCATACGATAAACAATCATAGAAATGCATTATGCATGGCAGATTAAGAAATTATTAGCTAACAACAATTGCAGTAAGAGGAGAAAAGAAAAGAGAGAAAGAGGGAGAAGAGAGGGAGAGAGAGAGACATGCCAGAAGGAGAGAGGTGCCTAAGGGGGATGAGCAGGCAGAGTTGTGAGTCCAAGTTGTGAGTCCAAGTTGTGAGTCCAAGTTGTGAGTTCTGCTTGGCAAATTCTGCTTGACTCCGCGGTTCACTCTACCCCCTCAACCTTTTTCTCCATGAAACAACGTTCAATGCACTTTGACCGCTTCGTTGGGATCGCAAGTGGAGAAGGGAGACAGGAGAAGGCGCAGGAGGAGAAGGCAGAGAAAGAATCGGCTGAACTGGCGACTCTAAAATATGGTCAAATCAGATGAATAATGCAGAAGTTGCCCCGACGGAGAACACCCACAATAATGCAATAAACAATAAGAGCGGGAGACTGCAAGAGAAGGGAGGGGGCGGGGAAGCAGTGGGTGCAGGGTAGGTGTGGCAGATTGACTGGCTATGGTGGGATGGCTATGCTTCAATGCGTGCGCAGCGGCGAATGCTTCCGTTTCCGTTCTTAATAGCTTTATTGTGATTTACTCGACAGTGGCAACAACAACAAGAACAACAGCAACAACAACAATAACAACAGCAACAATGGGCAAAAGCAATCAACGGAATTACAACAGCGTTAAAAGTGCATTGATAAAGGGCAACAACAACAAGAGCGAGAGAGAAAGAGAGGAAGCTATATAACAACATTAAAATTACGTTGTGCACAATTAAGGCAAACGAGCAATGCAAAGGGAATTTAAAATGGGGCTTACAAACTCAAGCGAAGCGCAAAGCTTTTCATTGGGTATTCGATATAATCTTAAAGCTGCCATTCGCATCTGTTGAATCGATTCTTTTGCAACTCATTTCATTTGAAATCGAAACGAACTGATCGAAACAGATGCGACATTGTGATCGTTTTAACATTTCATTTCCGTTGTCAGTTTTTCTGTTAAATGTTAGCAGCGCGGCTCCCTTGTTAAGTTAACACTATGTAAATGTTCTGTTCGCTGTTAACAGCGGCTTCTTTGCGGCATCTCTACTCTTGCTATGTAATGTTAATTTAAATGCTATGTTAGTTTAAGAACAACTGATACGCAGCTCTGTTATTTATTAAGACTATGTTAACACTCCATTTTAATTCTCTGTTAGCTATTAACAGCAACTTGAGTGCAGCATAAACTCATCAACATCATCAGTTCTGCATTAACAGCGTTTTTATTTTGTTCCTTTGTCTCTGTTCATACGTTTTATTACTGTTAATTATTTTATTGCCTCTCTTCTGTTTTTTAAGACTATTAAATATTAATGGTTAGGAGGCTTAATACGTTTACAATCATTTGAATAATAATATTTAATTTGCATATGGTTCTGTTTCAATATCCTGTTTCTTTTCACATCGAGAAAATGCATTTTTGCTTTACGTTTGCATTTCTATTCATACATTTTAAAGCATTTATAATCACATTAAATAACACCCGTTTCCTTTCTGTTATTTCAAATGTTTTGTTGTACGTTAACAGAGGCTCACTTTAAGTTTAATTTAAATTTCTGATTTGCTCTGCCACAGAAAGTCTGCAAAACTTTCATAGAAATTTTTGTTAAATACTTTTCAGCTTTTCTCTCTCTCTTCCACTTGGCTGCCTGCTAAAATTGGAAATAGATTTTCCGCCCGTTTCCGCCGTTTCACCCAGGCTTGAAAAGAATTAACAGCGCTGTTAAAGCTGACGAAACATGTGCGTCGATCTCTGTTACGAATCGAATTTAAAATTATTATACGGGAATTTTTGTAAATTAAAAGAAAGAAAAACAGGAGAAGGAGCAACGTTAATGAGTCAGAAAAGTGTCGCCAGAGAAAGGATGCGGATATGCAAAGACAGCAACAACAACAAGGTGCCGCCAACAACAACAACAACAGCAACAACAACAGCTCGTTCTTTGCCTTTGGCATTGTGCGGCTTTTAATGAACATTTGCCTCCCTTGTCCCTTCTTCGTACTGTTTTGCTGTCTCTTTGCGCATTTTGTGCGCGCTTTGGCTTTATACTTTTGACACGCACACACAGGCGAAGAGAGTGAGGGAGAGAGAGGGAGAGAGAGAGAGTGGTAGGTATATAGACAGGTATGTGTAATTATTTGTCACACCTGAGTTGGCGGACGGCTCAGACAACAAGCTGCAGTCGGGGAAAAAAGGCGTCTCACTTGGCTGAGCCAGCCCAGCCCGGCGCAGCCAAGCGACCAACCAACCACTTTTCTAAACGCTATATGGCACACACACTCACACACACGCACACACTTACAGTGAGACACGCACACTCATATCTATAACGAGCAGTATGCCACATAATGTACTATATAGAAAAATACTTGGTGTATATAGCGCGCAATGGGGAACTGGGAACTGGGAACGGAACTGGCAACTGTCAGTCAGAGCAGACACTCGTATCATATTTACCTTTTCGGCTGGTGACGTAAGCCACGAGAAGGGCGAGTGACACGACGGTGTGCTATGAAAGGGAGCAGGGGGGAGGGGGAGGGTTGTAGAGTAAGTGAGTCCACGTTGACCATCGATATGGGCTTGCCCCGAGGGCGAGGGAGGTGAAAAGTGTTTGGTATCAAGCAGAGTTTGATTGACACACTCATTCGAAGGTACACAGACATTTAGTGCTCACTGTGTGGAAGAAGTCTTGTCCAATTTTCATGAGTATCTGCACATAATGGATTGAACAGTCGCAAGAGGAAGCTCTGCCAAATGATAAAGAAAGTAGAGGGAGAAGGAGATCAGGCTAAGCTTAATTCTTCTGCTGCTCTTTGTAGCCCAGAAAGAAAGGGTGCTCAGCAATCCCCAAGAGCGTCTGCTCTTGGTAGATTGAAGGCAGTGCAAGTTGTTCTAGAAGGGAAGGCAGCCTTACACCATAGAACTCTGCTTTACTGAGGTGAAATGACAGCTCAGGACCAGCTGGGATCATATCTTTTCATGTGTATCTTAGAAGGAAGGGGAACTATCCTATTTCTGTTTATACTAAACTAAGCTGAGATGTGTTCAAGCTTCTCTTGTGAACAAGGCTTTACCTCTTCTTTCTTTATTTTAAAGAAGAATTCAAGCAAAACAGATTTTAAGCTATGAGTCTTCTTCAATTTACTAAAGTTCTGTCTGTAATGGATTGGGAGGAGTCTGGTTAAAATCACTTTTTTGAGTAGAGGTAGAACCTTTCAGTAAACTCTCATTCAAGAAAAGATTGGCAGACTTAGCTGTTTAGAAAGACTGAGTCTTATACTGCTTAATGGAGTCCCAGTCTTCAATGGATTAAAGAGCAATTTATCCAACAAGGAAGCTCTTCCACCCTAACTACACAAAATGAAAGAAGTTTTGTTCCAGTTCAAAGAGAGTCAAGAGAGAGTCAGAGTCAAGGCATAAAAGAAGCCAAAGACACTGAAATAAACTGACTCCTCTTTGTAGGTATAATCAATTGAGATCTATAAATTGAGATCTATAAGCTCTTCCAACCTTGTTAACCAAAGTGAAAGAAGTTTTGTCCCAGTTCGAAGAGTGTCTAGGTATAAAAGAAGCCAAATAAAGCAGAATAAGTTGACACCTTTTTGTCGGCATACTCAATTGACATCCTATATATAGTATATATTCATATCTTAACATATAGACTACAAATCCTACACAACTTTCGAATGATTCCACCCTCACTGCACACAAGAGAGACTTAACTAAGAGGAAACTTTCCTGCGCTGCATTTGCAGAGGAAATCAGTTGATGCAGCTCGCATTGCAGTCTAATTTAAGTGCGGTCCGCTGGCTGTTGCCCAGTTTTGGGGTTTAATCGTGGAATGTGTCTGGCCTGGTCTGGTCTGGTCTGCTTGCAACGCACTTTAGGCTGCCGCACGCTGATTCATGGTGCCGTTCTGCGGTTCTGCGACATGGAGCAGCGCCGCGGGGCATATTGGACGCGAATTGGACTCGTATTGCAGTTGTAGCTGTAGTTGCAGTTGCAGTTGCAGTTGGAGTTCGCTTGACTGGTCAGCGAGTGTGGCGTGCAACAATTTGTGGCAACAGCGCCGCGGGCGTGTACACATAGCACAGCAAGCAGCAAACGTGGCAAGTTGCCTGTGCTTTGGGTTTGGGCACTGGACTCCCACTCTGGCCTTAGCTTTGATTTTGGTGGCTAATCCCGCTATCAAGTTAAGCAGTCGCCTTGCCTCAGGAGGAGTCGATGCCACTGCCACTGACAGGGGTAAGCTCACGCACTTATCCCGCTTGCTCAATGGCTAATTGCCTTGAATTGCCAATTGGCAATTGGCATAATGAATGCCGTCAATCGCATCACTTATGCATGCATTCACCCACTGCACCCCCCTCCCTTCCCCTTCGGGGCAGTTGCGGTTTTTCAACTCGAGTTGTGTCGCCGCTTGTCTTGTAATTTATGATTTCCTGCAACGAGATTTGCAGCGAGATTAAAATATCAAAACGCGCGCAACCGCGCTTAATTACTTCGCCATTGAATGCAAATTAATTTGTATTTGTTTTGGTGATTAAATTAATTGAGTGCCCCCTTGCAGCCCCCTTGCAACCTGCCTCTGATGGTTGCCGTGTCGAGCGAGGCATGAGACGAGACAATTTGACGATCAGACAGACCTGATAGAGAGCTGACACGCAGCTTCAAATGTTATATAAATATTTCTATATATATTATATATATAGTATATATATTTCTGTGCATATAGCGACAGTGTTGGATACCTAGAGTTAAATTACATTCGATTATACAACACTAGCCACACTGTCAATTGATTTCTCATACTTTTCACTCACCTTTTCAAGACTCGAACGCGTTTGCAGCTCAGCCAAAGTGACAGCCTGCAATAGAGAGAGAGAGGGAGAGAGAGTGTGAGAGAGAGACAAAGATATATATATCTTAAGAGAGAGAGAGTGTGCATCAATATTGAACTCAGGCATTATCGTGGCAGCCTGATTAAAGTGCTGCAACTTAGCCCGCTTGATTGCGATGACTTCGAATTGATGCATTCCATACGAGTCGGGAGCAGCTGCTGCTCGACCTTTTACTCCCCCTTTTCCCCCATTTAAGAGGAGTATGCAGTAGAGAGCCGTAACTGGTGCTGGCCATTTGCTGCCCTCTTACTTAGTTTTATTTCGTTGCAATTGCAAAGTGCGCTGCTTGCAATTCAATTCAATTTATCTTTGATTTTCGCTGCGCCAACTTGCAGCGAGGCCACGACCCTTTCCCTTCCACCATTTACTCCCTTTTTCTCCTTTTCTCCTCTTCTGCCTGCTACCTGTTTCCACACACCCCATTTGATTAATTTTGTATGTATTTAGGAGCTACACTGAGAGAAATGCTGCAAGTGTTTAGCTGTTTGTGAAAGTATTCAGATTGAGAATGATTGTTGATATTGGAATATATATCAGCTTGGGTTTTTATTGATGGATATGCTTTTGATATATTTTTAAATACTGCCATATATCGGTTGCGATATTTTATTTAATTTCTCAGCTCTATTTCAAGCAAAAGGTTTCAACTATCAGAAATTTTTTTCGCAGAATTTAATATTATGTAATCTAATCTAATTAGTTCAAAAATGATATGATTTGCAGGCCGTTATATTCTTAATCAATATGTACATACAAATATTCATATATATTGGAAAAATTTTTCAACTTATGTAGCTCCTTTTTCAATTCTGAATAAGTTTATATAATATTTAACGATATTTTACTGTTCCAACCAAGAGAAAAAGTTGAAATTTTATTTAAAAGTGTTGTGATAGTTTAGCTGACATCAACAACGATATTTTGTACACAACCACGAAATATAAATTACATTTATCGATATATTGCACTTTATATTCTCATTGTCACCTCCCCAATTCTCTCAGTGCACTGTGTACTTTATACATATTTGGCTAAGACTTTTTGGACAACTGGACAACTAATTGCAATTGCGATTGCAGTTGCAGCATTGTCCGGCTGCTTTTGCTGGTAAATTACTCTGGCAATTAGCGCCACAAGCCACACGAAGCCATTGCCAACAAACTGATCCTCCTCCTGCTCTTCCTTCTCCCGCTGTCCCTGTGCCTGTCCCTGCCTCACCTGACCATTGAATCAATTTGCGTTTTGTTCCGGGGAACAAACCACAAAGCTCATTTTGTTCGCTTGTTGCAGCAGCTACTAAAACACATCCCCAGCCAAAGGCAGCAGCAGCAGCACCAGAGCCCAACGACGACCTTAAGCTGAACAAAGCGACCCCCTCCCCCCACTCCACCACTAGCTGCTCCTGTGGAGGCGCGCTTGCCACTGGGCTGCATTGTTGTAAATTTTGTTTCGGCACTCCTAAATTCCTTTGGTGCTGCCAACTGCATTTATGCACAGGCAGCCCAAGCTGCAAGCCGCTTGTCGCCTGCCCAAAAATGGCCCGAGAACAACAGCAACAACAATAGCAACAACAACAACAACAGGTAGTAACTAATTTTATTACAACGCCGCAGCAAAGAGCCCCCAGCTGAATAGCGCCAAGCCCTTTGCAGTCAGTCAGTCTGCCTTGGGCCAAAGTAAACCCCTCCGTCCCTCCCTCGCTCTTCTTCACCCCCCTGGAAAACAATGTCATTTTTACACTTGGTCATTTTGCTTTTTAGCCACGTTTGTTGGCTGTGTTTGCCCTGCCATGGGGCCATAAAATGTCAGTGAGGAGTATCATCGCTCTAGGCAGCTGCACCTGCCAGAGAATGTACTCGCAGTAGATATTCGCAGTGCTCCATATCAAATGTCTAATGCCTCTGCTATTTCCATATATTCCACAATTTACAGGGTATCTGCCAGTGGAGCATACATACTAGAAGCCTCTTGTGCAGCTTTAGTTTGGCAACTCTGCACAAATTTACCATATGTTGTTTTAAATCTTTAATGAAATCCGCCATAGTGCCGTACACAGAGTTGCATTTTAAAGCACCGCCACCACAGGGACGGCCCCACCACGCCTCCCCTTACAGCCCCGCCCAACGCCCCACAGCAATTGTTGTTGCTGTTGCTGTTGCTGTTGGCCACTGCTGTCGTGTTGTTGAAGTGCAGGCTCAATTTTCTAAGCCAATTTAGTCGCACATCGCTGGCAATGTACAAAATGCAAAGCTACAACAACAACAACAACAAGAACAATAACAGCAACAGCAAACTCAGGGACAACAACAATAAATGAGAGTTGCATCCCTGGATAGGGAAACGAGTCTCGCAGAGCAAGCAAAGCCATCGCTGGCAATTGATTCTTATCGCAGTGCCAAACAATATAGAAATCGTTACGCTAAGCATGGCACCAGACGCAGTGGGGGACTGCGGGGGGAATAACCCGAATGCAGCTAGGTAATAAGAACTGAAAAGCAACGCGTAAAGATTATCTTTATAGAGGGTATCTATAAATATATGTATGTAATTGTAAGTTTGTTCTATGTAATACAAATGAAAGCAAAGAACTCAATTGGAGTTAAAAAGGTGAGATAAATAAAATTTTGTAAGACAATTTACTTAGTTGATTTCTAGCTCGAAAGACCTATTATACATGAAGATATATAAACGTGATTTTTATAAAATTTTAATAGTATCAATATCACTAAAAAACATATGTAAATATAGATCTAAGATAAGTTTTGTAAACTATATAGGCCTTTGCTAAAAATTCTCAGTACAAAAATTAAAGCTGAATTTTTTTTGTGGCTATTAAAAAAAATCAGAAAAACGAAAGCGAAGTCTACTTTCGGTATACCGACGGCTCTTTAATCTTGCAGGTTCTCATATCTCTCGATCGATTCAATACTAGTAATTTAAACTGGCCCAGAATACTATGTCCAACTTTGATTGGCACTATAAGTTCAGTCATTTCTAAAATCCAAACTGGCCTTCATAAAAAACCTTAATATCAGGCGATTGCTATCTATGTGAACTAAACGTTATAGGGGTCCGATTTTGATGAAATTATAGAAACAAAAAAAGACTGATGTAGTGAATTTGGTTGCAATATTTTGAGAAATAACAAAAATCGGCCGATAGTTTGTATGGCAGCTATACGATATATCAGTACGATCTGGCTCTTACCGACTTATATACAGAGTGCAACAATAAGAAGTGTGTGTACCAAGTTTCATCAGGACAGCCTTTAAAATGAGAGACTAGTTTGCGGAACAACAGACGGACACGGACAAACGGACACACAAACACACGGGCATATAGACAAGGCTAGTTGAATTCTTCTGATGAAGCTGCTTTAGATTATATATACTTAATAGGGAAGGAGATTTCGGAGCATTGCCAACTTCATGCCTAAATGAATATTATTATTATTATTATTATTATTATTATGTTTATTTTGTTAGCAAAATATTTAAAGACTAAAACCAACTTTTCAATATCCTTCAATAGTAACTTTACAATATATCAGCCCAAAGCGGTTCAATTCAACTTATTATCAGCATGTAGGCCCACTTTCATCAATGTAGTTCTGGGATATAACACAATAAATAAGGGAACTCAGCTACCACTCCCTACAAAACTCTTTCCCAACTAGAAAATTATATAAGCATATTGTCTTGTGATGAACAGAGCCCAAAAAGACGCAACATAAAGCCTGTTTTTATGCGAGAATCTCACTAGGTATTCATGGGCAATTGGTTTCCGTAGAAGTAACCCGAATACACATGAAAGACACCTTCATATACATATTTTCTTCTATGCAGGTTTTCTCACACACACACACACACACAGAAATAAAACACACACACGGACATTTTATACATTTTTCAGAGATGTGAAAAGCATTTTGCAGCAACTGCCGTGCAATTGAATCCTTTTGCCATTTGAAGCTCTCGCTGCTCGAGTGTTTTTCCTGTTCCACTCGAGGCCCAAAGCGCTGCCTTCACATGTGAAGGAGCGAGGGAAGGAGGGGGGAGGGGGGAAAGGAAATTCCCATAATTTGCAGCAACATTTCGTGTGCATAGTCACAATAAACTTGAAGTGTGCTGGCCAAGATCGGAGCTTTGAGCCAACATCATCGACAGCTTGTCAATTAAAATGGAAATGTTTAAGTTTTCGATGCAATAAAAGGGAAAGAGGACGGGGGAGAGGGAGCAGAGCGGGCAAGGAAGCCGCTACTTGAAGCACTTGAGCTGCTGCTCCTGCTTGTGCTGCTCCTGCTGCTTTGGGTGTTCCTGCTGCATTTTCATGTTGATTTTTATCACATTTGAACTTTGACCCAATTTGTTTGGCTACCCAATTCAGGCAGGAGCATGAGGGAAGAGTTCTCCTCTCTCTGGCTGGCTGTCAGCGTCCAGGATTGCCCTGGCAGTGTGGCACAGTGGGACGAATGTGTTGCGCATTTACACCTTAAACTACCCACGATTCTTAGTATTTTCTGCCCCCTTTTCGCGTGACTTTGTCAGACTGTGCAGCGTCGGCTCACTAGCTTGCCAGGCACTCCAAGTCGAACTCCACGCTGATTGCACATGGCACACAGACAGCAAAGGCAGCCAGACAGACGTGTCTGCCTGTCTGTGTGTGTGCGCGATTGTGTGTGCGAGTGTGTGTGTGTGCGTGTGTGCAAATTGAAGTCTTCAGCCAGAAGTCACGAAATCTAGAGTAGAAGGCTAGTAGTGTCTCTGGGAGAGTTCGCGAAACGTGGCCTGCCTGTGTATTATACGTATATCGTATGCCATATTCGGCGTTCTGTATTCGTTCTTTATTCTGTGTTTTCCACATTTTCCCATTTTTCGTTTTCCCTTTGCCAAAGCAGAGCCAGAAGCAGCAGCAGCAGCAGAAGTAGGAGCAGAAACAGAAGCTGAGGCTGCTTCAGCTTTGCCTGCTGCTTCTAGTGCCTGCCGAGACTGTGCCTATCCTTGCATCGTGCCTGGCTAATAGCTGCCAGCTTGTTTAAGCCTTCTTCCGCCACACACACACACACACACGAAGAACTCCCTGCCCCGCCCACTTTTGGCGCCTGCCTCACATGAAATTCACATCACATTGTGAGCAAAGCGAAGCGTCGACTTTGCCTGCACACCCGATTTATATGTGTGTGTGTGAGTGTGTGTGTAACTCTATAACATGTCTACTTCTGCATGTGCACACACGTATGCACACACAGACGCTCGCACACACATACACGCAGCACTAAAGATGGCTACGTGCCGTTTTTGTTCGCTGCAATTTCGACAAACCCTGCCAGGCAGGCAGCACTCTGAAGCTGCGAGTCTTTTAGGCCCGGCTAAAGTACTTTAAGCCCAACACACACACACACATGCACACACACACACACAACTCCACTCTCGCACAGACACAAAGGTCGTGCAGCTCTCCATTTGCTCTGTTTTAAATACAAAATTCTCTCGCAACCAGCGCTGCCATCAGTGCAACACATTTCTCGCAGGCATTTTTCAGTTTTTACGCCCCGTAAATATATAAACACTGCAAAGAGGGTATATCGCAACAGGGTGTGCCTGTAGATACAGATGTTTAGCTTGACAAGTTTTTTAAGTAATAAATTGGCCGTGTATCTGTAGAGTTTCATAGCAATCAGAGATCAAGTGGTGCAGTTACAGGAGGATATAAGATTGAAGACAATTAACTTCCTTCAGGGAAGGCTGGAAAAGGGTTATGTGTAAATTATTTATGTGCTAAGGTTGATCAGTATTTGAAGCATTAAATAGATTTATCTACAGACATACATTACATATAGCAAAATAAAATAGATAAGACTTTTATTACATTTAATAAAATAAAATATATGAGCTTTCAACGCAACAGTTTGAAGAGGAAATTCTCTGTCATCAAAATGTATTGAAGAAATGTCACAAGAGGCTGCATCTAGATCTCTCTAAATAGAAAATTATTCAGCTTTACACTTAAGCTTTATACTGCCAAAGTTTCATTTTAATTATCATGCAAATAGATGAGCTATAAACGAAACAGAGTTACTAGAAATGGAGTAACTTGCAATACAATAGGGGCATATAGAAGGTGGTTTAATCTACAATATATTTCCTTATCTCTGCCTAACAAATAAGTAATATACTTAAATGTGTTCATTATTTCATAACTTATCTCATATTATAACAATTACAGCCCTAGTGCAAGTAACTATCGAATATAGATCCATAGCGAAAAGCTTTATCGATCTCTTCAGCGCTTACCAATTCTTTAGATCAACAAAATATTCATTTTTCTTTAACTTTCATTGCCTCCGCAACCTTAGCATCATTGTTACTTCTCGTACCACCTACAGGGAATTCTGCTCGTCCACCTACAGTGCTGCTCTGCAGTTTTCGTTTACTTTTATGGACGCAACTCAAGGATTTGCACACAGTGCAGTGCGGACTGTGCCCTGTGTAATGAACTGCAATGAGTGCTGCCCCAACTGAGTACTCTGAGTGCCGTGAGAGAAACGAACAGAGAAGGAGAGAGAAGGGGGAGAAGCTGCGAGTCCATTCTTGAAAAACTAATTTTATATACAGGTGTGCTTTATTCGTTTCTCCTGCAACGCCTACAGTAGCCATCTACCCCCCGCTACCCCCTGCTGCCCCCTTTGGTTTGCCCAGCTGCACTCGATTTGTATTGAATAAATGCAAAAGGCGTGTTAATTGACAGACCATGAAGACCAGAAGCAGCAGAGAAAAACGAAAGAGAGACGGAGAGAGAGGTAAAAAATATTTTTGCACTTTCCTCTGGCCAACAACTATGTTGAGCTGTAAATGGCCAAGTGAATGGACAGCAGGGACAGACTGGACAGCCAAGCCAAGCCGGGCACAGAACGGAACAGAACGGAACAGAACGGAGCTCTGCGTTCCACTGCGGCCCTGTGCCAGATACCTCGTGTGTTAGAGCAGCACATGCACTGTAATGAAGTGTTTGCAACTGGCAATTGCAGCGAGCTAATCATACTATACTCGACTCGATTTGCACACCCCCTCTACCCCTCCTTAAGCTGCTGCAATTAGAGAAAACAGTTTGGGATCGAGGCTTACCCGTTAATCGTCCACAATTACTCGCAATTTGCAAGAGAGTAACATAGAGTTAGCCCCATTGGGTGATCGAGTTACCTTACTATCTTGCAGTGTATACCCCAAAAATATATGCAAACACATATTTAATCAGCTTTGCGTCTTTTGTAGCGCAGTGTAGAAGAACTTAGACAAAGTCTCAGAGTTTTTTTTCGAGGCGTAAAAAAGTTCTTTAAACTTGTCTAACTGTTTCGCCGGCGAGCGTAGCAAAAGTTCCAGCTAAGTACCGTAAGCGGGTTATGATGAGCCGAAGAGAGGGAGAGGGGAGGGGAAGGCAGTCCATTGCGGAGGCAATTATGTTAATTTGTAGCTGCAGAGAAGCTGCTTTTTATTTTATTATTATGATTTTTTATTATTATTAATAGTCGGGAGTCACGGGGAGACGAGGCGCCAATAAATCTGGCAGCCAGCGGGGCATACAGGAAGAGGGGAGGGGGAGGCACGTGGAAGTTGCGTGTGCCACACTCAATCGCCCATATTTATCTATAATAAAGGCAATTTGGAAAACCTTTCCCCCTTCCCCAGCTGGCCCGTGCAGTAAGCTAGTGCTTGGCAGTAAAAATCGATTAAACAAATCGAGTAAAGTGTTGGTAAACACCCTGCAAAGGCAGCCCAAAGGTAGAGCCGACCCCAAGCTCATGTACTATGTATGTGCGAGTATGCCTGTCTATAATTATATGCTATATGCTGTGGCTCTCTATATATACACCGCCCCTCCCGCACTGTACTTACGCGGGTTTGTTTGGGTCGCGTTGCCAGGCGACGCGCCAATAAGCCACGTATACGCCGCGTTGTACCAGCACCAGGGCACGCAATGTCCTTCGCTGCGTCGTCTTCGGCTGTATGTACGTTGTATATGTATGTGTATATGTATTCACGCTGCGTTTTGCTGCCTGCTTCCACGGAAATGCAAATGTTATTTACTTAATTTTTCAGCTTCTGCCCACTTTGCCTGCTGAATGTTTTATGAAATGAAAGCCAAGTTCTCCTGCTCTTCTTCTCCTTCTTCTTCTCCTTCACTTCTTAGTGTTCTTCATTTATAATTTTTTTATTTCACTTAGATTTCTTTCCTTTTTTGGGTTTTCACTTAGTCAAATCGTGCAGCTAGATGCGCATCCTTGCGCAATCTTCGGGCGAGCTGGTGGCAGAACTTCTGCGTATAATTTCTGATTTGGAATATTTTCTGGCCCAAGGACATGGTTGCCATAGCCTCAAGTCCAGTCTAGCACTCAGTGTTGGTTTCGAACGCACTCGTTGTCGCATTACGTCACCATGTTGCCATGTTGCGACTCACTCAGTTTGTTGTGTGTGTGTGTGTGTGTACACGGACGGAGGACGGAGGAGTCACTTTGGGTTTACATAACACTGGGGAAACTGTTGCCACTGCTTGCCACTGGCTGCCACTGCGTCCACTTGCCAACTGCCAGGCGTGCCAGGACGAGGCGTGTTATTGTTGTGGCCGTTGCCAACGTTGTGCTCCTAGCAGCGATGTCGTGGAATTTCGCGTGTCCCAGCCAGCGCTAGTCGTGCTAACAACGAGCCCTCGCTCGTGCCGCGACGTTGCGAGCCGCGAGTTGCGAGCCGCGAGTTGCGAGTTGCGAGCTGCGTTACGACTTGTTTTGGCCAGGCCAACAGAAAACCATTACGGCTAGTTGCCATGGCGAGCTGGCTGACGTTGACCCTTCTCCTGCTTCCCTCCCCCTTCTGCTGCCCTCGCCCTCAAGTCGCTTTTGAATAATCACTCGGCCAATGGATTTAATTAAAATAATGGCCAGAATGCCCACAATTGACTTGATTATGATGGGGACACAAAGCAAATGACTGAGACACAAGAGAGAGGGAGCGAGGGGGGGGGGAGAGCGCGCACGCATATCGATCTGATTAGGGTTCGTCCTTCATTCGCTTCTCTGTCGGCCTATGCAAATTGATTTTCTCCTCGCAGAGACTTGTCTGCGTGCAGAGACCTGTTAATCGAGCTAATTGCATAAATTACAATGGCTAAGCAGCCGTAGTGGACAGATCTGTTTGAAAATCGAATTCAGTTAAAGCGCTTTCCCATCGATTTGAATTTCCACTGGCCACGCAAAGCCAACGTTGTCCCGTCAGTCATATTGTCATTCTCCTTGTCGCAAAAAGAACAACTGGGGGAAGTTGTCGCCCCGCGGACTTGCACTGACGGCTACCTCAGTCTGTCAGCTGTCACTGCGGGATCTGTTCGCGACACTGCTTACTTCAGCCCCTCCTCTTTTTCTCTTCACCTACTCCCTTGTCCTTGTGCCATAAATAATTCGTGTTATCCAGAGTTTCCACAATATGAAAATGGCAAATTGAAGCCGACTGTCCAGACTTTTCAACTGCTTGCGCTGCCCCAAAAACAGAGTTTGGCTAAAGATAAGTCACATAGACTGTTCAATACCTTGTTTGGCAGGTGGAAACGGTTTGATAACTGACTCTCTCCATATTTAATATATATATATCTATAAATGTGTGGTATAATTATATTATATGAGATAATTAAATAAAATTACTAGAAGTTTTCATCATACAGAAGAAGACAAATGCAAGTCTGGTTGTGACCTATAACATTTACTATCGGATGCTATAAATGACAATAAATGAGTAAAATAATTAAATAAAATTCTTCTTTTGTGAAGCTGACATGTTTTTTTTCATTAACAAGTTGACTATTTTCTTATAAATTCAAACTCATTCAAACTCATTTCATTGTCATGTTACTGTCTTCATCATATTGGACTTAAGTCAGTTGCTTAACTACTAAGGCATTCAAAGGCATTCAAATGAAAATAGGCAATGTGTTTTAAAGTTCCTCAACTGAAGTATTTAAATTTTACTTTAAGGATGATCTTATACATACTACTTCAGAATCAATTGAAAGCAAAGAATACTGTTTAAAGTTGAAGTTGGAAAACTGAGTTTATTTAATTTTAAAGTTGAAATTTAAAGTTGAAATTTTAATGTGCCGCCAATACTTAGATGGCGGTTTCAAAACTATATTAAATTGTTCCCTTTCTTATAATATATTTGGCATTAAAAGATGGGTAACTAGGCGTCGCCCTCTGCCTGCAACAGTCTGCTCAGTTCCCTTCGCCTCAATGTGTACAAGTCATCTCTCTCTCCCGCTTTCCCTCTCTCCTTCTTCCCCTCTTTCTCTCTCGGCCACATTGCAATAAATCAAATGAAAACTATGAGTCGAGCTCCTCACTGATTTTCAGTTGTGTCCCCTATCTTTGCTTTCGTCTGTTCGTCTGTTGCCTTGTTTATCCCTCCGTCCACTTGTCTGTCACTCATCAATTTTGAAAATTATTAAAAATTTAAATGGAATACCAAAATGCACTCAACAAGAGGATAAATTCATATGCGAGCTAAAAAAGATTGTGTGTGTATGTTTGTGTTGTATTGTATGTGAATGTGAGTGTGCATGTGTGTGTTGTGTATTCTGTGTGTGTGTGTGAGTTGTTGTCGTTATTTGTGTCAGGCTTGTCAAACATTTTGCATGTCCTGTGCAAGTTGCCAATGCGTATGAATTTTTAATTTTAATTGTTCGCCAAATGCGCTGGCAAAATCTGTTCGCAGGGACACACATACACTCACAAAGAGAGACAGAGAGAGAGAGAGAGAGAGAGAGGGAGAGACAGTCGAGCAGAGGCCTTAAAAGGGCCAAACATTCGTTGATTTTTCATGCTCGCATAATTCAATACGAACACATTTTATGAGCCTGCTCGGGCAGAGTATGCTGACTTTTTATTGAGGCAATCGAAGACGCAGCCAGGGCAGGCCAAGCCAGAGAACAGAACAGGCAGGACATCGATTGGAAGAAAGGGAGAGGGAGGGGGGCATGAAATCACAGTTGCGACAAGTGCAGCCTCTTCTGGCCACACGTAATTCCCATTTAATGACTTTTATTTTATTGACTTACAGCCACATATGCTTTGCGAGCAAGAAGGGGGGCAGGTGGGAGCAGAGGGGAGGTCTGTGAGGAAGCGGGTGTCAGTAGAGGGTTCTTCATTACCCGGCGAGCGGCCGAAACAAAAAATCCATAATTATAATGCACCTTACATAACGCTTCATTAAGATAATGATAATGAATACGTGACCGCACACGACGATACACCATGATACACACAGACACACGCACATACAGATAGACAGGCGCATACACAGACAGGCACATGTACAGAAACATACACACAAACAGACAGGCAGACAGTCACATACGTGTATACAGCTACAGACACTCGCAAAGAGACAGTCGCATGTCCTGCCAGCTAATGGCACGCATGAGAATATATGTATGTTTGTGTCGTCTTCCCTTGCTTCTCCCCCCCCCCCCACCCCCTGCACTGCCATCTTGCGCCTCTCTCGGCACACACAAATGGCCAGCGGGCAAGTAGAATTAACCACTTACCGCCCCGGCGGGCAAACGACGTTGTCGTCTGCGTGACAGGCCGATTCCAGCTCTCTCCCTGCTGCCCTCTCCCCCGTTCGTCCTGCACGAAACGCGGTCGATAATTTACATAAAAAGTACCACAAAAGGTGAGCAATTTTCCTGTCCCTCCCTCTTCTTCTCTCTCTCTCTCTCTGCTTCCTCCACTGCTCCTCTGTCTGTGCTCTTCTACCTGCCTGTTATGTCCTCATTGATTACAAGCAATGACACTTGCTTAAGTTACTTCCACAACAAATTTATGTATACTTTTTTGGCCTAGTGAATTTGCAGCTTTAGCCCACTGTCAGCGCACAGTGGGTAATTAAATGCTTGACATTGGCCAATGCAATATATCTGCGATCTGCGATGGTTAATCTGCTGTGTATAACGAGCCTCGGCTGGCGATGAAATAGGCATAAGGAGCCACAATAATTATCATACAACATGGCGGATAAAGCTGAGCGGAGCGGAGCGTGACGCCGAATTACGTCAAAGTAAACTCAACTTCGGCATCGGAAGTGCAAACAATGAAGTCTCAACTTTAACCTTATGCCAGGCAGGAGTCGGGCAGTTGGGCAGGCAGTCTGTCAGTAGAGGACAAAAAGAACGACATTCATCAATAAAATATATTGCCAGTAATTTCCAACAAATGGGGGAAGTGGGCAGGGGGAAAGGGGGAAGGTGCGTGGTTAACTTGTCCCTCACATAATTAATTCACTTGCATGATAATCAAAATATCATTTGATTAATGCCCGCTCCTTAAGCAGAGTGCAAACAAGCGTTGTCTGTTGCCCTCACTGTCTGTCTGTCTGTCCAGGCAGGGTGCAAGAAGGGTGGGGGAAGTGGGGGCTGCCACAAGGGTTGACTGGCTTGCTGAAACTTGCCCGAGTCCCGAAAACCCAATTGCAAATGGGTTTTATGTTAAGAGCTAATTCGGGTTAATGCCGTAAAATGTAGCGCAGTTAAATAAATATCACCACACACACACACACACAAGGCCACACACACACACAAGGACACATGCACACACTCATGCGGGGCCACACACACGTGCAGCGTCAGTTCTAAGTAAGAGAAGCTGCTGTTGCTTGCGACAGCTTTTTAGCGTGCGCCTCAAAGTATGCTACAAAAAGTTGCACAATATGCGTATAAGCCAACGGGCAGTCTGCGTATGTGTGGGTGTGTAAAGAGTGACTGTGTGTGGGTGTGTATGTGCTGTGTGTGGGTGTGTGTGTACTGGGTGTGTTGCTTGCTTGCTGTACAGAACTGTAGCATACTTTTGTGCGTTGCCGCACAGCTTATTGTTCTCTCTTCTTCTCTCTGTCTCTCTCTCTCTGTTGTGTCTTTATTCTTGCTTTACACTCCCTGCTGCCTGCCCGCCTTTATGTTTAAATTAGTCAAAATGTCAACTTGACACAGATTTCCCTACAATCTCAACAATGGCCCCATTTGTAGGAGAAACATTGCGAGAAATCTCTTTAAAGTTGCCCACGCTCACAAGCGCAGTGCAAGAGAACAGACACAAAAATAAAGAAGGAAAAATGCAAAGAGGAGAGCGAGAAGGGGGCGCATGGTGCGTTCCCTTGTTTGTCTGGCCACTTAACGCCGCGATAATCTCATTAAAATCGCATTCAGTCCGCCAACTTCGTGGCAAACAATGGAAACGAATCCGAATTCCCAAATGAACTGACTGTCACAGGCAGCCACAGCCACAACAACAACAGCAACAACAACAAGAGGAAGAAGCACTTGAAGAAGAAGAGGAAGAAGAGCAGCCAAAGGCGCAGATTGCGCATTTCAGAAGTTCGAAGTACTTGGAAATCAATCAGAGCAGAAGACAAGGCGACTGATTGGGAAGCGAAGTACACAGAGAATCGCTTATTGATGTGCCCTGTCTCAAGGAATTATCGATTGTAGAGTGTTGAACTTCGCTATACGGCACTTGAGTATGTAGTGGGGTGTATGGAAGTGCTCTGTATCAACTACATTTCGGTGGCCTAGGGAAACAAAGAGAGCATCAAAGTGACTTAGTAGTTGCTTTCTCAGAAGAAAGCTTGCCTTCTTTTCTGTTCATTATCAAACTGATTCTTTAAACCTTAAAGAAACCTTTATACACAATCAAAAAGGAATCTCTTGCAGAATCAAACTTTTCTTTGTTTCAAAAGTTTTCCAAACTCTTGCATTGGATTCCCTTAAATTCATCATACGCACTGATTCCCTCTGGCACTAGCTACCTATCTACCTAATTCACTCTATAAGCGTTACCTATCTACTCTTCATTTTTTTGCTACCTATCTACATCTACTTTTATGCTCCTTCCCATTCCTCGTGCCTTCAACTGCTTGGCAAATATTGACAAAACATTTTCGCTCCTTTTCGTTGCCAGGCTGCGCCCTTCGCTGCGACTGCAACGCTCCATTTGCTTATCTTAAATTACAAATCAGTCAATATCAAATTGAATGCAAACAGCAACAGAGACACGAGCAGCGAAAAGGGGGCGTAGCGGAGGTGGAGGCGGGAGAACAGTGGAAGTGCATGGAAGCTAAATTGCGAACACGAATTGGGTGCTGAGAAATGTGATGGGAGAAAGAGGGCAGTGAAAAAAATAGAGAGGGAATAAGAGAGATAAAGAGAAAGAGGAAGAGGGAGCTTGCACACGCACAGAACTTGTGCGGCAGCCAATTGCAGTTGCGTTTAAAGCATTTAGATAAGTGATAAAGCGATAAGACGATAGAACGACAAAGCAATAAAATGGCAGAATGGCAAAACGACAAAACGACAAAAGGATTTGCACAACGAAATCAAAGACGGCGCGCTTTGAGTGCGCTTCAAGTTAACTTGAAGTTGAGACTGGCAGGTGAGGTTGATTCTGGGGAATGCGTAGCTCTATAACAGGAATACATTCCACATATCGTATGCAAATCAATGCAGAGCTAACTTGGACTTAAGCAGCTGAAATCGAACTGTGCTTCACACTTTGAAATTGCAGCTCAATTTGAGGAGGCAACTCAATTCCATTCGATTTGCTGGCTGGGCCTTGGCTGGGTCCAGGTGAACGCGCCTGTTGCACACGCTGTGGGCCAAATTCAATTAGCATTAGAGCAGCGCGCACTGCCTCCCTTCTTAGCGTCCTCCTTCTGCTCCTGCTCCTCCTCCTCGTCGTCGTTGTCGTTGTGCGGCGCCCCGAGGCAATAATTTAAATGTCTTACGATTTGAGCAACTCGACTGACATGTGAGAAATATGCACCCATCCACAGATAAGCCTAAGTAGGTATATATATATTCCGAATAGGGAGGAGAGCTGGGTGCGAAAAGGGGGGGGGGTGTAGGCAAAACCTTGCTGGCATACAAAATGTGTTTTGTAATAAAAGTAAAACGCAGAGCGCCTAAACATCATATTGCTCTGCCTCACTGCCAAGCTCCCTGCTCCCCCTCTCTCTCTCTCTCTCTTCTCTATCTCTCTCCTCTGCCTCTCCTTTTCTCTCTCTCTGTCTCTCTTCTCTCTCTCTTGCTCGCCTGCCAGCACGCTTCATTACATTAGATGACATGGCGAACGGCGACGGGCCCCAAATGCCTTAGCTGCCTCCGCCTGCCTACCATTTGCAGGTAGCTGCCACGCCCACCGACGCCCCCTGGCCCGTGTGACAATGACGCAGTATAACATTTCATTTTTTTTTTTTGCCGCTCGACTTAGAGGCATGTGGCATGTGGCAAGCGACAGGCAGCGGCAGAATGACTAACTGCCAGCGGCGACGGCCACGCAGCGAACGCACTTTTAGCCCGCCACACCAGGCCACCCCCATAAACTACACACACACAGCAACATACAAACTCCCACACACACACACTCACCTACACAAAGAGAGAAGCAGCGTTGACTCTGCCGACTCATTTTTAATTCATGAAATGTTTGCTAGCAACGAAAAATTACACTTAATGTCAGCTCGAAGGCAGCCGAGGTAAATTTTCCAGCCGCTTTTCCACATGCAAACACCTACCCGAAAATAATTGCCACTTACTGACGACGCGAGTGTCGCGCATACGCCACGTAAGCCCACGCACAGGCCACACTAAGGCAGCAATTCCCCTCTCTCTCTCTCTCTCCCTCTCTCTCTGTGAGGACCGCAGCATGAAATATTAATGTAGCAACATATATACGGCTACGTATGTACGCAAATTGATTGACTGACTGAGTGACTGACAGCCGAGAGGGGAACGGGAGAGTGGGGGGGAACGAAGGGAAGGCCGATTGACAACTTGGTCTGACCAGGCTGTTCCGCTTTCCCAAACCTCCTTTTAATTGTCGCATTTGAGTTAATTTTTAATATGCTCGCTCTGTGAAAACCTGTGCAGCTGTTTTGGGGGAGGGTGAGGGGGAGAGGAGGAGTTGATTTCATTTTAAACCCAAGCAGGGGGCGTGGCTCGTCATAATAGGCAGCTGGGCGAGTTCTCAAGGAAGCTAGCTGCATGTGAAAGCGAGTCATAAATAAAGCATGCGAGGCCAGGTGGTAAGTGTTGGTTAACGACCATATACTGGCACACATACACAATACTTATACACACACAATATATTCAAAATTCATATGTGAAATCAGCCAGTCCAGATTTGAGAGAATACTTCATTCAAAAATGTAAAAGAGACCTCAATTCGGGCTTTTATTTACGAGTGCCTGGGGGAGGAGAAGACGAAGGGGAAGAAGAGGGCAGCTAAGTCCCTCTGTCGAGCATTATGAAAAGGATATTTGCGTATGCATATGTAAGCAAGGCAGAGACAAAGAGAGGGAGGGAGCGAGAGAGGGGGAAGAAGAGAGAGAGGGGGAGGAAGAGAGCACCTTTTGTGGCACATCAAGAAATTGGCCGCAGCAAGTAGAGGGAGTTGAACTTCTTGCTGCTTTGCTGCTGCCTCTGATGACATCATGCTGCATGTTTGCGTGAAGTCGTGTCCTGCGCCACAAAGTATGCACTAAAAACGCACACACACACACACATAGCTGTGGTACTTTGCCAGCGCGCAACAAAAACAATTTGCATGAAATTGTGAGTACGTGGAAAATTAGCTGCACCCGCCGCAGCAAGTGGCACGGCAAAAGTTCGCAGTGCGTTGCCAGCGTGCACTCTCTCCCCCTCCCTTCCCCCTCTCGCTCTTTCTCCCTCTCTCTCTCTTTCTCTCCCTCTCTGTGCCCAAAGCGACATTTTTGCAGTCATTAGAAGACACCTGAAAATATGCAGCATAAAAAGTGGCGGCGTCCAAAGTGGTCTGGCCAAAGCGAAAGGCAAGTGGCAAGGGAGCAGGGCAAGGGGGTGCAGTAAGGGGGTGCAGTAAGCGCTGTAAACGGTAGCAAAAAAGTGAGGGCAGCAGGGGTGCGGGAGGGGTTAAAGGGCGTCAGCAAGGGAGCCAAAAAGCCAAGGCAGCTGCTGCTTGTTGTAAATTGTTGACGTTGCTGCAAAATTGTGGCAGCTGCAGTTGCCAGTGGCTTTAAAGAGTCTCTCTATCATTTGCCCTCTCTCCCTGCCCTGCCCTACCTCCTCTCAATCGTCTCTTGCCCCGCTCTTTCTCTGCCTCGCAGTGTCCCTGCTAAAAGCTAAAGTAACAACAGTTTGTCTGGCATTACGCGAAAATACTTAATGGCACAGTTATCGCCCTCTCACTCCCCCACTGCCACTCCCCGTCTCTCCCCCCGTCTCTCCCCCGCTGTGACCTCCTCACCTGCTGTTTTTCCACCACTTTAGTTGTTGTCGCTGTGCAGTCACCTGCGAAATTTGCCTACTTTTCTTTGTTGCCTGCCTTTGAAATTGGGTCGCCTTTGTATCTGAGCCTGTTTGTGTCTGAGCGTGTGTGTGTGTGTGTGTGTGTGTTAGGGCGCGTGGGCGTGGCAGCTGCTCGTCAAATGCCAAACGCAGTAATTGAAAATTAAATGTAATTTTATGGCCAAAGTTGAACACACACACACACACTGACACACACACACGCTGTGGAGAGCCGCAGCCTTTGGCGCTGCGATCCTGTTCCGCTTCCTGCTCCAGTTGCGAACTTGTGCATTTGCTGTTGCTGATTTTCCAACGGTGATAATCATAAAAATGAAAATTTTAATAGCCAACACGGCGCGACGTTCGCCAATGTTGTCCCACCACTCACCCCCTCGAGCTAGAGCCCTCTGGCTAAACACTTTGCCGTGTGTCCGTGTGCGTGTTTCTATGTATGTGTGTGTGTGTGCGGGGTTACTTTTTCTAGCTACAACACAAACACACACACGCATACAGGCAGCCACGCACACACACGCTGATTTATTGATTTTACGCCTTGTTCGGACAACATTTGCCTACTTTCAGGCGCTCCACCCACAACTCGCCAGGCTCGTTAGCATTAGCGGACCTAACAATATATTTCTAACTGCCGGGATAAGGGTTTTCGCTTCAGGTTGCTCAGATATCTGGGATAATACAATATAAGTATGGCATATGAAAAATGATTGATAGATCTCTTATCATATCATGTAATCATCATATGTTTCAACTTTGTATGTTAAATAACGAAAAGAGATCATATATCCAATCATTCAATTATCATTTAGCATTCCAGTACACGTACGTAGTGTATATTGAGAATAGGTAGTAGATCACATTAGAGTCGCAGAAGATTAAGAGTAGAAAGAGAATACATATCATACTTTTATAAGCTAATAGGTTTGAAAAAACCTTCCCACATTTTGTCCTCTTTCTTTGATTCACTTGATTTATTTTCAATCTTCTCTCTTTTTGTTTTCAACCGTTATATCTTAATATATATGTATATAGCTATTCTATACTATACTATAAAGTTTAACTAATTTGACTCAGAGGTACGAAAAAAAGTTGTAAGTAGCATAAGATTTTCAGGAGAAAAATTGTGGAAAGTCTTGAGAAAATATCCTACTTACTTCCCTTAAGAATATATATTATTTTTTAACATGTTTACTATATATATATGTATAATTATTATTATTATTATAATATATAGTTTCTATGTTTATCTTACCTCGTTATTAACTTGTATTAAAGTCGCGCTCCTTTAATTTCCTCTGCTTGATGCTGAATGATGTTTGTTTGGTCCTCACGTTGGATGCCTTATAAAGTTAACTTGCCGTTATTGCGTGATCGAAAGTCTCCACGTCTATATAGATATCTCCGAATCGGATGCTTAGCTCACTGGCTTGATATGTTAAGCGATATTTTCTGCTTTTATAATTATTTTTATATTTGACTTTGTATATAACTTTCGCCTCCGATGTAAAATTACTAACAAAATTGGCTTTAAGACTTAGGTAGTTAATATGCTCTATATATCTATATGATAATGCGATATAGACTTGTGTATAATACTATATTCTATGATAATTGATAATAATAACGCCACGTTGCTCTTTGAAAGAGTGTTGATATGTATGCGATATTAAGCGATAGATTTCCTTAGACTACAGCATTAAGATTAGCTACTCCTCCTTGGGTTCTGTTGGGTTATATCTTAAGATCAGTTGGCCAACTCTGGTTGCGAATGTTACATGATATGCCTGAGTTTGCTTTCTATTTCGAAAACTCCTTCGGCTGCAATGTTTTCCTTTGGTTTAACGTAATTTACATTTCTCTCTCTTTTCTCTTTCCCTCTTTCTTGATGTTTTGTTTTCGTATATTGAAATCCACTCAGGTTCCACAGAGCTTTCTCTTTGCCAGTGCGCCTCCTCCACTCCGCTCCTCACTGCTCTCTCGCTCTCTTTCTCTTCACTGGCTTGGCTCTCTTTGTGGCCCTCTCTTTCTCTGGCTTCCTTCTCCCTCTCTCTGCATACACAGACAACGTCAACGGCAGCGGCCGCTCTGCTCTCCGCCTTATTCCTTTTGCGTCTCAGTTTCTGCAATTGCGCTTTGTGCCCACATTCGCTGCGAACCGAAAAATCCGAAAACACATAACAACAAACGCACTTTGTGAACAATTTTTCAGCTTTTTCGCTTAGCTTTTCTGCACTTCGCACAATGTTTTCTCCCTGCTGCGCTTTGGCTTTTGTTTTCGTCCCTTTCTGCTGCTCCTTCTGCCTCCTTTGGGCCGCTGCCGTTGGCTTCTCCGCCCGCAAATTGCACAATCAACGTAAAATGCGAATGCGGCCTGCAATGCGATTTGATTCGATTTCCACTCGCGCGATTTATATTGCACCGATTTTAAAGAACTATATAGAACTATATAGCACTATGTATATATAGCAGTCAGTCGCAGCTCGATTTCGATTCTCGTTAGTCGATTTCTCGGGCTTTTCTCGGTCTCGCACTCGTCGCTGTTGCTGTTCGCTCCGTGTGTGGCTGAGTCAAAGTGTTGTCGTTTACTCACGAGCTGCTGGACGCTGCCTGCGCTGCGAGGCCATGAATTTTTCATGAATCCTTATTAGAGATTTTTCGCCCCCGTCTTCGCTGCAGATTGCCTCTGCCTCTGCTCTGCCTCTGCCTCTGCGCGCAGAGATGAGAGAGCAATTGCTGCGGCTTTTTGCCTGGCGATGGGGCTGCGTTTGTTCGCTTGTCTCGGCTTGGGGTTGGGTTCGGGCTGCGGGGTTGGGGTTTCGCGTAGCTGAAGGCGATTTGCAGAGTTGAAAAATGCCACTTCTAACGGTTCTTCCTGCGTATTACTTTATCTGCTGCTGCTACTGCTGCTGCGAGGGTGGCTCGGCATCTCGTCATCTCAAGGGGGGGCTGCGTTGGGGGTTGCTGGTGTCGAGCGCGCTCTTTGCGCGCTTCCTCTTTGTCCTGCTGCTTCGCGTCACGGTTTGACATTTGTTTTTGCGCCTCTCTCTTTCTCCACTCTCTCTCGCTCTTTTGCCGCTCTCAGCGCAGGCGCTTGCGGCGACAATTCTTGTCGACAGATGGCGACGCTAGTTCGCTGCTGGTTTGTGTCCTGGCTAACAGGGAACAGTACGTGTGTGAACAGTGCGTTTACAGTGAACAGGGTTTGTTTCACAAGACACGAACCTTTTTGTGTACTGGCTGACTGCTTTCGATAAGCAGTGCACTGCTTTATTCACGTCCGTGGATGCGTTTGTGTTTTGTGAATAGCTTAGTGGATTGTGTGGCGGACTCTTATGCCAGTGGGACAGGGTTCGATTCTCGCCAAATGTTGAAATGTGAAATGTTTTTTTTTTTTTTAAATTAAATACGATTGAAGTAGACGATTAATACTTTAGTGTAGGACCTGCAACCAATGAAACCTCCGCTGAACCGCCTGTCTACTGTTACCAAACAACCCATCGTGGAAATCGGAATTGGCTGGAGTCAGCGATTCTTTAAAATATGCAAAGGTTACCTGCGATCGATGCATATATTGTAGTATGATTAAACCCGATTCAATACCTTTTAAGCTTATTATTTCCTTCAAACGGATAAAATACTCCAAAGTATTCAAAAACACATCAATAATTCACGAAAATTTCACGTAAGTTGCAACTTCAATAATTTTTTCCGCATGAACTTTGGCAACACCATAGATCTAGTGGTAAAATAGCTAAATTGGCAGCACTGTTGGGAACACTTTCGACATTAATTAGGCAAACAGTTCGCTATTTATTTATTTACTTATCAATTATTCCCCAACCAACATTGTATTATTCCAAGTCTGCATAAGCAGCTGTTTCCGCAATTATTTCCGCCCTCCCCTCTACACCCCCTTAGCTTGTTGGCACAACAAATTGAACAGTTGTTGTTGTTGCTGTCTCCCTTGGGAAAAGTTTCTGTCTCAGCTGAAAAGGTTTTGGCTTAACTGATTAAATATTAGCATAAATCTTGTTGTTTGTCTTGCAATCATATCATATACAGTTGGTTTCGTCGATTCGCCGTGTTGAAGGATTAAGGGAATGTACAATAAGGTGATAGATATTATTATTTGATGCTTTATTCTACGCAGAGTATCTTGACTCGTCTGTAGCTCGCTTAACTTGTGCCTCCGTTGGCCTCCTGCTTGGGGCAGCTGCTGCTACAGCGTCTCTTGCCCCGCACTCCCAATGTCCTTACTCCGTGCGTCGGCCTGTTTCTGCTGCTTGTCCTAGCACAAGCATTTTTCGGTAAAATGAAAATCAATAAAAAGCTCAATGACGTCAGTCGCGTGAAAACACTCACACACACACAAACACACACACAAACAAGCACACGCACAAAGAAAGCGCACTCACACACAGAAACGGAGCACGCTGTCTACGTTCAAGATGAGCGCTTAGTGAACCCACTGCTCCTCGGGCCGAGGCACGAAGATGTTGCACGTGAGCCGGCCAAAAAAGTTTCAGCTGAAGTTGTACAAGACAAGGGAGGAGCGTTAAAGAAGCGAGGCAAAGGGGGAGCAGGCAAGAGGCAAGAACTGAAGCGCTTCTCGCGCCGCCTGACAACTTCAGCCGAATCACATGATAGCTGGCGATAAGCAGGCTTGATAAGGCAGACAATAACAATAACAAGAACGAATGCAGGTGAAAAACAACATTAACAACAGCAAAGTAATTTGCCATTTACAGTGCGTCGCCTGAAAGTATGCAGTAATATTCAGCGACGCACAGTCTGCCTGCTGAGGCTGAACTTGCCTCCGATCTGATCTTCTTTTTTGGCTGTGAAGTGAATTGTGCTGTGCTGCGCTCCTTGTGGTTCCCTGCTCAGTTAGTTACCTGTGCGAAGTGGAGCGGAAATCAAGCACGGCAAGCAATTGCAATGAAACCGCAAGGCACAAGCCAAAACAACAAGCCAGGCACAACATCAGTCAACAACAGCAGCAGCAGTCACTGCGGCAAAATGGCAATAACAACAGCAGGAAGTGCGGCAACAACAACAACAAGAATAGAAGCAGTAGCAGTAATAATCATAACAGCAAGAAGAGGAGCAAGTACAAGGAAGGAAGGCGGAGGAAGGAAGGAGGAGGAAGGAGCACGTGAACATGGCATAAAATACACTTGAATTTTATGAATATGCAACATCAACTTTGATGTTAATGTTTGACAGCATGCGACAGAGAGAGAGCGAGAAAGAGAGAGTGAGCGAGAGAGAAAGCGAGAGAGAGAGTGAAAGAGGAAGACATTCGCAGAATCAACTTACATTTATTAACGCGTTTAGTTTGTAGTAGGTGTTGAAATTGCACATGAAATATGAAAACGCCAGTTTGTGGGGCCTCCCAGTATCAACACACACACACACGCACACACATACACTGGCACATCCCTCGCCCCATGGTTAACAACTCCCTTGGCCTGTTCTCACCACAGCGAGAGAAATATGGGGTAAACCGTGGGAGAGCGAGAGCGAGACGGGCAAGGCGCTGACGACGACGCTCTCCCGTTGTCCATCTCTCTCTCTGTCTCTCTCTCTCTCGCTCTCTCTCCCGCTTGTGGGTGGACTGCGAAAGCTCACAGGCTGTTGGCTTCAGTTGCTGCTCCAGCAGTTTCAGGTTCAGTTTCTGTTTCAGTTTCAGTTTCAGTCGTTGTCGTGTCGTGATGTCGTTGCCGTCGTCGTCGTCGTTGTTGTAGTCGCAGCAGCAACAACAGCAGCAGAAGCAGCAGCAGCTTCAGCAGCAGCAGCAGCAGCAGGCGCAGTCAATGCAATCGTCGCCGCGCGCATTAAGCAACAACAACAGCAGCAGCAGTAACAACAACAACAATAAATTCAAATAGTAACAAAATATCAAAAAAGCCAAAGAGCAAATGAATTTTTCGTGGCAGCAAATTGCGCATATGGAATGCACATTGGATACACACAGCACCCACACACACACACACACATAGATTGGTATGCGTGTGTATGTGTACGCATATGTGAATACAGCACACACACAAACACACACACACACGCGTGAGTGCAAATTAATTGTGATTGAAGCCAATAACAAAGGGGAACAACTCAAGTCAGGCGAAATTCGTTTTTCTTTTTAGTTTTTCTCTCGTTTCGTTGCTTCTTTTTTTCTGTACACACACAACAAGCCAAAAAAAAGAAGGAAAATATATAGCACAACCGAACCCAGTTCCACTCTCGGACGCAGGGGGGGCAACTCCCTTCGTCCCTGTCGTTGTCGTTGTCGTTTCGTTGTGGCCGTGATCTCGTCGTCGTGGCTCGTCGCAGTGCCCCGCTCAAATATGCAGGATAAACGCATTAAATATGCTGGAAAATCTGCGGACAAACACGCATACACACGCACAATCACACACACACACACACAGACAGACAGACAGACAGACAGACAGAAAGGCAGGCATTGCTTAGAAATTGTTATAAAATTCAACGAAAATCAAGTTGGGAAAACGAGTAAACAAAAAGCTGCGCACTAATAAAACGAAACCAGTAAAACAATTACGCGTGTGTGCGTGTGCGTGTGCGGTGTGTGTGTGTGTGTGCGTTACTCACACCTAAACAATCGCTGCTTTAAGTTCACCACACACAAAGAGAAGAGGCCCCAAAACAATGCGCAACTCTCGCAGGCAGTGCGAGCGTGTTAACTGTTAACTGCCTCAGCCACAGCGCACAACAAAGAAAGTTGGCAGCTCTCACTGCCACACACACTCACACACACCACACACTCACACACACTGGCACCGTTGACATTTAATGGCAAATTGGTGGGCCAGCGAGCGAGCAGGCGACTACAACAAGTTGCAGCTGGACAATGGGCAAACAGTGCGTGTGAGTGATTTCGCACACTGCCAGTGCATTCGCGAGTGCTCGTGTCCTAGGCGAGAGAGTGAGAGAGAGGGAGAGGGAGAGAGGGGGAAGGGTGTCAGGGAAGTCGACGAGAAAAAACCCCCTATTTACTGGCCAATATTTACCAGTATTCGTCCGTTTCGCCTCGGCTGCAACATAATTATGCGCCTCGTCTCCGCAGACGACAAACGCAGCTCGTGAAGTTCGCCACAGCGAAAAGGGCTGCCTCAACACTGATTAACTAAGTTTACAGCTAATCAAAAGTCTAATTTACCGTTTTCAGTTAACCACACGGCAAATAAGTGAAGCAAAAATAGAAAACTTCATGTGCATTGTAAATAGTTCAGGGTGGAAACAAATTAAATAAATTTCTAAACTGTTTTATTGTGCAACAACAACAACAACAACAACAACAACAAATTACTGCATCAGCTTCGCTTCTCTGTTCTACAACAACAACTGTGAAAAGCTCTCATCACTGCAATAAACAAAGCAAACTCAAGAAAATAAAGACAGCAACAAAAAAATATTTTAATACGAGTAACTCAACTTAGTTTTTTATTGCAATTACCAGAGATGTAAACAAAATACAAACTGAAACAACGAATAACTAAACAACGCCATAAACAACACAAGCAACAACAACAAGAGCAAACAACAGCAACAACAGCAACAGTAGCAAGAGCAACAACATTAAGATGAGTTCAAGTAAGCAAAGAAAATCAAAAATCAATTGAGTTTTACAGAGTAAGATGAAAGAAGTGTGAGGGGGGAATGATAATGTAAATAATTTTTATTAAATATTATTCCTATTTGTTTGGGAAAGATAAACTGCAGCCTTATAGATGTATTGTACCTCCTGATGAGCTTTTAACTTCCTATTCATTGCAGTCAATCTAAGGAAATTTATAATTTAGTCTGCACTGCTCGACCTTAACTCATTTACTTCCACAAGGTGCTTGCCTAATGCTGTAATTATTTTTATTATTTATTAAAATTGGTAGAATAACGAGGAGTACATCCTTATAGATAGTATGGCCTTGGCTCCCAAATAATGAACTGTTCATTGACTGAAACTAAACTTAAGTAAAAATGCAATTAGCAAGTGAAATTTATATTTATATTAATTAAAAAATATCTAACTGAAAAACAGGCAAATAGTATATATGTTTTCTTTATAAACATAAGCATTAAAAATCTATTAAAATTAAATTTTTCCTAGCTCATAACTAAGAGTAATATGTTTAATAGAAAATAGCAAAAGCAAATAGCAAAGGCACCGCGGCAAAGGGGCAAAGGGAATATGAAAGCAGGCGAGCAACAATTACGAGTGCGGGCAATGGCCATAGAAGAGATTGCCATGGAAGCTGCCATGGCGAACAATGACGTTATTATAGTTGTTGTAGCTGTAGTTGTTGTTGTTGCTTTAGAAGCAAGTAATGAGGCGTGTAGAGAGCAGAAAGAGAAGGATGAGAGGGAGCAGAAATGGAGGGCGGGGTCGGCATTGATGGGCGGAAAATTTAATTAAAAGGTAAACTTGTTAAGCAATAGAGACGAACGCCAGTTACAACAACAAGAGCCATAACAACAATACAGCAACAACAACATGTACAACAACAACAACATGTACAGCAATAACAACAGTAACAAAGACAGTAGCAACAGGCAGCCATTGAATCGATTTTACTGCTAGTTTACTGCGCTGTCAACTCAAAATGACAAACGTCATGAGGCAGAGCACACAACATCAACAATGACAACAGCCATGGCAACCAGGGTGGGCCAGACTTTACGAATACCCTGTAGTAATTTGTGTGCATAAAGGAAGCTGCCCTTAGATGAGGAGACAAGCTTTGCAAGATTTGTTTCTTGTCTTCTCTTTGGCTTTGTTGCCTTCTTTGCCTCCCTTCCTTACCCCTCTTCTCACTCTCTTCCTCCATTCTCTTCCTCCCCCTCCTTTACCTTGCTCTTTTTAACAACTAGTGCATATACCCCATCATGTTTAGCACTCGATCAATGGGTATAAGGGGTCAGAAATTAAGTGCCAAGTCTGTCGTTGCTTGCCCTCGCAACTGACAATGATGACGACATGCGACGTAGCCCCTTTCCAAGACGAGGGGGAAGAAGGAACAGTGGGGTAGATGGGCAGAAGCGAGAGAGAGAGAGAGACAGGATAGATAGTGGGGCTGTGACTGCCATGGACGTCATAAATGTTTGACAATGCAAACGCGGCGTATGTGTAATGGAAACTGAAGCTCTTTTGCCTAGGCAACCCAGGCCAGTGCCTGGCCGTTCCCCCTCCATGCGCCTCCTGCTCATCACTTTGTGGACATTGTCTACGTGGGTGCCCTGCGTGGTCTTTCTGTGTGTGTGTGTGTTTGTCGGGGCAAGCTTGTTAAAATTATAAAGCGAACGCGCGAGTACACAACACCCACGACATCTTTATGCTTTATTGCTCATCTAGTTGTCGTTGTTGTCGTTGCTGTTGTTGCTGTTGTTGATATAGTTTATCTTCTTCTTCTTCTATTCCATTTGCAATTTGCTGCTGCTGTTGCTACTGTGTTCAATGCTGGCAAAACATTTCTTTCTCTGTTCCTCTGTCATCGTTCGCTTTTTGACATTTACAACGGCCAGCCTTCCTGTCTTCCCACGCTTCCTTTTGGCTTCCACTATGTAGGCCAACTTTTCGCAATGTAAGGGAACCCGTTCACCCACCTCGCGCACCCCTCGTTGGATGCTCGTTGCTGGCAATTGACAAGTTTTGTTCTACAGGCGCATTTGCGCTTTTCTATATTCTTTTTTTTTCTGCGCTTTGTTTTGTGTTAATTGCGTGGAAATTGCAAAAGTTGCACGGGAAACGAATTGTTGCATTTGCCACATTTTATTTGTGGCATTATGCCTGAGCTCACGTTGCCTAATTGGCCGAGCACAGTGGGGAAAAAGAGGCGAGTTACTGAATATATTTACATTAATATCTTAGAAGTACTTCCCTTTGAATTTCCCTTTGGTACCACTGTACATATCCACTGTGCTGTGTATTATCATTATTCTATCAGAGGTACTTCCTTTTGTACAGTTTGTGCCACTGTGCATGCCCACTGTGCTTTGCCAAGGCGTATGTGGCTAGTTGAACAAAAAGTGTTGCCTACTTTTTGGGGTCAACAACGAAAAATCATAATTAAATGCACGCAAACAACGATAACGAAGGCAAACAACAAGCAGAGCTGCTGCAACGGGCCATTAGCTGCGGCTTGCTTTGGCAGACAAGCAACAACAACAACAGCAACACCAACAACAGCAACAAACAGCAAACATAACAACAACTGCAAAACGAGCGAGTCATTGGCTCCACTCGCAGTTTGGCTGTGAGTCGCAGCTGCAAAGGCAACTTGGCCACATTTTCTTTTAGTTTTGCCAAGAAAACACACACACACACACATGCACACATTTCTTTATACACACACTTATACACACTTACACACACACGACACCAAAGTGGGTGCATTGCACCCGTTGCCGTCGCTGGTATGACGCCATTAAATGCATCTGCATAAATTTTAGAACGAAGCTGGCGCGTGACGTCATCATGCAAACTAAGCCTAAGCAGAAAATTAACATAAGCCGTTCAATGCAGCCTCTTGGCAACCTTTGGCATTAAGCATGCAACGTGCTTTAAAATACATTGCAACGGACAGAGAGAAGCAGCAGCAACAAAAGAATAGCAGCAGTCCAGCATCCCAGCAAGCAATTACTGTGAATATTTATGGCGGAATTCGAGGAACTCATGTTGCCATGGCAATATCGACAGCGAGAACAAGCACCCTTTATATGCCCAGGAAGGAAGAACCCTCTGCATACTCGCACTGCATTCCTTTGGCCACTCCGACTACGGGAAGCTGACGCCGACTGCAGCTGGCAGTAAATAATCCCCACTCTGGGCTGCGCACTAATTCCAATTACCAGGTAATTGCGACGCGCACGAAAACAGACGTTACTAGGAAGTTTCAATTAAAAGGAATGCGGCGAGGATCTGTTGACTGCGCTTAATGAGGATGCTCAGGATATGCCCCTTACAGCCAAGGGGTCTCGGCACACGCGTGTTGCGGTTGCATCTGCCAAATCAGGCAAAAGCAAAACAAAACTTGCAATCAGGAAAGGCAAAAGGAATAGGGGGAGGCAGAGAAAGTGGGAAGTGGGAAGAAGACGGGCAAATGTATGGAAGATTATTTTGTATTTCTTCGTAAGCTGAAAACGAATGAAAGCTTTGCATTTTGACCTTTCGTTTTGTGGTTTGGTTTCATGCGAAATGAAAATGCCGAAATGCTGCTGTTGTTATTATCCGCCCACTTACGTCTGCTCTTCCTCCACTTCTTCTCCCCACTTTCGATTTTGTGATTTCGATAATTAAAAGTGTCAATTAGAGCAACTTGATGCAATTGTATCTGCGGGCTTCCTTCGGCTGAACTTTCACATTTATCGCACGCGCCTGCAAGTTGCATTTCTAATGGCGCGGCGTATGCGGCGTATGCGTTATGTGCCCCGTAACCTTGGTTAATAAAATAAACGATAGAATTGGCATGGACCGCTGACCACGCCGTGCCCTCCTCCCTCCCCCTTTCTCTCTCCTTCTCTCTCTGCACTTTTCATTATTATAATAATTTATCCTTGTGCTTTTTCCACGTTTGCCTGGCGGTCGCTTTGGGGTTTCCTTTTGATGTTGCTCTACTTTGACAGCACACAAGAAAATACTGGGAAATTTACTGTTGGGCCCTCTGTCTCTCTGGCTCTCTTTCTGCTGCGCACTGTGGTGAGTTGTTAACTTGCCTCTTCATAACTGTCGCACCAGGCCACCCTCCCTCCACTCTCTCTCCTTCTTCGCTGCCCTGCCACCCTTTCCTCAGTCACGCTGTGCGTAGTTGACCCCGTGCATTGCATTGAGTTCAGCAATCACCCGCGTTCCCACTTTGATTATCGACAACATCAGTCGTTAGTTTCCCCCCTCTTCCCTTCCTCCCCCCTTCACTCCCTTCTTCCCCTTCAGCCCTCTCTGGCAGCTGCTCGCATCGGATCCCAGCCTGCTCCCAGTGCAGCCATCAATTTTGCACGGATATCTGTCGCTGCTCCACTTGCTCTTGTTCTTGTTGCAGCTGTTCTTGTTGTTGTAGTTGTTGTAGTTGTTGCAGCATGTGCTTGTATTGCTGCATTGCTGCATTATCAATTCATGAGCCCTGAAGCTGAGCTGGCAACGACACGAGCTCAAAGCAGGCCATAAACACCCCGCAAGCTGTTGGATTCATCTTGGCACCAGGCACACCAGGCCTGCTGCTGTTGGCATACACTGTCCCCAGTCCCACGTGCATGTGTGTGAGTGTGTGTGTGGCTGTTGTCTTAGGGCACATTGAAGTGGAGAGCACAAGCAGCGCAAATATTTATGAAATTATTTCTGCTGGACTTTAAGAACGCGCATACATAATTCAAATACTTGTCGGATAATGTTTTGCACTTGCAGGGCGCCAGAGAGGAGGGAATAGAGAGAGCAGAGAGTAGAGAGCGAGAGCAGAGCGAGAACATCTACAAATATTTGGGAATATTATACGAACTGTGGCTGGGTTGGGTTTGTGACCCAGTTCAGGGCGTGGAATTGTGAATGAAAGAAGTTCTTTAAGGCAGCACAGGGAGAGGCACTTGAGACTGTAAAGGATGCACTAAGACTTGACAGTACAGTGACCATAATAAGTCGTAAGTTCGTCGTGGCACTCGCTTGAGGTCGATATCCTATTAATATGCGCTCATCCATTGGCAAAGCCACTCAAAGTTGCTGTTCAATCTCTTGGCAGCGTTGGCGGAATAAGTTAATTCGGAAGTGCAGAAGCCGCACTCTCAATCTGTCATCTGCATGTGGCGAACCGCACGCACTCACACATACACGCGCACACACACACTCACACACACTCACACACACGCGCACTCACACAGAGGCGCACGCATTCACACGTACACGCAGCGGAAATGAGGCGCATGAAAGGCTCTTGTTGCAGTTTCCTTATCCTGCTGTGACACTTCCCCTGCTTTGTCTCTCCCCTCTTGCTGTCTCCCTTTGCCTCCCTTTCTCTCTTACCTTCTCTCCCTGCTTCTCTCTTTGCTTCTCTCTCTCCTCCTACCTCCTTCTCACACGCTGAAGTGGCTGCTTCCGTTTGCATTTTTCAGTGCTGCACCCCAACGAACAAGTTTGTCAACATTAATAGCTGCAACAGTCTCCCCCCCACTCTCCTTCTTTTTGTATGCTTAGCTCTGCATGCGTGTGCGTGTGTTTGTAATGACCTCGTATATATTTTCGCAATTTGTAAGTGCGTCACTAGGTCAACCGCAGCAAACAGCCCGCAACCCTTTGCCTCATCACCTGCAGCCTGGCAGGCAGCAAGGCAGGCAGGGAGGAGGGCAGGCAGGCGTTGTTGTTTGCCCTGGCACGTTGATGACCGTAAATACATTTACACATGTTTGTATTGTGTTCTAGCCGGCCGCTTGCTGCTTCCTCCCCCCTCTCTCCCCACTGCCCACTGCCCACTGCCTGCGGACCATTTACCTCATCTCGTTAAAATTCTCATTTCCGTTTTGGGCACAAAGTGTTTCTCATATAAATTTCGCATTCGTTTTGGGGCTTTAATTAAACGGTTTGGCCTCCTTTGCTGTTGCAATTGCAAATTACACTTTGTCCACAACTGTTGCCTACTTTACGGCTGCTGCAGCAATTGCCCACTGCAGCCGAAAAGTAGGCAACACTTGGCATTTAGAGTTTGAATTCATGATCATTTACAATTCTCTGTCTTTCTTGCATTCTTTTCAGTATTAAGCTGCAGAAATCAACACAAATAGCTCGTGCTTTAGATCGCTTAATCCATCATGGCATCGCCACAAACATTTCAGCAAGGAGAACAGCAACAGAAACACGCGACACAAGCAACAAGAACACGACAGCGTCGCAGAGCGCTGCGGAAATGAAACAAAAACAGAATCGAGGCGAAGTTAAAATATTTCTACAACGTTTTATCTTAATATGAAAGCGAACTAAGCGAACCTCAGCCAGCAGAGACCCAGTGTGCAGGTGCGACACATTCACACACACACACACTAACACACAGACACATACACACACATCAATCCACCTACACAAGCCACACTGAAACACGCACGCACACAGTAACAGGCAAAGAAACCGCAAACTTATCCGCAAAAAGTTTCAACGAATTTCCAAAAGTCTAAAAACAAAAACCAAAAAAAACAAGTCGAAACATAGAAAAAGTTCTTAAAAGAAACAACAGCAACAAATACGCTAAGAAGAAAGTAAACATTTAGAAATTTGCTCTGTGATTTTCTATCAGAATGGTTTAAAAATCCAAACAAAACAAAGAACATTACTATATTTATAATATTATAATAAATACTAACTAATTACATTCAAGCTAGATAAATAATTGAAGGAGAACAAAGCTTTAAATTCCCATTAAATAAATACTATAAATCAATGCAAGTATATAAAAGTTTAACATTTAATTATAAATAAATATGCGCGTAACCGAACTGACGAGAGTAAATCAATAAGATCAACTTAGAGCAGAAAGACAGGAGTTGCAGTTGTTGCAGAAGCCGAGGATTAGCCCAGCTCATCCCCCAGCACATTCGTTGCAGCCATGGATGAGATGCCCGACCTGTCGCACCTGACGCCGCACGAGCGCATGCAGATCGAGAATGTGCTCATGCGGCAGAAGCAGGAGGAGGAGAAACAGAACGAGATAATGCGGTGAGTGGCAGCTGCTGGCGCAACACATGCAACACTCTCTTACTCCCCCCCCCCCCATCTCTCTCTCTCTCTCTCTTTGTGTGTGCAGGCGCAAGCAGGACGAAGTTGTCACACTGGAGATGCAAATCAGACAGCGCTCCGAACAGCAGAAGAAGGCCGGCGTCGAGCTGGATGCCACCTGTCACATTTGCCTTAAGACCAAGTTCGCCGATGGCGTTGGCCACATTTGCCATTACTGCAACATACGCTGCTGCGCTCGCTGCGGTGGCAAAGTGACGCTGCGCAGCAACAAGGTAAGCTCAACTCCCCTCTCCCTCTTCCTGCTCCTTCTCCTCTGCCTGGCTCTGACAGCGTGACAGCCTGACACATTTTACAGTTGGCAATTTTCGAGTGC
Organism: Zaprionus africanus; assembly: GCA_018151435.1. NCBI lineage: Eukaryota > Metazoa > Arthropoda > Insecta > Diptera > Drosophilidae > Zaprionus > Zaprionus africanus. Next base: position 2,954,976 of record JAECXB010002309.1, on the reverse strand, counting down.
CATTAGACGAGCCTGTCACTGGCGCGGCGACGCATGAAGCCGGCAAAACGCCAGCCACACCACAGTCAGGCAGTCAGTCGAGGCTGCCAGGCTGCCTCATTTTCCAGCAGTTTAGCACTTGCCATTTTCCCAATTTCCATTGATAAATTGGATGACACTGTGTCGCCAGCTATTCTGGCGTCTTACTCACGCCAGGCCATCACTCATACGCCCCGCTGCCGGCACGCATAAATAATCGCCCCCCTCCCCACACAAAATCAGTTCATATTTATAGGGCGCCAAGGCAGCTGAAGTAATTATTCGCCAAGAGACCTTCGCTCTCGATTAGCCTCGACGCCTCCATCGATCGGGCATTAATGTGAACTCTCCAGTCGCTTCACAGCTGCCAATTGGCACAGCAATGTCGCATTCCCCCCACACACTCCCCTCTCATTCCTCTTCCATTTTCCCTACATTTCTCTTTGGCCATTTCACATTGCATTGCATTTCAATTGCACTTTTTTCAATTTTTATTTTGGCCAGTGAGCCGTGACGAGGCTTGGCTTATCACTCGCTGGCCACGTTGCCAAACTGTTTGCCCAAGCTTGGCTAAGATGTCACACAGATACTAAAACACACATTCACATAGTCGTCCAGAAATGGCAAAGTTGTACAATATTTTTTGGCCATTGAAATGGAATTTCAATTTGGCATCCAGTTGCCCACGGCACGAGGGGAGGCACGAAACATGAGCGACATGTGGAACCAGCAGAATGTCTCATGCAAGCTGGATTCCTCGGACGATGAGGATACCTCCAGCAAGTGCGGCTCCTGCGAGGCCTGCTCTACCTGCTCCTCCTCCTCCTGCTCCTCAACATTTTCTTCCTCTGACTCGCTCTCCTCCAGCCTGTTCCATTGCGAGACCAGCCAATGCACGCTGCAGAAACCCGAGAAGTACTCGTTGTCCGCGCGCTCCACAAACGTGGTCAGCAGTAGGCTGAAGTTGCCCCACAGATCCCACAGCTTGCTGAAGTGGTACAGCAATTCTAAGCGTTGCACCTCCATTCCTGACTTCAATCTGCGCGTGTAAAATGTTTCAACTGCTGAACAAGTTTTGACAGCAAATGCCTTACTAAACTCCCTCTCTCTCTCTCTCTCTCTCTCTCCAGGTGATTTGGGTGTGCATACTGTGCCGCAAGAAGCAGGAGCTGCTCTCGAAGACGGGCCAGTGGATCAACAAGAGTGCAGTGCAGCAGGATGGCTTCATCCGCCGCATCGAACCCGACGGCAGCAGTGTAAGTACTCGCAGATACTTCTTCCCCTCCCTGCCTCGCTAACTCTTGCTCTCCTGTGCGCAGGATATTTCGCAGCAGGCCATTGTGGATCCACACGACTCGACGGACAAGCGGCCCAAGCTGGAGCGCACACGCAGCGCCGCCGAGAAGGAGAACCTGCCCATGCAGCGCACTGGCAGCGTACTCCGGCGACAGTATTCGCAGCAGGAGCAGCCCACGAATCGACGCCTTTCCATGTCCGACAATGGCATGGATCCCATGAGTCCGGGCCAGCAGCAGCAGCAGCAGCAGCAGCAGCAGCAGCGCCAGCGCATGCAGCCCATGAACCCGCAGCAGGCACAGCAGTATCAACAGCAGCAGCAGCAGCAGCAGCAGGGATATGAGCAGCAGCATACGCAGAGATCGGGCGCATATCCCGATGATGATCCACGCTATTATCAGGTGAGCAACAACAGCAGAACAGTCTCCAGAATGTCTACCAACCTTTCGCTCACTTTGCAGGGCGAGCTGGACGGTCTCATGCGACAGCATCCGCATCTGGCGCATCCCAGTCAGCTGCAGCAGCAGCCACATCAGCAGCAGCAGCAACAGCAACAAAATCTTATGATGCAGCGACAACAGCCGCAGCAGCAACAACAATACGCTGCACGCCAGCAACAGCAGCACCTACAACAACAGCAGCAGCAGCAGCATCAACAGCAGCAGCAACAGCAGCAGCAGCAACGACAGCAACAACATCCACAGCATGCACAGCAGCAACAGCAGCGACTGCCACCTCAGCCATATGCGGGACAGGCGACCAGTGTGCAGATCCATCAGCAGCCAGGAGGAGCAGGAGGAGGTTACCAGAAGGCGCCGCCGCTGACGCGCAACATGACGATCAGTGGCGGGCATGCGATGGATGCCACCTCGTACAATCAGCAGCAACAGCAGCAGCAGCAGCGACGCGCTCTCGCCGGCTCGCAGTACGCGTCGCAGCAGCAGCGATCCTTCAGCAGTTCCGAGGAGGAGTTCCATCTGATGGCCCAGGCACAGGCACAGGCGCAGGCGCAGGCGCAGGCACACCAACAGATCGGCTCCGATTACGACGGTGAGTTGATTCGTTTCTCCAATTTGCACAACTCGTATCGCTGTCTCTCTCTCGCTCTCTCTTTATCTCCATCTATCTCTCTGTGTCTCTCTTTGTTTAACTATGAATGTTCGCGTAAGAACTGCTGTGACCAAGCTCTCTATCTTCTTCCCCCACTCCCCCCTCTTTTTCTCTATAAATATCTCTGTGTGTGATTCCTTTCTCGATTTACCAATCTAAGTGTCCAGCAAAGGCGAATTCAAATTGTTTTCTGTTTTGAACAACTCTCTAAGTGTCTCTATCTCTCTCTATCTCTTACACACACTCTCTTTCTCGCTCTCTCTCTCTGTCTCCATCTATCTCTCTTTCACACACACTCAATACTTTCTTTTGACTTGCTCGCTCAACAATTTCTAACAAAATACTCAAAAGTAAAATACTCACACTGCTGTCTCTCATTGGTGCGTTGTCTATTCCTTAAGATCTTTTGGCTTCTTCCACTCTAAACAATTTGCATTGATGATTATTTCTCGAAGCAACATATGTTCATCCTTTTCTCACACTCTTCTCTCCTTCTTTTGTCTCCTCTTCTCGATGTTATGCTAGAGTTAAGTTGAAGTTTAAGTGCGCGAGGCAGTTGCGGGTTTCAGCCTCAACTCGAACTCGAACTGCAACCCGTAACAGTGCTCGCATTATGGCTAAGTTTATGTCTTATCCCTTAACTAGTTTTAGTCTTAAGTACCGTAAGTTAGCCTTAATCGAAGGTACGAAAATAGCCCGTACTCGTTGACCCACTTCGCAGTGGAGGAAGTCTTAAATTTGCACTGGCGAAACTCTTTGGCAGAAGTTTTCGAATGCCTGCGAACGCAGGCAAAAACACAGAGCAAAACCACAGGCACACTACACCGCACACACACACACACACACAAACACACACAGACACATGCACAGATAGTTGTGTTTTGTAAAGGGAAACATTTGGAGGCGCTTATCTTGGGGCCACTTGACTTTCAGCAACAGCAACAGCAGCAACAGCAGCGACCGCAATGGCAACATAAGCGAAATAAAATAAAAATGAATTGTCAGAGGCAGCAGCGAGGAGGTGTGGCAGGGGGCGGCAGGCTGGCAAAGGAACCGCGACAAGTGCGCACTCTGGGCCACGTTGCATACTTTTCGGCGTGCAATTTTTTACTCTCCTTAGCCGCTGCCCGTTAAATGCAATCAGCATAAATTATATGCAGCAGCAGTGTTGAAAACTGAGAGGGGGGAGTAGGAGGGGGGAGGGGGCAAGTACAGGATAGGAGGCACTGCTCGGGGCACAGCTGACCCGAAAACACATTTTCCAAGCAGCAATGGGCAAAAGGCAATCGGCAAAAGGCCTTTCCTTTCCTTTTTGGCAGCAACCACAAGATATCAAACTACAGTTGCACAAGAAGAAGGGACTGGAGGGGGGGAGGGGCATGCTTCCTGCTGCTGTTTGCTGCATGCTTTGCTGAGCGACAACGTCGTCGGCGACACTGTCAAGTGCGTTTGCTGGCGAAATTTATTATCCTAATTAGAAAGTTTCTTGTCGGCACTTGGCTGCCAGCCTCAATAGCAACTCGCCACGCCCCCCCACCCCACACTCCCCTGTTCTGCAGTGTCCCACGCTTGACTGCGCCTATTACAAGGCGCATGCAACATGGCGAGGGCTGATTTAAATTTCTTTTCTTATTTTTTTATTATTTTATTGCTGCACATTAGCGTGCAAAGTTTCTGGCAAGCATGTTGCACTTGGCACGCCCCCAGCAACGACCCCCTTCTCTTCCCTTCCCCTTGCTGGGCTACATATAATAATTATTGATTTCAACTTTGGCCCCCAAAGTTGCGAGAACTGCAAGAAAACCGTGTGGCATAAAATTAGGCAGCAAACTTTTGGGTCTACCCAGCGATGTCGATAAGCAGCTTGCTGTGCCACCCTCCCCACCAATTCCCTCGCTCAGCCGGTGCAGTTGCACTGGGGAACACCTTCAGCGCATACGGCACGCGCCACAACGTCGCTACAACTCACCACGGCGCCACAATTCACCACACGACGCGATGCTCTGTTCACAATGGATGCACGCACGCAAAGCGTTCCCAGACGTCATGCGTTGGAATTCGTTCCCACTGGAAATTCCACACAGACAGGGCGCATGCGCTGGCAGTAGCCCACACACTCCCCCAGTCCCTGCCTGCCAACCCACTGTCCCTTTCTCTCCCACTCACTCTCCGACTCCCTCTCTCTCTCTCTCTCTCTCTTTCGCTGTCGCCTTGCTCTGTGCATGTTACACGGCAGCAGCAGCAGCAGCTGATGATATTGCGGAGCGCGCGTAATGTCGAATTTATTTGATTTCGGCCCAAAATTATGTGTAGGTGGAGGGGGCAACGAGGCACGGGGTGAGTTGTGGCAGCAATGTGCGCTGCATGTGAACTAGCAAAGTACTCTAACTAGGCTTAAACTCTCCCATGTTGTCGTAGGTTAAAGGCGACTCGAAGTTAAAGAAAGGGTATGCAGTGGGAGCCGATTTAAGGGCATTATTCTTTATATATATATATGTCTATATATATGTATATATTCATATATTCATGTTATGACTTTAGATATTTAAAGTTTATTTTAGTATTTTATCTGCGAAAGTTTCCCTTCCCTGTCCAGTCGCAGCTCTGAGTTGTGTTTGTTGTTCTCGGCTGCCCTTACAAATTGCCTGCTTAAAATGTTCCCACGCAGCGTTTGCTTGACTGCGTCACGCTGTCACCACGCTTGATGGCGCCAGCTCCTGCTCCTGCTGCTGCCTCTGCTGCTGTTCCTTCTCCTCTAGCTGCTGCCAAACTCTGGCGAAGAGCTCTGCTGAGCTTCAGCTTAGTGCAGCGACGTCATTTCATTCACTGCGTTTCATTTTGAGCAGCGTCATGCTCTTTACTACGATATAACCAACAACAACAACGGCAGCAACAACAACAAGAGCAACAACAACAGCAACAACAAGAGCAGCAACAACAACAATAGTGCGAACAGCGTGAAGAGGGAGAACTAATGCACTTGCAATCCAGTTAGACAGAACAGTTAGTGAAGCATCCAACACGCGCGCGCCTACGCTACGACAGAGCTAGGGCATGCAGGGGGGCGGGAGACGGGAGCTGCGGGAGTGGGCACACTGGAAAGCAAAGCCAAACACGTTGGAGGTGGCAGAAAACACAAACACACAACTTGCCACAGTCCCAGCGGCGACAGAGAGGCCGCCCCTGGCCAAGGCTCAACCCGCTGACCCCAACGTGCAGCGGCAGCGGCAGCAGCGGAGGCAGCAGCAGCAGCTGTCAATGTTATCGCAGTCGGCGTCGCAGCTGGCTGCGCTGCTTCGTTGGCAGCGCGTTGGCCACGCTTAACATTATTTTTAGTTGTGCATTGGAAGCGCCATGGGAAAGTGCTGGCTACAACGACAACGACAACAGCAACGACAACAACAACGACAACAGCAGGCGAATTTGTAATATTGTTATTGGAAATGTTGTAGGCAACTACAATAATAATAACAACAATAACTGGGGGGAGGCGGTAGAGGGGGAGGCGGCGCCGAAAGGAAAGCGAAAACGTGGAGCGAAAATTCCATTGAGGTTTTTTGCGAAATCGAAACGAAACGAAACGAAATTAGTTTTCGATGAACTTTAAAGGCGACCAAACACACACAGAGAGCGCGCGTCGAATGTCTCTGTCTCTGCCTCAGATGCTGCTGCCTGCATCGTGCTTCACGTCTCGCGTTAAGTCTCTCGCACGTGTCGTGGCGAATTGCAAATAAAATAAACGCAAAACTCAAAAGCGGAAAAACGGGAATAAGCGGAAAAGCGGAAAAACGGCAAACGAAAAAAGGCGAAAGGCAAACGGAGTTAGCCAAATGCGGAGTTAGCGAGAGCCGGAGTTACCCCGTAACCCAATGGATTATGAACAAGGAACGGGAAATCCTCGCGATTTAACAGTGAAAATACGCGAGAAAACATTGTGCGACAGCGAAAGTGAAAGTTTAAGCAGTGAAAGTGTGCGAAAGTGTGTGCGGAATTTAAGGCGAAGGTTGTGAGCGCAAAGGCAACCTTGAAGCGAATTGTGCAGAAACAACACAACAGCAGCAGCAGCAGCAGCAACAACGCGACGGCAACAGAGAAAGAGCAAAATAATCATTGCAAAAATATAAAGAAAATTGCCCATTTGTGTGTGTGTGTGTGTGTGTGTGTGTGTGTGCACGCGTCGACTGTTAAATAACTCGTCATTGCCGTCGAATATTTAATTATTAAATAGTCCTCAACGCGAAGGACACAGATAATAATGCAATTAAAAAGGTCCTCGCAAGGTTAAACGTGCCCCCTCGCGTTGCGTCGCCTCGTGCGGCAAGAAAACAGAGACAATTGTGTGTGGAAATAGTGCAAATCAAATGGCAATTGTGTGAATTGTATCAATTGTGCCTCGAGTTGATGTTTAAACAAATTCAACGTCGTGGGAAATGTTCGCCAAGTGAATTTCGATTGCTGCATAAATCAAAATCAAATTTTTGGCCAACCCAAAGCTGCGCAAATTGTGGCGCCCATTGGACGCCTACACATATGGCCACCCACACACGCACGCACAAATACATAGAGCACATAGTACACATACACACACACACGGAAACATATTGTAGTAGCAGCTGGCAAACATTTGCTTTATCTTTTCCCTTTCAAAAGTGTAAAGTTTATTTCAAGTTTTGTTTTTGCTTTGCCAAATCACAGATTAACATATGCTCACGTGTGTTTGCGTGTGTGTGTGGCAGGCCGTGTGTGTCCAGCTGGAGGCAAAGAGCAAAGCCTATAAAAAGTGCTTCAATTATTTACAGCGTATTACAAATTGAACGAAACTAACCACAAACAAAGCAATCAAAGCAATTAAACTAATTAACTAACCTGAACCCCAAGCAAAGCCATTGGCAAGAGGTGAGTGGCGTACGCAACTTGTGCTGCAGCTGCAACAACACCAACACCCCAACACCAACACAACACAAACAAGAACACGAACAACAACTACAGCAAGAACAAGCAACGTAGCTAGAGCACAACACAAATGCTTAGCCAGCAAAGTGCCGACAGCACTGACAAAGGCAACATTTAAATGCAAAATGCAAATAGATTAGCACACAACACACCCTGTGAGACACCCCTTACAACTGAAAAGGGAATACAAAAAAAGAGAAATTGAATCGCTTGCAAAGTAGCCAAAAATTGTGCAAGCCTATGCCAAATGATTTGCTAGTTGAAAACAAATCACAACAACACAAACAACAAACACAAACCTAATCGTTGCCAAAAAACCAAAAAAAAAAAAAAATGCTTAGACATACACTGTGCGAAACGACAACGAGATTCAAGGAAAATAGAACTGGAAACAGGCAAAATTGTATAGTTAATATGTGGGTAGATGTGCGAGCTATCAAAGAAGTCCCAGCCTGGCTATTTCTGGCTGTCCATTAACAGTTAATTTGGTCCGCCATGTTTAGCGGCCTTCCGCTTGAGTTGCACATGTAAAAATACATTTTCATAGCATACTTTTAAGCGCTGCCCTGACCGCTAATCGTGCTGGGACCATATAGCCATATAAATTCAATATAATCTGTGTTTGTGTGCATGTTATGTTATTATATATGTATTTGTATAATCTGTGGGAAGTCCAGGGACAGCTGTGGCTGCTGCAAGTGCATTAAAACCCCCCCCCACACCCCCTGTATCCCTTGCCAGCTGCCTGCGTATTTGCATTTCGATTAGCGCGCAAAAGGGATGTAAACTTTCGCTGCTCGCTTTGGTTTAATTCATGAATAAAGCGAAATCAATAGACAAAACGACAGCGAAATGGCGAAATAACGAATTGGCGAACTGACCACGCCGGGGGAGGGGGCGAGGGGGGGAGCTGAGCCAAATGTCAGCCGCAGCGCGCGATGCTCAACGCGTGGCGCATATGGCGGCCTGGCTGTAAATAAGTAAATAAATATAGACCACGCACATACATTCAGACACACTCCATTTATCTGTCTGCCTGTGTGTGTGGGTGTGTATGTGTGGGTGTGGGTGTGTTTGGCTTGCGGCCTATTTTAAAATGCGAGCGGCTGCAGCTGTGGGAACGGGACAAATTTAATTAAAATGTTGACCGACGGCTTTCGCACTGCTACGAGGCGTTGCTGTGGGTGTGTGCGTGAGTAGGCGTACGTACGTGCGTGTGTGTGTGTGTGGGCGTGTGTCTGTGTGTGGTTATGCATGTGCAACTGTGCGTATGAGTGACATTAATGCGAACACTGAAGCCTGGCCAGCAGGGGACAACACGGAGGCGCGCAACACTAACGCATTTTCGTGCGTACTTCTTGTTGCTGTTGTTCCTCTTGTTGTTGTTGTTGTTGTTGGTGTTGCTGTTTGTTTGTGCTATTTATGCGCCTGCGTCTGTCTGTGCGCGTGTGTCTGTGTTTGCGCGTGTTTGTCTTTGTAACTGTGTGTGTGTGTTGCTTGCTGGTTTAAAAATAGAACAAGCTGTTCTCGCCTGCCGCCCTGCTCAGCTCCTCTCCGTGCTGTGCTTTTGCCAGCCGCAATGCCCAACAACAACACCTAACCAACACTGGCAGCTCCTCCGCTCCTCCACTTCTCCGTCCTGCTGCCAGCTGCTGTCGGGCAACTGGCTAGAATTTATGGACAAAAATATATATAAAAAAACAGGAAGCAAGTGCGGCACACACACACACAAGCAAACACAAACTCGGATGAAATTTTGTTTGATTTTGGCATTTTTGTTGTGCGTTGATTGTGCATAGCTTCGCACACAAACACACACACACACATGCGCAGGCAACAAAGCAGACCAAGAGACCAACAGACCAAACGAGCGTCCGTGTTTTTCTACATTGTATTGATTTTTGCTTTCTTCTGCGCCTTCTTTTCTTGTTTCGACTTGGTGCTTGCTCCCTCTCTCTCACACTCGCACTCTCTCTCTCTCTCTCTCTCGCTTGCCCTTTCACTCCACCTCCCACTGCAATTGTGCGTGTGTTTTGAGCATTTGCCGCAAAGGCAACACTGCGCTACAGGAGTAAGCAACTTGAGGGGAAATTAAAGCATATGTCTAGCTTGTAAAGAAGTTAATGAAAATTTGGAAAGTGTTTAATTTATTGAAAGCAAATCGAGTTGAGAAGGAGCTTTAATTTAAATGATTCTTGGATTCAAAGAGAAACACATGTCTGCCCAATTTGAAGTAGAAAGTGTTAACTAAATATTAATATTAAGGGATAAATGGATATATTCCTGAGATTATCACCTTATCTATATGTATCTATGCTTAGTCGACAGACCTTATTCAAATCAAATACTGACGTAGCTCTGCTGCTCTAGACTCGCCTACATATATCTAGGCATAATCCGAGAGAATCCAAGAGACGGTCGAACTGTGTAATTTACTTTACTTTCGCTTTGTTTTCTTTTGTTTTGTTTTCGTGAGTTTCTTTGTTTACACGTAAAACGTCTGCGTGGTTATTGTTGTTGTCCCTGCTGCTGTTTTTATGTAATTTTTATGTACACACACACACACACAGTTACAGATGTGCATGTGTGTGTGTATTTTCTGGTCTCGTTGTTGTTGTTTCTGCGCTGCTTTGTCGTCGTCGTTACGGGCACAATAAACGTTTTATATCGTGACCAAAGTCAAAAGAAACTGTGCCAGGGGTATGGCCCACAATAGGAGGACAGCAACATACTATACGAGTACATGAGTGCGTGTGTGTGTGTGTGTGTGCCAGTGTGTGTCAAGTTTAAAGAAATGGGCGCAATGCGCTGTTCGAGCTGAGCCTGTGCTGCCAAATAAATTAAAATGTAGCTAAGCCGTAGACCTAAGAACTGAAGAACACCTGAAAACACCTACGTAGTTATGTAATTAGTTTATGACCCCCCCCCCCCTTGATAAGCTTGAATTAACGCTAAGGCTAAGCTAGCTTGTAAGTTAGGTCTGAGCTTGCCTCGCAAACGTATTCTTCAACGCTTTATCGTATTATCGTTATCGTTATCGTTTCTATTATCGCAAATATGTATTCATATGTTCTCCATTCTCTCTTCTATTTGTTAAACACCCCAACAAACCAAACCAACCTGACCCGCCACAAAAAATATATTGCAATAATCCCTAAAAAAAAAAAAAAAAAAAAAAACGATTACAACAACAGCAGGTAATTTTGGCGGCGTGCAAAGTGCGCACACAAATCTCTCGCCCGGCGATCTACAGATTCATGCAAATGTAAGCAAAAAAAAAAAACAAAAAAGAAAGAAAAGAAAACAAAATCAAAAAAAGTTTTTAAATTTTTAATGTGTGTTCTTCGATTTGTTCCTTGTTTCTGTTATCGTTATCGTTTATCGTTTCGATTGATTTGTTAAGTGATCCAAGAAGACACCACTTGAATGGAATGTACATTAATGTCGTCTCTCTCTATCTCGCTCTCTCTTTGTTAACCCTTACTTACATCTCCTACGTTCGAGCACCTACTGCAGTCCAGTCCACACTTAGTATTAATCCTTGCTCCTTCGATGTTATTTATCTGTGTGTGTGTGTGTCTGTGTGTGTGTGAGCTCCTTGCCGGGGATCGTTTGTTAATGTTTTTTTATTTATTTTGTTCTGCTTACCAATCCCTATTCACAATAGACACTGCGTTTTGGATACCGCACACCCCAAGTTCCCCTCTCACACACACACACACACACACACACACACACCCCAACTGCGCTGCTCTGTGTTCTCCTCGTTTACGTTTTAAGTGTTCTTCTTTAAATTCTTTTTCCGTAATTTCTTTTTGTACATTTTAATGTCAATGTAAATTAAGAGAAAACAACAAATGAAAAACTACGACAAGAATTTGCATGGATATCGTAACGCTGTTTCCTGTTTCCTCCTAACTTAAATACAATCTCTCAACAAATACACACACACACACACACTCACATATTGGAACACATACAGAGACATCACCGATTGTGCTCATGTAGAAGAGTTTTAGACCCAAGCCAATCCCTCAAACTCCGATCTGTAGCTCTAAACAATTTATAATATTCTTTAATCTTCTAGGCACAAGAGATAAGTATTGCAGTATTTCGATATATTTACTTATATCTCCAATGTTCCCAGGCACACACAGATTCCCCTACACTCTAAGAACCGACTAGTCTGGCATGTTCAAAGCGCCTCGGCACCTCCGATTGAAGAGCTCCCTATGAATTTGATCTCTACACATCTCTCTCTCCTCTCTCTCTCTGTCTGCCTTACTCTCTCAAATTATATAGTGCTGGCTTACAAACATACTCTTCTTATACGTATACTACTCTGATATCATATTTGCAGCATCTAGCAAGGTTCATGAGAGCTCAATCTTTATCTAAAAACAAACTAAAGTTGACTTTGTCCGAGCTCGAGAACTTTTGGTATATGCTGGAAATACACGCACATAAGTCTCTTACACTTACACACACGATCTGTACTCTAGGTTAACATACTCAGCATCTATTAAGAAACATATTGGAAGACAGTTGTGCATTACTAGTTTATTACTCTCACACAACTCTCAAGTTCTCATTGAGAGTCCGCCCTCATAAGTCTTTCAATCTCTCATACGTATTGCCTTATTTACAATAAAGATACTTCCTATGTATTTTGCTTTATATTGGAACAATAACAACAACACCAGCATTTGCACCTCTGACCTTTGAACTCATTTCGCCGAATCTCTACCCGAAGGACAACAAACTAATGTCAGGCGAGCAGCCTCTAGCGAGCAGCGAACGCGTCTCAAGAAAGCAAAGCGAGCAATTGAGAAGTTTCTCCGTCCCCCATAGCGCCCCTACTCCCCTCTGTACCCCCCCTTTACCTAACCCTAGCAAATCGAGTTTATGCCAAATACAAAAAAAAAGAAAACAGAAACCTTTACTAGCTCATCCTCAATCAACAGGCGGGCGTCTTCAGGTGCGCACGGATCCCTGGCGCCAGCAGCGCAGCCTCAACGAGCGCGATCTACTGACAGTCGGCGGCTCGTACGGCGGCTCGACTGACTATCGCCTGCTGGGCCACTCTAACCAGCGACTGTACGCGTCGGCGGACCAGCGCGACCGTTACGAGCTGCAGCTGCAGCATCGCGAGCGCCTGGAGCAGTATCCCCTGACGAGGACCGCACGACTGGACGTGCAGCAGCGTAACTCGCTGAATCGCAGCAATCACGAGCGACAATTCGGAGCTGGGGGCGCTGCGGCCAGTGCAGGAGGAGGAGTTGGAGTTGGAGCTGGAGGAGCTGGTGTCGGTGCTGGCGCCTTCCGTCGTGCGCCGCCCTTGGCCGCGGCCAGCGGCTGTGGAGGCAGCAGCAGCAGCAGCAACAGCAGCAGCTACTATCTAAGCCAGAGCCAGAGCCAGAGCAAGCCGCAGATTGTTATCGGACCAGGAGCGGGTGCAGGTGCAGGGTGCAGTGATCGAAGCGGCGCCATGTCGGCGACAGCTGACGGCGCCCGCGGCAGCCTGAGCCGAGAGCGCGGCCTGCTCGGCACTGGCGGTGGCGGGGCGGCGGCAGCAGCTCCCTCAGCTCCACCGAGGCCGCCTACTGGGATGAGCCAGCGGGCTCGACATCCTCATCCTCGGCGGCGCAAGACTCGCGTCGCTTCACCGAGCGCAGAATAAAGAAGACAGTGCGCTTCGATGCCCACGACGATGACACGTCGTTGCTGGTGCCAACTGGCCCGGGTGGCTCAGCCGGTCCCTTGCCGCCAGTGACCACGATTTTGCCCTCGACAGCCGTCGATGTGGGCACCGCAACTCTGCTGACCAGTGCCAAGTTGGCACAGCCCCACGGTGACGGTGACTGGACGCGTTGGGAGGCCGAACGACAAGGCAGCCAGGACTCGGCCACCAAAGACTCGGGCATCGATACGAGCAGCACGTTCACCAGCAGCGAGGACTCCAACCGCGGCGACGGCCCCAAGGTATCAACCAGACGCCGAGGCAACCACAAAACTCTTCCCTCGCAACGAGAACTGATCTCTTTCCCGATAATTGCATTTTGTCTGTGTAGAGTCTGAGTGTGTTCTTTGTGGTGCCCAGGACAAACTGTCCGTCTGTCTGCCAGTCTGTGCCCCGAATCAACTTCTCTCTCTCTGTTTCTATCTCTCTCCCAGTCTCTCTCTTTGTGTCTCTCTGTTTCTCACTCTGTGCATATCTCCTCCTTTCTCTATCTGTGTTTGTTGTTCTTGCCATGTCTTCAACTCGCCTAACCCATCCATGAAAGTGCATAGTACTCGTATGTTTAGTGTAACGCCGTCTAGTGTTTTCAGTTTGCATACCCCATAGGACACACCCCTTGACCCCCGCAAAGCCAGCCAGACTCTATGAGAAATTGAATAAGCCACAAAGTATTCAAACATTAACCGATCCCAAACTAGCATTAACCAGAGCAATGCATGTCGTAAACCCCAAATCTAAATGTTGTCCTTTGCATGGAGCACCCGCTTAGTTCCCGAGTAAACTTGCACGTCTCCCTCCCTCGCATGCCTATTCAATGTTCGTTATTGCGTTTCTCAACACTCTTTTTTGAAGCTTAACCGATTTTTCAAATGGTTTTCGCAGCGAAAACCGAAACATGTGTGTGTTCTCAAAGTAGGTCTCAAGCAACCTGCGAATGATATACTCGTACTATCTACTCTATCTACACTGTCTAACCGAACTTAGTAGAAACTGTTTTCTAGATCGTAAGAACAAAAAACAAAAAAAGAAAAAAAAAGAAAACTGAAACTGAAACTGAAGCTGAATGTAAAAACCTGAATTGTACAAAATGTTTTCGATTTAATTGATTAATAACTGTCGTTCTTCGTTTTTGGTTTGTACTGTAAGAGTTTTAGTGTAAGCCTATCTATAAGACTGTTGTATGGTGCAAATCTAAAACTATAACCATTCTACTTCCTGCATACGATCATCGACATACCAAAAATACAATCTATGCTAAATTGACATCCACGATCTCACCCACGACACCATCCGATCTCAATATCCACCATTGTTACCACCACCAACACCACCACCACCACCACCTCGACCAACCCATCCACCACCGACACCACCGCTGTTACCTGTACATACCCATGTGTATCTGTAGAATCCGGTGAATTGGCAAACATCCGCGGATAATACTCGCTTGATCGGGCACATGATATTACGTAAATATTACGACGGGGAAGATATATTAGGCTTAAAGGTGAACGGCGGTCAGCCCACAGGCATCGGAGGCTCATGCGGGGCCATTGTGGAGAAGGTGAAACGCGGTTCGGTGGCAGATCTCGAGGGCTGCATACGATCAGGTAAAGAAACATATTCACAGATCCATTTGAAACCAACGATCATTGCCCTAGGGCCGAGTCGGTTCAATCAGTGAGGAGATTCAGGTGATTTTCCTAGTGATTTTAGAAAAATAAATAAGAAAAAAAAAAAAAAAATAAGCTTTATTTAAACAACCAAAAAAAAAAAAAAAAAAAAAAATTATTCAGCTTTTTGTTAAAGAACCAATAACAAAAAAAAAAAAAAAAAAAAAAAAAAATGCAGCTTGTTTAGAGAACCAAGGACGGAACCAAAGTAGAAAGCAGCCTGAATCTCCTCGACAGATTGATCTGAACTCTGCGCATTCTGATCGAATCAACATTCTTCCATTACTCATCTCTCAAACTGTCTCTGTCTTTCTCTCTCTCTCTCTGTCTCTGTCTCTATGTTTCTCCATCGCTTCATTGCATTCACACACATTTACAATAACAACAACAACAACAATCACAACGATCGCACAGGCGACGAGATCCTCGAGTGGAACGGACGCAGCCTGCACAACAAAAGCGCCGACGAGGTGTACGACATCATCGACGAGAGTCGACTGGATGCGCAGGTGGAGCTGCTCGTTTGCCGCTCGCTGCTGCTGCCCACCGGCGCCAGTAGCAGCATCGACAGCGGCGGCAGCAGCAGCAACGTCAGCCCCAGCAGCGCCTGCTCTGGCTCTGGCAGCAGCGTGACCCGCCGTTCCTCCGCTAACTTTCCGCACAGCGCACTGGCCACAAGCATGGCTGGCAGCGCGGTCGTCAGCAGCGGTGGGCGTTATCTGCAGCGTAAAGGTGAGGGGAGGGGGCAACAGCTAGCCAAGTACGAGTGTGTGTGTGTGCGAGTGAGTGAACTTAACCTGACTTCAAACTGAGCTAGAGCTGAGCCATTCAGATCGCCAACAGTGTATGTCTAAGCCAGCTAGTTGCGAACAATATCAGTGATATATATGCTATATACATTCCTAGTTCTAATAAGATTCCCAAAGGAATGCAAGCTAATCACATTTCCATGTCCACCCACAGCACCGGCGGTTGAGGCCCTCGAGCTGCACCGGGAGAAGCCGAGCGTACTGATCACCTCGCCCGGCTCACCTGACCTGCATATAAGTGGCTCGGGCAACGGACTGCGACATCGTGGCAGCGGCAACTCGGGCGCCACACAGCAGCAACAGCGCCTGGGCGCGAACCACAGCAGCGGCCACAGCGGCCTCAGCTGCCACAGCCACAGCAGCAGCGGCAGCGGCAGCGGCAGCAGCAGCAACAGCAGCGCCACACTTCAAGCCGCCGCTGGCGCCGCCTCGGGCGCCCTGCACAACACAACGACGGCGGGCCACCACCATCATTGCCATCCGGCATCTGCATCACCGCCATCGCACACGCATCCCCTGCCGCATCCGTCGCATCCGCAACCGCATTCGCACGCCCACACGCACGTGGCACACGGCCATGGCATGGGCGTAACCACGCAGCCAATCCCCATCGAGGGGCGGCTGCAGCTGAAGCTCGGCTACGATCAGAACACACTGCAGCTGATCGTGACGCTCGTCTGTGCGACGGGCCTGTCACTGCGCCAGAGCGGAGCGGGGCGCAATCCCTATGCGAAAGTAAGTGAAACCTTATCACATACATCCATGGAACCCTTCCACTAAGCCATGTTGGTCTTTGTTGTCCAGGTGTTCCTGCTGCCCGACCGCAGTCACAAGTCCAAGCGACGCACCAAAACGGTGGGCACCACCTGCGAGCCGCGCTGGGGTCAAACGTTTCTGTACTCGGGTCTGCGGCGCTGTGATCTCAACGGACGTCTGCTGGAGGTAAGTCTCCTAATCTCCCTCCCTCCCCCTTTCATGCATGCAGTTCAAGAGTTTCCCTTACTTCATTCACTTTTATAGGTCACACTGTGGGACTATGTGCGTTACGGCGCCAACGACTTCATCGGCGAGGTGGTCATCGATCTGGCCCACCACATACTCGACGACGAGGCCGAGTGGTATCAGCTGCAGCCCCATCAGGACATCTCCCACCTCGTATGTTTTGCCAGGGACCCGAGCTCGATAGCGTTTCTCGTTTCTCGATTCGTTTCGTTTCATTTATGAAATCTTTTGGGTTCCAACTCGGTTTCAGTTTCCGTTACCTTTACCGTTACCGCTTCCGTTTCATTCATGTTATTCATGAATATGTTAAGTTATGTCGTGTTGCGTTTTGTTCCTAACTAAATGTTGATGTCTTGGTAAACGTGAAAGACCCTCCGCCCCGCCCCTTCGTTGAGGTTTTGTGAGCGAAAAACTTAACACAATATCGAGAGAAAAACTAAACTGGGTGTATGCATTTTGCATTTCTTTTTGGTTTCCGTTTCCGTTTATATTTTGTTTGTGTTTTGTGTTTTGTTTTTGTTATATTTTGTTTGGGTAACTTAGATGTAACGTTATTCCCTGCAGCCGCCCACCAATTGAACTAAATTATTAACTCAGCATTGCCATATCTTTTGTTTATGTCCTGCACCACCACCCGCCAAACCAAATGAACAAATTAAATAACATCCTCAACTCAACCACCTACCACAACAATAACAACAACAAATCACCATCAACAACAACAACAACATTATAATTCAACAACAACAACAACAACTCCAAACACACCACAACAACCATGAACAACGCGACGTGCTCGCCTCGTGCGCCGTTCCGTTCCGTTCTGTTCCATTTGCAAAAATAAAATTTATGACAACAACAACAACAACTGTAACAACAACAACTGTAACAACAACAGTTACGTGACGAGGGCAGCGATGTGGACGGCATGATACTGACACCGACAGATCATTTATCACCGCCCAGCACGATGTCGCGTCTGAGCGACTCGGACACAACGTCCGAGTGCGACGTCGATGGAATGACGCCGGGTGCTAGCATATCATCCATGGGCAGCTCCAACAGCCCACCACTGCTTGAGGTAACAACAACAACAACAACAACTCATAACACACACTGAGAGATACAACAACAACAACAACAGCAACAAGAACAACAGCAACATGAACAAAAACAAAATCAAAATACATTATTTATGTACATACTTTATATGAAATACTATACCTACTTACGACCCACACACATTCACATATGTGTGTGTGTGTGTATGGTTGTATGTGCAACAAGAACTGACAGCAGCAAGAGTGGGGACACACTCACACACACACACACGCATTCACACACACCAACATGTAGTTACAGACAGACTAACGCAGCTTGCCACTTTCAGCAGCTCTTCAACAAATTTCTCACTCTCTCACACACACACACACACATTGAAACACTCACACCCACACACAAACAAACCTTTCGTTGTGAAGCAGAAAAGCAAAAACAATTCTTTCCTTCTTCGTACAACTGCAGAGCACACGGTACAGTAGAGTTTGCCAAATGAAACACAGAGTTCAAAACTCGAAAGTGAATTAAATTTTCTTTAAAATTATTCTAAACAATTTCTTAAAACTCTACAAATGTATCGAGAGCTTCGGTTGTCGAATATGTGTGTTCTCTTCTCTGTTTCTCTGCTTTTCTCTTTGATGTGCGTGTGCATTTTCCTCAATGTGTATTTCAATTCTCACAATCAGCACATCACGCATACGCCCTGTCGCGTGCCCAGTTCCATTCCCGACTCCATTGCTGTTCCTGTCAGTTACAGTTTGCTGCATGCTGGCGCCCTTCCTTCTCATTCAATCCCGATCAGTTCATCCGATAAACCATTCTCTGTACATACACATTTGAGAATTGTATAAAGTAATTTTCGTTTAATGTTTTCCCTTCTTTCGTTTGTTCTACATCTAATTGGTGTCGTTGTTTCGTTCTGCGTGTGTTAAATTTTTCACTCTCTTTACTCTACTCAGCTCTTCGCTCTGTCTACGCTCTACTAACTAACTAACTACTTAACCAAATGAATCGATCTAACCTTAACTAATGCAACAACAGCGCGAAGTGTTTCTCTTAAGCATCAATTTTCAGCTCTATCTTTGCATTTAAGAACATTTTAAATATTAATTAAGTCGGGTAGATTAAGTTTCAGTGTATGAATTGAAGAAGAACAAACTTGAAAAACTTGAGAACACATACTATCTCTATATGCATACAGACTATTTGAAAGAAATTTCGGTTTTTCAACTGTCTAACTGAAAATTTCCAGCTTCATCTAGCTGCAAACTGCACTTAAGGGCTTTATAACTCAAATATCTGTCCGCCAATCTTATATCTATTATCTTTAAGCCTTTAGTTAGTTTCTGCATGCCAATCGCCTACCTCATACTTCTCTCCGTAGCTTTGAGTGTGTAGATTTGCTGTGTGTACTTTGTGTATTATGTATTTTGATTTGTATTGCATTTCCAAGACTCTTTGCGAATGTGGCCAGAGAGGCATTCCACAATGAACCCATAGAGACCCCCACACAGAAGACTCTGCTCACTCCCCAGACACGCACACACACAAACGCAATGTAAGGGTTAACATGAGTTCATGTTGAAGACAATTTGATTTGCTCTACATTTATTTTGATCATATTATATGTACATATATATTTTGTCTACTCCTCTCGTTCTCTTGCTCTCTTTCTGTCTTTCCTTCTTTTGAAACTAACACACACACGCGCACAACACGCTCATTGTGTTTGCCACAACCCTATTGCTTCCCTGAATCCACATGATATATATACATATATATATACAAATTTACAAACCACAAAATTCAGCTCGATCTAAACGAGCGTCGCTCCAGACGTGACATGTCACCCCAGGGCCGCAAACGGGTGGCCGGCATGGTGGCCCGAGATTATCGCACTGTATCTGGCATTGGACAAAGTTATCACAATCAGGTTTGCACCTTAGCTAAATTAACGCATCACTCCAAAATTTGTACCAGAACATTCAGTACAGACAGCACAACAAGTAGGTAAACACAGTCAGCATTCTTTTGAATACAACGATCAATTCACGAATTGGAAACAGATTGAAAAGAAGACAAGAAACTTCGAATCATCTCATATACATATATAGAAATTGGCAATCCAGAAAGACCAGTGAAGATCATTAACAATGAGGCTGCCAGTCGATGAACTATATCAAATATGCATTCAAATATTTATTCCATCTGTAAGCTCTTCTCATGTGCTCCTCCCGTATGTTAGATAGGCCTACAACCAATTTAACTGCACTTTCATTTCGATATCTTTACCTCTACAAACCTTAACCTACTAACTGTTTAATGAATTGAAAAAGCAACGCTGCAATCAGCTGCAATCAAACATGGCAACTGATCGGAGCGTGGCTTGCGTGTTGTTAACTTTATTCGTTTCGAAATTGTATTAAACTCTTTCTAAGTATGCCTGGACTTGTACCTATGCTCAACTCAGTATCTCTTTATCTCGTACTATATCCTTGTTCCAGTAGAAGTTGCAGTAATAGTTAATCTCAAATATTAAGTACACACACTCTGATGAACTTGAATGAAACTCAGAACAACGCCACGCTCTCACACATCTAGTTCGTAAGCTTTCACAGGACTCTCTGGACGCGGCGTTCTTTTTTTCTGATCTTGCTTGGATCGGCTCACTAAACTCTTAATCCTTTGTTTCTACCTCTTTCGTGACCCGCTCTCGCTCCCACACTCGCAGGCTTCTGCCACGGGATACTATCGACGCGGTGGCGGCGGAAATGGTGTTGGAGCTGCCATTGGACCCGGTGGCATGAGCTTGAGTCAGCGCAGTCATTCGGCAGCCCCCAGTGACAACTATCATAGTGGTGTGGGTAGTGGCCACAGCGGACATTCGGGTCCCGGCTACGGCTACAGGAGCAGCAGTCCACGGCGCGGTTCACTGTCGCCGCCCGACGATCGCTACGTTGACTATCCAGTGCTTCCAATACACGGCTCACCCAACTCAGCAGCCTATCCAGGCGGCGGAAGCTCAGCGGCAGCAGCAGCAGCGGCTGCACAAGCCTCACAGCAGCAGCGTTTCCAATCACGTTCCGCGACTGCCACGCCGACAGGATCGCCCAAGAAGCGACAACTGCCACAGGTGTGTAGCGCCATCAAATCAGTCGAGTACTTGAGATATATTCATATTGATCCATGCAGGTGCCACAGACCTCACGCAGCGCCATGTTGCGCGATCGACTGGGCCAGGACTTTGACGAGCGCCTGGCCTCGGGCTCCCGTTTCGGTCGCCATCGGACACGTCAGCCACATCACCAGGCGACCTACCGTAGCACCGGCATGGGTGGCTGGGAACGGCATTATACGGGACTGTCGGACAGCGATCTGCAGTCAATGGACTCCAGAATGCGGCCCAGGCACTCGCTGTCCCCCGACAAGGACTTTATGGGCGAGTTCGGTGACTCCGACATGGAGTCGGTGGTCAGTGTGACATCCAGTGCGTTCTCCACACAGTCGGAGCGACCGCGCACCTCGCGTGGCCTCAGGTGAGTAGAGCAGGTCGTGCCTGGCGATCGGCTGACCGGCCTAGTGCTGCACTCGCGCTCGCTTCGCGTTTCTCTAGCCATAGTTAAAGCCATAGCCATAAGCCATAGCCAAAGCCATGCCAAGCCAAAAAAAAAAAAAAAAAAACAAAAAATAAAAAAAGCTGCTGTCAAAATTCTGCTGGAATATTGGAAACACATTTCGAGTAGTAGCTAAAAAAAGCAATGCCAAATCAACCCATCAAATTGGGATGTGAATCTCTTTCAACTCAACTCAACTCAACTCAATCCAAAACTCAACTCAACTCAAGTCAACTCAACTCAACTCACTCAGCCACACCGCCACCACACACAGCAACAACAAACAGAACAAAACAGAAGGCAAACCGAAAAAAACATAAAGTTTCTTTTCTGCATTTACTTTTTGCGAACGAACACACAAAATCGACGCGCGCTGCTCTTTCGCTCTCTTTCTCTCTCTCTCTATCTATCTCTTTCACTGCTTCTCGTGCGTGCTCTTCACCATACACAACACACACACACACCACACGAACCATACCTCACCACACGCCGAACTAAATGAAACACACCACACTCGCTGACCTCGGACGCAAACCATCGCTGCATCTGCCAACGATCGTTCGCATTTTGTCACGAACCAATCACGAATCCCCATCACAATCCAATACAACAACCAACAAATCAACAACTCACCACGCACTGGGCTATCTGCCGCATGTTTACCATTTGCATGCCTGTGTTTGCGCTACTTCAACTTCAACTTGACCACCACAACCACGACCACAACCACAACCACAATGTGACACTGCTCTGTGACCCACAACCCCCCCACCCCACCCCACCCGCGACAACCGATATCGATAATAATCGTCAGTTTTCCACGCAACTGGCGCAGTCTCTTTGGTGGCGCCCCGCACAGTGGGCCAGTGACTGGCCTCAAGCTGCTGCCCGTCGAGTACCACCGTGCGAACACCATCGAGGTGGATGACTGCGACTACCTGTCGAGTGGTGCTGGAGGAGCCGGCACACAGCAGCTGCTGCTGCTGGAGCAGCTCGAGCAGTTGCAGCAGCTGGCGGCGCTGGCAGCCGCCGATTCGCCGCCCACCACAATGGTCATACCAGCAGCAGTAGCACCACCACACGGTGTCATGCCGCCGCAGCAGGTGCTCGTGACAGACCACAACAGCGGCAAGCTGGTCGAACAGTTCTTCGTGGAGCCGGCCCTGGTGGCAGAGGAGACGCCAGCACCACTCGCAGCTGCATTCGAGCCACTGACACACGATCCACATTTCGTCTACTATTCGCCTTCGCCCTCGTCTCATTTGCCACCCGACACCACCCTGTACAGCCACCAACAGCGACGCCATCAACAGCTGAACGGACGCCCCACCAACGCAAACAACACTCATGCGAACGTCCACCACAACCACCACAGCCACCACCACCACAACACCTACCAAGCGACGCCTCTGCCGCTGCCGCTGCCTCAGTCGCTGCCACAGCCGCTGCCTCAACCGCTGCCTCAGCCGCTGCCTGCGCAGCTGAGCTTAGATCAATTCAAGCGCATTACCACGCCCGTCATGAATCTCTTTCGCAGCTCAACCGCTCACACACACGCCCACGACCACGCCCATGCGCACACAGTCTCCTCGTCGCCCAGCTCCTATGTGGGCTATGTGCGCGACCATCTGGACAAGAGCTGCAGTCACTGCCAGAACGGCAGCCAGCCGGTGGTGTTGTCCACCAACACGGCCCTGGCCACACCAGGCCTGGCCATTGGCGCCTGTGCGGACCCTTGTTGCCTCGCAGATGCCCATCCGCATCCGCAGCACCAGCCCATCACGTTTCCCTACAGTGCCGAGCAACTGTTGCGTCGCCCCTCGTTGTCAATGTACCAGCCCAGTAGCTCGGAACCTTCGCTGCCCACCATGGACCCGAGCATGTGTGGCGAATGCGTGGATCAGCACTTTCTGGGCGAGCACACGGGGCCGCAGGTGAATCTGGGCGTGGTGCCCACCTACCATGTGCATACGCCCACGCCGACAGCGCATCGTCGCGCCAAATCGCAGCTGACACTGCCGCCGTCGCTGCCCACGCAATCCGTGCTACGCCTGTCGCGCCAACTGAGTGAGGATGCTCTGGTCTCAGCGGTGCCCATTGCCGAGGCCACGGCGGCACGTGCCCAGCCCACTTCGATACTCAAGAAACCGAAGCTGGAGAGCAGGCGTGCCGCCTTTCACGAAGGTCAATCGCGATCGCTGGACTACGACGATCTGCATACGAAGAGTTGGGGCCGGCGGCGCATACGCTATGAGGATGAAGTGACAATGCCACCAGAAGCTGTGGCACAGCAGGCCAGAGAGATGCAGCGACGCTATGGCTCGGAGACGAACATACGTCAGTCGTATATGGGCGCAAATGTGGATGCTGTGCATCCACTGAGTCACTCACACTTCCTGGTGACCGATGACAAGATCGTCACAATCACCTATGACTCGGATGTGGGTTGGACGAGGCGAGGCGTTGCACCTTCGCTCTTTCGTGGACCCCATCGACGGGGCTTGGATGCGAGGAACCACATGTCACTCGACCTGCAGCGCACGTCCCAGCAGAAGATGTACGGTCCGGCGGCACCGTACATGAAGCGAAGGCGTAATTTGCCACATCCGCCGAGTGCTCAGAATGCGCATAACTTTTCGCCGATTGAAGGTGCAGGGGCAGGTGGTGGAGGAGCAGCTGGAGGTGGAGTTGGAGGTGGAGGTGGAGGCGGGGGAGTAGGGGGAGGGGGCTACTCACAGAACAGTTTACACAACAATCACAACAGCAACAACATCCACAACAGCAACAGTAACTACAACAACTACAATAGCAGCAACAACAACTGTAGCAACCAAGCAGCGAGTAGTCTTAGTTTTAGTCACAACAACAACAACTACAACAACAACTACAACAATAACCAACAACAACAACAACAAGTACATCAACAACAACAACAAAAAGGGAAAGAAGGCATCATGGCCATCAACGGATACGGATTGATGGAACAACTGGCGAAATCCAGCGGTGGTGCGAGCGGTGGTGCAGCTGCTTCTGCCGCTGCTGCTGCCTCCGCCGCCGGTGCCGC
Organism: Zaprionus africanus; assembly: GCA_018151435.1. NCBI lineage: Eukaryota > Metazoa > Arthropoda > Insecta > Diptera > Drosophilidae > Zaprionus > Zaprionus africanus. Next base: position 2,930,638 of record JAECXB010002309.1, on the reverse strand, counting down.
TGCTGCCGATGGTAATAATGCTAATAATGCTTCTTCTTCCTCTTTTGCAAATCCCCCACAACAACAACTACAACAACAACAACAACTACATCATGGTGCCCCATCATCAACACCACACAACACCACAACAACAACAACAACATATGACGCCAACAACTTGACCTATGACGCAACATCACAACAACAACAACAACAACCACCACCAAATACATGCACAAATCTCATTACAAATACAACAACAACAAACACATCCTCGATTGCAACGAATGCTGCGGCAACAACAACAACAACAATAACATCAACAACAACAACGACTACAACAACGACAACAACAACAACAAAAACAACGGCAACGACTGCTACAACAACTGCCACAACAACTACAACAAATACGAATGAACCAACAACAACAACAACTGATGCTAATGCGGATGGGGATGCTCCACTCGATGTTATCGATTGGGATGCTATCGATGCGATGCTCGATGACGATTTCAGTGAATATGACAAGGACAAGAACGGCACAAACGAAGCTGGAGCAAAGCCGTCTGAAGGAGCAGATGCCGAGGAGAAAGCAGGTAAGTTTACGTGAAACTATGAAGAGAGTCTTCTCTAACAATATATAAAATATATATTCTCGATCTAAGTACCGATAAAAGTATCTGCAGTATAAGACAGGCACACAAGCTACAGTCGAGCGCGTCTAACTGTGATATTCCCACCTGACCAAAATAACTTCCTAACAATATTTAACTTCTTATGCGTATTTTGTGTTGCATACTTTTAGGTAGCGGCTTTGAAATCAGTATACTTAAATTATTTATTTCATAACATTCATATTAACTATTCGATCGCAACCAAATTTTCTGTAATTGTATGTGAGTTGGCAGTTAGTGTGTTTACTGACTATGAACTGTCTAGCGTTGAAATAACGCTTAGAATTCGTTTTTTATGGACATAACAAAATAAGTATACTCTTTGAAAGGGCATAAAAGTTCTAAACGAGTAACTTGGCAACTTCTCATTATAACATATATTATATGTGAAGGATATATCCTTGAAGACTCGACCCTTAAAGCTTTTCAAAAGTAACATAGACCATGTAAGCAACCCGGACCTATTTCATTATTCTCATTTGCAATCTCCTCTGCAGATGGCAGCCTTTCAGATACGACAACAGACAGAAAAAAGGCTGGCAACGTTGACCAGGAGCGTTCGCCAAAGGGCGGCAGCGGCATGGGCAAGAAATCCAACTCGACCTCGCAACTGTCGGCAACAGGTAAGAGAGTTTTTAGTGGCTCCCTCCACTTACCTATTCGCTTTTCGTTTTGTATGCTGTTCGTTTCTAACTCGTTCTCGTTCAGTTGCCTTGTTGACAATCGCAAATGCAGACTAATCGGTCTGGTAATCATATCTCAAGCATAAAACAAACGCTCCACATTCTAGTCGAGCTCCTTGGTTCGTCACACACACACACACCTACACTCACAAACAATACTCGTGTATAACTTTATCGTATATTGTCGCATTTTCTGCAGCCATGGTTCAGTTTTGCTTTCTTTCAACTAATCCATTAACCATTTAACATTAACCATTAGCCATAAGACATAAGAGCAACGCATTATTTGAAAGCTAACCTTACTAACAATACTCGCAATGAGAAAAAAAAATACTAAATACTAAACGTACACTACAACAAAAATACCATACTCAAAAGGTCGTAAAAGACGTATGGGCTTTGGAAAGAAGGGTAAGAACTCGTTCACGGTGCATCGCAGCGAAGAGGTACTGCCTGGTGATATCACGCGTGAATTGCGCGCGGGCGGAGGAGCGGGCGGTGGCGGTGCAGGTGGCGGTGCAGGTGGCGGCCTCTCCCGTGGCTCGTCCTCGGAAGCGGACCCAATTGAACATTTTTTCGGCGATGGCGCTGGTGGGGAAAGGTGCGCACAAGTCCAACTTACTCTCTCTCTATCTTTCTATCTCTCTCTCTCTCTCTGTCACTCTGTCTCTCTATCTGTCTAAGAACTTTCTATTTACTCGTAGCTATGTCACTACTTTATGCTATGCTATACAAATATGAGTTTATGGTTTTCTTTTCGATTTTGTGTATTCAATTTGGTTTTTGTTGCCTTTTGCGGAATACGAAGCAGAAAATGAAGCCTAAAGGAAAATGATGATAAACATTAGTCAGACGCCAGGAAATTCTAAGAAACAACAAAGAAATTTTAGTTTTAAGAGCTTCTCAAATAACAGCGACACAAACGCGCTCTCTCGCGCTTTCCCTTGCTCTCTCTCTCTTGCTCTCTTTTCTCTTACACTCGTCCCTCTTTCTTTCTCTCTTTCTCACACACACTCGCTTTTGCTATCCCTTGCAAAAGCTCTGAAAAAGCTCGCTCTCGCAATACGCTCTCAGGCAAAACAATCCGTTAACCCGTTTGATTTTACCGTTTAAGTTTACCTACAAGCGCAAAAACAACAACAACAACAACTATAATAATTATTATCCAAACCAACCTATGAAACAACCACCCAACCAACCAACCAACCAACCAACCAAACTATAAAAAACAATCCAAAGTCGATACGTATTTTTAGGCTTATTATACCAAGGAAATTTAGCCCACACCGAAAGCTTTGCCTGGACGCAGCAGTTGTCAAAAGCTTGAGTTGAAAGCTCGACAAATGCCGGCCAAGGCAAAGCTTTCGCCTGTGTGCGGCCACACACTGTTGACGCTCACTGTTACCCGTGGCAGGAGCATCTTAACTCAATTCGTAATGCATTTTACTTTTCGTAGCAAAACATTTGTTGATAATCGAAAAAAAAAAAAAAAAATACTAACCCAATAATTGCCACTTGTTTCTTTATATATACTACTATTGTTGATGCCATTTATTGATAATTCTATGTTGATTTATATTCAAGTTAAAGTAAGAACTCCCAGAATATCCATAATACCCAGAATATTACCAAAAACATACGATATACACGAATTTTATTCTAGAACTTTGTTCGATTTGCATGTACTGAATTATCTAATTATAACAACAATTTACAATATACTTGTACAAGACATACAACTTCTTAGCCACAAATCTTTTGCAGCTCAAGCTAAATAAATATACTTTAAGAAATATACCAAAGAATATACCAGACACACTATTTTTTGTGTTATGCGGTAAGACCTTTTTATTTAATCCTCGATACGACCCAAACAAGGCTGTTATTTCAAACGGATTTCTCGCCAGCCAATAAAAATGCGATATATTTTTATCGTTATCGCTACTTTCATCGATATCCCCTGTTAAATTGCATGCCAGCGTCGATCTGTAGTCGACAGCCCTGCTAACAAGAAATGAACAACGAAAATTGAACTAATGTTTATCATCTGTTTCTAAAGAGTTTTCTGTTTTTTGCAAGCCCATTCGGTATTATCAATTGTATATATATATACAGGGAGCTCTGTCAAGAAAGCCAACAACCAGACACTAAACAACCAACAACAACCAACAACAACAAACAACAAGTAACAACTCATACACAACAACAAGCTCACAACAATCATCAATGAAAATTGGCATCAATTAAAAGAAAGAGAACGGAAATCAAAAGAAATTACTCTGTATTTACACACAACTGCAAAACTGTGGAACAGAACAAGAGAAAAGGCAGAGAAATAACTGTTTTCTCACATGCATGTTAACATGCGCTTCACCTTGTGGCGGCTGTGCACTTGTACATATGGCAAGATTGTAGAGGATGGCCCGATCACAAGCACCTTAACATGCAGTTGAGAAAATGAAGCCTACGAGAACTCAATAAAGAATAATAATACCTATATATAATAAACTAAATGTCACGAATTAAGTAACTATTGTTATAATTATTTCGATTTGTTTTGGCCTTATTATGAATACGTATGATACGAACAACTCTTTACTTTTCTTTGCTTTAATTTCATTCGATTCCTGTGTTTCTTTCACTTTCTGTACTATAATTTTGGTCTAGGCAAACATTTATTCTTCCCAGAGTCTCAGCGTCGTGCAGAAAGTCTTTGAAGCCAGCGTCGCGCACTCTCAGTCGTCCACTCAGCTATCGATAGACCGATTAGTCGAACGAAATGAATCATATCGATTCGCTAATACATTTGCCGCTGCTGTTTGTACATTTTTAAGTTCTGATCGTACTGCAATTAAGCGTCGCGTTCTACTACTACTCTCAACAATATTATATATAGTGTGTATGTATATCATATTCTCGACAGACCAATATCAGGCACAGTATTCGGGCAGCTCGAGCGCCAGCGCGAGTGCAAGTGCTTCCTCTGCTAGTCACCATCATATCACACTACCACCACCACATCCATATTATCAGCGGCAGTCGCGCGGCTCGGCCGGCAGCATCCAGCGGTCGGTGGAGGTGCCACCGGTGCCCCCGGTGACCCGTTACAGTGCGGGCAGCATTCATTCAATATCTAGCTCCGAGGGTTCATCGTAAGTTTCTGGCAAAAAATAACAAAAAAAAAAAAAGAAAAACCAAATCTACAAGTACTACATAAATTACTGTATGAAATACGAACTCTCTCTCTCTGTCTCTCTTTGAATTCTGCCTCTGATACTTCTTCTATCTGTGTTTCTCTCCTCTCCTCTTATTGTCTGTCACACACTCACTGTCTCTCTCTCTCCATTTCCATTGCCTGTGTAAATGGCTACATGTACCGCTCTCTCTCTTTCTCTGTCTATAACTTTTTCTCTCTCCTGTAACACAACATCCGTCTTTCTCTCTTTAAGTTTCTTTGTGTCCTTCTTTGCCGTTTCTAAGTGTGCGCCTTGATATCGTTGAGCCAGTCTGCATTTTTGTATATTCATAATATTTCTACGTATTTGCGTTCTTCCAGTTTCTCCTTACCACTTCTTTGTGTCTATTTCTATCTTTTCGAGCTGTACAAATTGTTCAAAGTATTTATTTATTTCAATCATTGATTTATATAATTTTCTTAAACTATATTTATGTACATACTATATAATATATAAAAAGTGTTTTCAAACTACTTAATGTGTGTTATAAAAAAAAAAAAAAAAAACCAAAACACAAGATGAATTCCACACCTGGGCACATAGACTTCAACCTACGGCACCTTTGATGTAGCATCTACCCGAACTAAGAATATATGAACTGTTTCCCTAGCAACTCTCTGCAATGACTAGGTGCTTTTCCGAATTCTTCTCAAGAGCAAGACCACAAAATAAAACTTAGAGTCCACTTTGGAGATTTAGTAAATCTCCAGAAGCTTACTTTGACTATTTTGTGGACAACTCAAGTGGAATTCAGAATAGTAACCTAAAAATGCACTCAACTGATTTCTTTTGGCTTAACATTCAATTCAAAAACTAAAAAACTCAAAACACTTGCATGCTATGAAGAATCCTGCTCTGCACTACTCTGTCAGTACACAAACATTTCCACCACACTATACCATAACCCATAACCCACAAACCAGTCGCAATCCAACAGTTAAACAAACAACCAAAACTACTTACAACAATTTAACTGTCTTTCTACAACTCCCTGTGTATAATAGCCCGGTACCACAAATGGAAACTCAAATCGATATTGTCCATGTTGGAACCGGGCTATGCCAATTCTTTCTTTCTCAAAATCTACAACAAATATACTTAAAGATTTTCAATAGATTCTGTGTAATGGCAATTCTATAATTGAAACTTTACTAAAGTCCTTAAAAACTTTATCGACACAAAAACCAAAACACAATCCTGTAGATTTTCACCTTCGCTGCGTAATGATGGAGCCCTTAATGAGTTTGTGGATGGTCTAGGACCCGGCCAGCTAGTGGGTCGCCAGGTGCTAGGTGCACCGTCGCTAGGTGATATTCAGCTGTCGTTGTGCCACCAAAAGGGCTTTCTCGAGGTGGAGGTCATACGTGCCAGGGGATTACAGGTAAGTGAAGAAGTAGTGAAAGGTCGTTATGTTTTGGATCTATTGTTTTCTGTGACTACACGTATATCGATCTCTTTGAACCTTGCTGAATGATGTTATCTTCTGACCTGCAGCAAAAACCCTCATCGAAGATGTTGCCCGCTCCTTATGTAAAGGTGTATCTCGTGTCTGGCAAGAAATGTGTCGACAAAATGAAAACATCGACAGCACGTCGAACCCTGGATCCGCTGTATCAGCAGCAGCTTGTGTTTAAACAGTCCTATAGCGGTTGTGTGTTACAGGTGAGTAAACGAACAGCCGAAGATAGTCTAAATCAATCTGATATATTCATATTGAATACTATTATTTTCCATTTAGGTGACCGTTTGGGGAGATTATGGCCGCATCGAGAAGAAAGTGTTTATGGGCGTGGCACAGATAATGCTTGACGATCTGAATCTATCGAACATCGTCATCGGCTGGTACAAACTCTTTGGCACCACCTCACTGGTCAGTTGTCCCACTAATATAGGCTTAGGCTCTAAACGCTCATCAATAGCCTCACTCGATTCACTCAAACTCTGAACTAAAACTTAACCCAACTCTTAACTCTATTAAAACGTACAAACCAATACTAAAAAAAAAATACTGCTCGATGAGAGCGACTTGCGAATTGCAAATAATACGAGCACCAACAACAACAACAATACATCAACAGCAAACAGCCACTATACAACACTGGCATATTCTTCTATATATGCACACATTTATGTAGAGTTACATTTCGTTCAATATTCCGTAATGTTATAATATACATAAGAAAAACACTTATTAATTTAACTAATAGTCAAGTCACTAGCATAGTCAGCCACGAAGCATCTGTACAAACATGACCAGTAAAGAAAAAAATGATTCAACCTCTATTTTAATCAAACAACAAAAGAAACTGGATTGAATACATTTTGCATTTGTTTTTAGTTAGCTATAAAAATGCTATAAAATACCGTATGGCATACACTTGTAAATGAATCGCTCCACTCACATACACACACATACATATATGTACACCCACCCAAATATCGGAGGAAACAACGTTAAAATTTTGCATTATGTAAACTTATTGAAATTCAAATTTAATTAAAACTGTTGAATACAAAAGTATAAATCAAAGTAAAATCTACCTATCGCAAGTCACCTAAAAATCACCGTTACTCTTTACCGTTACGTTCTTTGGCATAGCATACAACTTCAACGTAGTTATTTATAGACTCGTACAATACTCATATAGGTATGTTTCTCTATCCCCAACTACCTGAAAAAACACATAATTCTACTGCATGAGTAGTTCGTAATAACGTATTTTATAATTTAACATAATTACATATGCGATACTCGCGTCGACAATTCCAAATGCTAGAGCTACTAATTTAATAATCCCATCCTATCTTTGAAATCTCTTTATTAAACTAAACCGAAACAAACATACCATGAAAGCATTAAAGATGGCAAATCTCGGCTAGCTAACAATGACATATGCATAGGCACATCATGTAAAAATTTTCGCCTAGGCCTAGTCGAATTTAATCTAGCTTCCAATGTTACTAAATCTATTTTCGAATGATCAGGGTCGTCCGATTGTTTGGGCCGGTGAATCAATAATGGAGGAACAGGGTGAATAACAACACTGCAACTGCAGTGATTACACTTTAAGCACAAAGCACAAATGACCCCAAACTTGTCCCAAAAACGAACTGAATTGTAAGTGCACCAAAAATATCGATAACAATGCTTTATTCGATTATAATCCCAACTAGCAAAGCTTTCTGTATAAATCGCTAGCAAGCCCATTTTGCCATTTTAATCAAAACAATAACAATTATTCCACTCACTTAAACAAAGGCTACTAACAACTAATTTTCCCGTTAACACTATTACGTGCTATATACATACTCTGACACACTCTATCGATATGCTGTGCTAACCTTTCGATATCTTGCAGTAACCCTTGCAAAGAGCTGCCAGCCAGGCAGCCAAATAGCAAAAGACCAAGGTCAGCCGGCAGGACTTGCTAAGCTACGGACGGATCTTCTGGATATCCACTCAGCACGTTGCTGGCCTAATCTATGTCCAATATTAAACAGATATAGACATATGATATATTATCTATATATATACATATATGTATATTTGTATAGATATATATATTTTTGCATATGTGTGATATGTATGTGAACGTATATATATTTGTATATCTATTAAGCGGAATATGTATATGTATTTATTTATTTTTTTGTATTCTACGAGCCGGAGATTTCCATACAAGTTTAAGGATAAAGTTAATTTTGTAAGTCATGAGAACAAATGCATTTAAACCAAACCGAGAACACAAGCAGAGGCCGATTAAAAGATAAACTTAACTATGAAATTCAAGATACAAGATACTTACAATATATCTAACACACAATATACATACATATATCTCTAATGTTAACGATAATATTGGAGAAAGAGAACATGTAAATTGTCGCATATTTGAAAGAATTTTTACTACGCAACTAAGATCACTATTATTTTCGTAATACGATTATTATTATTATTACTATTAAAGTAACGTAAAAAATTAAAAAAACATATACTGACATACAACCAATTTAAGAAAAAGTGCTAATGTTGAGTAAGAGAAGATGACCAGTCGAAAGGGAAAAACCATAGAAATCTTATTGCTAAGTCAGTGAAAAGTAGTTGAGAAGGGAAGGAGAAACAATACGGAGTCGTTTAAAAGATAAATCTAAACCAATAAATTAAAGTTAGAAATTGCAGAGGCGACATGTTTACGAGTATATATATTATATACAATATATATGTATACACATGCATGTATATATACAGATACATACTTATGTCTAAGCAAGCAAAGAACCACTAACACTTAATAAGCGTAACTTACGATAAACCTAAACGTAAATTAAATCTTAAATTTAATAATAAAGTAATAACAAAAACGATATATATGATATATGAGATATGTACTATTAATCGATGAAATATTTATCAATCGTGACATTTGAGGTAATTTAATTTGGTAAATGAAAAAGACAAAACGTAAACAAAAAACCAAAAAACACAATCAAACCAAACATGATGCATTCACTTGAATTATACAAATTGATCTTAAGCTGTACATAGAACCCACACACACACAAACGTACTAAACCCATAGAGTTAAATTTGTTAAAATTAGCAATTATTTTTGTTGGCTTTTTAGCTTCCTGCAAGGGTGCAACAACTTGGCAGAAACTGAAAAATGTTAAAGTTAGTGCAGAGAACTGCAAAGAATACCTTCAGATAAACGCATCGTATTAGCTAGAGATGGGCGCATGTCGATATCAAGTCATTTGGCGCATAATACGCTATCGCTTCTATTTACACACACATATAACACATACATACAATATACTCGTTTATCTTCTGGCTACATCGTTGAATTCGATAAACGCATCAAGTACCTTCATGTAATAGTGTGAGCTGTAAAAATGTTACCTGCTTGCTAAAGAAATCGACACGTAACAAAAACAAAAAGAAAAAAAAACACCTAAAAACAAAACACAATGCAAAACCATGTTTAGCTTATAGAGTATTTATTTGCAGAGTTTGAAAAATAATACTTATAAAGAAAATATCTATTGAAAAACTTTACATCTGGCGTTTGGTTGCGTTCGCTTTGGGCAACATTTTGCAATGCATTGGGAATGGCTCAAAACAAAACGAATGGGAGACGGGAAAGCAGAGCAATCGAGATTTCTTCAAATGAGTAAACATATCACAAGCCTGCAAAAGAACGAAGCAGTCACAGGAGATCTACCAGATCTAACTACAGTTGGGGGGTTATCAACCAAAAAGCTATTGTATTGTTCCTACTCAGATCGTAGACATAACGTATACGTTTCTTTCTTCATATGTCGATATTGATTTTAACCTGTCCGTCCATTCATCAGTTTTCTAACAGCAGATCAGATCCAAAGATTTACATTTACAGTTGCAGATTCAGATATGGATACGGATACCATTGCATTCCAAGTTTCCTATATACGTAACAAATGCCAAAAATCATATAATACACAAAGAGTTCGAAGAGTAAATGCATTCAAAATGTTGCAAAAGAAATTAAGATCACCTAGAACCAAAACCACAACCAGAACCAATGAGAACACGCTTCAAGAACTTCAAAACTATCAGCGAGGTTTCCAGCTAATAAATATACGAACACACATAGCGATATCTAAAGACAGATACAAATACATTTAAACGATACATACGATACATAGCAACTTATAACAACCAGACTTTTCTCATATAACTTTTTCTATTATAAAACTCTACATTTTTGTTACCAATGCTCTCCTTAAAACATTTAAAAGCTTCTTTAAAATCAACAACAAAACTAATTGCAGTAACTATAGAAACTAATGTTGGCACTCGTCAGCCTTCAAATGCTCTTCTCGGAAAACAAATAGAGTAGAAGTATTAAAAAACGATATATCCAAGTATCAATCAAAAGAATCAATCAGATTTAATTTTTTTAAAAAATAAATTAATGCACATAAATGGTAACAATCAATTGTCTGTTCATTTCATTAACAAGATGAAACATTCCTTGCCCCAAATTATAATTTTATTAGGCCATGGATTTTAAAAATTCATGACTACTGTGTTGTCGGAACGCAAATGTGCGTAACAGGCGAAGGAGGCATCTCCACCCCATAAACTATATATATTCTGAATCAGTATCAACAGCCGAGTCGATTGAGCCATGTCTGTCCCCCTCTCCCCCTCTGTCCGTCTCTCCGTCTGTCCGTCTGTCTGTCTGTATAACACTGGACTCAGAAACTATAAGAGCTAGAGTCTTAAAATTTGTGACAACAGTCGTGTATATCCAGGTGTCCAAAGTTTTTATAAATTGGCCACGCCCCTTCCCGCCTCTGTAAATCAGTAATAACTATTTAATATACATAATATACACCCTACAACCAAAGTTATACATCTCACATGACAAATACCTTTTCACGGGTGTTTTCTGAAAATTTCATTTAAATCGACTAATAATAAGTGAGATATGATCCGAATTAAACTCAATTGAACGTATACTTATGCGCATATTAAGACCTTATTTACGCACATACCGAAGTTCGAATCGTCGGACACACAGCATTTACAAAAATTTTATTTGCATAAATGGTAACAGATTAGCTGAGAATGCAACTTACGATCGATCAAAAAATGAGGCGGTGGCTTAGTGGTTAGGTGGCGGACAGCGGTCCTCTGCGCGAGTCGAATCCCATGCGCGGCCGGCTGGGTGCAACTTATTATTTTAATTACTTTTTTTGGTTATTTTTTTACTACTAAAACTACAGTTATTTAATTAAATATCAATAAAAATAGTTATCAAAAATTAAATATCATATATTTTTTGCAATATTTAAGACAATCAATAGTTACGAATAGAACGGACGCCGATACATGCATGTCTGCATTTGCACATTATGTTTCGGCGTCCCGCTCCAACACACATCAATCCGTATTCAGCGTAAGTACGCAACTGTCAGATTTGTACAACATTCGGCAAAGTTTATAAAAGTTTCTACTTAATTAAATATGTTGCGACCAAAAACTAAAAACTATGATATGTGCTGTTAAATTACTTAATAAAAAAAAAAGAAAAACTCGTCACACATATCGCGGCAGGAATCGAACCCGAGCACTGCAACATCATGGTCTCGAACCGGCACACACTCCACTAACACTGTACAACTTCACATCAATTTATTGCCCTCTCCTCTATCTAATGCTTATACTTCTTGTCCATTCGCTTTGCATTGTTTATGTGTTCTTTTTTTGTCTTTCAAATGAATAGTAAAGGAATATAAAATTTATATTTTTAAATTTTCCAAATAAAGCAAATTTTCATTATAAATAACGGAATAAAATCCATGGCCTACTACAGTCAGCACCTGACTGTAGCGTTCGACTGGTTTCTATATAATTTAAGCAATAACCGAAATTACTTGAGGTAATCCTTGAGAGAAGAGCATTTACCTCTACATGAATAGCACAGTTCATCGTCGTACATCACTCGTACTTTCTCTCTAATTAGAATTCCAGTATGAATTCGATACATAAATATCACACACTCACACACACACACACACACACAGAAAACATATTAAAAAATGTTATTGAGAACACACAAAATATATTATGAAAAGTTATTGAAAAAGACGAAACGAAAATGCTATTTACTCAGTTCAAACTGATAAACATACAACTTGAATACACAACAACAATGATATGTGAATATCATTTATTGCAACATGTTGAGAGAATAATAAAACAAAAGAAATGAGAAGGCAAAACTTTAAGCAAAATCTGCGTGAAATACGCTTCGAATATATTGTATTTTAATATCTCGACAGAAATCGAAGGTCGAGAAACGACAATAAACTGTGAAAATGAATATGTAAAAAACCAAAAACTTAATTCAAAAAGAGACATTATGTAATTATATTATTAAAACTGAAAAATTTGCAAAGAAAAAAGCATACAAATAAAAAAATATTGCAGAACGCAGACTTTGAAATTGTGTAAACTACAAATTTAATGAAAAACAAACAATTAAACAACAAAACAAAAGAAAATATTCATTAAAATTGTTTTCTAATAAAACAAATTCAAATTTCTTTTTATTTGCTGGCTGGGTCAATAAAGGTCCATCAAAGGTCCAATAATCTCCAAAACCCGCCCACTAAATTGGAAAGAAAAACAAGATAATATTGGGGTTTCACATAAAGCGGTGGTATTCCTTTATTTACCATTGATAAACCATTAATCATATATGGTATGTATAAATAATTCAAACATTGAAGATTTGATATTTGTTGATTTATGTGTAGTAATAAATATATGCAAAGGTATATATATTATATATACCTTACTGCGTGTATCGCTACAATATCGGGATCAATGGCGACATCTCTCTCTTCTTTATCTTCTTTATCTTGTGACTATCATTTACAGTTTACGCGCTTGATTAGTTTGACTTAAAAAATATACGATCATGGCTCGCACAAACGGATACAGTAGATACGACATGCAGACATATCGTACGATATATCCGGGGCATACTTAGTATTCATGTTAGATACATATCGTGATAATCTTAAATTGAATAGAAATTATCTTACAAAAGTGTGGCTAATTGTTGAGTTTTAGTATTAGCTTTAGTGCGTCTTTCAAAGGAACCAATGTTAAATGTTATGTTTAATTATAAATAAGTAATCGTACATGGCCTAATGTCATCTAGAATCGTATAATGAAATGGCAAGTTTTAGCTAGGACAAGATCGGGCGTTGATTTCTGTGCTCTATGTGTGGGGCTACTTCAATTACAGGTATTACATATAATACGTACTAATCAGTCTTCATAACGAAAATCAAAACTGTGCGAGTGCCATATGTTGAATATTCAGGAATGGGGATTATTACATTTAGTTCAAGCATTTATAGTATTTACTCTTTAAATTGCATGGGATTTAGCTCGTGATAAAGCATATTTGGAAAGTCTTCATTGGGGTTTTTGTGGGAGACAGATATGTATGTATGGGAGTTGTTTTTCTTAGTCCTTGAGTTCTATGTAAGCATATGTATTTGTTTCTCAGATTAAATATATTTATGTACGATATTTATGTATATACTTTTATCAATTATCATACATGAGATACTTTCATATTGTCGATTCGTTACATTACATTTTACATCGATCTTAGATTTATGTCGAGGGACTATAATATATGTATGCTGAAGCTTAGTTAATATACTTGTAACTCTACGACGACTAGCTGAAGCGTTGCTTAAGTTTTCTATACATCGAACACGTACATCATGTATGTATGTATGTATAGAGAGATGTTCTGTAATCTGCTGCCAACTATTGTAGTTTACAATCTCTAGAAAAACCATATCATTGCTGCTTAAATTCGTATGCATTTTTAGGGGAGAAAATCGTGCGATTACTTGATGGTTATTATCATATATATATATGTAGATAGAATACATGTATACTATGCATATATACGTATTTATAGATACGTTCACACACTTATACACATTGATTTATTTACGAATAGTTGAGTAATGCATGCTTAGTTAGCTTAGTTTAAGATTTAGATATTACGCATAGTTATAGTATAGGTTTAGTTCATGTATATAGATTAGTATAAATGATATGATAAACACATACACACACATGCGATATGCTAATATCGCTTATTATCTCACACATTGTGTATAAATATGTTGTAAGCATAAAGATCGTACACTTTCTTCGTCTCTTCCTGCGTGTGGGACTTGTTCTATTTACTAAGATATAGTTCTAGACTCTGGCAAATCATACGATTAGTGGGTTCTTAGGGACTCAGCTTTGATGAAAACGATACGATACATCGCAGCTGATACTGCATGAATTGTGCAGTGCATGTGGAAGATTTAAGATTTGAGGCTACTATACACTTAGGATTAAAGATATCAAATACATATATAGTATGCTATCGCTGCAAGTACGTTTCTCATAATATTCCAATTTGAAATGTTCTACACATAGATCTAGGCGATAGTTTAAACGATAGTACGATACTAAAGAGCTTCATCGCAGCATTAATGCAGTTGAGCGGTCACGTAGAGCGCACACTCCTGGTCCGAGGCCATGGAGTAGTTGGCTGAGTCACGGTCCTCGGGAATGGTCGGATGAGTCTCGTGCGGCAGTTTGCTGAACACATGATGCGCTGCCCCGTAGCCGAGGTGTCCATACGGCGACTCCGCTGCCTTGCTGACATGTGGCAAGCGTCGTAGAAAATGCGGATTCGAGTAGCGCACTCCGTTTGGCAGCGTGGTGTGGGGCGTCGCAGCAGATGCTCCGCCCAGAGCCACTGCAGCGTTGGCATAGTGCATGCTGGGTGTCTTGAAACTGGACACCTGTGACGGCGGTGGCGGCGGCTGTTGCACTGGGCCCATCGAGCTGGTCATGGCTGAGGTGGAAGCATAGCCGCCATTAGAGCCGCTGCCATTGTTGACGCCTCCGGCGAGCTGCTGGCTGTGGCAGCCCACTGGCAACGGCATCGTGCTGCAGTGCACCGTATAGTCAAACTTCTGCTCCGGCGCTGTGCGCTGCATGGGCAGCGTGGCACTGTTGATGACATTCGCAGCGGGATCCGCGTTGAAGCTGGACATGCGCATGTTGGTGCAGCGACCGTAAGGCTCCTCCTGTATGGGCGGTTGTGGGGGACGCGGTGGTGCCTTGCAGCTGACCCTGGGTCGAATGACAACCTCCAGTTCACGCTCCTCCCCCGAGTGAACGCCACTCGAGGACTCAGAGGGTGCACGCTCCGGTGGCGATGTGGTGTTGGTGCTCTCTGATATGGAATTGGTATCGCTGCGCGGTGTGAGCGCCTCGTTGGGGACACCGGAATCGGCACGACGCAGACAGCGGGATGTGGAGCTGGAGGCAATCTGGTGGCAAGGATATAGAAGTGACAGAGAGCGTGAGCGAGAGAGAGAGTGAAGAGTGAGGGATGTGTGAAGGGGATGTGTGAGATAAGTGAAAAGGAGAGAGAAAATGCGTTCAGTTGTGTTCAGTCTGTGCCTGCAAGTGAAAATGAAATTGAATCAGGCGAGAATCCGGTTAGTCCTGTTAGTCATCGAGACACGGCATATCCATCAGGCAAATACATATGCATGTGTATGCACATGTGTGTTTGTGTGTGTCTCGACATCCCTGGCAGTGGCCAGCAAACTGATTTATGCTGTCTCATAATGGCAAACATAAATCTCATGCCCAGCCGCAGTGCAGCCTCGAGCGTGCCACGAAATCCCCAACGCACTAGAGACACGCCCTCTGCCTCTCCCCGCCCACCCATAAAGTGCGGTGCACGCAACGCATTCAGCTAAACGAATTAATTCGCGATTATTTCACCACGCGAATACTTGATGTTCTTTCCCCCAAATGGAATATTCTATTCTAATCGGACTGTATGTATTAAGTTAACTATGTTTAAGGATAAAGTATGATTTTAATTTAGTTATATTCACTATGAATATAGTTATAGTTTTCTAAAGAGATGTCGGATATCTTCATTAAAAAACAGGAATATATATATATTTGAAAGACAGACAGACATAGTAACTGCAATCCCCTTTGTGACTCTAATCAAAAAAATATATCCTTCAAAGAGCTTAGAGACATCTCCCTCTGTGCGTTGCAAACCTCTAGCAGTAACAAATATACCCATCAAGTGCATACATATACCCTTTGTATTAATGTTAAATATCTCGCAGCTTATGCCCCCGGCAGACCCAGTGGGGCGTGCCAGAGTCCCAACACGATTTGTCTACTCACATGTGCCTCGTTTGTGTGCACAGCGACCGTGACTGGCGCCAAAGGACTGACTAAATGATGCTGAAGCGGATGCGAGTGTAGAAGCGGATGCGGATGTGGAACTGCATGCTGCTGTAGTGGATGTTGCAGCGCCTGTTGGTGGTGCGTTGGTTGCTGCTGCTGCTGCTGTTGTTGCTGTTGCTGCTGCAACTGTGGCGACTTGTGATGTTCTGGTGAAATTTGCATGATCTCTGGCATGGCCTGGGGAGCGCGTCCGTAGCCAATATGTGGTTGCGGCACTGTGGGTGGCGGTGGCTGCGGAGCACCCTTAACGGGCAACGGTGGTGGTGGCGGCGGTGCAGCTGCAGCGGCAGCCGGCTGTGGTGGTTCCAGATCGCGTGTGGAGGCATAGGTGATGCTGTCGTCGCGCACACAGGCCAACAGTTTGCCCTCCTCGGAGATGTTATCGTCACTAATGCCGCCCAGGCCACTCAGATTTGCATAGTCGTGGGCGAGGACATGGGCGTGTTGTGGATGCTGTTGATGTTGTTGGTTCTGCTGCTGATGTTGCTGCTGCTGTTGCTGGTTGACTGTCTGTGGAGGCGGCGGCAGCAGCTCGTCGTATTCGCTGAGATGCAGCAGACCGCTGGTGCTGCTGGCGGTGATGCTGGTGATGGTGGTGCTCTTAATGCTGCCCATCGTGATGCCCACAACGGCGCCGGCGGTGGCCGCCCTTAATGTCGCGTACTCGCCGTCGTCAATTTCCCCCGCAGCACCGGCAAAACATAGCGAGGTTCCACGGCTCGTATGGCTGAAGGGCGACAAAGCGAGAAAGAGAGAGAGAGAGGGAAAGTGAAAAGAGGGTTGATGGGCGGAGATACCATTTTGGATGTCACCGGAGCTGCAGAGCCATAGTGAATGCTGGAATACGATTGAAATATGACTAGCAAACACAGTTACAGAATAACCATTAAACTTTGAAACTATCGATAGTAATATGAATTCTTTTCTATTGAACAATCGATGGTATACTAAATTAGAGATAGGACTGTTATCGAACTTGTATAGACTATCGATAGTATAAATACCGAAAAATAATAAGCAATCGAGATACATTTACAGTTTTATAAACTATCGAGAGCATAAACATGGAAGTTTATTAAACTATCGATAACCTAAATATCAAAGTTCAATCCACTATCGATAGCATTAATAAAGATAAGCCTGTTTTCGATCCTATATAAACTAATTTTAGTATAAATACCGAATCACAATAAATTTTCGATAGCGTTAACATCGATGTTTACTGAACTATCGATAGTAATAACATTAGATTTTAATAAACTATCTATAGTAATCATATCAAAGTTCAATAAACTATCTAAATACTATCGACAATATCATTATAATTTTAAATAAACTATGAAAAGTAAATTAAATGATCGATAGTACAATCAACTATCGATAACCCTCAAAACTATTAGCTATACGTAAAGTTTGCATTCTATACGCAACTCTAACGCTTTTCTATCGACCCGCAGCTTCGGTGCACATCCTTTTGACCTTGACTTGACCTTTGTTGCTCCGTTGCTTAGTTACTTGGTTAGTCAAAAATCTAGTTAAACAATCGACCAACAACAACAACGACAACAACAGCAACAATAACAACAACAATAACACAAAATTGTGTGCAATTAGTCTACGAATGTTTTGAGGTTAAGTTCGACACATTCGATAAGTAAGTTAGTTAGTTTGTTATTTAGTTGCAAAGTTAGTTAACGTTTAGTTCACGTCTAGTTAATCGAAAACAGAAACAAACAAACGGAAAACAATGTGAAAACAAATAAATGCAATTAAAAAGTTCAGTTTTTATCTTTTTTTTTTTTTTTTTTTTTTTTTTTTTTTTATAATAAAACAGGCGACAAGCGGAACAAAAATGGTTTCCTTTCTTCCTGCGATTATAGAATCGATAATTATCTATCACCTTGTTGGCATAGCTTTTTACTAAGCCAAACCAAAACTCATGAAACTTGAAAACAAAAGGCGATCAGTGTTGGTAAATGCTATGTGCAAGGGTTAATGAGGTGTATGTTGAGGGTGGAGTAATTAATAAATGTACGGACCAATGACCGATATAACAAAAAACGAAATGAGAACAATACGTGCAGAGAAACAATAACACAACACAACATGGAAATGAAAATGGGAGTGTGATGAATTCTAGAAAAATAACATTTAAAAATTTGGAAGTCACTTATTGCTAAGAACAGATGAATTGCTATTGAGTTAGGCAATTAATCTGTCTGCAGACTAATCAGTTAATTACTGTAAGCCAGTTAGCTGGTAATCAATCATTTAAGCTCATTTCTTCAGGCTCTTGCCGAGCAATTCATCTGCTCTTCACGCAGAAGTTCTTTCCTTGGATTGATGTTGATGTATTTGAAACTAAAAACAAAGTTAACTAAGTACGTGTGTGATATTTATGCGGGTTGCAGTTGCATTGGTAAGTCGAACGGACAACGGTCGCTGCCTTTTAGCCTTTCTGCCAGAGTTGCCACCAACTGTTGCTGTGCGCGGCATTTAGACACTGTCTGGTTTTGCTTTTTGTAACGAAAAAACGATTTTTTACCGCTTGCCATCAGTTTGTTCTTGGTCACCAATTAGTAGGACATCATCAGACGTACTCGTTACTTCGTTGAACGTAACCTTGAGCTTGGGCGAGCTCGGTGTCAGTTTCGGCCAGTAGATATCCTCCTGGGCCACCAGGCCCATGCTCATGCCCATGCCGCCCAGCTCAGTGCTGGTGGCGGTGCTCATCATATCCGGTTTGCAATTGTCTCCGCCATTCACCGTTGTGCTCGTGGAGTTGGCACCGCTGCTCGAATTGCTGCCCGTGCGTTGGCCACTCGACATAAGTAGCGGCTGTGCGCTGGCCTTGTTCAACAGTCCGCCGTAGGTATGATCCAGTGGTGGCAGCTTAAAGTGCCAGCGACGCTTGATGCTCAGGCACAGCCAGACGACAATCCACAGCAACAGATGCGTCACTCCAACCAGAGCTACCCCAAGGGAACACAGAAAAAGAGATAGAGAGAGAGAAAGACAGAGAAAAAAGATGATTAAGCGAGTTGCAGAGACATAAGTCACGTTAATTGAGTCAAAGCCAAGTCGGCACCTCGAACGAAACTGCCCGACGGCGGCCATTTGATAAGCGACCTTTGTTCTCTGGCCGTATTCGCCGATTAATGCTTAAGCCAACAAAGCAAACACGCTAATTGGCTTATGAAGCAATGACAGACAAGCGGACGGACAAAGAGGAGACGGGTTCAAGGTGTTATGACATGGCTTAGGGGGGCGTAAGGCAATTGTGTAAGCCCCGCTAACCCCATTGGCCACAGCCTGTTATGCCTGTGAGCCTCAAGCACTTAGGCGGCGATTGATTTCGTGGTTTCGCGTATTAGTTGCTCCGCTTTGATTACACGCCCTAAACCCCTTAATAGGTTGTGGATGGGGTTAAAGTTCAACTGGGGATTAACTTTCTCTGCTACTCACCTGCCAGAAAAGTTGGACAATGCAAATTGTTCTTATACGTGGCGCTGAGATCGTTCAACAGCGGCGCCTTGACCACTGCCAGAGCCAGAACAAAGCACAAGGAGGCGCAATGGGCAAAGTAGATCCAGGTTTGACTGGCCTTCAGTGTGATGATCGAACGATCTCGCATGCGTGTGGCCAGCCTGCCGTGTCCATACAGATACATGACCATAGAGGAGGCCAACACCAGCGCTGTGGCCAACAGATACAGCGCCAATGTGACTGTGGCATTCAGTATGAGTCCAGGCTGATGCACTGGCATTACCTCAGCGTAGATCTGCAGCTTGTACAGATTGGAGACTCCAACATAGCCCAGCACAATATCTAGTGCGGCGACAATCATCTGCAGACTGAAGACACAGGCAAAGGACTTGGAAGTGTTCCAAAAGACAGCGGGATAACGCACTGACCACACCAGCAGGGCGCAGAGCAGATTGACAAACTCCGCGCTGGGAGGCTGTGCGAATATGGTCACATCGATGGGTTTATCGATGCCAAAGAAGAGCTGCAACATGCCGGCAAAGCCATCGAGACGCACAAACTCAGTGCCGGGCGTGGCCACAGCAGGGGTTGCTGGTGTCACGGCTTGCACTGCCTGAAAGTCACCATCTTCCAGATCCAAATCGAGTTCATCCTCCTCCTCCTGCTGCTGCTGCTCTGCACTGGACTTGGCCACAAACTCACTGGAGCTGAGCAGATACTCTGGTTCGATTTCCACGCCTGATTTGGCTGCAGCTGCTCGCTTGTTTATGCGACGTTTCTGTGTCTTCGGCTTGATGGCAATGATCTTTGAGTTGGAGTTGGAACTCGAGCCTGGTGTCGAGGGTATTATGTTCTCTGGCAGCATCTCGGTGCGCACACGATGGATGCTGCTATCACGTGTTGTGGTCTCTTCCTGATGCTCCAACATTGCTTGCTCGTGCGAGGCCACGTGATGGCGGCGCGGCTGCTGCTGCTGTTGCCGTTGTTTGTGGTGATGTTTGTTGTTGCTGTTGTTGTGGTGCTGGTGGTGCTTGCGGCTGCCTTTGGTGTGCTGCTGCTGCTGCTGCCTGGTGCTGCTGGGCGCAGCTGCTGCCGTTGAGGCAGCCGTTGCAGCTGTTGCCCTTGTTGTCGGAGTCGGTGTTGTTCTTGTGGTCGTTCTTTCTGTTGTTGTTGTGGTTGTCGTGGAGCTGCTGCTGCTGCTGCTAGTGGGCATCCTTGTTGTCTTAGTGTTCGCCTTGTCCAACGTGCCCAATTTCTGCCAATTTTCAGCACCCAATCTGGTGTTTGTTGTTGCCCTTGGTTCGAAATCTTCGGGCATTATGATTGCGCCTCCCTCCTCATCGACATCCCCAACATCGTCTTCATCATCATCTCCGCCATCATCATCGTCATCATCAACACCGTCATCATCATCAGCATCTTCGTCGTCTTCTATGGCATCGAGGGTAGCCTCTTCGAGGGCCTGTCTCTCCTCCTCCTCCTGCACCTCCTGTTCCAGGGCCCGTCGCTCGTTGGCCTCATCAATATCTCGATTAATTAAATCGGGCACTTCAAAGTATCTCGCCTTGCCACGGGCACCCGCAGATGCCGTTTTCATAGTTCCTGCCGATGTTGTTGTGTTGTTGTTGTTGCTGTTGTTCTTGTTGTTACCGTCGTCTTGGCCGCCTTCCTGCCGTTTGAGCCATCCTTATCACGTGTCAGCTGGAACAAATTATTATTGATGCCTCCTCGAATTGCTGTGAACATCGTATCGTTGTAGTAGTCCTCCTCCTGCTCGTGCTCCAAACTGTTTGCGGTTACGTTCGCTGCTCCGACTCCTCCTCCACTAGCCTGCCCGTCCCTTGGCTGCTTTTGATAGGGCGGTGTGGGTCCCACAGACACAGACATGGCCATCAAGTTGCGTCTATTGATAACAACAAAGTCCAATTCGGTTGCCCAAACTTGCTCTGTGAATCACAAGAAGATGAGAACGTGAAGTGAGTGAGTGAAAGGGGGAAGGGAGCAAAATCGATGTGAGATAGATGCGTATAATTAGACTGAGCTGCTCTTCAGCTCATGCCTGATTTGCTGCGAACAAACTAAATTGCTTTGAACTACTCAATGCCATTGATGCTGCACATGCGGACGGATTACATGTAAAGCAAGTCTCTGTATAGGACAATCACTCAAGCACACACACGCACAGCCACACACACACGCACAGACACACACAGTCTTGCCTTGAATAAATATGAACTCACAGGTAATGAGCATTTCCAAGCAGAGAGACAGAGAGCGTGCTTGAGCTCGCTTTCAGTTATCGTTAATTAAATGAGGCGTTAACAGCAGCTGCCTCTTAACACCCTGCACACATGCAAGTGTCGACAAAGGGTATAATGAAGCACACTTCAATCAGTTCACAGTATGAACTTGACACTCCAACTGTTATATTTGAGGTACCTTTACAAGGTGTTCGCCAGTTAAGCATATTCCTGACTTTCCTCACAAATCCCGTACAGCATCTGCAGGGATTTGACTTCCACAAAAAGTGTTGCCTACATTTCGGCTGCATTTCAATTGAATTCGCCACTGGGGCACTGAGTACTTTCGCTGTTTCTCGCTACTCGTTATACGGCACTCAGTATTCTTACTCTCCAGATGCTAAGCACCGGATAATGCCGTTGCCTCCTGTTGGGCTAATTAAGCGCACATTTGCAGCATATGCTGTGGGTATTTTATGTTTCATTAAACGATTTCCGCCAACTACCTTCCAGCTTGCTCTCTCCCCATCTCCTTCCACTCTGCTAATGTAACCTTTGCCCTTGCCAAGGCAGCCTGATAAGCGTTAAGCTGTGTGCAGTTTGCTCTACTAACAGCAGCTTGCGAAATTTGTTTAAGTGTATTCAGGGAGCAACAGCAACAGCAACAAAATGAATCTTAATTAGAACTGGCAGCGGATGCAGATTAATGTGAACATGTTGGCCAAGCCAAGCAGCGTATTAAACAGACGATTGCATATTTATTGTGGCTATGGAAGAAGGCTATGCGAACTGCCTGATAAGTGAGTATTTGTGGGCCAGCATTCCTTATAATATTATACTATGCCATTTCTCTAAGAGTCTGTTTACTGTTGTATATTTAAAGACTTTAAGAGGGACAGAGGGAACGACGGACGGGCTTTATTGCCTCGGCTGTTAATATTGATAAAGAATATATAGTTTGTGGTGTTAATAATAAATTTTCTCTTAGCACAAAGGTTTAATATCCTTCTACAATATATATACTAACATCCCTGACTTAAGCTTTCTGCTCTCTCTCTCTCTCTCCCTATTTCTAATGTGGCTTAACACATTAAAAGTTCCCAAAATAAAGCTATTCCCTGTGCGTTGGCTCCTCCGAGCCTTTTACATTTTGTTTCCTTGGTAAGCAGATTAATTAAAATTTGTTAATCATTCAAAGTAGTATACATACATAGATCCCCATCGAAATCTATTAATTAATAAGCTGTGAAAACTTGGCCGAGTTGTTTGTTTAGGCTGACAAATGCCGCAGCTTAGCTAAATTATAATGCTGGCTAATTAGTTTATTTTATGAATTCACGTCTAACTCTTCTTAGCACTCTCTACACTTTCCTAACACCCTCCCCCCCACTACTTTCTTTGGCCCAGTTAATAAAATGAAAATTTGCCGAGTTAACACTTTCATAAAATTATTTATTAGACGAGTTGCTTTAAGAAGCACAAAGCAAATGCCCAGCGGGAGACAAGGTATAGAAGAGAGAGAGAGAGAGACTCGGAAATAAAAGATGAAAATTGCCGAACAAATATTAAAGACAATGTCGGGGTTGGGGGGAGAAGCAAGGAAAGCAGGATTGGTTGGGGATTACAACAATGGTTGCCATAATAATATGTCGTCGTCGTCGTTGTTGCTTGCGTTGTCGTCTTGCTCGCCGTCGTCGTTGTCGTCATCATCATCGTCGCAAGTGGCTCGTAAAACCGACAACACCGAAAATCTGCAGATTAACCCAGCGGCAAAGTCGTCGTTGTTTCTCTTGCTCCCTCTCTCTCCACCTTATATGTCTGTCCTTTTCCCTCTACCCCCATAATGGCAATGACAATAACACCAATGCCAGGGAGTACAGCGAAGTATGAAGGAAAAGTAATGAAAATCCTAAGGCAAAGACAACGCCCTCTCGCCGGGCACTGCCTCGCCTGGCCTGGGCCGTGCTGGCTACCCTGCTGTGTGTAATAGTTGCCCGATAAGCCACACCGACGGCTTGCTTACCCCCTCTCTCTCCTACCTCTCCCTTTCTCTAAGTTTCCCTCTTCCGTTCCAGCACGACTCGCGCGCTCGTTAAGTCTTTAGCATGAATAATGATAAGTTTCATGCCTTGGCCAGGCCGTGTTCTGGCCACAACATCTTGGTCCACTTCCGCCCCAAGTCTTGCTTCCCCCCGCACCCCCTTGACTACGTAATTTGAGTGCGCCTGTTTAGCAGCCTTTTATGCGCTCAATATGGCGCAGAAGGAGGCCTTCTTTCCTATCGCACAATTTTCATTTGTTTTCGTAACGTCTGCATTAATTATTTATGAGTGCAACACGGCGTATAAGTGATTTGCAGCCATTAAATTGTCGGACGCGCTGATTTTGACTCATCTTTTAATTAAAAACGGAAGCGGCACCATCGCCTATAGCAGGGCTTTGCCTATACCCTATGCTAATAAAGTGCAATTAGAGTGGGTAGCATAGAGCTCTGTAGAATTTAAAGCTACTTAAAAACAAGCAGGAAAGCTAAAATAGAGTGTAATAGACTGTGATATACCCACTGAATACCTGACTAAGATGATTTTGTGTATTTTGTGTTGCATACTTTGGGGAGCTGGTTTGGAAGAGGCTTGAACTTCATCTACTCCGGACAGACGGACACGTCTATGTATATGTTATCGACTCGACTGGAGATATTTATTAATAATATATATTGTTTATACAGTTATCATACCCTTTTCTCCTATGTTTAGCGGGTATAAAACCGTACAACAAATTTCATTATCCTCTTTCAATGGAAAATACTTTTTGGCTTAACTTTTGACCGCATTTCCTAATTAGGTAAAATGTAGTTAGATTACTGAATGGTTGCCGAGCACTCTCTTTTCTATTTCAACGCATTTCATCTCTCTCCCTCTCCCACTCTATCTCTGTCTGTTCGGGTGCAACGTTGCGTATGCGTGATTTATAAAACTCGCCTCAAGCTATTAAAATGTCGTAATAATTTAATTAAATAAAGTAATGCAACGCATTCGCTGTCGCTGTCGCAACTTTTTGGTGCCTCGAATATCTTTTTCATTTTATTTCACATTTTCCATTTTTCTTTGCAACTTTTTTATGCGACTTTGTGGCAACTTTTCGAAAGCAAATTTTCCATTATGATTTAACGCTGCGCTGCCTAATTGCCTCGCGAGATTTTATGCTAATGCACAAGTTGAACAAAGATATATATATAAAGTGCATATATATATATATTATGTGTGTGTATATCTGACAAGTCAATCGCAGGCTGCAAAGTTTTGTAATTGCTTGGCGGGTTCGCTTGGCGACTGACAGCTTTCAAGCTTGCCGGACGCGACGCGGCTTAGAGGTATCAGCGAGAATGTCGAGCACAAGTTGACAAATTGCTGCAAGGGAGAAAAGGGGAGAGGAGGGGAGGAAAAGAAAGAGGAGGGAAAGAAGGGACAGCTAGCCGAAGCAGCCAAGCGTTAAAACGGCCCCCGACAAGGCATTGCACTTAGCGCGTCGTGCAGCCATCTCCGGCTGCAGTTGCATGCCACAGCCAGACGCAGTTGCAACTAAGACTTAAGCTGCAGCTCCATCAGCGCCAGCAACAGCAGCTTTAGTTCTGTGCTGTGTTTTTTCTCCGCATTTTATTTTTGTGTGCCAATGATTTTCTAATTTCAACAGCAACGACTTTAAGCCAGCAGAGCAACAAGGTCTGCCAGCGACAGGCAGAAAAAGAGGGCAAAGAGAGGGAGAGAGAGAGAGTGAGAGAGAGAGGGGGAATGAAAGAGTGGCAGTGCGAAAACAAAAGAAATCGAAATTAATTGAAATATCACATGGAAGGCAACCCATGCAGCGTCGGGTCACTTTGGATTAAAACTGAACTCGACTCTGCGCACTCCACTGGTCTGCTCTTTCTCACTCCACTCCCCTCACTCCACTGCCTCCCCCCAACTCAACTGGACGCTGCTCGTCATGGCTTTTATGATGCCACTGCGACCGCCTGCCACTTTTTTAATTTACTCGCGCAACTCGATGCCGCTTCAACGGCGTCTTTGTCCAGCTGCAGCTACTACTCCTACTCCCTCTTCCACTCTCCGTTTCTCTCCCTCCCTCCCTCTCTCTCTCCCTCTGTTTCTCCTGCTGCTCTTTTGCTCTGCCATTTACTGTTGCCCAGTTCAATAAACCCACCATACGCTCAGTCAGTGAGTCAGTCAATCTCAGTCTCAGTCTCTGTCATCGCCACTTCCTTCTCAGCCAATCATTCTGAAAGTGACTCCTTCTGATTTGACTGTGCATCTGCCTCTGCTTGCTTATGGTTAATTCCCGCTGAAATGTTACCAGAAAACGACAGTAAACAGTGAGAGATGTCTCTCCGTATTGAGCAGGTTGTGAATCGTTGTTAAACATTCTTTGAACTCGACAAACAAAACTTGCTTTTCCATTTCCCTTTTGGTCTGCTTTTTTAATTCTTTGTTTTAGTCATTTACTGTGGCATTAGTTTACTGTGCTACCAGTGGCACGTAGCCTCCCTCCCCCAGTGGGGGAACTTTGTTGTGCAAACTGATGAGGCCTTTCCCTCTGTGTGTGTGTGTGTGCCATGTATCCTGGTGGCTCCTCTGGTTTCTCTTGCTCATTCAGCCAACATTTGCACAGTTTTGGCTCGCATCGTTGCCTGGTTGCCTCATGCCACACACACGAGACGCGCTGTTAATAACATGGCTTATTGCTGCCCATAATGGGCGTGCCGTCAACCTGTCGCTGTGTTTGTCTGTGTACTTTGTGTGTGTGTGTGTTTACTCCTGTGGTTGTTAGCCCATGTCCATGTGTGTGTGTGCAATAGAGGCGGCCATATTGGCCATGTTTGGGTTGCTTTTTTGTTTGCCTGCCTGTGGCAGCGACTCATGCATATGTTTTGCCAGCAGATTTCCCCAGCGATTGCAATTGCTTTGAAGAGCAGCTCTTTACACACACACGCACACTCACACACACACAGAGAGAGAGAAGGAGCTCATCCTCGTATCGCATACAGATAGGTAGATAGAGACTCAGCGAACTCTGGCAATTCCCTCAAGCTCACTTTGCTAAGCTGCCCGACTGCATCTCGAGCTGGTATCAAACAGTTTTACGAGCCAACGACATATCCAAAACGACAACTCTGCCTCGCACAATGGGCTACTCTGGATTGTCTAGTGTACAATTATCCATTACCTTGCGCGGGGAATTCAACTGCCGAGATGGCATTAAATCAGCACAAAAATTATAATAATTCAATTAACTGAAGAATGACTGCAAAATGCCAATTGCAGCTATAAACAGTCACTGAATGACACTAACGTGCGGCGTGACAACGTGTCGTATGCGCTACTTTGTGCCGCTGTACGGAAGTGCAGAAATTGAAATGCAATTGAGTCATAAAAATGACAAAGAGGGCACACACTCACATGATGACCGAAAATGACATAAAAGAAATGCAAAATGGCGCTGCGGCAGCTTCCTGTCGTCGCCTGATTGTCTCTGCTCCGTCTCTCTCTCTCTGTCTCTCTCTTGCTGTCTCCCGCTTCCTTCCGTCGCACTTAATTACACTCTACTCACCTTTCGGCAGCAGTCCATTCTCAATGATGCGCGCCTCGAGCAGCAGCCTTGGCAGCAGCAGGCACAGCGCAATGAGGATGTGCACAAACGCTGCCGTCGGTCCGCCATGTGTCCACAGTGCGCGTAGTGTGCCTCCGCGCGCCTCCTCCTCAAGGCCATCGTGGGGTGCCAGCGTGCAGCGTCGCTCCTTGGCGCCAGTTGCCAACTTGATGCCGTCGTTTGCCAAGTTTCCCACCTGTCAAGCATACAAATGTGAGATTGCAATGAGTTTCCGCCATGCGCAGGTATATTACCTTCAATATTACTCTGCTAGGGTATGATGTGGAGGGGATATATAAGAGATATATTGCATATATTGTTTATAAACTTGTTGCTTACTTAGAACTAAGTGTGTTTGGTATTTGAGAACCTGCTTGTCAAGTTTTGTATCTCTAACATGTATATTAGCTGAGCTTGCGACGAATACTGATAAATAATGGTAGATAATGCACTTGTATGCATATTTTTTGTGATGCTCAGGCTAATTTCTCTGATGGGGGGTATATAATTTAAAGAGTGTATATAAAAATAATAATAATATGTTGATATTATAATAAGCTAAGTATTGGTAACACTCAGAATGTTGTGTATTTTATATGTCACTTTTAAATCAATTTAATAGATTGAAATTATTGATTTGCGGGGGCGGTGGGCGTGGCAACCAACATTTAAAAAAAAATTGATCTGCGCCGGGTAAACAGAAACCTTCATGCCAAATTTGGTGCCTCTAGAATTTATAATAGCTGAGATATGTGTGTTCATCTGGACATCCGGACTGACAGACAGACATGGCTTAATCGACTCGGCTAGTGATCCTGAGCAAGAATATATGCACTCTGTGGGGTCTCCCACGCCTCCTTCTGCCTGTTACATACGTTTGCACAAAGTTAGTATACCCGTTCTGACAATTTTCAATGGCCGAAGGGTATAATGATACAGTTATATATAAAGTTGATTCCATGGCCAATCAGTGACTATTTTAATTGAAATTTTTTGTATATAGAGAAGCCATGTTTGATATCTCCAATCTATATAGTTACTAAGAACTCTACGTACATACAAATCATCCAGGCAGATTATACAATTTTTTACATCTTTATGTGTCTTTATCCATCTTACACTGAGTACCATGTTTCATTTGGTAACACCATGTAAACCGGTTTATTACCACTGTTATTTTTATTGTTTATTCATTTTTTGGGCACTTCAGTTTCGTGCAGTAATTAATCAAACATTTTTTTGGCACAACGCTTGCTCCATTTATTGCAAGCGCATGCATAAAACAATTTGCCAACCTTTTTGAAGAGTCGTCAAAAAGAGCTACGTCCATTTTGAAATCCCCGAGGTGAGCGATCGACCACGTTTAAAGTACACTATGGGATTCGAAATCCCTTTTTTTTGTCGAAACCTCACATGAATCTGGCGTGCAATTAATAAACCCAAATCAAATGAAATATAACGTAAAATGTCTGCAATATAATAACAAAGCCATACGAGTATATATGAAATCGAGTGACAAATGTATTGCGGCTGCTTTGGCCCTTTGCATTTTTTATATGCCAAATGGCAGCGAGACTATAACGCGTATACGACGCGTTGTCGCATAAAAAATGCACGTGACAAATGGCGAAATGAAATATTTATTTATGCAGCATATAGAATCACGTACACACACACGCACACACACACACCTACACTACTTGGGTGTGTGTTAAAAGTGAACATACAAATCACGTGCAGCATATAAATAAATGCGCGCTATGTTGGGCTTTTAAATTAAAAACAAGCAGACTTCATAGAATCGCCGAGACAATCTGAGAATGGCATCCCTTTGCTGTTTATGTTGCCGCATACCCTTTAAAAACGACAACACTGGACAGCAGTGAAAGAGATTGCATAGTTTGATAGCATACTACGCGATCTTTACAGGGTATCGTGCCTTTGTGCTGCTCGCGCTTTGCTTGCTGTTTTTACTTTTGTTTCGTTTGCTGCACAGCAACAACAATGATTGCAATTTGCAAAAAGCGAAACGCATTTGAAGTGAACTCGCACACGCACACACACAAACACACACACAGTTGAGGTGAGTGAGAGAGAGAGAGGGAGCGAGTGCCGTTCCGTTTACCCAGTGCGGGATAATACATTTAAACGTGCCGACATCGCGCGGTTCGCTCTGCCCTCGGGCAAATGAACCAAAGTGTAGCTCCTGTGGCCAGCTAAGAGCAGCAGCATTCCCAGAATCCGCGAAATACATTGAGAACCTGCCTCCCTGCCCCCCTGCCTGGCTGCCACCCACAATCGAGCTTGCTCGAGGCACTCAAAACTCCATTCTGCATTTGTCTGTCTGTCTGCGAGCTTGGCACAAAATCCGCGACCCACTAGATTATTACGTGGTGCATGTGGCACTGTGGCAACGGGGCTGTGTGGCACTGTGGCGTGTGGAGTGCGGTGCGGTTGTTGTGGCTTTTAGTTTTGTTAAAAAACCCAGAGAGAACAAAAAAAAACAAGGAGTAAAGTTTATTACCAAAGTTTCAACTGGATGAACAAGAAGCTCGCATTAAGTTCCTTTAAAGAGATTGTAATGTGTGGCACCATGGGGACCTTTATATGCATATATGTATATAACATTTGGCAGTAATATTGAGAGTAATAACTGATGAATTATATGAGCTATGGAACAAAAAGTTTTGCAATTGAGTTAAATGAATAAATTGAACGATTTACAAATCATAGAGACCTGCATGCGGTGGTCTTAAGCACCGCAAATACCGCATGCTAAATGAAGTGAACAGTGTTGAGTGAGTGAATAAGGAGATGAAGCAGTGAGTGAGTGAGTAAGTGAGTAAGTCAGTGAGTGAATGAGTGAGTGAAAAAGTAAGTAAGTGAGTAAGAGAGTGAGTTAGTAAGGAAGTAAGTAAGTGATAATTAAGTAAGTGAGTGAATGATAGAATAGAGTAAAGGGCTGAGTGATTGAGTAAGTAAAGAAGTGAATGAGTGACTTCTATCAATATCGGTATATCTACTTTAATGATATATATTCTATTATTCTCAGGTGTTTTGGCACTCTGGAGTAAGCCAGACAAAGGCACAAAGAATCAACGTATCTTATACGAAATTCGATTAAAATTATAAACAATATATTAATGGAAACTGTTATACCATGAAATGCTAGGGAGAACTTCATTTTAGAGATTTTATTATACATAAAGTACTTCTCCACTCATCTATAGAAAATTTCCATTATATTTTCAAGACATTCACATAACCCATACCAAATTCAAGTTCTTCGTTAAAATTCTTTATGTTTGTCATTTTGGTTATGTCAAAATTTCTATTTCTTTAAATTAAAAAAAAATATATTTTTATTTTTTTCAATGTTTGGTAACATTGAATTTCGTGGAAAAGACAACGCAACGACGGATCGAAGGCGATGCACCTTGTGCTGCTACAGAGGATCCTTCTGATCTACTTGGCTTTGCTTACTGTCTTCATTGGGGCCAATGAGGCAAATGAGACGCATGCCAAAATAGTGGGCGGTCGGAAAATACAAATCAGAGAGGTACCCTATCAAGTATCCATACGAAGACGACGTGACCACGAATATCAATTCGGCAAGGGTCACGTCTGTGGCGGCGCAGTGATATCGCAGCGGATGGTCTGTTCGGCGGCGCATTGCTTTGCCATGTGGGTGTCACATACTATATATTATACTTTTCACTTTGAAAAATCTCCGTCCCTAACTGTGATCCACAGCAACAGTACATATCCGGTGCGATATCAGAGCAACGAGAAATTTGTGGTAGTCGCTGGCAACACAGATCTGAATAAACCGGACAGCTTTACACAGGCCTATCTGGTCGAGGAGATAATCGGACATGAGCTGTACAATTATGCAACACTGGACAATGACATTGCTGTGCTGTTCCTCAATCAATTCATTCCTTACGAGAATCCCGCCATAGCTGCCATACCACTCAATATCGGTCCACTTACGCCGGGCACTTACTGCAATGTCAGCGGCTGGGGCAATAGGCATAGTGCGCTGCACATGGTCACACTGCCCATTCAGCATCCACGCTTCTGTGAGTTCGTCTTCTCGTTCATGCCCACGTCGCAGCTCTGCGCTGGCTTCCTACGAGGCGGCCGCGATGCCTGCCGAGGTGACTCGGGCGGGCCACTCGTGTGCAACGGCAGCCTGGCTGGCATAGTCTCGTGGGGCATCGATTGTGCCAGACCCTTCTTTCCCGGTGTCTATACCAACATCTCGTCGTACATCGACTGGATCATCAAGGCTAACGAATCGGTGAACTACGATCATTATGCGGAAATGCGCAGCTTTAACGCCGGAACCATTCAATCTGTTCGAACTATCAATGTGTTTATCATTTTCTTCTTCTCGTGCCTTATTTGTAGTCCTCAGCAGTGTCTAATGAACCCATCGATTCTTTAATTTATGCATTTTCTTCATTAGTTTTCAATTCGCTTGTGGTTATCAAGCCTAGCAGACTCTTTTCCAACTGCTTTTGCTGTTATCCTTATCGAAGACTGACAAAAACTATGCAATAATTGGCAAATTTCAATGACAATTTCCAATTTGCTGTGCACGTTCTGCAGGCTTCGTGTGTGTGTCTTGACTGAGAACTGATAGCCACGCATCAGTGACCAATGTGAGGCAGGACGCATTATGCGTCGCCTCTCAATGAATTGGCCTTTATTAAACGACAGCCCAGCCCGTCCAGCTCCAATCCCCTGGCCACCTTCATGTTGGGTGCTGTGCTGTAACTGATAGCTGACTTTGGGTTGCCCAAGGGGTGGCATATTTACATGCTGCACTATGGGCTATGCTGCACGCAAAACTTGTTGCCCAATGCTCGCATTTTTTCCGTACACTTGCACAGGGTATGCACATTTGATAGATTTTCTATATACATATATGCCATATAATTTCTTTAGCCGAGATTGGCAGGCAAGACGAACTTAAGCCATACATCATATTATTATTTTAAGGTATCTTAGAATAAGTCAGGCAAAGCCACATCGAATCAATATATCTTAAACGAAATTCGATTAAAATTATATACAATATATAAATGGAAACACCTATACCATCAACTGCTAGGGTATTAAGCCATTGGTATGCTAAAGAAAACCTTTCTTTTTGCTTCTTTTTTTGGGGTTGCGCTGCAAAAACAAGCCAATTATTTGCAAGTAACCGCAGGCAGCAAGGGTGAGGGCAAAGTGTTCGGGTCTGCACTAACGTCAAGTGACAGACACGGACATGGGGACACGGGATGCAAGGCATGGAACCGTAGGGGTCACGGGACAGTGGATACAGTAATGTGGTACACACTATCTGCAACTTGCAATGGCCACTTTAAGTGGCTTTTCCCGTGGCAGACGCTCTCAGAACAGAGTGCGAATGTCAAAGAGAAGCTGAAGAAACAGTAAAGTGTGAAAGACTTGCAGATACCACATGGAAAAAGGTTCTACTGTGCACTATGCTCTTCATGCCCCATGCTCGTTTTGCAGGGTATTATGAGTCGCTTTCAAGTTATTGTATTTTTCTATCGAGTTTTTGCAACGTCCGTGCCCTACGGAGAGAGGAAATCAGAGAGAGGGGGAGAGTGCGAAAGGGATAGGATATGAAAAAGCCATAATTGCATTTATTATGCTGATAAAAGCAGAAACACGAATGGCAGCAAGTCGCATGGACTGCATGTGTGTGTGCGTGTGTGAGAGAATGTGTGTGAGTGTGTGTTTCAAAAGGATAACCAATGCAATTGTCTATCAATGTGTGTGTGTGTGTGTGTATGACAGCCATTTTGTGGCGCAGCACGAGTCAGAAGCCGGGCCGTCCAGGCTGAGTCAGTAGCAGAGGCTGGGACTGAGGCAGAGGCAGAAACCGAGTCTGCAGGCAGCACAGCGTATGCTCTGTTTGTTTTTGCAAATAAATTTAATAACGAAAATAATGCCACTAAAAATAGTTTATACGCAAACAAAGGACTCGGCCGAAGCTGCCCAGACAGCGCAGACAGAGGAAAATCACAGCAACAACATGAGCAACAGTAGCAACAACAGCGACAGTTGCAAAATGCAGAGAAATTTAATTATCAAGCACGTCTGTTGCACGAGCCGGACAAACCACACGACGCACAGTTAATTTTCCCTGATCCCAAATTGCTTTAATGCTGACCCGCCAGCATACGCTCACCCTTCACCTCGCCCGTTCCCCGTTCCCACCACAACTTTATTAACGGTTACTCACCTTAAATACAGCCGACGTAAAGAAGACGGGCAAGAGAATGAAGACCACGCCGGAGAGCACAATCTGCAGATTCAATTCAGCAACGGGTTCAATCTTCCAGGGTATTAGCGAACAGCCTGAAAGTAGACAACAGTTTTTAGATAACAGTGCTAGTTTTAACATACATCGTACAGTGAGCCTAACAGAGTACTAAGAAATGTTATAAGTATGTTATGAGTATTCCTATGACTGGCTTTTTTTTCTCTGCCCTTTTATTGCACTTTCTTTATTAATCCTCAGACTCAGCAGAGAACCTTAAAGCGATATAAGTTAAACGGATAACAGTGTTAATGTTAACTTACAGTGAGTATAACAGAGTGATTAGTAAAGTTATTAGTATGCTATTGTATTTGTATGAGTCTTAAAAAATGTTATAAGTATGTTACGAGTATTTCTATGACTGGCTTTCTTTATTTCCTTTCTTAGTTTCTTAATAAATGCTCAGACCTATTTAGGTTTTTTAACATAACAGACAACCGTGCTAATGTTTATTTCCAGGTTAGGTTAATTAATTTAAAATGTTATTAGTACAATGTTACGAATATTTCTATCAGTATTAAGAAATGATATTAGTATGTTTGACTAACTAACTATTCTCTTTTCCCCACTCATCGATACTTTCCCAATCAAAGCACTGACTTACCGAGGAACCTGTAGGCACCATGCATGGCTAGATAACCCTGGAAGAGTGTCAGCAGCACACCATACCAGATGGACCACAGCGAGTTCAGATGCAGATAACTGCTCGAGTCGTGACCAGAATGCTGCAGATTGGTATAGCGACTCTGGTGGCGCTTCGACTTGATATATTTGGCCTGCAATTGCTGCTGCTGCTGGCTGAGACTGTTGCTGGCTGTCGTTGCCGTGGTTAGCACCGAGTTGCACATGCTTGAGTTGAGGCTGCCTCCTCCTCCGCCGCCTCCTCCACCACTTCCTCCTCCTCCCGCGCCAGCTCCGTTCTTGCCACCCATTTGAAATGGACTTTATTTATCTTGTGTTGCCTTTGCTTGGCGTTTTTCACGCTATTGTTCTGCGCTTCCCTTGCTGTTTATATTTCTATCTCTGTCAATATCTCCTTCTCTATATATCTCTCTCTCTATCTTTCTCTGTTTTCTCTGCACAAATATTGACAGCGAATTTCACAGCTATTTCTATTGATTTTGTATTGATTTTGTGCGTTGATTTTCTATTTGTTCAAGTGATGCTCATTGTTGTCTCCACACTTGCTGGCAGCGTTGATATTATTCTTGTTGTTGTTGCTGTTGTTGTTCCCGATATTTGCTCGTTGATATGCCTCATTATAGCGCGCAGCGTTCGTTGCACGCTGTCGCATGTTTGTGGACCAATACAAATTGCTTTTCCTTATTTTCCCAATGATTAGATGCCGAATATATACGACAATGTCTGTAAAGGAAAATAAATGAAGCGCATTAGTTGAGGGCGGGATACAATATGATATATATAATACAGCTATGATATATGTGTAACAAATATGTATATAATTGATGTGTGTAAAACCCTTTGTCAAGTTGGCTATGCAAATGGAATTCCCACAGCACTTTCCATATGCCTTGAGCTGAACTCCATTTCTAGTCAGTTTATTTCGGAACTTATAGTTGTTAACATCAAAATTCAATGTGAAAAACAGAAAACAAAAAAAAAAAAAAAAAAAAACCGAAAAACAGAAAATCAAAATACAGTAACAGCAAGACAAAAATTCAGGGAATGTACAGCGCACAACTAAAAGAAAAAAAAGAAAAAAAAAATATTAAGTATAAAATTAAAAAAGCAACTTTGAATCAAATATTTTAATAACTGAAACTGCTTTACAGCCCCCCTAGCATAGTTCCACTTCCTCCTTTGCACTGGACACTGAATCTACATGTCTACATTCATTGCAATTCCCGACAACTAACATACAGCTACAAATGGAATTCCCCGTTCCCAATGAAACACAGTTACAAGTACAGTCGCACATTCAGTCACCCGGTCTGATCTAGTTAGCACTACACATACCGTAGTTATTAAGTATAATATTTGTATTAGGTTAAGCGTAAAGTGTACAGTAGGTCGAATAAACCTACTCTCAAATCAACCCAACAGTTTCATAATTAAGAGGTGGCAGTGTGTGGCATCCCTGTCCCAGTTGCAAGCAAGTCTTTTGTGTCTGTGCGTGCAACATGCATAATTACTGTCCCCAGCAACTAACGCTAATGGCAGCCAGGTATTAATTGCATGTGTGTGTACGTCTGGATGTGTGTGCGTGCATCCTGCCACAGGATTTGCCACAAGGGAACAAAAGGCCGCAAAGCCGTTAACATTTATGCGTCTGTCGCTGTGCGTTTTGTTCGACACATGCAACAAAATGAGGCATGTTCCGCCTTCAACATGCACAAAAAATTGTTTGCAATTTGTTTTTATTACACGTGTAATTAAAAAGCAACAACTACAATAAAAAAATCGATGTTGTAATCTGTTGGCTAAATGTAATTGATAATTGCCAGTTGGCCAGGTGATGCCAGCAAGGTGTTCTGGGGGTGTTGGCAACTGCTCTGAGCAGCAGACAGCATTCATCGGATATAGAAATTTTTGCAAACTACGCAAAGTTTCATTAACTACAAAAAAAATTTGTTGCATACTTAAGGGAGCGGTAAGGAAATGAGCAACTCTTAAAATTACTTCTTAAATAACTTCTATCTTAATTATCCGATCGCAACTAAATTTTAAGCAATCATTAGGTAATTGATAGTTATTGTATTAATTTATGAACTGTCGATAGTGAGTGCATGATACTCGTATCATGGAAAAAATTCAAATAAAACTTTAGTGTATTCCGAATCTCCCTCTC
Source organism: Zaprionus africanus (assembly GCA_018151435.1). Classification (NCBI taxonomy): domain Eukaryota; kingdom Metazoa; phylum Arthropoda; class Insecta; order Diptera; family Drosophilidae; genus Zaprionus; species Zaprionus africanus. Next base: position 2,893,676 of record JAECXB010002309.1, on the reverse strand, counting down.
AAATCTCTTTAAAAGACAGACGACCCTCAGAAAGTGTCCATGCTAAGTAAAGCAGAATGTGTTTCAGAATATCATTGCAGAGTCAAGTTAAGCAGGAAAAGCAAAACCAGTTTGGAAAGTGATTAACTTGGCACTGCCTTCTCATTCAGCTTGCTCTTTAATTTTTGGCAAATGAGCTCACTAAGCGGACTTGCAGTCCACCTGGTGGTGGTGGTGGCAAGCAACGAGGCAAAGCCAACAAATTATTCGACAACATCATGGCCAGGAGACACAATATGTCAACAAGAGCAACAGCAACATTGAGTGTAAGCCAAGCTAAGCCGAGCCAAGGCAAAGCAAGTCCCCAGCATGTAAACTGAAGACAAACACGAGGATATTCATGAGTATATAGACTCGCATGAGCTCTGTCAACAGTCCGTTACCAGTTGCCAAATGGAGATGAGATGAGAAGCAGCCGTGCTTCCCGAGAGCTTCCTTCTACATGTTGATATTAATTTTATGTTAATTACAATCTTTACTTGTTTGTTTGTCTCTCGCTTTGTGCCTGCCTGCCTGCCTGCTGGCCTGGCCATGTGGCTCATCTCAGACACCAACACCAGCTCCTTGCAGTCCTCGTTGTCTTCATCCTGTTTTGGTCCCTCTTTGGGGGTGACTGTTGCCGTTGTCTTGGCATGCCGAGCATCAGCATCAGATTAGCCTGCCGCAAAAGTCATAAATGCAGATGCTTACATTTCCATAGCCGCCCCTTCACCTGCTCCAGCTGCTCCTTCTACTTCCCCTGCGGCATTTGCTTTGTTTTTAAGCCCCCCATTTGCCTTTCACCCCTGTTCTCCTCGTACGTGGCTCCACTGTGGGACAATTTGTCGCGTTCGCACGACTTTAACGCAAATGAAACAGCCACTTTATGGCTGCTTCTTAGCGTGTGTGGAGGGGGGAAAGAGAGAGAGAGAGAGAGAGAGAGAGGGAGAGAGAGGGAGAGACAGAGATGCAGATAGAGTGGAGGACAGAGGGAGGGGGTAGCAAGTTTGTATCATTGGAGGCGTCTGCTTTGCGTATCCTTTGCGAGTCAAGGCGTGAAATTAAAATGCGCTTTTTTACCTGCAGAAAAAAGGGCATAGGGTATGCACTACGTCCAGTGCAGCAGGCGCAGAAGAGAGACAGAATAAAAGAAGGAAAGCAGCGGCATAAGGAAGGCAATATTACAGACAGTGAGATTAGTGAGATACTGAAATTGTAATTAGACTCATTAGAAATCTTTGTGACGCAGAAAATACTTTAGAAACCTTATAAAATTAATCTCTCTCTATTTCTCTCCATATTCATATCTTCGTTAACGTCCACTTCAGTATCAGTTAAAGCATATTTCAATACATATTCTCCCTCAAACATCCCTCTCAATCCATCTTTCTTCTTTGACATACATCTCTTCCAATACATCTTTCTTCTTTGATTACATAAATTTCCACATCTTTCCCAGCTTCTTTCAGTTGCATTTACAGGGCATTTACAGGGCATTTGTTAGTCTGCCTTTGTTTCCCTATAGTGTCTCGTTAGCTCTGCGCACTTTCCTTATCTGCACAAACTGCATTTTATCTACTTTAGCTGGAGAGTTTCTCAACTCCGACTTTAACTCAAACTAACAACACTCCCCTTCCGTTGCTGCCAGACTTGGGCAGACCAGTCTGAGGTGCCGCTTTTCGTACCCAGCAGGGGTACTCGACTCTGCTCAATGCCGCAAAAGCACTTCACATGCCGCCAGCCACCAAAATATGCTAAATGGCACTTGAGTTGCCTTTCAGGGTGTGGCTGTGCCCCAACTCCCCCTCAACTCTCGCCTGTCCTCTCTCCCCCGTTAGCTAACGGTGCCTACGAGTCGAGTGCCACAAAGTCCACACATGCTAATTTATATGGGCAGGCGGTTTCTATGCTTCGTCTCTCCTCCTTTACCCCTCCCCCTTTACCATACTCCCCCTGTTCTGTCCCATTCTTTTTGAAGTTAAATGAAGCAAGCGAAGAACAAAGCAAGCAAACAGAAAAATATTGTCGGCATCTTTTTTTCGGTAAAGGGGCTGAGTGGGTAGCCTTTTTGTCACCGCATGTTGCATGCAACCAGGCGGTGCGACGGTGTGGCAAACACTGTGTGGCGGGTTCTAGCAACCAACTAAACTGTCAATTTTCATTTCATAAATGCACATTTGTCTTAACATTTCCCCTTTAGATATTTATTTATTTATTTCCATATTTGCGCAACTTGAAAAGGTCTGCGTGACTTGCACATTTCCCATTTCCATTTCTCATTTCCCGTTTCGCCATTTGCATTTCCTGTTACAGTTGCAGCTGCAGCTGCAGCTGGCGCTGAGTTTCCCTTTTGCTCTGGGTCGAAAAATCAAATGCAAAGCAAACTTTTCATTGTTTGCTTGAGGAACATGAAGAAAAAATGCCAAATTTTTTCTGCATTGCAGAGCTGAAAGTGCACATATGTGTGTGCGTGTGTGTGTGTGTGTGGCACGTGGCATGTTCTGAATTGGATTTACACATGTGCCGAGCTAATACGTGTCCCGTGCAACGACGTTTTTCAATTTCAACTTGCCGCAGCAGCCGCAGACGTGCCACAAGAATCGAAAAAAAGAAACAACACGAACCGCACAAAAAACTATCGTGCTATCGGCACATGAGTCACGACTATGAAATACCCTGCCAAGCATGTGGGATATATTATTAGTAGCAGATAAACCAAGGCTTCACACAGGGTGTTCTGCATGGTACAGGGTGCAGTGTGCTGTCTTCTTTAACTGGGTCACAGGCTTAGCACTTGAACTATGATTCACACTGAGCCAGTCGGCATTGGAAACCGAAACAATAAAGCACCGTCGTATTTTAGGTGAATTCAGCAGCGAAATTTATTAGCGCAATTAAATTTAGTTAGTAAATAAATTGGCTAAATACAAAATGGCGCAAAAATAAATAAACAATGTGCATAATTAACAGCAGCACAAGGAAAAAGAGAGAAAGAGAGAGAGAGAGAGAGAGAGAGGGAGGGAGTGGCGGCTGGGGAGTGTGTAACTGGCAGCCAAATCACAACAGTTGCACTCATTTACCAACACTGATAGCGCACCACCACCCCCAAAGCACCCGTTTGCCCCGTTTAGCAGTTGCCACTTGCCGCATGCCACATGCCACCACCACCACCAGCATCGAAAGCATTCTAGTGGCACACACCGAGCGCAATGCGTCGAAATGCCGCCAATTTTGTGGAGCTTAAATTGCGTTAGAACCAAAAGCGAGGGCGGAAAACACCCCCCAAAACATTTTAACTGGATTTGGGGGATGTATACAAATGCACTGCGAGAAAAAGTCAGGAATAATGAACGAATAATGACAATCTAGGACTAAGAGCTATTAATCAATGCAATCCTCTGATCTGATCATTCAAGATGTTCACAAACTTCAGGAAACTGATAAGGAGAAAGGCCCTAAAGTTCAAGGCATCTCTTGTCGAGTTTATTAAGCCAGTCTGTCTGATTTTTTGTCTGTATGAACGCGTTTAACTCTAGAACTATAAGAACCAACCCCACCAAATTTCACATGCAGATTTCCAAGGTATTGCTTTGACATATTCAGTATACAAATACATTAAACGTTTACCGAAAAATGTTAATTTTGCAAAAAAAAAAAAAGAATTAAATTCATTAGCAGTTTTTAACTTGCTTACAGTGTATGGAAATTCGCTCCAGACACCGGAATGCTGGCACTGTCGATGTTGTTTTTCGCCGTACGCCTGCATTCCGGGCTAAGCTCGTAAAAACGCCGGGAATTTATCGCTTTTGAGTAGATTTTCGAGACCGGGGGAGGGGGCGGCACAACACCACCATGAGCTGTTATTGTTATTGTTCTTTGTTGTTGTTGCTACTGTTGTTGTTGTGCAATTGTTGTCGGTTGTTGCTATTGTTGTTGTTGCGTGTAGTTGTTGCATGAGTGAATTTTGCAGCAAAGCAAAACTTTTGCCGCTTAAGAAAATCGATAGAAAAAACGGCAGTCAGGCGGGGAGGGAGTCAGCCAAGCAGCCCTTACCTGCTCAGACCCTTCACTCACACTCACACACACACACCAACCACAGCTACATACACGCAGGACACGCCGCATTAAGCGTCGTTTTGTCGTGAACAAATTGTGTTGCCTACTTTCCGGGGCAAGCGTAGCCAAGGCGAAGGCTCGCCAGGTTCTCCCATTTCTGCATTCTCCGAAGGGAAACGAAAGAAAAAAGGGAACTGCGCACTTGGCAAAATGTTTGGAAACCCACCCGCTCCCCCTCGCCCTGACGTATGAGTGTTTCTGACCAGTTAGACGCACTGTTGGCATTTCTATTGCTCCTTGTGTCTCTATTTCTTTCCGCTTTCTATCTCCCTCTATTTTTGCGACGTTTGTTTCCCTTTTTTTTTGCTGCCCACTTTGTTTGTTTGTTGTGTGTGAGCGCGTTTTTTTTTTTTTTTTGCTCTTTGATTATTGTGAATCATTTGCTGCACTCGCTTCCATCAGTTGCAGCCAGTCACAGCTCAAATTGGTTTTTTAATTAAACGAAACTCGAACTGGAGTCCCTATGCGCCACGTCGCACCACCTTCCTTCCCGCCCTTTGGCCACTTTGTCTGCCCTGCAGCTGAAACGTTGAAAATTGCACTGGCAATGACTCGTGTGTCCAGGATTTCTCTCTCTCTCTACCTCTCTCTCTTTCTTTCTCTCTCTCTGCTGTTCATTTTGTATGCCAGCAGCCAAACCACATTGGCAGCAACAACAACAACAACAACAGCAATGGGGCATAACAAGAGGAAAGACCAACAACAAAGTCAACTTATTGTGCCAGTGAGCTGCGCAAATGAATAAAAAGCAAGCTGGGGCAAATGCCTTTCTATATAACATGTATGTTATTAAGTATATACACAGGCATAGGGTAAAGTATGTGTGAGTGGCACAGTGGGTTAATTAAAATACGCTATCAAAGAAGAATGCGCGGGCATAGTTCATATATCGAGTGCAAAATGATTAAACAACTACTTAAATGTAGAACTTAAGATATAAATTTAACTATAATGCTTATAAACTGAGCAAATGCTTCATTATATAGCATACTTTTCAGCGCATTCCAAAGCAATATAGGGAGAGTTTCTTAATGCCCAGTTAGTTATTTCTGCTTAATTAATATCGTTCATAGATCAGGGGGAATGAAGAATACATGATTGTTTTGCAAATTGAAATACGCTCCCCCTCCCCCCCTAATGTGGGTCAAACGAGCAGTGCCAATGGAGCGTATGAGTAATATGAACTCAGAACTCAGGACTAGCTGAACAACAAGCGGACAACTTAATTGATTTTCTATTGTGCTAAAGCACATCAGAGATTTGCAACAGATTGCGGTGCGGCCACAGCCTGCAACGTGCCACGCGCAACATGCCTCGTCAACGGCAGAGACATCAGAATCTGCCTGAATCTGTTACATGCACAAAGCCACAAAGGACGTCAACAAGCTTGGAATTATTTAAAACATGCAAGCACATTCCACAACGCAGCAGGACAAGGCAGGACGAGGTAGGACGAGGCAGGCTGAGGCTGAATGAAAATTGAAATATTTTGCAAAGCAATCGAAAATGATATATTGTAATTTATGCGACAATGTCAATTATGCAGCACTTTGTGGCACAAGCCAAGAGGCAAAGGCAGGCAGCAGGCAGCAGGCCGGAGGCAGGAGGCAGGTGTCCTGCACATCAATCAAAAGTGGAATACGAAACTCGACTCAACTAAATTATTATCTCTCGCACAGAAGTTAAACCACAGCCCCATAAAGATAAGCCAAGTGACAGGCAAGCTGAGGGACAGGCAGACAGACAGGCAGGCAGGCAGAAAGACAGACATGGAGACAGATAGACAACTAGATGGACAGAGCTGGCAAGCAATGGCAGCAGTGGCAGCATTGAGAGCTATTAAAAATTGCACATGCCAGATAGAAATTGAGACAAGAGAGAAAGACAGAGAGAGACAGAGACAGAGAGAGATGGAGAAAAGTAGACAGAAGTTTTCAATTTCACTTAATGTCGGAACTTTGTGCAGTGTGGAGTGCACCGCAAAAAGCAAACGGGAAACGGAAAATGAGAGGCAAAAATCATAAAATGAAATACGAGCGGAAGCAAGAACAAACAAATACAAGAAGAAGAAGCCTTCGTACACTGAGCGAAATGCAGCACAAACCGTTCGAGTGCAGAGCAAAGCAGGTGCACTCTTTCGCCAAGTGTAACTGTGGTTGCACATTCGAAGCAGACAAACAACAAAGATGCAGCTACAACAGTTGTTGTTGTAATCCTCCACAACTTGCAGATGATGCTCCGCTAGAGAAAGAGAGAGAGAGAGAGATAGCGAGTGAGAAAGACCGCAGCTTTGACAGCTGTTGCACTCGACCAGTCAGCAAATCAAATGCGCCACAGCTGCTGCAGAGTTGCAGGCAAAGGAGCAGATGGGGAGGGGGTGGGAGGATAGTTGGGGCACATAGCTTGCCACATGAATGCCGATAGTTGTCAAAGATTATGACACGAGCATTCCAAGAGGAAGCAATGCCAGCAGAGAGAGAGAGACAGTTGAAGCAGCCCAGATTGGACTGAGGCTGGTGCTCCAACTGAGGAAGCATCGAGGGAAAGAGGAGCACGGGGCGTATTATAAACTTTCAAGCAATGAACACATTTGCGCATATTTGCATAAAACTCAATGGATAAACCGTTAGAAACGAGGCCAAATGGCAGAGCAACTTCGACAAGCGGCACAGGATTGAAGACGCAGCGCGCATACGCTGCAAGACAAGAGAGTCGAAGAAGGTTTAAGGTGCATCAAAGTAAATGATATGGAAGCAATTGCAGGGTATACAGTAGTCGGGGAGACTTTCAGGCACTGTGCAAAGTGCATATAGAGAAAGTGCATGGCATAAAAGATATCGCATCAAATTTTGTTGCTGCTCAGCATAGTTTCCCAGCAGCCAGCAGCGAGGGTCTGTCTTCCTTTGCTCTGCCGTTTGCCCTGTGCTCCGCTTCCTTTACGCTCCCTCTACCTCCTCCCCGTCTTCACTGCCTCTCCCTCTACACTTTTTCTTCTCGTTACATCTATCTCCTTCTGTCATCATCGATGTTTATACACTTACATGCAGCAACAACTCCTGCAGCTCATCCCCTTTCTCTGCTCTCTCTCTTCTCTACTCTCTCCTCTTCCCTCCTCTCAATCTTTCCCCCCCCCCTTCACCCACTCCCTCACTTATTGGTTGCCTGCTTGAGCTCGCATATAAGCCACGATTATTAAAAATTGCAAATACTTGCGCCAGCGTCGCCCGCACGTTGGCAGGACAAAGTTTTTTGATTGCAGTTTATGCATATGAATGAAGTTGTTTGGCTTTTAACTTGGCCAACAAGCAAAAGAACAAGAACAACTAACTGAATGCAGCGAAAGTAGACAAACAAAGGAGACTAAGAGGAAAGAGAAAGAGACTAAAGAAAGAGAGCGAGCTAGCGGAAGGGAGAGCAGCGCCAAAGACAAAGTGCAGACAACTATTGACAATGTGCATTAAAAAGTGGAACAAAGCTGCAACCATTTACCGCTGCCCACTATTCTTGTTCACCATACTTCCCTTATTCTTCAGTCTTTCTTCTCTTCTCCCCCTCCCTCTACTCCCTTCTTCCACAATTCGTAATTAAGTTTACGATGGAAACCGAGGCGGATGGATTCGAGCCAGGTAAAACTTTGGCTTGGCTAAGCTCTGGCTAAAAATGCATTATTCATTTCATTTTCCCACTCTCTCTCCCTCTCTGTCTATCTCTTTCTCTCTCTTACTTCCTCTTCTAGCCAATGCAGCCATTAGGCAGCGCGTCAAGCGTAAAATGCTAAACTGAAATTTTGTGTTCAACAAATGTTGACAGTGACGCACCCAAGTTGTGGCACCAACTCACCCACAGTCGACTGTATACCCACCACCTCACCACGCCCCCCTTTAGACGCCTCTGGACTGAGCAAGTTGACAGCTGGCGCTGCGCGAAACGACAAACTGACGCAAAGATTAATTGAAATTCTAGAAGAGAGCAGAAAAAAAAAATAAAATAAAACGAAAACACAAAAAATGCTGTGAAAAAATACTTCAAATTAGTTTTACATAAATTTTGCTGGCCAAAGAGGAAAAACTTTTGAACATTGAATGCCGCAAATATATTGCGTGCATAATTAGTTCGCATTGGATTTCAAATTCTCTAGAGAAAGAGTGGAAGAGAGAGAGAGGGAGAGGCTAAGTAGCAATATAAGAAGACTATAATTGAATGTTTGCATAGGTGGAGGAAGCGGCAGCAAACTTCAAGTTTGAATCAATGAATCATATGCCTAATATATCTATAATAACTTAGCACACTCAAGAAAAGTCAAGTATGGTACTTCAAAAACTTATGTCTTATCAAGGAGCAGCCCCACCTCCCCTCGCCTTTTGCTTTTTCATAATCTGAACAGCTGTCCAATCAAATTATGCTGCTGCTTAGGATATAAGAAGCGTAACCAAAATGAAGAAACCCAAAGGCAAAATAAATTCACTTGATTCACTTCAAGTTGTTTGTGGCATTTCGAAAGCTTTACTCTGCCTCCTCTCTCGCCGTCCCACTCTCCACCCCTCCCCTTCAGCTATTTGCACCGTCAGAGCTGCCGCGCTTCGTTGCCTCGTCGCCACTTGAGGCGGCGTTTTGAAGCCAAAAATTTTATGAGTGAAAATTCCACTTGGTCTTATGAAAATTATATGAAGCTAAAGTCGTGGGAGGAACAAACATTTTCCAAAGTGCGAAGGTTAAGTGCCGTTAAGGTTAGCATGGGATGAATGAGTCATGAGTCTTATGCCGCCGCATGTTGCACATCATTTTCCCCACGCACGAAAGTGTTTTTGTTTGAAGTTTCAGTAAAGTTCTTGGAAAAAAGTAGCAAAGATGAAGAATGTTTGCAGCAGCAGGCGGACTCAAAGTAGTAATGTTTAGAGGTAAGAAAATATCGAATTTAAAAAGAAAAATATCAACATATACCAGAAATTATCATTAAATATATCGATAGTATTATAAACTATCGCTTACAAATTTTACAAAGCGAAAATATCGAATTTAATAAGAAAAATATCAACATATAACAGAAAATATCATGATTAATATCGATAGTATTATTAACTATCGATAAATAATTTTACAAAGCGAAAGAGTGACCGCAATAATTCTCTCTCAAGGCTATATGCATTTTTAATGCAAGCATAAAATATCAACAAACGTTATATCGAAAAAACTATCGAATTAAATATCATGAAACTGCCTTAATATCGCACAGTAGTATCGATTAAATATCGCATCCAACCCTAGCTAAAAGTGCATGCAGCTTAAAGACGCACAAATGCTTCGCCTTCTTATCGCTTCCACATTGTGATAAGCAAATTTACAGCTCACCCACACACACACACAATAATAAGAAAATCGCGCACTTTATGCAGCAAGCAGCAGTACGTGGACAGAGAGGAGGGAGGGGCGTGGCAGCACGAGTCGTTTCAAGTAACATGAAACTTTTTAGTGAATCACAGCTCGCCAGTTGAATATAACACTTATCGCCAGAGCGCAGCGCAGTGGAGGCGCAAAAGGGGGCGGGAGGGAAGGCAGCCTTAGAGCCCTGGCAACGCAGATATGCGATCTGTGCTTTTTATTGGCTTTCGGGACCCAGAAATACACACACAAACACATATAAAACTGGGCAAACCTTCTATGCGTCGTTTGTAGTTTGCTTTAAAAAACTTAATCCCTTCTTATTGAAAGCCAAGGCGAAGGCAAAAGGCAAAGGCAAAGGAGGTTGCCTTGTGATAAATCTATAGGCTTCTTTGTGTGTTTGTGTGTGTGCTTGTGTGTGTGTGCGGCACGTGCTGCTCAGAAAGTAGCTACGTTTTGTTGTCAGGCAACGGGTTGAATGCTGTTTAAGTTCCGGTCGGGCGCATTGAGCAATTTATGACTTGATTACAATGTACATAACCTCCAGCAACCCTCCCCCCCTCTGCTATTGGGGGGCGTGGGCGTGGCCTGCGCGTATTGGTTCCGTTTCCATTTGCATGGCCATAAAACGAAGCGCTCGCTGGCATCTTCAACTGTTTGGCAAATTGCAAATAATGTAATAACAGCACCAGGCAGCAAATGGACTGAGAGGGCGCCGCAGGGCCGGAAGAGCGCAGAGGAAAGGCAGGGGGGATATGGCAAACAACAATAACTGCGGCTACCAACGACAGCGACAACAATTCAATTTAACGCTTCATTGAAGTCGACGCAGCGCGGATTTTGAGTTGTCCGTTTTTTCTATGAGATTTTTTTTATTACATTTTATTGTGGATTTATTTAATAAAAATACATTTTCATGACTGGCGATGGTTTAAAGTTTTAAAGCGCACACGCTGCGTATACGTAATGCGCCACTGACTGATTGACTGCCAGACAGGCAGGACTTTCCCCCTCCCCTCCTATGGGCACTCTGCCTTCTCCACCCCAATTAAATAATAACTTTTCAACAAGCAACGCAATCTGTGAAAATCGCCGCCTAAGGAAATGAAAAATTATCGTGAAAAATGGGGAAAAAAAACCGGAAAAAAAAGAAAAACGTCATGTAGGGAATGATAATTCAATTGCCTTCAACGACACGTGTGACCACGCCCCCCTACCCTATTATTGCCTACGTTTTGCGTTTCGGCGACTCATGCCATAAATCTAACTAAAGGCATTACTCATATATCAAACACACACACACACACACACACAGTAGCGTGCCCTCTCACGTACAGGGGCAATCTAATAAGCGGCGCCTACCTAGCTGCCACGCCCTCTTCAATGCATTAGGGCAGCTGCAGGGAGAGAGAGAAGGAGAAAGAGAGTGGGGAAAAGGAAACGAAAACGAAAAAATGTTGCCGCAGCTTTGCGAGTGACATTTGAATTTCTGCGAAAATTTCCTCATACCCAACTCAGTATTTGTTGTTGTTGTTGTTGTTGTTACTGTTCCACTGCCACTGCTGCTGTTGTTGTTGTTGGTTAGCCGAAAATGACGTGACATGCATAAATAATTGAGTTCTGCAACAGCAAGAAAACAAACAAAGGCAACGACAAGCGGAAATGAAATATGGCGAATGGCAAAATGGCGGCACGACAGCCGCCATATTGAGTCGAGCCGAGTCGAGTCGAAGCACATAAAATATTTATACGCTGCCATATGGAAGCGAAGTGCCGGAATAAAGCAAATCACAAGACAAAATGCCAGCAACAACAAAAAGGGGAAAGGAAAAAAAATCAATCAACAAATTTCATTCGCATCGATCTGTTCGCAGGTGGAAGGTGAAGGAGTAAAAGGTAAGAAACGGTTAAAAATGGCCACCTCAGTGATTTATGATTTGCAATTAATCAGACAAATGGAAAATACGGGTAAATGGCTCTGGCCAAGCAAACAATTTAGGCAAATGAAATGCAAACAATCAACAACGAAGCGAAGCTCTTCTTCCTTCTAAAAGAAATGCAAAAGGCAAAAGGCAGACAAGGTAAGGGTTAAGCAAACAGTTGCCTGCCAGAGTTGCCACGCTCATTGGCTGCAGCAAATGAAGTGAGAGTCAAGTGCAGGCAAATGTTACACAAAGGCATGAGAATATTATAATGTATATACTGTAGGTATATATACTGTAGATACGTTTATTGTAGATATGTTCATTGTATTTAATTACTAGAAAAATGTTTTTATTCTGTTTGCTTTGTTCTTGGGCACATTATGAAATTTATTTAAAGCATTTTTAAATGGAAATAAAGCTTACTTCAGCATACGAGTATTTACTCTATTCATTTGCTATTTTGCATTCATCTCTCATTTGTTCAGCATTCACAATCACATTTCTGTTAATTTTGCATTTCAATGCATGCATTTTTTGTGCAAAATTGTAAATAAAAAGCAACAATAAATGAAAGGAATGCTCAATTCTCTGGTTACCATAGTATTCTACATTTCTGCAGAGATTCCATTGTAAACATAAATTATAAAACTTTTAAATTTAGTGCATTGCCTGGTTTACCCTGCAAAAGGGCCCTTCTGAGCAGAAAAGATTAGACAAGTTACTAAGGTATATCAGAAAGGATATTTGTTAATATTATATATGTAGATTTGTTGAGTAGAGAGAGATAGTCATACCTATAACATGTGAATTACATTGTAGAATACCCCTTAGTTTGCTGCCAGCAACTAAGACAGGCTAGAATAGAGCAAAATTCGATTAAAATATTATTACAGCGTTTTTACCTTTCGGGCATGCTAAGTTACATTCCCTTTGCCTTGTTAAATGCCCTCTAAATTCACTTAAATGTTGCAAGCATCAAGAAAAGTCAGCTTACATATTGCAGAGTATTGGCTAGTCGTGCATACCCTGCAGCTGCACAGCTTCCATTGCAATTGCCTTGTTGAATTCACCTGCCTAAAGCTGCACATTGTTTTACCATTTCGTGTCTTTATTCTGCGCCCCTTTGCCAAGCTCGATTTATAGAGTCAACTCTGTAAAAGAGTTCGAATATTTTTGGATTTCCAGGCAAAGGGGGGAGGGTGGTGGTGCTGGTAATAATTTATAGGGCAGTTGTTTTTATTGTCCCCTCTGCAAACTTTTTGGAGCCGAGCAATGTTTTGCCCAATTTGCGCAAGCGTTTTGTATTATTAATGGCCAGCATTGTTGTTGTTGCTCTCGTTGTTGTTGTTGCACTCGTTGTTGTTGCTGTTGTAGCTGAGCCTGGCTTTGTTGGCATATATTCTTTCGGTTGCTCCGCAAATAAATGGAATTTGTGGAAAATGCATTTCCATTGTAAGCGAAGCATTTCCCTTTTTAGCTGCGAGCGCGTGTGTGCAATGCTGGCAGTGCGAAGATTTTGGCTGCCTTCTGCTGTGGTGACACATGCCACATGAAGCAGGAAACAAGCAGCAGCACTAGCAACAACAACAGCTTCGAACAACAAGGAGCTCAACAACAACAGCAACAATGACCGAAAACGAACCGAAAGACGTCAACCATTTTGTGGGTATTTTGTGCACTCAACTGTACCAATTTTTGTCTGTCTCACTGTTCGTCTGTCGCTCTGTCTGTCCGTCTCTTTGTCTGTTCGTCCGTCTGTCCGTCCCTCTGTCTGCCTGCCTCTCTCTTCTCATTGTTCCCCTGCTCCTGCTTGCTTACTGTTTACCCCATTCTACTGCGTATTTTATGACTTGTTGTCGACGCCTGCCACACTTTTGCTCCCCTTTCCCTGCCCATTTCTGACACTGCCACGCCCCTCTGGTCTGCTGCAACGCCCTGACAGGCATTACAACACTTGCTGCATTGAAATTGCAAAGGCAACTTTAACCGGATGAGTAAAGAGAAATACTTTCGAACAGCAGAAACATTTGCACAGCCGTGAAAGCTGTTCTACAATGGAAGAGTTCTTGATCGTATATATAACTGTACTAGTATTATTAATGAACATATTAAAATTCTGCTAAATACTAAATATATTAAGTTAACTTATATCTATCTCTATTATCTCTTATCTCTTCAGTTCTTATCATTTTCTTTGTCTTGTTTGTAGCTCATCAAAGTTTCCCATTCTATCTGTGCTGCTTTACCCATTCCAACTCCTCCTTTAGCCCTTTCTCTTTCTCTTCTGTCTGCTTCTCTAGCTTCTCATTTAGCTTTTTTCCAACCTGTAACTATATTGCTTCCTCTCCTTTAACACATCATTTCTTCTTTCACTGTTTGGCAATATGTTTTCAGGGTATTTGCTAGTCAATTACAGCATTCTGCAATTGCTCAATGTGTTTCACTTACTTGTGCCACATTTTTTGCCACGCCCACCCACACACACAGCTACACATGTGCAGAGCAAAAACCCAATACCATTTTCAGCAGGTAAAACGGAAACTAGAAAAAAACAAAACTGAAAACTGAAAGGATCTGGCGGGCCATTGAAGAGTCCCATTGCCGTTAGTGGGAGAGAGTGTTGCGCCAAGTGTTGAGGCATTTCACTCTTGTTTCTTTTCACTTTATGCAACATTTTTACCTCCTTGCCTAGTTCTCGACAGGAAGACAAAGCAGAAGAACAAGCAGTACAAGAAGAAGATGAAGAGGAAGAACAAGTTTCGCTCTTGTGTTTTGTTTGTAGCGCCGCTTTTTGTTTACGGCCAAAAAAGAAAGGAAAAAACAATGGCATTTTTCCACATGAACAAGCTTTTTCCTATACAGTTTTCTAGCTGTTGTTGTTGTGCCTGTTGTTGTTGTTGTGCCTGTTGTTGTTGTACTTGTTGTTGTTGCTGTTGTTGACATCATGTATTCAACTTAAAAGTTTGAGCAACCAGCAGTGTGCAGCCTCTTCCTGCATTCGGACTTGCAGTGCATATTTAATCCATGGCTGCAGGTCCTCGCTACTCTAGACTCCACTTCCCTCTACCCTCTACCCTCCTCCCCTTTCCCCTTCACCCCTTGAGCGAAAAGTGAATTATTGCCTGCAGCTGGAGGCAACTAGAGGCTGCACTAGCATTTCAATTGGCCAAATCATTCGACTCATTAGCTTGCTCAATGCTTGCTCTCTCTCTCTTTTTCTCTACCTCTACCTCTCTCTCGCTCTCCCTCTCCCTTGTTTGCTGCATCCCACTTCCTGCTCATCCCACTCGCTCTGCTGTTTCCACTTCTGGCTTTGTTTGCTTTCAGCATTAGTAATAACAAAGTTCAACAAACTGCATTTAAAATGGGCCACAGCAACGAAAACACACACACACACGCACACACACTGTCTGAATTGGATTTAAAAATGGCGCTAGCAACAGTAGCAGCCATTTTGTTGCCTTTTCAAGCTTTCCCACTTTTTTTTGTCACTTTTGCGGTTCTTTTTATTCATTTTAAAAGGTTTCTTTGCAAATTTAGAAACATAAATGGAAAACTTTGCATTCAGCTCATTTCGTGCTATCATGGCACATAGGGTATGATGGGGTATTATGAGTGTGTTAAGCAGTTTACGACAGCAAGAAGAAAGAAAGTGCTTCTATCTTATATAATAAAAAGTATAGATCATAGTATTAGAAAGGAAGAAAACTCTTTAAATATAATGTAATATAGAAAAAAATTTGACTCATTAAAATTAAAAATCAATTAATATCTACAATTAAAATTAAAATTTACAATAGAAATCAAAATTTCAAATTTTATAAAAGTTTACTAAAAGATATTATTTATTAAAATTATTAAATCAAATTATTTTTTAAAAATTATTTTCAAAATAAGCCAGTTTATTAACATTTTTAATTGAACTTTCATCTGTTTCATTAATTTGCTTCAATCATCAATTTGCTTAATGAGTGTGTGCACTCTCGATGAATATCGCATTACATTCATTAATTAACCGATAATAAAACGCATTTTGCATGCATTTCAATGCGCTTTCACATCAATGACAGTTGACTTGCCCACCTCCGCTGAACCCTGACCCCGTTGTTGTTTTTTTGTCTGCATAAAACCATTTTCACATTTATTTCGCTTCAATTGAAGTTTTTATAAAATCTCCGCTAATTGAATTCTGCACAGCAAATTTATTAACAGGTCTTTTGTATATAATAAAATTCACAGCTTACCTTTGACTCGATTCCAGTTAACTGTAAAAAAGTGCGAAGCACTTAGTGGAAATGCTGCAAAAGAAGCGGAAAAAAATATCATTAACAAAATATCGAATACAATCGAATGCGCAATCAAGTCAAGGCGAGGGCAATAGCCCAATTAAAGTGCGCCATTTGGTCACTTGCCACGCCCCCTTTAGGACAGTAATGTGTTTGAGCAAATGCTTGTTTATTGACTTTATCGAGTGTCAAAAATGGCAGCGTCTTTGCAACTAGAGAGACAAAGGAGAAGGCAGCAAGAAGTAAGAGGAGACGAGCAGATAAACAGCAATGGCTAGCAGATACCCTGTCATTGCTGGGTAAAAACCCTGTAAAGAATAACTTGCCTAGCTAACCTTTTTTTTCTTCGAGTTTTTTTTTTTTTTTCCTTTTTTTCTTTTTTTTTTTCTTTTTTTTCTTTTTTTTTTTTTCTTTTTTTTTTCTTTTATTGGACTAGTACAAACTAGCTTACCAGTGACTTTCTTTTGTTCTGTTTATATGAGTAAGCGCCTTTTACCACATTGAACTCCCCTATTTAATCTTTTACAGGGTATAGCAATAATGTCCCGCTGGAGAGGGCACTTCCAAGGACCATTAGTCTAGCAAGAGGTTAGAATTTATGAGGCAGCCGCTGCGGAGCGCTAAATCAAAAAGGAAACTTTATGAAATCGACATAAAAAGCAATCGACTACAGCCAGTCTCGCTCCATCTTCCTCTCTCTCCATCTCTCTCTTCTCCTCTCCCACTCTCTGGCTGTCCCTTTTCCGCTCATATCATTGCATACTTCTGTGCGTATTATTGACGCTGCTGCCAAATGAACCGCTTCAGCAGCGCGACCCGTGGGGATGAAGGCCAGGGTTCATTTTGGCCGTTTTGGCTTGTTGTTGTTGCTGTTTTTGGCTATTCTCTTTGTTGCTGTTGTAGCTGTTGCTGCTGCCATCAGCTTAAACTGCTGACAGCTGAAAAATGTCGTTCAATTTGTTACACCGCCCACGCCCCCCGATTTCTATTTCTGTTGCCTTTTTTGCTGCTATTTAAAATTGTATAAAAATGGCGGTTGACATTTGACATGGCATTTGACCCCCCCGCACGGCGCGAGGCAGCGCCAAAAGTGAAAACAACTGTCGCAAATCGAGGTTATTGAGCAGATATTTCCCTTTTCTGTTCAGCAAAATGGCCTGCAATCAATACAAAGAGAAATAATAACGAGAGTTCCAACTTCAAAGGATTTATTGTATATATCTTCAAGTTCCTTTCGGGATTAAACTCTGAATTGATTGTCCATCATTAGAACCTCTCGAGTATGGCAAACACAAATCAAGTTATTAACTTAGCTCACAGAAAGTACGGCGTCACATTGCGCTTGGGTATGACGCGCTGTTCATCGGGCACGGCAAGGAACACCTCGGTCACCTGCTGCTCGGCTGTCTTGAAGTTGAGTATGGTTGCCACATTGCCACAGCGATAGCAATAGTTTGGAGCAGACCAGATGGTAACCAGTTTTTCATCAAACATAAACTTGATGCCATCGTCGACCAGTTGATGAGCACGACAGATCAGCGTTAGATTATTGATATCCATGAACTCCTTGGTCACTTTCTGGCCAAATAACCAGCCAGCACCTCGTGGACTGCACTCCCAATTATCGATATCTTCAGGGTCGGACCAGACCAAATCACACAGGGCACCCTTGTAGGGTATCTCCCCGAAACGTTCAATGGTGCGCATCTGATCGAGCGTGCTGATCTCTGGACTTAATCCACCGTGCACGCACAGCACCTGCTCATCGATAATGGCGGCCACAGTCAACATGTCAAAGACCTTGCAGCAATATTTCCAACCATTCGCATTGCCGTACTTGGCAAAGCATTCGTCAAAGAATCCATACACCTTGGTGATCTGGCGTGTCTCATGATTGCCACGCAGCAGCACCAGCCTGCTGGGATAGCGCACCTTCAGCGTCATTAGCCACGTCAGCGTCTCCAGGCTATAGTAGCCTCGATCCACGAAATCGCCCATGAAAATATACTTCGTTTGCGGCACCTCGCCTCCAATGCGGAAGAGTTCTTGCAGATCATAGAACTGTCCATGTATATCACCGCACACCGTCACCGGAGTGCTCACCGGCTGCACATTGGCCTCCTCCAGCAATATGTCGCACATCAGTTCGCACAGCTGGCGCAGCTCGTTCTCCGGCAGATACTTACACTCCTTTACCGTCTCAATCCATTTGTCTATGTCCACGCTGGCCATGCTAATTGAGACTACTTTGCTGTATCCAATTAAATAAGATTTTCCTCACGATAACTGGCTAAATATTGAATAACAAGCAACTCTCTCTCTCTCTCTCTCTCTCTGTTTGTCTACTTTGACCTGCACAGAACTGTCTTTTGACGTTTGTTTCAGGGCAACTTTGATAGATTATTACGGGCACTTTGATGACGGCAACGACGACTTAAGAAGTTGCCATAACAACGCAAAGGAGCAACAGCAGTTGCCAGCTGTTGGCAACATTATTATGCGAAATGGCAGTGGAATCGTAGCATATGCTAGGGCGCCAGGCCAACGACATCTTTGATGGAAAATCCAAAGGGAAAGAAGGTACAGAAAAAGAAAAAAAACAAGTGCAGATATGAACAAGAGAGATTGCACAACTGTCAGATACCCTAGTTTAAAATGCGTTACCCAACACTAGTTATAATAACAACAAATATTGAGCAGGGCGTCAGGCCAACGACATCTTTGATGAAAAATCCAAAGGAAAAGAAGGTACAGAAAAAGGAAAAATAAGTGCAGAAATGAAGTAGAAAAAGTGCACAACTTTCAGATACCCTATTTACCCAAGCATTACCCAACACTAGCCATTTCCAACAACAAATATTGAGCAGTTGACAGTCAGATAAAATAAAGAAATCTTTTTCACAAATATTTCTACCTCGTGTATAATTTAAGTAATTTGCACTTAATCATAATTTGTTTTTCTTAATTTACGTGGGCGTTGGGCGTGGCAGCAAATATATTACATCAACTTTAGCTGCATACTACAATATATACACAAACATTCATGTCAATTTAGCTACCACTAGCTCTCAAAGTTGCTGACTTCAGCGCGTTCATACAGACACACCTCGCTAGGTCGACTCTTCAATCGATGCTGATATATCTTAGGGCATTGCTAGAGCACTTTACAGTGCAGCAGGGCATAAAAAGAAAACCCACAAAGAGTGCAAAAAAAAACTTTGCCTTTCCGGAACCAAACTCAGCCTGCGGCACGATCCCGGCCAGAAATATTGCTTGTAATCTAATTAATTTGAAGCATGAATGCATAAACTTTGCCAACTAATCTTCAAAGTCTATTAATTTCGAACAGGAAGGAGGGGCAAAAATAAGAGAGAGAGCGAAAGGGGGAGAGAGAGGGGGGAGAGGGAGGGGGGATAATCTATTAGGCTGTAAACTTCTGTTGCTGCCAACACGCACACATTGATTAATTTTAAGACAATAATCATAAAGGCGTCGGCCCACCTGACCACAAATTTGTTGCGCCTCAGCTCCCCCACTGCTCCTCCGGAGTGCCTTGGGCTGAGTTTGAGCCCTGAGCTTGGAGTACCGTTACGTCGTGCTCAGAATGCCGCACGTGCCTGGAAGCAGCTAGCATACTTTGCAGCGTCTTCATTTCGAGCACGTTGTGCCCACGAGAGAGAGAGACAGAGAGAGAGAGAGAGGGGGAGTAAGGTCTTTTGCCTGCCAACGAAGCTGAAGTTTTTGGCTTAGTTAATTCGCTCGACTTGCAACTTTAAGCCAAAGCCAAAGGCCCCGAAACTTAATCAAAGTTATTCCCATTCTTGTTCTTCGTCTTGGCCAGACCAGACCAAGCAAGGCACGCAAGCATTTAACTCGTTTGGGATGTTGAGCTGGCAACAGATTTGCTTCTCCACCTGGCAAATAAACTTGCGCCAAACTGTTTGCGTGTTTGCCAGTTATTTATAATATGCTTGCTATTGACCACGCCCACTCACCACCTCACAACACAGCCTTCAACTTGACCAGGCCATGCTGGGAATATTTTACAATTCAAGTTTGCTGCAGTTCGACTTTGTGGCTGCGGTGTTTAACTTTTAATTGGATTTCCAGGCTGATTTTTCTTTTCACTCTGCATTGTTGTAGCTCCCCCCCTCTCCTTTCCATTTATCACCCCTCTCTATGTGCATAATTTGTACAAATTAATTCCAGCCAGTGACCATCAGCAGCCTGGCTTCATTTGCGTTTTTCGCAATTTTACATTAACATTTAAGTGTTGTTGTTATTGTTGGCATAATTATCATCATTAGGGTGACTCCGCGTGAAGTTGATTTTGCAATATTCCAGCACGATTTTCACTGGTTTAATTAGCAATATTATAATTCAGTTTTATCGCCCTCTTCAACAACATTTCGAGTAGTTTGCGAGCTCTTAAAGTTGGTTCTGTGGTTTGAAATAAATTCAAATTGAAATAAGTTAAATTTCCTTTTGTATTGTGAAATTTCACTTAATCGCTTCACATTTATAGCTCTGTGTAAATTAAACAAATATTTTGTAATCTTTCCTTTATTTTACGACTTTTTTTAGTCTAAATTCCTAATGGCTCCGCTTAATCCATTTGCAATTTCAATTTCATTCAAAGCATTTGCATATTCATAGAGAGAAACGTTTTCAATAAAAGAATAATTCAATGGATTTATGCCACTGACAAAGGGTTCGCCCTGTCTCCCTCTGTCTCTCTCTCTGTCGGCCACATACCGATGCATAATTTCCGAATTAGGGTCATTGCATTCAGGGTTCTAACGGAGGTCGGTGCCCTGCTCTACAGCATCGTTAGGGCCGCATACAAAATATATTTCTCTAGCGAAGACGTTTGAAAATTTCATTTACAAGCAAATTCCAGACACCACAAAGCGCCACACACACACACACACCAAGGGAAGTCTCGACTTGTTCAATTCCTTCATTTCCTAGTCGCATTCCTGGCAAGCATCAATGTAAACACATTCAAAGCTATCAACAATTTATCACGGCAACTGAACGAAATCTCATTTGCAAAAGAGGAAAAAGGAAAAAGTTTTCAGCAATCACGGGGGCAAGGGGAAGTGCGGGTCTATGGCCTAGAGACCAAAGTGATTGTCAAACTGTACAGCAACGCCGCCGCGAGCAGTGCAGCAAACAAAGAACAAAACTCAAAGACGAAGATGTAGAGAAAAAGAAAAGCAGAAGAGCAGAAGAAGAAAACGGAAGCAGCGACAAACGAAATTTATGTTTTTTTGTGTGTAGAAATGAGAAAGGGTTTCACAGTGGGAAGGGGCAATGGAAATAAATAAGGAAATCATGTTTAACTTTTTCGCAGCAAGACAATAAAATTCTAGCAGTCAGAGGACCGCACCCACTTCTCAACTGCTTCAAATCGTATATATATACACATAGATACATATATCTTTGTATATATATATATATATGACAGTGGGTAGAATGCCAGCCATTTTGCTGCTGTTATGATTGCCTCAGTGTCGCCTTCCCTCAGTTTTCCAAACACCCTTTCTCCCTTTCTGCGTCCCTGCTTTGTTTACGTGAAAAATGAAAAATGTTATCAAAAGCCAATTGCAAAAAACAAAAGCAGAACTCGAGAGCTTGCAACAACTTGCAACAGGGAAAGTCGAGGAGTCACGCAGTCGAGCTTGGTTGCAAGCATCTCTCACCTTGTCCGGTTGCGCATCACGAAAATTGTTGCAAAAAACATTAGCATAAAATTCAGCAAAAAACAAACGAAGATTTCTTGCAGTCACTGTGCTGAGTGTTGGTGTGTGAGTGTTGTGTGAAAAACTGCGACGAGTGCAGTTTTAAATTTCTCATTGTTCTCAGCGTATGCGGCGCCGGTGCTGAGTCACGTTTTTCAGAGATTTAAATCATATAAAAGAAAAATATAGAAGGGATTTCTAATTATAATAATTTTATATATTTTTGTTGTTTTATAAATTTTGGAATATTTTATACTTATTTCAAAGGAGAAAAAAATTAAATCATATCAAATTTGTTATTTCAACAGGCCACTATGGGGAAAAAGTCGATTATTTTGGCATTTATATAATTTTTAAGTTGTCCTAAATTAAAAAAAAAACTTGTTTAAAATTTAACGACATTTTAAGCTACTCAAATAAAATTGTTATGTATTTTTACCGCCTTCAGCAACTGAGTAATTATAGATTAAAATTGACGAAATCGTTGTAGTTATTTGCTGAAATTTAGAGTTTGAAATTCTTATTCCATATCCTTTAAAATAGTAAAGTTTTATGCTCACAGTGCCTTAAAAATATGTATATATAAAGAGCAGAATCCTTCAAAATGAACTGGATATTTATGTATATATATAGTTTATTTTCATATAATTTAAGATATCTACAAGTCAAATCCCATCGTAATTTCCCGCCTTGCAATCTTTTTACGCATGAACGTAGCTCCTGCCTTTGTCTGAGTTTTCATTAGTTTGGCACGCAAATTTTGCTGATTCACACAGACACACATAGCCACACACACACATATACCCATACACAGAAGGACACGTCAAGTCGAAAAGGATTTGTCCTTTATAGCTGCTGCTGCTGCCACCGGAGCCACATTCATTTCTCGCTCTTTACTTGCACGGTGCTCTATACCCTGTAACCATAAAGTTGCACGCCAGGCTGCACAACCAATAAACAACAGCTTGGACACTGCAACAGTTGCAGCTACTCTGTTTGCCAACATAGGGTAGCGTCTAGTCTACCCCTTGCACTTGGCTGGCTTGTACTTTCCGTGCATTTTTGGCTCATTGCAGGCAAATGATAAATTTGCACTCTTCTTTGTTGTCTGGCAAACGGCGTTAAGTTCGCCCGGCGCCGTGCACGGATTGACTGCCGTCTGGCTGGGGCTGGCAGGGGGCGTGGCATATGCAGACGCAGGACGACGCATCAGAGCGAGATTTTGTTTTCACAGTTAACGAGCCGGGGGGTGGCAAAGGCAAATTCCGCAGTCAGTTTATAATTTATGGCCACTTAAACTGAGGCTTAAGAGAGCAGCGCAGCGCAGTGGAGCGACAAGACACAAGACAATGGAGAAAGGAAAAAGAAGAAGAGCACAAGAAGAACAAGAAATTTGTCCAGAAATGTTGCAGGGATTTCAATGTTGCAAAATGTTGGGTGAGCAAGCGAGCGCCTGCCCCAGGTAAATTAATGGATGTGCAAAGCTTTTCCGGGACTAAAAACAAATGATTTCCCTCTGGTCGAGGTGCCAAATCAGTTTCATGCCATCACGTGCCAAGGCCGGAGGGATCCAACAACAAAAACACAAGACATGCCACAGCAGGAGACAACACGGGTGCGTTGTTGCAACCCTTTTGTGTGTGCGTGTGGCAACTATTCTATTTTCACGCCTCGTTCGTAAAGCTCTAAATGAACCTTCTAACTTCCAGCTGACCCCAGTCAGTCGAGAAAGAGTCTAATACTATCAAGGTGACCCAGCAGAAAGAGACCTACACCCTTTGCACCTTTTAGTCCGAGGGAACACACATGTGGCACACCTCTTAAACGCACTCAAACATCAATAAATTAAAGCTGCAAATGTAATTTCGTAACCCAAACATAAGGGACTAGCAAACGGCCATAGAAATAGGAAAACAAATGCGTTCTTTCGCATCGACTACCGGGCACCTTTAACGCTTGTAAATAGATTAGGGTGTTGCCATGCCAACACACACACCTCGCACACCCGAACAGAGTGGGTTCAATTCGCATTGCTTTGTCGTGCCACTGCCCTTTGGCAGCTCTTTCCATCCCCTGAACACTCTACTCCCCCTTTTCAGTGTTTCTACACCTTCCAACACTGCTCATACTTTAGCCATTTTATGACACGCATCAGCCACACGCCTCAAAAGACTGTTTGGGGCAGCGTTAATGCAACTTCTTTACTACGAAATGAAGAATAGTCTAGCAATGGATTTATTATAGGGTATTTTCTTCTCTTTACACTTTCTTTGATTATCTGATTGTTGTAATGAATCTGCGCGTCTTCTTCTACTCTATCTAAAATTTAGTTCACCTCCTGCTTTATTTATATCATCAAGGATCCTCTCTCTAAAGATCCACACCTTTCTTCTTATTTATTTGTAGTTATTTCTATAAACTGAACTCTCTACTCCCCCTTTAACTGTTCCTACACCTTCCAACACTGCTCATACTTTAGCCATTTTATGACACGCATCAGCCACACGCCTCAAAAGACTGTTTGGGGAAGCGTTTATGCATCTAAGGCAACTTCTCTACTGCGAAATGAAGAATACTCTAGCAATGAATTTATTGTGGAATACTTTCTATTGTTTACTAAACTTTCTTTGATTATCTGCTTGTTGTAATGAATCTGCGCGTATTATTTTACTCTTTCTAAAGTTTAGTTCACTTCATTTATATCATCAAGGATGCCTAGAATCCCTCGATAGATCCTCACCCTTATTCTTATTTATTTATAGTTATTTCTATACACTCATCTAACAATTGATTCTTGTTGTTCTATAACACCTCTAGATCCTTTTGAACTGTATATATTCCTTCTATCTTTACTTCCTTTATTGTTCAGTGCCACTCTCCACTCCATTTACCTTTTGAGCAGTATCAAACGTAGCCTCTTCCAACTGCAGCTACCTTTCAAAAAAGGACCATAAAAAGTGTCCAACTTATGCAATGGCTCCGGTACATCTGTTGTTCGTTTGACTTGACACCTCATTGTCAGTAGAAGCGAAAGAGAGAGAGGGAGAGGGAGAGAGGGAGAGCGGAAGAGGGTTAACTCAACAAATCCACTCAGTTGTCTCGTTGTTCAGTTGCCGACTTGTCACACAGAGCACACAAAGCGCACATTAAGAGGCGGCAAAGTGAAAGCCTCGACAGTTGAGTGAAGCCAGCGAGCCGGCAACCCCATCGATGAGACTGCCAGCTGCACAGAGCCCCACCTGCCCCACATGCTCTGGGCTCTCCAGCTCAAAGAGAAGCAGCGAAGTGCTCGACTTAATGCAGGGTGCTCATTCACGACACACTGAAGCTAACATACATAACATCTACCAAGTACTGGGGGTAGCAAGTATTGGGGCACAGGCTGGAATTAATGAGTCGGAAAGTGTTGAGATTAATCATGGTCGCATAAAAATGTCCCTAGTCGCGGCCAGTTTCCTGCTGTGGGTCCTGTGTCCAGCTGCTCATTAAGATCTGGCTAAAGCATGCCAAGATACTGCTACTCGACCAAAAAGCTTCGAGTATCTGGGCCATTTAATCAGCAAACTTAAAGCCTAAGCAAATGAGCCGTGAATGGGAACGTGGCTGCTAATCATGAGGAAGATGATGACGATGATGATGATGCAGTTGCTGCATTCACTCGCACAAAGGGGAGCAGTGCACGGGAAATCTGCGCAGCTTGAAAACACCTGCTAAATGAGACTTTAAAGTCAGGCAGACGAAACATGAAACGAGCAAAGAACGAAAGTAGAAAGACAAATGCACTGCAAAAGTTTAAGTATTTTTTCAATGAATTTGAAAATGATTCTTCTATATTGACAGTGCCTACAATAATTTATGCATTACTCAAATCATTTTCTTTTTGAACGATTCCGACAAGAAAACATTCTTAACTTGCTCTCCATTGATTTCTCAAAAATGAGATGATAAGCGCTTATGATTTATGATACCCCGCGTAAGTTGCATGCAACGTGACAAAGTCAAATGCCCGCTAAGAGAGAGAGTAGGGTGTTTACAAGAGTCGCACGTGAATGTAGGTAAGTCTGAGAGGGAAACAGATAAACAGGCCAACATGCCGGACGGCATAGAAACATAAATTACACTGAAATCTAAGGCAAACACAAAAATATGTTCTCAAAAACTTTCGTGACGTGGGGGAGAAGGGAGTGAGGGGAAAAGCGGCGAGACAAACAAAGAACTGAAAAATGTTTTAGGCGACCGCTCAGCAATCGAAATGAGGGAAGGAGGAAGCCAGGCAGACCGCCTAGTTAGGTGGCCAGTCATGCACGGCATCAACAACCGCAACTGTCATGATATAAGAGCTATTTGGGCGACAAACTGACACACATAGATACGCACAGCGGGTGCACAAATACAGTTACAGTTATCGTTGTAGATACGTTGAGAATGCGAGCAAATGGGCGTTAATGATGAGTGGCGAAGGTATTGTCGCTTGTGGTTTCCACATGTGGTGCGAAAAAGGTGACTTCTTGACAGGTTCATCGATTCATCCGGGCTCCCATTACAAATTGTAATTGAGTTGTGGCCCCTACAGGGAGCACAACAGAGAGCACAGAGAATGCTGCTGGACTTTGGCACTTTGGGCCATTCGAGTCATTTTTCAATTTTTGTCTCGTTTGTCACTTGAGCGGAGCAAGTGCAAAATGATAAATATCCCTTCGGAGGCCAAGCCACAGAGAGAGTTTGTCCTCATTTGCACTCGAGACTCTGCGCACCCAGAACTGAATCGAATTCAAGGGCTGCCACTGCTTCTGCTGCAGTGGTCGAGTAGGTTCATCCTCCCCCCCCCCCGACTTGTCTCCTGTTGTCTTTCCTTCCAGCCAGGATACTTGTGATGTGATATTTCCTCTATTGATGGGCCCGACACCAGACTCCCTCCCACTCACAGTGTGCGTTCATCACATCCACTTAAAGTGGCCTGCCTACCTTACTGACAGCAACTGCCTCTAGCTGCCTGCCTCTTGTCCATCTCTTTCCTACATCTCTACTGCTGTCTCTCTTTCTCTTTCCGCGAGTTCTGTCTATAACTAAACACGTACTTCTCTCAGCGCCTGCCAAGCGTAATGGGAACGACGTGGAGGAAGAAGTTCATGAAGAAAATATTCTGCTGCACATCGAGGCATCCCATTTATTGGCAAAATGACGTACCAGTTGTCGTTCGCTTCTCCCCCTTCCCCTCTCAGCTTCCCCACTCTGCTCTCTTTTGACAACTGTCTGTTACCCTGCAAAGTGACGGCAATTTTCTACTACAGCGTCGAGTTTTGCGATATTGTCAATTGTTTTGTTGTTCAAAGTGAGAAAGTAAGAATATAAAATCGTATTCAGTTTGTGATAAATAAGGATATAATATAAGGATATAATATATATACAATATCATGTATGTCTCTCATACTCCCTTTGTAGCTATCATTTGTGTCCAGTCTTTCAGATCTTTTCATCTACAAAGTCTTTCATTTTATTTTCCCTTAGATTATTTTCTGCACAAAAAATGAAGATATTTCCTTCTTCCATCCACTTCTAAGACTCTTAACAGCGTCCAAAATCATTCGATTTATATCTGCCACAACAATATCTGCATGGCTTGATATAGTATTTAATTATATTATAATCATATATCCCATCACTTCCTTTCCATTTACTTACATCTTTATCAATTTCCTCTTGATAACTTTAGATCTCTCAACCAATGACAAACTGTAATAAAAAGAAAAGTTTTCATTAGAAAGCTTCATAAATCGATAAGAAACAGTTTTCCTATCTATAGCTACGTTTTATTTTTGTCTTAATTAACCCAGTTAAGTTCAACCCGCTGCCTAATCGAACTGTGTCAGAGTATTTAGATATGAACGTTGGCGAGTTTATTTTGTTGAAATTCATGTCTGTTTTTCTTATCGATTTTCGGTTTAGTTTGCTCGTTTCGGGCTTCGTTTCGTTTCATTTGGTTTGCTTCGATTTTCCACGACACTCACACTCAGACAGCCTTCTCTTTCTATGCCACTCCCCTCTCTCTCTCTCTCTTGGCTTTTCTTTCCCATGCGAGCGTGAGTTTGTCCACAATCAAAAAAAGTTTTTATCTGACTCTGTCGAGTACGAAGAGTACGAGGCTGTCAAACAATGCGACGGCGTTGGAATAACACTGCCAAGTGCATAGAAAGTGGGCAGGGAACATGGGGATGAGGTGGGGAGAGACTGAAGTGCTGGCAGGCAGCATTGGCAGCGCACTTGGGGCTGCCAGTTCAAGCTGAAGTGGCCGTGTACACAATTGTAATTTTTCGCAAATCTGGCCGAGATGAGGATGCAACGCCTGCTGCTCCCCCTCTCCCCTCCTGCCCAGCAAACTTCACTTCAACTCCACCCCTCGCACAAATTTTGGCAGATGGCCCTTGAGGCGTCTGCAAGGCGTTGTAAAGTTTAGTTTTCGGAGTTGATTCATTTTAATGAAGGGGAAATACTATTTGCCAAAGTGTTCCGGCAGCAGCAGAAACTTCATCATCCTCATCATCATCAGTCAAAGTGCTTGAATAAGTCATAGTCAGATATACATATATACAGAGAGGCCTGTCATATAAAATAAGTATTATGATAATGAGCGAAGAGCGTAAACATAATGATTATAATGAAAAATGAACTGAATCAACTGCGAGCTAATCGAAGCCAGCCCTAATAGCGCGCACAGCCACGCCCACTTACTTGAAGCTAATTGCATTTACACCTTGCAATGATTGTCAGAAGGAAGACAAAGGCAGACACGGAGACACAAGAGAGGCAGACAATGCAATTAACACATTGCGACAAAGATGAAGGACAAGATAGAGAGAGGAGAAGGCAAAGACAAGGTTTCTATTTGGAACTGCAGACAGTAGCAGGTAGCTGCAGAATTTATGATAATTATTTTGACATGTCATTACAGATGATGACAAGAAAGAGCATCTTCTATCCCTGGCTGATCCCTCTCCCTTTCCCTCTCATCTCTTTATCCTACTTAGCTATAGACATCTCAGCAGTCTGCACACAAAACAGGATATGCTGCATTGCCAAGCAGTCAAGATTAACAAAGGAGAAGCAGCAGCAAGGATGGGCCGCCTACCTGAGGTTGAGGAACACCAGGTGTGCACAACAAATCAGTAAGGGCAACAGATCGAAAAAGAAGACTGACGACAGAGTCCGACTGCACTGAGCACTGTCCGAATTTGCACCTGCCGCAAATCAAAGGAGGCACAAAGCGACTAAGAGCAGGGAGGAAGAGAGTGTAGAGAGGAAGAGGAGAGTAGGAAGAGGCAGCGCGTAAAGCTGACCGAGCAGGTAACTTGAGGTAACTGAAGGTAACGCGATCCCCAACGCGCCATCTGTTTGCCCTTTTTTCTTGTTGTTGCAGAAGGGGGAGCCCCGCTTTGTAGCCGGTTTCGTGACGAGGGTAACCCAAATTTTTGGCCAGTGTGTGTGCCCGTCTACCTGCATGCAGTACGTGATGGTACCGTTGCCATATAATTTTCGGCATTAGCTCTGCCCCCGAAAGCCCAAATTAATGGGCAGTTTGTTGCGGCCGGCGGCGACACTGCGACGTTGTTCCGTCCTCGTCGTCGTGGTCCGCTGTGGCAGCTGTTAGATTTTACGAGTAGCAGCCGCAGCTCAACTGGTTTCCTGTTCTGATAACACTGCGCTACAAAACTTCGGCAATAACTGCAAAGTGCAATTGCAAAGAACGTGTCGAATTTGCAAAAGTTTTCTTTGAGCATCATTTCGAAATTGAATGAGAATCTTAAATTGAAATATGCTCTGAAACTGCACATTTATTATGCTCTAGAGAAGCTATGGCATTAATGTTCCTCTTCAATTTGTTATCAAAATATATGTATATAGGAAAATATGCGAACATTAAACTGCATATGCATTGCACTATTGAAATGAGGTCTCGAATTTAATATATAAAGTACGAGGGTCGTTTGATAAGTCCGTGACTTTTTGTATTTGCCGCGCACCTGCTCTAAATACAACACTGCTCCTGTCAGCAGTTATCGATTAACAGCTGACTGTAAAATTTTGAGAAAGCTGCGTTTTTGGTTTGCGTTTTATAGGCATTGAAAGCAGACGATCTCAAGGCCCTCAAAATACGAGGGTCGTTTGATAAGTCCGTGACTTTTGTATTTGCCGCGCACCTGCTCTAAATACAACACTGCTCCTGTCAGCAGTTATCGATTAACAGCTGACTGTAAAATTTTGAAAGCTGCGTTTTTGGTTTGCGTTTTATAGGCATTGAAAGCAGACGATCTCGTGAATTTTAACGAAAATGGAGATCGAGATCGTCTGCTTTCAATGCCTATAAAACGCAAACCAAAAAACGCAGCTTTCCAAAATTTTACAGTCAGCTGTTAATCGATAACTGCTGACAGGAGCAGTGTTGTATTTAGAGCAGGTGCGCGGCAAATACAAAAGTCACGGACTTATCAAACGACCCTCGTATATAAAAGAGTCTGTAGAAAATTTCAAGTTAGCTTATGCGAAATTTTTGTTTAAAACTCATTTCTCAACTTGCAGTAGAATTAAATAATGGATCTAGACTAGAAATGGGAATATACTGTATCTATAAATGCAGTAGATTTATATTTCTGCATACTTCTGTTCTCCTGCCAAGGCATTGCATATAATTGAAAAGTTGCAAAGATGAGAGAAAATTTCTCCCACTTTAATTTCGTTTTTGGCTTTCTATCTCTTTCTATTTTAATCTCTCTATGCAACATTTTAGTTTTATTAGACTTTGCTTTCCCTGCCTTCATTTGTGCTCAGCCAAAAAAATTTGCTATGGAAAAATTCACTTGGCTTTCTCATAATGATTTATTAACTCCTAACTCAGCCACAATCCGCGAGTGCAAGTTCAACTACACTCCATTATATCATTATGGAATTAAATGATGGTTCTAGAAATAGGAATATACTGTATCTATTAATGCTGTACATTTATATTTATGCATACTTCAATTTGCTAGTAATACAGCGAGAATATATATCTAACTTTATCATTGTTATACCACCAAAGTTTGTCTCTTTTTCTTTTCTCTATATATCCCCTGCAAACATTACCCATTTAACTTAATTTACCCATTCAACACAGTGTAATACCTTGTACCATCAATCTACATTGTAATTCCATTAATTAAATCCTTCATAGACATTCCCACAAAATGCTCGCAATTAATCTTCAAATAACTTGCAACCCTGCCCGAAACTTGCGATGTGGAGTGTAATAAAGCCGCAAGAAGCCACGAATTATTTGTTTTCATCAATATTTTACAATGCTGAGTATTTTCAATTGGCTCGATTAATTAATTAATTGTTGCGTTTGAGACGGCAATTAATGTTGTACGGTAAATTATCGAAATTTTCCATATTAACGCCAAACATGTTTTCCAATTATAAAAGTTTTTATTTCTCTTCTCTTTTGTAGTAGAAAGAGAGAGAGAGAGAGAGAGAGGCAGCGCCGCTTAATCGATTTTTGATTTCTTATTGATGACACTCACAGGATATGGCTGCACGGATGTGAAACGTGCCACGGACAGACAGACAGATAGGATAACATTAAAACGAAAGCTATGTTAATTATGAACAATGTCCACCACGAACCGAGTCGAGTTGAGTTGAGTTGAGCTCAGTTGTGGCCATGTTTATTTTATGCGCGTACACGACTTCCTGCTCTCTCTTTCCCTCTCCCCTTCTCTCACAACTCAATGGAAAATTATTAAATCAATACAGCAAACAACAAGCGGCATGTGGCAGGCAGCGACATTCCGTTAGCTGCAGCAGCAACTGCGGGCTGGCATTTTTAGGTGCCTTATGGCTTGCGTGCTGCGACGCCTTGAACTTGATGTTTGGCCAGGGCCAGCCGTGGATTGTTTTGGCCATTTCGAGGGTGGTTTCACAGCCATATACCCTCCCCCCCCGCTCCCATATTGGCCCAGTTAATTTAGACGGTCATTACACATGCCCAACATCGATAATGAGGCAACGTTGCAGCCACGCAGGGACTTAACCCAAATACACAATCACATGTAAGTAAGCCAAAGCGAGCGGGGCAGGCAGGGCGAGAAGGAGAGAAGGAGGAGCCAAGCAGGGGTATCTCAACAGGGCAGGGCAATTTGTGCGTCTGCCAAGCCGCTTAAAAATAAGAGCAGAGAAAGAGAGAGAGCGAGTAAGGAAAGATAAAACAAGCAACTTAAGTAAAGCCCTTTGATATGCAGCTTAGATACCCTAGAAAAACAAGCTAAATTCACATAAAACGCACTTTAAAGAGAATTCTAACAAGTAAAATTAAGAGCAGCAAGTAAGTGCAGCTTTTACAGGGTATACAAGTGCTTCCTTGCCTTCCCTTTACTTGAGTAATGCAAGCACACGCAGTAATTAAGTTTCAATTTGCTCAAGTTGTCGCCTCTTTAGCTTGGCAAACGCCTCTTCAAGTGGTAGGGCAAACTTGCCACAGTTTCTTGCAGCATGTTTGCAGCATGTGAGAACCTTCCTGGATAAATGATGCGCCATTTAATAAAGCTGCAACGAGGCTTTTGCCCAACTTTTACGCAAATTATGCTCATCAAAATGTGGCAGAGACAGAGAGAGAGAGACACGGGAACAAAACACAACTCGCTAGGCAGGATAAGCGGATGTGAATGCGAATGGGGATGGGAATGCGGATGCGGATGCTGATGGAGCTGCGGATGGGCTGGCGAATGCCGGCGCTGACATGTCGCAAGTGGCATCGTTGATGAGCAACGAGCGAAACCAACGGCAAATGCGAAATAAAAGTCTCGCAAAAGTCACGCAACGCGCATTTAAAGATCATAAATGGAAAAGCAGCTCCTGCACCCCTCCCCCCCCCTGTTGTTCCCTCTGCTGTGCCCCCTCGTGTTTCTTTTCCAACTCCAACAGAGAATGCCCAATAATCCGCCGCTGCTTGACTGGCGAAGGCGTTGAGAGAACTGTGCGAATTTAACATAAGACCGCTCAGAGTTGAGCATGTGGCATGTGGCAAGTGGCATGCGACTTGGCACTGCCCTCTTCGACGGCTTAATACTTCAGGTAGCTGCTCGGTCACGCCCACTTAAGCTCTGCGCAAGCACCAAATGAAATGAAATGAAAGATATGTGCGAGCAATTTACATTTGCATAAGAAGCGCAAATATAAAGACTACAAGGGAAGGGAGTGGGGAGGGGGTGTACCCATTTGGCAAATACTTCACGTGCTCCACCAAGCTAACAAAGATTAACGCGCAAGACGCGCCTGGCTTGGCCTGCCTTGGCATGGCTTGGCTTGGCTTGTTCTCTGTTCTCCTGGCAAGGCTTTGCAAATAATTGAAAAGTTGCAAAGATGAGAGAAAATTTCTCCCACTTTAATTTCGTATTTGGTTTTCTATCTCTTTCTATTTTAATCTCTCTATGCAACCTTTTAGTTTTATTAGACTTTGCTTTCTCTGCCTTCCAAAAAAATATGCTATGGAAAATTTCACTTGGCTTTCTCATAATGATTTATTAACTCCTAACTCAGCCACAGTCCGCGAGTGCAAGTTCAACTACACTCCATTATATCACACTCAGCACAACCTGTATCAGACTTGCAACAACAACAACAACTGTGCAACTAGCAACAGCAAGGCAAGTTTTGCAACAGCCGCAGAAATTTAATAAGTTTTAATACAAAAGTTGGCGTGCTTCATTATGAAACTGCAGCAACAGCAGCAGCAGGAGGAGCTCCTCCACCATCGTCGTCGTATTCCTGAGTATATATACTATGTCTGGCTGTGTATCTGTATCTGCCACTGTAACTGCCTCTGCATCTGCAACAGTATCTGCAACTGTGCGTCGCTTGTTCGTTCTCGAGTGTGGATGTTTCAAAAGTCGCTGCCTGCTGCGACTTTGCAAGTGAAGTTGAAAATGTTTTTCTGTTTATATATGCATATGTATATGTATTTGTATACCCAGCAAAAGTTTCGCAAGGTGTTATACAACACTGAAGAATAAAGGTAGATGTCAAAAGGTATGCTAAGAATTGTATTAAAATGTTGCTAATTACAGAGTAATTGCCTGTTAATGTACTTTTTATGCACTGTACAAGTTAATCGAGGTGTTTTACAACACTGTTTAATACTCATTTAAAGAATAAAGGCAGAACCCAAAGGGTAGAATATTATTATATCATTGCAAATGAGACAAACTATAGATTCACTTGTGGTTATGTATGTTAAATGCCCAGCAAAGGTTTCGCAAGGTGTTATACAACACTGAAAAAAGGTAGATGTGAAGAGTATGGTAAGAATTGTATTTAAATGTTGCTATTTACACAGTAATTGTACTTTAATGTACTTTTTATGCACAATAAAAGTTTAGCGAGGTGTTTAAAAAAAAAAAACACTAAACAACCTTATTTTTTTTTTTTTTTTAATTTTAAAAGATATTTTATACCATTAAAAAAAAAAACAACCCACTGTTTTATGCTTATTTGAAGAAAAACGGCTACTGTAAAGGGTAGAATATTAATTTCATTGCAAATGGAGCTATTTATAGATTAACTCGTGATTGTATGACCAGCAAAAGTTCCTCACGGCGTTTTACAACACTATTTTAGCTTAACTCAGCTAATTAAGGTATATAGTATGAAGAAGGTTGATACTAGTTGTCTTATTTACATTGTATGCGCTGCTTAACAACACTGTTTTCTACTACGTACGTCTAATGTGTTTTACAACACTGTTTTTTATCAAACTGAAGCATAAAGACCACATAATGTGTTCCTACAGTATTAATTGTAATACATTGAGCCTAATTACAGGGTATTTGCATATTAAAACTCATTCCCAGTGCAGATATTTACGGGGTATTTGGCACGTTAAGCAGAGATTCACTCTGAACGCCTCTGCTCTCTCATTATTATTCTTTTCTACCCAACATCACATTTCACGCGAAGTTAACTTGCTGTGCAACTTTGTATGTGTGCGAATGTCAGTGTCTCTGTGTGTGTGTGTTTGTGTGTGTGCGTGTGTGAATATGCAAATGAGCCAATTTGCATGTGTGTGTGTTTGTCTGTGTGCTGGGGCCATGTAAATGTTTAAAGTTTACCCGCTGCAGCTGCGCGCTTACAGCGTTGAATTTTCCGCATTTGCCGCTATGTTTTCCCGCCGACACCTGATTTATGGCTAATAAATAAAATTTTAATTTCCCAACAATTAAAATGCCAATCTCGCCGAGCGGCTCCCGTCGACACATATACAGTAAACCACACGCACACACACACACAGTCAGTACACCACACACACACATGCTCGCAGATAATGGAATCAAGCAAATGCGATTAGCATTTTATATTGTTTAAGCCGCAGACACAGCAGCAACAACCAACAACCAACAACAACCAGGCACTGTAGCAAGTGCTCTGCCTAAGCTCCCCCCCTTGCCTCGTACCACCCCCTCCCCAATGCCTATGCAACCCCATCAAGAAGGGCTGAGTCAGTGTTAGGCGGCAAAATCTGCAAACAAATGTGCAACAAAGCGCGCAATTGTAATTTAACTGCAGTCAGAGTCTAGTTGGCAACAACAACTCCAACAGCAACTACTAGAACAACAACAACAGCAGCAGCAGTAGCAACAACACTACAACAACAACAACAGCAACAGTAAGTGGCACAACAAAATGTGCGCGCCTCAAGTGTTGTAAGCGGCTTTTGTTGGCAATTGTTTGCCAAAGCAGTTACTGCGCAAGGGCGAGGGGGAGAGAGAGAGGGAGCGGGGTAAATTGGTAGGCAAATGAAATGCACACACACACACACGGCGAGCACACACTCACCCACTCACACACAAGCAAACATAATCCACTTTGGCGCGGCTACAGACAACGGCGAGTGAGAGAGAGGCAGCTGCATCGAAATCACAAGTTACACATACGCCCCGTTGCCAGTGCCACAAAAACTGTGCGCTGTGTGTGTGCGGGGTAGCTGCTGTTGCAAGTGCTCTATGCATTTTTACGGAGTATACTTCATGACAAACAAAAGTTACGCATACGCCGCGTTGCCTGCGCTGCAGCGTATCCTCTAGTCTGTCATTTTCAAAGCGAGCTTGTTTTAACTTCCGTTTCTGGTTTTTGCGCCACGATTTGGTTGACAAATGTCACAGCAAACGGCGTCCAGCCATGCAAAGCTGCTGCCTGCCTCCATCTATGCTGCCCCCTGCCCCTCCTCCCTTCTTCAACAAATGTAAAACAGCA
This sequence comes from Zaprionus africanus, assembly GCA_018151435.1. NCBI lineage: Eukaryota > Metazoa > Arthropoda > Insecta > Diptera > Drosophilidae > Zaprionus > Zaprionus africanus. Next base: position 2,857,931 of record JAECXB010002309.1, on the reverse strand, counting down.
TAAAACACTCGTCGCCTCTCGCTTTGTCTCGCTGCCCCTCTGCCCCTCTCTGTGCCTCTGCTGCCCGACACAGCATGCGTTGTTGTTCGTGAAAAACTTGACACTTAATTGTCTCTGTCTCTGCCCTCACCCCCCTCCTATTGGATTCTATCCCTTCCAAAGACCCCCTCAATTACTCCTCTCCTCTTTCCCCTTTGTCTGCATAGTTTTTGTTGCTGCTATCTGCGGCATCATCGTCTGGCGCCTGTTTCTGTTGTCAATTGTTGCACATTTGCCAGCAAAAAGCTTGCTGGGCCAATGGCCGCACCCCTTCCCCCCACGACTCTCTCTCAAATAGAATGGAGTAGCAGCTTCAGCTCCAGTTTCCGTTACTGACAATAATAACAAGTAACAATAATGCGTTTTACAACAAAAACAATGAGCTGAAGTAAAAGCATTTCCCGGACAAGCAGCACCATCAGGTGCGAGGGAGATGAGAAAGGGAGCAAGCAGTCTTTGCTGTGGTCACAAGAGAGAGGGAGAGAAGAGGGAGAGAGTAAGGGCTTTAGTTGAGCTAAGTAACGGCAAAGCACAAATGAAATGTTGCACGATTTGCAGTACCCCAAGTCAGAGATCTATGCTCAAATTTCTTAATCTTTCTATAATCTTTGGGGCCTGTTCTAGCACATAAATGCTACCAATACCAGCACGTATGTACTGCCATTAAGTAAAGCCATCTACCCTTCTAGTTCCCCTCACGCAACATTTACTTTCAATGAAGTGTCCTTTGTGTGTCCCACTCTCTCTCTCTCTCTCTCTCTCTCTCTCTCTCTGTCTCTCTGTGTATCCCATATAATCACACTTTAATAGTCCTGTCCGTAGATCAAATGACAGGCAACAGCAACTGGAAATATCCACACGCATTAATGGCAATGCCTGCCCCAAGAAACTTTTGCTGCCCAAAGACATAAAATACAATACAAGTTGCCCACAAAGAGAGAGAGAGAGAGAGAGTGGAGCTCAGCTGGCTTGCTTGAAAAATCCTGCAAAACAAAATAAAACATAAAATAAAATGCCGAAAATTAACGACAAATTGCGCATCATTAAAAACGAAAAGCAGAGTAAGAGCGAGAGAGAGAGAAAGAGAAGAGAAGCAACGTACGAGGCAAGACTCAAAGCCAATAATGAAGACAGGCCAAAGTGCTGGCTGACAGCACTGAAGAGGTGCCCTCTGTGGAGCAGGCGCAGGGGGGGGGGTTGCCAACAAGCACCTGGGTGCAGTCATTTATTTGATTACAAGCCAGCAGAACGAAGCGACAATGGAGTCAGCAAGGAAAGAGAGGGAGAGAGAGGGGGAGAAAGAGGGGGAACAGAGCGAGCAAGAGAGAGGAAACAGAGAAGCTGCCTGGCGTGCCTGCCATGTAAGCGAGCCAAATTCCTTGAAGGGCACCGCAAACGAGATGACAAAATATTTGCCATACATTTTGTAGAGAATTTACGCGAGTTGATTTAATAATGTCTACAAAATATCCAGAAAGCTTCTATGGGGACAAAAAATACTGCTGTGTGTACGTGTATATCTTAATTGCCAGACAATGGCACACACACTCGCACACACACACACACACGTTTGCCTCGCGGCCAAAGCTGGCAAAGAAATGAAAAAGTGCGGCATGCCACAACTCACACAATAACCCACCCCCCCCCCTTCCCTTCCTGTGCAAGTCGACACTCCAAAATGACTCAGTTTGCGGCATGAAGCTGCCACCTCATGCTGCCTGCTGTTTGGCTGTAGGTGCCACCACCCCCTATATCCACAGCCACATCCGTTTCCACTTCCATCCCTCCCCCTTCCACCCCCTGTCAGACAAAATGACAAGCCGTCAAGTTGCACGTGAGCTTCTTCTTCCTCCTCCTTGCCACCTGCTCCTCTGCGCGACTTCATTTCAACGTATTTTCTCATGTTTCTCGTTAAACTTTAATATGAACATGTTTTTTGATAACGCTTCCTCCACTTCTCTTCTCTTCTGTGTTTTTTTTCTCGTTATTATTCATACTTTTAATTGGGTTACTTCAATTTCGGAATACATTTTCAATGCCGCCGTTTAATGTTGTCAATTAAAATTTAATCGCACGCATTAAAACCTGTTTATGTTAATTAGAGTCTCTACATAAAGTCGATAAGTTCTTGTTTGGCATTTTATATGAATTAAAGATATGTCATGATACTCTTTCATATGATCATTATACCCGCTACCTAAAGGGTAAAAGGGCATTATAACTTGGTGTCAACTATCTGTCCATTCGTATGAATACAACTTAGAGACAGAAATATAGTTAGAGCTTTCAAATTTCCTGTCAATATGTCTTATTATTGCACGCAGATCAAGTTGGTATCAGTAAAACATCCGGACATCCGGACATCCGGACAGACAGACAGACATGGCTTAATCGACTGGGCTAGTGATGCTGCAAGAATATATATACTTTGTGGGGTCTCCCACGCCTCTTTCTGCCTGTTACATTCATTTGCACAAAGTTAGAGTATAAAAAACGAATTCTTAGCGTAATTTAAATGCAGCACAGTTCAGGAATATTATTCCTCTGCAAATTTCATTGCAATCGCTTAATAAACATAGAAGTTATTAAACAAATAATTTTAGGAGTTACTAATTTCCAATTCCCTCCCTTCAAAGTATGCAACATAAAATAAACTAGCCATAAAAGTTGTATATTAATTATAAAAAACACGACTCTGACTTTCGTGATTATTTTCAACCTTATCGCTGTGCATATTTATCCATTTCGCTAATCATTCGCCATTTTTTCACTGTTTCCAAGTTGACCCATCTGCTCACTTGCGGTCCATTTACCACAGCGAGTCTCTTCCGCTAAGGTCAGGTTGCAACAGTCTTTCAGCGCCACCTCTCCCTCTACAGTGTCTTCTTTTTTGTGCATCTGCGGTTTGCTTTTAATCAAAACAAAATGCAAACACAAGTAAAAAACCGAAGTCCCAATACTCTTTAGTTAATGTTTAACATAAGATATTCTATTCAATCTCAAAGTGTATAATGATTCGATTTAAATAAAATTTGATTAGCAAACATAGGGCACACTTAAACCTAGATTACTGAAGTCTTACTTTGAAACCACTAGATCACTATAGAATTTAAATTATAGTGCAAGATTAAACTGTTGACCAACATAAATATACCTTCTTGTGCTGCTGCAAGGGTATCTTGTGCCCATAAAGAAATAGGAAAACTGCAAAAACAAAGAGCAGAGTAAGGAGCGAAGAAAAAACAAGCGAAAAGAAAACCAAAGCACACACAGAAAGTGGCTGCCACTAACAACAGCAACAAGAGCAACAACAACAGTTGCCCACGAGTCTCGCCCTCTCTGTCACGCCCCGTCGCCTGCGGGCAGAAACTCTTTCCCTTAGTGCTTGTTGTTCTAAAAAGTGTTTACTTTGTTCCTCCTCCCGTTGTTGCTGTTGTTGTTGTTGCTGTTGTCCATTATTTAAAGCATAATGTCACAATAAACGTGAAAGGTGCAAAATGTTGCCCGAAGCCAGCTGCAGCAACAGCAACAGCAGTGACAACGGCAACAACAACAGCAACAACTATGGCAACAACAACTGAACTTAATAACACTTTTGTAGTTGACGCCACTCGAGGCATTCACCCAGCACTTCCTCACTCTCTCTCCACCCTCTCCTTCTTTTGCATAAATTTTGTCGCATGCAGTTGACAGAAAACATCCCATCATGCCTCTCCATTTCTCCTCACTGTCCACTCTGTTTCTTTGCTGCTCTCTTGGTCCACGTGCCAGAGAGGAAGCACAACGTCGATGCCCCACGGCAACTTGGACAGCTCGCATCGTTGTGTGGCGCCTCAGTCAATGTTGCTGTTTGCTTTTTCAGCACTCTTTTTTTTTCTTTTGCTCTGTTGTACCACGCCCTCTCCGCCCCTCAATTGTTTCCAAGAAGCCAAAATTTGCTTGCCTTGATTTACGCCTCCCCCTCGACATTTACAGCTAATTATGGAAATGGACTCTCGCCCGGCCTCGCCAAAGGCAATGCACTGAGCGAAAAGGGTATATAAAGGGAAAATATTTAAATTAATTTTACTTTCAGCAACTCTTTATTGTGTAAATATTTGACATAATACTTGGCATTGAGCAATTCCAAGGTAACTTAAGGTAACTAGTATAGAAATCTTTGGCACAAAATTGTGGAGATTTTAAACCTTCCTTATATTTCTTTACTTTATAGCTTATTCATTTTTTAAGCCTCCTAGACTTAGCTGAGAGTTTCATAATTTAAATTCTATTCGATTTATGAGATTCGAAAACAATTTATGATCTTTTTCTGCTATAGTGGAATCTTTATAAGAAGTTTAGCGTCTTTATATCCTTGCAGAGATGATGAAGAAAAGAATATAGAAAAGAATTGTATTTCAAGTCACACTTATCTGCATAAGAATTGATGCATATTCCAGTCAAGTGAGCCAAATGTTTGTCACGTGTTTTGCCACACACACACACACACACACACACACACAAGCTGAGCGACACACCCACTCACACTCACTTCAAGGCGTTGACCGACAACATCCGCTGCTTAAATTGAACGCACTTGAACTCGCTTCAGTCACAGAGGGCGAGCGAGAGAGAAAGAGAGAGAGAGAGAGAGAGAGAGAGAGAGAGAGAGAGAGTGTGGTTCCAAAGTGGTACCAATAGATCTCAAATAGATCTCCAACTCACACACATATGTCATTTCAATTTTCTTTTTCGTTATTAGGAAAATGTCAAAGACACTTGGCGCCGCTTGCAGGCGCAGACAAGAGGCAAACAACTGAAAATAGCTCAGCAGAGCTGGGCATGCACTTGTCGCTTCACCTCTCTCTCTCTCTCTTGTCTCTCTCTCTGCTTCTCTCTTTCTCTGTCTCCTTTTCGCGCTCTCTTCTTTCTAATTATAAACGCGGCGCTTATTTGGTATCTTCGCCGCTGAGACGGAAGTTTGTTTAGGACGATACACGCAGCGTACTGCATCGTTTGTGTTTGCCATTGTGTGGCAGCTGCACACACACACACACACACAGCCTGCACACACTCCCCCTGCTTTCGCACATTGCCCCTTTGCCTACTACCAGCAGCGCAATTTGCTTAGTTGTCGCGTCTAGACACGCGTTGGGCCCCAGTTCGGCGAGTTATTCAAATGAAGCGCTTGTTGTGGTGGCATGCAACATTGTTCAATGGTATCGCACATGAACTCAACCGTGCAGCATCAATCACGCTTTGCCCAATTAGCACGTGCAATTGTCTCTACTTCTCTCTTTCTGTTTCTCTCCCAGTTTTCTAGGGTATCCGACAAGAAGTAAGGTATTCATATATGATGTAGCTGGGGAGAATTTTGATACACTTCTATGGTATTTACAGGGTATTCTTTACAGAAATTGCAATTGGCAAAGGATTTCCATATGATGTCTAGACGATTGAGGCAAATACGTCATAGAAAAAAAAACGAGCCATAAAACGCAGCTGAAACTTTTGCGCTCACGCTATAAAAAGCCGCACAGAAATCAAAAATTAACGGCACAAAGTTGCGCGCCAGCCCAGAGAGGCGGAAGGACGATGGGGGAGAGAGACGCAACCACCCCCTGAAACCACCCACTCTTACCCACCGTACATACCATAGACCATTCATCCGCTCATTCGGTCCAAGCCAAAGTCCTTGGGGGTGGCTTTTGGGCTAGCGGCAAGTGGCTGGCAGGTAAGGTGCTGGAGAGAGGGGGGATGGAGGGGCAGCGCTTGTGTCTCGTCTGACGACGCAGACGCTGCAGACAGTTTTCTAATGGGATAAACTATGCGTGTTGGTGTGTGTGCTTCCGTGTATGTATGTGTGTGTGTGTGTGCTCACTCGTAACATGGCGCGTATACTTCGTTATACGATACACTCACACACACACACACACACTCACCAAAGAAAGTCAACACAGAAGTCGGCAGTAAAAAATTATTGCAATTAATATACAGCAACAACAGCAACAAAGCAATGGGGAAAATCTGCATGCAAATTCGCAGACACACACACACAGGCGCAGCGAGTTGACATTTTTATGTTTAGTCTAACCAAAATTTCGAAACAGACGCACGCAAAGCGACGGCGCCAACATGCAAATTGTGGCGGCTTGGGGGGGGTGAATGAAGGTATGTGAGTTCGATGTTGTTGTTGTTGTTGTTGCTGTTGGTGTTGCCGCTTTTGTTTTGCCGGCGAAAATGTGTGCAGAAGCCAGAATACCAAAACAAATGACGCTCTCCTTTATGTGTATGTATGTATGTAAGTCTGTGTATCCATGTAAACAGTATTTACGGTAAGTTCACTTACCAGTTAGTCTGGCCAACAAATATGGTAACCGTTAACCGTTAACCGGCGCGGTAGTTTCTGACTTTTTCAGTCTATTTCTGCACTTTACACTTATTTATGCATTTTTATAAAACATTTGTTTTGTTTAAATTGATATTCCAAGTAACAAACAGTATTGCACGCACTAACACACGCACAGATGCACCGAACACAAAAATGTATTTTTACAGTTAGTCTAGCTTGATCGCACACGCACAAATACGAATAGCTGAGAATCAACTCGCCGCGAAATACGTCCAAACGCGTCAACACTGAGCCGACATTTAAAGTTTTCAAACTTCCCTTTACGCAGTGCAAGCTTAACAGCTGTAAACTGTCTGTTAATGTGCTGCTCTGTAACAGTAGTGTCTGCAACTGGTCACACCCAAGGCAAACAGCTGATTCACAACTGCATATATCGATAGTCGCATTTGTAAAACGGAAAAACTAGCAACAACAATAATAATAGGAATTCTACTGGAGGAGATTGAACACAGATCCTGTGAAAAATATCAGAAACCACGAGTGGATTGGAGTCATTTGTTTAGCTGAAGTAAGTGGGTACCGGCGGAATGGTGGAGCGACAATTAAGGAAACGCAATGCTTGCGTTATTGTGCTTGGCGACATCGGACGCAGTCCACGTATGCAGTACCATGCACAGAGCCTTCTCGAGGATAACTACAATGTGGATATAATCGGATATATGGAGACTCGACCTCTGGACGCACTGACGGTGGCGCAGCCCAAGTGTAAAATACACGAATTACCCGCGGTGCCGGTTACAAATTTGACGCCAAAACTGAAGCTAATTTTCAAGGCAATTTGGCAAACGTTAAGCCTGCTTATTGCACTGATCTCCATACGTCGCCCCAATTTCCTGTTGGTTCAAAATCCTCCCGGCATTCCCACGCTAATAGTATGCTACTTATATTGCGCCCTGACACGCACAAAACTGGCCATAGACTGGCACAACTACACGTACACTGTGCTGGCTCTGGGCATGGCGGGGGGAGAGCAAAGCCGACTCATACGGCTAACAAAGCGTCTGGAACGATACTTTGGGGCCAAGGCGCACACACATTTCTGCGTCACCAAGGCCATGAAGGAGGACTTGGAGCGAAACTGGAGAATCAGGTGAGTAATGGTTTTATTTCAGATGATGTTTGTCTAATCTACCTAGCATTTCCTTTAGTCCGGTAACCGTACTGTATGATAGGGCGCCGGCACAATTTCATCCCATCGAATTGGCCCAGAAGCACGAGTTGTTCATGAAACTCTCCAAGGATTATGAGCAATTCATGCCACAGTGCTATGCAGATCTTAAGCAATCCGGTGTGCTGGAGGTTACATCACTTACTCAGAAGCTCTCCAACGGCACAGTGCTGTACAAACCGCAACGGCAGGCGGTTCTCGTGTCGAGCACCAGCTGGACGCCCGACGAGGACTTCGGCATACTACTCCAGGCCCTTGAGTCGTATGAAAACGTTGCTGTGGCGCAGCCAAATGTTTATCCCGCACTGCTTTGCATTATTACGGGCAAAGGGCCGCAGAAGGCACAATACCAGGCACAAATTTCCAAACTGCAATGGCAAAAGGTGTCCATTGTGACACCTTGGCTGGAGCCGGAGGACTACCCTAGTGTGCTGGCAAGTGCCGATCTCGGAGTATGCCTGCACTGGAGCACCAGCGGACTTGATCTGCCCATGAAGGTGGTTGATATGTTCGGCAGTGGGCTTCCCGTCTGCGCCTATAACTTCAAATGGTAGGGTCACACAGAACAGCTCATGAGAGATCTCTAACTGCAATCATATTCTTTCTCCCAAACAGTCTGGACGAGCTGGTAAAGCACGGCGAAAACGGGTTTGTCTTCAACGATCAATTGGAACTTGCCGAGCAACTGCGCATTTGGTTCGAGAACTTTCCCAACAATCCAAGCATTATAGAGACCCGTTCTCGGTTCAGCCGCAACTTGCAGGAGTTTCAGGAACTTCGCTGGCGTGAGAACTGGCGACAACGTGCTGCACCCGTACTTGAGGCATTTCTTTGAACATTCATTTTTTACTATTACTGAAAAGTTTGTATGTTTTATTAATGCGAACACTAAGGGAAGGCACTTAACCTATACTAATTATAACAATTTAATTCCGATACTGATCTAACTTTGTGCCGTACATAATTGTATCAAAATTGATTAGTACCAATGTTTTATATTGCTTTAATTCCTGTCTGATCATCGGACTATCACTTGGGGAAACTACAGTGACCTTTTGCAGACTGGGCAAGATTTGTAGTTGTTGCGTTTGTATAGGCGAAGGCAGGTCTGGTGTAGGGCATGTTCGCACTTTAAATATTCCATGGTGTGTGGTTCCATTGGTTCACGGCAGATGGAGCAGATATCGCCGGGCAGATCTATTCGTATCACCAGCTGATCACAACATAGACACTCACGAGAAATCTTTCGGTAGTCCTCATAGCAGGGCGACTCGTGCAGAGCATGACCACAGTGCATAGTACGCATGTTGTCAGCTGTCATGATCTTCAGGCAGACACTGCACTTATCGCCGGGTTTGCTGAAGGTAAAATTGATTTTAGATTGATAAGAACTACGATTTTGTTTTTCTGTACCTAGGGCGAAAGACACGGCTCTTTTTGCAATTGTTTCTGGGTGCATCAGTACTATGATTATCATCGTCATCATCATTATCATTGCCTGGCCAAGTGTTGTTGCGTCGTCTCTGCTGGGCGTGAGGAGGAGCTGCATTGGGCATGCTATAATAGATTGCAATAGCCGCTGCAATAACGACGCAGCCAATTCCCAAAACTACATTATACATTATCACAGCTTCTGAAAAAATTATGATAAATTATGATACTACTAAAACTGATATAAACGCAATATATCTAGAGGTGCATTACCTTCTCTATGAAATCCCCAAAACAAATATATGTATTTTACTTAACCATTCACAGCCAGTGCTACCGTATCGTACAAACGATACTCTGATGTTTACTTTGCCATTCACAACCAGTGTTGCCATATCGTGCAAGCAAATGAAGAATTAAATTCGCCGAAACAAAAAAGCGAGCAAATATTTAAATCCTTGGCCCTCAATAGTTCCCAAAATAACACTTTAAAACATAATTGGACAAACAAAAAATTACAATAGTTTCCAATTCCATACTGTTTATGATAGCGACATATACTTCAATTACACGTCTGTTGTCCACAAACAATATTTTAAAGAACTTTTCATAACAGATCCCGCAAAGGATGTCTGATTAATTGTACAATACAAAAGATTATAAATGTTTGGGGTTCAGTGTTGTATTTCTGCATAACAATAAGGACAGTTCGAATCGAATCGATTGGCAAACCAATAATCATAGCATGGTAAGGTATGCACAGCGTGGCCACAGGATAATCTCTCTAACGTCTCAATTTGCATTATTTCAAGACAAATCACACACAAATCACCAGGTTTGCTAAAAAGATATATGTAGTTAAACTTTGTTTGAACACACATACACTTCTCACCTGTTGGTCTGCTCTATGTGTCTTCTTCTTCCAGATCTCACCATGCTCACGATTATTTAACTGCATACGATCCACACTAAAATTATTCGACTGAATTCGATAGGGGGCAACTGGAACTTCAGAGTTCCTATAATAAGCAGCAACAGCAGCAACTGCAGCTACTAGTACACAACTTATTCCTAAAAAAATTTCAATCTGAATCATTTCACTGAGTTTATTGGTATTGGACAACAAGAATCAATTCGTTGAATTCCCCAAATAAGTGACTAAGCCTAATTTTGCCATTCGCATTCAGTGTTGCCATAATAACAGTGTGTACTCACCCGCCTTGCAGTGTGACCAATAAGTGTATAATTTTTAAATAAGATATAATTTTTACAATCTTTGAAAATAATGTAATGTAGGAATCATATTTTTTTATAACTTTCGGAAATATAATTAGTTTATGTCATTGCATTATTTAAAGCTGTTAGGACTTCATTCTTTTGTTTCTTGTAAAATAAAAATATGGTATTTTTCTACAATCATAATTCTGGTCATACCGGATCGCTTTTAATTCCATGATTTTTCTCTGCTCAAAATAACTTTAAATTGTAATTACGGCTCTGCTCCATTTGTTTTTTACTATTACTTGTGTGGTGCTTATACGACTTTATAATACCGCTTCTATTATCCTGCGTTATTGATTTAAGCACAGTGCTGGGTTAAAAATCGACGCCAAAACGTCGCCGTCATTAGTGCTACCCCTCCAGACCGACGACAAACGATTTTTCTGGTGTAATTAAAGTAGATAGATATTACTCATATTACTCTGTTGATAAGAAATATGGCGGAACGTGAGCGTAGCATACATGAAATGCTCAAAGACACGCCATCGATGAACGACAGTTGCGGTGCCGTGCACACCGGCACTGAGGGCGGCAGCCTAGGGCTTGGCATTGGGGGGCTAAGTGGCAGCAGTAGCAGCCACAGCATTGGCATGGGTGGCATTGGCTCAGGTATTCCATTGAGTACGTCCAGCAGTTTGCCGCTGCGGAATCACTCCGGTAAGGAACCAGGGCAGCTTAATGAAATAATATCATATAATTGAAGTGTACCTTCTGTTCGTTTTGAATTGTAGCACCAACTACGCCCATGACAGCGACGATATCACAGACAAACAATGGATTTTTAACCTCAACAGATGGCAGCAGCAGCATCATAAGGCAAAGTGCTTCCAAAATCGATAGCATTAAAAACTGGAGTATATCAACGTATAAGTGCACGCGCCAGATAATGCTAGAAAAGTTGGGTAAATCGCAACGAACCGTCGACTCGGAGCTGGAGGCGCAGATTGAACAGTTGCGTGAAACACAGCGCAAATACTTGTCCATTTTACGGCTAACGCGTGCGTTCAGCTCACATTTTCAGCATGTGGTTGTCACTCAGCAATCTTTGGCTGATGCCTTTGCCGATCTGGCGCAAAAGAATCCAGAGCTGCAGAAGGAGTTCATTTGCAACTCAGAGACGCAACGGAGTTTGACAAAGAACGGAGAACTCCTCTTGAATGCACTGAACTTTTTCATCTCGTCCGTCAATACGTTGTGCAACAAGACAATCGACGACACCCTGCTAACGATACGACAATATGAGACAGCCAGGTGAGCAGCCATACGTGTAAACCTAATATAAGCCCATGCAACATAGATAACTCTTGATTTCTGATCAACAGAGTCGAGTTTGATGCCTATCGAATGGACTTGGAGAACACCAAGCCAGAGTTAACACAAGCCGCGTCTGCTCTAGAGGAGACACAGCGCAGCTATGCCCATCACAAGGATCTCTACGAGAAGCTGCGTGGCGATGTTGCCGTTAAAATGCAATTCCTTGACGAGAATCGAGTAAGTTTTGCAACACACCTGCTGCGCTACATGACTGAGATTCCTGCCATAATTTTCAGATTAAGGTGATGCACAAACAGTTAATACTGCTGCATAATGCCATTGCCGCTTACTTTTCGGGCAACGCCATGGCGCTGGAGAGCACATTGAAACAGTTCAACATCAAGGTAAGTGCACACCAATGTGACAGTCAAGGAGGAGTCCTCTGAACGCCTTTATTGCTTGCAGCTTAAGTCACCGAACAACGTAAGTGGCTCTTGGCTGGAACAGTAGGAGTTGAGCCTTAAGTCAGCAGTAGCACTTCACGCCATAGGAAAGCGAAAGGAAAAGTATTACACCTTTGTAGCACATACACACACACACACACACCAACATCAACAACAACAACATATTTTTACCCCCACTTACGCCGGCATTTATGCGTATATACTTACATGAAAAGCTGAAGGAGCAAGCTCTCACTAAACGAAATCGCATGACCCGTAACAATATCTAAAGCTTAAAATTTAAGTTATCTTCCTACTTTATAAGCTGAAAGTGGCAGACAGGTGCATTCGTTATTCCATTATGATTTTCTTTACTTTAAATGTACTTAAACAGTTCCTTAATGTGTTTCCAAATTATATTCCAAATTCAGTATACTGTAATTCGTTCAGTGCAATATATCAGTGTAATCTTTATATCGCGACAGGATAATAATATACTTCTAGTGAACCGTCGAGTTTGACTATATCCTGTTGCTCGAATTGTTTATTTGTAAGCTTTCACTTGAATCTATTTGTTTGTCCGCTGCAAGAGCTGTAAGCATATTGTTTATTCCTTAAGTTACTTATGTATCCTATGTACATTTAAACACAAAACTCGACATTCAAAAGAAAATGCTTATATAAACAAAGATATGATTTAAATTAATTGTTTACTAGTCAACGTATTATTTACATTAAAGGGAAAAATATACAAATAAAAACCTATTTAATTACACAAAATAAAGTGAAAGACTCGCGTTTCTCTTAAGTCTAATTCTTCTCCAGCTTGAGGTCACTTAGCTTTTCGTTAAGTACCGCTGACTCATCTTCCTCCGCCTTAAACATATCCTGGGCAAGAATCGAAGGTTATAATTAGAAAATGTAGCTAGGCGGTGTTACTAGCGAGTAACTCACCGGATCATATATCACTTTAATAATCAACGAACAGCTGGGACAGGTGGCCACCTCCTCTCCCTCAATGAGTTCCTCCTGAAAACAAAAGCCAAAACAACATTCTGAAGTAATTTCAAAACGTGACTTAGTTGGCGCATACCTTGGAAATCTGAAATCGATCGCCGCACGGGCACGGATAATAATACATTTCCTCCTCCTCGTCGTATTCAAAGTCCTCAATTTCTACCTCGTCGTGGTATATGCTCATTGTAATCCGGTGTTTATTTATTGTTTTTTCAGCTAAACATTATGCGCGATTTATTTCATGAAATCTAACTGATGGTACACGTTGTGGCTGCAGAGCTGCCAACCCATTTCAGTGAACAGCTGATCGGCCGCTTGTTAACAATCAAATAACGCACAATGCATTTAAGTACTTCCTGTTTAAAAGTAATACAAATTTTTTTTTTTTTTGTACTAATTTTCTTTAATCATCGCCATATTTATTCGCCCATTTACTTTAAAATATTTAATTGCACTCTGTCAACGTGCAATTTCTTGTCGCGAGGCTGCCAACTTTATTTTAAAAAACAGCTGATCGTCGTATTGTAAACAAATCGCAAACGTTTGTAAACTAAAAGTAGCGTATTTCTTTATATCGTTTCAAAATGTCTAACAAAAAGTTCAGCGATGTGAATCTCTACGAGCTGCTCGGTGTTTCCATCGAAGCTGACCAGGCAGACATACGAAAAGCATACCGGAAACGTGCGCTTGTCTGCCATCCAGATAAGAATCCGGACAATCCGCAGGCAGCTGAACGTTTCCATGAGTTGTCCAAGGCACTAGAAATACTTACTGATGCTACAGCACGTGCCGCCTACGACAAGGTGCTCAGGGCAAAGAAGGCCGCAGAGCTGCGCACCAAACAACTCGACAGCAAGCGGCAAAAGCTGAAGGAGGAACTGGAGGAGCGAGAGCGGGCAGCACTGCACAAGCTGCACTCGGCTCAACCGTATAGCACAGTTCGTAAGAGTGATGAGGAGATACTGCAGGAACAAATCGACCGGCTTCGACGAGAGGGCTCCAAATTGCTGGAGGAGGAGCAACGGGTCATGCGGGAACAGCTGAAACGCAACTATAATGAGCAAAAGCAGCAGCAACAAACACCCAAGTTCGATTCAACCCAACATCGCATAAAGATAAAGTGGAAGGCGGACAAGGGCGATCCGAGCAATGGAGGCTACACACACGATCAACTTATGCAGTACCTAAAGAAATACGGCGAAGTGGTAGCACTAGTGATGAACACCAAAATACGTGGTCGCGCCATGGTGGAGCTAAAGACACGCGAAGCCTGTGACATGGTTCTGGCCTACGAGAAGGGTAATCCAGTGAATCCCTTGCGCTTTCAGTGGGTAACTCCGCCGGCCGAAGAGAAAGAGTCGAATTCACTGACAGCTGGTACTGTCAATGCCTCTGCACGGGATTACGAGGATCTGGTCATGCGAAAGCTGCGTCAGGCAGAGGAGCGCAAACGTTTAATCGAACAAATGATGAAGGAGGAGGGCGATGAGTAACCATTAAAATCACTGTTAAGCCTACATTTAGTATATTTAGTATTTAAATAAAAACAGGTTGGCAGCTCTGCCAACGATGCGTTAATACCTCTTACTTATAAAAGAGCTATATTAGTTCCCCAAAGTTTGTAACAGGCGTTTTATATTTATTCAAATTAGCTGAAAAACAAATAATAAATACCAATAAAATCATTCCAGTGTTTTTTTTAGTTAAATTAAACATTTCCTATGAGATATGGTTTGTACATCCAGTTGGACACGCCCCATAATCTTATAATTTGCAGGGTATTTATTTGTCACTTCGACAGCTGTTTTCATTGTATTTGTATGCGAAAATGCCACGATAGAGGAAATCAAAACAGTTTTTAATTGTCAAAAATTGTTTAATTCAACGAATTTCGTATTGATGTGACATGGATAAACGACAGCGGGAGTTGGAGGCCCTGGTGACCACGCAAAAGGAGCAAATTTCACGTTACGAGAAGCGACTCAAGGGTAACAAAATATTCCCCGCACTAATGTATGAAAATAAAAATTAATTACTTAATTAATGTAGATGTGGTCACCGCGTACAAGGGATTACTGAAAGAGAAGGAGGCGCTGGAGACCAGTCTGGTGGCGCATGCCAAAGCCACCAGCAGCAAGGATATCAATTGCAGTGACTCGAATGCATCCACTGGCGATGGCCAGTCAGGCAGTGATGCTGCCGATGCAGCCGCTCCCAGCAGCAGCGGTGAAGGGCAAACGGAGGACAAGGGCCAACTGCAGACGCAGATCATAACGCTGATGAATTCCTTGGCCACACTCTCAGCGGAGAAGTCACGCATGGAGGCATCCTTCCAGGCAGACAAAAAGCAGCTGCGCTCACAAATCGCCCAGAAGGAACAGACCATACAGGAGCTTCACGCCGCGGTCAAGGAGCAGATGGTACGTGCCAAACAAGATGTGGACGAGGTGAAGGCCAAGTGGATAGTGGAGCGGCAGGAACGCGAAAAGGAGACAAACAACCAGATGATAATGCTGCGTGAGCTGCAAAAGCTTTACGCTGACGAGCGTCACCTCAAGGAGAACATCGAGATGCAGCTGAACAACTTCAAGACGCAGTTCGCCAGCAACGAGGCTGAGAATAGTCGACTGCGCGAGCTGCAGCAGCAACTGAAGGAGGCACGCGCTCAACTCAAGCAATCCCAGGCCAAGGCGGATCAGTCATCGGCTGCTGCTGCGGCCAGCGATAGCAGCGCCGTGCTGCAGCAGGTTCGCCAAGAGATGAAACAGCTGCAGGAGCAACATGCGGTGGCCATCAAGCAGGAGCAACGCCGAGTGCTGCGGGCCGAGGACCAGAGCCGTCGTCAGGCGGCACTGCACGAGGATCGCGTTGCCAATCTGGAGGCGCGCCTTGCAGAGCTAAGCAGCACCGTGGGCAACTATGATCGACTGCGGCAACAGGATCAGGATAACATATACACCCTGAAGCAGCAACTGCACGAGCTGGAACAGGCTCAATCTCGGGCAACGCCAGTACCGCGTATGCTTAACGCTGAAGCGGACATGGCACTGCTGGTGGATGAGATTGTGCGGCTCAAGAAACTGTTGAGCGCGGCCAATGCACGTTCGTCCAATCCGCTCGACCTGAGCCATGTCTTGGGCAGCACCCATGCAACTGCCTCCGCTGACAGTCATGTGCAGTGCGAGCAGCAGCTGCAGAGCCTGCAGCAGGCACTGGACTCGGAAAAGCAGCAGCGGGCGCAGCTGGAGCAGAAGATACAACTGCAGCAGACTCACATACAGACGCTGCAGGACAAGGTGCAGGTGCTCAATCACAACATCGACGAGGCCGAGCAGGAACTGAAGCAGCAGGGAGACAAGATGCGGCAGGCTTTGAAGAACGAGCGCACCAAGTGGCAGGAGGCGAAGGCCGAGTTGGAGAACGAGACGCGGTGCAAACTCAATGAGCTGGAGCAGTTGCTGCAGAAGCAACGACAACGATCACTGCAGCTGCTCGACGAGAAGGAGCAGGAAATCAAGACGTTGCAGACTTCGTTTGAGGTATTCCACAAGCCGACGAACCCAGTTCCAAGCGAGGTCAACGAGTCGTCGTTGGCCGCCTACTCCTCTGATGCGGATAGCGCCGAGGTGGAGGAGACGAAACTCAAGGTGAAGCCCAAGAAGATGTCTCTGGGCGACAATTGTCACATGCTGCACTACGCCAACGAGCTGGCCAGGAAGGACATCGAAATCACAGCGTTGCGCAAGTCCAAGTACACGGCGGAGTCGACGCTGCGCAAGGCCATACAAGACAAGGTGACGGCCCAGCAGGAGATGCACGAGAAGATTGAGTTGCTCGAGGAGCAGGTGGACAGGTGGGAGATGCTTCAAATACTTTATCAACTTGCGCCCTTAATAAACCTTCTCTCTTCTATCTTTACAGATTGGAGCGCTGCAAGACGCGTGAAGGCGCCAATTTGGAGTATCTGAAGAACGTCATCATTAGCTTCATTGTGACGCGGGACGCCGAGGACAAGCGACACATGCTGAACGCCATCAGTGCCGTGCTGCAGTTTACCAACGGCGAGATGCAGACCATCAATGCGGCATTCCAGAGGAAATAATAATAAAACCATTCAGTAGTTTTTTTCATTTTAGCTAATAAATCAGAAATATATATGTAATGTAACTACACGTAATCCTAGGCGAATCCCTCAACCGGATACTTTTCCAGATGGGGGGCCAGCACGGCGGGGAACATGGACAGGAACTTGAAGCGGGCGCCCATTTGCTTGGGATCCGTTAGCATCTCGTAGCCTGAACGTATTATTTCCTGATTCTCGGGTAGCGCATTGGCCAGCAGCCTCTCTAGCCGCACCGAGCCCTGCATGCGTGCGAGGAAGTCACCCTGCTGCACTGGTCCGTAGCACTTGATGTGGCCGCGTGTCTCGGCCACGTGCTTTAGATGCCGGAAATCCACATCGGCCGTCAGATCAGCTGTGCCTGGTGCCAGCAATGGCTCGTGCAGAGCGTGCTGCTTGAAGGCGCGAAAAGTGTCGGTCTTCTCGCCCAAGTGACCATAGTCCATGATCAGTGAAATGCCGCCATGCTGCTCCAGACGCTTGGCCAGCAAATCAACATGTCGCTCTGCCTCCAGCGAATACTCGAGGCAGGTGCGCGTATCCTCTGGGATTGGCTGAAATATGCGCGAAACCGGCGTCTGTGACTTGGACAGCACGTAGCGAAACTCGGGAGTCGTTGGCGATTCTGTGTCATTGCTATGGGCCACATCTATAAGCACCTCTTGCCACAGTCCGTCAACGAGCTGCAGCTTGTGCACGGGCAGCGCATCGAAGAACTCATGCGCCAGCACAAGAGAGAAGCCAGGCGGAACATCCTCCAGTCGACGGTGCCAATAGGCCTTGGTGCGGGTGGCTGTGGTGCCCACCTGGTAATGCGGCAGTGGCGTATCCTCGGGCAGCGTTTCGTGCGTGTAACAGAAGCGCTGCGCCTGCGCCTTGCTCAAGTAGGGACTAACCTCGACCATGTGCATGGTGAACTCGGCGCCCAGCTTGAACTTGGTCAGCACCTTGAGTACATCACGCGCCAACGTGCCACGTCCGGGTCCCAGTTCGACCAGCTGAAAGGGCGTAGGGCTGCCTACCTTGCGCCACTCGTTAAGTAGCCAAATCCCCACCAGCTGCGGAGCAGGGAATCGTATTGAGAACAGTCACCATCATCTGCAGCCGCCAAGCTTACCTCTCCAAAAATCTGTGATATTTCCGGCGACGTGACAAAGTCGCCCTCACGGCCAAACACATCCCGGTTCATGTAGTAACCGGCCGAGGGATTCGTCAGCACCTCACGCATGTAATCCGCCACTGTGATGGGCCCCGACGTGAGTATGCGGGCCCTCAACTGCTTCGACAGGCTGACAGGCGTCTCATCCTGTGGTGGCTTTCGTGCCTCCTGTGGCTTCTGTTGTAGCTCCTGGCTCTTGGCGACAGTCACCTTACTCAAGTTTGGACGACGAACGGACTTGTAGCTGTAACTGCGCCTGCTGCCAATTCGCAGCACTTCGCGTAACATCTTGGCTGCACTCGTTTTTTTGGGGCTGTCAATCTGTTCCAAATGCGGTTCGTCTGTTGACGGCTTGCCTTTAACAGAAATTTAACATAACAGTGGCAACTACAGCAAAATAAACGGTTGGGTTTGAATTCAAATGTTATTTTTGGCAAAGACAGAGAAATAAGCAGAAATAAATCAAAACCGTTTTAGTTTTGGGGCTGCCAATCTGTCACAAATGTGGTTCGTCTGTTAAAATACAGAGCTAACCGGCATTGCCCGTAACAGAAACTCAACATAACAGTGGCAACTTACAGCCAAATTAACGGTTGGGTTTGAAATTCGAATGTTATTTTTGGCAAAAGCCGAGAAATATATCGAAATCGTTTCAGTTTTGGGGCTGCCAATCTGTTACAAATGCTGTTCGTCTGTTAATATACAGTGCGAATTACAGAAAATAAACGGTTAGGTTCAAATTTTTGCTCGAGTTCGAATAAATAAATATAAATCGTAAGCTGGGTTTACTTTAATTATTTTATTAGAGAACGTAAGTAAAATAATGTATTCGGCGCGCGATCTGTCAGATTCTAGTCTACAGTAAAATCGAACGTGATGCGGCCGATATTGTTCCTGTTTTACTTGGTGGAGTCCATGCTCCACCTTGCGCAAATTTACAAGCACGTTGCCGGTTTTCTGAGTCAATCACTGGATTTACTGCCCCTCGTTGTCCAGATCAATCACTATTTCTATACCTTGTGCTTTTACATATTCACGGTGCACACGCTCTTCTCAAGCATCAACATCTGCACGGGTCAAAAGATCTTTGTCTGCGAGGAGATAATACGCACTGCAATCGGCTTCTTTCTGTTCATTTCAATATCCCTGATGACGCTGCATAACGCCGAACGTGACTTGCACATTATGTACCTTTTAGACTTGAAGCATTCGAAGCCTGACGATCCGGTGCATCCAATCTTTAACTTCATGAGTGATCAATCCTCGATCGCGCTAACCTTGGGTGTTGTCTACTTGCTCAACTGCATCCTCGTTGTGGACGTCTTCCTTACCTGTGACAATTCAGAGAACATTGATAGCGTGATGAACAGCACAGTCGATCTAGACCAGGGGTCCGAAAACTATCCTCCCATTCATCTTTACATTCTGGGTGAGACAATCCATACTCATCTTTTAAAATACGAATGGTTCGATAAATTCTCTCGCGGAGATACACACAACATATGACCCTTCACCTAGCTCTTTATTTCTGTATATCTTGATAATGTTTATATTATATTATTAACTTATTGATTTGCACCTAATTCGTTTGATTTTCAGCCAATTTAATGAGTTTACTTTATTATCATTCAAATCTTAGTGTCACATCTCGGATAGTCTCAATTCTGCCCTCGTTCCCTTTGCCTTTCATCTTAGAAGAGTCTGATGTCGGACACCACCTTCTCGTTGTCGTAGATCTCCTTGGCGTAGCACAGGTTGGGATAGTCAAAGGCGGCGCCGTAGCGGTTCTTGCAACCGGAGGTGGCCTTGTCGCCGGGAGTGTACACGGGCTGTCCAACCACGTTCGAGGTGGCGAAGTTGCAGGTGAACACAAAGTGGTTGTAGTAATCCTTTGAGAAGCGCACAGCGGCACAGCCCAAGTGGGTGTTCTTCTCGGCAACAGCAATGGTAAACTTGGCCACGTTCTTGTTGGGCAACTCCTCAGGGAAGCTGGCCAGAATCTCGGGGGAGGCATTGGCACGCTCGGCAAACCAGTTCTCGATCTGCTCCTTGATAATCTCCGCATCTGTGTACTCCGACTCGGCTCCACTGTAGCTGAAGATGGCGTTGTTCTGGCCGGCATAAGCAAAGCGCTCCGTGCTGCGGCACTTGTCGGGCAGCGACTGGCAGGTCTTCACGTTGAACAGGGCCAGGTGGGACAACTCCTCGCACCAACTCATCTTGGCCATGCGGGTTGCCTTGGGCAGCCCTTCGATGGCACCTCCAGCCACTTTGTTGCGCAGTTCGTTGAACAGGGAGAGGATCAGCTTCTCATGTGCCTGGGCCTTAATTTCCCGCACATTCGCAGGACACTCTGCGCTGAAGTTCTATGGGAAGAAAGGAATGGAAATGGAACATCGAAGGGGCTGTTGCGATTCTATACTTACTCCTTTGTTGTTGCAGGCAATGTGCTTGTCCAGGCAGGTGGGCAGAGCACAGTAGTCGACGGCGGAAACGATTCCCACCAGAGCTGTGATCAGCAGGAAAAAGCCTGTTTGCTTGGAGAACATCTTGTTAATTGGCAGTTGTTGGCTTTGCACTGATTTCCAACTTCCCTAGAGGTTCAATTTATACCCCTTGAACAAAGAAGAGAATCACAGTGCACAGCTGTTTTGGTGCATTGGAGCCACACTTTCTGTTTCTGTGGAACTAAGTTGTTGAAGTTGTCGCTCGTGTTTCAAGTAAACATCTGTAATCCGCTAAGTAAAGCTTGACGTCTGACTAAGCCCCAAGTCAAGACCGTCCAGGCCTATAAATAGTCCACTCCGAGCTACTGTCGAGCATCAGTTGAGCTTGCAACATTGCTTACAACACCAACAGCACAGCAACCACAGCCTTAGCCATGAAAATCGTATTCCTGTTGGCCGCCTGTGTGGGAATCGTTTCCGCCGTCGACTACTGTGCTCTGCCCACCTGCCTGGACAAGCACATTGCCTGCAACAACAAGGGAGTAAGTAGCGAGTTGAAGAAGACCCTCAAATGTTCCAATTTCATTCCTTTCTTCCTACAGAACTTCAGCGCAGAGTGTCCTGCGAATGTGCGGGAAATCAAGGCCCAGGCACATGAGAAGCTGATCCTCTCCCTGTTCAACGAACTGCGCAACAAAGTGGCTGGAGGTGCCATCGAGGGACTGCCCAAAGCAACCCGCATGGCCAAGATGAGTTGGTGCGAGGAGTTGTCCCACCTGGCCCTGTTCAATGTGAAGACCTGCCAGTCGCTGCCCGACAAGTGCCGCAGCACGGAGCGCTTTGCTTATGCCGGCCAGAACAACGCCATCTTCAGCTACAGTGGAGCCGAGTCGGAGTACACAGATGCGGAGATTATCAAGGAGCAGATCGAGAACTGGTTTGCCGAGCGTGCCAATGCCTCCCCCGAGATTCTGGCCAGCTTCCCCGAGGAGTTGCCCAACAAGAACGTGGCCAAGTTTACCATTGCTGTCGCCGAGAAGAACACCCACTTGGGCTGTGCCGCTGTGCGGTTTTCCAAGGATTACTACAACCACTTCGTGTTCACCTGCAACTTCGCCACCTCGAACGTGGTTGGACAGCCCGTGTACACTCCCGGTGACAAGGCCACCTCCGGTTGCAAGAACCGCTACGGCGCCGCCTTTGACTATCCCAACCTGTGCTACGCCAAGGAGATCTACGACAACGAGAAGGTGGTGTCCGACATCAGACTGTTCTAAGATGAAAGGCAAAGGGAACGAGGGCAGAATTGAGACTATCCGAGATGTGACACTAAGATTTGAATGATAATAAAGTAATCGATTCCAAAATAGTTAAAGAAAATAGTTTATTTCCGAGATACGTTTGGTGTTTATTCCCTAATTCTTATTTTACTAACAGACATCGACCTGATTGATTCCGACTAATGTTTACTGAATTTTGTTTCCTTGCAGAGGGTACTCGTATATTAATTACACACCGCTGCAGTCAAGTTCTAATTTGTTTGGATCAATGTTCAATGTTTTTAAATACATTTGTAACTTAGAATGTAAATTAAGATATTGTTTAGAGCGCAACAATTTCCGAGAACAAACTGGTCTGCCAGGTATTGATTTCTAACTCTCGTACACACATGCAGACAAACCAGAAAATTATATCTTCAAGTTTCAAAATTTAAATATCAAATATGAACGATTGAATGATTCAAAGACACTACCGCCTGGGATATTCATGAACCTTCATTAATAAATTACAATCAGCAGAGATCAGTGTGTACCTATTCTGAGCAAGAATATGTTACAAAGTGAAATAGACACAGCTTTGAAAGTTCTGCCACGCCCTTTTCCGTGGGTTACACACACTGGCAGTAAGTAGACCCTTTTCTAACAATGTCTGAGATAATGTTTATATTGACCGATACCAGGCAACACTATAGAAATCCCTTGACAACTTAAACACTCACTTCGCCCAGAGAAAATGCATTTGTTTTAGTTGTTATTAGCTTATTCAAAACCACATTTATTCATTTCGCCGCTGTACCGCAATGGAGGCGCTAGAAGCAAGCGAAAGACCAAACAAGTGTAATTTGTAAATTATCATGTTGCTTAAGCTGAGGTGGTAGCAGCGGCAGCAGCAGCAGAGGTGGCGGCGGCAGCCTCCTCCCTGAGACGATCCTTCTTGAGGGGACCCATGAAGGCCAGTTTGTCGGCTGGGGTTTGGAAGCGACCGTGACCCATCTTGGATGAGGTATCGATGAACTTCAGCTTGATCTGTTCCAATGCGGAACGCTTGGTGTGACGCAGCAGAGACTTGCGCAGAGTGATGATGCGCTTCTTGGAGCCAATGCAGCAGCCCTTGATCATGACGAAGTCATTGTTCACCTCACCGTAGTGGGGGAAACCACCCATGGGGGTGATGCTCTTGTCGGTCAGATCGTACTCCGTGGAGGCGTTGTTCTTGATGACCTACAAGTAGACGGCAATAAAAAGGGATTTGATTAGAAAAGTTCATATAGACTCAAATATTATAGATGGAGAACTTTAATGTCAGTCCTATCATTATAAAAATCATGGTTTATCAAGATTTTTTTGTTTTCGATGTCGTTTTATAATGGTTTTTATCATCACATTCGTGTTGGGGTGTGTGTGTAGCGAAGTATGGTTTGCTGATGCTTACCTTGCCATCCTTGGTGTGGACACCAGCGCCGATGCGGTAGATCTTCTTGTTGATCTCGGTACGGTGATGGTAACCCTTCTGACCAGCACGTGCCACAGTGGTGGACACACGGGACGGATGCCAGGCACCAATACAGGCAACCTTGCGCAGACCCTTGTGCGTCTTGCGGGGCAGCTTCTTGGTGTGCCAACGCGAGGTGACACCCTTGAATCCCTTACCCTTGGTCACACCAACGCAATCGATCATCTCGTCTTGGCCAAACACGTTGCTGACCTGGATGGGCTTCTCGAGATGCTCACGCACCCACTTGACCTTATCCTCAATGGAGCCACCGTTCAGCTGGATCTCCATGATGTGCGCCTTCTTTTGGCGTTGCTTGATCAAACGGATCTGAAGGAAAGACAGAATAAAACTGATTAGTAATCAAATCCATAAATTTTTTCTTAAGTTGGGGGGACTGTGCGTGATATGGTTTAACCGAGCGATCATCGCCTGAGCGGCTGCGCACCGTTACTGGAATATATCAAGCTACGCCACCCGAGGGGCGATTTAATCTGCGATGTTGCATCCGTAAACCATGCATTGAGGGCACAGCATGAATGCTTTTTAGGCCAGGCGCACCAACCGCACCGAAGTGAGATCAGCGCAACAAGACCAAGGACATCGCGCAGTTCTACTGGGTAGAAATGGAAATATTATAATTACCTGCGAGTGAGCAATCACACGGATGACCTTGCAGTAACGCAGCATCTTACGGAAATCGTTCTCGATGCTCTTCTTGCCGAGATCATCGGTCCACTTCTTGCTGGCCTTGGTGAATGCCTTCTTCTTGCTCTTGTACCTGATTGAAGTATTGAGTTTTGGGAGGGATTTGCGATTAATACAGAGCAGCCAGGTGGGCGATCGACCGATCCTTTAAGTCTGTGCGGGTGAGAGATAGAACGGGAAGCGCACCTCATCGCATTGTTTCAGCGAGCGGAGATGGCATCTTCCATGACGTGATCACTCATCAATTGACCATAAAATAGCCAATAGCAGCTCACACGACTTGCATCGATTTAAAAAGCTCTCTCAGCGAACTGATCCAAGAACTTTATATTGGTTTCCATTTTGGAATTTAGTACAAAGTAATGAGAAATAATTTCGACCAGCACATGTGGCAATTGTTGCAGCTGTGATCAGAAGGAAGGCAGCAGAGATGGTATAGGGCTTCTCAACAGGATTTTATTGCTCATTCAGATACCATCTTATCATCATCCAGCAGCATGCAACAAATGCCAATGCAACCACGTGCGTGACATAAAAAAAAAAAAAACAAGATGGCGACGCCACGCTCAGTTACATACCAGTTCTTGTAGAAGCGACGACGGCACTCCTCCGACAAGTGCTGGGCCCAGACATTGACCAGAGCACGCAGACCGAATGGAGTCTCGATGTAGCCGACGGCACCAACAACAATCATTGGTGGAGTCTCCAAGACGGTAACGGCTTCGACGACCTCCTTCTTGTTAATCTCTGTGGGGTAGAAGTAAAGAAAATTCCAAATTTAGCACGTGTTTTTTATATAAATTGATATATGCTGATTTTAAATGTTGAATCAGTCCGCCCTAGTAAATTGATAATCACGGTTGATCATATATGTTCTAACCATAAATTTTTACTGTTCCTCATCATGGAAAATTTGGTATGAGAATGTATTCAATTGGGAATTTATACTTACTTGAACCTGGACGGTCCGCCTCACGCACAACGTGAGTCATACCGGCCTTGTAGCCGATGAAGCAAGTCAGATGGACTGGCTTGGTGGCATCATCCTTGGGGAAAGCCTTAACCTTACCACGGTGGCGGCATGAGCGCTTCTTGGGGTAGAAGGCCATGGAGCCATGACGAGGCGCTGAGAATTTACGATGAGACTGGAAGAAAAGAACGAATGCGTTTTATTACAACTGCAAACTTTATTTCCATCATTTTTCGGCTCTTTTCTTTTTCTTTAAGGTTATGTATACTCGAAAACTCGGACACGTGTCAGTAGCAAAAACGTTTTAAATTTACTTTAATAATCACAACAAAACTCTTCAAATAGTTTATGCATTGGATACAATCAAAGAGTTGATCTCAAATAAATAATTTACTTTAATTTATCTTTTACATTTTGCACGAGTAAGATTAAGAAAACTTACCATGACGTCTGTTCGATTCAGACGATGAAACAAAAAGAAAGGAAGTGAACGTTCAGAAAGCGAAGTTGGCTTGGGTAGTCTCTTTCGGTGCTGCCAATTTGTTGTTGCTGCGTGAAGTTGGCTGCGCTCATGAAATAAAAGCATTAATGAACACTGCGGAACTGACAACTTATGTAAATAGCAATAAGATTGTTCAACACATGCACAAGTAAATTGGCGCCGGTATTTTGTTGCCCCCAATTTTGTTATTATTTAATAAAATAAATTAAAATGCGAACTGCAATAGATCCCGATCACACAATACTGCTAAATGAGGCAATCTGTTGCTATGAAATATGCACAAATGATTTCGCCTACAACCTGATCTGCGTCGCTAAGAAGAAACATCTCTCGTTGATTTTGGTCAGCCTGCCGGCAAGTACAATATACCAATAACAATAACACCCAATGTCATGTTATACTTAATTATTTTCTACAGGAAGAAAGTGGCGAGTTTATGTGGAATCACATCCAAGACCTTGAGTTAACTGAAAAAGATGCACGCTGCCGTGCAATTGCCTTCTCGCCAGACACCTCACTGAATTGCACACCTAACAAAGTTACCATTTGTGCTGCAATTGGACAGCGTGATTTAAAACTGTTTCACTCAGATCTGAATGAATATAATACCGAGCAGACGCTGCGGGGGCACAAGGATTACGTCAATGACATTGCTTGGGTATGCGACGGAGATTTGTTGGCATCAGTCAGTGATGACTTCACCTGCAAGTTCTGGAACACCTCAACAAACTTTGAGAACGACATAACTTTCTGCCTATCGTCGGCGGGAATGTCGGTCAAATCCCATCCCGAGGACCCGAACAAAGTGCTGGTGGCTGAGAAGAGGGGTAAAATGCCTTTCATACTTTATATGCACTACTGAAGATACTATTAATATGTCCTATTCAAAGGTATCGTGCACTTGTATAACGTGCGCAGCAAACAGACAGTCGTGTCCGTAGAGTCCCCTAAGTTTCCATTGATGTCAGCGGACTGGGCCTACAGCAACCGATTGTTTGTAACGGCCTTGGCCGGCGGAGATATTGTCACATGGGATTTGAGTCGCCCCTTTGTTCCTGTTGATGTCAAGCAGGTTCATGAGGATGGCGGTCGTATAGTGCGGTTTTCCCCCGGCAGCGCTGAGATTGCTATGGCCAGTGTCGGTCGTCCTGATCATACGTTGAAAGTTTTCGTCGCCAAGTCGACGGTGCCCCTGATCGAGGCGACGCTGAAGACCTTCGGTGGGCTGGCCTGGCACCATCGATTACCGTACATTAGTGCTGCGTCCGACAGAAAATTGTGTTTCTGGAAAGTACAAATAAAATAAACTTATTTATCCCCAATGAACAAATAAAAACATAAATTAATTTAAACATTTTAAAAATTTGTTGTTTTTTTGTGTATTTTATTTTGGTATTTTATAAGTATTTAGAATTGTGATGATATTTTTTGGGAATTTTCAAGAGCCCCACAAACGGTCACACTGGCTCGAAACCATTTTTATTTCTTGCTTGAAAATCAAAGACAATTCTGTTAATCGCATATAAACATTAAAAAACATCACTCAGAATGTCCAACGCAGAGACACAAGTGTCCAGTTTGCCTATGCCGCCAGAGCGGTACATCAGTAACTACACGGACGAAAATATACGCAGAAATCGTGCACCGCGTCCTCCGCCGCCGCCGTCACAACATGAAGTCTACAGCATGTTTGGTATTCAATACAACAACGACGAGATGATACGCTCTCTGGAATCGCAGAACATTAAGCGCTTAATACCCATTCATTTTGATCGTCGTAAGGAGTTAAAGAAACTGAATCACTCGTTGCTGGTCAACTTCTTGGATCTCATTGACTTTCTTATCTTGAATCCGGACAGTCCCAGGCGCACCGAAAAGGTAGGTAACGAAGAAATATCATAAGAATAAAGAAACTCATCTCTATCTTGCTACTTCCCTGGCAGATTGACGATCTGAGTTTGCTGTTTGTGAACATGCATCATTTGCTCAATGAGTTCAGGCCTCATCAGGCGCGCGAAACATTGCGTGTCATGATGGAAATGCAGAAGAGACAACGCGTCGAGACCGCATCCCGTTTCCAAAAGCATTTGGAGCGTGTCAAGGATGTAGTGAACACTGCGTTCTGTGCTCTGCCCGTTCTTTTCGACGACGACGAGCATGGCGGAGCAAAGGTGAAAATGGAAGTGGATCCTGCAGAGTCGAATGCAGCAGCTAAAAATGATCCTAACTATCAGCTTGATCGCATGATGTGTAAAATGGTGGACGCCATCGACTGAGGACAAACAATTGACGTAATGGAGTTTTACGTGAATTTTTTTCTAGTTTATTATAACTGTATTATAATTAATTCTAAGCAATAAATGTATCATACGTTACTTTATAACCTGCCATCCTCCCTGATTGTTCTGCGTCCATAACATCTCTATATCTATTATTCAAGATAAGAAGTGAGGTATTCTTTACCTTGAGTGATTAGTTTCATTTCGCAAAGAGCATCAACGGCTTTATCTTTATAACAATAATGACGTAATGTTCAAGTTAATCTTGGTGTCTCTTCTGTCCAAGATGATTAAAACCGTTCTGGCATTCGGAACTGTGCATCAGTCGTGTGAAGTTCCCACGTCGTGTGAAGTTCTCAAATCAAAAAAATACAAGACGAGCACAAATCTAATTTAATTCTTCTAATCTCTTTCCCTAAGAATTATTTGAAATATAATAAAAATTAAATAATATAACTGCATATAACAAATATAAGCCAAAATGACGGTGGACAGAAGTGAAAATGAAACTGTTGCAAAATCTAAAGGTGATTACTGAAGTGATTTTAACTTTATTTATTACAAAAGTGCCAAAACAATTAACAAAATAATTTAAAACTGAAAAAATAAAAAATAAAATGGAGCAATTTTAGCTAGATTCAGATGACTTATTTAAATGATTATCTGCTTTACATTATCTTTGCTTTTATAACTTTTAACGATGCCAAGCTGCCAGTCATAATGATATGCACTATGGGTTCAATTAAAGTTAATATCATGTACTAAACTGGATATAAACCAAGATGAGTTCAATTCACGAATAACATAATAGTTTTAGAGCCACTGTGCAATATTTTAACATGACAGTATCGTTACAGAAAATGTTAGCCTAACAGTGGCGTTTATGTTTTACCTATGTGCTTTGTTTGTTGTGGTTTAATTAACTTTAATGCGTTAATTATAAATTTATTCTACACTCCCAGTCACTGCAACGGATAC
Organism: Zaprionus africanus; assembly: GCA_018151435.1. Lineage (NCBI taxonomy): Eukaryota > Metazoa > Arthropoda > Insecta > Diptera > Drosophilidae > Zaprionus > Zaprionus africanus. The sequence continues at coordinate 2,828,972 of JAECXB010002309.1, read as the reverse complement.
AGATGGAAGCGGCGAAAGTACTGCTGTGGGTACTATAATGGGTTCCATTAAAGATTGATTATATCATGTACTAAACTTGATATTTTTACATGGATGAATTCAATTCACGAATACCATATAACAGTTTTAGAGCCACTGTGCCATAAATTTAACATGACACTATCGTTACAGAAAATGTTAGCATAACAGTGTTCTTTATGTTTTACCAATGTGCTGTGTTTGTTGTGGTTTAATTGACTTTAATGCGTTAATGATAAATTTATTCTACAATCCCAGACACTGCAACGGATGCAGATGGAAACGGCGAAAGTAGTGCTGTGGATTTTATAATGGGTTTAATTAAAGATTATATCATGTAATAAATTTAATATTTCTACCAGGATGAGTTCAATTCAAGAATAACAGACAACAGTTTTAGAGCCACTGTGCAATAAATTTAACATGACACTATTGTAACAGAAAATGTTAGCATAACAGTGCTCTTTATGTTTTACCAATTGCTTTGTTTGTTGAGGTTTAATTAACTTTATTTATTTATTTTTATTTATTTATGTGGCATTAATGCATTAATGCTCAATTAATTCTACAATCCCAGACACTGCAACGGATGCAGATGGAAATGGAGATAGTACTGCAGTGGATGCTCCGGCGGATTTTGATAAGGCGATCGTTGCGTCTGGCTTTGGTCGATTTAATGTTATGCTACTGTTTACGGCAATATTTGCAACTTGTGGCAACATGTTCGAGTCCAGCACAATGGCCTACATCCTGCCCATAGCCGAGTGTGATCTTCAACTGACCCTGACAAACAAAGGAATTCTGAATGCTAGTGCCTACGCCGGCATGGTCTTATCGGCGATTCCCTGGGGCTATGTGGCAGACACGAAGGGTCGTCGCAAGGTGCTCTGCTATGGTTACCTGTTGACGTTCGTTTGCGTCTTGGGCAGCGCCCTGAGCCAGAATTTCGTTATGTTGATGACATTCAAGTTTCTCGGTGGACTAATGTGAGTAGTGTGCAGCAGCATCAGGAACTTCTTGGAGACCCTCTTTGCACATCACATCTATTGGCTTACAGAGTGAATGGCCCGGCCGCTGTGCTCTTCACGTACCTGACTGAATTACATGGACCCAAATACAGATCCCACGTACTGATGGTGGTTGGCATGATCACTCAGATTTCATTGCTACTGCTGCCTCTCATGGCGTGGGCCATCTTCCCCAGGGACTGGCACTTTGTGCTCTTCAACAGTCTGGAGAGTAAGATAGACACATAGAGCTTTAAAGATGACGCACTGACTTGCTTTATAGTACACAGCTGGCAGATCTTTCTATTCGTGTGCGCTCTGCCGAGTTTATTCAGTGGAGTTGGACTGTTTTTCATGCCGGAGAGTCCTAAGTTCCTGATGTCCCAAGGTCGCAACTCCGAGGCTCTGCAGGCATTCCAAAAGGTCTACCACATTAACACTGGCAAACCAAAGGATTCGTATCCAGTAGGTGACATTGTCAATTAATCGAAGATTGATCCAACCCTTATCTGTGTTCACAGATCAAATCCCTTTTGCTGGAGGTTCCTAGCCGCGAACCTCAAAAGGATGAAGCGATCTTCACGATCGATGATAAGTCTGAACCCACCGCGAAGTCCGTCAAGCCCCCATCTCGTTCACTGCTGGAGAGCTTGCGCGCTGGCATGCAACAGATGAAGCCCATGTTCCACAAGCCTCTGTTGGGTCTGGCGCTGAACTGTTATACGATTCAGTTTTCCATGTTCCTTGGGATTGAATACCATTCGCCTCTGGCTTCCCCAGCTCTTCTCATCGATGGCTGACTACGAGGCGGAGTACGCGGATGAAGATGTCTCTGCCAGCATGTGCACCATCTTGGACTACAGTGTGAATAAAACAGCTGAGACATTGACGAATCATGAGAATGCCTGCGCTGTGGTACGTGATAAGTTCTGCCAGATAAGATCTTCTTGGCTTAGCTGAGAGATAACCCGTTTTTGCCATGTCACTCTGACGTAGACTTACCCTAACTTTCTAGCCCAAAACCATATCCATTGACATGTACACAAACAATATAATCGTATCGGCCTGCGGCCTTGTGGGTTATTTCTTTGCCGGAGCTGTAGTTCGCTTACTTGGAGCCAAACGATTGCTGAGTGAGTAAACCCCACAAGGAATCAATTTGAAAGATGACTAGCTTGTGTTCTTGCCCTCCAGTTTACGGTCTTCTCATCTCTGGTCTTCTTGGCCTTACGCTCTACTGGTCTGTCAGCAGTCTGATGACGCTTATAATCGCTGCAGCCTTCATTACCGTGTCCTGTGTGTCCTTCTCCTCCCTCATGGGCACCGTTGTCGCTCTCTTTCCCACACAATTACGGTAAGATTATGTATATCTATAAGTATATCATTATTAATACTCATCATCTTAACTTTCCAGCTCTATAGTGGTAGCCACTCTTATGATGTGCGGTCGTTTGGGCGCCCTCTCAGGTAATCTGCTCTTCCCCGTTCTGGTGCAGGTCGGTTGTTTGCCGCCCTTCGTGATGGTTGCTGCAGTCATGTTCCGTAAGTAGTCTAGTTATTAGAAGCTGAAGAGTACCTTCTCATTTTGTGCTTTCTTTCTTTCAGTTGCATCGGCTCTCTCGTATTTCGTTCCGAATCCCAAAAAGGCGACGTTTACATAACCAAGACTGTTTTTTATACTCTGTAATCGGAACTCACCTAAACGTCGTAGTAACGTCCTACTTTAAATTGAAGCTTCTTGTTTATTAGTTTATGAATTGTTTACTTTGAAATATATGTATGTTTATCTTGTGTATCCGAGAAGATAAAGCAATATATCATTCTAACACGATATCAACGAATAAACTTAGATAACAATTCTCAGCTTCCACTATAATTTAAATAATAACGCAGTCTTGTTGCATTCATTCATAAAGAATCTTGGATCCACATCTATGTCGTGTGGAGGGTGATAAGCTAAGAAGTAGATTTCACCATAAAGACGATGAAGATGACGCAGACATAGCGGAATATGCTGGATTTTCCTAGAGAGATCATGTAATTAGTTTGACAAACATGACGAGCACACGCCGTGCTTGAAACGTGATCTCCATAGTTGGGATGATGCTAGGAAAGATTAGCTTGGTTGCCAACTTGTGGCTTATCTTTGCACTAGGGCTGCTGCCACTAATCTCAACTGGGTGAGTGTTTATGGGTTATTCCTCGCGTGGGAAGACGACACCTGCCTTGCGCTGCTTTATCTTAATGATAGCAAGAGAAGAGTGTGTGTGATAAGAAAGTGGTTGACTCGCATGAATATTTACTTTTCCACTGTCTCCGACAATATAAGACGGATGATAATCGAGGAAAGGCATCATTTGTGATCCGACATGCGAAGCTTTCGCATCCCAACGCGAAGTGTAAATAGAATTCGAACCGAACTCAGAAACTGTGCAATATCTGTGATAAATTGATCGAGTCTATATAGTATATGTTAAACGATTAAGTGCTAGGAAGTGCCCCCTTCAATAACGCAGCGGCAACAAATTAATTGAATGTGCAATTTAAACAAATTGTGATATTATTATCTAACCAAAACAATCGTACAAAAACATAAAAAACATGACTGGAAACACCTTAAACAGTGCGAATAGTGAAAAACCTAAAGGTAATAATTAAATAATCCCTGAGAAGTGACAAGGCCTAGTTTATATGTTATATTATGTGATATCTGCTAACCTAATAAAGTTGAAATGCAGTTAAATAACGTGTCAACTTTGCTTACGTCATTTAGTATGTTATGCTTACGTGATTACGCAGTGAATGTTAGCAACAGCTGTTCCTTCATGCAAGTCTGTGTTTATTCAAATAAAGTAAATAATTTGCAGATGTCGACACCGATACGGATGGAAATTCAAATAGCACGGCTGTGGCCAACAACGGAGAACCGGAGGATGCACCGGCGGACTTTGATAAGGCCATCGTGGCCTCTGGCTTCGGACGCTTCAACTTAATTCTGTTGCTTGTGGCAGTGCCTGCAACTTGCGCGAACATGTTCGAGTCCAGCACAATGTCATACATCCTGCCCATAGCCGAGTGTGATCTACACCTGACACTGACCGACAAGGGAGTCCTCAACGCCTGTGCCTATGCCGGCATGATCATCTCGGCTGTTCCCTGGGGTTATCTGGCAGATACGAAAGGTCGCCGCAAGGTGCTCGTCTCTGGCTACCTACTGACTTCTATTTGCGTTGTGGGCAGCGCGTTGAGTCAGAACTTTATCATGCTGGTGACGTTCAAGTTTCTGGGCGGACTTATGTGAGTAGTATGCAGCATCAGGCACTTGTTGGAGACCCTAATCTTACGGCTTATCTTCTGGCTTACAGAGTAAACGGCCCGGCTGCTGTGCTCTTCACGTACCTGACAGAATTACATGGACCCAAATACAGATCCCACGTGCTGATGGTAGTGGGCATGATAACCTCTACATCTACATTGCTGCTGCCTCTGCTGGCATGGGGCATCTTTCCAAGGCCCTGGGACTTTGTGATCTTTGGCGGGCTCAACAGTAAGACAACATTTCACTTTCATTCTTTGTTTAATCAATGATACGAACTTACTCCCAACACTTTAGTCCACAACTGGCAGATCTTTCTTTTTGTCTGTGCCCTGCCGAGCTTGGTTAGTGGCCTGGTATTGTATGGCATGCCGGAAAGCCCTAGATTCCTGATGTCACAAGGCCGCAATGCGGAGGCTTTGCAGGCCCTGCAATGGATATATCACGTCAACACTGGCAAACCAAAGGATGCCTACCCGGTAAGTCAACTTGTTGCACTAAACTAAACAAGGTCTAACTCTCTTTCCGTACTCTCAGATCAAATCTCTGGTGCTAGAGGTGCCTAGCCGTGATGCGCAGAAGGAGGAAGCTATCTACACTATCGAGGAGAAGCCTGCAGCTGATGCCAAGCCAGCCAAGCGTGAATCTCGCACGCTGATGGAGAGCCTTCGCGCTGGCATGCAACAGATTAAGCCCATGTTCCACAAGCCTCTGCTCAGCCTCGCACTGCATTGTTATACAATTCAGTTCTGCATGTTTCTGGGCATGAATACAATTCGTCTCTGGTTGCCGCAGCTGTTTGCCTCCATGGCTGATTTCGAGGCTGAGTTTGCGGGCACGGATGTCTCGGCCACCATGTGCACCATCTTGGAGTACAGCGTGAATCAGACAGCTGAGACTTTGACGAACCACGAGAGTGCCTGCGCTGTGGTACGTGATAAGCTCGCGGAGATTAGATCGTAGAGATAACGTCCCTCTCTCTCTCTCTCTGTCTCTTTCTCCATCTCTAGCCCAAGACGATTTCAATGGACATGTATACAAACAACATAATCGTCTCGTTCTGTGGACTTGTGGGTTACTTCTTCGCGGGTGCAGTAATCCGTGCAATTGGCGCCAAGCGTTTGCTGAGTAAGCAGAAGCCCTTTCCATGTGTAGCCTCTTCTTAACATATTTGTTTCCCTTCCGCCACAGCTTATGGTCTGTTCATATCTGCTGCATTGGGCATGGGGCTCTACTGGTCCATCAACGGTCTGACAACAATTATCATATCTTCGGCATTTATCACTGTGGCGGGAGTTGCTGTCTCCTCCCTGCTGGGCGCCGTTGTGGCTCTCTTTCCCACACAATTGCGGTAAGTGCGGGTGATTCATTGCACAAGAAGATATATATTGATATATGATGTATACATTCTCGCAGCTCTTTGGTGGTAGCTATTGCCATGATGTGCGGACGCCTGGGTGCCCTGTCGGGCAATCTGCTCTTTCCGGTCTTCGTGGAGATCGGCTGCGTGCCGCCCTTTGTGATGGTTGCCTCGATGATGCTGCGTAAGTGAAACTACTAATATATATATAAATATTTATATATTTACCTAGATATCTAATCTATAATCATGCTACTTTCAGTCGCTGGCTTGCTCTCAATATTCGTACCGAATCCCAAGAAGGCGGCCTTCACTTGAGGACTGAGATTGTTACAGTGTATAGATTATAATTTTATATTAGTCTAGATTGTAAAAAGTTTAGTTTTAGTTAGTGATTAGCTTCATCTCTGGTATACAAATACACATAGTCTGTAATGCCTAATTATGATGTGTTTAATTATGGAAATTATTTTATTATGTGGCAATCAGCGTCACTTTAAATTAATTGTTGATTTGATTTATGGGCTAATTAATTCGCTCAACGCAGATGAAAAGATGAGTGTGGCAAGGGGAAGACAATGACGGAAGTGTTGGTGGGAAATTGTAACATGCGAATCTCATTAGCGCCAATTAACTCAGACAGCCTGTCTGTGCTTGGCGTGCTCGGAAAGATGAGAGATTCAGACTGGGAGATTGAGATTGATAGCACGCTCAGGTAGAGTGCGAAGTTATGCATCCCAGAAGATAGCGAGAGAAGAAGTTGCTTGAGACTCTAACGAAATTCCTTTTTCTATCGATTTTCTAGGTGTTCCCACAGTCGGCCGTCTTTCGAGGCGTCAGTATTTGTAATATATTTTCAAAATGATAATAAGTATTTTATATAAAAAAATTGATTTTTATAGGTAATACTTTCAGATGGCAGACTTCGAAGTGGCGATTGCCGAATGCGGTTTCGGTCTGTTCAATGTATCTATACTGTTGTGCTCAATGCCCTGCCTGACTGCAATGGTCTGCTCCGCCGCAGCCATATCCTACATAATGCCCACGGCCGAATGTGATCTCAAGCTGACACTGGTGGACAAGGGTCTCATGAATGCAGTGACCTATGCAGGTAAGTCAGGCTGAGATGGTACCGAAGATACGCAACATTCGTATTGTCGTCGTAGGTATGATAATTTCTGCAATACCCTGGGGATTTGTGGCGGACACTATGGGGCGTCGGTTGGTACTCATAAGTGGCGGCTGGATGGATGGTTTCTGTGTTCTATTTGCTGCCATGAGTCAGAACTCTCGCCAGCTGATGGTGTTCAAGTTCTTCGATGGACTTTTGTGGGTATGCAAGCAACTCGCCTCTGGCTTATTCTTATTCTCTTCTCCCAGCAGCATTTGTGGTCCCTTCGCGGTGGTCGTCAGCAATCTGGCCGAGTTCCATGGCATGAAGCACAGGCACTTCGTCATGCTCTTTGTCGGCTTAAGTATCTCCCTGGGATCCGTTTTGCTGCCAGTGCTGGCCTATTTTCTGCTGCCGGTGCACATCTACTTCAATGTTGGAAAGTTGCATTGTAAGCTAACTAGTTCAAGTCATCTAACGTAGTCAACCCACTGTTCATCCTTTTTTGCAGTTCACACTTGGCAGATCTTTTTGGCCATCACTGCAGTGCCCAGTCTTTTAAGCGGCTTCCTTTACATATTTCTACCTGAAAGTCCCAAATTTCTCATGTCGCAGGGTAACTACAGAAGGGCGCTGAACTCGCTGCAGCGCATCTACTCGGTCAACAAACGCAAGAGCCGCGAATCCTATCCCGTAAGTAAACCTGCACCTTGTTCTCATCTTCTACTCCTTCTCAACCCTCCACAGATAACCAGACTAAAAGATGCTACGCCTGAGAAAGCCAAGACTGTTAACGATAATTTAAGCTTTCTCGAACGATGGGCTCAGGCCAAGGATAAGTTTCTGAGTGGACTGCAGCAGCTTAAGCCCATGTTCTCCAGCCCCTATCTGGGATTGTCAGTGCGCGTCTACTGTCTGCACTTCTGCCAGATCATGTGGTAAATATAGATGGGGTCTTGGATCATCTATCGATGTCTCGGCCAAACCATGTCATTGATTGTGATTTTTATCTCTCGACAGCGTGAACTCGGTGCGCCTGTGGCTGCCACAGATCTTTGCCACAATGCACATCTTCGAGGTGCAGGGCGCTCGCGACCGGAGCATGTGCGCCGTGCTGGAATATAACTCGAGGCAGCGGTTCAATGGCACCACAACCCAGGCGGAATGCGACATAGTAGGTAGGCTATCTATTGCTCGATGTCTCCAGCTCTAAAGTAACGAACCCAACCGTATAGCACGAGCATCCGGATACCTATAGGGATAATATAATCGTAGGCGTCGTCGGTCTAGTGGGCTTTTTACTTTTCTTTCCCCTGATGCGGATACGTAAAATAGTCAACCATATGCTCAGTAAGTTTGGCTTAAAGTATTTAGTAGAAACTCTGCCTTAATCCTCTACCCCTAGAGTGCAGTCTCTTCATTTGCACGTTCCTGGTGGGAAGTCTCTACTTTGCCGGTGACGCGAAGACAACGCTCGTGATAAGCGCCACCTTCTTGACGATCATGGGCATGTGTGCCTCCACCATAATTAGCATAACTGTCGTCGTTTTCCCCACACAGATGAGGTGTGTTTGGTGTGTTGTCTTGCTTTTCTAGTATCTCTATCTTTCTCTTTCTCTCTCTAGAACTATGATCTTGCTGCTAATTATGACCTTTGGACGCTTGGGCTCGGTCCTTGGCAATGTCATGCTGCCCGTGTTCATTCAAATGTGCTGCTGGGCGCCTTTTCTTTGGCTTGCCACGCTTATGGCAAGTAAGTATCATACACTCATTCATCCTCATCTGAACTCATATGGTCTGTTAAATGACTTTAACCTTTACAGTTGCGTTCACAATATCGCTGTTCCTCAAAGTGGACATTCAGCAGTCGCTGACTTAGTTTAAATTGTTCCAGTCGGTAATATAACAAATCCAAACTTGCAGACATACCTATGTATTACTTGATTACTTTCGTAAATAATCTTTTATGGTGTCTGTGACTGTATTGAGTATAATCCAGCGGAAATTACTTTAATCTCTAGGCTTTCCAATCTTCTTCTAACTTTTGCTTCTTCTTTAATTGATAATAAAATATATATAACGTATTTGTACGTTACACGACTTTGAGTCTTTTAATGCCCCTGTAAAACTCATGTAAATACGTGAGTGTTGAAGAAATCTTTGATTATATAAACTATATTTAGACCAATAGGAATGAAGTGATTTAAAGTAGCATTCACTGTCTTTAGAGTTTCTTTTCAATTTTATTTCACTACGTTTCGTGTTCGTTGCTTTTATCAAATGCTACCTATCGATACATGCTTTTAATAACTTATGTATATATCGATAAACCAAAAAGTATCGCCACATAGCCCTGACCTACTACATACTAACTCCAAGGGCTATGCAACCAACGGAAAGACAAAAATAATCTTGCTTGTTGGTGCATGTTTCCGAATTGGAATTTATCATTAGTAATACGAGTAAGACACACCCGGATTAGCCCTGACTTAAGCTGTGTAAATGTCGAGCTTGGTATTCATAATGCTGGGCAAACTTAATGGTCCGACCAGTTCGCTGGCAGACGAGTATTAATCAAGTCAGTTGACTGAGCTGCGGTTAATTCAAGCTAATTACATTTTAATCACACCAAAGGAAACGTTGATTAATTTCTATTCTCGTTTGCGCTGCTGACAGATCCCATCGGCCCCACCCACGTCAGACCGAGCACCACCCACAACGCCCGTCGCCACCTCTATGCAGCTGTGACATGTTAATTATTCTTTTACGGTCATCAATTAATTAGCGAATGCAGAAATGAATTCCATGCGCGCGCTTCATTGGCTGCCAAAGTGATTTTTCACATGGGATATCTGGACACGGGAAATCGTATATACTATACTCGTGTGTATGTGAACGAATGAGCGGAAAGGAAACTTTCCATCTGCAAATTGTGTCACATAAATCAGGCAAACTGGGGTGGCAACTGCTACGCACATTCTGGCTCGACTTTCCCACACTATTTTTCTTGCTCACCATCGCTATCAACGCCCACTCGTCACTGGTTGTGTTGTCTGGCTTGAGCCAATATCTTGTCGTTGTCCTAATGTATTCTATTCTCCTCGGAAGCTCGCAACCTTATCCTTTACGCTGACTTCGCAACAGGAAGTGCGGCCTCACCCGCAACCCATTTCTCATGCTGTCAAAACAAAGTCAAGCGGTAATTGACACATGTTGACTTGTGAAAGCTTTCAAGTCCCTTGCCCGCATGCCTGTCTGTGAACGTATGTGTGTGTGTGTGTTCCTTTTGGTGTGATATGAAATCTAAATTAATAACATATAAATAGTTTTCCTTGTCAGTTTGTAAGTAGCCCAGTAGAGCCACTTAATAATACTGGACTCACAGCTGATTTGATCTCTTTTGGTGGAACATAAGGAAGTGCGGGCAAATTTAAAGTCACATACAAAAAGACATCAAATTAAGTGCTCTTGAGTATGTTACCCCTTTTGAGAAGCTTAATTGCACAAAATTTGTATTAGGAATTAATTAAATTGTCTGCAAGCGAAGCGTATAGAGAACACAAAATACGTAAACATTGGCTTAATCGATTACTTAGAAAATCAAGAATGGGGCAAACATCGATAACGTTTCCCATTGCTGTTTAAGTGGTGATCGCATTTATCTTTTATCGATGATTGCCTATCTGGTCACTCTGAACTAGCCGCCACAACCTCAACAAAAACAAAACAGAAAAGAGAAAAATCGAAGCGCAACTATCGATGGTAGGCTTAAATGATGCCTGATATCAGTGTTGATGAAGAGGGGTGGGGGAAGCAGACACATCAGCGCATCATTAAGTGCGTCCCCGGACAGCGCTATATAAAATCCAAATACAACAAACGCGCATAAATTTAACATAATAAACATGTGGGAATCGCGATGAATATAAAGAAGAAAGCGCTCCGACTTCCCCTCCCCTGCCTCGTCTGCTCGTCCAAAACGTGCAAAATATGCTCTGGAGTGGGCGTTGATGAGGGTGAGGGCGTGGTAGGGCATGTAATGTAAGCCATAAACTAAACGCAGCAACAACATAAAAAACCAACGAAACAAGGATGCATATGCCACAGCGTATTCCTGGCTAGTTAGCAGCAGCAGCAGGGGCAAAGTGACGGAGCAGCAGGGCGAGATGATGAGACGTGAGTGTGTGTGAGTGTGTGCACGGAATACGTGCGCTCGTGTGTGTTTGCCTTTGTGGGTGTGTGAATGTCGGCGAATAGTTTGGCGCGAGGCGTGTGCAAATACGCCTAAATGGGCAGTCATAATCTGAAATGTGCAAATACACGAGTGTGGCAAGCACACGTTTGTATGTACACACATACACACATAAACATAGATACAACTACACACGTACATTTAGGCACACTGGGTCAACCATCTAGACTTTGGCTAACAAAAATAAAAGCACAAATACAATACACACGTACACAAGAAAAAAAACACAAACAAAATACAAACACAATACTAATACAAGCACAATACAAACACAAGCGCAAACACACAGCGAACACCCACACTGGGAAAAGCACGTCCCGCACAATGACATTCGCACTGCCCACTGTCCTTGTCCATGTCCTCTGTAATGATTTACAGGTCATTCATCATCTCAACACGCAGTGAGAAATTTATTTGCCGCAGCCTAAACAAAAACCGAAGTGCAAAACAGCAATAACAATGCCGGCGGCAAATTAGAGAGCGCACGTTCCTGTTTGCTCGCTCCCATTCACTAGCAGTGCTGTCAGCTTAGCTTTTTTCCAGCTAAATCAGGCTTTTTTCAAAGTTCAATTGCAGAATACAGTTGAAAACAGAATGCAATAAATTTAAATTTTTGCCGCAATATTTTAATACATTTACTGGCTCTATTACAGCTTTCTATTCTACCAAACTTTTTATTTATTTTTATTGTGTGTCTTTTTTGACAACACTGCTTGCAACACTTGCATGTTGCTCTCTCATACTGCTTTGCGCTTGTTGCTATAAATATTGTTGCAGCAACATGTTGCTACGCAGCAAATGTTGGCGAGTTCTCTCAACAGGTTGTGTAAAAATGTTGCACAGTCTGCGATTATTTATGTATGTGTGGGCGCCTGTGTTTGTTTGGTACTGCGCGCGCGTCCGTGTGTGTGTGGGCCGTCTTGGCATTCGCAGGATACTTTGTACTCACAATGTAAGCTCGCAGTCGTCGGTAGAACTCGCAGCAGCACAGTTCACGCGTAACGGTAAAAACGTGCTGTGCTCTCCCATTGCAGAGATACAATCTGCACTCGTGTGTGTGAGTGCGTGCGACTGTCTGTCAGTGTGACCGCCTGAGGTGAAAACTGACAAACAAACAAAAGATTTAAGCAAGCAAAATATGCAAATTAAGTGAGAAACTTCACTAATTAGTAAAATTGTTAAAAATAATCAAATCTGTCTTGAAGTTGAGTTTAATGTGCCGAAAAAGTGTGTAAAATATATAAAATAAATTACAAAAATTCTCAACTTAACTAGTGTTTCAAAAAATGAAGTGTTAAAAATTTATTTGAATTAAAAACAAATATGAATATTATATTAACTGAAATTTACTAGTTGTTAAATGTGCCTATGTGATATGTGTATGTGTTTTTAATATTTAAATGTTGCCCAGCTCAATTAACGATCAAAAAGTAACTTCGAAACCCGCGCAAGAAAAAGAAAAGCTGCACGATTTCATGCTGCATACTGCAGACTGTGCAACTTGTGGTCGCTTGAGTGACGGATTCATAAAAGACGCATTGCCACCTCCACCTCCTCGTAACCGCAACGAGCGCACAGAAGCCAAGACCGAAAGAAGCGCGTGTAATTAAAGACCGCAAAGTGTAGTGTAATGTGCAACTGGCGTTTGCTCCGCTGCCGCCCCAGTTCCCGCCCCCACTGCACCGCCGCCTGCCGCTTACGTTGCATGGTCAGCCACAAAGAACTCTATGGAATTACCGTGCTGTAAGTTGGAGCCAACCGCACGCGCTCATTACGCAACGCGCCAGCGAGCAGGCAGCAGCGCTTAAAGTCCATTGTACGCACCCCCCTCATACCCCTCCCCCCGTGGGGAACAACTGCGATAATCGAGAGCGAAATGTCGGAAATTGTAGATACCGAGCTGCTGGTGAACTGCACCATCCTCGCCGTGCGTCGCTTCGAGCTGAACAGCATTGTGAACACCACATTGCTGAACACGCTCAACCGCACCGAGGTGGTCGGCCTGTTGTCCGGCTTTATCGAGAACAGGGATAATCTCGAGAGCATCAATGAGGCAAAGTAAGTGTGAACAGAGATCCTCCTTGTCCTCATCCTCCAGCTTCCTTTGGTCGTCATCGTTACCGCACCTGGAGAAGGCATAAAGCACAAGTCAACTGGAGGCTGCCTGCTCTGTCATTTGGGGCATCTCATTGAATTCTCCTCTTCCTTCTCCTCCTCATCTTCCTCTTAACTGTGCTGGCATCTTTAATCTGCTCACAATTTCCCAGAAGACCTGCACTTGAAGTGTTCCTTAATAGTGCATCTGTAGGAGGGAAACTGAGAGAAAGTTATGCAAATTATAATTGCGATTCCAGTTCGCAGATCCCAGTTCCACAGTGCCCACGACTGTCCTTAACAATGAGAGTGACCTTGGGGGTTTCAAGAGGTGCAGCTTCCGTTTCGATGGCAACAACAGATTATGTCGTGAAAAACTACAGGGAGATTAAGAGTATTTAGCAGAAAAAAAAAGAATAATTAGCAAGCGTTAAACAGATGGGCAAAAAATGAACCCAACTGCAGCAACGAATGTTTTTTATACCATTTTTTGTAATTCACATCATTCATTCAAAGAATTCATTAAATTAATTTGTACCCTAATAAAAGAGTGAAATAAATGTTAAATAACAGTTTAAATTTTGGAAAAGTTAATTAACAGTTGTTCACATTGCCAGTCAGTGCTGCCAACTTTTATTGAGAGTAAAAATAGTTTAGACAGGAAGGAAATGTAAAAAATCTAAACAAAGCCAAAAATAAAGCCAGATTCTCGTACGACCTGTTTGTGGCAATTCATAAAAAAGCCAGATTTCTGGCTTCCAGCAATACTTTAACTTTTTCCGCAGTTGACTTAAAAAAACAGCAAGACTGAGGTGGCAGCACTGTTGTCAGTTAACAGGCGATCTAGCTGTTAAGGAACTGTGCAGAAATGTTATTAACATTGTCAGTTCTACTTATCGATTAAAACGAGCAGCTTTATTTAAATTTCACACGATAAAACGATTTATTTTGCTGTTTGCAACTAATTGATATAAATTATTAATAATAAATCAGCAACAGCTTTAAAGTAGTAAAACTCTCATTAGTTAAATTATGGGCTCGTAAATAAAGCCCGCAATGCGAATACAATGCGGGGAGTACAAGTCCAATTTGTGGCTCATTTCGATATCGCAATTAACCGTAATTAATGTCCGTTATCTGTGATAATTATTCCCATCAGTGTTGGGAATTGCGCAAATACTGCGGTTTATTTGCGGCTTTAAAGTGCACAGAACAAAAGGAATATTTGAATGACCAACTGGTTGAATATATTCTACAATAATTAGAATAATTGCTATTGATGGCTGGCAAGGCAACCGCAAGGCGAAGGAAATTTCACTTTCCACGAGTAAATTTTGTTTGCACAGGTGCGAGCTCAGTAATAATAATGGTGGCCCATTAAATGCGAAATAAATAGTTCAATTTGAAGGTCATTCGAGAGCTGATTTATGGTCAGACTTTTTTGTCGATTGTTTGGGAGATTTTGCACAAGGAATTGGCAGAGAATACAGAATAACTAAATTCACAATGGGAGAAAGGACTTCGTTACAAAGTTTGAACAATCGATGAGTCTGCGAATATTTGCTCTTCCGTCTCTCTTTCTCACACACACACCCTGTCGAAATAAAAGTCCTGTATGGTCAACTGGTTTGTTCAGCGATTGTTTGAAAAAGAATGAACATGCATTCAAGTGGGCAAACAATGCGAAAATCTATGACAATTGAAGTCGTGTGGAATGTCCACATTCAAGGGAAAACAAACTGTTGAAACACTGTATCAGGTCGTGAACATAAACTGCTTTAATAGTCACTCATTAAAACACATATTACTTTTTACTATTACAACAATACAATATATTGTTTCTAATGGTTCAATCAAAAAAGGCCCATCCGGTTGGACTGTGAAAGTTTTTCCATTATGTTAACGGATAGATAGGCAAATAATGCACACTCAACTTGTGGACACCCTGGAAATAGGGCTGCCGTTATCAGGACGTTGAGCAGGCCATATTGTGCTTGACTTTGTGAGGCATGAGTATGCCAACAATGGAGGCGTTGCCCACAAAGGGCTCCAGCTGGGTGTGAATATACGAGGGTCGTTTGATAAGTCCGCGACTTTTTGTATTTGCCGCGCACCTGCTCTAAATACAACACTGCTCCTGTCAGCAGTTATCGATTAACAGCTGACTGTAAAATTTTGAAAAGCTGCGTTTTTGGTTTGCGTTTAATAGGCATTGAAAGCAGACGATCTCGATCTCCATTTTCGTAAAAATTCACGAGATCGTCTGCTTTCAATGCCTATAAAACGCAAACCAAAAACGCAGCTTTCAAATTTTACAGTCAGCTGTTAATCGATAACTGCTGACAGGAGCAGTGTTGTTTGCAAATACAAAAAGTCACGGACTTATCAAACGACCCTCGTAATCCGCGGCTTTGCGGAAAACGGAAAACAGAGAACGCAAATTTCCAAATTGCTTTTTAGTTGTGGCTACATATACAATTGCACGGCACGGCAATAATGAAATCCGCAGTGAATTTCTATTTCTGTGCGACAAATCCCTAGCAGAACTTTGACAAACAGACCTGACCAGATCAGACCAGTTAACAACAACAAGGCCAGACAGTACAACAACAGCGAAAAGAATAACAAATGTCAAGGGGAAAGTTTTGTGACAATATGCGCAGGTTGCCAAGTCTTTGGGTTTATATGGGGCCAGCTTTGCACTCGCACAAGTATAATATATGTATATACATATATGAATAAACGTATGTGTGTAGGGCAAATTGGAGTTCTTTATGCGGGCACTGGTCAGCAGCTTTGGTCCACGTGAAGTCCTCATGCATATGTATGTTGTGTTTGCGTGGGTGTATGCGCACATTCGTGTGCGCCACTTGACCGTGTGCGAGTTAAGCTCATTATGAGGCCTGTGGCATGTGGCTTAGACGCAATCAACGCAAATACCTTGCCCAAAGCGATGAAACATCAGCTGCAGGGGGTGCCCAGCACTGACTCTCACGCATCTTCTCTTCAACTTCACGCGCCTTGTCCAAAGCGTCTTTGCAAGTGGAATCTCGCCTACTGTCTGTGTGTCAAGTGCAGTCTAGACACAACACGTGTCGGAACAGTCCTGGAAAAGGAATGCCTTAGTGCCTGCCTGCACGCAAAGAGGACACATAGCTTCCATTCTTGGACTGTCAAAGTCGCCACTTGCAACTGTATAAATTAATCGAATAAACTATATAAATAACTGCCAATTTTATTAAATGAGAAACAGAGTTATTTTTGGATTCCACAAAAGGAAGGTGCAAAAATTCCAATTACGGCAAGGTGCAAACAGCGAGCATTGCGATTGCGGAAAAAACATGCTAACAAAAATGAAAAAAAAATGAAAAAAGCAATGAAAAAAGAAATGAAAAAAGCAATAAAAATGGGAAAAAATGCTCACCACAAATGCAATGTAGTGCCTGCATATTTGATTTCCATGGAAACAGCGTGCATATAAACAATGCTCTTGATTTCCCGTTTTTTTGTGGCTTGTATTTCAATTATAAAAGCTTAAAAAAATTGAAATTTATGAAAAGAATAAATATGCATAAATATAAACGATATTGCTATCGATTTTTTTCTAGCTGTAAGCAATGCTAGCACATATAACATGGGCTTAACAGCTTAACAATCGATTACAGAATTGTTGAAGGCACAGTTAACATAGGCTTAACAGCTTAACAATCTATTGCAGAATTATTGAAGACACCCTGTGACGCATTTATCAAGCAAAGTACGCTAATAAATATGCAGAGCAATATGTGGATAAGCGCGGATTGAAATTGAAATAGTGGAAATAATGGAAATAATGTCTGGCTAATGTCGAGGATTACATTCATTGATTTATGTGCACAATCTTCGTTGTGTCTCGTGTGCTGCTTAAAGCTAATACGGCAGCTAACGAAAAGTGTCTTTGGCAGTTTTATGTTTATGACATTTCATACGCTTATTGATTTTGATGCGCATCGAATGACAAGGAGAAAGAAAATGGGGAAAGGAAAAGCACAATCCAAAGTACGCAGCAGTCAACATTCCTTGTCCATTGGAGGGTCCTTTGGTATTTTTATGGCTAGCCCTCGAATCCAATCACAATTTCTATGTGCGCATAAAAATAATTTAAAGTACTTCAAGCAGAACACTGGAAAAATGGCTGAACGAAATTGTTTGGCTTAGTCTGCCTCAGACAATAACAAAAGCGTTCGACCAAGCCGAAGGCAACAGTGCGCAACTCGTTTGGCCCAAAATTCTGTACACCCTGTGGATGGATGAGGGTGTTGGTGTGTTGGTGTGCGTAAGTGCCATCAGTTAGCCAGGCGAAGGTTGGCAATTATGTTGCCCAGCCCATAGGACAGTGAAGCTGACAGAGTGCCCGCTCTAAATTTGCATGTGACAAATTTTTCAATTAACTTTTCTCGTCTCTCTTTTTTTTCGTTGATGCACATTTGCCTGAAAATGACCATAAAACAAATCCCCTGTTGAGTGGCAGGCGGCAATTATTGTGACAAGGACACGCTGCAGGAACATTAGCAGATACTGCAAGGTCGCAGGCATAGTTGCTGTTGTGGCACGAAACACGATACAAGTAAAGCCAATATCCATGTGGTCAATTGTAGTAAATCCATTAAGATTAAAAAAGCTTAATATGGAGCTCAGTTCCTAGAGCAATATAAATACTCTAATACCCATATTGTATTGATATTGCTGATTGTTTCTTAATTATACCAATCTCCAAACCCATTCTCCAGGGGCCGTCCACGGCCAATACTGTTGTTCAGTACCTTGTCGCACATCGAAAGGGACAAAGAGTACAAAATAAGAGATACAGAGGAAGGAAGCGAAAGGAAATAGAGAGATAGACAGAGGAAGAAGGAAAGAGCAAGATAGAGAGGGAAAGGAAGAGAGCGGAAAAGAGAGAGGTTGGATAAACAATGAACTGTGACAATCTCGGGCCATAAATCTAAATTGAAATGGGCCTCATTTGCGTTGCATGTTCCGCGTACGTGCTCCAAATACAAGTATATCTGGACCAAACACTCACTCACACACACACACATACACACACACACATACACACACACACATGCACACACACATAACGGTCCATTGTTTTGGCAGCTGCCCGTCGATGATAATGAGCCTGCCGATGCGACTGAGTGGCCATGATTTTGACAACGGAACTGACCCTTGGCCATTAGTCAGGCATCGAAGGGCATTAAAGGATTGCGAGAGTGGGGCATTAAATAAGTCCATGGGATTTGATAAAATGGATTGCGTGTGTGTATTCCGTTATGGTCTGATACAATCGATTTACATACCTACTCCCTGCTCTCCTTCGTTATTTCGTTATTTAATGTGCCTCAGTGGTTGCCGATAAATCGAGATCCATGCAAATATAAACCCAAAATACATTGCTTATTATTGTCGAACTGTTCTTCATTTTGCAGTTCGACAAAATATGTTGCATTGATTTCGTACCTGCACCGTGTGCGTGGCTCTTACTTAAATTTCAAGGTGTCTAATGAACTTGCTAAAGACGTGACTCCCAACTTTCATAACTTGTTTCGTTTTTCGAAACTTTGCCAGCTTCGCCTGAGTGCATCATAAGTTACGCCGAGTAACTTTTCAGTTGCCATTTGCAACTTTTGCCGTGCACCTACCACAGAGTCGTGCACAATTTCAGCTGTTTCAGTTCAGTATACCTGCACGAAGCCCAAAACCACTTGCATTTTACTTTCTTACCGGTTGCTCTACATTTGGCATGCATGAAATATTCAGGAGGCAAATAATGAGTGGGTGGTAAGGACAGCGGCAGGGGGTAACTGCATATCAAATGTGGCGCAAAATTGCCAACAATTTTCCAACAGTTATCATGTTAAATATGAGAAGCCAATTGGAACCCATATCAGCACCCTCTTCGCACCTTGTGCCGGTGGCCAAGCGAAGAACTATAGTTAAGAGCTATAATGGCATATACTTTTCTTCAGGAACTACACTTGGACTGAATATAATTGGATAATATGTTCTACTAACTTGCTGTCAATTCGTTACACTTAGTGCGCTTATATTTTTACCGTTATGACGCAGCCTACGCAAATTATTGTTATTTTTTTAGTTGTTTGCAATTTGGTTGCGCTGAAAAGTAGACAACATTATTTGTGCCTGAAGCAATTTGCATATTGTACTCATGCGCTCAAAAGTAGGCAACATTATTTGGGTTGTATGTGCAGAGCAACTTCGCTTGTCATTAAACACTTTCCTTTAGACGATTTCACACAGAAGAAACGCTTGTCTTCTCTTTGGCTTCTGCCTTCCGCCTGGTCTTGATTTAAACTTGGCTTCACTCCATATCGGAACCGACAATCTTGGTGCGAAATATTAAAGGAAATGGAAACATTCATTAGAGGACACCCTACTTGATTGTAGGCCGGCAGGACAAGGCAGGGCCAGGCAGGGCAAACAAAGCGCGTTGCTCAAACGGAAATAATTAGTCGACTTTTTGCCCGGCTTGAGCTTCCGGCCGGCCACTTAAATGGAATTATTATGATTATTACAGCGATTATTTATTCCGGTTTTCATTGTTGTTTCTGTTGTTGTTCGGTAAAAGGCCTCTTTGCAGGGATTTGGATTTGTAGGAACTGCAAAGTTAATTGGGCTATTACAAAACAACGAAATTAGGTTAATCAAGCGAAATTCGCTTTAATGAGTGGAATATTAATTAAGCTCTGGCACCCTTTGGCCTTCTCGGGGTGTCAGCTGCACTCGAGCGAGAAGCAAACAGCGTGTATTTTGCAAATTATTTATGGCTTTTTCACATTCTGAAGAAAACAGCAATTCTCATAATGGAAAACAGCCAAGGCAGTTGCAGGTTGGTATGTGTCTCTGTGTGCACACTGCCGCCAAAAAGTAGGCTACACACATTGCAGGAACTCTCGTGAACAGACAACAACGAACTGTTTCCGCATCCTTGCTCTCAAAGTAAGCGTTTTTCATTGGCAACTCGACAAGTTTATACCCTGGTCACAGCACAATAGGGGGGCGGCTAACAATACCATAGTTGTGACAACCCTGTCGTCGCCTGCCTGGTTACGGGGTGCCCCATTCTTGGAATTGTCACTTGGCAGGCGCCACAAAATGCAATTATGCAAATGAGTAGCAGCTATTTTGAGAATTCAATTCGCAATGCACTCATACGTTCACACAGCTCTTCACATATTAATTTCAATTAGAACAATATGATAATCAAGCCTGCAGTGCAGTCAAGTGCCCGCCATAAATGCCAATTCGATGTTCGAGGAAAACGCAATTAGGCAAACTAACAGGCAACTCGAGCATAGTAATTGTGCCATGCCGAATAGACCAAAAATATTTACCCCAACATAGTTATCCCTGCCACGTATCTCTGTTAATTGTTTGCCTTTGTTGGCCCACGCGGTGTGCGGTAAGCGGATCCCGAAGCCGACACTGGGCTGGTCGAAATAACCAATTCGATGTTGTACTCGCCCCACAAACTAATTGGTAGAATTACGAGCGTGTGCAGCTTGCTGAGCATATAATTAAATCTGAAATTAACAGCAAGGCAAGTCAAGCGAACGATGAGAGACAGAGAGAGAGAGGAAGAGAGCAGAACCAATAATTAAGTTCGAACTAAATAAAGATTGAGTTTGCTTAAATTTATTTGCGACTAGAAATAACAGCATTTATTTATCTGTTTGCTTACTTTCTTAAATCAGATAGAAGGTTTGAATTTCTCTGCAAATTGTGTTGGCAAAATCAATCGCCGAAAGAATGGAAACTGAAATAGGACGCAATGCTATTGCTTCTTCTTCGGCAGCAGACAAATTTGATTTAAATTACTTGCCAGACGCAGAGCCTGAAAAGCCCATTAAAAGATTAAATGCGAAAGGGCTAACGGAGTGCCCGAGAATTAATTTGGGGTTTAAGAACTCGGCAACAGAAAGAGAAAACAATTGAAGATGAAATTCTGAAGTGATAATTCCATATCCAATCTATGCTTTTCATAGAGCCCTGCAAGTGATTCATCTAATTTTGATTCGAGTAGTAAATTTGTTGTTGTACAAGAGTAATTATTGAATAATTGATGTGTGCGCTTCTAATAGTATAATTAGTAGTTGGCTCGTGTACACTTCAAGGTCAACAGAGCTGTACAAATCAATGTGCATACGTCACGTTGCACAGACTGCAGTGACGGCTGGGTAATCAATAAACCTGACGTTGAGCTCATCGCTAATCAGAACGTGAACGAGGCAGGCAAGCATTCGCCTGGAAAGAAGCTTACCTCGCTCGCAATCTGTATTCCCCAAGCTCGACGGTAATTAGAGGAGCACACGACACACTCTTCCCTTGACTTCAGTGCTTATTAATTGCAGAGTAGCAGAGAAGCAGCCCAAAGATGTGCCCCTTAGATGGGTGCTTATTTCCGTTGCTGAACGGATGCATCTGAAATGAAATCACTTAAAGTTCAGGATTCTATTTGCGGCATTGTTGCCATCTTTTTCATCATCAGAAGTTTCCGCTTTCAATTTGTTCCCACGTTGAGCAACATTGATTTTCAATTGTTAGTTTTTTTCTTTCTTTCTTTCGAAGACTCGAGACTCTATTCAGCATTTCGAATTCGATGTCCTTGTTCCAGGTATTTACCAAAAGTCGAAACTCGTTTCGATTGAGCGCAACAAATTGCATTTCCCAGCGGGGCACAGATCGGTTAGGGTTCTTCGTGCATACCCTTACTACTTTTGAAACCTGATTTATCGGCTTGCCTGCTGGGCTGGCAGGAAAGCAACTCTTGATACGCAAATCCCATGAACGAGTGCGCTTAGGATTGCCAAGCGTGTGTGTGCAGTTTTATTGAACTCAGTGTAGCGTAAAGTACACGACGACAACGGCGAGGAAAGTAAACAGAGGTGTTCAAAACGATATCTGCGTATTTATTTATGCTGTGCATACGGAACGATGCAATACGATTTTTCTAGTTGTCTTGCTTTAAATATATTTTTCTATATCATGTGCACTCTCTCTCTCTCTCTTCCACTCTTTCCAGGGACTTTCTCACGGAGTGTTTGTTCCCCTCGCCGACGCGACCATATGAATTGCCTTGGGAGCAGAAAACGATTTGGGCCATCGTATTTGGTCTGATGATGTTTGTGGCCATTGCAGGCAATGGAATTGTGCTCTGGATTGTAACAGGTAAGTCCACCCTCCAGCACCGCATCCTCTTCTCTTTAAGCTGCAGCAGTAGCTGTAAATCGTGTCATTTAAACGTGTACATTAGAAGCGTGGAGTGGAGTATCGCGCATACGCCGGGTATGCCGCACAACGATTTAATCGCATGAACTCTCAAGGACGGAGGCTTGTCCTTACATTGCCAGAACTGACACAGGCACAGAGACGAACACAGGCAACTAATATCCGGAGCCGCTGCTTTTGTCTCTGCTGTCACGTTTCACATTTTGACCATTTGCTTGTTTCTCTCTCCTCTCCTTCTCTCTCTTTGCCTCGCCTTACGTTACTGGTTGCCCGCTTTGGCCTCAGGACATCGCAGCATGCGCACAGTCACGAATTATTTCCTGTTGAACCTGAGCATCGCTGACCTGCTGATGTCCTCGTTGAACTGTGTCTTCAACTTTATATTCATGGTGAATTCGGATTGGCCATTTGGCTCGATTTATTGCACCATCAATAATTTCGTGGCCAACGTAACGGTTTCGACATCAGTCTTCACACTGGTCGCCATCTCCTTCGACAGGTGAGTTTACTTCGTTTGAATTTTTCAAAGGAAGGCACTTAGCTTATTCGGTTTGAAATTCGCCCTCTTCTTCGCACTTCCTTGCAGATATATAGCCATTGTACATCCGCTCAAGCGTCGCACATCACGCCGCAAGGTGCGCTTTATCCTGGTGCTCATCTGGGCTCTCAGCTGTGTCCTCTCCGCCCCGTGTCTGCTCTACTCCAGCATCATGACAAAGCAGTAAGTAAATTGCCTGAGCAAAAAATGCCCTTAATCCTTTTTGAAACATATGTAGATATATATTTATAATATCTTTATATATTTATTATTTATTTTTTATATTTTATTTTATGTCTTGCTTGAAAATAAATCTGTTTTATACACACTCATTTCTCGCTTAGCACTGTTAATTATCTCTGCTGAATAACATTTTATGTTAAAATACATTGCTCGTAAAACAGTTCCAACTTTTTCTGTTAAGTAAAATTGTTAGTTTAATATAAATGCTCGAATAACAGTGATAATTATCTCGTTGACACTGTTAATTATCTCTGCTCAATAACATTATATGTTAAAATACGTTTCTCCTAAAACAGTGCCAACTTTTCTGTTAAGTAAAATTGTATGTTTAATTTTAATGCTCAAATTACAGTGCTAACTAAATCCAGTTAAAACTGTTAATTATATCTGTTCAATAACATTTTATGTTAAAATACATTGCTCCACTAAGCACTTCCAACGATTTCTGTTAAGTTGCATTGTATGTTAAATTTAAATGCTCTAACAACAATGCTAATTATCTCTGCTAAGTAACAGACTCTGTTAACTCGATTTAAAATACTAACATACCATTAACTTCCGTCGTTATCGATAAATCGTTTTCCGATCGCAACAATCTGCGGCGCACGTGCAATCAGAATTAAATAACGCAAAGAAAATATCAAGTTACACCAGCCAAACTTAAAATATGCCGCAGGTCTTAAAGCCTTTCAAATATTATGCATACCAAGCACCCTTCCCTGGATAGGATTAGTCGAACGACTTCTGTGAGCTTAACCACAACCAGACTGAAATCGATTTAAATGCGTCGCGCTGGCAAAGCCGGACCCACACTCAGACTCACAGCCACCTGCTATAATCGATAGAGGGGATGTCTGTTTATGATGGTGACAGGCGACCGCAGCGCGTCGAGTGCCCTGCGGATGGTGTGGGTTAGGGTTGAAGCAGTTATTACCTGTCTGCCAGTTGCATTGTTAATGGCCTTCACGACAAATTGTCGACAATGGGGAGGCATCTCTCTTTTAAGTGCTTGTGCCACGACGCATAAAATTTGCCATAATTTTGTAAATTAGGTTTTCAATTTGCCATCAAACGGGCATAAATAAATTTCACGATAAGGCGAGGTCGAGACTCTGGGAAAGGAAAAAGGAAGGAAAACCCGTCTGGACAAGTTTCTTGTTGGGCGTGAAAATGTTTAACGGCACTTTCGGGTTCGCTTTACTTTCGGTAATTAAATGATTATGACAATCATAATCATGATGATGATGATAATGACGAAAGTATTGAAAGTTTACCCATTTGGAAGAACGTTAGATGCGACCGAGATAATCAACTTAAATGACTCACAATTTTGCTTTCAGTTATTACAACGGAAAATCACGCACAGTCTGCTTTATGATGTGGCCCGACGGAAGGTATCCCACCTCCATGACGGACTATGTGTGAGTAATAGCCCTCTTTCTTCCCCTCTCCCTCCCACGTTGTATAGGGTGACCATATCCAACTCATTCCCTATTAGATACAATCTGACGATATTGGTCTTGACCTACGGCATACCGATGATCGTCATGCTCATCTGTTACTCCCTTATGGGGCGTGTGCTCTGGGGAAGTCGCTCGATTGGCGAGAACACTGATCGGCAAATGGAATCGATGAAATCGAAGCGCAAAGTGGTCCGCATGTTCATCGCGATAGTGTCCATCTTTGCCATCTGTTGGCTACCCTATCACATGTTCTTTATCTACGCCTACCACAACAATCAGGTGGCGTCCACCAAGTATGTGCAGCACATGTACCTGGGCTTCTACTGGCTGGCCATGTCCAATGCGATGGTGAATCCCATCATCTACTACTGGATGAACAAGAGGTTAGATTGCTTGGAGTGTGTAGGAAAACAGAACTAAACTTTGGCGCTTCTGCAGGTTTCGCATGTACTTCCAGAGGATCATTTGTTGCTGTTGCCTTGGCTTGACGCGTTACCGCTTCGACTCCCCCAAGAGCAGGCAGGCAAACAAGAATAGTTCCAATAGGAACACACGAGGTGCGTACTGTCAATGGAGAGCTCCAGCTCTGAATGTAAATCTATTGTAATGTCTCTCTATCTTGATCTATATCCCTGCAGCTGAGACAAAGAGTCAATGGAAGCGCAGCACAATGGAAACACAAATCCAACAGGCACCGGCCACATCGTCGCGGGAGCGACAACCTACGTTGCAGGGACTCAACCACACCGCCGTCGAGTGCATCATCGAACGTCCCACGGACGACAACAGCTCGCCCATCTGTCTGTCCATTAACAATAGTCTGGGTGAGCGGCAGCGTGTAAAAATCAAATACATCTCCTGCGACGAGGATAACAATCCCATTGAGCATGAGCACGACAGCAGCAGCAGTCCGGGCAGTCACGGGCACATTCACAGTCGCAGTCACAGTCACAGTATCAATCAAAGGCACAGCCACATTCACAGTCAGGGGCAAAGTGTGCGGGCGATTCAGCAATTGTGATGGGAAGAAGGCTCCCAAAAACAAGTTCGTTCAGTGGTTTCACTTTAAGAGAGCCAATCAAAAGGAATACGAGAATCGAATAAGGAATAAGGCATTCCAGTGTAAATACAATATACGAATTTGCGGTTGTTAAAGGCGCGCACAGAGCGAAGCCAAAACGAAAGGATTCGATTTTCGAATATCATCAGGGTGTGCCCCCCGTTCCCCGTTTCCACTACATTAGTTATAGGCATCATCGACGAGCTGTTAGTTTTAACTGTTGTAAATTGCTAATTAACGTGATTGATACGAGGGTCGTTTGATAAGTCCGTGACTTTTTGTATTTGCCGCGCACCTGCTCTAAATACAACACTGCTCCTGTCACAGTTATCGATTAACAGCTGACTGTAAAATTTGAAAGCTGCGTTTTTTGGTTGCGTTTTATAGGCATTGAAAGCAGGCGATCTCGATCTCCATTTTCGTTAAAATTCACGAGATCGTCTGCTTTCAATGCCTATAAAAAAAAACGCAGCTTCAAAATTTTACAGTCAGCTGTTAATCGATAACTACAGCAGTGTTCATTTAGAGCGCAAATACAAAAGTCACGGATTACAAACGACCCTCGTTTTTGAGGGCCTTGAGATCGTCTGCTTTCAATGCCTATAAAACGCAAACCAAAAAACGCAGCTTTCTCAAAATTTTACAGTCAGCTGTTAATCGATAACTGCTGACAGGAGCAGTGTTGTATTTAGAGCAGGTGCGCGGCAAATACAAAAAGTCACGGACTTATCAAACGACCCTCATACCTTAACACTCGAGTGTGTATTTGTATTTACTGTGTACCATATAAACTAGTCCCCGCGAGGAGTTCGCTGCACTCGACTGCTTGCGTAATCTAATTAACACACGTGAGAATTTCACTGCAGATTGCATTACCTTTTCCAATCGCAGTGCGTAATTGCGTTGCATTTTCCATTTTCCATTTGCCAAGTGAGAAAATTGTGCAATCAGATGCAAAACTCGACCATTTGCCCAATAAACATGGCATGTAAATTGTATTATTCTTGTGCATTTATGCAGCATAAACGTGTGTGTTAAAGTAACCCATAACCCTCCCAACACAAACACACACCCAAACGGACAAACACACACACACACACACCTATACATGTGAGTATGTAATTTGTGAAAGTGTAAATAAATTGTAAAGAATTATGTGCAAATTTTAATTGTAGCAGTTTTCTTTCAACTCCATCAATGTTATGCTCATGTTAGGCATAACATATTTATGTTAACTTTACAGTTTAAGAAGAACTCATCAATCGATATATGAATTTAATGAAAGGGCAAGCAGCAGGTAAGTTAAGCAGATTTCATATTGCAAATAATCGAGAAACTTTTAGGGATTTGCGAACTTAAGGGAATCCTCTCTTACTGAAGACATATCAAGCAGTGCAACAGGAGGTGGTGCAATTCAATTTAGCATTCAGTTACCCTCATGTTAGGTATAACATAAGTATGTTAACTTAACAGCAGTTTAAGAAGAACTCATCAATCGATATATGAATTTAATGAAAGAAGGTAAGTCAAGCAGATTTCATATTGCAAATAAACGATCAACTTTTAGGGATTTGCAAACTTTAGGGAATCTCTCTTACTGAAGACATATCAAGCAGTGCAACAGGAGGTGGAGCAATTCAATTTGGCATTCAGTTAATGCAGCCTTTGGGCCATGCACGAATTGCTGTTGATGGCCCATTCAACTCAACTTATAACCGAATGAAGTTCACGAACTGCCTTGGGTTAAAGGTCGCACTGGCCGCAATGAATGCAAATGAGTTTGTCGTTCGTCAGGCCAGAGCTGAGAACACTTTGCCTTTTTCTGAAGTGCACTGCAAACGAGAGCTGGCTGCGTGGATGCGCATTAAGAGATTTGCTGGCCAGGTCAAGATGCTTTCCAAACGTCACAAATGTCCACAAAAAATGTTTACAATTTTCCCAATATTTGTCCTGTCCGTCTGTCTCTGTCCATTGCAATCGCATTAGGATGAAGTCTCCCAAAAAATCAAAGCTAATCGAATCTGCCGAGCAATCTGCGTAACCGTAACGGGTATAAGAAATGGACTCGGGGGCTGCATTTGAATAATCAAACGCAACCGAACCAAAACAATTTGCCAGCGAGTTCATGAGATGAGGTGGCTAAAGCGTTCTTTTCCTTTTCCACCGACTTTTCAGCTTTTCATGGCGTGTTTTCCTTGTCTCGGCGCTATTAATGCGCATTGCGCACAAATTGCGTGTTGTGTTAACTTGGCGATAAACCCTATTTACTGTTAGCTGTTTGCCATTTGCTGGCGCTGTTTGCTGGCGCTGTTTGCTGCCGCGCTGTTTCTGTAGCCTACAACACATTTAGCGTAATAGGATTTTATGGGTTTTCGCAGAGGCGGTGCGAGCGAGAGGGAAGCTAGCGAGTCCCATTGAAATGCCATTTAATGGAATGAAAGCATAAAATAACAATTTGCATAATAAGATGATTTTCGGTTGGCGGTTTCTATTGCGATGTCACCGTATCGAGTTCTTACCCACTCTCTCTCTCCCCCTCTCTCTCTTTTACTCATCTGACTTTGTCTCAGTCTCACTTCAGGTCATTGCCATGACAGCGAAAGTCTTCGAGATTCAGTTGAATGGGAATTCCTTATGTGTGTTTAGTCGCTATCACATGATATCATATAGGACTCCTAGCCACGTTGCCAGCAGCAACAGACATCCTCTTGACAGCTAGCTTTACTCCCCCTGCCATCTCTTTCTCCGCTCCCCCGCCGCTTTCTCAGAATTCATTTGGCGGCACACATTAAATGGCAATCAATTCCCAAATGGTATGCACAGCATATGTTTGTCTGTATGTTTAAAGAACTTCGAATCCAGTTAACGCGCAACAGTTGCCCAACTAATTGGACAGTCTGGGAAAATTCCAGGCTTTTATTAACCAATAAATATAATCTGTAATTCCTGAAAGAGAAGATTGAAAAGATGCTAGTTCTGCAAGCCCTTTAGATAGTTACATAGTATGTAGCTAGGCATAAGCTCAGTGTAGCATAGGAACAGAGGGTATTCATGGAAAGTTCAGTTTAAAAGAGCATTAGAATACAGCTAAGTCATTTAAGTTTTAAAGTAAAATCAATAAAAATGTTCCTCCTTTCATCATCATGGAGCAAATTAAGAGAATTTTCAATTTTCTGGGGTAAGTTATTATAAAATTGTGAATTACTAATTGATAAATATTTTGCTGAAAATCACATGAAAATATTTTAATTACTAAAGCGATATTCATTGAGCCAATCCATAAATTTTCTACATATACCAAGCTCGTGGTCAGTTATTCGATGAAGGTCGGCGGAGTAATGGAATAGCTATACTCCTGCATGTGAACATGTATGTTATTTCATAAATATTCGCCCGAAATTAAGTTTTCTCTCTCTCAAAATGTCATGTCACTGTCAAATGCAAAAATAATCCGCACATGTGAAAATGTATTTTTTCCCAGAATTTCTTGTATCAAAATCACATTTGCAGATATTTTTGGAACTATTTTATGTTGCACACAAGTTTCAGACAACATGAAAAAAATACGCAGAACCCAAAACGGACAGCCTGACAAGGCATGGCAGGGGGGACTCGGGAAACGAGGGATAGAAGTAATTGGGATGCCAACTGATTCTAATTGGAATACGCTCATGTGCGGCAAATTGACAGACATTGAAGAGGGAAACAAAATGAATTCGCATCTGCATTAAAACTGATTAAGCGAATGGTGCAGTGAAGGCTTTAAGAGCAATATTCTGAGGTATGTATGCTTTAAATATATATTTCACTAATTCAACAATTTATACTTTTGTTTTCGATGCTCCTTGATTGTCAACTCATATTTCTGTTTTTGAAAAAGGAATGTGATAAGGTTTCAAACAAATTTCAGTCACAAGTCGTTTGTTGTTTAAACATTTCGGAAATGTAAATTTATTTCTTTCTTCAAAATGCAGCCTGAGGAGCACTACATGGACTATTTCATGGAGGAAATCAGTCACAGCGAAATGATCATCACCGAGGGTGATCTCGAGGGCGGTGTAGATCATTTGATAAAAACGATTGTGGAATGTAACCAGCCCGAAAAGCTGTTGGGATTTCTCCAGGAAACGTTGCCAGAGGAGGTGCTCGCGTTGTTGGTCTATAAGCTCGTCAACTACAATGCCAAAACAAAACGCATTGCCATTGAGCGCAAAATTCTAAGAGTAGAGGCTGATGCAGATTCAGATGATCTTTGATTTCGAATCAAAAACAAAAAAGAAGAGGACAATGATGTAACGTGTAATTCTAGAGTAAAACATCAGCTGCTGCCATTGAATAAAGATCGTATTATGTTTATCGTTTATTGAAAAATCTTTCTTTCCATTTGAAGTCCATTGAAACTCTCTACAGAGTATAAAAAGTTGGAAACTCAGCAGGCTTTTAGTTTGTTTGCAATCACAGTACAGTACACAGTCACTTGTTCGGCAGTTTCACGCGTAGAGCAACACACTCTATTTACTTCCATAGCAAAAATAAATAAATTTTTTCTTCAAAATGCTTGATAAACTTGTTACCAGAACCTCTGTTGGCATACTGGCTGGCTTGGCGGGCGCTGTCTTTGTCGGCTATTGCGTGTACTATGACAAGAAGCGTCGCAATCAGCCGGACTTCAAGAAGAATCTGTACGAGAGGCGCCGTCGCAATATCAAGACTGATGAAAGCTTTCCCAATTTGACAGATCAGAAGTCTATCGAACGTTATTTCATGCAGGAAATCCATCGTGGCGAGATGCTCATCACAGAGGGTAACTTCGATGCTGGCGCTGAGCATTTGATGAATGCGATTGTTGTGTGCAACAAGCCGGCCAAGCTGCTGGGCGTACTGCAAACAACGCTGCCCGTGCAGGTGTTCACAACGCTTGTCTATAAGCTCAACAACTATAACACGGCAATTGAGAGGGCACAGGGTGCGGCAGCTGCTGTGCCACCCGTATTGATAGACGATGGTGGTGTCGAGTGAACTGAGAGAAGATTTAAGCAGACTACCGCACACACATGCACACACATTTCTGTTGATAATTTACTAAATTTGAAATAGTCTTTTGAAGACTGCGAATGTGTAAGAGCGCGAAGTATGCGTCTCGTTGGCCGCCTTCAAGATGTTTAGATATTAAGCCAGCTTAGTCGACTTTGCAACTCTGAATTTCGTAGCATACTTTTTGGCGCAAATTACAAAACAACTCACGAATTGTTGTCAGTGTCTGTTTATCTTTCAGTGTCTGTGGGTGTGTGCGTGTGTGTGTGTGTTGCCTAGCAGGCAAACAATTTTATTGGAATACAAAAAATGTGAAAACTTTCCGCGATAATTGTTGTTGTTTTTGTTACTGCTGCTGCTGTCGTTGTGCGAGTGATAATCGTGGAGAATTTGCTGCAGGCGGAAGCTCTATTCCTACATTCCCGCTCCACCCTGTGACTACAGCCATTTCTTTGCAAAGTATCAGCAAAGTTTGAAATTAATGACTTTAATTATAATGTCGGACACATCAATCGACATCGCTGTTTGCCCCCGTTTCCTTGTCCTGTTCTCCAAGGCTTTGCTGAGCTCACAGTTCGCAGTGCAATGTCTGCGTACTCTCGCGTACTTTGTATTTTGCTGTAAATAAGAACATTTCAGCAACTTTAAGGCTTAAAATTTAAGCTGCAAAGGTTTCTGTTCAACTAAATAATTCCGCAAGTTCAGATCCGTAATGAAATTTTGCCCTACTACGCAACGAGAGCAAGATAAATATCTTTTTATTATAAGCTCTAGGACATTATCTATGCAGTATTTAAAGTGGGGTTAAGCCATGCAAAGCTATTGGTAAATGGTCACGACCTTAACATTTAATAGATTAATTAACAGAGGATATGAGTGAGGCAGAAAGTGAAAGGTCGCCTACAGCACATTCGGAAGTTGGTCGTCAAACTGCAAATGAGTTTCCACTTCACATTGTTTGCCAAGAGACTTGTACAATTAAAAGACGATTTTAGGCATTCATGCACTCGCACACACCCTCACACACACTCGTACACATCTATTGTGGCCCCCATTTGCATAGTAGCCTTTCTGTGTCAGCTCTCACGCCTCAGCAGTGAACTCTGCCAGCAGCACAATGGAGAGAGAGAGAGAGAGAGGGGGCTGTGCTTGGCCTGACACTTTCCGGTTGAGGCAGGAGAAGCGTCTCATACATGACAGGCAAATAGACTGTGCCCTGGGAAGCGGGTGTTCAAGCACATTCAGTTGGTTATCCGACCATGGCTTGTGGGTATAAATTGCCACTTCAAATCAAAGGGGAGCCACTCCTCCCTCTTCCTCTGTTGCTGCTGCTGCTGACCTTTGTTCCAATTTAAACTGCGTTTATGCAAACTTTGTGTCCGGCTGTGGCGTCTACAACATGGCCTGTTGGCCCCGTCATGTTTCCCATTAGAGAAACATGTGGCGAGTATTAACCCCGAGAATTCCGTTCACGGTCGAGGGTATGGGGGCCACCTTGACGAAGGCCACTCGTGATGGCTGGGAATGCCGTGTTGGTTTTGGCTGGGAAAGGTCGTTAATCTGAATAAAGTTGGGCCAAGAATTCGGAATGTCTTTCACTCAGAGTTTCGCTGAGATTCCGCCGTGGAGATTGCTTTGATTTGTGTGCGGTTTTCCGATTGACTGCACACGATTTGGCCTGGCCAGTATTTCCAAGGATTTTCACGCTTTTCTGCCAATGGATTAAAACGTATGGCGTTTATCTTTCTCTTGTCTTGTATCGTCTGGAATTTGTTCATTTGTTCTCCACACCACCCCGCCACCCCCGCCCACAGGACCGACGTCAATGTAATTATATAATGCGACCTTTGTTCGCCCCATTGTCCTGCAATTACGCGAGGCGGACAGCTGCAGTCAACGGGAAGAAGTTTGGCAGAGGGAGAGAGTTGGTAGGTAGGCGTCAGTTTCGACGCGTCGCTTTGTTGTCAGACTAATTTCCAAAATTGAGCCAAGAGGGAAGACAGAACAGCGGGCAGCGGGCAGCGGTAGACGTACACAGACTTCCATTAGAATGCTCGCAATCTGCAAAGAGTCGCCCCCGAAAAAGAAAGAAGAGCACAAAAATTATCTAATTTAATGAAAAATTATTTGATATGCTTGTTGTCCTGACAGCCGTGCTGACTCGCTGCCATGTCGCTGCCAGCAACAGCAGCAGCTGGTTGCCAACGTATATAATAGAGACGCATACTATATACTAATTAGACATCTGACAGTCCCCACCCTGCTCCCGGGCGGGCAATCTAACTTCGTTAGCCTTGATAAGGTCATTAGGAAACCTGAATGCCAAATGTCCTGCGATCGGAAAGGGGACGCGCTGTCTAGCAGCTTATTGCTGCTGTTACGCATCTGAATTTATAGACATATCGAAGTTGAGTCACATCAAAAACTATAAAGTCCTCAAAATTGTTTAAGAATGTGAGTAGAACAAGCTAAATGAAAAGAAGATAAGATTAAAGATTATTATAAGTCTGGCAACTCGTTAATGTAGTGTAATGTTAATGTAATTTGCATAATGTTATTAACATATGTTTATGTTAAATGCACTGTAAGTTAAATGAAATGTTAATGTTATTTACATATGCACATATTAAATTTAATGTTATGTTAATGAAATCTTAACGTAATTTACATATGTGCATGCTAATGTAATGTAAATGTAATGTTAATGTTATTTACATATGTTCAAAGAGCTTTTTGACAGAATGTATATATTTTGCAGAATTGATCTTGAAGATGAATTCGTTATGCTGCTGAGAGAAATATGCTTTGCAGATCACTATTTTCGAATGTTTGTTTTACTGAAATCTTTTTAGAATTCGTATTTTAATTATATGAAGAAACCATATACCATAAAAGGCGCTCTTGAACTTAATAAGTGAAAATGAAGCAACTTTAAAATAGACTTAAAACGGATACAACGAATGATAACTCAATATGTTTGCAACATAATCGGATTGAATAACTATCAAGTCATTCATGGTTCAGCTCCTCGGATCCATTGATTTTTACAGCTTTATTTATGCAAAAAAAAAAAGAAAAGGACCCAACGAAAACATTTACTGCACTCTGAGTAAATTAAATTAAAACTCTGCCCAAAGCAGCAGGACAGACAGACAGACCGACAGACATATGTGTTTTCAGGCCACTTGCCATCAACATCAACAACCGTCCTTCCTTCCCGCTGCCTTGCCAGCGCGAGCTGCATGTCCAGTCGAATAAACAGAAAATGCAATAAACAATAACGAAAAAAAATATGGTTGGAAAAGGCAAAAAATAGTTTGCTCTTTTGGCACTTGGCTAGCTTTGTGCAACTTTTTTGGGCCTCCGTCGCGACGGAGCTCGCAGCAAAAGGCAGTCCCCAAAACTCTGACAACATTTTACCATACGCCAACATTTATTTCCTCATGTGGATGAGTTTGTATGTGTGCCATGTGTGTGTGCGTGTGTGTGTTTGTGTGTGAGCTAAGGCAAGTTTTGGTTCATCTTTTTTGCAGCTTTTCGCACGTTTCACAATTTGTATCCTCAGCTGTTTTGAATTACATTTTTATGTTTGCATTGTGCGAAGTGAAAAGTCAGTGAAACTGCGGAAAACTCACATAGTTTTTCACAAGTCCCATGTGACCCTTTGTCGAGCGGATGAATGTGAAAAATAGTGCAATAACCCGAGGTTTGCGCCATGGCAACCTGTAAGAATCACTTTGGGCAGGCGATAAAGAATGGAAAGGACAAGTGACCCCGTTTAAAAAAGGCAGTGTGAATCGTTTATGCGAAAATATTCTCTTGCAAAAAACACTTAATTCAGTTTTTGTTTAGTTTTCTCTCAGTCTTCTTTCGTATCAGATTATAAATTGTGTCAACGTCTCAATGTTAAAGCAGCATCATGCCATTAAGAGTGCATAAAAAGCAGTGGAATAATGAGCAGTCCTTAGTCGTGTCTATATATAGCAGTTAAGAAGAGATAAAGGGGAAGAAAGAGATTAAGTTGCAACTACTGCGGAATATCTTTAACTGAACTAGCT
The DNA here is from genome assembly GCA_018151435.1 of Zaprionus africanus. Taxonomy (NCBI): domain Eukaryota; kingdom Metazoa; phylum Arthropoda; class Insecta; order Diptera; family Drosophilidae; genus Zaprionus; species Zaprionus africanus. The sequence goes on along the minus strand of JAECXB010002309.1, from coordinate 2,794,130 downwards.
TTAATATTCCGTTTGAGTTATAAGTATTTACATATTCACTCGGTAATCGCAGTCAATCTCTGTGCGTATTTGCTGCAATTGTTCAAGTTCTTTGCCGCTTCCAGTCGAGTTGAATGCTGAGTCTGTCGGCACCGTGCGCCTCATAAAGAACAGATTAGAGCTAAGCAAGTTTTATGACTTCAATTTTAACTGAGCCCAGCCAGCTGTAAGTACATGCGGTACACACATACACACACACATACAAGTGGGTGTGTGTAGCAAAATAACAACAAGATGAGAAGAAATAGAACTGCAGCCGCTGCATAGTCGAAACAGTCTGCAAAGTTTTGCAAGTAACGGCACTTCTCGACTTAGTTTGTGTGTGTGTATGTGTGTGTGTGACGTGCCCCTCCCTCTCTACTGCGTGTCCCCTTATGCGACTCTGAAATTGTTTGCATGCCAAGAATGTCCTCTCAGAAGGATTTGCGTCACAAAGCCCGCAGAAGCCGACAGCGAACTGCATATGCTATGGCAAAGTTTTCATAGCTGCTGCGACAGCTGCAGGCGAGCAGTTGCTAGTTGATTTTCGAGACGATGACGAGCACATCAATTGCGATAACAACAACAACACAAGTGCTTTCCATTCGCACTCCAAACAGAACGGGAAGCAACAAGATTTAAAGGCAATTTTAGTGTAAGCATAGTGCGGCTTTAATTGATGCTGCCATAGTGTATGCAACGAGCTTAGATGTGCATAGATAAAGTCCCCACGATATATTTAATTAAACTCTTGCAAATAAGATTCTGTCTTTTGTTTATTGTTATTTTCTTAATGTCTGCAGTTGTGCAACCAACTCGCATATTTGCCATGTGCATGTAATGTCAACTTAACATGGCTCTGTCAAAGAATGCTATGTACCGGTCTGCTATTTTACTGTTATCACTAAGCACTGAACACATAGAGCCTCAAACGGGGTTAAAGTATCTTAAAGAACAAATGCTTATATGAAACTTCTCAAAAACTAAAAAGCGGGTTGCGGTACAAATGTATCTTAAAGATACAAATGTATCTTATGCATACAAATTTCTCGAAAACTAAAAATCGGATTGCGGTACAAATGTATCTTAAAGATACAAATGTATCTTATGCATTCAAACTTCTCAAATCGGGTTACGGTACAAATGTTTCTTAAAGATATAAATGTATCTTATGCATGCAAATTTCTCGAAAACTAAAAATCGGGTTGCGGTACAAATGTATCTTAAAGATACAAATGTATCTTATGCATGCAAATTTCTCAAAAACTAAAAATCGGGTTGCGGTACAAATGTATCTTAAAGATACAAATGTATCTTAAAGATTCAAATGTATCTTAAAGATACAAATGTATCTTATGCATGCAAATTTCTCGAAAACTAAAAATCGGGTTGCGGTACAAATGTATCTTAAAGATACAAATGTATCTTAAAGATACAAATGTATCTTAAAGATACAAATGTATCTTATGCATGCAAACTTCTCAAAAACTAAAAATCGGGTTGCGGTACAAATGTATCTTAAAGATACAAATGTATCTTATGCATGCAAACATCTCAAAAACAAAAAATCGGGTTGCGGTACAAAAGTATCTTAAAGATACAAATGTATCTTAAAGATACAAATGTATCTTATGCATTCAAACTTCTCAACAACTAAAAATCGGGTTGCGGTACAAAAGTATCTTAAAGGTACAAATGTATCTTAAAGATACAAATGTATCTTATGCATGCAAGTTTCTCGAAAACTAAAAATCGGTTTGCGGTACAAATGTATCTTAAAGATACAAATGTATCTTATGCATTCAAACTTCTCAAAAACTAAGAATCGGGTTGCGGTACAAATGTATCTTAAAGATACAAATGTATCTTAAGCATGCAAATTTCTCGAAAACTAAAAATCAGGTTGCGGTACAAATGTATCTTAAAGATACAAATGTATCTTATGCATTCAAACTTCTCAAAAACTAAGAATCGGGTTGCGGTACAAATGTATCTTAAAGATACAAATGTATCTTAAGCATGCAAACTTCTCGAAAACTAAAAATCAGGTTGCGGTACAAATGTATCTTAAAGATACAAATGTATCTATTGCACCCAAATTTCTCAAAAACTAAAAATCGGGTTGCGGTACAAATGTATCTTAAAGATACAAATGTATCTTAATGCAAATGCAAATTTCTCAAAAACTAAAAATCGGTTTGCGGTACAAATGTATCTTAAAGATACAAATGTATCTTATGCATTCAAACTTCTCAAAAACTAAAAATCGGGTTGCGGTACAAATGTATCTTAAAGATACAAATGTATCTTAAAAAACTTAGCATGCAAATTTCTCGAAAACTAAAAATCGGGTTGCGGTACAAATGTATCTTAAAGATACAAATGTATCTATATGCACTCCAAACTTCTCAAAAACTAAAAATCGGGTTGCGGTACAAATGTATCTTAAAGATACAAATGTATCTTATGCATGCAAACTTCTCAAAATCTAAAAATCGGGTTGCGGTACAAATGTATCTTAAAGATACAAATGTATCTTTAGCATACAAATTTCTCAAAAACTAAAAATCGGGTTGCGGTACAAATGTATCTTAAAGATACAAATGTATCTTAAAGAATGCAAATTTCTCGAAAACTAAAAATCGGGTTACGGTACAAATGTATCTTAAAGATACAAATGTATCTTACTTCAGGCTGCCATGCGCGCGACCAAATTTTTGCCTATTCTGAAACTTCACTAGCAACGCATACATCGACATGCAGATACACCCAGGCAAACATCGGAAGTACCCCAGCCGAGCGTGCAGCCGAAGACTCTACTTTTCAATGCTTCTGTTTGCTCTGAGGCGAATTTCGAAAAACTTCGAAGTCAAGCCGGGCGGCAAAGTCTCTACTCTCAATGCTTCGGGCTCTGGGGTACTTCGATCGAAAAACTAGCAATAACAGATTTACCCCCTTTTTGAGGTCTCTATGTGTTCAGTGCTTAGTGGTGTTATGTTAACTCAAATTGGCTATGTTAGCTTGTAGTAATCGATAATTGTAGGAACAATGATCGTATGCTTCGTTCTGTTATGAAAATTTTATGTTAACTCAAAATGGCCATGTTAAGGCTATGTTCGCTTGTAGCAATCGACAATTGCAAACAAAATGATCAAATATATCGTCCTGCTATTCACAGTAAGCAGCAATAATGTATACATACATACCCATGACACGAGCCCCTAAATAACGACACGAGCTTCTCCGATGACAGTCACAGTGTACCTGAGGCCAAGTGGCTGTCCCAACTAGAAGGAGAAACATATTGAATGAAAGCTAGCGGGGTGCCAAAGATTAATGGAGTGTGCTAGCCGATGCCGCAGGCAGAGCCTTCTGCTGGCACGTTTCTGAGGTTTTATTTCACTTCGTCTGCCAAGTTGTCTACGCGAGGGAGGGAGGAAGGGGGGCTGCGGTCAAGAAGCAGCTTGCCGCGGTCAAAGGGTAAATTGAAGTTATAATGCCAGTGAAAGCAATCGATAGGTTGCTCTATTCAAAGCACATTTATTTTTAGAGCATTAACTAGAAAAGTTTTATTATACTACAGTAATTTATGCTGCGTTTATTTATTCGAGGGGTGTCTTTCACAAGTTCCTATCTTAGTGTCTATTCCATTGCCAAGTCAATTATCGCTGTGTTGTGTTTTTCTTACGCACCCTCTTGTCAGATATAACACACATTCGAGTCAGTCAAGAATGAAAATCTGATCTATTAGAAATGCAAAATATATATAGAGAAACACAGTCACAATCATTTGTGTGTCAGAAAGTTTAATCAAAACACAAACGCGTTTGTTTTCCAATTTGCATGTGGAAAAGTTTCAAGGACGTCGCTGGTTTTATGTCTCTCTCCCTCATTCTCACTCTCTCTACTCTCGCTCTTTCTAAGTCTATTATCTGCTGTGTCTGTGCCATGCCCACATTTGAAACATTTACATACAGTAGCCGCCCCCGCTTACAGTTCATTGAGTGCGCACAAGAAAAAACACTGGGGAAGTGCAAAGAGAGCCAGACTCGCTGGAGTATTCGAACAATAATAATAATAATAAAGACAAGGAGGCGTGGGGGGGAGGCAGCCAGGATGTCCCATGCATAAATTTAAAATGTAAATAAATAAGCAGCTGAAGACAAATTCTAAATATCATAATAAACACGATAACAAACAATAATGTAATATGATAGGCACATCTGAAGCCAGTCAACAATGTCCGTCTTTGATTTTTAGCCACCCCTCTGCCCCTCCCGCGCATCACTCTCGTAAATATTTATGAACTGCCAACTGGCTAGGTCCGTTACCAGGCGCCTGAAAGTCTTCTGGTTATTAAAATTTATTAGTGAAACGCTTCACTTAAATTTTACGATCCGAATTAAAATAAATGACAGCTGTTAAGGCCACTCGGCGAATCTGGGTACCGTTATTGGGCCACATTCGATTCGCATAAACATAAATTTCAATTAGGCTGGCGCAAAAACCTTTTTGTTGAGAGAGAGTGCAGCACAATTAAATACACTTTCCAGCATGTGATCTACTGACAAAGCAGAGAACTAAATATTGCAGATAACATATTTCATTCATTCGCGTCGCTATAATAAAAGTTCTGATTGAATTCCAGTTTTTCTACTAATGTAAGGGACATAAAAGGCCTCGCCTCGCATTCGAAATGAATCATTGTTTGGCGAAAATTAAATTCAATTTTGATCGATTGTTGCCTCTTCGTCGCCTGCAGCCTAATTCGGCGTGAACTAATTTGGAGACTGAAAAGTTGCCAACTTCGCGTCGAACTGTCCCATTCAAAGGGGAAGAGAACAACAATTCTCTATTGAAGTAAGTTTGACTTTGGATTGCACAGAGAATGTTTACAATGCGATGATGACCAAGGGCAAACTTTAATGGAAAGAGGGACAGTAAAGAGAGCGAGTCACAGAAAGGGAACTCAACTTGTTGTTCTGAAATTTTAATTAAGAACATGCAGCAACATTGACTGCAGTACTTTTCACTGTCCGCACTTTCGTGTTTATTATTCATACATCTCTGACAGCACTGCCTACCTGTCCATGTCCAATGGACACGGCTCCGTGTAGTAGGTGCATGGCCAAGAGTCTTATTATGAAATATTGGACAGCGAAGAAGTGACAAACGTGAGTGTGTGAGCGGAAAAGGATATGAAAAGAGGCCCGTTGCACGTTGTTAGCTGCCACGTGGCGTATACGTAACATGGCATGAGCAAGCCAAGCGAGGGCAAGCGAGAGAAAACACGAAAATAAAATATATAAATATGTTATATTCTCTGTTTCATTTGTGGTTCAGTTTCCTTCACTTCAGTTGTACATTTTACGCTCCTTCTCTCCCTCTCTCTCTCTCTCTCTCGTGCTGCAGATTTATGGCGCGCACATAATGCTGATTTAATATTTATTACGACAATTGCCACAACGCGATGTCAACTTTTTTAATGTTCCCAACAGCAGAATTTCTGCATCTGCGAAATAAACTTTTCTTATTTAGTTAATTTTCTTTTTGTTTTTTTGTTGTTTAGCTTTTTTAGCGGCTTTGTTGTTACTTTTATATCTTCACTGGGATTTGGCAGGAAAACTGAATTTTTATTTGCAGCTTACAAGTTTTTATGGCCCATACGAAGCGATTGCTGTCGTTGTTGTTGTTGTGCTCGTAAACTTGAAAGGACATTAATTGAAAGGACATGGCTTAAGGATGGAGTGGGAAAGGAGGAGGGGAATAGTGGTTAGCGCCAAACTAATCCCAGTCTCAGCGCCACTATCAGTAACTAGCTGCTGAACTATCTACATCGTAGTGTTCTCTTCCTCTCTCTAGAGGGTCTGAGGGCTGCTGCAGGTTTGTCGTGCGTCTTGTTTACAGAAATGCTTCAGTTGGATGAAAGACGATACACAAGACGAAAAACTACCAAGCCACTATACAGTGACAGGCAATACGAACTCCTTCTGCTGCATTGAAGGGCCTGATCATATCACCACTGATTGAAATTGTTGCTTGAGCATCTTGGGAATTTCCTCGACCCCCTGCAGCTTCCTGTTTCTTTCACCAGAATGTTGTCCTCCAGATTGCCCCAATGGCATTCGTAGGGGTCAATTCAATTGAATTCAATATTTGTAATAGAAGACAGAGTATGTCAACATAAAAAACATATGGCAAGCACATGTTAAACAGCATCAACTGGTCAATCAAGGTGTGCACTCTAAAAAGTATGCAATAAAATTTAAAATTTCTTTATTTGCTAATTTCTTTATTTAAGTTTACTTTTATTTCTTTATTTTGTTAAGTTATATTGTATTATGTTTAGCTATATGTTATTACTAACATATAAGAGAGTCAAATAGTGAAATTAAAGAAGCTAAAAAATAAAACATTTAAAGATTATCTCTACAATTTATTTATTTCTCTTTTTATTTATATTCATTCTATCATGCACTGCGTGTCGCAATTGCTTTCTGGCCCAATAAAACGTCATTGCTACCTTTTATCAGCAATAGATTGACAACTCTCTGTCCTTGTCTGCTCTGCTATGTGTGAAAATCGAAATCAAAATCGAAATTGAATGCGAAATGCAATATCCAAAATTCCACGGAGCACTTTCGAGTGCTCCACATTGTCTGGGCGTCTAAATTCGCGCAAATATTTTGCTATTTAAATGGCAACTGGCACGCTAGGGCGCCTGTTTAAAGGCGACGTAGCTCTGCGGGCTGTCAGGGACTGCTGTGGTGTGGTTTAGTTTGGCCTAAGGGCCGATGGTCGCAGTATTTATTTAAATTAAGCCAGAGCAGCCCGGCCAGCTGGCCACAAACTGACCAGTCGAAAACTGTTTCCACTTTGTGTACTTTTTATCTCGAAACTTTTGGCACACTGAGAATGCTTTGCCGGCACATTAACATGGTACGCGGTACGCGGTACAGAGTACACGATGCTACATGCCACTGGGGTGAAGGCAACTTTGGGTTCGGTCAAAGTTTGTTAATGGCCAAGCCCGCGAGGGAAGGGACTGGAACTGGGCGGCGGGTAATGTTGTAGTTTAGTGTTTACCCCGTGTAAACCATATCGTTTCGTCCGGCTCAGTGAGCACACCTAGTGCCATTACGGATGCTCTTTGCGCAGCCCAGCTGAACTTTCCCACCAGATAATTAGACAAGTTAAAAATCCTTACTCGGCCCTTTTTAGCCAGACACACCTGTAGCTCAGCTCAGACTACGACTCAGGCCGCAGCTCCATGCAAATTTATGTGGCAAACGTGACTGAAGCACGATTGCGTGTGTGAATTCTCTTCTATAATATATATAGAACATACTCCTGTTGCAGTTGTCTGACAAATGAGATTGGGTCACGTTCCATGAAATTGCGTGTGGCCAACGAGCAAAGCCTTGGCTAATAATAGCACGGCATGGTCTTTATAAAGTGCCAACCTATTGACAACTATTTCTAGCCAATTAACTGTCGCTTGTGGTGCTGCAAATTGTTAATGAATTAGTAATCATAAGTTGTTTATTTCTAGCGAGGGAACAACTGCCAAAACTACACCTCCAACTAGCTTTGAGTTCGGTAAAGATTGTGGGTGGGAGGGAGACTTAGAAAGACTTGTTTTCATACAACATATTGAAGATAAAAAGGAAGTTTGATTGGAAAACGTTGAGTTAATTATTGGAAGCTATATTATTTATATATAAGATCTAATCAGCTTGCTCCAGTTTATATGAAGTGAGGCATTAAGCAAGGTATGTCTGAACTTTCATCAATATAAATTCGAGGACAGTCGTACAATAGTAGTGCCCATTGTCCGTTGGGGTCCCGTTTAAGTCTGTTCAAAGTTGTAAAGTTAATGAACATTATTGTGTTTTATTGTCTGCACATGTAGTTTAAGAAAACATTTCTTCTCCTTCTCGATTCTCTGCCTAGTTGTTGAATTTCTTGCATATCTTCTCATCAACCCAATACAAAATCTCTTACATCATGTGCTGCCAGACCGCTCTGGGCTTATCCCGTGGCTTTCTCCTACCACAATACTTGGCAAATTGGGCCAGCATATTGCTGGCGATGACCTTGGCACATACTTGCCATACTTCTCGCTCGATATACACATTTTAATAACGGTTCAAAGTTTACAACTCTGCCTCAAATTGCCGAGCCCGCTGTCAGCAGTGGCCCTACCAATAAAGGGCACATATTGCACATATGTTTGTGTGTGCATGTGTGTAGTGTATGTCATATTGGAGCGTATTGGGATGGGTGGAAAGGAAGCCACAGTGGAGCCAACAAATCGCTTGTAAAGTCGACATAATTTAATTTGCGAACATATTCGCATTTGGGTTACACAGTTTATGACTGCCCTCTCTCTCCCTCTCTCTCTGTCCTCCTCTCTTACTGCCAAACATAAATAAAGCATTTAAAATGCTTCGCACTGGAACCGAGCGGGGCAACCACGTTCCCTTTCCGCACACAACTCAATTCGCATGAGTCTCACCTCCAACTCATGTCGAACGACAAAAGGCAAAAGGTTTTGTTTGACACGCAATTTGCGCTGTTCCCCTCCGCCCCCTTGAGCAGCTCCATGTGCTGTCGGTAATTTAAATGCTCCGCCCGTGCAGTCGTAAACTTTATTTGACAAATTGCGAGCTTAGCAGGAGCCGTAGCTGGAGTCGGAGTTCCATCAGATTCATCAGAATCAAACGAGAACGGGCGCTGACTGTAAGTCGCATCAAAATCAAAGTGAACAGTGTGTGCAATGAATGTAGCTCAGCTACAATATACCTGGCAGTAGTAGGAAGATAAAGCGAATGATCTAGACAGATATAGACAGATATAGATATAGACAGAACTTTTGATTAAGTCAGTGCAATTAATTTGAAGTCAGTAATGCCTTGTCGAAAGTTTTACATTTGAGGAGATTATCTTTAGCACAGCAGATCATCTCCTCCACTCTGCCTCCCCTACATATCCCTACCACTTAGCTCTTCTACTCTAAAAATCCCCACATTACTTGACAGCTTCTCTCACTAATACACCCCTTTGCGTCGATCCCTTTGCCAAGGGGTATAATCACACATTAATGCAACCAGACACGTTTCGACAGTCGCCCTCCTTCCACCCAAGCCCGTCTCCGCCCTCCGCCCCTCCGCCTGACTAGTCCCGCTGGAGGCTTTCGTTTTTATTTCTTTGCCACATAAGCGGCTTAATTGCACGCCTTTTGATGGCGGCTGCCTCGTAAAAGCAACGATATGAATCGGACTCATGTCGTTCATCAAATGAAACTCATCCGCCGCAAAGTCTCACATGTCTACGCTGCTGTTGCTCTCCATTCAGTTGGGCGTGACGAGGCGTGACAGGGGAGGCTAAAGTAAAATGCTCTGAAATTTTCTAATCGACATTAATTGAATCGTGCTCGCAGTGGGTGCGGTCGGTTTGGTTGCTGGCTGCAAGTTCAACTGCAGACCAAGCATTTCATACGGTTGCGGCTTGCAGGTTTCGAATGAAAATTACAGCTCACAATTAAACTATGGGAATGCTTAGACAATTAATACCCTTTACTCCCTAAAGGGAGGATCAATTAAATTAAGAAATTAACAGCCAGAAACTAGAAGTATTTTAGATATCAGCTAAGTGCCTTTATCTTTGGCAGTAATAATCTTTAACTGAATGAATATTACATTTATTACAAATATTACGTATACGTCAATAACTTATCTGATATAGAAAGCATTTGCTTTACTCCAGCACTTAGTCTATGCTGCGCAGTGTGCAGTACAGGCAAAGTTCAAGGCTCTCAAGGTGTGTGCATTAAATCAATGCGAAACAAGTCTCCTGATAGTCTGCGAACTCTCTGTCATAAACCTTTTAGTACAATTGCCAGGCGTACAGGGTATTTGGGGAATACAAAGGGCAGACCAAGCCAGACAGCAGCAGCAGCAGCAGCAGCAGCAACCGCAATTGGAACGTGCCAAGATTTTTTCTACTGATAGGAATTTGTCACGCACTCGGAATGCGTCCCTCGAGGTGTTGGCCGCAAATTGATTACCAAGTCGCACAGAAATCTATGCTGTTTATTGAAATTAAATCAATCACGCCTTGAATCACAAAACCTTACACAAAAAGTCGCCCAGAATAAATATGTTTATTAGTCTTACAGTGTAGATGGGGAATGTCTATTGTGAATTAGTCAACGAATATCTAACAATCCTATTGTTCTTTAAATTGCAGCTGCTTTATAAACTCCTTGGCAACCTCTCTGGGAATTTTCCTTCTTGTGCGTTTAGCTTAATCGATCTAATGGAAAATTTACAAGCAATTAAGTAAAATCGTACGGCTTGCGTGTTTTTCATTAGTAAGGAGTCAAAACAAAATTGCAAACCTTCAGTGGCCCACCCACGGCGCACAGACTTTTTCCTTTTTCTTTTCACGGCAAATGAGGCATGAAAAACAGTCACAATAACAACAGCAGTGGCAGCAGGAGCAGCAGCAAGAAAGTATTAAATTGCCCGAGGCTTTGTTGATTTTTCTCACTCGGCGTCGCGGCAACAGGGCGCGTATTTAATGCACAGGTTGATTGAAGGAGTTAACTTCCTTCTAAGCGCACCTTGTTGCACTTAGGAAGCAAAAGGTAAGAAAGAAGAACTTTTGAATTACGTAAACACAATAATTAAATATAAAAAAAATTAATTATATAAATATGTACATAGATATTGATAGGTTATATCACATATCTCATAGATTTATATATATATCTGCTCCATGACCAGTTGTCACATGTTCCGTAAAGTCTTATTTTATTTAAGTGTGACCTTAGTCGATAAAATATCGTAAGTCAATTCAGTATATTTCTATCGATAAAAGAGTGTTGAAAAACGCAGGGAGAAGCGAAAAGGTGTCAATACCGTTTGGCACAGTTTTAAATTCGCAAAAGTGACATTTAAAAATTTAAAGTAAAACAAAACAAGCAAAGTCTGACTGTGCAAATGTCTTTATTTACTCAGCTTCTTAGTTCGGAGTGTCACTTGTCTAATTAGAAAAGGCAAAGGACAAAAATAACAAAGGACACCTGCTATTTTCGGTAAATTGCTGGCTTTAAAACTAAAAGGATGTTCTGCCCCTATCCTTTTCTAACTCTCCCTCTCTCTCTCTCTCTATATCCCTCACTTATTCTCCCTGTGTGTCTGCCTAAACGAAAGCCTTTCAATTTTAATTAGCCAAGAGAAAGAAATGCCACAATGCAAACGGGACAAGGATGCGGTGAAAACAACAAACAGTGTAATAAAATGTCATTTGACAGAGAAAAACAATTAACTTGCAGCAAACAAAGATTAAAGCAATTACTTCAATTCCTCTCAAACGAGCCAAAGTGCTCTCATCTAATTGTCTTTTAAATTCAAATTGAATCAAGTTGAAAACGTCCAGTTTCTTATTTATTGTATACAAATTAAAGTTCAGCAATGAATGTACTTATTGTAATAATAATATTAAATCAACTCTGAACAATATAAATTCTAGTTTTGCTAAGCACAAGATCAGAACTGATTTAGAAGAGAGAGAGAGAGCGCATTAAACCGAAGCCTAAGTAAAGAAAGATTTAACTCGATCCCCAACTAAGAACCGACGATGGCACTCGTCGCGCAAGGCAAAGCAGACGCAAGACAAAACTCTCTCACTAAATTGAGAGAGAGAACAGCTGCAGAAACAATTGAGCGAAAGTTGCATCGTACGACTTCACTCAAACCTCATCTACGAACATGTCGTTCTGTATCAACTCCTTCTGAGTGCAAAGATCAGACATGAACGTGAGCCAGAAAGAGAGCGCAGGTTGCGAAGTAAAGTAGTAAGCCGAAGTAAAGAAAGTATTAACTCGATCCCCAACTAAGAACCGACGATGGCACTCGTCGCGCAAGGTAAAGCAGTCGCAAGACAAAAGTCTCTCACTAAATTCAGAGAGAGAACGGCTGCAGAAACAATTGAGCGAAAGTTGCGTCGTACGACTTCACTCAAACCTCACTTACGAACATGTCGTTCTGTATCGACTCCTTCTGAGTGCAAAGATCAGACATGAACGTGAGCCAGAAAGAGAGCGCAGGTTGCGTCGAACAAAGAACGGGACTCGAAACTCAATTCAGATTAGACGAGAATGAAAAGATCAGAGAATAAAAAAGATCATCTAGTTGAAACAAAAAAAAATGAGCATTTGTTGCGTCTTACGATTTTCTTCAAACCTCGGCTCGTAACGAAAGTATCATCTGCGGCTGAGATTGAATTGAGTGTAGGTTGCATCGAGCGTAGGTTGCATCGAACGTAGGTTGCTTCAAGCGTAGGTTGCATCGCACATTTCCACTGTTAGCTCATGCAAGTTCCGACGTCCAACAAACATGTTAACATGTTTTTGGCATTTTAAACTCAACTCAAATTAAGAGAGAGAAACTACACGCACTCAATTAAATTAAACAGATAATTGAGCGTAGGTTGCATCGCAAATTTCCACTCAACGCTCATATTATAATATTTTCATCAATCTTACCTTCTCCCACTCAAACCCAACTAATACACTGCCTTGTAGAAACTTCTCTGCCCTTAAGCTGCTCACTTTGAGCTTGCATATTTAGTCCACTGGCAGCCATTGTTCATTCCACTGTGCGAACTGCTCTCTTACCACACTTGAAAACTGACTGTTACTTGGCAACCCGCAACAACAAAAACAATGGCAACAGCAGAGTGGAAAGGAACGAATTTATTTCGGTTGTAGACGAATCATTGGTGCGCTTAACAGATCGACCTTTACTGCTGCCGTTACTGCGTTACGTTCCACGTAAAGAAACAACAACAGATAAAGGTTAAAGGCAAAGCCAAAACCAGATCGATATCAGAAACTTAGAGATAAATTGAGGAGACGAGCAAATGGTCTGCCAAATGGGGCAAAAAAAAAGAGAGAAAGTCCCTTTTCTTTTCTTTAATTTCACTTCACTTCAATGCGAAGCATTTATCGATGCAGGGGTAATGTGCTGCGAGACATAAACGAAAGACAAACGACCAGAGAGCCGCACTCGCCACACTGTGGGGCATGTGCTGGCCGGCCAAGTTTGGTTTAGAAACCACAGGGCCAGTGTCAAGGGTCATATGACCAAAGCCAGTTGAGTTAATTAAGGCTTCACTTGCTAAAGTTGTTTTCCAAAAAATTCTTAAATCGAAAATGTTTCGGCAGAAGGCAAGTCAAGAGGTTTTTATCAATTGTTCAAGCTAACTCAGCTCAACTTTTCTCTCGAGTGCGTATTAAAGAACTTAGCCAACATTTGATGGAAACGACAAGGCGAAAGCCCTTCAACATCATACAAAAAGACATTAAAACAAAACAGGCAGCACAATTTGCCAATTCCCTACGAACTAAACATAAATTGAGAAGTACTCATGGCACAGAGCATGACCCACTTGCGGGGGTCTACAAGGTATCAATATACTCGCGAGATGTCTCAAATTTCTTGACATTCAAATTATGTTTGACGCTTTTTGACGACAACAGAAAGGAAACAACAAAATACGACAGTAACTTGGCTTCGTTATCTTTTCATTTGAACTACAACAACAGCAACAATAGTAGCAGGCAGCAGGGAAAGGCAACAACAACAGTGCGAACAGAGTGCGTAGGATAAAAATCTGCGATTGACGTCAAGCGCAACATTTAAATGTAAATTATAAGCATGTTTAGCCTGCTTTGATGTATTTTTAGATCCCATTAGCGTTGCTGCCGAAATTCGTGTTTGCGAAACGGAGCCTTGTCTATTTAAGTCAAGATACTGCATATCGTTTTGCTTGCTGCTTGAAATGTCGACAAAAATCAAATATAAATACCAAAAACAAATTCCAAACAAAAAATGCCAAAGGTAACACGCTGCAACAATAACAACAAATGAATCTATACTCAGTGTTTATATTTGGCCAATTAGTTTGTATTACATATTTAATTTTGGCTCTTCCCCTTCATCGCACAGAAATAAAATTGCAATTCCTGAGAATTCAACCCAAATCACGATTTGCATAAGGAAAATTCTGTGGAAATATTTTTGCACAACCCAGAAATAGAATCTTTTCCCTTTTTTTTTGTTCACCACAATCGCTCTACCTCATATATATCGTCTATAGTACATGAATAAATGCCATATCGTTTCGATGCAGTTTCCGTGCATAAATTAGCATAAACAGGGCGAGGAAACGGAGCAATTTGCATAAGTTCGAACGGAAGCATTGAAAAATACGGCGCATATTTATGCACTTTGTACACATTTTGTAGCACAGTTTTCGGCGCTGTCCAGGACAGAGTCGAGTATGATTTAATTAGAGCGTAGCTCTCACTCTCTCTCTCTCTATTTATCGCGTGCGTGTCTAGCGAGAATTTCTAATTGAGATTCTACGGGAGTTTGCAGCGTTTGCACAGTTAGTTAAACAGACAGCATCCGCGAATAGGCAAGAGGAGGGGAAGTGGGGTAAAGTAATTCCTATTTGTTTAATGCTCCACGTCGTCAGTCACGCCTTCTCTTTCGTTGTCGCTTCTTTTTATGGCCTGCACGTCGCAACGGCAAATAGAATAGCGAAAATTCTTCACATTTCGTTTGCCGTTTACCGTTTGGCGTTCGCTCTGCGCCTTCGTTGACGCATGTTCGCAATTGCGCAGCCCCAAATCAAAGCCCTAATTCTATCAGGCAGCTGCCCTGCCCACTCAGTGACGACTGCACGCAGTGCAAATGTTTAATTTCATAGAAATTAACGAACTCTGCGTGGATGAGAAAGTGAGAGAAAAATTGTGAAGAAATCTGCTTCCGTATTTGCTTGAAGAGTTAAAGAATCAAGTCAAGTCTTTACTTTAATTTGCAACACTCACGCTTCATGTTACTGCGTGAGTCGAGGGACAATGCTGCGTATACGTCACACGCACAGTAAATCATGCGCTCGCATGATAAATGGTTCCCGCGAGAGCCTTGTGCAAGAGTGCTGTTCGTCCTGATTGTCTTTCAGGCAATTGCAGTGTGTCCTTTTTATGTGACCCACATGTGTGTTGGCCATTGAGGAAATAGCACTAGAGCAGAATGTAAAAGGCGGACAAGTCAAGAGAGACGGCAAAACCATTAGGATAGATACTCAAAAAAGGTTCGATAACATGACAATGGCGAAAGCAATTCAACTGACTCGTTACAATGATATCGATGACAGTGTTGCAAAATGAAATCGATATTTTCAAATTTAATTAAGGACTGTAAACTAATTATTATCTTGCCCAATCAAATGTTGGGCTTACAGCAAAGATTTGCTTTTAACAGAAAAATGTTTATGCTAATGCTAATGTAACTGTTGTCAACAGAAAATGTACGCGTAATTCACCCACATTAAATTTGCCCGATCAACTGTTAAGCTTATACAGAGGATTTGTAGTTAACAGAAAAATGTTAATGTTAATGTATTAAATATTTAACAAAAATTATATGTATATTCACCCACAGAGTTGCCTCCGTTTCTCAACATTATCGTTATCGCAACTGTTCGGTAGATTTGCTGCAGCTCAGCTGAAATCGATTTGCCATTTTAGCAATTTAAAGCACATTTTAAATTTCACGGGACTTG
Organism: Zaprionus africanus; assembly: GCA_018151435.1. Lineage (NCBI taxonomy): Eukaryota > Metazoa > Arthropoda > Insecta > Diptera > Drosophilidae > Zaprionus > Zaprionus africanus. Next base: position 2,778,470 of record JAECXB010002309.1, on the reverse strand, counting down.
AAAGTGTTCACAGCGACATGGCCAACACTACTCATAAATAAATAATGTGCTCGGCGCTCCGCTCGGCGACGCGCTTGAAATCAAATTGACTGGAAAAAGGTGAACGACAGTGCCAAAGTGGCTGTGCAAATGTTTGGACACTGGTCAGGCTTGTTTATTTACTTGATTTGTGTAATATTTTATGCTCTCCCCAGGCAGTCATACCATACACTTGTGCTCCTTCCCACTCCTTTTCTTTCCATTCGCTGTCTGGGCCCCTTGAGCTAACCAGCGGCACGTGCTCATTAGGTGTTCCCCACTCTACAGTTGCCTGCTCCACGTGCGGCCTGTTGCTGCTTCCTTCGCAAGCCGGCTAAGTTTGATTTTGTCATGGTAATTGCATTGTTCTATTGTTCTGTTTGTTTACCGTTTGTTTTTTTGTTTTCATTAAATGTGTATTTGAAATGCGTAAGCTTCATTAAGCCAGTCTCGAGGGTGGCGCGCACCAAAATGTTGCCCAGTTGAAAAACAAATTGAAATTTGGCAAAAACAATGAGTGGGCTGCCCAATTGAGACTTGTATGAGTTACATATTTTGTATATACACAAATCAGAAATATATAAAATAAACAAATTATATATATATACAATATAATATGCCTCTGCCCAATTGAAATTGTTTTTCTCTTTTATTTAAAACATTTAATGAGATTTACTGGTTTGCAACAGCTCCAATTGAATGTAATGCGATTCACACGAAATTTTTGTAATATTTCATTCAAATTTTTGGAATTTTGTGTGCATATAAAATATCATATATGTATATACATATATATTGTAATATATGTGTATTCGTATTATTAACTTGAATTTCAAAGAAATAAACCGAACTCCTGAGTCAACGAATTTCCCTTTCAATGCCCTTTTTCTTTTTTTTTGGGATCAACTGCCAATTTAATAGTATATTTATTTTATAAAATAAATTTATATATATTTATACATATTTAAATATATTTAAACATATGTTATATATATCAATATAATACATAAATAAATCACAAACCTTTGCACTCATAAATCACAAACCTTTGCACTCAGCTTATCGCATTGCCTTCAGTAATTTGACGAGTTTTAAATTCACATTTCACTTGCCTCAGCCTTCTCTTGCTGCCCATTCCAGGGTGTCTGTTAGTCATGCATTGCCTGCAGCGTTGTTTTCCACTCAACTTGTACACGTCAGCTGACTGCACATGCAGCTGACACCGCTCGCCGAGGACGACAACACCAAAGACCTGCAGCATTTTGCACGTTCTGTTTATTTAACATATTAGAAAACGATGCCACTTGAGCAACAGCAAACGATAAAGGACAAGCAGCAGGGGTTGGAAAGGGGGGCCTGCGTACTGCTTTAACCTTCAGCAGGTGCTGCGTTCGGTTCATAAAAGTTCGGGTCGAAGTTCGAACCAATTAATGAAACGGGAAGCAAGAGAAGCAAATTGAAGGGCGCGGGACAAGACAAGAGCAGAAGGGACAAGGGAAAAGGGGCAGCAAAAGGAACAAACGGAAATTTATGCGTTATCCGGCTCCGTCGGCGGCGCCTTTATCGGTTCGCCGCATCGGGACACAAAGGACACACTGCAGTGGGCGGCAGTTGCAGCCGAGCGCGTAAAATGTTTAACAAGCGCAAAATGTTTGTGCACAAACAAAGCGCCGGCGAGAGATAACAAATGTCTTGGGCGCCCTTTCTCCCCCCTTTGCGTTTGACGAACTTGGGCGATTTCTTTCAGTTGCCTAGACTTTAGACTTTGCAGAAAATATTTAATTAAATTTAAAAGCAGCTGTGGGTTCAGCAGCAGCGCCAGCCGTCGTTTGATTAACTCAGACAATGCCGGGCCGCAACTGAGTCTGACAACTTGATAATCTGCCGCTGGAAGCCGCATGCGACATGTGGCGGCATTTGATGGAACATAAAAAAGCATAAAAAACAAAGTAAAACACAACAAGAACAACAAGAGAGCGAATGGCTCCGACAGCTGTCAACGGGCCTGTCTCGGAGCCCCATTAAGCGAGTCGCTGCACAAGGGCAAAGTACGCATTGCGCATACGTCATGTGGTGCGGCTAGTCCAGGGCTAACTGTACGTATACGCAATTTTAATACCATCTAATGCAAGTGCCGTGACCACCAGCCAGTTCAGCCAAATCAAATATATATCTGCTCCTCTCTCTCTCTCTCTCTCTCTCTCTCTGTGTTGAGCACTTCATCAGTCGCCGTCGACTAATCTGATCAACTGATTCAAAGACAAGTCCTGCCAGAAGAAAGAAAACAGCAGAGCAGCTTGCAGTGCCCTTGCCCTGCCCCTGCAACAAATAGTGGCAACACAAATAGCTGACAAATTGATATGCACGAATGGCTTCAAGGGAATTCATTTCAATTTGCTCGAGCAACTTGAGTGCAGCTTCCTTTTGCAGCTGTGCATAATTGAATATTGTGGATATAAAGAGAGAACCCTTCAAGGGCTCTACTTCATCACTGCATTGTCCAGCCAGGGCTTAGCTCTGTCTTTGAATAACGCTGCATGGCACAAAGTTGAATTCCCACACACTTTCCCACACATATTCAGCGACCTTAACGAACTCGTTCATCATTGGCGATTATGAGCCTCAAATTGCTGCAATTACCAAACGCTTTTGGCCAGAGCGAGGCTTAAATAAATGAAATATATGTGCGGTCAAGCATGGACAGCAGCATGACGCCTCCGCACAATCAGCACAGAACAGTTGAGTGCCCCAGTTTCCCCCCCTCCGACCGTGCCCAGGACTTACATGAATAAAGGCAGTTCATATATTTCGTTTTTGGTTTTTTTTTTAATGTTGCTGGCAGCGAGGGATGCTGACCTTCATGCGACCCTTTCTGTGCCACTTGTCTGGCAATTCATTAGGCGTCACCAGAGGACTTCAACTAAATACTCTGCATACTCTGCTGTTGGCCGATCTACAAATGTCAACGAGGTCATTAGCCAAAGCATTCATCCATCGACTACGCACGAAGCACGCAACACATGAAGAGGGTCGCCGACTGACGACGGCGACTGTCGCTCCGCTGCAATCTCAGCTCGACAACAATGCTTAATTAAATCCCACAAAAACAAATTTCACTCGCACGTCTCTCTCACTCTCTCCTTCTCCCTCTTACTTTTACTCTTCCTGCCTTCTGCTTTCTCTCTCCTTGTCATTCTCTTTCTTGGCCTGTCAAATTAATGTTTAACATTGGCTATTGCGCAAGTTTCCCCACCAGAAGGAAACTAATTTCCCTGCACATTACCAGCTCCGGCTGGTCAGCTCGGAAGAGGCAAATCCTGTTGGGGTTTCTTAATTAGATATTTGCTGCCAAACAGCGTTGTTTCCCCAATTGCGTCAACTTGTTGCACAGTCCACAATTTTGACCCTGAGTTAAGGTCTCTCTCGTTTATTTTACATGAAACTGCATTGCAAACTACAAATAGAATATTGAAGAATACCTATGATATTGAGACAATGTCTCTGGGCTGCAGGCTTAGGCAGGCTTGTGAGCGTGCTTACACTTCGTTACCTCCTGGCTCGTTAGGAATTCAATATTGTATTGTGTGTATTACATATTACTATGCAAATTGGCTTTTCTTTTTTGGTTAAGGTGACACTCTGAGGCATCTGCACATGGTTAGACAAGAGCCCACATGACTTAGACTAAGCATATTGTTAGCTGGCGTGTGTGTGGTATGCTTATGGCATCTATAAGGACTTTGAGCCAAGCCACAGATAGATACTGAAGCTGCTCAGCGAACTTAGATACTTTTGTGTTGCCCACATGCAGTGCAATCGCCCGCTGCGTGGACTTTATCGATTCGACGTGCGCTGCGTGGCCTAAGCAAGGCACACTCAGGTCTCTGTGTAAATGTTGCCACTTTTCGCAGGCGTCGATCCCAAGCGCTTAAGCCCAAACAAAGAGTGGCAGAAGGAGGGCGTGGGTGGAGGGGCAGAGTCAACATCATTTTCATTTCACTTTTACGCAAATTTGGCTGCCTCAGCGGACCAAATGGCACGTTCACTTAACTGAATTGAAGCATTTTTCATTTGGACAGCGTGCTGGCAAGGCTATTTAGAAGCAGACCGTCGAGCAGAGGGGGGAGGGCAGACAGACAGAGAAAGAGAGAGAGTAGAAAAATATACTATGCAGATGCCATACCTGTCTGCCGGAGAGAAGACAATAAAGTTGAAATTGATAAAGTTGAGTTGAGTTTTGCAACTAGAGAAATTCTTGCGTGCCTCGCTTAGAGTTCTTTTTTTTTTATTTCTCATTCCTTATGATTGGTTCATCTGCTGGCAGGCTTTGCTCAATCGCCAGGCAATCGGACGGACTAAATACCTTTCAAATCGCCGGAAACTGTTGGCAATTACACGTGCTTATCGCATCACAGGCAGAGGATTTGCAGCATGCCTCAGCTGCTGAAGGATTTGTGATTACTTTTACCTTTCCTTTACTTCAGCTGTGTTGCTTAGTGCGGAACCTTATGCTGCTGCCTGCAGCCTGCTCTCAGCAATCTGCTGCCATCACTCGCACATTCCTAAGTTCCTTACGCCCACGTCCAAGTGCACGGCCATGTCAATAGCGCAAATGAGAAATTTCGCCAGAAGCTGAGTTTTTCATTTGTGTACAGCAAGGCGTGGTGTGAGAGCAACACACACACTTACACACTCACACCTACACATAGACACACACATACACTTATGCTCATTCACACACACAGGCGGTTTTAAGCCGCACGTAAGGCAACAAATTCATTTGTCAGAAACCAAACTGTCTACAGAGTCTACCTCACTGCGGCTTCGTCTCTCTTCTCGTCTGTCTCTCCCTTTTCCTCTTCCTCTCCTTTTTCCTCTCCCCCTCTCTTCCTCGCTCTATCTCCTCTGCTTGTCACCTGCAGCAGCAGGCACTGCTGAGCCTTAACTACAGCTGATTAAGCTCATTAAACACAAATGACTCAGCAGTCAACCGAGGCAGACTGTCATTGTATTTAGCCAGCTGGATGTGCCTGCAGTCCAAGCAGATGCAAAGTCAATATACATATATTAAGCTAAAACCGACGCATCAGTGGCGGCTAAGCCTGACCCAGAATTTGTATAATCGCAAACTTGCCACGTACATCAATTTGGAAAGTCAAACACATAATCGTTAAAGTTTTAATTGCGTTGGCCAAATATTGAAATTGTTTTCGCCACACTCCCACGACGATGTGCGGGAATTTTCATCCAGTTTAAGAGTCTAGGGAAAGCGAAGGGGCAAGTTGGGCTCAACTAGGCTAAGCACTTGTACAACACGAGTTGCCGCAAGCTGAGCATGAGCAACTTTTGTTTTTTCCACAGGGAGGAAGGGAAGGGAGGCTTGTTTTTTACTGTATGCAGTGCACAGCGGGTATGATAGACGTGTGAAGAAGGCAGTAAGGGGAAATCATGCTATAGTAATGTGTTACTCAACACTGGAACAGTTTATTTAAAAAGAAGATGAATAAACGTGAATACAGCTTAACTAGTTGCAGAGTATCAATGAGTTGACTATACCCGATTGTACAGTTTTTTCAACTTGGCTGGCGTCATCTGTTGCGACTTGTAGCACAAGTGGCGCGTCGACAGGACAAGCAAACTGTGAATGATTCATTCGATTCGTTTGTCGTGCAAATTGCTGATGATTTTTCTCAATCAGACTGCGAATGCGATGCGGCGATGTCTCTTTGTTTTTCTTCTTGCATGTCAGCGAATTCAGTTGAAATTAATTTCATGTCTCGACTCATTCAATTTTCAATCAAACATGTGTGTCTGCCTCTCTATCTCTCTCTCTCTCTCTGTGTGTGTGCTGTCTCGTTTTGTCTGTCTGCTGCCTTTCTTTTATTGTGGCACCTAATTGAATGCATAAAATGCTTTCGCTTGCTCTGCGGCCTTGCTCTGTCTGGGCCTCAGGTCTTTGGCGCTTCTTCTTCTTCATCCATGGGCAGGTGACAAATTCAGAAGTAAAGCAGACGTTGCAGCCAAAAGATTAATTGGAATTCGCAAAAAGTCAACAAACTGTGATGCCGCTTCACGCTCTAGCGATGGACACGCAAGGCTAGCGAGAGTATCGAGATGAGAGGCACGGTGAGTCACGTTAGCAGTCAACGGACTTAGTCGTGTCACGTTATCAACACACAAACGAGCAACAGAGAGACAGTTGGAATTCGAAAGCTATAGAGGAGATAGCAAAAGACAAAGAGAAAGAGAGAAGAGAGAGAGAGAGAAGCAGCTGTTACAAGACAGATAAGCACTAAGCTCTCCTCGCATTGTATAAGTTTTTGTCGCTTGTTCTAAGCTGAAACTAAGCTTAATGTGTTCGACAACGAGCCCATTTGCACAGGCTCAGAGAATAATGAAAGACGAAAAAAATACCAAAGAGAGAAAAGATTACGGTCGAATACACGTTCCATATTTTTTTTTCATTTTTGCTTTCTATTATTTAGTGAATCTTCCCTTTGTTCTAAGAGACTAACATTGAGAATTCAAATCTTAATTTAGCTCAAGTCCCATAAATCGATTTCGGAAATATTAAAAAAAAACAAATAATAATTGTGTGAAGTGCACCAGAATTCTTTGGAAATTAAAAAACAACAATTTTTAATAAACATTTTTAACTGATTCCAACATCAATTATCGACGACTGACGTCAGCCCGAATGGGCAGTTCGGGTTTTATACCCGCTACCCTTAGATGGAAAGGTATAATAACTTTGTGCCAACCGAAAATATTTGGAACATGCAGAAGGAGGTATATGACAGACTCCAATATATATGATTCGAAATCAGCATCAACATCCAAATGAAAACCTAGACGAGGGGCTACCAAATTTGGTGTCAATATGTGCAATATATTGCAAACAGATCAGAACAGAAATAAATGCCAATCGTAATTTAATGTAGGACAGATTCTTTTTGAATAAACGCAATAACTGTGTAGAGCCAAATGAGTTCTGAAAATATGCTTGCAATCGGATAATTAACATATAAGTTTTTTAAGAAATTGTAAATGTGTACTGATTTCGAAGCCCTCCCTGAAAGTATGCAACACAAAATATACAAATCATAAAACATAAATATTGCAGAAATCGTTTTGACCAGGAGTGTAGTGGGTATATCACAGTCAAGCACCCCCGACTGTAACATTCATTTTTGTCTGATAACGCCGCTTTAGCTTGGGAAATACCAAAGTCCTTATCAGCTCCTAAGGTTCACTCTGAGTGCGACTCGGCTTTCATTGTAAATCGGAACGTGCTTGAGAACGATCGAACGATGCTGCGGAACATAGTATTTAACATCTGCGTGCTGATAGCCTTGGGTAAGTACAACACGATTCATAAAATAATAAAGAAGAATATATGGTATATATTTGTATTAACATTTGTATAATCTGCACAGCGGTTGCTGGCTATTCACAGAATTGTGCATATCTGTGGTTCAAATGCGAGAACACTACAGAGCCTTTTGTGTGCAAGTCCGAGAGTCAGCAGGGTTGGATACTAAGAAGTAAGCTATGTGAAGGAACTCGGGACTGCTCAGACGGTAGCGATGAGTCGATACGAACCTGCAAATTGCATCCCATTGATACGGAAGTGCCAGGCGACACTTCCTTTTGCGTTAATGGCGGCGCTATTCAAAATGAAAAAAATTGCAACGGTGTTGTAGACTGTATGGATGGATCCGATGAAATGGGATGTGGAGAGAAGAATCTGACCATTTACCGCGGCAATTGTGGGTAAGTAGACGCTGAGCAGTAGAGAACTTTCAAAACTATGCCACATTTGGCTCTAACATGATTCTTTCATCAAACTTATTGCAGCGAATCAATGGTACAATGCCCGAGGGAGCGTAAGTGTATTAAGATCGATAAACTCTGCGATAAGACATACCACTGCAACGATGGCTGGGATGAGTCGCTGCCAATGTGTTTTGATAACTGCGATCCAGGACAGTTCCAGTGCGGCAATGGGCGTTGCATTGAGGCTAGTTTGGTCTGCGACAGTAAGCTTGATTGCCTGGACGGTGCCGACGAATTGCCAAATGTCTGCATGCGGATTCCCAATTATATTCAAATACCCACTATAAACTGCACCTTATCAAAGTATTCACAAGTATCTAATCGCGAAGACACTATACCGCACATGAAAGGTGACGAAAGATACTATTTGCCCCACGAGGTAGTGCATCTTAACTGCCCTACCTTTAGAAAGCCCATAGGATCGGTTTGGAACGTGTGCAACATGACCGGACAATGGCAATTTAAAATGCTCGAATGCAAAAGAAGAAAAAAAAAGAATTAAGTGCCTTAAATGAAAACTGTATTAATAAAATTGCGAAATTTAATTTGAATTCTTATTCATGGAGATCTTTATACTTACTTAATAATAGCAAACAATCGAGGAGCTTCCCTCACTTTTCCTGCGTGGAGGGGGAAATATGTCAGCAAACCTTCATGCAAAATATTTTGGTTAGTTTTTGTTATATCCAATATCTCCGATATCACCATTAATAGAGGAGCTACCCTATAATTTAAGTATGGCTAATCGACACCTCTAGAGCGATAGGGATGTTGTAGTATACGTAAAAGAAGAACAACAACATAGAGTATATCACAATGTACCTATGACTAAAACGTATAGAAGAAATTTATAAATTCGTATTATAAATTCATCGAAACTATAATGTGCTACCCGCCACGGCAGGTCAAATTTAATACATTTATTGCGATAACAATTATATTATAGATTTTTTTGAGCTTGTTTTTTTTGTATTAAAACCAGTGTTCTTTGCCTGAAACCACCTTGAAGCGGTTCTAAATGTGAACCAAAACTTTAAATGCGAACCAAATTTTGCAATCATGGATCAGTTTTATTTGCCTCGAGCTGCGAGAAAGATGCTGCGCTACATATTGCTCTGCGGGCTGATAGTCATGGGTAAGAAAAGTGTATGAATAAAATAAGTGGCATACTATATACATAATTTATATTACTTATACATATTATGTAATATATTTATTTATATAACCTGCACAGCCAACTGTGACGACAAGTGGTTCCAGTGCGAGGACAGTACAAAACCAGCGCTTTTAATACAAAGAAATCAGCTCTGCGACGGAGTCAGGCACTGCCGTGATGGAAGCGACGAGTCAATACGAAACTGTAAATTGCCTTTCCAGGCTACCGAGCAAGATGGTGAATATTTCTTCTGCGCCAATGGTCCAAGAATCCTACTCTCTAATGTTTGCAATGGTATAACGGAGTGTGCGGATGGGTCCGATGAAATGGGATGTGGAGAGAAGAATCTGACCATTTACCGCGGCGATTGTGGGTGAGTAGAGAACTTTCAAAACTATACCACATATGGCTCTTACATTCTTCTTCTTCTATCAACATTATTGTAGCGAATCAATGGTACAATGCCCGAGGGAGCGTAAGTGTATTGAGATCACTAAAGTCTGCGATAAGAAATACGACTGCAACGATGGCTGGGATGAGTCACTGCCAATGTGTTTTGAAAAGTGCGAGCCAGGACAGTTCCAGTGCGGCAATGGGCGTTGCATTGAGGCTAGTTTAGTCTGCGACAGTAAGCTTGATTGCCTGGACGGTGCCGACGAATTGCCAAATGTCTGCATGGAGGTTCCCAATTATATTCCTATGCCCAGTATAAACTGCACCTTATCAAAGTTTCCATTCTTACATTATCGTGAAGACACTAACCCCCACATCAAAGGTGCAGAAAAATACTATTTGCCTCATGAGATGGTGCATCTAAGGTGCCCTACTTTTCGAAGGCCTCAGGGATCGGATTGGAACGTGTGCAACGTGACCGGACAATGGCAGTTTCCATTGCTCGAATGCATAAGACGGAGTCGCAAAGTAGCATGAATCTGTTTAATTTGTAGATTCAAAATAACCTAATAAACTAGACGGCAACAAAACAATTTGGAGTTAACGGTTCGTTGAAGTTGTCACTTGTCACATCGCTGCGCAGCCCAGCCCGTTTCGCCGCCCGCTTTGGGTCTGTCTCTGGTCAAAACAAACAAAGCACTTGCTGACGTAGTCGGATTCGCAGACACTGTGACGGGTCGAAGCGGCGTTTCCATTTCCGTTTCCGTGGTAAACATTTTCTGGGCCGGGATTATGCAGAAAAACCTATTTGATGGGACTAGTCGGGCCGTTTCGGGCGAGCTTTTATCAACACATTTCTGGCTGAATACACAAGACACAAATTCGAGTATAAATATACCCTGCAGGCAAAGGTTCATATATATTTTATCGGGTTTGTATTTGTGTATAAATGTTCGTTTCAGCTATCCTTTTTGTGTGCTTTCGGCCGTGTCCTTTTCTCGCAATGCCTCAAGTTATGCTAATTTTATAAATTCCATTTGCGAGTTTCTATACCCGCTACCCAAAGGGTAGAAGGGCGTTAATACTTTGTGGCAACCTAAAATGTGGGTGACATGCACACATATTTATATACATACATATTCCTGATCAGCATCTACAGAAGATGCACTATAGATGTGCCTGTTTGAATAATAACCATGATCTTAATGACTGAAAACTAAAAAATAGCCCTACCAAATTTGGTCTGAATGGGAAATGATATAAATAATTTTTAAATAATTCATGTCATTCATTAGTTTTGACGACCTTAAATTGTTATTGTCAACTTAGCTGGCTCGATGTCAAGTTCGATGGCGAATAAAAAATGTTGTTTTATTATGTTCTTTTAGTTTCCGATATATTTCGTTTGTTTTTTCGGCAAAAAACTTAAAACCATTAACACAATATGGTATTTTACAATTTTACCAATGTTTAAAACATGAAAAATAATAATAAATAATAAAAAAAAGAGAGAGTAAGTTAAGATGCAATATTCAAAAGATTTCTTCATTTTATAAAACTCTTTATAAACTAAATACATAATATATTTTTAAGAAAAGAAATTACAAAGCAGAATATACTAAACAAAAAAGATATATATTCAAAAAATGATTTTGGTTGATGAACACGTGGTTAGCGGGTATATTGACAGTGGAGCACAGTCGCATGTAGGTTTCTTGGTTGTCTGAAATAGCGTTAGATGATTTTATACTCAAAATCTCGTCTTTCGTATTTGGTTTTCTCGGGATTCGCAAAGTTGTAGAGTATCGAGGCCACCAAGTGGAGCTGGTAAAAAAAAAAGTGCGCTATAAATGTGGCCGACAAGATGTACTCTTGAGATGCGAAATTCTCGTAATGTCGGTTATTAATGAGTGTGCCGGCATAGAACATCAGTAGGCACATGTAGATCAGACACCAAACGTCAACAATCATAAACAGAAACATCTTCCGTATTGCAAACACAACAATGGTGATCACCGTGTAGCCAATGACGAAGAAGATTGTTGCCGTCAGTGTGAAGCCAAAGCTGGGCAGAACTTTCACTGGCAGATACAGTGCCAAGAAGTTGATTGTCACATTGAGCAGCAGCACTATGCCAACGGCCTTCCAGCAGTCAATCATGGTTAGATGACTCCAGCTATAGCCCATTACACTAAGCGTCATACTCAGATTGGCAACAAAGGCGAGTGTCCAGTTGACGGGGAACTTGTCATGCAGCTCCGAATATACAATCAGCACCAGGCACACCAACGCGACCATCATCCACATGAAGCTGGGCAAAGGTAAAGTGCGCGTTTCGTCAATTATCAAGAACTTTGAGCCAAATAACTGTGCCAATCCGATGGTCAAGAAGAGCAAGGCTACGACATGCACCTTTTGCAGTCGCTTTGTTTCGTGTTTCTTGAAAGATTTCCAGTCCCATGACTTATGATGTTGTAGCGGAAGGAGTTGCAGACCTAACTTGGCTGTTTCCATAACTGGTCGACTCTCAAGTCATATACAATGTGAAAAGTTTGTGTGTAATTCAGATTTAGGCTTTTCGAAAGGGAGAAACTAAGGCAAATACACTGACAGCTCAAAGTTTTATGTATAGTTTTCGATAGGGAAGTATATTGTATTAGTATTGTTTAAATGTTGAAACCTACGCTCAAATCTCTTTTTAATTGCTTCAAATGACACTGGTGCCACTGTGCAGCTGTCGATATTCGCACACTAATCAATTTTGAAAACTGTTCGCTGCTGACACACTTAACAACTAAGTCCTTTTGCCTCTGTTTGACTGAATTTTAATTGGCTTTCGCGCCGAAAGCGAACACATGTTCAAACGTCAACAGGCAACGCAAGATGTCAAAAGGCCAAGAAATCATTTTACACCTGAATTTGCAAATTAAATAAACATGAGGCAGCAAAAGGTGCGAAATAGGCCCCGAGGGAGCAGCGAGTGAAATGATTTGCAGGATGTTGGCTTCAATCGATAATAACGAAGAGGAGTCCAAGTGAAAGTTATATTTATTTGCCACTTCTCTATAAACAAATTACACAGTTGACATTCAAATAGAGCCAGGTGAAGGGACGACGTCAACATTACGCATACGCAGTGTGCGCTGTGAGCTTAGGTGACATTCTCAATTTGGGGGCTGGCATCTTCTGCCCAGTAATCATCAGGGATTTGTGAGTCTTGCTTACAAAACAAGCTATTACGCGCATTGGCCCGCAATGTACGCGTTTTGTGCGAGTCTGCCAGTATTTGCCGTTGTTCTTTCAAGATTATTAGCATAATCAGCTTTGCAGTCAAAGCCCTGCCCAAATGCCCATCAATCATGTCGAACCTGCGACTAGACAAAAGACAATAAAACGGCTCTAAGAGCTTTACTTTACGGCCATGGGGCCACAGGAGACGAAAAAGAGAATGAGAGAATGATAATTTTCACAAGCTAAGCCGTAAGGCTTATGTCGCACAAAGTTTCCGAATGAATGTCTTTCCAAGAATACGGGCGAGTAAACCAAATACAAAGCCAAAGGCGACTGACAACTATCGGTGAATTCCATTCACTCACCTTTTCGACTCAATTTCCAGCTCAATTATTTGGTTAAACCAACTGTAAGCAAAGCAAATTGAATTCCAATTTGTAATTAATATAAATATATAGTATACCATTGTTGAATGCATGTTTGGCCGCTTACATAACCATCCCATTAGCATGTAATTAACAAATTGCCGAAATGCCAGTGTTGCCATGACAATAGCATCATCAGCCCTTTTGCCGATTGCTCTGGGCTCCTTTTAATGAAGCCAACAAAAAAGAAGAAAAGAACTTTCTGATTAAAGCCCGAGCGACATTTGCCAAGCTTCGACGCGACTCTCAAGGTTGAATCGGAAATTTCCAGAAATTGATTAATGACAAATTGCATCTTTAGACATTTTTTGTATAGGGATGGGCTGAAGAAATTGCTATATCGATTTACTATCGATACGGCTGTGTAAATCAAAGATGGTACGATATTAACTATTTTTTTTTTTTTTATGAAATAAACGATTTATTCTTGCATATAACCATCTCTAGTGGAATAAATGCGAAATATTTTGAGACATTCTTTAGATAAAATATCTCTTATGCTTTACTACGAATAGCTTCAGCATATTTTAGATAAATTTTTAAGGAAAAACATCCCTAGCGCTTTACTGCGAATTTCTTTGGTATATTTTGAAAAAATAATCGATATATTCTTATGGATAACCATCTCTAGTGGAGTAGAGCTCCTTTACTGCGACCTGCTCCAGCATATTCAGATTAAATAAATTAAATAAATAAATATTTTGATACATTTTTAAGGAAAAACATCTCTAGTGCTTTACTGCGAACATCTTCAGCATATTTCGATTAAATAAACGATATACATGTATTCTTACAGATAACCATCTCTGGTGGGATAGAGCTGCTTTACTGCGAACTGCTTCAGCATTAATAGCTTATTTATCCATCGATTCTTACACTTAGAATCCTTCAGTCCATCTCTTAAACTGCGCTTAATGCCTTATTGACTGCGTAGGCTTTTTGAAAATGCCACATTGTAATTCCATTGGGGAAGACTGATTAGCATAAATAATAGCTAAAAGAAAGTCTCGCTCTAAATATGCAGCCTAACGGAGCGAAAGACAAATGCCTACAGGTTATTCTTATAAATTATGAAACTTTGTCGTCAAACATTTTCGATGACAAATGTGTGGCTTGTGACGCAATTTGATTAATTCACACTCAGGTCGCATGATAAATTATGCATATGTGTGCGTGTGGGTGGGCGCGTATAGGTGTTGCTTTAAATGGATTGCACACGTCAGTCACATTTTAAGCCAAAGCTATATAAAGCAGGCTCCGTGAAGGGTAACCAAGTGAGACGCCTTAAATCGAACTTTAGTCTTTAAAAGGAGCATTTAGGGACTCGCGCGCCCCCTGCCCGCATGACATGCAATCCAACAAATAAATCTAAGAGCTAATAAATTTTTAGGAGCAAAGTGCAAAGCAAGCGCTGGAGATTCGCATGAGCGTGAATTCCGACGAACCATTAAGCAACCGAAGTGAGCAAAGTGAACCCTTGGGGAGGATGGGGCTTAGCTGAAGTATGATTCAAGGGAACTGGCATCTCCCTGGCGCTCTAATATGTACATATCCATACATGTGTATGTGTATGCACGCACACACAAGATTTCGCTGCGCCACTTCCTGTCTTTCAATTGAATCCTGCCGCACCATGCGGCGTATACGTGTTTTTTCCGGGTCTGCTTCTGCTTCGGTTGCTGGCGCTGTTTAAATTGCGCGTCGCTGCCTTCGTTTTAATATATTGAATTTTATTATTAAAGGCCATTCTCAGCACCTGTTCCACTTCTCCGCCGACACTTCCCTGCACAGCCCCAACCCCCGCGACGCGCCCTCAAGTTCCATCAGTTATTAATTGGCGTTTATGCTTTGCGACAGATTCGCTTGTAATTTCATTATTTATGCCCCCTTAAAAAACAGCATAAGTTGCATTTCGATGTAATTTTTGTTCACCAAGTTAAATGGAAATGCATTTGCATATAAGTTATTAATGGCAACATTTGCTGCAATGAATTGTAATTAATAAATCACTTGAAATCGCATTTAACAAATGAATATAGAGAATCTTCTTTTGTTCTCAATGAATTAATTATATGCTGCACACAAAAACCTTATTGTATTAGTTAGAAATACATGGGAGTGTGCAGGGTATGCGTAAGTCGGATCCAAACTCACTTTGTACAAGGCCCAAAAGCCATTAAAAGCCTTCTTTAAAAGCGGCTTACAGTTGCACCTATTTGACCTGAGGCATTGCGAAACTTTGACAAAAGTTACAAAGCGACAGCAAAGATTTGCAACTGTCTACCAAAATGTTTTTATACGTAAGTATGTCTGTGTTTATGTGGGCACATACATATGCAAATACACTCATCCATATGTATGAGTATGTACTGTGTACATATGTTTGTGTATGCAGACGTATGTACTCGTAAGTACATGGCTGGGCATATTGACAAAAGGTATTTGCCACACTTCGTTGACTCTGTATTCCCACACACACAAATGCATATTTAATTAGTACGCACACAGACACATACATACATTTACACATGCGTTCAAGCACTTTCACAGCGACTTTTATGCGCATGAATATTTGTTTGAAAATTGTGTGATTGCTATTTTAACATGCTAAATTTAATTGGGATCGCCTTTTATTTATATTTCAAGCAATTAAAGAGTTCCTTATTTTATTGTGCAATCAAAATATGATTACTTTGCCCTGATCTGCTTACACGTGTGCAAACTAATAAAACCAAGTGTACATAGTGTTTAAGTGCTCAAAAGTTGCAACGAGGCATAATAAATAACAGTTTATGTGCTTAGATAAATGTCAAAGCAAAAAAAATAATTAAAGATACGCTTTAATTAATTTTAACATATTCATTACTGACTCAAAAAGTCCTGTTAGCAACTCGTCTTAACATAAATCAATTTATGCTAGTGATGTATTTTGAAGCTAGTGTTGGTGAACTCTGTTATCTACATGACTATCGATAAGTGCAGCTCTGGCTACTCTGTTCTCCCTCTCTCGCTTAGTTATGCTCTCATTAAGTCCCAATTGAGCAGAATTGAACAACAACAATGCAGCTTGCAGTGGCTTGACCAATGCACTCTTGCTTACTCACTCACTCTTATGCTTCTTTGCTTGGCAGCTTACTATCCCATACACACACACACACACAGATTGCTTCCAGTGATGCCTTTTTCCTCTTTTAGTTTGCTTTCATTAGGCGACATTTGATCTTTGCAGCCATAACAAATGAGCACAAATGAATAACAGAGAGTGAGAGAGAGGGAGAGCGGCAGAGCTGTTTTGAATAGGAACAAAATGCTTGCGTGCGTAGAATAATATTATTACAGTCCTGTGGATATACTTACACTACATACATACGTAAATACGCAGCTCTAAAGTGCATAAATAGAAATAATAATGTGCTATGACGTACGACCAAAAGTTTAAAGGCCTGAGAACTCACACACCTACTATAAGCATCTATTATTGGAATAGTCTATAAGTTGACTGTAGTTTTAAATATGTCAAACAATAAAGTAGGGAATACTTCTCACGCACTGGGCTCTTAGGTCAAGGTTATTTCATTTGTGTGCTGCTTTCAAAGGATTCTCTGTGGTCTGCTCTGTTTGTTATAGTCTTTGCTTCCATTCTTAATTGTTATGCTTACTCGTACCTGAAATTTCGCACTTGGCTGCACTGGCAAAGGGCTCCAAGCAGAGACCTCAGTAAAAACAATAGTTGGCACAAACTGATTATACAAATCCGTTGGTGAGGGAGAGGAAACAAGCAAGAATTTCACTTCTCCACCAAGTGACACTTGGCTTTAGTTGTGCTGTACTTTTCTCTGTGGAAAATATGCTCAGCAGAGCTTAGAAAGTTCTACAACTCTTGTTGCTTGTTGACAACATGTCAAAGAAACAAAGGAGCAGGCGAGCGAAGCAACATCCTTTCTACCGCGATGCTCCTTCTGTTTTTTTTTATTTTACTACAACGTTCTTCACTTTACATCTTTTCGCTGCTGTGGAAATTTTGTTGGGCATAGAGAATAGAAGATTAGATACCCTGTTGGTCACAGTAAGTAGAAAGGCACTTGAAAAAAAACTTTTCAATTAATTTCAAACAGGCTAAATATTCTTTAAGCTTCAAGCAACTTAGTTATTATTATAATGAAAACAAACTGCAAACTTCCTTAGTGTGGACCGAAACTCTCCTGATGCTTCTAACGCTCCACAGTTAAAGTTGTTTTTATTTTTGTGGAGGGAAGAAACGCATTGGAAATTGATTTTTTGCAATGTGGTTGCAAGTCGTAAGCCGCTCAATGGTCTCTCCATGCAGAGTGCACCTTACCTTCTATCGATGTGAACAACCAGTGGACTGCTTCAGACAACTTGTGGAATTAATTCGAGTCTAGTATTGTTTGCATTGTGTTGTAATAACAATCAACTTAGAAAACCATCATCAAATAGTCTGTGGCATCGTAGTCGCCACTCTTGCTCGAGTGCAGCAAGTGCTGGCTATGATGGCATGCAACGGCAAGAAGTAGAGAAAACAACAGCAATAAAATCGACTTAAGGTAAAGAAGAAATGAAAACAATAGGGATAAACTGCTTCTCACAGAGAAAAATTATTTTCAGCTTTTGTGGTTCTACCTTTGAACAGGGATAATCAAAGAGTGTTTGTGTTGGCAACATGTTCCAAATGTTGCTCAGCAAGCAGTTTTATCGCAACATTCAAATGTTGCAAGCAGTGCATTTGGGACGCGAGACTATTGCAAGCAGTGTACACAAAAACATGGAAATGTTGCCAACTAAATGAATGAAAGAATGAATTTCTTGGTGCTTACGCATGATAATGAAATGTGAGTTTTGTTTTGTTTTTTTTGTTTAACATATGTAATTGCTGACTGATTGTATACCCTACTATAGGGTAGCGTACGTCGTGCTCAGTGTTGACATGTAATTGCGCGTGCAGAGGTGAAACAAAATGTTTATCAGATTTCGTTCGGCTGTAAGTCAATAAAAAATGATGTAGACCTAACAACCGCGAGGCAAATTAGTAGAAAGTACACAACATAATCCTGTCGGCATTATCCCGGCCACGCAGCGACTGAATCAAGTTGCCTGTGCCTGGCGAGCTGTTGGTGTTGTGCTGCCAGTTCCTTATCTCATTATGAATTTATGCCGCGGTCGCGCTAACGTTTCCCACTCACAACAGGCCCAAATTTATGAGCACCTTGCGGCTAATTTATGAGAGAGCCAAATAAGAACAACAAAAGCAGCTACCACAGCGACAACAACAACAAAAACAACAACATAAACAATAACAACAACAACAGTGGTTAAAACAGTTACAAAATATGTGAATAAAAATCTGTCTTAAATCCAACCCGCCCCAACGCAAATGGAGCAATCGCCTGTGGCCGCAGTTTTTCGCCACTTGTGAATTTTAATTTATTTGCCACTGCACTTGGGTGTGGGCGTAAGCGTAGGCCTGGGCGTGGTCATTGTTATGGGTGTGCACCACAATCCGTTGGGGGCGGCATATGCCGTATGCTGTTAACTGTTGCACGCAAATCGAGGCTCTTGTTTGCTGTTGCGTGTTACTCCTCCTTTATGTTTATTATTGTTCAAGTGTTTACCGTATTGCCGCGCAGGATAATCAATGCACAGTATAAATATCGCACAACACCACGGTCTAGGGTATTTTTATTGCACTCGCCATTAATTCAATTATGCCGCACACTCGACCATGTCCGGATGGGGGAGCCTGACTCAATTATGAGTCAGACAAGTTTTTTGTTTATTACATCTTCGATATTTTTATAAACGGGTATTTTAATGTTACTATTCGATTAAAGGGCACGCACAAGCACTCTACTTTTAATGTCTATTAAATGAGAATATCCTTCAAACTGCACTCTGATCAAAGGTGAAACCATTTCATGAAACCATTTTCCATAGTTCAAATCTCGATTAATTGTTGATATAAAGGCCCAAAGAACATATAATATAATACATAACAAGATAAAATTATACTTACACTATGATATCATCTTACAATTATGCATTGATATATTTAAAAATACTTAATTAGTTTTAGCACATTCACTTACTGACTCAAAAAAGTCTTGCTAGGAAACTCTCCATAACGTAAGTCAAATTATGCTAGTGATGTATTTTAAAGCTAGTGTTGGTGAACTCTGTTATCTGCGTGACTATCGATAAGTGCAGCTCTGGCCACTCTGATCTCCCTTTCTGTCTCTCGCTCAGTTATTACATCTTGCCTATTTTTATAAGCGGGTATTTTAATGTTACTATTCGATTAAAGGGCACGCACAAGCACTCTACTATTAATGTCTATTAAATAAAAATATCCTTCAAATTGCACTCTCATCAAAGAAGAATCCTTTCATGAAACCATTTTCCATAGTTCAAATGTGAGAAAGCGATGGACGTCAATTTAATGGAAATAAACTGTTGGATAATTTACTTAAAGAGGTTCCAAAGAACAGACAATATAATACATAACAAGATAGAATTATACTTACACTTTAAATTCATCCAACAATTATGCATTGATATATTTAACTTAGCCTGTTTCAACTTTCATTTATTATTATTACATTTTTTTTTTCTAAAACATGCTTCAATTTTGTTTATTCATTTGTTCTTAGTTCTTCGTTATCTGTTTATTTGCATTGCGTTTCTTGGCCAAATTATCTGCAGTCGTTTGTTAAGACTTTAGCAGAATGCATCGCATCTACGCCAGAGACATCCCCACCATACAGCCCAGTGGAATTTGGTCGTGGGACAAGAAAACGGATCGTATACACTTTGAGCCGCATAAAGACCTCGTTCAGTCCAACGAAAGATCTATCGAAACA
Organism: Zaprionus africanus; assembly: GCA_018151435.1. Taxonomy (NCBI): domain Eukaryota; kingdom Metazoa; phylum Arthropoda; class Insecta; order Diptera; family Drosophilidae; genus Zaprionus; species Zaprionus africanus. The sequence continues at coordinate 2,758,536 of JAECXB010002309.1, read as the reverse complement.
AATGGCTACAAGTTCAAACGTACCATCACCCAGGAGGAGGAAAATATCTTCATTCGGGACTTTGCGCAAATCACGACACGCGTTGACAGTGACTTGATTTCGATCAACGATGTTCGTGACTTGGTACTCTTCTTGATGCCCAAAGAGTTTCTGACCAAGAGATTTCTTGAGTTTATGCACAAGCCAGCCGTGCATAGATTACTGCACGCGCTCATCATCTACTTTGAATACTTCCTTCGCCTTGTGGAATATGTGCTTATCCGGCGAGACGAGCTGACCGGAAAACTGGCACAGATCCAGAGCGAGCAGACCAACGAAACGAAGCGCACCTTCTCGATCTACCTTAGTCAATATCGCTTGTTGGTAGCCAGAAACTACAGTGTCATCCTGAAAGGAGAAGGCGACATGGAGCAGTTCTATCACATGAAGAAAGGCGTCTATATCTCAAGCTCTATTCGAGACAGGCACCACCACGAGCAGTTTCTGGCCGTCGCCATTCAGATTGTCTGGATCACGATGCACAGGCGGGCCTACCACGTAATAGAAATGGAGATGAATCGCCTCTTTCGGTCAGAGCACTTTATGTTTAATCGTCCGGAATATCTGAAATTCACACCAGCGGAGCGCAGTCTGCTGTACGGACGTAACAACAAGATCGTCAACTACCGCAAGCAATTGTCTCCGTTGGTACTCGAACTGACGCATGTGGCCGATGAAGATTTGCCCATACTGTGGATCGGAGAACGCAAGTATCGTGGAAAGGACATTCGTATTGCCAAGATCGAGCTGGAGTACATTGTGCCGGACACGCAACTGCACCTTATTGATATGGTCCATGGCATACTGGGACATCCGAAGCGCTTCTACGATACGATTCTCAATCTGAATTGGCCTGCGTTGCGCAACGAAAACTATTCGATCAAGAACGATCCGTATCACATTATACGCCAGCCATACCTTTGGATAGGAAACATGAACAACCAGAACACACCGGATACATCAAAGCCCTTAGAGCACCTGTTCAACATATACAACATCTACGAGCCTTGCACACGAGAGACGATTTCAAAGTGGCTAAAAAGGGAAAAGCTTATCTCTCTGAGTCAACATGGGCAGATCAATGAATCTATTTTCGATCGTTGTCAAAAGGAACTAGACAATATGTCATGTGGCCCCAGTGTCGAATTGATTACCGCCAAGTACTTCAAAGATATTGCCAGACTGCGCAAGAAAACAAATGCCGATAATTTCAGCAAAGAATCTCTGACCCCCAAGCACATAACGGGCGTAGATGTGTTCTACAAAGAGTGAGCTGAAGATTTGCTATTGTACTATCCGCCTTTAGACCAAGAAAAGGTTTCAACTTTCTCACTTCACTGTACTCAGAATACTTGTATAATATACTCCATATTTCAACTCATTAAATCATGAAACTGAATAATACTAAATGCTCCATTACTGAAGAAAATTCTGTACTTGTGGTGTACTTGAAACCTTGGTAATAATATCTGAATTCTGCACGAAGATCAAATTAATTTTAGATTTTGGCCACGCCATCTTTCGCCCCCGAAAACCGATTAAAACCAAATTACAATTTCCATATTTATGCAGGAAAATCAATTTTTTTGGTAAACAGAAAACTATTATCACCTAAATGATATTTGAAAATTTGTTACGATCGGATTCTTAGCATAGAAGTTATTTAAGAAATTCTAAATATGTAATGTAATGTACTGACTTCAAAGCCACTTCCTGAAAGTATGCAACACATTTTAGCTAAACTTAATTTGTGCATATTTAAGGAATCGTTTTGGTCTGGGGGTAATGCAAAATGAAAATTACAAAAGAATTCATAAACAGCTTATCGCTTTGTAAGTTTCAAAGAGTAGGCGCAGGGTTACTGGCCGAATAGTAGGCTGGAATGTAGCTCACCCTACTTGTTAATGTTTGACTCTCAACACTACAGTACACACAAACACTTGCACCTACACACATCGTTTTATCAAGTTACACTCGCAAAATGATTCGCATATATGCTGATACCTACGTTCCCAAGTACAGCAGTGGAAAATGGTCATGGGATCCGAAGAAGGACTGCCTCCAGTTTCATGCGCATAAAGATCTGGCGAATGCCAGGGAGCGTTTCATTGACACTAATGGATTCCAATTCCTTCGCACAATCAATCAAGAGGAAGAGATGATCTTTCGCCAGCAATATGTTCGCTCTGAGGCAACCTTTGACACAGACACTGTAGTTATCAACGATGTGCGTGACTTGGTGCTCTTCCTGATGCCCAAACAGTTTCTGACCATGAAGTTTCTTGATTTCATTCATCAACCAGCCGTACACAGATTACTCCACGCCCTCATCATCTACTTTGAGTACTACCTTCGCCTTGTGGAATATGTACTTATCCGGCGAGATGAGCTGGTCGGGGAATCGGCACAGATCCAGAGCGAGCAGACTAACGAAATGAAGCGCATCTTCTCTAATCACCTCAGTCAATACCGCATATTAGTAGCCAGAAATTACAGTGTTGTGCTCAAAGGGGAGGGACATATGAAGGATTTCTATCACATTAAAGATATTGTGAATATTTCAGCTACGCTTGAGGATAGGGAGTTCCACGAACAATTCCTGGCCGTCGCTATTCAAATCGTATGGATCACGATGCACAGACGGGCTTACCACGTCATTGAAATGGAGATGAATCGCCTATTCCGGTCGGAGCACTTTGTTACGCCTCGCCCAGAGTACATGAAGTTCACACCCGTAGAGCGCAGTCTTCTTTATGGACGCAACAACAAAATTGTGAACTATCGTTACCAGATATCCCCGCTGATCCTGGAACTAAAACATATGAACGAAGAAGATCTTCCCATTCTGTGGATAGGAGACCGCAAATACCGTGGAACCGACACTCGAATTGTCCAAATGGAGCTTGAGTACATAGTTCCGGGCCCGCAGCTGTTCATGATCGACGTGGCTCATGGAATTCTGGGTCATCCAAAGAAATTATACAACACCCTGTTAAATTTGGATTGGCCGGCAGTGCGCTTTGCTAACTTCTCTAAAGAAAATGATCCCTTCCAAATTTTAAGGCAGCCCCATCTACAGTTGCCCCAACTAGATGAGTTGAAGGTGCGTAGAATGTCCAAACAGTACGATCAATTCTTTAAGGTGTTCCGCATCTACGAGCCAACGAGCGAGCAAATGCTCGTCAAATGGAGTAGTCGCGAATATATCAAGAAAATTTATAGCACTGGCGGAATCATAGAGGACATTTACGTGCGTGCCAAGAAGGATCTTAATAGCACAAGCTATGGTCCGCCAGTGAAACACATTATTACCAAATACTTCAAACTGATCGGCAGGCTTCGCAAGAACGCTGCAATGCATGGAAGCAATTTGGACGCGTTTAGCAAGTCGACAATGATGTCTCTCCATAGGACAGGGAAGGAACTTAAGCAGTCGGAAGATCATTTCTTCGAGGAATATGTGTTGGACGAATCAAAAGATTATTAAAAAAAACTATTATACAAATAATATCAGTTTTTGTTTCATTTATTTCAAATCAGCCGAACGCCGCAGTCAGCCTCTGAGTGTATAAGACCATGGGTTTTCAATACATAGACAGAAATCCGGACAGACGGACAGTCAGACTCAACAGGGTTCAATCGAATCGACGAGTGATCATGACCAAGTATATACTTTATGGGGTCTTCCACCGTTTCTTCCGTTAAATAAATTTTTCTAAAATTTAATTCACCCTTTTTTGACCATTTTCAAAGGGTAAAAAAAGTATGGGCAGGGTAAAAAGCCGAAAAGTAGGCGGGACTGAAGCTCAACCTACTAGTGCTGCAAAAGAATCGAAGGAGAATCGATTATATCGATATTTTGAAATTTGAAAAAGAATCGATACTTTTTCAGAAAATCGATATATCGAGTAAATCAACGCACACTATGCATTATTGCATTCGCGTTGGCTGGGTAAGTAAAAGTGTTTTACAAATTATACAAATAGTTTACATATTTTTGATAATTGGATTGTTTTAGTTTGATTCGAATGGTTTACGGGCACATCTTAGAGGATGGATACGTTTCTTGGCAGAAAACGTGAGTTTCTTTGATTAATTTTAATTAAAAGAAATGCATTTACAACTTGTGAGTATTTCAGGTGCAGCAGTTGTTGATGTTGAAGATTCCGATGAAGAAAACACGAACAACGTAGCCAAAAAATCCAGGGTAAGGCAATTTTTTGAAAAGAAAAAAATATGTAAAACTAGTGGGAGTACGACAAATCTACAAAACCACTGTTAAAAATCTGGTTATAACCAGATTTTCGATTAATCGATTATATCGATATTTCCCCTCTAAAATATCGGAAATATCGATTCTGCCAAATATCGATTATTTTGCAGCACTACAACCTACTCGTAGATTTTAGAATCTCAACACTACAGTACTCACGAACACCTTCACGTGTACACATCAACAATTTCCACATTTTCCACAATTTATACATTCTCACAATGATTCGCATATATGCCGATACCTACGTTCCCAAGTACAGCAGTGGAAAATGGTCATGGGATCCGAAGAAAGACTGCCTCCAGTTTCATGCGCATAACGATCTGGCGAATGCCAGGGAGCGTTTCATTGACACTAATGGGTTCCAATTCCTTCGCACAATCAATCAAGAGGAAGAGATGATCTTTCGCCAGCAGTATGTTCGCTCCGAAGCAACCTTTGACACAGACACTGTAGTTATCAACGATGTGCGTGACTTGGTGCTCTTCCTGATGCCCAAAGAGTTTCTGACCATGAAGTTTCTGGATTTCATTCATCAACCAGCCGTACACAGATTACTCCACGCCCTCATCATCTACTTTGAGTACTTCCTTCGCCTTGTGGAATATGTACTAATCCGGCGAGATGAGCTGACCGGAAAACAGGCACAAATCCAGAGCGAGCAGACCAACGAAACGAAGCGCATCTTCTCAACTCACCTCAGTCAATATCGCGTATTAGTAGCCAGAAATTACAGTGTCGTGCTCAAAGGAGAAGGACATATGCATAGTTTCTATCACATGAAAGAGATTGTGAATATATCAGCAACGATTAAGGATAAGGAGTTCCACGAACAATTCCTGGCCGTCGCTATTCAAATTGTATGGATCACGATGCACAGACGGGCCTTCCACGTCATTGAAATGGAGATGAATCGCCTATTCCGGTCGGAGCACTTTGTTACGCCTCGCCTAGAGTACCTGAAATTTTCGCCTGTGGAGCGCAGTCTACTTTATGGACGCAACAACAAAATTGTGAACTATCGCTCCCAGATATCCCCGCTGATCCTGGAACTAAAACATATGAAAGAAGAAGATCTTCCCATTCTGTGGATAGGTGACCGCAAATACCGTGGAACCGACTCTCGTATCGCCCAAATGGAGCTTGAGTACATAGTTCCGGGCCCGCAGCTGTTCATGATCGACGTGGCTCATGGCATTTTGGGTCATCCAAAGAAATTATACAACACCCTGTTAAATCTGGATTGGCCGGCAGTGCGCTTTGCTAACTTCTCCAAAGAAAATGATCCCTTCCAAATTTTAAGGCAGCCCTATCTGCAGTTGCCCCAACTAGATGAGCTTAAGGTGCATAGAATGTCCAAGAATTTCGATCAATTCTTTAGGGTGTACCGCATCTACGAACCAACAACCCGGCAAATGCTCGTCAAATGGAGTAATCGCGAAAAAGTGATTGAATTCTATCGCAGTGGCGGAGTCTTAGAAGACATTTACATGCGCGCCCAGAAGGATCTGGATAACGCGAGCTATGGTCCGTCAGTGAATAACATTATTAACAAATACTTTAAACTGGTCGGCCGGCTTCGCAAGAACGCTGCGACAGATACAAGCACGGCTAAGCCCAAGAAGAACGCAATGCAGGTGGAACATTTCTTCGAGGACTGTATGCTGAATGAAACGGATGATTAATACACGTACATTATACATACAGACACGATATAAATATCTTCACATTTTGTTGCATTTAATAGAAAAATTCGTTTTATTTAATTGTGCGTATACTGCTAGCGCAGACTGTTTCGTAGCGAAATCAGCTGATAACGAGGCGGCACTTTGGCTTGCCAGCTGATTATTCCGTTGGAGTCGGCGCTGCTGACAGTAAGTATGTCGTCTGAACTGGCTGCTCTGAGCGTTCCGCCGTACAGTCACTTCACACAAATCGGGGATCCTGTATTGCGGGAACGTTCAAAGGAGGTGCCGGCGGAGCTCATAGATAGTCAGGAGATCAAAGATGTTGTGAATCAGATGGTTCAAGTGTTGCGGCACTATGATTGCGTGGGAGTGGCAGCACCCCAACTGGGCGTACCATGGCGTATAATTGCCATGGAATTCCGGGCTGGTAAACAGCAGCAATTCCCGTCGGAGATTTATGAGGAACGCAAGATGTCGACTTTGCCACTGGCTGTAAGTTAACTTTACAATTGTATTATCTTATTTAGCTTATCTAGCATATATCAACAGGTTTTTATCAACCCTGAGATTGAGATTATCAATGAAGAGCAGCACACGCATCCCGAGGGCTGCATGAGTGTGCGAGGTTTCAGTGCACGCGTCGCACGCTACGAGCGTGTCCGCGTCGTTGGCGTAGGAATGCTCGGAACGCCTTCGGAACTGGAACTAGAAGGCTGGAGCGCACGCATTGCTCAGCACGAAATGGATCATCTGAATGGCATCGTTTATATTGATCGCATGGACGTTTCCAGCTTTACTTGCGTCACATGGCGGCAGATTAATGAAGCTGGCGGCCGCGCTGTTATAACATTTGATAAATAAACAAGCATTTTATTAAATAAAAATATATTTGAATTTGCCGCCAGAAACAGCTGTTTGGCAAACTGTCGTTCGTTCATCACATATGAGCTGCTTATTCACAATAGTCACACGCAGTCCAGCAATCGATAAAATTAATAATCGGCACTGCTAAATTGCGTAGAGGGCATATGCGTTAATAAAATACAAATTTAATGAAATACATTTTAATGATGAATATAATTGAATTAAATTCTTCAAAATTAAATTTAACAAGGAAACAGCATTTTTATTACATATTTATTACCTAAATCACACAAAATAAACGCAAAACGCAACGAAAATGCTTTGCTTTGAACTTACAGGGTATTTTAAAGTTAAAACCAATGAATTAACTTATCAACTGTTACGGCAATAAGCCGGCAGCCGCTTATTTTGTGAATAAAATAACCAAAATGCTGCTAAGACTTCATAGATTGTGCCAATTAAACGCGCGCCACCTGAGTACCAGTCAATCTGCGCAGCAATCATTCAGAAAATGGTACCAACAGCTCTGGACAACCGAGCGCACCAATCTGCCGCCCTACAGTCACTTCACACAGATCGGGGATCCAGTGCTGCGTGACCCCGCGGCAGAGGTGCCAGCAGACTGCGTGAAGAGCGACGAGATTCGAGCAATTGTGGATCAGATGGTGAAAGTGCTGCGCAAGTACGACTGTGTTGGCATTGCGGCGCCACAAATTGGCGTCTCATTGCGAATTATTGCCATGGAGTTCAATCGTCACATCAAGAAGGAACTCTCCGAAGCGACCTACAAGGCGCGGCAAATGTCCGAGCTGCCGCTAACCGTGAGCACCAAAAAGAAACTCTCAATTAGCAGCTACTAAATGTCTTCCTTCACATCAACAGGTGCTCATCAATCCTCGACTGACAGTAACAGACTATAGCAAACACAAGCACCCGGAGGGCTGCATGAGTGTGCGTGGATATTCTGCCGAAGTTGAACGATATGCGGGCGTCAAGATTTCTGGATTGAACAGAGAAGGTGCCGCGACAGAGCTAGAATTGCAAGGATGGAACGCACGCATTGCCCAACATGAGATGGATCATTTGGATGGCAAATTGTATACGGATAAAATGGATCGCTCGACCTTCATTTGCACCTGCTGGGAGACAGTCAATACGAAATCGGGTCGCGTTGAAATTCCCTTTCATAAATAATAATGCACGTTGTTATACTAAGAATTTTCTTTAAAGAGAAAGAAAATGGAAACGATCAAATCAATCAATTTGTTTTGGCCATGGCTCACTTGTACTTCCTCAAGTACCGATGGGCTAGGCCTAGAGCCGATTTAGCCTTGAAGTACTCCGGACTGTCCCACAGATCTCGCTTGCGCACCATGTATGAGTTGAGTTCGTTGTATTCTCGCTGAAGCAGGCGTCGCGTGGATATCACCTTGCTGGTCAACTGATCCATTGTTCGCGTGAGCGTCTCCTCAGCTGCTGCAATAAGCTCGGGACTGCTATCCAACGACTCGCGCAATGTGAACAGCTGCATGCGCTGATTGTGCCAGTCATCCCACTGCAACTGCAAACTTTTGCCCAAGTAGTTTAGCACCCCTGCGCGCAGAATAAATTGCCTAATCCCGGGATGGGATGCACTTCGTTCTCGCAGCCGTAGCATGTTGAAATAGTTTCCAAACCCAAAGGACTAATTACATCGAACACCCTCGAAATATGGCGTAGCTTGTGCAGAGTTCGAGAAATGAAGGATTCTTTTGAGCTCTACGCCAGTATCTTCGGATAATCCTTGACTCTGTTGATCACCATTAAGATCTGTACACTAAGATTTCCTGCCTTCCTTCCTTACTTTTCTTAGTGTCTTTTGTTTTTGTCACACGAAACGATTAGCTTATGATTCCATAGTCGATACTAAACCTAAAATGGAATTTTTTTTTTTGAATGAAAAACGAGAACGTACCCGATAAGTATCTAAACAATTTACTCACTTTAAAAATGCAACAACTGCGAATACATTTAACAATTTAGCTTAATCTTAATACACTTTAACGCTTAATCTGTAACACACGGAGCATCTCAGAAGAGTCCCTCGATTTGTCCAGTTTCCGTGTTCAGATCGATGTCATAGATAGCAGGGCGCGTGGCGAGTCCTGGCATTTTGGTAATGCCTCCACACATGGCCACCACAAAGCCAGCGCCGGCGGACACATACACATTCTCCACCGTCAGCGTGAATCCCTTGGGGGCACCCTTGATATTGGCATCGCCAGTTACAGATCCCGAAGTCTTGGACATGCAGATGGGCAACTTGTCAAAGCCCTAAAAGAGACAAAGAGAGAGAAAGAATGAGACTTTAGGTTGGAGAAGACTTTCGGGGTTGTTCCACTTACTGCTTCGCTGAGGCGCTTGACCTGCTCCTGGGCTTCCTTGGTCAGCTCCACCTTGTCCGCACCATACATGGTCTGTGCAATCCTGTTCATCTTATCCACCAGTGGCAGCTCCAGATCATAGAGCAGCTGGAACTTGTTCTCCAGCTGGCAGGCCTCGATAACAGCATCGGCAAGTGGCACGGCACCAGCGCCACCATCTGACCAGTGCGTGGACACGACAGCAGCAAAAGCTCCTGCCTGGAGGGCGGCAGCCTTGAGCAGTTCATGCTCGGCGGCAGTGTCGGCCACATGCGCATTGATGGAGACCACAACAGGCAAACCAAAGCCGCGTCCATTGCTGATGTGCTGCAGCAGATTGGGCAAACCCTTCTCCAGCAGTTCCAGATTCTCTTCCGTATACTGTTTACTCAGAGGTGTTCCTGGCGTGACAGCATCGCCGCCTCCATGCATCTTGATGGCGCGCACAGTTGTGACCAGGACAACAGCGTCGGGTTGGCGTCCCGAGTTGCGGCACTTGATGTTGCAGAACTTCTCCATGCCAATGTCCGAGCCGAAGCCCGCCTCGGTGCACACGAATCCCTCACTGCCCACCAGCTTGAGGCCGATCTCGTCGGCAATAATCGAATTGCAGCCATGGGCAATGTTGGCAAAGGGACCCGCATGCACCAGCACTGGTGTGCCCTCGAGGGACTGCATCAGGTTGGGTTCCATGGCATCCTTGAGCAGCACAGCCAGGGCACCAGTGACACCCAGATCATCGACCGTCACGGGTCGTCCGGCCTTGTCAAATGCCACCACCATGTCGCCCAGACGTTGCTTCATGTCCGCCAGGCAGCGCGAGAGTGCCAGCACAGCCATAATCTCGCTGGCCACCGAGATGGAGAAGCGCGTCTTGCGGGTCAGACCCTTCTCGGTGGGCGACTCGCCAATGGTGATCTCACGCAGATACCGATCGTTCATATCCACTGCACGCTCCCACATAATCGTCTCGGGATCAATGTCCAGTCTAGAGAATCTGGAGTACTCCGACTCGGTGAGCGCATCGGGATCTGTCTTGTCAATGCCCAAACGTTGCAGGCGACGCAACTGGATGGCACTGAACTTGCGTTGACCCTTGATCTTTGGCACCAGACGATTGTACAGCGCCTTGTCCGCCTGTGTGGCCTCGTGGAAGATGCGCGTGTCCAGCTGAGCGGCCACCAGATTGTTGGCAGCCGACACGGCATGAATGTCGCCAGTCAAATGCAAATTGAACTCCTCCATGGGTATAACCTGCGCGTAACCACCGCCGGCAGCGCCACCTTTGATGCCGAACGTGGGTCCCATCGAGGGTTGACGCAGTGCCGCCATCACGTTGCGCCCCTTGTGCGCTCCCAGTGCCTGCACGAGACCCATCAATGTGGTGGTCTTGCCCTCGCCCAGCGGCGTGGGTGTGATGCCGGCAACAACAACATATTTGCCCGCTGGACGCTGCTGCAGACGCTGCAGCACGCTCAACGAGATCTTTGCCTTCTTGCTGCCGTAGAGCGAGACCTCATTGGGCTGCAGTCCGATCTCCTCGGCCAGTTGTCCAATGTTCTTGGGTCGCTGGGCACGTGCAATCTCAATGTCGCTGGGCACCGGACGCACGAGGTTCAGAGGCAGTGGCTGCAGTGGCCACTTCGACTGGTTGGAGCGCACGGCGGCTCGTGTGGCCGAGACTACAGTGTTCTTCATCAGCATGGCCACCGTCATGGGTCCCACGCCGCCGGGTACTGGAGTAATGTAGCCCGCCACGAGCTTGGCCTGCTCGTAGTCAACGTCGCCCACGAGGCGAGTGCCACTGGCCTTGGTTGGGTCTGCCAGGAGAGGAAAGAACGTATGGATTGCTTAGGTCTTTGGTCAGTTTGACAAACTGTTCGGCTGCGAACTAAATTCGAAACTGAAACTGAATCTGAATCTCAAACTGAAATGATTCTTCTTAGTTGGGATGGAAAACAACCGCATGACGCGGTTTTCCACACAAGCTCCTTATCAGCAGCAGCGCTGCAGGGGTCAAGCCGAGATAAGGCCGGGTCTGAAGAGTCTAGAGATTAGATCACGTACCTGGCTTCACATTGATGCCACAGTCAATGACCACGGCGCCGGGCTTTATCCACGAACCCTTCACCATCTCTGGCACGCCGATGCCCACGACCAGAATGTCTGCAGTGCGTGTAATCTCCTCCAGCTGTCGCGTCTTGGAGTGACAGACGGTAACAGTGGCATTGGCCCACTTGAGCAACTCAGCCGCAGGACTGCCAACGATTTTGCTGCGACCCAAGACGACAGCACGAGCGCCAGCGATCTCGACGCCAGTGCGGCGAATCAACTCCAGGCAACCCCAAGGGGTGCAGGGCAGGAAGCCGTTGAGATCGCCAATGGCCAAGCGACCCTCGTTCATGGTGTGCAAACCATCGACATCCTTCGAGGGGGAAACTGCATCGGTAATGCGATGGGAATCGATGGGCGTGTCGCAGTCCAGGGGCATCTGCACAATGACCCCGTGCACCTGAGGATCGGCATTCAGCTCGGCCAACTGTGCCAAAGGAATTGCATAATCGTTAGAAGAGGCAGTGGCTGCTATTGCATAACTACACTGAGAGAAATGCACGACTAAACGGGCCTTCTATTCCCTCTCACTCTCTCTCTCTCCTCACCTTATCGAGCAGCTCCAGCTCGGTAATTGAGCGCGGCAATTTCACATGCACAGCGTCGATGCCAATCTCCTGGGCCGCCTTGATCTTCATGCGTATGTAGACATTGGAATCCTCGCGTCCGCCGACCTGAACAATGCGCAGACCAGGCACAAACTGAGCACCCTGTGCCCGCAACGCATTCACCTCCTCGCGCAGCTCCTCACGTATATTTCTGCAGGAAGATCACATGATTTACATGGATTATCTCGAACTCGAAGTGGGAGCAACTCACTTGGCCACCGCTGTGCCCGATATAACTTTGGCATCCACTGTCATTGTGCTCTCGCTCTCGGTCTGGCTGCACCAATCACTTGAAAATTATACAAATCTTCATTTAGTCTTCCAACTCGATCTCTATTCCTGGGGGACACACGCGACGACGCTCTCGATAGCAACGGCAGCGCTCGCGCAAAGCAACTGATTGCCAAGCGGCCGAGCCAGGCCTATCTATAGGTATCGCACCCTGGGCTTATCAGCCCCATAGACTTGTGAGCAACAATTTCAGATTATCGGTTTCGGTTTCGGGTTTCTCAGGGGTCAATCCGCTGCTGCTTGTAAACAACATCTCTCTCTACCAGCAGGCTGAGACTATGACCGCAAACTAACATGAGCTCCACATGGAGATGTTTGGAAAAACAGCAGAAAAAAAGAAATTGTCGAGTGGTAGTTGATATATGATCCCTATAAATGGTACAAGAGGCGCTAATCGCCAAACGAAACTTAATTCAAACTAATTTCGAGTGCCTTGCACAGTGACACAGAACCATAAAGATCTTGATGAATAAGTTAATTAAATGAATGTTATATGTTTCTTATTAATGTGGGGAAATATTTAAATTCTTATATATTAATTAAAACCCAAAGAAAACTGTAACCAATGAGTTGCGCACCACTGTGCGCCCTACCTGTGTTGATCACATTGATTTCATAATCATAATCTATCACAAGAACCTGAAATGGGTGCAAAACAAACGAATTCGGCGCGAGAAACACAAACAGGAACAACAAACAAAACACACAAGCAACGCCAGCTGACTGTTAGATACCCTGCACAAGATAAAGAATACCCTTTGTCAATACTGGAGCTGCTAATATTAAATATATAATATTAAATATATAATATTAATATATAATAATGCTAATATTAAATATATAATATTAAACATTGTATCCTCCGTCTCTGTGGAATAAACTGGCGATATTTTAATTTCACATATTCAACAATTTAAAAAACTTTAAATTTATGAAGTAAATATCCAACAAAGTACGCTCCTTAACTCCTCATGAAAGGGGACAACAGTTAAACACCACATCAAACCAAAATCGTCGACTGTTCAAGAACATATATTGCACACTCGTTACAATTTAAACAGTCTAAAAAACAAAATCGTTAACAAAGATACGAGGGTCTGATAAGTCCGTGACTTTTTGCCTCTAAAACCAACACTGCTCCTGTCAGCAGTTATCGATAAACAGCTGACTGTAAAATTTTGCTTTTTTGGTTTGCGTTTTATAGGCATTAAAGCAGACGATGTCGATCTCCATTTTCGTTAAAATTCACGAGATCGTCTGCTTTCAATGCCTATAAAACGCAAACCAAAAACATTTAAAATTTTACAGTCAGCTGTTAATCGATAACTGCTGCAGAAGGTTATTTAGAGCAGGTGCGCGGCAAATACAAAAAGTCACGGACTTATCAAACGACCCTCGTAAACCTGCGTTATCGAAAGGTGCGAATTGATAGAAATAATATTAAAATAATACACGAGCCCCACGATAACATACACTCGGTCAATTAGCGAGCCTCCGCAGTGGCAACACATGGCGTGATTGGGGAACGAGAACAAGATTTGATTGACTTCTTTATTCCTGACTACACAAACAGAGCGAATTGCACGCGTTATCAACTCATCATCATCGGGGTACTCTACTTAAGCTTAAGGGCAGCGCGCAGCTTGGCCGAGCGACTGCGACTGTTGCGGGCAATCTCGGCGGCATCGGGCACGACGACATGACGATGCAGCTGCCGCCAGTTGATTTGCACAAATGATTCCAGTAGCGCAGGATCGTGGGTCAGATCGTGGCCGCAGTACTTCAGGGGCACCGGATTGGCCACGCCTTCGATGACATTGCCGTTGATGTGTCGCTTCACAATGGTGTCCTCCAGCGAATGGAAGGTGATGGCCACCAGTCGCCCCTCGGTGCGCAGATACTCGCGTGCCAAAATCATGCCATAGTTGATCTCATTCAGTTCGTTGTTCACAAAGATGCGCAGTGCCTGAAATGTTTTGGTTGCCGCGTGCGCGGGACGTTGCAACTTGTCCAGTCGGTGCTGCCCCTCGCCCACTACAGTGGCCACCAGATCGGCCAGTTGCCGTGTCGTCTCGATGCGCTGCAATGCACCGCGTGCCTCGACAATGGCACGTGCAATCTTCTTGGCCGCCTTCTCCTCCCCATAGACACGCAATATGCGCGCCAGATCAACCTCCTCGGCTCGAGCAAGCACATCGGCAGCACTCACGCCGCCACTACGTCCACAATCCATGCGCATGTCCAGCGGTCCGTTGTGGGAAATGGAAAAGCCGCGTGCTGCCTCATCAAACTGCATGGAACTGCAACCGAAATCGAAGAGAATTCCATCGATGCTGTTGCGTGGCACCTGCAGCGCTTGCAGCAACTGTGGCAGCTCCGAGAACTTGCCCAGCAGCGGTACCAATCGTCCCGCGTAGTCTGGTTCCGCGCTCATGCGCTGCGCCAGCTCGTGAGCCTGTGGATCACGATCCAGTGCGTAGACTGTGGCCTCTGGGCAACTGTCGAGCAGACGACGCGTGTGTCCGCCTGCGCCAAAGGTCATGTCGATGTATTTGCCACCTGCCTGTGGTTGCAAGTAGTCAATCGCAGTCTGGCACAGCACGGGCACATGCCGGGCAGTTGTTGTTGTTGTTGTAGATGTTGTTATTGTTGTTGTGCAGCATCGCACTTGTTGCGTGTTGTGTATAGATCTTAAGCTAGTAGTCAGGAATCGTTTCATCTTGCTCTCGTGTCTCCTTCTCTTCGTCTACTTGGGTTTGTCGTTCAGATACTGCAGGAACTCCGAGCTGAGCACCTGACTGCACTGCGCTGCTGTCAGTCCCGTTGCCGTCGATTCGTAGCGACGTGGATACTGCTTGGCATACACGTTCTGGCTGAGACGTTCCAAGGCGTCGATCTGCTTGTTCAATTGAGTTGCTGCCTCGCTGGAGAGGTTGGCGTCGGCGCTGACTAGTTTCGTCACGTGCTTGCGGATTTGTTCGCCCAGATCCCTTGGGGATGGGAGAGAAACATTTAGTTGATTGATTGGTTTGTCATTCGCTCAATGTTTTGTGTGGTTGATGTTGTTCGTTCGTTGTTGTTGCGCTCAGAAAACATGCAGGAAATCCTAAAGCAACGATGCAAAGAAAAACAAAAGACTCTCAAAACGAACCTCAAAGTGGAAAGTGGAAAACTAAAAGTAAAAACGAACAATTAAAACAAATAAAGAGCTCTACCGACTGAAAGATAACGGACATAACCCATTTAAGGTCTATCCAATCAGATTGCAACTTCTATATTACAAATAGATCTACGATTTTATAAAAACAATAAAACGATCTTCCCATAAAACTTCTAAGAAATAAATAATCAAATAATTAAGTTCATAGTAGCATTGGAAACCAGAGAAATGCGATCAGTTTAAATCAGTTACCAAGAAAACTGACTTACACACATATATATATTGTGTCTCAGCTTACGTGTAAATATGTCTCGAAACCTGATCTGATTTCACTGCTATTTATAATTACTTGTAAACTAGAGAACAATTAAACAAGCACCGGGCACAAGTGCTAAATATGAAAATGTGCAACTAAAATATTTAATATTGTCAAGCGCTAATTGGCTCTAGAAATAAATATATATTGTGTAAATGTATCATAGTATATTTACAAAAGGGATTAAAGTTTTGCAATAAATAACAGAATACTAAACAGAGAAATTCAAGTTACTAATTATTGTGGAAAATGTAAATAAAACATACTACTCTAGGAAGTCAGCCACTCCTCCAATTGAAATCAGTTTTGGACTTTATAAATCCTTTAATATTAGAGGGGTTTTAATAGTAATACAAATCAAATTAATAAACAACTACAAATCTTCTCAAGTTAAAGATATACTTATTCATTCCCTATCGGAATGTACTTCTTGACTTCCACTTACTCTCTCGTCACTCTCTCATCGCCAAGAAGATACTCCTCTGGTATCAATTGATAGGCGTACTTGGAAGACATGGCAACACACACTGAGAACTTTTCAATATGCAAAAGCAATACACAATATGCCACTACAACAATCGGCAAGAGACTGCCGGCTTAGACTCCTGACCAGATGCAAGGCAAGCTCGACAAGTTCCACATTTTCCACACAATGTGTTGTGTGGAACAAGAGCATGGCAACTGCAACACGCAAGATTGAGCAACAATTATCATCTCCACCTAACTACAGTGCAACAGAAAAGCAAACGAATATTGTAAAAGAAATTGAAATTGTTGTTAGGTAACCGCAACTGTAGGCGCCCCTCAACGAACATTGTGTGTTTTGTGTGTGTAATTTCATTTTACTTACCTGCCCACTTTACTTTTTTCTGCTGGCCACTTCTCGAGTACTTTAAGAAATCTTTGGTATTGTGCGGACATACTTAAAATAAAGTAATTCTGAAAGGGATTTAATAATTTTTTAGCGCCAAAACAAAAACATTGCACGCGTAAAACAGCTGTGTCTTGTAGAGCAATTTTACAACACTTTCTTATCGAAATGAGTGCTGCACAATGTCCAAGTAATTGAACATTTGTCTTATCGATATCTTTATGCATCCCCAGAGGCGGCAAAATTTCAAATTGCCTAAAGTAGTGATCGCATAGAAAACAAATAAAGTTTTCAATATATATGGTAGAATTAATGTTACTGTGACTAACAAAAATATGACTTATATTCTTTATTTTATTATATACTAAAGGCAACTCGACTCAAAGATTATAAAAAAAACTGAATCAAATCAAATCTCAAAATTCATTAATTTCAAAAGTTAAGTCAATTAAAAAAAATAAAATATATTTAATGTATAAAGTTTGTTAATTTTTTAGTAGTAATATTTATGTAAAGTTCATAAAATGTTTATTAAAAACCAATTAAGGTTAATAAATTATCGCTTTTAACTTTTCAATATAGTTAATATTAAATTAATTATTAATATATTAAAAACCATTAACATTTATAAATTAATTAATTTTGTATTTTATAAATTTTATGGAATAACACATTTTCTTTATTTTGCGACAAAAAAGCAGGGTATAAAGCACAGAAGAAACACCAACCAATCAGAGCTAAACCGGAAAAAAGGGGAGAGAGCCATAGAGAGAGCACAATAAGAGAGCGGGTCAAAGAGAGCAAAACAGTGGAGGCAAAAAACGCAAACATAAAAAACATAAACAAGCATTTTTTCACAATGCGTGAGCGACTGAGAGGGAATGAGCGGGAGAGAGCACGCACACACAAACACACCCAGCCACTTACGCTCGCTCACAGCTGCTTGCTGCGTTCGCACGATGGCATGAAAAAAGTTGAGTGATATTTTTTTTCAGTCGAGTTTTTGCCATCGAACCGAATGGTTCTTCCTCTTTACGCTCGTCTATTTTACGTTTCCGTTGTGATTTGTTGTTTGCATTCACCGCGCACGGCATGTAAACAACGCGCGGGACGAGACTAAGCTCGTACTATATTCGCAATCGAAATTACCCTGTCCCCGACTCGCAGCATAGAATCTCAATTAAAATTGCGACGGCGCCAAAATTAAGTCGCGCCAAAAGTTTTCGTAAAAAGGGGGCCAGAACAAGTGCAAAAAAATACAATAAAAAAAAAACGGACACACACACACAACTTCAAGTGTGTGTATATTTTTGGCGTGCGCGGCCATTTTTTCCTTAGTCTCTTTCATAAGGCTGTGTGTGTGTGAGTGTGTGTGCTTAGAGTACTCTAAGGCGTAAGAGTAGAAAACGAAAAAAGCGCAAATTGACAAAATTTGTTAAAACAAAAAGAAAGACAAAAGTAAAGCCAGAAATGTGCGTAAAGCGTCGAATGTAAACAAACGTACAGCTACCTAGATCTCTTCCATCTCTTTCTCCACCACCCACGCGACGCCTTGCAGAAAGTGAAAACTGAAAGCGGAGAAAAAAAGGTAGAGAAGGAGGATCTGACCCGATTTACCTCCCCCTCCTTTGCCACCAATAGGTCACGCAGAACACGTGCTTTTGCTTTTACGACCAGAATATCAACAGAGCCGCACACACAAAACACACAAAAACCAAAACGGCAAAGGCAAAAAGAGAAAACAAAAGTTACCATAATAACAACAGCAACAACAACAAGTGCCGTTTCCAATTGGTAAGTACTTCAAACTGTGTTTTATTTATACATTATTGGGCATATAGTTTTTTTTTGTTTCTTCCTTTTCGCAATTGTGCACCGTGGTCGAAAATATGTAGATAAATTAAGAATGTAAAAGTCATATTGATTGCAAACAAAAATTCACCCATTTTAATCAAATCTGGTGTAGTAATCTTTCGCTTATTCATAATTGAACTCATTTTAGGCAGTATTAATTGGTTCATTATCAGCATTTCGTAAAAATTGAATGAAGTTCAATGGGACAATCAATTGTAAGACTTTGTTCAACTTGTTTGATGTGTGATTTCCTATTATTAATTTATTATCAGCATTAGTTAAATGAATTAAAAATTAATTACAAATGAAAGACATTTAAACATGTAAGAGTTATGAAGACCTGTTTGCTTGTTTTACAGAGTCAATGAATTATTAAGTAAACTTGATTCACAAATTTTTGTAAACATAAAAAATACTGATTTTATTTGATGCTAAAAATGAACTTAATTGAAAAGAAGAAAGAAAGGTTTAATGTTATTTTGAATAGTATATTTGCTTAATATATTCCTTAACAACCTATCTATTCACTTTGAGAATGACCATTCCAGTTATTGAATAAATAAGACATAAAGCATATGCAGAGTAGAGTTTTAATGTTAATTTAATGATCACTCCACCTACTGAATATGAAGAATAGAGTTTAATAGATTCGAAATTGCCAAACGATCGTTTGTTTTTTTTTTAGCACCCTTAAACAATCAAATAAAATTGCCAATGACACAGTGTGCAACAACGGCTGCCAATATTTGTCCACTCCCCTCCCTCCCTTCCGCACTGTGGCCTTTGTTCGAGTTCTTTATGTGCCATTCATTCGGTGGCGGTTTGTGTGTCGTCTTTTTATCTCCACTGTTTTTGCTCTCGCGCGCATCATTTTTTGCACATGTCGCCCCCGCCGCCACCAACAGAGAAGAGTCTTTTTTCGTTTATTTGCTTTACTTCTCTCGTTTTTTTGCCATTTACCTCTGTCCAGCGCTCTTCATTTGTTTATGTTGTGCTCTCACTCACTCGGCGTTCACCCTCTCTTCGCTCTTTATGCGGTCGCTGCTCGCGCTCAATTAATTTTCGTTGATTCGTTTTTTGTACATGCTGAGTGTGTGTGTTCGAGAATGCGCTTGTGTGTGTGT
The DNA here is from genome assembly GCA_018151435.1 of Zaprionus africanus. NCBI lineage: Eukaryota > Metazoa > Arthropoda > Insecta > Diptera > Drosophilidae > Zaprionus > Zaprionus africanus. Next base: position 2,738,934 of record JAECXB010002309.1, on the reverse strand, counting down.
GTGAGCGATGAATTTTTTTTGTGTATACCATTTTTTTTGTAGGCCGTCGAGCAGCGACGTTGACGTTGATGTTGGCGTCGTGCTTTTTGGGGCCGCCGGTCGAGTGATTTTTTTTTTGTTGTTGTTACATGTGTTGTACGTCTGTTTGTGTGTCTTTTACTTGACGCCACTTTCATTGCATACGACATAAACTTTTTATAACATTGTCTCTTTTGAGCTTGACATTTGTTTCTTATGTGGCAACATAAAGAGCAACATGACGTGCATTAACATGTTTACACGCTCTACAGCATATCCTGGTATAGTCTTCCTTCCCTCCTCACTATGTATCTCTCTCTCTTTCTCTCTGTCTCCACTTCCCTGCGCTATTTGGCCTACTCTGGTCGGCCAAACCAACCGACGTCAGCGACTCCAACAGCAACAACAACCGGTTCTTTTGACCAACCAAGCAATAAAAAATATTTTAAAACCAAAGCAAACAAAAAAAAAAAAATTTACTTCTGACGTCAACTGCGCAGCAGCAAAAAAACAACAACTACAGCTACAGCTACGCAATGCGTTAGAGTGAAATATGCATGTGTGTGTGTGTGCGTGTGTGTGTCAGCACTCTCCTTTGGCTCTTCGTCGGTAGACCAACGCAGTCTCTCTCGCTCACTCCCTCGCTCACTCTTCTCTCTTCCGCATTGCACATAATAACTGAATTTATTTTATGATGTTGGCGCGCGCCAATTCTGATTGTGTTTTCTTTTATTGATTTTCGTCTTTTATTTTCACGGGAAAATAATGAAACAAGAAAGCTACTGTGGAATGTATCCGACTGTGATATACCCGCTATTAATTCTTAAATACACTTTTGCATATCGATCAAATTTAAAGAAATCTTTAAGATGGTAATAAATATTGTACCATCTTAAAATGACCTAGTTAGCAATAGAATAAAGCTTGGACTTCGTTTCGAAAACGTGATATTCAAATTCTAAGACAAACTTAACATGCAGGCAATATGAGGACATATTGTGATCAAATATGATAGCCCTAGCTATAAAGGTCCCTGAGATATAGATGTTCATAGAAACAAATTGCTGTTGAAAAAAAAAACAATATTAAAAATCTATTTTACATAATAATCATAAAAAAAAGATTGGAGTATTGCAATAACATATAATTTCTTTTATTGTACATGAAGAAAATGAAAAACAAAAATGTAATAACGCCCGTGGGCGCTATTTCTCATTCGAAAGTGAAAAAACGCCCACTAGCGTTATGTACCCATTTGTTTTACACCTTATCTGAACCTTACGAATTTGCTGCGGCTTTAAAATAAAGCTTATTTTTAGTTGGCTGAAACAACCTTTGCCGCTAACTTTTTTTTAAGCTTCTTCAATTGCTTATCTGTGGGTCGGACTTCTGCATAGCGATACACCCAGGCCGCAGCTATTCGATCAAATTTGTTACGATCGCCAACATACAGATGAGCCATTTCGGGATAAAATGAATTTTCCGGTTGTGGATCGTTAAAAGTTGCTAGTATCACATTGAGCACTGTGCACATACGCGATGTGGGAATCCAATTCTCTGCCTCCAATATCGGTATACAAAGCTGACCTCGCTCATTGATATTTGGGTGATAGGTCTTTGTCGTTATATGCAATATGGGTGGTACAAAGGGGTATCTCTTGGGGAAATCGATTTGCAACCCATAGGCACCCTGATCATAGGGAAATTGCCTGGGCATTAGTAGGGCAAACCATCGGTAAATGTTGTCTCCATCGGGACGAAGCAATTGCATCTCTGGCAGGTCCTGGGATTGCATCATTTCTATTAACTCGTTTTTCAAGCGCTTTGGCCCATTCAGGATTTCGCTCATTTTGGTTAAAAAAAAAAACAATATAAAAAGCGCCGCTCGGGCTGAATTGTGAAGTTTCCAAAATGTTTTAAATTTATTTTCTCAGTGTACTGAGATCAAGGAATAAAAGCTGCACATAAAATTGCATTTTAGGAAAGAAAACGCTTTCATTGATACATTGTCCTGAAAATATAATATTAAAACTATATTTTCAATCAGATTTGTATCGATTTACAGGGGCTTAATTGTAAAATAACCTGTAGAATAACCTTCTCAGTGTACTGAGATCAAGGATAATAATAATACATATTCCTGAAAATATAATATTAAAACTATGCGATAATATTAAAACATGTTTTCAATCACATTTTTATCGATTTACAGGGGCTTAATTGTAGAATTAATTTAATCTGCTAAAATTAATAAGACATAAAGTCACAATATTAAATAGTCTTAACTCTTATTGTTCCGAGATCTAAATCGATATCGGTCAAGCTGTTTATTCGGTTCAAGAACATATAAATAAGTATTGCCTGTTACTTACGCACAAACCTAGAATACCCTTCTACACTAGGTGTATAGGGTACTATGCGGATACGGCAGACACCTGTGACGGGTTTGTTTACATTGAATTCTCTCATCGCTCATCATCGCTGGCTCTGTTTGTGGGTCAGCAGTGTGTGCCTCGAAGGATTAAACAGTTGCAATGCAGACGACGCGACGCAGCGAGAGAGCGCGCAATTATGAATGAACGAGTACGTGTGATTATGTGTGTATGTGTGTGTGTGTGTGTTGTATATGTATTTCATTTATAGCTTTGTTAGACTTGTGGCTGCGTGAGGGTAGGGAAGAAGAGCTGCGATAAGAAGGTGGAATTACAAACATTTTAATGTAATTGAATGAAAAGATAATAATTATTTGATATGTTAATACCCTGTAATATGTGTGTCCTATCAAGGTTTTGTACTTTAGTTAGTTTATAAAGTGCATAAATAATGAAAATATATAGTAAATCAAGATCAATAAATATTTAAAAGAAATTCCCTCCCCATATTTACATATAATATGAAATTTATTATATTCTTTTTATGCTTCTTTTCTTTCGCTTATGTTGCCCATAGCTATCTTAACCTTTGCTTCACTCATTGTACAAGCATTTTCATGTTCTCAACCTTGTTTCGGCAGCTTCTTCTACTTACTTGGTAACATTTTGTGGCAGATTAGCGAGCGCCCCAATTTCATTGTAGAGTTTACGTTTTCAGTTCTTGAGGTGATTGACACGTTCGGTGGCGCCCCTGACTCTTCGTTGTGCCTCCTCCCTCCCCCCTCCCTTTTGCTTTGCACCCCTTCTTTGTGTTTAACTTCTTTTTGCTTTCGGTTTCGCTTTTTTCGGTAGAACAGATTCAAAAAAAAAAAAAAAAAAAAGAAGAGAATTTCATTTTGTTTTCTTGAACTTTTTGTTGTGTTGTCACATCGAGACTTTTTTGCTTGGCTCAAGCGCCTTTTTTGTTTATCTTGTATTTTTTTGGCATTGTTTTTCGTTTTTTTTTTAAGTGCAATTCTTGGACTTTTTTGCCGCTGCTTCTTAACGCTTAATGTGCAAAGACTTTTGTTTCATTTGTTGCACGTTTAATTCATAAACAATTAATTAATTCATGCACATTTATGTTAAATTGCTAAAATTTATGTACAAAAACAATAAAAAATATAATAAAAGCTGAAAAAAGTAAAGAGTGCGTGCTTAGCAGACGTGCAAATACCCTAGAAAATGTTTTACTGCATCGAAATAGGGGAACTTAGTGTATAGAATATTTAGGTAGTAAAATAAACATAAATAATAAAAATAATTTATTAAATTGGATAAAATAAAATTTAAATATAAATGTATTTTTAAATATTTCCCTAGGAAGATTATGCCATCACATTTTAAAAGTAATTTAAACAATTTATTTAAGTGAATTCTTGAGTTATTTGAGGACTGGAAATGATTTCATATTCATTTTCTTTGCTTTACATCCTCGATAAGATCGCAGTCATACTCTCAGCAAATAGAAAAAGTAGTTTATTACTTCTGTTGACTGGGCAGAAATTTGCGCCCAGCAGAGGCAAAGGCAGAGGCTACTCGACGGAAGCCTAAATAACAATTACAATAATTTCTGTATTTTTCTGTATTTTCAGCATAAAACACTCAACGAGGGGAAAAAGTTGTGTAAGCCAATTGTGCTGCGCTGTGCGGGGCCAAGTGTCGATTTCATTTTAGCCGCGATCGTTGTACGATTCGGCGGTGCCCGCTTCGGTCCCCTTTGTCCGCTCTGTCCCGCTGTCCCTAGTCGGCCAAAATTTCTTCTCTATAGACACGCTATAAGGCCACAATCTGGACGCACGGACAATCGCCTATCGACCGCTGAACCTTGGCGGCCAGCCGCTTATGGCCGAGCTGCCGACAACGCCGAACGGCGCTGCCGTCCCTTGGCGCTGCCAGTGGCGATTATCTGCATCGATCTATCGATCAATTGCGCACACTCAGTCACCTGACGCAGGCGGATTTGCGTACAGCGCAATTGGTGCACGACTATAAACCCTTCAACATCAGCGAGTTTCGACAGAACGTTGAACGTCTGGATTACTCGCTGAAGAATGGACTTGTGCAGCATCAGCAGATACTGGTGGAGCAGCATCCCGAGCAGCAGCAGCAACAGCAGCAGCAACAACAGCAGCAGCAGCAGCAACTGCATCATCAGCCGCAGTTGAAGATCAGCTACAGTGCGCCCAGTTCACCGCCAACACCCACGCAGCTTGGCGAGCAGCAGGAGCAGAAGGTAAGTAGCAACAGAAAGTGCAGGAGGGAAGCAGCAGGAAGAAGGAAGGAACTCTGGCAATGCTTAACTACAACTGCAAACTCTTTGCTTCTCTTGCAGTTTGATCCGAGCCGCTCTCCAACGCGTCAACAAGGAGGCAGCCAGGGCAGCAACGGTTCCTCGCCAGATGATCAGCGACAGGGAGGCGGCAGCAGCGGTGGCGAGGGCCAGACGAAGCCATACAAGTGCGGCTCGTGCAACAAATCGTTCGCCAACTCCTCGTATCTGTCGCAGCACACACGCATCCATCTGGGCATCAAGCCGTACCGCTGCGAGATCTGCCAGCGCAAGTTCACACAGTTGTCGCACCTGCAGCAGCACATACGCACCCACACGGGCGACAAGCCGTACAAGTGTCGCCACGCCGGCTGCCCCAAGGCGTTCTCGCAGCTCTCGAATCTGCAGTCGCATTCGCGCTGCCATCAGACGGACAAACCGTTCAAATGCAACTCATGCTACAAGTGCTTCACCGACGAGGTGACGCTGCTGGAGCACATACCCAAGCACAAGGACTCCAAGCATCTGAAGACACACATTTGCCAGCTGTGCGGCAAGTCGTATACACAGGAGACGTATCTGCAGAAGCATCTGCAGAAACATGCCGAGAAGGCGGAGAAGCAACAGCAGCAGCAGCAGCAACAACAACAGCAGCAGCAACAGCAACAGCAACGTGGTGGCGGCCATACGGTTGCGTCCGTTGTCAATCTGCAGCAGCATGTGCCCGCGGGAGGTATCGGGCTGAATCTGCAGCGTCAGGTCATGAACGATGCCAATGCCGCGTATTGGGCCAAGATGGGCGCCGATAGCGCGGCTGCCACGCTGGCCGAGGCTATACAGCAACAGTTGCCACAGGCCAATGGCAGCAGCTATGCCAACTTTGCCACACTCCAGCAGCAGCATCAGCAGCAACAGCAGCAGCAGCAACAACAACAACAACAACAACAACAGCAGCAGCAGGAGCTGTTGCAGCAACATCATCAGCGTTTGGCCAACGGCGGCGGTGATACGCCTGGACATTCGCATAGTCCGCACGAGGATGCGGGTGAGGATCTGGTGTTGCGACAAACAACACCACAGCATCATCTGCAGCAGCAACACCAGCAACATCAGCACGCTCACTCGCCAGGCTCGTCGGCATTCACGCCGCTTAGTGCCACCATTGTGGCAGCACCGCCGCCTTCGCATCTGCAACAGCATCGAGCACCGCCTTCAGCAACCACCGCCTATCTCTATCAGCAGAACGCCGCCGCTGCTGCTGCCGCCGCCTTTCCCACGCAGCTCATCTCGTTGCATCAGATACGAAACTATGCACATCAACCTGGAGCAGGACTCATCCCAGGCGACCATTTGGCGCTGGGCCTCAGCGCAGTGGCCAAGGAGAAGGCTCAATAGTATCGGGCAATTGTTGGCCACAAGCAGCTCAGGCCAAAGGAGACACGATGACAGCGAAAGCAACAAAAGAATAAGCACAGCAGCAGCAGCAACAACAACTTGGTTTAAGTTAGTCAATAAGTTTAGTTTAAGCTTAGCTAGAGGCTTAACTGGTGGCAGCTGTGGGCGACTGGTTTGAAGGGGGAGAATGATCTATCTATCTATCCCCATCGCCAAATTTATCGTATAGTTCAAGACTCACGTGTATTAATTGCTCTGGACCTGCAAATAGTTAACAATATCATAGTATTTAAGTCAGTTATTACCGTCTATACGATATCTCTGGCGAGAAACCAATGGCCAACAGCTTCGCTCCATGTTTTCCCCCCCAACACAAACTCAGGTTTTCCGATTAGCTTTCCAGACAGTACGAAGCACATAAGCAATATTTACAAAGCTACAGACTAAGACTCTGCACAACTCGAATCGACGACACGATTCCGGTTCGAGTTGTTCACAGCTTTAGTCTAAAATGATATAGGATTAAGCTGAAGATGAATATAGGCTATATATTGTATTTGTTTAAGCAGTAGGTGCCGTACAAAGTACTGCGATAGTTCTCTGTATATAGGATTACAGTCTTGAAATTATAACGATTTTAGCTATTATAATTATTTTATTAGTAACTCGAAAGAGAGAATGCCGTACAAGTCAACGTATCAACGTAGTTAATACAATCATCAACACAAAAGTTTGTAACTAATTTAGTGGATCGATCTATCAATAGGCTAAGCACATTTTATATACCTATTTATGATATGCGCAGGAGAAAGTAATAAAAATTGCCAGAACTATTTATAAAACTCCCAATGTGTATTATTTATATTTCGGCATAGTCTTATTCCAATCCTGCCGCAGCATCAAAGGATGCAACGATGTAGAAGAATGCAGCGTAATCCGCTTAAGTTGGTCAGGAAGCAGGGCAGGCTACTTTCCCTCTCGACTCTCCTCTTGCATTGTGCTCGAGGCGACATAAGAGATTTATGTCCTTAGCCGAGAGAAACGCAACGTTGCGTCTCGGGGCTCAAGATCTGAGATCAGAATCAAATAGAAACAGCTGCGCAGTTGAAGATTAATGATGGATGGCTGGATTGATCGCCGAGAGATGCCGAAATAGAGTTAAATTTAGAAATTACAATATGCCAGAGATTTGCGTACTTATGCATGCGGATGTGGGAAACACAAAGAGGGTCTAACCTCTTGTGAGTGGAGTCTGCTGCAGCACGAATTTCAACTTCAGAGTGGAGTATATCAACAGGTTCTCGAGATTTCTCTTTCTGGAGTACAAGGCAAACAGATGTGGCATGGCAATTGTGGGTGCAGTCGAAACTAGAATGATCTAGTCTATATATACATACATAATATATACTTAGTTACTTCATATTCGAGATAGAAACTACGAAAGAAACAGAATTAATTTCATGGCAAATTAATAAGCAAAACCCAAAAAATAAAGACAATAAAGAGACAAAGCAAAAGACGCCGTTGAAAACCAGTTTGAGTTAGGAGAACCCAACCAACAGGTGTCTAGCGCGGCGCAGAGGGGCGCGGCAGTAGGGAGAGGGTATAGCATTATTATTAATAAAAGTGAATTGCTGAATTGCGTTAAATGTACAGCAGAGCGGCGAATAAAGACAAACAAACATGCAATAAAACAGGCACAACAAAAGAGATAAAAAAAGAGACAAAACTATGAGAGGAGAGAGAATCGCATAAAAAACGCCTAGTCCCATTTATGGGCTCGTAAAAATCGCTAAACGGCGAGAATTGAATGCGAATAACGCGAAGATGCAGAGGATGAAGTGGCACCCACGAGGAGTCAATGAAAAGGACATCAAAGGGTTGCCAATGCGATTGTTGTTGTTGTGTTTGTCAACGGGGCACGAGAATACAATGAAATAAAAGGATATTTGTGCCGCATTTCGGCACGAGTGATGAGCGATCCCTGCATCCTTTTCCTCTTTCCTTCCTCTTTTTTTTTTGCAATGGGTTCCCCGAGCAACGCTGGCAATAAACCAACAAATCATCGCTTAACCCGTCGCGCACACAAAGGGTACGAACTGCCAGAATTGGCAACACACCGCAGAGAATAGAGAAGAGAATGGCAAAGAATAGAGATCGAGATCGAGACGGGAAGACAATGCGATAATCGATCATTTGGCAGTTTTCCATTGTGAGTCGCGGCGAATTTTGGCAACCCTCTTGAGAGCCAGAGACAGAGATCTCTTCATAACGAGGGCGCAACGCAATGTTTGCCAATAATTTAATTGATAAATGATTTGATTTTCGCATCGATCATAAATGGCACTCTCTCCCTCCCTCTCTCCTCTCTCTCTCTCTCTCTTGGGGGTATATGTCGAGTCATTGATTAGCATATCAATATACAATACTATAAATGCTCTAATGATCATGGGATTGTTTGCCTCTGTCGCCGCCATCCCGGTTATCTCCGTGATCTGCGATAGATCGTGATCAGTTTTCAGTTTTCGGGGTGGATGTGGCCTGAAGATCGGCCCCGTCATCTTGTGTGCTGGGTGCTGAAATCATCACGAAGCCGTGCGTCCTGTGTGCATCATCAGCCTTTGTTATGTTAACTATGAGAAAAAACAGAAATGACCGAGCATCTATCCTGGCAAAGGATTTGCCTTCTTCTTCATCTCGCTTCTTTTTTACTGTCAATTTTCCTTGTCCCAGGAACTTGATCGATATGATAATTAGAATGCAATGCCTGAGGTTGAGGAGTTGATAATAAAAAATGAGGGGCATCTGTCGAGCGGTTATCTTGAGGCGATGGTTTAGCAGAGGAATAGATTAAGGATAGTGTACTGCTTTTGAGTTGTGAAAAAAGTGAGCGACATCTGCTGAACTGAAAAGAAAAGGAAGTTAAAAAACAGAAAGCTTCTTTAAGTGTAGTTGGAAACTGAGCTAAGATCTTCTGACAACATAAGTTACTAAAACATATTAAATATCACTTAAATATATTAATACTTATTCTTTCTTTATAGAATTGTAGCATTATATCTATATTATTGTATTTATATTATATACGCGTAAGTTTTATCGGAGTTAATAATTAACTCGATGTTTAAAGACAAGTTAAGAGGTTCCGATAGTTGTTCATCTATTACGGAATCATCGTGTAATTAGAACGATAGAATAAAAGTTAAGGCAATTGTTATCGAAGATCGACACGTTCAATAAGAGAAGCGCATTAAGGAAAAAAGTGTAATTTAATAATCGAAAATAAAGTTAAACTATTGGAAATTTAAATAAGAACTTCATGCAACAGAATATATATCCTTACTTTCTACAGAGCGCAGTCTATTTACTTTGGAATCCTTTCCCTTACCTGCCTGCCTGTTTGGAGAGTATTATGCAAATGAAGATCCTTCAATCATTTGAATATTTTGTGTGCAATTTCAATGCCAGAAGATAATTTGATGCTGCAGAAAGGCGGCCTCAATGGCATCAATAGATTTATGGTTTCTAAACTCCAGACATAATCAAAACACACACTCACACACACACACACATGTACATGTGTACCTCGATGCAGGGAGAGTACCCTCAACGTTAGGGGTTGCCTTAACCCTCAGCTCGATTTAGCATAAGAAAGAACTCGCTCGGGTGCGCGTCTTTGGCGTGTGAAGCCGATTCGCAAAGCATTTAGTCGGGTATTCAGCGATTCTTTTGGATAAACTATTTATGAAATTATTACACAATGCCAACAATAATATCGAGTGGGGTGCTCCGATTAGCCGGCTTCGACAGGGTTCGAATCGCTTCGGAGGTGTGTATGTTTTTCCCATAACTTCTTGTTGGCCGTGTGCGCCTTTTTGTTATTCTCCCGTTTCTTTTTTCGAGCTATTTTTGCATATTGGTTTGTCTTTCATTTGTCTGATCGCCCATTCAGCCCATTGTGCGATTCTAATAAGGTGCGATATTGTGAAATCTGATGCCATTTTCTTCATTCTTTTCTTTTTTGCACGTCTTGTACAATGGGTTCAATTGTTGCGGTTTTTTGTTTGTGGTTCGATTGATATGCCTTGAATCGGTTTCCCTATTTTGGCATATCGCAAATTTGTCGATATTCATTGCCTTGATTAGCAGATTATCGATGACGGACGCATGATCATCAGGCAGGGATTTGTATCTAGTTAGTCATCCAATGGCATTCAAACAGACGACTTGCTATACAAGCCAGGCTTGCTTGATCACTTCAGTTAAAATTAAAATGGAATCCTCTTGGTGTTAAGCGTCAAATCTCAAGAAATGTACAAAATTTTGTTGAGGAATTTTGTGTGAAAATATCGTCCAACATGCCTTATAACTACCGCGCGAAGCTCAACGTCGCAGGGCCCGTTGAAGAGAAGCCAACCATTAAGGAGAAGCTCAATAAATCGCTTGATATACTCAATAGAGACCTCGACCGATTGAACAAGGAATTGATGCAAATGAATAAAGATCTGTTCTCGGAGATAACCAAAAGTCAGAAGGCCGGCACGAAAGTTAAACGTATAGTGGAGATATTGAAAAGGGAGAAGCAAAAATTGGAGGATGAGATGGAGAAAAGATACGAAAAGATGCGTGCAAACAAGAAATTTAAAGGCTTATTACCCATAAGTAATTTCAAAGACAAAAGACAGGGATAGAAATCTTTGAAGCTAATTTTCACGAAGAACCTTAACTTTCGTTATCTTTCTACAGACTATTTCTAGTGCATTTTGGGTATTAAGTATATTTAAATTAAATATTTAATATTAAGTATATTTAAAATTTAAAATGTCTAACAATAAATTATGCAATGCTCTCTGAGCTAATAGACTTTTTTTTTCCCAGTTAAAAATATTTTTAGCAGCAGAAAAAAGGCTCTACAGTGAGTACCATTCAAATTGTATATCTTTCGTTTCTCGTTGTTTGCACATCCTTCAAATCCCGCCCGAAATCAAATGAATCAAACGCACGTGCAGGACAAACTCGTCGAGGAACTACGCAATTTGTTGTCCTGCTTCGAAGCCAGTCAAAATGACGCAATAACAAAAGTTTAATTAACATTTTCACGCTAGCTGCGAAAAAAAAAACCAGATTTCAATTGTAAAAAGGCTTTCGAATTCCACAAAAAAAAGCTAAAAAAAAAAAACTTACAGTAACGAATATGGTAAACAATGCGCACCACGATCCTTTTTCGGGGAAAAAAAACGCGCAAAGCCGAAAAAAAACTTGTCACACGGCAATTTAACATATTCTACAAAAGGTGTTCAGAAAAAAAAGGAAACTGGAAAAAAACGCGCGCGCTCAAAACGAAACCCAATTACAAACGACTTTCCGCATAAAAAATGCAGCATTACCAAAAAAATGGGTTAAAAAACTCGAACGAGCCGAGCATGAAAGGCTGCAAGGATGCGCTGATGATTTTAACTGCGATGAGGAGAAAAAAAACGACAGCAACAACAACGATATCGTGTCCCAAAAAAGTATGCAACTTACGGCCTTCGGCAAGCTCATTTGAATATTTGGCGCTGAGAATTTTCTCACGATTTTTTGCCTCTTCGTTTTTTTGTAGACTCAGCTTGCAGGGTCTGAGATACGAGGGACGACCCAGACAGCCCTGGGTGACGACGATCTCAAGGCAAGCAAGCAAGAAGAAGGAAGGAAGGAAGGAAGATACAGCGAGCTAAGAAAAAATCCGGATTTTTTGCCTCATTTCCATGCGGACGCGCTGCGCTTGGCAAGAAAAGGGGTGTGCACACAAAAGGATCCAGCACATAAAGAACGAAAGGATAAAGGGCGAAGAATGCTTAATTTATGCACGACACGTTCGCCAATCGGACGCGCTGTGCCTGTAGAGATTTGAGTTGTGGAAAGGGTTGACGGCCTGATCCTCGCACAGGATATCTCTGCATCCCGCTCGCCCTGTCCATTTGCATATTTGATCGCGTTCTTTTGTCAAGGGTGCGCCCGGGGGTCAGCATCATTTTTCATTCACATTCCTGTATAAAAAAAGGTTCTTTTAAATTGAAAAAATACGCAAATTTTTCAAAGAGTTTCCTAATGCGTTGTGCGAGTTCCTAATGAAGAATGCTTAGTTTCATTTAATTTCAAGTTAAATTAATCTTCAGCAAGAAGAATCTTTAAGATTGAATTAACACTTTGCTTGGAATTCTTAAATCTGCCAGCTTTGCTTGAGAAGGAGTCTGAAGATCTATTCAAATACTGTTTATTGAAAAATTATTTTATAATAAGTTCATATCAGATAAAGAAATTTTCTTCCCAAGCCCCAAGCTCTTAGTAAATCTTTCTTTCTATTACATAAAAAACACTTCCAAAATCAAAATACATTTCCACTTCTGTTCAGTTATGCAGATATATATAAAAATATTATTTGAAATAGTTTGTATACCGCATTTTACTCTCAGTAGATAGTACCCTCTCCTCGGACAGGGTTCGTTACCCGTACAAAAGTCAGCCGCAGGCGCTAAGGACGAACCACCCCGAGGAGTTCGATCAGCCTCCTTCCGTTGAGGCATCATCTTCCTTCGATGAGGTTCTGTCTTCGATTTGTTTATCTATTTTACATATTCAGGCATTGTAGCGCTTTGTGCGCTTTGTGAAAGTCTTAAATCAATATTTGCTCATTAGTCATGTTCAATAATTCTAATTATTATAATTTATGTTTAACGAAGCGCCTCGCAGAGCAGCTGCCAAGCGAACTGAGAGTTCTACAGCTGGGGAAATTTTCGAAGTCTAGAGATTTTAAAAAGTTTTCTTCTTTTTTTTCCTGTATTGACGATAACATTTAGCGATTGTTTAGAAATTCAATTTTAACGGATTCGCAAACGATTTCGTATAATTATCACTTTACGGCGATTGTCGGACATGGCGTAAAAATCAATCAAAACCAGCGACATCGGGAGATAACAATATAAAGATCCATCAAACTCGATAAAATTAATTAGCCAGCGAAAATGGCTAAAATGAATTATGCAAAAATTATGCAGTCCCCAATGGATCGGACAAAATCTATAGATTGGATCGTCCAAATCGAAATGCGAAATATTTGCGAATCGATCGATTGGCTTTGTTCGATTGAAATTAATTAATTTACTTAATTACAGGCCTCGCTGGAAGCTCGACCACAACTGGCAGCCAAAACTGGGGCTGACCTCTTGCTAGAAACTGGTTGACTTGTGCCAAAATTATTTTTGATGATGTTGAGTTCGAATCGCGTAAATTACCACACAGAGGAAGGCTAAGGGGGGACAGCAGAGACAAAGAGAGAGAGAGAGAGAGGAACGGAGCTGGGGTTCTATAGATTGTTAACGCCTTCATATACGCGCTTGTAAACAGCATGAACAATCGACAGCTTCAATTTGTTTGATAAGAAATGCACGACTAGAGTATACTCTATGTGGGCTAAGTATTTTCGATCATATAAATGGGTACAGGAAGTATATTAACCTAGTGCAAAAAGGTACCAATCAAAATAAAATTAAATAAATAAAATATACAACCTGCAAATCAGAAACGTATTTCATTCTTTTTAACCTCCTACAAATCCTTTCTTTTATTGAATATAAAGCAAAGACTCTGCTCACACTTAGTTTACAATATTATAAATTTTTTCCTCCAATTATCAACTCAATTGATCAATAAATAAAGAATTTATTAAAGTATTCCATTTAAGAAATTTAAAAAAAAATGTAATAATTTTCAAATGTTGTACCTTTTTGACCTTTACATTTTCTTACATTTCCATTAATATAGGAAGTTAACCTTTTTCTAATTTCATTAGCAGGAAGAAGTTAACCTTTTTCTAATTTCTTCAACATCAAAAGGTTAAATTTCTTGAGACTATCCTCCTGGTACCGTTTAATGCCTACAGGGTATTAGCATATGTACAAAATGATTGATTGAGCCTTAGTTAATGGAAGCTTGGAAGCAAGCACAAAGGGGTCGCCAGCCATTAAAAATTTCGGTACTCGTTTCTTATTTTAGGAACCGACGTAGAATTTCAAGTGAAGATTCGATATCTAGTCAAACCAGTTCCGAAGATTCGCATTACAAAGCGCGCTGGCTATGACGACTCCAGTTTGAAAACATGAAACAAAGATTGAAAAAGATAAAGGAAATCCGTTAGGGATTAAGGGTCTAAACACAAGCTTAGGGCACACTGTCAGAGGGAGAGAATAAGGTTAGGAAATTGTACAATAAATACATTTAAAAAGAAACTAAGCTCGATTATAATATATTTTCATAATCTAAAAAACTCACCCAAAATGTTTGCCGACTGTCCCGATGAGTTGCCCAATCCGCACAAGAACTGCCTGCGGGAGATGCTCAACACGATGATCTGCAATGATCAGGACGTGAAACGCCTCAACTTGGAGTTGCGAAACATGCAGTTGGAACTAAAGGCGGAGCTGGAGAAGATCGAGAGGGCCAATTTGCCATGCGCTCAGGTGAAGATGAATATGATGACCAAGGATAAGTTGTGTGAGCCCGATGAGGATCTGTCGGCGTACACCAAACGCCTCGTTGATCTGGATGAGGTGCAGCATTTCTATACGAAACGTTTCGAAGAGATTCGTAAGCGACGCGACAGTATCATAGTCTATGGACAACAATGTCTGCAGGCCTACAGCGAGGAGAAATGCAAGTTCAAGTCGTTCCACGAGAACACTGTGGACTATATCAAGCGCACTGCATCGCTATCCAGTGATCCGGCTCAGGTGCAGCGCTGTGAACGCGACATTTGCGAGTTTCACAAGAGATTCGTCAAGGAGGTGGCCAATCTCAAACAATGTGAGGCTCAACTGCAGCCGTTCTTCAAACTGCTCAAGGATACCGATCAGAATGTCTACTGCGAGTGCTGCTGCTTCAAGGACTACGACTGGATGCCAGCGGCAGATAACAAGGGGGCTATCGACGACATGGTCGCCGAGTTCAAGGCCAAGATGGGCACCGTACTTGTGGGTGCACTGGCCAACTTGCACATCCATATGCCACAGGACATGTACGCCTTCCTAGCCGGTTATCTCATGAATGTGGAGCGCAACGAGCAGGAAGTCAAGGAGAAGTTGGATATCTTCCAGGAACAAGCCGAGCTCGACGACAAGCAGCTACCCGATCCGTCATTCCGCTGTGAGGCCGAGTGCGAACGCTCTACACAGATTTAGGCACAAGCCGAAGATGTTATCATTTAAATTTATTTGTTTAATGTTCAGATTATAAAATGTGGTAAATTCCATTGAACATTCCAAGTATTCAGTTGATTCTCTGCGTTGGCTTAGCTGGGTTGTATGGCAGGAAGTGAAACCTCTTTGGCATAAGTCTCATCTTTATATTAACTAATCTCTACATTATAATCTTCGGTTTTATTAAATTGATTACCGTGACCTTTTAGAAACGAGGTGTGTTCAAAGGGTTAGGTGACTTGAAATTTTGAGGGCAATGTATTTTCGATTATCGATTTTTTTGTTTTGTTATGTTGGTACATTCTTCCCGAAGATCTGTACCAATTTTCAAGTGAAAAGCAATTGTTGTTTGCTTGTGAGACGCGTAAAGGTTATAAGTATTTTGAGTACTCGGCGATTTTTTTGCTAAATTTTGACCAAAGGAAACGTCGCATGAGCATCGCTCGAGAGGTGAGCCAAGACGAAAAGAAGGTCGTATATTGTATTCCTTTTATAACAGTTTAATGGGGAGATCGGTTGTAGTAGGGTTGCTGTCAGATTCCACTCTCAGCTCTTTGTCTCCTTACCTCTAAGAAGATATCCTTAACATGCCATATAAGGAGTCTCGATTTTCAAAAGCTCTGCTTTTAGTTTAGCCAGCTTATCTGCCTCCTCATTCTTTGGGATAAGTCTCATTTCTATGTATATAACTGTACCGCGCCCTATCAAATATATTGTACCCCTGCTAGGGTTATAACAGTCTAAAGTGGATGTCGATGGTTGTAGTGGCCATAGAAGAACTCTAGATTTTCGAATGCTCTGCTCCTACTTTAGACAGTTTATCTGCCTCCTCAATCCCTATAACATGTGCTTATCCCGGTATTCACTAATTGTGATTATCCTTTTTGCCCCGTGTCCTAATCACCATTACTTATTTTAGTCACGCCCATAGGCCCAACGCATCCCAACAGTAACTACATCAATACGTATTCAAGAGAGGAGAATACTATATTTGAACAGTTTCGATTAATAAATACGAATACACATGAGAGTTTTATACAATATAGTGTTGTTGGTTCACAAAGCACATCGGGCTTAAATAAATACATTTATATATTTGCTGCTTAAGCAGTTTGCTTCACAATGGAAATCACATATAGAGTTTTTGTTGTTGTTGTTTTTTGTTTTGGGTTCAAGATTGAATTTGGATAAACCTTGCAACTTAAATACAAACCTTAAACTGCTAGCTAGGGGGTTTCACTTTATTATGAGGATTAATATGTGAATCTTAAAAAGATCACTGATCGCTACTTCTGCCTAATCCTTCTTCTTGCGCCGCTCACCACGACGGGAACTGCTCGGCGGCTCCTTGTCGCTGACACCGGTGATAGAGGCACCCGATAGCTCCGTGTTGGCCATCTTTTGTTGTGTGTCCAGAAAGAACATGACGTCACGCAGTTGCTCCTTGAGATCGGTCACCTCCTTGTCGTGATTGTGCTTCAGCTCATTGTATTGCTGCTCCAGGTTCTTGTACTTCAAATGCCACGAGGACTGATTGGTCTGCAGCGCCTTGGACAGCTCACGCTCCTCTGTCAGCTGCTTTTGCATCTCCTTGAGCCTACAAAGAGTAGATTAGGAAGTGATCTTAGAACATGCTTAACAAGGATTCCATAATCTTGCTAACTTTGTTCCATGGTTGGCCAACTTCCGCTCCAGATTCAGTTTCTCCTTCTGCAGGCTTTGCTGCAATTGCTGCAGCTCACTCATCTCTGCTTTGGCTTCGTTGGCATCGGTCTTGTAGCTTTGCCACTCCTGCTCTAGTCGTTCCATACGCTCCTCGTAGTACTTGCGCTGCGTGTCCAGCTGCGAGGTCAGCAAGTAGGTGAACTCCATTTGCATCGAGTCGATCTTCTCCTCTCGCTCATCCTTCTCTGTTTGCGAAGCGACTAATTTGCCATCGGATTTGTTTTGAAACAGACGATGCACGAAATTGTCTCCGGCATAATCCCAGACACTGGAGGTACCCAGCTGCATGGCAAAGGTGTGATTGGTGGCCCGATAATGCGCCGCAGCATGTCCACCTTGGTAGCGACCGCAGCCGACATGGCCGCAGATCAAACAGATCCACAAAGAGTCGGTGCCCTCGCACTCCATGCAAACAGAATCCTCGACCAACTCTGGGGTCTGTACATGACGACACACTGGGCAGGTGGAGTCGCCCCACTTCATCAGGCAGCTGGCGTGAAAGGCGTGATTACATAGGATAGTCAAGACGCCATCAACACTCTCGTCCATGCGCTCCAGGCAGACAGGGCAAGTGGGAAGCTCTGTGTGTCCGGGCGGAGGCAGGCCATGCTCGCCCCGCTCTACTTCCGATACCCAGACCGCGTGGCACAGTGAATCCGGTTCTAGAGAGTTATAGGCGATGCCATTGTACGACTTGTAGAACTCCAAGGCAGACTCATTCGAACGGAATCTGTGGGAGGAAGGCACAAAGTTAATATGATTAAGAATAGGTAATCATTTTCTGGATTCTAATTGACTTACTCCACGAGCACCATAAACTGGTTGGGACTGCCGTCGCGAACGATGCGTACATGCCTGATCTCGGCATGACAAGGGGCAATGAAGTTTAGCAAGTCGTGGCAGTTGAGGGTCGTCGGCACGGCCAGTAGACACAGCTGATTGGAGGGTGCCTCCTTGATGGCCTTGCGTTCGCTGTAAGCAAAGGAATCTCATTGGAGTACGATGCTTCAGTATGCGTTCTCTGCACTTACTTTTTCTTGTACAGATGAATGATGCCTTTGGTCACCTCGACAATGGGATTGCCCGAAAAGTAACCGATCTCCTGTGGAAAGTTCGAGGCTGGTGGCCCGGGTGCCTGTGACTCATCGGTGCTGCGTGGAGTTGTCTCCCGCGAACTGCCCGCTGTGGGACTATTCGTATGCTGCTGCAGTGCAGCGGACCAGTTCATTTTGTGAGTCTCTTTCTCCTCCTCGCCGCTGGCCAAGTCTTGTGTCCAACGTTGATTCGTATACGTCTCGATTATAATGTCGCGTGCCTGGCGAAGTCCCCGATCTCGTTCGCGTTCCTTTTGCACGCGAGGATTGGTCGGATGTTCCGTAGAGACGGCGCCTTCTTGTTCTGCGTTATGGATAATTTTTTGGTTTGAGTTTTTCTTTATTTGCATGTTTGTTTCTTTGTTTTCGTTTGAGATTCATTTTTTACCTGCGCTGGCTTCTAAATCGATTTCGATTTTGATGACACACAAAGAAATGTTTTCTAGCATTACACAGGCATAATTTGAATTAGGGTGTATGACCAAAAAATCATAATAAATAGTATTATTCAAACTATTTCACAAGTTTTTCTCACAGAATGCGCACAAAACAATTACACAAAACAAATACATACATATGTCTGCAAGTTTAGCGCTAAATAAAACCAAAATACCACAGGTTCCATTTGGTATTTATCGATAACTGCTATCGTGCGTAAGCTACAGCGCATTTGCCAACACTAAAAACACGTTGCGTTTAACCTACCTGTCTGTACATCCATTGAATTTTCAATTCATAAAATTTTTTGTTTTAGCAATATTTTGAATAGATTAGGTTTCGGTTATGTTGAGAAAACTGATTGCTCTGTTTTGTTTTTTTTTGCTCACATTGTTGTAACATGTTGTAATGTTGTAATATTTCTTACAAAACAAAATAAAAACGAGTTTTTGCCTTGCCCCGTTACAATTGTGTTGCGCTCTCGCTCGCACCTTCTACCATGCTAAGCTTCAGTTTCGCTTTCAATCGGCTCCACTCGGCTTCGGCTTCGACTTCGGCCTAACTTAGTCACAGCACGATTGCACGCTAGTCGGTTGAGTTAGTACGTAAACGTCGCTGTTGCGTGTTGGACGTGTGCGTTGTGAAGTTGAGTGAGTTCTGCGCGCCAGTTTGAGTTGAAACAGACAAAAACACGCTAAAAGTTTCGTCATCGCGCGTAAAAAGCAAAACAAACCATTGTGAGTGCAGTGTTGTTGTTGTTGTTATTGTTGTTGCATGTATAGTAGTTTTTTTATGTTAACATTATGTTTGCGTGTGTGTTGCTGTACAGCTGTTTATGGGTATGAGTCAGTTGGTGTGTGTGTGTGTGGTGTGTGTGGCGTGCCGCAACCGAGCGCATTGTGCCGTAATAAACATAACAAATTAATTGCAACAAACATAAAATTGCAATTACCCTGATTGAACCACAAAATATGTTATATGTGATTATTGTACATGAAATGTTTGCGGCAATTGGC
The DNA here is from genome assembly GCA_018151435.1 of Zaprionus africanus. Classification (NCBI taxonomy): domain Eukaryota; kingdom Metazoa; phylum Arthropoda; class Insecta; order Diptera; family Drosophilidae; genus Zaprionus; species Zaprionus africanus. Next base: position 2,719,332 of record JAECXB010002309.1, on the reverse strand, counting down.
CACAAATCATACATATGTATTGATTTTCGCCCATTATATATTAATGCGCAACGAGCAAAAAAAAAAAACACAAAACCAAAAAAAAAACACGAACGTACAAAAATTGTAACTGAAATGTGTCCGTGCCCTAGTCCGTTATTCGCACATGTCGTACGCAAGCAAACACACACACACACACATGCACACGCAGGAAGGCAGGCAAACAGGCGCACACTGACACACAAATACAGGCGCAGACATGCTAACAAGCAGGCGCCAACACACACACACACACACACACACATAAAGAGAGAGGGAGACGACAGCCGACAGACGTCGTCCTCTTTGGCTGGAACTGACAGCTGCCAAGTGCCAGAGCTTGTCGTCAACAAGTCTATCAAAAGTACGTTTGTCATTTCTGTTGCAGTCCACGGCCACGCCTCCCTCCCACCCTTCCTGCTCTGCTCAGGTGGCAAAGGAAGCCAACTCCTTTGCCTGTGCTTGGTTGTGTGTGTGTGTTTGCGTGTGTGTGTGGCGCGTGACAAACACAAAGTCAATTTAAAAATTGCTCAAACATTACTGCAAAATACCAAGTAGACTATGTTAACTACCTTCGTTCTACTACAGATCGTACATAAGTACGGAGTAATAACAAATACCCTATTCCTATTTACATTATTGAGTAGGGTGTATTTGTTTTGATTAACAGTTTGCTACGCAGAGAAGGACTCAGCAATATAAATAAGTTTGTATGGTGTAAATAAGGTATAATATAATTAAAAATAATATTATATAGTAGTGTAGTATAAGTAAGTCTTCTATTCTTGAACAGAAAGACAGAAAAGGTCGAAGTACATCTTTTATTCTTAATCAGAAAGAAAAAGGTCAAACAAGTCTTTCTCCTTTGGTCTGATAATACTCAGTTTTGATTTTAAAAGATATAAGTAAGATAATATTATATGGTAGTATAGTATAAGTAAGTCTTCTATTCATGACAGAAAGAAGAAAAGGTCGAATAGTATAAGTACATCTTTATTCTTAATAAGAAAGAAATAGGTCGAAGAAGTCTTTCTTCTTTGGTATGATAAAACTCAGTTTTGATTTTAAGAGATGTCGCTCAAAAAACTCGATATATCTGATTTTTATAATGCTAGAAAAAAGGTCTTCAAATTTTATTGAAATCAGACAATTTTAACCTTTAAATATTCAGGAAACTTTCAGATTACATTTTTTGTTTTGTATGAAAACTTGCAGTATATCACAATTTTATTTAGTGTTTTTCTGTATTATTTAGTATTTTACCCACCATCCAAAGGGAACTAAAAGGTTTATTTACAAACGGTAAACATAATAAGTATGCGCAGATATAATTAATTTTATAATTAGCATGGGAGCAATCTCTGCAGACTTTTGGCGTAAGCTTCAAGAATATAAAACCTTCAGCAGTTCATTCTTTATTTTTTGCTTGCTTTCTTCTTATTTCTCATTTCCCGTTTCATCCTCTTTTCTTGTCTGCACAAAGTGCTTTTTCTGTTTTCATTTGCATTTTGCTGGCGAAAAAGCACGAGTCACAGTGAATATCCGTTTTATAAGTTAATAACTAAAGCAATAAGAAAGTGAGTGGAATAAGAAAACGAAATTGATTTCCTCCTGTTTCTAGGGAGCCTATGTACTCTACTGTATACGAATATATAAGCAATGCAGCGCAGTAATCCTGCTGCTTTTTTAATCAATTTCGTTCTGGCTCAACACCCTTTTATACCCATTGCTCTTTCTTTCTATCTATGTCGCCCTAAGGGATTCTTGCAATTCAAAAGGGATTCTGGACAGAGAATGATTCCTAACAAAGGCGCTCAGAACTCAATTGATATTTGAATGTTGAAATCGAAGAGACCTTCTCAGAATTGAGATTAGTAAAACGTTGTTTCAACATCTGCCTTATAATTTTCTATTGTTCCGATTGGGATTTGGACCCTGAGGAAATTGCAATTGCAGAAGCCAACATGTGTGTGTGTGTGTGTGTGTGTGTGTGGAGGGGCTTAAATCAAAATAGTTACTGCATTTTCTTTGCACCCTGGAAACATTTATTCGCATAGATTTATAGCTTACGATATACGTGGCAAAGGGGGCGTGGGGGAAGGGCTGGGGGGATTGGACTATGGCTTTGCTTTTCAAATTCAGCAAATGCCTCATAAAATATCATTCCGTTGCTGCGACTTCTGCAGGCGTCGCTCGTATGTTAGTTGGCTCGGCTCGACTCGACTCTCTGTTGCTCTATTCAAATCGAGTTCTTGTTTATTCATGCATTTTGTTGCACTCTCCATACTCCATTGTTGGACCAACACACACACACATACGTACGCATGTGTATGCATTGTGTACTGTTGTAGTTACATTCATTCATTCATGAAGGTCTGGCCATGCTGGGGGCCCGTCCCACTCAGCCTCTCTCTCTCTGTGGACTCATTCCGCCTCCAAAAAGTTTGTCTGACATTTTCATGGTGTCTGTCAGGGAGCTCAAGTATCTGTTACGCTTAAATGCCGGTGCACACACACTCACACACACCCATATGCAAATATTATTAGTATGTGTGCGTGTGTGTTTGTTGTGCTTGCCTCAAGTGTGCACTTTCACTTTTATGCCGCTGCGAATAAGCGAAAAACTGGCAAAACGACAATCGTGATCAGGTTTAGGTTTAAGAGGCACGGTTTACGTTTGCGATGGCAGCGTGTCACGGCACGAAATGAGTACAATGCGATTATTGAGCAATATTTAAACGGATATTATTATTGTAGAGTTGTTCCTATGTTAATAATAAAATAAGTTAAGTAATACTCAGAGTGTTCTTTTTGTTCTAGAAATCAAGCACAAAAGCTAGGCAGAAAAGCTAAATTTGTATATTTCTTCTAAGATAAGCCTTATTTGTGTTGCATACTTTCAGGAAGCAGCTGCGAAATCAATACATATTTACGAATTCTTAAATAACTTCTATGTTATTTATCCTATTTCAAGTAAATTTTCAGAAATCATTATGGTGTTCATAGTTATTGTGTTTACTAAAAATTAACTCTACTGCATTAAAATTACGCTTAGAATTCGGCTTGAAGTTTTTACGGGGACGGAAAATTTTAAAAATTAATTCGTGCAATAATCACAATTTTTGACACCCACTTTATGGAGTCCGAGGCGTCTCCTATGATGCGTTGCGAACTCCTGGGCAAAGTTAACGATTTAACAAATAAATAAGATTATAATTATAACTCAATGAAACAAAATAAATCCACGAATTTTCCATTTTGCATATTTATAAAGTAGTGGAAATTTTTTGGTCTCTCTGAGCGAAAGAGAGTCATAGAGTAAATTTTTGGGAGAAACATGTTGAACCGGTTGAGGCAATCAAGTTTTAAAGTCTATTATTCAATTGCGTTTTCTTTCAAATAAACGCAGTGGAAGTCACGGAGAAAAGGGGCTAACAGAATGAGAATGAATACATTTCAAGCCATATGTAATTGCAACCAACATGAAATAAACGTTTCAGCTGTGGTCTGTGTGTGTGTTTGTGTGCGTGTGTGGCTGACAGGTTAAATGTATTTCTGATTACCTTTTGCCGTAGCTGACCAGAGAAACCTCGCGATCAATATTTATCATACATCTAATTGTTCAATCATTGTATGCACGAACACAGCATGTTGCGCATACGCCGCGTACAACACTGCAGTGCGTGCATAAAAGAGTCGACGAATGCCAATGGACATGGATATGAATGAGTGACGTGTCTGAGAACATAACAGACGTTGAATTAGAACAAAGACAAAGAGATAAAACATAACATGATAAAGGCGGGCAAAAATAGCAACAAGAGAAACGTAATCAAAGGGATTAAAGGTATAAAGTATAGAATATGAGAGAGATTGGATATTAATAGAATTGGGGAGATATAATAAGCTTTGTAGATGAAACTAACAGAACATTAAGACAGACCATCAACAAGCATCGGCTTGGTGTCGTTAGACCACTTGATAATTGTCTTCAACGTCCCAAAAAAAAAAAAAAAAAAAAAAAAAAATTTATTACTTATACATAAAGAGATTTATGAAGAATAAATAAAATACAGAGACCAATTAGGGTTACAACAGCTACAAAGAGGGGCTCCCGTTGTGGCTCTAGTGTACAAAAAAGTCTGCTGTCTCCTACTTATACCCTTTACAACCCACTATACCATAACCCAACTGCCCAATGACCTCAAGATTCCTTCGTTTGCTTAGTAAATTCACTTTGACAAAAAACTGAAATCATTTAATGCTGAGTTTTCTTTACGGATTAGAAGAGAAAAAGAAGCGAAAACTCGACTAATCCAAACTATTAACGGACTATTAAACCAACTACAAATTCGCATTAAACTCTCGGCTGTAGGTGAGATGATTGATTCTGTTGCGTGTTCGTGTGTTCGTGGGTGTGTGCCACAAAATAAACCCGCGCGTAAACATGAACGGAAAGCAGCATTGGATTTTCCGGGCATTATTCGTGCGATAAATCAATGTCAGAAATTTCATTTGGGGAAAATTGTTCCAACTGCCAGCGAGTGGGAGAGAGAGTTGAGGGAAATGTATCACATGTGCAATATTATTAATGTAATCGCATAATAACTATGGCGAACTAATAGATGTTCGTGGGAAATTGCTGCATCGGTTTGAAATCAAAAGTCTTAACGTTTCAATTTACATGTTGGTTTTGCTCTGCTTTTTCTTGCTGCACACACACACACACACACACACACACACACTCGTTGTGGCTGTCCCTAAACGTTGCTATCAACATGCTGCACATTGACTACCCTCTGCCTTTTGCTTGCCACGCCCCCTTTTCAGAGGCAGCTGTGCCCTGAAATGTGTCGACTGCATCGTACACGACATTCAACGTGTAAATGATATAAAAAATGGCAGCACAACATGAAGGGGGAGGGGGGGAGAGGGGAGCAAGCAACCTGCTGCCACGTTGCCCTGACAGGCAGTGGCAACAACAATAAAAAGGGGTGACAAGTGCAAATGTCTAACCTGCAGCATTGCTTGCACTCAGTTGCATTTACATGGCAGCTCAACTGGTTGGCTTGGGGTGCATGTGAATACCCTGTAAATTACGTACAATGTGCAACAGGGCGTATGTGTGCTCAAGAGAGTGAGAAACTAGCTAATGAGTTTACTCATCATGCGCGCGCTTCTTTTATGCTTTTTACAGGGTATGTGCAGTTTGAGCTTTGCCGCAAGCACAAGCTTACTTTGTTTATGTGCACGTGAGTGCTTGTGTGTGTGTGTGTACGTGTGTGTTTGTGTGTGTTGGAGTGTTTGTGCACTTGAAGTGCACGCAAAGTTTTGTTGTGCATTTGCCACGCTTCTATTTTAAGGACCAACTTATGTGGCCTGCCAGCACGCTGTGCGTGTGTGCGTGTGCTTTGCTGTGGTTATATATGTATGTGTGTGTGCAGTGTCATTCTGACTGCAGCAGGTGCAAGGCACCCACCTGCTGCTGCCATGGTAATTTAGCTGTAACTCTGGCAACGTTGCGTATGCGTCATGTGAGCCACAGTAGGCAAACAAGCTAGTTTTTTAATCCCTCTGCTATCTATAGGGTCTGTCCTTGCACCCCCCTTCATGTCCCCGCCCCTTCCATGACATGATATTTGCATTTGCCTTGTGCTTTTTCAGCATTTGCAGTCCACGCAAACAACAAACAAATCAACTTACATATTTGCCTGCATTTTGGTTTCCCATTCTCTCTCTCTCTCTCTCTTTCTTTCTCTTGTGTCTCTTGCTTGCTCTGTTTTAGGGTTGCCTTATTGTTTGCTCGCTTTGAGCCCCTCAACTGATTGAGTGCAGTTTTTGTCCGCATGTCGGTTGGGTCAGTTCAAAAGTTGATTATCCTGGACGTCGCTCAGACGATGGCGACGCAGGAATACGATAAGAGCAACGGCAACGGCAAAATCCACTTACGAGTTAAATTCAATTTCGTTTTCCATTTTGCAAATAACCCAAATAACCGTTAGACTGTGAAACTGTAAATTTCTGTCTCCGATTATTAAATTCCATCCTTACATCTCTCTCGCCGAGTCAAACCTAATTTGAGGCGCAAGGCACAATTTGAGCTTAATTGATATGGGAAGGCTTGGCAACATTTTCCGGCTGCTTTTCAATTCAATTAAAAAGTTTAATTAAAAATATTATCAGCCAATCTACTCCCGTCATCAGCATACGCAACATTATACTCAACGTCAGTCAGGGTTGTCCTAATTCAACACACAAAAATGACAGAGACCAGAGATAAAGGACGAAAGCAAATAGCAAATATGAGAATAAAAGGTTTCAAAATAAACTCAGTTTGATTGACTTGGAAGGGTCTAATAATGAATGATAATAAATGGTTTTTTCTCTCTAGACTGACAATTGAATTTGGTCTGTTCTTATAAGGTAATAAATAAATAACTTATTTTATGTGTTGCTGAAAGACCTAACTTAATCTTGATCTTTACCCACATAAATTGATATTTTAGATTATTTGATGTTTAATGCAGAGACAACAAAATATTAAAAAGGTATTTTAAAATCTAGCTGCAAGAATATTTCTTAAAAAATATCGTTCAATTTCAGCACCTCAGTAATTTTCGATACATTGATACTTTTGTATAATAAATGATAATTCCAAGGCAGATATTTTTACAGGTTTGCTTATTTTTATTCATATTTATTACAAAACATGAGCAGATTTTCGAATCTTGATATTTTTCGATATTACACATTATCACACAATACAATATGACCGATATTTATTAACGTTTTGCAATTTTTATAAATATTCCATTAAATTGAACGGCATTTTTTCATTTTTTCTGATCTTGTAAATAAGATTTACATTTTTTAATGCAATTTGGGTGAGATTATTATTGATATTTGAATTTTTTTTGCTCGATATTCCTTGTGACATTCCTTGTTGCCATCAATATCGATAGTTTTTTGTCGTTACCCATCACTAGATGCAACTGCTTAAACTCTACTTATTGCCATTCATTCGTTTTTCGAGTTATTTATCTAAGGTCTCAGTAAGAATAGTTTCCAGAGAGAGAGAGAGAGAGAGACATTCACAGTTATTCACATCTTCTTTGCTCAGTGGCTGCTCGGCAAACAGTTGGACCATCCATTTGCCATGGACACTGGGACAAGCTACTCTTATCCACTTCCATTCACATCCAGGCTACACAGAAGAATGTGTGGGGAATGCGGAACTGAGGGGAGAGAGAGAGAGAGGGAGAGATGGAATGAAAGCTTTGCAAATCAAATCTTTAAACTTGCGTGCTTATCGATGCTGCTGCAGGCTCTTGCCGCGTACTTTGCTCCTTTTCTCGTTTTCGCCATCTCCAACTGACACGCCTTCTTTTCCTCCTTTTTCCCTGCCCCTCCCGCCTCTCGCTGTAAAGTTGTGCAATAAAGTTTAACGCATTTTTTGCTTCATGCACTTTGTGCTTCGTCATCAATTTTTATTGAAATTGACACTATCTGGACAGCGAAATGGGCGTTCCGTGGGCGTGGCATGGCGTGAATCACTGTAGCATTTTGCCGAGGACACTTTTAATGAGCAGCAAGTCGAGCGAACCGAAGCCCTTGGGGCTTATAAACTTGTTAATTGGATTAGATTTTGCGATATGAAGTAAATTCATTAAGCATCTTTCGCTTCCTTTCCTTCCGCTTCTCCTTCTGCCTCCTTCAGTTCTTCTTTTGTTCACATTCCTTTACATTTTTCACGCTGTGCGTTTTTAACTGAACATAAATTATATTAAAAATTTATTGCCAACTTTTTTCTCTTGTCGTCACTGCTGACGCTGCCCTGGCCTCTGCTCTGCCGCTGCCTCTGCCTCTGCCTCTGCTCGTGCCTAGTCTCTGCTTTGCTCCCACTGCTAAGGCTCTGCTTTGGCCTCTTCTTATGTCTTTTTCTCTGCTTTTGCCTGTGCTCCTACATTGCATTTGCCTCTGCCCATGCCTCTGCCTCTGTCGCTGGTCAGCCTCTGTCTCTGCCAATGCTCAGTCAACGTCCTGCGCCTTGTGCCATCTGTTTCATTACGACACTCGCAACTAACAAGCAGCGAAAAGTTCACACAGAGACATAAAACAAAGCAGAGGAGCAGTTAATAATACAGCAACAACAATACAGAGAACAACAACAAGAGGCAACGTAATAGAGAGAATAACGCAATGCCAACAACAACGCAAATGGCAAACGGTAAACAGCTGCGACACTTGCTCTGCCCGGAGTGGGTGAGTGCGTAAGAGAGTGATAGAGAGAGAGGGGAATCGGGAGCAAGAGCGGCAGCCAAAGATGAGTGAAAAGATGTTCAACTGGTTTTGCGAGGCAATAAAAGAGAACAACAACAACAAAAACAGCAGCAAAAGCAACAACAGCTGCAGCTAAAGCGACAACAGACGAAACGAATCGAATGGGAGGTGAAAACAAAAGTAAATGGCGCGCAACAAAAGCGCCAAAAGCACAACAACAACAACAGCAACATCAACAACAACAACAACTGTAACAAATACAAGAACACGCGAACCGAAAGCAATAACTGTAAATAGTAAAGCAGCGCAATCAAAAATATAAATTGACTCAGTTAGTCAACTCGAAATTGAGTCAATACAATTTGATTGCATTGCTGGAGTTGGGGGAAGGAGGTGGGTGGCAAGGAAAAGAGTGAGAGAAGACGAGAGAGAGGGAAGGCGAGTTCGCAACGAGAGAGAGAGAACGGAGAGCTAATCAAATCGGAAGTGGCTGCACTTATTGATATTGGCTGTGAATATTGCATAAGAACGAATGTCAATGAATGGCGGAGTTGGCTACACTTAGAGAAATTACATATGGAGTTGTTGAAGAAACAAAATGAAAATCTAGAGAAAAATTGAAATAGAAATAGCGTTACAATTAACAACTTAATATACTTATATATAAATCGTAGTTAATTATTAATAATTAAATAAGATAAATATATTTTAAATATAAATAGGTTCCTCTATAAAATATTAATAAATATTTTTACTTGATTTCAATATAATATATATTTATACATATATTTAATATATATATTTATTTAATTCTTCACCCATTTATTACGTATCAATTTCTAGAAAGATCTCCTTTTTAGTCTCTATTTTCTTCATGTTTATCGTCTCGAACGCCCCGCATTATATTTAGGTCAAAGCGGCTCTTTAGCCATGGTTCATTACTTTCCGCAATTCTCTCGGCCACCTTCTCTGCTGTGCGTTTTACAACTTGGCCTTAAGAATTAACAGCGCATCTCATCTTATCCGTTTTACGACTGATTTTTAGTACTCACTCGTAATGTCTCTCATTATTGTGGCCATGTTTAATGACTGTCCCTTGGCTCTTTGGGTTCTCTCTCTAAAGTTGTTGCACAAGGAAGCAAGAACAGCGAAACAAACAAGAGAGAGCGAGATTTATGTGCTTTTATAATTCTACTCTTAGTCTCTTAATGGGATGCGATGCGCCCTTGGGCATTGCAATGAGCCGCCACAACAGCGGGGACCAATTAGTGAGGTTAAGGACGAAGAAAAGTAATTGAAAGCCCCTAATGGATGGCAAAAGTTGAGTTTTCAATGAGAGTTTCTCAATAACTTAATGAGCCGCATAATATTGTGATGGGGAAGTGAACAATTTATATACCATTGTGTTGTATATAGTAATTATAATTATTAAACAGGGGATTTAAAGGAGGAACTCTATACAATTTGTTGAGTGGAAAAAGTAAATGAAAAGTATATAAAATGAATATATAAATTAATTCATTTTGTCGAAGTAGTTTTGATCGTTTGTATAAGGTTATTGTTTTTAAAGGAACTTTAAAGATTAAGATCATCAATATTGTTTTTACCTATTACTATCAACAAGGAAATATTATAAATAATCTTATAAGGTAGTTCCCTATATTATGTTGCATTATTTCCAACTTCTTCAAGACCTAAGTTTGCTTAACATAGAAATTTAAGAACATCCATGACGAATTTTATCATAGACACACACACACTGAAAAGCCATAAATTCTGATAGATTGTCTGTTATTCTCTCTCTCTCTCTCTCTCTCTTTCCCTCACAGTGTGCAGCCGGAATGTGGCGTGGAATGCAAGGAAAGGAAACGCGTGTAACAATCATGTAAAATTGTGTTAAAAGCGAAATGGACCGTGCGCGGCAAGGAGGAGCACATCAAATTGGTATTAGAAGCTAACAAGCAGCTGCGAACGAAAGAGAAAACAGTGAAGGAGGAGAAGAAAGGGGAGGAAATACAACTCGTAACAAGCGAAAATTGAGGGGCGTGTGGGCGTGGCAAGTTAAAGAAAGCTAGCGGCGTTTTACGGCAAAGTTGACTGCAGTCGCGCACACACTCACACTCACACACACACACACGCACACCCACATAGATAACACTCACATAAAAGTCAATTAATGTACAATTACAACAACAATTACAAGAATCGCTTGTGAATCAGCGACAGCAGCAGGAAGAGGAGCAGGAGAAGCCTTCGTTGGAGTGGCAGCTGTGGACTGGAGCTGAAGAGGGAGCCGGGGGAGAAGAGGATAAGTCAACGGAAACCGACAGGCAACAGGAATTTCTTCACATTACACGCAACCTGAGCTGGCATCGCACACAGGGACGGAACAGAAGCCGGAGCTGAAGCTGGAGCTGGAGCAGGAGTCCAAGCCGGATTGGGCGTGGAGGTGGTGGTGGTATCCCAAACCAAAAGCAACGTCCGCTGGCGGCCACAAAATGACTTTCGTTAACAAGCTGAGCAAAAGCTTCCGCTGGCTGCGCTGCTCTACACTGTGCGCCATTTTGTTTTATATGTTTTTCATTGGCCTCATATTGCACAGCACCAGCCACAAGCTGCAGCTGCATCAGCAGCAGCAACAACAACAGCAGCACCAGCAGCAGCAGCAAAAGGAGCAGCAACGGGGCGAGCAGCTGCATCAAGTCGAGCAGGGCACAGCCACAGACTCGGCCTCGGCCAAGGCGCCGCCCCACAGTCGCGACTCGCCACTGGAATTGGAGCAGCAGAAGCAGCAGCACAAGGAGAATTTCGGCAATGCACAAGCAAAGCAGCAGGCAGAGGGAATGCGGGAGGAGCAAAAAGTGCAGCCGATTGCTGCTAATGAGCTGCAGGCGGGCGTTGGCAAAGGCGGAGACGGAGGCGTGGCCTTGGCAGGCGGCGGTAAATCCAAGTTACAGCAACCGCAGCCCGAAACAGTTATAATAACGACCAGCAATGTGAACGAGAAGCAAATACTGGCCAAAGCTTTCAAACGGTAAGTTGTGGCACCTGCACTGAGAGAAAAACTTGCAAGCAAACAAGCAATGAATCTTTTGAACAATCTAAAGTGTATTGGGAGCAGACTTGATGGTTAAGCTAGAGTTTGAAGTCGATTTCTGCCTAATTGCTTGCTTTTCTTGTAGTATATGGTCACCCTAGAAAATATGGGCTACAGATATAGTACAGGATATAGACTGGTATTGGCATTATATAGACAGTAACTTAAAAAGAATTTTAGAGTGCAATTATTGAACGTCACTTCACACAATTTTCTAAAGCTATATGGTCACCCCAGGCAAGATAGAATATCAGCTATAGTTGTAACCATTCAGTGGTAATAGAGTGTAGAAGATTTGTTAGACTACTTTTTGCGTGTGCACTAACTTTGATATTCTTAAGCAGTTTTCACAGTGTACGGTCACCCTAGAAATGACAAAACAATAGCCTTAGCTAAAAAGCATAGTATATGGACAGGAGTATACTTGACATAATATGAAAGTTGAAAATTTTTAAACTTCTGTTTAAGCTCGCCATCTGTGTACATTTAATTAGGTAAACATACCTCACGGTGTATGGTCACCCTAACCATAAACAATCACAAGCTATAGCTATTTAAGTTATGTGTAGCTACTGAGCAAAGATAAACTTACGAATAATATTAAATTCCATTTTAAGTAGGTAAACATACATTCCTCACAGTGTATGGTCACCCTAGCTTCCGTCAGGGTCGGGGGTTTACGCTTGATAATTTGGTGCTAGTTTGGCGGCCGCTTCATTGTTGTTGCCTGCGGCGATTGTTCACGCTGTGCAGGCAAGAGAATGCGAAAGGGAGGCGAATGCGGAAGAAAGGAAGATAGAGATTGTGTGGGAGTGGGAGGGCAAGAACGGGAGCGAGAGTGGGAGGGCAAGAGCGAGAGCTGGCTGAACACAGTGCGTACCATAATTGTGTGTACGACAAATTGTGAAATTTATGACAACGGGCACGGGAGAAGAGGAGGACGTGCGAACAGTGAGGAGCACTGAAATACGAGCAGCCAGCGAGGAGAAGAGTAGAGGAGGCGGAGGGGAGGAGGAGCAGCATCAGCAGCGGGAGCCGGCAGCCGGCAGCCGTTGATGGATGTTTTGTAAAGGTGCTTTTGGGACCTCACGAATCCAATTTGTTATTTCGACTGATTTTGATTTGCCGCCGCCATTGGCCATTGGATGTGTAATCGGATTAGGGCCCGGTGCAGTGCGCCACAGGCGGGGCAATCATAATTATCGATCAAAAAACGTGCAAACCACTGGCAAGTAGCTGAAGCTATCATCGTTTCCCCAACTGAAAATCAACTTGAACTTTAAGGGAATGAAAACTCACACGAGATTTCCTCGTGTATCTTAACTCTCGCATATATCATGTTAATAGTATGCATCATCCTCCTTCTTTTTTTATGGCTATAGCCCTCAGAAGATTTATGGCGGTTGCTCAGGCAAGCGATTTGGTCGTTTGACTAACGGCATTTACGACTTACGCTTTCATTCGGGTTGAACTTTGACTCACAGCAAGTTTATAATGCAACTACTTACGAGAATGTTTGAATACGTGCTTTCGAATATTGATGAGCTGAATAAGATTCAAGATGACATAATCGAAGGTAATTCCAGTTGAACAGTTTAAAGAGGATCAGCTTTGGGTTTGCTTAAATTTGGAATTATTTAAAGTCTGCCATTTATAAAATTTCAATTCCTGCCAGTCTGACCTTTGCTTAGTTCACAGGCTGCCCAAAAAAGCACACTCACAACTCTGTATCTCTCTCTCTTTTCCTCTTTCTACTACCCTCTCTTTCTGCTTGCAAGTCTATTCACACTTGGACAAAGCGAATGCGAACAATCTGGCTCGTGTGTGCTCAACGTGGCGTATGCGTAACGTTTCCAAAGAGACGCATTCACTTTGTGCACATTTCTACGTGTATACAGAAGGAATTCACTCGGTTTCTATCAATTAAGCCCTCAATTGATTTCATGGATATCAATTAAACCAATATGCAAAATATGTTGAAAATTAAATAAAACTGACAGCATTTGTTTTTACCTATTAAATAATCGCAATTTCCAATTCCCCAAACACAGCAACAAAAAACCAGAGTGACCAAAGGTCTCTTCTGTCTCCCCTGTGTGCGATGTGTGCGAGGGCGTGTGTGTGTGTGTGTGTATGAGTGTGTGTTTTTGTGCTTTATATTTAATCCTCAATCAAATATTAAAACAGGCAACAGGCAAACATGTGTGCCTGTGCAGCTGTGCCACGCCTATGAAGCCACGCCCTGCAGCTATTTGCCAGCATATTTGGATTTTTGTATTCAATTTCATGGGACTATCATTAATTCTGATTAGGCAGAAGCAATGTAAATAACGATAGTTACATCCGGGCGCAAATATTTGCGCAAATCAATTTCATAGCTGTAAAACTGCACTTTAATATTTATTGAATGGAAATAAGCTAATGCCGGCACATTGGTACAGCTGCTTACACTGCCAAATACCCTGTAAACAGCAGATGAGCAAAGAGGTAGTTATTGAATGTAGTTTTACCAACCTTCTTGATGCATAACAAGTTTAAGTTCACTTGCGATTTATTGTGCAAGATAAGCCCTAAAAAAATAACAATAATTTCTAAAAAAAATAAGAATTAATTTATTATTTTTATTTCTTTAATAATCTTAGGTTTTATATATTTTTAATATGTAACATTCGTTTTCAAGAATCTTTTAAAGTTTTTTAGAATATTTTAATTGATAAAGATAAGAGAAAATATGAATTTAAATTTGTAAAAATGCCTTAATATCTTTTGATGATTAGAACTACTAATTTTTACTATTTTTACTAATGTCTCGCCGTAAATCGATAAATCACAAGCGTAATTCATTTTTTAGAAACGCATAAACTATCAATTTCCAAAAGATTCCTGAAAGCTTAGTTGCGATTGAATGATTAACATGGAAGTTATGTAAAAAATAATTCAAGAGTTACTGATTTTCGAACTCACCCTAAAGTATGCAATAAAAAATTGATAAACATTAAAGTTCCATATATAAGAAACAGTTTTGATTACGTGGTCAACTTATGTATCACACTCGAGTTATTAGTAAAAATCATTCCTTCAATTTACAGGGTATTTACAGTTCGTTGCCTTGCTCTGCTGTTTTCGCCAGAATTTGCAAAAAGTTTTTTGCCCAAAAGCGAGCAAAAATGTGTAAAATTGCTCTGCATGGCATCGAGATAATTCGACAGTTGGCAAACTTTATTTTTCGATTTCGATTTGCATTTCTAGTATTTCTATTTCTATTTCTACTTCCATTTCCTTTTTTGCCGTTTCCGATTTTGATTGCCGTCTCTCTGTCTCTTTGGGCAAAAAGTTATTGCCGCAAAGTAATTCGGCAAAGCGGCAGCGGGCACTTTAAGCTGCGCAGCATCGCTCATACGCCCCATTGCCGATTAAAGCAGTGCAATTAGAAGTTGTTGCTGCGCAGCAGGAAGCCTTTCTAAGCAGGATTGCGACTAATTACACAGGATTGCCGAGACAACAGACCGTGTATGTACAATGCATATATAGAGTATAGAGTATGGAGAACATTGTATACGGCTAATCGCATTGTGAAGTAATTGCCGTGTCCGGCAAGTGCTTTCTACGGCCATTACGAGTCTATGTTGATTGCAGCACACTCGGGGGCAATTATGTGAGTGTGTGCTCGTTCTCGAAGCGAGCATTAAGGATTAACCTTTTGTTTGGCCATCTGCCTAATGTGCAATCAATTATTAATTTCAATCATTGCTTAGGCCTTAAACGAGATCTGTTATATGCATTGATGAAATTCAAGAAGACTTCATTTTGATGGATTCAGACTTGAAGCAGACTTAATGCGAAGAAACATCCACTATATGGTACTTCTGATTGTGTCTGCCGGGGCAGCTGTATAACATGAGTACACCTCTGTTGCTCACAGCAGGTGGGCGTGACCAGGTGGGTGGGGAAACTCGAGCATGTGATTGCCAAACAGGTGTCAGCCATTAAAACTTCAGGAGCAGGCAAACGGGCGGCTGGGAGAGGCAACACTGTAATCAGAGTAAACCAACGAAATAATCAACAAATGCCAGCTGGGGGAATGTCTCTGTCGGTATATGTAGATGTGTGTGTGTGTGTGGGAGATGGTGGGAGGGGGTAGAGCCACCGCACAGTGGTTTCATTAGCATTTGGTTGAGGCATTAGAACTTAAGTAAATAAACTGTCAACTAAAGCGATTTCAAGTTAGTTTTCTTTTGCCAACTTTTCCTGCTTCTTGTTTTTCTTCATTCCTCAACTCCTTCTCTGCTTCTCCATTTGCGGTTTGCGCTTTGCACGCTGCAGTTTGAGTTTCACTGACCACAAAGTGAACGAGACGGCGGGAGAAAGGTCCTCCCTCTTGCCTCCTTGAGGAAAAACAAACAAGTCGAAAAAAGTGAGGCTTCTTCTTGTTTCTCTCTCTCTCCCTCTCTCTCTCTCTCTCTTGCACTTTCGCATCTGCTTCTAAAAAAAGTTCTTCATTTGCCTGCTACGATTTGCGCAATTTTCCACTTCCTCTTTGCCTCTCTATTTGCGTACAAAGAGAAAAGCTAAACGGAACGGGAGTTGGTTGCAGAATATTCCTACTGAGCAGGCTTTACTTACGAGGCGAAAGTGCATTTTGCATAAGCCTGCGGTACTCCCACGCCTCCTGTCCTCTACCCTCCGCCCACCAATCGCCAATTCCCTCTTGTAGACATTCGGGTTCTTCTTCTCTCTTTCTCTGCTATTTTGTGTAGATTCTATTTTTGCAGAAGGAATTCTTCCCTTCGCTTGGCTTGCCTGAGTTAGGCTGACTGTCATTTATGTCAAAGTTCTGCATGAATTCTGTCCTTGATATCCATTTTGGCTGTGCAATAAAATCAAATTGCAGGCATTACTTTGCACACATTGTTGTCTTTGTTTCCCCAACTCAACGTGAGCTCAGGGAATATATGACTTGGAAGGAGAACTAGACAAAAAACTTAGTATAACTTTCGAGTTTCTTTCTGTGATTATGGCAAATAAAAAAAATAAATAAAATAGGAATTTATGTTTGATTCGAATTAGTTTTGCAAATTCAGTTGGGTTAATATATAATGAAATATTTAACCATTTTTTTATTTATGTTATATATTAATAATTTATATAAATTTATAGTATGTAATAAGGACTTATAGTCTTAGTAATGGGAACCCCATATCCTTAAACCCTTGCCCATCAATGATATTGTTTGTCCCTTTTAAATAAATGTATAAACTTAAGTTTAATTTATATTTTTATTTAATTGCTCATCTCTGTTAGTTATTTCTCCTGTTTCCGTAAGTTAAAAACATTTAAAATTTCCCAGATTTTTGTATTAATTCTTTAAAGGAGGCACTTTCATTCTCAGCCATTGAACTGTTCTTCTTTTGTTTTCTTTATCAGGAAATTTTAATCAGTTTAAGTATAATTTATATATTATTATTTTGTAGTACATCTCTATAAGTTAGTTTTCCCATTTCCCAGATTTTTGTATTTATTTCTTGAGAAGCGGCACCTTCATTCTCAGGCATTGAACCTTCTTTTGTTTTATCAGGAAATTTTAATCAGTTTCCTGCCCAACTTTGCGCACGTCGGCGTCGTGGCTCAACTAATGATATAGTTTTCTCTGCCTGAGTCCCCCATCAAACTATGTAGTTGTTGGCGGGCTGCTGTGCCCAGTTGGGGGAAAGTTCTTTGGGTCGCAGAACTTTGCGCATTCTGGCAAAACTTGCGACTGCGAATGAAGTTCGGGGGGGCTGCGTGTTGCGTGCAAGTTTCACGCTAGTTTGTGGCACGTTGTTGCTCCTGCTGGGCCAAGCGGAAACGGAAGTGTGGCACTTTTGCGTAGTGCGGCAAATCAATGTACGGGCGCGAAAGGGTAGCCTAATTGGATTGCCCCAACAAGACAATGATGTGCTGCGTGCCGCTTGCCGCGTGCTGCACGCAGTGTGTGTGTGCCGTGTGCACTCTGGCCCCGTGTGTGCGACACGAAAGGACACTGCAGGAGAGAGGGAGGGAAAAGTGTAGGCGGGCAACTTGTCAGCGCGAGAGAGAAATAGCACAATTAAAATTTATAACAATGGGCAGTGGCTCCCCTCCTGCTGCTGCCCCCTTCCGGCTGCCACTTGCCGTTGCCATGACAGTTGCAGATACTGTTTAATTACCCCCAAATGGCCAAGGCACACAGCAGGCCGCAGCGACGCGATTATTAAAGGGAAATTTAAATGCGGAAGCCGCAAATGTTGGCTATTAATTTCACCTTGCGCAATTATCACAACATTTTTCGGTCAGTTTAATTGGAGTTTAATTTCTATGCGACGACAACTGGCGGCATAAATCAGTTGCCCTGACGCCCCAGGGAACCTAAAGTGTGTTTTCGTTTCCTATATTATTCTTCAGTTACACATATGTAAATAGAGTTATAAATTTTAATTAAAAAGTTAATATCTCGAGCATCTTTTGCTGTTTTGCTTGGTTAATTAAACACATTTTAATCCTCTTAAAATACTCTGTTTTTATGGTATATATATGTTATTTTTATGTTGTTTATTTAGCTCTTCTGCTTGTTTAAGTGCTTGCCAAATATTTTTAAATTTTTATTTCAACTGTTGCGCAAACAAATTGAAATGCAAAAGTTGAAAAACTCTCAAGTTTAGTTGGTTTCATTTTCCGGAGCAACTTGCACTGCTCAACAAAGTTTCGTTCAGCACTTCGAACTTTGATTTTAGTTAAATTTAAATTTTAAATGAAGATTTAGCAGGAACTTGAATGAGAGTAGAACAGTTTAAAAGATTAATCTTATGACTTGTTTACCAAAAAAAACCTTTTTTATTAAATGCAAAATAATGCAAAGGAAATTCTTATTTAAATATGAATCAAAGCTGACGAAAATGAACTTACATTTATTAAAGAAAAATTTGAACAACAAATATAAACACAAATTATTGTAGTAGGTATAACAGTTAAAAAGCACAACAGTATAACAGAACTTCTATAATATCTAACAAAAGTTTGGAAATTTAAACTAATAGCTTAGCCAAGAAAGGAAACATTATGAACAAAGGATTATTATAATTAAATATTCAACAATCGAAAACCTTTAAGCAGTATAACACTGGTATAACAGATATAACAATAAATAAAGAACCTAAAGTATATTAAACCTTTCGCCCTTTGCAGCGCCGATCGTAATCATGACGGACGCCTGTCTATCCAGGAGCTGGGCCAGTATATAAACCGACGGATTGTCGACCATATAGACATGGCCATAATGAACAATGTGCGTGAGTTTCGGCGCGTGGACATAGCGCCTGCCGATGGACTGATCACCTGGGATGAATACCATCGATTCTTTCTGCGTGAACATGGCATGACAGAGGACGACATCGATGAGCATGACGAGATCAGGCACACCTCGCTGAATCGCAAGGCACGCGAGGACATGATGCGCGACAAGGCGCGTTGGACGGAGGCAGCACGCACTGATCTCTTTACGTTGACAATCGATGAGTATCTAAGCTTCAGGCATCCCGAGTCGAGTGTCTCCAATTTGCTGGAGTTGGTCGATGATCTGTTGCGGCAATTCGATCAGGATGGCGACGATCAGTTGACACTGGAAGAGTTCTCCGATCTGAATGTGGATGATGATGAGGATTTGCTGCGCAAGTCGTTGATATCAAAGACCTTGGTCGAGCGTCGTGAGGAGTTCAAACGCATTATCGATAAGAATCACGACGGCAAGGCCGATCGGGGCGAGCTACTGAACTATGTGAATCCGAAGACACCGCGCTATGCCCTGCAGGAGGCAGCGACGTTGTTCAGTCTGTGTGATG
Source organism: Zaprionus africanus (assembly GCA_018151435.1). Classification (NCBI taxonomy): domain Eukaryota; kingdom Metazoa; phylum Arthropoda; class Insecta; order Diptera; family Drosophilidae; genus Zaprionus; species Zaprionus africanus. Next base: position 2,700,084 of record JAECXB010002309.1, on the reverse strand, counting down.
AGAACAAGGATGAGTTGCTGACGCTCAAGGAGGTTAGTTGCTGCTGCCCAAGTTGCCATGATATTCACTATATATGTACGAGTATATATATTCACTATATGTTTTTCATCTTCATCCTTTGTTCTTCTTCATAGATGACTGCCAATGCGGAGATCTTCCTGCAGTCGAAGATGATCGACACGGCGAATAGCTTTCACACTGAATTCTAAACACACTTTGTGGTTCTCTTCGCTCACTTCACTTCCGCACCTGCAAACCGTCCCCCTCGACACGTTCCCGGCTCACGTCTATCGATAGGAAATGAAAAACTATATGTATAATCTTTGTGCATTTATAGTGATATTAATTTGTAAGTCGTGGCAACTTCACACGCTAGAATAACGAAGAAAGTACATGAGATAATAAAAGCGATATCGGAGAAATTAGTTTATCACAATAATCAAAATCAATACCTTAATGGAACTAATATACTATAAATGTAATATTACTGCAAAATATATGAATAATAATAATGCTACGCATACATATATGTATTGATAGTAAGTGCATTATACTTAAGGCATAGTTTTGTTAGAACTTTGTACTAAATCAACCTTAAGAGGCAATTCATTTGATGTGTGATCCTTAAAACAATTTTACTTAAGAATGCTATGCAATTTGAGAACGAATACTCCAAAATTATACACAATATATATACGTAATTTTATGTAACCGTAACAATGCTAACAATTGTTTTTCTTTCGGGTGGGAGGGAGAAAGAGACAACGATTATACAAATGTTTTACTGGCATTATGAGCGATAATCGCAATTACAGAGTGCTCGGTAATTAGTGCTCAGTCCTGGCTATTTATGTGTACAACACAACTTACTTAGGCTTGTATTTGCAAGGACTTGTGAGGGTACATTGAGTTTTGTCAGAAGTTTGGAACGTATAGAAAGTTTTTATTTTAAAACTGGAATTGATTTTTTAAGGAATCGGAGAAAAATCATTTGTTTTTCGCCTTCAAAGTTTCTTTAGAACGTTTTTTTTTTTTTTTAAAGTTCCTTTTATTATAGGGAAAATTACAATTTGAAACTGTAAAACGATTTCTTCAATATTTAATTTTCATATTTGGCATATTTTGTGCTGCATACTTTCAGGGAGAGGCTTCGAAATCAGTACATGTTTAGAATTTCTTAAATAACTTCTGTCTTAATAATTCAATCTCAACCAAATTTTCAGGAATGATTGAATTATTCATAGTTTTTGTGTGTACCAAAAATGAACTAACCTGCATCAATGTTACGCTTGGAATTCGGTTCAAGTTAATATAGAAACTGATATTTAATAGGCCATTTTACTGGAAGGATATCAAACCTTCGTTCTCTTAAAGGTAAGCTAACTTTCATGATTTTGCTTTGTGACTTGCGCATTTGATTCGGATTCCTTGTCCAGAAATTAATTTCACAATGTGCTTAAGCCTCTTAACTTATTCCGTTCTGTCTTTTCGCTGAGCAGACAAATCGACGTCATTAAACATAATCCCATGTTCAATTTGTTGTTGTTGCTGCTGCTGTTGTTGTTGTAGCTGTGCTGAAAGATAAATAAGAGCAGACAAATGATAAATAAGTGGCACTTGAGCGTAGCCAACCAACCAAAAGGCAGCGTAAAGTATGCAGCATGGGGCATGCGGCAAGTGGCAGCAAGAGCAGCCAAGCATACCGAGACAGGTCCTCAATATCCCTGGCAACGTGCGCCAAAGCGAAGGCCCAATCCAAAGCCAGAGCCAGAGCTGAAGCCAAAGCTTGATGAATATCCTTGAGAATTGAACAGGCAATTGACTTTCTGATGGGTGTTAATACTTCTTTAATCGCCCCCCGGGGGAAAGGGGGGCCCAAAAATGATGATTTTAAAGAGCTGCCAGTTGAATTGAAAAATAACTAGAACGAGAGCGAGCTAAGCCAGTACGCAGTTGCTGCCCCAACGATGCTTGGCAAGCATATAAAGTAAGAGGATATAGAGAGAAAAGAGAGAGAGGAAGGGAGGGAGGGAGGGCACTGGCACATACCACGCACATAAGTAACATACGTACTCGCTTAACAAAGGCCGAGAGAGACGAATGGGTAATTGAATCTAATTATTCGGAAGCCCGGGATAATGAGCACGTAAAGCGCAAGGAATTGCTCGGGCCAGGATATGACCAGGACATGGCCAGACAGTCGCTTATTAAGAGGTGTCTGTGTGTGTGTCTGCGAGTGTGTGTCTGCTAGTGTGTGTGTTATCTTATCTTCCTGTTGCTTTGTGTGTGTTTGCTTGTTTATCTTGCGGAAACGGAAACGGTAGAAACAACATGAAGCTATCAAAAGCAGATAAAAGCGTGCGATGCTGGCATACCCTGCAAGGTAACCTTAAATCATAGGGAGTACATCGATGAAGAGCATTAGTTGATACCCTGTAAAATAGCACAACAAAATAAGCGAGCTGCGTGAGGAATAATTAGTTCACCCAAAAAGAAGACTTCATCTTAACTCATTTGGCAGGGTAATGAAAGTAGCATCTCCGCTATAATTTATGCATGTTTACAGGGTATACCAGCTTAGCAATTGTGTTAGACTCAGCAGAAACTAGCGTGCATTCGGGTTTACTTATTTCATTGTTCCCTATTCCCTAACGCTTTCATCCTTGGCTCAGCTGCCATCCATCATCGTTCTTTGGCTTTGCTCCCAAAGGGGTAACCACACCGAGCCCGTCGAATCGCCATTGGCTTCGCGACCTAAGTGGCCACAGGTGTCCTATAGATAGTGAGCACAGTTGCACGGCGCGCACGGTTGTGTGTGTGGGAGGGATTTCATATTGATTCACCTGCATTTTCGGTTTCACTTTGGCTTGTTGACGGAACACTCTGGTCTCTGGGCCAGTTTCAGGGCCCTTCACAGTCTGTCGCAGTCATTTCATAGCCAATTGGTCAGTTGTGGCTGATTGGCAAAGCCGTGAACCCATTTGAGTGTCCATGACAATTGCTAATTGCGGACAAAGAGCATGACATATAGATACTCATTACTAGGCCCAATTCGGTTGGCAGGAATCGTTAACTAGCTGGCAATTAAACAAGGCAACAGAATTGCGCATTCCAGGCACATAAAGTAGATTGTGAGCAGAGCTTAAACAGATTATGCTGACGGAAAATACAGCTGTTCTCCAGCTTCTATTCAACATATTCATTCTCTAAAGATAAACACTCACAAAGACAAACAGAACTCACGCAGCGGGAACTCCCTGGGGCGACTCATGTGTTCCACATTCGTTCGTCATTGTTTGGTATTTCTTTGGCAATTACGAGCATATGATTCCTGCTGGTGTTCATAAATTGAGTTGGCAACACACGAAACAAATGGCAACAGGCCAACTTAACGAGCCGCAAAAAGGAGCTGCCACATGCTGCCGAGCGATGTAAAATGAAGTCCCTGCCTTTGAACTGGGCACATCTCTGCCATACAAATGTTTTGCATTAGAACAACACGAGATACTTGGAGCACGAGTGGGCCTGGGCTGAGCCTGCAAATGTTCTACACGTAAGTTACATTAGTCAAACTGAGAAATTTGCCGAGCGTGGCAAATGGTACAAAGGAGAACTGAATATACTTGGAAGAGACGCCCAGTCAGGCGAGTTCTCAGGTCCGACAGGAAATCATTGAAGGACTGCGGCCCGTGACTGGGAAGCTGAGAAGGAGAGCTACAGCGAACCGGTATAAATATGCTAGACACATAAGCTGAAAGTATCTATGACTCACTGTGTGTGTGGGTGTCTTTGTGTGTGTGTGGGTGGGGGGAGGTTTGTGTGGGAGTGTGAGTGAGCCATAAATGCTTCATCTTCAACTCATACATATTAAAATCTCAGAAAATAAACTTCCACAGTTCACCAAATGGAAACACAAACAAATAAGAAAGCGTACAGCATGCGTAGGGGACTAGAAATTACCCTGGAAATAATAAGGAATTAAAATACTAAATACATTAATATAGACTTATAATATACACTATATTCTACACATTACCTTATTAAATATAAGAAAGTAGTACAGGATACTATTTGTGTATTTCAAATCAAATTAGAGATGGTTATTTGAAAACTAATAATTACTTTACACGATATCGATATCGATAAAATAAAATGATATTTAAATCAGAGATGATATGCTATTTATCAAGATATTTTCCATATCAATAAACTTACTATAATATATTGACAAACATATTTAATTTTATTAACTTTTATATTTCAATATATTGATAAACATATTTAATTTAATTTTATTTTATAATTCAAAACAGCTTACAATATCACCGATATAATCTGAAAATATGTTCGATATTTCTGATATCCTTTCTGTTAAATAAAAATACCGATATTTTTTCAATTGACTGACATTCTCAGTGGTGAACCTGAAATGTTAACCATTATATCGGCAATTCAATCTATTTTTCTTTGTTAACTGAAATCAAATTAATTATTGAACAGTCCATGCAACTCTTCAATCCCTTTCCACTTGCAGGGTAGAAAAACACAACAAAACGCAAAACAAATATAAATATACTCGCTTTCTAACAAACTCACACACATGCAAAGAGGAGAGGAGGGGGGGGGGGTTGGTGTCATGCTGGTAGGTAGTGCTCATGCATTTTAAAATCCGGCCATTAGAGAACTCCGTTATTCGGTATGCGGAATATGATTTGAGCACGTTTTCGGCGCCTGACATTGCATTTAACATTTTGCATGCATAACTGAGAGCTCAGCGGTTGGACGGTTGCTTGGCAGAAGGGGAGAGGTGGGGGTTTGGCAAGTGCGGGTCCCCCAACATAAAAAGGATAAGAGAGACCCACAACAAATAAAAAAAAAAAAGGAAAAGTATCGCAACGATACCAAGCACTCAGAAGCAAAACCGCCAGAAGTTAATGCATGCCAGAGTTTGTAGCCAAAGGACATGCTTGAAAGCAATTAAATGGGAAGCAAAAGGCGGAGGGGGAGAAGGAGGCGAAGAGGAGGCTGCAGGCTAGAGGAGCACAAAATGAAATTTGAATTTAAATAGAAATTTATACGAAATAAATCAGTTTAAGTTCGGTCTGGCTACAAAACAAAGTGCAGCCGTAAAGGATTTCGGTTAAATTGGCCAACAACACATCATTTAGCAGGCGACCAGCACGCACAGGGATGCCGGCAATACAGAGACAGGGACAGAGCGAGAGAGAGGTGGTTAGCCAAAGCGAAGCAGAGTAAATTCCGTACAATGGCAGAGAATGCAATACTTGTGGTTATCGCCCCGGCAAATGCGACAGAAAAAGAGAGAAACTTCAATTGTCAATTTACGTTGAAAATATTCTACTTAAAAATAAAATTAAATAACAGCAAACGAAACATGCATAACTTCTGCAATACTCAAATAATTATTACATATTTTTCGAATATTGCAAAAGCAATAAAGTTGTGTTTGCTGTAAAAGTAGATTCAGCTCGTAGTGAATTCCAAAGAATATGAAGTATATTCATTTTCATTAAAAATGCCTCAAACACTTTTAGTTCAAAAATATGCAATGGGAATATTCTCTGTGGAATTTAAATTAAATACAAAATTCCACAGATAAATAAATTTCAGTTAAGAAACTTATGTACTCTTTTTCACCTTTGTTTCCTAAGGACGAACATTTTATTTGAATTATTATGAAACTTTTTTTTTTTAAATAAAAAATACTTCATGCAACTATTCAGTTGCTGAAGAAATGAAGAAAATCATTGTTAAATTGCAGATGAGATATTCATTTTGGCAAGAAGTTCGCAATGCACCCTGGGACATATCTCTTACCCCATAAAGTATATTCATTCTTAATCAACATCAACAGGGGAAAATAACTTGCCACGTCCGTCTGTCCGTGTGTCCGTATAAGGCAAACTAATCTCTCAGTTTTAGAGCTATCTTGATGAAACGTGGCATACATTCTTCATATTGCTGCACGCTGCATACAAATCGGAACGAGTTGTATCGGAGCGATATAGCGTATAGCTGACATACAAACTATCGGTCGAATTTGGTTATTTGTCAAGATATTGCAACCAAATTCAATACATCGCACTTTTTTTATTTACTTAATATGTCTAGAAAATTTCATCACAATCAAGCCATTAAAACATAGGGGTCCCATAGAAAAAATGTCCTGAAATGAAGGTTTTTATATGTACAACAGTTCTGAATTTAGAAATAATTTAACTTAGAAACATGATATTAAATATACACAATATTTCTTAAGTTTTAACCATTTTATGTAACTAATATTGGAGCAATCTGAGCAGATAAAAACCTGTAAAGAAATAAAACTTTCGCCATGTCTAAGTAAACCTTTAATCCTCGGTTTTCTGGCATTTGTCACATTTATTTCCGAGCAATCTAGGTTGGTCGGTCTGTCTGTCAGTCCATCGGGTCGGTCTGTGCGTATTAAATTCCGAAAAATGGCAAATATTTTTCAATTAATTAAATCCAAAAATTCTTTGCTTCTACATATTTCCACTTTATTAGAATATTTGTTAATTGCTTTTCGTGGCTAACAACGTAAATGAAATTCCGTCCATGAAAAGGGGAGAAAGCTGTTGTAATGAATAATCCGCATATTTTATTGTTCATTTTAACAGAACAAGTTTATGAATTTTCTGGGTTTTATAGATTTGTTTTTTTTTTTTTATTTCCCTTTCAACGCGTTTCGCAGCCATTGTGAGGCGATCTGCCCCAACCCGAGATGACAATAAAAGGTAATTTGGTAGCAACAACTTGAGCAAACACTTAACTAACTTTCTCTGTGTGCGTGCGTGTGTGTGTGTGCGAGACTGTCCCACGTTGCGTACCTGATTCAAGCACACACATGGCATGTGTGTGTGCGTGTGTGCAAACTCATTCACATACATGGAAAGTAAAAAGCAATTTTCGTAACATTTGCATGACTTAAACCAACACAGACACACACACATACACACAGAGAGGCAGCGGAAGCAGCAGCAGCAGCAGCGCAAGGACATGCGGCCTACCTTCACCTGCAGAGTGGCAAAAACTACGATTATGTATGGGAGCGCGTGGGAGCTCAGCTCAGTGTGTGCCTGCCTGGCCAGCATTGAGTGTGTGTGTGTGTGTGTGAGTGTGTGTAGGGGGGTTAAGTTGAATGGAGTACGTGTTGTGCTGAAAATGCAATTTGCCTTCTGTGTGAAAAGTACGTAAAATTTATGCAAATTTCCCTGAACTACCCCCTTGACCCTTGCTTTGCTTTTCGCACTCGTTCTCGCTCTCTTTGCTCCTGCTGGCGTTGTCGTTGTTAGCGATGGCGACTCTGCTACAAGCGGAAACAGGAAATGCGCCATCGCGTGCATAAGTGTGTGTGTGTGTGTGTGCGCGTATTGGGAACGCGCTAAAATGAAAATGTTGTGAAATATGCGATAGATCGTCCAGCGTAAGAGCGTGTGTTGTCGCACATGTATCAAGTATACGCGGCGTGGGGTATGCGCTACGAGAGAGGGGGCAAGCAAGAGTCAGAGAAGAGAGGGACAGAAAGGGAGAGAGAGAGAGGAAGAGGGGGAGGGAGAGGAAGATATAGAGAATACGAGTGACAGTTATAAATATAGACTCAATATGCGTAACTAGAGATACTTGGAAGCAGCGCAGAAACTTTAAGGGAAATTCTAAGTAAAACATATTATATTTTGCTTATCTAATGTAATGTAAAGCTACAAAAGGGAGAAATAGGTAGAGAAAGAAAGGGAGAGACAGAGAAAGCAGCTAAACTAAGCCTAACTTAGATTGAAGCTGGCAACAAAGAAGTAATCACAGGAAAATAAGAATAAGAATGTAAACTAATCTAACTTAAGTTTTGTTGCAGCTGTAAATCAAATAAAAAAAAAATAGGCTTAACTTAAAGAACTTGCTGCACAAATACAACAAGTAAATGCAGAGTATATAAATATTATATTTACGTATACTTTATACGCAAAGTAGAGTATATTCAAGAATTTTCTTTCTCTGTTATAATTTCAATTCTGCTTTAATAAACCCAGACAAATCATCCAACCCTAGTCGTGCATACCCTATGCAACATGGTTGACCCTTCAGGCTTTGATAACATCCAATAACCCTGGGTGCGAATGCAAAAACTAACGCGACAACAACAGCAATGGCAACACCAACGGCAACAGCAACAGCGGCAACGACAACAAGAATGCGTAAATTTTGCGCCATCGATAGTTTTTGGGCATTGTGTATACGCCACGTGGGCTCTGCGCTTTTTGTTGCTTGCGTAAATACATAAGTGATTATATGTGTGTATTCGTGTGTGTGTGTGTATTAGTATTGCGCTCTTGTGCCGGCTTTGCTTGTGTCCAAAAAAAAGGCGAAAATATTGTGTACACGAGGCTGGACTATTGGGTAAAGAAATGTGTGTGCACAAAATGAAATGCCGCCGGTTAGTCCAGCATCCACAAGCCACACATAAGGCACATGGCTATAGCTGTAAGTGTGCGTGTGAGTGAGTGAATGAGTGTGTGTGTGTGTGTGTGTGTGTGTGTGTGTGTGTGTGAGAGAGTGTGTACAAAATTGTTTATACTGCATTGCACGTGCCTTTGACATGCCGACGTTGCCTTCATTCGAGTGCCTGTATTAGGGCATGTGTGTGTGTGTGCGTGTGTATATGTATGTGTGATGTATGTGTGAAGTATGTGCAAAGTATGTGTGTGTGTGTGTGAGTGTGCTGATGCGTCTGCGTTTTGGCTTATGGGCAAAGAAGTTGAAGCGTATTAAGCAAACAGCACCGCAGGCAACTCCAGGCGCCCTTTCAGCGCGCACTTGCAACACACGCGTGCCCCCAAAAGTAGCATAGAGAGAAACAGCATGTGTGTGTGTGTGTGAGAGAGTGTGTGCCTGTATCTGTATGCTTCTATGTTAGTGACTTGGCAACGAGCTGCGAGATAAACGAGAGCGTTTAATGCGTTCAAATCTTTTTTAACGCCACATCAAGCCATTTTTCAATCCCGATCCGATGCGAGCGTTAAGATTAACTTGTCTTTAAGTCTCACACCACCTCCCCCCCAGCACCAAGGACCTGCGTTGCACACAATGGCTGCGAGCTGTCAACGTTGCTCGTTGAGCACATCCTCAGGATAATAATAAAACACTCCACGCGATTGGGGGAGCAAACTTCAAAACGCGCTCTATAATCAATTTCCAATGAGTTTTTATTGAGTGCCAAACTGGGGGCAACATTGGCGCTCATGGGGCAGAGTATGTGTGAAGGAAAATGATTTAATAATTGCTAGATTATTTAAGTAATTCAATAAAGAAGAAAAAGTTGCGACACTAGATGCATGTGTGGCAAGCTTTGGGACTCTACGAAGATGTCTTATGTTGCTTTAGTTTGTACTCGTATCTGCATGTGTGGAGAGTTTGGGACTCTTGAAAAATTTCTTATGAGGCTTAAGTTTGTGCTCGTATCTTGTTACACTGAGTGTCATAAGTATATTGCTTCATTACCTTCCCATACGAGACGTATTCAAGGCAGACAGACAAAAAGAGCAACTGCTTCATCCTGTATATTAAAGTCATCAACTTCAATATGTTTGCAATATGTTCGCTGGTCTGGCAGCAGCTGCTTGCCGCAGTGCCTAATTAGTGTCGAATGTTGTTCACACACACAAACACACACACAGTTATAAACAATATCTGTCTGTTATTTGCATTTGCCACAACCGCGGGGCATTTTTCCAAAATCCATTACCTTTTTGCCGCCCACTGAAGATGCAATTTCGCGACATGGTGTGCCCTAAATTCAAACTGACATGCCAAGGATGCGGCCAAAAAGTGCAGCCAAACGTGGCGAAATGAGGCGAATGCAGGGACACACACAGAAAGAAAGAGAGGGAGATAAGGGAGATAGAGAGGGCAACAAAATGGCATAAAAGTTAAAATTGTTGGCCGAAAGAAAATTAGTTCAGTTTGTGTTCAGGTCAAAACAATTATTCAAACTTTCCAACAGCAGGATGAGAGAGAGAAGAGTCTGGAATGGGTTAAGCGGAAATGAAAACGAAAAAGTTTGCTTACATAATTTACTGTTACTTTTACTTTTATGTATTCCCCCCTGGAGGCATAGAGAACACTGGCAGCCTTGGGAGAGCAGTGTTTTTAATCAGGAAAATGCGCTGAAGACATGTCACGTTGCTAGTAGCACAAACAACTCTTACCTTGCTCATAATTATCTCTCTCCTCCTCTCTCTCTCTTTCCCCCCTCTCTCTCCTTTGGCTTGACATGCAATTCATTAAAAGTGATTAATATTTTCGTTCGTCTTCTGGCTGTTGTCGCCGTTAAACGTGTCGCCCACGCAAATCTGCTGCGTAACTTTATCTCATTATGGAATGTGATTAATTTTTGCCGTAAACTGAGCTCAGCTCAGCTGAGCCTCGGAGCAGCTATGCTGAGCGATGGATGCCGAAGAGTTGAGCTGCAAAAGAGCCAATTTGCCAGGGTAGATATCGCAGAATTCTGTATTAAAGTCAGTGAGGAAATTTCCATGCCAAGGCGTTAAGCCGTGGGCGACCTTATCAAAAGGGCCTTCACAGCTGCCGAATGTTTTCAAGCACACACACACGCACACACACACACACAGGCGCACAGCAAAATTAAGCTGAAAAAAGTCACAAAAAGCCAAATGTTTGCGCAAATCACTTGACGGCTCGTAAAATGTTTTTACACAATCTTAATTCCTTGCAAAGAATAAAAAGAAAAAAAAGAAAATAAAGGCGAGCAGGCTCTGATAGACGACAGCTGAATACTCTAGAGACTGTCTGCGTTCACTGGTATTTATTCGGGCAGTGGGCGTGGCATTTATTTTATTTTTAGTTTTATTTATTTGTGTAAAACTTTTTACTAACTTTGCTGGCCTTACCTGCAGTTCAGACAGACTAATAAATAGTGGCAACGCTGCAGAAAATAAAAATAGCTTTTTTTTTTTTTTTTTTTTTTTTTTTTTTTTTTTAATTTAAAAAAATATCGATAGAATTAGGGCGGCAGTAAACAGGAAAAATCGAGTAGCGAAGTCGTTCGATAAGTTGTGATCAGTCAAGGTAAAAGTTGAGTTTTAAAAAATACTAGATTAAGAGTCTTTGCAGATTAAATTCAATTAAATTAATAAATTAAATTAAATTAATAAATTAAATTAAATTAATAAATTAAATTAATGCATTAAATTAAAAAATTAAATTAATAAATTTAAAAATTCGTTAAAGAACTTGTGCAAGAGGCAGATAAATCAGCCTTTTAAGTTCTATCGGTCTATCGGTCAAGTCATGTTGCATTTTGTTGTCTCAATGTCAGTTTGATTTTTGTTTGTGACTTATTTTTTATACTATTAAATGTGTTATCCAATTCTGTTCATTAACTAATATTTTAATAAGTTTAACATATATTTTACAGGATTTATCAACTGTTCTTCCGCTTGCTACGTTTACTTATACAAAGTCAAACAACCTTAACCAAAATCTTCCACCAAAGGTTAAACAAAATGCGAGCGTGGGTTTTATTGTCTGCTCTCGAGCTGCTTTGTATATTATTGTATGTATTTTAAAAGCAAATACATTTATAACAATATGAGTTCTATTTATGTTCTTCATTGTCCTTTCATTCGGTTGTACGAGGCAGATTGGCAGAGCTTTTACCGAAATTGGTCTGAGAGAACCGGCCAAATGAGGCACATCCATTGTAAGTCAGCAAATCTATTTGAGGTTGTGGCAGTCACACGCACCACAAGCACACACACGAGTACACACACAAACACAGACACACACAAGCACACACAGACACACACAAGCACACTCAAGCACAGACACATCAAACAAAAGCTGGCACAGTGCGTGCAAATATTTGTTGTCTGACTTAAGGAAACACTTGAGTCCATTATGTCCAGTAATATATCAATATATACAGATATATGACATATACAGATGCGTGTATATATAAAGGAAATAAATATATACATACATATATATATATACTGTATATGTATATATCTGTCTCTCCTTCAGGTTTACTTTGCTGACCAACTTGGCTTGACTTTTCACGCTCTTCTGATCGTAAATTTTCATTATCCTTAAGCTTTATTTCTTTCTCAAGCCAGCGTTATTTATCATATACAATATATATAGGTATATACACTCGTATTACCCAACTGGTCAACAGACTGCGCGTAATTAAGAGCCTGCATTCAGCCGGCGCCTTTCAATCACAGTCTAATTGGCTTACGGCTCCGCGTAGCAACCTGTCCAGTTGTCCAGCTGTCCTTCTGGCAATTTGCACTCTTCAGCTGCGCCTGAAAGGGGCGACCTACTTTCAGGCCTCATTGAATTACCCTCGCATGGCCAATAATGCAGGCAGTACAGTTGGCTGCCCAGGCGAGGACTCCAAGGGGGGCTGGGACGTGGACTGAGTTCAAAGGACGCGCTGCTGCTGCTTTACATAAATATTTATGCGAATTAATTTGCTGGGGCAGTATCAATCAGACATGCAACAATATTTACAGTTTGCAAACGAACTACGAATTATACCGATTGGCTTCACTTCAGCTGTTTGCTCCACTGTGCAGACAGGCCGCACTGCAGACGGACGCGTCTGTTGCCGGCAGGTGAGCGGGCACAGTGTGCCTCCTGCGGCGTCTGCTGCTGACAGCCGCATGCCAACATAAACATGAACACCCACACCCACTGGACACCCCTTGGACACCCATCGGACACCCCTTGGACATCCTTTGGACACACCCACGCACCCGCAGAGACAGGGCTCTGTGTGTTCAGCAATTGACTTAAAGTAAACATCAGCACGTAATAAAGTATAACCCGGAAACATTGCAATAACAATTGTTAGAGTGGGACAGTGGGCATAGAGAGAGAAAGAGAGAGGGTAATCGAGTGTAATAGAGGGTATTGAGTTGCACTTGAAATACCCTAAACACTGAGCGAAATCAAATGAGCTAATTACTCGCTCTGCTATTGCTCTCCACATTCCACTCGAGTCCCGACCAACTTGACCAACTGCGCGCAGCTATGGCAACTATTTGTGAAGAACTTGTTGATACCCTGCAAAGGAAAGAAGGGGAAATAGAGAATATAGTTGGGAGAACATGGTTTAGTTTATTATCAGGCAAGCTGAATTAGCTTTACTGATTTGTTGGTCTGTCTGTACGTCTGTCTTTCTTTATCAGTTCGTCTGTCAGTCTGTCTGTATGTCTGTCTCTCTCTATCTATTTGTCTGCCAGTCTGTCTGTCTAAATGTCTGGTTTTCTGTCTGTTAGTCCGTCTGTCTGTCAGTTTCTGTTTATCTGTTTGTCTGTCGGTCTGTCAGTGTTAGCTATGTGTATTTGTCTGTCCGTCTGTCTCTCTCTATCTATTTATCTATTTGTCTGCCAGTCTGTCTGTAAGTCTCTCTCAGTGTCTGTCCGTCTGTCTGTACGTCTGTCTTTCTTTAACAGTTCGTCTGTCAGTCTGTCTGTACGTCTGTCTCTCGCTATCTATGGTATTTGTCTGTCTGTCTGTCTTAATGTCTGGTTTTCTGTCTGTCAGTCCGTCTGTCTGTCAGTTTCTGTTTATCTGTTTGTCTGTCGGTGTGTCAGTGTTGGTCTCTCTGTCTGTTCATCGTTATGACTATTTGTCTGTTCGTCTATCTCTGTCTATCTGTTTGTCTGCCAGTCTGTCTGTAAGTCTCTTTCTGTGTCTGTCTGCCAGTCTGTAAGTCTCTCTGTGTCTGTCTGTCTGTCAGATTCAGTTTATCTCTCTGCTTGCACATGTATCTTCATCTGTCTGTCGGTCTCTCTGTCGGTTCATCATTATGTCTATTTGTCTGTCCGTCTGCCTGTTTTTCCGTCTGTCTGTAAATCTTTATGTTTGTCTGTCTATTTGTCTGCCTGTCTGTCCATCCTTTAGTCTGTTTGTTTGCCAATCTCTGTGTCTCACTTTATCTGTTTGTTGGACTGCCAGTTTCTCTGTCCGTTAATCTGTCTATCAGTGTATCCCTTTGTCTGCTCACATATCCCTTCGTCTGTCTGTCAATTAGGCTTTCAAAAAGCCAACTAGTCCCTCTATTGTAAAGCTAAATCTATGAAATTTGCTGTCAGGTATCTTATTACAACGCGATGAGTACGAATTGGAACGAGCGGACTCGCACTGATATATCGAATTACAACCATAGAAAATCTTGTCTGGCAGCCAATTATTCATTTTACTGACAGCGTAACTAACACACCGAATAAAAATTATAAAATTAAGCATTGTTCTTATACAAATTACAGCTCAATTATTCCAATTCGAATGTTTAAGTCTACTTTATAAGCCGATTACACTTTATATATAGTAAATTGTAAAACTTTAATTAATTTAAGCTTCCTTTTTATTTTTATTTCAAACAGCTGAAATTATTTAAAAAAAAAAAACATTGACTGGCGAGTTTTGAATGAGCTTTATATCAGCTGCAGCATTCGTTGCAGAGTTTCAACAATCGGAGGTGCGTAAAATCAGCTGTAAATACGTTGTAGCTCTTGCATCTGCCTACTGGTTAGCGGTGGGGCATGCCGCAGCCTGCAATTATCCACGCAGTACACAATGTAATGCATGTTTCGAGTGCAGCAAAGTGGAGAGTGCAGATAATTGCGAATACATGTTCGAGTGCATTGTGAGTGCAGGTGAATTGGGCAGATTCAATCACGGAGCGTGGCAACGAGTCAACGAGGCGGCACATTGATTGCAGCTGTGCAGGGTATGCAGAGAGCGATGGCAACCCTTGCAACAAGCTTGCAATAACATTAAATATTGTGTCACATCAGGGTGCAAGCAAACTGTGCGTGTGTGTGTGTGTGTGTGTGCTCAACGGTGCGTATGATTGATATACTATATACACATCTGATTGTTTAACTTGTATTAGCAGAGTCAACAACAAGGCGAGCCCAGTTGAGTGCCACAAAAAGCGGCAACAACAACACAGCAGACATTTAAAAAGAATAATAATCAAATGTCATTGTGTGGGTGACCTTTGTGTGTGTGCGTGTGTGTGTGTGTGTGGCCTGCCATGACTTGCCTGAGCAAATAGAAATTGAATTTGTGTGTGTACTGTGGCCAGCTGCGAACGAGAAGTTGACTGTGCAGCAGGCACTGTGAGCTGAAGGCGATTAGGTGAAGGGATTAGCCACACTCCACACACCACTCTCCATTGTTGCCACTTACCACTTGCCACAGACTCATTTGAAGCCCTGCAGGCTTCGTTTCTTCTGTGAATGGCAAAATTGTTATTGCCTCTATGACACATGGTTATAATCGCCTTATGTTGCAGCCATTACAGAGCAAATTATCCCAGCAAAGTTGTTTGTCCCCTGTGCAGGCACTTGCAGGACCTTCTTGTTGTGGTTTGCACTACAAATCGAAGCGGGGGCATTTTATTGGCTGGCCCAGCAAAATGGGGACACTTTTGTGGCAAGAACAACAGAAACACAGAAATATCCTGGACGTGATTTACTCAGGGCAAGCATAAAGAAAATTGTCGATTTTATTTGTTTATATTTTCTGATTTATACCTTTTGTTTATCTGGATATTGTAACCAGACTCAGCATAGTTTTCCATGATTCTGTTAAGAATAAATTGATAAACATTTTATGAAGATTGGAGACTTCCTTACAGATCAGTATCGTTCTTCTTTGTTCTTGACACCTAACACAGAAAGCCTCTTAATGTTATTTTACATAGTTGTAACATAGGCTTAACATAGTCATCGTGTTATATAAGTATCGTACTCATCGCGTTTTATAAGTATCGATATATCAGTGTGACCCTCTGCCAGCCTACTACAATATCACTTTTCATTGAAATAAACAGTCAATGAATACTTCTTAAATCTTGTTTTATTCCATTTCAGTCCTGTAAAAGCAGAGAAACCAGCAAAGACTGACATATAATGATATAAAGCAGTTATATAAACCTTAGAATACCCCGTGGCTACGCTTTATGCAATTGTCTAGTGAATGAACTGCATTCTCATGCATTGTAAACAATTTCGTTTGTTGTTGTCGTTGACTTTCTCCCTAACGGGGCTGCTTATGCAAGTGGAATCAGCGGGGGGTGGGGCAAGGTGAAATGCCACACAATATTTTATGTGAATTCTTTTGTTGTTATCTAATGGAAGACTGCGCACTTAACTGCGCATAAACAATGCACAAAGAAAATGCGAAAATTTATATAAGAATTTGGCGAACAATCTGCGCTAACAAGCTGCGATTCACAGTTCGCTGCAGTGTCGCAACGTGCCACGCAACGATGTAAAGTAACGAGGCAGCCACACAAATGCAAGAAGCGACTCCTGCAGCTAGGCAACACCCACACACATTCTCATATATATACATACATTACTGTGTATGTGTGTGTGTGATGATTGCACAAAGCAAGCGAGCCCGTCAAGTCCTTGGTGACGTGTTGAGCGAAAAGAATGAAAGAAGCAACTGGCAGGACACAGCGCTAACAGGCGCCAAGGAGCGCAGAGGAGGACATGCTGCACCTGAGCTGACAGCAAACACACACAACTTGCACAGTGGGCCAAACGAGGCCAATCAACTAGTAGATATAGCAGGAATAGAAGGTAAAGGGAAAGCAGAAAATGGAGATCGCACATGAGTTGCCTGGGGAGCACTTACTCTTACTAGGCTGCATTAAAAAACAAAGAGAAAGAAAGACCAACACTTTGGTTGTTTTCGCAGGTCTGCCTATCTAGCTCTCCTTGTTTGCACTCAGATATGTATGCCAACTAAACTGTCTGCTCTGCTCACTTACACATAGCAAGCTGCGCTAGGCCTACGCCACACCAAAGAGAGCAACTGAACGAACTCACAAAAACCATAGCAGAGAAAGCAACCACATTAATTTAAAGAGAGACTCATAGAACCTAAGCAGAGTGAGCAAAGGAACGAAGTTAAAGAGAGACTAACAGATTTAAGACAAAGAGAGCAATTGAACAACCGCACAGAGCACACGATAAGAGTAGCGTTATTATGAAGAGGGAAGAGCAGCTTATAATGCAAAGAGAAATTAAATAAATGCAACGAGA
Organism: Zaprionus africanus; assembly: GCA_018151435.1. NCBI lineage: Eukaryota > Metazoa > Arthropoda > Insecta > Diptera > Drosophilidae > Zaprionus > Zaprionus africanus. The sequence goes on along the minus strand of JAECXB010002309.1, from coordinate 2,682,955 downwards.
GCACAGTGTTGTAAAGCTACTGTATATTGTATAAACGAGCAGTGTCAGTTCAGTTTGTCGATTGTTATCCATTTTTATAAGCTTGCAATCGAATTGGACAAAAGGAATAAATGCAACGATATGAAAAACAGGATTATTACCTTTTCTATTGTATTATATTCTATTCTTCATGTCATCAGTGTTTTCTATCCAATAATTTAACTTATACACATACTGTGTGTGCTCCTGCTACTCTTGTGTCATCATCATTACGTCGATCTGCACTGGAAAATTAGCTAAATGTTGGTGGGGGCAGGGGCAAGGACGTAATTTCTGTGGCGCAACAGGATGCGGACAGCCCCCATTGTGCGTTTGCTCGTTTCTTATCTGCATCCTCTTTGCGTTTCCCCTCCCCCGAGTCCTCATCAATTTAAAAATGCCAAGTTTTGAGCGCTTTTTCTTCCTGTTGTAGACTTTGTTGTTACGAGTACGAGTATATGTAGAAAATATTGTTGTTATTTCTGTAGTTGTTGCTGCGTGCAGGTGGACACGTGCGCCACGTGCCACACGGGGCTTTGCCCCTGACAGTTAATAGTTGCCACCGCCGTTGCTATTGCCAGTGTTGCCATCCCATTCCCTCTCACAATCGTGTCTGCGATAAGTTCTTGTCTGCGTTGCCCGTGCGACATGCAAAGCTGCAGTTCTCAATGCATACGCACGCACACATACAGGTATGAAGAGAGAGAGAGAGTGACAGTGAGTGGGGGAAGGAGAGTATGAAATGGGATTTAGTAACTAAGCTCAGCAAGGCGTGTTTAGTGTTGCCATACCTACGAAATGTCCATTCTAAGTTAAGCGTAGACTACAGAATACCAATTACAATTTAGTATTAAAATGAGAGAAAATGGGGAAAAAGGTAACCTCAAAAAATTAATAGTGCAATATAAAAAAGGCAAAAAATATAACCTAAAAATTGGACAGTGCATAACACATAAGTATGCTATCATATATTTATGATATATAATGGAATTTCTGTTTTAATATTGTTGGGTGTAGACATGAAAAAATAAATTTAAGAGTGTAGCTAAATTGTGTATTATTATAGCACATAGATATAGTATAAATATATATATGTATAAGGGTAAAAAAAATACCATATAAAATAAAAATTATATAAAGAAATAAATAAAAATAACTTGAATTGTTAAATTATTTTATAATTATTCAATTAGATTCGTATTTAGCGTAGCATGTTAAGTGACATAGTCATCATACCCGCAGGTCTCAAGCGGCGCAGTGCATATGCTTACGACGTAATAAGCGGCAACAGTTGTCGCTGCGAAACTGAGCGCTGGGGTTGACAGCAGCGGCAGAGACGGGGGCGTCGCTGCGCTGTTTAGCTGAGCGTAGTTCTCAGTACTCAGAATGCAACGAGCCGTGGTTTAAGTGCTTCCCGCTGCCATTGCCACTCACACTCGCACTCACTCACACACACACAGACACGCACGCACACATAAACACACAACTTAAAGAGAGGCGGGCCCACGCGCTCAGCTTTGTATTGACGCACTCGACGGGGCGATGAGAACACGTCAAAGCGTTAAACCCCACAGCGCGAGCCAACCGAGCCGGTGCATTTGCCGTCACTGTCACTGTCACAGTCGTGCAAGTCGCAGCCGCAGTCGCAGTCGCAGTCGTAGTCAACGTTCTCGTCATTGCGGTCGCGGTCGCCGTAGCGGTTTACGTCGACGCAGCAGCAGCAGCAGTCACATTCGCAAATTGAACGTCGCCGCGAACGTGTCGCGTGAACGGAAGGAAAATCGAAATTTGCGAAAAGTCAAAAGAGAACTCGTGTTCGATTTCGATTGATAATTATCGAACTGTTGTGGTTCTTCCATCACTAATACACCAGCATGGCTCTGCGCAGCGCGAATGTGATCTGGTTCCGCCACGGACTGCGGCTGCACGACAATCCCGCGCTTCTGTCCGCGCTGTCCGATAAAGAACACGGTGTCGCGATAATTCCCGTCTTCATATTCGACGGAGAGAGTGCTGGTAAGTAGAGGGTATCTGTCCGTCTGTCGGTGTCTCCTTGCCGTGCTTCTTCTTCGCCAAAAGTATGAGCTAATAGTGCGAGTCAGCGTCTTTTCGGTTACAAAATATTTCGCTTACTTGCATATGCAGCATTTCATGAGGGGTTGGGAAAGGGGTGTGGAAAGGAGAGGGGTAGTGGGCAAGTACTCGTGCCTAGGTACAATCAACTCAAACCAAACAATGCTTTCTAATCCAATTTGCGTGTGTGCGACAGAGATAGCAAGAGAGAGGAGGCAGAGAACGCGCAAAACTACCGTATCGAATGCAGTTTGTTGCTCTCAGGGACTGTCTGATAAGATACCCGAGTGTACAAAAGTACCTACGTTTGTACTGTGTGTACATTTGTACCCAAGTTGCATTGTGTGTGCCGGCAAACACATGTTAATTGTAAATAGGAAATTTAATACTCGCTCAGTGCAGTCGCCACCTCTCCTCCCTCGCTCTTCCCATTCTCTCTCTCTTTCGATTAAGTTACAAGTAATTGCAGCAAATTAAAGCTTCGATTCGATTTCGAAACATTCAATTCTCTTTCATTGACACACTTATTGCAAGTGAGTTTATCAAAAGTTCTCAGTTATACTCTTTACTTGATTTTTTTTACTTTACTATATAGTTAGTAATGCTCAGTGTACTATATAGTCAATTGCTTTTAGCTTTAGTTATAGTATATATAATATAATTAGAAAAGTTAACCCAGGCTTTAGTTATCAGTATAAATTAGTATAACAAAAGACTTTAAAAGTAACATAACCATTATTTTTAAGATAGTTTTTGAACTTGTTGCACTTTTACAGAATTTAAAAGAAATAATAAGTACATCGTATATTTATCTATTTGTACCTCCTTATCCAAGCATAGCAGGCGCGCAAATAATAGTACTAGGTTGCAGTACAGTTTCCTTTTATGAAGTACTATATATTATATTGCGTTTGGGTTTGGGATTGTACAAGAAATTGTTAGGGAATAAACCAAAATTTGCACAGATTTTTCAGTAATGAATATTAAAAAAACATTTTTATATATGTGTCTGAGTACATTACTAAACAGTATCAAATACCTTATTATCAAAACTCTAAAACAGACTTCAATTGAAAAACTTGTCAAATTAGTATAAAAAGTCATTCCAAAAGTGTTTGCAAAGTGTTAAAAAATAAAAGAAAAGTGCAGCAAAATATGTTTAAAGTTAAAAGAAAAAGTTTAAAATATTTTAAAAGATATTTAAAACGGTTATTATGTCAATTATCAATATTTAACATGTATAGTATTATATATAATATATGGCAAGAAACATAGTTTTCTAAGAACGAAAAAAAAAAACTTCACAAAGGCATTACACATTCTAAAAATTACTCATACGCTCCGTTAGAGTCAAGTGAGGTGCATAAAATGTAATTCAATGTCTTTCGCAGGCACCAAGAGTGTGGGCTACAATCGCATGCGCTTCTTGCTGGACTCGTTGCTTGACATCGATAGGCAACTGCAGGCAGTGACAGAGGGACGTGGTCGCTTGCTCATCTGCCAGGGGCAGCCTGCTGCGATCTTTCGCCGTCTGAACGAACAAGTGCGCCTGCTTAAGATCTGCGTGGAGCAGGACTGTGAACCGATATGGAACCAGCGCGATGAGGCCACAAAGAATCTGTGCCGCGAGCTGGGCATCGAGTATGTGGAGAAGGTGTCGCACACGCTGTGGGATCCGCGCATGGTAATCGATACCAATGGCGGCATTGCTCCGCTGACCTATCAGATGTTCCTGGTGAGTAACTAATGCTGCCTCATGGTCGACTACTCATCCAACTTCTGCCCTGCCCCACAGCATACTGTGCGCATTATCGGGCTGCCGCCGCGTCCGGTGGAGGATCCCGATTTTGAGGACGTGGACTTTGTGCCACTCACGCCCGAGTTGCGCTCAGAGCTAGGCTGCTTCGAACAGGCCCCCATACCGGAGGACTTTAACATCTATAGCGACAACATGGGCTACCTGGCCAAGATCAATTGGATCGGTGGCGAGACGAAGGCACTGATGCTGCTGGGCGAACGGCTCAAGGTGGAGCAGCACGCCTTCGAGCGAGGCTTCTATCTGCCCAATCAGGCTATGCCCAATATACTGGATACGCCCAAGTCGATGAGCGCCCACCTGCGCTTCGGCTGCCTCTCGGTGCGACGCTTCTACTGGAGCGTGCACGATCTCTTCAAGAACGTGCAGCTGCGCGCCTGTGTGCGTGGCGTGCAAATGACCGGAGGGGAACATATTACCGGGCAGCTGATCTGGCGGGAATATTTCTACACCATGTCCGTTAACAATCCCCAGTACGATCGCATGGAGGATAACCAGATCTGCCTGAACATACCGTGGGCCAAGCCGCATGCAGATCATCTGCAACGCTGGCGTGTTGGCCAGACGGGCTTTCCATTGATCGATGGCGCCATGAGGCAACTGCTCGCCGAGGGTTGGCTGCATCACACGCTGCGCAACACGGTGGCCACGTTCCTCACTCGCGGCGGTCTGTGGCAGAGCTGGGAGTACGGCGTGCAGCACTTTCTCAAGTATCTGCTCGATGCGGATTGGTCTGTGTGCGCTGGCAACTGGATGTGGGTGTCGAGTTCGGCTTTTGAACGACTCTTGGACTCCTCCCTGGTCACGTGTCCCGTAGCGCTGGCCAAGCGACTCGATCCCGACGGCATCTACATCAAGCAGTATGTGCCGGAGCTGCAGAATGTGCCCAAGGAGTTCATGTGAGTGCCCAACTCTAAATTGTTATGGAGAGAGAATAAGAGAAGACTCTTGAAGAGAACCTTTAAGTTGCCTGAGAATTCCCTTTAACCAATTCCCCACTCTTTACATCTCCCTTCCAGTCACGAGCCTTGGCGCATGTCAGCCGAGCAACAGGAACGCTACGAGTGCCTCATCGGCGTCCATTATCCGGAACGTATCATTGACCTGGCCAAGGCCTCCAACCACAATATGCTAGCCATGATGGCGCTCCGCAGCTCGCTGATAACGCCGCCGCCCCATTGTCGGCCCTCCAACGAGGAGGAGGTGCGCCAATTCTTCTGGCTGGCCGACTAAGTGAGCCAAGAAGTGGAAACCCAAGAAACCAGCCGAGGCTGAGGGAAATCGTAGTAACCCACTCTCTGTTTTATTATTGTGTAACGGTTGAATTAAACCTCCGCTCTTATCATTTAAATCATTAATAATCTTTTATTTCGATTTTAGTTTTTTAATTAAAATATTTGCTACAATACAATTTGTATTTCAATGTCTTTAACAGCTTATAACCCATAGATATATATATATGTATGTATATATATATTAAATTTAGCTTACTGTAAAGTGATTTACGTTGTATACATACATAAGTTTACCATATACATATGTATATATAGTTATTATCATTTGTTTTACACTTTCGAAACGAACGAAAACGAATAAATTATGCTTTCTTTTTATTTTGAGAGAAATCGAACGCGAATTAATTTGAAAAATTGCAATTGAATAATATAATTAATTAGTTTGTCGCTCCTGTTTTACGCTAATTACGAAAATTGTACGCGTACTTAACGCCATTATCCTTCATTATTATTCATTAGACTCCCATTTTGCATTTTCATTTTCATTTGTATATTTCGTTTTAATGCCTAGAATTGTATTTGTCGAATCTAATTTTGCATTTTTATTTTCGTAGAATGTGTGCAATAAATTGGCCTCATTGGGGCTCGATTAATGGGGGGGGGACCTATAAGGATTTATTGTTGAAACTTGAGTCCCTCGACAGTAGTTGCTACAAAGCATATATAGAATATAGTCGAACAGTTGACACAACCTCGACTTGGCTGAGGTTCAAGGATTCTTCGCAAAGTTTTCTCGGGGACCTTTGCGAGGAATAGTATAGAGATATCGAAATTCAAATAAATTCGAATTAACATTTAGAGCATATTGAGAAAAGTTCTGTCTGTCTGTGTGTGTGTGTGTAGGTGTTGTACAGCTAGAGTATATGTAAATTTGCTATGCTCGTGTAAGTAGTACACGCGGTATACGGTATATATGTATATGATACAATTGCTGAATAAACAACGAAACTGAACGGGAACTCACGGCACAAGTAACAACATACGCTCCATACTCATATACAGATACATACATATAGATACATACACATACATATATTTGAATATCATTTCATAACGCATTGTAACACATTTTGCAGTATTATTTATTTATATATTTTCGCTTTTTGTTGTTCTTTTCTTTTGTTTCTCTATGTATAATGTACATACACACATGCATACACGTACATACATACATACATACGTATCTACACTCTGCCTATGCATTGTTTATATAAATTTCCTGTGCAGGTCAATGTCTGACTGTGTGTGTGTATGTGGGTGTGCGTGTGTGTGTTTAGATCTCGAACGAAAAGCCCGCCTGAGTTTAGCCTATAAAGCGCTTGCCCCATTAAATATGCAACACTTTGCAGCATTATGCAAATTGTTCGACTTTCCCTGCACTTCCTAACGCTTTTCACGGGCTTTTCCAAAAGAAATCTACGCTTTAAGCTTATGAGGTTCAATTTAATTCCATTTAGTGTTTTGTTTTTGTTCATGCAACATGTTTCGAACCACACTTACCGACTTTCAACAGGAATTATCATTGAGTATCTTTAAGATACACATTCCCCTGGTCTGTGTGTGCGTGTGTGTGTTCGGAACATGCCCCGCATGTGTTTTATACTAAGTAGGGCTCTCTCTTTTGTTTGTTTTGTATCTGTTAAAAGCCGTTCGTAGTTCTCCCTCTCTCTCTCTCTGTTTAAAATGGACGTTTCATAGATAGATAGATAGATAAAGTTAGACTTTGAGCAGAAAGTAGCGGCAAGTACTTGAAGCATTCGGTGTGGGAGTGACGACATTCGGAGTTAGATTTACATGTGTGTGTGCCTGGCATATTGCCTATATATGTACGTTTTGTGTGCATTAAATCGAATTCTGGCAGTATATATTGCATTCTCATTGAAATCTATATAGAACTACGTTAGATGTGAAGCACACACTCGACACAACTGTGAGGGATTGATTTGATATTCCATTTTTATTGGGGGCGGGGGTTGAAGGGCGGTGAATAATAACAACCCGTTTAGTCTTTCGGTGCTAAATAATTCATGAACATAAACCGCAATTTGATCTCGATTCCCCACAAGAAACATTCAAGGAAATCTGACAACTTCGTTGCAAATTTTTCACATTTGCATAGGCAAGTCACAGAGTTGCCCCAATTTGCTGTGCGTGCGTATGTGTGTGTGTGTGTGTGTGTGCTGTTTATAAATGCCAAACTATCAGATAAGTCGCCTGCTGCTTTCCTTCGCTCTCACTTGGCTTCGATGCATTTCTTTTTCTATTCATTTATTTATTCATTTCATTTGCTTTTCTACTTTCACATGCAACTTTGCGCTGCAATAGTTGTTTAACTTTTTACATTGACTATCATTTTAGTGTTGGTTTCATTTACAATCGCAACATAACGAGCTAACATCATCATCAAATAATACAAATCGAATTCGAGGCAACAACTTTAATCGACCGCTTACAGATTTTAGATTTTTATTGCTACTATTTATGCTAAGGTGTGACTTTCATAGAGGACCTTTTATGGGATAACGATGCCTGTTTGCTGTGTTGGTATTGTGTGTCCTGTTTACAATTTACGTACAAAATAAAACTTAACTAAGGGCTGCAATTTGTTGTTGCTTGGTGTTTTTGTTGGTGTTTCAGTTGCTTTTATTTCTGCTGCATTCTATGGTGAGCTGCCCTAAGAGCTTGTTGCTGTTGTTGTTGCTTTGCACTTGGTGTTTTTATTTTGTCATTCATCATCCTTTGTTTAGATTTTGTAAATTTATTTATGCATTTCGTTTTCATTTAGTTGAATTTTGTTTGTTTGTATTGTGTATTGTGTTCTGTTTTTCATTTACATATTTTTTTAAAAAATTCTATTACATTTAATCACCATCAGCACGCATGCCTCGCACCTCGCCCACGGAGCGCGCCCTGTCGAGCTCCTCCTTCACCTGATCCTCGATGGCGCGTATATCTGCCATTGTTAGACCGTACCAGCGATCAGTTGAACAGAAAACTTGGCTGCAATATTTAATAAAAGTAAGTATATACGTTAAGCTTTAACTTTATCTATCCGCTCACCGATGGAAGTTTGTGAAGAGACGTCGCTCGGACTTCTGTATGAAGTTCTCGACCCTCGTTTGCAGGCCAAACCATTTGAACTCACAGCTGACCAGTTTGTAGCAGGTCATCACGGGTTTCACATTGTGTCGCCAATCGGGGCCAATCAAGGGACCACGACCAGTTTTCTTTGACTGGTAGCTGTCAATAGAATAGGAGAAAATCGGTTCATAAAGGCTAAGTATACCGTCTGTTTAAGCATTGTTACTCACGTTTTTGGATCCTCTTCGGCCTTGTAGTCTGATGGCAGAACGGGATCGTTGGCAATGTCGATGTGGACCACTTCACGTACTTTCAGCTTATCGGGTGTTAACTCATGAACCTAAAATAAGATCAAATTATAGAATCGTCGTAATAGATCAATGATTATAAGGTTTTGGGGACTAAATACAATTAAAAAGTGCAGTTAGTTAGTATGTTTTGAATGGACATGCACATGAAACTCATCTGGACAACCTAAAGGAAGGAGAGATGACAAAAGTAAAGAATAAATCATATATATTGGCCAGATAACTCACATTCACAAACCCAGGATTCATTTGATTCATTCACCCAGGATTCTAACCATAAACAGCCAAAATGATAAGCTCAAAACAACCGAAACAAATGAATTTAGTATATGAATTTGAATGCAGTTTAATTCGAAAGACGTTCAAGAGATTGTGGTTAGTATTTGTGCAAATTATGTACATGTTTGTGTGTTAGTGTTCAATGGAGAAAAGAGAGAAACGAAAAACAAATATGTTAGTCAAGAAGTGCCAATAAAGCTTCACTTACATTTTCTGAGCTTCCATCGTCGCTGACGTGCAACGTGTCGATGATTATTTTGAATGCATCTTTCATGAATTTGGGGTTCTAGAAGAGTGCGCAAGCAAATTCAATCGATTAAGTAATTATTTTTCTAAATATTCACAATATTGTCTTAAGATTTTAATAAATTTATCTTAAACTTAAACTTATGGGTATCTAATCTAAATAAATAACTATAAATATTTACTTTAAATCGTTATATATTTTATTTAGAGACACCGCATAAATTATACAATGAATAAGGTTGTCTCTTCGGCACCCAAAGATCTTTCGTGTAATGGGGCTAACTTCTTCACTTTTTGCACTATCTTTTGCCGAAGAGATCACCTTATTCACTCCATCATACATGCGGTGGTTGTGGGGCAAACAACCAATACACGTAGTTCCCTGATGTGATTGTTTCCATTCCCATTATCTTCTATCAAATGTCGTTACTCGTATTGTAATTACCGTAATAATCGTTCGACAGAAGGGATAAGCATTCCAGGCCTCCTCGTGTATCTCCAACGAACCCTTGGGCGCCAATAATCTTATATACGCTGGAACTTTTGATTGCAGATGGTAGATCTTGTATGTATACTGACCGGAATTGTATTTGCCGCCTGAAGAAGAGTGTAAAGGGATAAACAAAATGAAGTAAACAAGGCAATTGTGCCAAAGAAGAAAGTGCTGCTTACCCAACAATGGATAATTGTCGAAGGGTTCATTTTTTAATACCTCGATGCCTTCGCCACCGCCCGTGTTCTCCTTCGACGCCTCTGCCACAGAGAATAATTGTGCTATTTGATACTACAAAGAGATACAATTAATGATACAATAGCAGCAGCAATACGGAATCAGGAATTCAATGTGTCTTACCTCTTCCACAGTTAATGGCAAAGTCACGCGGCTGTAAAGAGAGAAAAAAGAAAGGGAGAGAGAGATTTCGTTAACAAGCGAGTCTGTTGAGTAAATATAAAAGGTATTTTAAATTAATTAATTTTAATATGTGCTACAATTTTAATTAAATGCAGGCACAGGCAAAGGGAGAAAGGGAGGGAGGAGCAGCGGCAACAGCGTGGTAAAGTTTCGTCGCCCTGGAGGGAAATTCATTTCCGAAAACAACCTAAAAGTATGCAACCCTTTAAAACTCAAATAGGCGTGTGTCAACGAGCAAACTGGGACCGGAATGGAAAAGGTGCCCACGGGGGCGGAGGGAAAGCAGAGGGGGCGGGGACGTAGCAATGTGATGTGGTTTGGGTGCCACACACAACATAATTGCGACGGCCTTGAAACTTGCTCGCACACCGGCTTCACTTTGCTGCGGTTTCTCTATGTGGCATAACCCAAATTGAAAATATTACTGCCACAACTGCAAAACAACAACAACAAAGTTAGTTGATGCACGCGTGCATACCCTATAAAAATTGACCGTACAGAGTTTATGAGTTTCAGTTTGAATTGTTTTTTTTTTAGATTTTCGATAAGCTAAAGGACTCTCGGCACAGTGTATACCTTGGGAAATTGGCTCGAAAGTTGTGTTTTCTTTTCTTTTTTCTGGCCATGACTCAAGCTTCAACTGCTGCAGCCGTAAAACGTGGCCAAGGTGCAAAACTTGGGCCGTAAAACTGACGCAGTTAAGTTTCTCATTTAGCCACGTTTTATGAGCCTCGTCGTCGTCGTCGTTGTTGCTGTCACATTTCCCCGAGAGGAAGCCGAAATATGCTACTGAGGAATTAAGAACAATGAGATTTCCAGCCAGGTTTGCCGACTTTGCCTGCTGCTGCAATTAACCTTTTGCTATTGTTGACACGTTTAATGACGTGTTGCTAATTGCCCGCCCAATGTCACACAAAGCCTCGACTGGGCGTGGCCCTGTCTTATTGGACTCTCTCGTGGACTTGGCTTGTCTCACTTAACCTCCTGGGCCACAACTTAATAAAGGTTAAGGTTCAGGCAACTCGACACCGGAAACTCTCGAACAAGGCAACGCGACGGCGTGGCAAAGGCGTCGAATTTATTCACAAACTGTGTGCAAAGTAAATTGACTTATTCACACTTAATTTGGTGTGCAAAAAGGTTAGCTTAATCCTCGACAGTTCTGCACTAGATTACAAGATTAAACACGATTATCGAGGAGGGTCTCAGCTACACTAAATTGAATTTCTAAACTGAACCCGCTACGTTGTACGAATTCTTAACGAGTTCAGAAAAGTATTTGAATATTTTAAAGTGAGTTAGTTTGCTTAAATTTTGTATAAATCTTAAAGAGTTTTTCAACAAAATTTCAGCATTTTATCTGATGCAAAACTTTTCGTTTCGCCTGCGCGAGTTTAATCAGTTCCCGTTGAATCAATTCAAATTACACAAAGTTCTTGAGAAAATAAATTGCTCATAAAGCAAGTTGCTGTTGTTGTTGTTGTTGCTGTTGCTGTCAGGAACAATACGAAATGGCCAAATTGGCGACAATACGAAGCGGAAGAGATAAGTGAGCAAGTTTTCGACAGAGGGTTGCGACATAAAACTAGGTCAAAAATCAAATGGGGCGACAGATCAAACGATAAAATCAGCTGAAAAGAAGAGGAAGCTGTGCAGAGAATTATGCTAAAAGTAAAATGTATTGAAGTGTAGTTGTTATCAGGAGAGTACAATGAGCAGAGGGCGGACTTGGAAAACTGCCACGTTATGCGGTGGGGGAGGCGACCAAGTCAATGGATTGAAGAGCACTTGAAGCGTACCCGACCAAGACCAAAAGTCCGCGCACTCATCTCTTTGAGATGAGGAGGGCCAAGGTTCATGTAAGACCAAAGGGAAATGTTTTCTTATTGTTTTCATAATTGAAAATGGAAAGTGAATATGCGGTTGCATGCGTGTGTGTGTGTGTGTGTGTGTGTGTGTGTGAGGGTATCTATTGCCCCTGTGAGAGCCACTTGGCCGAGGCACTTCTCCTTCTCTCCGTCTTTCTCTCTCCTTCTGTCTACCCCCACGCGCTTTGCTTCATCTTTCTCCTGTGTCTGTTTGTGGTTTGCGGTCTCTGTTTGTGGGCGTGGATTCCGCTTGAGCGGACTCCGTAGGTTGGTATTGTTTAATAATTGAAGGCCGCAGCATACACAATATGAAGGGGAAACACGTATGAATGAGTTTGAGTGTGTGAGTGGGATAGGTAAAGAGTGCAAATACACTTTAAAGTGTGCTTGAAAAAGAGTTATCAACAATTAACAAGAGCTTGAAGGAAGAGCAAATAAATTTCGATTCAATTAAATGAAAGTATTGCTACCTTTTTCTACATACAACAAAAGATTCGCTGATTAATATTTATATTTTCCCAGTTGCATTAGAAAAACTATTTAGCTGACTAAATAAATACTTTGAAAACGCAATTTGTTATGGATCCACTCAAACGCCCTGCCCCGAATGTCTGCTGTGATATCTAATCAGTTGTAGCATGTTATACACACACACAGACATGTTCGTGTTTATAACTAGCAGAACCAATTGGAAATAAACTAATAAAGTTGCGTGTGCTGCCCCCTTTCGATCGGAAAGTTTTTCAGCATCTCTCATTTCGAATTCTACTTGCATTTTCACAATATTCTCCGCTATATGCAATTTAGAACTGCACCTGATGTGTGTTTCTCTTATCAGATCAAAGTTTCAACTTGAATCAGCTGAAACGGCATTTTAGAAACAAGCTGAACACGTTAATAATACGTAATAATCAAAGCAATGTACACTGATCGAATGTTTTTCGCTTGAGTTAACCAACAAAAATAGCAATTTAATGATGGCAAAGTCAATTTTATAGCAATCATTCAGTTTTGTGCGATATATTGCAAAATTTCATGTGGCATTGTAGGTTGTAAAGCTCAAAATAGTGAAAAATAAAAATTTAAAATTTAGAAACCTTATCAACGATTGAACGAGAGAGAGTAAAGGAGAGAGAGAAGCAGACGCACAGAGTCTGTATTTTAATGCTTCATAAAGCAAGTTCGATTGTACGCATTATGAATAAACTTTCTCAGAATCAGATTAATCATTTATAGAATCGTTATACATATATGAAAAGTAAAATAAAATTTCTATAAATACTTTGGATTGATGTAGAGTAAGGATTGAGCATTTGCCATAACAGTTCACACATTTATTCAAAGGCTTATAGGATTATTGTTTTATACAATGGAAATTACAGTTATTCCACATCGTGGCAATAAATCCAATTGCTTAGCTGGGCAATTGAGCTTTTGCATTTTAGCATAAACAAACAAACAAATCGAGAACGACATCCCCACCTCGCCAATTGGACTCCGTTCTTCTGCTGGCAATGTGGAAATAAAACTTTCATCGCGACTGTTCAATGAAGACGCGAGATCGACGCCCACTGTGCACCGTGGTGTGGGGTAGTGGAACACGTAAACATTTGATTGCCCTTTTGACAGCAATTGGCAGAAAACAAATATTTATGCCAAAGCGAAACAGCGCACTGGAATACAATATAAATATGTATATTATTATTGTTTAATTTATGGCAACGGCGAGTCTCCTCCATTCCGTGGGCAACAATTAATTACTGATGTGGGGGTTTTAAATGTTTGTTTGCCTCCACTTTCCCGGTTTTCCTGCTGCTGCTGCTGTTGACACTTTTCACGCAGAGGCAGCACAGCCCGCAAATAAACCAAAAAATGGTGGTAAATAATAAAATGCTTACTCTGAAAACAGAACCTCGACAGCGAATTTCATTAACGATAGCTCTTTATTGGCGTTTGCCTTCATCGGTCCCCAAATTTGTTTAGGCTCTACTTCATGTGCTATATACATACTATATACACAGATAAACATATATATGTATATATATAGTGTATGTAGTGTACATTTACACGCGTCTACCTTTCCATTTTTGTAAATTATTCTGTTTACTTTGCGTTAAAAGCTCATTGACCCGTTTTCAATGAAATGAAATGTAATTTATTTGAATTCAGCGAAACTTGGTTCCACTCCAATTACGGGCAAACCGAATCTGAACCGAATCCCTATGCAATTATTTGAAAGTCCTCTTTAAAAACCACAGCCAAGATCTACTTTGAGTAATTTAAAACTGCTTCAAAGTCTGTTAATCTTAAAGTAAAGGCAGTGTAACAGACAAAAACATGGTTTCTCATGCGATTCTTTATACAATTTATGCAGATTGATGAAATTGCAATAAGCAACTACCTGACAATCGATAGAAGTACCTTTAAATATAATTTACAACTTAAATAATCAACGTACTTTCATTATGATTTGCGCATTATGTATATGGTATGGTAAACATTCATTATATAGTACATAGTTATGTCCTTCACTTGCTGCACAATGTCAAGTCAATTAAAAAATCGAAACAGTTTTATTTTTTGGCAATTTCCGCTCGTTAATGAGAAAATTGGAAACGAGAAAATATGAACGTGAGCGAGCTGCAAATGACAAAATGAAAGCAAAACTGATGGATGCGTCAATCGAGCACAGATACAAGTTGAAGAGCTTGCCCTTAATTAAAGGCCTGTCAAAGGCAGAGATAATTCAATAGATAGGAAGAATAGAGGAGTATAAGAACTGATATATTAACATCTCTGTTATCCCTGGGTTAGCTTGTGTGTGTACTTTATAGGGCACTGTTGGCTACATTATTTGTTTATAATCAACAATCTGATTGGACATTAAAGTCGTAGAAGTGAACCCTTGAATAGCCCTAGCTAATAGTTGAACTACACACAGACACACACATACACAGGTGTGCAGTAAACACGTCTGCGACGCTATCAACATGTTTGATTAAAGCGCCGTTACGCTGATAAGGCAGCTGTCAAACAGGCGCGCAAAATTGCATATGAGGCAAAGTCAAAGAAAGGTAAGAGAAGAGGTAAACCAAAAATAGAGAGCGGGGCAGGTGTTCAGTTAATGACTCATGACACATGACAACAACAATAAATTGTTAACGTGGCAAAGATGATATGTATTTCGCATTACAATCATTTTTGGACACCGGAAGTGTTTGTGATGATGATAAAACGTAAATAGGTTTGCATATCTCAGCACGCGTTGCCAATCATTACGTCATCTGTGAAGTCACGTAAATAACAACAGCAACAACGACAACTGCTGAATGAGAGCGGAAAGACAACAGCAACACTGGCGCACACTGGCACACTGCTGCAAAGATAAGGCCAAAACTTTTGGAGCATACTGTGACGAAAAAAATACTGAGAGATAACAACAACTTTATGTAGAAAGTTAATAATTTAAAGGCAATTTTGCGCAAGCAGTTGGCAACGCGGCTCGAGTAACTGTAACAACACATAACGATAACGAGAGTAAGGCAGACGACAGAGAGCGAGAGAGCCCTGAGAGAGAGAGAGAGTAACGAATGAGCGCAAAATCGATTTGTCACAATCAGCGGCTTGCACACGTTTTAAATGTCAGTTAGCAACAATTTGACTGAAAGTTTAAATAATATCGAATGTTTCAAATACTTACAATTCCTTGATCTGCATTTTGTTTTCCAAAAGTATTGCTCCGTTGATTTACTGCTTGTCAGGCGGCACACACGCACACACACACAAACCAAAAGAGAGAGGGAGAGGAAGAGAAAGAGAGGGGGAAATTTTGATTTAGATTTCTTTGAATTTCAATGTGTTGCACTTGGATGCAACCTTCACACACGCGATTCGCGATCGCGGGGAGGATGCACGCACTGATTGCGTATTTTTTCAATGACAATGCAAAAATTTGCTTTTAGGATTTGATAGCACACTTTTTACGATATTGTATTTTCGTTTTTTGATGGACCTTCGGCCCTTGACTACCCTCTTTTTTAGTAGTTTTTCGTTTAAGGTGAATGTCGGCGAAAAGCACGAGTCATACGCACTCACACACACAAGTGGATGTCCGCTCTCACATGCAAACAGAAGCACACGCACACACGAATACACGGTTGCAAGTAAAAGTGGCAATTATTGAATTGTGTACACGTACATACTTCTATTGCTAATTGTGGTTGTCTGCCGTTTTGTTTACTCGCGAATACTTTGCGTATTCAGTTTCAGCAGTAATAGTAATTGATTTTTGTACACGACGACGACACACAGTGTGACCAAACTATCCAACGTTAAAATTACTGCTGTACAGAGATGAACCTACGACCATTTTTACGTGTGTGCAAGTATCGATGCCTATTGTGAACTAAAAATGAGTACTCGTCGATATTAATAATCGGCCGATTTAGTTAACATCGATAAATCGTTCTTTGTTATCGAGTTTCTTGCACGTGTGAGACGCAAATCATAATAAATGTTATAAATACCCGACAATTGCTAAAAAAAAGCAACCAAAATGGGAAAACTAAATGTCACGGTATTGCGGTACCTCACTAAAGAGGACTTTCGCGTTTTGACTGCCATTGAAATGGGTATGAAGAACCACGAACTGGTGCCAGGCCCGTTGGCTGCGGCGATTGCCAACCTCAAAACAGGCGGTGTCCACAAGCTGCTCAAGGAGCTCTGCAAGCACAAATTACTGTCTTACGAACGTGGCAAGAAATGTGAGTGTTATTATATTTGCACAAGAACTACGAATTATTCTGACACCTTTTTTTCTTTTAGACGACGGCTACAGGTTGACGAACACAGGCTACGATTATCTAGCATTAAAATCTTTAACGCTGCGCGGTTCAGTCAGTTCCTTTGGCAACCAGATTGGCATTGGCAAAGAGTCCAACATTTATGTGGTTGCCGATGAAGAGGGAACCCCCATTTGCCTCAAACTGCATCGTCTGGGTCGCACATGCTTTCGCAATGTGAAATCAAAGCGTGACTATCATGGACGACGTCACAAGGCTTCGTGGTTGTACCTATCGCGTATCTCAGCAACTCGTGAGTTCGCCTACATGTCAGCCCTATACGATCGCGGTTTTCCCGTTCCCAGACCCATCGATTTCAACCGACACTGTGTGCTCATGGAACTGGTTAATGGTTGGCCAATGTAAGTAGATGTCTAGAGATTTTAAATTGGTTTGCTTTAACGTTGAGTTTCTTTCCTTACAGGACACAAGTGCATGAGTTACTAGATCCTCCACAAGTCTACGACGATCTTATGAACCTCATTGTACGTCTGGGTAACTCTGGAGTCATTCATGGAGACTTTAATGAGTTCAACCTGATGGTAACTGATGCCGGCAAGCCCATCTTGATTGATTTCCCCCAAATGATGTCCACATCACATGAGAACGCTGAATTGTAACTGATTCTCTTTAGAATTCTCTTTCGTTTACTAATTTTCTCCTCCTTTTGTAGCTTCTTCGAACGCGACGTCACGTGCGTGCGCGAGATGTTCCGTCGCAAGTTTGGCTATGAGAGCGAGGATTATCCTAAATTCAGTGACCTGGTGCGGGAAGATGATCTGGATGCAGAGGTGCACTGTACCGGCTATGGCTTCACTAAGGAAATGGAACAGGATCTGTTGCAAGAATATGGCATGGTCGAACCAGAGGAGGAGGGCGAGGAGGAAGAGCCGCTAGCGGATGATGAGCCGCCAGCCTTAGTGCCTGCTGCAACAGCTGAGATCGATGAATGCCGCAGGCAATTGGAAAACGAGGTGTCCTACAGTGAGACGAAGCCTACACAGAAATCAGATGATGCCATAAGGCGATATATTGAATCGTGTACGCAGTACTTGGGCAATCTGAGTGTTGGTCCCGAGGTTCCTGATCAGACTCTGGCAGAGGCACCTAAAATCATAGGTACAGAGCGTCAGACAGTTAAAGCTGTTGAGGAAAAACCTGTTGAAGTGATTCCCAATCCTGTGGAAGCTGCTCCCGCAGCTGAAGATACACACTCCATCAGTTCCAACGATCTGGAAACAGATGATATGCCAGAGTTGGCTGGCATGGATCCCAATTCACGCATGTATCGCCTCAAGATGGTCGAACAGTTGCTGAACGATGCGCGCAGTCAGCGTTCCTATTCCACCACGGCCAGCACAATAGCTCCATCGGTGATCACCGATCGCATACGTCGCAACATGGATGTGAAAGAGAAGCGTGATCAGCGCAAGCGTTGTGTGGCCAAGGGAGAAGCGAGTGCCGTGCATCGTCATCGTAAGGAGAACAAGGATGTGGTCAAGGAGTACGCAGGCTGGGACTTTTAGTTAGATGAAGTCGACTGTATATAACCATATTTGTAATCAAATTAGAACGTCGTGTATTTTTTAACCACAGCTGACGTTTTCTTCATGCCCTTTAATAAGGTCGGGATAATTCCGTCTATAAATTATTAATGACATCGTCCAGTAGAAATCTTAGTATCCAAATATTTATATAAACTCATATATCATATTATCCAGCGAGTCAGACCAGGGTAATGAACTAAGGAAGAGATGCAATGAACACAAGTTGGTGATAAAGTTAACAAGACTTTGGAATATATAAACTGATTATTCAACCAGCATACACTGTGCGTGTGGTACAAAACCCCAAAGAACAAAGAATAATAGATAGCGTGATGAGGTAGAAGCGTCCACAGCGAGAGCACTTCGCAAACAACGTGGTAGCTTGTTTGGAATCCATATAATATCACAGATAGTCCAGTAACAAATGCATAATACATAGCTACAGAGATGTGGATTACACGGCATCTCGCGACTGACTTAGTAGAGGCACCGTAATGATTAGGCAATAATATAACCATGTGGGTGGATAATAGCCTCGTTAAATCTTAGTAGAATACTTTATATACCCCGCGACGTTATAATTCGCGTTGGTCTTATCACAGACCGTAAGTCGCTATAAAGGTGCAGCAAAAACGGTTCTGGCGGCAAACGTAAGCGAGATTCGCGGGTGTCAAGTTGAAGTGTAGAGATCAAGATTCAATATGCCAGAGCGAACCACTCAAGAGTTCCATGCGGCGCCAGCTTGGCTCACACGTGAGTACGTCGAGAAAAAGTTGCGCGAGTACCTGGAGGATGAGAAGGTACAACTGGAGCATTTGCACATTAAACCTGCCACTGCCAATGGAGAGAACTACGCCAGTGTTATGACTCGCATCAATTTGGAGTATAAGGACAAGGATTTGTTGAACCAGCGGGCCACGTTTCTGGTCAAGACCACATTCGCCAACAAGGATCCGGCAGCTTATCTACTGGAGGCCTATGGCATATACGTGCGCGAGATCAATATGTACGAATTTGTTTTGCCCAAGCTGGCGAAAATTCTGCGCGAGGAATTCAATGATCCGCGTAAATACTTTGCGGCCACAATGAGTGCGGATCGGGAACGAGATTCAATTATCTTCGAGGACATGTCGTTGGAAAAATACTATGTAGCCGACCGACTCACGCAATTGGATGCGAAGCAGACTAAGCTGGTGGTGGAGAACCTTGCAGCATTCCATGCAGCAGGCGCAGTGCTCAATCAGAGGCAGCCTGGAATCTTTGCTGAGAATTACGATCGATGCTTCTTCAATCGACACACCCGTGGATACCAGCAAATCATGCAAAACATGATAAATGCTCTGGCAAAATCTCTGGATTACGATGAAGAACTAAAGCAACGCTATGCGGAGAAGCTCAAGGCACTCGTTAGTGATCAGAAGAATCCTCGTCTTATGGATTACACCGAACGTGCAATGGAATGGAACAAAGAGGGAGATTTTGTCACCTTGTGCCATGGCGATCTCTGGACGACAAACATTATGTTCCACAACAATGAACATGGCGAGGCAGATAATGTTATCTTCATTGACTTCCAGTTTAGTGTCTTCAACTCGCCAGCCATCGATCTACAGTACCTTTTTGCCACCAGCCTACAGGACGATGTTTGTCAGGAGGAAATGGTTCAGGTCTATCACAAACATCTTGTTCAGGCTCTCAAAAAACTCAATTACCAGGGTCGGATTCCTAGCCTGTTCGAGTTTCAACAGCAGTTTCAGGCAAGAGCCTTCTATGGTAAGTAAAGAGTTGATAATAATTATTTCATAACAATTTTTATTATACATTTTCCACCTTACAGCAATTTTTTCATCTTTGGCTTTTCTGCCATGCATGCTCAAAACTGGATCGGAAGAGTTTTCCATTGAGAGAGCCGCTTCCACAGCCGAGAAAGATGCTGCCGTAAGGGTTTCACTCTTCCAAACCGACCTCATGCGTGAGAAGATCAGGAGGCTATTGCCCAAATTTGATCGCAAGGGTTTGCTAGATGAAATGTAATTCGACTCGAATTAGATATTAAATATTGAGTTTTCAAAAATAAGTTGTACTTTTTATTATGTATCATGATAAACTTACCCAAGGCAAACATATTTAGGAGTGTATATAAATAAATTAAAAAACATACAAACATTTGCATACAGCTGCGACCTTACGTCTTATCAGTTCATTCTATACTTTTATCTTATACGTAGCAACTTTTGGTTTCATTTTATCTGTAATTATAAAAACTAGGCGAGTTACAACGCCAATAGCTTCATATTATATTCCTTCGTATCTTATTGTACATTTTCCCAAGACAAGACTCAAAATTCATCAATATCCCTCGTTATATCGGTATACAAATTGTAATATTATTGAATTTTTAAAACTGCAGCAAAATAATCGATAAGATAAAATGAAAAAAAGGATTATCTCAATTAGTCTCTCCTCTCTATCTAAATCAAAAATAAAGTTCGCTTAAACTGGTGCAATAGAGAAATCTTAAGCATAAAAAGGTTCTTTCTATCAACACAATTGACTATATATTATATCTGTTTACTCATTTTATTAAGTAATCTAAATCTTACGTCATAAACTTGATCTTTATCAAGCCTATGCTTGAAAGGCGCGAGCTCCGTATACTGTAAGTTTCATAAGGTATTTTTGTTGTGCTCGTGCAGTATATACCCTGTAAAGAATTTTTAAAAAATCACTGCTACTTTTTGGAAACCCTTAAATAAAAGTACACAAATTGTAATTCCCAAAAAGGGCTTTGCCATTTTAATTACTGTTTTTAGCCGAATGCGGTAGATTGTCAAACTTGAAAACTATGATACTCAGTGTGATGAATACAAGATCTAGTATAATTTTTGTTAGTATGCAAAATTATTTTAAATTCGCTCGAGATCTGTGAGATGCATTTATTTCGAGCTTTACAAGCACAGCACATCTTTCACAAACAACGTAAGTGATTGTTTGGATTCAGAAATAAACTTCACACATCCCAATTGCATAATATATTTTTATTTATTATATATTACTCAATTGTAGTTAGACTGAGATGCATTAAGATACGACGATGTCTGGGCACAGTTACTGCTACTCGTGGGTATATTAGCTATTTAATAAAAGACAACTTTTATTTATGCACAAATGTCTCACGAGTAATCGGTCGATCTTGAGAGAGAGAGAGAGAGAGATTACATTATTTCCTTCAGTGTAATATAATGCAATTATATAATGCAATTTTAAGAAAATGCAAAGGTCGAAAAATGAATAGCCAGTTTTATATATACTAAGTGCTTTAATATTTTCTATTTGGTTGAAATGTTTTACGTCTTTCACTCGGTTAAGTATCTGTTAATGTGTAATAATTTACAGTTAAAATTATAATATAGATCTAAGCGTTATCTCCTTCCTGCAAATCGAGCAGCCCGCAGCTATCAAAGATGGGCAGCCAATGTTTAAGGCTTGCCTGGAGTTTCGGATTCTTATAGGCGACCTTCTTGAAGTTGCGACTGCGTTCGTTGTCCAACATGAGTGCGTTGAAGTCTGCGTCATCTGTCTGATCGTTCAACATTACGGCCTGGCAGGTGAGTGAGGCAGTGACAGCTGTCGATGATATTAGATTAAAGTTAGTAAAATCTCCCATGCAGCTATTCATTAGATGACTTACCCATAAATTTGCCCTTCTCCAGCTGGAGGACCATTTGCCTTAGGGTGGGAATGTAACCGCCAAAGTTCAATGCGTGCAGGGTATCCACCAGAACAGAATGATAGTACTGGATCAGGGAGTCTTGATGCTTAATGCGTACTTCGGGCTGCAGCGATGTACTGAAGAAATAGAAGATATCCACGGCCGGAGAAGACCAGGCGCAGAACTGGAAGTCGATCAGTAAGAGTTCAAGTTCATTCTGATCGGTGGGCAGGCGCAGCATAATGTTGTTGACCCAGAGATCACCGTGTGTGAGGGTGTTGAACTGTTCCTCCTGCGGATCGTACACCCTCTCAGTGTATTCCATGACGTGCTTCTGTAGACGGCGCAGCTTCTGCTCATACGCGAGGCCCAATTCGGGACAATCGCGTGCGAATTCAGCGGCCACGCCCAAAAAGTTTTCAAACATAGGCCGGAATGCACGCGTATGACGATTGAAGATGCCATGATCCAGTTTGGTCAGCAGTCCGGGCGTACGTTCATTGAATACGGCAGCTGCTGCATGCATCTTTGCCAGTTTGCGCAGGGTCAACTTTGTGTACTCCAGATCGAAGCCAGCCAGACGATCGGCCAGCACGAAGTTCAGCACAGCCAAATCCTCGAAGATAATGGCCGAGTGCTCATAGTCTACGTGCAGAGTCTTTGCGAACAACTTCTCCGCCAGCTTGGTGCCATCAATCAGGGCACTCAGCTGGGGTAGAATGCGATCGTACATAACCATTTCGGTGTGGCTCGCCTGGTAGCCGGCGAAGATGTTCGAAATGAAGGGATCGTTCTCGTACGTCGTCTTCACAATGAAGAACTCCGTTTCGGGTGACTTGGCACCGCTACGCAGAAACTCCACTTTGATTCTTGTCATGACACTAGCATAATTTTCGCCCTTAGCCGTTGCGGGCTTTATGCCCAGATCGCTGACAGTCAGCCCCTCATCTTTCTTAACACTACGCAGTATGTTTTCTACATAGGCTACGGTAAGCCACTGCGGGGCAGGATGGTAGTTCTCTTCCTGGTTGCCGTTGCGAATTTCTCCCATATCTGCTTGAGTTGGCTTAACTGAGTGAATGACAAAGAACCAGAGCGACATTCGCTATTTATACATGACGAGCGACAAACCCGACGCGACGTGTGCGACGGTCCTGATACGTATACGTAATACTCGGCTTTATTGCCACCGTAAAGTAGGCAGATTTAGACAATTGTCTCGCTTGTATCGCGAAAAATGAGATCGTCATTTTGCGTTCGTACATACATTAGTCGTGGGACTTGCTAGAGCTAATCCAAGCAAGGGCGGCTTTTAGAGTTTAGGGTGATGGCAATATAAGCCAATGCTATGGGGACTAATTTCACGGATTCTTTAAAAAGTGGATAACTGATATTATTCAACATATTGTGGGCGTGGCACCCAAGATTTGAAATAAACTTCATCTGCGCCGGGTAAACCGAATCCTTCATGCCAAATTTGGTGTCTCTAGCTGTTACAATATCTGAGATCTGTGTGTTCATCTGGTCATCCGGACATCCGGACAGACAGACAGACATAGCTTAATTGACTCGGCTAGTGATCCTGAGGAAAAATATCATCCCACGCCTCCTTCTGTCTATTACATACATTTGCACAAAGTTTTCAATGGTCGAAGGGTATAAAAAGAACCCTAAATACATCAATATTATTCACAAACTAAAGCTATTTGGTCTAGTCTATCCAACAGCCTGGTAAGGTGGATAAGTATTTATTTGAATATTCCTACAGTTAAGGATAATCGGATAGGCTAAAAAACTTCTTAGCCTTCCCTCGGCAATGACATGCAAAAGAAAATGATAGCGTAAGAGTGACTTTTGCTTTTTCGCCTTACATTATAAATAAATATATGCATACATATCATATGTATATGTAATTTGAGACACAATCCTCGTAGTCTGTAGCGTCACTTAAGAACTGATAGAGCTATGTACTATATAGTCGCCATATAAAAATATACTAATATTAAACTCGGGAAGCACTCGCCAACGCGTAATTTATAGTTAGTGCAAAACGTGTGTTCTATATAAATCAATTACAGCTGAGAGTGTTTTATCTGCTTGACAAGTCTTTAGCGCGACAGCTTATTTGCATATCAAATATGTGCATAAAGCCGTAAGATCTACAACCTTATCTATTTGGTTAGGCTATGTTTACTTTAGTCTCACTTGTTAGTTTAGCATGAGTATTTCCCACCTTATCGTTTATCTTCAGAGACTTTTGCACGCTTTTCTCATTATCTGACAGACTAGCAATAATTTAGAGACAGGATGACGTAGCGATGAGACTTAAGTTTCTGTTGAGCTAACTAAACTTTGATTAGGATATGTAATTGTTGTTCTTTGAATCTACAATTTATAATTTTATTAAATTCATGAATTAACTTGTACTTAATTAAAATTTAATCAAATTAATTGTGCAATTTTTCAAGTCATCCTCCTTTATTTGGGATTAAAAGCTATATAAAGACGTCCAAGAAGGGGGGCACGTTGTGATAATAGAAGTGGATTACTTTGTAAGAACTGACATAAATCTTCTTCCTCAGATTGCTATAAAGTGTTTATCTTGGGCAAATAAAATATACCGTAAATCACGACTTTAATTTTCGAGTTTGCGTGCTTTCTATATTTCATGTTGACAGTATCTTAGGCAAGGGAGACAAGGTTCTTATTATCTGAGTTATTATGGTGTTAAACACCAATTGCCATACTTCGTTAAATTTTACTAAATACGTATTGCATACTTTTTGGATGACAGTGAATACAGGCAAAGGAAAGGCTACAACTGAGCACACTCGACTTTTAAATACCCGATCTAGCTTGGTACATTAATGGTTAATAGTTTAGTGCATAATTTCATTGTTTATGAGTGGATGAAACGGAAATTGTGCTCATATAATACTCTTAATATGCTTTTTTTGTATTTAACATAAAATTTATAATTTTAAAACCAAAAAATTTAGTATATAAAAAACGATTTGATATTGGCACAGAAATATTTAAACGGGAAGATGAGTTAAGAGCCCAAACTGAAATAAAGAACTTCATAATGGTGTCAAATGTGTATAGTTCTTAGTTAATGTATATAAATTAATTAATTATTTTTTTTATCTTTTCTTTTCTTTTATTGGACTAGTACACTTTTATTATTATTTCTTTTTTTTTATTTTTTTTTATCTATAAATAAATTATTACATATGTATGTGCATATTTTTTATGTAAATATATTTAAAACAACTACTGCTGTGGACAAAACCGAGAACAAGAAGATCATTCACAACTCGAATGCGATTCGGGTAGATCGTGTGAGTTTTAATTGCCCAGCAGCGAAACCTCTTATCAAAAAGATTACAGGTACTCATAACTGGTATAAGGACAATTGCTTTTATCTTATCGTTATTATGCTATTTGTTTTAAATGTGAAGTCATAAGTGCGCCAGAAAATGGCTGCCGTAAGTCGTTTGGAGAAGATAATTCCAAGTGCCATAAAGCTGGGAACATATTTTTTAAGGCACGAGCAGACTATGAACTAGTTTGGTATAATTTCTCATAATATTTTTATTTATAAAACTATTTTAATAAGATTACCACTATATGTGAATAAGAACTAAATAGGAATATATACACAACATAAGTATATGACATAAGTCTGTGACTTTTGCTTCTAAGAGATTTGATTGACTTCCAGCAATCCTTTTCTTTCGAAAAATGGCATAAGCGCCTTAAGGTTCTGTTGGACTATTGGGTTATTGTAGAGACGATTCTTAAAGCGGATGCCACGTTCGTCGTCGTTCATGAGAGCATTGAAACAGGCATCGGTGGAGTCCTCACTGATCATCACGGGTTGCACAACGACCGCAGAGTGAAGAGCTGTGGGTAGAAAAGTGTAAGGTTAGTAATCTTACGAAGCAGTAGGAGGAAAGATGTAAAACATACCGAAGAATCGCTTTTGCTCTGCCTGCATCTGGAAGTCGTGCAAACTGGGAATAGGATGCTGTTTGTAGTTTAGTTTCCTAAGGATGTCAGTGAAGATATGATGATAGAACTTGAACAAATCTCCCTGCTCCTCGCGACGCAGTGGTTCCCGCAGCGATGTGTTGAAGAAATGATGCAGATCAATTGTGGGCGAACCCCAGAAGGAGTACTGGAAGTCAATGAGGAGTATATCCACTGGTCGTCCCGTAGCTGGATCGTACTTGACCATCACGTTGTTGGTCCAAACATCGCCATGTGCCAGAACATTCACCGAATCCTGCAGGGGAGCAAAGCACTCTCGACCTATGTCCATATAGCGCGGGGCCAACTCGAACAGCTTCGAAGCGTAACGAGACAACTCGGGGTCTTGGCTCATCCAGCGAGCAGCGGCCAATAGACCGCCAACAAAATATCCACTGTAGGCATTCGTGTACTGATTGAAGAAGCCCCGATCGTATTTCTCCAAGTTGCCTGCATTGCGTTCATTGAGGACCGCCGAGGTTGCGTGCATCTTGGCCAGTTTACGTAAGATCAGGTGCGCATGCTCCTTATCCAAGCGCCCGACGCGATCTGCCATCACATAATTGTCCACGCCGAGGTCTTCGAAGATGATTGCGGTTTGCTCGCGATCCACAAAGACGGCAGTAGGGAAAAGGGGTTCAAACTCGCCGATTTCCTTAAGGAGCTCATTCAGTTTAGGCAGAACTTCTTCGTAGAGAGTCATTTCCCGATTAAATATATCGTAAGGTTCCATTAGTTCTTTGGTAAGTTCATCATCGTCAATGGATGTTTTCACGATCAGGTTCTGTGTCAGCTCCTCCTGCGGCTTATCGGAGAGGGTAAATCGTACTCGTGCTCTGGTCAAGACACCGCCATAGTTCTCTCCGGGTCCTAGTGCTGGATTAAGTTCCACCTGAGCCACTCGAAGTTGGCTATCTTTGTAGTAACTCTTGAGCGCCTCCTCAATGTATTCGTGCGTGAGCCACTCCGGTGCTGCAGCCATTTTGACTTCTCTGATTTGAAATAGCAACTAATCTGACGATTCCCGAGATACTTCAGCGGCTTTTATACTGCACGCTGCATTGCCTTTGCCTGAAGGTGAAGAAGCATCTAAGGCCGCCTACACGTCTCGTGGCCTGCCCTGCAAGTTGTACCGACTACCCAATTGTCTTATCCGATCTACGATATTCGTATTTGCGTTGCAGCTTAACGCCGTGTGGCAACAGGTCCAGCGCCCGTGCACGAATGACGTGTGCCAGACAATGCCTGATAAGCGACGCATGCTAACCGTAATTAGTCTGTGATATACAGCTGGGAATATTGCATAGCATAGTATATGCCGTGTTCACACCACATGCTCTTTAAACGCGTTTCTAGTTAGTTTTCAATGTTTTTAAATGTTTTAATTAATAAGTTTCTGAACTGTGGCGAAACTTAAGTTGCTTTTTAGGTTTTTAAAGTAGTTTTTTCTTATTAAATTCTTAAATATCTTTGTTTTTTGCTGTCCGATCTTTAGGTGGATTATGCAAATCACACAACTACGATGGTTATGTTTATATTGCAGCTGCATTACAACATTATTATAGATTTTTAAATTTACAGAGGCGTGATTTTGAATTTTTAAAAATCAGTTTATTTTCCTGCCTTCAAAATAATAGGAAGTTTTCAAACACTTAATTACAGCAAATAACTACATCGATTACATCAACTTCAATTGGTTATACTCTTTTTTGAGTAGCTTAAAGTGTCGTTTAATACAACAAATTTTTTTTTTAATTTACGACAACTTAACAACTGTAAAAATGCCAAAAAAATCTACTTTTTTCCCATAGTGAAATGTTAACAAGATTTGTTACATAATTTAGTGTCTCTATCTTTTATATTTTAGGAGAAATATCCGCTCATACGGACAAATGGACAGACAGAAATGGCACAATTGACTCGGCTGTTGATGCTCCATGATCATGCATTTTATATAGACCACGCATATCTCCGGGATCAATTTTGGGATCAGAAATAGTAAAAAGAAGCAAGTTAGATATGTTGAAGTCATAGAGAATCCTTCCATAATTTGTGTAATTTGCTAACTACTGTATCACGACCTGCGCATTCATTATAAATTAGCAAACGACAGTTTTCACACGATTACGGATCCAAAAGTTGTGTAAAATGACGCATTAAGGCTGTACATGAAAGTTGATAAGCATCCCGTCGGATATTGTCGTTAATTGTGGCACATTTAGAATATTTGTTCAGACTTCTCTAAAATCCTTTATCAACAGTTGCAATATTACAATCTTTGTACAGTTGCGCAAATATTTGCATATATCGTACAAAGTAAAACGTAGTTAAACAACTCGTAGTATATTGTACCTTATTTATTTTGTTTGTCTGAACCCTTTCTAAAAACTGAAACTTTCCATTGCTTTTTTTTCTAAAATCTTCAGTTAATCTTAACTTATGAATGAACTTGCCTCAGATATTAATTTGTCAGATTAGCCACAGTAATTAAAGTACAGTTTATCCTAAAATGCTTTATTATATCTCACCTTGCTTTAACTGTTTGACTTTCGTTACTCGTTCCTCAGTTTTGTAGCTGAGTGTGGGTCTAATGCCCCTCAACAGCCCCAATTAGGCAGTAGCAACAGTGAGCGACGGCACCTGAACGTGTTCAGGCGGCTCAACTAATAAAAGCAATAATCTTCAGAGACGCTCGTCTATATTTGCTGCTGTGGAAACAGCTAATCTACATACCTATAGACATATGTTAAAATAAATTACACTTGCGGTGAGTATGGTATATGATTTCCCGAGACAGCGGGATGTATAAAAAGCCGAGGGTACGAGGTTTTTGAATACATTATTCAAGTCTCACACTCGAGAACAGTCCCAAAAAAAATCCAAAAAACATGTCAGTCTCTGATCTTATTAGTGCTTTCGATACTGTCCCCAAAATTACGCCGGTAGTGCCCGATTCGGTACCTCTTTTCCTGGATGCTCCAGCCTGGCTGACAGAGAACTATCTTCTGGATGCGCTACGCAAGTTTTAAAGCGATCAGAAATTAAGGATTACCTCGTTGGATGCTCGCCCAGCTTTGGCACGTGGAGAAAACTATGGCGGAGTCTTGACCAGAGTTACGGCTGAGTTCGTATTGCAAGACGGGAGCTCTCAGATTGGTCATTACATAATTAAGACCTCGTTCGAGAGCGATGAGTTCTCTCGCAAAACTATGGAGCCCTACGATATCTTCAATCGTGAGATGTCCATCTACGAACAGATCCTGCCGAAACTGAATTCTCTGCTACGTGAAATCGGCGACGAGGAGCAAATCTTTGCAGAGACAATGGCTGTAGACTACGATCGATCATCGCTTATCTTCGAGGATCTTAATGTGCGTGGCTTTGTAATGCCCGATCGTTTGGTGGGCCTAAACCTGAAGCTAGCTCGTCTGGTGCTGCGTAAACTGGCCAAGATGCATGCCACGTCGGCTGTGTTGAATGAGCGCGAGTGCGGTGCCCTCGAGGGTTACGACCGTGGCATGTTTAACCGTCACACCGAGAATTATGCACCCTGCTTCTTGGGTCTTCTCCAGGCGGCCAGCAAAAGAGTCCTTCAGATGCCCGGATTCGAGAAGTACGCCGATAAGCTGGAGGCTTTGCTGCCCGTCTACATGGAGCTGGGCAAGCGCGTCTTTGACGTTAGCCCGGGCATGAATGTGCTGGCTCACGGTGATCTCTGGACAAACAATGTTCTAGTAAAGTACAACAAGGCTACAGGAGAGCCTGAGGATGCCATTATTATTGACTTTCAATACGCCGCTTGGGGATCGCCTGCGATTGATCTGTTCTATTTCATGAATTCTTCGTTGGAACTGGACTTCCATTTGCATCATCAGGAGGAACTCATTCATCATTATTTTACAATCTTCACGGACACGCTGCAAAAGCTGCGCTACAAGGCCCCGATTCCCAGTTTGCACAACTTTCACTTGGAGCTGCAGAAAAAGTCATTCTACGGTAAGTCACCTTAGACACTCTTTGAATTCTTGTTATTTAAATCTTCTCCCAATTTTCAGCTATGCACACAAGCTTCAACGTGTTCGCCATTCAGCGTAATGTGGAAACAGCCGATGCGGACTTCAATGCGCTGATGGAGACAAACCAGAGGGCGGTCAATTTTAAGAACGCCTGCTATACCAATCCTGCGATGCAGACCATTCTTCGGAAGCTTCTTCCCGTATACGATAGCTTGGGCTTGCTCGACGCAGATCAATGAATCGATGTGATATATATTTTATATTTTCTGTTATATTTTTTATTCCTGTATATACTAAATGTTACTCCAATTTTACCAATTAATATATGTATACTACCAATTGCAATTATAAGTCTATTTGATGCTCAGTTAAGCTTTAAAGCTTTAAAGCGCATGTTGAACTAAAAAGCTTTGTATGTTGCCGGCACCAAAGCTTTTCACGTTAGTAAACAAAAATTAAGTTCTCTCTCTCTCTCTTTTCGCTCTCAGTCTAAATGAAACCATATTTGGCAGTGCATTGTTGTTAGCAATAGTTGTTGCTTGTTATAAACAAAAGAGAGAGAGAATTTTCTTGTGCTTCGCTCTTGCGATGAGCTTTTGGTTTTTAGCTTTTTAGTTCTCAAACAGCTGTGATTCAGATATCTTCTTTTGTAGCCGAAAGTCTTTCATTTATTACACTAAATAATGCCCACGAATTACAATCCGGATGAGCTGGAGGCACTGGAATGGCTCGACGAGCATTACTTTTGGCAAGTGCTGAGCAAGTATGAAAACGCGCCCGAACTGAAGTTGATAGAGCTCAAGCTATCGCCGGCTAGTGCACAAGGAGATCACTATGCGAGTGTCATGTTTCGAGTGTGGGTGGAGTACTCGACAATCGAGGGACATTTCACCAAGTCATTGATTCTGAAAACAATGCCCGAGCAAGGAGGTCGCAAAAAACAAATGGTGAATGAATCACACATATTTGAGACTGAGATTGCAATGTATACGAAAGTATTGCCCATGTTTGAGAGCATTTTGAGAGATGCGGGAGATAACACTCAGCTCTGTGTGCCTTGCATTTACCACAGTTTGGAACCGCGTCAGGTTATGATCTTTGAAGACCTGGTACCTCAGGGCTATGCGGTGATACGAGACAGATCAGCTAGTTTGAAGGAAATAAAAGCTGCACTGGAAAAACTAGCCAAGTGGCATTCTGTCAGTCATAAGTTGCTGCAAGAACAGCCGGAACTATTCGAGCAACTACGTTATGATCTGTCCGCACTTCCCAACTTTCTGAATCAGAGTTTCCTGACAAACGCGTTGCCCAACTTTATCTATATGTTGGATGAATTGGAAGGTCTGCAGAAGTACAAAAAGTATTTCGAGCCATTGCGAGGAAACTTAATACAGAAATGGGCCGATGCACTCGGAGAGTATCGCAAGAGGCCGCAGGAGAACTCCTTTTATGTGCTCTGCCACGGTGACTTCCACATAAGGAACATTATGTTTAACCAAGAGCGTTGCATGCTTATCGACTTTCAGCTGTCCCACGTTGGTCCCATGGTCAACGATTTCCTTTATGCCATGTATATGTTCTTTGGTCCCAAGGAGCGTGGAGAGAATCGTGATGAATTGATACGCTACTATTTAGAGATCTTGGCTGATACGTCAACAAAGATTGGATACCATAAAGCCGTACCAACTTTCGAAGAGTTTCAAAAGCAATTGATTGACAAAAGACATTACGGTGACTATTTTGTATTGAACTAATTAATGAGATATGGTTGCTAATCCGAAAATATTTCTATCTTTTAGAGTTCATGCTGTTGATCACGTTCCTGCCTTTACAGATTTCCGCACGGAAAAATGCTGTTGATCCGTTGCGGAGACGGACGAGTATGTACAAAGATGAAGACTACCAAAGGGAAGTTCAATATCTGCTGGATCGCATGGTTCAATTAGGCTACTTCGAAGAACCATGAAAATAATGAATTCTCAATTTCTCAATTTTAATGTAAATAGTTTATTCTGCCAATAAACAATGCCTTATGAGAAAAGATTTGTTGTTTTGGCGAGCTTTCTTTTCCATTATGTTTCTAGTTGGCTCGAGGTAAAGAGTAAGGAAAATGTTTTTATTAAGAAGTTTATAATTCCGTCTAGCTCTTTAAATGCTATGTTTATATTTTCGGTTCCTAATGTTCTCCAGAGTAGTTTTATGTTCTCTCTCTCACTGCCGCTCTCTTTGGACCTTTCGTTCTCAGTCCAAACACAACCAAATTTGGTATTGCATACGTACGAGTATATGAATACTTTGTTTGTAAACAGAAAAGTGAGTTAGTATTTGTTTTGTTGTCATCATAGAGGGTAATCTTTCTCTCTTTGCTTGCTCTTATTTTCTGCACTCTTTTTGTAAGCTTTTTTCTCCCAATCGACAATATTTCCTCTAGTAAGTACTCATTGGAAAAGATTCAATCTTTTGATCTTTTGCTTAAAAAATCAGTAAATCATTAAAAAAAAAATGTTCATAAATAAAAATTTGATTAAGTGCACAATTTCTGTAAAATTTACTACTTTTACTACAACTAATAATAATAATCGCAACCAAATTTGCAGAAAGCATTTAATAGTTTTTGTGTTTACTAAATAATAATTAAACTGCATTTAAATCACGCTTAGAATTCGATTTACGACGGGGTGAGGGGACTTGCCACGCCTCCTTCTGCTTTCTTCTACCTGTTGCATACATATTTGATTGGCACAAAGCTAATATACCCTTCTTCCTATGAGTAGCGGGCATTAAAACAGAGAGTTATCATTTTTAACTGCATGTTGGGGGTAAATCAGAATACAAGATAGGCGTTCATGACGTAGTTAATAAGCTGTACGATTAAATAAACTTGAACTTTCAATGATAGTTTATTAAAGCTCAGTCATTGCCTTAGACAATGAAATAATCTCAGGTTATCTGGGCAAAAAATCGTAGTCCGTATTTCATCATGACAATCAAGCTCAAACACACGCAACAATTTTTGCGAACCTCTTTATCAGAATCAGTTAGTATTACCAATATGAGGGTTAATATGTTTTGTGTTTCATTACATACCCATTGATAAGTCTTTTCTCTGTCATAAAGTAACTTAAAATGATCAGTAACAAACATCCTTTATCCGCAATGAACTACCTACATAATACCATATTAAACTTCACTTAAAATGGTATCCTAAGTATTTTTGAATTAAATGAATCTTCTTTATTTTTGGACAGTATTCATACACATACATTTATTGCGAAAACCCTACTTTAAAGTAATGCAGGGTAGAAGAAAATTTCGGCTTGTCATCGTTATTCACCAAAAGCTTTGGATTGAGGCTTTACTATGAAGAGCTTTAAAAGCCCCCGAAGTGGTTAACAACTATAAATATTGAGAATGCAGCAGTGTATGGCTAGTTGTCATTAAAGATCGCCGAGAGAACACGTTCAATATGGCGCCAAATACAGAGAATTACAATGAAGACGAGTTGGAAGCACCTGTTTGGATGAATGCTCAATTCTTTGCAGAAGTTCTAACTGAATATCTGAAAGAACCGAGTGTCGAAATCATCAGTTTCAAGACGTCTCCAGCTACAGCCAAAGGGGATCATTATGCAAGTATCATGTTTCGGGCCGTGGTTGAGTACTCCACACAGAAGGGAACCTCTTCCAAGTCCCTTATCATCAAAACTATGCCTGAGGTGGAAGGGTTTAAAAAAGAGTTCATTGGTGAATCGCATATATTTCCCACGGAGATTTCTATGTACACGGAAATCCTACCAAAGTTCGAGGCCATATTAAGGGAAGCTGGAGAGGAAATAACATTTTGCGCGAAAATGGTTTATCACAGTCTGGAGCCCCGACAAGTAGTGGTATTCGAAGACCTGGTACTTCAGGGCTACGAGGTTATTCGCAAAAGAAATGCCACCGTAGAGGAGTTAAAAGCGACTCTTGGAAAACTAGCTAAGTGGCATGCGGTTAGCTTCAAGCTGTTAAAGGATGATCCGAAAGTATTTAAGCACTTGAAACACGATATCACAACAGTTCCAAACTTTTTGGAACAGGAGGTCTTGACATCTGGCCTTCCAAACTTTATAAACATGTTGGACACTGTGGAAAGCTTAAAAAAATACAAGAAATACTTTGAGCCGTTGAAAGATAATATAGTTCAGCGATTTGCTGATGTTATTCGTGAATACCGTGAGAATCGTAAAGAAGACAGTTACTATGTCCTCTGCCATGGGGACTACCATCTGAAGAACATGATGTTCAAAGGCAACGATGTCATGCTGTTGGACTTTCAGATGTCCTATGTCGGATCTATGACAAATGATATTGTTTACGCCACCTACATGCTGTTCAGTCCCGAAGATCGTCGTGAAAGATACGATGAACTTATCCGTCACTATTTCGACAGCTTCAGTAAGACTCTGAAGCTCATTGGCTATGTCGGGAAATTTCCAACCTTGGTAGATTTCCGCAAACAGAGAATCGATAGGAAATATAAAGGTGAGTGGAATACGTGAATATGTGTACAAAGTGCAATACAAATAGAATGCAAAACACTCGAAACAACTCTTTACTGATTGTTATCTTTTGTTTATGCTTCGTAGAAATCTTTCTGATGACTACATTTTTGCCGGCCTTCAACACAATGCGCGATGGAGGAGATCCTGGAGAGTTTATGGAGAATGCCGATGTACGCCGTCAGTTGTACAATAATAAGGACTATCAAAAGGAATTAGAGTATTTATTGCCTCATATGCAGCAACTTGGTTATTTCGATTAGAACTGAAAACTTACTAAACAAAATTGTTAACCAGTATAGTAAACTTTTGTTGCTTAGTTATACAAACAACCTATTCATAATAGAAACATACTTACATACTAAAATATATGTATATCGATACCTATGAAATTTCCTCAGTTTAATGAGAAAAAACTTGTTGAGTAATTGTTATCACTTTTAGAGATTTTACATAATTGTTTGGAATACTTGTTGATCACCTTCTGTAACAGATACTCAAATGATAAGCTAACTTTTTGTAATAAAATGCCAATTCTTATCTTCAT
The DNA here is from genome assembly GCA_018151435.1 of Zaprionus africanus. NCBI lineage: Eukaryota > Metazoa > Arthropoda > Insecta > Diptera > Drosophilidae > Zaprionus > Zaprionus africanus. The sequence continues at coordinate 2,647,823 of JAECXB010002309.1, read as the reverse complement.
TCAGTCACATAAATTTCTATTATGGCAAACACGCGGACAGATAAACAGGTTAGGCCAGTCAAATGCTCTTCACTGTTAAATACCCTGTAAATGCATTTTAGAAATATAATGCATTTATTTCTCTGTTAAAAAACAATGGATTTGCATTTAAAGCCACAGATTGCATTTATCGATACAGATACCTATAGACTTGATTAATACAAATATAGCATAGATTACGGTTACAAAGCTAATTTCATTCATCTCCGATGGTCAGCAATTGATATATACTTAGTATATACTCTTCTTGATCGTTCACAGTTTGCATTTTACCAATGCTAATTTGACGGGAGGCCTAATGAATATATTCGTTCCAATAATAATGCAGCGTTGATTTGAGTCGATTACTGATGGCAAGCACGCATATAAACAACTAGACACACCTTCTTTAGCTTATCGCATTTTAATCAAGTTGTTATCTTTGAATATCCCCCTATTCTCCCTTAGAATACTGGTTTTAAAGAAGCAATCACTTATATATCAGTTTTTCGCCAAAGCTTTGCGATAGTGATATTTGGCACTCTATTCAATAATTTCACATTAGACGGCATTATAAAAAGCTTGGAAAGTTCTAGATGCTAGTATATTTAATAGAAACTGGGTATTCAAAAACCTGCTTTCAGTAGTGATCGAGACTTGAATCAAAGCAGTCGCTAAAAATGTCGTCAAAAGCTGAGAATTCCAATGAGTTGGAGGCGCCTGCTTGGATGAATAATGAATTCTTTACTAAAGTTTTGGTTGATTATCTCAAGGACTCAAATCTCAAAGTTGTCAGTGTCACAACGACTCCTGCATCAGTCAAAGGAGATAATTATGTGAGTGTCATGTTTCGGACTGTGGTTGAGTACTCAACGCAAAAAGGAACGTTTTCCAAATCTCTTGTTATCAAATCAATCCCCGAGGTAGAAAATTTTCAAAATGAAATGTTACGTGATTCAAAAGTCTTTCCGACGGAGATATCTATGTACACCGAAATCTTACCGAAGTTCGAGGCCATCTTGAGTGAAGCGGGAGACAAAACTACTCTAGGCGCCGAATGTATTTATTACAGCTTGGAGCCTCGAAGAGTAATAATATTCGAAGACCTAGTACTAAAGGGGTACGAAGTGAAAACGCGGAAGTGATGCTACAGTAGAGGAATTAAAATTAACTCTGGAAAAACTTGCCAAGTGGCACGCTGTAAGCTTCAAGCTGTTAAAGGATGACCCGAAAGTATTTGAGCACTTGAAATACGATTTGACGACATTACCTCATTTTACTTCACAAGATTTCATGAAAACTTGTCTTCCGGACTTTATAGACATGTTGGGCAGTGTGGAAAACTTAAAAAAATACAAGAAATACTTTGAGCCCTTGAGAGATAGGTTAATCAAGGAATGGATCAGTGTATATCGAGAATACGTAGAGAACCGTAAAGAAGAAACTTATTATGTCCTCTGCCATGGGGATTTCCATCTGAAGAACATGATGTTCAAAGTCAACGACGTCATGCTGGTGGACTTTCAGTTATCCTATGTCGGACCTATGACAAATGATATTCTTTACGCTATCTACATGCTGTTCAGTCCCGAAGATCGTCGTGAAAGATATGATGAACTTATCTACCATTACTTTGAGGCTTTTCGTAAGACTCTGTCCACTATTGGCTATCAAGGAAAAGCACCAAACTATGTTGAGTTTCGTAGACAGTTATTCGATAGAAGAATTCACGGTAAGTTGAGTTGTCAAAAATTCTCAAATATATTCTAATATGTTTATTATTCTCTTAGAACTTTTTTTGCTCACCACATTCCTGCCTTGTTTTATGACAATGCGCAATGGAGAGGATCCTAACGAGTTTATGGACAACCCTAAAAAGCGCATTGAAGTTATAAGAAGGAAGGCGTACCAGGACGAGTTGAAGACCCTTCTGCCCAGAATGCTTCATTTGGGCTTCTTCGAAGAGGAACATTGAAATTATTTGGAAATAATATGTACATAAATATTGTTTGATCTTTTAGTAACAATAAATGTTTCTAAATAAATGCAAAACCGGCTTGTGCACATGTTCATCAGCTTGCTGAAGTTGTTGACCTTTTTTGGTTTGCTTTGGCATACTTTGTTTGCTTACTCAAAAGAGGTTTGTGCAACTTTAATTATTGATGCTTTATAATGAATCTATTATATCAAAATCAGAACTCTTTATACAATAAATGTAACGCTGATAGCGTTATCAAAAGAATAATTATTCAGTCAATGTTAACACTTCAAACATTCACGATACACTTATCAAAAGCTACGACCTACACGATGACCAAGCAATATCTCAGTTCAAGAAAGCGTTCTTATCTAAGCAATAAAATTTGCAATTCGAAGTTTCAGCATGACAATCAAATAAGCATTTCATATACCATATATTCTATAAAAGGCACACTGCCGTAGCTTAACCATATTTTTAAATTGTGTATTTTATATCTTAACATAAATTCTAATTTTATTAATAACAAAATATTTTGTTGTAGGTCAGAAAGTGGTATATTATATATATTTATAAGTAACAACATCATCCTTGTTTGCGAAAGGTCCACCTCAAACTGTCTGTTCAAAACATTGTATGTATGCATATTATAATAATTCTTGCCATGACAAGGCAATAATGAAGGTATATAGAATAAAATACATTTTATCTTAATGGGCCATAAAGATATGATAAGCAATGTCTTCTTCTTGAAAGCGTTTCTATTTAAGAGCTCTGCCGTTTAATCTCTCGAGAGTAGTCTTTTGATTCTGAACCAAGGATGCCACCAAATGTTGAGTCTTTTAACTCGGATGAGCTGGAAGCGCCCACCTGGATGGACGCACAGTACTTCACGGAGATTTTACGTCAACATGAACATGACCAGGATTTGGCAGGTGATCGCATTGAAGCTCACGCCAGCCAGTGGAAAGGGAGATCATTATGCAAGCATCATGTTCAGGGCTTCTTTGCAATATAACACGCAGAGGGGAAAGTCTAGCAAGTCCCTTATCATCAAGACAATGCCCGAAAAGGAGGGACATAAGAAGGATTTGCTCAGTCAATCACACATATTCGAGACTGAGATCAAAATGTATTCGGAAATGCTGCCTAGGTTCGAGGAAACACTTCGCAAGACTGGCGATGAAACAAAGTTATTTGTTCCCTGCATCTATCACAGCCTGAAGCCACGGCAAGTTATGATCTTTGAAGATCTGGTGCCGCAGGGTTACGTTGTGAACCGTGACCGGGAGCCAAACAACGAGGAGATACGCAGTGCCTACTCCAAATTGGGCAAATGGCACGCCGTAAGCTATGCGTTAGCAAAGCAACAGCCTGCTTTGCTAGAGAATTACAAGTACAGTCTAATGGAACTGCCTGGAATCAACAAGGATCCTCTGATGTCAACCGGATTGGAGTTTTTCATAAAACTGCTGGATTCCGTACCCGATCTTAAAGTGTATAAACCATACTTTGAACGAATGCGTCCTTACTTCATGAGTCGCGTTATTGATTCCTTCAAGGAATATCGTGAGAATCCGCTTGAGAATGCTTATTACGTTCTCTGCCATGGGGACTTTCATCTCAGGAATTTGATGTTTAAGTACAACAAAACAGGCGAACTGATTGAAGACTGTATGCTCCTGGATTTTCAAATGAGCAATGTGGGTCCAATGCCCCTGGACATTATATATTCCATCTACAACATGATGTCACCCGAACAGAGGCAAAATCAACGTGATGAATTTATTTACTTTTACTTTTCCACGTTCCGTGACACGCTGAAGAAAATCAACTATGAAGGCACTTTTCCCACTTTGGTAGAGTTCCGGCAGCAGTTCTATCGACACAGATATTTGGGTAAGCAATGTGCAAAATGTTTATGATCCTTAGATTACTCACTTTCAACTTCCTACAGAGTTCTTCCTATTGACAACATTTATGCCTCTCATTAGTGCACTGAAGACCGGAGAGTTCGAGATCGGTGAAATGGTTGAGAAGAAAGATCTAAGAGCGACATTATATCAAAAGGAGGCTTACATAGACGAAGTCAGATACAGCCTGAGACGCTTCTTATATCTTGGGTATTTTGAAGATGTTTAATAACTTTAAAATAATTTTGCTTACGAACAGAATAAACTTGAATTAATTGTCAATTCTAAAATGCTTTTTATTTATGGCGAGGCGCCAAAAATACTAAACATGATCAGAGTGACCATCACTCGAATCAAATATGAAAATGGCATATAGAAAAAATACTAACACATACAATGTACTCAATGTACTCGCAATGCAACAGCTGATAGCGCAGGTATCGATAACAATTGTAGCATTCATATGCCGATTACGTACTAAAAAACCCTTAACGCGTTTTGGTACGCACATTCCGCGTGTAATATAAACAATCAAAGTTTGAAACTCCATGAGTATTAAAAGATTTATAAAAACATGAAACAAGGAGGGGATGAGCTACTGTGTCGCGTCTGCCTTAATCAGGATGAGCTCATGGTTGACGTCTATGAGCATGTAGAGGAACAGCAAACAGATCTCTGCACCTTGCTGGAAAGTTGCGGTAGTATCAAAGTAAGTTTGAAAACACGTTTTGTAAAAAACAAAAGGTTGTATTAAAAAGTTCTCGCAGGTGGACGAGTCAGATAAGTTCCCGAAGTACCTATGCCAAGAGTGTACACAGGAGTTGCTGATTGCAGCCAAGTTCCGCACAAAGTGCGCTGCCTCAGATGAACTGCTCCGGCAGAGATATATTGCGAGTGATGAGGAAGATGCTGCGGCTGCATTGGCGTTAAGTGAATTGGCTGGCGAGGAAATCGTCGTGGATGATAATATTGTAGAGGAGGAAGATGAAGACAAGATAATCGAGTACGATCCCACAGAACATGTTGAGTTATATGAGGAATGTGAGACGCAGTTAGCGGAGCAGCCAACACTGCCTATTGCCAAGAAGACAATTGGAAGCATTCCGACAAATATATCGAATTTCAATTGTGATGATTGTGGTGCAATTTTTCAACAAGCAGTAACGCTGCAGCAGCATATTGCCAAAGCCCACGCTGCTTCAGAGAAGTACGACTGCGAGCGTTGTGGTCATTGCTTCACACAGAGCATAAATCTCCATGCGCACAGCTGTGCCGAGTCCGATGTGTTGGCAGCGGAAGTGCGCGCCAAGGCAGCGCGTTATCGTTGCATTCACTGCGGCAAGTGCCTTCAGTCGCACAGCAGTCTGATTATCCATATGCGTGTACACAACGGGGAGCGTCCATTCGCCTGTGACGCTTGCCCGAAAACCTTTAAGACAAATGGAGCGCTAGTCACGCATCAGAAGCGACATCTCAAGCTGATGGAATTCAAGTGTGAGCATTGTGGCAAAGATTTTGTGGAGTCAAGCAATCTGCGTCGCCACATTGCCGCCCTGCACAGCACCGAACGACCACACACCTGCACCATTTGCCAGCGCAGCTTCTCCCGTGTCTATCTGCTGGAGTTGCACAAACGCACCCACACAGGCGAACGTCCCTATGCGTGCTCCCATTGCAACAGCAGCTTTGCACAGCTGAGTGTGCTACGCTCCCATGAGCGTATTCATACAGGGGAGCGACGACATCGCTGCACACTCTGCCAGAAAACCTTCAGTCGCCTGATCCAGCTGAAGAACCATGCAAGGAAACCTTGTCGCTCGCTTGACTCGGGGAGTGCCGCACGTACAGTCATTGAGGAGTTGTCCTGAGGGCAGCACAGTGAAAGGTTGCTTGGCATCGTAGCTGTGAACTCTTATGTGGAAATCTTGGGAGAAGTAACTAACAAACTGAGTACCCTCAAATCTTTCGGCTCGAGCTCTACTTAGATGGCAAGTTTCATATGAGTTTCCCATATTTAAATGTCTTCCTTATTAATCTTTTAATTCTCTTTTAGATTGTGCCTGACTTTCAACTCATTCGAATACATTGTGGATTGTGTTATAGGAATCTGCTACCTCCACCCCTTTAGCAATAAAGAAAACGCATCTAAAGATTGAGTTTTAGTTATTTTTTATTGCATGCACATAAATGTTTAGTTACGGTTGTTCTCCATTTTGTAATAGGCCTACAAGTTACAACAGATTATGTAATTACATAAATGCTCGTTATGCGTCTACATCAATAAGTTACTCTTGTATAATTGTATAATAATGATTTAAACTTCATACACATATATATATACCGTATATATATGAGAAATGACATACATAACATGCATAAGTTTTTAGTTTTAGGGCACAAAATTCATATTTGATTTCAAAGTTTGTGTTTGTACATTAATAAATATTGTTTTTATACTTTATTTGTTGTATTTGTAATTTGATTCTCATGCATTATCTGTATCTTTAGTTATCATATATACTATGTATGTATATGTACTCGTATTTGCATATGTTGCGTAACTCAAAGCTTGTGACTTATAGATATTCATTTACTTTATGTAACATTCTTATTCGTAGTAAGTTAATTATTTCTCAATTAGTTTTTGTTTTTCTTCTGTAAGTGCTGGCAAAATTCAATCCAATTATGGCGCAAGTTTCTTTGGGATTCGGTCTGGGCTTTCCATCTCGTTTATGGCATATTCTGTCGGTAATCGTTTATCGGGCTCGTTGTTGGGAAGATCGGGGGCACTTAGAGTCTATAGAAACGTCGCCGCTGCCAAGAATGGAAGCAATCAGAAAGTTTTATTACCATTCGCAAGACTTGTGTGGGGTGTGAGGAGAGAGAACTCAGTCATGTCAGTAGGTGGGTGGGTGAGCAGAGTGTGGCAGGTGAGACCAGGTGGCAGGTGAGAAACATGTGTGCTCTGCTCTGCCGCCTATGCTGCCTCCATTCAGTTGGTATCAGGCGCATTTAGTCGCTACACCGCTGCGCTATGCTCGGATCGGCGAAAATACTTACGCGCCTGCACATTGAGATCGTCGAGCAGGAGTTCGTTGGAGGACCTGGAACGCTTGGGAAAGATCATGGCATTGCGCAGCGGTGTAACATGCGCCACATTCGAGGGACGTGGCTTCGGAGGCGGAGCCGGCGGTGCTCGCTTCTGTTTGTGCGAGACGCGCCGCAATTGCCGCACAAAGGATTGGCTGAGTGTGGAGCCGCGATTGAAGTCCGGCTCCGTATTGAGTTGCGGCTGTGCGGCATACTTATGCAGTGGCGTTGGAGTCGCCACCTACCGCCGCCGCCGATGGCTGCAGCTGATGCTCCGAGCTGGTGCGCTTGCTGCTGGCACTCGCGGGCTTGAGACGCTCAAAGAGATTGGCCAGCGTGCTAGAGCGCTCCTGTAGCGGCGGTGCTGGCGCTGGATACTTCTGCAGCGGATGGCTGTGCTTGGGCGTGCGGCCAGCTGCTGCTGTGGTGGGCGTGGTCGATGCAGTCTGCGTGCGGCTGGCAAAGACATCGTCATCCAGTTCGCTCAGGCTGACCAGCATGTGCTCGTCGTCGAAGAGGTCATCTGTGTTGGTGATGGTGTTCGTGTAGCTGCGACTTGTGTCCAGTTGCACTCCAGCTGCTGTCTCCTCTTCCTCCCCGTCGTCATCGTAACGGGAAAATATCTCATCAAAGGCGGCATTCACAATGAACGTTTCGTCCTGCAGCTCCTCCTCGCTGGACACTGGACGAGGCTGCACCAGAGTGCCGAACAGATTCTTGCGATAGTCCTCGTACGGCAGCTGCTCCGTGGAGTGTGCAGGCCGTGGGCAGGTGCGTGGGCGTGGCAGGCTGGCCAATTGGCTGGCCAGGCTCTGTGTGCTGCAGCTGTTTGCCAACTGGCGGCCCAGCGAGTGTGCTGTGGGTGTTGCGGGTGCAGCCGGTGCGGTTAGTATGCCAGTGGGATGTGCCTTTGTCTGTGCCTGTGCCTGTGCCAGCGCGAGGGCCTGCGCCTGCAGCTTCAGCCGCTGGCGCTGCATCTGCTGCAGTCGCTGGTGCAATTCTTGCGACCTGCGCTTCACCTGGCTGTACTTGCTTTGGCTGTTGCCGTTGCCGTTGCTGTTGTTGCTCTGGCTGGGGGGCGTGTGCAGCTCATACTTACTCTGCTGACGGTCCCGTTCCTGTTCGGCCTCGGCCAGGCGACGCTGCAGCGCCAGTGTCTCGAATGTGTGGACCACACTGCCCACGTGCGTGCTGATCTCCGGTATCCCTAGGTCGCCGCTGAACATGTCGCGCTGGTGTCGCTGCTGCGTGGACAGCAACTCACCACCGCCGCCAACGCCCACTCCAACGCCACATGGTGCATGGCCATGGCCAAGGGCGTGGCAGTGGCGTAGGGGCGGCAAGGGGGCACCGCCACAGGGGAATGGCTCAATGAACTCGGCCGAGTCCTGATGCCAGAGCAGATTGCCAAGCTCATCATGGGCGCTGGCGCTGGCGAGTGTGGACGACTGTTTTGTGTGTGTTGGAGGTTGGGAATGTTGTTGTTGTTGTTTGTTGTATGCAGTGTTGTTGTTGTTGTTGTGTACGAGTTGTTGGCAGTTATATCAAGCAAATCGTTAATGAAATAAACAAATAAAATCAGATTAGCTTGGGTCATATCCGAAAAGTAATGCGACTGTTTGGTGAGCTGGTTGGGGCTATGGGGGCGAGACAGGTCAGGAATGAATAATATACTTAGTGCTAGACATAGACATAGATACATAGCTTAGATACGTAACTCGACACCTTATATGCTATATACACATCGAACAATACAGGGAGTTATCGTATATATGGTTTATAATAATGTTGATCGCTGCAACAATGGCTGATTTCTTATTATCATATGTATAATATTGTATAGTAGACTAACTAAACATAATGCAGATCGTTCTATGAATCCAATTTTCTTCAACTTCCTTATGGATTTCAAGTTTAATTCGCAAATCTTTCTCTTTTTTTTGGTTGTTAATAAACACCACAGACAGCAGCGCAGCGTCGTTAAATATATGTATGCTTGTTTCTGTCTGCGTGTGTGTGTGTGTTATGCATGTGTGTGTTTTGCGTGTGTCTGGCGTGTTTAATGCGTGTGTATTTCGTGTGTTTTCTCGTGTTTTCCGCAAGATACGCAATTGTTTGGCGCTGAAAAGTATGCTACGGTTTTTGGCTGCGCAACGTTTAAGGCGAATAAATCAAATGAAAATTAAATTGAAGCTGCGTGTTCTTATTCGTGTATGTATTGGTGTGTGTATACGTGTGTGTGTGTGAGGTGGCTGTGCATTGACACATTGTGTTGTTGTAGCTGTGCAAGTAACAACAGAAAAACAGCTGATACGACAAGTGCGTGAGTGTGTCTGCCTGTGTGTGTGTGAACATGCGGTTGCTCATGTGTGTGTGTGTGTGTGTTGCTGTTGTTTGCGTGCTTTAATAATAGTTATTATCATAAGGCAAACTATCGCTGGAGCTGGAGTAATGTTGCTGTTGCTGCTGCTGCTGCTTTTGCAGCTGCGGTTGCTGCGGCAACACTTGATTGTTGCCAATGCGCTTATTGGGCTGCTGCTGCAGCTTATTGTTGCTGCTGCTGTTGCACTTTGCTGCTGCTGCTGCTGCTTGTGCATGGCCTTAAAGTCATCCTGTGACTTGCTGCTGTTCTTCGAGCTGTGCTTGCTCTTGTGGCCCTTGCCGTGTTTCGTGTGCTTGAGACTGTGATGTTGGTGCTGTTGTTGTTGTTGGTGTTGGTGGTGTGTCTGATGGCCATTGCCGTGTTGCTGCTGTAGCTGCTGCTGCTGCTGTTGATAGTGGTGCTCAATGTGTGCTATGTTGCTGCTGCTGTGGTAATGAGGATGCTGCTGCTGCTGGTGCTGCTGCTGTTGGTGCTGCTGCTGTCCGTGTTGCTGCGAGGTGTCGCTGGCAGTGCCGCTGCTGCCGCCATAGCTATAGATCTGTGACTTCGAGAGGCTGCGATGCGGATGTGCTGCATGCAAATTGGCCACGCTGTAGTGATCGTGGTGATCCAGACTGTCGAAGGTCTGCAGATAATGCGGATTGATCTGAGTGCAGTAATCGCCGCCCAAGTCTGCTGCCTGCTTCCGATCGAGCGTGTTGTTGAAGTGCTGCAGATGTGTCATGTTGTAGCTCAGGTGCTGGTAATGCGAGTCGGCGTTGTGTTGTTGCTGTTGCTGCTGTTGTTGCTTTGCTCCGTTCTTCATGGGCAACGGCGGCGGTTGCTGCTGTGCAATTGGCGATCGTCTGTTTGTGTTGCCATTGGACTTGAAACTGTTGCTGCCGCTGTGCAGCGTCAGACTGTTGCTGCCGCTGTGGCTGCTGTTGTTGCTGTTGTCGTTTGACTTCGTCTTGATGGCAATGAATGTGTTGGGCAGCGGCGGCAGCGGTGGGGTTCCTGTTGGAGTTGTTATGGTGGTTGCCGATGACGAGCAGGTTGTTGCTGTGTTTGTTGTTGTTGCTGTGGTGTTGTTGTTGTTGGTGGTGTTGTTGTTGGTGGTGGTGCTGGTGGTGGTGCTGCCCACGTTAAGTTCCCGCTACGCGATGTGATGCCCGCCAAATGTGCGCAGCACTGGCACGCTCTGATTGTGGTTGTTGTGGTGATTGTAGTTGTTGTTGTGGGTTTGTTGTTGTTGGTGAAACACATTTAACAATTGGTGTGGTGTGTTGTTGTTGTTGTTCGGGTGGTGTGGTGGGTTGTTGTTGGTGGATTGGTGCGTTGGTTTCGTTTGTTGTGTGTGCAAGTGTTGATTTTCGGTGGTTGTTGTTGTTGTTATTGGGCGCATTTAGTTGTTGTTGTGGTGGAGGTTGTTGTTGTTGTTGTTTGGTTGTTATCGGAAAATGAAATTTCAGAGCGTAAAAGAGACGAAAAAGGAAAAGAGTAGATACTTATCATATAAGTCGTGTATGAGATATATAATTATTGATTGCTTATTTGTAGCTGCTGGCTATGTGTGTGTGTGTGTGTGTGTTCCAGTGTATCTGTGTGTGCTCGTGTGTGTGTGTATACTTTCTTCTGCTGTTTAAGTGGTGCGTCAGTTGTTGTTGTTGTTTGGGGGAGGACGAGTCTTGGCATGTCTCTGGGCGTGTCTTAGCTGGTGTCGTATCAGATAGATAGATATATGTACATATACGCTATATATATGTTGGCTATATAGTTCGATTAATCGATAACAAGTGCAAAACTTGCATAAATTATGGAGAAGTGCAAAGTAAGAATAATTAGTAATTTTACAACACTGTGAGATGAGTCAGTTGCAGGTGCAAATCAACTTTTGTGATTCTTTTCTTTATTTTTATATAAATTTATATATTTAAATCTTATAAATTTAAGTCTTGTAAAGTTGAGAAAGAAAAATAAGAAAATAAAAGCGTAAAGAATGAATTTATTGAACGAGCAGAGGTATTGGAATATTCAAAATATAGATGGAATATGTTTTATAATAAAGAGCAGAAATATGGAATTATTAAAATGTTTTAAATAAAGTATTTAAAAAAAAATGCATTGGTTTTTAAACATTTACAGGCACTTTTGCATTAAACAATTGCACAAAAAAACACACAGAAAATTTAAAAATTTTATATATATATGTTTGAACAGTGCAGCAAGCTTGATTTGTGAACTGCAAGTGCGACTGAGATAAGATAAATTCCAAGCGAGAGGCCAAGGCGAGAATTTCATGCATCGACGCTGTTTCTGCCACTGTGGCAGACGTGGCAGCAGCAAGTGGCGTGTAAAATTTGCTTAATTCGGCAATGAGACAGTAGGAGAGAAAGAGAGGGGGAGAGAGGGAGGGAGGGAGAAAGGGGAGGAGGTAAAGAATGAGTTGCAGCCAGCACGTTGCAAATTAAGCAGATCCCGCTGCAAACGTGCAATGCGCGGACAGGGATGAGCACGACTAAGAGTTGCCCAGCAAATACACAAAATATACACACACACAGATATGTATATAGAGTAAATTCACACTACGATATATAGATATATATAGGATATACACACTCAGACTTTCTTATGACATATACAGCACACAAAGAAGACATGCAGAGAGCAACGAGCAGAAGAAAGTAAACCAATGCAGGCACAGCTAGTTCTGGAGAGAAGGGGAAGTTCTTTATAGTATGCAAATTTAACAGGCAGTACACATATATATATAGATATATTTATCTTTAAAGTGCAGTATATATATTTAATAATCTAAAGTTGCCTCCACATGCTTAAAGAAAAACATCTTTTATTTTGGGGAAATTGGAAACAGTGCAACATTTAATTACTGCCAATACAAAGGCAACTCTAGCTACCCTTCGTGTGTCCCTACATTTACAGGGTACTACGCATGCAGACAGAAAAAAGAACTAGTGCAGCACGATGGAACGATGGAACGAAGAAAGCTAATTAGCCGGGACAATTTGGAAAAAGTGAGCATAAGTTTTAATAAGAAAGCGGGCTGTGTGGCAGGCTAATGCGCCGCAAAACGAAGTGGGCGCGACTCCAGAAGTTGCCACATTAAAGTTTTTCGGCGACGTCTTGGCGGGCGTGTCTCCAGTAGGGGAACACGAGGGGGGAGCGGGGGAGGTAACTGAGTGTGTTTGGTACTCTGGTTCGGTAAATTTCACATTTAAATTTAAAAAGTTTTCCGCGGCCTTTGTGGCAGGCACTTTGTCTTTGCAACTGCAACTGCCACAGTCAATGGCAAAGAGACAGAGAGAGGACCAGACATGTGTGCGAGGTACAAGAATGTTTCATTCGTTCACTCAATGCACACTCGGGGAGCACTCCACATGCGGCACTTGGGGCAACAACTTGTGTGGCATAAAAAGTTGACAAGCGCTGACATAATTTTACACGCAATGACAAGTTGCAGCAGCCGCGGGGGCAGCATTTGCCGTCTTCATACAACATGCTGCACTTGCCTTGCAGTCAACGCGTAAGTAAGTGCCACGCCCCCCCATACCCCCTACTCTACTTGTCTCCCCCTCATGGCAAAGTGCTGCATTTTCTGCATCATTTAGCAACATGCGCGCTTGCATTGGATGCGAGCTTAATAGACTTGCCACGTAATTGCGGCATGGCTCGCTGCTAATGATGGATTGCCAATGTGGCAAGAAGTGCTGCAACAACAGAGGCAGCAACTTCAAATGGCGGCGACAATTTGGCAGCAGCAGCACAAGATGCAAGCAGTGGCAAGGTGTGGCTGCAGCAAATATCGTTAGGTTATCAATGCGGGCGGCGGGAGAATGTGGCAAGTGGCGGTGGCAACATCATCAACAGCCGGAAGTCAGTGTCGCTTAACGTGCCACGCGGCATGCAGCTCAGCGTTACGGAAGTTCAACTCGGTGCCACAAAAATTTGAAAACTTTGTAAACAAAACTTTGCGCTGTGCACTTTGCTGCCGGCGCGAGGCAAGAAGGGGCGGGGAGAGGCAGGGCGGGGCAGGGGGACACGAGACAAGACTGTGCAGGACCTTTGGCAATAGCGAAAAAGAAAGCAAAAGACGAATATGCCAGCTACAGTGTGCACCCAAGCTGAGGCAAACGCTCAAGGGGATTTGGCATTGCTTTTAACTTGGATTTAGTTGTGGAAGCACAGAGTCGCCTATGCCGTGGCTTCACTGTACACACAGCAAGCGATGCTCATCCTGTTAGCTGCTGCTGCACGAAGTTTGCCACACGGCAAATGGTTCTCGTTGCTGTTCCTGCTGCTTGCGCTAAACTTGCCTCTTCAGTGGCTCAGCTGTTGCAGGGGGCAGCGGGGGGGGAGCACGGATTGGACAGAGAACAACAACAATGCTTTCGTCAATTGTCCAGCGGATGTTTGCCTCAGCAGTCGTCATCCTTGCCTTGCTGCCACCGTGCTCGTCGTCCTCCTGCTCGTGTCCTGGCAGAGCTTCCGGCGTGCTCGTCGACTTCCGTTTGCCGTGCTCATGCGCTGATCAAAGTTAACTGCACTTCACACAAAATGGCTGCCACAGCAGCAGCAACATCAGCAGCAGCAGCTAAAGAAAACTGCTGTTTGGTAAATATTACCACCAAGCTGCGCTCCCTCCACTGCCTGCCTGCCTTGGCCCACCCCTTGCAGCGCAAAAGCAGCCAAAAGGCGCATTTTGCATTTCATTTGAAGAAACTGCTGCAAGTTTAACCCTTCCCTGCCCCTGCCCCCACACCCGTCGCTGTGTACAATTGTAATAACTATCTCAGCGAGTGTTTGAAATGCGTTTACCGAAAACTTTTACAGCTGCCACAGCAAGAATGTTTATACTTTTGCATTTTTGTGTGTGCGACTTCTGGCGCATAAAATACTAAGCTAGCAGGGAGAGGAGGGGGCAGGGGGAGTGTCGTGAAGGCCTGCAGCTAGCACGTACTTCAGTTAGTTGTAAATAAAATGTAAATTGTTGTATTTTTGTGCGCAAAAGAGTTTTTGCAAGAAATATTTACTTGCGCGCACAAAAGTATGCAACAATAATTTACCTGCTCACGGACAGCGCTTACATTGCGTATACGCCCTGCTGCGCAAGATGAACTAGTCGATTTGGCATTGCTCTGCTTGGAAATGGATATGAAATTCTCATTTGAAGATTATTCAACTGTTCCCATTATGGGATTACTAAACTGTTCCCACTAGAGAACAGTCACTTGGGCAAGGTGATCTCTGCCATTGAATACTGCTCAGTGATGCGGAACTGTGAAGAATATCGGGGGAATTTTAATTAAACGAGGACAACCCACAGCTGCTCTCCCACCCCCCTCCGCCTCGTAGGCAGTTTGGCATACGCAATTAACGTGCCTGTTTGTGTGTCTGTCTCTATTTGTTTGTGTGTGTGGCATTAAAATGCGCTGGCCCGCAGCATGCAGCACACGGCACAAAGCACGGAGCACGCAGCACGCAGCACGCCGGCAGCAATTGGCAGAAAGCAAATCACAATAAATTACGAAAGCCAAAGCCAATACGAAAGCCTTTTGGCTTGTGGCCTGCAGGTGGCAAGTCGCGCGTGAGCGATGCTTCTGTCTGCGCGTGTGTGTGCGTGTGTGTGTGTGTACCTAGTGGTAAATCGCATGTAATAGAGCAGGGTGTTAAAGAGGGGGCAAGAGAGGCAGGGGGAGGGGTGATACTATCATGCGCTCGTGCTTAAATTAAATGATTAACAAGGTTATTTACTGCACGCACTGTAAGCCAAATGTGTACAGCCTGATAGTCATGTTAACAGTGGAGAGGGGGGGGTGTGGCAGGTGTGGTAGCCCGCAGCACACACCTGCGTTTGTTTTTTTTCTACCTTTTCATACGTGTGTGGCACAAATAACGCGGTCAAAGCGGTGCCACAACTAGCGCCAGCGTTGCCAGTTCAAGGACAACCGGTAACGGATGCGGAAGTACAGTTTGCGGCCGTGTTGCTGTTGTTGTTCTTGTTGTTGTTGTTGTTGCTCTTTGCTGCTATCGGCGCAGCGGCTTTCAGCACGTAAATTGCCGTGTCCCGAGCAACGGTCAATTGCTTTGCTCAAACAGAGGACGACGACGCGGCGTTGCTTGTTTTGTTTGCTGATTGCGCAAATATTTGTGCAGGCATTAAACGGAGAATTGATGGCCCGCAAAGGGGGCGGAGCCGAGGTGGGGGCACTGCCAGTCGGCCACAGTATAAATTTAAATATTAACGCCAACTTAACGGCAATGAGTTGCGCGGTTTTTTGTTTCAACCTTCGCCGACTTCTTGACCGAAGCGAGGCGACGCAGCGCTGCGTTTGCCTTAACAGGCCTAACAGCCTCGTTTCGTTTTATTGCACGCACGACCGAAGGATCAGCGCAGGCCACCAACTCCCAGTGATTGTGTGAAGTCATTACCCACACACACACAAAGAGAGGGGGGGAGAGCGAAAAGGTACCGAAATTGTGATTATGAACACAAATTTACGCTTAAATTGCGGCGCATTAGTCGGGGCGGTTTTTTATTAAAAAGCGCAAACTCATTAAATTTTATTACAAGTTGAATTTTTCAATAAGGCCAAGCCGCAAAAGTGGCCAGTTTAAAGGCCAATTAGCTGGGACTGCTACCTCCCCTCCCCCCTTTAATGGAAGTCATTTCCCTGACGCAAGGGAAACGGACTGCAAGGAGCAGCAACTTGCGCCTAAGACGATTATTTATTGAGATATTTGAGGAAACTGTAGTTTCATTGCCATTGCTCTGTCTAATTTCCTACAGTTACACAGAAAAGTAAACGCACACAAAGTTAGCTAGCTCTGCCAACTCTCGAAACAAGTTGAAGTCTTAAGCGATTCTCAATTGGTTTGGCTTCTTCCGCTTAATCGCGAAATAACTGTTAGTTAACTGCACGAGCAACTAGCTCCCCCCCCCTCTCTCCCTCTTGCGCCTTGTTTTACAAGTCTGCAATAAAATGCAAATTTGTGTTGTGCTCAGCTCGAGTAGATTAAAAAATAAAAGACACCTGCAGTCGCTGCACAAATATGCGAAAATAAATTACATTTACGCTGTCTTTTGCTGAAAACTTTAGCAAGAAGGCACACACACACACACACACGCATACACACTCAAGTACACACTCACACTAGCAGCAGGGCACATACTTAAGCTCCTTCCTCATGAAGCATGCCATTTATGACATCCGTGCACCGAAAAGAAACAGACGAAAAGGGCTGAGAGGCAAATTAAGAGTGAAGTAGTGCTGGACTAGTAGCTACCCTAGGCTTCACATTTATGCATAATTAGAGTTGAGGAAGTGCAGAACTGTTAGATACTCTTTATAATGTAGCTACTCCAGGTGTTAAAAGTTATAGAATGATAATTTGAAAACTATTCTTGAAGACCTTTTCTCTTTGAAGGCTCGAGGGAATTCGGTGCACTTGAAACTTGAATTTCTTCTTCTAGCTACCCCACTCACATACTTTACAGGGCATGCACTGGCAAAGAAGCTGGCGGTAAAAGAAAGGCAGCGCATAAAAACCATATTAAATGCCTCTCTCTTTCCATTTTCCCCATTGTTTTCGGCTTCTTTGCGAACGTCTGGGGGCGGGGAAGCGGGAGAAGGAGGCGCGGCGACTTAAGCTGCGACTACGCTGCTGCGACTACGGCTACTGGTGACTACGGCTTGCGTTTGTCATCTTTTAATGGCGCAATTAGAGCACACAAAATGCGTTTGCTGAAAGCTGAGCTGCCGCTGCTGCCTCTGCTGTTGCTGCCTCCGCTGTTGCTGCTGTTGTTGCCAGTATCATAAAGGATTTTTAATAATAGCGCCAAATTACAATAGGCAGTCGCTTGCACACACACACACACACAGGCATACAGTGGCACATGCGTGCTTGTGTGTGTGTGTGTTAGCACAGACACAAATTGCGTATACGCCGTGGCACTTTGAAACAAAAGCCACGACAATGCGAAGTTGTGTGTGGCAAAAGGAATTCGGTTGCCTGCACTGGATAGTGCCAGCACATCCGCCCACGCCCACGCCCACACTCCCCATTTGCACGCCCACAGCCTGGCAGTGTCTTTGGCTTTGCCTGTGCTTCGTCGCTTCTATTCCAACTTGTTGTTTGTTTTCAGCTTGTTTGTTGTAATTTGATGCGCCATTGTTTGCCGCATGCGTTTTTCATTGTCTCCGACGACACTTTCAGCTGAGTGTCAGCTGAGATTTCGGTTGTGCCCCTCCCCCTGCCCCTCCTTCGCTGCTTCTTCTGGCCTTAGCTATTGCTGTGCAATCTTGCTGTAATTTATGCGCTTATTGTTTCTTCATTTCGCCAACGAAGTAAACAGTGAGCGGGAGAGGGGAAGGGTCTGCGGACAGAGCTGTCATTAGTTAGGTCCTGCCACAAGCGGCAGCTGCATGAATTTATGTGCCCCAACTTGCAGCGGACAGAAGAAAAACTTTCTCGACCCCCACGACTCGGCCCTAATTTAGTTTAAATAGCCAGCGGGTTCTCTAGGGTAGATGTGCGTCGAGTAAATGGCGAGAAAATTAAAGAAAATCGCAATGCGAAAATGATTAAAGGCAAAAGCGGGAAAGGCATTGAGAGTCCTCGAGTCGCCAGCTCAATGAACCCGTTGCGGAAATGCGAATGCAATAAATTATGGCAATGCCGAATGAGGCGACACACGACCAGGCAGACCAGTGCACCAAGGGGGGGCAGGGGGAGGGAGGGCAGTGGAAAACATAAATCCTTGCGGAAATTTATGGTGCGTTGAACTTAAAATGAAATACAATAAAATGTTGTATATGCAGCCGCAATGCACCGAAGATGCCACAATCCTCATACGAGAGCGAGAGGGAGCAAGTGAAAGAGAGAAAGAGAGAGAGGGAGAGAGAGGGGGAGTGGGGCAAAGGGGTGCGCAAAAACAAAGGACACACACGAGTAACAATAATAAAATTTATTAACGTTGAACAATTTTGCATTTCCTGCCCAGGGGCCAAGCACAAATGATGTAAGAAAGCAGGCCCGGTGGAAGAAGAAGTAGCAGAAGAAGAAGAAGAACATGTAAAATGTACTTTATATAGCGCACATAAGAAACCATATTTCTATATATGTGAAATGGGGCACATTAAATGGCGCTGAAAGGTGCACGACGGGCACAGAAAGAATGGGAACCATCAAATTGAAGGGAAGAGAGAGAAGGCAGGATTCTTATTGAGAACAGGCAGCACAAGAAACATAAAGTGAAAAAAGGCGTATTATATTTAAACAATATACTTACTTTGGCTGCTGAAAAAACCCTTAAAGGGCGCAGAAGTTAGTTAAACAACAAGCAAACGAATTATCATAATTCGAGTAGAAGAAACTTGATCTATGCGACTGTCATCTAAAGGAAAACTGTTCACAGAACAATTTACAATTAATTTGAACATGCTACAGGACCATAATATGCGACAGGTGCTCGGACATTCAGTTATATATATGTTATATACCAGACAGTGCTGGGAAACATTTACGATCGGTGCAAACACATAACAGACTTTTGCTTGGTGCGCAGTGCAAAGGGCTTCCTAGAGGAGGCTGAGGAGGGTGGGTGAGGGGTAGTTGCAGGTGCAGTTGCAGTTCCATTGGCATTTGTGGAAAACATAATTAAACTAGAAACTCATAATTAGTGCACTTAAAACTAAGGCCAAAATTAACGATGGCGCGCGAGCACAAAATGAATTGTAAATTTTAATATGTGCGACTGCTGTGCGAGGTGTGCGAGGTGCTGCAGGTGAAATGCTTAATTAAATTTGCTATTTTGCACACTGTTTTTTTTGGCTATTTAAAAACTTAAATTGTTTTATAAAAAGTTGGCGAATTGCGGGCGCTAGTTTCGCAGAAAAACTCAACTGAAAATGGCGAAAAAAATGAAGGGCAAAGTTCGTAGTATGCAAATTACTTTGGGGGTGCACATTAGAAACGCTAAGGGTGTTGAATTTCACGGGTTGTTGTGTCTACGATACGAGTGTGTGTGTGCGTGTGTGTGTGTCTGTTATTGTAGGCTCTGTGTGTGGCATGTGGCGTGTGTGGAGTGAGTTTTAAATCATTTACAAACTTAAATGGAACGTGAAATTATCAATTGCGGGCTTAATTAATTTATAATGAGTTTGGCGCGCCGGCTGTGGCAGATCGTCGCATTAAGCATACGCCATGTGGTGCGAATGATCGTGACAAACGTGCGTAATGAGTGAGTAAAGGTGTATGGTGCGCTCTAAGTATGTGTGTGTGTGAGGGTGTAAAAGAGAGAAAGATATAGAAAGAGACTGTCTGTGACGAGTGTAACTTGTGTGTGTGTGTGAGTTTGTAGCGGGGAAGGGTGTTTCCAAGTGTGTGTATATTATATGTGCGTGTGTGTGTACATCATGTGTGTGTGTGTGTGTGTGTGAAGAGTTCTCTCTTCGGTTTCTTTGTGGGATCTCACTTAGCGCTTCGCTTCAATATCACAGAACATTCAGTTAAAAATTACAATATGCATTGGATGATGCGTACACTAGATGACTAAGTCGTATATATATATTGATATATTGGTTCGTATAGGTATTAAGGCAATATATATGTAGTATATTTATATATAGTGTGGTATACAAGTATAAGTATCAAAACGATTCACGTATTTCGATCAAAGTAAATATATATATCAAAGTAAATCCAAAAAACGTTCGCATGTAATTGCAATGGTATTGGTAATGGTTGGTTGATAATATTAATGTTAAAGATAGTATATATATGTATATATAATCGTATACACTCCGGTTGCACCACAAAAACAAATCATGATCATATCAGGTTAGCTCAAATCAGCTCGCACAAGTACAAGTACATTAGGTAGTTATGCTTATAAGATGTAAATGTTTCTTTGGGTTTGGTTTTGGTTTCGGTATTGGTAATGGTTGATGTGTTGGTTGGTTTGGTTTGGTTTGGTTTCTGTATTATCAAACTTGATGCGCAAATCACGATCATCAGCAGAACGAACGAACGAACGAAGGAACGAACGAAGGAACGAAGGAACGAGCACAGGAACGCACGAAGGAGCAGACTGCAGGAAACTGCAGCCACTTCAGGCGTTCCTGGCGCAGTGTATTGCATATATCTGTATACATATATGGAGTATATGTGTATACACATACATATACATGTATTGTGGGTATATATTTAGATGTAAATGTCAATTCAATGTACATATCAAAGAAAAATTCAATCAATTCAGTTCATTCGCTTATTATTACATCATCAAAGTTCATCAAAAGTAAGAAAAATAATCATGTACATAAATATATAGTCATTATTATTTAGATTTCGGTAGATATATATATATATAGTTCTGGTGTTTAAGTATTTGTATATATATGTAGTTAGTCAATTCATCAATCCATATCAATTAAACAGTTTACATATATGCGTATATATATTGAGAGAGAGAGAGAGAGAGTTAGATAGAGAGAGAGACAAGAGACAAGAGAGGAAGTACACGAGAGAGGGGGTGGGGGGCGCTCACCAAGTCCACATAAAGCATAAATTCCAAACTGAGAACTGAAAATGATTCATAACGGCAACTCAACTCAATTTGGCAGTGTATTTTTTTAATAACAAAGTGAAAACAAAATGAAAACTCAAATTCAGAAACGTTTCTCTAGGCTCCTTTCGTTGGATTGTGTAATTAACTTTAATGTGTATGCCTGTATGTGTGTGTTTCTGTGTGTGCGTGGTATGCACCTGCGGCTACATGGAAGAAATGATAGCATACTTTTTGGGGGCACTCAGAAATCATACAATGTAATTGGAGTTTCGAGTTGAATAAAATAAGTTCGTTTATGCGAGTTAAGACTTTTGCCAAGGTGTAAACTGTGTGAGAGAGTGTTGGTATCCGTGTCTGTGTGTGTGTGTGTCTGTGTGTTTCTGTGTGCGAGTGGAATCCGTTGAGCCAATGCATTTGTTGATTGCCAAGCCGATCTCTGACTACAAGTACCTCTGGTTCTTGCCCTTGGCTTGCTTGGATGCAGGATGCAGATGCAGATGGAAATGTTTTCGTGGTTGTTTTACGGTTTCGTTGTTTGTTTTAATTTATAGAAAAAACATTTCGCAATCAACTAACGGTGGGTGTACGCAGAGCTTTAAAAATTCATAACAAATGCTGGGCCTCGGCTCGGCCCATGAATAAATCAGAATCAGAATCGGAATCAGAATCAGAATCACAGTGAGAGTCAGTAATGGGTGAGGGGGGAATCAGAACTGAAAAAAAATTGTTTTTTATATATTGTTGCATCCATACAATGAGAAAATTATCCAAATATTTGCGCAAGGCACACACATCGTCAAGGTGGAATACGAATGCGAAAACGGATGCGAGAATGCGAATGCGAATGCGAGAATACAACGAACAGAATCGATAATAATTAATAATAATTATAATGCGCAATGCAATATTAATGGGGGCAACTCAACTGAAAAGTATTAAAAACACACGCACACACATACGTTGTAAATACATTACACGTACACGGCGTATTTGTCATTTGGTTTATGTTTCTTCTCATTTATTTGTTATAAATTTGTCATGGTTCAATTCAGTATTCAGTATTCAGTATTTTTTCGTCTTGCACTTTGTTATAAATTAGTTGCTCTGCACATTATCAATAATTATGGTATAATAAATATTTGCGTAACATATTGTTTGTTGTTGTTTCAAGTCTGCTGCTACATCGAACACAAATCGTTATAGAGGGCAGCTAACTACGGACGCGCAGCTCTCTCTACTTGAGCTGCAATTTGGATTCTAATGTGGAACTCGCAAGTTCGTGATACATTTGACGGGCAGTTTAAGTTAACCTTTGGTTAAACTGCCTGTCAAGTGTGCCACGAGTGCGGAGAACCTTCCTAGGTGCGGGCTAGGGCTACTACTGCTCGTTCTACGTTACGTATACGCTACGTAATCAGTGCACTTGCTACTAGCTTCTCTCGTAGTATCTCGGGGTTGACTTATTCGTAATTCCACAGGTTAGAAGAAACCAAGCAAATAAAAACAGAAACATAAATCGTACAAAATGAATATAGTTTTATTGATAAATCAGAAATTCGGTTGCTCGGGCGATTCGGTTGCATAAATAAATAAAGAGACATATCAGTAAATTTTATTATACACTTAACAATACAAATTAAATACAGGGTGCACACACATTTACATTGCATTTACTTGAGATTCAATACGACATCATCTCATCAAAATCATCATCATCATCATCATCATCATAATCATAATCAACTGCATTATCATCTTCATGTTCTCCACTCCTCGGCCGCTTAATTTCAATTTTAATGGGGGTCTGCAAACACGCGGTCTCATATATCTTAACTTTAAACTAAAATGCACATAAACATAACCTCAATCATTAAATGAAGAAAACATCGAGTAGAAGAAAAGGAACAGATAGGCGAGAATACATGAATATGATAAGGAAAGATAATCTGTAAATACTACACACACACACTCAAAACCAAATCAAAACAGAAGGGAACAGAACCAAGCAAGTAACAAATGTGGAACAGAACTTAGGATCGTTGGGAAACATTTATGCAAAATTATGGCGATTACTTTTGTTGTTGCTTTTGTCGTGTTGTTGTTGTTTTTGTTGTTCTTGTTGCAGCTTGCGAGGTCAGGCAGAAAGAGTTGAGAACTTAAATAAATGTATTCGAGCAAAAACTTAGAACGTGCCTTGAATAAATTTCGGTTATCCTTTTTGCCGCAACAGGCTGCATTTATTTATAGCAACTGCTATAAAAAGTCTGGCAACACAGGGTAGATAACTTGGAACTGTTAGACTGACAAGCTCGACTCAATGAAGTATAATTGCTACAAAGAAGAAAATTTGAATTCCCTTTTAAATAGTTTATTATTTCTATAAATCTTTTTGATGGAGAAAAACTCTTTTGAATTTTTTGGAACAGTTGCAATAAGATTATGGCAACTAGGATTATATTGTATTTAATTTATATACTTGTATTCAGATTATTCAATTAGAGAATAAAGTTTTTAAATTCTCTGAAAAATATTTAATTTTTTCTATAATTCTTTTTAAAGCAGAAAAACTCTTTTGAACTGTTGGAACAGTTGCAATAAGTTTTTTTTTTTTTTTTTTATTTTTTTTTTTTTTTTTTTTTTTTTTTTTTTTAAATTTTTTAAATTTTTTTTAAAAGAAAAAAAATTTTTTTTATCTTTTGCAACATTTGCAATAGTTTATATATCTAGGATTATATATTGTGAAGGCTATTCAGTCAGCGAGCTAGTTGTGATTTGCAGCTTATACGATTTACTTTGTGACTTTGTAAAGTATTTGCCATTGCGAGTTAATTAATTATTCATATGCAATTGACAAGCTAACACCGCAAACACTTGACCGGTCGAAAGCATTTCTCGCATTTCTTTTTCATTAATTTTAATCAATTTGATCAACTTTTTAAATCGGTTTTTTTTTGTGCGCTCTGTGAGTGGCATGAAATATGCATCACTTTCAATATACATTTATAGTTTTATATATATATATACATATATCGTTGTTTTTTCCTGTGTTGCAGCGGAGAGGAAACCAATTTTTATGGCTGACAGCAAAATGAAATTTTAATAATTGCGCTTTATATGCATAAGTATGTTTGCAGTGCTTGTTGCTGTTGTTGTTGTTGTTGCTTCTCATTGTTTGCATTGCGTTTGATTTGTTTGCACTCTCGTTTGCGGTCGAAGCCATCGCTGAGGTAGCCCCGAAGTGGGGTTTATGGAATGACAGGGGGAGGGAGGCTCTTACTTCTGGGCTTGTGAAACTGAGCTCAGCTTTAATTGGTTGTAATTAAGAACTATAATTGCTGCTGCGCTTAATGCACTCTGCTGACAGCGCAGGCAGGCGGAAAATGAGTAACGTGGGCGGGCGATTAATTATTGCACAAACTGTGTCACATTTTTCGGGCATAAAAATCGTATCAAAGCGAGGAAACTGAAGTTGCTGAAGTTGCTTCGTGAGAGCGAGGCCTGGAGAGCCTTTGTGAGTGCACTCAAGAGCAGCTAATGTGTGTGTGTGTGTGTGTGTGCGAGTGTGCGTGTGTGCCATGCTTGTGGGCATGCGTACGTGTGTGTGTGTGACTGTGTGTGAGTGTTCAGTGCGCATATGTGCTGGCCATAATATGTATGAAATACCTGCCTCTGCTGCTGCGCTGCGGCTTTTTGTTGAAGCTGTTGAGTTAGCGCTGCAACACACACGTGCAACACACACACACACGCAAACACACACACACGGACGAACACACACTCGCGTATTAGTCTAAAGTTGAGCTGCCAAAGTTTGCAGCTCGAACAATTAATTGGCTTATGCGATTAGCAACAAACTGAAGCCTGAGTCACTTAACGCCGCCGCGGCAGGCAGCAGCAGAGGGGGCAGCAGCAGAGGAGGCAGCAGGGGCAGCGGAGATTGCAGCAGCTGTTCTCGCATTTTTCTGGCGTTTTCAGTGCAGCTGCCAAGTGGCCCCGAAAAGTTTACTTCAGTTTCGCTTCGCGGCTTTGTTTGCCCCAAATTGTGTAATGATGCAATAAAATGCTCTCTCGCTCCTCACCCTCTCGCTCGTTCCCGCCGATTTCTGCGCTTAACAAATTGGCCACAAGACGAGCCACGGACCCGACTTGGAGAGTTCTTGGTGATTTATGCAGCAGGCCAAGTTTGTGAGCTGCGTGTCTGCTCGACTCTGCACGACTCTCTCCTTTTATTTGCCAAACTTGTTTGGCCTCCTCCCCCTCCCCCTGCGGGCGTATTAATAACAACTCGTTGCCCGGGGTTAATTGAATGCACAGCAGAGAATCTGATGCGATTGGGGAAACAACAGACGAATTAAAATTTGCCATAAAGTAATGAAAACACGCCAGGCAGGCAGGACACAAATGTAATGACAGACACATTCACAGACATGCTGCATGAGCAAAAAACAGTGTGTGTGTTGGTGTTTGTGTGTGCCGGAAGGGAATAAACAAACAAAAGAGAATGCAACAATAACATATATATGCGGGATATATACAGGGATAACTGATGTATTCGGTGTCAGTTTACAATCGAGTGCAAACAGAATCAGACTTTAGATAGTTGCAGTTATCGTTAATCGTTTATCGGGACAAAATGCACAAATGAATTAACAGAATTAATGAAAAGGACTTGAATAAGTTGTAAGTTCTGGGGTTGCATGTGGCAAATTGCATGTTGCAGCAAACTGATAACTGATTGTGTAACAGGCGCTGTTAAAAACGCGCGCAAATCGCGCGTAGGAATCGCGTGCAAACATTGTTGGCTTACTGGGGTTAAATGTGGCAGGGGAGGGGAGAGAGGAGGGGAGAGAGGCGTGTAATTGCTTATTAGAGACACAAAAGATTATCGAAAAAGAATGAACACAACAAAAACGAATAACAGAAGTAACAAAAACGAGACAGACAGACAGAGAGTGAGTGAGTGAGAGAGAGAGCGAGCGAGAGTGGAAGATGATGCACAAAATGCACGAAGCACATACATGATACGAATTACGGTTTGCTATACGTTCTCGGGTTCAGTTTGCGGGGGGGGGAGGGTTCCAAATTGCTTGCTCAGTGTAGTTTTGTGGGGGGGGTTAACTTGCTTTGGTTCATGTCTTGCAGAGTTAACTGCTTTCTTTACTCTCACATTCCATTTGGCGATTCGTTCTTGTGAGTGTGTGTGAGTGTGTGACTGAGTGTGTGTGTGTGTGAGCGAAAGAA
The DNA here is from genome assembly GCA_018151435.1 of Zaprionus africanus. NCBI lineage: Eukaryota > Metazoa > Arthropoda > Insecta > Diptera > Drosophilidae > Zaprionus > Zaprionus africanus. Next base: position 2,621,634 of record JAECXB010002309.1, on the reverse strand, counting down.
AAACTAATGGAAATGTTGTTGTAAATGTAAATGTAAATGTAAGTAGCGGGTACAGTAGAGTACGGGGCAGAGTTATATGAGTATAAACATTAACATAAACTATGTAAAATTAACATTAGCACGTAAAATTAACAGAGACGAATGCAGCAAGATATCCTAAGAGTTAAGAATGCTAAGTTCAGATACGAGTTTTAACTTAAATCAATCGATTTAATTTTGTGCAGCTGAGGCTGCGTTTTTGGTTCTTTGTTCTTGTTGTTGTAGCAGTTATTGTAGTTGTTGTTTTAGTTCTTGTTGTTGCTGTTGTTGTAGTGTACTTAAAACGAGCACGAGAGGCTTATGCATAGATAGAGAGAGAGAGAGAGAGAAATATGGGGTGTGGGGGGAGAATCTCATGGAAACGTATCTCGTTGATAAAGTTCATTTCGGTTAAGTCTCAAGTTGAGTTGTGGTTCGGTGTATTAGCAGTAGTTCTTTTTGTGTGTGTGTGAGTGTGTGTGTGTGAAGTGTTTGACAGTCTTGTTCTTCTTGTCGTTGTCCCCTCCCCCCCTGCTGGAAACTGAGTAGCTTGCTTAAGTCCCTCTTCAATGCTATAAATCACATATTTATCTTTGTCGTTGCCCGAATTGCAGCTGATAAAGCCAAAGGATTAATGAGGATAAACTCCTGCACGTGTGTGTGTGTGTCCGTCCGTCCGTAAGTGAGTACGTGCAACAAGCGACTGCGGCATTGCTGATAACATTCGAGACGAGTCGAGTTGAGGCAAGGCCAGCCCAGTCCGGGCCGTGCCCCATCAAAGAAATTTTAATTTGACTTTCATTAATTTATGTCCTGCTGATGCGAGCCGCTTCATCTGCCGATAAGTTGATGGTCAGCCATAAAGCGGGCCATGAATTATTATTGTTGTTACTGTAGTGGTTGCCGCTGACAGACAAGCAGACCCTCTTCCCCTCCTTGCACCCCACACTGCCTGCACCCTGCGTTATATATACTCGTACATTATGCAGCAATTGCTGTTGTCGCTCGCTGCAACACTGTGTGGCAGCTTCTTTGGCCGCCTGCAGCAGCTGCCAGCCAGTAAATTAAGCGGAAAAGTGTGCTGGCTGGCCAACAATAACGGCGACATGCGGCTGCAATGTGCAACAAATGAAGGAACACAAGCAAGGGCAGCCAGGGCAGCAAGGGCAGCGCACACGGGGAGTTACTGTTGCCTGCTCGGCTGGCAGATACCCAGCACTGCCTGCGCCTGTGCATACTTGCGGCACACAGCTACCCTTTGCCACTCCTGTACAGGGTATACGGGCACTGCTGCCTGCTGCAGAAGATGGCACAAGCTGGCACTGTTATATGTGCTGCAGTTGGAAATAACTCAGCCGCAAATGAGATAAATTGCGCGCATACAGATAATTGCATGGGCGGCAGGCAGAGGGGGTAAAGAAGGAGGGGGGGGTTGGTGTTAACCCACAGTGACTGCAGTCAGACATACGCAATGATTTTCATAAAAAAAACATGCATGTTGCCGCGGCAAATGCATTTTGGTTTTATGATTGAAAATATTACGCATACGCAGCGTGTGCGAGCGGAGGAGAGAAGGGCAATGCATGTGAATGTGAATGTGAGATTAATGAGTGTGTCGCGCGTCTGTCAACGTAGTTTGTTTGCTACAATTAGTTGTAGTTGTATTTACAGTTGCTCTTAAAATTAAACAAACACTCGCGCCTAGAGCGGGAAAAAAGAAAAACGAATGCCAACAACAACAATGCGAACGTCCTTTTTCTGTAATTCGCATAAATAAATAAATTGTACATATTGTTGTTGTTGTTGCTGTTGTTGTTGCTGCGCCCTTTTTTCTGCCTTTCTCTTTTGCCTTTTTTATTTGCTTTCAGCGTAATTACAGATTTTCATATTTTATGCGCTTTGTCATTACCATTTGCGGCACATTGTTGTAAATTTAGTTGTTGTTGTTGCTGCTGTTGCTGTTGTTGTTGTTCTTAATGCAGCGCCGCACAGTTTAATTTCCTTTGTGTCAACTGGAAGCTCAACTGATGCTTGTTTTTAATGATGATTTTCAATTAAACTTAATTGCTTCGCTTCGCCTTTCCGCATTAAGTTCTCAACTGGAGGCAAAACATATCAATATCAATATGGTGTGTGGAATGTAGGGTAGTCTCCTGTCTGCTACACTACAACATTTTCCAATGATAAACTTAACATGATAAACAATCGCATATCCTAGGTATCTTTATATATAATGTATATATAGTGAATTTCGATTAGCTGGAGAGTTGAAGTTCTTCAAAATTCGATATTATGCAGGATTAACTTGACTTATATCTCTATATATATATATTGTAAACTATGTAGTGTGATATCTTACAGTACGAGTATTTGTGGGGAGTATCGTTTGCATATAAAGTAACTATCGCATCAATTCGATTTACATGCTATGCTCCTTTTCTTTGCTTCTCATTTCGCTATTAACTTGGCTAATTGAAGTATTTATTGTCAGTAGTTTACGTTTAAGTATACCTAACTAGGCCCGCCTTGGCGACGCTCTTTAGTACATTATGAAGTTCGATAGTTCGATAGTCGATAGTATAACGATGGTACAACAAGCTTACTTAACATTTACAGCAGTTCATAGAGAGTATATATAGTTGATTAGCGAACATGGAACTTAGTTAAAGTTAAAGTTAAGGTTAAGGGTTTCCTTTGGCTGTGCAGGCTTCACACTGGAATTGAATCGCTAAGCTTCGCACCTACATAGGCTGAACAAAGGAAACGGAACAAAGGAAAGGTAGAGTGAAACCGGAGAAGGAGTGGGAGCGAGAGCGGTAGCTGGAGGTGATAATCCAATCAGCTGCGCTTACAATTTGTAATTGTAATTTGGACAAACGAAACCATAACGATGCATGGCCAAACAGACAATGACAGAGGGAGGGGGGAGGAGGGTGGTGCGCAATTTGTTACCGATAGCTGAATGGCAGGAGGGGAGGGGGGGTAGAAAAAGACAGCAAGGGAAGCTGCAGAAATCGATAGTAATTTAATCGGGCGCTAACACTCATATTCCAGTATGAAGGACTCGTGTTCACTGCCAAAGGACGCCCCCATCGAGGCGGATGGGGGGGGTGTGGCGGCAACGGATGCGGATGCGGATGCTGCTGTGGACGATGTTGGTGTCGCCGCAGCAAGTTGCTGCTGTAGGGCAGCAGCACGGCCCAAATTGACTTGTGACAACATTGCGGTTGCCGATAATTTGCCATTGTAGGTGAGAATGCTGCTGCCGCCACTGCCGCCGCCGCTGCTGCTGTTGCTGCTGCTGTTGTTGCCGCCAGCAGAGTTGCTCGAGTTGCTGTTGCTGTGGCTACTGCAGATGTTGCTGCTGTTGCTAATGCTGCTGCTGTTGCCACTGGGCAATCCATGGCCGTAATAGTTGAGCGCCGAGATTAGCGTGCCACCACTAGCTGTGGCATGTTGCTGATGTTGCTGCTGATGCTGCTGCTGACTGCGACGTTTGCTCATGTAGTCCACACCAGCTGCTGCTGATGAGGGTGTGCTGGCTGCTGCCCCTGCTGCAGTTGTGGCATTTCGCAGCGCTATGAAGTTGTCAAAATTGTCGGCAGTCGAGGAGGCATTCGAGGTGCTCGAGTTGCGACGTGCCCCCAAATGTTGCAGCTGCTGTTTGGCCATGTGCGACTGATGATGGTGCTGCTGCTGCTGCTGGTGATGCTGCTGCTGCTGCTGTGGTACGGTGGGTAGTTGCAACTGCTTGTGCTGCTGCGACATGGACGAGTTCGAGGACGACGAATTGGACAGCGAGGATGAGTTGACGGAGTGCGCGGGCGGATGTTGCTGCTGATTTGCGTAGTATTTGCGCAAGTTCTCCAGCATGTAGCGATTATTTGCACTCGCATTTCCGCCTGACAAGTTGCCTGCCACAGGCGTCGCTGTCCCAGTTGCAGTCGCTGCTGTTGCAGCTGCAATTGTTGTTGGCAGCGCATCGCTTGGCGGGAGCAGCAATTGCTGCTGTTGCTGTTGCTGTTGCTGCTGCTGCTGCTGTTTACTGCTGGTGGCATACAACGCATCAGTTGCGGTTGCTGCCGTTCGCAGCGACTGATTGCCGCCGGGCAGCAGGCAGCGCTGCTGCTGCGATGTTGTTGCCGCTGTGGCTGCTCTGCTGCGCACGTAATGCGTCTGCTTTGTGGCATACGCCGGCTCCGCAGCCTCGCAGCCAAAGCCATAGTACTCCCCTCGGGCGAGCAACACCCGCTCCCGCTCATGCTCCCGCTCCCTCTCCCGCTCTCTCTGTTGCTGTTGCTGTGCCCGCTCGGCTCTCTCCGCGCGCTCCACGTGGCCAAGTCGCTCGTAGCTGCGCTGGAAGTGCGCCAAGTAGCTCTCGCCTCCGCCCAGTGGCACTGCCAGCTCCTCCTCCAACTCGTGCTGCAACCCTCTCTCCCTCTGCCTTTCCCTTTCTCTTTCCCTTTCCTGCTCTCTTCCCCCCTGTTGCTGCTGGGGTCCATCGGCTGCCTGTCGCTGCAAATGCTGATTGAGCGATTGATAGAAAGTGCTCTCAGCTAGATTCTCATTATAGCGGCTCCTCGCTGGCTCCTTGCCTGCCACTGCCACTGCCACAGCCACGCCTCCCGCGCCTCGCTGCCTGCCCAGCCTTCTGCCTCCTCGCTGCTGCCAATCAGCGTGCTCGAACTCGTTTACATTGACGCGTATGCGTATGTCGCGTGCCATGTAATCCGGCTCGTTAGTGGAGAGTCTAACCCCGTCCTCATCCAGCTGCTCCTCTTCTTCCTCCTCCTCTTCTTCCTCCTCCTCTTCTTCGTCCTCGTCGTCGTAAAAGAAACGCGCTGACTTGGCGCTTTCGGCCAGCAGCAGGTCCTCGCTCTGCTCCAGGCCGAGCGCGTAGCTCGACAGGTTGTCAAAGTAGTATTCGCACATCTTGTCCGGATGCTCATAGCGCAGCTTTAGCATGGCATCCTGCTCCTGCTCTCGCTCCCTCTCTGTCTCTGCCTCTGCCTTGCCCTCTGGCCCACTGAAGACCGAAGCATAGTCGGAGCTGCTCAGCGAGTCCGACTGCGTCTGGCGGCGTCGTGAGGCGCAGATCGGGCAATGTGCCCAGATTCTCGTAGTTGTTGCCCGCTGCCTGCGAGTGACTGCGTCGATGCCGCTGCCCGGCTGCTCTGCCCACAGAGTGAGCTGACTGCAGCTCCTCCTCCTGCTGCGGCTGCTGCTCCTGCTGCTGCTCGAAGTTCTGCTCCAGATAGTGCTCCAGATAGTGCAGATTCTTGCTCAGATCAATCTCGGACTTGTAGCTCTTGTAGATGGTCGCCTGCTTGCCGGCCGCATGCGCCGCTGCACAGCGCGACTCGTAGTTGGAGATGTGGGCGCGATCGCTGATGAAGCGAAAGCTTTCGTCCTTGGCCAGCGTGTGGAAGCCGGAGAACTCGCTGCTGCTGGAGCCAGCGTCGCCGCTCTGCGCGGCCTTGAAGTTGCGGCACTTGTCGCGTATCTTCTGTATGCCCTGGCGCGTCTTGGCCTGCAGTCGCTCGAAGTAGTTGGACTTGGGCGTGGTGGACACGAGGCGTGGTCGGTAGGCAGTGTGCTGAATGTCGTAGCCTCCGCTGCCCGCGGCACGCATGCTCTGTATGCTCTGCGTGCGGTTCGGGTAGCGATAGCTGAGCTTCAGCTTGGGCAGCTGTCCCTGCACCTGCTGCAGTTCCTCCGTCTTGGAGTGCAGCTTGCGCAGGGAGAGCTGCTTGAAGATGGCCCTCGAGCTGCGCTTGGGCTTGGCTTGGCCCGTGCAGGCGGTCTCTGGCGTGAAGTCCTGTCGCTCGAAGCGGTGCAGATAGTGCGGATTGGCAGGTGAGGTGCCTGTGCCTCCCCCTCCGCCTCCACTTCCTATGGATGCCTCGAAGAGACGGCGCAGTCCGCGGCTGGCGCCGCTGCTGCTGCTGTTGCGCTGGGGACGCGTGGCGCTGCGCAGACGCGGATTCACGCCCAGCGTGAGTATCTCGTCGTCGTGGAATATGGAGAAGGGATTCGTGATCACCGTGGAGTTGTCCGGCGGCGTCAGGCTGCGACTGCTTAGGGATCTAGTCTGGGTGATGCTTATGCTAGCGGGGGGATTGCTTAGTGCTACATGCTGCTTACTGTCTAATACAACTACAACTTTGGCTTCATTGTGTCGGTTCAGTGTCGTCACAGGGTGTGCTTGGCCCTGTGTGGGCGTGGTTGTTGTGCTGTCGTGCCTTGCCAGATCCGTTTCGGATCTGTAGCGACGGCGACGGCGACGCAAGCGACGCAGCTCCTTCAAGGAGTTGCTCTGCTTGCGGAACCTATAGAAGGGATTGTTGATGCTCAGCCGCTGCAGCAGCAGCTGCGACTCCTCTGCAGTCAGTGACTGCACTGCCAACCCCCTCTCTTTGCCCTCCCCCTGCTGCTGCTGCTGCTCCTCGCTAGTCACGTTCAGCTGCAACAGCTTGGCTGCTGCTGGCGCTGGCTTCAGCTCGGAGTTCATGTTGTTCTCCAGCTGCTTGTGGCAACTGTTGCTGCTGTTCAGCGTGCTGGCCAGGCTGAGGCAACTGTTGCCTGCCCCGCCCCCCGACACCAACATGATGTTGTTGTCACTACTATTGTTGTCCCTTTCTGCTGCTGCTGCTGCTCTTTCTATGCTATTGTTGTTGTTGTTGTTGTTGTTGTTGCTGTTGCTGTTAGTATTATTGGTCAGTGTGGTCGTTATAATGTTAGAGTTATTGTTGTTGTTGCTGTTGTTGTTGTTGTTTTGGTTGCTGTTGCTATCATTATCGTGTTCATGTTGTTGCTGTTGTTGTAGTTGTTGTTGTTGCAGTTGCAGTTGCTGCTGAAGCTCGTCGCTTTCATTACCAACTGCCTGCTAGACCCGAGTGGGCGGTTGTAATATCATTGCAGCCATGCGTACCTTCATTGCCTCCGGCGAGCCGTGTCCAGGATATTGTTGCTGCTGCTGCTGCGGATGCTGCGAGGCGGCATGCAGCGCTGCCGCTGCCGCAGCAGCCGCCTGCTGCTGATGTTGTTGCTGTTGCTGCTGCTGTTGCTGTTGTTGCTGATGATGGTGGAAGCCCGCGGGCGTGGTGTAAATTGAATCACCTTGGGGGCCACTCGTGCTATCCGAGCGTGATTTCAAATCAGCCTTTTCGCTGCGGGCGAGAAGAACAAGAAGTAAGCGAGGAGAGCGTGAAATTGTTATCAGCATTTGGTGACAATTGTCTGCGTGTATGTGTGTGTGTGTGTGTGTGTGTGTGTGTGACTCTTGAGTGAGTGGGTGTGTGTTTGTGTGGTTGGCTGAGCTGCTTCGCCTAATTTTCTGCCTCTGATTGGCAAATTTGTTCGCTCCTATCGAAATATTTCATCAATTCGGGAGTGGCCCGCGGGGCAAACGTTTTGCCAGAAGCCAGCTCGATATTAAATACAACACAACAATCGCTGCGTGGCGCGACACACTGAGCGAAAGTCGGTGTGGAGAATAAACAAATGTAAAGCTGGCTTTTCGAATTGAGATAAGACTGGAAAGAAAGGTTGGCGGGTGTATTGGTTGATGGCAAGTATATTCTAAGCAGTTTGAAATGATATGATAACATATGAGATCAGATCATATATTCGTAGATCATATAAACAGACAGAGCGAGAAGCAGATACAGATGCAGGTAATTGATATACGAACATGCAATGGCAGACAGAGAATCAAGGAAGGCAGTCAGCTCAAGACAGGCAGTGAAACAGACAAAGAGACAGGCAGACAAAGAAACAGAGAGATACTGACATGGGCAGACATACGTGTAGAGATAGGCAGACAGACGAACAGAAAGACAGACAAACAGACAGACGTAGAGACAGACATAGAGACAGACAAACAGACAGACAAACAGACAGACAAACAGACAGACAAACAGACAGACAAACAGACAGACATAGAGACAAACATGGAGACAGACAAACAGACAAACAAACAGACAGATTTAGAGAAAGACATAGAGACAGATGAACAAATAGACAACTCGACATACTCAGACAGAATTGTCTAATTCTATTCCAATGGTAGTTGCCGTTTAGTTAATTTATTATTTAATTAATATTCTAGTTTAATTATTACTCAGGCTTTGCATGAGTACTAGAACAAATTTTATCAATAATTGAGAGGCTGAATAGCATTGAAAGATGTCAAAAACCTTTATTATTACGCAGGCAGGTCTCTAAAACAGGCAAACAGATGTTTAGATGAACCAGCAGACGGACAGTCAGTCTATCAATGCTCTAGCATTCACACTATTTATGGCCAAAAATATGGTATTAAAGGTGCCTCTGCTCTGTATACATCTATATATGGTACATAGATCTTATTAGTGATAGAAAAGTGGAATACAATGTATCATATTGTAGGGCGAGCACAGTGCTCTGAATGACTCATGCAGGACATGGGTTGAATACCAATTAGAAAGTATAAGTGGAAGGAAGCTTGGGATGATTCTAACAGGGATAAAAATGTAATCTATTATCTACTCGTACTATGTAGTGTAATCTATAAACTACTACATACAAGTATGAACTTGATTAAGTTTATTAATAAATGAAGATCAATTTAACAACTAAAGTCTACTGCAGAAGGAAGGAACTCTTTATTTCATAGCCTGTTAAGGCATAATATTAAAAAGTTCATACATGTTGTATTTCATATAATAAATCAACTACCTTAAACCTTGTATATTTTCACTTATATCTTAAGCACAACTGAAGCTCAGCTCCTTTTCTATCCTATACAACGTTCTACACTCTTGTTCCATATTCTGTAAATTTAATACGTTTTCTGTTCAAATTAGCTTGTGCTCTCAATGAAACTGCCTGTTCTGTTAACACAAAATGTTCTGCAAATTCTATACTAGCATTTTCGTTGAGTGTTTGCATTGATTGATACGAAATTTCAATATTTTTCGGGATTAGTTTTGCGTTTAGTTCTTGGGGCCAGTTTGCATAGGCAATGCCAGCGCAGGCAGAGGCCGCATAAATAATGAACGCTTTGGGGCACGTCAGCAAATGCGGCTGCCGCGTTGCCAAATATACTTATAGAGGAAATTCAAAATCCATTTCCGCTACAGCACACACACACACACACAGCATAGATATAAAGAGAGAGAGAGGGAGATAGGGAGAGAGGGGGAGAACTGTGAGGAAAACTGTGTTATGCAATTGCATTTCTGGTCGGTTGTGCGTGCTCGTGCGGGAGTTCCTCTGTATCTCTCTGTATGAGTTTGTCTGTGTGTGTGTGTGTATAAACGAAATATGGTAATTTTAAAATGGGAAACAAGACAACGCAGTCGAGCGTGGAGCAACCCAGCAACCGCCACGGCCTCATAACTCATGTCAGCCAAAAAGGAGGCGGCAACAATGAGCGATTGTCGGCAAGGGGGAGAACGGATGGAGAAGGGGGAAGGGGGCACTGCGTTTGCCACACGCGTGAATGAGTGTGTGTGCGTGCATGCAGGCGGTTCCTTCACGCTGTGCGTGTGTGTCTGTGTGTGTGTGTGGCAAAGCACTGAAATATTTTTCAAACAAAGCCGACTTTGCAATATTGAATATATGAAAAACGTAGAATATTCCCATGCAACGCACACTGGGGCATTACTCATGGTGTGCATGCGTGTGCGTGTGTGTCTGTGTGTGTGTGTACGTGTGTGGCCAGTCGGGACGCATAAATTGGCTCACCAGCGCCACCTGTTGGCTGTTCGATGCCATAAACATGCATCATAGCCGGCCATTTGTTGCGGGTGTGCGAGTGTGTGTGCTGTGTGTGTGTGCGAGTGTGTTGTGTGTGTGTGTGTGGTGTGTGTGTCTGTTTGTTGTGTGTTACGCTTCAACTTACCTGTCCTTATCCGATGATTTATAGCCAGTGGAACCTGCAAAACGAGCAGAAAATAATGCATGAGAACTCGTTCCTTTTCTCGCGTCTCGCGTTGCTTATTCTACATTCATTTTTATGGAGTGGATTCTCGCGCTATTTTAACTAAATAAGACTGCTCTAGGCGGGGCAGGGGGCAGGGGGGAAGGGTTAGGTGTTAGGGGTTTATACGACTAGCTGTTAAGCTTGCTGAGCCAATGAGGAAAGCAGTTAAAGGCAGCTTGGCTGCATTCCCCGGCATCCCACAGCTCGTATACGCAATATATAAAAATTAGTGCACACTTAGGGACTGACAGACAGACGCGGATAGATAGCTGGCAGGTGTGGCACAAGGCACACACACACACACACAGATACAGATACAAATACACTTTTAAGGTGTTACTGCAGATACATGTGACAAATGAGTCGTGCAGCAATTGATGCCAAAAGGTGTAAAGTTTCCGTGAGGTAATTTTGATGGATGCCAACTAGATGAAATGCTAACAGCCCCTCCCCCCCTGGTCTACAGACCCTTTTGATATCTGTCAAAGAGTGTTGGATAACGTGGCAAGTGCGCGCGGCAGCTGCGTCTCAAATTTCCCGATCAAATTGGCATTTTGATTGACAACTGAGAAATTGCAAAGAGAGGCGCGTCAGACTTTCTTGTGCAACTTTAGAACAGAAAGTAGAAAAAGCCGAAAAAGTTTTCCATACTTTTCTTTGTGTTTTCTTTTATTTTTATCCGTATTTTCTTTGCCTTTGCCAAAATTGTTTAGCAAATTGTTTTCTCTCTGCAAATGTGCATTTTAATTACGCGTCGAGCGCAAAAGTTTTGCCGGCTTTGTGGTTGGATTTTGATTTCTAATTAGCCACGCCCACACGCCCTAGAACGCCTAGAACTTAATGGCTTAAAGCAGTTGAATTCAAATGCTGTGTGCCCGGCGTCGTGTCCTTTGCAGGACCTTAACCCCTTTGTCTCGGCCAGCAGTGACCGCAGGCGTTTGCAGAACGCGCTAATGAATATTTTATGAGATTTATTCGAGTTTCGCAGTTGCCAGCGGAAATAAAAAGAATAAAGGTTTTCCCATTTCCACGCTGCCCCCCTTTTCCCTTTTCCGTTTGTGTTTTCTTTTCTTTTTTATGTTTTTTGTTTTTGTTTTTTGTTTTTCTTTGCGCGTTTTCAGTGTTGCCCAGCAGCCTTCGCTCTGCCTCTGTGTGTGTGTGTGTGTGTGCTGCAACTTTTTGTGTTCCTGCAATTAGTGTGACAGCGGCAACGTGCTGCAAGTGGCAAGTGGCGAGTGGGGAAAGAGGAAGGGGGAAACTGACTGAATGTTGTCGTCAGCTGACAGAATAATGAAGAAATGCCGTAATTGTTGCGGCTTTGACTTTGAGGCGTTTGTAATTAATATGCGGCTCGCCTGGACTTGCCAATTGTTGCCACTGACTCCCCTTCCCCCCGCACCCGCCCCTTCACTGCTTGCCACACAGTTTGTGCTGTTATTGTGGAGCGCTTTAATGAGCGACACTGCAATTGTTGAAGGTCGCAGCAGCAAGGCGAGGGCAACAAGAGATTTATGTAGAAAGTAAATATATAAAGCGCATATATTGTGCATATTATTATATATATATATATTATATACTTAGTTATTATTATTAGATATACTTGTCTACTGCCCCCTTACTTACCCTTGAAGCAGCACTTCTTGCTCTTGATTGCGTAGATGCAGAGGCAGATGAGCAGCAGAATGGCGGCCATGCAGCCGCCTGCCACGCCCAGCAGGTAGCTCATCTCCAAAGGTTCTGCGCACACATTCAATTATTGTGGTCGTCATCGTAGTTGTTGTTATTGTAGTTGTTGTTGTATTTGTTATTAATATTGTTGTTGTTGAGATTGTTGTGGCAGGAAAAAAGGAATGTGAACAGTTTTATATACGCTTGATTTTAATTGAAATAATTAATGTCTGCGAAATATTTAATGAGTTTCTGTTTTTGTTCATTATCTGCGCTGTGCAAATATGAAATTTCATTAATGAGAGACATGTGTGCAGTGCCAATAAATCGAGTGACCGCGGCAATAAATACCCTGCAAACATGTCAAAGGCAGGCAGGGCGAACAGACAAAAAGCAGAGATGAACAAACATCGATTGAACATATGAAAAACCTCATGGATGTTTCTCTTCTGCACTCACTAGGTTTGCCTTGCCTTATTTTTCACTTATTGTGTGTGTGTGTGTGAACTAAGGTTAGTTGGTAGGAAAATAAAGAAAACACTAGGCACCTGCAAACGTACCCTCCACAATCAAATGTATGGCATGGCGATCGGTGCCTCGCTCGTTCTCCACCACGAGGTAGTAGGGACGCGAGTCGTGCTCGTCGGTGTGGTGAATGTGCAGCGTGGACAGGTAGCAATCCTCACGTGCATCCTGCAGCATGTCATCGGCACGGAAGCGATCTAAAATAGAGAGGGAGAGCGAGAGAGAGTGTGTCAGATTTGAGGTCATAAATAACTGTTTTATGGGCACTTCCGGCTGAACGATGCTCGTGCGACAAATAATTGCACTAAAAATTATGCACAATTTGTCGATTCATAAATCAAAAATAAAAAAAATCATAAAACACACACAAGGTGGGGCACAGGAAGAAGTTGTGCGCTTCGTTTGGTGCCTGTCAGTGGCAAGTACGCCGGATTACACGCACGGAGAGAGAGACAGGACAGGACAGCTCGACTGATGGACAGGCTGGCAGGCGGACAAGCGGGCACAGACAAGCTGAAAATGAAGAGTAATGCGCGGGATTTGCAGTAGCAGCTTTGGGGCAGCTCTAGGTGGCGCCACAATGCAGTTTAAAGTGAAAAACGAGCTGCATATGGCTGGGATTCTCTCTGCCACCACTGACAAGCGTGGGAAGACGACTGCACGGCAAGAGGGGAGCTCGGCAGTGCAGCATGTTGCAGCTGCCAACATTGCTAATGCCACACGAGTCAAACATGCTGCTGCTGCTGCTGTTGCTGCTGGCATTCGTCTGATTTTCTGGCCATGTAATTTGTCTTGATTTCAGCTTCATGTTGCCCCCTCCCCCGCTGCCTGCTTGAGCAGCCTTTCTCAATGGCAGTTTCATTAACTGCAACACGTTAAGCATACGCACCTATGCCCGAGCCGGCCTCCAGTCGCAGCGAGCCCCATTCCCAGGCGACGCGTTGCGGACGCGGATCAGCGCAGACGACCATGGTGAGGCTGGCGGGCTCGCCTCGCTTCACGGACACGGTGTGCATGGAGGGATGCAGCCGCAGTACCTGAGGAGCACCTGCAAGAGTGAGAGAATGAAGAATGCAAAGAGAAGGGTTAGTGAATATCAATCATATGCCTTGTTGCGCACAGCTTAGCGCCCCCGCCGAATTCCCAGCACGACCATTGCACTCAAATTACATGCAACAATTACAGTTGAACATGTTGCAACATGCAACAAATAGATAAAGAACAACTCCCCAGTGCCTGCGGCCGTACAGGGTATTGCCTGCGTCGTGCTGGCGCGCATAATGAGCGCTCTTTTATTATTTATATTTTATTTCCTTGCTGTTGTTGTTATTCCGTTGTTGTTGCTGTTGTTAACTAGTTCGTTAGTTACTTTGCACACTCACACACACACTCATGCATGCCCAGTCCATGTGTGTGCGTGTGTGTGTGTGCAGCCGCAGTCTGTGTGCATTTTTTGCCAATGTTCCGTGTCTCTTTTTCCCTCACTCGCTGCCGCTGCTGCTGCTAAATTGCTCGTGTCCTTGGTCGGTCATAAATTATGTACGTGCTGTGGTATTCAGCACTAAATTTAAATATATTTTTTCTGCTGCTCCCCCCCATTCCCCCTCCTTTGCCCAGCCTAGCTGGCCCGCGGGCAGTCGGTTCTATTACGCCATCTTTTTTTCCTTTTTTTCTCTTTTTTTTGCATTGTCGTTTTCGCTTTTTGCTCTGCTCTGCTGCGGTCATAAGTTCATTTTGATTTTGTGTTACATTTTGGTTCAGTCTGTTGGCAGTGGTGCGACCAGTGGCGCCTGCAGCAGTGGCAGACAGGGGGTGGGGGGGATGTGGTGCAATCGCAGGCGCTTAAAATGTTTTCGACGCGTTTTCCGCTTGCAGTTTTTAATGGAGTTTTGTGTTATTTTAAGTGAGCATTAGAGAGCTGCTCAGTTACGGGGCAGTGCAGAGGGGGAGTGAGAGAAAGTAAGAGGCAGATGTAGAGAGAGAGAGAGAGAGAAGAAGAGAGAGAGGGAGATAGGGCTACAGTCGAGTGCGGTCTGCCGAAGTAACTTTGCCTCACATGGGAGACACGTTTCGTAGTTCTTCTTTAAACATGGCTGTAAATTTGCAAGTGGCCATCACTTTTTTGTTGTAATTGTTGTTGCTGCTGCTGTTGCTGTGCTTGTAGTTGTTGCTGTGGCTGTTGCTGCTGCTGCTGTGGTCATCAGCTTGCCTAACAGTTGCTTACATTGTTTGTCCGCTGGCTTGGCATGTCGTAACTCACTTTGCACTGAATTTCATATTTTTACACCCTTTTTTTTGCCAGCGTTTACCCTGCAGCGCCGTGTTGCCGGCCATGGGGTATGCCAGAGGCAAGGAAAGCGCTTCTACTGCTGTCTCTTGCATTATTCAACAAATATTCACATGGTTTATTAATTTTCCAGCGATTTCCCTTCCACAAATCAACTTTAAATAAAAGTTCTTCTTAAAAGTTCCTGTAAAGTGCAGGGTATCTGCTCGTCGAGCAATTGCCGCTTTTGGCACACTGTTGACTGTCCTTTTTAACTGCCGTTCGCTGCTGTCCAGCTACTGTGCTGGCTTTGGCGACAGTTGCGGTTGCAGTCATATTTTGTGGTGTTGCGACTTTGTGGTGGACTTTATCTGCCTCCCCTCGTCTGCTCTCCCCCCTTGCCTGTCAGCTGAACCGCAGCAACATGTACATAAAACATAACTGTACACAGCACTTACCCACAACTTGCAGCGAGACCGGATCGGATATGGCGACACGCTCCTGGCCATTGATGTAGCTCGTCGCGCGGCACTCGTACTCGCCCTGATACTCGTAGGTGACGTTGTCGATGACCAGCCTCGGCTCGTTGCCCCGCTCCACGTACTTGGAGCCATGCGAGATTCTGCAAGGAGTGAAAAACATAAGTATTAATCGAGTAAAGTCGCTACAAATTGTGGCCTGATCGAGTGATGCAACTGCTGCAGAGAGAGTTGCGTAAGTTGCAACTGAATCCGGTTGCGCTCTTTGCGCTCGTTGCGTCAGAGCTTTCTGGATTGGGCGAAAAATGCAACAGCCACATTGCAACATTGGGTGGCAGCCAGCTCTGTTGCAATATTGAAAATTGCGTTTGGGGGCGTGGATATTTTCTCGTTGCACATCACAAAAAATATTTGATACATTTTTTAATATGAGAAATGCCTTTTATGCTCTGAAATGCTTTCAGCTTCCCAACGAAACCAAACCAAACCGAGCTCAGCCAACCCCCCATCCCCCCACTCTCCTCTCCTGCTGTCCCCCTTGGGTATTGCACACGTTCAGTGTGCGCCCAGACAAATTCCTTTGCTATGGTCGTGCATAGTTGCCAGCTTGGCCTGGCCTGCCCTGCTCTGCTCTGCTCAGCTCTGCTTTGCTGCTCCGTGTGTCGATACTTTTTGTGCTGACTGTCGCCAGCTTAAAGCGGCAATTAAAGTCAACTGCAGGCAGGCACAGGAAGCGGCGCAATTAAAAGCAATAAATTAAAAAGCCATTTAAATGCAAATCCTGCATGCGATCCCTCGTCGTGCAAATGAACTCGCAAAACTTCGACAACGACTACGACGACGGCGACGACGAAGAGTGCTCACTAAACGTTTGCCTGCGTTTTTCCACTTGCTTTCCCTACTTTTCCCCACTATTCCGACTCCTTTTCACGTTGCTTTGTGTAAGCGACGCCAAATATTTCGCAACATACCCCGCTGCGCCAGCGAAATCACGTAAATCAAAGTGACATTCCTTTCCATTGCCCTCTTGATACCCTGTAGCTGCGTGGCCGAGGGGTATACAGCACTAGCCAGCTTACTGCATTATATTGTAGTACATATATAGCAGTAACTCCATGCCATGCTCTACTGCTTGCCTTGTACTCTAGTACATCTGCTATAGCTTTGCTCAGTTTATTAAGTATACGCAGCTCAAAAACTTCACAGGGTATCTGCCTCTTCTAGCACTGGCTTGCTGCCTGCTTTGGTCGCACAACAATGTGTTGGATTCATTGGCAAACCAAGTGCTTGGCCACTTGTGTGGCTGCATTTGCATGTGTGTGCCTGCCCAGCAGTCGCAGATGGAGTCGCAGCCGTCGCAGCCTGGGCAGCTGTTTAGCTCGACGGGCGCGACGTAAGCTCCTTTGGCGTGCAAGCCTCCTGAGCATAGGCTGGCTGTCAACGGCGCATACCATTGATTTATTACTCTCTTACACCCACACCCACACACACACACACACACACACACACACATGCACGCTTGGACTGCCTCAAGTTGCTTTGCATGGCACGCGTCATTTAGTGTGTCGCGTAGCGAGGCGTGAGGAGGGAGAGGGGGGTGTGGAAATTAGTTTTCAACAATTGACATTTAATTTCTGATAAACACGCGCGGGCACGCTTCATTAAGTCAACACGACACACAGTGTTGCATGCGGCATTTGTTATTAGAACTTGACGCGCCACTGAATCAAGCTGCTCAAGGAGGCACAGAGAGAGAAAGACAGAGAGTGAGAGAGAGAGACACACACACATCCTGATGGCAAGTGCAAACAAATGAAATCACAAATCACGTAACCGGAACACTGGCTGATCTGCCCGACAGCGCTAGACTTTGTGGCATGCAACGAGAGATGGCACGTGCATGATGAGTGTTTCGATTTTTCCAACTGTCGACGGATGCCTGTTGAATGGACAAGCGAACGGATGAGGGATGGACGGGATGAGCATGCCGCTGTTTTGCATACTAATTTACCAAAGACTTGCAACGAGCCAAGAGGGAGTGAGAGAAGTCAAAGAGCTGCCACGGCCCACGGCTTCACTTCACTGTGTGTCGTTTCTCTCTTTCTGTGCGCAATTTCCGCTCAGCAGCTAATTAAAATGACGCAAACATTCAGAGTAACAGTTGGTGGGCGGAGGCGGGGGGCCTGGCTCCTGCATGAGCAAATGCGCGACAGGATGTGCATCCATACCCAGAATGAACTAGTACATCAAAGAAGAAGCGGGCAGCAGATGAGAAGGCAAGTGGGAAGCGGCAAAGCTGCGATTGCAAAGCCTGTGAGCTAAGCAAAAACTCATTAGAGTCAAACTTATCCCAAGCAATGAGCTGCTGCAGATTTATGAAAATGTTTGTCAGCGATTATTAAACTTGAAAAATTTCTATTTGCACTCTGCTGCAATATTGCGTATACGTCGCGGTGATATCGATTAAGGTGCACAAGAACAAGCAGAAAACTTTATTTACCTAAAGTAATCTAAACTAATGTTGCCAAATGTTTATACCCGCTAAATTTGGCTTTTTTAGCTTGAATATAGCGAAAACTCCACACATTTAGCGCTTTTCAAACTAATCCTGCACAGCTAATTTAAAGCGGCGCTCGAAAGTATGCACTGCTATTTTGAAGCTGCATTGAAAACACATTTTGTACGCCGCGCGAAAGTATGCAACACTTGATATGCATAAACTCAGCACAGCGCATTTAATTTGACGCTCCCGCAAAGTGCTGGCCTTGCTTGGCAAGCCGCACTTGAGGCCAAGTCGGTTTGGTTCTCCTTGGCATTTCATTCATTCATTCAGTCATTCATTCATTCACTTACCTCTGCACCCATTTGTAGGAGGGCATGGGATTGCCATCGGCGACGCACTCAAAGGCGGCGGGACTGAACAGCGGCGCCGTGGTAAGTCGGTCCGGCCCAGCTGAAATAATTTTGGGTGGATCTATGGCAAGATAAACAATGAAGAGAGAGATGGGGAGAGATGGCGGATGTCAATAGAAAATTAAGGCAAAGTTGGCCAAGCAAATGCAGAAACAACATCAGCATTGCGGACCAAGATAAATACAACGAGGCGCACTCACATTTCACGTCCAGCTGCACCGACAGCTGCTCCGAGGTGCCCACCGAGTTCTGTGCCTGGCAGGTGTACAGCCCAGCGTCCCGTCGTCCAACCGGGCGCAGCTGCAGTGTTTCCTAGAGTGCGGAGCGGGGGGAAGCGGGTAAGCAATTTAATACAATTACAAATTTCTGCTACACTTAAGATAAATACGCCGAGCGACGGGGCAATTTCGGGCCAGACTGCAGCCAGAATTGTAGTCGAGGCTGGGAGTCGGGCCAGAGCTTGCCGCATGGCTGAGTCGGATGCTGCAACAGACTTACCTGCAAGCTAGCTATCTCAGAGCGTCCGGCACGTCGCCAAACGATGCTGGCCGGCGGATTGGCATCGGCCACGCAGCGCAGCACAAGCGCATCCTTATCCTCTTCCAAGTCGATTTCCGGTGAGCCAATTAGACGAATGGTTGGCGCGTCTGCAACGGCAGAAAGACGAGAACAAGTTGACTAAGCAAAACAAGCAACAAGCAAGCAAGAAACATGAAACACAAGAAACAAGTCAACAACAAGCAAGTTATCCCTATCGTCCTCGTCCACAAGTCCACGAGTCCACGTTATCCTCGAGGTCCTTGCGTCCTCTTGAATTGCTTAACAAAACAGGAAATTGCAGCAAATTGTAGCTAATTGAATTGTTACAGCTGTTTGCCATGTCTGTTTAGTTTTTGACTTTAAGCCAAATGAAATGACAGCAATCAAGTCGCCCCCCCAGCTGCCATTGTAATTGTGTTAGGAAATGTGCAATGCAAAATATAAAGAAGATATATGCAGCCATAAATCCAGCCAGTGCTGCTCCGAATCAATTTAACAAAGATAATTGCAGCGGGGTGGAGGTTCTCCCTGGGATTATAGCCCGACTGAACTTACATTTGACATCCATGCGCGCCTCGACGGGCACCGACTTGGCCTCGTAGTTCTCGTGGAAGGCGACGCAGCGCAGCATGTCCCCATGTCGCTCTCGCATGGCGGACACCTGCACCACTGAGGTGGCCGACCAGGTGCGTGTGCTGTCCGGCTCGGTGGCATTCACTTGCGGATGGATGGGCGAGATTTCCTGGTCACCTATGGAGGCAGAGAGAGACAGAGTGCAAATTGTTGAAATTAATTAACACGCAAAGTGGGTTCTGAGGGGTGTGTGGGATGGGGGGTGGGGGTGTGCTGGGGATAACAAGTGCAATCAAAGGATAACAACTGCAGCAAAACTGAAGCACTTACCCAAATACCATCTGAGCGTCGCTGGCGGATTACCATAATGTGAGGCGCACTTGACTGTCGCCACGGAGCCGGCGTCCACAGTGATGTTGTGTCCTGGCGGCAGCGGAGCGCCCTCGTACTCCAGTCGTGGCCGTTGTGGCGCCACTGCAAGCGACACAGACAGAGAGACAGACAGACAGATTAGTTGTATGGTTTTTGTGGATGGCAATAAATGCCATGCGAGAGATCTGCTTTGCTCCGCTCACAAGGAAAATTTAATTAAATTTAACTGTGCAAACGGCAACGGCGACTGCGATTGCAACTGCTCTGTTTGCAGAAGGAGTCGCAGTCAGTCGTTGGCCTCGTTGAGCTGCCAGTTGGCTCTAATAAATCAAAGCAAACGCTACCAGTTGCTGCTGTTCCGGCAGCCGAAAAATTAATCATACGCAACGTTGGCAAATTTGCAAGTGCCATCGAGGCGACTAAGCCAACACACTTACCACGTACAACCAATCGCACCGGTTGACTGGTCAGCGCGTCCTGTGCGGTAAAATCACTGGCCGTCACTTGGCACTCCCACAGGCCGTCGTCGAAGTCCAGCGTGGCGGAGCGTATCCACAGGGAGCAGTCGCCGCCGATTTGCATGGGCGGCGGCGGTGGCGGGTGTAGATCCTGGTGCAAGATGCCGTTGCTGCTGCCGCTGAGTGGACGTGCGGCCCACTCGTACTTCTTGGGATAGATGCCCACGGGCTGCAAATGGAGATAGAGGGAGAGGCGTTAGTACACTGGCAGAAAAGAGAAGGATCTTCGCAAATGAATATGAATAAATCGCATTGAGAATAATAAGAAAGATTGTGCAGCTGATTAAAACAAAGCTTGGTCCGGAGATTTTGTATTAAATTTCTGAATTAAAGATAGATACGTATAACTGAGATACATTTTATATTCGCAAGATACTTTTGTAACTGCAGACAGGGATCTGGAATAAATTTCAAGGAGGCACAGCTGCTGCTTCCAACCTAAAACATCTCACACTGACCCTGCTCACATGCTAGCAGCTTAGTTTTTTCTCGCCGTGCACAGCTGCTGCTGAGACAATGGAGAGAGGGGAAGAGAGAGAGAGAGGGGAAGAGGGAGAGGGAGAGGCAGTGCTGGCTGGCTCATCGATAGCAATGCAGATGGAAATGGTGTGGGCGGCAGACGTGGCAGACGACATGTTTAGCATGTTTAACTTTTCGATTTAGTCAGGCGTATAATTTCGTCTACGATTTGCCGCACGCACACACACACACACACACACACAGTGAGAGGGCGAGAGAGTGAGGGAGACAGACAGACGGACAGCCATCAACTCGACTATCGAATGTCCAGCCGCGTGCTCATCCCTTCCCGAACCCCCGCATCCAATCACCCTGCCTCCTCGCGCTGCTACTGGCACTTTCAACTACGTGTCGTTTAACTCTGCTCACAGCACCCGTCGGGATATTCGGATGATGTTGCTCTTGCTGGCATTGTTGTTGCTGTTGTTGCTGCTGTTGTTGCTCTCTAAATTGGCATTAGTTTGTTTGCTAATTGGAAATTAAATTACAATTAGTGATCTTTGAGCGTGGCATCGTTCGCATTTAAGTATTTATGTCCCCGCCCCGCCCTGCAACGCCTCTCGCTGCCCTTCCCCCGACCGCATGTGCTTGCAGCAGCTACTTAATTGCGTTTTCCTTGTTTGCCTTGTCCGCCATGAGGCTGACAGGATGAGAGACAGACTGGCAGATGGGGAGACAGTCGGCAGTCGACATTCGACATTTGGCCAGTTAGTTTTGGTCATTTAACTCTTAAATCGTCTGCCGCTTTATTGGGTTAAATTAATAGTAACACTGCATTCGCCTCAAAAGGTCACTTAATAACAAAACTGACTTGACTCGATGTCAGGTGTGGCAAATCGACAGTTAAATCGACGAAATTGCTGTCGGTTATTTATAAATAAATTAAGAGATACCCTTCAAATAGCCCTTCAAATATATGGCCTGATGTGATGACCTGATTTAGTTGTTCCAGGTTTTCCTTAGTCCTCCGCAAGTTATTTTCTATATTCTAGATATTCGAATTTTTGTTTACTTTAAACATAAATTATAAATTGATAAAAACTTTATTTAATTCACTCATATTTTAAGTAACTTCAAGAGTTTATTTGAATTTTATTTCTTAGTAACTGAATAAAGATGCATCAATGTATGTTTGAAGTCTGTGTGCAAACTATAACTTATTCCTCTGCTTTGGAAGGCCTTCCCAGTGCTGTTAAGAAGTATCTGTTAGTTCTGCATACCCCTGTTATATTTCTTTGCTAACTTTTGTCTAAAACATTTGCAACATAATTTGACACATAAAATATTAAGGTTTGTTTCTTCTCCCGCTCTACTCTTCTCTCTGCCTGAGAGAGAATTCCTTTTCACTTGGCCAACCGCACGGCAAGTTTGTATTATTCGAATTTGATATTAACAGGCAGAGGGAGAGAGAGAGGGGGAGAGAGGGGGGCAGGAAAGGAACGGCATGCATTTGGCAGATATTTAAAATATTATTTCACTCGAGTTTCGGCATTTCTGTGTGTGCTATCTTGGGCAACCATCGTCTGGCCAGCTGCAGTTGCCGTGGCAGCCAGCCCGGGATCATCTCACTACGGAGCGGCGCATGTGTGCGACTGTGTGTATGTATGTGTGTGTGTGAGGCGCATTACAAAGAGCGCATTTTGGATTCGTGCAACTGTCAGAATAACAATTTTGAAAGCCAACAAATATTTTGTTGTTTCTGAGAAGATGTGTGTGGGGAATGTGAGTATCTGTGTGGTGTGTGTGTGTGTTTGCAAGTCCACTTAGACGTGTAGGTGTGTGTGTGTGGTATGCGGCAACCGCCATCAAAATGAACCAAATCGTTTGCAATCAACATAATTTTCTATATGCGATGCTCTGCGTGCAGACGGCACGTTCGATTATACCCATTAAAATTGGCAAGAAGGGTCTATTGAAATTAAATAAACCATACTTCAGCTGCTGAGAAATCTATTGCAACTCAAGCAATCGATAACAGTTACTTTTAATTGGCCTGCTGACACTCTCGATAATCGATTGATCGAGTCAATATAATAAGTGTTGAATAAGTGTAACTGATAAAGTGTGACCAGCTCTCACACATTAAATAAATCAGTAACAACTAATCGATATGAATATATCGAGGTATTTAATGGTCGCACAGCTGATTCACTCTGCCTCGTCCAGGGCATCGCTTGCTAATGCTGAGTGGCAGCAACTCTTTACACTAATTTATATTTATGATTGCCACAAAATGGCTGTGGCCGAATTATGTTCATTCAAATAGTTTCCCAGACAATTGAGAGCTTTGGCCAAGACATCTGCCTTCATTCCTCTCTCTCCTTCTGGGCATTGCAAGTTTGAAATGTGTGTCTCCTAATTTGCATGCAGCGTAAGTATGCAGGCATTGTGACCGGACATGGGCAACGGAACCGGGCCTCGATTGGCATGCGGAGCTCCGTCCACGACACACACGAAAATCGTCTACTTACGATAACTATGCGAAATATATACACAAACTAAATACACACAAAGGGGGAGGGTGAAAGGGGGTATATATGGGAAACTTATACAAATGGCATGCTATACAATGCGAAAGTTCGTTTCGAAGGCAAACACAAACAACTCCGAGAACAACAACAGAAATCGGCATAAATATGCAAAAATAAGTAGAATTTTAAATGAAAGCCAAACAGAGGGAACAGCATCAGCAGCAGCAGCAGCAGCATCAAAGCAACTCTGTGCATGCTGCGAGGGTTGCTCAAGAAGTTGTCTAGAGTATAGTATGTTTCAGGGTTTCAAAAGATGCTAGATTGGGGAAATCTTCAGAGAGGGATGAGAGTAAGAAAGTTATAGAACATGAGTTAGTTTTGGAATTCATATATGGAATATATTTTATCTATATATTCTATTCCTTCCACTTCACATATTGATCTGTATATAGCGACGACTTGAGCTCGTCTTTTTGTGGTGCCACCTTCGCCTTGGGGCTGTCTTTTGAGCACACCAAAAGGACACTCGATGCATGCAAATGTGCTGCTTGCCCAGCGACGTGCACATGTGTCTCCGTCTCTCTCTCTCTCTCTCTCTCTGTGGATCGCACAACGATGTAAACATTTAAGTAGTTGCTGAAAATCGAGGCGTGGCATGGCAATGCGCTGCGTCGCCTGCGAGGATGTGCAACATATGAAAAAGGACATTTGAAATGCTTTGTGATTTTTGTCATGCGAGAGGACCCCACTCGGCGTGCATTTGATTTTGCATAAGCAACTGCAGCCAAAGCAGCAGAGCGAACTACAAAGAGTGAGTGAGGAGGGGGGGAGAAGGGAAGCTGAGCGTGAGTAAATAAAAGTTATGCCACAATCGCATACAAAAATGCCATGAATAACAAGCAGGAAAATCATCTCCATGGGGAGGGGAGAGAAGGGAGGCCGAGATGAAAGGCGTCCTGGCCAACTGCAACGGATCGATGCCTTGCCTTGACTGCTCCGCACATAATGAGTGCAGTCTTTGGCAACATGCAAATTAATACTATCACACAAGAAGGCAAAACAGGTCGAGCCACACACAATACCATACAGGCTCCGTGTTTGCCTAAGCCGCATTCGGAGAGTCAATGGACCCTGGCGAGGCAGAAGAACAAAGCCAGTTAATTGGGACTGGACTGCTCTGCCTTTTGCAGCTGAATTAAATGAAATTCCATAGTTCGTATGGCAGCATAGTTCGTATACGTAGAGGGATAATAATGCAAATTTCTAGTTCATTTTGCAGACACGGCACAAGGCACACGGCACACAGAGCTTTATGCCAGCAGTAATGGGCATCCTCTGTACTCGCAGCTGCTTCTCCTCCAGCTGCATATCCGTGTCTAATTGAGTTCGGAATATGCTAATAAAGGTTCTTGGGCCCTGTCATATAGTGAACCAACTGTGTGGGTCACGCACTTTTTATCAAAAGTTTCGTGCTCTGCCTTATCAGAGCGAGTCTTTGTCCACGTGGCAGATGAAGGCAGATGAAAGGCACGCCAAAGTCATAGGTCGCATTATTGGCTCGTCGGCGTAAATTACTTTTGCCAGTCACTGCCACCACGTGTGTGTATTGGTGTGTGTGCGTGTGTGTTGTGTTGCCCGGCAGCCAAAACAACACTTAATTGAACCGCAGGACGCGCCTCGCATCTCCAATGACTTTTGCTGCCGTGTGCGAAAGTTTCCTCAAGATATTTATAAGCTGCAGGCACAAAGCGATACACACTCAACGAAGGATGTGTGTGTGTGTGTGTATCGATATGGAAGAGTGTTATTACCTTGTTATCCTTTTGCCACGAACACGAGCCTCGTTTATCGATTACTTTGCATGTGAGCAACGCATCCTGGCGGGGATTCACCTCCGTGTACACGGGCTGCTCCGAGAAGCGCTGCAGGCATTCAATTCCTGCAAGAGAGAAAGACAGAAAGAGACACAAATTGAGTATATAAAACTTGTCGGGGAACTATAAAGAATGTGCTCGAACGGACGAGCTGCTTATTGCAATTTCAGGACTTCTCTACCGCCCCCTCCCCATCCCATTCGCACTCCACGCCCTTAACACTTATCTGCGCTACAATTTCAGCGCATTGTTAATCAGCAGCGCGTTGACATTGCTGCACAGCATCATAAACAAGCCGGGCACCCCTCACCATTTCCCATTCACGACATTCCTCAGCAGCGCATGTAAGTATGCTATATTTTTTAATACCACGCGCTGCGTTCTGCATTTGTCACGCACACAGGCAATTATCAAGCTGAGTTGCCTCTGCACCATTTGCTTATCTGCTCTGCACTTGCCACGCCCCTACTCTGCATGGGTGCTTCATTATCATTTGTCCCTGCTACAAACCAAGTGGGGTATATTAGTTGAGGTGCAATAGAAGGAGAATAGGAATGCAGACTCTTCATCTTGTGAGGGAGTTTTCTTCAAGGGTATTTATATATTTTATGATGGGAATTCTTGACTCAACATTCATTCGAGTTAGGTTTCCTTTCTCTTGGGTATCTGCTGTTCGTGCATGCCCGACAGCATCTTGGCGCCCTCTTACAGCTACACGCTCTGAGAATTTATGTTAATTGCTGGCATGTTGAATATTTTCTTTACGCTTGCACTCAATTACACCAATTACAGGTGGAAATTACAAGCGCTGCTTGCGCGCGATAAAGGCGGAGGGTGTCGCTGTGCCTGCGGCTGTAGTTGGAGAGCAGCGCTACGTTCTTAATGACGCGGAAAGCAGAGATGGCAAGCAAGAGAGAGAGAGAGAGAGAGAGACGGAGCGAGAACGTGCAACTATCACAAGTTAATCAAAGCATTTGGCGTTTAAATGTGCGATCTGCATAATGCACCCCTTCCCCCCGGACACTGCAGAGTTGCCACATATCGTGAGCTGGCCAAGTAAGCCGTGACGTGCCAATAAACATGTTTGAACAGGCATTCGCATGTGTGTGCGTGTCGCATAAGCCGACGTTGCCCCGTTTCGTTTGTGTGCTGTGTGTGTGCTGACAACACGTGACCGCCGTTAGCTGCTGAGTTGCCATCATTTTTTGACATGCCTGCACGCACACACTCACTCGCACACACACACGCAGACAGCCTCGCATACACTCACGCAATGATTTATTACGCGTGATTGGCGTGATTGCCACTTTGATGCTTTATTTCATCTTCCCGTTGTTGTAACCGTTTTTGTGCCACACTGCCACAATTCCAATCCCAATCTCGACCCCGACCCCTACTGCCTCCCTTGCCATCCTCCCTTGTTCTTCCCTTCGCTCCGTTTGCCCTTTATCGCTCTGCTCGCGTATAAATTGGCTTTGTATTTCAATTACGATGCGGCATTGCAGCCCCCGCGGTCACAATGCAGATGACGAATTCGCTGCCCCCTGCCCCGCCCCCTCTCAGGCTGATATGCTGGCAATGCAGTTGGTATTTGATTTATGCCCGCTGCAGGACAGGATTGACAGCTGCCTGCCTCGGCGCATAATCAGATGTTCCTTGCAAAATAATCACTGCATACTTTCAGGCGGGGGCTAATATTTCCTTGAAAGATCTCAAAGGCACTTTCTTTATTATGAAAACAATAGGAGAATCGCAGGGAATTCCAACTGGCTTGGACTGGCACTTAATTTAAGTGCAAAACCATCGGCATTCTCGGGTCTCTTCTCGCTACGTGGAGCACTTAATTGAAAGACATTGTAATGCAAAGATTTGCCCAGTGAAAGCCACAGACAAATAAACAGGGGCGGGCAACAACAGCAACAACAAGCAACAACAACAAGAGGGCGCCTATTTGCAGAAGGCAAATAAAAATATTAAAAATAAATAAAGTCCCAACGAAATGCAAACTCACAAAAATATTCTGTTGAGCCAAAAGAAGAAAAGCGGCAGCTGCGGCCGCTAGCCAAGAGCAAACAGAATGTGAAGGGGCGACAGAGTGAGAGAGAGAGAGAGAGAGGGGGGAACAGAGAGAGGAGGAGGCAAAGAGATAGAGAGAGGGGGTGTGAGTGAGGGCATGCTGGCAGCCGCAACTCCAGCTGCGATTGCAGTTTTAGCTGCCTGCTGCCTCTGCCTCTGCCTCGCTTCAAGTGCGTGCCGCTGAGTGCTGCTTACAGCTTTCTCTGCTTGCTGCTGCTGTTGTTGTTGTTGCAGCTGCCACGGCGCGCATGCCACGCTCAAGTGGCGTTTGTGCTTTGTAGTGCTCGTGCCTGCGCACAGCCAACAAGGATAACAATTACTCTAGTAGCGTGTCCGTCGCCTCTTCTATCCTCTGCCTGCCTTGTTGCCTTTTTCTCTTCACTTTTTTGTATTTACTTTCAATTGTTTAGAGCTTAAATACTCTGTATTCTTGCAGCACTCTCCCTGCCCCCTCCCCACCCTTTTAAATGCCACAGCGCGGAATGACTGTTGCCTCCCTCGGGCCCCACGGCAACATGTCAGACGCACAGGAGTCTTCTTCAGCTGCCGCTGTTTACTTGGGATGATGCATTGCAGCGCAATAATTTCACGTAGACGTCCGTGGCATGCAACAAACAGGAGACAAATGGTCATTGCGTCAAGTGCGCAGCAAAAAGCGGGTCAGCTTGGCCCGCACTCGAATGAGCCTGGGCTGCCAAAGTGCTTGTCAATGGACTGCACACGTTACGCATACGCAGTGTGTGCGTGTGAGCCAATTCCCTGTGTGACACGCCCCCCCCCACGCCGGCTGACGTACTGCCTGCCTTAACACCCCGTGGACTGCCCTCCCAGCTCGTACCGATTCCCTCCGGTGGTTCCCTTTTGGGCTCCACCTTTGCGACTTGCTTTGTCGGCAATCAATGAAAGCAATTTACGAATCTCTTGTGCGATTCCTGCGAAATACAAACGAGTTCACATAACTGCAAATCCGCAGGCGCCACACAGAGACAGAGAGAGAGAGAGAGAGAGAGGGAGATAGAGAGAGGTATTGGGAGATAAGGAAAAAATCGTATGCAAATCAAATATCGACGATGATTTGTAAATTTTCAAATTTATAACTTGCTCCACTCAACGCAGCAGCAGCAGCTGCTCATCCCCCTTTCCTTTCGCTCTCCCACACTCCTTGTTCGGTCCTTTTCTCTCCCTTCCCCCCGCAAATCCACTGGGCTAGGCTGTCGCTTGATTCGAGCACACTGAGTAGGTGCTAAGCAAACATGCAAGCCATGGGGATTATAACATGGGAATACGCTCGTTTGTTGTACACAAAAAAGGCGCGCCAGACACGCCCAAACAACAAAAGGCACAACAACAACAGCAGCAGCAACAACAACAGTGGCGAGAAGAGCGACAACAATGCGGCACATCAGCAAAGCAAACGCGCAAAACGTTTAGGATCTGCGAGCCTGACACTGCCACGGGTGTTGCTCTCCCCCTCTCTCTCACTCTCTCTCTATGTATGTGTGCGTGTGTGTGGCAAGCTAAAATGGGTTTCTTTCTTTATCCTGTGCGGCTTTCAGCCAGTTATCCCGCCACCTACTTAAGCATAATGATATATTTAGCTTGCCAAGTGATTGTTATTTGATATTCAACAGATTTCGCTTCGGCCTCGCTGTATGTGTGTGTGCGTCTGTGTGCGTGTGTGTGTGTGTGTGTGTGTGTGTGTGTTTGTGTGTGCGTGTGTGTGTTGTTATTATTTCATAAGCTCGGCTTCTTACGCTTGCTTTCACTGCCATTGTGCGGCGCAACATTAAGTTGTGCTTGCCCGCTCGAAGTGCCAGTGTCAATAGTGCGTATACTTAATGTGCCCTAAGCTGATTCATGGCCATTCCACTCGAGCTGTTTGCTGTCTCTAGTCACCAAAGTACCTGTCCACGTGTCGCTCTGTGACAATTGTCAGAGTTTTCCAATTCAAAATTAGAATTCTTCTTGAAGTTCACTTTCAGCAACTTTACCTCGCTCTCCTCTCTCTCTCTCTGCCTTCCTTCGCATTGTCAGCTATCTTTTTTATGTATTTACATTATTTTTCATATTTTCATAGCTCATTGAGTGGTGCGTGCAATGGTCTGTAACAGTTTCAGGCAACTCCCACTTCCCCTCCCCCTGCCTCCTTCCACACTCTGCGGGCACTCGAAAGTTCTGCATTTATTTGTAGCACGGCTCGTTGATTTATTGTATTGTATTGTGCTCTCTGCCATTGTTATATTTCAGCCCAAGTGTCGCACTCGAAAGCTCTTCTTGTGCACGTGTGTGTGTGTGAGTGTGTGTGTGTGTGTGTGGGTGTTTAATTCGCTTGTCTGTCAAGTGGGCACTTTGCTTTAATTCACTTGCAACGTTCTCGGCCTCGTGTGTAATTTGCGCATTATGAATATTTCTCGCATTCCTCTTTATTTACTTTCGATTAGCCAGTGCATTCATACACGTAGAATAGTGCGTGGGTGGCCCAGAAGTGGGAGTGGCAGTGCCAGTGGCAGAGCCGCCACAGAATGAAATATGAACGCGCATATTTAATCAGTGGCAGCGCGACAAGCAAATGAAATTGGATGGCGACAGCTGCGTGGCAGGGCGTAAGCCGAGTGTCAAAAGCACGCAAAGCACGGCAAATAGCTAAAAGTACATACACGCACACACACACCCAACCCCTCCCCCTTCACACACGCAAACATACGCCCCCCTTTCATTAACATGCAAAGAGGGCTTTGCACGCCCGAGTGGCTTACCTGGCGTATGCGTAACAATTAAAAAGGCCACACAGGGTTAGAGAGAGAGAGAAGGGGAGTGAGAAGTGGAGGTCATGTGACAGATAAGCGTAATAACAATTAATTAAAATATATATCAGATATGCCAGGCCCCGCTACCCAAAGGCGTCTCTGCTATCCGATGCAACAATTACGCGCGTGTGGCAGGCCGAGATTGCGACTACAAATAAACCAATTACACAGAGAGAAGAAGAAAGGGAGGAGGAAAAGAGAGGGAGAGGGACAGAGTGTGTGTGCCTGCTTGAGTGTGTGTGGCAATCAATTTGCCATTCACAATACTCGCATGCAACAAATACAACAAATAATCACAAGGCAAGTCCGAAGAGTCCGCACAAGTTTCTTGCTTACTAATTAAACTAATTAAAGTGTACTTCAATCAGTAAGGGGCTGGCAAAGGGGCGTGGCACACAGAGAATTTCCATGCGCACAGTTATGAAGCGAATTAATACATTTAGCCCGAATTCTGTTCGGGCGATAATCAAAATAATACCAAAGGCAAAGTACACATTGCCCTAATAGAAATCGAATTATGTCGTTAGCTGCGTGTCAGGAAGTTCTTGGGGTTGCTTGGCCTTCTGACTTTTCATTCGAGGCGTGCTTGATTGATTAGACCACTCGGTGTGTGACGGCAGGCAGTGCGAGTGTGTGTGAGCGAGTGTGCGTGTGTGAGAATGTGTGTGAGCACATAATTGAGAGGCTTAACAGGCTGACAAAATGAGGCAGACTGAGCTGTGTGCAGGCTTTGTCATTCATATTGTATTGCACGGTGTAAAGTGCATCTAATCAGTGTTTCCGGCGGGCTGCACTAATGACTGTCTGTGTTATACCCTGTAATTGGTGAGAGAAGAAGTGATTGCAGAGGGAAAGTTACTTAGAAGAGTTTGGCAAAGAACTTAGCGTTGTCTTTTCTTATGTCTTCCTTTTAGTGCTATTTCTAGGGTATCTGCTAGTCGAGCAGCCATTAGCTTACCCCGTTTGCATGTCCTTTACTGCCAGCACAATTGCAGCTGCAGACACATCTCACATCTCACTCCCGCTCCACTCGCAGCTGACACCAAAGCCGCTCTAGCTTTTCACCACTTGAGCACGTTGGCTCGTTCACACTCCCCCACCTCCCTCCGCTTCCCTTTGCCCCTGCCCCACTCGGACTTGCTCACTTTGTTGCGCGTCTTTTGCAGGCACTTAATGTGTCGCGACAACTCCCCATGCCCCTCACTCTCTCTCTCTCTCCCTCGCAGTCTCTCCCTTGCAACCCTTGCCGCACTCGGCAGGAGCTGAGTTTATTGTTGCACGGGGGCTGCCTAAAAACAATGCGGATGCAGGCACCGCACATGCACAGCCAGCACCAGCAACCAACACCAGCACCAGCAGCACAAAGAGCAGCAACAACAACTGCAACAAGGGGCGGAGACGGAGACGGAGGCAGAGACAAGCAAATTTCAGCGCGGAAGCGGAAGTCATTGTTGTCGCACAATGGCGAACGCGTCGCAATTATAATAATTTTGATTGCATGCCCCAGTCTTTGCCCCTGCCCCGTGTGGCAGCCACTGCAGCAGCTTGTTATTGTTGGCAGTGGTTGCATGAGTTATGCAGCTTCCTTGCCCCGGGGAGTTGCCACACACAGCGCTGCCTCACACGACTGCAATTTTATTTGTTTTTAGTGGACTTTTATTTTAATTACAAGCAAGTGGCAGGAGGCAGAGCAGGCAAGGGAGGGAAGAGAGACAGATGGGGAGAGAGGAGGGGGAGGGGAGAATAGGCATTGCTGGAGTCTACAACATGAACTAATTATCTATAAAAAACAAGTGGAGAAGCCAGCCGCCTTTGCGAGCAAACCAAATTGAAAACAGGCCCGTCAAGTGACTTGGCAATTTTCCCTTCTTTCTGTCCCTTCTCTTTCTTTCCCTTCTCTCTTTTTCATTCTCTTACTGCTGTCTATAATCCTCTCACTCGTTTCCCTGGTCATTTATCCACATTGCACGTTCAACATGCTCGAGAAAGTTTTCTTTTCTCGCAACTGATTTGCCAAACATTGCACAAAGTGCTTAAAAATAATTTTCTTGAGAGTTTCTTTGATTTGGCTAAGTAAACTGTGTGAAAATGGCGCTGTGGAAAAGCTGGAAAAGCTGGAAAAGCCGCAAAAATACACTTGGCGAGCTGTTGATTGTGCGGCTATTCTCTCTGTCATCACAGTCGGCTATCATTTGCTTTTAATTTGACTCAAGGGCGTAATTAAAGAAAAATCTTAAGCCCTTTGATTGTCAGACAGTTGCGTAGGCCGAGGGATGAAGAGACAGGAGAGAGAGAAGAGAGAGGAGAGGCAGGAGCAATGCAAATCTCAGAAATGCAAACTAAAAGCAAAGACTCAAATGAAACTTGTGCAAGACAGACAGAGGGAGAGGGAGAAGTGAGAGAGAGAGGGGGGAGATCTGGTGATGTGGTAATTGTTTCAAGGAGCCAGCACAAACAGCAGCAGCTGGCGCCATTGGTGGAGCCGGAGATGAAGAAGGAGCTGGCAGATGGACAGAGAATGGAGCAGGCAAACGAACATCGACTTAAGGAACATAAATTCCATTTAACCTGACGCTGCAGGCCTGCAGAAAGATTGCTCAGTCCGACGACGAGTCTAGGGCGGGACACGTCTCTCTGTCTGTCTGTCTGTTTGTCTGACTCTGAAGCTGGCAGGCGCTGAAAGTCAGTGGACTAACACATAAATTTGCCTTTGTTTCACTTGCATAACACATGCACTCACACACACACACACACACACACACAGAGAGAGAGAGAGACACACATATGCAGGCTACCGACACCATTCAGCATTCAGCAATGCGAACAGGAGCACGAGCCGTGTGCAACTTTTAGTGCTGACTCGAGCTTCATAAAAAACCAACAGCAAGAGGAGGCAGAGCGCGCAGATACCCTGTAAAGTTGCAGATAGCATAGCTTGAATCACTCTGCTGCCTACCCAGCCCGCTCTTCAGACTCTTCACAGGGAAACTTTCAAGCCACGCAGACGAAGTTATGCAAAGTCAGCAGCAGCGGACATTGACATGCGGCCATGTGTGTGTGCCAGTTTAAGTGTGTGTGTGTGTGTGTGTGTGTGTGTGTGAAAAAAGTGTGATTCAATTTGCAGTTTTGACACGGCGAGAGAGAGACGGCAAACTAACTCGCACTCTCCTCTCGCTGAGCAAAGTCAAATTGCCATATTTCATCTACGACTTTTATGACTTTCTCTTTCTCCTTCTCTTCTTTATTTTCTTTCTTTATTTTATGAATTTCTCGCAATTGATTTAGCCCGATAGAACTTCTCCACCAGCTGCAGCATCTCCCGCTCCTTGGCTCCGATCACCGCATTGGCCTGCACATCCTCCAGGCAGCGCGAGAAGAATCTTCGCGCCACTTGGCACTCGCTGCTGTTGCTGTAGAATTGCGCGGGACACGTCTGCATCGCGTGGATACGCACACACGAGGTTATCTCGATGGAGAAGGGATTGCACTCCTCCTCGATGAACTCGAAATCCGGCACATTTACCTTGAGCTTCTGCGCGTGCTGTGCACCTGCAAAGCGTAGAGAAGGGAAAGGGGAGGGAGAAGGGAGCTTTCTTCTGCTGCTGCTTCTGTCACTCACGATATGCGCTGCACACGGCATAGGCCCTGAACATGTGGGGCACAGCAATGTGCTGCGGCTGCGGCATTGTCTGCTTCAGATTGTACAGGATTGTCGCCAAGTCCAGCACAAAGGGCGGATCAATCTCTATGTAGCCCGAGGCCAGGTAGTTGCACTCCTCAATGCACTGCGCAGCCAATACAAGCAAGCTGATTACACCCAAAGCACTCGAGGTGTGCCCCCCCCGCTTACCATATTGATGGCGTACTGCTCCAGCATGCTGTACTTGCGTTGCCCCCGGCCGGGAAGCTGCATGCGCTGCAGACACTCCGCGTTGCCCTGGTCCAGGCTGGGGCGCGTTAGCTGACAACAGCTGGCGGCTAGACGCTGTCGGGGGAATCAAAGTGGGATACGGACTTATGGCCAAGGCGCAGAGCGGGCACAGAGCGGGCACAGAGCGGGCACGGAGCGGGCACAGAGAGTGCCTAGGACTTACCGTGGCGCTGACTTTGCGCGCATCGCAGGCCGATTTGCCTTGGGCGGGCAGCGCCGCAAACAGCAGCTGCAAATACTTGTGAGTGTGTTTGAGTGCGTGTATTCACTTGCTTGTGCTACTCACGAGTATGGCCACCGCTGCTGCTGGCAACATTGTTGGTTGTCGTTCAAAAACTGACTCGAAATGACGCATTTTAATTCAATTAATCGAACATGTCGACGAGTGCCG
The DNA here is from genome assembly GCA_018151435.1 of Zaprionus africanus. Classification (NCBI taxonomy): domain Eukaryota; kingdom Metazoa; phylum Arthropoda; class Insecta; order Diptera; family Drosophilidae; genus Zaprionus; species Zaprionus africanus. The sequence continues at coordinate 2,587,726 of JAECXB010002309.1, read as the reverse complement.
GCGGTGCCAGGCAATTAAAATAAATGAAATCATCAAAGTGGCCAATTAGCATTCGCGGCCCACTGCCTGCTGACTGTCTCCCTGTCTCTCTCTCTGTCTCTCTTTGTCTCTCTATCTCTCTGTCTGCCTGCCTTGGCAGTTGGCAACATTTTAATTGGCAGCAGCCTCGGCCTCAGCCTCAGCCTCAAATTGAACTATTCGCAGTGGACGTTGGTTAATTTATGGCAGCCTCAGTCAAACAAACACTTGAGGAAGCAGCCAGGACTCGCCGCGCCGCGCTGCGATGCGCCTTGATTAATAATGTCGACACGCAAACAACGCGTATACGCAGCGTACGCCCAAGGTCGCAGAGCCAAGTTAATAAATTGTTTCGGCGTTGTTAACTAAATTTTGATTGCCAGGAGTGGGCAAGAGAGGCAGAGAAGGGAAGGGAGAAAGTAAGAGAGAGAGAGAGAGAGAGAGAGGGAGAGAGAGAGGGAGAGAGAGAGACTCTCTGCAGGCAGCAACACTTTTCTTGATTTATTGATATGCTAATTGAGTGTTTGCACGTTGGCCTTTTTTAATGGCGACTTTGACTTCTGCTCGCAGTCTGTGTGTGTGTGTGTGTGTGACCGTTCGAAGTTATGAGCCATGGCACGCAATTTGCCCGGCAAGTGTTGTTCAAATTAATTGTAAATGGTTGTAATTTGCCCCCACTCCCGCCCTCTACTGCTGCCCGTGCCCTGCTATCGTTCGCTTTTCGCGTTTACAGTTTAATTGCAGCTTACACGAGCCTTGGGCTCAGCCTTGTTCGCCTGCTACGGCCCGGAGCTTAATTAATTTATGGCCATGTCTGGCGCAGCCAACTGGACTCCCTCTCCCCCTCTCCCTCTCTCTCACACTCTCGCTTTCTCTGCTGTTGCCTCGTCATTTCGGACTTTGAGCGTGTTTAACGTGACGTATGAGTGATTTATGCTGATGGAGTGCACACGCCACGACGGCGGCCTTAACAGTTCAACTGTCAATTGCCAATTGTCGCATTACCTTCATGCCAAGCAGATCGCGATAGGCTGCAATTGTCAAGCGAGTCTCTGTCTCACTTTCCAGGTTAAAGCGCCTCGCTTAGCTTGCTGCCTTTTACTTCTAATAGCTATCGATAATTCGGTAATTTCAGCTTGCTTCAAACGGCTGTCAAGCTTGCCACCTGCCGCAGCAGTTGCCTGCCCTGCGCCTTGCCAAACAGACACCAATGTGATTTATATGCCCGACCTGCTTAGGCGCTTTTCCGGCAGCGCAACAGACTGTAGCACACATATAATATATCGTCTGTATATATAATATATAGCATATGTATGTCAGCTATTCCCCTTGCGCCTCCTTCTCCACGCAAATCATTCGCGCAATGCGGTGTAAATAAAAAGCACAATTTTGCCATTTCACACACAGCTGGAGACAACTGGAGACGTCGCACACACACACGCACACACACGCACACTCTATACACACTCACACACGCTTAAGCACATAAATCTGTTGTGACTGTGTTTTCTACTCGGGGATTTGGCTGCATAATTACTTAAATACAAGTGGGAATTATTCGGCCTCAGTTGGATTTTTCTGCCTGCTTTGCCTTTGCTTTATTGCTCCCTTTGCTGTTGCTGTGGGCATGGCTGGGCTCATTTTTAATGAAATTATTTGTGATTACGTATAGGTTGCTGCGCCAGTTCGTCGTCTGGCCGAGAGCTTACTACAATATACGCTGCCGCCACAGGAGGCAGCAGGCGGCAGGCAGCAGGCTGGGGAAGGCGTTAGTTTTGCACGCAATTTAATTATATTTCCTTGCTCGCTTCTATGTGTGAGTGTATGCATGTGTGTGTGTGTTTGTGAGGGGATAAAGGGATGTGCTGGCTGCCAAAATTAGTAGGAAATTGTTAATGCGATAACAGATTTTCGCAGTGTGAGTGTGGAAAGCTTCTTTCGCTAGTTGTGGCAGCCAAACGGAAAAAGTTGTGCCAACTAGGGCATGAACTAGCAGATACGCTGTAATTAAGGCAGTGAATGAACTCATGAAGGTGTTCACTATAGAATGAACTCGTTTTACTCAGCTGTATTTAGTTGTAGCTAGTTCTAGCTATATTTATCCATACAACTAGCTTGTTTTCTTTTTTCTAGCTCTCTTTCTCCTTCTTTTACTTCAACTATTAATCAGCGAGCTTCACATGCTGTGCCTCTCTTTACAGGGTATTGAATTGGTTGCTGAATTTTATTGCGCCCAGCAGATTTAAGAGCTCTGCTGCCTGAGCTGCGTTGCAAATGCAGGCTTAAGCAGTTTCTCGTGCTGCTGCTGGAGAATTCATTAAGCTTTAAAACGAGCTGCAGCAGCAACTGGTAGCAACACGCAGCCAGAGTGAGAGAAAGAGTGGGGGAGAGGTTGAGCCATTGCAGTTGGAAGAAATTCATTTGCCACATGCCACATTAATCGTGCCTCGACCAGCTGATGCGTTGCTGCTTCGCTACGAGCAACGAGAACAAGTGAGAAATTCATTGAAGACGCATTTGCGGTAAACGCAGGGGCGTGTGCAGCCGCCAAGTGGGCGTGTAGAGGCAAAGTGCGAGTAGTGTGTGTGTGTGTGTGTGGCAACTAAATTAAAGATGCAGCTCACGCTGCTGCTAACACTGAGGCAGCGCTGGGGCACTGAGTGCGCAGCGCTGTCGCCTTTTGCCGCACATAAATCAGTTTTAAATGCGTATAAATAAATTGAGCTGCTTGCCGCAGGTGCTGGAAGCAGACTACTCTATTTAGGGTTGCCAACAGGGTCAAGCACGAGCAGCGGAACTATCGATAAACAGTGATAAAACAGACAATCGAGGGTGAACATGCAGTTACTGTAACTTGACCCCCTTAATAGAGATATAGTATTTAAGGCCTGCTTGGCATTATCGCCAGCAGCGATACTCCCATCAATGCCAGCGCAAATTCAATAGGTGTGTGCAAGTGTGTGTGTGTGCGCGCGTGTGTGTTTGTGTGTGTGTCCTTGTCGCTTAATCCGTTGTCTTCGTTTTGACAATTTATGCCAACCCGGCCAAGGCGCACCTCCGGGAACCTGCGCATATCCTTTGCCACGCCAACGGGGACACGCTTGAGACAGCAATGGGGGATATGTGGCAGTGTGTGTGGGGAGGGAGGGAGGGAGGTGTGGGGTGCGCTGGGCTAAGCTTGTGTCGCCATGTTTGTCTTGTGTTTGTTCTCCTGGCAGCGAGCGAGCGCGCGTGTGGCCTTGTTATTTATTTAAGCGCACGGCACCAGAGCGCTTTATTCTTCCAGCTCATCCTACTTTTCCTTTCCCTTTCCCCCCCTTCTTTCTTTCTGCCCCTCTGCTCCTGCTGTCTTCAGCTACTACACATACTTGACTGCGTTTAATCAAAGGATTTTCACATTAAATTTAACTAATTTACTTAGCTTTTATTTGATTTTTCGCGCTGCCCGCATTTCCTTTCCCCCTTTCGCTTTCCCTTTCCCTTCCCCTTTGCAATTGCCTTTTGCCTTTGCTTTCGCTTTATTGGAATTTCATAGTCAAATTTTGCTGGCGCAAATTAAATTTTAATTACGCTACTCTTACCTCATCGCGCCTAAATGAAAATATACCGTTAGCCTTTGCCCTAATTGGCGCGTGCTGTGCTTCGTTTGCCCCGTGTACGTGAGTGTAAGTGTGTGTGTGTGGCCTATGACAACATTTATGGCGGATCGCGATATTAATTTTCATCTATTCACGCCCAACACCTCTGCACACGCACACACACACACAGAGAGAGAGGCAGACAGACATGGGCAAACTCGTGTGGGGAATTTGGGGCCAGAGCAGAGAGCAAATGAAAACTGTAGCATACTTTTTGGCGCCACATAAAATACATTTATTAAAGCCGCACGGAAAAGTTTTACTTTCATTTTTTGGGCAACAAACCCGTTGCCGGAAATTGTTGTGCCAGGCCGACTTCCTCAGAGAGCGAGAGAGAGAGGGGGTGAAGGGGGGAAAGAGAGGGAGATAGGCATGCATAGATACACTCTGGCTGCATTTTTGACTTTCTTTGTGGTTCTGTGCGATATGTCTGTATCTCGGTCCGTGTCGCGCCACAAAGATAAGCTTGACACAGAAAGACACACCACATACAGCGCCAGTACACACACACACACACACACAAGCACACACATACACAATCTAGTGCATATAAAGGAGCACACTCTCTTGCTGCGCTTCAATGCGAGCAAAAGCACAAAAAAGAAAATACAAAACAGTCAAAAACAACAGCCATAACAAGCAGAGAGAAGCAGTTTTTAAACAGTGCTAGGCAGACTAGAAAATACACTAACTGCAGTCAGAAGCAACTGTAAAGTATGTGGATTGGGCTTAATTTTATAAAAACTTAACATCTTTTAAATAATAAAACATATGTAGACTTCAACAACAACCTCAAGCTAACATTGAGATACAAATTCTCCGCTGAAAGATTGCTGTTACAAAATGGGTAAAGAAGTCATGCAACTCTCTCTCTCTCTCTCTTTACGTAGTGTATTAAAAGCAACAATAATATAAAAGTTTCAGCATTTGTTTTGGTTGCATTTCATGATGTTTTGCTTTGCTCCAAAAACAGGCGTCGACTGTCTAAGCGAACAGCAAGTGCAGAGTGGAGAGTGCAGAGTGGAGAGTGAAGATTGGAGAGTGTGGCCAGGAGGGCGGCTGGCAGCTTAGCTGCGCTTCAAGAACTTTGAAATTAATATAATTTCGGGGGAAATGCATGCAATTTCACGTAATTAATTTTGCATAAGAGCAGAGAAGAGAAGCCACTGCATAAATAGCCCTGACATAACCATGCACCAATTGCCGTCTCGCTTTGCAGCGAGCAAAGCAAATATTTCATTTCGTTCTACTTCATTTCTGCATGCCCCTCTCCCTCTCCCTTCCTTCCTGTTTTTAGTTGTTTTCTCATTAGCCTGGCTCTGCATTTAATCAACGTTTTATTGAATTAAACAAATTTGCTTCTAATTTGCAGCTCAGCCAGTTCCCTGCTGCGATGTAGGCCAACTGCTGTCGCCTGTCGCCAGGTGGCATCCACCACTCCCCTCCCTCCCCTATCCCCTCTTTTTCTCTTACAGCGTCCTGCTGCAGGGCAACCACTGCAGTTGCTGTTGTTGACAGACGTCATGTGCAAATTGGATCTTTAAAGTGTCGCCAATTGGCCACGTTTCCTCCCACTCGAAAGTTTGTTCATTTTAATGGGCACAACATGGCAAAGGCAAACAGAGTCGAGAGAGAGCAAGTCCAAAATACATGGGTAAATATCGAGAGAGTGCTATAAAAATACTGCATATTTGCCCTGTAAACTTTTTACTTAGTTCCCCCTCCATCGCATTCGCAGCTATCTACATCGCGTTGTTGCTGTTTTCCCGGTGGGGGCATTACATAATTTATTTTAATTTCATTTTTATGACAGTTGCGCATTTTGCATTTTCCATTTCACACGCTGCCACTCATAATTACACAGACAGAACTTGCCCTCGAACAGATCCGTATATTCTCAGGTGTCAGCTTCACTTCATCACGCGTAATAAAATACTGAGGGAGCTGCGAGCTGAGCAGCAGCAGCTGCGGGGTATGCACAGCTGACAGTTATGCTAGTTGTAGCTATCAATCAACAGTCATATACGTTACATGCAGCATGATTTATACACGATAAAGAATGTACATATTTTCCTTATCAGCATCAACAGCCGAGCTTGTATCTCTGCCATCAAACTTGGTGACAAAAGTCAAGCCTTCCTCCGCCTCCATAAATCAACATTAATTGTATATTAAGTTTAAAATATAAATAACACTATTCAAATGTGTTTTAATAACTTGCTTGCTTACTTAGTGGGCAAATAGATTTAATCATCGCCGCATAAAAGTATGCAACAGAAAGTACATTCAATTTCATAAACTCCGTTTGAATGTAGCCATTCTTACTTGATATATACCTAATATAAGCAGATACTATTCAGTTCATATCGCCGAGGGCGTTGTTGCTACCCCACTGCGCCTTGCAGTATGCAGCATGCAATAAAAATAAGTGAAAAAAATGTGCTGAATATGGAAATGTGCGCTTTTAACTGGCGACTAATGAATTTTCGATGAAAATTACACTTCTTACATATGGCGAAAAGCCATTTGCAGTGCCAGAGGTGCGTATGGGGGGGGTGTGCCGGGGGTGGTGGCTTCTAAAGTGCCACGCCATTGCACAGTCGACATTGACAAGCTTCTGACTGCAAGCGAAATGTAATCAATATGCAACTTTTATGTGCTGCTGCCCCCGTCGGCGAGGCAGCCTGCGCGAGTCGTTTGTCATTCGAGCGCAGTTGCTGCTGCTGCTGCAAAGGAAACATGTCAATTTCCAATTGCAAAGTAAATGCAACACACGAATGCATCAAACTGTGTTGCAAGTGGCAGTCACAGCAGCTGCTTGCAGCGACTTAAATTACACATGCCACAGATAATGCGCTAGGTGGAAAAACTAAAAGCTGGCTTCATTTCAACAATGTTGCCTTGCAACTCAATTGAAGCGGCACTCAGACGCCCCTACACTGCTCCACCCCTCCTCTTCTCTCACCTCCCTCTTTACTGTGCAACAGCAACAACATGTGTCGCGCTGGCTGGCGAAAAAAGAGAACAGCGGCAATATAAAATTTTACGAGTCGTTTACACAAATAGCAACACTGTTGCCAATAAACGCCAGCCCGGCCCGGTCAAAGGTCGTGGCAACGAGTGCACACTCTTCCCACTGCCCTGCTGTTCCCCACCCCCTCCCTTCTCTTTGCTCGACCCCCTTCTGCAACTGTTTTTTGTTCCGTTTCGTTTGCAATTTTTATATTGTTGCAAAATGTTTTCGTTTCAACGCTCTTATATTTATTTTGCGCACACACAAAAAAGTTGTTTGTAGCCCTTTTAACAGACCACCCCCCACCTCCCCCACCCCCAATCCCTTCTTCATTCCCCCTCCCCTGCCTGGCAACAGGCAACCCTTCTCAAATGCTGCCCAGCACAGCCGCTGCCATTGTTCGTTGCGGCTCTGTCGCCTTTATTGAGTATTCGCTGCTGTTTGTATTTTCTACTGTTGTATGTCTGCGTGTGTGTGTATGTTAGTGTGTGTGTGTGTGTGTGTGTGTTAGTGTGTGCGAGTATGTTCGGCATGCGCTGTGTGCTTGTTTGGCAAAATAATGGATTTTTATGCACATTTTATTTGTCTGCAAGCGCAAAGTGATTGGGAAAATCAGGAAAAACAACAACAAAAAGTGTAACAACGCCGATCAGTGGCAAATAAGAACAACTTCCTCCTACATAGTTTGCCCCGATTGCCGTGAAATTAAAACAGAATTAAGCCTTGTTTGTCTGCCTGTAATGCATTGCGTATACGGTCCGAGTGCCAAAGGCAGCTTTAAGTTTAGACAGTTTATTAAGCTGGCTCGGGACTCTGGAAGCCCTGTGCTGGCACAGAAATGAAGTGCAGGACAGTAAGGGGAAGAGGGGCAGAGGGGAGTGCAAAATGAAAATGGCAAATGGCAAATGCAATTGCACTTGCCTGCCTTCCACAGGGAGAGCCGAGCAGGTCGGGAAAGGAGATACTGCAGTCTTGAGTGGAAATTGACTTACTTTGAATATATGTGAATATGATTCATGCATACTCAATTTATACACTGAATATACTCAATGTATTTTGAGTAAATTTCAAGTTTAGCAAATGGGGAAGATCATCTTCCTGCCCTGCCAGGTTGTTAAATATAACGTATAGACACATTCCCAACTACCAACTACAAATGGCCGCAGTGCACATAAAAGTCCGACCGTAAATAGACAAACACACTCACACACATACACACGCACACTCACACACACACACGCAGGCAAGGACACGTCTATACTTTTTGGCTTTCAGCACGTTGTTATGCGGCGCTTTCATCTAGTTGCCAAGCTCCTCCCTCTCTCTCTTCTCTTCTATACCTTAACCTATTCCGCTTTATCTACTCTGGCAGTCAGTTCTAGCAAGTGGTGGAGCGGGGAGGGGGGTAACTACTCAACTCCTTGACGGCTTTTCGTGTTTTCATTTGCGCGACGCGCCTTCAACTGCTTCTCGTTTGCCGTTGCCGTTGCCTTTGGCTCGTTTAGTACAATTTTTATATGCATCTTTGTGTGTCACATTTAGTTGTTGTCGTTATTTTTATGATTTTTATTCTCCTGACATTTTCACTGTCCCCCACTGTCAGTCCCCCTCCCTTCGTCTCCTGCCTCCTCCCTGCCCCTTTGTCTCTGTGCTTGCTGCTTGTCGTTTTGTCACATAGTTTTTATGTTTTATTTAGCGCGACTCTGCTTCTCTGCCACTTCACATTCGTGACGCTTCTTCTCTCCCCCTCTCTCCACCTCCTCTCTCCTTTCCCTCTCCTCTCCCTCTCTTCTCAGCTGCTGCCTTCCTTCTTATCCTTTCTCTACTTTGTGTGTGGCTTCCTTGTGGCGCTGTCCTCGTTCATATTTTATGTGCTTTCATTTGCCGCGCACAACTGACGCTCATTGGCTGCATACGCAGGATTGTCCCGCCCCCCTCTCCCTAACCCACTGCCTTGTCTAGTCTGCCTCTCCCCTCTCTCCCTCTGTGCCTCTCTACTCTGTACGTCTTTTAATTACTTATCGCTTGGACAGCCATTGTCAATTTTAAAGCGTTTCCTTTTGACACTCCACGCGGGCCCATCTTTTTATTAGCTGCGCCATTAATCAGAGCTGCTTGGGGCACCCGTTTGTTTGTTTGCCCGTCATAAAAGTTATTAATGTGCGTAGAATGTTTTTAATGACATCGCCTGAGCGCTTTCAGATATTTATTCGGCTAATTAAATGTTCATTTCAATTGATTGCCACGACGCGGCGACAGGCGCCAATTGAGCAGGAAGCAAAGTAAGGCGAGGACGGGGAGAGAGCAGGAGACGAAGGGGAAAATACTCGACTTAAGCTGGCAACGCTGTATTTAAAGGGATTATGCACTCGTGTCGCACTCGTGCAACGTAAGCAGCCGCGCAGCAAGCTCTGATAAATTGCCCTCGACTCGAAAACAATTGAACACACACAGACACACACACACACACACAAGTGAGGAGACACTTGAGTAGGACCTACACACAAACACAAACACACACACACACTTACGTGGCATTGTCTTAGCCAGGACAGGGCGCACAGCTGCCGTTAGCGAAAAACAATTGCAGAGTAGCAAAAGTTTTATTGAAAAACATTTTAAATGTATTTTCTGCAGTTGTTGTTGCTCCTGTTGTTGTTGTTGTTGCTGCAGTTGTCGCGACATCTTGCTGCAGCAGCTACCGTTGCTGAGCTTGCCCCCACACTGCCCTGCCTGCCAGAAAGTTGCCACATTATTCATCAGCCTGCACCCCTTAGCCGCTGCCTTTGCTGCCTCTGCTCCTCTGATCTGATCTGCAACATAATGTGGCATGCATGATACATAAAATGGCATTTGCTGCTATTTCCATTTTCTCATTTTCTGCATTTCCATTGCTGATTGTGTTTTGTTTCTGCCACATGCCACACGCATGCTCGACTCGCCATATTGTATGAGATTTGATTTGATGCTGCATTTGGCATTTTTGTGCTGACCTTTGCCCCCAGCTTTGTGCAGCAAGTGTATTTAAATTAAATTAATTTTCCCATTTGCAGCACTTTGCAGCACGTGCTGCATGTGGCAAGCTGCACGTCCAGTGCTGAGTTATTTATGCTTTCGATTTTATTTCGAAATTATTATTTGATGCCCCAAGTCGGCCGTAAATCTGCATTATTTATGTGCCACACACACACACTTGCCACAAGTGGCAACACCCAATCAAACACTAATCAACCTGCAATTCAGGCTCAACAAGTTCAGCCTGCCACTGCACCATCCCCTTGCCACACAGGGTATGTGCAACTGAGTCTCATGTGCTGACATTTTTGCAAACTTGTCTCGGTCTCCGACTCTGACTTCGACTCTGACTGTGCCACTGACTGTGGCCCTGCCACACCGATTACACACTGTTGCCGGTCAACAGGGCTTTGCCGGGGCATGCCAGGGGGGCCTGCGGACACAGGCCACTTGGTCAACTGTTTGTGTGGCTTTGGCTCTGCTTGCCAAGACTCGACGTCGCAAAAGCCAAACGAACTTCCTCTGGGCTTCCTTCCCTTCCTCTTGCCTCTTGCCTAGTGTCGCTGCAGTTGGTGCTGCATTTATTGTTTTGATTTCAGCTTTCCCCCCTCTCCTCACCCCTTACATCTTCCTCCCCTCTTTTTAGTGCAGCTCTTTGCCTAATGGTCAATTGAAATGACAACAATGCAGGGCAGCCCCTCAAGCGCTCAGCCTCGTCTCGCTTTGGCACTTTTGCTTTTACTGAAATGAAGGCGGCACCAAGCACTAAGGGCGTCCACTGGGAAATTCCTTGCGGAAGATTTCAGCTAAATGATGAGCAGATGAGTCGAACGAACCAACTTGGAGTCAGGGAATCATAACTAATGTTCGAAAATTATTAAAGCACGCGCTGAGTTACAAAGTGCTGAAGCTCTCTCATTAACAGGCGCTGTCCCTCACTCTCTCACTCTCCTTCTCTCTTTCACTTTCTCTCCCTCTCCCTCACTCTCTCTCACTGTAATCCCAGCAAGTGAGTGCACTCCTGACTCCACTCACTCGCTTTAATGAGTTCGTCTTCAACCGAGCGAAAAAATTACAAAATTTACTTACTAAAACGAGACAAGACAACAAGCACCGCAACAGCAAGCTGCACCGCAGCACGGACGAGCGGACAGACAGACTGGCAGACAGACAGGGAGTCAGATCCGGTGCTGAGATATAGCACATGGTTTACGGTTTCCATTTGCGCAGAGCGGAACTCAGTGCCAACAATTGCATTCGCAGTGCAAAGGAGCCTGCGGGAATGGGAAAATGGGGAAAGGAATTCTAAATAAACGAAATAAAGGTGGCATTCGGAGCTGGCAGCTTTGGCGTGGTGTACATGGAAATCCTTTTTTAAATAGCCACCAACGCAAATGAGCTTATGCACATCACACATACGCAGCGTGCGCCAGCCACAGGAATTGCACTGGGGCGGACAGCAAGTCCATTTGGACGCTACTCCTACTCCTGCTCTGCTCGTTACGATAAATAAGCTACAACTGAACTGACAGAGAGAGAGAGAGAGAGAGAGAGAGAGTGAAAACAGGACACAGGGTGCTGCAACACACGCACACACACACACACACACGCACACTGAGTCATTGCTTAAGTCAGGCAGTCAATGAATGAAGTGAAATTACTTAATGGCACCAAATTGTACTTTGCTTAATTACTTGGCCACTGACACAGCGCCCCCTCGCACCCCCCACTTCCTCTTCGCACACACCACATGTCATTTATATACCGCTGGGGGAGGGGGGACGGAGAATGGAAATGGGCAACGGCAACGAGTCGTGGGTGCCGTAAAAACAACGTTACGTATGCGCCGCTCTTGGCGCTCGTAAACATAACTGTGTGTGTGCGTATGTGCTGCTTGCATGTGTGTGTGTGCGAGTGAGGTATACGTGTGTATGTGTGCGAGGTATGCCTGTGTGTGTGTGTGTGCACTGCCTTCTTTATGGCTTGTTTCTTTTGAGCTTTGGGTTTTGTGTGCGCCTTAACTTCCGTTCCCGATTCACGTTCTCTGCTTGTGTTTTGCTGTTGTTGTTGTTGCCGTTGCTGTTGTTGCTGTTGTTGTTGCTGCTGTTGTTGTTGCTGTTGCCGTTTGCCTGTTACGGTTGGTTTGGTTTCTGGCTTTTGCGTTTTCGGGTTTCTGGGGTTTTGCCCCTGCTGCTAAATAATATCCAGCTTGGCTTTTCATTTACATCGCGTATACGCAATGTATGACATTTTAAATTGTTTATGACTGCCGAAAGGGCACTGAGATAAAGACAACAATGGCTTAGCTCGGGCTGAACTACTCTCCGCTTGTCTCTCTCCCTCCCCATCCCTCTTCCTCCTTGCTCCTTCTTCCACACTTCTCACTGAACCCTTCAGCCCTTCAAGTGGCTGCGACTATTACCACAACCCCCATTTGGCTAATAGAATAAAGCGCCTGAATGAGTGTGCGTGTGTTAGTGCATAAGTGTGTCGTGTCTGTGTGCGTGAGTGTGCGTGTGTGGTTTTTAGTTAATTGTTGAGAGACTTTGCTGGATTGCTGATTGATGCGCTGCACACGCTGATTTGCTTGGGGCTTTGGGGACGCACAGCTTGCTCGGTTTAGTCGCAGCAACTGGTCAACTGATCGATCTGCCCTCGCTGAGCTTATGTGCAAATATTTGTTTAGGTCAAGTGGGGGAGTGGGGGGCGTGGCTGCTGCCGTGCACGGGCTTAGGTGTTTTGTTTGCACATGATTTGTTATACGCACTGCAAACAGCAGCGGCAACATGAGCCGGCAGTGGGCGTGCCCTGCCCACTGCTCGCAAAATATTTCAATAATCATGCAGTGCATTAACTTTTGGCTGCCACTGTGGGCTGCACATGTAATTGCATAATAACAATTCGTGTTTTACTTGTCCGGCGGCGCATCCCCTCAAATCCCCTCGCATCGTGCATTCTGTGTGTGCGTTGAACAAACAATGAGTGCCGCCACACAGACACACGCACACAACAAGACCACCCTGTTTTTGGTAAATTATGCAGGCTCCGGCTCAATGTTGTTGTGCTGTTTGTTGTTGTTGCTGTTGTTGCCGCTTTTGCTGCTACCGCTGTGCATTGTGCCATTTTATTAGTTTTCGAAATTTAGGTTAATTAAAAACTTATTTGGGGCTTTGCTGCAACTGGACCACGCTGCTGTGTGTCTGTGTGTGAGTCGTTGTGTGTGTGTGTGTGTGTGTGTGTGTGCGTGAGTGCGTCCTCTCATTACATATGCCTAATGGCAGCATTCGCTTTCCATTTCCCCGGCACACACCGCTACCTCGTTTACTTAAATGTCCTGGGCAAATGTTGCAATTGCAATCGATTTTGCATTTGCATCTGAATTTATAACTGTATATTGAAATAACTGTAATGCCAGCGGGCGAATGTGTGTGCTGTATATGCATGTATGTGTGTGTGTGCCTGTATGCCTGTGTGTGTGTGTCAGCTTGTGTTTATGTATCATTGGCCCTTATCGATTGTAATTAATATGAATTCATTGCAAATGTGTTGCCTACTTAAGGGCGCCGCAGGCTGCAGGACATGCGATCTATTTGCTCGGAAAATGCAGAAATATTGTCTGAATAAGTGGGAGAGTGTGCAGAGAGTATGCAGTGCCCCATTCCCCGTTGAATTCGCTGGCAGTCACCTCCAAGCAAATCCCCATGCAGGATAAATGGTATCTGTCTCACTTCATTGCCCCAGGATGTGTCCATGCATCCTTGGATATGGCTGTGTTTATGTATAATGCATTGACAAATGCAAATTCGCCTTGCACTATGATAATATTTTCCAGCAAATATCACAAATCGACAACGACAACGACAACGGCAACGGCAAAGGCAACGGGCAAAGTAAACGGCCAACAAATATTTATAGCATTCGACGCGGAGCGACGTGCGAGGCGCGCCTGCAATATTTATTGCAACTCGCATGCAGCAAGCGGAGCCAGCGTCGCAGAGGCAGAGAGAGAGAAAGAGGAGGGAAAGGAGGACAAGAAAATAATAGAACAACAGCAGAAGCAGCAGCTGGCAGTCTATTGCCATTGCCATTCAAGGAAACTACACTCGGCAGAGGAGCTGCTTGGCACAACTCGTCCAGCTGTCGCTCCCTCTGTCCTGCCCGTCTGTCCGTCCATGGTATAAGGCAGTCGCAATAGAAATCATTTAAATAAAAGTCAATGTCATGCCATGTAGAAAAGACAGCGAATAAATAGTCAAGAGTCGCAGGCAGACTCGCTGTCGCTGTCGCACTCCCAGTGCAAGTTGAAGTTGAAGTTGAAGCCAAGGCAGGCAAGGAGTTGAAAGCTGATTGTGAGTGGGGGCAGCAGAAATACAGGGCGTATGTGTAATATGCTAGACTAGGCGAATATTGTGAAGGGAAAACGATGAAACGAGAAACGAATCGCAAACTTGATGCGCTTAATAAATGCCACAAGCGCTAAGCTTGCCACAGCAGCAGCAGGACCAGCAACAATGGGAGCAACAACAACAACAACAACGACAACTAGAGGCAAATCTCGGCAGCTTGAAACACATTTAATTTGGCATCAAAATGAGCTGCGCTGACAGATGGCAGGCTGCCGAGCTGCTCGACTGCCTTGACTTCCTTGCTGCCTTGACTTCCCTGCTGCCTTGTGCTGAGTGGGCTGCATGGCAGGCAGGCAGGCAGGTAGGCTGCTGGCGGGCCGCTTAATGTATTTTCGTTTTATGGGCTCATTAAATTACGCTTTATTGCCGTTAAAATAAAATATTATGTGATAAAAATGCCGAAACGACGCCAAAGTCTCCCGCGGCAGTGTGTAGGGCGCAGCCTCAGCCTCAGCCTCGGCTCGTGCGAGGGACAAGAAGAATTACATTTTAAATGCGCTAATAAAAGACTGCGTCAGCGCAGGCCAAACCAGGTTGGCAGCACCAACTGACGAGCCAGAATGCATATGCTATGCACTTGCCAGCTGAAGCAGCCCCCGCAAGTCCTTGACAGGCTTTGAAAACTTCCCAAATAAGCTTAGACAAAGCTAAAGTAGCACAAAGTATCTGCAAATTAATGAAGATTTAGGGGAAACCTTTTCAAAGTGTTCTAGATTTAGAGCTGCGTTGGGTAAGCCAAATGTATCTGCCCGGGTTTAAATACTCTTTAGGGACGAAGACACAGCTACTCTAGGCTTCGGGTTGAGCAAAACCCTTTGAAAGTGTTCTAAATTTGGCATAGGTTAAGGCAATTTAAAGGTAACCGTTTGATACTAGATACTACTTTTTAAGTTTTAGGAAATAATTTTATGTGGATAAAGTGTATAGTTCGCCGTGCCACTTGGGTTCGAGTTGGTTGAAATCATTTGAAAGTATTCTTATTTTTGTAAATGTTAAAAAATATCAATCTTTACTTTTACTTGAACTTTGGTGTAGCTTAAAATTTATGTGACTTTGGGCTTGGCTTAGTCTATAGTAAAATAATTATAAGCAGTAGTCAATCTATTCAGATCTATTATTTCACTTACTTCACTCTTACTCTGCCAAAACAACTTGACATATTCTAAGCGATCTATTTAATAACATAACTTTAACATTGAATATTCTGAACAAATATTTAAGTTTATTTGCTAGTCTAAGGCAACAGACATATTTATAGTGTGAAAGCTTGATGAATTCTCACACGACGTTGCAACACTTCTTCTTTTTCGACACACTAACACAGAATGCCCTTTAATGTTGTTTTACATAGGTTTAACATAGGTTGAACATAGGCTTAACATAGTCTTCGTTATATATAAGTATCGATAAAACAGTAAGACCCTCTACCAGCCTTCTAGAATAGGCATACATACATTTGAATAAACTGATTGCCTGCTCTCTGATCTTCCGTAATCTCCTCATATATAATTTCTTCTCATATATCTTCTCTCTCCTATATAATATTTTGTCATATATCTCCTCTGCATCTGCTCTCCTTCGCTGATATATTCCCCGATCTCTCATGTAATGAGTTTATTATTGAATTCGTTTATTTAATCGTCTTCCCTTGAGGCAGAGTATCGTATCTTCCTTATCACATAACCCGTGATAACCCAGCAAGTTGTTCACTTCGTCAAGTCGCCTAATTCGTCGTTTGGCCAGACAAATTGCTTGCTTCAGTCCGTTTTCAGCCCGTTGAATTTATTTCGTTTGCCTTAATTTTGTTTTTTTAATTATTGCATTTTTCGCTGGGCCAACATTTTCTGTTTGCCGTGGGGCCGTTTTTGGGCTTGTCACATTTGAATAAAATGAATGGAGACAGGACGGGGTAGGCACGGAAGGAGAATAGAGGGGGGAGGGGCTTAGACAACGTGGAACAGGAGCGCTCTAACAAGGCTCGGTTGGTGGGTACTGCGGATCCTTCTGGCGCTGCACTTTGCCAGCAGCAGAAAATGTCAGCCCAACTAATCGGATTAGTGTGTCAGTAGTTTTTACAGACATGTCCGAGTTCGTGTGTGTGTGTGCTAGTCTGTGTGTGAGTGTGTGTGTGTGTGACGGATGGTTCTGTGGCATACGCCGACTGAGTGCGCCGTTCGTTAGCCCAAGTGACCTCCATTTGAGACTCGGGCTTCGGAGGCGAGGCGAGTCTGGGCTCAGTGGGCAGCGTCACGTTTTAGTGTAATTAAAAAGATATGCATGCATGTAGTGCACGACACACACACACACACACACACACACACACAGACACACATTCACACGGGACAGGCTCGGCGGCGGAACATCTCTGTGCATGCAAATGCGACGGCTAGATCCAAATCCCTGCGACTTAGCTTAAATTTGAATATCAATTCTGAATTTAAGGCATTTCACGCAGGTGTCCCTCCTTTTCCCCTCCCCCCACTACTGCTAACCTGCCGTGGGACATGCGATGTCAGCGTGACACGGACACGGACACGGACACATCCTGTGGCTTGTCGTTTCAAAGTGAAAGAGCATAATTTTGACATATGCGATTACAACGGGAAGGACAACAAATGCGACAACAAACTGCACAACAGCAACAACAACAATAAGAACAACAACAATAGCACAGAAACACGAATTGTGGCATAAAACAAAGCAGCAAAACAAAGAGACTCGCGAAGCGGGGAGGTTTTAACGCGCAAATACCCAATGAAAGTAAATCTCAACTCAGGCAGAAAGGATATACAACTAATCTGGAGTTGTTCGCTATATGCTTGCGTGCTGTACCCCTTTGCGTGCATTGCGCAATTACAGGGTATGCAGAACTCAACAAAAAGCCAACAGCAACGGCGAGCAATAAAACTAGCAACCGCGTCAAGGCAAAAGCACATCAATCAACGCCGGCAATCGCAGAGGATACGGCGAGGCAGGAGCTACGTCACGTTGCCAGGATAAGCGTATTGTGTGAAGAAAGTGTTCTCTCTCCCTCTCTCTCTGTGTGTTTAGCTGCGCCATCTCCCAGTTATAGTTATAGTTCTTATTGCTGTACTTGTACTTGTTGTTGTTATAGTTGAAACTATTTTAGTTTGTTTGTCGTTGCTTCATGCCGCGCTGGCGACCACAAAATACCTTCCAGTCACGAACAGAGTGAGCTGGGGATAAGGCAGCAGGGTGACAATGGGAGGCAAGAGAGCAAGGCAGTATAAGGAGGAAGGGGAAGGGCTGAAGGGAGAAGAAGAGCAGCACAGAGTGTAGTGGAGTGTCAGTCAGTCAGTTAGAGTCGACGGACAACGTACATAGAACAACTACATGAACATAAATATAAAATATCTAAGCGACACTTGTGTGTGCTGTCTGCATTTCTACCCGTGTGTGTGTGTGTGCCTTTGTGTTTGTGTGTAGCCCAGGCAAGATTAAAAGTGCTGCTGCCAGCAAGAGCACAAAAAAGTCAAACAACTTTCCGAGCAGAAAACAGCTTAAAATGCCAACCCCACAGAGTTGGCCCAAACAATTAAAGGTGGCAATTTCATTTAGACGCTTTGCTGCGCTGCTGCAGTCGGCAGAGCAGAGAAAAGCTGCTATCAAAGTTCCTTCCTCATGTGTAGGACAAAAATAAAATAGTTATTTGAGCTATAAATAGAAAGTTCTCTATGCGAAAAATTAAGCGATAATTTCATTTGAATTTTAGCGTTGGCTATTTGCAGCTTGATTTATCTGCTCTTTAATATTGTGATAAAACTTGCCACACATGTTTCTTATTATTATCTGCACACTCATATTAATATTAATGTAAATTTCACTCATCGTATAGTAATTTTACAAACTATCGACTTCTTTTTATTATTTCTTAACACATTTTAAGCAAACTCAGCACATGCGATGTTTAATTTGTCTTAAATATGCAGCTATACTTTCAATTAATTGAAATACAATAAGATATATTCTTAGGAATAATATAAATAAATCCTAGTCGATAAAAATCATTTTAGTTCTTTGTTTTAGTATTTATTTGTTAAGTCCTGTGTTAACATACATACATATGCAAAATCAAATGTTATAAAAGTGTGACCTTAGCCGAGACACTATCGTAAGGCAAGTAGGTTAAAGTCGATATCACTATCGATAAAAGAGTGCTGGACAACGCGTCAAGATCGGCAGGGCGCCACTATCGTTTGAGAAAGCCAAGAGAACAGATCAAATTTTAAATTTTAACTCCTACATTTTATTTTAATTTAAAACGAATTGTAAATTATAATTGATTAATTTCAGATCTTTTAATTTTTTTATAATATTCTTTTTTTTTAAATAAATAAATATTCACATAAAATAAATATGCACATAAAAGAAGACAGTTAACAAAGTCTTACCTCCACTTGCTAAAACTTGTGTAGCCTTTCAATTGAGGTTTAAACAAGATCGAATTATATGTATATATAAACGTGTATATAAACACAGGAATAATCGGCAACTTTACTTTTACCATTAACCGAGTGGGAGCACAAGCTTTCGCTCTCGGCAAGCCAGCATTCGATATTTATTTATATCTGTATTGTTGAGATCTATTGTCTTTCCAGCTCTCACTTTCCCTCCCTCTCTTCAGCTCTCTCTCTCCATCTTCCTCTCTTTCTTTCTGCGCGATTAATATACGACTGATTAAGTGGGACAAGGTGCGACAAAACTGTTCGAATCTCTTACACAGTGTCACAAAGAGCGAAGTGGAGCGAAGTGAAGCGGGGAAGGGACCAACCAACAGGAGCTGCACCATCAGCAGCAGCAAAAACAACAACAACAACCTTAACTATAATATACCCTTTGCATGAATGTAGAGACAGTATAAATAAATAAGTGTGTGTGTGCTGGCACATTATATACACCTGCCTCTCAGTGTGCACTCGTGTGTGTGTGTGTGTGTCTGTGTGTGTATTATTGTATGGCTCATGGTAATTACAGGTGTCGCTATAATAAATTACCTTTGAATTTACTGTTTGTCGGCCTCGTCTTTGTTTTTGTTGTTGCTGTTGCTGTTGCCGCTGTCGTTGTCAACGTGCTTGTAGTTGTAGTTGTAGTTGTAGTCAGTGTGTGTTCGCTTGTTGTAGTTGTGTGTGCGGGTTGATAGGATAACGGGATAAGGGACTGGCTGCCTGGCTGGCGGGATAGTCGTATAACGGGATGCCCAGCAGCAGAGGCAGCAGCGGAGGCAGCAGCTGCTCCAGCTGGCGCTGCTGCTGGCAGCTCGCATGTTCTGTCATTGATAAGCTTTATTAAAAAGGATAATGAGCCTGTGGCTGTGAGTGTCTCTGTCTCGCTTACTCCCTGCCACAAGACATGCGTGTGTGTCTGTGTGTGTGTGTGTGTGTGTAATGTGGTTTTGTAGTAATCAGTTTGCGTGTGTTTGTGTTTGTGTGTGTGCGCCTGTGTGTGTCTTGTACATGTGTCCATTATAAGTTTCGTTGTTGTTTACGAGTTGCCGCCGCTTTTGCTGCTGTTGTTGTTGTTGCTGTTGCTGTTGTAACTGCTGTAGTTGGTAATAGTTATGAGTTAATGGTTTTTTGTTTGCTTTCGCGTTGTTTGTCGCCCCTTTGCCCCGTCTCCCTCCCTCTCTGCCCTTCGTTCTCATTATTATTTTCGGATTATTGTGATTACTTTTGTTCCGGCATATATAATCAAATTAACTGTATGCGTGTCTACGCCTGACAGCGACAGCAGCAGCAGCAGCAGCAACAACTATTTGAGCCTTGCTTTGTTTTACACTTGACCCCAGAGTGGAAACCCTCCTCGCCTGATGAGGGTTCGTCGCAGGTGCCAAGAACTTTCTGCCAAACGACTTTTTGATGTTGTTGATTAAGTTTTGATTAGCTGCTGCTGCTCGCAGTCGATTCGCAATACAAGGCAAGGCAAAAACAAATACAAAAGAGAGAAAACTTCTGCAAATCACTGCAGCAGCAGCTGCTAGCATGAGTCTAGCCTGGTCTGAACTGGCAATCTGCTGCTGCAGCTCTGCTGGGAGTCGCGAAACGATTTATCGACTTTGCTGAAGTGCAGAAATTATATTCCTCTACATATTTGCGTACAGCCCAAGCAGTGCTAGCTGTTTTCTAGCCAAAGTATAGTTCAAGCTAAAAAGAAAGTGTTGCTGTCTTTGGCCAGAAACAGGCTGACTGCGCATCTCTGCTGCTGGCTCCGCTTTAAGCTCGGCTGCATTTTGCCAATTTGATGCGCTGCACGAGAGCTTTGCTGGAAAGGGAAGCGCATAAAAATAATTCGTTATGTGAGTCGCGCCATTTCCCAGTGGGTTCGACGAGGCACAGAAGAGGGAGGGGGCGGGGTTGCAGACTGTGTCGAACTATTTGGCCAGCGCAAGTATTTGGCTTCGACTTGGTCTGTCCGGGGCCACGCCCAGCACTTCACTCCCGCATAGTTATGTGAGAATTTTTCGCATTTCGACTGCAATTTAAATGGCTCAACTGCCCCAGGGGGGGAGGCAAGGGGAGGCAAGTCAATTGCAGCCCTGTGGCCCTGTCCAGCTTCGTTGCATCTTGTCACTCTTGCAAGTCAAGTACAGGCACGGGCACATTGCGTATACGTCACGTTGCCGCTCGGAGCATGTGAATGCGAATCCGTTGAACTGTTTGTCGGCTTTGTTTTGCATTTGCAGTCGATGTCCTTTGCGTGCCAAACGTTTGGCAACCTAATGAGCGCAGCAGGACAGCTGCCTTTCCCCCTCCCCATTCCCTCCCTTCTGATCCCTTCCCCCTCTGCTTTGCTCTGTGAGTGGCTCGCTGCAGTTGCTCGGCTGCCACTCGAAGCTAAGCAGGAAACGGAAATTACTTTGCAAACACTTTGCAGCACCTTCTCGCGCGCGAGGCAAGCGTGGCGTATACGTAACGCGAAAGTCAAGCGAAGTTGGGTTAGCTTACTTGCTTGCTTGCTCGCTTTCGTTGGCTCTTCCTGCCATCCTTTTTACGTCATTTTCTTACGCCATTCTGGCCATTTAGTTACCCTGGCCAAGCCAGACCCTTTATGGCCATAAGCAGAGTGAAATATGAATCGCGGTTGCTCGGAAATCTGCGCAGCAAGCGGGCAACCGCAAGCTTGGCCTCTTGCCTGCAGGCTACTTCAAAACACACGCACACACACACGCTCACACACACACTTGCAGAAAGGTAACAAGTAAAGCATCAACTGCATTTAAGTTTGTTGTTATTTTGCCGTGTGTGAGTTTGTGCCTCGTTGTGGCACATTGCCATTTTATGGCTAAATCCACTTTAGCTGCGAGCAAGAAATGATGTGTGTTAGTGAGTGTGCACCGTGTGTGTGTCTGTGTGTGTGTGTGCGAGTGTGTTTGTAATGTCTACCCCGCGTTGACGCCGTCGCCATCGCCATCGCGTGGCCTTATTGAAAGTTGTTGTAAGTTAAATTATGGCCTAAAAGGCTGCTCGCTCCTGTTCGCCGCTCGATCCTGGCTGCTGCTCGTGGCCGTGTCCGTTGTCCTGCGACTGTACATGCGATATCCACATGTGGAGTGGGTTGCTCCCTCTCCTTCTCACTCCCTTTCTCACTCCGAGTGGGGTTCAAATTACCTTTAAATTGAAAATTATTGTATGTGCGCGCACTCAGCAGCGACTCCCTACCTCACCTCCCTCTGTCAGCACACTAAAAACATAAATTTCTGTGGTTTCTGCTCAAAATTGCGGTAGCTTCTGCTCCCTCTAACCCCGCCACCCCTCCACAACCCGCTACTTGTGGTTGCTTGTGGCTTAAAGCAGCGTCGAGCTTTGAATTACTTTTTCAATTTGAGGCCCTCGAGACCACAACAGCGCGGCAGGTAAATGAATTAATGTGCGGCAAGTGGCGTGAGAAGTTGAGCAACTTCCACGACGGCGTGTTTTCAATTTGTATTCATATAAACATTTGTTTCACTCTCTCCATTAATTCGCCTTGCCCTACATAGCTGATTTAGTCGAAAAACGAGAGCACTTGACATAATCCTAGTGAAGGGAAGTATTAACGAGAGGAAGGCAGCAGTAGAAGGAGTTCCACATTAATCTACCCTTCGTTTAGTTTCTTAAAATTATCACAACTACACTGACAACTATCAAAACTATTACCTACTGCCTTCTCACTCTGACACATACATGCAGGCACGCTCACACTAGCAGGAAAAGGCTGCTCGCTGCATTTAAGTTCGAGGACTTAGGTGACTAAGGTTATAACTTCTGTGTTCATTGTCGGATCAGATTGAAATTTATAGCAGAGATAGATATTATAGTCATTTAAGTATATATTTAAACCAGAAATGTTTATCTCTTATACTTTATGTATTATACGAGTTCAAAAATTTAATAACTGATTTGCGAAGTAGGTGGGCGTGGCATCCAAAATTTGAAATGATCATTATCTGCGTGTGCTATAGAACAACCTTCATGCCAAATTTGGTATGCCTAGCTTTCATAATAACTGAGAACTGAGTGCTCATACAGACAGGCAGAGAGACAGACAATCAGAGGAGCAAGCAGACGGACAAATAAGGCTACACAGAAACCTTCATGCTAAATTTGGTGTCTCTAGATTTTATAATAGCTGAGATCTGTGACTTCATATGTACATCCGGACATCCGTACAGACAGACATGGGTTAATCGACTTTGCTAGCGGTCCTGGGCAAAAACATATACACTTTATTGGGTCTGCCACGCCTTCTTCTGCCTGTCACAAACATTACGACTGGTAAAATATGTATAGCATACTTCAGGGCATCGCCTGTAGTTGCAGCAAAATGAAAATACAATATAAATTACATTTGTCATCTTCCGTTGACCGTTACGACATGTTGCAGCTGCTGCTGCTGCAAGCAGACGTGGCAACATACCATCGACAATCGAGCATCGACTCAATAAATCCGAAAAATGCCAGAAGTCAAGTCTGCACACGTTACGTATACTACGGTGGGTGTGCGTGTGTCTGTGTGTGTCTGTGTGTGTGTGTGTGTGTGTGTGTGTGTGGGTGTGATCCACTTTCAGCTGGAGCAACAATTGTTTGTTTTGTGTCAACTTCGAATGGGCTTTTAAAATGATTAAATTTCATTTCATAAATATTTTACAACTGCCAGAGAAGGATATCAATTTCAATTCGATTTCGGTTCGGAGTGTGGCCAATTTTAAAGCCGTCACAACTGTACACGTCCAGTCAGGCCCTGGCCACGCCCTTCACACGCCTCCTAGCCATAATTCTTGTTACTTGTCACTGTCGTCGTCGTCGTTGGTCGCTTGTGCAAATGTGTCTCATGCGAAGACCTTCGCCTCGAGAGGTTTGCGAGTTCAACAATTTTGAACTTGTCTATGTGTGAGTGTGTTTATTTGCTGTGTCCGTGTGAGTGTGTTTGTGTGTGTGTGCGCGCTAGTTACTATTTGGCACGCGTCGCTGTCGTTCGCTGCAAATTGTCGTGGCCCGTGCTGAACTGTCGGCATTGTGGCTTGTTTGTTTGCCTGGCGGGCTCGTAAATAAATCATTTGATAACTTGACGCCGCCTTCGATTTGGCAACAGCACACACACCCTACACACACACACACACACAGACACCGAGACTGAGCCAATACAGTGCTGTTAAGGCGGTGGTCAAGGACTCACCTAAGCGGCCCCAGCAGCTGTCCACTGTTACAAGATTTTGTGATTTATATGCTTTTACTTTGACATGCCTCCGTCTCTTGCCTGCCCCCTTATCGATTAGCCCAGCCAGCCAGCCAGCCAGTCATCCAGTCAGTTACTTTGTTGTCCTTGTTGCTGTTGTTGTAGTCGGTGTTGTCGGTGTCTCGCTGGCTTGGCTTTATCTGCAGCTCTGCCGACCGCAACGCAAACTTTGGCCAAAATGGCGAAATGGCGTCGTTAATTTTTACTGTCTGCCCGCGCGCTAACCAAACAGAGCCGGGGATCAAACAAGGCAAAGGCAAAGTTATATGGCCAACTGCAGGATTCAATTATCTAGTCGGGTCAGCGGCAACACTTTCATGTGGCCAACCGAGAATCCTTTCTACTTCAAATAGTTGAAGTCCAAATTGATTTTCCGCGCAAATGCAAATCGCTTCATTTGCAGGCGCAGGAGGAAAATGCGAAGGGAAGCCTTTTCAATTACAAGACTGTGGCCAGAAGTGGCCAGAAAACTTTTGGCGGTAAAACTTAGTCATGTTTCCAGTGCGACTCATAAAAACCTCTAAACTTTGCAACACAACAACATGGAATCTCAATCAGTCTAAGCAGCGGGGAAAGAGGCGAAGAACGAAAGCTGAACTGCGACTTCTTCACCCCATGCGAGTAAGGCTACTTACGAGCTGAGCTGAGCAGCCATAACTGCTTCGCGATGAGCTGCGCCTTAAGGATTTACTGTCAAACTCAATTTGTGACTGCCAAGCGGAGTGAGAGTGTGAGTGTGTGTGTGGAGGCAATCTGCTATTAATAGAATTTGCGCCAGTGCAGCCGGGACAGAACTTAAACGCTTCCATTGCCACAAACTCCGCACAAATGCTGAGCAAACCGAAGCTGCCATGCTCTGAGCTAACTTAATGTTTCCCCTCCTGCACGTTGGTTGACAATGCGAAACGGGATTTAGTTCGCTCTGCCGATCAAGCAGGTGTACATCTGCTCGGCTATAACTCTTCTGCTCTGCACCTCAGCTAATGCTGAGCAACCTTTTGGAGGCTATCAAACAGATTATTTATAATCATGCTCGGCAGGGCACGACGCAGTCGAGCGAGCACAGGCGACCCGCTCCAAATTCATAAGCCTGTTCAGAAAATAGAGCTCCCCTTGGCTGTTACCTCCCCCCTCGTCCCCCTGCTGATGCTGTTGCTTCTCTCTCTTGTGCCAGGCCATCAGCGGCGTATCGCCAACGTAACTGTGCGCTTAAAGCGGCTCAGATGCTGCTCTGCCTCACATGTATGGGGATTAGATATTTCAAAAGTTTCTGACCCAAAAGGATTTGCAGGCAGTGTGGGTGGCAGAGAGGGAGGGGAGGGGGTATTGGTGCACATGGCAAACAAACGAGGCTCGTTTTTGTTTGCTTGACTTTGTTGCCACTTGGCAACAATAGCAACATGGCATGTGGCAGAGGCAGAAGAAAGAGGCAGACGGAGACGGAGCAGATTCAGCCTATTTGCCTGAATAGCCATTATCTTCATCATCATCAGCAGCAGCAGCCTCGTTGAGGGATTTGGGTTTGGGGCACGACAGCTTGGAGCCCAAGTCAGCCCTTTCACACACACACACACACACAAACAGTTGTTGTGGCGCCACAAATTCCTGTTGCTCAGTTGTCATGGCAATTGAGTAGAAGAGACTCGCATTCAATTTGAGACAACAACTCTGTGTGGCAGTTGCAACTAATTTGATCGACTGCAACTTGCCGAGCACATTTTTATGATTTGCCGAATTCCTTTGGAGGCCGGCTTAGCTGGGGATTAGAACACGAAACAAGGAGAGTATACACCTCTTGAGTCCATAAAGATGCAAACAATATGCCAAAGCTCATCAGGGGCGCAACTGCAGACCTTAGCCTTAGGTAGATGGGGGCACCAGGCATTTACAATTTAAAGTACATGTATAACTAATGTGCAGCCAAAGACTTGCAGCCCGTACTCGCCACACAACAAGGCCACGGCCCGCAGCAACTGGCTGAGCAAGAAGAGAAAAAAGGAAACCAAAAAGAAGGGGACACAAAATAAAGGGGACACAAAACCATCAACAAGGCCACTCAGGCAGCTCAGCTCAGCTCGACTGGGGCAAATCCTTAATCCGTGCGAATGCTGCTTTAAGGACACTGCGCACTGCTTGCCATGGCAACTCTGGCAACTGTGGCAACTCTGGCAACTGGGTTTAAGGTGCCTTTATTTTCGCTTGCACTAGGCAAAGAACTACTGGCAACATGCAGCATGCCACAGAGTAGGAGAGAGACTCTGCGGGGCACGTGTGCACATATTTGTTTTACTTTGTTTGCTGACATGCTGCAACAACAACAGCAGCAGCAATATGGGGCAGCAACAACTACTGGGGGCAGCATCTCTTTCAGAGATTTTTGCATAATTTTGTTAGGAAAAAGTATCCCCTTTGTTTAAGGCAGAAGCAGCAGCAGCAGCAGCAGCACAACAAATTCAATGCGAAACCCAATACACATACGCCCCGTTGCACGGCACGCACAGCTCTCTTGACTTCACACACACACACACACACAGGCACACACTCTCTCCCCATTTGACTCTCAAGTTTCATGCTCAAATTTTCGTTTTCTAATTTCTAATTTAATTAGGCGCGTGCCACACGACGCAGCTCGTAAAGCCCAACGCAATCAGAGACAGTGTGTGTGCTGCACACACACACACACACGTACAGGCACCGCACACAAACAATGTGTCCCTGCTGATCCAAACACAAATATGCAAACACGCATACAGGCAAACAAGCACGTTCTCTCTCTCCCTCTCTCTCTCTGTTCCCCCTCTCTCCCTCTTGCTTGCTGCTGTATTTACATATGAGCAACATTTTCATTACGTGCTGCAGCAGCGTATCACAGCCACGCCTACCCAAAAAATATGAAAAGGCAGCAGGAGGAAAGCAGGGGGAGGCAGCGCAGCCTCGACAATATTTTTCCAAGCGACGATTTTTCACATTTTTCATATTTTCCAGCGGGTTTTTATTGCGGGAGTTTTTCTTTAATTGCTGCACACGTGGCAGCAACGACGCGACTTTTCCCTGTGTGTGTGCCTGTGTGTGTGCCTGTGTGTGTGTGAGTGTATTGGGTTGCTGGCAACATTGATTGGTCGCACAGCGAATTGATTAAGTTTCTGGTTTATAATTATTTTAGTGTAATTAAAAGTTGCCCTTGGCGACCGATGCGTCGCCTCGCGCTTGTGTGCCACGTTGCACGTTGCACGCTGCGCATAAAAAACAACAAAAATAAGTGCAACAACTGACAGTGCGGAAAAACGTCCAATTTCATTACAGCTCCCACGCCCCAAAGTCAAGTGCGACACTAGGGGAAGGTGTGGAACAAGGGGATGCCGTGCGCAGAGGGAGGGGAGGGGGACATGGGGCAAGCAACGCGCAACGCATGCGGGCTGTCGGCTGGAAGTGCAGTCAGCTATTCAATGGCTTCACACTTGATAAATGCCACACTGGCTCTGCTCTGTCCGAGCGACGGAGCGACGAAGGCCATGAAAGCCCATTAAACACATTTCAAATTGAAAAGTCATGCTTTGGGATAGCTTAGCTAACCACCCCCCTCTCTCTCTTTCTCTACCCTGAAGTTCCCTGTTGCCCTCCCCCTGCTGCCTGGCACTGGCAACTCGCATCCGCAGAGTTTACATAATGTTTTACATAAATTTGACTTTGAATACTCAAGTTTGGCAAACCATTCGTCCCACTGCTTGTTCGTCCATTAGCCCAAAAGCTTTTATCAACTGCAGCCTGACCCTAGTTTTCCCCACTCACTCCTCTTCCCCCTCCCTCCCTTCTCCTCTGCAAGCAAAAGAGCTCAAACTGCAAAAGTTTTAACTTCGATTACTCGGAAATATCTGGCAAAAGGTTTAATCCACGTGCAGATGCTTGAAAGCAAGCAAAAAACAATTAAATGCCGAGCAAATGGGGCGTAGTCGAGCAGAGTATACCCTGCAAGAGTGGAATTAGGGAATGGATAACTAGTTTATACTCTGCAATAACAGAGAAGTTAAATTATTTATAACTAAACCAAAATCTTCTGAACTTCTGCAGTTTAACAATTTTCATCTTATTTCCCTTTGGATTGTCGAGTCTGGAGCGGCTGCCGAGAGGTTGCGGGGCAGTTGCCACCTCGACGTGCAACAGCCCAAATAAAACTGTACATGAAGTGCTGCCCTAAAGATGCCACTGAGTACCATCGAGAACTGAGCCTCCACTTGAGTTAAAGCGACCCTCGAGCTCGCACTCGCACGTCATAAATTCTGGTTCGGCCAGCAAATGCGTCTACTATTAGGAACTTACTAACACACACAGGCTCACTCCTCACACACATACAGACACACACTTCCTCACTCGCACTCACTCGAAACGAGGCTTAATAATGTCTTGACCATTATCCTGCATATAAAGTTGTTCATTTCCTTGTTTTCTCTGCTCTTCTCTGTGACTTTGATTTCGCCCATTTCGTATGCTGTGCGAGCTTTGGCGCTTCTCCAGCATCGATTGTTGTTCCTCTTGTTGCTGCTGTTGCTGTTGTTGTTGCCGATGTTGCCATTGTGTTGCATACATAATAAATTTTATGAAACGTAAATTTTTATTGAAACCAATTTTTGGCACAGCCATAAAACGAGAAGCAGCAGAGGAGTGTGGGCAAAACTTTCTCCTCTCTTATCGTGCTCGATGAGTTGGCGTTTATAATAAAAATCCGAATGTTTTATTTATGTCTGCCCTACGATTTGTAAAGAATCCGCAATGGTCTCGCTCCCCGCTTGACAGCCTCGCATGAATCCAGTCGGAAAAACTGCTCAAGGTCTTGGAAATTGTTTTTACTATTTTATTTCTTATCCAAATTTTCGATTCTAGGCTGTCATAAATTTCTAATTCCGGCTAATAATTAAGAACTGTGATTCAAATTCCTACAGAAGTTTTCGCAATACAAAATATATTTGGCCATTTTTATTATATTTACATTAAAGCATTCTTTGCTACGACATTGGCATTTGCAATTCAAATGCCGATGGATAAATCATTTCAATCATTTCCATGCGCAAACTGTGGGCATGCAGAAGGGAAGGGTGAAGAGAGGCAGAGAGAGAGAGGGGAGAAGGTGGAGAGGGAGAAAAGAAAGAAGAGGGAGGAGTAGACACAGAAAAAACAAGTAACAATAGCAAACTGAATATCTCAAATATTTCCACAAAACATAAATGGGAAATACGCACAAAATGCAAAATACAAACACTCACACACACACACACACACACACACTCATACACACCCACAAGCTGACAAACGAGAACAATGTCTACACATTTTTTTGTAAATTAAACAAGCAAAAAATGTCGCAAATAACACTGAAACTGAATCAAACAAGCGTGCGACCAACTGACACACAAAGCGCTCGACGTATTTTATTTTATACGCTCATTTAACTGTTTTTCTTTTCGGGGGAAGAGATTGAGTGGGGGTATAGAGAGGGGGGGAGGTGCGGGTCACTCGCTTGACAGGAAATGCGAAAATGTTTGCAAATCATTGAAGCGCAAATAGGTGTGTCTGCATTACGTGTACGTAACGTATTACATACGCGCATGACGTGAACTTGACAGAGCCACAATTGATTGTCTGTACTGTTTGTTTATTTTGTTATTGCTAACGGATTAAATTGAAACCTACTGCCCTCTTTGTTCGGTTATGATATTAATGCAAAGGCGGGACTTATGACACGCTGCTCCGCCCACGTGAACGAGCCAGGGATGCCATTAAAAATGCATCAGCTTAAACAGATTAATGAATTGATGCGAGGGCGCAGGTAAAATTGCGCGATTCATTGCAAATATATGTTGATTAAATTACGCTTGTTTGAGTAATTATTTTTCAATTACACAATGCACTCTGCACTGTGCACTCCGCAAGAAGGGGTAGGAAGGGGGAGGGGCAAGTGGCTGAGCGAGTCACGGGGCTGGTCGTGCATGCCGGCAACTCGAGGACTCAGAGCAGAGTCATTCAGGGCATGGCTCATTAACGACAACCCAGACAACCCAGACAAGCCGATTGAACATCAATTCATGTTGCACAGAGAAGGAGAGAAGGGAGGGGGTTAGGGGAGATGGGGAAGTGTGGGTTAGAAGAGGTCCGGAGTGAGCTGGCAAGCAGCAAGCCGTGTCGAGATTAATGCTAATGTGACAACTTAATCGAAAGCCATTTATAAGTCATGTCAAGTGGAGCAGCCTGTCTCCGGCTGCCGTTCCCTACCCCCCTCCGTTCGCCCTGCCGGCTGTCAGCTACGTTATGACGACAGTGGCTGTCAACGATGACGACGCCTAAATGTAGGCAACGCGGCACAGCATGACAGCGACAAATCCATAAAAAAACGCACGTTAAATATTTGCATTAATTTTGGCCATAAGGTGCGGGCAGGGGAAAGTCAGGGGGCAGGGGAAGTTACACCAGGGGCAATAGGGAGTTAGATAGCATAGACAGGAAATGAGCACACTTACCCGGCAAGCACGATGTGATGCTGATAACCAGCAATAGTTGCGCTATCAGCGCTTTGACGCTGCTCCTCCTGCTGCTGCTGCTTCTCTTGCTGCTGCTCCTCTTGCTGCTGCTCCTCTCGTTGCTGCTGCTGCTCATTTTGTCGTTTTTATCTTGTCGTCTCTTATCGCGCAGTGCGTTACTTTGTCAACGACTTACTCTCTGGCGCGGGCTCTCTATATCTCTCCCTCTCTCTCTGTCGCTCTGTCTCACTGCAAGTGAATGTTAAGTGCCTCGCACTTGACTTTTATTGCGACGGCACACAATGTTTACCGCTGGGAGAACACACTATTCTCGGCGAGTAGACGCAATCCTTGTTCCTTCGCGAGTTCTGTCGGCGTCGTGCCGTGAATGCAGTATAAAAAATAAATAGAACACAACGCACACTCGCGCACACAAACGCGCATCACAATGGGGAATGAAAGACGCGCGAATTAATTAGAAAAGAAAATTTGAACAGCAACAAAAGTTAGTTGCAACGCTTGCCTCAATTTGTTTTTTTTGTTTTCGTTTTCTTTTTTATGATTTTCCAATTGATTTTTGACACTTTTCACGCAGTTGTTGGCCTCGAAAAAAATTGTGGCAATAATTTGCATCGAAATCAATCGAAATCTGCAGCTGCTGTTGTCCTTTTGTTAGGATTGCTGCCTCGTTATTGTTATGCGGCTCAGTTGGTCGCCCCCTTTTGTTGCATGCCACAATTGCAGGCAGCTGCTGTTGTTGTTGTTGCTGTTTTTAATCAAGAATTTACACAGTCACCGCATCGAAGTGGTGTTGTTGTTGCTGCTGTTGTTGTTGTTGCCTGCAACCAGCCAAATGAATGCACAATGCAAATTTTCAATCAAAACTTTTTATTCGCTTTCAGCGCAAGGTTTTTTTTTTTTTGTTTTCTTCTTCTTTTTGCCGTTACTTTTTAGCGCTCGTTAGCCTCGACTGTTTTTTTTTTTTTGGTTTTTTTGTTGTTTGCTTTCACTGACTGTTCTTTTTGCACTTTTCTTTGCGCAGTTTCTTGCTGGCGTTTTTTCTCAATTTTTAATGCAATTTCCACGCTTAACTGCACTTTTTGCCGTCGCGATGTTGTTCTTATTGTTGTTGTTGTTGTTGTTATTGTTGTAGTTATTGTTTCTTTTGGCGATGTTTCTGTTGCCGTTTTATATCGCATTTATTTGCACGGACACAACACGCACACAGACACGGACACGCGAAACAGATACGCGCAAACACAGACGAAATATGCACACAATTTGCATTGTCTCTCTGTCTCCCTCTCTCTTCCCCTCTTTCTGTCTTTGTGTGTCCTTTTATGTATCTGTGTTTGCGTCTCTTTGGCTTGTTCTGCTTCCTGTTGCGCGCACAAATTCAAATTACTTTTGTCGTTATTGTTTGTATTGTTATTGTTGCCGTTTGTTGTCGGGATTGTTGATGCTGTTGCTGTTGTAGTTGCTGCTGCTGATGTTGCTGTTGTTGTTGTTGTTGCTGTTGCTGTTGCTTGTCATGTTCATTTCCTCAAATCAGTTGACAACTCTGCAGCCACAAGATGTTGCACTTACGATACGAACCTTGCTGCAGCTTCTTCTTTTGCTGCCTCTATTTCTGCCTCGGTCTCTAGCTCTGTCTTGCTCTCGTTGATTGTGGGCCACGCCTTGGGCATTTTTGCATGCCTCGTTGCCGCAAACAGTCTGCAACAAAAGAGAGAGAGAAATAGTATACAAACTGAGTGCGAGAGCTTGCTGCTTTTAAAGGGGAATTAACTTTAATCTGATATATGAATGGAAATTGTGAATGATTCACGTTCTAAGGAAAACAACTTAGTCGGTTTTCGGCTTTTAATAAGTGCGGACACACACTCACACACACACACACACACACACGCAGACACTTGTGCGAGTTCTTCAAGTTGTTGTTGCTGTCTTATTTAATATTTTGTTTGAAGCATCTTCTCGCATTTTCATAATTTATGAGGCAGCTTTGCGCGTCTTTGACGAATTCATTTCACAACTTTTCTTTTTGATATTTCAACTTTTATCACGAGCTGAGTTGGGGCTGCCACAGCCACACACACACACACACACACATACATAGACGGGGGAAATGTGTCGGGCCGGAAAATGCGTCAGGCATTTACGCACAGTCCACGCCGAAGAAAGGTTGCTGCCTGCCTCGCCTGCCCCACCTGACTGACTGACTGATGCCTGTCTAGGCCTGCCGCATTGTTGCAGTGGCAGGCAGAGGCAGTGGCAGTGGCTTTGTGCCACACAGCTAGAGTGCATAACAGCGCCAGGCATTATGCTTTATTTTCCACTTGACACCTTTGGGCTGCGTTGCGCATTTCCTTTCCACTCACACACACACAAACTCACACACATAGACTGGGCCTAGCTCTTTGTGTTGCATGCACATAAAGCCGTTTTTTTCCTTACATTTTAGCCGAAGTGCAGCATGGGCGTGGCAGTGGGAGTGCTGCTACTGCTGTGCAGCTTCTTATCAAG
Organism: Zaprionus africanus; assembly: GCA_018151435.1. Classification (NCBI taxonomy): domain Eukaryota; kingdom Metazoa; phylum Arthropoda; class Insecta; order Diptera; family Drosophilidae; genus Zaprionus; species Zaprionus africanus. Next base: position 2,554,869 of record JAECXB010002309.1, on the reverse strand, counting down.
GTGGAAGTCGACGTCAACGTGCCGCACAGACGTCATGTCGTCGACGTCTGAATTGAAATTTATTATTCTGCTTTGTCGTGCGTGTGTGCCAGGCACTTTTGTGCCACACACGCCACCCGCAGCAGCAGCAGCAGCCTCAGTCGGGAGTGGAAGGGGGTGTTAAACAGAGAGGCAACCCTTTCAGAAGAGGGTATTTAATATTTTAATGCAGGCCCCACACCTGCCACACTGGCAACTGGCAACTGGCAGCGATTGTGCTTTACTTTTAATTGCTTTCCAGTCGAGAGACTGAGGCGAGGGACTGAGGCGACCTTTGATGCTGCTGCGATCGCACTTAAGGATATTGTTTACATGTCTCAATTATGCTTTGAATAACGCGTGCCACACGCACCTCACACTGCCCCCCAAGTCTGCTCCCCCTTCCTGCCAAGGCAGCATGAAATTTGCGCACTTGCTGCTCTAATTTCAAAGCAAAGTTTTCAACAACAAAGAGCAGAGGGGGGAGGTACAAGCAAGGTGTGGCAGATGACATGGGGCAAGGGAGGGAAAGAGAAGGAGAGGGCATGAGCTGATACCCTTCACGTTGTTCTCGAATTACACAGAATTTCAGTTTCTGTCGAAGTTCTCCAGGGCTCCACGCCTAATGCATGTGCTAATACCTTATCTATACTACCTCCTCCCCCCCACTCGCCAGCCCACTACACCCCCTTAGTTATTTCAGATAGCCATCACGAGGCTGTAGGCAATTTGTAGCCACAGCATCTTAAGTGGCGACCACGTTGCGGCCGTTTTGCCTTTGCTTTTCGCTGAGGAAAACAGAAAAAACTCTTGTTGCCAGCTTGGCTTTTTTCTGCTGACATTTGCCGCCTCACCGCTTAGCACTTGCCCGCGGATGGCAGAGAGGGTTGTGGCAGCGAGAGAAATTATGCAAAGATTGTGTGCACAACTTGAGACAGAGAGACCCTCTTGACAGACCCTGCTCGAGCTCAAGACGAGACGCGGCGAGACGCAGACAAGGCGAGACGAAGCTGAGGTCAGTTTCGGGCTGCAAACTTTTGTCGAGTGACATGTAAATTTCGCTACAGGCAGTGCGCCATTTTGTTTTTGCACGAAAGAGTTGCCGGCCGCCGGAAGCAGCGTCGCACAGTGGCGACTCCAAGAAACAAAAACAGCACCAGCTTCAGACTGAATTTCCAGGTTTTGTGCAATGTTTGGCGAATGCGTGCCACTGTGCCGTCGACACGATGATAATTTGGCATACACCACAGCCATCAAGCGTTGCCCAGGAGCCACATTTTCTTTCATGAAAATCAGTTAAATGAGTTTGTTTACATCAAGAAGAGAAAATCCAAATAAAAAACCTGCTTTAAATGTATGCAAGGGGAATGGCAGGGGCGGGGAGGGGAGAGGAGGGGCAAGGAAAAGGAAAGGGAAGCGGCACATTGTCTGGAGTGTGGTTGTGTTCGGCTGTGGCTACCCGTTTTTCTGCGGAAATAACTGTAAGAAAAAAATCCCCATACAATTTACTTTTGCAGCCTAAAAGTATGCAGCGTATAATTTGCGTTTTGTTTGGAGTCGGCGTTGCCGCGTTGTTGTTATGTAATTTGCATGTAAACATGTGCTTATTTTCATGCCTCCTGGCAACCACACACACACACACACAATGTACACACACACACGCGAATTCACGGCAAACACCAAATGATTTTGTTTAACATATTTTGTTATTAAGTGTGGAAATGTGCATATTTCGTTGAAGCCTTCTCTCTTCCGACGAATTGCCAGTGTGCGTGCCTGCTGTGTGTGTGTGCCTGCTGTGTGTGTTTGTGCTGGTGTGTGTGTGTGTGCTGGTGTGTGTGCTCACCCCTTTCAGCTGGCATTCGTTCTTGTTCGTGCCTGCAGTAAATTTCCGTTCGCCATCATTCAGCCCTGTCTGGGGGCAGGCATACTTCAGCCTGAACTTTTGTGTGTTGCATGAACTTCTTAAATTATTGGCTAAGGCCGCATAAACTGTTTGCCCCGGAGCTCCCTGCCTAACTGGATGAACTGAACTTTGGCAGTTTTCGAGGGCTAAGCGAATTATGTTTTGTGGCAAGTTCAAACACATTGCTGCCCCCTCCCATGCCCCCTGCCCCAGTCGCAGCTCGAACTTAACTGAACCATTTGACAATTGACAGTCGACACAAACTTTTTGCCAATTAGTGCTGTCACGCCACGCCTACGATGATTGCCACCCGCCCTGGTGCCCTGTCAGGCTGTCCGGACAGCGCCTAAACTGTCTACACTGAGAGAAAGAACTTGAACAGAGCATTCCAGTTAAACTGAAGTTTAAAGTTCTTTCTCTCTCTCTCTCTCCTACTCACTCTCTCTTTCCCTCTCTGTTAACCTCTCTCTGTGCTTTTCTCTCAGTGCAAACATTTTTTCCTTCGCCTGCAACTCACGTCAGCAATTTGTTTGCTCTGCCAGCAGCAGCAGCAGCAGCTGAGTAAAACTATGAACACCCTTAGACACACACACACACTCGCACACACACACGCACATTGCTTGTTGCAGACATGGCCATAACCAGCTCGGTCGGCCATCTGACCGTGTTGCATATAAAACGACATCAACTGGACGTGGCCGCACTTCCTAATGCCACGCTGCGCTTTCAGGCAACCCAATCAACGATACGTGGCCCCCTCTCCCCTACAGCTTTTATTGTCGTAAGTCGAAGACATTGCCCCCGCCCCAGCCTCAACTCACCCCGTGCTCACATAGATCCCCAGCGTTTAATGCTTGCATTACTTTACTCATGGCTCATGGCTCGTGGCTCATGGCTTATAGCTTGTAATGGTAAATGTATTTAAGCCTTTGTTGTTACTGCCACATCTACAGCTACTGTGGCTGCTGCTGCTGCTGCTGCTGGGGAGCTCAGCGAGTACAAAGTGTTAAATGCTTGGGGCTTAGGGCATGGCAGTAGGCACACTCTAAGCGCCACCCACCTCAGCGCAGCTAAGCAAATATGGAAGGCAGTGTGGAGGGGATGGAGGGGGCACAGTTAAGCCCAACAAAGGCGTTGTATTCATTTCTTATTTAAAACTACTCTTCAGTTACAAGTGCTATATATATGCATGTGTGTATGTATTTGTATGCCGGCTATAGATAGCCCAGCCCACAGTGCACAGTGTGTTTATTTATCGAACTGTGAATAAATATTTAGCCGGGCAACACAACTACAAATAGTCAAGTGCCTCAGACCCGAGCTCAGACGCAAAGCTAAGCGGTTTCTATACTCATATCCCATGCCCCAATCGGGTACCATCTACCCCCCCCTCCCCTGCTCATTCCTCACCTGACTGAAGACGAATCGATAGACACTTGAGGCACGACTGTGTCGAGCTTGCAGTTTGCAGTGACGAGTGTGTACTGTAATTATGTGAGTGTTCCTACGTGTGTGCGTGTGTGCGTGTGTGTGTGTGAGTATAACCTAATTCTGGGCATGGCTTAAATGGACTTTCAGTCTATTGACTCACTGAGTTTTATATTCGTGTGGCAGCTTAGCTTGCCCCCACGAGCCATAAAAATTGGACTTCATCTACCTAAAGCGTAACGCAGCTGCCTCTCATTAAAGCCAAGTGGCGGCTGCTTCATCAAAGAGAAGGAGAGAAAGAATAGGGGAAAGAGGAATACAGAGAAAGAAAGAAAGAGAGAGGGAGTTAAAGAGAGAGAGGGGGCGAACTGAGTCTCGGCAGCTAAAAAGGCTCTTCAGCTTTATCGCTGTAATCAATTGTCTGCATTTGAATAGTTGACAACCGATTTATGGACCATTGACTGAGCAGCGGCAACAACAACAACAACAACAAGAGCGACAGCAACAAAAGTGATGCCAAAGCCAACTGTGCCCCGCCCCAAGCTCATTTCTTTTGTACTTGCGGTTCCCCACCCTCCCTCTCGGACAGTTCGTCTTCGATCTCTGCCCCTTCTGTCCATCAGAGTCCTTTGCTTTTTTTGTGTGTGCGCCAGTATCCTTTTCGGAAATCAAGTGGAATGACCCACAGGCTTCCTCAGCTCCTCCTCCTGCTCTGCTTAGTCTCTTCGTTTGCCTTCTGTGTTTTGCACTACGTAACTTCTGTTTTTCTATGTTTTACGTAATTTCACAGAGCAGCCGGAAATGGCTAGGAAATTGAGCCAACAATAACAGCAGCATCAGCCTTGGCTACAGCTACAGCCATAACAGCAACAACAACAACTGACATCATGCACGAATAAGAATAATAACGAAAATGTCAGACCAAGCGGCAATTCGTCCAATGTCCAATTCGTCCCTCGTCCTTGGATCCTTTATCCGTCCCCTGTTCATGTCGCTGCGTCAGTCAGCGGGCAAGTCTGTCAGCCAGTGGCCCAGATAATGTACTGCCAAGTGTTTCTGACCTTTTTCTCCCACTCCCTTTCCCTCCCTCTCTCTCTCTCTCCTTCTCTTCCTCTCACCCTCTCTGACTGTGCCTTTTGCGCTGTCCATTTCATATTTGGTTGGTCTGTCATAAAGTCCGAGGACGAGGCGAACGCATCCGCATCCGCTGCTGCTGCTGGCTCTGCTCCAAGGCTAACCAACTGCTTCGCCTCCCTTGCTCCCCCTCCCAACCTCCCTGCTGACCCTTTGTCAACAGCAGCTGCTGTTGTCGCGCTTGTTTCAATGCGCATCACATCGCATTGCTTAAGGCTCAATGCAAATGAAATGCGGTCAGGCCCGCAAAGCAGTTCAAGTTCATACGGACATTTCCCAAGCACTTCCTCGGAGTTGCCGAAAGAGAACTTCGCAATTCATTTGCAATATGAAAAGAAACTCTGCTGTCCGCGTTGGCTCATCTTCAATCTTAATTAGCGAGGCACGCGTAAGAAGGACATTGATTTAAGGGCAGTGAAGGCAATTTCATAAAGGCACTTAAGAGAAGCTTAGGTAACCTATTTCAAGGCATCTTAAGAAATTTAATGGAACCTTTTGCAAGGGAATCTAAAGGCACCTAAGTTAAAAGAATCTAAGGGATCTTAAATGCGCCTCAGTAGAGGTACCTAAAGGAATATTAAGACACCTATGACCAAGGAACCTATAGAAACCTAAAGGTACCTATGTTAAGGCTAACTTACTGAACCTTATCGAATCTAAAGCAACCTAAAGGCACCTATGTAAATGAACCTTAGAGAACCTTAAAAGAACCTAAAAGCACCTATGTCAAATCAACTTAAAGGCACCTTTGTTAAAGGTTCCTCAAGGAACTTTTAGTTATACTCAAGCAATTTTAAGGCACCTTTAAAATCTAAATGAAACTTAAGAAAGAAGAATCAGGGTAACTTAAAGGCACCTATGTTAAAGGTACCTTTAGCAACCTTAAGTGATCTAAAGGAACCTCAATGAATTTAAAGGTATCTTAAAAACTCTAAAGAAACCTTAAGATATCTTAGTAACCTTAAGGAATGTAAGTGAACTTAAAGGCACCTATGCCAATAGAACCTGAAGGCTCCTGTGTCAATGGTACAAGCACCTAAAGGAACCTAAAAGAATCAAATTAGCTGAAAGGCACCAACACGTGTGTGTTAAAGGTACCTGAAGGAAGTTTTAGTAATCTAAAGGAAACTCAAGGAATTGGAAGGTACCTTAAAAAATCTAATGGAAATTTAAGGGATCTAAGGAACCCTAAGGAATCTAAGGGAACCCAAAGGCACCTATGTCAATAAATCCTAAAGGCACCTACATTCGTTTAGGGAACCTACAGGCACCTAAATGAACCTAAGACATCTAAAGCAAAACTACTTCACCTCATAAACCGCAACCTGAGTAGTGAATTAACATGTTACCTCAACTTGAGCTGCACTTGGTTATCTTAAATAGGAGAGGTGTCCCATCAAGACTTGGCCAGGCCAGGCCGCTTTAAGCCTTGGTAACTGGCAGCTTGCAGCCTGCAAGCGACTAGCGTGTCCGTGTCCACATTGCCTGGCATCAATTCGGCTTGTCGGATGCTCTGGCGCCGACAGCAATGGCGACGGTGACGCTGCCGGTGACGACGACGACGACACACACGTCTCCTGGGTCTGGGCCAGGGCTCACTTGGCAGGCTCTTGGCACGGCTTTACATTTGGGTTAATGTAGTATTTGTGTTTTGTACCAGCACCAGCAGCAGCGCTAGTCAGATTGATGTCAACCTGACACACACACACTCATACACACACGTGCACTCGTGCACACATGTGCCGCCCATCATTGGGCATCATTGGATTGCCGCAAGGGGCGCATTTTGTCAGCAGTTGCAAGGCGAGGCGTGGCGAGGCGAGGCACGTTGCCACCGAGAGAAAAATGTGTCAACGTCTTCCTCGCTTAGATTGGCATTGTCATAAAATGCCACCCAGACACACACACACATACACACGGGCAAAAATGCACATGACTGTGATTCAACTGCCTCGTCCCCTTCCCCTCCCTTCCCCACGGTTTAAAGAATGAATTGCACTTTATTGTTGGCATTTTGTCATGTGGCTGCCGCTGCCGTTGCCGGCACGTCTTGTGCTTTAAATTGTTAAGTAGCCGTCGGCCGCACTTGCGAAACCGCAGACGTATTTCCACTTCGAACGTGTTGCCACTGGCCTGTGCCCCCCCTTCCCCCACTCCCTGCCACTTTCCCATCCCCTTCACCAGCACACGCTCACCGCATATTTCCGGTTGCCGCAAGTAGCTGCAACTTGCAACCTCAGCGCAGAGATCGACCACAAAGCGCAATTTGTATACCCTCTAAATAAAGCCAAGAAGGCATGCTCGGCTATGCAGGGAGAGATAGAGAGGGAAAAGGTAACACATCAGTAAAGAGAGATAGAAAAAGAGGGAATGCACACAACGAAGTAGAGAGAAGAAGAGATTCTCTTTGAGTTGCCTGCCTTGTGGTCTGTGACTTTAATTCCCACTGATAAATTCCAACATCCCTTCAATCAAAATTCTCCAGCAAAGCTTAGGGTATGCTGCCAGTCGAGCACACCCCTTGCTCCCGTATTTCCATCTACTTTTTGTCAACCGAATCGTACACAAAAAAATTCAATCAAAATTGTTGCCATTTAGTTTGACATTTCATTTTGATGGCTCGCAAAATGATGATGAAGTGCACTGCACTACTGCAATAGCTGGGCGTGGCACGCACCCGCCTCACGCCCGCTCCCCTTCCACTCCCTCCCATTCCACTTCCACTCCCAACGAAGCCTGACCTGCAAGGCCAGAAGACGTGGCCAGCAGTTTCAGTTGGCCATTGGCTTTTTTCATGGACTGCCAAAGTGATGCAAGAAGAATTTTCTAGCTGCAGCATGCAACAAAAAGCGATGAAATAAAGAGGGAAGCCAACACAAAAAATGTCAAAGTGACCGCAGGCTGCGGCACGTTGCGTTGCTGCCTCGCAGCTCGCAGCTCTTCGAAAATTGATTTTGTTTTTTTTTCTTTCCAGCAACGCAGACTGGATGCGCTGCGATAAGCATTTGCTTTTCCCTCTCTCCCTCTCGCGTGCTGCACCTAATCAAAAACTTTTCATAATTTGCCAATCGACTTTCGCTGGCTGTTATTGATAGCTAAAGCTGGCTATTTACCAGCTAGATTTAGCTGTTTTTCAGAGAGGAAACAACTGAGATCGAGCTACGCAACTTTAATTGGAAAACTCTTCGTGCGATTCTTTAATTAAACAAATATCGGTTTACCTATGTTTATATCGACTTACAGTGCACCCACGATTTAGTGAAATTCGATAAATTAAGTAAACCAAATCACAAAGCGTAGATAAACAAATAAAAATTGTTATTTTTTTCTAACAAGCGTTTTATTGCTTTACAACGAATCAGCGTCAAAATGTGTTTTAAATTCTTTATAATAAAGTGATTCGAGCATGAAACAGAATTCCACGGAAATACTCACTCACACCCCCAAACAAATACTCGCACCCACACACGCACACTCACATACACACCCACGCATACATGCACACTGATGCGTATTTAAGGAATTGTCGGTGTTCGTTTGTTCGCAGCTTCGCATTTGGTTTGCTTTGCACTACGCCCCAAAGCACACGAGAATTCATAAAAGTCTGTCTGCCTACGTGGAGGGAGAGATGCCTCACACACACACAAGCACGTACACAGTCACACACACTTGGAGATAGACACAGCAGCCATAAGCAGCTATCAAGAAATCACAACAAATTTACAAGTGCCGCACAAATGTTTGACAAAAAGTTTCTGAAAAGCTTTCACTGATTTCGCAACGTCTCAACGATTTCTATGCCACGCCTGGGAGGGGGCGGAGGGGGGCGTGGCTGTGTGCTAGCCATAGACATTTATGGCCCAAGATGCTATCGGGTTGACATAAGTTAAGCTGCTTTGCTTTGCAATTCGACAACAACAACAACAACAACAGCAACAGCCACCGATATTTTGGGGGTATGAAAATAAACTCATGTGCGTGTCTGTGTGTGTGTGAGTGTGTGTGTGTGTTTGGCTGGCACAAACAGTTGAAAAGGGTGTTGCTGTTGTTCGAAATGCGGCAACAACGCGTAAATTCATACTCGCTACATTTTTGAGCGACCAAAAACCGCAAAACCACAACAACAACAGCAACTTCACATATACGGAAACTTTTGAATTGTGGGAGCTTCTATTCCCCCTCCTCCCTTCTCACTTCCCTTGCACGACCTTCTTATGTTGTTTCGACTTGTTTAGACTTGTCTGCTATTTAGTGTTGACACGCAAGGCAATTTGGCAAATGCAAACAGCAGCAGAGCCAAATATTGCGCATACGACGCGTGAGCCTCCGCTTTTCAGATATTAAATAAACTTGCGCCATTTCAGTTTCGCGCCTCGACAAACCGCAGTCCTCTCTCGCTCTCTCTCTGCAGCGCCCTTGCCCTCTTACTGGTAACGGTTATTGCTTATTACATGCGGGCGTAGGGCATGACCTGCCTCTCCCCCTCTCCCCGACTCATAAGTAGTTTGCCGTGTGGCGCACAGACTTGACTTTGAAAATCACAAGAGAAAATCTTCTTATATTGTTGTATGTGGTTGTGTGTCAGTGTGTGCGTGGGTGTGGGTGTGTGTGTGTGAGTGAGTGTGTGAGTGGGTGTGTGAATGAGTGTGAGTGTGCACAAAGGGAATTTAAATAAATAGCATAAACATTTTGCATGGCAAAGCTGCTTAAGCAAGGGAAACTTCAACATGGCTCAGTTCATGTGTATAATCAACTCTCCAGAGCACTCTCCCTTCTTCCTCTCTCCCCCCCTCTCTCTCTCCTACTGCCTTGTAAGCTGGCTTTTCACAGCTCAGCTCTGAGGCAGCTGCACACTGATGAAGTGCGTGAAATTGATAAATGAAGTACGACTGCGGCGGCAGCTGTTGCAGGCGCAGGGCACAGGGCGTATGCGTAATAAACCCAAAAGCGAGAGCACAATTTGGCAGCTCTCGGTTCACAGTTCATAGTTCGCATTGGCAATCACAACTGGGACACATTTCGCATTGGCAATCACAATCGGGACAATCGTGCAGGCGCGTGAAACTACTTGAGTGTCTCGCGAGCAAAGCCCGCTGATACTGGCTGATAAACCTCACGAACGATGGCAGCTCGTTCTGCGGTCGCATAAATTGGCTTTGCCAGCCAGGACGGCCCGCTGTGCCGGCAAAGAGCAAACGCAAAAAAGGCTAAACGCGTAAGCGCTTAGCATTTAAATGCTAAACAGCTAAATAGCTGGTAAAAGGATAACGCATATCCTTATTGCCACCTAACGACGCTCCTGCTGGGCGTGCCGTGCAGAAGCCGTGCTGCCGTACTGCCGCCGGCAGAAATTAAAGTGTTACCAAAATAATAACAACAAATTGCCCTTGTACAACAACAGCAATAGCAACAACAACAGCAACAACAACAACAGAAGTTGTTCGTGAAATTGTTGTGACGCTCGCAACGGGTTACAGCAAGGACATTTTCTAGCTTAGCGGGCGGTCTGGCAACGCTTTGTGTGTGCAGCTGTGTGTTTGTGTGTGTGTGTGTGTGCGGCACGAGGTCACGCCTTGCGCCGCCTGCCACAGCCAAGCGACAGTTATTCAAATTGCAAAGTCAGTCTCGGCTTTATATCAGCTTGACATGCGAAAGAGTTTCCCCCTCAGACCGAAAATTGGCAACACTGATGTATATAGTATGTTTGCTCGATTATGTATATACGAGTATATATATATAAAAATATCTGTATATCTACTATATAGCCCAATTCTTTGGTATTAGAAACTTCTGAACTATTCAGCATAGCAATAAACCACAACTGAAGTCGCAAGCTCAATAAAACATTTCATGGTTATTTTTTCTTTTTTTCTGTTCCAAATTAATTCAAGCCCAATAGAATTTTAGCCGTACTTTGTATACAATGTATAAATATATACCTTTCTTGGTAGACATTTATGATATTTTGTAGTCAGCAAAACTTATTTATGCAGCTGAAGCTAACAAATATGCCTTTATTCATTGAAGCTTGCCAATGTTTTTTGAAGTTAGAAATAAAAAGGAAAGTAAGAAAGTCAAAATGAATGATTGCAATATTATTAAAGCTCTAACGAAGTGGAGTATTTCTGGTTCATTGTTTCTATAGAAGCCATTATGTTGATGGAATTTAGATATTATGTTGACAACAAAAGTAAGCTTAGCTGACTGTGTTTGATAAATGTTTAAAGTTAAAAAGTTATATGATTTCTAGGACGGCTTTGAAGGTTAATATTATTGAATTGTAGACTGAAATCCCTCTGCTTTTATCGCGTAGTGGACAATGTCTATCCTAATCTTTAACTTGCTAAAATTTACTTTGTTTTAGACCTTGAAATTCAGTGACTATTCTGACGTTTGAAAGATTCGACTCCTTAGCAGTGTTGCCGTCAATGTGGCTCAGTGAGGTTAAAAAATTGACATATAGAATCTCAAGGATTGCCAAACGAGCTGAGAATCTCAAAACTTGCTCCGTGATTTTTTAGGCCATGGATTTTAAAAAAATTCATGGACTACTGTGTTTGTCGGAACGCAAATGTGCGTAACAGGCAGAAGGAGGCATCTCCGACCCCATAAACTATATATATTCTGAATCAGTATCAACAGCCGAGTCGATTGAGCCATGTCTGTCTGTCCGTCTGTCCGTCTGTCCGTCTGTCCGTCTGTATGAACGCCTGGATCTCAGCAACTATAAGAGCTAGAGCAATAAAATTTTGTGACAACATACGTGTATATCCAGGTGTCTCAATGTTTTTTTGAAATTTGGCCACGCCCCTTCCCGCCTCTGTAAATCAGTTATAACAATTTAATATACACAATATATACCCAACAACCAAAGTTATACATCTCACATGACAAATGCCTTGCCACGGATGCTTTCTGAAAATTTCATTTAAATCGGACTAAAAATAAGTGAGATATGATCCGAATTAAACTCAATTTGAACGTATACTTATGCGCATATTAAGACCTAATTTACGCATAATACCGAAGTTCGAATCTAGCGTCGGACACAAAGCATTTAACAAAACTTTTTATTTGCATATATGGTAATGGTAACAGAATTAGCTCAGAATGCAAATTTGCCGATCGAACGAAAAATGAGGTGGTGGCTTAGTGGTTAGAGTGGCGGACAGCGGTCCTGCGTGCGTGAGTTCGAGTCCCATGCGCGGCCGGTGCAACTTTTTATATTAATTACTTTTTTTTTGGTTTTTTTTATTCTTATAAACTAAAAGGAAAACAACAGTCGAAAACTACACCGGCTACCTAAATCCTAAATTATTTAATTAAATATCAATAAAAATATTTTCCCAAAATTAATTTCATATTTTTATGCAATAGTTAAGACAATCAATGTACACGAATGTTAGAGCGGGACGCCGATACATGCATGTCTGCATTTGCACATTTATATTTCGGCGTCCCGCTCTAACACGCATCAATTGCCGTGTTCGGCGCACATACGCAACTGTCAGATTTGTGCAATATTCGGCAAAGTTTATAAAAGTGTTCTAATTAAATATGTTGAGTACCAAAAAAAACAATTATTGTTTGTTAAGCTTTTAAATTATTTAATAGAAAAGGAAGAAAAAAAAAAAAGATGTCACACATATCGATCGCGGCAGCAGTCGAACCCGAAACACTGCCAACACCATTGGTCTTGGAATCCGGCACGCACTCCGCTAAGCTACTGTATACCTCGCGCTGCTGTCACTTCTATTTGGCATTACGCAAAAGTGCATACACCAACTTATTGTCCTCTCGCCCTACCTAATGCTTATAATTCTTCTCTATTCGGTTTTGCATTGTTTATGCGTTCTTCTTCTTCTGTCTGTCAATTGAATTTGTGCGTGTCGTTCGAATTAAATAATATTTTAAATGCTTAATAATAATTCAAACAAACCAAAACTGTCATTATAAATAAGGGAAAATAAATTATACACGGTATACCATGATAATCCATGGCCTAATACAGTCAGCACCTGACTGTAGCGTTCGACTGGTTTGACTTTAATACGAATAGAAAAAAAAACAGTTGGATAAAATAAAGATAACTGATGCGCTGAATATAAATACAGGCTCATATATATAACAAAAAGAAAGACACGTTATTTTCTTTTAAGGCCAACTTCTCATCAACTCGGAAGAGCCCTTAGCAATCAAACCTCTGTTAAAGTGATCTTTAACGAACATCATTTGCAAATATCTAGGCTGCTTCCCTTAGTAACCCTTGGCAAGACAAACTAACTTGTTATTTGAACTAGTTCCGCGAACTGCACAAGAACCAACTGTACTACATCTACATGGGTTACTAAGTTTCGCAAAAGGACTGTTAGTTCCTCTTCTACTCTGCTTTAACTTCAGCGACTTCAAAAGGAAGTCGACTTTGCTTTTGCTTCGTGTATTTCTTCTTTCTCTTGCGAATTTCAACTTGACTGCATGTGTTGAAATCGTGTTGCGGCACTGCAAGCCAGATGCCAGCCCAATGCCAGCATACCAACGCCCATTAAGATCATTTTGTTTCGCATTTTTCTCAGGCGCCGAAAATAAATTAAAGAGCGAAAACGTTTCCTTCTTTTTTTTGTGCGCTCCTCCATCTTTTACGGCCTTTGTTGCTGGCGTTTTCTAGTATTCGAAGCCAAGCCCGGGTACGTTTCTCATTTCAGTCCTTGCCGTCCGCCTTCTCGTCCTCCTTGTCTTCGTTCTCCTGGTTGTCCTTGTCGCTGTTGTCGCTGGTTTTGTTTCACACAGCGCGTGCGACGCTTACAATGTCTGAGGACGACGAAAAATCTGCAATCTACAAACGCTGCAGCTGGACTCAAGCCGAAGAAAAATGCCGCTGGAACGTGCGCTACGTTTGGCGGATATCCGTTGCAAGGAGTGGGGCGGCACAGGCGAGCCGCACTTGGGGCCCGGAAGGTGAAGCCTCGACGCTAGAGGAGGCAGCACACTGGGCGGCCGGGATGAACGGGAGTTGCGTTACTTAAATGTAACCTAAATGCCCGGCAAGCGGATATGTCGCGTAAAATTGCAAATGGTTGACGCGCTAAGTGGTGCAGCGGTGCACTGGTGAAGTGGAAGGGAGGGGTATCGGGTAAGAGGCATGAAGAATGTAGAGGCAATGGCATCGCTGGAGCGTTGCAACAGTCGCGCGCGTGACGCATATTTATCAGACTCGGCAGCGACTTTAAGACTCGCCACATTTGGCATGACAGCAGGGCCATAATTATGCAGAAATATGTATTCACAATGACATGCCCTGCAACGGGTTCTCAATGGGGAGTTTAAGATGGGAAGAGAAGTAACTAAAATGACTTAAATAGCCACAAAAGGTTTCCTATTCGAATGTGCAAGGGAAGTTAAGTTTAAATATTAAAATTAAATAATACAGTTTAAACTAAAGGAGTTGAAGCCTTTTTAATAAGTTTAATGTTTGGTGGTGTCATAAGTCTTACAGGGTATCTGTTAGCTTTTCCATTGCAAAAAAGGTCTCTGCATACAGTCTGGCATTTATAAGAGGAGGTATCAGTGGAGGAATCAGATAATATATCATATTCCGATGAATATTCTTCCTTTCGTGTCTGGAAGGGAAGATTTATTATTCCCACGCAGCTAAAGTCGACTTACTTTCTTTGCTTTACTTTTACAGGGTATTCAACCACCTTGCCTGTGCAGGTTAAAGGTTGTGTAGAAGTTTATAAAATAAGAACTTAAACTCTCATAAACAATTCTCATCTAAATTAAATTCCCTCTGCCAACACTTCAGAATTATGTCGAGCTAATTGCATCAAATATACATTACAGGGTAACTACGTACTCGATAACTCCTGCTGGCAATCTTTACTACTTGGAGAATATGTATAAACTTGCAGACGAAGCAGTTGATATAGTTGATTTATCAGTAGATATACTTTTTAAACACAACCAAGAGCAGTCTAAATGTGCCTTTTTAAACTCCTTGTCTCTCAACGTACAGGGTATTCGCGTGCCTGGTCTCATCTGGATGCTGTGCGCCGCTAGTTATGCAATAAATTTAGTTGAATGTCTTGACCGAAACAAAGCCGAGGAGTTAATTGCGTGTTATCGCAGTGCAGATGTTGCAGCTGCTGCACAACTGAATGCAGCCAGTTGATGGGAATTTATGGCAACGCACACACACACACACAAGTACCACTCTCTCTGCCCCTCCCCCCTCCTCTGCCTGTGCAAGGAGCATGCACAATTAGTTGAGCCGCAGTAAAGCTAACACCAATATATAATGCCTGACAAATGCAAACCGATGCACGCCCGACATGACAACTAAATAAATACGCAGGCAGCACAAGCCACAAACAAGGGTGAAGGGGGGGAGAGTTTACAGGGGGATACAGGTTGAGCACATCGTTGTTAATTTGGTTGTTGCTGTTGCTGCTCTTGTTGTTGATGTTTCCGTCGAGTTGTGAGTTTTGGCGCTGTGACATTTGCTCAACCTGCCGAGCTGCGACAGGCGGACAAACACGGCGAATGCGTTTGCTTAATATTGCATAACCTCGCTCGTTTGCTGTGCATGCCAGCAGGCACATTAACTGCACACCAACACACACTTTCACACATACACACACACACACACAGAGGGGGAGGGCGCTGCACGACAATTGCGCCCTGCGCTGTGTTGGCGTGAAATTGTCATGCGCCATCTATCGTTAGAAAATTGAATTATGAATAATTGCATCTGCCTGGTGTGCTACATGTGCATCTGTGTGTGTGAGTGTGTGTGTGTGTGTGCCTATATTTGGCCGTGTGTTTTTGCTGCCTACTTTTGTGCGGTGGCTTCCGGCGTCACTTGCCGTGCTGCATACGCTCTGCACTCTGCGTCTGCGGCCACTTTAACTGCCTGATACACTGGCAGAAACTAAGGAAAACTATAGCTTAATGATTTATGTATAATTTAAAAATTGTTTAGTATTTAAATTATACAAATAAAATAAGATTACTAAATAAAAAGACTCTCAATGAAAGCTAGACAGAAACTCAAATATTACTTACTTAGACTTGCAAGCTTGAAATGCGCCTAAATTTTCTCTCAGTGCATGTCTCACCTAAAGCTAACATTACTTTATGCACATGGATGCGTGCATGTGTGTGTGCGTGTGTGTGCGTGTGTTTGCCTTGGTTTTCATATTACAGTAACCCGCAGAGCACGTGCTTCGTGCTGCGGTTAACGATTGCATCTCATTGCAGCAGCATTGCCTGCCTGTGTGTGTCCGTGTGTGTGTGCAAGTGTGTGTGTGTGTGCTGCGTGTATTTACTTATGCAGTCAAACCAATTTGCCTTTTTGGCACCATAAGAGAGGCAGCTGCTCCAGCGACAGAGTCATAAATGAGAACGAAATCCATACAATTAAATACTTGTGGCAGCTCCCAAGGGAAGGAGGTGGCACGAGGCAGGGGGGGGCCGTGGCATAGCTGCTGCTTGTGGACACACACAATGCGCTGCCATTGGCCCTAATCTACTTAGCGAGCGCCATTCAGCGGCTGTCACAATGCCAACAGGACACGGGACACGGGGACGGGCACAATGAACCTTTGCACCAGCCAAGAGAATTGAGAATGGAGGCCCGAGCTGAAGCTGAAGCTGGAGCCGCAAGCCTCGAGGCGTTCGCCTGGCTCGTCTTGTGTTCCCATTGTGCGGCCATCGCTTTGGTCATTTGCTCGTCGCGCGACTTCAGCGCGGTAACAAGGAGCAGCACGAGCCGCCTGATGGACAAGGGGGGGGCAGAAGGCTGAGGCTGACGAAATGAAGCGACAATCCTGATGAGAGACGGAGTAGAAAGAAAATCTAATTTAGCGCAAGGAAAGGCGTCGTCTCCTTCTCCATCTCCGTCTCGGGCTTCTGCTGCCTTTGCCCATTGACGAAGCCATCATGTGGCAGGCAGCAGACAGCAGGCAGCAGGTAGTCAACTTTGCTGCCTCATGGAGCACGTGGCGTTTGACAGTAATTTGGTAAAAAAAAAAGAAAATATATTTGCCGCTTAATTTTTATAAACTTGCGAGGCAATTTCGCAGCTTCGAGCTGCCCGAGCTGAGTTAACTACTGCGTTTACATTTTTAAGGCATCCGACTGAGAACTGCGCGGAACGCGTGTCACGAAATTATTTCCATTATATAGTTATGCATGCCACGCTTTTCTTTCTCTGTGAAGAAACCTTAGCGGGAGTACTTTTTTTTTTAAAGGTTTTCATGTGAATTTGTGTAGTATCAAAGTTTTATTTACACTGATTCTCTTTACTCGTGTCACGCTATATATATTTTGTATGTATTGACTAAGTTCTACAGATGTGACTCTGACTTTCTGACTATTCTTAGTTATCAAAAAAGGTAGCTAGCTTTGTGAGCATGAAGTATCTATTGGTGAGATAGATTGATTGATCTCTTTTCTCTGTATGATAAGAAAGTAGAGCAAGAAGACTTTACATTTAAATTGATCTTCATCTGCATTTCATTTCCGCCTAAGTATAATACCTAAGTAAAACTCTGTGGGAATAATGATTACTCGTTCTAATTTACTGCAGAATAATATTGAGAACTAAGCTTATTTTCACTCCAGATGAAACGCTTAAAAGATTCCTTCTTGAGATGATTTCAGCTCTCTGCCTCCATTTGACCTTTCAAGTCGCATTGCTTCGTGCCTTACACGTGTCACGCATACACACACACACACCTCTAGCTGAGACAGCACAGCGAACTCTGTGTTTATATGCCTCTCCCTTTCTCGCTCTTCCTCTCTATATATATCCCTCTCTGTCTTTGTCGCCCTTGTTCTGCAACAACATTTGCCATATGTGCTTCGTTATTATTAAATCGCAAACTCATGTTGTTGTTGTTGTTATTTCTAATGTTGTTGCTGCTAATGTTGTTGCTGCTGTTATTGCTGTGGTTATTGTTGTTGTTGCTGCGACTCGCCTGGGTGTTAAACATTGTTATAAACGCGCGTCAACATCCAGCAGCTGCTTGTGCTTGTCATCATAATGGAGCATGAGAATCGCATTGCTTGGGTGGCCAAGAGGGCGAAGGTGGGGATGGGGGAGGGCAGCCAAATGGGATTTGGAATGGGAACTGGAATGTGCGTATCCCCTGTGCGTATCTCGGTGCCTGGCTTGACATTTAAGTCGTGTCCTCGCGCGCTCCCCCTTCGCCTCGCTGATGAGCGTAAAAAAGCAATTGTTGCGCCTAATAGACATTCATGGGGCAGCTGCCACGCCCACGGCCACGTACGCATGTCTGTGACAAAATGTTACATATTTTATTAAGGATTTTTTGTCGCTGGCATTCAATAAATTCATTGGGGCATGTGATTACGCCCACACACACACACACACACACACACACGCAGGCACTTTCACATGTGACGGTGCTCACATGCCGCGTCATGTTGCCTGCCCCATTCTAATCAATTGTTATGCGGCGACTCGGTTAATGCAACAAGCCCCAGACCTGCCCCTTTGCCCTGCTCACACTGCTCGTGCCTCGAGCTGCTCTTTATTTCCATCTTCGTCGCGAGCTGAGCTTCTTCTGCTCATTCTCTTGCTTCTCCTCCGTCTCCTTCTTCTCCTTTTTCTCATCATCGTCATTGTCGACGACGATTGATGCGGGCATAAAAGACAGCTCATTATGCTTGAGTGCCATATAATTATGGATTTTCTATGGAAATTGTGCGGAGTCCTCGCGCAGTGCGTCCTTTACAACGAGGGGGGCTTAAAAGGTACTTAGCATTGCAGTCTGCCCTTTTGCTTGGCGCTTTTAATTTGTAAACAAGCTGCGTAGCTGTCTGGAAAACTCACTGACTTCATTGCCGTGCTTCTCTCTTTGCGAAAGTTCAACTTTCCCAGAGATTTGCAACGATTTTCTATTACTTTGCCCCACTGCAGCTGCGCAGCTTGTGTCATTCTGGGCGAGGGGAGCTCGAGCCGACACCTCGTTCGCCTCTAATTAATTAGCCCAGCCAAAATCCAGAAAGAGTCGAGCGAAATATATGCGCTGTGAACACGCAACAGCAGAGAGGGGGAGGAGGCAGCAGGAGAGAGAGAGCAGAAGAGGCAGTAGGAGTAGAAGAAAGAGCTGGCGATGTAGCGGAAGTGTTAGCCAGAGCGGGAGCAGGAACAGGAACAGCAGCTGACGCTGAAGCTAACATTGGAGGTGACGTTGACAGTGACCAAGAGCGACTGTTGCAGCAATGAACTTTGACACAGCGTGTCAACTGTAGCATGTCCTGATGCTGCTGCTGTTTCTGCTGCTGTTGCTTTGTTGTCTCGCCTCGCGCAGTTCCTGTTCCTGTTCCTGCGCCCTGCTGCTGCCAGCTTCAGTAAAAATGTCTTACAAGAAAATCTACTTAACGAATTTTCGGAGACAGTGCAGCAGAAGACAGCTAGGCAAGAGGGGAGGCGCAGGCAGCTGGGAGCTACAATTAGGCCGTGGCCCACCTGCTGTGCCCAGGGCCAAGTGCAGCGCCAAATAGGCATATGCAAGGCGCCCAGGGGAAAGGGGAGTAGAGGGGACGGGGGGTAAAGAGATTTTTATAAACTGTCAGAAAGTTTGTTGCGTCGCAATGATGTGACACTTGCTTGTTGTGCGATAAGCAAGAAAACTTTAGGTTCGCCTTAGAGTGTTGCCTACTTATCGGGGCAGGCATTTAAAACGTGTCGCCTCGAAGCGGCTTCGGCTTCGGCTTTGACGTGGCCTAATTGAAATTTCACTGGGTGTCTGTCAGGCGGAAGCAGGTGTCGTTTGTTTGCTGCCGTTTGTCGCGCTTCCGGCTGTCTGCTCTCAGTTGCTGACTGATTTGGGCACTCGCGCAGTGCGACACATGCACGAGCGCCAGGAAGAGTACACGCCATTGATATAGATTACGTGCAGCCCCATCGTGCGTGCCTCTCCAGAAAGGGAGGGAATGGGAGCAACTGCGTGCGTAAAAGTTTCACAGACGTACCCAGCAAAAGAAAAAGAAAGGAGCAAGCGAAAAAACGAAGAGGAAATATAAAGCATAACACTTGACATTGACAAATTAGTTTCAGAAGACAACAGCGCAATGTCGTGTCTTCTTGTTGTCTCCACCGCAACCGCAGCCACAGCCAGGCTGACTAGGGGAACTTGAGAGAGATGGAGGCTGAGGGGGGGGGGAGCTTTGTCCTGCACGTCAGTTGGTTAAACCAACTTCGCAGCAGCTGGCGAACGAGCCGAGTGTAGGTTAAAAATAATAAAATACCTACTGACATGATAGACACGAAGGACTTTTCTTTTTATTTAACGTAGATTGGAAAAGTTTCGACAGTCCAGCCGGGACAGCATCCCCCCCCCCTCTCCCTATCTCACTACGCTGGCTTGACTTGGCCGCACTTGCACTTAAGTAACTGGCAACTGGCAACTGGCAACAAAGGCAGCTGTGATTTGCCACGCCCCCGCCCGGCCAACAAAACTTCCCGTTCATGTGTAGCTAATGTTACTTATTATGTAACCTGCAGCCAGCCTTGCCTGGGTGGTTGGGCGTATTTGGGTCATGGCTGTGCGCCGCGACGCGTGGGACACAAATTTCGGAAAAATTTATTGCATAGTTGCAGGCGCAAAAGCAGTTAAAGTAAATCTCAACTTTACCTAATGAGTTATGTGGGGAAGACGCTTGCGAGCAGGCAGGAGACTGCAAAAAAACAATTATAAGCACACCGAAAAGTATGCAAGTAATTTTTCTTCTCCGCTGCCACGCCCCCTCTACGCCCCTGCTCACCAACTGTACATTACTTAGGGCAACTAAGCGAAACTTTGAACGCGCCTGACAAACTTTATGCTTTTCAATTTATTCGTCCGTCGACTGGTCGTCCTTCACTTCTCCTCCCCTCTTCATCCCCTCTCTCTCTCTCTTGCTGTGGGGACTGCCCCTAGTCATTTGTGGTTGGGGGGTGGCACCATTATTACGTCTCAAATTATGCAACAAATAAATCAGGCAGATCAACGGAATAAGTGCTCCACTCCTAAGGCCCCGTCAATCAGGACTAACATACTTTCTCGGACGCCCCGCAGCGTAATATGGCAACATAAATGAAATAAATGGAAAATAAGGAAGCAGCTTGGCAGAACGAATATAAGATACACTAAAGGGAAGGGAGAATCTTTGAGAACTAAGAGAAAACGGCTATTAGAACTATTAGAAAACTGAATTTAATCGAGAGCAAATCAGTTGTAGTCAGAGTTGAAATGCTTGTTGGAGAGACGAGTCAAAGAACATCGGATATCTTCCTTGGAAAATGGTCTTCTATAAGCAAAGCACAGTCAAAATTTATTTTATTATAGGGATTGCCTATCTGCTCTTACTTGGAGACAACTTCATCCTTTAATTTTAAAGATTTATCTTCGAAAACATCTCCAACCCGCCATGAAGTACAGCACAGCATCAGTTCGCTTGCAAATATGTTGCACGTGCCACAAAGAACTGAAAGTACTCGAGCGAGTACGCGTAAGTAGAGTGTGCACTCTCTGACTGACTCCTGATTATTATTTACGAGTACTTTTTCCAATTTTCAGTTCAGGCCATTCGCGAAGTTCGCCAGTAGAACTTTCTACGGCCAAGGGGACACTCACTTAGGAATTGTTTTTGAATTTATCATAAAAACACTTTGAGCAGCGCCGCCATTCAACAACTTTGCCATTTTTTTTGCCAGCTCATCCCGGAACCAATAGAGGGGCGGGGCACAAGGCGGCACGCAAAGAGATGGGGCAACATTCTGGATTTTTTAGGCAGCTGAAGTTTATTAAAACATAGCCCAGTGGGAGGAAACCCTCTCAGAGTGCAGCAGTCAGTTCGCTTCTCTTCGCTTCGCTTCTCTTGACTTCTCTCTTTGTTCACTAATTTATCAGCGGATCTTGAGCTTCTTCAACTTCTGCTGCTGCTGCTGGAGCTGCTTCTGCCTGGTCCACTTGTTCGCACATCGCTGGCCACCTAAGTGCGGCACTTCATTTGCATTTAAAATGTTTTCGCCTGCTCAGTTTCAGCCTGCTCAACTTTGGCCATTCATTTGGCACATTTCTCTTTGTTTGCCAATTGCGGCTGCGGTGGCACGGCCAGCACTAAGTGGGTCAAGTGGGTCTCCCCAATGTTTATTTGTTTTCGCCAAGTTGATTTTCCTGCTGCTTTTTCTTCTATTTCTCTTCGCTCTCTCTCTCTTTCTCCATCGATTTCGATTACAACTTCAATGATGGGTTAGGAGCGTAGGATGCCCCGACTGCAGTTACCTTTGCTGGGTTTATGTATCCTTCAGGCAATAAAATTGTATTTAAGATACCTAATGAAGTGGGCGCGTTTTAAATTATGGCGCCATACATCAGGCATAAAGCGCAGCAACATTAAGATAAAAGCCAAAAGGACCGGCAGCTTTTAATTTATGACGGACAACGCGCCGCTCTCGTTCTCCCCTCCCTCATCTCCTCATAAACGTGCACATTAAATTTGCGCGAGTTTAGCGAGCACAAGAACAAATTAAACGCTAATTGTGTCGGCTGCCTTTGAAGATGATGAATTACGCAGGGGAACAGGGCGAGAACAGGCTGAGCACACAGTGCAATGGCGCATTAAAAATTAATTTAAATTTTTAATTCATACGCGAATGTCCACAAGCGGAAGTCGAGGCGAGCCTTGGGGCGTGGGGGAGGAGCGGCACACACTCTCAGCGCAAGCAATTAACATGTTTCCCTCTGAAAATGAAATTGCAAACTTCTGAAATTTTGGGAAATTTATTTAAATGCGCGAAATTAAATTCGCCTGCACGGACTACCGTTATTTCGATGAGCCTTAAAGCCATCGAAGTCCAGGCACAGGAGCAGCCCCAGTCGTGGCCCGAACCACGGGTCAGCTGACCTCGTCGGAACGCTTTGTATGGTAACTTTGACACTTCCGGAAATTAATTACTTTAAAGTTAGCCGACCACGCTGTCCTCCTCTGTGCCTCTCGCCCACTCACGTTTGCTGTCTCTCTCTTGCGCTCCGCCACCGCCAAATTAAATAATAAATTATTATTTCTGTGCGAGCCAATGAAGTGTGCCAAATTTAATGGTCCCCAGTCCGCGCGCAGTTCACATAGTTGGCTAAGTAGTGCGCCACTTCAAAGTAATTGCAGAATACACACAGACCTCCCACGGGGGAGGCTGGGGGAGTGTCGCTTTGATTCACACGAACAACAACAAGGGGGAATAAATTAAAATAAATGACTTTAATCTTTCAGCATAATTTCATTTAGATAATTATTAAAGCTTCGCAACGGTAGCTGCAGCTTTAAGTCGAGAGAGCTTACTCCCCATCTCTTTCTTGCTCTCTCTCCCTCTCTCTCCTTTTCCCTATTTCTATTTGTATAGGGTTTTGTATTTGCAATTTATCAGAGCGAAGGAAATTCAACTGTTTTTCTGCTAAATATTTGAGCCTATTTTGTACATTACTCAACAAATTGCCAGCCCCCCCTCGCCTCCCAGGGCAACTGTTCTGCTTGGCAAACAATTTATGTGACACACACACATTCGCAATTTTGCGTTGATGCTTTTAGCCATTAGTTGGCGTTGCTGTGCCACAATTTTATATACCCTGTAGAGCGAATTGAAGTAGAGTAGAGTTCGTTACATCTTCACTTCGTAAACTGTTTGTTGAATTTTATACAAATAAATGAAGTTAATATTTAAAGGGTATATAGGGTATTTGACAGTCGACTACGCTGCAGATTGAAACTGTATATTTTGCCTCATTAAAAAGAGAAATTCTCTTGAGATATGTGATATATGTTGGTTGAAAAAATGATAATTGCCATGGAGGGTATCTGATAGTTGACACGATTTCTTCCTCGTCTGCTAACTTGTCATACCTGTAACCGAGTAACAAACAGGTGCAACTCTCGGGGCTGAATTCACGTCAGACTGCTCAGAGTATTGTCAAAGTCAACGACTTGTGCAGGGAACCTTGGAACAGTCGATCACCATGCGAAACGTACCTGCAAATGAGAAGAGAAAAGACATTAGAAACAGTTAAGATATGGCGAATGGAATGGAGATAAGCTCAAGAAATAACTGTAAAGAGAGAGAGAGAGAATGGGAGAGAAAAGAAGAGAGATAGAAAGAGGGAGCGAAGTGCTTTTCAAATTGGAATTGATTGCCTTTCTTCAAGGACAACTCAGACAAGGTACAGTACAAGAGAGAGAGAGACAGAAAGTGGGAGAGAGTGGGAAAAGGGCATAAAAATCAGCTTAACGACAATAATACCCATACATATGTGCCGTATGCGTGTTTATATACACGAAATGTGTCAACACCTTTTTACGACAATGCGAGTGGGGGTGGGCGGGCCACGCCTACTAATCTTCCACTCCACTAAAATTGTTTATATGTTACATACGCTGAAATTTGCATATGTATGTGATGTGATTTGTTTCATGGCGCGTGTCTTTGCTTCGCTTGCAGACAGCAGCGGCATATGGAGCGTGTAATACCCTGTAAACTTGTAAGCCAGAGGGGTATGACAAGGCAGTCGATACAGATAAAAGCTACGTAGGCTCAACAGTTGCTGAATATGCAGAACAACTTTGCAGATGCAAAATGATCTACTGAACATTAAGCAGTATCTGCAAGTCGAGCTTGCCTGGCTAGACCAACATTTTTTCGTCTGTCCTTTGGGGCTTTCAGGTATGCTAAAAGGCGTCGAAACGCTGTGAACAAAATCTATATTCATAAGCAGAGCGCACAATCCGAAAGCGGAGCCGAAGTCCCCTCAAAATTATGAGTCCCGGGCGCTCCAATTTCACAAAAATATAGCAATATTTCGACACACACGCACACAGCCACATGCACGCATGAGAATCGTAACAAGTCGTCTGTGTAAACGCTGGCGACGGCTGGCGGCAAACCCTTTTGCCCTTTTAGCGCGAGGCAGCCGCAATTTGTGCGCCTAAAAGCAGGCAACAAAAAGGTTGCCCCATCGATAAGACGGCAACGGCAGCCATGCGGGGCCCTGGGGTGCCCGCCTACCCCATACACACACAGGTGTGTGTAGCATGCCGAAAAATCTAGCGACTGTCATAATTTGACACACGCCAAGCACACACGCACACACGCAAACACACACTAATACACGCACACACAGTGCCTCAAGTGAGGCGTTAAGCACGCAGACGGACTCTGATTCAGATTCAGATTCGGTTTCAGATTTAGCTACAGATTCAATCGCTCGCTCAATGCGTCAACCAGTCAAAGCCATTCAACCCGAGTGCGTTCCTCCACCCTCCTCCCCTTTCGTTCTACACAATGTCAATGTCAACTGCTTCAGCTCGGCTTAGTCCCCCCTTTGCCCTTTGCCACTCCTTCGCTGACTGTCTAAAAAGGTGTTGGCCCGCTTTATGGCTGCTCAGTTTTTCATTTTTTCTGCGCTCTCTCTTCTTTTCTCTTCTTCCCTTCCCATTCCGTTTGCGGCCCTGACGATTTACGTTATTTTCAGGTTCATTTAGCGTTTAATGCTTGTAAAGAAATTTTAATTTTATGGCCAGGTGCCAAAGCAGCCAAAGCCCAAAGCCGAGACCAGAAGGCCGCAAACAAAAACAAATTTCACAAAGGATTAGGTGCGCTTCACTGGCGACAGAGGGAAGTGGCTTGGGAGAGCGGACAGTCACACGCACACACACACAAGGAAACAGTTGATATGCTCAGTGAAAATTGGATAGAGTTAAGCTGAAATTTAAGTAGGTTAGACTAAGTGATAAAGGAGTACGGCAGACCAAGCTCACCCAGCTCAGATAACATCATTATATTGAGTGTACATAAGATATGATGATGTATAATATAATATATCGCATATGCTGTGTTCTTAGGCAGATTTTAGAATGCTTAAGCATCCCTTAAAAATCACAGCAATAAGAAACATATTTGCTTTAGGAATTTCACTTTCTTTTAACATTTCTTTCTTTTACCTTTTTTCATCATCTTTTCTTTAACATCTTTCTCTCCAATATTCAGCGCTTAAATATACTAACTTGTTCGACATATTCAATACTTATACTTTATATATAAGACTTAAGAACAACCCTTTTAATTTAATAAGATATTTCAGTTCAAAATTCTTCTACTTTGTTGATTCTGCAAACAGGTTGAACGTCTTTTAAATTTCCCAATTAACGTCAAATTTGCATTGTTTAAATGAAAAGACTAACAGCAACAAACCGCAGACTCGCACACTCACACACATGTGTGTGTATATGACACACACTCATCTCACAGTCAAATTGCATGCTCAATCAATTTGCGAGCAAACAAGGCAGATTGACACGTGCGCGGGGCAAAGTAGGCTGGGCGTTACCAACATGGCGGGGCATTTGTGGCAGCAGCAGCGGCGGCTTGTGGCTGAGCTGCGCGTTAAGTTGACAAATTATTTTGGTAAATATTTGCGTGATTTCGATAATAATAATGTTGCTACGCCGCCGTTGCCACTGATAAGTTTCGGCCTCAGTTTCAGTTACAGTTTGATTTGGTTTTGCAGGCTGCGGCTCTTGCGGCTTTGTTCGCGTGTGCCCACAAAATGCGTGTGTGCGGCTGTACACATGTATATGTGTGTGTGTGTGCTGCATGCGTGTGTGTGTGTGTCTCAGCTGAAACAATGTTACTTGAAAGTGGGCCTGGCAGCGCAGCAATTAATTAGCAGCCCGTCAGAGACGCACATATTGAATATTAATTACACCACGCGCAAAAGCCCCTCCCCCCCCAACCACGCCCACAAGGGCAACCCGTTCTGCCACCCACACGTAATTAAGGACCATCATTGACAATAGCGTGGCCAAAACAAACACTCTCCTAATACAAAAACACTCTGGGGCAACGCTTGAGACCCTTTCGCAGCTGCGACTCTCAGTTTCCCCAGCCCAGTTCCATCTCCACTCGATGGCCCGCACAAGCACACTCGACTTTGTGGTGTAATTAACACCTGGCCAGCAGGTGAGTGTGTGTGCCAGTGTGTGAGTGTGTGTGTGTGTGTGCGGGTGGGTGTTTACCGCGCAATTAGCTGCAGAGCCGCCAGCTGTCGGCTTCATTAGCATTAGCGCCCAGCTCGAATGACAATCAATCGGAATCGCAATCGGAATCGGAATCGCAATCGGATTCGTTGCTGGAATCACAGTGAAAATCGCAGACTTTCGACAGAAAGAAACTTCGGATTGGGCTTTGGGCTTCGCTTTGCCTGCAGCCAGCGAAGCCATGACCGTGACACATGCTGCACGCTGTCACTGTCGCTGCCGCTGCGGGGCAATGTCTGTGCAGCACCCGTATCAACAGCAACAACAGCAACAACGACAGCAACAACAACAAGTGGCAACACTTTCTAATGAACTTTTCGACAAGAGCGCAGCAACAATTCTGGCACAAATCTAAAAACAAATACATAAGCGTAGACAAAAGCAGGTAAATTACGTGACCATAGACCATAAACACAGCCAGAGAGCCAGCGAGGGAGGAAGAGAGGGAGCAGGAGAGAGCAAGAGAGGGGGAGGAAGACAAGCCAAGAGAACAATGGCGAAAACTGTTGGCCAGGCATGACGAGTCTGCCGCAAAATTTTAATGCAAGCTCAAAAAACTAAAGTCGTTGCCGCCCCAGGCACAACCTTGATAAAGTTGTACAACTTCATTTGTGCCTCAGAATGTTGTGCACTATATGCGACGACGACTGTCAGATATTTTAGCTGGCAACTAAATAAACTTGAAGAGATTTAAGTGAAGCAAGTAAATATTTACTTAGCGTACACAAACATATCGGTTTAAATGATAAGAGAGTCTGGAATATGTGATGGAAGCTTACTTCCGGCTGCCAATATTCAGATATGCATAGCCAGATACCTTAACTGATAAATAGTTAAGTGATTTATGTTGAGATACATATACTATCTTTAGATCACAGACTAATATAAGATAAAAGATACGTTTTAATACATAAACTTCAATATAAATGCCAATTTATCATTTAAAAGACGAGAATGAAAACAAGCTTCAACATGGCAAAGGTTCTAGATCCTTGCACGTTCTTATCTCCTACTCCAATTGTTCCAATAATAGCTTTATATAATGCTGCAGAACTGAAAGCGATTGTGTAGCATATATTCAATATTATGTCTTACTTTGATTGGCACTGCTTAGTTAAGTTTTTTATAAAATGTAATCTGGTCTTCAAACAACAACATTAACATGAAATTTTTTCATTTGGTGGAAGGGTATAAAAACTCAGATTCAATGAGTTTAGACTTAGAACATTAAGGAAAGAGATATAGTAGCTATAGAGATATAAAAAGTATAGTGACAGCAATATCTTCTGTCTGGATATATACAAATGTAGAAAGTATCAATGTTATACTGACATGCAATATTCCCTCTGCCAGGGCCAAGTTAAAACCTTCAA
Source organism: Zaprionus africanus (assembly GCA_018151435.1). Lineage (NCBI taxonomy): Eukaryota > Metazoa > Arthropoda > Insecta > Diptera > Drosophilidae > Zaprionus > Zaprionus africanus. The sequence goes on along the minus strand of JAECXB010002309.1, from coordinate 2,526,918 downwards.
CTCGAGTGCAGTGTGTATGACTCTGTTCCTTTTCTGCAGCACTTCAAACTATAATTCGAAATTGTGCCAATCAGGCAGAGAATATGGAAAGAGTCGAGCTCGTGTGGCAGGTGCAGAGGCTGGGAAAGGAAGGAAGCCGAGTAAATCACAACAATCGGAATGCTGCATCAATTTCTCATTATGTTTGCACAAAAATAAAACAAAAGCAACAGGGCAATCGAAAGAGGCAACTGGCAAACAACAATAACAAGAAGCATGTCCGGCAAAAGGAACAGGAGGAGGAGGAGAAAGAAGCAGAAAGGGCAGCAAGCTGGGTGCAGGGCAAGGTCAGCTTGGAATTGGCGTGGGGCATGTCATCGATATTCATGCATGGTCTGGGCAGAGAGTGCAGGCTGTGAGTGTGGGGGAAGGGGGCAGGTTGGTGGTTGGTTGGGGCAGGTAGTTGATTGACTTGCTGCCTTGTTTTTACGCTGCTGCTGCTGCTGCTGCTGTCAACAGTTGCCTCAACCTGCCCCGGCCCTGCTTAATTATTTATACACTCGACGCACAATATTGCCCTATGAATTTATAAACGTTGTTGTTGTTATTGAACGTTGATGTTGTTGTTGCTGTTGTTTGTTGTCCTTACTCGACGTCCTCGTCGACGTCGTTGTTGTTGTTGTTTGCACAGTTGTTTTCCTTCTGCTTTATTAGCCAGCTAATTACGCGTCGTTGTTGTTGTTGTGGTTGCCGCTTAAGGACGCAACAGGCGCGCGCGCATTGAGTCACAGCCAGCCTACCTGCTTGCCCGCCTGCCTGCCTGCCTGCCTGCCACAGCGTGTTGCACGTACATTAAATGTGCATTAGTCGAGCCCGTCCGCCTTGCCTTGAATTGTTATCGGGCAATTTTCGAGACTTATCAGCGCAGGCATTTCCTCATTTCCGCTGCACGTGTTGAGGGAGGGAGAGTGAGAGCAAGAGAGGGAATAGAGTGAGGCGGACAGTGAGGGAGAGAGTGAGTGGGAGAGTGAGAAAAAGAAAGTGAGAGACACAGAGCAAGCGGCGGGGCTCATATGTGCAGCTTTGCAACCTGTTGACCAATGCGACAGACACACTCCCTCGCAGTCGTTGCCTCTGACTCGTTGCTCTCTCTTTCACTCTCTCTGTCTCTCTTACTCCCTCTCTCGCTACTTCAGCTGCTTCCCCTTCACTCCCTTCCCACTCCCTTGCTCCCTTTTCTGCCTCTCTCCCTGCCTTAGCAACTGCCTCAGTCAAGCCATCACCCACGCACTCTTACCCCCGCTGCATGCCCCCGTGGAGTGAACAATTAAAAGCATTCTTTGACAGCAACAAAACAAAACTAATAAAGCACATGGTCAGCTCGTCCCCCCCTCTCCTTCTCTCCCCTTCGATTGCTCGTCTTACAGCGAGCTGTGGCTGTTCCATTGTTCGGCTCATGACGGCGCAGGAAATGACTCAAACTTCGAGCCCGAAAAGTGTTTCTGTTTTGTTTATACAAACATAGCGGGTGTCCAGGAGAAGGGGGGAGGGGGGATGGGGTCTCTTTTAGTAATTTCGCACTTCATTTAGCGTTAAATTAACAACAAGCGCTGGCAACACAGACAGACGATGCCCAAAGAATGCTTCGCATGGAGTTCTTCTACAGCGCTTGGCATTTCAATTCATAAAGCACGAAATGTCCATAAAAGAAGAGAGGGAAGGCAAGGGATAGGGGGGGAGAGCTGAAGAGGGGGTCATGAAAATGGAGTAGCAGTGAGCAGAAGAGCACCGAAGCTGTGCCGAGGCACGAATGTGCATTTAATCACAGCTAAGCTGAGCGATATTGCAACCAGATCGCGCTTGCGTGCCGAAGCATAAATAAGAATGCGCACGCGGCAACAACAACAACAACTGCAACAGCAACAGACAACTGCAACTACAGCTGCAACAGCAACACAGAGCGATGCGGTGATGCGCTTCACTGCAGCAGAACGAACAACCAGTTCTTTGTGACAGTGCAACTAGCCGAAAAGCTGCCAAAGCTGCCAAAGCTGCTTCGCCAACCTCCCTCCAGCCCTGCCCCTTCCTTCCTCTCCCTCTCTCTCCCCTCTTCCGCTTTTCGCGCTCATAAATGCGCCGTCGCAACACCAAACAACAAACAAAATGTGAAGGCCAAACAGTCAAAGCAGCAGCTGTGGCAGCAACAGCAACAACAACAGTTCATGCCGCTGCTAACGATGCGACGGCAGCGCATTTAATGCACAGATTTCTTGGCTATCCCCGCATCAAATTGAATTGAATGAAGAGTTACCCATTGTTGCAGTCTCCAGTCCGTGCCCCTTGCCCCTTGCACCCACTGGCATTGCTTGCTGTCCGGCGGCAGCTTAAAATGTTGCTGCTGTCGCTGCTGCTGCTGCTGCTGTTGCTGCTGCTATTGCTGCTGGCCAGGCAGCCTTTCATAATCGCAAATTGATGCGCCAGCAACATCTTCGTCTTCATCTTCTGCCTCCTCCTCCTCTTCTTCTGCCAGTGCTGCTTAGTCGCTGTGCAGTGGAGCGTGGGAGCGCACCGAGCTACGGCGTCGCATGTGGCGGATGAGCGAAGCGGGGAGCAGGGGCAGCGAAGGCAGCCAGTTTGGTAGGCAACCAGTCTCTAGTTATTGGCTAATGCCGCAGCCATGCGTTCGGGCCAGCTGTGCGCGTTCGTCCGAATTGATAACCGCGAAATGACAAAGCCAATATCGTTAAATTGCTTACATTCAATTCGACAAAATACCCTGTACTAAGTTGCAGACAATGCACGCTTGGTGTGCCCAGTTACTGCTGAGGTTGTGAATGAACCAAGATAGTATGTGGGGCCACAGACAGTTGCTGATATTCACCCACTGAAATTCTTTAACTTTCTGCTGATTGTATCTTTAAAGAATGCGAGTCAGCAAAATGCGCCGAGACTGCTCAGCTAGCTGCAGCTTACTTTGCATATCGTAACTCGCGTAAAGCTGAATGAAGACGAGCGGAGACCGGAGACCTTGAAGCGACTGTGGCGAGCAGAGACATAAGTTTCCGATATATTATATACGAAAATATCCCTCTCTCCTAAGCAAGAATTTATACTTTATACTTATTGTACTACTTTCAAATTCGTTTGTTTTCGTTAATTCTACTAATTCTCTCTGTTTCTGTGTGTTTCCCTGGTTTTACTGACATACTTATATATCTTATACCTATAATAATACAATTCTTTTTTATTACAATTTATAGAACTCCTACAGTTAAATTATAATTTGTATATCCCTATAATAAACAACTATTTCTTCTAATGCTCTAATGCTAATTCCACATGAAATACCTCCTGCAATTTCTTCAATTTATGTAGATTTATACTTATAATATTGATTCATCAATAGCTTTTACTTTTCTTATTATAATCACTTTTACTTTTCGTCATAAAATGGCTATTTTTCTTATAAACATATAATCTCCACTACAAGACTAACTTATATATGCATTAAAATTGGAGTATTTTCCACAAATACAAACATTTTACACTTTAAATTCCATTATACCTTATTTTATTACTATTGTTATCACTACATTTTGTATTTATATAGTTTTTTCTTATACCACTAATTGGAGTTCTAGACTGCTGCTATTACATTATTTACTTCTACTTCTGGAAACATAGACGCTTCCACAATTTACAGTCAGCTGTTAATCTACTACTACTTCTGACTAGGACATACTACTAATAGATTCCTACTACTACAAAAGTACTAACTTATTAACGACTACTAATATTCCTACTACTACAGCCAATTGTACTGTAATACCTATATTTCTGCTGCAATTAAAGTTGTTTCTTCTTCTACTAGAACATAGAGTTCTACTAGTACTTCGTCTATTACCGCTACGACTACTACATCGTCTACTACAACTACTTCTACCTCATCTACAACTACTACTTTTATTGCTACTGATACTGTTTCTACTAAACCTACTACTACTACTACTACTACTACTACTACTACTACTACTACTACTACTACTACTACTACAACTTCTACTACTACTTCAACTTCTACTACTACTACTACTACTACTGCTACTACTTCTTTTTCTAATACTACTACTACTACTATTTCTATTTCTAATACTTCTACTACTACTACTACTACTACCACAAGTACTACTACTGCTACATATAAAACTCATACCACTTCTCTATCCTCTACTACTACATCTATTACTACTATTAATATGTTACATTTACTTCTACTAAATACACTACTGCTACTATTTCATCTAGCATAACAACCAGTATTATTAATTCTACTTCTACCACTTTTTCCACTAATACTACAACTACTATTTAACCTATTAGTTCCCCTCCAACTGCTTCTTCTGCTCATTCCATTACTACTATCACTTATGCTACATCTGCTGCTAATGTTGTCGCAACTCTTTCCACTTCTCTTCAGCCAGATCAGATGGCTTTGCCTTAATAGCTTCCCCAGGGTATTCGACTAGCCGCACAGCTTAGCCGACACTTTGCTGCTTACTTATGAGCTCTTTCGCTTTCATTTCGACCGCTCCACCAGTCACACTCTCCCCTCACTCTCTATCTCTCTTACTACCTTTCATCTGTCTCTCTCTGGCTGTTTCTGTCGTGCTTTCTTAATATTTCTCGAATTGATTTCTTGTTAATTTTACATTTGCAGTTCGTTTGGCTGGTGACCTTCCTTTTGTTTTTGTTTTCCCCCGAGCCTCAGTCCAGGGCAGCCCTAGCCAAAAGAAAATAAAACAGTCTGTGTGTGTGTCCCTCTCTCTCTCTCCTCTCTCTCTCTCTCTCTCTCTGCCACAACTGGCGCCACTGTGCGGCCTTTTGTTTTGGACATTGTTGTTGTTGTTGCTGGTTTTTCTTTTTACGAGCTCTGCTCATTTTGCTGCCCGCCTTGCCGGCCTTCTCTCCTGCCCCGTCCCCGGCCTCGGTTCCCTTTGGTGCCATTGTTTTAGTTAAGTTGACCATTTGTATACAATTGCGCTACGCTTTGTGTCCTGCCGCAGACGAGGCACGCTTATCTTCCCAAAAATATGCCCAGGACGCACACTCTGACTCATTCCCCTTCTCTCCCTCTCTCTACAGTCACCTTCTCTCATGACCCCTCTCCTGACGCCTCTGCATTTGTGGGCTCATTTATTTTCATTTGCTTTGTCATAACAATCTTTATTCTCTTTTTTCTTTCGGTTTGCGCCAAACGCATTCGCAATATTTGTGCCGTTATATTCGAATTTGTTGTTGTTCTTGTTGGCTACTTAATGCAATTGACGCAACAAATTTGATTTGGCCATAAAACGGCTGAATTCGGCAAATAAAAGCGAAACAAAAGCGAAATCAAATTAACATAATTGTCGCAGATTTGTGATCCCAACACGGTGCACAGGCGACAGCCTGAATATGGGATGAGTCCAGTTCAGACTCAGCACACAACATACATTCCGCAACAATGACAAATCTGGCGCACAGTGGTCAAGATAGGCAAAGACAGTGGGAGGGTTTCAAAAATACAAAACAGAGGGGGGAGAAAGAAAGGAAACTTTTCTCGATACAGCTACACACAATGAGAAGAGTTTCCCTGATCTCCAGTTTATAGCCTAGTCGTTACTCTCATTTTGTGCCAACAAATCAGGTAACTGCAACCACTGTGCCGCACTTTAGCGGCTTTTAGCAGCCTCCACTGAGAACACCTTCGTGTCGCGGCCTTTGCGTGGCTCTTGACGGTTGCCACAGCTCGTTAAGAGCTCTGATCCGATGCAGAAAGCGAAAACATCTACTATATAGAGTAGTACACTCACACTATATATACATATATAGTGTGTATAGGTCGCATCGCGCGTGTTAAGGGCGATAGCTGCGGATGCCACGGGCCAACGAGCTGTTAGGTCTCTCGTGTTTTGTTCTCCACCAGGCGAATCGAAAGGCAATCGTAAGCGGCTTACGGCCAAAGCCGGCAAACAAGGGGATGGGGCAAGTGCTGGAAGGCAGCGGGGGACGAGAGAGGGGAAGAGAGAGGGAGGCTGCAAGGGGCCAGGCCAGAGTGGACAACGAAGCATGCAGTAATAATAATAACGTTGAATAACGGACAAGAAGTAATGACAATTGAAGATTTACGGCCACAAAAGCAAATAACAACGACAGTGGAGGAAATACTCAAGCAAAGGTTGAACAGCAGTATACCCTGTAATAAGTAATATAATACTTGTGCTGATAAGTCAAAGAAAACTTTACTTCTCAGCTATACATGTGCATAAATGAGAATAAATATAGAATTATTATAAGAAATATTATAAAATCTTAAATAAATAAATTTGCAGAACTCTTTATGATCCGAATGATAAATTATACATATAAATAAATGCACACACTTAAATACGGAAATATATATCTATCTTTTAAACATATATATCTATGTTAAACAGTTAATGTTATTATATTATTATGATCCCAATAAATAAAACTTCATTCCATAAACTTCACAGACAACTTCATCATCAACTCTAAACAACTTCAACTTGCAGGCTGCCTCTCACTTTATCAGCGCACTCAGCTACCTTCTCTACCACCTAGCCACTTTGCAGGGTATAACAATTTTGGAGAGGAGTCTGCAGGAGACTGTTGCAACAACAACAACAGCAACAACAAGAGCAGCAAAAGCAAAGAGCCTGTAAACGCAGCAAAGGCAACAAGCTGCACGAAGTTGTGTGTTGGGCTCATTACAAGTTGCACGCTGCTCGTTGCACGCTGCAAGTTGCACGAACCAAGCATTGACAACAATAACAACAACAGCTAGAAGACGTAGAAACAGAAGACGAAGAAGCAGACGAAGAAGAAGAAGCAGAGAAACAAAAATTACTAATTAGATTGCAAGCTGCGATGCTGTTGCCGCTGCTGCTGCTGCTGCCGCTGACTGCTGCTGACTGCAAACGCCACTCGCCACTTGCAACAAGCTCCACATCGTGCCGCCGTGGCTCCCACACATGCAATGTGCAACTTGCAACGTGCAGCAAAGATGAGTTGCCTTCAATGTGGGCAGAAGGCAACTGAAAGTGCAGCAGACGTTGCCGCTGCTGCTGCTGAGATAATTCGCCAAACTGTGTCAATGTCTGTGAACTGGAACTGGAGCGTTGCACCCGCCCCCCTCTCTCTTCTTCTTCCCCTCCCTTTTTCCTCCCTCTCCCGCTGTTACTGCTCCCCTGCCCCCTGTCACGCCTCGCTGCAGTGGCGATTATTGTTTTTGGCCCGCTTCTTGTGGCTCTTCTTCTTGCTGCAGTCGAGAGTATAATTTACCCATTGCCAGGCCAATTTGCAGCCAAAGAAGAAGCTGCCTCTGCTGCCCCTGCTGCTGCTGCTGCAGTTGCAAGGGCCATGAAATCGTGCCGCGTCGCTGAGGAGCCAACTGAAAGCTATTTTGTACTCCACGCACGCCTCTCGATTTGCAGGTGGGCGTAAGCAGCTAAATTGCCCCACTCTGTGTGTGTTCGAGTGTGTGCATGTGTGTGTGTGAGTGTGTGTGGGTGGCTGCACCTGTGCACGGGTGTAGATTGCAACTGCAGCTGCAGAGCCGAAATGCAGCACAGCGCTTAGGCCAGTCTGATTAGCCCCAACCACTCGAACGACCCTCGGCAAGGCAACTGCCTATCTGCTTTGAGGGTTTTCGATTTCGCACAGCTCTTAATGGCAATCATTTACTCTCCCTCTCTCAGTCTCTCTCTCTCTCAGTCTGTCTCTCTCCATTGCTGCTGTTGTTATGAAACTTTGTCAGTCTTTTCTAATCGCAAGAGACATCGCTGCCTAGCCAAGATTTCGATATGCCGCGGGAGAAAGTGTTTGTCATTGCAGCTGATCATTTGGTTAATGGCCAGAGACGACACCGTTTGCCGCATGCCACAAACAAGACACGAGTCTCGCGGCGCAACCTTCGGCTGCCCTGGGCTGGCAACGCATTAAAACCCAATCAGAGTCTCAAGAGGGGAAAGGAGAGGGGGGGGAGGGGGCGTGGCGAGGTGATATCTGAGCCATCAGCTAATGAGACTTTGACTGCGCTCGCTTGCCCAGCCTGATGGCTCTTTAGTTTTCGATTTGGCGCTGCCACACGAGAAGCAACAAAAGAAGCAGTAAAAAACTATGCCTTGCCTTGCCTTCCCTTCTCCCCCCCGCCGACAAACTGTCAACGCATGTCAAATGAAAGATACATTTGACAGCCGCAGTCAGGCGCAGACAAACGAGCTCAATTAAAGCCTGCAAATGGGCTTAGGCCTGGCCAAAGCGAAGGGGCTGGCAGCACGCACGCATCGCCCGAAAAGAAATCAATTAGTGCAAATTAGTGTGGCAGCTGAGTGGAGTTGGGGGGTGGCAACAATTGCCTGCAAGGTGGCAGCGGATACCCTGTAAAGGCTGTGATTGAAAGATTGTAGTTGATTGGGACTTGGGAAGCAGGTGGGGAAGGCAGTTTTAAGCAAGCAAGCTGAATGAAATCTATTGAAATATTATAATTGGTTGATTATTTGAATACTTTATATTATTAACATATTATTTTATTATTTAAAGTAGGATTTAATTATATAAATATAGCAGGCCTTATTAATACCATATATCTTAATTATATCACAAGCCTCTGACTAAAACATTGATCGATTCAACTCCTTGAAGAAAAGATTACGCACTGCATAAACTTGGCAAAATAAATCCTTGACTAAAAACTATTTTAAAATTAAATAAATAAAATATAAAATTGAGTGAAATAAAATGTATAAATCTGATTAATTGAAGGTCCATTTATAATTAGAAATAAGGGCTTTCAAAAAAGTCATCTTACAAACATATTTGACTTAATTTAAAAGAACTTCATTGCTTCCATCAAGTGATTTAAATATGAGATTTAACTTCAATCGTTAACAGTGCAAAGTGTATATACCATATGTTTTCTATAAACAATTGCAGTATAAATCTGTCTACTCCAACATGCTTTGAAGAATAACAACAATTATTACAATACATAAGGAAAACATGAGCAAGTCTGCAAACAGATTCACAGCTGGTGGTATCCATAATTTAAGTTAATAATTTAAACTAATTCCATGTGGAGCAAAGATTTACAGACACAAACAGGTTCAAAAGAGCTTCTTTGATGGCAAAACAAGTGCATCGATGAATTTCGTGTGCAAATTGAAAGCAAATTAATCTCAACCACAGACCAGCCTGATTAGTTTACTAATTAAACTGTTTAACTCGTTGAAGAACAGAAGTACTTAGAGGATAGAAGTCATTAAATAATAACAGATAAAGTAGAAGTACACACAAAGTAGTACAAGCCAAGCCAGGCAGGTACCCCCTTCCAGCATCCCATTTGCAGGGTATAGGCCAGTCCAAGCCGAAGCTTCTCCATTTTCAATGGCATTGTTGGCATTTTATTTGGCTTTAATGCATGGCTTGTGGCTTTTGATATGGGTATGGGTATGAGTATGGGTATTCAATTTGTTTCTAATGAATTTTCGAGCTGAAATTCATTAGAGATTTCGACTGACGCTGACTCGAATTTGATTGCCACTGCGAGGCGGCACCCAGCGGGGCAGCGAGCTGCTTTGTTTGGGAATGCGGAATGTATGAAATTATGACTTAATCTTAAGTGGATTTGGCTCTCATGGCGAGACAGCGAGCGAGAGAGAGAGAACGGAGAGAAGGAGAGTGGGTGCGGGACGGGTTCGTTGTCCGCCCCGCCCCGCTTGAAGTGATTAACAAAACTGAAATTCCATTAGTGCAACTTCAACTCAAGTGAGCCGCGGCCCTCGCTAATGTCTCCTAATTGCGGCCACTGAACACACACATTTGCGGCACTTGCAGCAACAGTGGCAGCAATGCCGGCAGCTAATGTTGCCACTCGTAAAATTATGCGCTTATCTGCATGCTACCAAACGGTGGCATGCCCTCAATGAATCACACGCAGCACTGTGAGTGCATTCGACCGAACTGCAGCAGGAATAAATTGAAAAAAGGGATGCAAATGCAGAATTCTAATTGAAAGCAAAGCGAAACGAACCGAAACAAAAGCAACAATCCAAATTGAAATCGAAACAGACGCGCTGCCATCAAATTCGAATTTCGAATTTATACAAATCAAGCCAGAACAGAGATATTACTGTGTGTCGGGCTGGCAGAAGTGGAGTACTGCCTGGCATACCCTGTATGAGAGGCTGAGTAAACATTCTCAAGATATGAAGTTGGGCATGTACTCAAAAGTTCACATGGTGCACAGTATCGGTAAAGTATTTCAGCTTAAGTCTCATAAATATTCTAAATTGCACAGAATAATTTGAATAAGAAGAGCTCAAGCATGAGGCCATGTTTTTCTAGGATATTCCTATAAAAACAAACGCTATCAAATTCGAATGAATACAATTTCAATCCGAGCTGTAACTGTGTGCCGGCTATGAACTGCTCCAAATACCCTTTATTACTTTATTAACTATTTAAATTTTAAAACAAAGATCTCAACTTGCAGACTAAGAAAATCTTTACAGATTTGTTAAAGTCATAGTAAAAACTAAGGCAAACTTTAAAAAATTGACAATAATTAATTTGAAATATATACATATGTGTAATATGCATACACTATATGGATGTATACACAGTATATATAGAAATGTAAGAAAGATATTATAACGTTTTCTTTTCATATTAAAATGTGTAAATTTCTGAAGATGAATAATTTCAAATTTTCTGATGAAAAGAACTAAAGAAGAAACTAAATGCCTCAATGGATTTGGCATAAGTAAAGTATTTAAGGTACATGTAATATATAGCTAAGTAAACATCTAAATTATTTTTTATTATGTTTATAAGCTTCAAAGCGAATACTAGCCGAAATTCTTGGACTCCAGTTAAGCAAAAATGCTCAAAATATAATAGGTTAATTAATCTTTATAGTTTACAAGCTTGACTCCCAAATTTCGTAGTCACAAATAGTATTCAATAAATTCATCAATAAACTATATTTAATTTAGAGTGCATATCAGGCATATCCTGCCAGTTCATTATACCCCTCCGACTCTGCTGTTTTCTAATTCTACTCTGCCACAAAAGTCTGCCCTTTTTTTAGCGGCATTTGGCAGCTAAGAATTTCCCAATTATTCGATTTCAGCCCCAGCGCGTTGTGAATTCATTAGGCGAAGTGGACGCAGCAGACCGAAAACTCAAATAGAGATAGAGAATAGCAAGAGAAAGAGTGAGGTAGAGAGAGAGAGAGGGAGAGGGAGAGAGCAGCCTGCAGTCTCGCAGCGCATTTAATAACTAAATATATTTTCGAGTTTCTATTTTCTCACTTGTTTATGCAACCGGAGTGCCCCCTTGCCAGCATACTTCATGATGTATTGATTGACTGACATTCGAGCAGGCTTAAATGGGGGAAGGAGGAGAGCGGGAGGGGGGAGGAAACACCTTAATGACATCTAATTGCAGCATTTACCACGAAAAAGAGCCGAAGCCAAAGCAAAGTTGTTGCCATTCGCAGGTGAATGTGTCTGAATGTGTGTAGTTGTGTGTCTGTGTGTGAGTGTCTGTGTGTCTCTGTGCATGTGAATGAATGAATAGGTGAAATTCGCGGAAAAATGGCTTGTGAATGCATTCGATGGAAAGTAAACTAAGCCAATTGATTGAATTGATTTCGCGGAAAGCAACTAAAAACAAATGGGCTGTCCTACTAAGGGGCGCCAGCAGTGGGAGAGGGGGGTGGAAGGGAGATGCGCCCTGCAGGGATGTTCAACGTGGTCAGGTAATTGGCTACGCGTTTCAAGGACTTCGCTGAAAAGGGCCCACACTCGCTCGGGCTCAATATAAATAATTCCAGTTAATTGAGAGCGTGGGCGTCGCCCCTCCCTCTCCTCCTGCGCGTGGGAGCGCACTCCCGTTGCATTTCCGTTTCCGGCTTTGACAAGGGGACATAACAATTGCAGTGCTGTGCAGAAGGAGGGGGCAGGGGGGTCGAACAAGGTGCACTATGCCTCACCTGGCTAATTCTCGTTTAATATTTAAATTATTTTACATTCTCACATGCCGACAGTGGTGCACTATGACCTGCCCCCCTCCCACGGCTGCCTCTAGCCACCCTCGCTTCGCTGCACCCTCTTGCGGCAGCGTGCTCTTATTATTCTTGTAGCATGCAACGCGCTGGGCTGTTGCAGCAACAAACCATCAAGCAACTTCAGTTTCTTGATTTCCTGCGGGGCGGTAACAGAGCTGTGTGCGGGAGAGGGGGGAGCGGGGCGTTACACACACACACTAACACACAGTTATTCTGTTTTCTAAACCCAAAACGAAGCGAAACGCAACGTTGCCGTCGCAGTCGCTGCTGGCGTCGCTGCCAACGTTCTGCTTGGCTTGCTGCGACGGCGGTAAATAACAACGACTGCAAATGAAGTTAGGACTGTTACAGCTGCAGATACCCACTAATCACACAGCGCGAAACGAGGTAAATACTGCAGAGCATGTTTGGTATTAAAAAAATACTATATATAAATACTAAAGCACTTTCAATAATACCAAAATAGAACAAATAAAGAAAAAAAGTAACAGAGATTACTTATTGCATTCATGCACTTAGTTTAGGAATTACAGGGTATGCAGAGCATATAAAAACTCTTTTTTACATCAACAGTAACATCCACAATAAGAACAACAACAACAACGGCAGTAGGCAATGTGTTGTATAAATTCATAAACGGCCGAGTTTAACGAACTGAGTTTGGCTTTTGTTTAGTTTTTCTCGCTTTTTGTGTTCGCCTCGCAACCAAATTGGCGATGTACGTTCGCTTTTGCTATGCTTCTCTGCACAATTTTTGCATTTGCCAACGCATGACACAACAACAACAGCAACAACAGCAGCAACAACAACAGCGAGAGCAGCTGAAAACACTCGCAGCACAAGAACAACACAAAACACTAAAAACAATAAATATTGAAATGATTTTTTGGCTGAAGTCAAGGAAAGAACTAAACAAACCGCAAGAATTTTTAATTTAATTATGTGCTTCATCATTCCATCTAACCCTCCACCTCCCTTCCTGTCTGCCACTGCCCAACTACACCTGGCGAACTGAGATAAATTTCGAAATTGAATAGGAATTTCCCTTTTACGAAATGTGATTTACATTCCCGTTGAAATTCGATTCAAAACATTGTCAGCATCGAGAAGAACATTCGGAATGTTAGCTATATTTTCCCAAGAATGTTTGCAGTTATGAACATATATAGGAGCAAGGATATTAGTTAAATAATTTAGACATATTTTAACAACGACTCGGACAAGTTCTCATTTCCAGAATGTGGGCGAGGTGTGGGAAATGTGTGAGAAATAATTGATTGGCTTCGCCTAATCGAATTGAAATGCCAAGTTTATGCACACTGCAAACAGGTAATTCAAACACTTTACTATTGCCAAGTAACTGTAATTTAAATATTTTACTATTTATATTTAAAGAGAGAGTAGGATAGAGAGAGAGAGAGAGTGGGAGAGAGACGAGAGAGCAGCGCAACTTTATAAACTGTGGAATAACTTTGCAGAGCAGCAGCAAATGCTAAGTGGCTTTAGCTACCTTTCAGCTACCCTTCACCCTTAACCCTTGGCAGGCCCACACCCCCAACTCCCTCCCTCCCTTCCACCTTCCCTCACATGTGCACAAGATAAATCCGATTTTCTAACGGCGCTGCAACATTTTTCTTATTTACGAGCCACGTAGCCATAAAACGCATACATAAATTTTCTCACAGCCAAAACCGAAATAGCAAACCGACTTTAGGCGAGGGGGAGAGAAGGGGGTTTCGGGGATAACTGAGGGATAATACTCGTATCTGAATGCAAGTCTTCGTCGCTGGAAAACCGAAAGGAATAAAGAAATTGATATAAATGTTTGTGCAAACAGACGAAGCTGGGGGAAGGGGTAGATGATGCTAAAGGGGGCTGAGGAGGGGTGGGGAGAATAGATAGAATTATGTGAAATGTGCGCAAATTTGTAGGAATGGCCCGAGAAAAGTGTCGTCAGATGGATGACTCTTTTATGATATCAAATGCGACTCAACCCCCTGCGCGCGATATCAGCGCGTATACGTAATATGGAAATGACGGCAAGAGCTTTACGACAGGATTCTGGGCGAGCTTTAAAAATCTCTGCTGCTTGCATTTCAGGCGCCGCAAAGTGCCAAAGTTAAGCTAAGCCAGGGGCGTAGCGTGAAAAGAGTAGTGTGCATGGTGAGGGGGTAGGAGGCAGAAGGGGGTGTTCGTTAGCCGGAAACACTTTATTTCAGCTGCATCATAAAATTCGCTTTAATATTTTGTCGATATTCTTGTCTTTCTGCACTTTCTTTCACTCTAAAACTCAGTCTCGCTCCCCATCTACCTCCCTCTCCTTTCCCATCGCTCTGCCTCTCCCCATCTCCCTCTCTCTGTCTGCCTTCTCGCTTGGCAAAACAATTTCCGATTATTACGAGGGCCTGGCACTTTTCACTCACGGCAATAACCATTAATAAAAATGGCAGGCATTTAAAATTAAATGACTCCCACGCAGCACACCCCCCTTCCTCATCGTCCAGCCCTTTCCACTCCCTTCCCCTCTTCAGTGTGTTGCCTGCCGTGGCAAGTTGGCTAAACAAAAACTTTTAGGCAATTTCATTTCAAGTGAAGCGCGGAATTTAAGGACCATTTGCATATCAAAACAAAATGAAATCCTGCTGCCGCGACGGCGACGGCGACGGCGGCTCCTTCAGAAATTGGGAGCACAGCTGGCAACTTGAATGGAAATAAAATGCCAACACCATCGAGCCCACCCCCCAGAAAGCTTCCCCTTCTGGCCCCCTGCCTACTTGTCGCGGCAGCAAAACAATTAGCGGAAAATTCGGCAAAACAATTTCCACGCCTCGATTCGACTTAATTGCAGATATTTGGGTCGCCCCCGCCCGCTCCACAGCCCCGTCAAAATATCATTAAGATGAATTTATAAACAATAAAACGTCAGCTTAATTAAATTTTATTGTGTGACCGAAGGGCGTGCAGGGTGCGCCGCCAGGACGACGACTAGGAGGGATTGCCGATTGCTTGATAGGCGAAGATATTCAAACTCGATTCGAAAACTTAAAGCGGCAGCCCGAAATGGACTCATAAAACATTCACAGCCCATAAATATGCATGTGACTGAGTTGCTGTCGCTCTGTCTCTCTCTCTATCTTTTTTTCCCTCTCTCTCTCTCTGTATGTGTTTGTCAGCCAGTTCAGGGCGCCTCAAGGACTCGCGCTCTTTAAATAATTGTCCATAAATATCGGGCTCATAAAGAGGCGAAGGCGCAGTCGAGCGCTTAATCCTTTGTCGCATTTAGCCCATATCTGCCGAGATATATACCCCCACACACACAGACACCAACACACACACAGACACGTGTTGGGCAGCGGATATAGATCCTTGGCTCGTAAACGAAAGCAGAAGAGATTGTGCATTTTATTGATGAGCCTCGGGGCCACCTTCGATTTCTTTTTACAGCTTAACTTTCTTCTCTCCCAACTCTTGTTGCTGTTGTTGTTGTTATGTTGTTCATGTCATGTTGCTGTTGCTGCCGTGTGGCACCGGCAATTGTAACTTTTTCTTTTTCGAGGACACTTTGGGCCTTTGCAAAGTTAAGAATTTAGCACGAAGTCAAAAGTGGAAACTGTGCCAAACTATTTTCCGCGACAACACGGACTAATACACTTGTCTCTGCCCACACACACACACACACACACACACACACACACACACACACTGGTAGTTGCAGTCACAGTTAGAGGTCGCCACACAGTTGGATTCACAGTGAATGCTCCTCGGGGCGAGCACTTTGCCATCTTCCAGGCAACCTTTGCCAAACTAACTAAAACTAACTGCAAATAGGGACGAAATTGACCCCAAACAAGATTTTCATTTCACTTAACTCTGGTTTATTTTCATTTTCGATAGTTCCTTCACTTTAGTAATCAATTTATGATTTTTCTTAAGAGTTTGGCAGCAAGTTGAACTCTTGTAATCTCTAACATCCTTTCTTATTAAGCCGAGCAACTTTATTTTTAAGTTTTTTTTTCATATTTACTTTTGATCCCGCACGAGATTTTCTTTTCATACTCCACTAGTTTGAGTCTAGTTTATTCATTTATTTCCTTCATGAAATTACTCATGCAAATCTTTTATTGATGAAATTTCTAAAGCTCTTGGCACTTTGGCTGTGCAATCTCCAAAATCCTTTCTCTTAAGTAAATTTAACTTTTATTGATGTTCATTGGTTTTCATCATTTTTAAATAAAATTCTAAATTAATGTACTTCAGTTTATTTGCGATGAAGCTTATAAAATAAAACACTCACACTTTAGTTATCGAATTTCAGAAATGTTTTTAAATGATTTTCAAATGTTTTTCATTATTTATGTACTTTTAAATACAATCTCGAGATTGCTCTTTTGTTTTTTGATTTGTTTTTAGCATTTAAACTTCTTAAACTTTACCAAATGTTAATTATTTTATTTGTTCTTTAGTTCATTTATTATGATTATTTGTACCTCTTCCTGGTTCCCTTTGCTCATTTACATTTTATTGTTTATTTTATTGCTTACTTCACATGCGTTCTACATTCTCCCTTAATTCGTAAACACGTTCGCTAATTTGGTCAACAAATGAATCCTAGTCCGGCAGATACCTCACTCATGCCCCAAGGGGCTTCACTGTGCAACGTGTGTGTGTGGCAAACCTCAATTGGAGTCATTTAGCGTGCCACACTTTGCACTCCTTGCATAGTTTTCAGCGCTATTTTTGGCAAAACCCAAAAAATCACGTAATATCTGTTTTGATTTTCTTTTCGACTTTTTCTGTTTGTAATTTTCTTTTTTCCTTTTACGACTTTGTTTCGTTATTGTTTTTGTTGTTGTTGTTTTCAATGTGATTTACGATGATGATGCTATACCTTTTTCAATATTTTATACCGCACGGCATAGCGCGAGTTACGTTGGGGCTGCCTGGCTGCTGGCTTCGCGTTGGGGTAGGTTGCTCGAGTGTATTCTCCTCACTGGGTTAACTGTTAACACTTTGTGTGCGCGCCTCGGCTCGCGTGGTACGCAGCAGCTCCGAACTATCCCGCACGAACTCCCGAAGTGAACTGAACTGAGCCACGGCGTGCTGTGCCAGTGGAACGTAACGTTGGCGATGTCGCGACACTCGTCGCTTGCAAACCACACTCAGCTCAGTCGCGGCTCACACACTCTCTCTCTCTCTCTCTCGCTCTGTCTCCGCAGGCGGAACGTTTGGAAACGAACATCTCTCGTGCGTGTGGGTGCTGGCAGCGACACGACGACCTATCGCAATGCGCTCAAACAAGTTGCGTGTTGTGAGCGGCGTGCGCAACATGTTGTGTTTACGTTTTGCAGGCCGCGTGCGACAAACGGAAACCGGTTTGAGTGTGTTGCGGAGGGTGAGCAACATGAGCTAGGCAACATGTGCTGGCAACATGCACTGCGCAACATGTTTGGCAGCAATTTAACAGCGCTTAAGCGAGGAGAAAGAATTTTAAAAACATGTTAAATAAATAATAAATTATAAAACAAAATAAGTTTTAATAATATAAATAAAAATTAATTTAATAATGATCAATTGAAAACTAAATAAAATAATAAGAATAAGTGAATTAAAAAAATGTTAAATTGTATGGTCAAATAAAAAATTATATATAATTGACAAAAATAATTAAAAATTTAAATATAACTACGCATACTAAAATTAAAATAATTAATATTTTAAACTCATTTGTGTAAAAGTTTTTTTTGATTTAGCTGTAATTATATTTGTTTACTTTTAATTTGTTTTTATTCCTTTTAATATATTGATTTATTACCAACCAATGGCTGCAGACTTAAAAAATGAATATAAAAAACAATAAAATAAAATATAATTGAAGTACATATACACTTAAAAATATTAATAAAATTTAATTTTAATTTGTCGAATTAAATGTTAACAATAATTTTAAACATAGAAAAGTGAATATTATAATAAAATTCATTAAAAATAAACATCGAATATTTCCATTATTTCTTTGTTTCTAATGGTTTTAATGTCTTTTAGAAAACTTCCAATGTTTTCCATTGAAAGTGATTGCTTTATAAGGAAACCACATTTATTTCCATTGACTTCTAGTCTCAAGGTTCATCAAACGAAGCTGCACCCTGGAAAATGCTGGAAACGCGTCGCACTTTTTGGCTTTTGCGGGAAACTATTGACGGCGTGCAGACGAGCGAAGTTTGCCGCTTCAACGAGCTCTAGGAATAAGCAGCACACACACACACACACACACACACACACACGGGCATGGGCAGTTACCTACATAAGTCTCGGGTAGGTGGCATGCCCCGATTATGTCGCACAAATTACGAGCCTAAGGCAACGCATAAAACGCATCGTTGACTTCGTTGCCAACTCAGTTTGGGTTTCGTGTTTCTGTTTCAGTTTCTTTCTTTTCCACGCTCAAATGAAGACGCCCCTTGTCTGCCACGCCCCCTTCCAGACATGAAAGCACATACTATATTTATAGACATTTAATTGTGTATTTGTATTTGCACCGAGCACGGAGATTGTGCGGCATGCAGCGTGGCGAGGTTATCGCGCGTCTTCCAGCCCAACGACGTGTTGCAACTGCTGCGAGTCGCATTAAAATCAAAAGGATACTTCGCTTATGAGGCCGATGCCGGAAGGGGGTTTGGGGTAAGGGGTAAGGGTGAAGCAGGTGGCAGACGTGTGGCAGGCGGCAGTTGACAGCGTGCAGCTAATGACTAATGGACTCTTAATGATCTAACAAGGTGCGCGCAGACACTCACAACACCTTGCAGGATGCGCTGTCGCTGTCTCCCTTCCTCCTTTTCCCTCTCCCTCTGTGGCACTGCGTTGCCTCCCCCACTTGGCGACAAAGTTCACAAACTTAATAATGCCACATTAGTTTTGGGGCACGACGACGCTGCAACGTGGCAGCGATGATGTTGCAGGTAACGGCACTTTATTTTCCTGCTGCGCGCCACGTGCAGCTGACGCAGACGCGCGACGCGCATGCAAAGCGACTGCCTTAAACGCAGTGGCAGCAGCAACAACAACGACAACAACACGTGCCACACTGTGTGGCAGCAGCAACAACAACAACAAGTTTATCTCTCTCTCTCTGGAGCAAAAATTAAATTAGCAAATTTCGCAACAAACTTGTCGCCAGCTTGCGGCAGCGTTGCAAGCTGACCAGCAGCAGCAAAGAGAGAGGGAAAAAGAGAGGGAGAGAGCGAGAGAGAGGGAGAGAGTGTGCTGTAGTGGGGGTCAAAGGTCGCCGCGTGCTGCGGCCGTGGCTGCTGTTGTTGCTGCCACATTTTGTGCCATTCATGCGCTTCATTTATCACACGGTTGTCAGGTTGCCCCACCCCCTCCCCCGCATCATCTCGCTCTCCCTCTCCGCCTGCTCTTCACTTTGCTCTCTCCACTCTGACCCCACCGAAAAATTTCACTCTGCTTTGCTTTCGCTCGGGCAAATCGCGGGAAATCGCGCAACCGTTTTACACGCCGCCGCACAAAGCAAACGCTTGCAACATATGTCAAGTAATCAGCAGCCAGCTCTGCCGCAGACCAGATCTCTATAGCTGCGCCCCTGCCACTCCCTCTCTCTCTCTCTTCCATCCTGTCCCTCTGCCCCCGCTTGCTTGCAATAACTTTGCGGCAACCTTCGCGGCACATGCCAAGCATAAAATTGAATACGTATCCAAGACATGTTCTGCCCCCCTTCCTTTCGTCTGCCCCCTCCCTCGCACTCATTCATACTGTGTCCGCAAAATGAACCTCGCCAAAGGTAACTTCGCCGGAGACGCGTCGATGAGGCAGTGTGAGGAAGGGGGGCGCAGGCGGGGAAACTGTGCGTTAAGCAAACCTCGCAAACAAATCCCGTACAGCGTCAACGCGTCACTGCGCTGCCGACGCGACGCCAACAGCGACTGCGACGGCAACAGCGACGCCATTTACGCCTGGCTGCGCGTTCCACTCAGGAGCGGATTTGGTTGGGCGCCCACGGCTTGCAGAGTGCCTTAGGTACCTTAAAAAATTTTATATACATTATGAATCATATGGAAAATGCTCTGTACATGCATATAGTTGATATGTATACTTCTGGATTAGATCACTAGGGATCAGATGTACTATCATCCCTATATCATATCATGAAAGTAAGTCAATTAACAGCTAAGCACAGTTGACATGATTATATCTATGGCCGATATTTTATTAGCATAAAAAGGCGCTTTCTTGCAGATACTGCTTTTGACGCAGAAAGAGAGGGCCAATAAGAACCAAGTTCCTAACCATTTATTGTCAGCTACAATAATTACTATATATAAAGTCTTTAAAGATTGGACAAAGATATCTTAATATTTCAGACAGTGTTCCGCTCATGATCACCTAGCTCTTCTCGGGAATTTACGAATAGTTTTTAACAATTTGTTATATATTGGGGGGTTTATAGCTGATTTGAAGGCGAGAAATTGTTTAAACCTTAATAAGTTTGCTAACTAAAGGAAAGGTTCAAATAAAATTAAGCAATTCAGTGAAGGTCAAAAAAAA
The DNA here is from genome assembly GCA_018151435.1 of Zaprionus africanus. Lineage (NCBI taxonomy): Eukaryota > Metazoa > Arthropoda > Insecta > Diptera > Drosophilidae > Zaprionus > Zaprionus africanus. The sequence goes on along the minus strand of JAECXB010002309.1, from coordinate 2,506,247 downwards.
AACTTTAATAAAAAAAATTTTTTGTAATCATCTGTAGAGCAACCTCCCGGCAAAATCTCCATTCCAAATGTTTTCTCTTCTGCTAAGTAATGAGCAAAGTTATACATATACAAACTTCTGAGCTCAACCTAATAGTGATTTAATCCAAAATTCCTACTTATATGTTTATTTTTGTGATTCTGCCACGCCTTCTACTATCAATTACATTAGCACAAAGGTAACTCTCTTTAACCCTTAACAACCATCATCATCAATGCTTATAGTACCTTCAAACTAAGCTCAGCTTGAACATTCAAACCAACAACCCCCGCCTGCTCAGATCCGCTCCTGTGCTCGGCTCGACCTCAGTGCTGCAACGTTGTCGTACGGAACGTTATAGGCTACACGCTAGCGGAGGAAGGGTGGCAGACGGGGGAGAGGGGAGGAGATTCGGGTGTAGGAAGTAGCTGGACAGAACGACGCCGACAATTTTTGACTTGCCGTTCCGCCCGACTGCATCGCGACTGTGGCAAGGGCGGGAAGGCGTACGAATTGAGATAGAGCGGGTAATAGGGCGAAGGGGAAAGGGGGGTGAAGGAACATGGCTAGTGTGGGTGCGGGGGAGGAAAGGTAGCGGCGCTTGTTGTTTACTTTTGAACAACAACTGTGAGCGGAATGAGGAGCCCATAAAGCACACGGCAACCGCAGAACTTCGACTGCGTGGCAGCAGTAGAAGAAAGAGGGGAGCGGAGAGAGGGGAGAGGAGCGAGGGGTTGCTTGTTTTGGTAGTTGTTTTTTATGCTCGCTATATGCATGGGAATGTTTTTTGTTTAGCTTGTCGGCCGATTTGATAAACCAATTGACGATAGTTTGAGCAACTGTTTAAGATCAGCGGGGAGGGGGCAACGGGGAGCAGGAAGGGGAGGGAGAGAGGCAGAGGTTAAAGAGCAGAGCCAAGCAAAGGCAAAGCTGCCACCGAGCTGCGCACAAAGCTCGGCGCTGAGTGGCATTTCGCTTTATTATCCCTCATAATCAGCAAGAGGCAGCAACAGCAACAACACGAGACAGGCAGCATGCAACGTGTGGCAGAGAGAGAGAGAGAGAGTGTGTCCTTTTTGCTGCACTTTTTGCATCCCTTTTGTGGCAGCTAAGTGCTTTCCACCTGGCGTGGCAGCCAGCAGACACTTGCCACATGTGCCACGCCGCTCATTTGGCTAAGTGCGCGCGGATGTCGTTGCCCCGGCCGGGGAATTAGGCTGCCCCGCGCCGTGATAAATTAAATCTACTTTAACTGCAACTGCCCCCTTGTCCCGCTACCCAGTTGCCCCTTCTGCATGCCACCGTCTCCTGCCCCAGTGGCATTAGGCGTGCAACAAGCGGAGCAGAGAAGTCGACGCACTCGAGACTATTCAAATGATGCCACACACGCAACGCGTCGCAGCTGACAAGTGTCCACGTGTGGCAGAAACAATTTAAATGGCAACTGCAGCTGCCGCTTAGCTGCGCGCACAAGTGCTCCAGGGGGAGGCAGCGCCAGCGCCAACTGCGCAGCCAGCGTCTGCGCCAGCGTCGACGCGCGCTTCAATACTTTAATATAAAAATATGCAAATTATGTTCTGTTGCATGCCACAGGCAGCGCACAGCAGTAGCAGGCGACCAAAAGGGGGCTGGGGCGTGGCGACAAGGACGACGAAAGGACGATGCGGTTGGCGACAAGAAGCAGCAGCAGGGCGGGGAAGGGCAGGAGAGGATGGGAAGGAAGAAGACCGCGACGTCGCTTTAATTAAAATTAAATATTTTTCGTGCTCGCCGAATTGTGCGGCAGACGCAAAGACAGTTGCCCAAGGGGGCACGTCGAGGGGGCAAGGGGTGTACTGAAAAAGGAGCAGAGAAGAGGGGGAAGGGGCAGCCGGGCAGATAATGCCTGTGGCGCGTTATCAGCGAATTGATTAAAAATTTCGCTGGCGGCTTTTGCTCGCCTCGACAAGTGCGCCTCAAAGTAAATATTTATCTTGGCGTATCTGCGTTTTGTTGTGCGAAAATAATTACACACATGCAGACACATACACTTACACAGACACATAACTACAACAATATATATTGAGATGTTTATTCCACAAAAGACTCAATAAAATGCGGGTCAGTTTGCCTGCCAAGAGGCCATGAAGAAAGCAAGGCTAAACTGCGCCAAAGAGTTGAGAATGAAGTAAGTTGATTGACTAACAGATACCCAGTTAAGTGGAGGTGAGATTTGATAGTATATGACGGTGATATGAACAATATATACACATACATATATGACTAAATATATGTCTATTAATTTGTGGGACTTGGTTATGCTTGGTTTGCTTAAATTCAAGTAGCAGTTTTTGTATAAATTATAAGATTTTTTTTATTTTTATTGTAGATTTACTGGTTTTATTTCGTAATATTTCAATATGGCTTATTACATTAGTCTTTAAGACGTCGTTGTTAATCGTGTAAATCTTCAATATGCTCGCCGTTTATGGATTGTTTGAGCGTCAGCCTTGATCTCTCAAGTCCTCTTTTTGGTGCCGTCTACGAGGCTTCCTTGCTCTTCTTCTTCTACATCAACGTTGTTACCAGTCCGTCAACTGTTTTTTAAACCAGCAGACTCGGCGTTGCCAGATTATTCCCATTTATAAACTATTATTTTATCTCCCTCCGCATAGTCCTCTTCTATTTCCAACTCCCTCAAACCTTTTCTCTTCTTGCACAGAATTCTAGCAACTTTATCAGGACAACTGTAGAATGCTGGCCAAGCTAGTCTGCAGTCTTTTGGCTTTGCACATAGTTGAAAATCCTTTTAGTTTAAGCTATGCTTTGCCTTCTGTTTCATTTGAATCCCCCACTCCCCTCCCTGACTCGCACTTTCCTTTGTTTATCCCGTTTTGAAACTCTTTTCACATTTTGCGCTGATTTGCTTTTTTAGTTGCTTGTTAAGCTGCTGCTACTTGTCCCGCTTCCACACTCTTCATCTTGCTGTCTCTTACTCTCCTTCTCTCCCTCTCTCTCTCTCTGTCTATCTCTCTCTCTCACTCTCTCTCCCTCTTTCTCTCACTGTCTGCCTTTCTACTACTCTTTCACTGTGTTACTTTCTTCTAACTCCGCTTCAGCTGCTGCTGCTCCTTCTGCTCGCACTGCGGTCAGCGGGAGTTCGTCGACGGTTGCCAGCTGGCGAAACAGTTGCGGAGCAGAGGAGCTGTGGAGGTGGGGGGCTGGGGAGCGTTCATTAAGTTGGCACTGTTTGCAAATTTATCATAACTTGGCCAAGTCGGATTGCAGGCAGCATCTTCGTCACATTCTGGCCAGCTCCCGCGCGTCCTTGTCGCTGCAGGAGGACGCTCTTTTCGCACGCAGCGAGCGCTCTTTAATAACAGCTTAAAGGACACTACGCAGCCATTGTGCACGCTCTGTCTTCCTTCCACACTCGCCCCCTCTCACTCTCTCTCTCGCACACACGCACACGAAAAGTCAGCGCTGTATGAAATCGATTTAATTTCGTCACTGAAGCGAAAGTAAACAATGGGAGAGTAGCAGCAAGAGGAGTGGGACGGTGTAGAAGAGAACAGCAGGGGAAATGGAAAGGGAGGAAGGAAGGGGAACAGCAGCAGGAGCAAGAGCGGGAGTGGCGTACAAAGCAATGTCCAAGAACAACAATATCAGCAACAACAACGTGCAGGGAAAAGTTGTTGACAGCTCACGTTCGCGTTGTCCAATAGATGAAGCTGATGACGTTCTCGCTGTGTGTGTGAATGTAGTGTGTGTGTGTGCCTGTTGTGTGTGTGCGTGTGTTGCTGCAGCGTGTTCGCGTTGTCCAACCGACCGAAATAGGAATCCAAATTAATCACAAATATTACTTTTTGTTGTGCCCCTCTGCGAGTGTGTGTGCATGAGAGTGTGTGTGTGTATGGCTGTGTGTGTGTGCGGCCAGCAAGTCTATTTATGTGTCAATATGAGGTCTCTCTGCCTGTTGGCAGGACATTCCATTGCCATCCCATTGTAAGGAACGTGTTTTCTTTTCTTGACACTCGCTCGATTATGTTTTCAGTTCATGTTTTTGGAATTATATCATTTCATTTTTTGGAGTCGCCTCTCTTTGACACGCTGCACGTGTAGCCGTCTGTCTGTCCATCTGTCTGTCTGCCTTTTGTACCTTATTCTCTATTTTCCTCTCTCTCTCTCTCTCTCTCTATCTCTCCCTCTCTCTCTCTGTCTCTTTCTGCCTCTCGCTGTGGCACTTCATCATTGTTTGCGAGTGGCAGAAATAACAAAACAGAAACAGATACCAAACCAAGATGGTCCAAGCCTCTTTCATTGTCCCTAGAAAGTCTTTCCTTCTTTCTCTTTAAGCTTTCATATTATTTTAAATTGTTAAAATACTTGTACAGTCGAAGAAAGAAACATCAATATATGTGAAAAGATTAATTCGTCTTTATCCTGGGGCATATCAACAGGCTGTCTGTCAGCAAGGAATCTCTCCTTGCGTTCTTGTTCTGTTCACCTGATCGTGACCATCATTTCTTTGCATACTTTTTTGAACATATGTATCTATCATATATCTATCTATTTGCCTACTAGCTCAGTGTGTGTACAATCATAATACTTTAAACAATTGTTTCTACTTAGGTCCCCAAAGTTCCCCTCTATTACTGATTTAGTCACTAATCTACTTCCTAGTTAAGTCAACCACCTTCATTCCATAAAAAGCTACTACATGGACAGGGCATCTGCAAGCTGGAACTACCCCATTCTCTACCACTTCTCCTCTTCAGCTTTTTGCTATTAAATGAACACCAGAAAAGGGATCTAGCAAGGATTTCTAGCTGGTCAGTCATGATGCAAAGTTGCACATTTCCTCAGCACTAGTTCCTCTTTCAGCTTCAGTTCCCCAGTTTCTGCACTGGCTTGCTCAAATAAATCACTCAAAGGCTGAGAGCTGAATACCCTGAAAGCATTGCCCCGCTGCATCTTCCCCTCCCCTCTTCATTCTTCCTGCTTTCTTTCTATTTCACTGACAGCGCACAAAGAAAAAATTTTAATTTTTCGCAAAATTAACTTTGCTGAAATTATTCTGCGATGGCCATGCAAATGCCAGGCGCAACAACTGCACTTACACACACACAGACTCACACACACATTGGCAAGTCACTTAAGTGGGCGTGGCTGGGCTTAGCTTCAGCTCAGCTCAGAGCAAACCATAAAACAATAATTGCAACATCAACAACAAACAGCTGCGTCGTCAAATAGTGTGGGGAAGAGGGAGGGGGAGCTGGAGGAGTTGTGTAGTTCTACTACAGCCGTACAGGGTGCTCTGTCAAAGGGTTTGGCAAGTTTTCCACACCAACTCTCCGACTGCGCCGGCAATGCGCCTGATTAATACAAATGAGCGGCGATTTGTCATGTCACTGCGTTTGAATTTATCATTCGAGGCGACAGGCGCGAGCAGGCGACCCTACCCCCCTCCCCTCCTCACTCCCGCCAGCAACTGTTGTTGCTGTTATTGCAAGGGTTGTCGTGGTAGTTGTAGTTATTGTTTGTGTTGCTGTTGTTGCTGCCACGCCATTTTATTCTCCGTCGCTTCTTCCACTTTTTTGGCCATTTCTCTAGTTTTTTGTGTTTGCTTTTCCTGTTTCCGGCTGCGTTTCCCTTACCCCTATCCCGCTCCCACACACCACACACTCCCCCTTCCGCTCGAAGCCAAAGGGACTCAGCGGCGCCAAGATCACAGCCAATGCACATTTTGGCTCTGATTCGCAGGCCAACGCCGACTCGACCTTCTCTGCTTGCTGTTGTTGCCCGCCCGAGTACACTTTATGTAGCATATGGCAAGGCGCAACATTTTTGTTAATGGCTTGTAACATTTTTTCCCATACACAAATCCTTTTTTGGCTCCCTCCCCCCATTCAACACGGCGAGCAACAACTTCTTGCCGGCACAGCCAAGCAACACTGAGAGAAAAGAGTGGGCAAATCTAGGTATGACAAGGCGCAAAATAATTTGGAGAAATCTTTGCGTTCTCTAGAAAGGTAAGAACTGAGTATGAACCTCATTTCATTCTCAGTTTCTACGTGACAGAGTTTGCAATAGTAAATCTAGCTTTGACTTTATATAATGTCCTTGCATCTGTATACTTCACCCATTCTCAACTATATCTATGCAAATCTGTTCGACAAATGCTTCCTTCATTTTTATAATACTAATTGCAATTTCCTACTAAAGATTTATTGCTTGAACATATAATTTAAAGAGACGAAACAAAGTGGTTAGCATTAGGCGCAAAACATTCTCCAAAAACACTGAGAGTCTTCACAGATTATATGCATATAGATGAAAATGAAAGTGAGAGACAAAATGCTACACATTTTTCTGTAATACAAGCAGAAGATGAGTGAGAAGTCGATAAGGTAAAAGGTTTAAATGATTTACTTACCAGATATGGCAACAGAGAGAATATGAGGCATAGAAGAAGGTATAGAAAATACTCCAGAAAGGCTTAAATGAGAAGATGAGGCACAGAAGAAGGCATAGAATATACTCGAGCAAGAAAGAGATTCGCCATAAGTTAGGAGAGTAAGGAGCATAGAAAAAGAAGCAGAGAATCTACTTTCCCATAGCTGAAACCTTCATCATCATACTCACTTCCCTCTCATCTCCTTCTCATCTCTCACTCTCCCTCTCCATCACCTTCTTCCCCATTTAGTTCGGTTGCCACTTGTAAGTGTCAGAGTAGATGAAGTCGTGCAGCTTGCACTTGTGATCCGCCTCGTCGGGTCCTCGCGTTCCAAAGACATAAGCAATGGGCTGCGTACGTTCCTGTTCCATCTGCTGCAGAGCAGGCGTAAAGATGCGCCACGCCTCGCGTAACTCGTCGGAGCGCACGAAATGCAGTTGCGAGCCATTGAAGACGTCCTGGAGCAATCGCTCATAGGCATCCGGCAGATAGGAATCGCTGTAGCGCTTGGAGTACGTGAGATCCAGCTCAGTCTCTGCCAGATCGAAGGAGGCGCCCGGTTGCTTGCACATCAGCTTCAGGTAGACAGCTTCGTTGGGCTGCACGCGTATGACTAGCTCGTTGCGCTTGGAGCGACCCCCGAAGATGTCCCCCGTGACATTCTGGTACTGCACCCGCACCTCGGTCTTGCGATAGTTGAGACCCTTGCCGCAGCGCAGTATGAAGGGCACGCCCTGCCAGCGTTCGTTGTTGATGTGCAGCACAGCGAGTGCGTAGGTGGGCGTGAGGGAGTTAGGGGCTACACCCTGTTCCTGTAGGTAGCCTGTTTGCTGCTCCTTCGTTTCCCCATCGGGGTTGCCCACATACTGTCCCAGCACCATGTCTTTCAGCTGCAAGGCGGGAATACACTTGAGCACCTTCACCTTCTCATCACGCAGATCGTTGGGGCTGCAGGTCAAGGGTTTCTCCATGGCCAGCAGCGAGAGTATCTGCAGCAAATGATTCTGCATCACATCCCGAATGATGCCATACTGATCAAAGTACCCGGCCCTGCCCTGTGTGCCGAAGTTCTCCTTGAAGGTGATCAGCACGCAGGCGACATTCTCGCGGTTCCATGTCGCGCCGAGTGTCCGGTTGGCAAAGCGCAGCGTCAACAGATTCTGCACCATCTCCTTGCCCAGATAGTGATCGATGCGATAGATCTGTTGCTCGTCGAACAGATGCGCCAAGTGATCGCTCAACTGCTGTGCACTGCCAGCATCGTGACCGAAAGGCTTCTCGATGATCACCCGAGTCCATCCCCGCTGAGACATGCACAACGTCTTGATGCTCTGTGTGACCTGTTCGTACAAGCTGGGAGGCAGAGCCAAGTAAAAGATGCGATTGGCCTGCGCTGCGCCCAGCTCATCTCGCTCCAGCTGTTGCTGGAGCTGTTTGAAGTTGTCCTCGCTATCATATGCCCCGTTCACGTAACTGTTCCACTTCTCCCAGAACAACTCGTACTTTTTCTGCTCCTGGGAATCCACCTTCATGTAAGGCTCGCAGTGCGAACGCAGCTCGTCCAGTGTCATCTTGGTTCGTGCATAGCCGTAAATATGTGTTGACTGTGGCAGAAGCTTGTCGCGATAAAGCAACCACAGTGTGGGGTAGATCTTCTTCTTGGCCAGATCCCCCGAGGCGCCAAAGATAACAAAACTGTGCGTATCCTCGCTGATCTGCGTATTTGTCGCCTGTTCCCTCGCCAATTTACAAGGCTCGCACTCTATGCATCGCTTCTTACCACAATGTTGGGTCTCCATTTGAGCATTTCCAAATTGAAAATCGAAAGAGTTTAAAAGTATTCATCAAAATTTATATTCTGTTTAATTTGACAGCCATGAATTTGTGATATCATGAATTCGGAAAAAACGTGGAGTATAAGTAGACCATTGTTTGTGAGATTCAAACGCATATATATAAGAAAGAAGATGGTTGATACTAATGAGATTAAATTGTTGATTTGCGGGGGCGTTGGGCGTGGCACCCAACATTTAAAATTTACTTGACCTGCGCCGGGTAAACAGAAACCTTCATGCCAAATGTGGTGACTCTAGCTTCTATAATAGCTGAGATCTGTGTGTTCATCTGGTCATCCGGACATGTGGACATCCGGAAAGACAGACAGATATGGCTTATCGACTAAGTTTCTTTGATAATGAACAATATAAATGAGTATATAATATATAATCAGAATTCTCTCTAGTTGTTTTAGTGCCTGCCAAAAGTGCTTTGCTTTCTTCATGATTGTCTCTTTAGCACTCCCTCTCCTACTCTTTCTTTCCTCTCATTACCTTTCTTCTACTATCTCTCCCTCTCTCTTACCTCTCTTTCCCTTGCATTGTCAATCTCTTTCTACATATTCAACCTCAACTCTTTCTGCCAGTGTATTAGCCTGACTTATTCCTTCGTTGACATGACGCGGCATGTTGCAATAGTCTAACTCTAACGCCTCCCCTGCCCTTCCCGCCTTCCTGAATTGTTTGTTGGTTTTTGCCACATGCCTTGGCCGAAAAAGCATAATTCGATTAGCTTTTATAGCAGCGTGTTGAACTGCAATCGTTGTGGAAAAATGCCAATTAGAAAAGTTATCTCGCTGACCCGACCTCCCTTCCTTTCCTACATCCCACCCTGCCTCTCTTTGTGGGCCTACTCGTGTTGCAGCTGTGCCTGGCTTTTGATTTGCAAGTTTCGGCTGCCTCAACTTCGGCTAATGAGCAACAGCGAAGCAAAGTCAATGAAACTTTTGCCTCACAATGCGCAACACAAAACATGCCCCAACAACATGCAGAGAGGAAGAAGGGAGCAAGGGGGTTAAAGGAATCCAACATTTTAGCAAAAGCAACGAAATTTGAGTACAATAAACTTTGTGTAGCTTGCAACAACAACAAGAGCAACATCAGTGGCAGCAATTGACAGCAACAGCAACAGCAGAGGCGGAGGCAGCACAGCTAACTAAAACTATTTTACACAACACCTGTGATAACATGAGCTGACGCACACACTCTCACACACACATAGAGAGAGAGGGGATAGGGGAGGCAGGAAACTTGGCAGTTTCGTTTTCACTTTAATCAAAAACTTTTTGCAACGCCACCAAAAATTTGCATTCATTTTAATTTTACGCTAAATAAATTATTATCTAAGCTGCTAAGGTATGCATGTGTGTGTGTGTGAGGGTGTGTAAGCGTGTGCATATGTGTTCCTGGCAAACTTTGCCTGTGCTGCTGCGGCAGCTGAGTGGCAAGATGTGGCAGCTTGCTCGCGTTGCGCTGGGATTGATTAATGCCAACAAATTTGGCCAGCTCATTGCTGCAACACGAGCGTGCCACATGCGGCAAGCGCGTAATTAATGCCAGCACAGCAACAGAGCAATAGCAACAGAGCAACAGCAACTGCAACTACAACTGTGTTGCACTGTCATTTAAGGTGCCGCATGTGGCAGGCAGAAGTTCTTCTTCCTCTTCTTTTTTTTCGCTGATAACATTTTAATGAAAACTGTCAGTTGCACGCTGCCTGTTTGCCTGTTTATTTGTCTGCGGGTGTACAAGTGTGTCTGTGTGTGTGTGTGTATGTGTGGGTGGTGTACGGGTGTGTGTGAGTGCGGCACTCCGACGTGCAGCTCGAGCTGCTTTGTCAAGTGTGAATTCAACACTTGTGACTTGACATTTTTAGGCGAGCTGCGCCAGCTGCGGCGCAATCTTCATAAGTTGCGCATACGCCCCGTTCTCGCCTGCCACATCCGGCTGCCACATTGCCATTCACCATTTTCGGTTGCAGCAGCTGCACTCTGCCGTGCATTAGGCGAACATCTCAGCGATACAATGCGGCGATGCTTTGTTTGCCTAGTCGAGCAACTCAGCGACCCTGCGCCCCCAGTGCCCTCTGCCCCCTTTGCCCTCTGCTCCTTGCTCTGCCTGTTGCCCCATTTGCTCATTTTGTTGGCTAAATTAAAATTGCATCCGTCAAGTGCGTCGAGTTCAGCCAAGCAGCTGACTGCGGTCGCCCCTCAACTGCTCAGCAGCTCGGCAGCTCGGCAGCTCGGCAATTGCCATTTACATTTGCAGTCGCCATTTTGGCTGCGCTTTTAATTGTATTTTCGCGCTTAAGGGAAATTCCAGGCCGGAATTAAGTTGCCCAGGCTGAGCTGCACTGATTTGTGTCTCAATTCGTTTAATGCATGGCGCAGGCAACTCTGCTAAATAACGCATACGCCGTGTGTGGCGCGCGTCTTCACATTTTAATTGTGTCTGCGGAAATGAGCTTTCGGCCACGTCAAACGGGACAGCCTAAGCCCGGGTAAACACACACTCACACACACAAGCCTAGAGGCAATTAACTTGCCCACCCCCCTCAGCTCTCTCCCTCCTCGCCCTACTTCACCACGCTTCGCATTTAAAAAAAGCTCACGGGCGCCATTTTGCGAGTTGGGTTCGCCAACTGCAACTCAATTTGAGTGCAAACGACCAAAGCATAAATAGAGGGCAACAGAGCAGTCAACACACACTCACACACACACACAGAGAGGCATAGGCACACACACGCCTATACAAATGTATGCGAATCGGATTGGCCGTCTAGTTGGATTTGTTTGTGCATCAAATTGCAATTGCCTCTGCATTTGTATGCATACATGCACAGGCACATGTGCGTATGTGTGTGTGTCGAGCGGAAATAAAACCAAAACGGATATGCTTACTAAGTGCCTGTACACACAGCCGCCACATCCGCCGGCGTGCTAGCTTGTTGTAGACTTCAACGCCAGCGGCAAGTCCAACGCCCAGTTTTATTTTCAGACATTGCCCTGTGTCCTCTGTCTCTGCCCGTGTTCCTTTCTCTCTTTCCCTCCCCCTCTAGTTTCCTTACCGCTTCGCAACGCCACATTGTGCTGCGCCTCGAGCCTATTGCCTGCTGTCGCTGCTGCTGTTGCTGTTGCCATTGCCCATTGCCCTGTGTCAGCCTATTTGCATTTATCGCTGATAGGTGCATCCATTTTCGTTATTTTCATACCCTTACTAAGGGTCCATGTGCTGGGAAGTACAAGAAAATATGGAGTAAATGAATTAAATAATTGGTATTGGCATTGGCATTGGTATTTTTGGATTTAAATTAGGAAAAATTAGAGATAAGTTTTATAAAATAGAATTTATAAAATAAAATATAAATATACATACATTTTTAACTTGTTTAATCTATGCAGTTTTCATTATTTATATATTTATTTATTTATATTTTTCGCATTTATTTCTTTTAGTATTTATTTGTTTATTTATTTATTGGTTATTTTTGTTTGACGCATTTTTACTTTTTATTTTATTTTTTTATTTATATGGTTTTATTTATTTCTGAATTAATTTATATATATATATATTTTATTCTTATAATTTATTTAATTAATTTATTATCAATTTATTGTCCTTCCTCAGGGAGCGTATTTGAACTTCGCAACACTCAGCTTTTTGTTGTGCTTTGCTTCGGCAAAAGTTTGTTGCAAAATTTGTTGCCTACTTTGGCGCGCGCAAATTGTAGCGCCGATAATAGACAGGTGCAATTTAACAGCGATTTTCATGGAGATTTATGAAACATTCGGAACCGAACAGAGCCGACACAGAGAGCCAGAAAGCTATTGACCCATTGAGGCATCAGCGGGTATTCAATTCCCTTCTCTTTCCACCTGGTTGCACGAACTGGGAACTGAGAACAGAGGCAGAGCAGAGCAGAGCAGCCTGCAACAAAGTTGAATGTACTTCAATAAATTGCGACAAGTTCTTGTGTCACACAAGAGCTGATGTTGAAGATGAGCCAACGCCAGAGGGAGGGGAGGGGGAGGTACAGTGGGAGTGAGCAGCTGTGCGACGGCTTTGGTCAATAAAGTCAATTTCAAGCACAGATTGAATGTCATGGGGAATATCATATGCGCGCGCTGCTAGAGGATGACAAACTCAAAGGAGAAGAAGGCAGGAGGAAAAGAGAGAGGAGAAGGGGTGTAGCAGCAGCAATCGATGCAAAAGTTTTTGGCCAGAAGACCGCAGAAACCGTTAGACGTTGTCTGCGTTGGCAAAACTTGCGGTACAAAACTTTCGAACAAAGCAAAAACTTTGGCAGCGCTTCTTTGTTCATTCATCGTGTTGAAGTTGTTGTTGCTGTTGCTGTTCTTGTTGTTGTTGTTGTAGTTGTTGCAGCCTCCTTCAATTCGCAGCATACGATTTTGGCTTTTGCGATTATTTGCGTATATAATTCACACCTCGCAAATGGGCAAAGACCGAGGACTTTCTGCCCTGCCTCTCTTCCACTGCCTGCCACTCCTCACTATCTGCAACTAGATCTCTGTGCGCCTTCGTCAAGGCGATTGCAGCGTCTAATTATTCGACCCTCTCTTAACTCCTTGCCGAGGCAGAGTGGCAGTGGCAAATCGCCTTAGTTGCGCCTCACTGCGCTGCGAAAGATTTTGCGCTGCTTAGTCAAATTAAGCCGCTAAATGAGCACGCTGAGCTCTGAGTGACAATCAACTCCTCCTGACCCTGCCTGCCTTATCGCTGGCGCAACAGCACAGCGAGCAGCTGGCCAAAAAAGGGTCAAAGGGCACGCCCTTTTGCATACAAAGTGTGCGAAAATATTTTGGATGCGGGAAAGTGCGAAAACAATGAGAGATACGAGGCACATATAAATACAATAAATTGAATATCATTTGTTTATGCGCTCCGCTGCGCTTCGCAACTGACAGAGTCGCACAACAGCAACGACAACAACAACAATGAGCACACACGGAGAGGCACACACGGGTGCGCGCACTCACACACACGAGCGCACATAAAATGTAATAAAATGTGAGCATTGCAGGTGTCAGGGGGGAGGGGGGCAAAGAGAGATGCTTTTCGACGAGCAACTGTCAACGCGATGACGCCGGCAAAGGCCACACTTCTGTGGCTAAAATAAACAACAGCTCACACACACACACACACAAATGCACACACGCGTACTCATATTTATGCAATTTAAAGTAAAACACAAAACTGTCCTTGTGCCGGCCAACGTGACGTATGCGCAATGTACATGCACAGACACCAGCGAAAGCTGTCAAACATGTGATGGGCGGAGCGACAACTGGGGAACAGGGGTGCAGCGCGGGGAAGGGGCACGACGGCACGCATTCCCAGGTGTAGTGCTGCGTGGTGGCATCTCTGTTTTTTTTTTGTTTGCTTCTAGTTTTTCAATTCTGACCAAAAATGTCGAACGCGCTTAGCCTTAGTCCGACGCCGTCGGCGACGCTTTGACATGAAACAAATTTAACTTTTCCATCTCGAGCGCACAAACAACCAAACAACAAACAAACAAACAAGCGCACACATGCACGTGCACGCACGAACTTGCAGACTCACTTACGGATTCACAGAGCGATTGAGAGAGCGTGTGAGCGAGATAGAGATGGCGAAAGGGGAAGAGAGAGGGAGTGAGAAGGGGAACAGGCATTGCACCTGGTGGGGATGTGTGCGTGTTTAGCAGAGGCTCACGAACGTGAGGAAGATTTACTTGTAAACTAGGTGGAATTAAAATAAAATTAATTAAAAGTTATCGATAACTAAAATTAACTTAGCCTATCGCATTGTAAGCTAAGATTAGCTGGGATCAGATATGAAAGTAAGAAGCAGTGTCTATTGTTTTAAAGTCTGTTATTTTTCCATCGATTACAAACTATCGATAACTTGATTTAGCTAAAATTTTCAAGTGGAAATTTAAAAATATTTATGATTTCTGAAAGAATTAATTAAGTTATTTTATAAGTTATAGTTTATCGATTGAAATGTATCGATTATTTGCCCTCATAATAATCTTGACAAGTAAATAAGGAAAGAACTGCGACAATATCGATTGATTGCGTGAATAAAGTTAAGTTAACTAATCGATAATTTATCGATTTGTTTGTGCTCTCAACCACATTTCTCTACTCCTGCGGTTTTATTGTGGCCATCACGGCGCCAGGCCAACTCGAAATATACTTTGCCCTGCCACTGGCCGGATGTGACACGGAAAATGCACGGATCGCAGCCAACTCTAGCAGTGGTTAGAGACGGGAAAGGGGAACTGGAAGTGGAAGTGGAGGATGAAGTGGTCGGAGAACTATCGGTATGACGCTCTCTGCTGCCCTCTCTGGCCATGCTTCATGCTCTGCTGCATACTTTCAGGCGGCAAAGCGATTTTGCGTTTTTGGCATAGGAGGAAAGCGTCACCGTTCACACAGTGCAGAAAGTGAGAAAAAAGAGCATGCAAGTATGAGAGTGCATGGTGAGTATGTGCGACTGACAGATACCTCATAAAGCAATACCCTGTAAGGCGTGAATATATCCATATTTCTAGGGTGAGTTGTGTATTGATAGATGACTTAAACTTATACAACTTCGGCTTATGCATCACTTTCCTCTGCTCAGACTAGCACGCCCCTCTGCAGCTCCCTCAAAGCTGCGTGGTATCTGAAAAAGAAAAGTGAGCAACACCGCAAAATGCATAAAATATGCGCATATTTAATTTCGACTAGGCGTGCGGCCAGCAGGTGCAAGTGCGAGTGCGAGTGCGAGTGCAGGCTCCTCTATGCGGGGCTACTCCTGCCGCTATTGTTGCTGCTGTTGTTGTTGTGGCAACGCCCGTTGCATTACTTTCATAAATATGCATGCGGCAGTTTGTGCTTTTAATTAAAATGCAGCGCAGCAGCCAAAAAGTGGAGAAAAAAAAGAAGAATCAGCGAGCGAGGCGAAAACGCAAAGACAACACGCAACGCGCCAAAAATTTGAGTAGTCTGAAGATTGATTGAATTTTCCTTATGACAACAATAACAAAAGCAACAACAACTATTTCAATTAGACAAAGTATTCGCATACCATTTGCTGTCCGTCGAAATGGGCGGAAGTGGAGGAGCGATGAGGACGCGGACTTGCCGCAACTTGGCTAATTAACTCATGCAAATGCCCCGCCGAAACTGCCCTGTGAAGAGCTAATTATGCGGCGCCCCCACTCACTCTCCCTCTCTCTTTATATATGTATATGTAAATCCTTCTCTTTCTCCCTCCAGCTGTCTTCGCTTCTCCCTCGCTGCTTTGAGAAGTGGCATTTTGTCAATGTTGTCAACATGAAATCCCGAACAGAAGTGTCATAAACTTTGACAACAGCGCAAAACTCTGTGACTCTCAGTCCGCTCCCATCCGGTGTCCGTCTGTCCAGCAGTCTCCTGCCACTGCCCCCGCTGCCGTTTTCTCATCCTGTGCCTGCGTATTACAAGGGCGTCATTTGCGCAGTCGTTTTGTAAAATTAATTAAACAAAAATGTAAGCAGAGTACAAAGAATCTGCCAGCGCGTGCTCCAAAGTCCAACTTAAATGAATTTCTCATCAGTTTTTGATTTCGGCGCGGAGACAGTTCGTCCTGCACTGGACAAAACTTCAATGTGGCGGAAGCATAATGCTTCAGAGACAGTTAAAGTTCGCATATTCATTGGGAGTTTAAAGTATTCAATGAATAAAGCTGCCTTGGCTTGGTCTACAATTTCCAAGACAGCCTAAGAATATGTTACACTACACAAAATATTGTAAGTATAAGAAATATGTAATTGAACAATTAACTAATTGTTTCAATTATTGATAGCCTGTAAGGCGACGTTTCTTAATTAATTGAGGACAATAAGTTTCTAAAGAAATTATTAGAACCCAAACTGGTGCAGTTTTGTTGGGGATCTTGAATTATTATAATAAAAAAACAACACAATAAAAGTAAAATTTCAGTAAAGCGCAGTCGACAGTAGGATACCCTACGAAGTGTACTAAAATGCCGTAGGGAGTGCTCAACTTTACGAGACTAACTTTATAACTTTTACAATAGCTCAGATCTATGTATTCTTACTGGCCAACAGATATAAAAAATTTTTATAAACATATAATATAATTAAATAATTAATTTGGCAAAAATATCACCAGCATCCTTTAACCCTTTCAGTCATGGTGGGACCGCCACGGTCCCAACTCGTAAAAATCATTTCTGAGTTCTAATATTGAACTAAAGCCTCTGAAAATACGTAAATAGGATTTTTAAAAAAAGCAAGTCGAATAAAAAACAACAAAAAACAAAAAAACTTAAAAAAACACAAAACAAAATTAAAAAACCATGAAAAATAAAAGGGAAAAAAATACTAAAATTGTATGACTTAAAGGGTTGACCTTGGAAGTCAAACTAAATACCTTCAATTCTTTCAATTAACAGAGTTTCCCGTAATGTATTTAGGCTAACCGGTCAGACATAAAGATATTTTGTACTGATGGATTCAACCTATTATCGCTTTTATTAAAATACACTTTGGAAAATCCGTGAGCATAAATAGTTAAAATTAGGAAATATACTCCACTGCCTTGTAGAAGGCATTCTAAGCCTGATTGATATCATTTAATTAAAGTTTTAGCAAGCCATTTTCCCGCTTATTACCTAGTTCTCTTTCACAACGTAATTTGTTGCAGTGCAGCATCCTTTGGCCATGACACAGTGCATGGCTCAGCCGGGGCGACATGCCCTGGGGCAGGTCTTAAATTTTTAACCACGCAGTGAACAGCGAACAGCGAGCCGGGCTCAGTGAACAGTGAACAGTGAACAGGGCGCCGTTAACAGTTAACAGTTAACAGTTAAAGTTGCAGTTGTCACCTTTCGGGCGCGAACTTATGCGCAGATTTGTGGAGGATTGCAATGAATATTTCATTGGGGCCGCAAGCGCAGACCAAGTGTGCGTGTGTGTGTGTGTGAGGACTGCGGGGCGTAAGTGCCACGCCCAGCATAACCGTGTAATTTGCGACAATGGGTACTACAAGCGCCGCAGGAGTTCTTCCAGCCATGCAGTGGGTTGCTGTGGCAGCAAAAGGCAGTGAGGCATTCAGGCTGTGAGGCATTGAGGCAGTGTGGCAGTGTGGCAGGCAGCCGAAAATGTGCAGTGCGAGGAGGAAATCAACTGCGGGCAAAACAATGAAAATTGCACTTAAGAAAATGAATTGCATGCAAATGAGCAAATGGTGGCCGTGGCAGCAGCACCACCAGCAGCAGCAGCTGTGGCGTGCAAAGGGCGGGGGCAGGAACCAATGCAAAACAAAACCACAAGTCAACCAGAGAACAAGCAGCTAAGCAGCGCGGCGGCAGCGTGGCAAGTTGCAAGGTGGCGCGCTGAAAAACCACAAACAGGCGATAAAATGCCGCTTCAAAATATCGTTGTTGCTGTTGTTGTTGTTGTTGCCACTGCTGTTGCTGCTGCTGCTGCCACTGCTGCTGCTGCTGCTGGCAACGCGCTATAAATTTCCCATGGAAAAATTTCGTACATTTGATTTTCAGCAACTTTAACGACATTTTAATGCGCTTTGAAAACAAACGGCAAGGCGAGCCACACACACACACTCTCTCACACACATTCACACACTCCCTCACACTCTTTCACACACACTCTCACTCACACACACACACAAACACACCCGGCATAAGTCAGTTGCAGCAGCCGCTGTTAAGTTTGCCGCATGTGTTGGTGGCAAATAAAAATGGCCACTTTTAATCAAATTAATAGTGCCGTGTGCGAAAGGGCCAAGGGGCGCAGCCATGCTGAGGTCAAGCAGTCAACTGCCACGCCTCCTGAAACCTGCTCCCACTTGCCACTGGCCCTCATCGCCCCCAGCTGCCAGTCTGGCGCGCATTTTGCTTTAGTCCGATGCGTCCATTGCCAGCGCAATTCGGATGCTTCTCATTTAACAAATAGTGGGAAATTTATGGCGACATATGCGACTAGTGAATACCCTACAGAGCTGGCAGCAAGGGGTGAAGAGTGCAGAAGAGAAGAAGAAGTCATTGGCAGCGCATTTGAATGAAAAAAGTTGCACTCATAAGTGAAGTAAGTTTGTGACTTTCCTTCTGGTAAACTATTTCCCTTTGCTTCTCCCATCTCTCTTACATCTCTGCTTCAATCTCACTGCCTCTCTCTCTCTCTCTCCTCTCTCTCTCCCCCATCACCCTCTTTTTCCCCGCACTGCGAACATTGTGTAGAACTGCGTATGATGTACGGCATTAAGACATTCGACCTCTTCAAAGGGTCACAGCTGCCCCACGTCGTCTGCTCAACTTTATGATACCCATGCCAAGCATTCACTGAGTACAGGATATAAAAGTGCAGCGAACTGCTGCATGTATGTTAGTGTGTATATGTGTGTGTGTGTGTGTGCATGTGCGTGATGCATGGCAAAAACACTAAAATCGCTTTGGCAATCAAATGCGAAATCAAAATCCGAATTGAAAAACGCAAACAAAATTGTAAAGTGGACTTTACGAGTCTATCGAAAGTGTTTGAAATTCACTGGCACTGATGCACAGTTCCCCCGACCACATGTGAACAGAGGGGAGGGGAAGGGGCGTGCCCATTGAGTCGCAGCAATGCATTAAGTGCTAACTGTAACTGGCGGCGCGTTTAACTACGACGCAGCAAGTTGGCAACTGCAAAACAGTTGTGGCACTTGCAGCAGCAGCAGCTCTCGCAGTTGTGGCCTGCAGGCAACCAAAGGACACTCACACACACAGGCACACACACACGTGCATCTGCATAGGCTGCCTCTAATCAATCAGCCCACAACTGTTTCCACAAATAAGTATTAGGCCTGACCGCACTTGCGAAATGCACTAATTACTTTAAAAGCCGCCAGCCGATTGCCAGGCGCCCCGACTGACCTCTGACCCCATCTACCCATCTACCATTCATCCTGCCCTTGGTCAACCACAGCTGTCAAAAGGGGGCGTGTCAGCAGGGCGCCTAGCTTAAATGATTCTTCACACCGTGCACCGAAAATTGCCAGCAATGCGATTTTTATTGAACATCTGCAAAGACAACAAACGAGCGTCGATAAATACATAATAAATAAATAATTATATGCGATATTTCAATGTGCTTTTTTCCCTGCAATACCCTGTAAGCAGAGCGAACTGACAAAAGGCTGTTATCGTTGGCAGTTTGAGAAGAAAAAGTAAAAGAAAGAGAGAGTTGAAATCTGTTTACTGCTGAGCAGCTTAAGCAGTTTAAGCTCAGTTAAAGCTCTTTACAGCGTATTTACGAGTCTAGCATACCCTGCAGCTGTGCGCAGCATTGCATTTTATTTCCCATTGATTTGCCGCTGCGGCCTGGCCGATAAATCAGTCATTAAAGCGCCTCAAACTAATGCGACAAATGTGCGCAGCGGCCACATAAATTAAAATTAACATTTGCCCGTGTGCGTGTGAGTGTATGTGCCTGTGTGTGTGCATGTGTGTGCCTGCGAATTAGTGAAATGAAAACCCAACACGCAGACCACAAGCTGCCGCAGCAGCAGGCGCTGCAGCTTAATGAGTTCAGTGTGTCCTTCCCGTCTCCCTCAGGGACAAACTGAGCTGAGTTTGCAGCTTGGCCAATTGAATAACAACAAAAACGAATTGCCTGAGAATTGCTAACTATATTATAAATAATTTATGACAAACGTTTCGTTTGACACGCCCCACAACAGCAGCAACAGAGCCCGAGCAAGCGGAAGCAGCAGCAGCTAAGTCCTAAGAATGCCCCAGGCGGGGTCTGGCCGTTGCCGTCTAACCCTTTGTGCACCTGGCCAGGCTCGACGCGGCAACTAAACAGCAAATTTGGACACCACAAGGCGACATAAATTTTTCTTATGAATAAATTACTGAGCGCACCAGGAGATGCCCCTGAGCTCCGTTCAGAAGCAGCAGCATTCACTCTCGACAGACTTTTAGTTTTCCCCTTTTGCTTTTGCCTTTTTCTCTTCTTCTTCTTTCTTTTTTTGGGCAATGTCAAAGTCTGTTGGGCTACTTAAGACGTTTGTGTGGGTTCAAGCACTTGACTCCTGTCTGGCGTTGCGGCTCCTGCTTCGGGGCCAGCTGTAAATGTCGTGTTAGTCGCCACAGCCACAGCGAGATTGCATGTACACATGTTTCGCTGTGGCAGGACAGCAGGACAAGCGCAACACTTAACACTTGCTCCTGCTCCTGCTCCATAAAATGCTTTCATTTTTATGTGTTTATGTTGTCTCTGCTGCTTGAGGGGCTGTGCCATCGTTTATCATCATTTGCCTGGTCAGGCAAGCGCCGAAAAGTAGGCAATAGTAGGCAGCAAAGCTTAGAGAATACTTATACTTTGGTTGCCTGTCAGTCTATATATTCTAGACACGTAATTAATCTATACTTTATATAGTGATCACTTAGTTTGATGTGTGTATATATTATATTACACATTAGTTGGCTCTCTTATAGAGATATGTATACTTTATATAGATATCAGCAACTTACGCTCTGAAGCAGTTGATTTGCTGAGACTGTTCATCAGTTTTCTGGAAAGAACAGAAATATGGCTAGGTAGGCCCAATATTTATATAGTATTTCATTGACGAACCTTGTGGCAAATAAATTGAATATATCTTTTATATATGCACATATTTTAACTATAAATATTTTGCTGATATTTCATTTAAATAGTACGTGCGAGGTTTCCCTCCTTCTCTTGCTGTGGTGCCCCTATCTGTGTGAACTGTTGCTTAATTAAATTGCAGGAAAACTCATTTAGCCTTTTGTTGGCGTTGTTGTTATCGTTGTTGTTGTTTTTTTGCAAATACGCAAATGTTTTACAAATAAATAAAAATTGTTTTTGCCATTTCGAGTGTCGCATTTTGGTCTAATTCGCGCCTCATTATGCAGTGCACAGCTGCCATTTGTGTGTGCGTGTGTGTGTGTGTTTGTGTGTGGACAGGATGTTCCTGTCAATATTCAATGCAATCAGACCTCAAACAAATGTCAGAGATACATATCTCTATCTCCCTCTCTTCCCATATCACTTTTTTGCTCTTCGATTTTAATTTAAAATTCATTTGCACGTTTAATGCAATTTTCTAAATTGCATTGATTGTGTGTGTCCGTGTGTGCGTGTGTGGAGCAACAACAACGACAGCGACAGCAACAAAAACAGATATGCAAATATGAAAACTGATTTCTGGTGCCAGAAATGATTGCATGCGGACGAACGCAGCGCTCTTTTAATGCTAATTTAAGGGAATTTAATTGAAATCGATTTGCACAAGGAATTCACTCAGTTTCATTAGGTCTCTCCCTTTCTCCCCTCTCTCCATCTCTCCCTCTCTCTTGGCAGTTATTAAATTGTTATAAATAAATATGAAATAAGTTTGGCAAACAGCCAGCGGCAGCAGGCCTCATGGAAATCGAGAAAACTTGCAGAAAACATATTGCAACTTTCTTTGGCTGATCCTTTTTTGCGCCCCATTTCAAGGCGAATCGAACTGCCTTCGGGCTAAACATCAATCAATCAAGCTGCCTGCTGCCACTTGCTCCCCTCCCCCCACTCCTCACGCTGCCTGACCCTTTCAGGTCTATGCGCAGCTTGGAGCAAGTTTTCCAGCTGTGGCTGTACTTGGTCCCGAAGTATTTACAGCATATGCAACTTGTACAACGTGGCGTATGATGAATACTTAAGGGCGAGCATTTCATTATTATTATGCAGGCTTTTCTCGGACTCACAGACAGAGAGGGATGGTGAGAGAGAGAGGGGCAGGGGGAAAGGGAGAGGGAGCGCTTTGTGTGAACGTATCGTTAGATAAATCCAGAGAGAAAACTTTTTCGGACTGTTTGGAAAAACTTTCGCCTCGAGTTCGCTCGGTTTGCATTCCCATTCACATTCCCCTCCCCGTCTCCTTCCCCTTCCGTGGTTTCTACTCTCTTTATGCAGCCAACACCCATTCATGAATAATTAACGGCATTGTTGTTGTTCAATAGACCCGGCGGTCCCTTCAAAGCGCCCGAATGGCGTCCGCATGGGGCAACTTTAAGTTTTAACTGCGCCCAGGGGCATGCAACGGTTGCGCTTGAACTTGTCAAGTCCCGTTCTCGCCCAGTCCCGTTGCGGAAGCAGTTGCATGGCTTATAAAATTTAATTGGATTCTGATGCCAGCAAGCGCTGCCGGAGAAATTGATTTGGGGTTGCATGCCACAAGCTTGCAGCTCAGCTCAGCTTTTTGCATCCATTTCTATTTCCATTTCCATAACCCAAGCGAATTTCCTTTTGCCAACGTTTTTATTGCCTTTCACGCTGACCAAGCAACAAAATAGTCGAGCTTGCCGCAGCGTGCAGCGTGCCAATGACCCCCACACACTCTCACACTCTCAATGTTGCAACATGCACATGCAACACTCCATTTAAATGCGCGCACGTGACTCTCGCTGCAGCTGCAAGATTTGCCTCAACCAAATTGCGATTGGGGTCCAACAAGAAACTTGTGGCTTTCAGCTAATCCGATGATTTCAGCGATTTAAGCATCCATCAAGGTAAACAACTTAGGCCACAGCCCGACAAAACTCAACCTCCAACGTTGCACACTGCACTTGCTACAAATATTCAGATAAGTTTGTTCATTTTCAACTGAATGTGCATGAGAAACTTGCTCAATATTGTGATTCGATTTGGTTGAAATTGAAATGGAATATATGCTATCGAACCATTCATCGCCTTGATAGACTTTAAGTGAAACACAGTTTGTTCATTTTAAATGTTATATATTGATTTTTTTAATTAATATTATAGATTTGATATTTCATGCGTGGCAATGACTTCTTTAAAAAGCAGATCCAGTACACAGCCGACACAGCTCACACTCTCGAATCGACTCATCGTTTTTCGATTATATAAATAATCTGTACGTTCCATAACAGAGTTGCATCTTACAGAACTTTACGTACATTTTATTTAACAAACACTTAATGATACTATTCAAAGAAATCTTTTGATCACTTCAAGTGGGAACCGTTCCCAACATATTTATGACTCTGTTATTAACTGTTTGCTAAAGTCCACGTTCAAATCGCAATTGTTGTGTAAAATTAACGATTATTTTATAATTAAATTAAATGTTTTTATTTCGTAATATTTCAATGTAGGTCGTTCATTAGATAAGTTACATTTTTAGTTGAGGCTTTAAGTTGTCGTTGGTTTTTCTTCTGAATCTGTAACATGATTGTTGTTTATTGATTGATTATGCGTCCTTGCTCTTTCACGTCTTCGCTCTTCTTTTATTTTTAATGCAATTCAATTAAAATAAGAAGATAAAATAAAATAAAAATAATAAATAAAAACCTCTGAAGGTTATTCTTATGACAATATAAAATCGTTATCAGATTATAATGAATTCTGTAAAACGCATTCAAAATTAAATAAAAGTGTCCTGTGGTAACTTTGATAATAACATAGATCGTACGATATTTTCCATGGCAGCTGTTCATTATATCCTGACTTGTATTATATATCAGATGGTTAAAAGACAAACAGATGAAAAGAGTGTTGAATTGAAAGATTGATAGAGAGAGAGTCAGACAGACAAATATACCATAAGTTATTCACGCTGAATATGAATAAACACCCCATGGTGGTCTTTCTTTCTTTGAAACTCTAATAAAATTGCCTTACTAACTGTAACCATCTGTCCACTCAGCTAATCTCCCAGGGTATGTAATCAAATGAGCACTTCATTTATTTCGTATTATTTCTGCTGGTCTCATCATCAAGTTTGAGTGCGTCCAATCAAGCTGATAATTGCATAAAACAAACTAAGTTTCGTCCTCGACTTAACTTTAATTGCGTCTTCTCGTGGGAATTTGGCAAGTGCGAAAATTGTCGGCCTGCTGAGCTGCTTTTCTAATTAAACGAATGCGCACAATGGCCAAGAAGGCCGGCCAGGCAACAACAACAAGGCCAAACATCAAAGTTCCATATCCGTTTCCGTCACAGTCGCAGTTACAGTTACAGTCACCAATACAGTCAAAGTCACAGTCGCAGTTACAATTACAATTTCGCGGCATTAAACAATTCAATTATGCGCGCGACGAGCTCCAACAATGGAAGCCATCGAGCCGATTCTTGTTCAATGCGACTTTTAATTGCAGCGCCAAAGTGTAGTGAAGCTTGCCGAGAGTGCCGGCTGACACGCCCAGCCTCCCCCCTGCGACAAAATGAAGTCTTAAATCACAGCATGTTATTTCCGCTGCACGAGGCGCGCTTAAGGAATACGAAATCCCGGCAGGAGCTGCTGGAGCGGCACATTAAACGTTCCGTTTCCGCCGGAGCGCCAGGACGACAAGCTAAGGACAACGATTCCCCGCGCGTGTTGCCCAATCGGGCTACTTCTTTTTCCCAGCGTTTGTTTTTGCTTTCCCACTCGACTGCCTTCACTGCCTCGACTGCCTTGACTGCCTTGTTTTGCCCGCTGCCATTGGCCGTGGCCGTTTGCCGTTTGCCTTTATCAGCAGCGCCTTTTATGTCATCATGACCGCAGCGCAATGGAGTCCATAACAAGCAGCAGGTCCAGTCGTGTCCACACTCCAGCAACAGCAACAGCATCAGCCAGCAGCCAGCAGGCAGCAGGCTGGCAGGAGCTGCGTCGCCGGCCATCCTGCGGAATGTCCGTTTACATAAATTTCGTGGCGCAGCGAGGAAAACTGTCGAGCGTGCAGAAAAATGAGATGACAAATGAAGTTTGTCGGCTAATGGCAGCGGAAATGCGAGCGGGACAGGGTGGTAGACAACGAGGAGGGGGGGGGGGCACTGACCAAGCAGTGGCATTCAGTAGGTACCGTGCAGAGCTTACACTTTTTGCGGCGTGGCAATGAACGGAAGTTGAAACAAACAAGTAAATAAATGGCGCCAATTGGGCGACGCTGCCAGACCACGTACCCCCCGCCCTCCCTCTCTCTCTCTCTCTCTCTCTCTGCCTGTCAGCCTGGTGTCGTTTGTTGTTTTAAAATTGCGAGAGGAGCAGCGAGGGAAGGGAGGGAAGGGAACTTGCTGGGTAATCCGAGGCGAGTCAGGCAAAGCGATTATTACGAGTAAACACAATCCATTTTCGCGTATGATTGGTGGCTCTGGCGGCGGAGCACATAATTAACGACGCACTCAGCTCGGACGGATCTCGACGCTTAGCCGCACAGCAGCAGCAGCACTGCAGCCTCGTCAGATTACGCGGCAGTGCTTAAGCAGTCGTTGGCTTCGTTGGCTTCCTCTGCCTCTTGCTGGGCTCTGCTCGCGTAACTCAATATTAAAAACCAATATCTTCTTCCCCCCATGGGCGCACACTAAGTCGTTTTCCCTATCTGTAGCTGCATGAACGTAGATAACACGCACACACACTCACACTTACACACACAAGAGCAGAGGCTGTCGCCATCGAACTCGTTGAGGCGCCCCTGCCAGGAGAACTTTGTCGTCGCATAAACAAGCTGCAAAATCTAATCGCCAGCAACAATCAAAGTGTCCAGTTTTGATATTAAGTTCAGCATTAACTGTAAGCTAGACAAGTGTCTGGGACCCACACGCAGCGTATACGTAATGCGTATACGTAATTTGAGGGGCGTCATGTGGCATAATGTGCCATCAGCAACGAATGCTCGCTGAGCGGACAGCAAACGCAGTTGCCAATACAGAACACACACACATACAGGCACACACATACAGGCACACACATACAGACACACACACACTGGCACACACATGTGTGTATATATAAGTATATGTATTGTAGATGTGCCACCCCTGGGCGTTGTAAATATTATTCTTATCTTACACTATAAATCTACATATGACAATTTTCGCACAGCTGCCTGGCTAGCGGCCAGTTGCCACATGCCGCTTGACACTTGCCACTTGCCACCAACAACAACAGCGGCAGCAGCACGGTGTCCATCTCTGTGTCGTGCTTAAAGCAGTCGCCCATTTGCCATTAGTCCTTCACCGTTTTGCTGCATTTCAATTAGCTTAAAGTTCTTGGCTTCGTTCTTTAAGGCTTAAATGGGGGAGAAGTGTTGGTAAATTAAAGGTAGTGTTGGTAAATTAAAGGTAGCATAGCAACAGACCCTTTAATGAGCTCTTGAAGGTGGCTAGCTACGAGTCGAGTCCCTGCAGCTAGCAGAAGGTCAACTGCAAGAGCTGAGTGGGATTAACCCTCGCACAAGTTGCATAAGGAAAAGTTTGGCAGGGTGAACAACTAAATACAATACTTTTTATATATACTCTACATATATACCAAATATATATATAATATATATATGTATATGCATATTCCTATTCAGTTTATAGACCTTTCTCATTTTCAAGGGTAGCTGCAGTTCGCTCAGTTAAAACTTGCTGAATGAAGGCTCCTTCTCTGCCCCTACCTTGCGCCCACAGAGTCTTGTTTACAGTACAAGCTTAATTGGCAGCTGCCCTTTGCTTCAGTCTTGCCCCGCCCCCCTCGCGTTGTCCTTCACTACTCCTCCTGCTTCACTTTGCTGCTGCCCCTTTCGCTGTCCGCTAATTAACAATTTGATGCTTTCTTTTGCATAAAGGCTTTTGACGCGCCACAAAGCAAGGCGCTGCCGCGAGCTGCCACTTCATTGCTGTGGCAAGTAGCAAGTGGCAAGTGGCAAGCTTATCTAAAGCTGGCTCACACCTACACCGTTGCCGTTGCTGTTGCTGTTGCAAATTCAATGAGAACTCGCAGCACAGTCCGTGCAGCGTGCCACATGTTTCAGGTTGAGCATTTGTGGCACTTTTTGTGGTATTTTTGTTGCAGCCATGCGCCACATGCATGTGCGGCATGTTTTGCTGCAGAAATGTGGCACATGCATGGAATTGCATAAATCAGGAAGCGGGACACGGCATATGGCATAGCAGAGAATGGGATACGGCAAACGGGATACGGGATAAGGAAGGACATACATACGATTGCTGATAGCAAAGAGCAGAGCGAAGACAGCGACAGAAACAGCAGAAACGGCAGAAATGGCAGAAAAAGAAACAAAAGATATGTACAACATCCGGCTGCATAGCAACAGCTGCCACTGCAACAGCACGGACAGGAGCAGAGCAAAGCGCAACAGCCGTGTTTAGTTTTATGAACTGGACACGCTGTGGCATGCCCCGCAGCCAGGTGCCGTGGCTGCCAATAGACGACGCGATGGACTGAAGGCTGGCGCTGTGGCAAGTGAATCGTTGCCTGATAAGACTCAGCAGCAGCAGTAGTAGTTGGCGTGGGCGTGGGCGTGGCACTGATGGCGGCTAGGCGTGGCAGCAAAACAAAGCAACGGCGACTCCACGACAGGATGAATGCCACTTAACTTTGACCCTAACGAACGCGCGCTAGTTAGCCTCCTTTTCCCTGTGCGAGTGTGCGAGTGTGTGTCGGAAAGTGTTAAAGTGTTTGTGTGTGTGCGTGTGCGTGTGCTTGTCGGCTGGACCATTTTGCGTTATCAGCGGTCAGCGCAGCCTCCACAGCATCCTATGGCATCCCTTCGCCTGGCCCCTGCTGCCTCCTGCCCCTTCTTGGCCCAGAGCCCAAGTTGTTGACACTTTTATGAACTCCGCAGATTGACCATGTTGTGTGGCTTCTGCTGCGGTTTGTTGCCCTTTACGCTGCTGCGCACGGCAGCTGCCTGATTTTTCCAGCCACACAACACACACTGAGCGCACAGTTATTCGAGGCGATGCCACAACAAGCAGTCCAAGCCAAAGTCAATGATAACAGCAGCAGCAGTAATAGACGCACTTGTAAAGTCAGAGCAGGAGTAGGTAGAGGAGGGAGCAAAAGAGGAGGCAAAGGAAAAGGAGAAGAAAAAGGCAGTGAAGAAGGAGAAGGTGCAGTAGTAAGAGTTGTAGTCTGAGGGCTTCTAACATGGCCCAGAGTTCTTTCATCAAAACAAGACTCAAGAAAATATTATTGCCTCATGACGGAAAGGCATGAATGTTTAATACGCAATATACGAGTATTCATATCATGCAACAGTTTTGTCATTCTCTCAACCCAGTTGAGGCATCTTGGCACAGAACTTTGTCCAAACAAGATGGAACTTTCTTATATTGCCCCACATTTGCTGTAGATTGAATTTGACTAAAACTGATTTATATTATTGATTTACAATCGATATGTATAGTAGTTCACTTGCTTATAACCGATATTCGTAAACTGCTCAACACTTTTTGCTAGACTTCATCAATGATTTATCGAAATGTGGCGGCAGGTCGATATAATTAAGCTGAAGGAAATTCATCGCCAAAGCGTGAATTAAGAAGAATAATAAAAATGTAAAAAATAATATAAAATATATAAATAATAATAATATAAAATAAAAATATAAATAAAAATAAAAATAAAAAAATTAAATAAATAATAACAAAAATAAAATGCAAATAAATTACAAAACATATATTGTATATTTTTATTTATTTATTTATTTAATTTATTTATTTAATGTCGACTTATGGCAGACTTAAAAAGAATTTTGTATAAAAATTAAAATGAATAAATTTTAATTTGTTTTAGATTAAAATAAGATTTAAGAACTAAAATATAAAATTAAGAATTAGAAATTTAAGTTGTAACCTTTAGACTTTAAGTTGGGATATTAAACGGCTAATAATCTTTATAATTTTTGACAAATGAATCTGTACAAAATACTTGATGCAACGTTTATGGCAGCTTGTGGACTGCAGTTCGTCATGTAAGCCGCACTGTGGCAACTACTCGCGGCATTGCTGGCTCAAGTAGCCCAAGCGTCAGGTGTGTCCAATGTGTTGCAGCTGATGTTGCCAATGGCTGCGCTGTACTCATAAAACTGCTGCCACTCACCTACTGCTGAGGCCTAAATTCACACACACACACAGAGAGAGAGGGGAGAGCGAGAGACAACAATGGTCTGCCACTTGCCACTTGCCACTTGGTACTCAGGAAACAAAGCCGCATAAGCCTCGCCGGGTGGGGCCAAAGTCTCAAGCACATAATTGCAATCGTGATGGCTCGTAAAAATGTCAATTTTAATAGATTGCCATAAAGCAGAGAAGGGAAAATGCGAAAATGGCAGCAAAATGGAGGAAAATCTTTTGCTGCTCATTTGCATTGGACTCCGCCTTGACGTTTTCATTACGCGCCCAGCGAGGCTGCACTTGGTTGCCACAAGGCCGTCTTGCCATCAAGCATTCATTGTTGTAGTGGAGCGACGAGACATGCCTCAGTCCCTCTTCTATTTCTGTGCCCCTCCTCCTTCCTCTTTTGCTTAATGCACTTTGCAATATTTTAATTAAAAAATTTCTGCACTCGCTGCTGCCTTCCGCTGGCTGTTGGCTCATTATGCGGTCCCATTGTGCTCGACTCAACTCAACTCAACTCAACTCGACTTGGTTCGATGGCGCATTAAGGCGAAAGGAACGAAAGGACTTTCGGTTCCAAGTGACAGGCTGACAATTGTCAACAACAACAGCAGCACATGAAACACTTGAAGTACAAGACAAACAGCACACACTCTTTTTGCCAATGCCACAATCTATAATGTGCAACTTCCCACCCCCCATTGCACCCTTCCCTCTGCAGCAGCTGCCCACTTTCTCGGCAGATGCAACCGATTTGTCAGGCTTGAGAAATGACCACACAAAAAGGCGCAATAACTTGGCCAACTGGCTGCTCAGTTTTAAATTAATTGTTTGTGCACAAATTGTATACACAAGCAGTGCCAGTGCACTGAGCGAAAACGGGGCTACGAAACATTAAATGAAAGCTTCACAGAGAGTCAAATATACTTTATTTGCAGATTGTTTTTTGCAGTGCACAGACAAGTATAAATGAAATGGAAACTCAGCTGCCTGAGAGTATGAATGTGAGTGTGTATCTGTATGTGTGTGTGTATGGGTGTGTGTGTGTGTGTGTGTATGGGTGTGTGTGTGTGTGTGTGTAGCATACAACGCCCTTACACGACAGCCCAAGTGACGGGCCACATGGCGTATGCGTGCTGCCAACTGTCAGCAGCTAATGGGATACAAAACAACTGCAGCCGCATTGAGCTGCTCCCTCCCTCTCTCCCTCTCCATCTCCCACTCTCCCTGTCTCTTTCTGTTCGGTTTTAGGCAAACATAAATAACGAAACATACCACACTTGATTATAGCTCCCAAGCGGCGTTACGCTAAAAAAGTAATTAAAATTTTGTCAACATTTTTTGCCATCGTTTCTCGCTCGAGCTGCCTCGACTTAGGCGCCTATGCAAGCCACGTTCTCTCCCCCTCTCTCTCTCTCTCCCTCTCTCTCTCTCTCTCTCTCTCTCTCTCCTTCTCTCTCTCTCCCTCTCTCTCTCTCTGTGTGCACAACTGGGACAGCTCAACACCTAACCAAATACAGACGGAGAGGAAAAGCCATTAAAATTCAAAACTGTTGTAACTGCTGTTGTTCTTGTTCTGTGAGTGTGTGTGTGTGGGCGTGGCACGTGCCCACAAAATGCTTAATAATAATGTTTTCCGCGAATCGCAAACATTTATTTAGCCAGCAAATATTCAGTATAATTGCTGCATTAACAGCTGTTCACGCGCACGTTTTAATTTTGATTTGCATTTTTTACTCAATACCCTGTAGACAAGCTCAACTGGGGAGTTGTGGTTTCTTATATTATATTTCTTATTTTATTTCCACTCTGCAAATATCTTTCCCTACTTCTGTTTATACAGACAGTCTTAGCTACCTTTAATGAAATCCTATTACAGGGCATGCCTTAGTCTAACAATGCCCTTGGGCAAGTGCATTAATAAATGCCTATGCGGCGCTTTGTTCAACTGTCTCTTTAGTACCGAAAACAAATAAATGCGGCAAATCGAAATGAAAAACTCGTTAGCATTATCGACATCCATTATTTACTTGTGCGTGTGTGTGTGTGTGTGTGTGTGTGTGGGCGTGGCAATCAATTGTTGTCATCATATTTGTACGATTGTCGGCTTATCGTTATTTACATGTGCTCAGCTCGCTTCGAGCGCTAATAGCTAAACTATTCTAATCCATTGTAAATATTTGCCCAAATCCCAAACATAATGGACGTTTTGTATGCATGTCTGTGTGTGTGTCTGTGTTTGTGTGTGTGTATGGCAAGGGACTGTATCTTGATATGTAGCATAAACAGCTTCATTAATATTGTATAGACATTTGAGCTGCGGCAAATGTAAATACTGGCATCATTTTTCGCCAAGGACTCCGACTCGGGTCGATCCTTAAATGTCGTGGCAATCCGATGAACCGCAAATAATTAATTCTATTCAATTTGGGCAGCAACAATAAAGCTTAAAACTCATTAGACTTTTAATGCAATCAATTGTGGGGGAAGCACAGACGCATACCCTGCAAGAAAGTTGTACACTTTATTTTTTTTTCATTTTGCAATTATTTTTTTTAATATTTTACTCAGCCTCTGTGCTTACAGGGCATCTACTAGTCTTCCGACTGTCGTATTCTCTCTTTAACATTTTTATGGTCTGTAATTTTACGCGGTATTTGCCAGTCGTGCTCGGCTGTCTCTGTGTCACATTTAGATCTCTCCTTTGGTCGGCCTTTGTTTTGTGTTTTGCAAGTCGTAAATTTGCGTTGAATTATTCAACTAAATTGCATTTAAAAGCGACAACAATCGTTTATGCGTGACAAGTGTTTATAGATAGATCTCTGTACGATTTATACATATTTATAGCTCATTTCGGGCGTAAGTGATTGTCAATTGCAAACTGGGTCAAGGCGCCAGCACAGCCAGCCGCAGGCAGTGCCAGCGGGGACTGAAGCTCTGCAACTCTGCAACTTCGGCAACTCTTCAAATTTGCTGAGGCAACAGAACTCAGAAAAGATAACTTCCCAACAACCATAAACAATGCCATAAATATTAAAGGTGCCCTGCAGTCTTGCCAGGCATTTGGCCAACCAATTCCGCAATTATGTTGTATCCAAAAACTGGTTTCGGTTTTTGCCAAATCGAATCGCAAATTGTAATTAAAAAGAGTCCCTTGTGCTTTTTTTTCTGCGGTGTTTGCATATGCATGAGCGGGGCAGCGTGTTGTAGGCCTAATTTAATTACAAATGCCATAAAATAGACCAAATGCAAACGCATCAACAGCAGCAGTTGCAGCAATTGCAGCAGCAACAACAGCAATGGACGAACAAAAAACTTTCAATACTTTCGACAATAACTGCGAATTTTAATTAAATGCAAATAACTGATGACTGTGTGCGGGTCTATGTGTGTGTCCGTGTGTGTGTGTGTGTGTGGGTGTGCTGCATATTAAATTTGCAGTATTTTGGTTCGTTTGATGTTTTGAGGCTGCGTGTGGCGTCGTGTGACGCCAGTTCAGCTGCATTTCGACCGCTGCCTAAAAGTATGCAGCATTTTCAAATCAAATTTTGGGCATTTTATGCAATTATGCATGCGATTGCGGTGGAATGTGGTGATTGTTGTTTGTGTGTGCTGCAAGTGCGACGTGCGGCAGGCGAATGCGGGTGCGGATGCGGATGCGGGTGCGGGTGTGGCACGCGCTTGTGTATTGCGCTTTCATTTGATTTCATTTGCGGCCATCCAAATTTGCAGCTGCCTTTCCTTTTTTTCTTTTCTTGTTTCAAGCTTGTTTTTCCTTCTGCTGGACGACCATTAATGCCACTTCAACTAAATTATGACACAACGGGATACAAATTCACACACACACTCACACGCACAGGCTGGCGTTTGCCGCAGCTGGCATTGCGGCAACTGTAAAACTTGCGCATAACATGGAAAAGTCCTTCGCATCCTTCGCACATCAACATCAACGCGCCTGTTGGGCGCATGTTAAACACTCGAATGCAATTTGTTAGACAAGATATGTGGCAAACTCCACACTCCACACACGACTCCCCTCCCCACCACCGCCCTATACCCTGTGTGACTGTCATGCTGTCGGCTATGTTGGCAGCTGTAAAATTTATGCAAACGCATGCGCCAGCCGAACGCATAATTCACATAATTTGTAGCCGTTGCATTTTTCGCCAAAATGCTGCGTCCCTCTCCCGTCCATTCGCATGCCCAGCACCATCCATTCGTCGTTGCTGTCGTCGTTCGTGTTGCTGCCGCATTTCATATGTTGTGTTGTGGCACAAGTGGCACAAGGCGCTGGCAAAAGACAGCAGCAGTGGCCGCAGCAGCAGTCGCTGATGCATCACACTGATGGCCGAACAATTTGCCAAGCGTTTTGCATAATATCAAATTGCATTGCAAATGATGATCAGCGCGAGAAACATCAGCAGAGAAGCTGCAGCAACATCTATTATCGCCTCGTCCTCAGTGTGTTGCAACTTCAAACGAACTGAAATTGCGCAAATGTTGTGCAGACACAGATGGATTTATTGAATCAAGGGAACCCTTTGGGGTATTCAAAACTAACGGAGCCTCAAGCAGACGAAGCACCTGTCGAACAGGGCATACATTATGTAGTATATATAAAATAAATAAAATAAATAAATAAAAAAATTTAATACAATCAATTGAATAGAAATTAGAGTAATTCATGGAATGAAACTAATAAAATAACACAAAAAAAATATAATTTATTAATTCTAAAGTTAACAATAAGAAATATGCATTTCTTTTGAATTCAATTCTCAGAAATTAATAATCGATGTTCAATTTTCACAACAATAAGTAAAACAGACTTATTTTCGATTTACTTGTTATCAAATATTCTCGATTACAATACCTAACCAGCAACAAAGTTGTTAAATAATAAAATTTGAGATATTCCGTTAGATACAAAACAATTGCTGCCTTGATTATAAGTCTATTATTTAAGTTAATTAATTTCGAAATAATTATCTAAGCAGCACATGTCAAGTATTCATTTTCATTAGTGCCTAAAAGCAGACAAGGAAAACTTATAAATGCCTGCATTGCACAAAGTTTGCACAACATCATCTAAAATTATTTAATACTTGTAGAAATTGCAACAGAATATCACACAAACAACTCACTGTCTGGCCAGTCTCCTGCTACTTGCAAGTTATGCGAGCTAATGCAACGCAATATATTTACTAAACTCGGGCCGAAGTACAAATTGATGGCCACAATATCGAGTTTTGTAATCAGCAAAGATGCCAAAGTGCGCGGGCAGGTCAGCGGGTTTGGTTAGGTAAAAGTTTTTAATTAAAAATCTGCCAATAAATTATTTGTCACGCAAACAAAGACGCTGCGATGGGCAACAATAATCATAATAATAACAGCAATAATAATAATAAGAAGAAGAAGAACGAACCGCTGCTCGAGAGGAGAAAATTCATTACGACAAATATTTCTCATTAACTGATTATGCAAGGCATTAGCATAGACAACAGAAGCCAAGTTGCCGGCACAGGACAGGACAGGACAAGCCAGGCACCTTCTCCCTCTCTCTCTCTCTCTGCTTCTCTCTTTCTGTTACTTTCGTGCTGCTCTCCAACGCACCCAAACGTTGCTCGTGCTTGTCAGGCGTTTGCGTTGTAAAGTTTTTCTAATTGAAAATGCAAACGCGCCTGAAAGGATGCGGCAACAGGATCAGAAGGGCCAAAAGCTTCAGCTGCACACTCGACCGCCGTCGACCACGTCTTCGCTGGCCAGTTGCTTATGGGCCGCAAGTAGAACAGACAACTGCAGCAGCAGCAGCAGCAGCGCTGCTAGTCCTAGCACAAAATACAAATAATAAATTTAAAATAGCCGCGAAATGGCGTCGGGGCAGCGCACACAAAAGCGTAAAAGCGCGAAAACACAAAACAACAAGCGCAGTGAGAAGGAAGAGAAGAATGGGAATGGGAAAAGGGGCAGCGAAGGAGGGGAGAGAAGGAGTAAACGGGAATCGACGAAGCGTTGCAAGGCCACAAAACGGGCGGACGAGGGGCGTTGCGTGTTGCATTTGCTGTGTGGCAGGCGAGTGGCAAGTCAAAGTCTTAAATTGAAAATGAAACTTAAATTAAAATGCCAACTGGAGTGGAACGAAAATGATATTAAAACCGAAGCAGCAGCAACAGCAGCAACGACAACAATGCAACAGCAACAGCAACAATAAAAATGCAGCGGCTGCATCAACAACAACAACAACAATGGGCAAAACAAGGCACGCCAGGCAGAGTTCTACGCAGCTCGTCTGTCCCTGCGCCTGCATTGGCATTGATAGTTGACAGTTTTGCAGCAGCAGCAGCAGCCGAAGCCGAGCGACCAATAAACTCTTCCACTGCTGGCATTTTGTGGCATGCCACAACAACCTCAAGTTTGTCAACAATAATGAAATTGTCGCATTCACAGTGCATCGAGACTTTTACATAAGAACACTTTTCTAATTAAGTAGCAAAAAGGTAATTTATACACACGCAAACAGATACAAACTAACGGATGTGTGCGTGTGTGTGCGTGTGCGTGCATGTGTGTGTGGGTGCACATATGTGCCACACATGTTGCACGAAAGTTTCGATCGTTAAATGCATAAATAACCGTAGAGTGAAGTCGCTTGCCGGAACACTCGGCGTATACGCAATGTTTACCTCTGGCTCCATCTCCTTTTCCTTCTCCTCTTTCTCCACTTCTCCTCTTCCTCCTGCTCGACTCCGACTGTGACTCTGAATTATGTATTTTACTGTTGCTGCACTTCGACACAAATGTGCACATTTCTCATATGGGGAAAACAGATAGTGAAGCCATTCCTCACATAATATAATGATACCGAACGGAATTACTCGCGAAGGAAGAAAGAGACGGAGAAAGAAACAGAGAGGGAGAACGAGAGAAATGGAAGAGCGAAACTGCGCTGACAAGGCATAAGGCGTGTGGAGAGACAGAGAGTCTAACTTATTAAGTACACAGACATTTATTCCCTGCCAGTGTAAGGAGGCGTGGCAAGGTTTATACGGTTGTATTTCCGATCGGAACATTGAGCTCAGTTAGAAACAAGAAGCGAACTGGAGCAGTCGAGCGTATAAGAAAGTAAGATATCATTTGCATAACTTTAAAGCTCTAAAGGTTGCAGAGTATAGCGCGGTCATACGGACAGAGAGACAAAAAAAAAATGAATTTAATGAAAATCGTCAAAAAGTAAACAAATTGATGCTTCGCTTCATCCAGCTCATTCACAACTTGATACTCTATCGATATTAATCGCCCTCACATTGCTGTCTCGATGAGGTTACTCCATCTCGCTCAGAACTATCAATGTTGACACAATTGTGCAGTGGGGGACGGAATGGACAGAGTGGACAGAGCACGCATTATATAATGACTATAGTAAGCCCCCAGGCACATTTGCCTGAGCAAAGCGAAAGAAAAGCACTGTGAAAACACGACTGGAAAAGCGACATTAAATCTTTTGCAAGCTGCTTACGAGGCGAGCACAGCAAGCAAGCCCCAGAAAGAGCACAAACAGTTTAGAGCTGAGTTTGAAAGGACATTTCATGGATGCTTCGTTGCAGTGTTCTCTCTCTCTCTCTCTCTCTGTCTCTCCGTGTCTCTCTCTCATTTTCCATTTAACTCTGCTCTGTCTTCGGCATTCCGTTGTGCAGTCAATAAAAATAAATGTCATAAAGAGCAGCTTAAGCGGCAAAAATGCGTAAGCGGGCAAATACTTCAGCACAGGAGCAGAAGAAGCAGCCACAAAAGGAGGTGACATGAAAGGGAATTGTCGCTTTGAGTTTGCTTTGCAGTTAAACTGAAAATGGCCAGAAGCCAGTTCAATTTGCCATGCGGCGACTAATCAAGCCGTAGCCACTTTGGTGCAAACTCAATTTGCTGTATTAATAATGAAACTGTTGCATACTTATGTGGGCAGGAGAGG
The DNA here is from genome assembly GCA_018151435.1 of Zaprionus africanus. Lineage (NCBI taxonomy): Eukaryota > Metazoa > Arthropoda > Insecta > Diptera > Drosophilidae > Zaprionus > Zaprionus africanus. The sequence continues at coordinate 2,469,081 of JAECXB010002309.1, read as the reverse complement.
AGGCAGCAACTGTGTCGAGGCAAACGTTGCCACAGTCGCCTCTTTACATACTAATGATGTGCACTGCACATGAAGCTGATTTAATTTCCGCTACACCTGCAGCACACACACACACACATACACACACACAACTGCAACGGACACCACCGCAAGTCGCTGCACACACAGGCATAAAAGTCAACGGCAGCAAATGCTTTGGGAACGAAACTTTGCCAGCAAATACAGCTACTTAGTTGCGAGTCTCCATCTCCCTGCCACGCTATGTCAGTATGCGTGTGTGTCTGTGTGTGTGTGTGTCGTGCATCAAACTTTAACATAAACTCGGTTGCCGCATCCGTTTCCGCTGCCTTCACGACGTCGAGCGTCGTAGTCTGTTTCAACTTAATTTTCTTCTAAGAACTTTTTGCCAGTGTGCGTTGGATATGCTCTGCATGTGTGCGTCACTGTGTATGTGTGTGTAGGTGCGTCTTGTAGCTACTTAACCGCCATGTCTTTGCCACAGCAACTTCCACTGCCAGCGCCAAGCTGCGCTGCCGCTGCCGCTGTCGCCGTCGTTTTGTTGTAATCTAGCGTAAAAAATGAATTATGTGCACATGCATTTCTTATACGCCACAGTGAGACGAAAAGAGGGCGAGTGAGAGGGAGAGAGCGAAAGCGAGTCAATGTAGTACCCCCTCTGCCTCAGCTTCCCCCTTCCTGCTGCCGTTTAAGCCATTGAGTAATGAGCAAATGAAATCCGGCTGCTTATCTTTGTGCATACAAGCAGCGCCTCTTTGTGGCCGCTTTGTGTGGCTCAGTGGCATATTAAGCCGCGCCCCTCTTCCTCCCTCACTTCATGCCCCTCCCTGTTGGCTTCTATGCTGCCTCACTTACACTCACCCTCGAAACTTCTTACGTTTTTGACCCACTTTAGCAGCCAGGCCATTCTTCCGGTAATTGCTCAACTAAAGTTAATTGCATTTGCATTTTGAGAAATTATTATTCTCCCTCCCTCGCTCCACTCTCCACCAGGCTACCGTCTCATGGCACCTTAATGACACATTAGTCACATATATCGGAGCGTATCAATCAGTCCACATATAGCTGAGCACACACATTAATGCCACCTATCAAAATCAATCAGAAGACAACAACAACAGCAACAGCAACAGCAATCGCTGGTGCCTTTATGAGCTTTATCCAGGCCATAAATCGCTCGATGTAGCGCAGCAAATGGGCTGCCAGAGTTGACAGCGAATCGTTTAACAATCTGCCAAAGTCATCTTCAGTTCGCCGTACGAGAGTTCAATGATATATGTGGCCTACACTTTCGTTTGCCTTGGTTAATTATTATTGCATAACTTTCGTTCGAAGATTGAATCGAGTCTAATTGCCGGAACACATCAGATCTATATTGAAATCACCTTTGCCAGGTTGGAGGGAAAAGCCTAATTAAATCAATGAATTCTCAAAATATCTAACCTTAACTTAAAACGTTTTATTAATATCGGGGCACTATCGTGTAAAGCTAGCATAGAATCCATCAGTATTTGTATTAAATTATTCTGTGAAAAAGAATTTAATGCCAAAAAATTATGAAATATAACAGAAGCTTCTTTCTATCGATCTCGACACCCTTTTAAGCTTCTGGCTCAGCACAATAAATATTCAATTAACTTCTCGATTTATCATGTTGCCATACATTAAAGTGCTTAGAAACGCGCAACGATTCGTGGACACAAAAGACCAAAGGTGGGGAAGGTGAAGTGGCAACAGATGACAGTTGGAAACATTTTGCCGATTTCCAAAGCTATTTTTATAAACATTTTTAACGGACAGCATTGACTAAAAAACGCAGTTCAAAAAACTGACAACGCAATGCACAGCCATGTGAATGGATTCACACACTCACTTGCACTCATATTCGTACTCAACTTTTGACAAGAAAAACTGCACTCGAAATCAATAAATCATTCGACGGGTTGGCCAGGACTAAACTCAAACTGATACACAGTCACGCCCCATTCTGCCCTCTACAAGGTGAAGAGAGGGATGGAATGAAGGAAACGGGGGCGCTGCACATATTGTTTCAATATTTGAATTCAATTTAATGGCAGCTAATTGAAAAAATAGCGAACTGAGCCCAAAATGCGGCAACAATAATACATCACTGTTTGCAGTGTGAATGACTAGCATTCACATACCCTGTACACAGCACACTGACAGACTGAGGGACTTTAGTTAGAAAGAGAAAGCTGGTTGATAATGTTGAATACAAAAAGAAAATATAAATAAATAATATATGAAGATACGAGGGTCGTTTGATAAGTCCGTGACTTTTTGTATTTGCCGCGCACCTGCTCTAAATAATTTTATTAAATTATATATTTTTTAAATTTTTAAAGTGGGGTTTTTGGTTTGCTTTTATAGGCATTGAAAGCAGACGATCTCGTGAATTTTAACGAAAATGGAGATCGAGATCGTCTGCTTTCAATGCCTATAAAACGCAAACCAAAAACGCAGCTTTCTCAAAATTTTACAGTCAGCTGTTAATCGATAACTGCTGACAGGAGCAGTGTTGTATTTAGAGCAGGTGCGCGGCAAATACAAAAAGTCACGGACTTATCAAACGACCCTCGTATTTGAGCGAACTTAGAGAGAGAAACCTTTTGAAAGTCTCAAATAATTGAAATAATACCAGAAAGTTTCTTAATATTGCCTTTTTTTTAAAGTTTATTAAAATAATGAATGTTTAATAACAGAGTTAGACTATTCTCTTATATTAAATACTGCTCTTTACAGAGTATTTTCTAGTTTTTCACCACTCAACTAAATTCTTCAAAACATTTTTTCAGCGAAAAAAACCATTCTCTTTTCTATTTTTTGTTCGCTGGACATGCTTCACTGGGTCATGTATGTTTGGTCTGAGTAAGTGTGTGAGTGTGTGTGTATGTGTGTGTATGTGTGTGTGTGAGTGTGCCTATCCAGGGTGTTGAGTTATTTGCACGTTTTGATAAGTGGATTTAACAATCAGTAAAAAGGCAGCAAACCCAAAACGAGAAAACAAAAGATTCACTACGGAAAATGGATCAAAGAATCTGTCAATATTTTCGCTCAGGTTTTTGGAAAATATATAATAGGACCATCAAAAGAAAGCATTCTATAACAACCAAAACTATTAATACTCATTCAAAAATTCTACAAATTTCAGGAAATTTCATATATAATAAAACTTAATTTATATGAATTAAAATAATTTGTGCTCATTAGAGTGCTTCTCCATAAACTTTTGTTCCTTTGATGCCATTGAGGTCTGTGAAGTTGGTGTTAGAATCTCTTCTAACTAATTGGGGGCAATTTTCATTTGCAGAACATTCTTTATGCGTGAGTTTATTATGAAATACGAGCGAGTATTATGGCAAACAAATTGGCACACAAACAATGCCCCGACCAGATATTGAAAACTCCCCTCGCCCGCTGCCTGTTGGCATTTGGAAAATCACACAAGACGTGACCAGAAATTAAATGTTCCTGCGCTGGATGAAGCTTTAGAAAAGTCCAATAAAAATGAAAAATAAATCCAACGTAAAGACCCAGAGTCAAATCGACAAAAAAAAAAAACATAGAAATGAAATACTGCACATATGAAATATATACCATATATATACCATATTTTTAATATCTTTTATGAGCGCAGTTTGAAAGGCCGGCGTAGCTGAAGCGCAATGGCAACAGGCAGGCAGCAGGTGATTTATAAATTCGTCAAAAAGCGCAGTGCATTTTTGGCTTTACTGTTGCCAGGCAACCTCCTCCCGCTGCCACACATGCATGTTTCCATCTCCCTTTCCCCCTCCCCCTGCCATTGCCATCAATCTAACCGAGTTGCAACCGCTTGGCTATTTCAAGCCATTTCCGCAAGCCAAGATGCTGTTGCCAGTTGGGGAGTGGGTGTAGGAGAGGGAGAGGGAGAAGCAGCTGGCTCGTATTGTGGGTTTTGCAGTAGTTCGCACACTTCAGCGCATAAATTGCTAATATTGCTGAGTGCGTAGTCAACACACTCGCACACACACACACACACACACACACGCAATCGCTTCTTGTCGTGTGCATTACTTGCAATCAAACAGGCAGCAAAGTAGGCAAAAATAAGTAAATAAAGTCAAATGTAGCAAACTTCTACGTACTTTCGAAAAAATTTTACAATTTTAAAACTATAAACTGACAAAAAATTCAAATATTCTACGAGTTTTTTGCGCGTGAACAAACATGAAAATAGGCATCGTTTTTGTCCATTTCCGGTTTTCATTTCATTTCATCAAGCGCTTTCTTCTTATTCCTTTTTCGTAGATCGTCCAACCGGGCAAAGTGCTGGGACTAATGGACATGGCACATGCGTTTGCATAATGAGCACCCGGAATATAGCCGGGAATTGAGCCTTTGAAAGCAAGCTACGATATGTACATATAGTACAACTATGCTGATATGTGTAGGGGATTTGCAGCAGGACACGTTTACTTTCTTTTTTTTCTATTTTTTTTTTTTTTTTTTTGGTGGGTAGTGTCAGCATTTTATTTGGTATACATTGTGCGCAGCAGAGCAAAGAACTTGTAGGACAGTTGCAGCAGCTGAAAAACAATACGAATTACACGATGAACTAATGGCGAGATCACGCAAATGCATAAGGGATTAGGTTGAAAGCGCTTACGTCGGTCATGGAGTTGCGTGTTATCTCTATGAAAATAGTTCCCCGTAGATAAGCTGGCTTCTGTGCGCGCTGTATAATCAGGGTCAGAGATTTGCGATAACGCACATCCGCATGGCTCCAGTCTTGGTTGTATGCAGCCGTAGCGATGCCAAGGGTCTGTAGAGAGAGAGAGAGAGCAAGATACTGCAGAAATATATAGCATACACCATGTATCTCACTTATGTCTGACCGTCTGCGTGTCTCTTTATAACAGCCTGTCGATCTGACGATCTGTCTATTTATATGTCTACAGATCTGTCTGTCTGTCTATTTGTATGTCTGCCTGTCTGTCCGTTTGTATGTCCGTCTGTCCATTTGCCTTTCTGTCTGTCACTCCGCCTGTATATTTGTATGTCTGTCTGTACCGTTCGCTCTGTTTGATTTCCTGTCTGTTTGTCTTCTTGTCCGTCTGCCCGCATGTCTGCTTAAGTATATACCTGTCTCTGTATGTATGCCTGTCGCCATATCTCTCTGGGTCTCTTCTTAGTCTTTCTGTCTGATCTCCGTTTCTTTGCCTGTCCCTATATCCTTATGTCTGTCTGTCAATCTGTCTGTCAATCTGTCTGTCAATCTGTATGTCAATCTGTCTGTCAGGCTGTTCGTCACTGTCTGTCTGCCTACGTATTTATGTCTCCCTATGTAAGTCTGTCTCATTGTCTTTCTGTCTGTTTTTGTGTCGCTCTGTCTGTCTCTAAGTCTCTCTGTGTATGTCAGTTTCCCAGTCTTTTTGTCTATTTTCCATCTCTTTGCCTGTCCCTATGTCTGTCTACGTATCTCTGTCTGTCAGTCTGTTTGTCTCTGTATGCCTGTCTGTATGTCTGTCTTTAGGTCTGTTTGTCGCTGTATGTCTATATACGTATTTCTGTCTGTTTTTCTACCACTCCTTCTGTCTCTATGTCTGTCTACGTATCTCTGTCTGTCAGTCTGTTTGTCTCTGTATGCCTGTCTGTATGTCTGTCTTTAGGTCTGTTTGTCGCTGTATGTCTATATACGTATTTCTGTCTGTTTTTCTACCACTCCTTCTGTCTCTATGCATGTCTTCCGGTCTGTCTGTCTCTCTTAATCTCTGTCTGTTTGACTGTTTCTTTATCTCTGCCTGTCTATCTACAATACATCTTATTAGCCTGTACCTACCGCATCGGCCATCAGTTGTCCATGGTGGCATATTAGATACACTTGACAAAGCGAGGAGAATAGAAATAAAAACAATTTGATCATCACATCCGGCTCCACACCCACTGTCATCTGAAAGCCAACAAAGCAGATGACAAACGATGAGATCAGAAAGTTCAAGAGCAGAGGCACGCCAAAGACATCATTGAGGTGACCCGAGAGACCCAGCAGACGCTCGTGATATTGCACAATATCGCCAATGAAACGGCAATCCTCAGACCAGACACCAGTTAGCTCCTTCCTTTCGATAGTCCTTGCAATGTGATCGTAGTGCATGATAATCAGCGTAGCCACAGCGCAGAGCATCAGATCTGTAGAGACCTGACCTGCTGCCGAGGTATAGCCAGCAAAGTTCTGCGAGAAGAGGAGCAAATAATAGGACCAGTGACCCTGCCAATCCCATGGCAGGTACATAATGTAGGGCAACGTCAGCTGAACGTGCCGTGTGCCGAAGACAACCTCGTAGAAGAGATACTGCATCACATTGAAGAGATTGTAGGTCCAGATGAGCACAGAGTAGAGCAGCGAAAAGGTGAAGCCAATCTTTGAACTGGAGCTCAAGTATTCATCCAATCGAAAGGCAATCTGTTCTTCTCTCTTTTTTGGAAAAATATCCTCCAGTATCTCCATAACCTCAGTAAGTTGTGGTCTCTTCCACCACACAAAGAGCATCTTGTTGACACAGACGGACACAAAGCCAATGTACGACATTGCTGTGATGGCATCGAGAATATGCTCCCCTGTCTTTACAGCGATCAGCACGAAGACAGCCTCCAGGAATAGCACATAGCCGAGGTTACACACATTGGCCAGAAAGAAAATGTTAACCCAAACACTTGTCTTTTGTGATTCAGACTTCTTTTTGTACGGTCGCAGTCCGACTGCCTTGAAGAAGAAGTTGGCGTACTTCATAAAGCTTCCCAGCTTGGCTGGCGGCATTGGGTTTACTGTCGAATTCATTTCAATTTCACTTGTTTGCTACTGGATTCACTTCGCTTTTGAGGTTCTGCACGCGGTTTGTGGCCTTTTATAGTACCGATTTTTAGGGGCTTCATTGATTATGCATTTAAATTGCAAACCTTCGATATAACTTGCACGAGCTGTCTAATTGTGAGCTAGGCATACGCACAATTCCCACCGATAATTATTGTTTACATTCACTCGCAGATACCGAAACTCAATCACAAAACGTTGCGGCCACGCCCACAAGCCAATCGATAGGAAATACAGACAAAACCACATGCCTCTCCCCCTCCTCCATTCCACGCCCCGAAACTTCGCCATGAACTGAAAGCCAAACAAAACAGAAATCGAGTTTAAATAAATGCAATGGAAAACGAATCGGAGCATCAATTCCAGCCAAAAGGAACTCATTTTTCACTCAATCGATTGATAGATACCATAGAGAGATATAAATGGGAGCGAGCAGGACGGGAGGGCACGCCAAGTCGCTATGAGCTGAAGCGCACTTGAAATAAATTAAATCTTCAAGTTCCTCGATATCGAAGCAGCGCACCCGACAAACCCCAAACAGAGCAGCAATTACAAGTAAACGACTACACTGTGAGAATGCGCCGGGTAAGTCAATCAAACTTAGATGGCATCTCAAACTGAACTTGAAAACTAAAAAAAAAAAAAAAAAGTAACTTCTTTAAATCTTAACGTTTAAAGGATTCCTTTGCTGTTTCGAAATATCTTCATGCGTAAGAATAATAAAGATGCCCCCAAAAACTAAACTTAGTCCGATAAGAATATTCCTTAAAGTCCTGCATTATACGAGCTAAGTTCGGAACACACTTGTACTTTATGTTCCTTCAGAAAGTACATCAAAGTTAAGGTTTAAGTTCGGTCTCGAAATTGAAAACTTTGCATGCAGTCTCTCTAGCACATATGTACTGGCAATGGAGATGGTGGGGAGATGTGAATCCCTTGCTCAAAGGACTTGCAAATCGGCTTGTACCTGCACATGGTCTCGGCCAGTTGAAATTCCGAGCTGAAATTGAAAGACAAAAGCGAAACGCGAACATCAAGCAAAGGCGCGACTTTGACCCGGTGCAAAAAAGACAAACGGAAAAGGGGAGATGGGGAAAGGAGAAAACCTCAATCGGTTGCTTTATTTTGCACGCACGAAAATTCAATGCAGTTTTCCACCTTGTACGGCAAATACAATTAAACCATTGGGACGAAAGTTCTTCAAGCGATGGTCCCTCAACATGAAATTGTTTTTAAGCACGTATGTGAGTGAGTCTCTCTCTCTCGCTCTGTATGTGTGTGTGTGTGTGTGTGTGCACAGCACAAATCTGTGGGGCCAGCCAAGTCGCTGCGCGGAAGGCGACTGAAAAGTTCCTGGGAAACTTTTATGAGCAGCGAACGAATTTTCGTGTTAGTTTTCCATGTTTTGCTTTGGATATTGCGCCGGAGACTGCGGGAATTGATTTCAAATTTTATAGCGCGAATATGCACACACACACACAAATACACGTATGTAGGTGTGTGTGTGTGTGTGTGTTGCAATTTGCATAAGCTTGGCCAGGAAAACAGCGCAAAGTTCAATGAGCAAGCGATGAGTCCTGCAGCTGCACTTTAGCTGTCACCTGCTCCTGAAGGAGGCAAAAGGCAACGCTCGTCAAATCGGGCATCAGGCATGCATGCCGAGCGCTCAGAATCCCGTTACACTTCATTATGGTAATTTGAGTTAGACAGTCCCTCAGAGCAGTAAGCGGATGCACGACGAGAGCGCTGCCTGGAGTTGGCAACTTGACCCCGCTGCAACCTGAAATGGCATAGGGGAAAAATTCCACTTCTATTTTTGTCTCAGTCTCTCTATCCATCTTTGTCTGTGTTTCGGTTTATTTCTCTATTTCTCTCTCTCACTTTCTCCCTCTTAGTCTGTTTTTCCGTCTCACATTTTGACAGTCTTCATTTCCATCTCTTTAAAAAGGGGGTATGCTTTCAGTCATCTTCTTTCTGAGTTGCTTCTATAAAAAAGCCAAATTGGCTTTTTTGCTCTTTAACAATCATTCTATCTCTCACTCTCTCTCTTCTTCCTCTCTGCCTTCCTCCTACGAAAATGGTTTTCAATCCTTGAAATAAGCCTCTCCTTTTTAATCTGCCTCTTAGTCTTTGTTGCTCTACAAAAATACAAAATGATCTTATCTCATAAGTGCTGAGGATTTGTGTAACAGCAAATTATTGATTTAATTGACTGAGCAGAACTGGAACACCCCTTGCCAAGACTGCATCGATTCATGGACAAGTTAAGCTAATTTTTCTGTGGACACAGCTAGTTAGGCCCTAAAGAGACACACATGGCCGATAATCCATCGTTAGCTTCGCATTCGGGCACCTTGACAGAACACAGAGACTGAATATGTCGAGAACTACTTGTAATGCAGTTCGAGGTATCCATGTGTGTGTGTGTGTGTGTCTGTGTGTGTGTTTGTGTGACATTTGACACATTTGCTGCGATGTGGATGCGATTACGTGTGTGTGTGTGCGGGTCTGCAGATGTCCGTGTAACAGTTCTATGTGTGTGTGTGTGATGATTCCCGTTTGTTAGCACTAACCACAAATTTCTATTTGATGTGAAGTCTCTGTGGTCTTGGCCGCAATTTTTGGTTATAACCAACAAAATGCTGAGAGAACTTTTGCCACTCCACCAGCTACGGCCAGAGCTCTGGTTACGGATACGTTTCTAGTTCTGACTACAGCTCTCTGTCTACGGTTTGGCTTTTTAAAGCCTCTCTGTGTGTGTGTGTGTGTGTGTGTGTGTGTTGACTTTCTGGCAGCCGCCTCAGCCTCAGCCTCAGACTATTGATGACTTTGGGCTTTTGTTTTGGCAGCCAACATTTCGGTTAGCCCCAAAGCATTCTGTTGCTCCTTCTGCTTCTTCTTCTCCTTCCCCTGCTGCTGTTGTTGTTGTTGTTATTGTTGTTGTTATTGTTATTGTTGCGTGTGTTTTAGCCCGCAGTGTATTGATAGCTCGAGTTGCTGCTGCCCAAACGTAAAACCGGAGAATAAAATGCAGCAATTAATAAAATAACAACTTTGCGTTTAATTAATTGTGTATTATGGCCAGGCTTGTTAATGGCAGGATATGCATCAATGGCACATTGTCGGCGTACATATTGTGTGCTTATCGGAGCGGGCCGAGGCAGCTTTGGAAGGGGGTCCGAAAAGCTCCTGGTAAAATATTACAACAAGGACAATGTCGCCTAACCGACCGGCCGCCTGCTGTGCTAATGTTGCACCGGATGTTGTTGTTGCTTCTATTTGTTGCTGCTGCTCTTGTTGTTGTTGTTACTGTTGTTGTATCCATGCGCACCACTGGGCAAATGAACAATTTATAACCGCTTAATTGAACACATTTAGACGCAAGCAGGAACCGCCGTTAACACACACAGAGACACACACACACATGCCTGCACCCCCACACGCACAAGGCTCATATCATATAGTCCTCGTATCCGTAGTCGTCGTCGAGGCCAAAGATGTGTCTATAAAATCAATGACAACATGAGCAATTGCCGCTGCAGCATGTTGTGGGCGGCCGGAGACCCCCTTATTCCCCTTACCCAACCTCTTCTCCTGCCTAACGCCTTGGGCGTGCAATCGTATTCGAGACCAACATACTGGACAGCAGGCAAACTATTTAATGAGCACCTGCTTAGTCCGACCTGAGATGGACAGGGTACATACACAAATAGATTGCACGTGCACGGTATACATGTATTAAAAGTCCGCTTGGATGAACAAATTAATTTCAAAGTAAAATAAGCGCTAGAGCGGAGCAGTTCTCGCCATATTGTACCACAAATCGAAGACATGTCGTGTTCCGCTCTCATCTCTAGCCATCTCTATCTGCGCTCTCATCACTAGTAAGTAGGCAAGGCAAGCTGCAATCGCTTGGCAAATTCAACAAGATTGCCCTGATCCCCTGATATCACTGGCACAGCTATCTGCTGTGACCCGCAGCCGGAAGCTTCTTTGGCCTCTGGCATAGTTAGCACACACAGGCACTCGCATGCACACGCGCACGCACACAAACACGCACCTCGCACAAGTCCCCCCTTGTTATTAACTTGAAGTGCGTATTTAGCGCCAAGTGGCATGTCAAAAGCAAAGATTCAGAGTCCCACAACCTCAGCACAGCAGCCAAGCCCAGGTAAATTAAGTGGGTGCCCCATTCAATGAAAGTATCCATGAAATTCATTTGCAAGAGGTACGTTGGCCATGACAACATCCACCCGCCTAAGCCCCAAAACCACAATTTTGCTAAGCAGCTAAACAAAAATAACAAAAGCGCGAGCGCAGCAACTTGTCAGTCAAATTCTGAATGGAACTACTTAAGCGTATTCGCATTACCATATAACATAAGCCAGGCCACCCCGCCCTTTCTAATTCCTCCACCCCTGGTGATGCACGAAAATACTTATTTGGGATTTCCAACATTAACTTTGAAGTGCCTTGCGTAGTTATTGCCTTACTAATTTCCATTATGAACTTAACAATGGTAATCTTTGCGTGATTCAAACTCACTAGCATTGTTATATGAACAAGATTACAGCAATTAAAAGGGACTTTGTTTTATGCATAAAATTTAAGCGCGCCAATCTAAGGCAACACATGTTTAAAGTGTGTGTCACAAACCAAAGCTAACTGCTATAACACTCACCCGACATTTCGATAAATGAATAGCAGCTAAAAAATTAATGTATTTGCATATTTTTTATTACTCAATATTTAAAAGTACATGAAAAAAAAAAAACAAATTTAAATGTTTTTTGTTGCTTAAACATACGCATTAACAAACATTCGAGCCGTTTGTTGTTACGCGCTTTCGCTGTAGGAATATATCGTTAACACTTTGTGGTGGCTACCGATAGCACTAGTTATCGGTTTTTTTTTTGCATTTTAATTTATTGCATTTATTTGCATACTTATTTCAAAGCAACAGCTGATTGCTAATATTTCTTACAAAGGTAATCTAGTAGACAATAAATAGATTTATTGCCAATTCAATGAATACCTTTTCAAACACATTTTCCATGTTATATTTACCAGGGCATGTGTGGTCACACTGCGCACAGCTGTTTTAATTGTTTTGTTTACATTTTTTGCTAGAACGCAGTAGCTCTATCAATATCAAACACAAGCTATACGGGCGCACTTCACATACGAGCACTATAAAGCCGTTGTTTTAGTAAACTGCGCTCGCACTTCTGTCAAGTTGGCGGAAACAAGTTGCACTTAAGCAACAATTAGACGACAACTGGTTTAGTAATTAAGCGTAAGTAACGCAAACGATCACAAAACGCCCTGAGAGTCTTTGTGTACTTGGCTTTTGACCCGTACACATGAAGGGCAATGTTTTTCGCTCTGTTTCCATATCATTAAAACAACTGAATATCTAAATATATCGCAATCTTGTTAATGTCAGCTGTTACGCTGTTGGAGGGCAAATCTAACCTTGGTCCTATAAAAAGCAAAAGTGCAAAATCCGATAAGGTGAAGTGCAACATCGAATGAGCAGCAATTTGATAAGATTAAAGCCTTTATCGCGACCCTGGCCTTTCAACCCGATTTCAACAATCATGCTGACTAATTTATAGATTTCTCTGTCTTATCTTGCCCTACAGATTATTATGGGCGTTCAGAGCAAGCTACTGAATCCGCTGTGCGTGACCTGCCAGGAATTCCAGCATCCATGGACAGATAAGTGTGTAAATGCCACTGCTGGCATTCTGTTGTCTGCCACGCCCTACTGCCTACGTGTCTACACAATCGTCTACGCATTTTCACTGCTTATGCGTCACCGTGTGCCAACGCTGGAGGACTTGAAGCGCACACTACTGGGCATAATGCAGTCCACTGCATTCCTGGTCACCAATGCCTACACTTTCATCTTGTACAATTGCCTGCTGCGGAACCTGCTAGGGCGCTACTACTTCGGCACTGTGGCATTTTTGCCCTCATTTCTATCCTCACTCACAGCTATTTTGGTGGAGCGACCAGCGCGGCGGCCTCTTCTAACTCTCTACGTTGCCAATGTAGCCACTGAAGCACTGTGGAAGATGGCCGAATCCCGAAACTTGGTGCACTCATTTCCACACGGCCAAACGCTCATCTTTGCCACCAGCATGTCGACACTTTTGTACCTGTATCGTCTGGGAGCCTCATCGGACTCCATATTCAATATACTCCGTATATTTGTGGGCAAAGAGGAAGCGGGTCCGATTACGCCGCCCCTGCTTCCGCCTGGTGAACAATCCGAGCCTTCGCGACATCTGCCATGTGTAAGATTCAGTTGCTTGGCCGATTGCGTACGACTCTACACCAATTTTATTGCTGCCAAGCACGAAAGTTGCCAACATCATTCGAGCTGCTTTAGGTACTCGGTGCTAGGTGGACTTCGGCCATTCTTCGGAGGCGTGGCCTTGCAAGTAGCCCTCAAAACGGTGATGAACATCAAGACTATTGTTAGAGGCAACGCACAGTGGCGGAAGCAAGTTCTTAATCGGAACACGCTACAGTTAGGCATCTTCATGGGCAGCTTCTCATTTCTTTACAAGGTAAGGAATGGTTTACATTGGACTTTATATAAGACTGTATTCCTTTGCTCTTGTAGTCCGTATCGTGCTTCCTGCGACACTGTTTAAATCGCGATGATGCGCTCATTGCGCTGCCCGCTGGCCTTGTGGCCTCAACAGCCTTCACCCAGTACCCGGACAACACGGTTGCCCTCTATGTCATGTGGAAGGCCATACAAGTGAGTTGGTTTGTCTTTCATCTCAATTAACTAACTTCGATTCGTTTGCAGATACTCTGCGGCATAGGCCAGGAACGGGGAGTGCTGCCTCGAATACCGAACTTCATGCTCTATCTCTATGCCTTCTTTACGGCAGTGCTCTTCCACGCTGGCATCATGGAAGCACAGTCGTTGCGACCCAATTACTACAAATTTCTGCAAGCGATATCGGGCGAGAGGTGTGTGAAGAGACATCTCCGATTTAAAACAATTATTCATGTCTATTTTTCCAATATACCCTTGCAGACTAAACAAATTCAACCTGAGCGCCTTCGACATCTTCGGCCTGAACACACAGCAGCAGACGTCGGAAATGCTGAGTAGCCTGAAAATCGTCGATAAGGCGGCACTGCCTGCATTCGCATTTGCCTCCTGAAGGGAAACAGTTCATGTGGAACTAGAACTGAATCGTGCCTACAATAAGTCTCAGCACTCCAAGTGCACATCATCATATCCAGCGTTCGATACGCCACTCATAATCCAATTTGTAATGTGTACATAACTGTGTAGTATATGAAATATGTATGTAAGTGTGTACCTACGTCTACCACCTGCGCCTGCACCCGTTCCGGGTGAGCGTCGGGTCGGATGTTTTCACAACAAATTGACTGTTAAACTACTTTTTAGGTACTAACATACTATAAATAAAAAAAAACCCAGCAATAGCATTTAACGAACGAAATAATACTGCTCTTTAATTCAAGCAGGGGCGTGCCCGAAGAGGGGGCCAGGCAAGGGGAACAAGGGAACATCAATATTATGAGTGAGCAACTACTTTACTTTAGATAGCGAACACTATCGCTGATGTTTTTCTCCCCCTTTCCTGTTGTGCCGCCCCTGTGCGCTACAACTCAATAAAGAGCAATAGCTAAGAGTCAAACTATCCGATAAACACATAGCTGAATGTAACTCCCTCCCTTCCCTTCCAATAAGACTGATAGACACTCCATTCTCTGGCTTGCGTGCCAGAGATAAGAATGAGTTTCACTCGAAATCCAAACCAAATATACGAATATTGTAGTAAATATTTTATTTAGACGGATTTCAGTCGAGAGTAGAGCGTGTTGGCTAATGGTTAACCGATTCCCTGTGAAGTGTGCTAAAGGTTAATGAACAAGCGCGAGCGTGAAAATTGACAATTACTGCAATTTCGGATTACTTTGCGAGTCTCGCGAGCTGGGAACGTGAACATTTCCATTTCCATTTTGCACTTTGCACAACGCACTCGGCGCGGCAGCACGCGTTTCCCTCGATAATCTTATCACCCCCGGCGGCGACTGGCATCCACAGCGACGGCGACGGCGACGGCAACTCGGTGCGTTCGACTCGATAATCTCTCTTGAACAGCTGAACTTAAGTCTTAATCTGGCCACCGCAATACATTGAATAATAACTCCGGGACAACAACGAGACCAGAACCACGCATAATAATAATGTCCGCACAGAGCAAACTAATTGACACGGCCATCAACTGCAGCTGCCATGAATACGTGCATCCATGGACCTCGAGCTGTGTCTGCGCTGCAACCGGCCTGATGCTCTCCTGCATACCCTTCTCCCTGCGCACCTACACCGTGGTCTATCTGGCAAGTACATACACTCAGTCTGGCAGGTCTCAAGACGCACGACATGAACACGCGTCTGCCGGCTTGTGAATGGGTTTTCCTTGTGGGCAGAGGGTTTCCCCGCATATATATATTATATATTGATAAGATTACCCCTCTGTATGGCGAGTTAATACAGTTATGGAATCCCAAAATATTTATATCTAGAGTTTGTTGACAAATTTTATCATTGTTCACGAAATAGACGTATAGAATATTTGCATAGGGTATATCCATTGGCGTAGACTTCTTTTGTACATTGGACCATGCATTATTGTCTGGTGAAGATAGCTCGTTAATCTTATGTCACTTAATCCCTTAGGGGTTTACTTGAATGACATGGACAAGCTGATTAATTGTAATATATATTTATAGCACTGTTTAAACTTTGATCATCAAGCAAAGAATCCATTTACTCCTTTTTAGGCCATGGATTTTAAAAAAATTCATGGACTACTGTGTTTGTCGGAACGCAAATGTGCGTAACAGGCAGAAGGAGGCATCTCCGACCCCATAAACTATATATATTCTGAATCAGTATCAACAGCCGAGTCGATTGAGTCATGTCTGTCTGTCCGTCTGTCCGTCTGTCCGTCTGTCCGTCTGTCTGTCTGTATGAACACCTGGATCTCAGAAACTATAAGAGCTAGAGTCTTCAAATTTTGTGACAACATTCGTGTATATCCAGGTGTCTCAAAGTTTTTATGAAATTTGGCCACGCCCCTTCCCGCCTCTGTAAATCAGTAATAACTATTTAATATACACAATATACACCCTACAACCAAAGCTATATATCTCACATGACAAATACCTTTTCACGGGTGTTTTCTGAAAATTTCATTTAAATCGGACTAATAATAAGTTAGATATGATCCGAATTAAACTCAATTTGAACGTATACTTATGCGCATATTAAGACCTAATTTACGCATCATACCAAAGTTCGAATCGTCGGACACACAGCATTTTACAAAAATTTTATTTGCATAGAATGGTAACGGAATTAGCTGAGAATGCAACTTTGCCGATCGAACAAAAAATGAGGCGGTGGCTTAGTGGTTAGGGTGGCAGACAGCGGTCCTGCGTGCGGGAGTTCGAATCCCATGCGCGGCTGGCTGGGTGCATCTTATTATATAAATTACTTTTTTTTGGTTATTTTTTTATTCTTATAAGCTTAAAGGAAAACTACAGTTATTTAATTAAATATCAATAAAAAATAGTTATCAAAAATTAAATATGTTTATTTTGCAATATTTAAGACAATCAATAAGTTACGAATGTTAGAGCGGGACGCCGATACATGCATGTCTGCATTTGCACATTTATGTTTCGGCGTCCCGCTCTAACACCATCAATTGCCGTATTCAGCGTAAGTACGCAACTGTCAGATTTGTACAACATTCGGCAAAGTTTATAAAAGTGTTCTACTTAATTAAATATGTTGCGTACCAAAAATCTAAAAACTATTGTTATGTTGCTGTTTAAATTACTTAATAGAAAAGAAAGAAAAAGAAAACTCGTCACACATTGATCGCGGCAAGAATCGAACCCGAGCACTGTCAACATCATTGGTCTTCGAATGCGGCACACACTCCACTAAGCTACTGTACAACTTCACATCAATTTATTGCCCTCTCGCTCTATCTAATGCTTATACTTCTTGTCTATTCGCTTTTGCATTGTTTATGTGTTCTTTTTTGTCTTTCAAATGAATTGAGTAATAAGAATATAAAATTTATATTTTTAAATTTTTCCAAATAAAGCAGAATTTTCATTTTAAATAACGGAATAATAATCCATGGCCTTCTACAGTCAGCACCTGACTGTAGCGTTCGACTGGTTTCAATAATAATAAGTGTTTTCATAAAGTGGTTCCAAATAACAGTTTCTTTCTCAACTTTCTCATCTATCACTTTACCTTGAGATTATAAAACCAAGTAATGTGGTTCAAAAAACTTATATCTTCCTATTCCGAAAGATTATTTGCTCGTATTTACTTTTATTGCTCCGTCTCATTAGTAAACCAAATGTTGTTTCTTAAGAACGATTTTTAATTTTTAAATTTGTCTCTCTTTTTCATTCCTACCATTACTTTTAATTTGATATTAACAATACAGGCCCGTAGCCACGTACGGGCAAGCCCGGGCAATGCCCGGACTAAGGACTTGTTTGCCCGGACAGCCCGTCCAAGAATACATAGCACGAACGTTTTTCACGTATCATTCTTCAATTCATTTATTGTGAATTTATAATCCTGCCCGGGCACAAGCACGGGCTACCAGTTAGGTCTGGCTACGGGCCTGTAACAATATATATATTCCAGTTCGGAAAACTCGGTTCGCATGTATTTATTTTCAAATACAGTTTATTTTATTCTAACCTCTAACTCGCATCCTTAATCCTCTCATAGTTTTCACTGGCCATAAAGTTGCGCTTGCCCACGCTTAAGGACATCAAGCACACGATTATTGGCATTCTCAAGTCGACTGCGTTCCTTACGACCAATGCGTATCTCTTCACCGCGTTCGTCTGCCTGTTGCGATATATACTCGGCCGATTCTACTTCAGCACAGTTGCCTATGTCCCAACAGTCCTGGCCAGCTTGGTCGCTCTGTTAATCGAGCGACCCGCACGGCGCACGCCCCTCGCTTTGTATGTGGCGAATGTGGGCACTGAGGCGCTGTGGCACATGTTGGAGGCGCGTGGCTGGGTGCGTTCCTTACCCGCTGGGCAGGTTGCCATCCTGGGCTGCAGTGTGACGGCGCTGCTGTACATGTACCGCAAGGGAGTGCATGATGGTAAGCTCAAGGATGTCAGTTTCAAGGCGCTGCAGGTGCTCATTGGCAAGGAAGAGCAGGGTCCGCTCAAGGCGCCTGCAGTGCAGACACCCACAGAGGATTCCGAGCAGCCTGCCATCAACCTCTCCAGCATCGCTGGCTACCTGCAGATCTACGATCGCATGCGCAAGGCCAAGCATGCCAGCTGTCCACATGGAGAGGCTTGCGGCAAATACGCTCTCATAGGCGGACTGAAGCCCTTCCTGGGAGGCGTGGGCGTGCAGGTGGGCCTGAAGTTGCTGCTGAATATATCCAAGCTGATCAAGCTGAAAATGGATCTGCGCAAGCAGATCTTCAACAAGCAATCACTGCAACTGGGCCTGGCCTTGGGCAGCTTCTCGCTGCTGTACAGGGTAAGCTTGGGCAGGGGGAGGGTCTTTACAGGGTATCGGATTAACCACATCTATACTTTTTCCATGCAGGCCATCTCTTGCTCGCTGCGCCATTCGTGTGGCCACGACAGTGAAGCCTTTGCCATTCCCGCCGGCCTGCTTGCGTCCGTGGGGCTGCTGCAATATCCCAGCAATACAATCTCCATGTATGTGATGTGGAAGACGCTGCATCTGCTCTACAACTGGGGCATCGGCGAGGGTGTGTTACCCGAGGTGCCGCACTTCAACATGGTGCTCTACGCCGCCTTCACAGGGCTGCTGTTCCACACTGGCATTCTGGAGGCGAAGACGATACGAGGCAGCTACTACAAGTTCCTGGTGGACATATCGGGCGCCAGGTATGAATGCCTTCTCCCTAAGATATGCTCTCTCTACAGTTAACCTTTGTCCCCACAGAGTCAATCGCTTCGATGTGCGCCCCTTCGAGGGATTCGGCCTGGCCAGCCACAAGCAGACGCAGGAGGTGATCAAACGACTCAAAGTAGACATGTCCTCGGCGTGGCCAAAGATTCCAATGGTGGTTTAAACTAAGGGATGGGATTATATGCTAAGCACCAGTTAAGGCTAATAGTTACAGTTACAATTTGAGTAGAGCGCGAGAGAAATAAAGTTAAAGCAGAAAGTCAAAATGAGAATCGCGCGTGGCGGCCCAGAGCGGCCATAAAGCCACGTTTTATGCGCTGCCGCCTCGAACATTCATCACGGCGCCAACGCGACGGAAGACCATTTCTTAAATGCAAATGGCGGACAGGATGGGAGGAAGTGGGGGCGGAGGCAGAGGGTAGACAAAAGACGAGCTCGGCTCGATTATTTACATTTATATGTCATAGAAATTTATGGGGCGGCATAATTCACTTGGCTTTCGACTGGCCAAAAGTGCAACGTTTAAAGCATTTACTACAAATAACAGTGGCAAAATAAAAATAATAAGACACTACATGCCCTGTGCTCCCCAAGAAGGGGGGGGACTGAAGCGGGGGTTAGGCTTAACAAATGAATTATTGGCTGGGTCAAATTTAATGCGGCACTTCGTTATGCCTGCGCATGGGGCCGCTTTGGGCTTTAATAGGTCTCGTCTGCGTCTTGCCAGGGGAGGGGAAAGAAGAGAGAGAGAGGGAGGGAAATAGAGAGAGGGAGAAAGATAGAGCGAGCGAGATAGCTGCTTGTTTTGCCCATTTCAAATTGAGCTGAAAATAATGAAAATGCAAATTGGTCGACGCGCTGACAGCGAAAAGCGTAGCATACTTTTCAGCGAAGCTGCAGCTGCAACGCGTATGCCGCTCTCTCCCTGCTCTATTCCCTTCTCTGCACCTCCTCTACAGCCTCTCTAACTCTCTCTCAGTCATATTTATGAAGTCTATATGCAGACTGGCCCTGGGCCAAGTCAACAGCATGGAAAATACAGAAAATACAAATGAACCAAGTGACAAATCTCATTAATCACAACCAGCATTTTATTCGCAGCGAAAGCGTGCTCTCTCGTTCTCGTCTCCTCTCTCTCTCTCTCTCTCTCTCTCTCTCTCTCTCTCTTGCTACACATAGAATTAACAGCTTAGCAGCTGCAATTGTTGTTGTTGTTCTTCGCAGAAAGAAAGAAACTGCATATAAATTGAATATTATAAATTGCCTCACGCCAGCTTCTGTTGCTGCTTCTACTTCCTGCTGCTGCTGCTTGCCACTTGCCACTTACTTAGCGCTGCGTTTAGTCGCCTTCATCCGCTTCTTCCCCGCTCGCTTCCAACTGTGTTGCAAGTCGTAACTTCATTTAAGTCAATCACAATTCGCCTTTCTTCTGGTAAACAAGAAAATTATGCAAATAAATAAAGTCGCCCTAGTTGCACACTTAGTGCAACATGCAGCTGCCTCAAGAGGAGTGTGGAGGGAGTGACAGGGCAGGAAACCGTTGAAAAACTATGCTCGAGTGTCGCATAAATTGCCGCTTCGATGAAGTAAACAATTAAGAATAATAAACTGCCACATTTCATGCTGGGAACGATTAGGAGATACCCTGTAGTAAGTTACTAAACTTTTGGAATGCTTTAGACTAAGAGTTAGCATAGCATATGTATAGCATACGCTTCTTCTTCTTCTGACTACAGGGTATACGCTTTGAACTGCATTAAATGACAATCTAAAATAAACTTGCTTGCATAAGAAACAAAAACAGAAGCACGTGAAAAATAAACGGCAACATGTATGTGGCCTCAGCTCTGCCACTGCCACAGAGTTGCCTCTACCTTCCCCCCTGTGCCTTGCTGTGCGAACTTTCCTGTTGCAGTAAATTACATTTGATATTTTTACGAAGACAGGCCAAATGACAAGGTATGTCAACGCAAGATAAGCACCCAGAGCAGCCAAGACTTAGTAGCAGGGCCGGGGCAGGGTCCGGGTGTCGTGTCGTGTCCTTGTGCCACTATCAAACTTGATATAAATGACAGTTTTTTCTTCTTCTTCCTTCGCTCCTGCTTGCGTTGAGTATTTTTTAATTAAAATTTCTTGGTCAGTCAGTCTGTTTTTGGGCCATTGAGATTTCACAAAGTGATATGAAAATTGAATTGGAATACAGGAAAACAGGCACGCCACCCTACCCTGCCCCTGCTGACCTGAGCAGTTCGCAGTTTGTGCAACAAATATGACAAAATAAATGTGACAGATAAGGAGGAAAGTTTACAAATAAATACGACAGGAAAGGCGGCCAATGAGAGATCCGTTTGGATACTTCAGGTGTCTGCATTACTTTCATTCTATTTACTAACGAGGGCAGGCATAAAGACAATAGGTATGGATACTCTTACGTCTTTATACACGTCACCTTTCTTTTACCGTTTAGCTATAAAACAAAACTGCCCCAGAAAGTGTTCCTAACTGTGCCCTAACTAGCTTCTGTCTGCCGTTACCTGTGCACATCTAACTAATCCACAACCTTGCCCCAGTTCCGGAAATCGCTGTCGCATTCATTGCCAACGATTCGTGTATTACAAGCCAATAATCTGGCTAATTCCCGCCGTATTGTATTCACACATGTTCGCTAATCCGACGCCCGATAAGCGCGTCAAGTGCACAGAAGCAGCAGCAGCAGAGGCAGCAGCTTATCAATTTGAAGAGCAGCGTCGATAAGGAAGCCGGCACTGAGTACCTCAACTTGTTGGTCTGTTAAGCTGGCAACATTGTTGCACAACATGCACGAACATGTTCAAACAGGCTCAAACTACACTCAAAACCTGCTCGAACCGGCAATGCGTTCGGCTTCAGCTTCGTCGGGAGCCTTTCCTCGTGGGGCCGAGAGTCGTGTGCAATCGGAACTGCAGCCAGGCGAGGCGTGGATGTCCTGTGGAACCAAGCCGGTCCTCTAACTGGGTTAGTGGTACAAGTTCAGTTCGGGCCTGGCGCAGCGCAACGTGTTCCATTTGCCACACGTTCCCGCGGCATCAAAACGGGATTAAGCACGACGACGTTGTCCTTCACTATGGAATAGCATACCGAGGGGAATGCTCACACAACGCCAGCTTGACTGATTACGTATAAACAAAGTACATATAATACGAAACTATTAAACGCAAATGCAAAAGGAAAGAGTTAAACTTTGACGATGCCAGATCTGTGGAAATTGTGAAGTTATATTCGAAATAATGCATGAAGGATTAGAGATTTATTGGGCCTACTATTAAAAATATCCGGATTACGCTTTTAAGTATTGCAATTCAGACATAAAGTTTCAACTTCGTAAAGATTCTATATCTAGTCTTGAAAGATCTTTTAAAGTGATAAATAATCCTGTTGAAGCATTGACCTAGAGCCTATTCTATTTTGAATTATGTGCCTCAATTGTTCTCCACTTTAATCTCTCTCCATCTGCCATAAGTAGATTTCCCTGCAAGCTCAATGATTCGCATCGAGTGCAGCGACCTGTGTGAGGGAAGACAAGCCACAAGCCTTACTCGTACATCCCTGCCCATTAGCTTCCCCTATTAGCATGTTCCCGTGTCTACTTTGAGCATTCCCTAGTTCCTAATTGCAGCTACAAGGTTTACCAATTTGCGAGGCAGCCTATGCTGCATCATCTGGATCGTTTGCCGAGTTCGGTTCGCTTCGGTTTGCTTCCTTTGTCTTTTCAGCGCTTTTTCGAAATACTTTTGTTTGTTCTCCTTTGGCAGACCGGCAGCCAGGGAAACCTACTGGTTGCCGGCATTGCAAGTTATCTTTTGCCTTTGCTTCCTGCTCGAATGCATCATCTGCCGCAGCTGCCACAGCTGCCGCCGCCAGTGCCGCAAATGCCCAGTTATTGGCAATGGTTAAACGTTGCTCGTCGCTCGTCTCAGAGTCGCGTCTTCTTTGTTCGCTGCGCGGCGGTGTTTACCTTCTCTTTATCTCCTGCCGCCTTCTCTATCGTCTCCCACGTGGCACCACATCTGGTTTCGGGCGGCGCGGCGCGGCGCGTCTGGAGCGTTCTCCTTCTTTGTTATGCTTGCCGCTCGACAATTGCGCCGTTGATTGCCCTCATTTCAGACTTGAAATAATATTAAAAACTTTTACTCAACTAGCGCTCTATATGTGTCCTGCCCGTCTGTCCGCCTGTCCGCCTGTCTGTCTATCCGTCTGCCTGTCCGCCTGTCGTGTCTGTCTATTCCATTTTTCCTCCCACTTCTCCTCTTCCTTTAACTTCTTCTGCTCTGGCTTTCTGCCTGCCGCTGTCTGTTGCACCGGATTGCATGTTCTGCCGCTTGCTTTGTCTGGCAGCACGGCCCCGTCCCCATTTGGCTTGCGGCAGTGCGCTTTGTCTTCGCTGCTCGCTGTGCAGCCTAAATGCATGCTCCGTCCGTATGCTTTGCTGCAACTACACTGAGAGAAATAACTGTTGACAGTTGAAAGTTGCTTAGTTTTATAACATATTGAACTTTATTCAACTTACTTCAGTACAAACTTCGATACTGAAAATACTAGAATAATATATGACAACACTTAGTTATATTTCTATGTCTACTCATATAAGTTTCATCTACAACTTGAGCCACGTTAGAAATTTATTATTCGAGGGCATATTGACAACTTTGTCAAGTCTCAAACCATTCCTTTCGGCCAGCTGCTTGAGATCCCTGATATCTCTGATGCCCCACTCGACGTTGCGTCGCTTAAGATCTGCATCGAAGTCTACATTGCTCTGAGGTACAAGCTGGCCATCCTGGGCGTACGGGCCATAGGTAAACATCTTTCCGCCTGGTTTCAGTAGCTTGCCTGCCGCACTAAACAGACCGACTGAACACAGCCAAGGACTAATGTGTATCATGTTGCAGTTGAACATATAGTCAAAGCTGTTGGGCTTCACTTTCTCTAGTGTTGCGGCCTCCCAATGCGACAAATCCTGCGATATGTCCACATACAGTGGCTGACATATGTTGCCTGTACTGCAATCTGCAGCGTAGGCGCTTAACGAATCGAAATCCTTACGATCGTACTCTGTAGTCTGGAACATCACGTTGGGCAACAATGGAGCCAGAAAGCCAGCGTGCTGACCCGAACCGGAGCCAATCTCTAAGAGCAGCAGGTTGGGTGTTTGTTTATCAATCTGTGCCAACAAAGCCTCCGAAATGGGCGCTGAATTGCGATCCGCTGAGGGATGAGTGCGTTTTACAGCACTCCGAAGCATCGTTACTTGCGAGAATCTTCTCAGGGATTGGAACAGATTCATATTCAATTGGTTTTTAGTGCTTAATTAAATTGTGACTGTAATTGAAAACATTACGGTTTTTGTTTGTGGAAATTAACAGTATTTTCTCTTTTTTGAACACTTTGCAGCACTGTTAATATTTTACAACACTTTTAAACACAATATAAAACACGATGGTTACTTTGATATATTTATAAATTTCTTACTTGTATCAAAAAATCTTTTTGCATATTGACAAGGCCTTACAATACTGCAAATTTGCTTTAAAGGTATTGCAGCACACTAATAAGAAATTATACAACACTGCCACACAATGAAGCTTCTTTTCTCTGCTTTCACTTCGCTCAGTGTTGCTGCAGCTTGCAATAGTTGCAGTTACAGTTGTTGTTGCCGATGTTCCTGCTGCTGCTGCTGCTGCTGCTGCTGCTGGTGCTGCAAGTGCCGCCCGTATCTGAGCGCGCTTTGATTCTCATTTGTGTCTGCTTTTATTTACCACATAAATCACGTGCTGCGCCCGTCTCGAAAGCCGAAAGCAAGGACATTTCTATCTATCTATCTACTTAGCCTCGCAGGCACTTCCTTTGCTTTGCCTTATCTGCCAGCCAGCCAGTTGTTGTTGTTCCTCTTGTTGCAGTAGTTGTACTTCACGACTTTGTCCTATAACAGCTGCCCCCCTCTCTCTCTCTCTCTCGTTCTCTCTCTGTCTCTCCCATTGCCACAACAACAGCGAGGCGGGAGTAGTTTTTGGCTGTTAGTTGCCATTTTTACGATTGCCCATTTTCTTTTCATTTCATAGAATTTTCATTGTCTACTACTTGGCAAGCTGGCGTTGCCCGCCCCTCTGGCACCCCTCTGTTTCCCTCTGGGTGAGTGTATGTGTTTTTTCCGTTATTTCTCTTTTTCCATAGCCTGCTTTTCGGCGCGATAGAACACGTATCCGCTTTGGCGATTTTTCAGCAATTGCAGTTGTTATTTTTTTCGCCTCTCTTGTTGTTGTTCCGTTGCTAGCCTTGTTGCTGTGTTCGCGTACGTGTGCCGCTGTATGTGCGTATCTGTCTGTGTGTGTGTGTGTGTGTCTGTTTTTCTGTGTAGGTGTTCGCTTTTTGGGTAATTGATGATTTACAACTTATTTACGCTTCAATTGTGCAATAATTGAAAATTGCTCCAAATTCATTTGGGCATTCCTCGATTCGCAGAAATCCCCGATCTACCAGAGCAGGCCCCCTCCTCCCCCTTTGCCACTGCATCCTGTTGCCATTGGCAACGGTTTACAGGTCAGCGCTAGCATCGATTGGCTGTGTTTCCCATGCGGTCAATGGCATTTTTTATTGTCCTTGCTTCTTAGTTGAGCTGAGTGGCACAAAGAATGACTAACAGATACCCTACATATACTTCTCTTTATGGTTTAGCCTGTGTACACTGTGATTACTGACAATTTATCAAACAATCTCATACTAACTTACTTTACAGGGTATAAACCTCATTAAGAACTTAAACAAAAGCTCAGCTATTGCTTAGCTACTCAGCATAGTCCTCTTCCTTGCCTGTCTATTCACTGGGTATAGTTAATCAGCTTTACGATCGCGCACTAAAAGTGCCATAACACATGGCAGCCATGCCGCATGCCACGTCTTGATATGCAACATAAATGGGGCATGGCAAATGAAAAGAGCGCAAGGATTAAACAAACGACTACGAGGAGTAGGAGAAGCCACAACGGAGGCGGCAAAATATGCAGCAAAACTGTTGAAATCTCTGGCAAAGCAGACAAAGAGAAATTTTGATCCACCAGGCGAATGGACAATCATCAGGGAGTCAGACAGAGAGAGAGGGGGAGGGGAGGGGGCGAGCAGCTTGTGAAATTACACAACTTGGCAGTGGGCCACGTTAAATTGAAATAGATGCAGGCAACGTGGCCAAAACGTTGGCCAAGACGCGGCCGCGGCCGTTTGGCCTGCCTGCCAGCCTGCCTGCTGCCTTTAAATGCAATTCGAAAGTAAATGAAGCAACTCAAGCGAGTTTCCACTGTGCGGCAAATTTAATAGGTTTCAACTCGACTGCAGCGCCAGCTGCCCCAAAAAAAAAATACCATATGGATGCACGGTGCTGGCTGCAGCTGCCAGTTTCCAGCTGCTGGCCAGCCAAGTTCTTCTAGCTCAAGTGGCCTGTGCAGGCTGTGGGCCAACGTGATGTATACGTAACACCAGCTGCTGTGTTCGACAAACTTGTTTTCGCCTTTCGCCACCGAGAGGAATCTGGGCTTGAGGAATTCTCCTACTGACTGAGGGTTTACCTGCCATCCAGCTAGAGTGCAATCAATGCTATGGCAAATGGAGGCACTGCAAGTCGATAAACCTCTCCAGGATTATGCTTGAGTTTTGTCAATGCATTAAGAGCAGAGAACTGCAGAACTGGCCTCAATCTGGCCTTACAGCAGCTTTGTATTCCTCTTGATGGTGGAATATTCTCTCAGCTGCTTTGATAGAGTTGAAAAAACAACAGAAATCTAAAGAAAACAATCGTCATTTTAGTTCCTCGGACACAGCAATAAATTTTGACTTGCTGCGAAGTCAGCTAAGGTTGCAAACGCCTGGCAAAATTTTATACACTCTTAATGAAAGGGTATAAAGATGATGATATACAAATTAATTAAAGAACAAATACAATATAAAAAATAAATATATATATATATATAAAATCAACTTCACTAGCTTCTCCCAGCTGCGACTTCGCTTCGCCAGCAATTACACTGTAATTAACAGCTGCCGCTGCAGTTGAGCAGCATAAATTGTGCTACCTGTACAGTAAACACATGCCTGGCAACGACAAATGACAGGGCGACAACAAAATGTTGCCTAATTTTTTCGGCCAGCGCAGCCGCCGTGCGACATTGACAAAGCTGCAGTCAACGCTAAGCGGGGCACATAAGTTGTTGTTGTTGTTGCTGTTCTTGTTGTTGTTGCTGCTGCCCGAGGCGGCTAATTCGTGGCCAGTGGGCGTGGTCATAAATAAGAGTGGAGCAGAAGAAGCAACAGCAGAAGAAGCAGCAGCAGAAATGCACAAATTATGCCTGCTTTGGCCTGCTGGCGAAAACAAATGCGTCGCTGCATTAGCAGCACTCACAGGGGGGCAGAGAGGGTGAGTGAGCGGGGGAGAGGTAGGTAGCCTACAGTGGCCTACAAATGGGCATTAGATTAGCCAATGACCATTAAACAAGGCCTCCGTTCAGCTGCAGCCCGAAAAGCTGTTGCCATTTCGCATTCACGCTGTCATGAGCCGATGATAAGTGCGTGCATGAGTGTGTGTGTGTGTGTGTGTGAGCGTGTGTGTGTGTGAGTGTGCGTGTGTGTGCGCGAGTGTGTGTACCTATGTGTGAAGCGCTGATTATATTGTCAGTTGGCAGTTTCTGTTTGATTTATCAATTGACTGCATGAAAGTCATTTGCATTGCTGAACACGGCGTATACGTGATGTTGCTCGACTGAGCTTGGCTAATTGTTTGTCGCCTTAAATGTAATTAAAAACGTTGCTTTCCTCTTTAGTCAAGTACGGAAGGCCTGCAGACGATTTACCTGTGGAAAGGGTTGGACGCGACGTCGCCTCTTCAGATGTTTTCTCGCCATTTTTTGTAGACTCCTTAACCAGTTGGGAGCAGCGACGAGGGGTATATGCGACAAGCGAGTTAAGCTAGAAGAGAATAGGAACGTAAATGATATGATATATCTAAGATATGTAATATATATATATGCATGTATATATATATATATATCTGTGTTTATGGAGTATATTAGAGGAGTGTAACAAATTTGAAAGGCGCAAGTTGGACAGTCTCAAAACCCTCTTCCATGAATTTATTGATTCATTTTATATTTCCTAGAGCAATTTCAATGTCTGTATGTATTCTACAGGGTATTCTGCAGCTGTGCAAAAACAAAACAAATTTAAAATTGTCGTACACTTGGCCAAACATTTGTACAACTCTTATCACTTAAACGAGACAGCAGAAGGCAACGCCAAGGCAAGTCACGGCGAACGAAGGCGAGGCTCGAGGCGAGCCAAGTGGAGTTGTTGCCTCTACAGTCACTTGATGGAGCACATCGATTTGCCTGGGATACGCTGCAGATACAGACAGTACATATATATACGTATGTTTGTGTGTGTGTGTGTGTGAGTGTCGAGCCTCGGCTCCGTTGTCGAGCACTTTAAACGGAAACGGAAGCGGTGAGCACTCATTGTCAGGCTCAGGCGCAACTTTGTTTGCCCAGCGCCATTTGCCATTTACAACAACCAGCTAGCAACCTTCCTCAATCCCTCCCCCCCCTCTTCTATTCCCGATTGCCAACTATGCGCGCTGCTTCTGGGCATTTTCTAGTCATTTGCCGCGTCCTTGCTCCGCTCGCAAAGCTGTTTCGCTTTTTTTTAGCCATCGGTTAAATACTCAGCTCGAGCGTGTTAAAGTACATTTGATTTGATTTGTTGTCCACCCACTAGCCTTCTTTCCTCTCCCCCTCTCCCCCTCTCCCGCTAGCTGCATCACCTACTCTTACTTCCTCTCCTTCTTCTCCTCTACTCTCTTCTCCTCCTCGTCGTTGTCGTTGTCAACGTCTGGTTAATGGACACTCCGGCCGGAGCGGTATTGGTCTGACACTAATCGCTCAGTTAGTCGACAGCAGAACCCGCTCACCCTCATCCCTCCCCCCTGCGCCGGTCCGGCCACCCTGCTTTCCCTTGTCCAGCTGAAACTGTCCGTCAACAGAGACATTCGAGTGCCACAGCATTTTTAATGCAATTTGTCTGATTTGTTGTTGACATATCTGACTGTTGTTGTTATCGCTATTGTTGCTGTTGCCAATGTTGCTGTTGCTGCTGTTGCTGTTGCTGTTGCTGGCTTGTTGGTTGTCGTGATTTGTTGCTGATTTTGTCATTTAGTGATTATAACGTTTTACCCAGCACGCTGATAAATTGCTCTGCGACTGCAATCATGCTTAATTGTCATCGAAATTAAGTGGGTTTTGGCGTTTTAATTGAAATCCCTGCTATCTCCCCCTCTCCCTCACTCGCTCTGTGTTTGCTTTAAAGCCAAATGAGTGCGAATAAGTGGCCGAGCAATTATCAAATCAAGTGACACGGCAAGGCACATGAACAGCAGGAGGTCTCAGCAGCAACAACAACAGCAATCAATGTTGTCTAATTGTTTCCGAATAGATTGACTGTAGGAAACTTGGCCAAAAGGTCGTGACGGGACAACTGAACGAATTCTGAAACTCGACTCGTGTCCTTGCCGTGTGCCTGTCTGTGTCCTTGTCTCAATGATGTCCTGCACCAGCATCCGGTGCATGTCCAGCTGCACTCTGTGCATGTCTGTGCGTGTCTGGCTGGCAGACAATTACATGAACTTAGCCGCTCTCTGATGAGGCAGCTTCTGTGGTTTGCCCGGCCTGACATTATAACATGATGAGCCTCATTCAGCCCCAGCACGCAGGACCTTAAAACTTTTCAAACCCAATTGTTCGAGGACAGACTGAGGAAGAGAGAGGGAGTGCGGGAGAGCGGGGAGCGAGGAGAATTTGTTGACAGGATGCATTGCGGATGCGCCTTTAATTTGTTTACTATTCACTGCCAGACTGGCCAGGACTCTGCAGGCTGGCAAA
This sequence comes from Zaprionus africanus, assembly GCA_018151435.1. Classification (NCBI taxonomy): domain Eukaryota; kingdom Metazoa; phylum Arthropoda; class Insecta; order Diptera; family Drosophilidae; genus Zaprionus; species Zaprionus africanus. The sequence continues at coordinate 2,439,230 of JAECXB010002309.1, read as the reverse complement.
CTTTTGCCAAAGTGTCCTTGCCCTAGGAAAGCAAAGGCAAGCGGAAATTCTATCATTGTGCTGGCATACCCTGTAGAAACAACAGCTGGGCACCCCCAAGACTTTAGCTACGTCACGAGATCTTTCTATCTTCTTAAAGTCTTAAAGCATTTCGAGCACCTGTTGCTAGTGAATAAATAAGGTGTACTTCCTGTCAAGCACGTCTCAGCGTTCGTTCTGCGCACGTCATTAATCAACAAACTCATCGACTGGCCGACTAAAAATAGGCGCCAATAATGGCTGAAATTCCCAAAATGGCCAAAATGGCCACTTAAGCGTCGTTCGAAGTGCGCCAGAAATAGCCAGCGTCGCAGCGGTAAACAAGCTGCGATTGAGCCAAGCGAAGCCAAGCCAGGCCATGCCGAGCTGAGCTGAGCCAGGCACACGGCGTAGTCCTTGTCCGTGCAATGCCAATAAATAAAATGTCATCGAAGTGGCGAATGAGCACGAATGTACACGTATTTGCACAGGATATTCAAACAGTTTAACAGCTTGACTCGCACAACAAGAGAGAGAGAATGCCGGAAGGTGACTTAAACGGCGGAGGATGTGACTGGAGTATCGCTGAAATGCAGCAGAGTTGAATGAAAGGGATTTAAGTTTTACGTTGTGTATGATCTACTTTCATATACTTAACTAAGTGCTGAAATCTGTTGCAGATTATTTGGAACTACTTTATGAGAACACCTGAGAAAAAGGCTGGGTTAGGCTTGCCAAAACTTGTATACTTCTATAATATTCGTATATTATGGTGCAGAATTGACTTATAATGTCTAACATTGATTTGCACTGTTGTGTGTTCAATGAAAAGTTCATATAGGTATATAAATAAGTATAATATTTGGATATATTTAAATATTATACTTATTTATATACCTATATGAACTTTTCATTGAATCAGAACACATGACTAATTCTATAATATATATATATATAATTTATAGCACTTAAAGTCAAATTCATCAACCAAATAAGTCAAAAATTAGCCTTCTCAGAGATCTGGCAGGTAGATGACATTGCTCAAGCTGGCTGCGATGCCTTTGCAGTCTATCTCTCTGCTCTTAAATTATGTGCAGATTTAGATACCTGTTGCCGACATGGAGAGTTTACTTGACTTGAATCCGCTTGTTATTTGAATTTGCAGGCAAGTCGTTGCAATGCAAAGGACGCACACTGTTCTTTTGGCTCGAAGTTCTTTGTCGCATTTCTTGCATTCTTTGACCAAACCTTTAAGATGAGCTCCGAACGTAAGCGGCTTGTCCAGTGTTATGCTTAGGTATTTTTATTTTATTTATTATACATTACATGCTTATTATAGAGTTTACAGGTAAAAATAGAAAGAAAATCCAACAAGTTTTTTAACTGATTTGGCTTTGGAGTTGGTGTTGCTTCTCTCTCTTCACAAACAGATAAACAAACCGTCAGAACTGCTTCTACTACTTTCTCATATATTATCTATTGCTAAGGATGACTATTCAATAAAGCTAGTGCAGAAGCATTCAAATTTGCTTAGGCATTTCATATAAAACACGAGTATAACATCGATCTCTCTGCACTCCTTTTGTTTTAATAGCAAAACCCAAGCAGAAGTTCTCATTATGACAATCTTAAGGCACCGCTTTAGCAACATAATCAGTTGTTTATACAGTTCAACTTCATTCGCAATTAAGAACAATTGGTGTGCCTGCTCCCCCCTTTCCCCTGCCTGTGCCCTGTCTCGCTATTTCAATTTGTTTTTCAGGCCATCAAATTTATCGAGACGCATTAAGCAAAAACGTTGGCGCAACTTAAAAACTTACGAGCGCGCACTTGCGACTTACGGCTTAACACGCAATTCTAATATGAAATTTATTATACAGATGACATCAGGCAGCCAGGTAGTGACAGAGCAGCAGCAGGTGCAGAAGGAGAAGGAAGCAAGCCGAGCGCAGATCATTGACAAACTTGGGCATTAAAGGCGTTTATTGTGTGCATAAAGTGAGGCATTTGCGATTTTATTAACGCGCTTAGGTGGCAAGTGGCATGTGGCGTGCGGCAGTTGATAAAGATTGATTGATTGATGGACTGCGTTGCAGCATCAGCGTTGCTCTGCTGCTGCTGTGACAAATTGTGCTGTCATAATTTGCGCAGACAACGCGTCGTATGGGTAATCCGGAGTTGCGCAAGGCAAGACAATTGCTGGCATTAAAAGCAAATAATGCCGCACGACAAACAGCGGCTTTAATTGCGAACATACAGAGAGTTGACTTAACGTGCCACCCACTCACACACTCGCACACACACTCACACACGCACACTCACACAGAGACAGGGAGACAGACATTAAACGAGAACACGTCGCTGGCAGCGCGTGTTGGCGCAGTTGATGAGCTAAATTAAATATTGCAACACAAATAGCAATAAAAACAGACACACACACACACAGACTCACACACACGCACAGGCTGCAGGCGACGCATATTAAGGCAGCCCCAGGCGACAGGTTGCAACAGCCGCCTCCGACTTGCCCCTCAACTTGCCTCACATTTAATTAAGCGACGCGTCTTGCATGCCACAGCCAAGGCCGGAGTCCAGTTGAAGCCAGCGCTGATTGCGTGCTGTTGCAGTTACACCCCCACCCCCCGCGCCCCTTGATTAGCGAGCATTATCTCCTGCAACATTGTTGAGCTTTAAATAAAACAATAACTAAGCCCGACATTTGCAAGTGCCACAAAAACTGCTTTATTGCCTTGTTGCGTGTTGGCGTTGCGCATCTTGTTGCCTTGTCTTGTTGCACGCTGCCTTCTGCTGCAACTGTCAGCTGTCAGTTTGCTGCCTTAAAGTCGCTGCGCATCGGCCTTTAAGCTGCTCCCCATTTCGCATTTGTGCCACGCGAATGCTGGCCAAGTTGATATATGAGTGCGAGTGCGAATGCGTGTACTTCTTGCAGCAACTGTTGATACTAATATTTGGCCTTAGCTGTTGCTTCCGACTGCCATCAACTGCTGTGCGACCTTTCAGCGATTTTTTATTCCCTTGCCCTGTGTAGAAGAACAAATGTGGGGTACGACAGCAAAGATAAGTAGGAAAACTGTTAAAGAAAAGGAAATTAGTTCATAAGTATGATATTGAGTAGACTGTTTCAGCTATCGATTTCAGTTACTATCGATATCATTAGCTTAAATGCATTTGCAACTGTAAAGTAAAAGCTTCAAAGAACGTTAACATGAAAGGGAAAAAACTACAGACTTTTCTTTAAACCAGTTCTCTTTAATTATACAAAGTTTCAGCTATCGATTTCAGTTACTATCGATATTATTCACCTAAATGCATTTGCAACTGTAAAGTATAAGCTTCAAAGAATGATAATATGAAAGAGAAAAGACTACAGACTTTACTTTCAAGCAGGTTCTCTTTAATTAAACATAATACATTTCATATTTATTGACCTATCGATAGTTTGTAGTGTCTTAATTCCAAATTCAGCAAACTATCACTTTCGCATGCAGCCTCAATGCAATTGCAAACCTAAATTGTATTGGCTTTATTTCTTTTCGACTCACACTCAATATCTCACACAACTACTGAAAACTGCAAGCTCTTTAAAGATTTATACGCTTAACAATCATCTAAACTATCGCTACTATCGACTCTACAGACTATCTACATAAATAGCAGCATAAATGCAATATTAAGGTGCTTCATTTGGCTTTGCTTTTCTGACTTCTTTCACATTGAAATCATCTGTTCCATTGCTGCTCTGCTCTTTGCTGAGTATCTGGTAGTTTACCCAGCTTGCGTTGTCTTGCTTTCGGCTTTGAGGTTTCTGCAAACAAAAGCTGCTTTCTATTGCTGTTGCTGCTACTTCTACTGCTGCTGCTGCTGCTGCTGCCGGCACTTGGCAGACCGAACGCACTTTGCTAATATTAATGCCAAAGTGCAAAAGGTAGAAAACTTGTTTGCCGAAATGGACTTAAGCTCCGGCAGTTGTCTCAAAGTTGACCCCCAGCAGCACACATACGCACACATAACAAAGTGTGTTTTAAATAAATATATGCACACGCACACACACACACACACATGAACACTGTACATCAAATAACTTTTCTTGCACTGCGAAGCGCATTTAAGCTTTCAGTCTCTGCAAAAGTTCCCAAGCCACAGCAACCAGCTGTCTGTCTGTCTGTGTGTGTGCGGGTGTATTGCTGACTATGTGTGTGTGTGTGTGTTTTGCTGCTTAAACAAATTTGCACCTGTTTGCATCAAATTGCAAGCTGAGTCCGGCTAAAGTGGACGCTGCTTCCCGAAGCAGTCGCCTGCCGCACGCACCACGTTTGTTTCTCTTTCAAAAGGGTATTAAGTATTAAGTCACCACACAGACACACACACACTCACACAGACACACAAGCTGTGCCAACACATAAATATTAATATTTCACATATCATTGCGAATTGTTGCAGTCTGCTTCGCTTTCGTCTGTTTCAATGGCCAGCGGGTAAGTTTTGTTGCCAAGTCTTAATAATATAGAACACACTCTCCCTTTCTCTCTCTCCTCTCTCTCACTCTCTCTTTCTCGCAAATAGATAATCAAATTGTGCAAATATCTGGCAAGTTGCACAAACACAAACTTTACTATATTCTGCATCAAGTGGCAAGTTCTGCGGAGATCTCCACAAAGTGCTGACCACAAAAAGCTAACTTGCCCCACACACGCACACACACACACACACACACACAGAGCACACTGACTGCAAAACGAAAGCATTCAGCTGTGGCATGCCGCAGGTGACAAAGTTGAAAACTGAACTAAAGTGCCGCACGCCTTGCATTGATGCAACGCGACGAATAAAAAGTGTAGCACACTTTCCGGCTGCCGCAGAAGTATTTAATGTGTAAAACACTGCCAACAATTGCAATTGTTTAGCTTAATTTTTCGCTGAAATACGGAAAATACCACTGTAAAATAAACACGCAAAGCAATAATATTCTTTTACCAAAAAAAGAAGAGAAAAATAGCAATTAAAGCAACTCTTTATTTTTATTGTATAAACAGAAATATATTTTGCTTTTTAGAGTTTTTGTGCAACACGTTTTGCCAATGGTATCACTCGACCACGCAATGTACAATAGAGAAATGAAAAAACCATAGTCTACTTTTGCGCGGCGCCAACATTATCGCTAACATCGTTTTGCGGCAACCCTCGACATGGATGGAAATGCTAACATTTATGAGCGCACCAAATTGTTTATGTTGTTCCCTTTGAACTGGTTAGCAAAACATTTTTTCTTTTTTTTTTTTGCACCCAAAAAGTTGCCGCAACCGATGAGAGAAACCGCAATATCATAAATATTTGATGTTGTTTGAGTTTTGGTGAGATGCGTTCGTAAATAGTTTCAGCTAGCCGGACATGGTGTACCATATACGCTGGCTAGGCATCTCTATAGAACAAAGAGTCCTTAGAGATGTTCTAAAGAAATACATTCTCTGTCCTTATCTCTCTCTCTTCCTCTTTTTCCTTGCCCCCCTTACCGCGCTTATCTTTAATTACACAAAGTGCTTGGACAACGCTAAATTAATGTGCTGCAACAGTTGCCGCTGTGTCTCTAATCCCGGCACCATTTAGCTGCAGCACGCGCAACATGATGAACTGAGCTTAGTGTGGTTTCTCTTTTTTACACCATCATAAGCCGCATATAGCTCGAGGGGACGTAGTCAATTCCAGTTGCCATCACCAGCATCGATCGCCACTGGCTTCAAGGATAACTGGGCCAATTGTCAGGCTTCCGGCTGTGAGTGTGTCTGTGTGTGTGTCTGTGTGTCGCGTCTCCTTGGTAATTGAGAGCACAGGAACTGCATTGCTTGAGGGACATGTTGTTGCCCCACTGCCGGGTTGCACTGCCAGTTGCAGTTGCAGCTGCTACTCTTGCCATTGTTGTGCAGCTACCTGCAACAGCTGGCACAGCTGAGGCTGTGCAACAGCAGCGGCAAATGTTGCAATTACTATGCAACTGCCACATGACGAGGCAGGCCACTGTCTGTGTGTTTGTATGCAGCGCATGTGAAAGTTCAATATGTAAATGTGCATTGTGTGCGTGAACTGTCAACACTGGGGCACATGCAACGTAAATGAAACGGTCAACGAGGGAGTCATCAACAGGAACAATGAACAACACACACTCACACTCACTTGCGTGTGTGTGTGTGTGCAGAGAGAAACGGAAAATTATTGACCACAAATACGGCAACAATTGTGACACACATTTTGTGGGTCATTGGCAACAGAGCAGGGGCAGCAGGGGCAGCAGGACAGGGGCAGCAGGGCAGTTCCTTTCACAAGTGGAAAGTCGGAAAGTCATAAGAATTTTGCCAAAAACAGGATTTCCCATGCTGCTCCCCACTTAGAAGAGCTGCAACACATTAGAGATGCCATTCAATCGCGCTCAGCTGCGCTCGCTGACACTTATGAAAATAGTTTTTCCGCAAGTGCTGGAAAATGCAGCAAATGATTTGCAAATGTTTGGCACTTGTGTCTTTGTGTTTCCATCAAGTGTTTTCAAGTTTAGCGCGCATGGAATGCAGCATTTTGCTTTCCTGACATGTTGCCATTTACACGCATGCTGCCACTTTCTATGTGCGTGTGTGTGTGTGTGCAGTGTGCTTGTGTGTGATTGTTGTGCGCAGTTGTTTTGAAGGCATGTGTTAATAATTAAGCATAGATGCCACAAACACTCGCACTCGCACACACACACATGCACTGTCAGTTGCGCCAAGTTGCAATAAGCATCTTGTTGTATACCCTGTAATTTGTGCAACTATGAGCAGTGCTGTACTTCGCAAGCAGTCTGTGTATCTAAAATGTATTGTTGCATAAATGGAGTATATTCCGCGGAAAGAAGAAGCAACTTTAATAATTGTTATTCATAAATAAAAAATAATAATAATAATAAAAAAATAATAATAAAAATAATAATAATAAATATACAATATAGTCCATAAGCACAAGTTCTCCTATTTAGAGTCAACGACAAGCGTAAAAATTTTTTATTCCTTTCCCCCCCCTTTTTTTTTTATCGCAAGCACAAGCTTATTTAGAGTGCGTGTAATTATATAGATAGTTACTTGTATAGACATGGTTTTGACGCTTTTTTTATTAAGTATTCCATTAGAGATCAGATTCATCAATTGATCTTTAACCTTATGTGTATAATAGGCTGGGATTATCCACTTTAATCATCGGCCAAGTTGGCTACGATGCCCTAATCCTTCAATCCTTATCCTTTTACTGAGCAACTTGTGTTCTATCATAGCAAAGCTAGTCATCTCCCGTCGTCACATTTCTAGTTGTATTTGCTGCATGCATTCGCTGCATGTTGCTGCAACATGGCCACCGCCAAGCCGCCTCTGACATCCGCTCAACGGTTCGGCTGCTGCTGCCATCGCGGTTTCTCACATGTCGACTTAATTAAAGAAAACTTAATTAAATGATAACACAGCAGCAACAGCAGCAGCAGCAACGGCGCGGCGATGGCAGCCAACAAAGTTATGCGAAATATTTCATGTATGTATGCGCTCGAGTGTGTGTATGAGTGTGTGAGTGCGTGAGTGTCTACATGAGTGTGTGGCAACTGCCAGTCGCAATATGTTGCATGTTTTCTGGCCACGCTGATCGGCCTTAGCTGCCTTTAAAGCGCAGAACGTGCCTAGAAATGTGTCCACTTTTATGGCAGCAGCTTAGACAGCTAATTGCCCCACCAGGTGTGCCCGCAAATGGCTCAGGTACTCAGGCAGGCAGGCTGGCGTCATTCAGAGCCGCATCAATTATTGGCCTCAATGCCACAGCTTATCCATGGAAGGCAGAGAGAGTTGTGTAAAAAGTGCCTGCTTTGGCATACACTGCCCGCAAAGGACATGTTGTTTGCATCGTTGATCATGAATATATATAATATATATATCTAAATGTAACTAGAGAGGGAGGGAAAGAGAGAAGCTTTCTTTATTTGATTTATTACTTTAAAAACGATAAACTTATTCTGTACTAAAGAGTATAAAGGAGGCTCTATTTACCCGTCCCTCTCTCTCTCTCTCCTTCTCCGCCACCCTCTCTCCATCCAGGCATCAAATACAATGCTGACTGCTGAAAAGGCCTATGCGATTCATTTGTGAATATTCCAAGTGCTGGGACACTGGCGCACTCGACTCGCAGCAGTCGCTCGTTCTACACACAAAACAGATACATTAGCGGCCATAACGTATGAGCAGGCGGCCCTCGAATGAGTACATCTGTATGTGTTTGTGTGTGTGAGAGTGGGAAATAGTCCTGCTTTTAGATGACTATGCTGAAATGGCTCCATAAGTGCTTGTGCAACTGTGCGAGTGTGTTGTGCCTGCTGCCTGTTGCCGCCTGTTGCCAAGCAGAAGACACACTGACACTTTTCCGCATGTTATGCCTGTTGTTTCAATTGTTAGCTACAGTCACACACCCGCACACACACCAGCGCACACATAAACATGCACATGCCTCAGTGCATTGCATTATGGCATTGTCTCTGTCAATATTGTTGTTACGTTGCACTGTTTCGAGTGTGCACAGCAGACCGAAACGCAAAAACGAAACAGCAAAGAAAAAAATCACAACGAAAACGACAACATTTGTTGCAGACTTTTAGGCGAATGCGGCTGCCAGTGTACGTATGTGCCACTTTAATGGGCTCAACTGCAGCACGCATTCTAATGGACACGCATGCAAATTAGCAGCTGGTGAAAGTGTTTCAAAGTGTTGCCACTCTCCAAACTGCAGTGGAGAGACAGGCGACAAGGCCCACGGCCAAAAGTGCTGCGTATTTTCAGGCTGACGCAGTAAATAACCGAAAGTGCAAGTTCATTAAACATGTGTAGCATACTTTTGTGCGGATTTTAATAAGTCATCGTTGGGTTTTCCCTTCAATTTAGTTAGTCCAGCTTGCGCTCAGTTACTTAATTGATAGAATGGAACAGTGCCAAAGCACTGCATACTTTCCAGCTGGCAGAGTTAATAAGCTGAGCTGAAAGTTGATTTAAATCATAGCACAGTTTTGCGTGCATTTTAGCATATTATATGTAATATTTCTTAAAAAAAAAAAAAAAAAACATATTCTCATTCCTTTCTTTATTCTTCTTTTGAAATGAAAATTTGTATCAAGACCCGGTGGATCAGGTCTTCAGAGAGACGGGGATTCAATCTGCCTTTCGTTTTTATCCGATGGCTTACAGTCTCCAGTCTCTCGTACCTTTTTGCTATCTCCTTGAGATCGCTTTAAATATCCCAGGTCGGTTGTAAATGATCAGAAGTGCAAGTTGATTTAAATCGCAGCGTACTTCTGCGAGGATTTAAATGCACTTTTACCAGATATTCATTCCTTTCTATTCTCTGTATGTTATATCGCTTTGCTGCACCACGTCGCATCATCGCATAATAGTTTAAACGTCAGCTGAGCACAGGAGATTCACACACGTACCCGTAAATCGGGATGTTATGTGTCAGCGCACGGGCGCAGCTCCATCGCAGCAGCTGCATGTCCACTCAATTTGCCATTGCCGCACACACGCACACACACAGTCAACACACAGTCAACACACAACATCCGGCGGAATAATGCGTCTGTGTGTGCGCTTTCTCTCTCTCCCCTCTCTCTTTCTCTCTCTGTTCAACTGCACATCCTGTAGCCCCAAAGGAGGTGCCAGCGACGATTTCTGCATTTCGTTGTTTACGCGCATTGATGCTAATGCCAACTTTGGCTCAGGCTGTCGCTGCTGCTGCCTCTGCTGCTGTCTCTGCTGCAATGGCAATTTTAGGGTCATCGATTTACCGAAATTGTACTGCTGTCGGCCGCTGGTTTTTATGGGCGTTGTCAAGTCCGCTTTTATTATGATCGCAAACACGTGACTGCAGCGTGAGAGCGGCTACTGAAACTGGTGCAGAGTCTACCATAAAAGAAGGCGGCTCACTCCACGCGATGCTGGTTTATAGGGAAACTGGCCCAAACAAATGGCAGAAGAATAAAAAAATCTGTTCATTCACTTTCGACACAACGCGTATGAATATCAGTGTGTGCCTGCATGTGTGTGTGTGTGTGCCGAGTCACTTGGGGACCGTTTCACTATTTTTGTAGCATACTTTTGCGCGCCAAAAAATAACTGCCAGCTCTATCCTCTTTTTGCTGCCGCTTTGAGCGTATGTGTGTGTGTGTGTGTGTTTGCGTGTGTGTGCGAGTGTTTGCTTGTAAATTACAACTGATGATTTTCATTTTCCTCTCAACTCGCTCCTCCCTACCCCACCCCAAGCACTTGCGCATTTTTCTCCTCCTTCTCTGCCCACTTTCTCTCACTCTCTTTCCCCCTCTTCCCTCTCCCTCCTCGCGCTATCTGTTTGATTGTTGTCATGTCAGATTGTTTCGTTGTCGCTGCCGCTGCTGCTGTTGCAGTTCCGCTCTTTTTTATATCCTGCACAGAGTCATGAGGCAAAGAGGGTATCATAAAGTTGCAGCACGATAATATACGAGATTGTCGAGATTGTCGATATATAACAACGTGCACATAAATATTTTCTGTACTTTATTGAATACTAAAACTAGAAGAGGAAGTAAAGAGAGGAACCAAGTAGCAGAATGAGAACGAAATACAATGACAGGGTATCTGCAGGGTCATCACATTCGGCAGCAATCTTTCTGCTTGTGGAAATTAGAAAATCATTTTTGTCTGGCTTCGTTTTGATTTGTCTGTATCTGTGTGCGTGTGTGTGTGTGTGTGTGTGTGATTGGTTGCATTTTTTACCATTGCCGTTTGGTTAAAATGCTTTTGTAAATCGAATTGCAGCACGTTCTCGAAAATTAAACTTCCTGTCGCACAATTAGCGCTGCATCCGATACGAAAATTAAATAGACACGCAAAAAAGAATCTCATTTAATTCACTGCATAAATTTGGCAGTAAAAATCCTCTCAGCATGCATCCATAGATATGGCTCTTCATATAAAAAAAAATACACAACGCTTCTGTGACTATGCAAATTGATTTTTCATAAGCCATAGACGAGCAAAACATTTGATTCATTTGCAATGAATGTCGAGGCGCAAGGCCAAGCGCAGTTGGTTGAATGAGAGCACAAAACAAATGCGCAGGGCTTAACAGTGACTACAAAAAGTATATTGCAAAGGTTTGCAGACACTTTTAACACCCTTTCATATCTAACGCAGGACTTTGCAAATGTTGCCCAACTTAATTGCTTGCTCTATGCAAGTGTTGCCTGCTTTTGTGCGCCTAGTAAATATGCCTTGGCATGGGGTATGGTCCAAACAAAGCGTCATTTAACGAGCTACCCACAATCCACATTATCTGCGGGCCGAAGGGCAACGGCGTGACACACACAAGTTCACATAATGAAAATGTGTTTGACAGGGCCGGGTGCGCGGGGTGGAAAGAGTTGCCAAGCAGTTTCAGTTGATGTTGATTGATTTCACGTCGAGCACAGCTGACAGTCGCAGGCCAAGGATGAGCTGAAGCGACGACTCGCCGTCTATTACTGTGACTTATGTAAGGCGATTGCTTAATTAAAAACGCTGCTAATCGAGCAGCAAAACGGGGCGTGCGAGCTGCGTGCGCGCCTATCTGGCAAAAGGCAAATCAAAATAGTTTAAAAACGGAAACTTTTTAATGAGTTGTGGCTGAGCCGCGAGCAATGATGTTGCCAGCTGTTGTTGGCCATAATTTAACACACGTTGCGTATACGACGCGTGTGCTGCGCACACAGTCTGACACTCACACTTGCGATGCACAATCCAATCAAAAGTTTACAATTTACGCTCGAAATATCGCGCTTCAACGTTGTCTCCGGCCTATGGCAATGTCTTTATAGAGGCAACTCCGTCCTTCTCTCTCTCTCTCTCTGCCTCTCTCCCTCTCTCTCATCATTTCTTTCTCTCTTTCTTACTCCCCTCCGCCTGCCTTGTAGGTGTCGCCTGGGCCGTGTCTAAGCTGCTTAACGAACAGCGCCAGCACCTTTAAGTGCCTGCGCCCATAAGTATGCCATAAAAGATAGCTACTCGTAACGTGTTACGCGTGTAACGGTAAACCGCATTGTAAAAAATTAAGTACTTGCGGCAGCTGTACGAACCTAAGAACCAAAAAAAAATATTTTGCCGATTTATGCAACGTTTGCGTAAATCTTTATTTAGCCCAAGAACTCCGGCTTCATTGTGATTTAGGTTAGGAGCAATTCCACTGGGTCTACTTGTCCTCCACGCATCTCACACATGTCTCTACAGCTGCTCAATCTTCATTAATTGTTGTTGATTTTTATTTACATAATTAATTGAAAATTTGAATGATTTGCCTTTGAGCTTCAAGAAGAATTTTGACGTTTCTTTATTGAAGTTGACTTGAGTGGGAATTATTTAAAGGCTTTCACGGAAACGAGCTCAAAGTATAACTGTATTTATAGAATTTTAATTATCTTTATTGTTATTTTTAATATTTCATTTTTATGTTTCCCTTTTATAAATTTTATTAAAGAATTTAAAGCGAAGCCAAAGCAGTTTGCTTCTATTTATGTTTAACGAACTGCTCAGCATAATTTGCGCCTTGCAACATTGCAGACACGCTGCACATGTATGTGTGAGTGTGTGTATTTGTGTCTAACATATATATCTATATATCACTATACACACATATACATGCACATAGCTTCGCCTTTGCCGCGTCACGTGCTCGAAATTCATGAGTTGCTTACGAATTCATTGCACATTACAGCTGCAACAACAATGGAGCCACGGCCAGGCAAGCAGACGTGTGGCAGACGCCAACGAGAAAAGCAGGGAATGTGGGTGTGTGTGTGTGTGAGGGGAGGGGGGGAGAAGTGAGAGGTAGCAGATCCTTGAATGGTACGTATACTAACGGCAACACCGACTCTATTAGGATCCATCAATGTCAGCCAATTTATGCGCATATTAAAAATGCGGTCTGCCAATGACAAACACAGCGGCTACGACGCGCAACTCACACACACACACAGCCGCGCTTACGCATGCAGCAACACATGACGCACGAAGAGGGCCACATATGACGTCGGCTTTCGGTACGGATGCGCAAAATTGAGGTACAAGTCAAGAACGTGACAAAACCAGACGAGACGCAGATCGAGAACGCATGCAGCGAAAAAGCATTTAGCGGGGGCAGGAGGGAGAGCGGGGTAATACACACAAGCTGAGGTATGCCAGCGACAGGGATTCGAGTTGGCTTAGCGTGTGTGTGTGTGTATGTGTGTTTGTGTGTGTCTGTGACAATTGCACCTGCTGATAAACCAGTTACAAGGGGAATGCTAAGAACCGTTAACACAAAGGGGGTGCAGGGAGGGGGGTAAAGCACACAATTATGACAAATGCATTCCATTTGAGTTGAAATGCATAACCTTATCAGCTCATTGGACATGCACCTGCGTGGGGAGAGCGCAGAGTGCGGGAAGAGGGAATTAAGTTGGGCGATGGACAGCGCGCAGCTTATCGATATGTGCAGCAGCAGCTGTGCACTAGAGAAAGTAATAGAAAGAGAAGCAAGAGAGAGAGGGAGACAGAGAAAGGGAGAGAGAGAGCAGGAGGACTAAGCTGAGAGAACTAAAGAATTAAGGAGTATGTTAAAGAGACTTAGGAAAGGAGTAAGTGTCACAAAGTGAAAGAGAATTAGAAACGGCATTCTCAGTGAATAGTTGTAAAAAATGTTGCAAGCTTTTAGGAGGCGCGAAAAATGAATAGGTGTTGTTCACAGAATGATGATTAAAGATGATGACAAAGTGAGAGTAAAAGAGAAAGGAAATTAAAAACGAGAATGAGAAAATGAGAAGAGAATAATAATGTAGAGTACAGTTAGAGTTCCTCGGATTCATGGAATAGGATCATATGAATTGAATTGAATTGAAAATGAGTTTTGCGAATTTCAATTTGCAAGTTAGTTAAATATAAAATAATACTCATCTATCATCTATATAATTACTTCAACAGAATGTTATAGCTGAAAGACTTTGTTTAACTATCGAAAGTATTTCCTAAATATGGCTCTTAATGTTATGGTATTCAATTTCAATGAATTTCCATATGTGTATAATATATTTAAAAAAAAGCTCGATTCCTCTGTTGATGCTGTTTCAGAATATACATAATTGCAATTGAGATATGTAGTAAATATAATATAAATGCCGAAAATGTCAATTTCATTATACGATTATTTGACTTGCCAAGGCATTTTCCTGACTTCATTAACTTCTTGAATTCAAATGGAATGTTGAAGCAAACTGAAGGGTCAATGGATTATTCACTAAGCATCGACAACCTGCAGAGACAATCCCATGCATCAATGAGCTTGAATGCAGCCCTGAAACTGACATGCACAGATATTAATATATTAAATACATGCACATATCGAATACTCAACTTATGTTTAGGGAAATTTCTATTCAATTAATGCTTCGGTCGGCATAATATCTAAATGGTAAATGGAGAAAAGTCCAAAAGCAGGCAGCATAACAATGCGCATTGTTCTATGTCAAATTTCAATAGATTTCACACACACACACATACATGTGAAGGAAGTTTACGCATTGAGGCAAGCCAGAAATTATGTTGTAATTTCTTTTCCAGTGCACCGACGTTTGCAGCTAACTAGTTGCACATTATCTGAAGTAAATGAGCACAAAACTCATTACAACTAAGGTTAATTAAAGTACTTTTCTATTATTAATACGGTGAATACACTTTTAAAAGTTTATATCAAATACAAGTATATTTACAAGCTATCAAACTTGTGGAACTGGCAATGACAAACAACATGCCCTACTTAAGCCAAGGTTGGCTCCCCCAGGCCCTTCACCTGTGCTCGACTCAAGGAATCCAGAAGGACTCTTTCGCTCGGTTCGCTTTCTTGACTGCATTTCAATATCCTGAACTGCCTGCGGGCTGACAAGTCCCGCGTCATGTGCTGCCATTTGCCTTTTGCCCCACATTCATTCCACTACCCCTCCACCTCCCATTTTACTTAATGCTTGCTTCAAGGATACAGCTTGGCCAATCCTGCCTGAAAGAGCTCAACGACTCATGATAAGAAATAGAATAATAGAATAACAAATAACCTAGTCTACAGCATTGTCTCTGATTCGACTTTGAATTGCGAAACCTTTAAAACTAAAATTCTAAAATTTTCTTGGTAGAAACTAGTTTTTTCAACCAAATCAAGTAAGTTTTTGACTCATGCTAACTTAAAATATTGACGAAAATATTTAAATAATAAGGCAATGAATTAAAAGCAAAGCGTACGTTTTCTGGATACCCTGTTTAAATTAAGAGCACTGGGAATATTGCTAAGAGCGCTAAGATTTTTAACTAAATTGGTGTGGATGACCAGTCGAAAGTTCCAGGCAACTTTATAGTTTTTATATCGATAATTGAACAACTCTATAGTTGTCATATCGATAGTTGAAAGTCGATTGACATGTCATGAAAAAATGTAAATAATTTAAAGTTGTTTATTTTTCATTTTTGATATTTAATGACAATATAATTCAAAGAACCGATAAAGTGACAGACTGAAATATCGATATTGTCGGATATATCGATAATGTCGCTTACTGCAAAGTATCTACCAATCGAGTAACCCCGATGTACCTTTGCATGTTCCGCTGTGGACCACGTAAAATGCCAATAAACTACGAATGTAAAACTTTCTTTCTGGCGCGCTGCTGCTCTTTTTACGGCTGCCACGAAAAAAGTTGCTCGATTCTGCGTCCGTTCCCGTTCACATTTGTGTTTAAATTGTTAAGAACAGACGCCCCATGCAGGTGTTACCTCGCACTTGCCATGCAAAACGACTGCGGTAATTATAGAACTCGGTGCTGTAAAAGTTGTTTAACGCAACACGCAACGCAACGCGGGCAAACTGGGTAATCAATTGTAATTAAGCGGCAAACTGGGCAAATCAGGGAGAAACTTGTCAACGCCCCAAAGTATGCAACAGCTTTGGCTCCTCACACTCATGACTCATGCTTTTGCTTCTGGCCGGCTGCAGTTCATATTTTTTGGGCAATTTCAGTTAATTGAAGTTCACAGAGGCAGCTTAAAGCGTTGCAGAAATGGCCCAATGCCAGTTTGTGAGCAGCTCGCCAGATATGAGAGGCTACAATACAAACGCAGACCGAAATGTGGGCCAACGCACACACATGCAAGCACACACACACATACATACACAGACAGAGAGACAGACAGTGCGGCGTTATCATTGCACATTTCACTGTTTGGTGTAACAATTACAGCAAAGCCAACAACTATAGCAACAACAAGAACAAACAGCATTTGGCACACATTCAAAATTGCCAGCAGCCAAAACAAGCATATTCCCCAAACCCCTTCGCCACTCTTCTCTGCTCTCTCTCTCTCGTTCCCTCTCTAGCCTCTGCCTTTGCATTGCCATGCCCCGTCCTGGCTTCTGCTGTCATAAGTTTGTTTTTGATAATATGAAACAACTCACATACATTTCCAGCTCTGCATGTTTTTGTGGTTTTCCGGCCAACAAGAAACCAAAAAAGAGAGAAGCAAAAAATAAAATACAAATACAAATGAAGGTTTATAGGTAATTGCTTTGTTTTTTGCCAGAGAAATATGACCAGGCTTGAGATAAATTAAAGTGGGCCTAAAACTGAACTTAAATTTGCTAAAGTTACGAAGGCTTTAAGTGCTTGGGCAGTTTGTGTTTTAAACTGACATTATAAAGCACTTTTTTGCACTATCGATCTATCGATAAGTATGAGACTGCAGTATTTAAATTCGTGTAAGCACATAACATGTATTAAACGGTCACTCTCGATTTTACATAATCGATCTTTCGATAACGTAGGTATAAACAGTTTGCAAGGGTAACACTGCAGTTCTAATGAATTTATCGGTCTCTTAAATGCATAAACATTTTAAAGTTCCTACAAATTAATTTCGCATTGCAATTCAACTATAAACTAAGCCTTTTATTGCCTTAACTATTATTTATGCGTGCGAACAGGAGAGCTTCATACAAGAGGCCTGTTTGTTGCGAGCGTATGTTAGTTTATTAATAAATAATTTACGCCCACGAGGGCTGCCTATGAAATTCTTCAGCACACAAAGTCAACATGACACAACAGACAAATATTGATATATTCGTTATGGGTTCTATTGTGTATAGAGGTTAATTAATGCTTACTCATTACGTTTTAATACTACCTGGGAATCCCTCGCCTGCACTCATTTAACTTAAATTGAAACTTTAAAGCGGCAAACAAGCGCAGAATCAACATTTGGCTAGCATGTCGCCAACATTTTGATTAATTAATACGGGTTTGATATAACAAATGCATTTAATATACGCCTGCATGACCACACACAACACACGAACACACACGCGCACACACATTTGTGTTTACGCACTTGCGAGAGTAGCGAACAAATGAATTGAAAATGCTAATTGCATATGAAAATAAATCTCTCATCACAATATGCTCAAATGCGACAATATAGACACGCACACATATCTACTTGTGTGTACATATTTCATACAGTCATTTGTATATAGTTCTCATTAACGATGTTTTAACAAATCTGAATGCACATAAAATATAACAATCATAACAAATGAGTCGTAGTAGACTAGAACGAGGTCAGCGCAGGACATTACCTTACTGCGATTTTCCTTTTGCAGAAATTGCATGGAACTAGCAAATTTTCAGAGCCAAAAACAACGACAAAAAATAACAACAAGAGGATTGAGGTATACGCAAATAGAATGTTATTAAATGAAGTAAAAATATCAGTAAATGACATGTGCATTTAATTATTCGAAGATATCGATGAGAGGCGTTTTTTGACTATGTTATAACGATGTTATCGATGAACTAAACTATCAACATCGGAAACTGCGCTTACAGCTTTACTTGCTAGTGATGGTGATCAATTTGTCTTGTTAACTATCGATTATTGCCTCTCTGGTCAGTCTTAACTGGATGCTAGGTCAAATAGACATTGTAAAATAGGAAACAAAGGTCGCTATTCAGCATTCCACTTCTTCCATACCCACTCCAGTCATTTCGCAGTTACAGGGTATGCGAAGTGACAATGCAAGTGACTTTTATATGCAGCAATCTCAGACGGAAACAAATATGGCCACTCGCATCGACAAAAACTCGCTTGGAACTGCCAACATGACGCAAGCTGTAGTAGGGAGGGGAAAGGGGCCAAGTGGGCTGCAGGATGCAAGCGACTGCCAAGGCAAAGTCAAATATAATGCTGTCACATGGCAACTGCACAAACAGATAGCCGGATAACTGACAGGACAATGCTGTTGTCCTAAGTATTTCTTGCTGTTCTCGCTCAACAAGGGAAACCGAAGATGCAAAAACCTGGAAAATCAAAGAGATCAACTAGGTTGCTCAGCATGGCCCCTGACCCAATAATAAATAGTCAAGTGTTGAATTGTGACCAACTCGTGATGGCTTGCGTGACACGAATTTGGGCAATTTACAATGAATACACAAGTAAATCTGATACATTTGACTCCCTCTCCTCATCTCTCTCTCTCTCTCCCTCTCTTTAACAATTACCAAGTCATTTATCTGGAATTGAATTAGTCCTAACAGAGTTCAAAGCGTCCATTGATAGCCGTGTGAGTACTTCTAGTCGATTAATCGTTGGCCACTTAACTAATTGAGGATGTCATCGATTTGCTGAGTGTAATTTATTTCGACTTAGGCGCAATTAGCCACGCCCACTTGGGCCACTTGTGCCAACTGTTACCGTTCACAGGACCAATGCTAATTGAGAGATTTCACAGGCGTGCTGAGTGGGCGTGCCCGAGAACTCTACCCGTCAATTATCAAATTGTCGTCGATGGCTATAAAAGAGCTCCAAACTGGACAATGATAGGAAAGTAGCCAAGAAAGCACCACACTAGCATGGTGTGGAAAACCAGGAAGCCAACGGGGAGTCGACTATCGTCGATAATATCCCTGGAGGAGTTTTTCCGTTATGTCAACACATTCTACCTCTCGATAGGCATGGTGGCCTACGATCTTCGACAAAAGAAGAGTAGCAAATGGCGAAGCATCCTGCTCAGCGTGTACTTCATACTTCAGATGCTCAATCTGAACGCGGTGCTGCTATCTGAGTTGATTTACGTGTTCCGCGCTTTCATCACCGGCAACAACTTCCTGGAAGCCACAATGAATCTTTCCTTCATCGGGTTTGTGGTGCTGGGGGACATTAAGATCAGACTCATCTGGCACCAAAGGGATCACATCTCGCGAGTTATTGCCCAACTGGATAAACTGCATCCGCACAAAATAGAGCAACAGGCGCAATACGGGGTGTACGAATGTCTACGGGCCTACAAACGCGTTAGTATCTTCTATTTTGGAGTGCATCTGGTGCTCATCTGGAGCTACAATCTCTACTGGGCTGTCTATTACGTGATTTACGATTACTGGCTGGGAATACGACACTTTGAGCGCACCCTGCCCTATTACTGCTGGACGCCGTGGGACTGGCAGACCAACTGGAGCTACTATTTTATGTACATCTCACAGAATCTGGCCGGACAGGCCTGTCTCTCAGGCCAACTTGCGGCGGATATGTTCATGTGTGCTCTGGTCACCCTGTTGGTCATGCATCTGCGCCGTTTGGCCACGATGATGGGACAACATGTGGCAGGTCTGCTGCCACCCGAGAAGGATCTGGCCTTTCTGAGGGAAAACATCGTATACCATCAGCGGTTGCTATTACTTGTCGAGGATGTCAATGAGATCTTCGGCATTTCGGTGCTCAGCAACTTGGCCAGTTCCGCATGCATCATCTGCTTTGTGATCTTTCAAATTACAATTGGCGGCAACATCGACAATCTCATCATGCTGGGATTCTTCCTCTTCTGCGCCTTGGTGCAGGTTTTCATGATTGGCGGCTATGCTCAGAGCCTGATCGATGCGGTAAGAAGTCTAGAGGGACTGGGATGAAAATCGATTCTAAAGTTTTTCCCCTGCAGAGCGAGCAAGTGGGACAAGCTGTTTATAGCCACGATTGGTTTCGAGGAGGACTCCGCTATCGAAAGCTGTTGCTGCTAATTATTAAGCGAGCACAGCGTCCGAGTTACCTGAAGGCCACGCACTTGCTGAACATGTCTCTAGTAACCGTAACGGCTGTGAGTTAATTTCATTTATATTTTATTTCTTTTCTCTTCACATATAATATTCGTTGCAGTTGCTGCAAGTGTCCTACAAGTTTTTCGCAGTGCTGCGTACCATGTATAAGAATTAGAAGGTAGCTTATCGATTTCATGAGTTTCGATAGTTGTAAAGTATTTATTTAATATAATTTGATGTGTGTGCACACTTATATTTACTTATTGTAAAAATTAAAGCTGTTAGCTTTGTCATTAAGCCTAATCGAATATCAGTCGCATTGTAACTGTCAGCTCAGTTTTGTAGCGAGCAGCTAGTGCAAGTGCAAATGACAAAGTGATTAGCGAATAGGACTGCGCGTTTCAACCAAATCATGCCACGGCAATCATTCACGGCAAATCCACAACAGTTGCGACTTCTAATTAAATTAAACAACCAACTGGCGCGCTACCCGCAGAGTATTGCGCGAAAAGAAAGCAGAAAACATCATTGATGAACTAATAAAAAATACCCTGTAGGGAAGCACTCTAAGGATTAAGTAAATTAAAGTTTCTTTTTATGGTGGCAATATACCCCATACCCTATGCGAGACTGTATACAGGATATGCACTGCGACCGTTGGTCATAATGAGAAAGGAAAATGCGCGTTCATTCTGCTTTGGCTCGTATAACAAGAACGTAAGGACACTGTAGAAGGGAAAAAGAGAAAGAGGGGAAGTTTCTCTGTGTGCTACCACAAAGGGTATGATTAATTATCGCCATTTCGTTAGCACAAAACGCGCGTGAAACGCAAGACAAATCTTTGACGCTGCGCTAAAATTAGCGCAAAGCGCAAAAGCGGGTAACGTCAAATGGAATATGGGGAAAAGAAGAAACGCTGCCATTCAAAGCAATTTCAATTAAAGTTGTCACAGCGGACACACCCACACACGCGCGGAATAAAACGATTGGTATTCCCAGAAGTTATGCAACACTTACAAAAAAACGATAGGAATTGAGGCGCGGCAACAGAACTTATGCAACACTTAAAATTAATTGCGAAATTGCCTGGCAAATTGCATTTTTATGACTGTAAAATTGAAAACTGGACACACACACACACAAGCGCCTGCTAACGTGCCTAATTACATTTCTGAGCCTGTCTGGCATCAGCTTTCAGTATAGTTGGAGCGGGACCTCCCCCCCCCCCCCCCCCACCAGTCAGATAGATGGCAAAATTGAAGAATTTTTTCAATTAAAATTAGTTTAAAAAAAGAAAACGAAGGCAAAGACGCAGATGGAATGGCGAAGCCAAATGGCAATCACAACAACGGACAAGTACGACAAGTGGGCGTGACCGTGGCCGGTGGGCTGCCCCCTAATCTAATTAGAAATACGCGCGTCACGAACTTGACTTCAACGAGCTGAAGCCTCCTTCCCTTGCTCGTGCCTCTCTTAAAAAGCCGCTCCACGGTATATGGCAAAATAGTTTCGACTAATTTCATTTGCGTTTGCAGTTTTCATTTACGAAAGTTGGAAAAAGTTCTACCAGCCCAGAATGACCCGATCCCCAACCCCTATCCCGCCACTCCAATAGGTACTGCAACCACAGGCACATTTCCATTGGACGCCGAAGCGCTATTAATCAAAGTAATTGCGGACGACAAATGGCAGCGTGAGCAGAAGCGGGCAACGTTGCAACAGTTGGACAGGTACTGCGCCCTCAAGGCGCGTTGCATGTCGTGTGGGGAGGGGAGAAGGAATGTCTTCCCCGCGGGGGAAAACTCGAGGCGCAAAGCAATCAGCAACTTGACCCAATTCACTTTGCGATAAGCCTTTTTGCTTAAGGCGTCGGCTAATTTTGCGAAAGTATGTTTCAGTAGAGATAAGTTATCAATAGTTGAATAAGAAGCAAGCAACATAATAATCGAAATTGTGTCATCAAAGGTGTGCGTTCGCTAAAAGTAAAAGTGGGTATCGACAGCAGAATATCGATATACCATAAATAACAATTCAAACTAATGTTATACCGAAAAATATTTTATTATCAGTTTATTGTTTTAAACTTTGAAGGTAATAACAAAAATTTCCAAGATTTATAACTTCTTTGAATCAAATATCTCATTGGCGTATAGATATTAGTTCCAACAAACAAGAGAACAACAAAGAGAAGTAATCAAGTTTTCCGAAGTGTTTTTGTCGAACCGTCCCTTATCTCTCTTGCTGTAAATGACTTTATAGGTCAATTTGGGAACATCCAAAAAGTAAGAGGACAGCAGGCCGTCTGCAATGTTCATCAAAATTTAAAGAAAACTTTTGTATTGTTCGCGATATTTATTCATTTACTTTGTATGGACGAATAAATTAATTTCCCGGATGCAACAAACAACAAAGTTTAAATATGTATTGGAAAGTTTACGCTCCCGCTCGTATCGCTGCCGGCATGCGGTCCGTGCTTTTATAGTCCCACTGCAATCGGAGTTTATACATATATATTGACTTATAAAAATGTCAATATCTCTGGCAGCGCCAAGAAATTGCAATTGCAACGAAGTTCTTGCAGCGCAGCAACGCAGCGCGTTGAGAAATTGTATTTCATTTCATCAAATGAAGAGAAATCGTACATTTTTATAAGGTCAGCGAAGTGAACGAGAAGGAGGAGCAAGCCACGACAAGAAGCCGGCAAATCGGAAGTGGAAAATGGGAAATGGGGAAACGAAGCCCGACTGGCTGAGCTATTGTCGTTGAGTCGGAACTCTGGCGCCGTAGTTGCTGCACGTCACTTTGTCACACTCGCATTGAATTTGACACACAACTCACAGATAACACACACATACATACGTACTGCATAGGAACTCGTATGTCTGTGTCGGCCAAAGGATTAGAGAGAGTTCCAATTTTTGAGCATTTCATTTGTGCCCTGAGCCTGGGACAAGCTTGACCCGCAGCCAAGACTTTCTCCATCCATCCTACCCAACCAACTAACTCCCTTTTCCGTCCTCTTCGGCACTCCCCCGTCAGATGCACTTGTCAATTTTCACTTACTTCATTTGAGTAAACACATTTGCTGCATTTCATATTTCCAGTCACGTTCGCAGCATAAATAACTCACTCACACACACACACACACACACATGCACATGTGTGCCGAATAGGTCAGCTTAAATTGTAAATACATTATATAAAATATTTTCGCAAATTTTGAACTTATATTTGGCTTAAGTAAACAACATTTAATCCTAATCCATATCCTCACCATTTGTTGCAATTTAAGTTGTTGTCTAATAATTCATCAACGTTATACTTTTAATCTTTTTCAGGCTTCATCAGCTTTTTATTGCTGTTTTCGGCTTTATTTACATAAATCCATCAGCAATCTTTGCAATATTTCACAAAAGCAAAAACTGAACAATTTGAGGTTCGTCCGCGGGCGAAAGCAACCGCAAGTATTCGAATTACATGAAAATTGGGGCAACAGCATTCAGCAAAAAAGGACAACAGAAGTTTTTTAATATTGGAAATATTAACATTTATGTAAATATTGAGTAGCAGTGCAGGAGCAGCTGCCATCAACCTGAATACTTGTTCAGCTCAAATTCCTTACTTTAAAATACAAATTTTTGTAGGCACCGCATAAATAATTTTTATTTTAACGGTTTTTTCAACCATGCTGCGTGCTATATTCAAATACCTTTAAATTATAGATATCGCTTTTATTAATATCGATAGTTTCACATGCGTAAACTCTTTTTGGTGCAAGGATCACAGCATTAAGCTTTTGTCACTGTTCCAAATATAAATGCATAAGAGATACATTTTTCAGTATTGTAAATGTTTATGTTATTTAATACAAAATGGACAGCTGATGAAAATAGCTTGTTGTAATTTCACAAGTTACTCTTAAAAATTTTTCAGAACCACATTCTTTCCATACTGCAGTTCCGTGTTGAGCCGCACACCTATTTCAACTTTTCGTATTTGTTTGAAATAAACTTTGGCAATCTTTGCAATCTTCATCGCTTTCGGAGTGTTTTTATGTTCGTTTTACAAAAAATAAATGTAAGTTAAACTGCCTTGTACGGGCTGGTAAACATAGCAAATCCGAACAATAAATATGAAACAATTGCCCAACGCACACAAACACACATGCATGTACATAAATATGAGTACACACACGCACACATTTGCACACACCGAATGCAATGAGAATAACAATGCGATTTGGAGTTTGAAAAGACCAAACGCAGCTTACAAGCTGTACTCGCACGCACACACACACACTCGCACACATTTATAGCACATAAACATCAATAGTTGTTCGATTCTAACCTATTTGCATCGGCCTGGACTGCAGTAGAACCAAACCACTTCGCCGGACGTAGAAGCCATAAAATAAGTTTACAGAGAGAAATTCACGCAGTCATCGTAAACAATAGTATAAATAATACTCAACGATTGTAAACAATAAAGTTCGAGCCTCCAAGCAATAATTGGAAAATAAAACAATCGAAAGAAAACTTAAAAAGCACAGAAAATTCTTTTGAATACTTGGAACCTTAAACTCCCTTTTAATAAATATGAAAAAGGTTGATTTCCTGAAGGTAATTTGTTGAATAGCTGGAAGTTACGTAAAGACTCACTTTCTTTTAGCCTCCTAGTTGGCCTTTACAACAACAATTCATATGGAAATCAATCAGTTGTATTAAATTACAAAATTATAGTGTACACATTTTTAAATTCTAAATTCTAAAAAGCAACACACAGAATGATGTCACAGTCAAACTTCGGCGGCGATGGTGATCAAGCAGAGATTAACCCTTTGAAGAAAGAGGTCACAGCCCTTATCAGTGGACCTGGTTTTCTAACTGAATTGCCTAAAAAACTGCAGGAGTGCGGAACTCAGATCAACGAAGAACCAAAGCAAGAACTCTTTAAGCCGTGTGATCTATTGGAAATAGACGAATTGATATTACCCAAAGCACTGACCAAATCTCTTATGGCGCTGGAAAAGAACAACAAAGAGTTTGCCGAGACATTGCAGCGGACCGTAGAGCAGTGCGGTCAGCTCAAAAATAGCATTGATGTGTTGTCATTGAAGGTGCACAAAATGGTTGAACGCGAGAAACTCAGAAGTTTGTCACTCTCTCTTATTGAAGACAGTCGGGTCACTTTCAGTTGCGTCAGTGAGGAAGAATCCAAGTGTGATCATAATGAAAAGACGCAGCTCAAAGATCGTGATGAAGTGCTGGCATTGAAAGTACAAAACATGGGAGAATGCGAGGAACCCGTACAATTATTACCTCCGCAAATGGGTCAGAAAGAATCCAAGTGTGACCATACTAAAAAGAAAGTTAGATTTGAAGAGTCGGCATTAAAAGTACAAAACATGGTGGAATGCGAGGAACCCGTACAATTATTGTCGCCTCAAATTGATGATAGTCCGGCCACTTTCATCTACATGGGTCAGGTACAATCCAAATGTGATAATATTGAAAAGAAAGAAAGAAATGACAGTCAGGCCCCTTGTACTTCCTTAAATGAGGAAGAATCGAAGTGTGACCAAACCGAAACGAAGGAACAACTTCACGAGTTGTCATTGGAGGTGCACAACAAAGCAACACGCGGGGATGCCAGCCAAGCCACTTTCAGCTGCATCGATCGGGAAGAAAACAAGTGTGACCAAAGCACAAACGCGCAAGTGAATGATCAATTGGATGAACGCGAGGAACTCGTGGAGTTACCACCTTCTCTTCCTAATGTCAGTCAGACCACTTTCACCTGCGTAGAAGTTGAAGAACCCAAGATGCAGCTTTACAACAATCTTATCAAAAAGTTCCAGAGTAACGCATTTGACGATTCATTGGAAAACAGACCCTCCAAGCTGATAATATCTAAGACATTTACGAAATTTCGTCCGCCCTATTCCGAATTATCTTTAAGTATGGCGTATATGTGGGACTTTTCCTCGTCTTGCAATTCGCTCACGGAAGACGTGCGTTAGTTTGGTAAATGAGGATTATGTTGAAGAAAAATTGAAGCTGGAACTATGGATGCCTATATAGTGTAAAGTCATAAATAATCCACATAGTATTTTATGGATTTCATTAAGCTATAAAAACGTCTTCGTGGTTTCTATGTTCCCCCAATCAATTTCGATCGATTCGTCTCATGTTATTTTATAATATATGAACATGTATGTTTGTACTTAAAAGTGTTGGAAATTTCTGTATAAGCAAAGCTTCTACATTGTGTAAAGTCCTTCTTTGATACAGTTTCTCGATTCTCTGTACTTCCTTTATACATACGTCGCCCTTCTCTGTGTCCCCTGTTTGTTGATTGCCAGCAAATGAAATTTCACGCTTGTTTTCTAATCAAAAACAGAATAAATGAAAAATCTTTGCATGGTGTGCAAATGAAATGCAATGAAAACGGAGACGGAAAGGACTGACGATTCACATGGACATCATGAGCTCCACTCATGTTCAATTTTTGCTTTCTTTCTGTTTCTCTTTTTTTTTCTTTTTTTTTATTTGTTAGCGACAAAATGGAAGCATACAAAAGCATCGACTTCTGATGAGACTGACACAGAGAGAAAGAGTTTAAGAAGTCTTAACGATTACGTTTCCGCATACGAAAGTGTGTCCTGCCTTAGTTGTCGCTGGTCCGCCTGGTGCTGCTTCAGGGCAAACAGCATTGCGTCCATGAAATCCGATAAGCTTATTTTTTCATTCAGTTCGAAAGTGTCCCGACTTGTGTGATAGGCATGCGCCAGAAGCGGCAACTTGCGCAGAGTGCGTCCACTCAGACCAGCACTTAGGTCAACTAATGTTGCCAGCAAATCCTCTGAGTCGGCCTGGCTGTCATTTAAGTTCTTCGGCACCAGTATGCCTCTAGCCATCAGTTCGGTGAGCATAGACTTGTAAATTGATGTTATGGCCGGTGCAGCAGGGTATCCAATGAACTGGCGTATATCAGCGCGATCCAAGAAGGCCAGATCGATGCTCTGCGCCAAGTTCGACGTGGCCAGTATAAGGACATTTGGACAGCTCTTTATCTCGTCCAGCTGCGTGAGCACTGCATTGACCACACGCATGGCATCACGCGGCTCATTACTGCTCATCGCGCTGCGAGCATATGCCAGAGATTCAACCTCATCGATCAGCACGCAAACCAGATTATTTCTATCCGCAACAAGTTCTCCTATCCTGCCAAAGAGACGTGCAACCAGTTTACCGCTCTCCGAGAACCACTTGGAGAACAGACTGTGACTGTTTATCTCCACCAGGTGAGTGTAAGCATAGCTACTCCCTGTCCTTATCGCCAGTTTCTGGGCCAGAGCTTTGCACAGACTGGTCTTGCCCGTGCCCGGTGGACCATGGAGCAGCAGCAGCCGATTGCAGGCAATTACATTACAGTCCACGCTGTGCTGCGAGAAACTCAGTGCAGATAGCGCAAATTTCAACAGCTAAACGGAAGTTTTATTATTATTATTTTTATATCAATTATAAACAGATTAACCCACCTTCTCTTTAAGTCCTTCCTCGTAGATAAGATTCTCCCACAGACCAATAAATTCGTTAGATGGAAGTAAAACATGATTGGCAGCTATCACGCTGTCGATATCGTCGCCATCCCCTCCAGCGGAGTCCCCGCCAAAAAGATCTCCTCGCGATCGCACCTCGGGACGCTGCATCATATAGAAATGGTAGCAGAACTTGTATTTATGTCCCGTGACCATTGTGCCGTTCTCCCCATTGTCTCTCTCCAGCAGAACACTCTCGACGAACTGGATACTTTCATCCGGAACGAAGGGGACATTCCAACGCAAAGATTTTGCCGACAACAAGTAAGCGCTCAACTGTGGCTCGGTTGATGCTCGCAACGTTTGAAGCCGTCTAGACGAAGAATCATTCAATTAAATCAACTTTGATTTATATGATTATCTTAAACTTACTGCTCGCTGCGTTGCAAACGCACTTCAACGTGCACAGTATTGTTGCAACTTAAGAAACTCATTTGTTTAATAAACGCGCCGAATAAATAAAAATTTAAAGTAATGTCAATGCCAGTGTGACCAGACTTTCAATGCTAAAAAATACAAAGCCGACTACGTCAGAAGATACGATATATGATAATTTTGCAACACTGCGCGAAAACTGCAAAATACGATATTCTTCCAATGACAAAAACTACGTTTAACAGCATCTGATAACAGTCTGTTATTGTATTTGTTTTCATATTAATTTGTTTTTTAACCAAATTATGATACAAATTTAATTTAATGAATGCCGGTATATCAATATCATAACCAGCTTCACATTTAAAAGTCGATTTAACAAAAACCACGCTGTATAATAATAGAGTTAGTATCTAATCGTAGACTCCAGAAAGTACTTATTGAATTTCCGCCAGCCAAATCGTTTCTTTGGATCCTTTTGACTCCAAGAGGGTGCGAGGTTCGGCATAAGGCCAGCCTTCTGAGCCATCGTTACTAGTGTACCCATTTTCTTTTGCTGGCGATGGCACAATTTTGTTATCCGTCTGGGCAACATGCATCCATCGGATCGTACATATTGCGAAAGAATGAGCACATCTGTGTGCTTTATGTCCAGCCCTAGTGTGCATTCAGGACAGAAGTTGCTATTGCAGGCCGGTTTCAGCATTTTCTCTGACCGCGGCGACGTGACATTAACTCCTTCGTAGACCAGAGCATCCTTCTCCTGTCTCTCGTGTACTGAGATTTTATATCAAAACAAACCAAGAAGGTTATGAAACATTCAATTTGATGAATGGATAGTACTTACTTTCCTTGATCCGCGCAGCCGGGGATGTTGTTATTGTGCGCATTTTCCAAAAGGATGTACGCAATGTGTTGGTGGCAGATTTTATAAGTGCAGACATGTTTTTATTTATATTTACAAAAAAAAGACAGAAATCAGAAACAGTTCCCGTGCAATGTATGAATCTTCTAGTGTATCGATAGGTACAGATATCGTTGTTTGAGTTGGCTGGCTCTATCGATAGTTCGGCATTTTTAGTATTGCGATTTACAATTGTATTTCCTAGCTCAAAAATGTGTAAGCCATTTTTTCTGTGAAAGAAAATCAAATGATTAAAATTTTAAATTACAGCGACATCAATTTCCACAAAGAGTACACTGATCTCCTCAGTTATATCTGGTATACTGAGTTTAATTATTTTTGCAACACTGCGCTTCTATGCCCATTGGTTCAATGACTCCCAACTAACAATTTTGTTTGCCGGCTATCTGTTCTCATGGCTGTTTATACTAAGCCTCACCAGCCTATCCAATGCGGAAATGTTGATTTTCGGTCCTGATTTCCAGGCTAAACTTGTACCGGAGATTATATTGTGCCTGACTCTCACAGCGTTTGCAGCGGGAGCAGTTCATCGAGTTTGTGCAACGACCTGGTAAAAAAAATAAAATGGAAACGCCCACACATACATATATCTTTAACTTGATCTCTTGGTTTCCTTTCAGCATTATATTCTCTTTAGTCGGATTGTATTTCATTAATCGAATCTCATCAAAATATTACAACAGTGCAGTTACTACATTGGATGCACCTTTGCGAAAAACCGGCAAAAAATTCAAATGAATTTTTGGATTCTTTTATATAGATTTTCAATTTTCAACTTGAAATATATTTTATAACTAAATCCTAATTATAAATAATTTATTATTTAACCACGCAATGGTAGTCTCGTTACTGCTAGGATGGTAATAGTGCATCCGGTCCAGTCTCTGGTGCTACTGCATCGAGTCCAGTCTCTGATGCTACTGCATCGGTTCCAGTCTCTGAAGCTACTGCTTCGGTTCCAGTCTCTGAAGCTACTGCATCGACTCCAGTTTCTGATCCTATTTCATTTGGGACTTCTGTCAAGAAGCTGAGAATATTAAAGTCAATATAGCGCACCATCTAGAATATTAATACAAATTATTAATGATTCAATTTAATCTACAAAGAATATCATACCAACAAGCCTCTTTTAGATTTGTCTGCCTTGTGCTTCTCTTCAAGTTTGTTACGTAGTGTTTTGAACCATTCTGCAATAGCCAGTTCTGTCTCTGATTGAGGTAGCTCAAAGCCTCGATATCCGGCCTGCTTCAGGGCTATGTTGTTGGTATTC
This sequence comes from Zaprionus africanus, assembly GCA_018151435.1. Lineage (NCBI taxonomy): Eukaryota > Metazoa > Arthropoda > Insecta > Diptera > Drosophilidae > Zaprionus > Zaprionus africanus. The sequence goes on along the minus strand of JAECXB010002309.1, from coordinate 2,408,872 downwards.
AACGCAGCAGTTGATAAAATCAAAGCGAAGCTCTTAACAAATGTGTATAACTTAAGAAGAGACCATTCCTCCAGTATTGCAGTTACGTTAACTGTTTTTATCATATGCCATATTTCTGAAATCTTAATACGAATGTAAAGACAAATAATCGGTCAATAACTTAACTTACACTTCGATATATATGCATCACAATTGGAGACGAAGCCGTCAACTCCGCTAGAAATGCCCTTAACAGCCCAAGCGATATCATCTTCCCAGTATCACTGGCTGTGGCAATATGCGGAATAACCGTAAGTAAATATAGCATATAATTATAGTCCTCGTTCTTGTTGTTAAGGAACGATTCTAACTTGAAATTCTCAAGCAATTTTCGAGTAGCGTAATCTAGCATTGTCGGCTTTAACATATCCGAGTAATTAAAACAGTCGTTCAAGAGTTGTAGATGTCTATTTAAATTCTCGGGATGGGCTATGACATACAATAATATTGAACCAGTATACAAAGCCGTAATTTGCTCGAGATTTAAATCCTCTTTTAGTGCCATAGAAAAGTTTTCACAGAGCTAAAAAAAAAGTGATAAGAAATAAAACTTTTGAATTCAAATTCAAAAGATCTGTACCTTTTCGTGAGCTTTCAACGAATCATTTAGCTCCACATCCATACAGTAGACCTCAAGGGGCCCTACTCTTGAAAGGAGTTCACACAATTCTAAAGGTGTCAAATTGTTTATATTCAAATCCATAATAACAAAATGTCCTCGAGCACAGACAAATGCATCAGCTGTAAATTGAACTTATCGATAATTTTCATCTTACGCTCAGTAATCGATATATATCGTTTCGCGTCACTGATATAAATTGCCATTCAGCACTGCATTAGTGAGTTTCGCACGCTCGAGAACAGACGAACAGCTTACATTTTCCAGCAAAACAGCTTTTTTTGTTTTAATCGTAAGTAAAAGTTACAAAATTAAAAAGTTTATAAAACCTGAAAAAGGAAATTAAGTCCCTCCAAGCGTTTTATTAAAACCCGCTAGATAGTAAAATAAAAGAATTTATGCGAATTGCCTTTTTATTTTATAGAACGTGTGTGTATGCGTTCGTGTGTATGCATCGCGCTGTATAAAAAAGTTTTGAGGTTATACGTACGTGTGTGTGTATATATGTACAAATGTATTTGTAAAAATGTTAAAGCGAATCCATATATACATAAACTTTTGCTATAGTGATTCATAATCAATACATTTTAATCAATTATCAGTGGTTAAACAGCCTAGGGCGACTGTACTCCTATTTTAAATAAAGAAACATTGTGTGTGTTTTTATGCACATATGTCGCTTAAAATGACGAACTGGCAAATGTATTTTCAGCAGATATATACATATGTTTGTGTAAATTAAATTTAAGCAATTATATTTTCAAAACGGTCTTGGGCAGGGAAAAGCTAGTAGAAAAATAAAACCTCGAAAACACTCATGGGTGCACACATGGACACAAGACGTCAACGTATTAGTGTGTGAATGTGTGTGTGTGTGCGCGCTTTGAATGGCAATGTATTGACTACAAAATGGCGCCGACCACATGTCGTCGTCGTGTCGTTATCGTCATCGTCGGCATCCGATGGATTTCGTATGTGTCATTTGCTTTCTGAATTTCGTTTAACAAAGTGGTGTGCGCAGAAGAAGAGGCGCTCGGACGAACGTCAAAACACTTTTAATAGCAAAGAATACATATGTATGTGTGTGTAAGAATACATAGTAACCGATTGTGATATTTAATAAAAATAGAATTTCTTGACACACACAAATTAAACGGCATCAAAATTTTTCAAGTTTTTATTAATCACACAAAAAATACATTCAGTAGAAAATTTTGCGGCTTTCGCTCTCCAACTGTTGAGTGTCTGTGTGTGCGTGCGTGTCAATTTAACAGTAATTTTTTATAAGAAAACACCCAGAAGAGCAAGAAAACCAAAAGAATAAAATAAGTAATTCCGTTGCGAGGTTAATCTTTGAAGATTTGTGCAAGGCAATTGTAAGGAGAAAAAACAGTTCTATACATACAAACACACACACACACACATACGCAATAGATTTAACCTCATAAATACACGCGCTCTCACAGTTAAGGTGAAGTCCACGCGGAAGCAATATCTGAGGCCAATATATTTGTATTGTGAGTGAAAGTGCGAGTTTGAATAAGTTGAATTCAAAATTACAGTTATTTGTCATCACCAGCTCCACTGGCGACAAAGCTTCTGTGAATGTGTGCGTGTACTTTGACCTCGTTTCCCTCGCGCGCCGTCGTCAGTAACAAAGTCAACGCGCTTATGTACATATTTTTCGTGAATTTCACTTTGTTCTTATGTTTCTCTCCGTTCGTTGTTTCTTTTTACATGCATATGAACGAATATACATAGAGACGTGCGAGAGTTCTCGCGATTCGCCTTTCATTCGCTCTTCTCTGCATTATCAAACTGTAAAGATTGTGTGTGTGTGTGTGTGTGTATTGGTGTGCGAACACATACACAATCATATGTCGATCAAGCAATATTTTTTTAAGGTTAGAAAGCATTGGTAGCCGATTTGATTCAACGTGTAACGCGTTATACCTCAGATACTTCCTGAGCATAGTAACCTTTGTCATACGTACATACTAAGTAGGCAGATGTACAAACATTTTGTGGAAAGAATAAACGAAATTTAATCAAACTAATTCTCTTTTACTCCATAACTGTAGCAATTTATTGTATGAGTCAAAAAACTGAAAGACCAGTGCTATCGGGTCAACGCATCAAGACCAGAAAGAGAGGTAAGTTAAAAACCCAAATTATTTTCGGTCTAAATTCATAAATTGAAAATATTTAATCATAGATGAAAGAGAAAAATATGACCCAACGGGATTCCGTGATGCGGTCATTGCTGGTCTCGAAAAAACTGAAGGCGACCTGGAACAAATCTCTAAATTTCTAGACAGCGCGGGCAACAAGCTCGATTATCGTCGTTACGGTGAAGTGCTCTTTGATATATTGATTGCGGGTGGTTTATTAGGTAGGTAACTCATACAGGATTGGGAAAAATATCTTATTTATGATCTATGGTGTATGTTTGTTATCGTTATAGTGCCTGGCGGTTCTATATCTCAGGATGGCGAAAAGCCCCGCACAAATTACTGCATCTTCGATGCACCCGAGGATATGGAGTCAATGCGCAACCATGAGCAGGTTTGTAACCTCTTTAGAAGAACCTTATAGAACCTAGTTCATCCCTGCATATTATTAGAACCGGTTATTATTCGCCTTAGCCGATAATCGGTGTCAATTTATGCAAAATAAATCGCCCCATTTTACTTGTCTTTATATTGTGTAAAAAAAACAATCCCAACAATCTAAAGATTTCTAATGCCGCGACAAACCAGTCTCTATAAGTCTAGTATGAGTGTAAGTTGTTATCCCCCAGCTGTGCATATTATTAGAACCGGTTACCTGATACAATGTAATCTAATCGGTGTCAAAATATGCAAAATGAAACGCCACATTTTACTTGTCTTTAATTGTTCGCAAAACACGATTTTTAAAGATTTCTAATGTTGCGACAGTTGCATATCAGAACTCATCATCGTAGGAAAAGACCCGCCTAGAAAAATGTACTCCGTATATAATAGATACCATAATTGTGTGTTTTTGCTTTATTACAGGTCTTTGTTAAACTCATTAGACGGTACAAGTACCTTGAGAAAATGTTCGAGGAGGAGATGGGTAAAGTCTTGTTATTCGTAAAGGGCTTTACGCCAAGTGAACGCATTAAGCTTGCGCGCATGACTGCGCTTTGGTTAGGTAAGCAAATGAATTAATTTCAATATTTATACAGTCAACAATATATTATAAAGAGAGTTTTACGAGATTTACAGAAACTCACATTAACTGTTGGCTAAAATTAAATTTACTTTTGGTATACTGACTTTTGCGTGCAAAAATCTAAGCCACATGCAAAGGCCACGAGTCCAAAGACAAGAAATAATAAAGATTATTGAAACTGCTTCAATCCTTCTATAAGTTGGTGCATCTTCTAATCATTTCCTTTATCATTATTTTATTCTGAATTTGCAGTTAATGGCTCTGTACCGCCAAACGTATTGCTGGTATTGAATAACGAGCATCTGATTAAAGATGGCATTGCACTCGAGTTTTTATTGGAGCTATTTTTGACGTTTAAGCAAGAGAAGGGCATTGCATATCTTATTCAGGCGCTTAAGAAGGGTGGACTGGAAAGCAAGTAAGTAATTCTTAACCTTACTCTGTCGCATTTCCGGAAAGTTATCAGGAAGTTGTTCAATTATCCAGTTGAGCATCTTTAATTGGCATTCCTAGATTAAAATAATTTATACCGGAATTTTATGCATGTCGCAAATAAACGTTGACGTTATTTGGGTGCCCATTTTATTTCGTACAGTTGCAACAATTTCTAAAAATATGATGTAGTACTTTCCTATGCCTATCTAGATATTTATTAACATCCAGCATACTTTATTTGCTCTCACAGACTTATGGACTTTTTCCCACCAAACAAACGTACTGAGGAATATTTTAAACAAGTTTTTCTTGACAAAGAACTCAATGAAATCATTAAATTGCATAAGGCACAGGCCAGCCAAGAGGCCAAACGTGAACTACAGCAAACCCTTATCGATGATATTAACGACGAGAAGGCGCATAATGAAATAACTGCAGATATCAAAGAGTTTGCACAGCGTACCAACATTCCTGATCATGAGATAATTGTTATTGTAAGTCATGATCGATATCTCGCGTCCTTTTTATTCTATCTACAGTAATGTGATTCGTTTATTAGATTTGGTCCACCATCATGTCGTTGGGAGAATGGAACAAAAAGGAGGAGCTCGTTACCGATCAAGCGGTCCGCCATTTGAAGGCATACTGCACATTATTGCAATCCTTTGCAACAACGGATCGCTCGGAGCTGGCATTGATTTTGAAAGTGCAAGAATTCTGCTATGAGAACATGAACTTTATGAAAGCGTTCCAAAAGATTATCTTGCTATTCTACAAGACAGAAGTACTGTCCGAGGAGATTATCTTGCGCTGGTACAAGGACGGACACTCCAACAAGGGCAAGATGCATTTCCTCGAACAAATGCGTAAATTTGTCGAATGGCTTCAATCGGCCGAAGAAGGTTAGTATTATATAACACCTTATACATCATATATATTTATAAATATTGGTATTGTTAGCTTGGCAATTTTTGAGAATGGTCTTGTCTAGTGAGAAAATATCACATGTGGCACTTTCATTGTACAAAATTGCAAGAGCATTTGGGTTTTTTGCTTGCCTCGCTGTCTTCCTAATCAATGAACTTCGTAGGCCAATGAAAACCTGGTCAAAAATACATATAATAGATATCACTTTGCATATTTTGCTTACTAATATTTTAAAGTATTATTCAATGATTCTTAAAATTCATTTAAAATATGCTAGAGCAAAAGAGTGATTGGGTGTCCATATAACTAAACATAGTTACATTTGGCCAATAATTGTTCGGACAACAACAGTCTGAAGAGAACTTGATTCTGCATCTATAAAAATCATTTAAAAATGTGTACTTTCAATGAGTACAACAATTCTATATATAGTATGCTAAAGCATTTGAATGATTGGGTGTCCATATAACTGTATCATAGTTACATTTGGCCAATAATCGTTCGGACAAACGTATTCTACAAACTGTTTTTAGGAACTAGTTTATTAACCAATCACATATTTTGTTTGATTCTTGCAGAGTCCGAGTCGGAGGATGAGCAAAAACTCGGCGACTAACATCGCTTCAACAACATCGTAGCCGCCGCCGCTCCATCATCATTAGAAATTTCGCATTAACATCTACCAACAACAACAACAGCCAACCGTACTACACTCCCATTTGGAAAATTTTCCTAGATCTGTTAAAAGACCCATGGACACTCATCAATAGCGAAGAGGGAGTTGGAGAGCCAAGCCGCAAAATTCGAAATTAAATGTACACAGTTGAATTTAAATTGCCCCAAACTGATTTTTCATTCTGATTTAAAAATGTGCACTTAACATTGTTAGATTTCATCAAATTTGATAAATAATTAAGTGAATTTCCACCCAAAAAAGATAAAAGAAAGTAAATAACAAAACACAGGAAAAAAACAAAGATATAATTGATTGCTTATGATATTTGTGTGGATTTTTTGCGAATGCAATGTCTATATACCCTATCATACTTCAGTTCCATCTGAAAATTTAATGTGACACCTAATTTAAAGTCAACTTGAAACGATTTTGAGTCTACTTACAACACTGGTCAGGTCTTCTAGGAAAAATAGTAAATGCAATTTATGCAGTTAGACATCGATACACTTGATATATACAATATACATCAAAATATATGTGTGTGTATGTATATGATAAATAATAATCTTTGGCGGACCATCTTTAAAAAGATGATAAACAAACATACATGTCTTGGGAAACCAACTGAAATGGGGAATGATTATAATGCATGGACTGCATGGAGATATAAAAATGGAAAAAATATACATGTATTAAAATATAAAATTAAAATAAACAAAAGAAAACATGAATTCTGCTGTTTCACTGGAGATTGCGTTCTTCTGGACATCATTTCTGATTCGAGAATTTATCCACCATTTCCTATTTTACATTTAATTAAATCTTTATAATGGGAAAGTATGTCGGTATATACATATTTTTTGTTTATCTACAAACCTTTCTATACAAAACCGATTCGATGTTTCCCATTTACATGTGATACAGAATTAAGAGAATATCTACTCAGTATCGGATTCTTCTGTATTAATAATATATCTTTATCTAATTCTGCTTAAATGAAACTCAATTGATCGTTTGGAAATACTGTTTTATTCAACATAAATCTTTGTTTAAGTTTAAAAGTAATTTTGTTGCATTTTTATTTTCACTTTACTCGATGTGTTATATACGGATGTATTAATGCATATGCTTTTCTTTTGGTTGTTTGTATTGTTGTATTTGTAGTATTCTAAATTTGTAGCTTTTTTCATCGTGAACACGCAAACATTGAAATACAATTATAATTAAATGTTTGTTTATAGATTCAGATATGAACGTGCGTTTTAACTCTCGAGGAAGTGCAGCGCATGCGGCGGCCTAATAAATTGATATAACTAATTTCCGTTATGTTTTTTTTGTTTAATTATAAGTATATATATATTTATATGTTTCATATGATTTGGAATTGGAAGCAGGTAAAGTATTAGGTATATATATATATTATTATTTTTCAAACAAATTTAGCTACTTGGCCTCTTGGCAATACTTCAATAACTGGGCGCGTGCGTGCGTGTTTCATAACTGTGTATTATAATAAAAAGAGATATATTACTTCGATCAACAACAGACATTGATTTTATGATATACTAACGTGCCAGTTACGCGTACACAGGCGCACGATTACCTGCGAACCAGCGAAATGGGAACATCAATTATTTCGGTGGATCGCAGGAAATAATGCTGAGTGTGCGCCCGTGCAACAAGCAAGTGGCACGATCAATTCCGCCGCACTGCACATTGCACTTCTCCTGCTATTTAGATACTTTTTATATATATATGCGAATAACTTGTCTAACGAAAAGGATAACAAAAATAAACAAACAGTAATTGAAAAGAGTGCAAAAATTAAATCGAAATAAAATCAAAATGTACAACAAAAGTTACCAACATAACGCAAAACAAAAATTATTTTTTTGTACAAATATTTCAAGGACTAAAACGTAAAACGGTTCCAAAAAAATGTGTGTTGAGGAATGTTATTATGATTAGCTTATATATTGTTGTTGTTTACGCGCCGGGTTAGTTCATAAAAACAAACTTTAACAAACTCTTTTACGGATTTTGAATCTTTTCTTTATGCTTTGAAATATTCTCTAAAATATATATGTATATTGTAAGTATTTGGCAAATATGTAAGTACAGTAGTAACTCATTATTGTTTGTAGCCTACATATCTGACCAAAAGTTTTCAGTTTTTTTTTGTTTTGTTTTTCACTATAAAAAGACAACGGCAATAATAATAATAATTAATAGACACAATTTTGTTTGAAATGAGTTCAAGTGAATGAGTTTTGTTCCCATTCATTATTTAGTGGGTGTTTTCTTCTTGTTGTTGTTGTTGTTGTAATAAGCTTGAACTTTTGTGTTGGTATTGAAATTTTGCACTTAAAGACAAATTTAATCGGTGAATTTACGATTAACGTTACGACCGAACAAAGCGTTACGTATTTCTGGCACAAGTTGCTGTGAAATCAACTCTAATCTGGACTCCAGAGTGTTGGGCACCTGTTTGCAGTAGATGATAATCATTTATAAGAAATTAGAATAGTAATCGGAGTTTTAATCGATTTTACTACACATACCTTGATGCGCCCGTTCAAAGCCAACAGCTCAACACCTCCGCAGGTATCGGCTGGAAGATATTCATGCTCATCGATGAACAGCTCAACATCCTGATTCATTTGGGATTTGTACTGATCGATGGATCGTTGGAGGACTGACCGAATCAGTGGAACATCGACTTGACGGCAGCGAAGGGTTACTTTGGGTTCCATTACCTGATAGAGGCCCTGTACAATGAGTTTGCTCAACACATTCTTGTATTCCTCCTCGTTCTTGGTGACTTCACCGAGACGTTTGCGTGCATCATCGAGGACACTGCTCACATGATCTTCACGTACTTTGAGCACCTGTTGAATACCACCATAAATGAGTTGAGTTATTTACAATCGATCGTAAGTGGAAGTCTGTAGTGTATTCTTCAGTGAGTAGTGCCCATACTGACCTTCAAACGAGCCTGATTGAGCATGTTCGAAGATTGGATCTTCTTTTGCAGCTCAACTTGCTTCTCTTTCTTTTCGTAGTACTCCATAATCTTGAGACGTTGCTGTTGAACGAGACGTCCCTTTTCGATATTGAATTCTTCCTCGGCTTTGGCATCGATCTCCTCGGCTTTTTCATTGGCCTCCTGCTCAATGAATGCCATCATATGTTTGATCTTGAAAGAGGAAGATAAAAATGAGTTTTAATTGCATGACACATTAATAATGAAATAATGTAGAGAGATGTTTAAAATAGCACTAGCAAAATACAGTTTAATTGAAAATTTCTTAGTGTTTACTATATCGAACATATACTGTATTATTTACTTGAAGCTTTTTTAACCCACCTAACCAGCATGTTTGCACAGATCACATGATTAGACACTAGTTAGAGTTATATTTATCGTAGTTTTTGAACTATACCAGGCAATTAGGTACCCGGCATTTTATTACGTTGCCAAAATGAAATATTCATTATTTTAAATGTTTTTTAGTTAAATTGTTTCAGTTGCCATTGATAAGGCGATGGCAAGTGTATTTACAGCCCAGTCGCAAGACAGTAATGGCAACACGGCATTTGAAGCACTGGTCGTCTCGCTTTAACACATTGCACAAGTGTCGTGCGTGTCACATGACCAATAAGCATTTTAGCCTTTTCTGTAAAATTTCAATTAACTTTGCTTTTTTGCTACCCTCAACAGCAACATTGTTTTGGAAATGCGAGTTTATATTTTGGGGCAGGTTCATCTAGACTTATATTTCACTTGTGTTTCGTAAAAGGTCCGATTAGATTAATGCATATTTTGGGAGTGAAAAAGTTGTGCGTAAAATTCACATGACACCCGACAAGAGTCCCATGACTTCAGTTCTCGCTTTGGCATTGAAACTACTCTCGGTTCCAGAGACATTTTAATTGTTTTACTTATTAAACTCTTTCTCTGTTCTTTCATATATTTCAATTTTACACATTTTATTTACCTGTTTTTGTACATCAGCATCGCTCAAAGCCATCTTGACTGATTTTTCTCACTTTGCACAAAACCGAAATGAAAATTCAATAATTCCGAAGGAATTCACGTACTACCGTTTCTGGAAAAGTTTTAAATGTTACAAATAGAATTTCTTAATTATAAAATTCGAAAGAAACGCTTAAAATCCCTATTTAATATTTGACAAATTGGAACTGAAAATATACTTGCAGTATGAGTGCCTTCTGCCCGACGTCTGAAATTTTCACTACCACTAATCGATCATATGATTTTTACTTCGTGATGCACAGTGCTGTGAAGAGCCAAATATTACTACGATAGCAAAAATTGAAACATCGATATTATGTTGCGATGAATGCCATGAAAATAAAATACCATGTATCGCACTATCGATATAGTCATTATTTGCATCGTGCAATAGTACAGCTCTAATATACATATGTATGTATTCACGCGTTTAGCGAAAAAATAAACGTTTTAAAACAATACAATTTTTCTAAATAAAAGGCAGAATGGAGACGCTACTGGAGCAGCAGCGTCGGTACCATGAAGAACGAGAGCGACTGCTCAAGCTAATGATTGACGAGCATGCGGCGAAAAAGGCCGGTGAAAAGGAGCGCATCCACAGTGAACACCGACTAAAGTACCTTATGGAACTGCATCATCAGGCCACAACACAACTCCGCGATTTGTACGAGGACAAAGACAATGAACGTAAAGCTGAGATTGCCGCCCTATCAGGACCAAACGAATTCAATGAATTCTACGCCCGTTTAAAGCAGATCAAACAGTTCTACAAATCCCATCCGGCGGAAGTCAGTGTTCCTCTGTCCGTCGAATTCGAGGAGATGATCAAGGTGTACAATAATCCCGAAGATATGAGTGCTCTTGTGGAGTTCACCGATGAAGAGGGCGGCGGTCGGTATTTGGACCTGAACGAATGCTATGAGTTATACCTAAATCTGCGAGGCGTTGAGAAGCTGGACTATATAACGTATCTCATGTCCTTCGACCACGTCTTTGATATACCTCGTGAGCGTAAGAACCGAGAGTACCGTAAGTATGTGGAGACACTTAACAATTATCTGCACGGCTTTATTCTACGCATCCAGCCGCTGTTGGACCTGGATAGTGAGCTGGTCAAGGTGGAGCTAGATTTCCAGCGCCAATGGCTGCAGGGCACCTTTCCTGGCTGGTCGTTGAAGGAGACTGAATCAGCACTAGCAAATACAGGGGCTCACTTAGATCTTTCCGCCTTTTCAAGCTGGGAAGAGTTAGCATCGCTGGGATTGGATCGTCTCAAGTCGGGTTTGGTGGCCTTGGGCCTCAAATGTGGCGGTACCCTAGAGGAACGCGCCCAACGACTGTTCACCACCAAGGGAAAAAGTACCTTGGACCCAGCACTGATGGCCAAGAAACCGAGTGCAAAGAACGCAAATGCTCAGACGCGCGAGAATGAGAGAAATAAGGAGATTGCTCAGCTGGAGGCGCTGCTCTATAAATATGCGGAGCTGCTGTCGGAACAGCGCGCGGCCACCAAGGAGAATGTTCAACGCAAGCAGGCACGCACTGGAGGTGAACGAGATGATAGCGATGTAGAGGCCAGCGAGTCGGATAACGATGATGACCCCGATGCCGATGATGTGCCTTTCAATCCTAAGAACTTGCCACTTGGCTGGGACGGCAAGCCCATACCCTATTGGCTGTACAAGCTGCATGGACTCAACATCAGTTACAACTGCGAGATTTGTGGCAACTTCACGTACAAGGGACCCAAAGCATTTCAACGTCACTTTGCCGAGTGGCGACACGCGCATGGAATGCGTTGTCTAGGCATACCCAATACGGCGCATTTTGCCAATGTAACGCAGATTGAGGACGCCATCACGTTGTGGGAGAAACTCAAATCGCAGAAGCAGAGCGAACGTTGGGTAGCCGATCAAGAGGAGGAGTTCGAGGACTCACTGGGGAACGTGGTCAACCGGAAGACATTCGAGGATCTAAAGCGGCAAGGATTGCTCTAGAAAGTAGTTTTACTCTATGTTTATATACAACCAAGAACACTTCATGCTTAACAATAACAAATTATAAACTTATACCTAGATGTGCTTGCATTTTCAATCCTAATTTGTCGATAGCTGCCAGCGGCAACAAGGACAACTTTTGTGAGACCTGTCTTGATCCTCCGACATCTGCCTGCAGCCATGGGAAGTCCTGATACTGTGCCTCCTGGCTGAACTTAGTGAAGACCGCTTGCGTTGTGTGTATGTGCACCTTAAACGTGGCACTATGCGCCAATTTTGGTAGCTTTTTAACACGTTCCCCTAACTTGTATAGTGCGAATCTCAGTTGCTCCTCGTATTCTAATAAATATTGGTCCTGCTTCAGTTGTTGCTGCTGGGAGGCCACAGGTTGCAGGTCCAACATATAGCTCTCTGTACACTCCGTTTCTTCGTTATAGATGATGACTTCTAGCCGTAATTGTCGTTCGTCTTTTAACAAATGTTGCACTGTCCGCAGAACATTGCCAAGGTAAACATTCAAGGCGGGAAATGCGGCTATATATACAGGTGTGTTGTACACTCGCCGTTTCTTAAAAATTTGTGCTGGATAAACACCTCGAATATACAGCAAGTGATTCAGTATTACTTCAATTGCCTCCACGTAAATGGCAGTCACATCTTCCGAGTCCATTCTTATTTAAAGTCAACTTAATTTCACCAGTTGCATTGAAAAAGTAAACAAATAAAAAGGTACTAAAATACACCACTCATAGGAATGACAAATCGGTCCCACTTGGCGAAATAATACCAAATATAAAATACTTTTACGCATTATCGGTATTCATCCGCGATTAATCGATTCTTGGCATGCACTGCAGTTGCACTTGAAAATATTAATTTAATTAAAAAATATAAACAAATACATATTCAAAGATTCGGGTTTTAGTTGTTTAATTAGCGTTTACGTAAAAAAATGCATTTCCACATTAGGCAACCAAAGCTGAAGCCGTGCTGGACTCGTATTTCCAGTTTGGAGCCAATACACTCTTAGTCTTGTAGTATCGTGCCAGACGATGGATTCTGGACTCGACCAGAATCAAACGGAATTTGCCATCCTTATCCTTACGGTTGCGCTCCAGATGCTTGCGGATGGCCACTGCCTTTTTGATCATGTGGTACAAATCCTCAGGAATATCAGGCTTCAGACCAACCGATTTCATAATGCGCAGGATTTTGTTTCCGTTCACAAAACGAACTTGGGCCACACCATGAGAATCTCGCAGAATGATACCTTAAAGAGATCCAAGAGTTTAGTACATAACCTCAAACGGTAAACAAACAATAATACCAATTTTGGAGGGAGTCAGGCCTTTCTTGCCGAGTTTCTTGATCTGATCCTTCACATCCTCTGCGTTAAGTTTCAGCCACGATGGAACTGTGCGTCTGTATGGCAGAGCCGATTGGGAAATACCCTTTCTGCATAAAAAAGAAATACAAAGTTAAAATTTCTCTTAACACGACAACAAACACGTCTGATTTCGTTGGTAACATGTGCGCTCGCCTTATAAAAATACGGAGGCATACAGCGCGTTAAATCAAAATGTACAGGAATATTTTGACAATCGCTAGGCACATTTTAAAACTTATTTTTTGCTAATCTGGCAATCAAAACACATATTATTACCCTGGAGCGTGCATACGACCCATGTTGAGCGCTTAGTTTTTGATACCGAAAAGAAATTGGAGACTTGCTGCGATAGACCAAATTGAGTAAAGTCTACACACACGTAATGCTTTAATGATAGGGTTGCATTTTACCTTATCGAACATATATCGATATTTGTTGTCTACAGAGTAGAGGCACTAAGCAACGAACACATACAGTGCTCAAACAGCGAAAAGTACTCGCCTGAGTGCTATCGGTTATTATGACCCCAAAGGGTTTCACGAGTGAGCGATCGGCTGTCGTTGTGCGACAGAGTTGATGCCGCTGTTCGTTTCTTCGGGTTTGCTCACTAAAGAGAGCTCACTCGGGAAACGCTTCCGGTTTTGGGGTCGCTATCTTTTCATGAGTAAAATCCGTTGAGTAATCTATATGTTCGATGCTTAGTGATAATAGATTTTAATTGATAACTTACATTGAAAAAGCTGATTGATATAAATGCACACACACTGCTTGCTCGGTAATATCCCTAGATCGTAAACAGAGTATAAAAAAAAATTTCCCTGAATCACATATTTAAAAAGTTTAACATAAATCCTTAAAAAGAGGACATTTTTCTGTGGTCATAAGCTTTGTACTTTGAACACTCATTTTTACTGATTAATTTACTGACTAATCGAATTAATAGCTTCAGAAGAACTTTTCTCCAGTTTCTGCTTATGCGTTTTGGAACGAAAATGCGTTAGAAGATGCGTATTTCGCTGGAATGATCGTCCGCAGAGTTCGCATCTGAAAATGTTTACGTTTGTTTAGTAATATCACTTAATACAATACAATCTCATCAATTACTTGCCTAAACAATCGTTCGCCCGTATGGATAAGCATATGGTTCCGTAAGATATCGGCACTTGTGAAGGCCTTACCACACTCCGCACAGATAAAGGGTCTCTCGTTTGTGTGAGTTCTTTCGTGCTTCAGTCGCCCCATATAGCTGATATATCGACGATCACAAAATCGACATGGAAACGGTCGTTCCCCAGTGTGCGTGAGCCCATGAGCTCGCTGCTCGCCAGCAGATAGAAATCGTGCTGGACATACTCCTGTCGAAGGTAATTGGATATTCCAATTGGTCCAATAAATGCAAAAATATGTACACTTCTTAAGTGGAATACATACTCGCAGGCAAAGGGACGCTCACCCGTGTGCTTCCGGATGTGGCGTTCGAATGAGACCTTGCTTCTTGCATGGGCTCCGCACAGCTCACAGATGTAAATGGGAGTTTCATGATTAGGCTTACAAATATTGCTATACACTTTCGAGGACTGGGTAACAATGGGTTCGAACTCGATTTGGTTTTGCTCTTCATCGATGTCCTCAGTTGCTTTTATAATAAAGTCCTGAGCCAAATGATCACGTTCTTGCTCCTGTACATCGGTGAGTACCAGATGATTAATAATTTTACTTTCTCTTATTAAGATCTCCACAGTTTTCTGAGGTTCTTCATCCGACTCGCTTTCTCGGTACGTGCTCTCCGATTTAAAAAGGGGATTGTCTTGGATCTCCCTCTCTGGTTTAGGACTGGAACTTTCTTGATCACTCTGCGATGAGTCTTCTTTGATTTCTTTATGAGTAACCCATTTTTTTTGTGTTTTTATACATAGTCTTCGAAATGACATTCCCAATTTGAGATCAGATTGGCAACGGTAGCAAATGAAGGCAGGCGCATCTGGTGAATTCTGTAACTGTATTTAAAGTTTTAGGAACATCCTTTTATCCGTTACGAAAACGATCTCTTCTTACCAACAACCCCGTCAACAAATGAATATTCCGCAACAATTTCTTATTACCGACCTCGAATAAATTTTTATCCCTCTCGCCGATATTACTTCTTCCACAGCAGCGACACATGCTGAACACGCCGGGACTCATTTGTAAATTGAACTGAAATTGAATTTTATGCCAAACAGTTGTCCAACTGCTGAGTTGCCATTCACACAAAAGCGTCGAGGCATGACAAATGCGCGAAACAATTTCAGCGTCATGTAGTAAAAATAAAATTAAAAAAATACAACAATTGGAGGTCTTTTCTCATTTTGTGTTATGTACACAAAACCATTTTTTGCTAATTAAATTTTTTTTTTAATTTAAAATAAATAAAATTTTAAATAAGTACGGAATTCAAAAAAAAAAAAAAACAGCTCTCCAACAGCTGCGTTGCATTCAAACAAAAACTTCGACAAACGTGAATTATCTTTGAACCGTCTCACGATTTCAAATTAAAATTAAAAAATAAAATAAAATAAAGTGGGTTTGCACTATGAATTTATTATTTAATATTATGTGCTATAGCTTTTATATTATTTTATCTTATACTATTTTTTTAATGCTGACTTACTTATGCCTGAGAGCTGTTATTGTCTTCATACGATTTAATTTGATTGTGTTTAAGCTGCAAGTCCTTGTGGAACAGAATCTCATGACGCAAGGCCTCCGCTCGTTCACGAACTATCTTTAAATCGAGCAGCTCAAGACGACGTTTCTCGATGAGCAAACGATAGCGATGCAATTCCAACTGTCGTTGGCGAAGTGTTGGAATGGCTTTATTATTGACTGCACCTCCTGCTGCAGCTGTCGTTGTCTTGCTGGCATCACCTTTCACGATGCGTCCGTTATTGGGGCTGGTGGAATCTCGCGCAAGGCGACGTTTCCCCCTTGAGTTGCCGCTCTTTGCAGTTTGACCGACTAGTGACAAGCTCTCGGGTGTTGCTGGCAAGCGCTTGTCCCGCACATCAGGACTTTCAATGGTTGTGGATAAAGGTCTTGGCGATGTTAACAGAGGAATCCGTAATTGAATGGTACCCGAGCAAACGGAATCCGAGTCTTCCGGCATATACGCGCGTTGGGCAAAAGTGGGCGCCACTTCTCGCACTACAGCTGTCTGATATGGCGGAAAGAAGCTGGTTTCTAACTTCAGATCCTCAGTAGCCAATTTGGATTTGGAGAAGGAGCTTCTCGATCTAGTTGCTCGCTTAAGAGACTCGTGAGATGGCTTATAGCGTAGTGCCAGATTTGGCGACGACTTTTGTCGTATTTGATCGAAAAGACGATGCCAGTTTCCAACAATGCGAGCTCTTCTGCTACTGCTATTCGAATCCTGGATGGACTCCTGCGAAGGTGTGTAAGCTAAGCCCAAACCAGCTGATGACTTTGAACTAGCCAAGCCAGATTGCCCATTAACGGACGCACAACTTGCTTCCGGCTCTTGGTCTTCCTCTAACTTGGGCTTATCTTCGTTGGACGAGGAAAACCGTCTATAATTCACCACGGAATCATAGACTTCTTCGTCTTCATCGCACACTTTCCACATGACACGACGGCTGCTGCTTGAGTGCGACTGCACTGGCACATTCTCATCTGCCAACGATTTCAAATGAACATTAAACAGTTATGGGCACAAAGATTCACACACTCACCAGACTTTTGACCATTCTCCATAGCAAAAAGCTGGTTGAGAGCACAAGCTTTAGATGTTGTTCGAATAAAGCCAAAGAAATTCTGTGTCTAAAAAATTAATATGAAATTTTTTCCCTTTACTGAATTTAAACAAAACTAGTTTAGTTTATAATTTAAGACAGCCTACTATATTGATTAAAGAATATGTTTGTATGTGTAGATACCGAACTCAAATAATGAAAGATTTTCATTTATGTTTTCTTGTTCTTTAATTGGTATTTTCATCAAGTGTATATAATTTGTCATAAAATCTTTATTTATTTGTTTTGTTATAACTAAATTGTTACATTCCTTTGGTTATTCGACTACTGCATTTTAAAAATGTATGTTAACATTTTGCATTTCAACAGAAAATTTATGTATATATATATATAAATATTATACAATTAAAACTGTCAACATAAGGTTAGTTTAGTTTAGGTGTATGTGTGTGTGTGTGTGTGTGTGAGTGTGACGACTAGATTCTTTTCATTTGACTGCACTAATTGATACTTATTGAATACCTTCTTCTTCATGAGAGCATGAGATTCCTCCACTTTCTCTGACTAGGGAGGACTCGAGAAATGGTTTGACTATAATTAGATGTGTGCCAGGGAGGTGAGGATGTTACCTAGGTATTGTTTTCGTTTTTGATTTCATATTTGTTTTTCACTTTACCTATGCATTATTGATTTAGTGACGTAGGCTAACATATTTTTGTTGGTTTGGTTTACGCTACAGTTATATAAAGTATTATTTCTTTAAAGTACACAAATTGCCTTTTTCATTTATCGTGGGCCAGTTTAAAGTTAGCAGCAAGAGTTCTTACTTGGATCGATCGAGATGAGTTTGAATTAAGTTCACTGTTGCACAATTTACATTTATGTTGTCTGTTTTTTTTTTTGTTTAAACTATTTATATATTTTTTTCATACATCAAGTTCTTGAATTCTCTAGGGTTCGTAGGTTTTTCCTTTTTTTTTTTTGGTATACAAAAAAAATGTCTTACAAATTTGAAAATTATTCAAGTTTACATATTTAATGTTCTGGTTGTCTTGTCGTATTGGTTCCAATTGATGCTTAGATGTTAACAAATTTCTCATTTATAAAACCGTTTAAGTACATATGCTATCATAAACCTTACAATACACAAGTAGAGATGCATATCTTCTATATATAGTATATATATATATATATATTTATATATGTATGTATATTTGGCTTTGGGACCAATTCATTTCTCATGTCTCATTATTCAATTCTTTGGTTTGTATGTGTATATTGCTAATCTCTTTGTTATTTACCGTTACTCTCCTTTTACTTTTACTTTTATTCATTAGTTAGTGTATAAATGTCTCGTCTTGCTGGTTGTTGTTTATATATTCATCTTGTTTAAATGTTACTAATCATAAGTTACTGGACGACACATGGAGAAAACGAAGACTATGGCATACCACACCTCGGTCAGGTATAGAGCCAACTGCAGTGTGCCCAGGCAGTACTCCAGCCGCAGCCTGTAGGTCTGCATTAGCAGCAGATACGAGACGCCCACAAAGCAGGGAACGGTCAGAAAGACCGACAGTATGGCAGTCCAACCTGTAAACATACCGAGAAGAAAGACAACATGAGTTAAGAAAATATACAAGACAACAATGATAACACAACAATCAACTATAAATAGAGCAGCTGTCTCTCTCTCAGCTATCTCTCTCTCTCTCTCTCTTCTCTGTCTCTGTGTTGTACCTCGCTCAGCCAGCGTCCCCTTGCGCCCCATTATCAGCCGCAAAGTTTCTAGCACAATGAAGCTTATCATTACTGCCGAGTCCTGGGCAAGCGTGTGACCCGTATAGCTCAAGTTGATCGCCTTGAGCAGACCCATCGCCATTTCACAGCAGGCAAACATGCCGAAGTAGAAGCTATTTAAATAGATTAGCACCTCGTAGTTCATGCTGGGATTTGGTTTTTTTGGCACCAGCGGGGGCGGTCGCTTTGGCGGCATTTTGCCACAAAATTAACTTATGTTCCTCTGCCTGGAAAGCTTTTCCCCTTCCTCCACTTCACTCTCAATTATGATTTGTATGCTAATTCACTCTGTGGCACACTCCGATCCCGGCAAAGATCGGACACTATGCACGGCGAGGCAGCGCAGCACAGCACGTTGCTCACGTTGGGCACTATATTTTTAGACTGACCATAATAATAATGTCGACCTGCTGTGTTGGCCATTGGCTCAGTTGTTGTTGTTGTCGTTCTTGTTGTTGTTGTTGCTGCCGTTGATTTTGTCGCCGCTCATTTAGTTGATGTTGTTGTTGCTTCTTATTTGAATTATGTGTTGGTCGTTGTCGCCTTCGGGTGCTTAAAAACAGTTTCATAGTTACATTGAGTCAAGGAAACCCCTCGAATGACCTGCTCAGAGGAAACTAATGTAGACTGAGAAGATAAGGAGTGTGGTTAATATGAAATGAGGTCAGAGCCAGATTTACTCCTAAATAGAAGTTGAAACTAATGTAGTCTATGAGGATAAGGTTGGAAGTTTATTTCTTACTTTGTAGATAAAACAGAAGACTAAGCTGATTGCTAATCATAAAAGGATTTCAAATAAATTGTAATAGAAGGTTGAGTTTCTTTGAGTTTTGGAGCGAATTTCCATTTAGTTCTTGAAACAATAGAAGGCTAGGACTGGCACAAAGTGAATTTGTACAGTATAACTAGTTTAACGTATTAAAACATGTCCCCTTTTTTGAAATTACATTCCTTATATGCTTTACTTATCATATAAGATTTTCCTCAACTATCCTTAATAATTTTCTGACATTTGGTAGCCCCTTCTTTGCAGTCTAGCTGGCCTAAATCGTGTAGCTGTTGGTCCCGTATATATTACATTTGAATTAGAAGTGTACATTGCATCGTTGATGAGCAGCGACAGCGATGCCGGCGTTGCTGCTGCTGCTGCTGCACATAGCCTTCTTATGTGGCCGGCGCAGCAGTTGTGCAGTTGTGCTCACGTAGTAGTATGTACATATAATTTTAGATCATTATAAGCGTATATCGTATATATAGAAATACACCAACAGCAACAACAAAAACAACAACGGCAGCGGCGACGACAACGACAACGACGAAGCGAGTCCGAGTCCAATGCGATAAAGGCCGGACAAAAGAATGCGCTCCGAATTCAAATCAAATGCCGCTTTTGATCGAAACGGACGCGTCGCGTTCTGATATATCCCCGTGTAGTGCAGTGCCGTGTAGTGTAGTGTTATACGTAATCGCGATCGAGAGAGAGAAAATCACAAATAGGGATATACAAAGTTATATAAGTTAATATATCGGTTTCTTCTATCATACGAACCTCGTTTGAAAAGCGTTTGTTCCGTTTCTCTTTGGTTGTTCTTGTTCTTGGTGTTGTTGTTGTTGTGATTCGTTTGGTGTTTATTTTTTTTTGATTTGATGTTGCGAGGACTGAATGCAGGAATACGCCAGCGTATTTAGTTCTTCTTCTTCGTGTTTAATATCTCGTTTTGATCTCGTCTTGCTCCTTGCAATCGTAATGGTAATGGTGTGTGCGTGTGTGTGTGTGTGCGTGGGTCTTAACCTACATCAAAGTCGCTCAACTTAAACGTAAACTGCTTGACGTAATTATGCCAAAAGATCCGTTGTCGTCGTCGTAATGGTCCAGCTTCAACTCCCGCTCCCGCTCCAGCTGCAGCATTAGGTAGAGCTGCTGGTGCTGCTGCTGCAGCTGCCACCGATGGTCGGGGCTTTGTCATGGGCATCGACGTGGCAACGTTGATCAACTGCTAGGTGTATGTAACGGGTCGACACATTGTACAAATGAATATGCTGGCATAGACTAGTTCAGCACCTTGTAGGGTGATCATTAAGGCACTCAGAATAATTTCGAGTTTGAGAACAAAAGTTTGAAAACAACACAAGTAGATAACAATAGCAAGACTGGGCAGTGTTAATATTACGGATGCGGTTGCTTGCCAGCCTGTAAAGAAATAAATGCAAACAATATTATAGTACACATACTTGTATATGAGAACTATTTAGTTAATTGGCTAATTAAGTGCAAGTATTAAGTGTATTTTAGAATAGACTCTTAAGTAAAAATGTACAAATGGAATTCAGCTAGGCAAGTCGAAGGTATAATACTCTTACGGGTTGTGGAGTAAATCTTTACTGAATAAGACAATGAATTTTTACCTCGATTTAGCTAAACATGATAATACAGATATTTTAAGAAAAGCCCACATATATACCATAGAAAATAAAGTTAGCTTCATTTCAATGTCTCGAAATTTTTTTCCTTTTTTTAAACGTATATACCGTCAGTGAGGGTATTAAACATTCATTAAGGTTCATTAACTATTTCACTTATTCAAATTTGTTTTATATACGGAACAGTTCACAAAAATATAAATGAAATTGGCTAAGGACCGGAATAGATCATCCCTTTGACTTGTCACTCACATCGCACACACTCACTCACTAACTCACACACACGCACATTCGTGTGCATAGATTCGAACAAAATTACGCATACGCCGTGTGGAGAGTGAAAACGTTTATGAATTGTGGGCGTGAGTGGTAGGAGAAGGACGGTGTGGAGGGCGGGTTGGTCCAAACAATGACGACGCCACAGCGACCGCAGCAAATAATTCGAGCATGTCATCATGGCGCAAGCTCATCCCCGACCCCAGACTCCATCTACAGCTTCAGCACCACGTCATGCAACTGTTGAGTCCTTCACGCCACATACACAGTTCATTAAGTAAACAAATACGAGAAGTAAACAAGATATTCCCCCTTCTTCTCCCTCCCTTGTATCCTTATTGGAATTACTCACCACGATCGCTGAGGCTGCTCTTGCGTCCAAAGACAATGCGCAACGTTTCGATGATGCACAACGAGAGCAATATTGTCGCCTCACGTGTCAGAACATTTTCGCCATAGCTCAGATTGATTCCCTTTAGCACGCCCACGCCCACCTCAAAGGCGGCGTACATGCCAAAATAGAATGAATTTAAATACATAAGTATCTCATAGATGAGGCTGGCGTTCATCTTGTTTCGGATTCTGTTTGTCCTGCTTCTGTTCCTCCTTCGCTTGTTGTCTTCTGCTGCTGTGTCTTGTTACTGTTCCCCGCTGCAAACTAGGGCAGCAGTCGGGACGTTGCCCCCTCGTTGCCCGTTGTCACCGGGGCAGCTTGAAGCCGCTTGTGTGGACGAGGTTTGGATTATGTTGTTGTTGTTTTAAGAAGTGATGTTCCTTTCAAAGTTGTTGTTGTTTCTCGACGACAATTCCAGGCAGCGCAGTCAATGGCAGCGACAGCGAACTCAACAGTATTAGTCGCAGCAGCAGCAGCAGGTGGCTCACACACACACACACATGCTGGCATCAATGTATGTGTATGTGTAATATATGCGTACGCGTATGGTATTCTATATGTGTGTGTGTGTAATTGTGGTTGTGGGGTTGGGCGGGGAACTGGAACTGTTTTGCCTTTCGTTAATGGCGCTCCGCTCTTAGCTCTTGGTGTATTTTTAATTATCTCTGCCCATATGTATATTTACTTTAACGTTTCTGCTGCTGCTGCTGCCTGCCTTTTCTGCTGCTGCTGCTTTTGTTGTTGTTCTTGTTGGTGTTGCTGCTGTTGTTGTTGTTGTTTTTGATTCTCGTCTGTCGTTGTCATGGGAGTCTCCCAGTTGCGGTGGTAACACAATAACACAATACGAATATGTATCTGTGTGTGTGTTTGTTTATATGCGTGAGTGTGTATGGCTCATATTTAAAATATATGCATGAATATTGTTAAAAAACAATGAGACGGCGCTTATATAAATTCCAATTTACTATTTGCTGCTCCGTTCTCGCACACGCACACACACTGTCACAATGCCGCGTTACTTTTTTGACTCACGAACAGACGCAACCGACTCGACGACAGACACTTCTCCCATGTACAGCACAGCTTTCTTTTGCACGCCTATGTCAGTTCTTACACAAATATTTTCCAAAATTTTTGGCTTTTATGGTGCTGTTGTACTTTGGCTGCACATGTGGAGTAGAGCTGCATATATCGATGGTTATTTTTGTTTCACTCTCGATTGCTATGTCAACTATCGATTATTTTCTCTCCAGGGTCAGTGAACAAGCTACTGAACTTGTTCGCTTTCGCTGAACCGCGCTTCCAGCACTTGAATTTAAAATATGAACATATTTAACTTGTTTTAAAGAATAACTTATCAGAAAAAAACGTTTTTCATAACATTTAATATCAAAATTGTTTAGTATAGTAATTAGTTTCATTCACAAATAGTTTTCATGAATGGACTTCGTTAAAATAAAATTATTTACATGTTCGAATGTGAACAGCTGTAATCACAATGTGAAATGAGATCGATAACATAACATTATGTTAAGTTTGCAGTGATTAATTTACTTGTTGCCTTGCTGTCGTTTTCTAACACTGTAAGTTCATATCGTCCGACCGCCACAGAAGTTGTCAATTGAATTCAATAATAATAATAAGAATATTAACAATGCCCGTCGAAAATATTCAATACTCCGAGAAATATTGCGATGATAGCTTCGAATACAGGTACGTATTAATTAATAAAACAGAAGAGTGCCGCTAATATCATTTCCTATTGTCGTAGGCATGTTATTTTGCCCGCCGATCTGGCCAAGCATGTACCCAAGTCGCACTTGATGACCGAAACGGAATGGCGCAATCTGGGAGTTCAGCAGAGTCCAGGTTGGGTCCACTATATGATGCACGCACCGGAGCCGCACGTATTACTATTTCGCCGTAAGCGCGAAGATGGTGCAGATGTACCGATACCACTCGGCACCAGCAATATAAACATCTATGCATAAGGCTTTTACTCCAAAGACTGTACAACTGACGCTGGCAAGAGGCTTAAATAAAGGAGGAGCTGAGCTGGCAGCGCACATCGTACAAACTAGACAGTATTCTTCTTCGACAATCGACAAACATCAGACATCTTGATGTAAAATAAGCTAGTACACAACGTGAATACACACGCACACACAACCCTAGACTAAGTTGCACTGCTGACATACGTACATACACACGTACATTACACATCTATGGTATGTACGTATGTGCAGTGCATTTTCATTTATGTATACGGAATTTTCAGATCAGGTATAATTGCTCACTTAAAATATACACAACGTACACAAGGTGTACGAAATAAAAATAAGACTAAAGTTCTCTTCTAGTTAGTGATAACATCGCCAGATCGCAGGCGTGAGGCAATCTGCCCAGGTCTCGTAAGTCAGATGATCGCAGTTTCGTTTCGCAAAATACTCCATGGCATACAGTGAGATGAGCATCCCATTGCCCAGAATCAGTGAGAACCACAGAAAGATGTTGCCCAACGTTTTTGGGGCACTGCGCATGAGGAACACCAGAGCCACGCCCACAACGCCAAAGAAGACAAACATGACGGGAAAGAATACTTGCAGGGCGAACCCGAGCACCTGTTCATGGACCAGTGCCGAGATCATGAACACCAGCAAAGAGGCAGCCACCTTGGAGCCCTTGAAGATGTGCGTGTAGACATCTCGATAGACATATTCATACAGCCAGTCATGGACGACCACATTCCAGTTGCGGTAGTAACTATCGTAGGTGTGCGACGTCCACCAATCCTTGTAGAACATACGATCCCCAAAACGCAGCAGTTCCGATGTGAAATTCAACCACGAGTGGAGGATCATATAGAAGCCACACAGAAAGATCACTGCACTGGGCAGCATCATGCCAAAGAGCTTGACGATCAGTTGAGGTGCTCCCAGTGGCTCCTTGCCAAACTGGCCGAAATGCTCATTGATGTGCCGCTCATGAATGAAGGCATAGAGAAAGGCAACGGCGACTATCTCCAGCAGGCGGCTGAGGGCAAACTTCCAGCGGATGTGGGCAGTGCGTGGATAACTGTCGCGATAGATAAGCGTGGGGGCGAACAGGAAGTAGACATAGCAATGCAGTGGCGGCACATAGGGTCGTCCCGCTGGGGTTGTCTGCTCTTCCCCCTCATCCGTCTTCAGCTTGCCGAGCAGCACCCGCTCTGCATTGTATCGCACAAAAGCGTGCATCTTCATCAGCAGACGCGTGCTCTCCAGAAGTAGCACGCAGGCACTGACAAAGGGCAGTCGGAACTTTAGGCACAACGAGGTGGACACATAGCCGAACACCAGCTGGCCGCAGATGTACATGATCAGGCAACTGTGCGACCAGAAGCGTTGCAATGAACCTGCAAGGGGAGTAAAGTGGGTTAAGAGGGATCTTCTTCAGGGAAGATGAAGTTGTTTGTCGTACTCACTGTGGGAGTGAAGCTTGGCACGCACCAGTGCCCAGCCGCGGAAGGCAAAGTACAGAGCCAGGACAAAGATGTGCTCGAGGAACCACACGCCCATCACCCAGTGCAGACGCTTGAGACCACCACGAAATGTGCCCAGGCCCAAATTGATGGCACCCTCGACAAAGTAGTCATAGCAAATGTTGTTGAGCAGAAACATGACCAGAATAATGTAGAATATGTGATAGATGGTGCGCATGTGCTCCACCTGCAGCAGTGCGGTCAGGTACGATTCGCGCGTCACAAATACCTTGTCGGGCAGTTGACGACGACGACGTTGTTGTTGCTGTTGTTGCGTTGGCTTGTGTGATTGCTTCTGTTGTTGTTGTTGTTGTTCCTGCTGCGCTGGCCTTGTCTCATTTTGGACATCACTTGGACTATCGCTGATGTCAGCAGACTCCGCGACTTGTTGCGATTTGCGATTATGCCAAGTGGCGCCAGAGTTGTTGCCCCTCAGCTGTGGATTATCGAATTGGCGGAACTCGTGTGCACGCAGCTCCTGCTGGCGCATGTCCTGCAGCACATCCTCAATCATGCGGGAGATTCTCTGCTCGAAGTCACTCAACATGTTGCTCTGGAACTTTTGCAGCTTCTCGCGCAGGAAATGCAGTTGCTCCTGGGGATCAAATGAGCTGCAGGACTCGCGATTTGTTATCGTCGTTGATAGCTTCTTGGTCGCCATGATGTGCTATGTTTTATGGCTTCTGGCACACCTGGCAGCTGGGCTCCTTATCGTATTTATGGCGCAACTTTTTTATGGCAAACCTTTCGCTGCGACGTCGGATTAAACAATGTATCGTAAGTTGCGAGGCGCATTTGCTTTAGCCTTTGAATCTTCTAGTTGTTGTTGTCGCTGCACACGAGATTTGATAACGGCGCTTCGACAGAGGCGTAGTTAAAGGGGACGCTGGCCGACGGCCCCTCTTGCCGATCCGAAACTACGTCGCTGTGTGCTCAGTTAAATTTGCGCTCTCTTTGGCTGCCGTAAGCCTTGCGTTCGCTCTCTTTAGGCGAGCGTGACTTGCTGTCTCTCGCGTTCTCCTGCTCTTTGGCTGGGTGACGCACAGTGGGACAGAAGATGAAACTAGCGGAATTAGGTTTATGAAAAAGGCTCGAATTTGCAAGGATATAAATATAATTAAAAACAAACATTATGTATTTTTATTTATTCTATTTTATTGAATGTCAAATAATGTCGAGGAGAAAAAAATAAAAATTACATTAAATTATTTAAAAACCAAGCCGTGTGTTTAAGGGAAAATAAAGTTATTCATGATTATAACTCGAAATTTTAGTATATTCTCGAATAAATCTAAATCACAATTCAACTGAATTTATTTTTCACTCCCATAGATCTGCCCACTGTGCGCCGTGCAAAGTGCGTCGTTGTTGCTTTTGTTGTTGCTGTGAAAATAGTTTAGCTAAGTACATTACAATTGAGGCACAAATTAGATTGCTCGCGCCTTAAGCAACACGATTAGCTGTCAACGGCACTTGAATCTTAATCAATCGGGGGACTCTCGGCACATGTGGGTCTGTGTGTGCCTCCGATAAGGCCGCCCATTGTCCGTCCCATGGCCCCGTTGTAAGTAACTCTGGGTGCACTTGCACTCGCCTTTGCCAGGCAGACGGACACACATGCATACATAGATAGATAAGTATGTATAATTACAAATACTGTGTGCGAGTGTGTGTTGAAATGGAAATGTCCACATGACGAGCAGGAGGAGATTCCACGCTCGATTGCAGAAGACAAAAACAAAAGCGAAAATCAAACGTAATACGTATTACTTACGAGTATTTATTACAAAATAAATGTATATGTACCATATACACACAACGCACTCCACTCTGGACAGCTGATAAGTACAGTGGCCACGGTCAAGGTAGAAATGAACTCATTTAAAGTTTCTAATGACTAAATGATTTCTTTGCACATTTAATTTAAACAATTGAATGTTAATAAACAGATACTTCCTGATATAGTAGATAATGTAGAAGAGGTATACAACTTTGTTATTGTATTAACATATATTTTAATTGATATTTTCGAGGGAATGGCTCAAATTAAATATGTTTACACATCTCATATGCACTTCGAGTTAACTTTAAATAATCAAATTAATAATTATGAAAATGTGATGACAACCTTATGCTTGCCTTTTATATTACGGGATTGGGCAATTCTGGTATTGCAATCTGGCAACTGACAGTAAAGCTGACATTTTTGGGGCGATACGAGCGTTATGTGTTTTGTTTACAGTAAATTGAATAATTCATTCCTCCAAAATATAGAATTTGTTTTGTTCTCTTATCCCGAAATGTAAACGACCTTAGTTGAAATGAAACTCTTTCATATTTAAAATTAATTTAATTTAATTTAACTCAAATTTAACAAATTCTCTGCTAGGATACACCATCGTATTCATAGCAAAAGATGTCTATCTAGTTCTTTACAAGTCAAATCGGATCAATCTTGGGTAAAAGGTTTACTCTTCATTGATTAAGATGTTCAGCCTAAATTCTTTGCGATAGCTGAACAACTTTAATAATGATTTGGTTCGGATTAGAATTTCCTCAAATTTTATTGAATTAGAATTACAGACTAGAATCTTAATCAAGTTGTGTATTAACTAAAGTTGACCAACGTGGATAAGGAGTTTAAATGTGTGGATGTATGTATGTTTTTCATGTATTTCCAAAGCCTTTCACAAAATCACAATATCCTATGTCAGCACACAATGGTGTTGGCCGCATCGAGTCCACTTCGAATTGGAGCACTGCAGCTTTGGTTCGTCCTGTTTGCTTTCGCATGTGTGTGTGTGTGTGTTAGTGTGTGTGAGCCATATTTAATTGCAAATATTTATGTATGCGTAGCAAAGAAAAAATAAATACGCGCACATAAACAAAATGTTTTGATAACGAAAAATGAGCTAAAATTAAAGCTCACGGCAAAGCGATGTCCCGATGTCCTCACTGGCTCCACAGGCTGCATGTTATTGCGTGCGTGTGCATGTGTGTGCGTGCGTGTTTGTGTGTGCAAAATATTATTAATGCCGTGCAGACGCAATAACCAAAAATATTTATTATTTATGCGGAATAAACAGCAGCGGCAGCGGCAGCGGCAACGGCAGCAGAAAACACACACAAAATATGAAATTAATGCAAAAATGACAAAAGCAGCGAGAGCTCAAAGTGAGTGGCCACAGCGAAAGAGTGCACACACACACACACGGACAACAAATATATATGTATAAATATATGTATTATATAGAGGCATAATGAATGCTAGCCGAACCGAACATAAAAGTCAAAGACAGGCGAGGCAAAAATATTCATAAGGCAAGAGGACCAAAAACCAAGCCAAGATGGAGCAATATAATGCCCCGGGAAGATCTTCCAGCCAGATATCGCCGTTGGACATATAAAAAGACATTTTTATGGCAGCCAAAAAAGGCAAGGCAGCAAAGAAGGGCAGGCAGCAAAGAAAAGTAAATGGAAGGCAAAAAGCAGAAAGAAAAATAATACAAAAGAGGAATAGCAACAGAAATAATATGCGACCGCATAAAAATCTATATAATTCATAAACCCAACACAGAACCAGGCCCAGAAAGAGCGACTGAAAGAGACAGAAGATGGCCACGAACACGTACGCGGCGCTTGGCGGCCATATTGGGTCATAAAAAGCAAGCACACATGCTCACACACACAGCTACACACACACACACACACTGAGGTATAAAAGCTGTAACGCAACAACAACAACAACTGCGGCAAAAGTGACAGCTAGCAAAAAAATTTTA
This sequence comes from Zaprionus africanus, assembly GCA_018151435.1. Classification (NCBI taxonomy): domain Eukaryota; kingdom Metazoa; phylum Arthropoda; class Insecta; order Diptera; family Drosophilidae; genus Zaprionus; species Zaprionus africanus. The sequence continues at coordinate 2,379,616 of JAECXB010002309.1, read as the reverse complement.
TGACGCAAAACTTTGTGAAGCAGAAACAAATAAAAAATGTTGCATATTTTCAGGCGGCGAGCGCAAATGTTGAAAATTGTCCCACAGTTATCTGTGTGTGTAGCTGCTTTATAGGCCTTTAGTTTGTGTGTGTGTGTGCTGTGTGTTCCATGAATGGGGAAAAAGAGAGTAACACAAAAAAAAAATGGCGCAGTTTCGTAATTTGCTAAAAAGGCTCATAAAAAGCAGCCAGCAAAATGTAAGCCACAAATAATGCGTCCATTATGAGAGTAGTGCACTGAAAGAAATATGATTGTTATTACGAAGAAAGACCTAAGATCAAATGATAATTACACTGAGGCTTACCGACGATCTTTAACTTGAGAATACCCTTTATATTATGGCAAATAAAACTCCTTGAGGGCTGTTCCTCTCCTCTTAAAAGCTCTTACTATAAATTGGAGTGTATAAATATCCTAAAAAAGCGCAAGGACTCGTGACATAAATGATCAGATCTATGGTTCTGTTTTTAATATAGCATTGATAAATATTAATTATAAGTATAAAAAAATAATCGAAACATGGTTATTGATTCATTTTTCACTATTTATGGAACACACCTTATAAATATAGTCATTTATCGCAGATAGTTCTATTTAAACTTATTTCAGGACAACTCCTTCCTCTTCGAAATTTCTCTCAGCGTGAGCTCCTTAGGAAGATTCCTTTGGCTGTTCCATTTTGGCAAACGTTATTAGCGTCTAACACATGGCCAATTCAGTGTCGCGGGCGCGGAGGCGTAGCAGGCGTGGCTCTTTGGGCACGTTTGAAAAATAAAATAAAGCTGCTGCGCCTGCCAAGCAGCATCCCCCTGTGCCACGAGGAGCGTGAAGAGTCTGGCTGCCATGCTGCACAGTGGGCTCATAAAAATATGCTTGAAATTGGTTTGCCATGCGACGAAAACAAACGAAATGGTGGAAAAAACGTGGAAGAGAAATTTAAGTTGTATGTGCTCGACTTTAAAATACCCTGCATTGAAAAGAAAATAGAGAAAGTAACTTTTTATAGGATTCATAATTTCTGTTTCCCTGGTATTTTAAAACATAATTAATTTAAAATTCTATATTATTCATTTTATTAATTTTTTATACCCTGCAAAGCCTTCTCGCATCTTCACAGGGTATACAACACAAAAACTCTTAGCAACATTTAATGTCGCCAACGACATCAACAACGGGAAGTGTCGCGGCAGGCGCAGGCCATGTGCTCCACGCTGCAGAGGCAAGTGGCAAGTGGTAAGTGGCAAGTGGCTTTGGCGACGGCGGCAGTGGCAACGACGGCGACTCGTTTGCTTTTGATTGTTTTGCAAACAAAGCGAAAGCGAAACAAGCAGCCAAGCCACCACCCACACACACCCTGGCACACACAAACACACACACGCACACACACTCGCAGCCCCACAATGCTTTTTGCGTGTTTCTTTTTTGCCTCCCCCTCTCAACAGGAATGTAAGGAAAAAAGAGGAAAAATACGTGGCAACTTTTTTCGAGGGTGGATTTTCATTTTGTATGCTTCATGATTTGGAACTTTATTCGCCACTACGTATCCCTGTGCCAGTGTGTGTGTGTGGCTCTTTACTTGTGTGTGTGTGTGTGTGTAGATTTTTTTTACCATTTTCATTATTTGCAAATTTATGCGGGGTGGCATTTTTGTGACTCAGTCGGTCGTTGTTGTTGCCTGTGTTGCTATGCTGTGGATGTTGCTGCTGTGGTTGTTGCTGCTGTTGCTGTTGTGGATGTTGCTGCTGTGGTTGTTGTTGCCGTTGTTTCACTCACCCATTCCGCTCATCGATTTTCGGTTTTCATCGTCGAGCGATTTTTTTATGTAGATTGGCCATTATGTGGAATTAGTTTTTCTGCTGGATTTTCTCTTTTTGCACTCGTTGATCGCCTGCACGACTCGCCATGTATATATATGTGTTTATATATGTGTGTGTGTGGCACATAGAAATGGCGTACGCCATAAAACGTTATTGGCTGCTGTTAGCAAATGCGAATGAAGCGGAATGGTTGATGGTCTTTGATGAGCCTCAGAAGTGCGTCCAGAACTACAACTGAGTTTGTGGTTTAATAGGGGGCAACATATGGAGTCGGCTTTGAGGCTCAACAAAAAAATAGCAGCCCTCGAGGCGTGCTAGGCGTACTTAAAAAACAATGGAAGTCATCAAGGTGCGCGATGGCAATGAAATAGCAACAGAAATGTTTACGATGCTTATAAATAACTGAAAGTAATCCTTAAGATAGTAACTGATTAATTGATGAATAAAAACTAAAATAGATCACATTTGTGTATAAATATATGCGTAGTGTATATTTTGTATTATTACTGTTATTATATGTTATATATACAAGTCAAATGTTAAAAAAACCAAATTGAATATCCAATTACCAAATTAATTATAATCTTTCGAAAACTTTTAATACATATCAATTTTCCAAATTATGCTTAGACTTGTTATATTTTCTATAACATAATCAATCAAGATTTTGATTTTAATTTAATTTAAATAAATCAATATAATATTCATTAACCATAAAAAATTCCACAGTTCTAAGCATTCATTTTCTTTATTTGCCTTAAAAATTTCCACTGTCCGCAATAAGCTGAGTTCAAAAAGTAAGTACAATGACCGCGTTCGCAAACAAGATAGACGATGTTTTTATCAGCCCAACAAATACAAAAGCTTCCAACAGTTCAAACATTTTTTAATCGACGCATAACAACTTATTGAACTATCGTAAATATTTGACTAAGATTCGAGTAAAAGTTATTTAAAAACAATGTGATAAGAAGAGAGAAGACGCGACCTCAAGAATTAGTTTTATAGAATGCGTAGAAAGAAGTTCTCAGTGTATTTAGTTATATGAAGCTTATATTAGTTAGTAGTTTAATTATATATATACTTTAGTTAAATCTATATAATGGTATAAAATACCAACTAAACTAGCTAAGCCTTGGGAAGTACTGAGTTCATCAGAATAATATTAAGAATTCTCTTATAGAGTGCGAAGAAAGAGAATCGCAGTAAATTTGATTGTATTACAGAAATACTCAAAGTTAATGATTACTTTGTAGTTGTTATAATTTTAATATTTTTTGTAATATAAACTGCACCAATTTTATTTTAAATTATATATGTTACATATATTTGTTTATACTTTCATTTGGCATAAGTGTTCCAGCTCTAGGCGAAGGCAATTTTCACTCAATCTGCTCAGTCAGCTTCAGTCAGTCAAGAACGGACTATTGGAAAAAAACAATTCGAATGCGATACGTGGGTGCGTATGTCAGTGTGTGTGTAGATGAGGGGTGTATACAAGGAGTTAGAGGTGGATGCTGGCCGCATAAATAGCCAGACGAGGCCAGAGAGGGTGGCTCCTTTCTTGGGTGATAATTTAACAACAAACGAATGCGAATGCGAATGCTGTTTTTGTATTTTACTTTTCGTCTTTCTTCTTTTTACACACACAAACACACTCACTTAGCCAGAAAGACACCCTCACATGTGACACATGAGGGGGCGTAGCGGAGAGGGGGCGGGTTTGGTCGGAATACGTTTGTGCAAAAAGCAAGAAATACGCATAAAAATATACGAGTACTCATTATGATAATACGAAAATAAATGACAGTGGTGTTTATACTCACAGTCTAACTGCAAGGACCGAGTCCATCTGGGGGAGTGTGGGGGGAAGGGCATTACTTTGATTCGCATGTGTGTGTGAAGATGCTTTTCTACTTTGTCTGTGGGGCATATGACACTGCGAATGCTTAATATAATTAAAAGGAAGCGAAATATAGCATATGGAAAAAGTAGACGACGTTTAACGAAAGTTGGGGAAGTTAGTTCCTGAACAATTAAGATATTGGGCTTATCAAAATATGCAGAATATCAGAGTAGGAGAATTTTAGAAAGTAGGTTGTATTTTCAGGCTGGAGCAATGACAATATTTTGATTCACTTGAGATTGAGCTGCATATCTAGAAATATTCAGATTTTCACAGACAAATCTTCTAATAAAATTGTTTATATATTTTTAACCAACAGCGATCTCCTTTTTAACTTTATTTTGGTAAAAATATCTTTTTTATAAGAATTTTTTTATTTACAAATACGAAGCGCATTTGCAATTCGTTCTCGTCTGGCCTTTGGTAAGTATCTTAAATCTGTCATTTCAGCGCCAACATTAGAAAATAAAATATGCTGCCTTTTGCTTTCCTTTGCCTTTGTTCTTGTCCAGCCAACCTGGCTGGCATAACTAATTCCAGTTTTTGGCAGGGGGAGGAGGGTGGTGCCTCGCCTCGTAGGCTGCGTCTAATAGGCTCATCTACTTTTCGTAAGCAGTTCAATTTTTTATACGTTTTTCCGGCTTAGTTTGCCGGTGCAAAATGGCTGCCGTGCGAGGCCATTAGCGACATATTGTTGAAGGCAGAAGCGCGCAGGAGGGGAGATGGGGAGTAATGGGGAGAATGGGGAGCATGGGAATGGTGTAGTATGTAGCAGGGTGGTTAGCTATTTGGGCATTCTTTTTGATCAGCAGCGAGGGCTCACCGGAAGAAGTTGAGGAGAGAGAATGAAAGAAAGGGAGTTCAGTTAGGGGAAGAGGTATGTAGACTTTGAATACATAATATAATATAATATATGCTGAAAGGAATATAAATTTAATGAATAATGTATATTCTTTTCCAGCATATATTGTATCGTAACAAAAAACAATCTCCATTAGGTGGTTTTGTCTTGACTGAATATAATTTCAGTTATATTTCTCTAAAAGATTTCGCTTTCTCTAAAATTATGAAAAGACTATTTTTAGGTTAGGTCAACTTTGTTAGGTTAGTTTTAGAATCTCTAATTTAGTAAAAGTTCTCTAGTTCATTTAATAAATACTCTGTAAGATTTAGTCCTCATTATTACAAGAAACTTAAAAAGCCTTAGACTCTCTTTGTAAGATAAACTCACTTTTCATTCTGTGTTTTATCGGTTAGCCTGTTTTGTGAGGTTAGGTCTAGTAAAAGAACATGAAAATATGGAAAACTTTAGCTTTAGGTAACTCCGAATTCACTTAAAGCATAGTTTAGCTCTATATAATAGAAGTTTAAGAAGTTTAATTTCTAAGAAATACTCTTCCTGGGTTAGATTAGCTCAAATGTAGCGTGCAGTATGCAGTTAGTTGCGCTATTCACAATCGTTACCTCCTCACCGAGCAGCTGCAACTGCTCACTCGATATTTCGATCTGGTTCTATCGGAAATCCGTTACTTTTCGCGCGTAAAACTCATCCAGATTCCATTCAGGGGTCAACAATTAAATGGCATTCGCAATGAAAATACGGAAATGGAAATCAACGTTGACCGTTGGCAATGAAAAATTATTTAAATGTGCCAACTATTTTGGGCACATCAAGACGCACAAAAGGTCAAGCCGGCAAGGGGCGATGGTGTTACGGGGTGAGGGGTCAGCCGCAGCCGGCCAGACGGAATGGTCAATTGAAATGGGCAGAGAGATTTTTCAATTTCGAAACCATTTCTCAGCATGCAAAACAATGGAGAGAAATCCTTTCTTTTTTTGTGGATTTTGCGAATCGAAATCGTTACAATTTAAAGCATTTTCTGTTTGTGCAGCAATAAATTGTGAATATTTGCAGCCCTCACCCCCGAGGCCGGTCAGGGCGCCGTGACCCTGTTCCCGCACCCAGGGGCCACCCCTATGTGAACCCTGGTCTCCTTGAGCCTGGCTGCGTCTTATGCGTGACCCCGAATTGACGCAATTTCCGTGACACATTCACAATTTTCGCATTAATTTTAACCTCTGGCGATCCTGGCACAGGACAACGTTGACAAGGGGTCAGCGAGCGACCAATGAGCGACCGCTGCCCAACCCCCGATCGGCATCTGTGTGTGTTGGCGGCACAGCGCACCGCAGGGGTCACGAAAGTGTGAAAATGTGTAACTGCCGCCATGAACTGATTAGACAGTCCAGCTCGAGGACACTTTCCACTCGGGGTCGCATTTGGACTGCGACCCAGACTCTGAGATTCAGGGCGGGCAGAGTTTGGCGCTCATTTCGAATTGTGCCAATTGCCTAAGCTCGGGATTTAGTGCGGCCATTGTATGAATGGATTCAGCAGGATTCGAATTGTGATTCAGATATAGATTCAGTTTACATTTGAGTTGACCATTGTTATAATGCATTGCCCAAGTCCGCTGCAGGGTCGACTTAGTGGCGTTAATTTCGTACGCATTACAAATGTAATCTAATGGTCAGTAAGGGGTGGCCAGAAATGATTTGTGCCTTGAACAAACTCGCAACGGCTCAAATGCCGCTAACGAGTAAAACGATGGAGGTACAAGATTGCATCTACAAGAGAATTACAGAAACTTGAAGCTTGCAAAAACTGAGACCCTTTTCAAAAGTTACAGTTAAGGGCTTCTTCTGTGAGAAAGTCCTGGGTTTTCTTGGTTGTCGGAACTTCGGATATATTGTAGTATATAGTAATATAAAATAATATAATGAAGTATTATCTTTAGTTTTTGGTAGTTATAACTAATGTGATCAGTTATTTAGAAAGGTTTATTTTGGTATTAAGAATGTTTTTTGCGTTATCATTTTTTTCTCTATTTGTTTTTACCGATTGTTCCTAGGGCTTATAACTTATGGTCTTTTTTAGGGATGTAACAATATAAAGCCTTAATGTATTAAGGGATTTTCTTATTCTATTTTAAATTTGTATTATAATTTTATTGCGTTTTTTTATACATTTTTTTTTTTTTTTCATTTTTAGGTGAAAAAATTCCATTTCAACAGATTTTTTTACAAAAATGTTACAAAATATTACTGGGAAAACGTTTATTATTTATATATATTACGTATATTTTATTATATTATATACTATTTACATTCAGCCAAAATCAAAGTGAATTTTAGATGTATAAAGTGATTTTTTTATTATTATGTTGTATTTCTTCTTGTAATTCTGTTTCTCCTGTTTCAGTTAATTTAATCATAAAAAATTAAAAAATATTAAGTTTTTAGGTTTACAAAAAAAGGGGCCTTAACTAAGAACACTAAAAAACATAAAAATTACACAAAAACTGGTAATTAATTTGATTTCTTCCAAAAATACAGAACACTAAAAAAAGAACTTAAATAAAAAATTTCTCTATTCACAAAAAAAAATCTAAATTAAAGCTGATTTTCTTCCGACACTAACTACGAACAACAATTATAATATAATATAATTTTCTGCTTTTAACAAAATTTAGAGAAGCACCTTTCGCCTTGAAACTCACACTCTCAGTAAGCAACTTATTACACTTTAAAACTGAAAAACAATTATGTTTTTTTCCGTATTCTCAGCTAATTAGTGCAGTCTCTGAGCTCTTCTTTACAAAAAACCAAAAAACATTGTAGCTTCATTAATCATAAATATTTTCAGTGCAGCTTATCCCTTTTCCTTTTCTAGTACCCATAAACTCAAAATGCATCGATCTTAACCCTTTAGCAGTGCTAGAAGAGTTTCTGGGAAATGAAAGAAACTAGTTAAAACTCAGAATATGTTTGTAGTCTATCATTTAACCCGTTCGCTTGCTTAGACAATGGACAAAACTTTCGCCAAAGGGTTAAGGAAGTAAAGAGTTTTCCGTGTGCTCGATGAGGAACAATGGAACGCCATAAAAAACACAACCGAATGATCATAAAGAAGACAAAGCGTGCAACATTAGCTGGAAACAAAAAAGGAAGACACGAAGAAGACGACTTCGTACGAAATCGCAAGGCCAGAGAGGAAGAGAGTGCGTGGGAGAGAGAGAGAGAGGAGAATGCTGATTTTTCTTAATGGTGAAAGGGTTAAGGGTGTAGGGTGCAAAAAACAGCAGCCGCACTTCCCGCAGCTAATCTACCCGGTACCTGCGGCGGGCCATAAAAAACTAAATGTTTTATGGTTTTTGCGTAGATGTCCGTAAAAAACTACACGCTTTACGGGGAAGTAAATACAGATCTCGTGTTCCTGTCTATCTTTCTCTCTCGAGTCCTTGGACACAATCATAACTAGAGCAGTCTAATGAGCGACAGCGTGCTCGTGCTCGTGATCTCTCCGTCTTTATCTGCGGAACTTTCTCGTGATTTTCCAGCTAGTTTCATTGTTGAGCCCGGCACCGCCCTACCTCATTACCTGGTGAAAACATACAGATACATACAGAGCACACAAGGATCTGCATACACTTCCATTTGTAGTCAACCTCATAAACACTACCCGGTCCCGTTATGCGCGATGTCCTTCGTTCTATTGTTACTTTTCAGCTACTTTTACGGCGTAACCATTAGAAGAAACAATCAAAATTAGAGCAACTATTTCGCTATGCACAGCTACATACGTGTACACGATGTGTAGCTGTATTTGTTGCTGTATCTGTATCTGTAGTTGTATTTGCATTGTGCCTGGCGGCGACGGCGACGGCGACACAGGGTTCGTCTGCTCTAGTTTCCTTTTTTAATCCTTCGGTTTTTCACGCTAAAAAAGGATTTACGGATGCGGATTCGTGCCGTGCTGTTTAGCATAACATTTCTGCGAAACTTGTCCCGCGTGGGCGTATCCGGGCACGCCTACCCTCGCCTCGCGGACCATTTGATTTATGTATGTCCTTTGGTCTGTGTACTTTCCTAAGGAAGTTCTGTTTCGCATTGTGGCATAAGTAACTTCTCTGTTTAGGTTTGGTTTATCTTGCTAATTTTATTTGTTAAACAAGAAAATACTGGGTAATATCTTAAGTAAATTTGCTGTTTACTTTTGGCTTATTTAGTATATTTTATTAGTATATTTTTAAAAGAATTCAGGATACTACTGTAAGCAAAGGTTTTACAAAGGTCTTGTTAACCTCGTATTCATGAAATATGAGAAAGAAAATTGGTATGTGATTTATCATAAGAAAAGGTTATGTTTGATTTTACCCAACTAATTCAGCTATAGTATTATAAGAAAAAACTCTTAAGGTCTCGATTATCTATTGAATTTTAGTAATCTAAAAAACCTGAAAGTAAAAAAAATTTAAATTATTATCTTAGAGTTTCCTGTTAAGGTTTGGTTTATCTAGTAAATTTCATTTACTTTAATATAGAACCCGCTTAACTTTTCCAACTCTCAGTATCTTTAAATCTCAATTAGCTTGTGCAGTAAAAAAAACCAATTTGCACTTAAGATCAAAGAGCAAAAATCTCTCTTTAAACCCACAAGAAAACCGCAAACGCACGCACAAAAAAGGAAGGAAAGCAAAAAGAGAAAAATGGAAAAGGAAAATGGCAAATCATCCTTAGCATGAAATCAGCTTAAGAACTCAACTCAAGGTGATATCCCAAGCGAGGGTTCAGCAGGGTCATGGGTCAAGGCAGGCGAGGTCTGAAGTGCGCCAAATGCAAACAAAACTAATGAGGTCTTTGGAGTCTTGGGTTCGATCAACCGCAAGGATTCGCAATTTGCATATGAGATCTTAATGCCACAACCACCACCATCAAGACAAACACACGCACACACACACAAAGCAGGGCTCAACAAGGCTTCTTAAGGATCTGTTGACATTGGGCGGGCTTAGTGTCGGCATATCATTTGCATATAACAATCGCACGCTTCTCTCGCCGACGATCTTCATCAAGACGGTATCAATAACGGTACCAATTAAGAGGTCAAGCGTGACGCATCTGAACATGTGCGGACTTGAGACAATCCTCAGTTCTTGCAACAGGCTGTGCACCCGGCTTAAGGAACATTTGTTATGGCTTTGCTATAACTTTACATAACGTCGCGGATTAGCGGCGGGGATCCACGCACCCGCCCACACACACACACACTCGCACACCCGCCGCGTTAAGCAGCGTTAATCACCTGATTAACGCATGGATCAAGCGAGGATTAACTGATCCTGATCCTCCTGCCTGCAATACTGCAATCTGCGTAATGTTGGATTATGAAGTCGTCGCGCGGCCAACTTTTAAATCACCTCTTAATCCCGCGGCTGCTCTACATTTCTCGGCAGCGGTTCCTCACCGGTAACCGGGATTAATGAACAGCGCGGCAAGTCCTTGGTCCGTGGCAGGTAGCGGGTCCCTTAATCCTTTCTTCAGCGCACTCGTAAATCCGCTGCCAAGTCCGGTTGCACCTCTAATCCGGACGTCAATGATGTCTGTCTGCCCGTCAGTGCTACCTCCGGCTACCTGTTCCCGCCCAGCAGCAACAGCAGTGAGTACTCGGTGTGTGTGTGTGGGTGTGTGCTGTGCGTCTATTTGCATATGCGGTATCTGTTGTTTGCGTTGTGGGCCAGGTTTGTTTTGTAAATACGTCTAAATGTTGCCTTCATATGCCATTTCAGCACTTAATCCCAGTGTCTGTTGGAAAGTTTCTAGTCTTCATCCAATTATGCATAACTTAAGCTATGTAATTGCAGTTATTTGCCTTATTTCACAGGAATTCCCTGATTAAACCTAACCTCAACATTCAGTTTAACCTCAACAATTAATCTAACCTCAATTGAGTTGCGACAATGATTTACTTATGCGAAAGCGAAAGCAGACAAGAACTTTAAAGCGCTTTCTCTCTCTCTCTCTCTCTCTCTCTCTCTGTTGTCCTCCCACTGCATATCACACTCAATCCTTGTTGTTACTTTCGTATCGACTGCAGTTTGCACCTAATGAGAGCTGGCTTAAAGCCGCCTAACTGGACTGTCCGATGATGCTGGTGCTGCCCGAAGGCGCCAAAAACAACAACGATGTGGGCTGGGAGTCTGCAACGATAGAGTTGCAATGTTAACGGTTGCATGGAGCCAGTGGTCAGCGGTGGGGGAAGAGAGTGAGAGAGAGAGAGGGAGGTGCACTGTGAGAGCGAAAATCAATAATCAATATTGAAAGGAATTTTCGGCAAAAATGAGTGAACAACGGCGGCGGCAGCTGCAAATGCAAACTGCAGCAAATGCAGCGCGTGGCCAAAGGATGCAGCAACATTAGGAGAGAGTGCGAGAGTTAGGAAAGAGCAAGAGTGCGAGAGAGCCAGCGAGAGAGGGGAGGCAGCGGCCAGTTATTGCAGACTGTTTGGGGTTGGGGCGAGTTTCACTCACTCTCGCCTTGAGCTGTTACAATTTGAGTGCGTTGTAAGTAAGCGAAATGAGCGAGAATGTTCCTCTTACTCTCTCACCCTCTCTCTGTTGGTGCTCGGCTGCTGTGCGTGAGTGCGTGCATGATTGTATGAGTGAGAGCCTGAGTCTGTGTGCGCACACACTGTTGTTCTTGTGTTTTTGTGTGTTTTGTCTGTGTTTTGCTTTTGTGCATGCATTTTTGACATTTGTTTCTTTGCATTTGAGTTGTTTTTGGGACCAAAGAGCTCTGCACTATGCGAGATTTTTAGCTATGACTAGTTCGAGTTGAGCACGAATTCGTGTCAGTCGTGCTCAGTGCCTCGCATAAGCCGAACGTCGTTCAGGAGCATCAGAGGAAGCAGCAAGAACAGCAGTCGCAGACCGCAACAAAACAGAAACAAGAGCAAAAGGACGAAGAGTGTTTGAATGCGAATCGAAAACGAAACTAATAAAAACAAACTAAAGCAACAACGCAACTGCCAGTGAACGTGTTAGAAATTATTACTTACCTCCTTTCAACCAATATTTTACTCGATAAACAATATTTAAAAAAACCACTAATAAGCAGTTGCTAAAAAAGTATTAAAAGAGTTTTTTCGCACATGCGCGAACTACGCGCAAAAAAAGACTAAAAAGGCAAAGCCAACAAAAAAATAGATAAAAACGATAGAAAGGAGCAGCCACCGACACCGACACCAACTCCAACAACACCAACCCACCTACAACTGCGTGTGCGTGAGTGTAAGTGAGTGTGCGTGTGTGTGTGCTGAGCGCGTTTTTTGTTTCGCACGCACATTTATCGCCGTTTTGTTTAATTTAACGGTACCGCGGTCAAGTGTAGAGAGCGCGAGAGCGCGTCCACAACTGCAGCATCATCAACTGCGACCGTTCCCGATTCCCGTTTCGCTGTCAACTATTTTGGAGATTATCCAGCATCAGCAAAGGTAAATACAATCAACACTTAATCGGCACTTGCTGCATTTGTTATTATCTTTTATTCTGCAAGTTCGTAGTAGCCCTAACTAAATAAACAGAGCGCGAAAATAGCGAGCTTTTCCAGGGAAAACGCGCAAATCTTAAAATGTTGAGGCTGGCAAATATAATCAAATATTCAGGATTATTTACAAATACTATACAGATATTTATACATCATCTTTGGGATTTCCACTTGGAAAACTTTAGATACTGATCAGCCAATTGTAGTGTGTAGTACTATTATTATTATTTACAAACATGTACAACATCAAAAGGTTTTGACAGATAAATTTTAACATTAGCTTGGGCTCTTCGACATTTTTATATAGGTTTTCCAATTTGTTGAACAGCTCTATTATAGTATTATCTATGTACTATGTACTATATAGTATGAGTAAACTATACTCGATCATTTTCAGCTCTTTCCTTTTTTCATTCTTTTATTGTTATTGTCGTCTGCTTCTTTTTGTGTCTAACCTTAGAAATACACTCACACACACTCGCATACATTTCATTTGCCTTTTGCTAAAAATGCAATGGCAAAAATTCTAAAACAATATTTCAAAATCTGTCTGGCTTTTAGCCGATCTGGCGAACTTGTTTTTTGCCCGTGCAGTTTGCCAGAGCCCCCAACTAACCCCGCATCACCAGCCCCTGTCCTTCCCCCGCCCTGCCACAATTCGCCCCTGTTCATTTGCTGCCTGCCAGCTAATTTTATTTGTTTACATGTCCGACTGCATGTTGTATTTCTTTTTTCTGCCTTCCTTTCTTCTTTTCGCTTTCGTCTCTGACTTTTTAGCAATTTCTTTTGAATTTCTTTTTTTAATATTTTAATTTTAGACACCCAACTATAATTCAAAGTCAACGCTGCAATTTTTTAATGTCCATTTTCACGTAGCGTCTGCCAAAAGTGCATTGCAATAATTAGGCATATGTTAGAAACTGAGGCTTGTCTTTTATATATTTAAATTTTTTAGGGATCTTTAAAAAGAAAAATATGAATTTGGGGAAAATTGAGGATTAAGGGGAGATACAAGGATAATATGAAATGAAAAAAAATAATTTTCATATAAATTAAACAAATAGGTTTAACAAACCTGTAGAAGACTTTTTGATATTTCTAAAAAAATAATATATCAGTTAATTGAGAGAATTAAGAATTTGAATGAATTTTAAACTATAAAGGTATAAAGTCAATACTAACTGTCGTAAGGCTCTATTTTTTGTTCAAATATAATACAATATATAATATATTAAATTGAAATGAAGCCAAGACAAATGATAAAACCTTAGGGATACCTTACAGGAAAGGGTATTTCTGTGGTTCACCTTCAACTTTCTTGCTGTATATGATATTCTTTAGCAATCCCAATTTTTGGCAAGCATTATAAAAATGATTGTCAGCTGTATTTAGAGTCCACATTGACAATAGAACGCACAGACTTGGACAGAGAACAAATCGGGGTCTATCGACATGTACCCAACATTAATAGTGTCTATGGAGGCAACTTTATGGCACACGATGGCATTGAAAGCTCCCAACAGAGATCCAAAATTCCATGCGGTTTCTTTCGTCCGTTTTTCTTTCAGTGAGAGAGAGAGAGAGAGAGAGAGAGCGAAAATGTGTGTGCATAAACAAAAAAGATGCAGGCAGCAACAACTACAACTACTACAACAATAACTAAATATAAATAATTTTTTATAATGCACATTCATCTGCTGCAAACCCCTGCCCCCCTTCCCTCTCTCCATACCCCGCACAAACCGCTGATGCTGCTGCAATTTTACAACAAAAACACTTTTTGTGGCGCATTTTCTGCGTCTGAATTTTCCATTTTTGCCATTTTCATGATATTTTTACAAGTGGGCGGCCAGGGGTCGCTTGCTATTGTGCGAAGGGGTTGAGGGGGGGTTGGGGTTGGCCAAACGACTAGCACATGTTTAGTTTACTTTGCAGTTTCGGTTGCGTTGCATTCACACTCGTTTCCCATACCCCCCTCACGTGCCACAGGCCCCCCTCTCGGCACGCCCGTGCAGCTACTCCTCCTGCTCATCCTCATTCTCGCATGCTGCATGTAGCCGGCGTAATATTAATTTTACACTTGGCCTTTAGTTTTTGCCTTTGTTGTTGTTGGCGATACAAAAAAGTAGACGAGCTGCTCAGGCTGGTGCCTCTGCTGCTGCTGCTGCTGCTCTCTTTGTTGCCGCTCTGACAAGCCAATTAATTTGGCTTCTTAAAAATATCACTAGCTAAATTAAATAAATATGCTTAGCGCATTACACAATGTACAATTTGTTGTTGTTGTTGTCTTTACTTGCGCAGCGCACGAATTTCCTGTACCATCAATTATGCATAAGTATTGTAGATATTTTAGAAACCCCCCCACCACCCCACTGCCCCTGCTGCAACCCCTCCCCCTCGTTGTCGTGCTGACGTTTTGCGTTTTTAATAATATTTACTTAAAAGCACAAACAATTGGCCAAAAATGCGCCAACTGCAGTTGCAAATCGCACTGGGCAGAAAAAAAAGAAAATACATAAAAGAAAAGAAAAACGAAAAAATATAGAAAAATTAATGGCTAAATTTGAAAACTACGCAAATCAAAGTGCAACAATGGGTGTGAGTGGAGGTGGGAGGGCGAATTGAGGGAACTCAGTAATCAGAGAACTTTTCAAATTTATTGGAAATGAAAAAAAAAAAAAACTATTTTCTTGGCAGGCGAAAAAATGCAATTGAAATGTTTACTTAAATTAATTGTTAAATAGGGAAAATGGGCAACCCGTTGGAAAACATCTAAAATAAACAAATCAAAAAAACAGTTAAAAAGAACAAACAACAAATTATTGACATAAAAAACCAATAAAAGTTGAATTGAATCGAAAAGGTCTAATAAAAAGATACGAAAATTCAACGTAAATCAATTTTTATACAGTAAAGGGGCTATAATTTTTTATTTTTAAGGGCTCTTCAAAATTTTTTAAATCTCAATTTTGGTATAGTTGAATCACATTTATAATATATTTCAAATTTATTTTTCAAACGAAATGAAAAGTTTTAGACTGTTTTGGATAGGGAGAGAATTCCTTTATATTTTTTTTTACAGTAAAATGTTCAGAATTTTGTGTAATTTTTATCCTTTTATATTTTTATTCAAGTTTTTCGCATAGCTTAGTTTTTCAATTACTTCCCTATTCCCAGAGTTTTACAATATTTTTAGCAGTCTTTCGATTTATTTTTTAAAACAATTTTCATTATGATTCAAAATTTTATTTCATTGAAATAATAAAAAATTATTTAAACTCAATCAGTGCATTGTTCAATATTATATTTCCATTTCTAAAAAAAACTTCGAATGATTTTTAAATAGTATTTCGATTTTCCGAACACTTCCTTATTCAATGTTAACAATAATTCAAATCGTATTCCAAATTTAAAAATTAAACAATCGTTTCGATATTTGCTTTGAATTATTTTACATTTGTTGCGTTTGTTTGGCTAATTCTATTTTAGTTCCGCGATTGGTTTGTCAGACTTTTTATAGAACAATCATATATATTTTTAAACAATTTGCAAATACGTTAACAACAGCAAATCGTTAACTGTATGAAGGCTTGAAGTGTTTCTGTTCAAACGTTACCAACTGAGACAGTGCAGCTGTTCGCGCACCTCTCTCTCTCTCTCGCCCTGTCCCTTTCTGTCCTTCACTGATCCTGGCAGTGCAGACAATTATGTTAAATCCTTTTGCTTTTTATTATTAAACGCGAATTTCGCGAACACGAAATGCACAAACAGGCTCGGTCCGGTTCGGTCCGCAGCGCTAATCCACTTGGCTGATTAACTTTAATCCACCAAGGGAAAAACTGAGCAGACTAATCTGCATAGCTTAAGCTATGCTCGGCTGTCCCGGATCAACTTAATCCACGTCCTCTTTCGCGAGTGTGCCTAATCCATCTCTCTTTTTGTTCCCACTAATCCAGTTTGAATGGATCAAGACTCGCGACTTCTCGCGACCCCGATACCTGACTTTGCTCACCTTTTTTCCCACCTAATCCCTTAACGCGCGTGCTACCTCGCGGCCGCAGACGCGTCCTCTACCGTCTACCTGATCTAGTTCGGATATAAGCAAGGGATGCTGGCAACTTCTAAGTCAGTCACAAGTTTGTTTGTCCAGCGAGCAGACGTAGCAAGAGCATCGATTGTAGAGCATTGTTCCGTCTATTTTCTGGAATATCAAAAATACGCAAAAGTGAAGGAGAAAGATCTCTCTCTATATATTCTATTGATCCTCAGCAATCGCATAAATTGGAATACTTTACATCGAACACACACACACATTGAGATTACCAGGAGCAGTGCTAGGTGAGCAGCGTAACCCACATCCCCTCACCCCCTTGCGGCCATTTTGTGCCGAGCGATAAACTCACTCAAAGCGCCGCCACCACCATCCTCCTCCCCTGCCCCGGGGGATGGCGCTGAGCCACTGTTAGGGGTGGCAAAAATAAAAATAAAAGCAAAGCGAAAAAAAAACAAAACAGCAAAAAAAAAGGGAAAACAGAAAGCATAAAAAAACTCGACGCAGGCGCAAAGCAAACCAAACTCATTACAACTTTCTCCTCTCTCTCTCTCTCTCACTCTTTGTAGCAGCCGCACCATGCAGAACTGGGAGACGAGCACCGCGGCGCCCAACTATGAGCAGCACAATGCCTGGTATAGCAGCATGTTCGCAGCAAACATAAAGCAGGAACCGATTTCGCATCACCATCAGCAACATCACAACAGCAACAGCAACAGCGGCGCCAGCAGTCCGCGTCAATCGCCACTGCCGTCGCCCAACACCCTGCCCAGCACCCAACTGGAGCAGTACCTCAAGCAACACCATCAGCAGCAGCAGCAGCAGCAGCCCATGGATACACTGTGTGCAGCAGCAATGACTCCCTCTCCCAGCAACAACGATCAGAACAGTATGCAGCACTTCGATGCGACACTGCAGCAGCAATTGTTGCAGCAGCAGCAGTACCAGCAACACTTTCAGGCAGCACAACAGCAGCAGCATCAGCAGCAGCAGCAACATCATCATCTCACATTGGGCGGCTTTAACCCGTTGACGCCGCCAGGATTGCCCAATACCATGCAGCATTTCTATCCCGGCAACATGCGTCCCAGCCCACAGCCAACACCAGTGGCAGCAGCAACTGCTGTGGCAGCAACAACAACAACAACACCTCCCAATACAGTTGCTGTTGCACAAGCGGGCGACAAGTTGCAAGCACTGACACCGCCCATGGATGTGACACCGCCCAAATCGCCAGCGAAATCGCAACAATCCAGCGCCGAATTGCCCGAGAAGGATCACGATCTGATGTCCAACTCCAGTGAGGACATGAAGTACCTGGCGGAGTCGGAGGATGACGACACCAACATACGCATGCCCATCTACAATTCGCACGGCAAGATGAAGAACTACAAGTGCAAGACATGCGGCGTTGTGGCCATCACCAAGGTCGATTTCTGGGCACACACCCGCACCCACATGAAGCCCGACAAGATACTGCAGTGCGCCAAGTGTCCCTTTGTGACGGAGTTCAAGCATCATCTGGAGTACCATATACGCAAGCACAAGAACCAGAAACCATTCCAGTGCGACAAGTGCAGCTACACGTGTGTCAACAAATCGATGCTCAACTCGCATCGCAAGTCGCACAGCTCCGTGTATCAGTATCGTTGCGCCGACTGTGATTATGCCACCAAATACTGCCACAGCTTCAAGCTGCATCTGCGCAAATACGGACACAAGCCAGGCATGGTGCTGGACGAGGATGGCACACCGAACCCATCGCTGGTCATTGATGTCTATGGCACACGACGAGGCCCCAAGAGCAAATCCATTTCGGGCAGCAGCTCAGGCAGTGGCACAGCTGCTGCAAGTGGTTCCAGCAAGCGTAGCATGGCCGCAGCAGCAGCAGCAGCTAGTCAGCAACAACAACAGCAACAGTCACAGCAGCAACAGCCACCTGTGCTGCCAGCAACATCTCAACTATCCGCTGCCCTGCAAGGCTTCCCCTTGCCAAGCAATGCCGCCGCCGCACAATCCTCGCCAGTTGCAGCACTGCCCACAGTAGCAGCTGTTTCGCCACCATCGCCAGCCAAGAGCGTGGCCAGTGCCGAGCAGGCGCCCAGCTTGCCCAGCGCTCTGCTGCCTCCGCTGGCTAGTCTGCTGCAACAGAATCGCAACATGGCCTTCTTCCCCTACTGGAATCTCAATCTGCAGATGCTCGCCGCACAGCAACAGGCAGCAGTCTTGGCACAGTTGTCGCCGCGCATGCATGATCAGTTGCAACAACAACAGCAGCAGCAACAGCAACAGCAACAGCAACATCAGCAGCAACTGCAGTTGGACGAGGAAGAGGAGGAGGAGGAAGAGGAGCACGAAGATGACTTTGAGCGCAAATCGATTGACTCAGCCATGGATCTATCGCAGGGCACACCCATCAAGGAGGACCAGCAGCAGCAGCAGCAGTCACAGCAGCAGCAGCAACAGCAGCCGCACAGCAGCAACATGGCCATGAATCTGAAGCTCAAGGACGACGACACGCCGCTGATCAGCAGCAGCAGCGTCTCACGACGCAAGGGACGCGTGCTCAAGCTGGATACATTGCTGCAACTCAAGTCGGCTGCGATGTCAACACCCGAACAGCAGCTCAAGCAGCTGCCCACTGCCTCGTCGCCCATTGCCGGCTCCAGTGCCAACAAGCAGTTGACGTATGAGCCTTGCTCGGGCACCAGCTCTGCGGATGAATCGATGGAAACCAGCCATGTGCCACAGGCCAATACCAGTGCCAGCTCGACTGCCTCCAGCTCGGGCAACAGCTCCAATGCCAGCAGCAACAGCAATGCGGCACCAGCTGCCACAGTCTCTGCTAGCTCCGCTGCCTCCGCCTCGGCTTCTGCTTCTGCCTCCGTGTCCAGCTCATCCTCCAGCACAGGCAACAACACTGGTAGCAGCAGCAGCAGCAGTGCACCGGCCATCTACGAGTGCAAGTATTGTGATATCTACTTCAAGGACGCCGTTCTCTATACCATCCACATGGGCTACCACAGCTGCGACGATGTCTTCAAGTGCAACATGTGCGGCGAGAAGTGCGACGGTCCCGTCGGCCTCTTCGTGCACATGGCCCGCAATGCGCACTCCTAAGCGACGACGGGGGCAGCCCCGCAACACATTGTTATTATTATTAACCTATTTCGTTGTCCAGAATTGTATATACACGTAATATTAGTTCGATATATATTGTTGTCAAGAATTGTAAATAAGCAAAAAACGCACAAAAAACACTTACCAACTAACTAACTCTAGTCTAAGTATCCCCCCCCCCAACCCACTCTAACTGTAACTAGCTAACTTTATCTCATACTATCTATCTATCTATCTACCCATGTAGCAATCTCTCGCTCTCGTAACTCTAGTTTATATCTCTCAACTGGAGTCGATGCATAGAAACCCCGAAAAGGTTTTAAAATCCCAACTATCCCAAGTTAAAGTTAACTCTTAGGTAATTCTTAAGTCAAGTCAGCAAAGAGTCCAAAGTCAAATTACAAAGAAACAATTTAGTGTATTATTTTATTTTTTATAAAAATAAATGTTTAGTCATAAAAAAAAAACAAAAACAAACGAATCATCTCAGCGCTTTTCCTTTGGGTACTTCAGTATTTTGTTAGACTAATCTTAATCTCAATCTCACTCTTAAGTTAAGCATAAAACAAATACGAAAATAAAAACCAACTTTATTAAAATACAAATTTTAATTTTTTTAATCAATTTATTTTCTTGACATTTTGGCAAAATGACAATATTTTTGATAACGATCGAAAGCAAGTACAAATCTAGAGATTTTATACCCAATACCTTTTTTAGATCCCATAGTTTTTAATGAATTGTATAAAGAAATATCTTATACGCAATCTGAGCAAATGGATCAAAATTATCTAGTTTCTAGTTAAGTGATTGTCGAGTATATATAACTTAAAATATATAGATCTCGATTCTTTTTACAACCCAGTGTATAGAGCGTAGAAAACTAAGTTTCCCAAATGTTTTTATGTATTAAAAAAATAAAGAACCGCATACGGATGTCGAAATTACATGATCTTTAATCTTCATAACTATTTGCTGGGGCCTTGAGATCGTTAGCAACTGTCAAAAAATGATGTATCGACTTTTAGGAGATGGAAAAACTGCTTCGTCATCCACTAAATGTTTTCGTTATTAAATGAAAATGCTGTGCGGGCGAGCCAAACAAATTGGCCTTGAGAGAAGATGAGGACACGGCAATCTTAAGAGTCTGAGACCCTCCCAGGACTTCCCATTGATCTATTACAGACATTTTGCGTGAAAACGCACAATTCGCATTGCGTATGAGGGGCGAATTGCATAATAATGAAAGAATCATGAGCACGCGCGGGGGCAACGCCTTGCGGATGACGCAGCAAGGGATCATCGATCGAGGATCGAGGGAAGTTCGAAGACGCATGCGTCGCGTGCGCGCCGAAATGTCGCGTGCCCGCCGTGGAGTGGAAAATGTTTTCCATTTTGGGTACTTTAAAAATAGTTTCTCCAGCCTTGCTGCGATTGGTTGCCTGCTGCACACTGCAGAGTGTAGGGGGGAGTAAGGAAGGGGAATGGAATATTTCGAATATTTGTTCATTAAACATTTTACAATTTACGTTTTCAATTTCCCTTCCGCTTTTCCTCATTAAAATCATAATTGATATTTATGGGCAAATGGAAATTGAGGGAGGGGATTCATGCGATGCACGTTGATTGGAAACTGATGTAGAAATTTTATGGTGGTCTGCGAGTCAGTCTTAGCAGCAGATCTTATCTCAAATAAGATTTTGCATATCCCTTTAGCCGATTGCATTGCAACTGCATCTGAGCTAATAACCCAATGAACTTCTTCTTCTTATTTTTTCCTCTTTTCCTTCCCTTCTTGGCTTGTGGCAGACACAAGCGAGCCAAGAAGATAACTATCTCTCTGCATGCCACACAGGACCCTCGACCTAACCTCATTGTGCTGTCGGTCAAATTCGCTGTCTCTTATCACGGCTTGTGGTCTTGTTGCATCCATGCGCCTTTTGTTCGAGGATCGCAGACAAAAACTCACAGCACACAAAGAAAATCTTTGTTAAGTGGAACTAGCCGGGGTCACTGCGAACTCCGAAGGGGATGCCCATCGGTTGCCCAAATAGTAGTTGACTGACTGACTGACTGACCATTTGAAAGGTGTAATTTGGGTTTCTGTTTTTTCGTATTCTTTCGTGTTCCTTCCTCATTTCCCTTCTCGAGCAGCTGTTGCTCATTTTGCACCTTTTGCAATGGAATAAAAAAACATCTCTAGGATTTCTCTTACACTAATTGAAGATCTTTGCTTTATGTCCATGTGGTGGCACACGAGCCAGGCACACTCTTTCATTTGTTGCTTATAGGTTTATGGAATTAGCTAAGTTTTGAAATTCCTGATACAGAAATATAGATTTATATTCATTTAGAAGACAGTAAACCTCTTATAAACTATCATTTTGCTATACTTCCGGGGATGTTTTATAAATTTATGATCATTTTTGAGTCATATATTTCTAAATTGGTTAAAGATCATGGGAATTCAGATTGAAATTTTATTTTTTTATATTTTTTTAAATGATTCGACTTTAATTTATATTACAAATTTAATCATTTCTAGTCCTAAAGAAGAATTTTAATATTTGTATGACTATAATTTATAATTTTTGGCTTAAGACAGAAAAAAATAAAACAACTAATTTTTAAATCTGTTTACAATTATTTCGTAGTCAAATCATCTAAAGTTAATAAAATGAAGCCTATTTTTAAGTGCTAATCACATCATTATTGCAGTGCATTGAATTAATATCAAAACTAAAAATTTACTAACAATTTATCCTTACGTATACCGTTTATTGCATAAGGTCTTTCCTCATTCAGTTAGCTAGATAAAATAAAAAAGATTTTATGATAAGTTTAGTTCCTTTTCTTCTTGCATGGAAGTGTTTTTAAAGACCAACATATAGTAGGTAATACTTGAACTTATGTGCTGCATCAATATCCGAACTGTAGTTGCCCCCTTCCCTGCCTCCCCCACACCCCTTATCAAATTGAATGCATCCATTTTGTAGCTGTTACCCTTCACATACATTTTCGTCTGGCTTATCCCACAATCTACATAAGAACCGCAGCCAGGGCGCACAATGGGTAAACATGAAAGTATTATTAATGCCCACGAAAAAAATCTCCCACAGGGCTGAACATAAAATAGGTATTTACTGCGCTAGAGAACCACCCCCAGAAGCAACAGCAACAACAACAACAGCAGCAACTGAAACGACAATAAAGGCTAAAAACAAAAAAAAATCGCCATATTGAATTTGGGCATGGGTTGGAGTCGCAGTCGCAGTTGGACTGGTGTGGTGCACCGTGGTGCTTCGTCTGGGATGTGGGTAGCCATTTTTAGACGCGACAGACGTACTAAAAATAAGCCCTGTAACAGTTGCAGCATAAGTCGAGGGAGTTGGTTCGAGGAAAGTGTTACAAGGTTTTTCACTATGCCAAAACTGCGTGGGTTACCAAGGGAAACCCGAAGGGGGACGATGGGATTAGCTAGTGTATGTGTGTGCGTGTGTGTGTGTGTGTTCCGTGTGGGTGTATGGTTGATTAAGCCACACACGCAAGGGCGCAAGCAGCGTCCCGTGCAAACGATACTCTCATCCATCCTCAGCTGACCATGGTCCATGATTAGCAACACACCCCTCTTAGATCTGACCACGGGCCCTTATCAAACAGCCGTTGCCGCTGCCCGCTACCCGATGAGCTGTTGATTGCCCTTCGCCATTTCTAGGAGCTGGCGCCCACATACAGATCCGCGCGCACAGCACGAGCAGCTCGAAAATTGTTCGCCGGCATCTGTGGCCAATTATGGAGTCGTTTTGATCCTGTGTGAGCGTGACGTCATGTGCTATCGCCACCTTTTCTTACACACACACGACACACACACACACTGAAGGATTTGCTGAATAGCCGATAATTTATTTCTGTAAACAGTTTTCACTGGAATTGCGCACGCTCTGCCAGGCGATTCGTTCAAACAGCTGACCAAGATGCCGCCGTCGCATTGATCCGTTGATGGTATTCCTTATGTGGTGGAACGAATCTTTAAGTGGCGCTGCTAACAAGGCCGGTTAGGGATCTGTCTTGCTTTGCTCCTTCTGACCCGATGATTGTTTTGGCATGGGCTAAGTTATGAGTTGACTAAGAAGTTCAGCATAGAAAGGGAAAGTTTTTGTCACAATTTTTCCGAATTTTTCGACTTCTTTCCTCTGAGGGACTCGAATATTTGATTTATTCTCATCACTTATTTCTGAACAGCGGGTGGGAAATGAATAATAAGTAGATTAGGTTAGAATCACTTTGATTATGAAATTTATTTTATTAATATATTTAAGTTAATGTATTTTAGTAATGTAATATATGTTAGTTAAAATAGTCGGGATACAAAAAATAAAAATAATAATAATAATTGAAATAAATTTAAATAAAAAAAAAATTTTAATTAAAACATTGCTTTTATGTTTAACAGTAAACAATAAATTTATTATTTTTCTAAATTAATAAATTTAATTAAAATTTAAAAGTGTAAAAAACTTCATCAATGTACAAAATTAACATTACTTTTAATTTCTATTAAATTCAGAAAAAAAAAAACATAATGAAATTTATGCAATACCAAGTACTTTTAAAAAAAAAAAAAAAAATTTTAATTAAATACAAATATTTACAATGCATATTTAAAAATTAATAATAAAACAAATTGGTAGATTTTTATGCTTAATAAATTAATAGCAATAAAATAAGTTAAAAATTAAAATTCTTTGGATAATTAATGTTAATTTTGTACATTGATGAAGTTCTTTTAACACTTTTAAATTTTAATTAAATTTATTAATTTAGAAAAATAATAAATTTATTGTTTACTGTTAAACATAAAAGCAATGTTTTAATTAAAATTTTTTTATTTTATTTAAATTTATTTCAATTATTATTATTATTTTCTATGTATTTTGTATCCACGACTATTTTAACTAACATATATTACATTACTAAAATACATTAACTAAAATATATAAATAAAATAAATTTCATAATAAAAGTTGATTCTAACCTTAAAATATACTTATTTTTCATATCCCACTTATTTTTCATTTCCCACCCGCTTCGTAATCCCCACCCGCTTCAAAACGAACATGCCGTCTATTCAAATTGAAAAGCAATTCAATTGCAAAGCAAAATCGAATTGCGACACATTCGATGATAAATGATAAACGATAAATATGCAAAACTGTAAAGAATCGGCAAATCAAGTGTGGAGGCCGAGTCGATGAGGGCTGCCAGACAACTGCAACTTGCGGCCCACTAACCCACAGACATGATCCACGTAACGGCACCCGGCAGTGTTTACAGTTCCACAATGTCCACTCACATGTAAATGCGATGGAGGGAGACAGAGAGAGGGAGGCAGAGCATTGCCTACATGGACTGTTGAGAGATAGAAAAAAAAACATCTGCCCCTGATGGCACTTTAGTTAACGAAAAATAACAATGGTTAAAAATATATACATATACACAAAAACACACATAAATACGCATACACTTATACAGCTATGGAACAAAAAAAATCTTGTTGTTGTTGTTGTTGTTACTGCCGACTGGCTGTGCCATCGATAATGTCCAGCATCCGTTATGGAGAAAAAGGAAGTCGAAATAAACGACAGCAGCGTGTGCCTGGTGCCGGCTCTGTCTGTCCATCTGTCTCTCTGTCCGTCTATCTGTGTGTGTCAGTGTGTGTGTGTGTGTGGGGGTTGCACACGCGTCCTACTAGCACGCGGTCTCTCGACTATTTGCACTGGACAGACAGACCATGCACAGTCCTGGATAGTCCTTTGCTTTGCTGCTTCGTTTGGACAGTTTGCTACATTTGCCGCGCACAAACAATAAAAATTGTGTGGGTTACTCGATTGATTTCGCTCTTCCCTCCACCCCCTCCACTCGCCCCACACTCTGCTGTTCTTCTCCTTTTTTTCTCGTCCAGCAGCCTTTCTTGATGTTTGCCCTGACCCAGCACTGTCGCAGATGTCCAGCGAGTCAACAGCGTAATCGTAGAAGCCTGGGAGAGATTCGAAGTGAAAGAGTGCAGAAAGTGGAATACTTTGAGGCTCTTGAGGGTTCTTTATGCATGGTCTAGCCCAGTTGGCTGGGTAGACTAGCTATGGTACTTAATTTTATATTATATATACTTTTCTTGCTGTGCAGAATGAGTGAAGAAAGAGGCGAGAAATTGGTTTAGTTTTTAGTTCTTTAGAAACTTTAGGATCCTTTCCAGTTGTGTGTACATTTATTACAGACCTATTTGCGATCATATTTATATTATATTCATACTTTATAAGGAAGAGTCAGTTTACAGCTCTTTAAGGTAGAATCTTTTTCAGTCAATTTTACTGGTTAGACTCGCCATGTAATAGTTTTCAGTTACGATCCTATGAATCTCTAGCTATCTATCTATCATACTTCTTAATATGTATATCAAAAAAGTAAAGAAATACTTGAGCTACGTTAGGATTCTTCAAGTTAGGATCCTTTTCATTCAATTTAATAGCTAGATTAACCACACACAAGGTTATCCACTTCTATACTACAATACTTTAATTCATAAACAAGATTATTTCCATGTCCAGCTTATATACTATCATTCATTCACCATATATGATCATTTCCATGTTTACTTCCAACCCTCACTTAAAAAACCTCAACGAACCAATCAAAATGTTTGCGCAACAAGCTAAAAAGTCAAAAAACGCCTCGTACCGCATCAAATGCCGACAATTTAACGCCAAAAAACGAGATAACAACCAATAAAAATATCGGAAATGGAAATAAAAACGAGAAGGGAGGTAAAAAAAACGTACAAAAAAACAACCCAAAAAGGAAGATAGAAATGCATTCTCAAATGTGCCAAAATACCCTGGAAATGGGGAGGGTATGCAATGCGTAAACCACCCCTCAGGGGAGGGTTGCAAGACCATGTTGAATGAATCGATATTTTTTCTAGTTTTTGTAGTTTTTCAGCTTCTTTTTCTCGTTATTTTTTCGTGGCATGTGAATAAAAAACAGGTAGTTTCCTTTGTTGTTGTTCATTGTTATTGTTGCTGGATCTGCTTCTGCTTCTTCTTGCATTCTTCAGTAATAGATACTTTTTTAGGCAGCAGCAACATGGGTGTGTGTGTGTGTGTGTGTGGGTCGACTTATTGGTCTTTGTGTCAGCTGGAAGAACGCAGTGTAATGTGAGCAATTAGAGCCATGTATCATTATCTTACAGGTGTTAAACGACACCACATATAGACCAAGGTCCTGCTGCAGATCTTTGAGATGTGCAAAAGTTGTCATTGCAACTCAAATATCATGATATGAGGGGCGGATATGCGTGTTGGATTTCCGTTAGCTGTCAGCGATGTTTTCGTTCCTAAACTGCTCCTCACTTTCACTATGTGAAATCACAGCTGGCTGCAAGCCTTTCTCCGCGGCAGGGAGGGGGTAGGGGTGCAGGTGACATTCAGCGCATCCATCAAAGTGAAGTGCATTCATTATGCTCAGCATTTCGCCTGGTTATTGATTCAATTGTCTGGGGCTAAGCACATTTTCCAGCTGGTCACCAATTCGACTGAATTTGCAGCCCGCAAACGTAAAGAGCTGCCACACAGTCACAAACACACTCACATGTATTCGGCTATAATTTCCATGCGGCACATGCAGTTTCAGTTTCTGCCACATCAGCGAGGCGCAACGAAATCATTTCTGTGCACATTTTGCGTGGCACAGCGTTAAACCCGCAAATAAAGGTGTCGCTTTTTGGTGTCCTTTTAACCCTTTTTGTGGCAGCTGCTGCAAAACGCAGATTACAGTCAGCAGAGAGTCACGACATTGATGAGGCCCGGCAAGTCACTCCATGTGCGAATACTATGCAATTCAAGGGGGGTTTCCCTTTCCACGTTCCCCCTTCTGGTTATTATTTACTGCGGGGGAAGGGTAAACAATATATCAATTAGAAAATGTGTCAATCACGGAAACGAAAAGATTAATAAATAGTATGGAAAATCACTGTGAATGTGTATTAGGATTAGGATTAGGATTCGAAATATTTATTTATATTATCATATATATTAAATATTGAATAGTTTTGTATGGATACTTATTTCTATGAAATATATATATTTATATGTATATATAATTAATTAAAAACTTGGAGCAACTAGGTTAATGTTAATGGTTATGTTAAATTGAAAGCTTTTACCTTCAAACAATATTAAAAGATTCCCAAAAACATAATATTATAATGAAGAATAATAATATTATATAATGCTCTACAATATTTATAATAGCAATAAACTAAACAATTATTTTAAATAACAGAAATTTAATATAAAAGAGAAGATTGATATGCAAAAGTCAATTTACAATTAAATAAATAATAAACCATTTATCAAATAAGTATTTATTTTATTTTAAAAAATTTTAAATATTATAGATATATTTATTAAGCAAAATCAACAATACATACATTTTAATTCGATCTTCAATATATTTTCTCCTAAAAGACTTTCTTTAACAGAAATACCAAAAGTTTCATAGAGAGTAAATAGAACATTTTCGATTTCTTCAAATTTCTTTATACAATGATATGTTTTGCAGTTTAAAAAAGAGAGTTTCATTAATTGAGAATTAAATTACTTAAGCAATATCAATAGTAGTGCCTGGCATAATACTCCTTCTACGAGACGCCATTTTCTTAAAGTGCGACGCAAAGCCAACCCCCGAGCAAGTCTCATTTTTTCACCCACACATCATTAGAGAGGAACTGTTATTTATAAAAGTGTCGCACACACACATATTCCACTTCAATGCATCCCCTTCCCTACAGCACTTTCCCCCTTTGGGACCCCTTCACACACACTTCACGCCGCCGTCGTGGCGGGAAGGGGACGAAGACGAGTAAACTCCACATTAACGGCACACAATAAAAACAAAATGACACGAGCCCGACGAGTGCCCCGAAAAGAGTTTAAATTATCTTCATTTATTTATAGACAAACCCCGAAAATACACGGTCGAGGGCCAATCAACGCGCGGGGATTACGTCGTCTTTCTACGCGTGGCACCGCAAGATCCCCCGGCATTGAACTTGAAAACGTGCCCAACAAAACGAAAAGAACAACAACAGCATCTTAGGCTACTCTTTCTCCCCTTCCCTGCTACCCTTTCAACACATTGGGCAATCAATGGAAAGGTTTCCCCTTCGTCTTCGTTATTAATAGCCTAATCCGGCAAAGGGAACCCTTTCCTTTCACTTCTGCTTCTCCTTCCCTTTTCCTTGTCATCCTTGCCGACTTGTTGCATCATTGTTGCACTGCAGTTACCCTCGTCCCATCGAGAGTTCACTCAAATTAACCACCAATAAAAAGGCAGCACTTCATAAAAAAGAACAATACAAAAAAACAACAACAAAAACAACTTCCGTTTTTTGCCCTCTTCCCCGTGCATTGTTCGATGTCGATTACCCTGCCTGTTGCATACATACGTGTACGAGTATGTGTTGTGCCTTTCCCCTGGATCCGCTTTCCGGTTTTTTAAATGATGTTGTAATCGAGGCGGCACGCGAACAGCCCCTAATGCGATTGTTAGCGCCACTTATCGCGCGCACTTTTTATAGGGTGCTTGTTTTTTTTTACCAGAGGGGCGCACAAAAAAAATGAAAGTGACATGGTAATTACTGTTCATATGAGGTCTCATTAAGTGATTAACCTCGCGTGTGGAGTGCTTTTTTTGAGTGCCTGTTTGTGAGAGGGGTGTTGGCACGGGGCGTGGTTTGATAGAGAGATAATTTTTTATGGAGGTAGAGGGTTGGGTGGTTGACAAGAGGAAAAAACACTCAATGTGGCTTTTTGATAGAGATGGAAATGGAGAAAACTAAAGTCTAAGAGTTAGAGAAAAGTTGGTCAGTTTTTTTTTCCCTTATACTATGTTTTCTTTAAAAGATTTAAATTAAAGGAAAAGTTGGTCAGTTTGATGTGTTTTTAACAGATTTTTAAAGAATATTTAAAGTATATTTTTCTCCCTTCAATACTATATTTTCTTTCAAAAATTTATTTTAGAGTTTTAAATAAATTGATGAAGATTTTAACATGAGTATTGCAAAATTTTTTGAAGCACGATAATATAATTGGTTCTCTTTTTTACACTGGGTTTTTTTTTACTAAGAATCAAGAGAAGAGTTTGGAAATATTTTAATATGTCTTAAAAGAGTTTTATAGAATTTTTTAAATGGAATAGAATAATATGTTCTTATGTTCTTTTTTTATGGGAGTTTTTTAAATATTATATTATATATAAAAGATATATTTCAAATCCTCTATTTTAAATGTATTAACTATACCGTAACTGTTGCATGCATGAGTCGGAAATATTGTAAGTATCGTTCTTTTTTATTTGAATACAATAATATATAATATAAATATAATAAATTAATATAACAAATACAATATTACATATAATGCTTCCTACATTAAATCGTTATAATCCAAATCCTAAGACAGAAATTCCAATTTCATTTACAACTTGAGCTAATGCATTTTTCGAGTTTCGAATATACTCAAAATCGAATTCCTTGTTGATCCTTGTAGCATCTGCTGCTCCGGCTGCCGCTGCTCGTGCTCGTGCTGCGAGTGCATAATGAAGTCATCGCATAATGCCATCGCCGATCGAATAGCTCGTCCGATCAGGCGACACAGAGCAACAACAAATTGCCGCCCCTGCAGTGCGAACAATGAGTCGAACGAGATTCGGGTGTATGCACAAATTCAAATGTCATTCGAATAACGGACGCCGGCACAATGACGCTGCCAAATGGACGGGCACGCAGCCAGGTAGAGTACGAGTGGAGGGAGCACCAGCAGGAGCGGGTGTATGGTACAGTAGTAGGAGCGGGAGTAGCCCTTGAGCCTGCATCTCATTTCGGGGCAAATCTGTTTGGCTGCTGTCGTCGTGAATATATACGATTTGAATGTGGCAGCGCGCCAATATCCTGGCACAGGATACGACGTACATATTGTTATTATTTCTATGTTTCATCCGGTTTCATGTGCCTTGTGGACTGGCAAAACAAGGAGAATGAGATACACTGCGAATGGAGGTGGAAGTGGAAGAAAGAAACCGAAACCGAAACCGACAGCGACTGCGACTGCGACTGCGTCCTGGCTGAGTCAGCTAGCGGTCTCGAGGTCCTTTTCAGTTGTGGAAACCACAACACAAGCCAACTGCCGATATGACCCTGATGGACGTTCTCAGTATTCCCCAGATAAGCGTGACATTTTTGTATTGCCCAGACTCATTCATCGATTGTATGATCTCTGATCTTGTGTCCGATCTGTGAGTCGCAGCACGCCAATCACACACTGACGGGATTAGTCGAAGTGAAGTTTTTTATCTGCTGCTGCTGCTGCTGTCCTTGCTCTCGCTCTAATTGGTCCGATCGTGACTCAGCTCATTCATTCACAAAAAAAAGAAAGAATCGCAAGCCATGAAATTGCAATCCCCCAGTCCTGATGAAGCAAGATATCTCTGCAGACATTATGATAATCCTCAGTTTTATTATGAGCGTGCGATTGGCGTTAAATTGGAGCTGACAAGAAGAGGAAATCCTCTCTCTATCTTCGAATAATCCTCAACTTATACAGGCGTGCGATTGGCGTTAAATCGAAGCTGACATCGGTTCGTCAAGATGTTCTTATAAGGAAACAACTAAACTGAAGAAATCCTCTGCTAGAGCCGTGTACACATCACCCACATATCGTACTACCTTCTACTGTACCCTGCATGCTATATACTTATAATCTTTCCTATATACTACATAATATACTCGACAGAACACACACACAGCTCCGCGACAAATTTTCATGGCTGTGAAATTACGAAAAACTACTGGAAATTAGTGCATAACTCCATAACTCGCCGGGTTCAGACAGATGTCAGGCTCCCCGACTCCGACGCCGACCTCGACCTCGAACCCGACTTAACCCCGCGCTCATTTGAATGTCTCTTCACAAGAAACAACACAAACAAATCCCCTAAGGAGCAGGCATAAGAAAATCATTTGTAACCCAAGCGAACTCGAAGTAGAGACAGAAGCAGGGGTAGGGACCGGGGGCAGGGGTCACGCAAGGATCTTAAGCATTGGCAGCAGCCAAATGCCAGCGAGGGTCGCGCGACTTTGGCGCGCAAGAATCATTCTCTGTGTGAGTTTCCGCCTCGGGTCGAGGGTCCCATAATAGTCGCATTTCCTTCGAGCCCGGCGTAAACATTTAATGGGAGCGTGTGCGGCGCACGCGCAACATTGCCTCACCCCGAATGCTGAACCCAGATTCTTCTTGCAACCTTTCACCTCTGTCTCCTTCTCGGCGCGATCCTCCCTTGCGTGCGCGTGGCGTCTTTGTTTGATTTCCTTAAGGATTTGCGTGTTTGCCTTAGCCTCTGTCTCTGTCTCTGTGGCAGTCTTATGATTGATTGCACGCTTTATATGAGTTTTCCATTCAATTTATTTTGACCGTATTTCGTTCGATCGCGATCACAATCTTGTGGCACTCTCTATAGAGCGTGGCAGACTTTGTTGCCAGCTTCTGTGGTTGACACTTCGTGATTAGGAATAATAATAATAATATTTTCCTTATGCGTTGGCTTCTTGTAAGCTCAGCTTGCAGTTGGTGTGGAAATCTGGGAATTATAAAACATAATTTAATACAACTAATACTGAACATAGACTGTTCGTTAAATTTTTTAAATTTTACTTGGAAATTTGTTTAGATTATACGGGTATACTTATACTAATGTGAAATGTATTTATTGGAATAGAGTTTTTGGTATCTTTAAATTTTTGCTTGAAGTAAAAGAAATGTAGAAATATAAATGTTGTCAAATAATAAATTTCTGGTTGAAAATTAATATAATAAAACAACATACTAGAAGGGCTACCTTTGGCTTGTAAAAGGTTTTGTTCCTTTTTCATAATTTGTAGTAAGTTTTCAGCGAGTTTTTTTTATGTAAATACACGTATTTAGTTAGATGAATTTATGAACTTCTTTTTCATAGAAATTTACGTTACGTGCTTATTTAATAAAATCTTAAAACCGAGTGATGGTTTCTATGAAAGTCATAAGATATAGTATTCTGAGTTTAATAAAATCAATAAATTTTAGTAGTACTGTTAAGGATAAGGATGTGATATTACAAAAAAAATAGTTTTCGAACAAACAACCGTAATATTAGCCCTATCCTTTTTATTAAAGTAGTTCGATTTCGTAGAAGGATAAAAATGTCAGCATAATATGCATGAATATAGAAACGTGCTGACGTGGTTCGTTTGCTTGCAATATCTTACAGAATATTAAAAAAGTAGTAGGTCAATTCCAGTTAAATGATGTACGATATAGTACCGATCCGAACCGTTTCGACCTATTTACAACATGCAGCAACACAATTTATATAATGAAGTTCTTGAGAACGGCTCCACCAAAGGCTTAACCGATTTCAAAGTAAACCAAGCGCTAACTTCAGTAAGCTACGACATGAGCTGGGAACTTCTTCATCCTACGAGCTCCTTTAGCTCTCACACGGTCATGACACACATGTGGCACATTTAACACCTCCAATCCATAATGAATGAGTTAAGAGCATCAACAAACTAAACATTAACATATCGTGGCACAGACTACTGCGCCAGCAGCAGCCCAGCCCCCTTCTGACGCTTGGGGAGAGACGCGAGTGATGTGAGAGTTCATGTAAGGGATACGCCCGCATGGCAGCAGCAGGACATGTGTTAATCAAGTGGCAACCTCAGCAGCGCATAAGTCAACTACGGCGTGCAGATGTAAGGAGCTGTAGGAGGGGGAGACAGAGGAGAACACTAACGAGTAAACTGCAGCTGCAGCTCAGCTTCTGATTCCGACACAGGACTAAAAATAGTCGCGGGCAAGGTGCAGGGCTGAGCAAGGAAGAAGTAGTTGCTCCTTCCCTTCCTTTCCCTTCCCTGTGGGGCGATTTATGTGACAGAATTCTCATGTTTACGCTTAATTTTCATTTAATTTTTATGGGCGCCAAGAAGTGGCGGCTGCTCCTGCTGCAGCCAGGATCTTTGGCAGGACTCTTCCTAGGCAATTTGTGCCATTTGTCTTGTCTTGCGAGGATCTTTTACAAGATGTTTGTATTGAGCAAACAAAAAAACGTAACATGAGCTAAAAAACCAATAGACAATCGCGAAAAGAAAAGGTGACACTAAATCGGAAGAAACAAATGCGCAATTGTTGCCACATGACAATTGAATGCAATCCGGAAGTGTCCTGCGTGGACAAGATCGATCGTCCATGTCCAAGTCCAACAGCACAGAGGGAGACTGAGAGAGCGGGATAGAAAGAGTGAGAGAACGAGCGAATGAGAACTAGGGAAAAGTGAGAGTTGAGTGAAATCTCTCACAATCAACCCCCGAGACTTGAGTGAGTTGATTTGTCTGCACTCCATTTCTCACTCAAGATCGAATCCCTCGGCCTAAGTAGCCTAGCTAGTTGACCTCTAAGGCGACCTCAAGATGAGTCCATCTCTGGGAGAGAAAGGGAGAGAGACATCTCTGGCGCGCGCGCGCTTGCTGCTCCTTTTGTGTGTCATCCGTCGTGCATTGTTTGACCTTTTCTTATTCTCCTCATCCTTTGGCACCCGCTCGCCTTTGTCCTGCGTTCGTATTCTGATCCCGGCCTGTTGTCAATGCCAAAGGGCATTGCAATAAATGTGATAAAGATTGCTCATTGTCTTTGCTTTTGCAGCGCAATTGCCAAGACTCTCTGCGCCATAAATTGCCCCTAGCCGGCTGATCGACGACCGTTGACCGTTGACCATTGACCGCCGCCGTTGGTGACCCTCCTCGCCGTCGTCTTCGTCTTCGATGCGACATCGACAGCGTTGAGAAATGTATTGAATGATGCCTTAATTGTGGCGCAGGCGCATCGGGAGCAGCTGAAACTTCCCGATTCATAGGAACTGTCTTCTATACCCCGAAATTGTGGGAGTTTAGCGCATGTATTGCTTTGTGGGGAACATTCATTTGCGCATTTCTTAAGATCTTACACATGTAATTCCCGTTGACGGGGGTTGGTGATAAGGTAGTGGGGTCATAAAATATGTTTCTACTAGAATAGATTCCTGGTCGCGCTGGAAGCAACAAAACGAAAGTTGAATATTCAGAAATACTTAAGTAAAGTTAAATTGTCGGAATTGTTCATTCTATTATATAAAAATGCAAACATATAAAATTTTTTTAAGACGAGTAACGGAAAAATGTAATATTTATATATAAAACGTTGATATTCATATGCATATTAATATTCAAATTACAGTGCTGAACCGCAAACAGAAAATTGGCCACACTTTACTATCGATAATTATAAAAGTGATGCCCATGCGATTCAATAAATATCGATATATCATTCTGCTATCGCTATCAGACCTATAATCAGCTGTTCGTGCAGACAAAAAATGCAAGACGTTTACGTTTACATATTTAGTTTTTAAACACGTAAAATGAGTCAATATACTAATGTTAAGTACACCACATCCCCAACACCATCCGTGGTGTCGGGCTATTCGAGTGCCTCTCGATTTCAATCGCCGCTGCCACCGCCCGTTGGATATCGCAAGGATTGTCTCTCAGCCACATCAAAAAGCTACAAATATCTTCGACGCTTATTGAAATTCAATCAAATGGATTTTGAGTTTGCGCTGTGGCAAATGATCTACCTATTTATAGCGCCACAAAAGGTATATAGAAACTTTAACTACAGGAAACAAACCAAATCTCAGTTTGCACGCGACGATCCCGCTTTTCTGGTGCTCCTTGTCATTTGTTTATGTGGTAAGTGATTCAGGCAGTTTACTCTATAATTTCACAATAATATCCGATCATCCTGTTTGCAGTGACATCCTTGGGCTTTGCATATGTACTGGGGCTGTCCATCTGGCAAAGTATTTCCTTTATATTCTATGTGGTCTTCGTCGACTGTATCTTTGTTGGCATCATAATTGCATCATTCTTTTGGGCAGTTACAAATCGCTACCTACGCACGAATAATCTAGAGCCGGATATCGAGTGGGGCTATGCCTTCGACGTGCATCTCAATGCATTCTTTCCACCACTGATGCTGCTGCACTTCATCCAATTGTTCTTCTACAATTGGTTGATTAGCCAGACGTGGTTCATATCCCGGTTCCTGGGCAATTCATTCTGGTTGATGGGCATGAGCTACTATGTTTACATCACATTCCTCGGCTATAACTGTGAGTTCCGATTCGAAGGGATGATTAGCAAACTAATTGACCAACTGTTCTCTCTCTCCCACTCTGCAGGTATTCCACATCTGAAGAATACACGTCTTATACTCATCGCCCTACCCATTATCTTTCTCCTGTATCTTGTCGTCACTATCATAGGCTGGAATGCGACAATTTCGTTTGTGAACTTCTACAAGTATCGTGTGTATTGAACATCAACGCGTGTGGGTGTAAATTATTCTGCTTTTAGCTTCTAGGCGCTCCCTACAATAATGACTAATGTGTAATACTTCTATATGTATATTCATAAAAGTTCAACTTCCCGTACCAAAAAAGGTTTATCTTTCTTTTGGCTTTATTAAACTACAAGTTAATATAACAAATGCTAAACTTGGAAGAGGATTCTAAGCCAGCTGGTTGGGTTTGATGAAAGTACGTTTCCTCTTATTACGCTTACGCTGCAACTCTAGGGTATGCAGTTCGGTGTGCACCTCAGCAAAGATCTCCTTCTGCTCCTCCTCGGGAATTGTCGCACGGTATTGCTTCATCAGGTCATATTTCTCCCAGGGCTTTTGCACTTTCTCGGCTGACTTGCGA
This sequence comes from Zaprionus africanus, assembly GCA_018151435.1. Taxonomy (NCBI): domain Eukaryota; kingdom Metazoa; phylum Arthropoda; class Insecta; order Diptera; family Drosophilidae; genus Zaprionus; species Zaprionus africanus. The sequence goes on along the minus strand of JAECXB010002309.1, from coordinate 2,343,409 downwards.
TGCTTATCCTTAAGATACTGATCAATGTTTGCCACACCTTGCAGATTTTGACGTTCCCAGCGCTCTAGCCAGGGGCGTGGACGCAGCACAACTTTAACATCATTGACTGGCACAGGTTTGCCTTCCTCCAGAGTTTCAGCTTCCATGTTCTCATCAAATGTGCTGTATTCGGGTAGAGCATCACGCAAGTAGAACAAACTATCGTCGAGACGCTTCTCCAGACGAAGTACCTCGACCTTCTGTATGGTCGGATCATAAAGCTCGTAGACAACCTCAATCCCCTGGTGATCAATCACATTGCGTAGAATGAAACGTGCCCGCAAGCCGCAACGTTCACGATGTATGCAAATGCCAACAAAACGACTCGACTTGCCAGCTGCATGTGGATCTGAGCTGGTCACAGCCAGAATGGAGCCCACATAGAACTCGGGTAATTCGATTTGTCGTCGCCGATCCAACATGTCCAGACGCTCTAACCTTTCGCGGACTGTGTTGCGCCATTGCACCTTGGGATCGGGCAGAAACTCGGGATAGACAAAGCGATAATGTGCAGGAACAATAGGCTTTCGGGCTGTTGGCGACACTGCATCCTGATGCTTGTGTTGTTGTTGCTGTTGCGGCACAGCTGCTGCTGCTGCCTGCTGTATCGGCTTAGTCGAAAATGTGACTGAAAGTGTGGAATAATTAGCACGTTTTCAACGTAACTCTTATAAATACTCACCAATCCTGTTGAAGGCACATTGTTGAGCCAATCTGCCGCTTAGAATTCTAGCATTAACATTCATTTTAAGTTGAAATAAAATGTTTAGATAATCACGGCTAGTGATGGCTAAAGACTGCGGCTCATGGTCAGCAGTTCGATAAGAAAATCGATAACTGACTATTAAGTGTGACCGTTGCCGACAATAATCTGATAAGAACATTTGAGGTATTCCATTTGTAACGGAATAAAAACAAGAACATTGCCAGAGAATTTAATTTATTGAATATGATTTAATAAATATTAATTACTAATTTAAATACTAATTGGTTTAAAATAATTACAATTGTCTTAAGATGTAAGAGAAATACAATTTGAATTACGCCACCTGGCAGCGTATTTATCAGTCAGTTCATTTGAGAGAGAGTATATGCGGCAAGTGGAGTCGCTCCACTCGTACGACTACACGCTTTATAGGTGGCATCTTTATCTCTTTGGTGCCGGGACGCAACTCCAGATGAATCCTGCGTATGTGCCGCTTGAGCGCCTGTCCCTGGGTAAATGCGAACGGGCAGTATATGCATTTATAGGGACGCTCGCCGGTATGAGTCCGATTGTGTTGGGTCAACGCGTATCTTCGCGGGAAACCCTTGCCGCAGGTCTCACAAAAATGAATCTTTTGGCAACTGTGGATAATATATTATTAATATAGTAATAATAAATCATAATAACTACATGATAAAATGTAAGAGCGTAACTTACTTTTCTTTACTTATCTCGCTACTTTCGGCAATCTGTAGTGGTTTCTGTTCACTTATAATTGGGTCTAATATAGAATGCGCTAATTCGTTGTGTTGATTGAAACCAAAACCAAAATCCATATCGTTAAGCTCATAATCAAAGTCCAGCTCCTCGTACGCGACCGGCGGTAGCTTGTGTCGCAGTTCACGTTCCAGGATAGCCAACGGTTCCTGTTTAACTTTATCCTGCGCACTTAACTTCGTGTTTTGCACTTTGCTTGCATTTTGTAGTTTGTTTGAATTTTGTTTTTTTTGCTTGACGACCTTTGGCACCATTGCTATTTCGGAAGCTTTTGTTGTTGGACAATTTTTGAATGGAGCTCTTGCAGTGGGTTTCTTGGCTACATTGTCGGGTTGACCGTGTGGCAACAATGGAGGCATACGAAACTGGGATTGCAGCTTGTGCTCCTTACTGTGTTTGCGTTCCATGTGCGTCCTCAACAGATGATTCTGGACAAACGTTAGAGGACAGCTGCTGCATTTGAAAGGACGTTCACCGGTGTGAGTGCGAGTATGTATCGTTAGATCATGACCACGTAGGAAGCCCTTGCCACAGAACTTGCAGAAATATGTTTTCTCCCCCGTGTGGCGTCTGTTTCAATAAAATTAAGAATTTATTAATATAATAAGGATTCGAATTGGGGGCTTTACTTACTTCTCATGCACCCGCATTAGATAAACACGACTAAATCCCTTTTCACAGTATCTGCATTTGTGGGGCTTGTCCTCGTTATTCTCCGCGATCCGCATGACCAGATTATTGAGCTTGGATGGCTTTCTAACGGACTTCAATTGGCGCTTAACAATTTTTCGTGGTGGTGGCACTGTTCGCACAATTACTTCATCTGGCTGTAAAGGTTCTGTCTTGACACAGGCCAAGTTAACTGGGATTGTTTCCTTTTGGTAAACTGCCTGCACGAAGGTCATTGCGCACTTGGTGTCATCCTCCTCCTTCGTTGCCAAAAGCTTCAAGAGCTTGCGATTGCTTTCCTCACAAGTCCGTTTGAATCTATAGGCATTTTGTGCAGCCAGTACACAGGACAGGCAGATGTGCTGCGGCAGCATATCTTTCGGTTTTACCTCACAGAATTCATTTAGCATCTCGGCCAAGCTCGGCTCCTTGTTTGATGGCTGCAGTCGTTCGGCAAATATGTCAACTAACGTAACCGAGCTGTCCATACAAACGCGGCAGAGCTGCTCCATGTTTGGGCTGTGGACACCAAGTTGTTGTGATCCTACATTGGAAACATTCAATATTAATCCTGGCTCTGCAGAATTTATGTGTATATTTTACGAACACATCTGTGTGTGTATACAAAGTTAATCGGCTTCTGCTATCGACTATTGGTTGCCGATTCAATTCGATGCAACCCTGCATCAGCTGTTCACTCACTATTTTTTAACTTATAAATGCAATCATCAATGGGCACAATAACAGTTTTGTAAGTGTTTTTGTTACAACTACACGCATCAGTTAAAATGCTTAATTGATCAACTGCTTTACGAAATTGTCGAGTAACGTGATCAGGGCTGAACAGTACATAGTACATATAGTACTACAATAGTTGTTATTACCACAAACCACAAACCATACAAATATTCCGAAGCGAGTAAATTAATCTCCGGCTTAACCACTTACAGAAATACGATGCAGAAACTTTTACCAATATTTGCGAGTGGAGAAATTGTACGCGGATTTGGACGTGGCTCGAAAGAGCTCGGAATTCCAACAGGTAATATACATTAATATACATACATATGTTAGTTTGTTATTGTGTTAATTGATATGTTTACACCGTGAAGCTTATTGAATGAATATCTGATTGTGTAGACTTAAAAATGTCTGCAGCTATTTTGTAAATAAAGCCAAACAATCAGTGATTTATTTCAGAAATTTATACGTTAATTTCATATTCATAAAAGCACATGAGTTACATGTTGCAAAAACAATACTGCATGAAAGAATTTCATTGTCGCACTTGAAACTGATAACATATCCCCAATGCCTTCTTGATAGCAAACTTTTCACTTGAGGCGGTCAAATCGTTACCCGAATCCCTGGACACTGGTGTTTACTATGGCTGGGCCAGCGTGTCCAATAGTGAAGTCCACAAGATGGTACTTAGCATAGGCTGGAATCCCTTCTACGGAAATAAGGAGAAGAGCGTGGAGACGCACATTCTGCATGATTACAACTGTGATTTATATGGGAAAATATTGAAAATCTGTATTGTCGGCTATTTGCGACCTGAGCAAAATTTCGACTCTCTGGACGATCTTATTAAGACCATAAAATCAGATATAGATCAAGCTAAGGAGCTGCTGGACACTGCGGAAAATAAAAAACTAAAAGATGCTCCATTCTTTCAAGAGAAAATTCAAAAGTGTTGATTTCAAAGATGGCGGAACACTGTGCACTTAGCAAAAGAGTACTTATACTAGCATTCGAATAGATTCACGTACATGACAAGATCTTCAACGTACTTAAAAGGTTTATCTCGGTTTCGAAATTTAATGCAATTATTTTCATCACGTAAATCGATTGAATGATTGATTAAGTGTTGACACTTAAGTTAAAGCACTTGACTATTGAATGCCGAGATATAAGAGCTATCATTTATTGTAATAATCAGTTTCAATTGTAGTTCATACACATTATAACTAATTATTGTATTTAAATAATTTTGTACCGGTAAAGAAAGTTCCATTTGCAAGTATATGTACATGTATGTAGTGATTGAAGCAATTATGTAAATAAATTTTAAATAGAAAATAAATAAATAAAAATTGTGTTGATCCCAAAATTAAGATGTTCTAATATTTAAATTTAATTGACTTGTCGTTACTCGCGATTAACCTTTCAGATTTATGCTTAAAGCTATCGATACGAAATTGATACTCACTATCGATATTTCTATCGATGGTTGCTCTGATCAATGATCGCGGCAGGTTTTCTCCATCGACGAGTCGAAGATTTGTGCATATAAAACCGTTGCATAAATCAACAGGTAAATCAGAAGAGATCTTTGCATTAACAAAGCTACTAGTTAATAATAATATTAATCCCATTCAGCGCCAGCAACAGCGACAACATGTCTAGCAGCAACAACAAGGTATCGTTGACGTCGCAGTCGCCGTCGCAGCAGCAACAGCAGCAGTCACAACATGTGCGCGTTGAGAAGCATAAGCAACAGGTGGAGGTCGAGGCGCCCACGCTGTCGATATCGGAGAGTAAGGAATTAACCGGTTTGACGCATGAGTGTGGCGTCTTTGGTGCCATTGCCTGTGGCGACTGGCCGACCCAGATTGACATTGCTCACGTGCTATGTCTGGGTCTGGTTGCTCTGCAGCATAGAGGTCAAGAGTCTGCGGGTATTGCGACCAGCGAGGGCAAGTGCTCGAAGAACTTCAACGTACACAAGGGTATTGGTATGATCAGTACCCTCTTCAACGACGAGTCCATGAAGAAATTACGCGGAAATCTGGGCATCGGGCATACACGCTATTCCACGGCCGGTGGAACTGAGGTGGTCAACTGCCAACCCTTTGTAGTACACACTGCACACGGGGCAATGGCATTGGCTCACAACGGTGAGCTTGTAAACAATGAATCTCTGCGTCGCGAGGTGTTGGCCCGCGGTGTCGGCTTATCCACACATAGCGACAGCGAGTTGATTGCCCAATCCCTGTGCTGCGCACCCGAAGGTGTCTCCGAAGAAGATGGACCCAACTGGCCTGCTCGCATTCGGCATTTCATGATGATGGCACCGTTATCTTACTCACTGGTCATTATGCTCAAGGACAAGATCTATGCTGTTCGCGATACCTATGGCAACCGTCCACTTTGCATCGGCAAAATAGTTCCCATTAATTCTGGACATGCGGGAAACAGTACGGAAACACCTGCCGATGGATGGGTAGTTTCAAGTGAAAGCTGCGGCTTCCTGTCGATCGGTGCACGTTATGTGCGTGAAGTGGAGCCTGGAGAGATCGTGGAACTAACACGCGGTGGATATCGTACCGTCGACATTGTGGAGCCGCCCGGATATAAGCGCATGGCCTTCTGCATTTTCGAGTACGTCTACTTTGCCCGTGGTGACAGCGTTTTCGAGGGTCAAATGGTGTACTCGGTGCGTCTGGAGTGTGGACGCCAGCTGTGGCGGGAGGCACCCGTTGAGGCGGATATTGTGAGCTCAGTGCCTGAATCTGGTACGGCAGCAGCTCATGGATATGCCAGGGAGTCGAATCTGGAGTTCGCTGAGGTTCTGTGCCGAAATCGCTATGTGGGACGCACCTTCATCCAGCCGTCGACACGTTTGCGACAACTAGGTGTGGCCAAGAAGTTTGGCGCTCTGTCGGAGAATGTGGCTGGCAAGCGACTGGTACTGATCGATGACTCCATAGTACGAGGTAACACCATTGGCCCCATCATCAAGTTGTTGCGTGACGCAGGGGCCCGGGAGGTGCACATTCGCATTGCAAGCCCCCCGCTGCAATATCCATGCTACATGGGCATCAATATACCCACACGCGAGGAGCTTATCGCCAACAATATGAACGCCCAACAGTTGGCACGTCACGTGGGCGCCGACAGTCTGGCCTATCTAAGTGTTGCTGGGCTGGTGAAGACGGTGCAACGCAAGCATGTGGCAAATGGCAAGCCAACCGGTCATTGCACTGCATGCCTAACTGGCGAATATCCTGGTGGACTTCCCGACGAGCTGAGCTGGTGAATGTGGTCCAGCTAACTTAATTACCCACAACGAGAAGAACTGTTCAGTATCAAGCCTAATGAGTACTCGAAATCGTTGTCACAAAAATAATGTAATTGCATTTTTAGCAAATAGTGCCAAACTGGGTGGGAGCTTCCATAATTCCATTTCCATTTTACAAATCCTATACAATCTAAGCTCAATTTATACACACTTATATTAAGATTAAGTAGCTCTTCAGTGAAAAGCTCTCTGTTCTCTACCTGTAAAAGAAAAGACATTTTTGTATAAATGAAATAGCCTTCAATATTGCCACCGAATACCGAAAGGCCTTTAATTGTACATTGTTACCATTTACATACTATATTGTTTAGCTGTACAAATCGTACAAATCGCCAATAATAAAATGACATTTAGCACAAACATCTCTTATATCAATTCAAAGTACAGTCCAAGGCGGGCTGCAAATCTTAAGCTCCAATTGGCAACAAAGTCAGATTGCAGATTGAAAACCAGTTGGGAAATTTGAGATTCTAATATTGAAAACCTTAAGTGATAACAAAGTGGATTTTGGTACATGAATGAAAATGAAAACCATAAATGAAAACTAGTAAGAACAATTTAACCAAATTTAAAAACTAATTCCAAATTAGCTTTTGACAAAGAAAATAAAAAGTGATAATCAAGTTTGATATGTAGAGTAATAAAAAAATCTGTAATAATTGTATTTAAACAATTATTTATCAGCATAAATATTTCGTTTCCGTTATCAAATTCAATTCAGAAGTTCTGATTCCGAACAAAACTTATCGATAGATAAAAAGTGTTAGGCAACGTAAGCTTTAATTATCGATATCGATAAGATAGAAAGCAACAACCCTGTTTAAATTGTCATCTCATCCCCTTTTAATATGTCGGAAAACACAAATTACTGACGTTTTCATTAATTTATAACATAAAAACGTGTTGGTTACCACATAACTAGTACCTAGCATAGTTTCCTGGAGGTTTCATAGTGAGCCACACAATATGCGTTGTCCACTGTCTTTCACCGGTTCGCTAATCTCTCTTTCCTTACTGTTTCTGCTGCTGAGCACCTGCTCTGCGCTCTATGAGGACCAGATCAAAAAATTTGACTGGTAAGTGACACGAATGTTGAACATTGATCTTACAATTGATATTCCCACTCCTAAACAGGCGGAGCGTACATGTGGGAGCACTAAAGCATATCCACGTAGATCTAAACCATTTTCAGCCGCGCCTTTTAGTGAGCACAAATGAGCAAGTGCTTGCCTCATTATGCCCGAAAACCGGTGAGATAGTCTGGCGACAGGTGCTGGAGCAAAAAGCTCGCGGTGACGTCAAGTTGCTGCAGGTTAGTGGTTTCTCCGACACCAGTAGTGATACAGCTGCAGCCCCTATGGGTTCGCATCTTGGCTTCGATATGCTGACGGTGCAGGGTCATGCGCCGGCACTGGTTCGCGGTTGGAATACGAATATAGGTGCAATCGAGTGGGAATGGTCCGTGATGCCGTTGAATACAGAACGTGCTCAGGATGCGTTATGGTTCTACAGCAATTCCGTGCTATACCACGTTGTGCCTGCTTGGCGCAGTCATCTCGAGGTAACTGCCTATTTCGCTACCTCAGGACATTCAACGGGAAGCACCAGCAAAATAATGGCAGCGTGGATCAAACCCGAAAGCTGCTTACTTAGCGGCACTTACTATGTTTGTCAGGACGGCAAGCAGCTTATCAGTTTGGACCTAGTGGCGAAAAGTACACAGGTCATTGCCACTCCCCTCGATTCGGAACCAGCCAGTAAAGTTCAAGCTTTGCCGGTAAGACGTTTAATTAGTATATATACTTTGTGCCATTTCTTAATATTTTTTAATCTCAGGGCTTAAATGGAGTTCTGGTTGCTAACAGAAAACTTGTTAGTGTGCACAAGGATCAGCCTGTGTGTGGGGAACTAAGCAGTTCCAGCTACGTTGTCGGAAACTTCAATTCCCGCAAGGTGGTGGCCTATGCTGATCTAGTTGATGGTGTAAGAAGATAAACTAAAAGTCTCTAAAGAGTTTTCCTTAACCGGCTTCTTTAATTTTCCAGACACTCAAAATTAATGCTGTTTATTTGGATGATTGCTCGTCTGTGCCTGAACTACAGTCGAGTTTAGAATTTGCTGAGCATTATGGAACACCAAGTTTGCGTTCCTTCGACTGCAAACTGAAGCGCGCTGCTGATGGCAAAAACTGTCTATTCCTATTTGCCACTAGTGCCGAATCAATTGTTGCCGTGCAACAGGGACGTGTTCGTTGGGCACGTGAGGAGTCATTGGCTAATATAATTGACTCGCAGTTCCTTGATTTACCATTGGCGGATACGGAGGGTACACTGGAAAATGAAATGAAGGGCAAAGCAGGTAAGTTAAACTAGGTTTTATGCTCAATTATTATAAGTCAGACGATTACATATTACTCTTAAATTGCTTACCGAAGTGGATTCCAACAATTTGAAGCGTAAGTGGTGGCATAGCGTTATTTGTTCCAACTGCGAACAACAAACTCTTCTCTTAATCTAATACTCTGTAAATTGCTTCACTTTCTTCATTAGGGGACATTGCCAGTGCTTTTATGCGTCGCATCACCACCCAGGCATTGCAAATAAAAAGCCTGTTCCTGCATGTCATCGGACTGGGTCCTCCACCGACAGACACGCAACGCGCTGGACTTGTGCGCGACTCCTTTGGCCTGCACAAAATGTTGGTTATTCTGACACGTAGTGGCAAAATCTTTGGCATCGACAACATTGCTGGCAAACATCATTGGAAGCTGTATCTGCCAAATGTATCGGGCTTTGAGAATGCCGAGGAGATGCGTCTTATCGTGCAGCGAAGCTCAAAGCATTTCCCACTGCAGCCTCTGTGCACCATTGTGGCAAAGTTCGCCGTAAGATTTAAACTTATATCAAACATATAACAAGTGTAGTTTAAATCGTTGAATTTATTTTCGTAGAGCACAGGAAATGGAGTACTGTTCCGTTTTAATCCCATTACCGGACTTGCAGCTGAAGGTGGATTATTGGAGCTAGATTATCAAATCAAACAGATTGCGCTTTTGCCCGAAACGGAAAAAGATTTCGTTAAGGGCATCCTAATGTTGGATGCTTCCAACAAAGTCCATGTGCAACCCAAGCACGCAACGCCGTTGGCGGATGGCATTTATTTGTACACAGCCGATGTAAAGACCGCTGTACTCGAGGGTTATTTTGTTAAATATGCGGGCGGCGTAAGTAACCTACGGGTGGATAACTCTATATAGCGATGATAATTAATTTAATTATATTTACAGGCATTGTCATGCTTACCGATTTGGAATGTTCGTTTGGGAGGTCACAATTCGGAACAGCATATCATTGGCGTTGCCCAGAAAAATCCTATTGAGCATGTACACTCGCAGGGCCGTGTGCTGGGCGATCGCTCAGTACTCTACAAGTATATCAATCCTAACTTGGTGGCCTTTGTTACACAAGCTCCAGATCCAACGCACAAATGTAAGGCCATTTATTCAACTCGCTAAAAGGTATCACTCTAATTGATTTTATTTACAGCCGTGCTAAATTTGTATTTAATTGATGTTGTGTCTGGCTCCGTCATCTTTTCAATGACACATCGCAAGGTGCGACCACCACTGCATATTGTTCATTCCGAAAATTGGTTGGCCTACTCTTACTTTAATGATAAAGTGCGCCGCACCGAGATCAGTAAGTGAAATCGATACACGTTACATGAATATATAATATGTAAATTCTTAAATAGCCACTATTGAACTATATGAGGGAGCCTCGCAGGCTAACAACAGTGTCTGGAGCTCTTTGCAGGCGCCATCAATGCCACTTGTCGAGCGTCAGTCCTACATAATACCAACCATCGTGGAGGCTTTGCGAGAAACTATAACCGAACGTGGTATAACCAACAAACATGTCTTAAGTAAGTTGGTCAGCTTATAAAGTTTAAGAGATCAATTAATTGATTTTACTTAACTTTTTCAGTTGGTACAGCCAGCGGTGGCATTGTTGAGATGCCCTGGCATCTGCTGGATCCACGTCGTCCTATTTCATCTACCACGCAAGGACGTGAAGAGGGCGCCATACCTTATATACCCGAGTTGCCTTTGCCCACTGAAAATTATATTAATTACAATCAGACAATTGCACGTTTGCGTAATATTTACACCGCTCCCAGCGGTCTGGAGAGTACCTGTCTAGTCGTGGCCACTGGCTTAGGTGAGTGTAAAACGTTCATTGTTATTGAAAAATTTATTAATAATCAACTCTTTCACAGATTTATTTGTTACGCGCGTTGCGCCCTCCAAAACCTTTGATTTGCTGAAGGAGGATTTTGACTATATATTAATTTCCATAGTGCTAGTCGTGCTCACATCGGGCTCTTTGATTGTTAGGCATTTAGCGTCGCGTAAATTGCTCAAGCAGGCGTGGAAGTAGACGTGTCACACTACTACATACATATATTAATAGAGATGTCATTGCTTTATAATAATTGTACTACGACCAAAAAGAATTAACAAGTAACAAGAAAGTTAAAGAAGCAAGTATGGAGTAGATTTTCAGAATGAGAGAAAGAATTGTAGTTGCAATCCGCATTTGAACTTATAATGCAATTGATATCAATTTTTTTCTCAAAGCCTAGGCAATTATTTATAATTAAAATATATAGCGTAAAACAAGTAATTAGCTGTTGAAAGGTTTTCATTGCATTTTATGTTTTCTGTTTATTTTTCTATACTATGAATATCAGCATTGAAATTGTGTTTTTTGAAATTTAGTCAATAAAAAACATTTGTAAAGGATGGCTAAGGTAAATGATTGTGTTATTAAAATACTGTTTTTAGTTACGAGTCTGTGGGAATGCAAATAAACTTAAACAAGAAAATAATTATGTTGCGTTTTTCCCATATGAAAAATCTAATAAGATTTAGCCGGCAACTTTGGAGTTGCCACCTAGTTTTACGGCATGTTGCACAACACTGATCCCGACAAACAGCTGTTTGCGGTCTTCCTCTTACAAACCATCGTGCTAAACATTGAAAAACGATGGCTCTGCGTGTTTTTGGTTTAAATATAATTAAAAATAACAGAAATCTGCTGCAAAATGCTGGCAAAATTAACGGAGTTTACAGTACGCAAGCTGTAAGTGAAAAGTCTGCTATGAAATTAGATTCAAAGCTTGTTAAAATTATAAACAAAATGTTTGCATAACATTTCAGGTAACAGCAGCTGCGCCATTTGCGACACAGGTGACCGTTGAGGCATCGCCTGCTGCTGTGCAGAAACAAAAGGTAAGCAAGGCTATGAAGGCGTACCTGACGCGAGCCACTGAGCACGATGAGTTCATGAAGACGCAGCACCTGGAGTTCCAAATCGGCAAGCGGCACTTGGCTAACATGATGGGCGCCGATGCGGAGACTTTCACGCAAGAAGACATTGATGTGAGTATGAGATCAGCTTATAAATGTGACTTTATTAAGAAGTTTTATCCATTCCAGGAAGCTATTGCGTATCTATTCCCCTCTGGCTTATTCGATAAGCGTGCACGACCCGCCATGCGATCCCCTGACGAGGTGTTTCCCGCGCGAAAGGCAGCCGAGTTCGATGAGACGGGGCGACCTTTCCACACCATGTTCTACACAGGCAAAGCCAACTTTTTCAAGCTGCTGCACGTGAGTTGTCGCTCTATTCTTATTGGGGAATTATCTAATTTTATTCATATGCCTTGGCAGGACATTGTAGAGGAAACCAACAAACTGTACGACTTCGAAGATCGCATGCTACGTCGTGGAAATAAGCCTGATGAAAACCAAAAACTGTACGTGATATCCGACTTATGTAATACATTCAAACATAAATTGAACTTAATTGATTTCCTGCAGCACAACGGCTGGCTTCCAGCTCTTGCCAAAGGACCAACTGGAGCGTCTGCTTGTCGAACAGATTGCGGACATTGAGTATCAGAACTTTTGCAGCAGCATGGAACGCCTGATAGCCTCACCGTTTGCGTACAAAAGCAAAGAGTTTATTGAACGCTTCCTTAAACCGCTCTTGGATCAGTCCAAGCAACTGGAGGTGCCCAAGCCAAAGATCGATGAGCAGGGTCGCCAGTATGTGACCACCTACGAATGTCTGCGCAAGACGGCACGTGCCGACGTCACTGTCCGTCTGCCCGGTACAGGAAAGATCAGTATCAACGGTCAGGATATATCGTACTTCAAGGAGGAGGCGTGCAGAGAACAGGTGAGTGGATTGATGAGAGTTCAAGTGCCAAACTGCCAGACGTTTTTATACCAGTGTGAAGTGTATATAGAATGTTGTTCAGGTCTGTCTGTCTGCTTTGCACTTACGTTACCTGCTAATTTATCTGAAATTTGAAACGAAATGATCGCGAACAAAGATAAGAAGGCAAACAGGTAATTCATAACAATAGGTGGATATATTGTTTATTATTTAACATATAACTTGCATATTAATTATCATTTAAACGCTTCTCATACGACAACGCCAAACAACAAAGACACAGCCTAAAGCCAGACACAGACACAAACAGCTTCTCGCCTCTCTAGAGTAGCCTATCAACTAGTTGTATATATAGTGTACGATATATATGAAGATTTGTATGAACTATATTGTAGGTGCGCCAGGCGCTTCAATATCAAATATCAAATATCGAAACAGTTAACTAATACATAATATCAACAATTTTTTGGGGTAACTCGCACGCGCAGTCGAGTCTACAGACTAATTCGAACTAATTGTGTAGCAAATGGTGATACTAATAGGTTAAAGTATAGATAGATACAGAGATATAGTAGAGATAATATCAATAAATGGCATGGGGCAGCTGCGCAGCTATTTGCGCAGATTCTGCTTCTGTTGGTTCGAGATGACGATGAGCAGCTTGTCGATCACTTTGCTCGCCTGCTGCTGCTGCGAGATGAGCGCCTGCTTCAGCTCCTGAATCTCTTGGGTGAGACACTCAATGCGATCCGCATTGTCATCAATTTTACTAGTTAGCGTGGTGAATTGTGTGGACTCTGGGTCCGCATCGGGTAGCGCATATACAGTTGGTACGCAGCCATTGTTGTTGTTGTACTTGTTCTTGTACGAGAGATAATTCTCAGCAGGATTCTTGGATGAGACAGTGTGTCCGAAATGTTTGCGCATTTTACCCACCTCGTATGCCTTCATTAGTATATCACGTGGCAGCCGTTTCTCGCTGGGATTAAGCGGCTTCACACACAGTACCACGCGATAGGCCTGCGGCGAAACGAGAGCCGTGTAATGCAGCAGATTACGCAGCCAGGTGGGCAAATATCCATTGAACAGTGCCGACTCAATGTAGCTTATCAGCTTGGTTTGTCGCACCAGCTTGGAGAGACCGGCGGTCTTCTTGAGACCCTGTATATCATGCACAGCAATGCCCACCAGCAGATTCATCAGAATGATGGTGACAAACAGCAGAAAGAGAACGAACGTGATCTGTGCGCTGACCTCGAGTAGAAAAGGTGGATCCTTCCCATCGGGATCGTTGATGAGCAGTGATAGATCCTGTTCGCCTATCATCATAACCAGCACCGTAATGAAACCCATAAAGGGATTGGCAAACGACGACGACGATGGAAAGATGACACAAAAGCTAATGGTGAATCCGATTAGCATGCAGGAATAGGCCATAAATAGCTTGGCGAATTCGCCTTGGACCCGCGTATACATTGCCACATACACATCGAAGACAGGCAGCTGGCCAATCATCAACATCAGATTAGTCCAACCAAGGAGCACAGCAAAGGCGCCAATGTGATTTTGGAACGTGTACGTCTGCTTGGTGTAAATGTACGAGATGACAAAGACGCTAGTGATGACAAACCATTCCATAATGTTCTCCACCTGCGTCACATAATGTCGAAACGACGAGTAGCCCGTTATGCCGTATAGCTTTCGAAATATCTCCACTATGGTGATGGCAACCAGGACCCACCATTGCATTTCCATCACGAAGGGATTGTTACGCAGCATATCGCCCAATATGGATTGCTTCTGGCACAGCTCCTGTGCCTGTATGGTCGTATTGTCGTCCTTGCTGCCATTGTAACAGTTGTGCGCCAACGCGGTGAGCACGTACAGCGTCAGGAAGAGCACAAAGCTGAAGCAGAAGATCAAGCGCCCGATGTAGTACTTGCGTATCTTGCCCCACTTGATGTACAGAAAGGAGGAGCACAGCGGATGCTCCAGTATCTCCTTTTGCCCCTCATCGACAAACGTGTTCAGGTAGCTAATCTCACGCGGATGGCAATGCTGCAACAGCTGACGAAAGTCCAGCTCCAGCTCCACCTCGCGATTGACGGGATCCTGCAAAGAAATATTCAATAAGCTGGAGAGTTCAGACTTAGCCTGGTGCTGCAACTCACCTGTGAATGATGCAGTGTGATGGCCGCATCCAGTTTCTGTCGTATCATGGCCACCGATGCCGGAGTCTTGCGTGTTATCACGTTCAGCGCTGAGGTGCCCTTCTTGGACTTGGTAGTCACATCGGCACCATGAAAGATAAGCATCTCGACGCACTGCACAAGGCCGTCCAGGGCGGCCAAGTGAAGTGCAGTAAAGCCATAGATATCCTTGTGGTTTACATTGGCGCCCCACTGGATGAGGGTCTCCATGATGTCGTAGGCATTCTCCGATTTGCCCACAGCTGCATGCAACGGCGTGCGATGATCAAAGTCCTCCGCATTGGCGTCCGCATTGCCATTGCGCAGCAGCGACTCAACGCACTCCAAGCTCGATGTGCGTGCCGCGAGGTGCAGAGGCGTGAAGCCACGATGATTCTTTAGCTTGGCATCGGCCCCCTTCGAGAGCAGCAGATCAACACACTCCACATTGCCCTCATCTGCAGCCAGATGCAGAGCCGTGGACTCCTTCTCACGTATGCAAATCCTTACGTTGGCATCCGCATTGGGAGCATTCAGCAACGCTTCCAGGCACTGCAGATGGCCCAGATCTGCGGCCAAGTGTATGGCATTGGTGCCATTGGGCTTCAGCGAGTTCACGTCCGCTCCCTCGCCAATGAAAAGCTGCAGACACTCGAGCGCATTGGAGCGCACGGCACAGTGGAGCAGACTCTCCTCGCAGTTGGGTTTGTTCGTGTCTTTGGTGATGAGGGCGCCACTGTTAATCAGGAACTTGGCCGCCTCCGCGGCATTGCCAAAGGCGGCACAATGCAATGGCGTATAGCACTTGGGCTGCAGATTCACATTGATGCCCTTGGCCACGAGTAGATTCAGTGTGGCCAGGCAGCCACTGAAGGCGGCCAAGTGCAGTGCCGATATGCCATTCTGATCACAAAATTGTAAATCGGCTCCAGCCTTCAACAGACCCTCGAGCAGATCCCAACGCTTGAGAAATGCAGCCCACAAGTAGCTGAGATTCTTCTCCAGCTTCGAGGCGGTCTCAAAGTGTGCCGCCAATCCCTCGGCCACCACATTGCTCTGCTCAATGTCCTCTAGCAGGCGTACTCTGCCGCCGGCACTCTTCAGCTGATCAATCAGACTAATCCTTAACGTATCGTTGCATATCTGCACGCTCAGCTCACTTGTCGGCTCCTCGAAGCTATCGTACATGCTCGGCGCACTCTCCGCCGGCGGCGATGGTCCACACTCCATGTATTCGAATTCACCAGCTGTCGGGTACTGGGCTTCGATCATGGCGTCAGTGTTGTTGTTGCGCCATCGCACCATCAGATTGGGTGGAATCGATTTGAAACTGTTGTGCGATAAAGGGGCGAAAGTTAGTTTATCTGCAAGATTGATTTATACCTAATGAGCCATCGACTAGACAGGCTAATTGAATCTTAACAGCTCAACACTTCCAGCTAAAACTCCATTAAACCTGATTTACTATAACATAAATATTCCGATAGACAAAACTTTGAAACTCTCTGAGCTCAGTGACAATTGTAATTTATAAACAAATTCCTTGCAAAAAGGTTAATTGCTTTAACTTATTTAAAAGTAATTTAAGCAATTATCAAACTTCATTCCGAATCAAATTTCAACGCAATTTAGAAAATTACTTGTGTTTGAAGTTTTTATATATTTTATTATTGTACATTTATATTTTATTTGAATTCATTTTGTATATAACTGAAGTTTGCACATTTAAAAATCATTATACTACAATAGATTATAAGGGAATATATCTATTTAACAACTGAAGGGAAGACACGACTGTATTTATTTATTTTTTTTTATATATTCTAATTAAATTTCCGATTAAAACTAGTTCTGGCGAACTTCAGCAATCGCAGCTGTTCCACTGTATCAGGCATATTGAAGTTTCTTTAGTCTACACACTCATTTCATTTGTTTACACCATTTGTTGTTATTTTTTTTTATATATTCCAGTTAATTTATGTTTTTATGCATTTCTCATTTGTCGCTATTGTCTCTGTCAATAGCGAATCCATTGTCGAGTCCGAAGCATGCATAATTTACACTCAATTTATCATATCAGTATTAATACACTCTACTACTAGAGTAAAGTTATGTTAAGTAATACACAGAGAGCAAAAGAGACTGTTTCTGGTTTGTGGAATTCCACCTGCCGTGGAAGGTGCCGGCGGAACTTTAACGACGACGAATTCAAGCGCAACTGTTGCTGCATTTTTGCATAATCTCTCTCTAATCTCTCGACTACTACAGTGACTTATAATATACTATGTACGAGTATATAGTAAGATATGTGCATTTGTCGTACGTACACCGTTTGCAGCCATATCCACGGATGATGCCAATTCGCTAATGAGCTATTTTCAATTTCTAATTTCATTTCCAAAATGCGACAACGCCTGAGTGACCCATCTACAGACCGAGGCGACAGGCAGGCACAAGCAGAGAGAGACAGGCAGACAGTGAGACGGACAGGCAGGCAGGGAGACCGACAGACAAGTGGCTCACAATGGACGCCTTTTGTGGCGCTCTAACAATTGTGCCTAACGGGCGGAAAATGCAAAAATGTTGTGTGAAAAACGCGAATTTTTCACTTCCGTTTGATTTTTGTTGTTGTTGTTTTGTTGATCTGAACGAACGAACGAACTGCGAACGCGTTTTAACGAATACGTTTACGTGTTTTATATATTTTTGTTAGCCAGCGACTAAAGCGACCGCCTGCATTGTTGTTTCGATTCCGACTGATGGAAAATCTCAAGCGCTGCTCGATCGAGCACCGTCGATCGGGCTTAGCTCACGCGACCGAGAGAGCGACAATTGCCAAAAAGCCGAACTTAATACAAGAGAGAGAGAGAAACGAATGTAGAGTGAGGGAGGGAAATGGAGTGAGGAAGAGAGAGAGAGTTGCGATGGCAGCCGTGTGTGGGAGTGTGTGCAGAGTTGGCAATAGCCGAAAAAAAAGAGCTGAGAGAGAAGCTGACAAAGGAAACTGTGAGGGCTCAACATATACCATAAGATAACATATACATTAACATCTTCTGCATTAACATACCATACACTAACATACTGTAGCATAACATACTATATAGAGGAAGGTATTTTCGGCGCAATGCATTGTTCGATCTTGAGTCTAACCAGTTTCAATCGGTTGGCAACAGCGTGATTAATCTGCACGCTCATGAATATGCGGAGAACTCTGTGTTATATGTTATACATATAACAGTTTACTTAAAGTGAAACATATACTCAACAATAGTTACTATTGTTTATAGCCTACCCTGTCACGTGCTTCTCTACAGCCCACAACTTCAGACAATGAGCTGAAAGTGTTGACTGGAATTCCTGCGATACGATCACAGTGACTCCAATTTAATTTCCAATACAGTAATTACACTTCGCCCCCCTCTGCAGCGTGGGAATATTCTAGACGTAGCTGTGCACTAACTATCTTTACATCTTTAGATGCTCGTAGTTTGAAACCTGTTTCTCCTTCACACCTACCGAACATTGATTGGACTCTGCCCCACCCCAAAAAAAAGAAAAGAAATACGAATATTTTGTTTGTTTCGCACTTTTTCGGGGTTCGTCTCTGTCTTAATGCGCGCTTGTCGCATCGCCAAGTGCATTGCTGGCATAGACGAGGGGGGGAGTGGGAGTGGGGGCAACTGGCACTTACCGGTTATTCGCATTATTTTCAGTGAGCGGCTGCTCCACTTCGGTTTTGGTAACGACGCTGATGGAACGTGTCATGCGACGCGGCTTCGTGCTGCCCTCCTTGTAACCAAGATTCTCCATGACGACCACGAAGGCGACGGGCAGACCTTGCTGTGTTCCACACAAGTTCCAAGTTCCACTTGCAGTTGCCGAAGTTGCTTGTTATTGTTGTTGTTGCTCTCGCTGTTGTTGTTGTTGCTGGCATTCGAAACGCGCAAATATGCGCTAAAAGTAAACCCAAGTCGATTGGCGTCTGGCGGCTGCACTCGCGATGCAAATAAACCACACCGAAAAACTTTCCAATATCAGCTAAGCTAAATTTATAGACCAGTTTCTTCACGTTTCTTCACTGGCTTCACGGCCCCGGCCCCGGGTACTGGCTGGACTTGAGATAAACTCTGGCGGTTTCGGCTTCAATTTGCCACTCTCAGCTGCAACGATAAACGGAAAATGTTTATTGCCAATGAAGAAGTTTCTCCCCTCCAAGTGATGTCCCAGTCCAGTCTACAGTTAGGTGTATGTGTGATGCCAAGCGAATTTGGATCACAACTGAATGGATTCTTAACTAATTCGCGATTACTTTCGCTTCCACAATCTGCACAGATCTTAACTAAATATTAGCATAAGCGTCACTTCTGGCTTTGGCTTTCCTTCTGCCTGGCTGCGACAATCTTGCCCTGTAGTAGGTGTATTATCTAAGCATTTGTCACATTTGACGCAGCGATAAGGCAGCCATATAAACAGTAGCATCATCACCATCATGGGATACAATCCAAGTCGCGTGTGGACTGGGGATTTATCTGGTACTGGCTACTCTGCCAGTGGCTGCTCTCGAGAAGGGGGAAAGACTACACGTACAATTATGGATCATAAACTGTATAAACTTTGACTTTGCCAGCCATAAAGTTTCAGTTTGCTAGTCAGATTGAGTAATATACTTTATATAAAGAAGTGCTCTCTGAATTTAACTTGTTTATTTTTAGAGTGTACAGAATAGAGAGTCAGTGAAACCCTCTCTATAAGCAGCTGTAAAGATTAATGTTTCCCAAATCGTACAACGCACTTTAAGGCATACTTTGATTTGCCCTTCCACTTCATCACTTCCACCTTGTACGATGTTTTTATGGGTCCCCCACAAAGTTTACTTCTCGCATTATGCCCCTAGCCCGATTCTGTTTGTTCACATTGTTTACAGTCGGTGTCGGTGTCAACGTCAGCACATTCATTCATTGATATCATTTGTTGTGCAAATTCCATTTGGTATCATGCGGAACCAGGCAAATCGTATTATTTCCCGAGAAATATTTTGGCCAAGGTATTTATAAATCAGTGTACAGAGATGCGAAAACCTTATTGTACTTAGTTCAAATTATTTCCATCAGCTTATCTTAACTCTTTTAACTACGCTTTGCATAATCTATTCGCTGCTGATGTAAAAACATTTCCAAGAGAGAATATTACGTAAAACAGTTTGCTTTTAAGGTTCTTTGTTCTCGAGTTTGTTGTTATTGTTGTTGTTATTGTTATTGTTGCCGTAATCAAGTATAGTACTAACAGCAAAAAAAAAAAAAAGGTAATGAAATTAATTGCAATCCGTCAGTGCTGTCAATTGTGCCTAACGAATTTAGAATAAATTATTAATGTTGTCGCATTTCGGAGAATCTTTAACAAGTGCAAAAAAATAAAAAAAAAAAATAAACAAATTAACGTCGATAAACAAAACTTTCTTGCGGCTCTACAGCAGCTAATTTCGTGGTCCAAAGAGCTCTTAACTCTCATTATGCGTACAAATTAACGAAATTCTCAGAGAGGAATCTGTCGAACGACGATGTTGAAGTTGTAAAACCAGTTTGCAGTTTTACGAATTCCACAGACAGTAAAAAAAATACAATAACTAGCATGTCTCCGTCGTATTGATGAATTGCCGTGGTGTGGTCTAGTCTGGCCAGTTTGGTTGTGTTTGGACCCTTGATTGGATTGCGAATAGAATTTTCGTTGCATGCGCTCAACTAACCGGAAGCGCCATTTGCA
This sequence comes from Zaprionus africanus, assembly GCA_018151435.1. Classification (NCBI taxonomy): domain Eukaryota; kingdom Metazoa; phylum Arthropoda; class Insecta; order Diptera; family Drosophilidae; genus Zaprionus; species Zaprionus africanus. The sequence goes on along the minus strand of JAECXB010002309.1, from coordinate 2,322,940 downwards.
ATTTACCGTACGACGATGCGACGTCATTTTGAAAACTGCGCCGCCCCTACAAAACGCAGCACTGCCTTCGGGTCGGTTCGACTCGGCTCGGCTTAGTTCGTTTCGTCGTATCACTCTCGTATCGTATCGTTCGGGGTTCGGGGTTTCGTTCCGTTACGTTGCGCTTCGCTTGATCGTTTACTCGTTCGTTCCTTCGTTCGTTTTCTTTCGGTTCGCGTTGATTCAATTATAATTGAAACTAATTTGAATTTCTACGAATATGAAAGAGCCTTAAGGGTAGGCGGGTGGGGTTGGTCCGCAGAAAGGGGGGGGAAGGTATTATGTGAGTTGATGAAAGCCCAAGACGAAACGAGGCAAGATGAGATTTATACTTGTATATTTGCATTCAGAGAATGCTTTCAGAATGCCCTTGAACCTGAAGACCGAAGACTCGCCGATCGCGCTGTGTACTCGTATGTAACGGTAATTGAATCTCGACCATTTAAAGGATAATAGAATACTGAAATTCCAACAGACAAAATGCAATGTAGGCAATTAAGAGAGGAGCAAGCAAATGCAACGCATGTGCCCCGCCCAGACTTTGAGCAGAGATCTGAGCAGACTGTACGAAGATCAAGCGTGAGATATCTATCTCACGGTTCATTAGAAATACACGTATCTATTTTAAGCACAACTTGTTATGATGGAACCATTAAGCTCTAGTACAAGCGCAGTGCTCTCCACTGATCGGCTTAAATATGCCGTGAAGGTTGTGTTCTGTTTTCTTTATACGTTTTCTATAATGTATATAAATCGCATTGTCTTCCGATATAGTTTGCGCTCGAAATTACTTTATAGTTGTCCTGGACAATGCCGGCAATGCTTTGGCAATCGACGCGACATTATCGTATGAGAATCGCTGCAGGAATTTTCACTTGAGCCGAGCAGGAGCTCCTCGCACGCGTGCGAAATTTTCCGCGACTTTTGAAGCGCGACAACAGCGTCGATTGACTGATAAAAAGAACTGCGCCGAACTGCGATAATGTACACCACAAGATACAGCTCTGGCCCGGGCTTGTGGATCAGTTGTGGCACGAGTAGTGCGGAGGAGGAAGATGATCACAGATCAGATCCAACTGGAGCCAAGTGAGAGAAGAGCGAGCACGCGCGCGCCAATGAGGCTGATTCTTCGCTTAGTATAGCGACTATATTGTGCTGTGTGTGTATTATCATAGTCGTCATCAGCTCCTATATCTCGCACACACACACACACACACACACATACACCTTGTATGTGCTTGTGTCCGAGTGCAAAGCTCATTGAGATGGGGAAAAGTGCGAGGAAAGCGAGTAGATTTTGGAACGCTCCAGAGAAGATGCTATCAAATTCATTTAAATCATAATAAAATGTGACGCGAGATCTCTTGTAGCGCCGATGCCGGTTGCCCCCATCTACCTCCATTTTACCCTCGCCCCCGTCTTCTACTCGCCTCCCCTTTGCCTGGCCTCATCTGCACCTCGCAATGTTTACAGACATTTTTCAAATAGTTCGGGGAACCTGTTCTACTGCAAATAAACGCACACCTCCCCCGTACCTCTGCCCTCTCCCATCTAGGAGGCAGTGTTTTGGTATTTCTGTCGCCGGCTTTAATTGCCATTGCATTAATTTAAAAATCATGTTCGCTATTTGCTGTTGCGTGAAGTCATCTAACAAATTGCTTAAACAAATTACAGATACAAACGAATCAAAATGATTTTGTCAAATCTGCAATGATTAATTGTGTGTTTTCCTTTTTTTAGCTTGTTGTTTGTTGTTTTTGTTTCGCGTGTGTTTTATTTTGTGTGTCGGTTCTGATTTTTTTTTGCCAAATTTGTAGTTGTTGGCGTCTTTTGTACGCGCCTTTATTATGTATTTTTATTGTTTATTCGTTTTTAATCATAACGTTGATTGTTTGTGTGCTCTAGACCATATTGTCTACGATATATGTACATATGTATAGTATACGGCGTACGAGTTCAAAGCGTGGACTTGTTTTCCCACGCATTTGACGAATCCCCCGAAAACAAATGATAAAAAACAAAGCGAAAAGAACAAAGATCTTTTTTTAGATCCCGAAGAGTATTTACCCTTTCAAACAGAATACAGTCAATATTTCATTCAAATTATTTACATTTATGAATCAGATATGAAAAGTAATATTCTATTCTTCATTTGATAAATATAAATTGGTTTAAAAAATACAGATTGAAAAAGTTTTATATATTATCAGAATGTGCTGAGAATGTTAGGAAATTGGACAAAGAATGCAACTACCCCTTATCAGGGTGTTTGACATCGCATCAGGAATTGCTGACCGAGTTCGGACTTTGGAACTGACGTCACAATTGCGAATTTTAAATTTGCATATTTTTATTTCTACCCAAATCGATTTTGAACGATTTTGCGATTCATACGTAAAGTGTGTCATTACGTAACTAGCTTGGCTACAGTTTTGAACAAATCCATTTTCCCCTTCCTTATCCAATAAATTAATACCGGTTCCAGGCAGTCTGCAAGGTGTCACACACACACACACACAGTTACATCGAATTGTTACGTTCGACAATCAATTGCAGGGGGAGAAATTGGCTATATGTCATCCTCTTGAATCGGATCGTAATTCATTATAACTCTGACTGTTATCTTTACAGACATGCAGTAAAACGTGCTGCACATGCTGTTTACTAACACTGGTTATACCTTGTCTTCTGCTCATGTGGCTTGCGCCTAAAAATTAACACCTTGTTATGAGCTAGTCACACTTAATGCCTATACAAATAATAATAATATCTAAGTTTTTTGCACTTATTAGTGTTTTCTTCAGATCAGTTGAAAAGAAAGACGATATGTTGTACTCGGTAAAGGTTTAACAAAGTTCTATCTTTAATTTGTTAATGAATAAATGATGTAGGTTTAACAGTGCACCCTATTATTTTTTGCATGTTAAGCATTTTTCTTTTCTTTCATTTACTAAGGACACTAAAAGAACGTTTGCTCGTCAGTCTGATCTTCTTCATTGCAAAGATACCAAGCAGCTTTATGATCATGATAATAATTGTTTAAATATTAACTGAAACAATCAAGTCCTGTAAAAAACTAGGTCATATAGTGATCCTCCTCATCGCAACTTCAACATATTAAAGAACGATGAATTGATATTGACTACAAAAAGCTTTCCCTGAACTAACTGATTTTTTACTTATTCTATACAGCAAATCGGCCTAGAGCGTAGTCAGTTAATTGCCACAGGTATGCAACAATTTGTTGCATTATCGGGCTTTTAATTTGACTAACGATTTTGTCATCATTATCTATCTATTGTAGTTGCTTTAGCGCAGGAAGTACTCCCGCAGTTTAGTTTTACATACATGAAAATACAATGCACCCACACATGGTAAACTTAAGTACATATACATGTATGAATGTGTATGTAAATGTGTATAAACAATAGCTGCCCCGAAGCGCTCTGAACTTGACTTCTAACGTGATATCGTTTTGTCTGCCATTTCAGCTGCTTTTCCCCCTGAACTTCAGCGAGTTGCTTGGCAAAGTTGACGTGGAGGCCAATGTGGAGGGCGGTGGTCCATCCGGTCAGGCGGGCGCCATTCGCTGGGGCATTGCAATGAGCTTGCGCAGCTTTGTTGATCAAGAGATGATTGAGTACATGCGTCTGGGTGAGTGACGATCTCGATCTCCATCATCGTTTATCATTGCCACTAATTGCATTCCATTTGTCCATTTGCAGCCGGCCTGCTGACACGTGACTATCGCCGACGGGAGCGCAAGAAGTTCGGACAGGAAGGCGCACGTCGCAAGTACACGTGGAAGAAGCGTTGAGCGGCAAACAACAAAGCGTCGCCGCGTTGCATTTTACTCAAATGTTCAATAAAACAAATAAAAACTATGTTAAATTAGTAGTTAAAGAGCTTAAATTACATTTGGTTTAGAGGCTTGAGGCCCAGAAGTTGCATGCCTTGCTGTAACGTGCGCTTGGCCGCATGGAAGAGTAGCAGACGTTGCGCTTGCTTCTCTGGGTTGCATTCTGACTTGACAGGCAGTCTTTTCAGTGCACGACTCGTTGCGTTGCTGTCAAATAAAGATTTAAGAGCAAAGATTAGCTTGGACAGCAGGAATTGAGGCTGACAGACTCACGCACCATAAACCGAACAGATAATTGACCAGTACACAAGCTTCAAGCTGCTCCTTGGACTGCCAAACGGATTGTTCGAAACGTGCCAGCTCATAAAGCACGTCCAGCGCATCTGATGGTTCTTGCATAAGGTGTTGCCAACTGGGTTTCACTTCTGCCAGCTGAACATGCCGAAAATTCTCCAGCAAGTTGTGCAAACGACAGTGTGTATACTGTAGCTTGATGCCCGTGTCCCCGTTTACCTGCAGTGCCTGCTGCCAGCTGAATTCATGATCCCGTTGCCGACGCTGTTTCAGCACATTGACCAGCACCGCAGACACGCCCAACACATCACAGACGTGCTCATCGTCCAGACTGCTATTAACTTTAGTGGCTACAAATAAACACAAAGCGTTTGCCATTTCTGAAGAATGAGAATTCGATTTGACTCACTTGAGCTGACGCTGCGCTTCTCGCGCATCACGTCGCGGGCCTCGTTGAGCACATCGCGCAGGAAGACCGCATTTCCTTGACGCGTACTCATACCATGAATGCGTCCGAATTTAACATGCAACAGCTTGTCAGTGAAGTCTTCGTCTAACGCGATGGCGGTCTTGAACAGCGCATTAAAATGATCCGCCTGGCCATTGTCCACGACGTAGAGCATTCGTGTGAACTGTAGACGTCTCTGACGCTCCAAGATGGCAGCAATGTCACGTGCTAAATACAAAGTGGAGCCATCGCTTTTTATGACAGGCACTCGACGCTGATCCACAACTACAATCTCCCGGCCATCGTGCTCACGCTGCAAGACTCCTGCCGAGCGTAACTGTGAGAGTACTTCACTGATCTCCTTCTGCGAGTACTGCGACTCCCATTCGTAACTGTCGAAATGCACTCCAAGACGTTCGTAGATCTGTGTGAGCTCGTCTATAGTATAGCCACGATACTGTTCCCACTGTTTGGCCATGGTATCATCTTTGCCTGCTTCCAAGGCACTGAACAGTTCTCGTGCTTGTTGAGCCACATTTGAATCCTCTGCTGCAGCCTTGTTTGCCGCCACATAAGCATTGTACAGACTCTCAATGGGTGCGGTCTTCATGGCAGATTCGGGTACATTGGTGAGTTGCACACCAAGTGCAAGGAGTCCAAACTGAGTGCCCCAATCCCCTAAATAGTTGAGACGTGTTGTTCGATATCCCAAATGCTGGTGAAGATTGGCAATCACATTGCCTATAATTGTCGACCGCAAATGTCCAACATGAAAAGGCTTAGCAATATTTGGCGAACTATACTCGATGACAACATGTTCCTCCGGGCGAGCCGGTGCAGCCGATGGCAGTGTTTCTGTTTGAAGAAGATGCTCTGCAAATGCATCTGGTTGCAGTTGGAACTCGACTTTCGCCGCGTTGCGGCCTTCACTAGGTACCACTCGAACCTCTTCAATATACGTGGAGTCAAATTTTTTGCATTTAAACGAATTCAACAATTCGTTTTCCTGTTGTGCAACCGAAGCCGGCAGCACCCATTGCAGCGATGGCCGTGAATTAGTGATTTGCTGCCTCTTGGTTGGAACTTCCAGAGCATGATAGATGTTTTTCAGTTCTGGCAGCTTAAATAAATATTAAAACATGTTTATAAATATGAATTTAATTGATGTTTATTAAGTTTACCTGCTCACAAATAGCGCGCCGTATACGACCAGTCATGTTTATTTCGATAAGGTGGCAGCACCAGTAGCTCGCAGTGTTGGAAAATGCGGGCAATATTGGTACATACCGTGTAAGGCCTGCAAAACAGCTGTTTCTGCTGGGCTGGGTTTGTTTGTGTTTTGTTGCTGATCTGCCTTCCAACTCAGTTTGCAATAAGCCGTATGTCATTATTATTATCACGATGCATAAGGCATATAGTGTGCAATCTATACTAAAGCAAGGAGTTCAAATCGAAGCTATTGCAGCATATGGTGAGTGATACAAGTTATTAATAAAGTATAAGATTGCTGATTAACTGAATATCTCTCTTTATGCGGGTCCAGGTAACCATGTTATTTTGGGCACAAGGAGTGGACAACTCATCATGTACTCCGTGGATGAAAAAACTGGAGTCGATATGCGAATGTTCAATAGGAATTTCAGCAAGAAGCCCATAACCCAAATGGAGGTGGTGGCTGTAGAAAATTTGCTCTTCGTGTTGACAGACAGTATGATTCATGTGTGCGACATTAGCCAGATTGAAAACAATTTCGAATTTATCGAAAGGTCAATGGAGACAAAGGGTTGTACTCTATTCACCATGGATGTGGACACACGCAAATCCACAACTGGTGAATTGGCAACGTTCATAAGAATCGGTTGTGCCATCAGGCGACAATTGGTGTTCTTCTTCTGGAAAAAGAGTAAACTTGCATCGCTGCAGTTGGTCATTGAACTGCTTGATGTGCCGAAAGCAATGTGCTGGGTCAACCAAACCGTGTGTGTGGGTTACAAGGACGAATACGTCATATACAATGTAAGTTGTTGCATATACAAAATGAATTATCAAGAAATTATTTAATTATCTTATGTGCTTCGATAGATATCCTGTACTCCGCCTAAGATGCACAAGCTGATTCCAACATCCTCCAGCATCATGCAGGAGCCAAACATTTGTCTGATACGTAACAGTATGTTAGGCATCTCTAAGGACAGTTACCTGATTCTTATTGATCCCAGCAAATATACAGCAAAAGAAGGCGCCGTTGATGGTGGAATGAACAACAAGACGTGGTCAAGCGCGCTCTTGGGATTGGGTAAGACTTAACATATATAATTGTTTGGTGTGGTGTAAACCCTTATCATTAATATCTATTTTTAGTGTGGGATGAACCTTTTGTCGTGGGACGCATTAAAAATACCATCGAAGTGCGCAGTTTGGTGGGCAAGGATACGCTAGTACAGAACCTGCCAGAACTCAAGAATACTAGATTTCTAGTGCGATCTGATAAAGGCACTATATTTGCCGCCGCATCATCTGAATTATGGTGCATACGCATGGTGGACATTCCAACACAGCGCGAGGAATTGCTGCAGCAAAAGAAATTCCAATTGGCCATCGAACTGACAGTAAGTTAAACTCAGATCTCTTGTTCTCGCTGATCAGTGCATATGCTACAATTATGTATATTTCCAGGAAATCTCCGAGAACGAGGTCGTTGACAAGGCGCAGACCATTCGCCAGATACATATGTTGTACGCAAAGGAACTCTTCACCAACAAAGAGTTCTCAGCTGCTATGCAGGAATTTGAAAAGGCTGCCATCGATCCATACGATGTGATACGACTCTTTCCCAGCCTCGTGCCGGAGCCCAAAAATACAGTAGATGATGGAACTGTGCCCACAGCAAGCGTGCCCAAGCTGGAGGATCATGAGCTGGAGAATGCACTGATGGCTCTCATTGAATTTTTGGCACAAGCACGACAACGTGAGAAGGTCAAAGTACTGGACACCAAGAGTTCCACCTCGCTGCTCGAGATCATTGACACCACGTTGCTCAAGTGTTATCTGCAGACGAATGATGCCTTGGTTGCACCATTGCTGCGCCTCAATCAATGCCATCTTGAGGAGTCAGAGAAAATGTTGAAGAGATATAATAAGCTGTCCGAACTGATCATTCTCTATGATGGCAAAGGCAAGCACAAGAAAGCTTTAACCCTCTTAAAGGAGCAGGCAAACATTGAAGGTTCTGTGTTGTATGGGCCCAAGCGCACTATAGCCTATTTACAGACACTGGGTGAAGCCAATCTGCCGTTGATCTTTGAGTTTGCTGATTGGGTTTTAACAGAGGATCCCTTTGAGGGCCTCAGAATCTTCACTGACGAACTAATCGCAGTGGAGTCGCTGCCACGCGCCAAAGTACTTGATTTTCTGGTGAGCAAGCACAAGGGTCTGGTCATACCCTATCTGGAGCATCTGATTGAAGTGTGGGAAGACACCAACACACTGCGGCACAATGCACTGCTCAAGCAGTATAGCGATCATGTACAGCGACTGCTCTCTCAACAGGCGAAGGGGTAAGGGTTAAGTCAACTTTTTTTGGCTGTAAATCAAGTCTAATTCTCATATTCTTACAGGGAATCCGTTCCTGAACTGCAGCACATACGAGCCAAACTCTACAAGATGCTGAACGAGTCGCAATACTATTCACCCGATCGCGTGCTGGAGGACTTCCCTACCACAGTGCTGTTGGAGGAGCGTGCACTGATTCTAGGCCGGCTCAAGAAGCATGAGAAAGTGTTGGCAATCTACATCCAAGTGTTGGGCGATGTGGAGAAGGCAAAAAGCTACGCAGAAGCCAACTATGAGCAGGACAAAGAGGTGTTCAATATACTACTGCGCACCATACTGAAACCCATGCAGCAGCCACCCTACGAAGGCGTGTCTTTGCATCCAGATTTCCTCAGGGCCAACACTGAAGTGGCGCTCAAGTTGCTCAATACGTACACTGTGAAAATCGATCCGAACTGCGCGTTGGAGGTGAGTGGAAGGCAGTGCCTACTACAGGTGTAATTTCTCTAAACTGTTTCTCTCTTCTCTTTCTCGCAGTGTCTGCCTGACAATGTGCCCATGCCGGAGCTGAAGAACTATTTCGATACAGTGCTGCGTACTCAAACGGCCGAGGAGCATCAGCGGCAAATAATGAAAGGACTGCTGGAAGCGGAGGCCACACGACTCGACGCCGCCATCGAGAAGGAAAGACAGAAGAGCTTCGAGGTGAATGACTCCACTGTCTGTCCAGAGTGCAAGAAGAAGTTTCAAACGGCCTTCGTGCGCTATCCCAACGGGCAGGTGGTGCACATGTCCTGCTACGACAGGCGCTTGAAAGCCTCACAGAAATGAAACCACCTATTTATAATTTATATATGTATGTGATAAAGACCTAGTTAGTTAAACAAATATATTAATTCTCATTCCAAGAAAGTCCGTTAGATTTGATTTGGGCGCATATTATACATATTTATTCGACTATATTTACAAGATTCTGTGGAGATTCTGTGTGGCTTATGCCTCTTCGCTGCCATCCATCAGACTGTCGCCATCTAGATCAAGCGATTCATTGCATATGGATAGATCCGACTCCGAGGCAGCACGACTGAGTGGACGCAGGGGCAGGGAAAGGGATTGTTTGCTGTCCTCATTGTCATCGTCCAGCAGACTGGGCGACGCTGTGCTGCACGCTGTGGTCAATGCCAGTTCACCGGATACACTTGCTGTTGTTGTTGTTGTTGTAGATGAGGCAGCTGCCACTGCAGCCACGGCTGCTGCTGCTGCTGCTCCGCCGGGCAATTGCGTCTGCCTGATCAGAGCCAGACGCTGTTGGGTTAGTTCCAAGTGATGTTTGCGCCACTTGATGCGTCGATTCTGAAACCAGACTTTCACCTGCGCCTCCGTTAGTTTGAGTGTGTGTGCCAGATACAGTCGCTCCGGTCCGACCATGTATTGCTGTCGCTCGAACTCCGCCTCCAGGCATTCCAGTTGCTCCGGTGTGAAAATCGTACGCACTCGCTTGTTCTTCAGCGCGCTCTTCTTGTGCGAGTCTGGGAGAGAGAGAGGGAGAGAGAAAGAGAGGGAAAGAGGCTATAACACTGTGCTCCAGTCGAATCTCTTAGGCAACTCACCCGTCTTGAGCTTGTCGCGCTGAAAGCTCAGCGACGCCTGCTGTGCGTGATGCTGATGCAGTTGCTGCAGACTCTGCAGGGCGGAGGGCGCGCCACTAACAGCAGCAGCAGCAGCGACGGCGGCGGCGGCTGCGAAATTCTGCGCTCGCTGATGGGAGTGCGAATGTGGATGCGAATGCGAGTGCGAGTGGGGAACGGTGGGCATGTAGCGACTGCTGCCGTTATTATCACAATTGAAGTTATTTACACTTTGGCTGCCATTGTTGTTGTTGTTGTTGCTGCTGCCAAAGCTATTACTGTTGTTGTTGCTGCTAAGCGTATTGTTGTTGTTGTTGTAGCACTTGCTATTGTTGTTGTCCTGGTCGAAAGCATCTGTCCCCAGAGCTGAGCTGCCGCCATTGAGCGACAAATTAATGGCATTATTATACTCCTTACTCTGCTGTTGTTGTTGTTGCTGCTGCTGCTGCTGTTTTTGTTGTTGTTGCTGCTGTTGTTGCAGCCCCAAAATGGCGGCTATTGTAAACGATTTGCCCACGTCGAGGGAGGTATGCGCCGCGGCGGCCTCAATGAGCTGCGCGTGCGACGTCGCAGTCGCCAGCTGCTGCTCCCTGTGCTGCTGCTGTTGTTGTTGTTGTTGTTGCTGCTGTTGTTGCTGCTGCTGTTGTTGTTGCTGTTGCTGTTGCTGCTGTTGGTGGTGGTGTGTGTGCGCCTGACTCTGTGTGGGCGGTGGGAGGCCAATAGGAAGTTGCTGCTGCTGCTGCTGTTGCGTCTGCAGCTCCATTTGGTATGAACTTTGACCCGCTGCCGTCACTGCAGCTGCCGCCGCAGCAGCTGCCAACGCCGCCGTGGGCAGTGTATGATGCGGTTGCAACTGTCCATGTCCGTGTCCGTGCCCATGTCCGTGTCCATGGCCGTGTCCTTGTCCGTGTGCAAGTGCCACGCCGTTGGCTTGCGTGTTATGCAATGCCAGAAAGTGTGACAAGGGATTTGCGTGATATTTCGAAGGATTCTGCAACATGCTGGCTGCGTCACCTACGCTCGCCCTCCTAGTCGTTGTCGCAGTGTCTTCTTCTGTCTTCGCTTGGCTGCAAGAAGAAGAAGAAAGAAGAAGCAGAGTGTCAAGCGTGGTCGAATGCGGTCTGTAGGTGTCAACGACTGCACTTGGCCATTGTCACTCTTGGTCGGTTACTTGGTCTGATTATGCTCACAATTAGGTGCACAAGCTGACCAGGTGGAGGACGATGGTGAAGGGGAGAGGGAAGAGGAAGGCAAATGAGCCTGATATGGGCAAAGCGTTTGTCGCTTGGCCAACAAACAATTGACCCAACAACAGGTTGAGGCTGGCAAAGTCAACTGCAAATGACCGCAGACTGTTCCGCACACAGATAGGCACACGCACACACACACTCACACACACACTTTGTCGCACAGTGAGTGCATTCATTTATGCACTTAATTGCAATGCTTTTCTGCTCTCGTCTCATTCACACAAGCTCTATCTTCCTCCCTGCCCACTGCACCTGTTTCGACTCTCAATCTCTCTTTTACTGTCTCTCTCTCTTTCTCTCTCTCTCAATCTGTCCCTCCCTATCTTCCTCTCCCTCCCCCTCTCTCTGCATAAGTCCTGCTCTGCTGTTGCTGCTGCCTTTGGCTGTTGTCGCTGGCAATTTGATAGCCTAATTGAGACTTTGTCACAGTTTGCTGCTCTATTGTTGCTGTTGTTGTTGTTGCTGGCTCTGCCTGTCTGTCTGTCTGTTGTTGTTGTTGTCCAGGTGCGTAAAATATCCATCTGATAGCCACACAATGCCGGATAAACAAGCAAGCACATGCAGAGAGCATCAAGCTTCTGCCCGCCCGTGCGCATACTTATAGAAGTGAATGTGGCCAAGTTGTGGGATTCGCATCGAATAAATTAGGTTCATTAAGGTTTACTATGCAAATAACAGTTATTTGTCAATGACTGCAAGTGGGGCTGCTAATCCCACTCGGTTTACCCCAAATTGTTTAAAGCTTGTAAGGATTGACATCTATATTGCCTGCACCTTTGGCAAATAATCAAACATTATAGTCTTTATCTCTATCTTTGAAAACTGCATAACGTTCTACTCATTTCAGATAACTCATGGATTAATAAATTCATAAAGTGTTATTGGTTGGATAAATATGAAATTTAATATAGATTTCTTAATCAAGTATGTCCAGAAAATTGTTAAACTTAAACAGATAAAGTTTTATGATGTCCTTTTATTATCAAGTAGTAAATGAGCTTCTTCAATGTTAGACATCCAGTTCTTACTTCTCAAAATATTATGAGGTTTCATAAAAGTGTAACAAGAAACTATTGTATATGAACTATAAAAAATTCATAAAAAATAAATAGCTTCTTATAAGGGATATGCACAAAGTTATTCATTATGATTGCACATTAAACAAGTTTTAAATATGTGTATGTGTATCCATCAAAAGAGAAGAGATGTTTAATAAGTACAGTATATTTTTATTGACTAATAATACTATTAAAAATACAATAATAATTATATAAAGGCAAAATATTTATAAAGTTTGTACGTTTTAAGAGTAAGTAAATTGCAAATGTATCTAATTTGACTATTTAAGTGAAACTAATAATGATTTTAAATTTAAATAAGTAAATATTAAATACTTTTAATTATTTATTTAAAGAACTTTCAGTATTTCGAAAACATTTTTAAATAATAAATATTAAATTATTTATTTATTATTATTTATTTATTTATTTAAAGAACTTTCAGTATTTCGAAAATATTTTTAAATAATAAATATTAAATTAAATTATTAAATTAAATATCTTTGGAAGGCAAATAAAATTAAAACTACACATACTAAAAAATGGAAATATATATTCCAATAAACTACTTTTTTTATTCATGTACTACTTTTATCGTAGTATCATTATATGAATATAAAGTTTTTTATTCCGAGAAATATCAATATTTCGGTTCAATCGAAAACAAACCTTTTAATCTCGTTTCAAAATATTTTCTTATTGAAATAAATTCGCGTAATCCAAGGAAGTAAGTCCCGCTTAAGTATTGTGAAGTTAGTTATTTATAAATAATATTTTCATTCCACTTCACTTGCGATGGGAAATCGTGCTTTCATTTGTTAGTTTTCCCGACGGCAAAAGGACTCCGGTTCGTTGTGCATTGCCTACAATTGCGCGCGTGCCGACAGTTGGAAAATCGACGGGAAAATCGGAAAATTGGCTAATCGGAAAATCAGTGCCTGGTTGGGGCAGCGGCCACATGCGAACGTGAACGTGATGCAAACTCTACTGAATCTCAAAAGTCGCTCGCCGTAAACTTTTTACAATATCTGCAGCAGCGAAAATCGTTGACGTCGACGTCGACAGCAGCGAAAGCGTCGACGCCAGCAGCACTGCTTTGCTGAGTGTGCAAGTATGTGTGCGTGCTTGTGTGTGTGTGTGTGTGCTAGCGAGTTGGCGTTCTGATTTTTCTCCTGCTCTTGTAGGATGTGCTTCTCGTCAAGCTTCTGCTTGTTTTTTCCGGGATTTACACAGCAGCAACAGAGGCAGCGCCAGAGGCAGAGGCAGAGGCAGCAGCAGAGGCAGAGCAGATGCAGAGGCTGCGTAACATCATCATTCAGATTGTCAGGAGCAACCACCAGGCAGTTACATAAAAACGCAACCACCCAGAACAACCCGCTGCCGCCCACCTATCGCAGCAACCACCACCCCCTGCCAACCTTTCCGTCTCCCCTCCGCCTTGTCCCTTTCTCACATGCTCTCCTGCTCTGCTCTGCTCATTTGTGCCGCATTCGCGAGTGTATGAAAAGTTATTGAAATTATTAAATAAATGGATAATTGGCTGCTTGTTGGCAGAGGGCCAGCATGCAATGGAATGGAGGGGGGAATTGGAGTGAGCAAGTGGGCGGTGCTCAGCGAAGCTGGTAAAAACAATATGGCGCTGCGCCATAAATAATATTTTGTGATTAAGCAGCGCAATTTGTGGCTAGCAAAACGGGTAATTAATAAAGCGACCTGAGGAGGCTTCGCAATTTATTGAAATAATTAAAGATCTTTGCACGGAAGTGTAGGAAATAAAACAAATATATATTCTTTTATGTTCACATTGAAATTAAAATTTTTCCTTTAAGTAAGTTTTAAGTAAGTTTACCTAAAATCATATTTTATGAAACTAAATTTAAATATATTATTTTTTTAAGATATTGCCAAAACAGAATATATTTACAAGATTTACCCAAGAAGGAAACTATATACAGAAAATAACAAATCAAAGATGTCTGGTTCCTTTCAACAAAAATAACTTTTAAAATGCAATTGATCTTATGATTAAAGCAGTTTTATATCAGTTTTTTAATATCTGAAGTCTCAATATGTAATAGTAAAAAATAATTTATTTTTCTGCTTTTTTGGTCATCCTACATTCTAATAATCCACCTACTACTTTCTTTTAATAAATAATTAAAACACAAAAAAGATTTGACTGGAATCCGAAACATAGGCATTTGAGTGCTTTATTTAACAGTATCAATGTTAGGCTAATCGTCTGTTAATCCTGTGTTATGTTAATCCAACTTGTAGTGCAGTCTATCGACATGGTGATCCTGCCTATCGGAATCGAAAACATAGGCCTCAGTATGCTTAATTTAACAGTATTAATGTCAGGCTTATCTTCTGTTAATCCTGTGTTATGTTAACCCAACTTGTAGTACAGTCTATCGAAATTGTGATCCTGCCTATCGGCCTGCAAACCTTACTATGTACTCATTTCTCTCTTTTCTCAAACTTTCGTGCACGTTCACTTGGTCAAAGTTTTAAATTCACCACTTGATAAACTACTCAGAATGCCAACGATCATTACCAGCAGCGCCACGAGAGAAACACCAATTAGCGAGCCATCATCAAAGTGAATCAATGCCAAAAAAGACCAAGGCAAACGAAAAGAAAAATGGAATACCAAGTGCCTGGCGAGACGTGGCCGCCTGACAGCCTGGCAGCAGGCCATTTACCCGGGCGCCCTTTAAACCCGCCACGAGAAACAAATTTAAAATCAAAGTCAGGAATTTGCCGAGCAGAGCAGGGCGACTCTCATCTCGCGTCTTTCCTCTTGCGGGGAGTAGCTGCTGCTCCAACTGTGGCTGAGGCTGGGAGCTGAGGCTGAGGCGACACGTTTGTCGTTTCAATCATCATTAGTGCTAATGTACCCACAAGAATTGGGCAGAGGCCTGGCATGGCGCGAGCATGCCACCCGGCGCGGAGGAGAGAGAGAGAGAGAGACACACACAAAAAGAGTCAGCCAGAGAGAGAGAAAGTGCGTGACAGAGAGAGCAAGAGAGCGCTGTATATACACATGCAGTGAGCCGTATGTGTGTGTGTGAGTTGGTAGTAAATGCTGTCTGTACATGCACACATACACACACATGTGCATATGTATTATCTCGCAATTTGTTTATTTACCACAATTTTAATATTTTTTGCATTGCTTGCTCAGCGAGCGAGTTAAGGGTACAAAAAATTCCACACGTTACAAGTGGCCCAAGTAAGTGTATGTTTGTGTGTGTGTTAGTGTATGCATGTGCATGTGTGTGTGTGAGTGTGCGAGTGTGTTTTGGCTTCTGCGCATGTGTCCGTGCTTCCGTTCTGCTGCTGGAACGAGTAGGCGTCGCAGCCGCAGTCGCCGTCGCCGTCATCGTCGTCGCCATTGTTGCTTGGCCTTTTGATAAACTTCGCCGTTTGCGGAGGCTGCTCATCATCGTGCGATGATAATGATGTTGTCCTGTTGCCTCCTCTGCCGTCGTTGCCATAGCCATAATGTTTATTTATTTTCAAATAAAAATATACACATA
This sequence comes from Zaprionus africanus, assembly GCA_018151435.1. Classification (NCBI taxonomy): domain Eukaryota; kingdom Metazoa; phylum Arthropoda; class Insecta; order Diptera; family Drosophilidae; genus Zaprionus; species Zaprionus africanus. The sequence continues at coordinate 2,307,270 of JAECXB010002309.1, read as the reverse complement.
AAATATGTATGCATATAAAAGGCAGGGGAAAAACTTTCAGCCTGGCACAAAGTTTTTTCATTATGAATTATTACGCAAAAAGTGGCAAATCGAGCAGTGAGAACAAGGGGGTGGGAGGGGGAATGGGGGAGCGGGGCAGAGGGAGAGCAGCAGAATGTGCCCAAATTAAATTGCCGTTATAATACAGTTCAGGGCTGCAGTGCGGGTTTCATTAGGCGGTCACGCGCAAAACTGTTGCCTGCTTATTGGGGCAGATGAAAATTTCAATTCAGAGGCAATAACAATTTTCGAATATAAATAATAAGAGAAAATAAAAAATTAGTGAGTATTATGTACACCAAAATAACACTTATATTTCAACTAAATTAAATATTTGAATTTATAATTTAAAACCTTTATTTAAATATTTATTTACACTGTTTTATTATTACACTTTCTTCGGAAACCGACAAGTAAAACTTCATTTTCTGTTGAGTATCCACACCTGTGCTATCCTTTATAACATAAGCTGCGTATGCTACTCGTTCAGGTGCAAGTGCACTTCGGACCACACACGCACACACACACGCACACCCATATTGTGCTTCAAAGAAAGTTCCTCATTTAATGAAAATATTTTTATTATTATTGAGCTGCACTTTGTTGTTGCATGCCACACGCACACAATGTTAATAGATGATGCCAGGACGAGCTGGCACACACACACACATCCACATACACCCTTCTCTTTCACTACACTTCTCTTCTTTTGTCTTTCTCTCTCATTCTGTCTGCCTCTCTTTTACTCTCACTCTAGACAGCGCTTAATTTTATTAGCCTGGCAACGTGCGAGCAAGACAGCGCTATTCATTTGCCAGCAGAACATCATAATGTCCTTCCATAGTGCCACCCACATCCACAGAACGCCCGCCCACCCCGGCCAACCCTGCCGGGCTGCAGCCTGCTGTCGACAACAAAATGGACTCAAAAATTTGAGCGTAGCAAAACATTTGCGGCATGTTTTTAATAATGTTGTTTATAATGTCGATTTTTCTCCATTTTCCCTGCCCCCGCTGCCCCCTTTTGACTTTCGGATGGATTTTCATAGAATGCCTTTTATGGGCGGCCCAAAAAAAAAGAATGAAATGCCGTTAAATCTGTTTTATTTCGGTCATTTTGTACTGCCAATTACAGTGAACATTTTACGGTTGCCAGAGCTCCTCTCTCAGTCTCTGTGTGTGTGTTTGACAGAGTGTGGGTGTTTGCGTGTGCACGTGTGTGTTTTATGCGCGCATTTTTCAATAAATTCCCGAGCCTCGAAAATTAATTAGCATCAGGCACTCAAAAATCAAAAAACGCCCATAATGAGCGCAATTTAGAAATTTCCCAATTCGTAAACAAAGCTAACGCGAAGCTAAACAAGCTAAAACCCAACGGCCATTTTGAGTTTTTAATTAAATCGTGTTTTAGCCAATGCAGCCGCTGTTATTATTGCCATCATCATTGTTGTTGTTGTTGTTGCTCCTATTGTTGCTGTTATTATTTTGTCAGTCCAGCCGCAGCCGCACTCCAATTTGGCACTGCGCGACCGAAACGTCAAAATGAGTTTTAGGTACCTTTTTCGGCCACTTGGGAACATGTTGAGAGAGACAGAGGAAGGGAGGGAGAGGCAGAGCGCATAAATTAATTTTACCCAAATTACAAAGTTTCGAATTCGCACAAGTTGCAGCCCGTTTGTCTGTTGCCTCTTTTGGGCAATGTAATTAGAAATTTATTTGGTTTTTGGCCACTAATAACTGAGTTTTTAATTGCATATTGCGCGGCATATTTAATTAAAAATTTCACTGAGCTTTTTACGGTATTTTACCGTTTGATTCTTATACAATAATCATATGCAAGACCACAGGAATTTATTTCAAAGCTCTGTGATGTATTTTAAGTACAGCAATTCAGACAATGTGAGCATGTATCTAGAGTTCCAAGAACAGACCTATAACAGTGCGTGTGTGTGTGTGGTGCAAAAGGTACCCCGTCTGGCAGAGTCACCTTGTACTCATCAGAATAGAACAAGTAGCAAGAGATGTGGCACACAGAAAGCCGTTAATTCAAATTTTGTGCATTTAGTTTTTATAATACTTGAAAACTTGACTTTCAAACGGACGGAACATGACTAAATTGACCGCTAAGTATTCATACTGAATAGGAATATATGTATGTATAAGACTTGTAAGATCTGCCACGCCTAATGATTGCGTAATACCCTTTGCTTACACAATAATGCCCTTTGACATATACAAATTTGCAACCACAATTTAACGAGAATGCTTTAATGGGTTGAGAATATTGTTAATCGAGAATACTCGTATGAGGGCCTGAAGTATTTATTAAACTTCTCAAAACATATTGATTTTGTCAATTTAAAATCGAGAAGTAAGACGTTATTATTATTTGGTTTATTTACTTAATAAAAGGAAAATAAAAAAAAAATTATAATTTACTTTGAGGAATGTTTTGTTAACTAAATACACACAATATATTTTAAATGATTGGAGGTAACGATATGATGAATATCTCATGTATGAGAGTTGGTTGTTTCACTGTTAAAGTAGCTTACTTATTTCAAGTAAAATACCCAAAAATAGCCAAAAGTTAGACTCTTTATTATAATTAATAAAGAGGTAAGAATATATTTGAGATTTCCTTTTAAGTAGAAGGAAAGTATATTTTTAAACCATCATTTTATTATATTCTTGAAGATTATGATGTGTCTTTCAAATTTTGTCACTATTAAATTAACTTTCATGTAAGCTCATCATGTTTATAATATTCAATCTCTTTTCTCTTAATTACAAACAAAAATAACAATGAGCTCTATTTAATTTGAAGCCAACAATGTTCAAACTTAGAAATATAGTTCAATCTCATTATGCATATATCAAAAGAAATCTTTATTCCCTTGACAATGTGATGTTTTACAAATGAAAATAACGACTACATAACACTAATTCAAGCTGCCATCTACAAAGCATTCACATAACTTTTGCACTTGGGATGTGCTGACAAACAGAGGCACAAAGAGACAGTCGGACAGTCGGACATGCTCTGCACAGCTGAGGCATGCTGTATCTCTGGCTCAAGCTCATTGTCGGGCAGCACAAAAAACACCCTCGGAATCGCGAGGCGCTCTTCCTGCCGCTTCTGCTGCTGCCTCTTGTGTTCGCTCATAAAGCGTTGGAAATTATGGAAATTAATTGAAATTCCAAGCATGCCGCTTGCTCTTTTGGCCAAACCAACAAATTACCATCATTATGCCAGTGCGGTGACGTCGGCCAATCGACCCGGACCGCCCAGTTTGCCCTGCCCCGCATTGCCTTTGCCGCTGCCGGCGCTGCCTTGTTGCCATTCTTTGGCAGCGCAAATGAGGCACTTTGAGTTGCCTAATTTTAGGCGCTGTGGTTTTGCATCAGTGTGTGCGTGAGGGTGGAAGAAGTTTGTGTGCTGCAAACTGCATTATATGCGCGTTTAATTAAGCTTATTAATTATTTGCTGCACCAAAGAAAGACGCGAAACGTGGCATACTTTTCAATGCCAGCGACTGATTGACTGTCCACACACTTTACTTGCTGCCTGCGTGCGTGTGTGTGTGTGTGTGTAGTAAATATGCATATAGTTAGCACAACAGCAACTCCACCGCCTGCGTTGTCTCTGCACCCCGCACATCCGCCCGCTGCGTCATCATCATCAACAGCAAAAAGTCATATTAAAAATCATTCGCTTGTGAAGATCAAAAGCATTCTTTTTCACCGAAATGCCATGAAGAATGATGTCGAGGGCGCCCGTGGCTAGGGGTTGGGGGAAGGGAGGAGTTGCCGGCAGGGGATGGCGAAGTTAGTTGCCCGCCCATGCCGCCCAGCTCAGCGCAGTCCTTCCTCCTGCCCGACTGCCTGCCTTGCTCAGGCATGCGACCAAAAAGGCATGGCACACATACACATACACACGAACACACTGAGAAGCGAAAGTCTGCCTACCTCTGCCAGGGAGATGCCAACACGTTTTAATCTTTTTATACGCTCCTGTGCTTGTGTGTTTGTGTGTGTGTGCGTGTATATTTATTTATGGTTTTTCGCATTCAACCACCAAATAAAAACATATTGTATGCCGTAGCGGGTATCTGTATGTCCGTGTATGTGTGTGTGTGTGTGTGTGCACATTTATTAAATATTATTGCTCTTATTTTGTACGATACTTGGCATTTTTTATTGCCCCGAGACAAAGTTGTTATTGTTATTGTTATCGTCCTCGCTGTGGTTTCTGGTACATATGTATGTACGTGTATAAGTGTCCCGTTACTTGCTTTATTATTGTTTCTCTTGTTATTGTTGTGGCTGTTGTTGTTTTTTCTGCTCTCCTCTTTGTTGTTGCTTGGCTCCCCCATTTACAGCGTTTATTAATTTAAATGCCTTCATCATGAATAACGGTTAATCAATAAGTCAACTGGGCCGCCATTTTGTTTTGGATAGAATTACCACAAGGAACTGCAAATATGTTCATTTTTGGTGTATTTTAGTATATGTACTCCCTCCTTTTCACATGGATAGTATAATATGTGCTACAAGTGAATTATATTACTTGATATTTACAAAGTTAACAAAATATAAACTCATTGTAGCTGGCTCGAGGTCAATGTAAAAAATAAAAACAATTTGTTTTTTATTTTTTTCGCTTACTTAGTCAGGCATTCCGCGGCCACAAGAGCAGACGTGTTTAATAAATCCCTGAAGACGCTTACCGACGTGTAACCGAAATATATCGGACAAAATAAAAACAAATAAAATTGAAAAACAATTTTTTTTATGCTGTACCTTGACCTCGAGCCAGCTACAATAAGTTTAACAAACAAAGATATTATCAAGAGAGAAACAAAGTATTTCTTATCAATCATTCGTCATGTCTAAAAATGAACATCATTGACGAAACGAAACTTATTTATATTGTTCAGATTATTAATCGCGTGTTTGCTGGCTCGACGTGCGAAATTTGTGAGACAAGGATGTGATTCACCGACATCGAGTATTCAACAATTCTTACCTATTTTATTTGACTTTCTTGTGTAGATATAAAAGGTAATAAAAGGAAAGAATACAAGTAGACGGATGTTTAATTTGAATTCAAATGATTTTGTTAACTTACTATACCCTTCCAAAGGATGTATTGAATTTGTCTAGGATATTGCAACGCAGCTTAGGAAACATGACATAAAGTATATATATTCTGAATTCCGTCTGTTCTCAGTTTTAAAGCTATTGAGAAATCTTGACACACTTGCACCGAATTGCTGCACGCTGCAAATAAGATAAAACGAGCGGGATTAGATCAATATATTATTGTATAGCTGGTTAAAGCTTTTCTTTTAAATTTAAACAGAAAATCAATATAAAATCAAAACTATTCGAGCTGATTACCATAATCATTGCTCTGTCATCGTTCAGATTGTTAATAAAGCACAAACAAATTGTCGTCACGCGTCGAAGGATGCAGGAGTTAAGCAGATAAGGCCTGGTCCCGTCATTAGACACACTTAACTGCCGTTTTACAGTCGCCGCATATTGTCGACGACAAGGGGAGGTTGACAGGAACAACAAAAATTTCAATAACAAGGGCGCTTCATAAAAAGTGGCGAATTACGACTTAAGGCATTCGAATTTGTTTCCTCCTCTTGCCTCTTTTCTTCTGCTTTGTCTATGAGCCAAAATATATTTTATTAGAAACGAAGCACGTGTTCGCAGCTCATCGGGGGCAAATCGGTTAATCGGGAATCGTGAGTGGCGACGTCTGTCGGGCTAGAAAACAAATTAAGTCACCCTTTTATTACGCTATTTAATTTCACCGTAATATTGTCAACATGCTTGACAAATGGTCACCCCCGAGCATCCCCGGACGGAGTGGCAACTGCATGTTTGATCTGTAATTTGTGCCACTTGACGATGCCGACGTTCCCCAGACCCAACCAGCGGGGTGGTTTGTTTGTCCTGCAAGTTGTGACACTGCAAATGCGATTAGTCCCGGAAGGAAGCCAATGTGGACATCCTTCTGCAGGTGCGCAGCTGCAGGGCCGCAGCTAATGAGGCGGGCATAGTCCTCAGGCACTAATGTTGGGACAAATCATTCACAGCTGATTTACGAGCTACAACAATGCCTGCCTGAAATTATTATTTGATCATTGATAGTTCGAGTTTTGTAGGTCAAGCTAGCAGTCAGAACTCGATGAAGGGTTGCAATGCAGTCACCTAACATAATAAAGAGCTTTCAACTAATTTAATCATCAGGAATCGATTGTTTCAGGTGCATACTAGTGAATAATATAGAATATTGTGTTATAGCTTTAATTGAGAAAGTTTTGAATGGTTGTTTCTTGTTTCTAACGAGGAACTCCACAATTTTCCGCAGGAGTATTTGGATTTACTTCTGAGCTGAGACCAGACTTGCCTGTTAAAACCAGCGAAGTAAAAGTTAAAACAGTAATATGTAGCTGTAGTTGCGTTCACATTCGGTTATCATATTCCAGGTTCAATGCACTATAGCGTTATCAATCCACGATTGCGTTATCAAGAGTGCAAAAAAGTCGTAATTTGCCCTTGTGGAGCTTTTTGTTTATTGCATATTTGATGATTAATCACTGACTGCAAAGATAACCAACAGAAATAACCAAAAGTTGCAGCTTTTTAAGTAACACTCAGAGTGATTATAGCGTTCAGCGCGTCAAGATGTGGAAACAAGAACTCATCGATCTACATAAAAAGCCGGTAAATTCGATTATGTTCTTTTAAAATATTGATATGAATACTATAACCCTTAAAAGGTTTTGGGCAGAGGAGGATTTGGAATGGTCTACAGGATAAATCATGAAGGAAGAGATGCAGCAGTAAAAAAGATAGATATAACAACGATTAAGGAACTTGAAATAATGAAACGAGAAATCGAGACATTGACTAAATCAAGGCACAGGAACATTGTTCAGCTTTATGACTATACGGAGGAAGCAAACAATGCCTACCTTCTTATGGAATATGTGAATGGAGGCTCACTGCACAAATTCCTTCAATCGCAAACTCAGATCCTCTATTCGTTTGCAGAAGGCATAAATTGGATGTTGCAGGCGGCTGAGGTGAGTCATTACACATATATTACTCATTATATGGTATATTAGTCATACACAAGCGTTCAAATCGTATATCTTATGTAGGCACTGGCTTATGTTCATTCACTGAAAGTGATTCATCGTGATGTCAAACCACTTAACATGCTGATGACTGATGATCGCGAAATCATAAAGGTTTGCGACTTCGGAGCTGCGCGGTTCATAAAAGATGGTTCCTACACACAAGGTCAGGGCACTCCAGTGTACATGGCTCCCGAGGTTTGTAGTGTCCATCTTCCTCCTGAAACTATCCCACTATCCCATACTCTATCAATGCACATTGTTCCATAGGTTTTCTCAGGTCGTCATTACGATGAAAAGTGCGACTCATATAGCATGGGCATTACAATCTGGCATGTTTTGTCCCGCGCGACACCATATGCATCGATAAATATGGGTTCTATGGATTTATTAACTGCTGTGGCTAAGAATGGTTAGTAATGGATATAAGTTTGAAGATTAGAACAATTGATTTCATGTTTGAGTTAATTCTTCTAGGTCTTCGACCAGACATGTCCGAACTAAGAAAAGAGTGTCCACAACAATTAAAAGACTTTATTGCAAAATGCTGGGATCATGATCCAAAGAGTCGACCTACTATGCAGGAAATTGTGGACTTCTTAAGGCAACAATAAACAACAAATAAATCAACAAATATTGCATGGCATAAAGTTTATCCAAATATACCTTTGTTGTAGTGCATTGCTCATCCGACTTTGTGAAATATCTATTGTTCCTTTACAATCATACTCAAAAAAAATCTATCTATCTATCTATCTATAAATATAGTTATTTTTATATTAAACTGTGTTTTTCAACACTCAAGATACGACTCTCTGTTTCGATCGCTCATTTTAAAAGTTACAAGGTAAATCTAGAGACTCAGAGTTTGGCTTAAATGTTCCTAAAAATTATAATTATAATAATAATAATGATATCAATACAATTGAGGGTATAGTATTATTCGCTTCGCTGCCTTGATAAATAGCTACATAATTCAAAATAAGGTGCTTGGGTTGAATCAAAAATTTCTTGCTGAATGAGCTGGCAACTCGCTTATCGCTCCGCTCTCTCTTTCTTTCTCTCTCTCACTTTCAGTCTGATAGCTTTTGAGCGATAGCATTCAAAAGCGTACGCTCGAGTTGTCGCTTATTCTCTGTAAACAGACTGACTTTCAACACCCAACACCCGTAGAGTGTGTTGGCGGCAGATCACTGCTTTATCTAATTGCTCAAGGTTGCCATACGATTCGAATCAGCTGTCCAAATCTATGTTCTAAGCATATGTTAATTTTATGCTAAGCACCTGTTAAGTCTTATGTTAGCAGCTGTTAAGTCGAAATCACTTCACTTGCAAAACAGTCTCTTCTCACAAAACATGTAAAAAGTTCAGCGGCACAATTCAAATTAATAAATTCAAATCCTAGCTTTTCAGCAAAATTAAAACTACGAAAGTAAGGCGGTTGAACCCATCAATGTACCCGAAACAGGAAAGTGTTATAATAACGAACCACCACCACAAAAAAAGAGATCCTCACCAACTTTTTCTCCAATATCAGCCGTTGTAGTTCGGCGAAAACTTTTCATTATAAATATATTCTATAAAATAAACAAGACTTCCACCCGCAAGTCTATAATTTAAAATTTCTAACTCGAAAAAGATACAACTTTCTATGTTTGAAATATTATAAGCTGATTATATTCTACACTAAACATCCGTATGAATAGGAAATCAGAGTTTGCAATTGGAAGAATTGGTTGAGTGAGTCTCTATCCAAATATTCCATAGGTAGGTAAAATTTGCTTTCAAATCCTCAAGTCAACCAGCGACAGCTTCACAACGCAATTGATGCCAGTCATTGTGCATTGATTTATGCAAGTTCTCTTGCTGTATTCTACTATCTAATATTCCATTAGAGAAGCCTCTATAAAGCTTTTTCCCTAATATGCGCTAAATACATTTTCAGCCACACAAATCGCCGCTATAGTTTACCGTCTTCCTCAGTTCACTAATCGGTTAATCAAACTAATTAGACAGCATGTCTAGAAATACTTACGACCAAAATCCGGGACAGCAGCAGCAACAACAATTCCAGCAACAACCGAGCAGTTTTCCCATCCGCCCTACCCCTACCCCTTTCCCCATCGCTCTATAGCCAGTTAGCAGCGATAAATTCCGCAAATTCAGCCCATCCCCCCCAACTGCCACCAGAACGCGCTCTAAGTATGTTGTTAGCAGTAAAAGGGGTTGCTCTGCTGCTGCTGCTGCTGTTGTTGTTGTTGTTGTTGTTGTTGTTGTTGTTGCTGATGCTGTTATCACGTCTACGCTGGAATTTATGGGTAACTCTCTCTGTGACATGGACATGTTAATTGCCCCCGGCTCCGCGCACGTCCACGCCCACAAGGTTGCCAGGCTTACAGTTGTTTTACAAAGTTCTTAAAAATTGGCGCTCGTTTTGTTTCGTTTGCTTTTTAATTAAAAGTCGCAACGTATCTGGCTAAGGGTTGGGGAGGATGGATATGGTTATGACCACTAGGACCACTGGACTGGTCAGTGACAGCTCGCACACACATACACACACACACACACACATGGAGCAACATTTAAGCTGTCTAAATTGGATAAAGTGCTTGCGCTTCGGCTGCTGTCTTGGCAACTCTTGTGCTGCACACGACACACAGCACAGCACTGATTGCACTTGCCCAGCCCAGGGACAGCGAGAGAGAGGAAGATTAAACAAGGGACCGACTTTATTTAATAGTCAACTTGCTAAGTTGCAACAAAGAGGCAACGAAAATAATAACTGAAACAAAATTGGTTATTTTAGGAATCGTTATACAAGTTCACCAAGTGCATTCGAATTTATAAAGCCTTACAACGTTTAAATCGAGGAAAGAGGAAAGTTTTTTTACCTTTTCAGATTTTTATCATTTCCGATTTATCCAATGCTAGATATATATAATGGTGCATATAATGGTATATATACTACATACAGTTTAGAACGGACGAATAGACGGACGTGACTAGATCGACTCCCCTGGTGATGATTCAGAATACATGTACAAGTATATACTTTATGGGTCGGAGATATCTCCTAAGGTGCGTTGCAAACTGCTGACCAAAATGAATATACCCCATGCAAGGGTATAAGTTCACAAAAACTTTATACTAATCTATGCTAGTTATAAACAATATATGAAATATATTTAAAACATTTTAGACTTAATTTGAAGAAACTATTTACACATGTACAATATTTAACTCAATGATTCCTTATCCTCACTGGCCTGCTCGTCCGCGTCCACGCCCTCGCCCTGCTCCTGCTCCTGCTGCCTGCTGTCCACCAAACTGCCATAGTATGCCGTTATGGCCACCAAGCGGGTATCCAAATAGTTGTGCTCCACCTCACACTGCTGGCCGACATGGCTGAGTGCAATTACCTGCTTCATGTTGGAGTTCCGCGGCAAAAAGACGCCAATATTGTCAGAGAGTCTTCGCGCGTATTGCATCAACTGACTGGCGCCGAGGGGCAACAGATTTGCTTCAATATCAAAAGTAGCCTGCTTCTGATACTGCGGCCCACCCCAGGGTGGACTGAGGAAGACATAGTCGGGACGCAATCTGGTGCTGGCAGCAAACTGCATGAAATCCGCGTGCACAAACTCAATCTTGTGCGACACACCATAGATGCCTGCATTGTGCTTGGCCATCGCCAGTTTGCTGGCATCGATATCGATGGCAATGACGCGACTGCAGGTCTTGGCAAATTGAATGGCATTGCCACCACAGCCGCAGAAGGCGTCCACAATGATGTCGCCCGCCAAACGAAGTGCTGTCTGCTTGGCAACCTTCTCGGGCGTCACTGAGAACCAGCTCTCGCGATCCAAGAGTATGCCCCGATCGAAGAGTGAGAACAATGAGAAGCGCTTGAACCAATACTTTCGCATGCCACTGTCATCCTGCATGAATTGTGGAATTCGTTGCGTGCGTTTCTTCTTTTTCTTATTCTTCTTCTTTTGTATACTGTGTGATTGCACAGTGTGCAGCGCTGAGTCCTCGTCCTTGCTCATGTCGTCGTTATCACTGTCAATTTCGTAGGCAAGTGCTGGCTTTGACCTTCGCTTCTTCTTCTGCCCCCTGGCCGCTTGTACACCAAACGATGTGGGCAATCCGAGCAGCTTGAGTTGCTGCTCTTCGTCGAGTAAGTCGGAATCGTCGTTGGCAGTCAAATAATGCTCGTCTTCTTCTCCAGTACTTTCTGCACTCTCCTCGCTTGGTTCAATGTTTAGCTGCGTCAAGTCATCACCTACCAAATCCAAGGTTTGATCTTCTCCTCTCAGTCCGTTGATTAGATCTCTTTCGTAGTTCTCGAAGGTGCAACTAAAAATGTGCCAGAAATGTGTGCTCTGATCGGCGGCGTGTTGTGTCCACAGCTCTTCCCAGGCTATACGCTCTTCAGGCGAAGCTCCCTCAATCTTCTCTTTATATTGTGGATAGTGTTTATGCCACTTCAGTTCGAGCAACTCGTGTCCCTCACGTTGCCAGAACTCTAGCCAAGCAGCCTGTTTCGTTTCCTCCTGCCACTCAGGCTTTAATTGTACGTCAACGTCTCCTGTGTGGTCGGTTGCATGTTCAAAATGCTGAGAGAATATATAGAATTGAGGATTGCTACGCGAAGTGCTCAGAAAGTGTGAGTTCATTTCATCCGATCTCCCTGCAAAGCGCACGAACCTCCAGACGACGTTGTATTAACTCCTCGGCGTGATTTATACGGTTCGCTTGCCAAACATTCAACACCGGCTTGTGGGTCTGATGCACTTGCTGCAAGTACTGTGAACGTGCTTCCTCGTTGTCGCCGAGCAGCAACAGTTGTTCGTGTAACCCTCGTATGCTCAGGGCTAAGCTATTTGGCTTCTGTACGTTGCATAGCACAACTTCGCCGCGCACAATGCAGTAGCTGCGATGAGCCAGACCATGAACACAAGCCTTGTCGTAGGTGAAGTTGAGCAGCAACAAAGACACGGCACCCGTGGGCAACTTGTAATCGCTATAAAATTAGGTAATATTTGGTCAAAGTGTTAAAATTGCATATTTCAGTTATAGTACTCACCTTGGTAGGTGGGGAATCGTTACGTTTTCTAGTCTAAAGTAATCTGGTATCGCACATAATCGTCCAATAACTGCACACTTGCCGTAGTGTATCTTCCGGTAGTCCGATTCAAGCACTAACTCCTCGACTAGTAGATGCTTGTAGAAGTCACAGTACTTCGGTAAACTCTCGGCAGGATCGTGAGTACGCTCAATATCCGAGTCGTTCATAACTTGTTAAAAAAAAACAATATAACAAAGTGGGAAACTTCGCCAAAATCAAATTAAGTGAGAATGTTCTAAAGTGCATGCCGCTGAAGCTTGACAGTATTGGAAAACACTGCAAGCATGTTATTTCTCTAGTCACTGTTTCTCTTCACAAGATAAATATTTTTAAAAATATTTGCTTTGCCTACTTGCCAACACTTGTGAAAAGTGTTGCAAGACGCACTAAAAAAGACAATATTTTGAGCATCCCTGTTTTGTTGAGAAGCGGCTTGGAAAGAAAACAAAGGCAACGTTTGTTAAATTTGTGTATTAAATCAACGCATAGGTACATAAGGTAAATCAGAATGTCTTTCATGAACCCAGTTGATATGGTGGACGAGGATGCTGCGGATCTTCAGTTTCCGAAAGGTAAAAAAGAGATAGAATACAATTGATGCTAAAAGTGCAACTTACAAGTGGTTTGAAATAGAAATGCTACGCGCGGCCCGACTGCGGCACATGTTACCCATAACATATTCGATTACCTATTTTTAGTTAAACAAAAGCGCTCTTCAATTAAATATGAACGCGCACGGACAGACGGAAAGACAATATGTACCACAATTTTCTATAATCCCAACGCATTACACAAGCAGTTGGAGCAATGCACAGAGACTGACAACGATGGAGCGACTCTCGAGGCGGGTAAATCGAATGGATTGACCTGTGCCACGTGCCGTTGCAGTCTTTCTGAGCCCTACATCAAATGCTCCGAGTGCCTGAATATACTACTCTGTCTGCAATGCTTCTCACGGGGTCGAGAGACTGGCACACATTGCAACAACCACGCTTATATTATAATTCGAGATGATATCCAAGTCTTCGCCACCGAAGCCGGCTGGACGGCTCGGGATGAACGCACATTGCTGCTAGCGCTACGCACCAAAGGCTATGGCAACTGGGATGCCATAGCAAATGCTCTTGGCCAGCGATACACACCGGCAGAAATCCAGAGGCACTACAATGATTGCTACTTTGGTGGCATCTTCGAGCGATTGCTGGGTCTGCAACATGTGCGTCATTGCTATATGCCAGAACGTATGCCATATGTGTTCAAAATGCGATCTCTCGAGCCTCCGCGGCACGACGACATTGCCTCCATGCAGTTTAAGATCAATGCTGGCTATCGTTGTGCACGTGGTGACTTTGATACACCTTACGATGCGTCAGCCGAAGGTCTGCTATCTATTATAATTGATGAGCAACGCAGAACCTCTGACGATGACTCTGAAATGGTGGAATTGGATCCGGAAGTCACTGAGAAGCTGCAGTGTGCTTTAGTGCAGGCATACAATAATCGCCTAAGGTAAGATTTCATTGCAGATCTTAGATACTTGTCTGACTGTTCATCCATTTACAGGGAACGCCAGCGTCGCTACAAAATAATGCAGAAGCACGGGCTCATCATGCCAAATCGGACAGTCAGCTGGATAACCAAGTATATGAATGCTTTTCGCAGCGATGCCAGCTGCATGCGCTTCCTTGCACTGATGCAATTATGCGAACCTATTCAATTCGACCTGCTTGTGGAGTCCTTGCGGTACTACCGCCAGTTGCAGAACCGCCTTCATTGGCTACATGACATACGCCAGCACGGCGTGCGAACTCTCTCTGGTGGAGCACTCTACACGCGTCTCTACAAGCAGCGACAGCAGGCGCAGCGGGAATATGCCCGCCAGAGGCAACATGACGCCTTAGACTGGCAGCAGTTAGTTCATCATTACGAGAACAATCAAAACGCCGATCAGTTGCCACAGGGCAGCAGCTCAAGGATTTATATGATAAATCCGCGACGCAAGGCGATTCCACTGGAAATTTCGGGTAAGGAATACCTTACTCCCTGCATGTAGGCATGAACTAAATTACTTTTATTTTGAATTATTGCTTTATTACAGACTTACCAGGCTACTCTAAGTTGGATGCAGGCGAACGCATACTTTGCAGCACATCACGTCTTATACCACAGGCGTATTTGGAGTACAAAAATCAACTGATTGCCGAGCAGGCTAAGCTGGGGCATCTAAGATTAGGCGATGCGCGTCGCCTTATAAAAATCGACGTGAATAAGACGCGTCAAATCTACGATTTCTTAGTGGAAAATGGTCACATACGACCCGTTTCATATGGCTAGCCTGTAGTCAATTCTACTTCAAGATTCACTTGTAAATTGCACAAGCAAATTAAAAATCAATTAATTCTTTTATAGAATTCACTCACGTTCCTTTATCTCTTTGACTCTTTGCAGAGTTCGAAAATGCCGAAACGCTGCTAATATCAGAGGTACACATGCTGCTCGATCATCGCAAACGTCAAAATGAATCTGCCGACGAGGAGCAGGAGTTTTCAGAAGTCTTCATGAAGACCTATGCCTACACCGACAGTTTCCGCAAGTTCAAGAACAAGGAGACCATTATGTCCGTCAGAAGGTAATAAAAAAAATTGGATGCAATCGAAACAACTTCTTAATATATTTCATCTTTATTTTAGTCTACTTATGCAAAAGAAACTTCACAAATTTGAGCTGGCTGCACTGGGTAATCTGTGCCCAGAAGCGCCGGAGGAAGCCAAGGCATTGATTCCCTCACTAGAGGGTCGTTTCGAGGACGAGGAGCTTCGCCAAATACTCGATGATATCGGCACCAAACGTAGCTTACAGTACTAAGTTGGTTATATATATTGCAATTCATAACTCTAGAAACTGTAATATTTAATTTTAAACTAAGTCTTAATTATGAAACAAAGACGGTTTTCCATAACAAACCTAATACAAATGAAAAAATATAAAAATGAAATAATTGGGAAAGCTTTGATTTTATTATGGAAAGGTTAACTTTTGCTGTAATTGATGAATGGTAGCCATCAGCATTATTCTTTGATTTTATTCAATAACAATAAATTAATATTTCAATCCGATAACCGGTTACTGGCTGTGTAATTACTAGATCGATTACTGGATCTAAAATAGTTCATATGAACATGTTTCGAAATGAACAACAAGAGCGTTTTCTGCCAAGTAAACGTTTAACACGAGCGTTTTTTGCATGTAAATCGATAGACAACTAATCGATATTTTAGGACTAACAAAAACAAATGAACCTACCACAAAAAAGGAAAACAGCAAAATATATACAAAATGAACAAGGACAACTCCAGCATGCAAATGGATCCTGAATTGGCGCTACGACTGCTTGCCGATGGCGCAGTGCTGGTTATAGGGGGCGTTCCAGTAGGCACCGAATTCGGGATCGATTTGTGCGCCTACACGATTGGGCCAGACTTCCGGGGAGTCAAAATGATACCACCCGGCGTGCACTATGTGTGGTGTGCTTCCCGTGGGCCATATGGCGATGCAGCTCCCCGCGTTGGCTTCGTTCACTATTTCCATAAGAATGAGATTCTTGTGCGAGAATGGGATAACGAGCTGGAGGAACTGCGACCACGTCAGACACCCGAACCGGAGCTGGAACGTGAACGCATACGCAAGAATCTGGCGCAATTGGAGCGTGTTCTGGCCGCCTACGACTATCGCTATGTGTGTCAATGGAAAGATCTAACTGGAAGCGTCAGCGAATCATGTGTAGACCGCTGTCGTCCTGAACTAGGCACCATTCGCACAAATATTGAATTGCTATCCTGTACAGATGCCGACAGACCTCGAGGTGGACCAGGAAGTAGCAGCAAGAGGCCATCAGCAGCCAAATTGCTGCTGGATGAGAGTGAAATGTTGCCCCAATTGAAGCCTGTAGCGGGCACTGCTCCTCGGTTTTGTGCAATACCCACCCGGGTACCCAAAGATGCGGAACCGGCAGAGATCTCTCGTCACGCCATAGATTGCATTGCCGCGGTGAATACCCTGTTGGAGAGCTTCGAGAACAATTCTGATGCACTCATCGAGGAACTGCAACTGGCATTTGTTTTTTACCTCGTTGGTTATTCCGTGGAATCACTGGAGCACTGGCGCAAATTGCTCGGCCTACTGGCACATTCCGAGGCGGCAGTGAGCAAACACAAACTGGCCTATATGAAATACAGCGAAGTCTTGGCCCACCAATTGCCACATCTGCCCGAGGAACTGATGTGCCCCTAGTCCGCACAATTCAGTCTATAAGGATGTGCGCGAACTGCTGGTGAATCTCTACGCTGGCGGTCTGATGGTTAGCGCAGAGCGACTGATGAAACGACTGGACAAGAAACTCAACTGGCACTTTGAGGGACTGCTCGACGAAGATCCCGAGGATCAGCCCGTGGTCATCGAATTGTCATAGTAAGTACACTATTGACTGTTAGTTGAATTTTCTTTATATATATACGATATATTGCTTATTTTGTAGGAATTGAAACTTCAACGGAGCGAATGCTGGGTGCGCAAGTAGTTCCAGAGATCACGGGCTGTGCGTATGCTGACCATGAACTGGCACAGCTTCGTCTCGATGAGGCACAGGATGATGAATTTGGCGCGTTTGTCCTTCAGCAGCGACTGCAACGAGAGTTCCAACTTGAATATAAGGTCACTCAATCAGTGCCCTGATTCCTGAGTCTACCTCTTCTGTATTATCCGGCCCATTGTCGACAACACTCCAGAGATCCTCGGACTCCAGATACGCACGCACCGTCATCGACCACGCCTTGTAGTTGTCCAGTCCCTTGAGCTTCTCAATTTGCAATTGCAGCGCCATCGATTTTGCGTCGTCTCCAGCCCAGCGACGTTTTGCAAATAAAAATCGTTAGGCCTTTCTTTGCTCGTCCACTTTGTGCCGTCGCCGTCGTCGTCGTCGTTGATTTTCAAATATAGATATAGATATGTGTAAGCATTTGTATACGGCATGCCACATGTGGCACACACGCTTTGTCATTTTATGCCCTCCTTTTGCCCAGCCCAAACAATGGCCACTAGACCTAGTTCTGTTGCCTCCTTTCAATGCTGCTGCGGCTTTGGCATTGAGCTGAAGTGCAGCCGGACAGACACTCATCCATTTGATGTCCGCATTGCTCAATCTCTCTCTTTCACTGCAAGGTCTACCTGCACCAACCTTGTTGAGTTGAGTGAGATATATTCAGGCATCAATATCGAGATAATGAATATGTGGTGTATTCGCCGTATACTATTGTATATATTATATAAGCACGGTATTTGTAAGATATCATTAATATATTCGTTAGCAAACATTCGCAGTTTTAAGAGTTACCCATGATATGCATACACACGCATGTATATAGTTAATAACAACAAACTGCAAGGTTCAATGATATTTCCTTCAGGAAAGCGTGAGCTTATTTATGAAATATAAATAAATTGAAATACATAAATTGTAACTGATTAATTACCATAACTAGGAAAGCTAAGCAAAATACAAAATAAAACAAAAATAAGAATAAGATTATAGTTACATATACCCGCTAACCTTAGTGTGGTAGGGTATTTAAACTTTGTGCCAACCAAAATACAGGCAAAAGAAGGTTTAATTATATATATGCTTCATCATCTTCAACAGCTGAGTCGATATACTCGAGTCTGTCTTGATAAAATCCTAGATCTAAGAAATAGATAAAACCGATAAAAAGATTACAGCACAGCGAGTATACAGTATAAACTACGTTCAAGATAGAGCGATCAGGTGGTTAAAGGGTAGAATACTGTCGAGCACACTCGTCTGTAGCATTCATAATTGTAATAAATTTCAAATTGATTCACAACTATGCGGGCACTATATTTGTGGCCAGTATTGCATACGCATTGACTAGTTCTATAGAGTTTTCTACTTTTCATTGCTGTGGGCATTACAAATTGAAAACCTCAGTTAATCAACATGAAAACTTCAGGATAATTTAAATATACAAAGACTCAATCGTACAAAATCAGAAAAAAAAAAATGCAAATCAAAGCTTCCTACTCGTTACCATGCCATTGGCAAAGGGAATGTTTCTAAACGTCTAATAAAATACTATATATTCTTGCAGCCTAATATCGAAATTCGACAGAAAAGGCCAAACTTTACGATATCTTTTTATAGCTAAAGGCAATAAAAAGCAATGCGTATGCACGTGAGACTTTACGAGCTAAGGTGGTGGTTCCTCGTCCGATCAATAAAATACAAAACTTACTGAAAAATCAGAGATTTCCAAATGAAAACGCACTTTTCGCTTTGTTTACCCGGCCAAGACCTACATACATATGGTACTTTTATGGGGAGTACTTCCTTTTTTTCTTGTGGCATTGAAATTCCAATATGTAAATAGACATACAAACACTCAAGGCTAGTGCTATAGGTGTGTTTGTTCAAATAGTCCGTATTAGATTTAGTAAACAAAGCTTTTTCCAAACGGGGGCAATAACTTTACATCAACTGTCTGTACAGCCGTGTAAAAACCTACAATTCAGAGACTATAACCAATTTTGAGTCAATATATGTATGTTATTATTGCCGGCCGATCTAGCATGCTTTAGAATTTGACCACGCCCCTCTGTGACTCGATAAAAATCAAATTCCAAGCCTAATTTAAATGCAGGACAATCCATTTTTGGTCAACAACTCCCAAATGTTTTCTGTGAAGAAGTTATATATTTCGTTCATTTTTATGTGAATTACTTAAATAATTCACTTATTTAATGGTGCTGTACTATTTCACTGGCCAGGAGTGTAGTACATACGCACCTTGTGTGGCGCCCACCCCAAGACGCGCACACACACAGTACATTTCCATGCGGTCCCGTCAATAAAAATATTTACGCATTTTTTTTTTTATTATTTTTATTTGAAATGAATACGAATGTCAGTTTAGCTGTTGTTTGCTGCTTTTGTTGTTGATTTTTTCCATTCAAGAACTTGTGTTTTTTAGTTATTAATTATATATCTGCTGTTGCTGCTGCCGCGGCCACTCGCCCCGCACTCATATTGACTGGCCACATCTGCTGCCCCTGCCTACTGTTCGCTCTCATACTAGATCATTTATCATCTATCTGCGGTTTCGGTGTGCACGCCTCAATTGCCGATCTTGGGGGCATATTTTTCGCTTGGCACGCCGCAGCATAAAGCACAGCACATAAGAGAAAGAAGAAGAGGAAAAACTCGAAACGTTTTTCACAAATAAATTAAATGATATTTTCAACTGCCTTGTTGTTGTTTTGTTGTTATCGAGCTTTAAATGCAAACTTTTTTGTCGCCGGGTTAGTGTTTAGTTCTTGGGGAGGGCGGAGGAATATTTGGATTGGGGTGTTTTCACTTGGAAAAATTCGAAATCTCTACAAATTACATAAGTGGTAGGCATAGAAAATATACAAGTATATACGAATGTATATATACTAAGATGTATACAATATATATTAATATATATGTATCATTTTTTGTTTTTGTTTCGTTTAGCAACTACAAATACTTTTTGTTGTTTTTTTTTAATATATAATATATATTGTTTTTTTGTTTTGTTTTCTTTTTGTATATTCATATGAAATGTCTGTGGCGAAGTGAATTGAAAAACGGTTTAAACAAAAAGTCTTGAAACAAGAAAAAACATCAACAAAATTGGAGCTTTTTTTTGATTTGCTTACAGAGACAGAGAGACCGTAAGAAGAAAGAGTGAGAAAATCGAAAAGAAAACTTATGCCAATTGCTTAGTTTGTGTGTGTGTGTGTGTGCGAGTGCGTGTATGTATCTGCGCGTGTGTGTGTGTCTGTGTGAACAATACACTAACGTACATACAAATTTATGCTTAAGAATTCGTTTTACTTTTACTCTCCCTAACATTCCTTTTTTGTTGTTTTTGCTGTTGTTGCTTTACTTGACTCTTTGTTTCTGTTTGCCCATTTCATTCTCATTCTCACTTCACATTTGCTTTTGCTTTTGTAATTTGTAATTCGTAACTTGTATTTAATTTAAATTAATTGCTGCTGTTTTTTTTTTTTTTTTTTTGTTAATTTGTTCTTGTGTTTTGCATTTGCTTCATACAATTTTATTATGCTTGTTTTGTTTTCATTCGCTTTATTCTCTATTTTCGTTCATTAATTCAATTTGCGCTTATTACGTTTTCTTTTCATTTTTGAATGTTATTTTACCTTTCTTTTATTTAGTTCATTTTTAATTACTTTATGACTGGCTTAAAATTAAAGTTGAAGTTTCGTTTCTTATCGTGTTGTTGTTGCTGTTTCTGTTGTTGTTGTTGTTCATGTTGTTGCTGATAGATTGTGAAATGAACTGCTTAATGGAATTTACGTTCTGCGTGTGTGTGTGTTAAGTGTTTTTATCTGTGTGTGTGAGTGTGTTTGTTATCGAAATGAAGTTTATTTTGTTTTTGCTTCTCAGAATTAAATATAATATTTATTTAAATATAATATAATGCTTGTTTCTCGAATGCAAAAAATTTGAAAATGTAGTAAAGTTGCTTGTTGTTGCTGTTGCTGCTGTTTGTTGTTGTTTGCTGCTGTAGCTTTGGGGAAGCCGGAACGCGAACGCAACGCGTAGACGGCGGCGACGACGACGGCGGCGGCACACCTGCACACAGCTTCCCCCCGACAACAGTCACGCCTATCAACAATGTCGCTAGTTGCTGTTGCTGCTGCTGCTCTTCTTCTACCATTTTGTCGATGTTGTTGTTACTGTTGCTGTTGTTTCTCTGTGGTGGTTGCTTGCTGCATGCTTTAAACGATGAACGATGTTGTTGTTGTTGCTACTTGCTGTTGTTGTTACTATGTTGTTGCACTGCGCTGTTGGTTGCCTCTGCTCCTGTTGTTGTTGTAAATGTTGTCGCTGTCACTAATGTTGTTATCGTTGTTGTTGCTGCTTCTGCTTCTGCTTTTGCTGTTTACTACCCGATTGCGTGTTGTTGTTTTTATTGTTGTATGCATATATATTATATGTATTATATTTACTTTAGAAGGTATATGTTTTTTTGTTTTGTTTTGTGTTTTTTGTTTTTTTTTTTTTTTTTGTTTAAATGGAAGGGCGGGGGTTTACTTAAATTACGACACATCCTGATCCTCAACATCCTGAATTTCCGGTTTAGTCTCGCCATCACCTGCTGTGGAGTCTGTGGGCGAGTGGAGAGAATGTTATCGATTAACTGTTGATTTCTTATAGTCAAGTTGAGGCAATAATAATGATTGTTCTTTCTGCTACATATTGGCTATGATTACGCACCATCTGCCTGCATATCAGACGTCCATAATGTGAGGTTGTCCCGCAGCAGCTGCATAATCAGGGTCGAGTCTTTGTAGCTCTCTTCGCTCAGTGTATCCAACTCAGCGATGGCATCATCAAATGCGGCTTTCGCCAAGCGGCAAGCGCGATCCGGAGAGTTGAGTATCTCATAGTAGAACACCTGCAGAACAAGCATATTTATATTTATATATTATATATTATATGTTAATGGGGTCCATAAAGGTAACTCCTCTCTCTCTGTTTGAACACTCACCGAGAAGTTCAATGCCAGTCCCAATCGAATGGGGTGTGTTGGTGGCAGATCGTTCATGGCAATATCACTTGCTGCCTTGTAGGCAATCAATGAGTTCTCAGCAGCATCCTTACGATCCGAACCGGTGGCAAATTCGGCCAAATAGCGATGATAATCACCCTTCATCTTATAGTAGAATACTTTACTTTCGCCGGATGTGGCGCATGGAATGAGATGTTTCTCGAGCACATTTAATATATCCGAGCAAATGTCGCGCAGCTCCTTTTCCACCTGACCGCGATAGGTCTTAATCATTTCCAATTTCTCTTCGGCTCCCTTGTTCTCCTCCTTCTGTTCAATGGAGGTGATGATGCGCCATGAGGCACGACGTGCTCCAATCACATTCTTGTAGGCAACTGAGAGCAAATTACGCTCCTCAACGGTCAGCTCAACGTCCATGGAGGCGACCTTCTTCATGGCCTCAACCATTTCTGTAAAACAAAATGAATTTTGTTATGAAAAACGTAACGAACAAGTGCGATAACTAAACTAAATCTCTGCTGAATTATATTTTTAAAAAACTCCCTTCTATTTAACCGTTTTCAATTGAATTTATATAAATCCTCATTATTCTGGGAAACTTCTAAGTGTAAAGGTAGATGCTTCGATTTTTATCGAATAACGAGAGAGTGAAGGGGCGTGGCCATGTTCTAGAAAAAACTGCGTATGCAATAATTAGACAAATTTTATAGACCTAGCTTGATTGTGGCTGAGATATAGATGGACAAGGCTATTTTGAAATAATAAAAGATTATACACACTAACTTCTGTTAATTACATACATTTTTGGTTGTCACAGAGTTGTAATTCCGTTCTAACTAATGAGAAAAAGGAAACTATCCTATCTATAGATTACTCCATTTATCGATTATTGTCAGCAAGCTTCACATAGTCAACATTCACTGTACTGTTGTTTTATTATCAAATATCTATTGAGTATCCTATCTATAGACATACACACACGCATACATATGGTTATTATCTATGTGTACGCACACATACCCAACCCAGTTCAAGTATAATGACATAACTCATCGCACACACGCACACACATGTGTACCTATATATGCATAACTGTTTCCGGTGCGCGCGTTGAGTCTTCTGCCCTTTTTAGACCGATTTTGTCATCCCACGACTGATAAGAGGGATGGGGTGGTAAGGGGGTACAGCAAGACGTAATACACCCGCCCGCCCCAGACACATTGTTGCACATTTCTTCAACAGTCGTCACCGTTATCGTGCTTGAAAAGCACGTCATGAATCACATACGCTCGCAGTGTTCCAATGGAATCGCAGTCACAGCTGCAACTTTTGAGTCGCTTTTGCTACGCTTTGGGTTGCGTGCTGATAACACACACATGCACACGTCCCCTTACACACACAGACTCAGTAAGACATGTGAAGTATATATTGAAACAAATCAGCGCTAAATAAAGTAATTGTAGCTTTTTGACTTTGCCTGCAGTTTCATGTGCGCTCCTCCCTCCCTCTCGGTCTTTTTTCATTTTCCTCTCTCTTCCCCACACAGTCAGCTGCTGCTGACGTACATGCGCCACCACCCCCGCCCTACCGCTGCTCTCTCTCCTTCTGACTCCCACTCTCTCGCTCTCTATAACACTTTAGCGTTCCAAGCAGCGGGAGCTTTGTTGTTCGGTCCGTTGTTGTTGCCGCTGTAGCACGTAGCTGTGAAAATTGGAATAAAGTTGGCTGTGTGATTCATGCTGCGCTGTTCAATGCACTAGAGACAGCTTGTTGTTATTTTTGTTGCCGTTGATGATTTCTGTTGAACTTCAAATTGTTGTTT
Source organism: Zaprionus africanus (assembly GCA_018151435.1). Lineage (NCBI taxonomy): Eukaryota > Metazoa > Arthropoda > Insecta > Diptera > Drosophilidae > Zaprionus > Zaprionus africanus. Next base: position 2,283,490 of record JAECXB010002309.1, on the reverse strand, counting down.
GGCCGTGGCACAAAATTCCACACACACTTTGCAACACTGTATGTGGCAACAACACACACTGGCAAGCGAGATCAGGGATGATGCTCGCGCGTTGCCAGAGTGTTGCAATTACGTATCATATGGAGAGGCCTCTCATTAGTAATTAAATAAATGTTCTTGTATACGCCCAACAAAACTTTAGGTTAAAAATCAATAAATAAAGGCCCAAAAATAAAACATTAGTCAAAGCTAAATCCCACGCATATGATATAGCAAAGGCAAGAGATATGATATGGCAACCAAAAATACGAAACAAAGCCAAAGTCAACAACAATGTTAAATCACCAACCCCTACGGCACCCCCGTATCCATATGTGCGCCCCACACCCAGACAGAATAAAGGAGCGTCACATTGAAGTACTCTAACGGAAAATACATGCATATACTATACTATATATAATCTGGTACTAGTTGGCAGACAAAGGGATCTCACAGTTGTGCAGCATAAATAGTCTCATCTGATCCTGCTTTATATATGTATGAATTTATCCGTTTTATGTTCGTGGGTGTGTCATAACGACACACAAACACATACGCATACATATTAAATGTGTGTGGGTGTGTTTATGTGTGTATGTGTACATGGAAACTCATGAGTACGAGTGTACGCTACATAGCATGCGTACGTACCGTTACAGAGTGCAAATGAACAAAAGGAAGAACTAAGTTGAGAATCTGCTATAAAATGGTTGTAACCCTTTCTTGTTTTCATTGACGACATTAACTATACAAATCAAGTGTGGCAGCGGCCTCGAAATTGACAGAAAAAAATGAATAAAATATATACAGCTAGAATTAGCGGGAGCAGCAACCAACAGCACCTGAAAGTACGCTTAAGTCTGGCAAAAAATAAGAAAAAAGTCGCCGCCACTGACGTTAATGTGTAACAAGAGGGGGCCCGAGAGAGAGGAGTTGGCGTTGTGGGGGCGCCGTAATAGCAAGGAGAAGTGGGGGCAAGTGAGGCCAAGAGAGAGAGGCCAGGCCAACCCAGACAGACGTTGCCGGCTGCCTGGAGTGCATTTGTATTAGTCTCTCCAGCATGCCTTAAGCTGTCCAAGTGCGACAAGGCCAACGCCAAGTGCTCACACAAATACACGCACACAAACAGGCCGCGCAGCAGTCTGAAACACACGCAGGCGAAAATAAGAAGAAAAACATGTGATACAGACTTTAATGTTCACGCGTTTGTGTGCGTTCGTCCGTGTGTATACTCTGCGTGTGTGTGTGTTAGAGTGAGCATGAATTATGTATGTATGTGTAGCCGCAGTGGCTGCAAATAGTTGATTGACTTCTTTGGGCCGAAGAAGCATCAAGAACAACAACAGGGGGAAATATGTATGTTGAAAATGCTGCTGCCTTTGCTAATGTGTAAATGTTGTTAGTTTTTCTTGCCAATGCCCGAGCAGTATTGCCGCCGGTAGTAATTACTGCTGTTAGTGCCCAAGTCCAAATACCAGGGAACACATTAGTCAACTTTTCAGCGTCACTGTGTTGAGGCAGAGTAGAAACAACCGAGAGTTGCTGCTGTTGACGACACAACACACTAGTTATCTCGTTTTAACGCACACACAGTAAGGCATTCAAGTCATGATGTCGATAGTGCGCGCGCTTTTTTAACCAAACGCTAAAAACGCTACTTTCTGCTGTCGCCAGTGCTCTGCATTTTGTATGGCCACAGTATTTTAATTAATTGACGTATTTTTAATTAAATAAGCGACCACAGCAACAATAAAAGTGCCGACTGTAGTAGTGTGAGTAGTTAAGATTGCATTAGTATGCGTATATGCGTGTGTCTCTCTGTAACACATACAAGCACACAGTCTCTCATTTAAACACACATACACATGCGCACAGAAACATGAGTAATGCCCGCTAGTGCGAATTTTTCTGTACTATGAGGCAGAGTTGCCAAGTAGCTGCAATAAATATGTATCTTGAAACAGTAAAAGGAAACAAGAAGTTATTTGCATAAAAACAAATATAAATAATATAAGCAATGATCATTTCTCTCAAACAGACAGACAATTTTTGCGGCTCAGTCTCACAATCGATTCATTCATCGATTTTTCGCAGTACGCCGCCGCTGCTGCCGTCTCGCTGCTGCTGCGCAACAAAGCACATTTCGAAAAAAAGAGCGAGTGAGTGAGCGGACAAAAGAACTAACGAAAGAAACCAAAGACAGAGAGAGAATGCCGAAAAAACTGAACTGTTCCCTCTCACATCCATCGATTTTAATTGTGGGGGAAACACCACCACCCGTTAGCATATTTAATATATCTAACAAATTATGTTGCGCCTGCAGAGCTGAGACTTTTCTTCTTCTTTACTTTCCAAGTCGCGCCTTGACAACACGGAAAAATTACAACAAAACAGCCCTTAGCAACGATGTCTCCTCGCACAGAGCACAGCCCTCATTCGCGCCTCTATCAATGCGAACGCTAAATACACAAAATTTCAAAAATCCCCCATCCCTCCTATGTTCTCTTCTCTTAGACGGACCTACTATGAAAAATATATATACATACATTTATAATACGCAACTAAGTTACTTTTTCGCAATAGCCAACGCAAAAGCAAAAACCACGCGAATTTTTGCCGGTAAAAATCAGGTTTGTTTTACATTTTTCTCTTTTCCAGTCTTTCTTTTGCCTTTTGCTGCTTACTCTGCCTCGCCTCCTTGCCATCTTCTTTTTCATTCGGTATTCGGTCTTTTCGCAGAAACACACTACTCATCGGCGGGCTGCGGCGACGCCGACTTGCCATGCCCCGCCTCGCCCCTGCCCTGATGCTTAGAGTTACGGGCGCACCTACACATAAATGTCAACGAAATTAAAAATTCCCGATTTTTCTTGTCTACCTCTAATATATGAAATATATAGACAATTTTTCAACGTAACGCAGGCCACGCGACGTCAAAGCGACTGCATGACCCCTCCCCAAAGTTGGCGCTCCGCTGACAACGAAAAAAAATTTTTTCTTCTTTTTTTATTGAACTTACCATCGTAGCGCTCGGCCTGTTCGGCCAATTTTGCCTTGTACACGTTATTTTCACGTTCAGTCATTGTGTTTAAATCCTTTTTAGTAAAATTAATCCACAGAAAAAATTATTTAAATGCTCCCGGTACGTGCGGCGTCGATTTTGCTGCTGCTGCTGTCTTCGTCGCCTTCTTTTTCTCTACTGCTTTTTGAGTTGACAAGCGCTCTGCTTAGCTCACTCGCACGCTCGGTTCGGTTGCCGTTCAATTTTCAATGTCGTCGTGGACGCTACACGAATCTGCGAGTACAGTAAAGAACGTTTTTGGGGGTAAAATGAATAATTTATTCACGAGAAGAGCGAGTGTGCGCCGTGTTCGGTTCTTCACTTTATAAAACTATATATACTACTATTACTACTAACTGTCTTTCCGCATACACTGACACACTGGCACGATATAAATAATTGTTAGAATTATTTGATAGATTTTAAAATGCCTACTTTGTCGCTGTTTGCTTTAGAATCTGGTCTCTCTGAATTTTTGCAGTTCATTTGAAAAGGTAATTGAAACAAGCGCGGAACTTGTTGAAGGAACTTGTTCCCGTATAGTCCCTACTTTTTGCTTTGTTCTTTTTACAAGCGACACCTGGAACTAATGAACTAGACCTTATATCATATAATAAATGAGTTGTCGATCGAATAAAATATTTGAAAAAAAGTTAAATTTTTTTGTCTTTCGTTAGTACAAATGTAAATTTTATTTGTTATAAAACGGTTTAGATTTTCAAGGTTGTAGCTGATTTAAATACTTAAATAAGAGTTGTGTAAAAGAGCTGGTCACATCTTCCCAACGACTTCTTACATTTGCGCTGATCACAAATTACTTTGGAAAAAGTGGTTCATAACATATAAGAGTGTGGCGGCAGCTATCGATATATCGAAGATTAAACTCCTTAACAGATATTTTAAAACGAAAACGAGGGCTTAGAAAAATCAATATTGTTCATTTCAATCAAATTTCGATTTCTTACTTAAAATAATATAATATTAAAATAATGCCTTAAGCTAACAGTAAAAGACAAATTTTTTTTTCGAATATATATGGTTTCTCATATTAAATGTTCGCATCAAGTGAATAGTTGAGCCCTGTTAGCAACAGCAAACACTACTAAAAATGTTGTGACACTGTTATTGCACACTGTTAAACCTCCCTCCCGTTTGACGAAGTAATTGAAAACGACAAAAATAATGTCGTTAAATATGTAAGAACTCTAAAAACACCTGCAAAGTTACAGAAGTTAGTTGGTATTTACACTTTGATATTTTACAGGTGACTACAGGGGCTCGAGCATATTATATGTGCTATTGCCAAATCAAATTGTCTTCAACCCTTTTAAAGATTCGCTCCGTCCAGCTGCGAAGATGAGCCTGAATCTGGGAGGATGGATACACAGTTTCACCGTCACCGATACGCAGCAACACAAGGGAGGCTACACAATCTACAAAATCACATCGATAGTAAGTACTCCCGACTAGTTAATAAATACAGTATGCAATTCCAATGTGTTTCCTTTCTAGGTCTTCCCCCGTTCGGTGCCACAGGCATTAACCTGCCTGGTTGTGTGGAAACGGTTTCATGAGATCAAACGATTGCATCGGGAACTGAGTCGACGGCACAAGAACTTGCAGTTACCTGGCAAATTGCCGGAACCCACAGACAGCAGCTACTTCAAGCGCTTCGATGCAGATGTGATACTGCGACGTAAAGATTATATATTAAAGCTGCTCGACTTTGCGGCACAGCATCCGGCGCTTTATAAATGCAACATTTTCACACAATTCTTCAGCGAGGCACAATCGCCGAATGCATCGCCGCTGCGCAAATTGTATGTCGAGCGATCACTTAAGCTGCCCGGCGGCAGCGGAGCCATTGCTGAAATATGCGATAAACTCGATTTGCCCTACGATCCGCACAACGCAAATGGCATAACACCATTGGATCCGCGTTGCGACAAGCCTGACGGCGATAGCGAACCGCAGCAGCAGCAGCTGGAGGAACCCTCGAGAGATAACGATGTGCCCGCAAGGGAGGAGGAAACCCAACCACAATCTAAGCGCGACTATTTGCGTCTTCTAACGCCCATGGCCTCAGTGGAGAGCGAAGATAGTGATTATATCTATGAGGCAGCGTTGGAATTCAGTCATGCCGTGCAGGCAGAGGTTAATCTCGAGTATGAGGAGGCCCACAGGCACTACAAGCACGGTGTAGAGTTGTTGCTCAACGGCGCCAAGCATGATGGCAACGAGGATCGCAAGTTTATAGCCAAGGCCAAGATTGCCAAATATTTAGCTCGCGCTGAGGAAATTGATGCCAACTTTTTACGTTCCGCCGTCGTTGGTGGTGCTGGTAGAGGAAATGGTGCCAGGAAGCCGCTGCAATTCCAGCTCTCACTGGATGAGGTGGACAATGTTGCGCAGTTGGAATGCGCATGGAATCAGTTGGCCAAATACAAAGTACTCAAGGTGCTCGGCCAGCGTGTTATGCAAGTGCAGTGCATAACACAGCCTCCATCCCAGCCGACAGCGGTCATGAAGGGCATCGAGAAGCCAGCGAGCAATTCCCCAACCCAAAGTATTTTTCTGCCACAACGTGTGCCATACATGGCGCAACTGTTGGCCTACTTTCAGTCCGATCAGAAGATCTTCTTGCTGCTGAAGCAGGGGGAGGGCGGTTTGCTCTACGAGTACATACAAAGCTATTCGCCAAGAAGCAGTACCAAGTGCAGCAATTACGCCGATCTCTTTCCCGGGGAGGAGGAGGAGCCCTGTCTGACGGCGGAGAGTGATGTAAGCGACTTGTTGCGCAACTCACAGCAGTTGCTCAAGTCAGTGTCGCATACGTTGAGCACCTTCCAGGCAGGTGCACTTACACCAAAGCGACAGAAGGCAACTGCAAGTGCAAGTGCCACGCGACGCTTCCCGGAAACGTGCTTGCGTCAATGGGCTAGCGAACTGGCTGTAGCCATACATAGCCTGCATGGCAAGGGCGTCATATTGCGTGACTTGCACATGGAGAACATCTTGCTGGGCAAATCTGGTCAATTAATGCTAACCTATTTCTATCAGAACGAAGGCCTCAGCTCCGACGACAACTATGAGCACAAGGCACTCAGCCTGCTGGCACTGGAGCAACATTTTGTGGCACCCGAGAGACCGCTGCGCTTTCGTTCCGATTGGTGGAGCTACGGCGTGGTGCTCTACCAGCTGTTGCTGGGTGTGGTAAGCTAGAGAGCTGCTCTACTTTAATTCCGGTTTATCATTTCTTATTCCTCATCCATTTTAGTCCTACAAGTCAACACATCCTGGACAGTTGGAGCTTTATGGCTGTGTGCAGTATCCAATGGATGCCATTGAAATCTCAGATAATGCACGTAATCTCCTAGAGCAATTGCTGCAGCTGCAGCCAGAGTTGCGTCTAGACTATGAACAGCTGCAGATGCATCCATTTTTTGAGGGCATCGATTGGCAGTCGGTGGTGGAGAAGGGAAAGGCAGCCTTTGCTTAGGCAGCCAGGAAGGGAGGAAGGCAACTATAGGGGAAGATGTAGGGGCAGCTTTCGAACCAATCTTCCAAGCACTTCAATTATTAGTACATTATGTGGTAGTAGGTATAGGTGAATGGTGACTAAAACACATTCCAAAAATAATACGAGTCTCAATTGATTTTTTTTTGTTTCTTTTTTGTTGTTCTTGTTTTCTTTGTTTCAAATGCAGTACAAAATATGTTACTTTATTTAATGTTCAAATTTATGTATGCTATATTATGTGTATATATGTATGTACATTGTAAACTACGATAGTATTGACTACGTACTAAGAATTTATGGAGAAATTGAGGAAACTATTTATAGACTCGGAATGCGTTAACCATAAGTATTAACAATTTTGTATGGCCAAAAAGAGCTAATATACCATATATATAAACATAAACATTTTATTGTCTACTTACACAACAGTTTTCAATACATATAATTAATTTACATATTTAATTTTAATGACGGTTAACCGAATCAGAACCGAAACCAGGCAAAAACATTGGCAACTGGCTGCGCGTTGCTGATCGACTCCGTTAAGGCACATTTCGAATGCAATTGGTGTTGGCCAGAGTGAATGTGGAACCAGCGACACCATTAGGGACTAAAGACTAAAATGTTAACATTAAAAAAAGCATTAAGTTTTGGCAAGACTTGTCGATTTTGTTGTTGTTTGTGGCTTAACTAGGCTTAAATTTAGGAAGGAACCTATGGCAACAATGGTACAATAGCTGACGCGCAATCTCTGCTTGCTATAAAACAGACAATTGACGTTTTGGTATATTCTGGCATTTTCTAACACTTGAGGACAGTTTGAAATGCTTCACACACAGGCAGCAGCGCAGGCAGCTGCTAAGCGCCTACCAACACTGCAACAAGGCAAGCTGGCCGTTTTACAACACTGTGCTACATTTGGAAACTCTCAAAATGGCCGCTTGAAGCGTGATGCTGCGACTGCGGCAGAGCGTCGCTGCTGCTGCTGATGCTGCTGCTGGCGACGTTGTGTGAGCATTTCCCTTAGGGCAAAAAAGGCGGCAGGACATAACTCTGCGCCTGTTGCTGCTGCTGCTGTTGATGCTGCTGCTGCTTGCTGCACTGCATCCTCGCTTTTGATCACAGTATGCATGCCACTGTCGTTGTCATCGCTCCCAGAGCCAGATGCTGCTCCCGCCGCAGCCGCGCTGACATAATGATGCGTCTCCATGTGGCAAGCCGCCACTGAGCCACTATTCTCCAATCCCGTTGGTGGCTGGCAATGCACCTGCACGTACTTGGCTTCCTCGGCACTGAGATACTTCCCGTTGAGCTGTTGATGCACTGTGACCAGCGTGCCATCTGCCAGTTGCTGCTGCGTGCTTGTCGTGCCGTCGAGCTGCTGCAGATCCGTTGGCTGATACCCATTGCCCGTTGCCTCGCCGCTGGCATCACCACCTGCCGCACCACCAACGCCGGCACCTCCAGACGCACCGTTCATGTCAATGCGCGGCGGACTCCCGTATTCGTAGTGGCGCATGGGAAACAGTTGACTCTCATGCACATAGGTGCCATACTGGCCGGAGTAGGTGCCAAAGGGACTGGCTGCCGGCGAGAGCAGGCTGAACTGTGGACTCAGCTCGTATGGGGTCTGATAGCTTGTCCAGCTGTCCATGCTACCGGGCGGCGTCACTGTCGTTGTCTGCGGGAAGCTGGCGAAGGGCGGAGCCAATGTGCTGTTCAGCGCTGCTGTTGGCGGCGTGTTTGTCTTAATGAAACCAGTCTTGCGGGGCGGCTCATGCTTGCGCCACTTGGCGCGTCTGTTCTGGAACCAGACCTGCACACGAGATTCGCTCAGATTCAGCTTGATAGCTAATTCCTCACGTGCAAATACATCCGGATAAGGCGCACGCTCAAAGGCGCGTTCCAGCTCCTCCAGCTGATATGCCGTAAAGGTGGTTCTGCAAAGGGGGAAAAGGGGGAAGAACTGCGTTAGGGAAGTTGGCATAGAACATGGCGGTAGAACCTTCTACATGGTGTATTTTATGATTATCAAATAAGTTGCCCCTGCTGGATGTTTGGTTTTATTTAATAATCTTCAGAATGCAATGCAAACTTTTTCTGTAATAAAAGTGTGTGCTGTGCTAACCAACACTGATTTAACCATCAGCCAAACAATCGATAACACTAGGAGCGCAAATCTATCAATTGTTGTGTAGATCAGGGCTGCAAGCTACACATCACAGAAAAAGGATAAGCTACGATGCATAAAGCGGATGGACCAAATAAAATTAGATAAAGAAAAGGCTTCAATTCTATACAATTATGTTATTTCTCAATGCCCTTAATAGTTGTTTATATGCTAAAAATGGTGCTAATCGAAATATGGCAAAATTAACCAATAAAATATTTGTTCCTTGCACATTTTTTATTATGACTGAAAATCGCATCGAATAATCGGAATAAAGTTTGTTTTTTACAAATAAATGAGCAATAAAACAGGACAGATTTCCGGATAGTAAGATTCGAGATTCATATTAACATGTTACAAACATGTTAAATAAATATATAGAATTAAATAAACTTGTTTCAGACTTGTAGTTAAACGAAATTCTATCGGAAATTGACTAGGATTGTAGGTGAAGTAAAAAGCACTTTTCTAGTCCACATAAATATCTAAACTATTATTTAATACATCTAACTAAAAAAAGATTTTAATTTGTATAATATTAAAATAAAATAAATTAATAAATAAGAACTATCGAGGATCCCATGAAAATGTTGAGTATCTTTAAAAGTTCTTACTGCCAAAACTATTTTTGAAATTTTGATCACATTCAGAAATGAAATCAATGGAATTGTATAAATCTAGCACACTTTAAAGAATCGATAGCATTTTCTACATCACTTGACACTTGCTAGGAACTCTTTCAAATGATTTAAAGTCTTTCAACCAGATAAGAAAAGGAATCAATCAATATTCATATATAACTATTGATCTGTTAGAGCTTAAGTCCAGCTATAATTCGTTATGTAATTTCAGTGCACCTCCTGTGGTTTTAGCCCCACCCCCATTCCCTCTATTCCATGCATTTAAGTACTCGACATTAAGTATACGCCCCCGTTGCTCAGGCATAACTTATCAGATAATTTCATTGATTTCCCGTCGTTAAGCTAATTGCCAGTGTGAAGGCGCTACACTTACCTCGTTTTCTTCTTTTTGATGCCATTGGGATCGCCCTTCTTCTTGTTGTTGTTGTCCTTCTTGGCAGCATTGGCTGCACCACTGCCGCCACCAGCAGCAGCAGCAGCCGCAGCCGTGCCACCGGCTCCACCGTTAGCAGAAGTAGCAGGATTATTAGCGCCATTATTGTTGTTGCTGTTGTTGACTCCATTGTTGTTGTTTCCGGCGACGGTGTTACCATTGACGATGCCATTACTGGCTGCACTGGCAGAGCTCTCCAGCTGGGAGCACATCTCATCCGGCTTCTTCTTGGCGTTGCCGTTACTGAGCAGCAGTGGCGTCGGCTCCAGCATGCCATTGCCGTTGCCGGCATCATCGTGCGTCAAGGCGTGTCCTGCATGTGAGGCGTGACTGTGATGCGGACTGCCGCCGTACAAATGCTGCTGCTGCTGCAGTTGCACGTGCTGCTGCTGCGGCTCGTACTGATCCTTGGGCGAGTACTCCAGCTTGCCATTGAGCGTATGATAATCACCCATAATCCCCACCAGCTGCTGTTGCTGTTGTTGCGACTTGTGATGCAGCATGCCATTGTGATGGGAATGCGGAGGCGGAGGCGTCACTGCGTATTGCTGCTGTTGCTGCTGGTGATGCTGTGGCTGTTGCTGCTGCTGCTGTTCCACTAGCTTCTGTGGCGTCGTTATGTACTCGTACTTCTGACTAGGCGAAAAGCAGCCCAACTTGTTGCCATAGTTCTGTGCATAACTGGGAGATCCTGCGCCGCCGCCACCATTAGGAAGAATCGTGTTGCAGTCGGGCAGACGCTGCTGCTGCTGCTGTTGCTGGCTGCAGAGTTCGTGCACCACCGAGCCAAGCATCACGGGATGCAGTGTGCCGTGGCTGATCGTTGTTGTCGCCGTCGGCAGCAATGGCTTGCTGGCGCCAAGAGGACTCAATGGGCCACTGCCAAAGTCGCCAAAGATTTGATCATCGAAGCTGCCGTGTTCCATTTCGCAGGCAATCACTAGAAGCACTCACACACTCGCACACACACACACACGCAGACACACCGATGCACACACACTGTAGAATTGATTTAGCTGATTCTCTGCTCAAGTGTTAATCCATTTAGTTGTTAATCAAAGTGCGCGCAAAATCAAAATCAATTGAGGTTTTTTTTTGTTGTTTCTTGTTTTTCTTTCTCACTAATTGTTGTAAATGAATTAATTGCATTTAGCTTGGTTTAGTTTTTGGCGCACGCGCAGAAGCATTTGCCGTCACTTAACACTCTGAGCTGCTGCTCCTGCTGCTGCTGCTGCTGCTCGGACACAATCTGAACCGTTCGAGTCTGTGCCTGTGGCCTTAATTGAGCCCACAACTGGCGATGATTGCCCTTTTATACCAATTCGCCGGCAGCAGCGTCGCGCAGCTCCTCTCGACCAATCAGCGACGAGCAATGGCCGGGCAGAGCAGGCAGCGCAGCGTCATACTGAGTTAGACTGAGACAGGCATAGAGACTCTCACGAGTGCTCGTCTCTGTTTGCTTTTCATGCTGGTGCGTGCGACTTTCTGCCTTTGCTCTCTGACTTTGCATGTAAGTTTAGTGTGGGGTGTGGTTTTTGTTTTTTTCTTGCTGTTGTTTTGCCCTGAGAATTTGATCGCCACGCTGGCAGCACCTCTCATTGTCGCTGCTGCCTGCAGAACGAGCGACAGGAGTAAGTATCCTGGGAATGTGGGAATAGAAAAAAAACAAAAACAATATTCATGCATTCCAATAAGAAGTTATCGTAGGATTTGCTGCGTGTGTAATACCCATGGCCAGTGTTGTAGATGTCGCAATCTTTTAAATTTCCATGGATATCGATATGCTTTATATTATGGCCAGTTAATCTACTTTTGTTATCGTTATCCTTTTAATGTGGTCAGTTTTGTTAGTGTAAGTCTGGCAACACTAAACCACATCTTCAATAATTTGCATACATGTATTATCGATATTCTTTGAATTTTCGAACACTCGTCCTTATTTTTGCTCGCTTAACTTAATCGGTGTACAAATGTATGTATTCTATTTTAATGTTTTTTTCATTCAATATTATATATTAATATTTTGCCACTTTCTATTGTCTTAGATAGCATTATGATTAAAATATTGTTTTAAATATCGTAGATACGTTCTGATTGGAAAACTCAATAAATTTAGAACTACTCCCGCAGTCTGTAAAAAACGTTAATGTATACTATTTTATTTCTAATTTTTTATATAACTCACTATTTCAAATACCCTTTAAACTATTCTACTATTTAGCACATACTCAAGTGGTACCCACATTTATTGCATTTGAATTCTATGCATATTTCAAGCCTACTTTCAAGGACTCAATACGCATGTACGAATTATTAATTTCATTCATTCGCCTTATTCCTTTATTTGACCACCGCATTCCGGAATTTTCACGCCTCGTTTGGCATATATCATATTGAATTGTGTGCATCACCTGCCTGCATGTCCACAAATGTTGCACGCTTTCGATTAGTTGCGGTCAAGCAATCCCGCTGCATATCGACACAGAGAGCACGAGAGAAAAGAGATACTTCCAATTGGAATTATCACGCGCCAGCCGATCGCATAGGGGTGCGCGTTGTTTCCCACCACCAGCACCAGCACCAGCAGTAGCAGCAGCAACAGCAGCTCAAGGATCGCGCCGCATACTCGCGTGACCTTTTTCGGTGTCATATGCGCTCCTTGTGCGCGTGTCACCCCCAGGCTGCAAAGCTAAACCGAAGGAGAATTGGCGTGTGCGACCTTTTGGCCAAATGCTGGTATCACTTCGAGTAGGAACAAGTTATGGGTCGTTTGGTCGTGCGATTCTGAAGATTATTACAATATTAAGAGGGAAATCTATAGGGTAAACTTCGAGGGTAGCTCATATGGGCACTACAAAACTGAGAGCGAAATATTGTTAATGTTTTTCCTACACTTATTATTTGAAAGCGGAGGCCGTAGAGCAACCTCAAAAGGTATAAATAAATTTCTATTAAAATCACAATGAAATTAATTTAATATCATAAAAAATTTGGCGAATTAAATTAGCAGTAAATGTTTAATAATTCGTCCCCCTTTTGCTAAAAAAATTAATAAGAATATATGTAAAAAAAGAAAAATATGTTTCTTCCATTTGGCATCGAGTGTTCTATTGAGCAACTTTTAAATAATTGCAATACATATACGTACATGCAAAAATAATTCCCACAATTTCAAGACTTTGGCACACACACTCGACACCCCCCAAGAGCAGTTCAAGGCCCGCATTGACCTTGCTCGAGCTCTAGAAATTGCGCCCAAAACTTCTCAGGATACTGAAAGGATCAACACCATATCAAAAATATTTCCCATCGATATAACCCTCAAAGAAAACCCATCGCATTCCATAGAGAAACTGCATGAAAATCTCCCCAGTCACAAATTTGATACTTTAGGTCGCGCTATGTGGCAACAACATCGATGGATGGATTTATCTTTAACCATTGCAGGTCTTGGAAATGCGGGCACGTCGACGGAAATGGAAGCGGAATCGGAATCGAAGTGAAAACGTGAATGGGAAATGTGCACGCGATCGGCGGCGAGTGCAGCGAAATAAAGAACACACCCCACATAGGGCGAGAGATGATGCTACTACCCAGTCGAAGCTGGCGTTGTTGCGTGTGAGAATAATCAGACAACGTTTTGCATTGCGATTGCGGGCAATTATGTGGGCTCTGTCGCGGTGCGGGACCATCCTCTCCACAGCGGGGCGATGGGAAACGAAGTTGGGATGTCCTTAAGGAGGGTTAAGAAAAGTCAACAATGATGATGATGATGATGATGGCATCAGTGTAAGATCAAAAGTCAATTGCCACAAAAAGGCTGCAAGGGCAAAAGGCAACAGAGAGACAGAGAGTTTGATTATCGAGCCAGGTCTGAGGTGCTACCTAACAAGCTGTGATAATATCTTGATTAACTTGGTAGTAAGGCGAAGTAGCTCAATGAGGGTTAAGGGATATCTTAATGAGGAGAAAGGAGGAGGTCAATGGGGGTTAAGGGATTTCTAATCCTGGAACGTAAGAAAGACTTGCCATATCCCAGGAATGTGCTGCCTAATATGATTCTCTGACAAGAAAAAACTTGGCAATGGAAAAACATTTCAATGAGGGTTGATAACTACTAAGGTGAAAAGGTTTAACAACTCCTAGTACATACTTCAACTCATAGATTGCCTCTTTGGAGACTCGACCCATTTCAATCTAATTCAACCTAATGGCTTAGTGAGATCTACATTCGACTACGAAGTCTGTTTCGCAGTTTTATTTTTCCAACAGCCCCAAAACTTGGTACAGTTTGTCACACAAAGCAAAGTGCGCTCTTCCTAAGCTTTTGTGTGCTCAAGCCCAAGCGTTTTTCATATTTTTTCCATAACCATTAAGACACACGCGCACACACACACAGCATATACATAGTATGTGTGTGTGTCTGAATGCTTGTGGAGAACCATCATCATCGCACTTGTTCGCATTTGTTTTGAACTCAGTGACAGAGTCGCTCGTCAGCATCATCATCAGTCGGCATTCTCATCCTACAGTCGAATATTATCACATTGTATTACAATATGCTTGTACATGTGTCTCTCTATATATGTTTGTCTCTGTGTGTGTGTGTGTGTGTGCGTGTCTGTTATGCATTTTCATACACAGACTTATAGAGTATATATGAAGAGATCTCACTGGCACTCTGCGATTGTGATCTGAGGCAACGAAATTCCAATATGGCGTGTACACACATACACATACACATGCATATGTATATGTGTGTATGTATCTGTGTAGTGTCAGAGTCCAGAGTCGTGCAAAACAATTCACCAACACGAATGCATTCAATTAAGCTTCGTTAAGATCAATTTAAAGTCCCGCATAAAATATCAAATAGTTTTTTGTACTTTAGTTCCATTTCTGGGCTCCGTCGCTATTTGCTTTCGACTCTCGACTCTCGACTGTCGTCTGTCGGGGCTTGTCGGGCCGGCAACAACAGCCACGTTTCGAAATCCACACACACACAGCCCACGATCCGAGCGATACAATGTCTCCAAGTCGATCGGCTGTAGGCCTCAGACCTCAGACCCCTGGCCGCAGTCAGCGCCGTCCAGGCCCCGTCATGACGAAGATGTATAGTTTTTCATATTTCGTTAATTCTCTATGGCACTTTGGGGTACCAGTCCAGCCCGCTGCCCCCTTGCTGTTGCCCCCTTTGGCACGTTTCACGTTGAGAAACCCGTTGTCAACGGATATGCGGACGTATCAGAGTTCTTAGAATCATAGAAGGGGTGCTTAATGCATCTATCATGCATGCTAGGCAACAGTTTATAGCAAATTAAGCTGGATATGAATAGGTCGTTTGTGAAGAACGTATATCATAGACGCAGCTCCCTTAGTTTACTGACTTATTATTATTGGAGCGAGGGATCTGTGCTGCGACCTTTAAGATTATATTATATCTATCTATCTATATATCACCACTGCTAAACTTAGGGCTCCACTATCAGGCCAGTGTTTCTAATGCACTCTACGAATTTCTCTGGTTTGATTCACCTTATCTCTTAATTTCGAGAAGATGCCTTCCTAGTGTTGCACACCGATATGAGTATTATAATATATGTATGTAAGAATGACTTCGATTGGTGCAAGGCTCATGTTAGATCCAACTACGTTTCCCTTATCTTCGTCTCTTCAACTCTAAACATTGCATTTTGCCATCAAATGGAATCGGCCTTTCATAAAATCCTCTGATTCAATATTCGCCAGTATATTTGCCTCCACATATAGAATAGTTAGATAGAATAGTTTCCCTAATAAAGTTAATGAAACAAATATTAATAATAATATGAATAAAGTCCGTCAATCAGTTATGTGATTGTGAAACTGATTTCGCTATCATGTTAGTGATTCCAATCCGAGATAATTATACCCATTATAATTATCAGAAACTACGGAATGTACATTTTTACATTCAGTTTGATTGTTGCATGTGATTGGGATAATGAAATTCATCGAAATGAAGCTATATAAACACAGTAATAAACACGGCTCATTCAAAGTTAACTGTGCTTAAATTTAAAAACGTAAAAATGTTTTCACGACTCTTTGGATTATTGTTTACTATCCTTTGGCAATATTTTGCATTTTCAGTTGCAGTGGTGAGTTAAGCGAAATTTATGGAATGTTATGGCAGGATTAAAGGAAGTTTTCGTTGTTATAGCGCACATGGAGTCATGAGTTTCTTTCTGCTACACTTACCTCGTCCGATGAGACGAAAGTTAACTCATCTTTAAGAGTGGAACGTATAGCACATGGAGTATCAGGATTGGTGGGGAGTATTGAATGGAATTTCGACACAGATGATACAACCGAGGTAAGTTTACTGAAATGTTACTTTATTGTTACAACTTTTTATGACATGACATGTGAACAGGCCGATTTAATTCTCTACCATTCCAAAAGTGGAAGAAGAGATGAATACACTGAAACACCTTATCGAGTAAAAAATGAAAAATTTACCGAAGCTATGAATAAGCTATACGATGAAATTTTATATGAGAACTTTAAGGATTGCTCAAATTTGGAAAATTTTGATCATAAGTTTGTACCGCCTTTCCCTCGAAAAACATACGTGTTCAAATCGTGCGTTGGAGGTACTAATGGATTTCCCGATATGTTACCCTTAGGATACTATAAAGTATTTATACATATTAAAGGTCAAGTAGACTTAGAGTGTAGTTTCATTGTCAAGCTCAAGGCAAAGTTATAGGCTATAGTAGTATGAAATGTAAATAAACAAATAAGTTTGATGCATGTTTTACACAAATAATTATAATGCATTTTTAAAACCCATGTGAGGACATATTGGAGAGCGTAATTTTTTTTTTTTTTTAAAAATAAAAAAAAATATATAAATAAAAGTAGTATTAAATTCTACACTGTTATAAGGGACAAGTGTAGGAACAATCGGATCATATAAGAACCTGCGTGGGTATAGAACCCTTGTTGGGCCAAATGTAGCCTTTTTTTCTGGCTTACTTATCGTCTGATTTGTTTTTGAGCTTGCTACAGATAAAACATAATGATTTCAGAAAAAAATCGAAAATACTTTTGGGCTCTCTTTATTAAAAGCTGATGATAGTTAGAGTGGCATTGCGTAAGTTATTTTATTTGGAATCTTACATAAACAAAGATATATCTGAGTATAATTTGATTACTCTTTCATGTAAGTAACTTTAATCAGAGACCATTTTTTAAAATTATAATGATCAGAAATTACAGGATGTACATTTTCAGATTTCGTTTGATTGTTGCATGCGATTGGGATAGATAAATTTATCGAAATGAAGATATACATACCTATAAATATAAATAACTATATAAAAACATACATGATTGCTCAAAATTGGAAAAAATTTTAAAAATTGCAGAGCGACAAGTTTGCAATTCATCTTAGGAGACATTTCCGACCCCATAAATTCTACATATTCTGAATCAGCGTCACAAGGGGAGATGATCTAGCGAAGAGTGTCTATCCGTTCATAGTAAGGAACAATTGAAGGTTATGGGAACCTGCCAATGTGTAGAACCTTCTGCATGCCGAATGTAGCCTTCCTTTCTGCTTTACTTATCATATTATCCATTTTTTAACCTTCTTACGGGAGATTTAAAATAATGCAATCAATTTGAAAGGCAGAACACGCTAATAAATTGAAGCCAATCAAAATCGCTTCTTCATATGTTTTAAGCGCATACAAACACATAACGATATCAACCACTTGGTCCAGTCTGGGGACAAGGGATATAGCCATTGTAATTGGCTCTGGGTCGGAGTCAGAGAGTCTTGTCGATTCGCAAAAATCCCGACACAGTGAGCGTAATTCAAATTAATTGCCGGCAATTGTGACTTATTTAAAGGCAAAGGCGCCGTTGAATGCACAAGCTCAGCGTGGATATGGGCTCAGTTTGTCGCACTGATAACTTAAATAGTGCTATCATCCAAGGCAGACAACAGATCAAGTCGTAATTGGTGTCGATATTCGAGCAAGAGAGGAAATTAAATACGTCAATACATATTTAAACTCAGTGACAACTCTAAAAATACAGCGCTGCGTGTGATCGCGGCCACAAGGACACTTCGATTTGCGCTTCTGTTTGTTATCGATTACAAGTGGCCGCAATGACATCGATCAACTGACAGGTAAGATGTGTTTACAAGATTTGTAAATGAATTAAATTGACGAATTACGTTTTGTTTGTCGCAAAATGGTTGTTCATAATTTTTAATTGAATTTTGCGGGTTTCGCTTTGTTCCGTATCGTTGCTGGCGCTGCTGTTGTGGGTGTCACATATCGTTTTGGGCTGGTCGAGCGATGTATGCGGCTTAATTGTTTGTAATTAAATAAAATTGTACAAGGTCGTTTACAAACCGACAATCACTCTCGCACGCTCTCCTGCTGCCTCTTGCTCTTGGCACTTGAAAAATCCATGGATTCCAATTTGTTTTAATATACTACTTCGTAGTACTACAATAAATACTGTAAACGCCGGCCGGCAAATTATATTTGTTTTGTATACTGAAAATTGATTCCTGCTCATTATTTCATTAAAAACACTCGCAGCAATTGACCAGTCAAGAGACGTGGATAAAGACGATACAATATACGAGGGTCGTTGAAATGAGGCATTGAAAGCAGACGATCTCGATCTCCATTTCGTTAAAATTCACGAGATCGTCGCTTCAATGCCTATAAAACGCAAACCAAAAACGCAGCTTCAAATTTTACAGTCAGCTGTTAATCGATAACGCGACAGGAGCAGTGTTGTATTTAGAGCAGGTGCGCGGCAAATACAAAAAGTCACGGACTTATCAAACGACCCTCGTATATAGAACAGTATATAACGTCATCGTTGTCGTCATTCCAGTGATTTTTCCTTGCATTTTGATCTGATTTTATGAATGGAATTGTATCAATTGATTGTTTTGGTGCTGTTATCGTTGCCTTTTGATCGTCGATAATTAAGTTGGGGGTGTGTTTGTGTGTCCCTCTCGTTGGTATCTCTCTTTGTCTTTCTCGGTTACTTTTGTGTGCTGGCTAAATAGATTCGAGTTATTGGGAGTGGGTCAATCGCCGGTTGTGGCTTAATGAACAAATCAAATTGTCTAATAGTAATCTAATTGACTTGATTGAAGTAGGCGTTGGGCAATTCAATTATGTAGAATCAACTGGTGTGCAAGAAGTGAGATTAAACAGAGATTATCTTGTGTGCCAATTGAAATATAGACTTCAAATATCAATACCTACACTTTGCATTTTGATTGTTCATATTTTTAAGATTTTCTGATAATAAGGTAGGTAAATACTACCTATACGAGGAAATATATGTAGCAAGATACTCCGTAACACTCTCACATAGGTATGTATTATGTATATACGTATTTACGGTTGTTAATAGATTTTGAACATATGCAAAAATATCAAATCAAAGACGAGGCTCGAATTGATCTTAGCCAAACAGACTTAACCAATATCATAGTCAATACTTATAAACTTCGTAAGTTTCTGGCAGATTGAGTGAACACCATGAATATGATAATATACTATATTGAGACGTCTGGATACATACAGAGATATACTTTGATATGTATGCATGTCCGCAAACATATGTTAGTTTGTTTGTCACACGACAAGAAATTCCAAAATGTGTACGCACTAGGCACAGTCTGTGCACATGCACAGGGATACAGCAGCCCTGGAGGGAAGAGAGGGGGGCCTATGACATGCGGGCAAGTTTTTAATTGATCTTAACGAAGCTTAATTGATTGCGCGTGTATTGGTGTGTACATGAGCGTCAGGAAAACACACAGACACGCACACAAGCCCAGCAAACCCCATGACTGTGTGTTGCGTACACTTAGCAAAATGTACGAATATTCTTTAACAAGCGGAAAAATCCGCTGCAAACAAACACATTAGCATTTTGCACAGTGTAGCAGAAAGATGCCCAATGGCAGGCGAGCTTATACCCTAGGATTGGCCACCTAAATAAAAATGAAACGATATGAATAACATCACAGAAATATAGGTATGGTATCATATCTGCCAAAGTTGTTACAATATTAGGTTTTTGTCGTACTAAGTTGGCAATATATTTAGATTTTAAGTATCAATTGGTTTCATTATTTAATGGAGCACATTGCTGCTTAATCTTTGGACAAACTTTTCAACTTAAATCGAACGAATTTTTCTAAGTAAACAACCAATGTTCATAGCTGGTGTGTAAAATGGAAACTAAATGATATCTAATGATGGAAACAGTTAGGGGCTGATTGACTGGGCTGAATGGGCAAGGCAGTTGATCCATGATCCGCCAGCTTAAGCGTTGGCAAAGTCGATACCCTTCTGGATGTTCTTCTTGAGCTCGGGAATAGCGGCCTCCAGCAGCTTCTTCTCGAAGTCGTTGAGCTTGGGCAGACCCAGATTCTCTTGCAGACCGTTCTTGCCCAAGACAAGGGGTGTCGAGAAGAATGTAGCCTCGGTGATGTTCGATTGCACGTACGAGCACTCAATGACGTTCTTCTCTCCGTTCAGACCCTTGAGCAGGGAACCAGCGAAACGGGCACCGGCATAGGCCATCGACAGTGTGGCAGATCCAGCACCAGCCTTGGCCTTAACGACCTCGGTACCGGCCTCCTGAATGCGCACGGTCAGCTTCTCAATGGCATCCTGGTTGCCCTTGAACTGAGGCTGGCTCTGGGACAGAACTGGCAGAATGGTGACACCGGAGTGACCGCCAATCACGGGAATCTGCACGGTCTGGGGATCCACACCGAGAGCATGACCAATGAAGGCACGGGCACGCACCACATCCAAAGTGGAGACACCGAACAGACGCTTGGGATCGTAGACGCCAGCCTGCACAAGGATAAAGTAAAGTATTGCATGAGAAATTGATGATAAATCACGAGGAATTATATTTTCGTGCTAACCTTCTTCAGAATTTCGGCAGCGATGGGCACACAGGTGTTCACGGGATTCGTAATGATGGCCACCAGTGCCTTGGGGCAGTTCTTGGCAATGGAGTTGGAAATGTCCTTGATGATGCCAGCATTCACGTTGAACAGATCATCGCGAGTCATGCCAGGCTTGCGGGGCACACCAGCGGGGATGACAACGACATCGGAACCTATAATAAAAATTGAGTTACTTAGTATAGAGATTCAGATTAAAGATTCCTATCTACAGGTACCTCAAAATTGTTACTGATCTAATATAGCATTTTTAAAACATTATATATTCTTATAGAATATATAAGGAGAATAGCTTTGTGCAATGCAGTATTTTATTATCAAAACCAAAGTTTTACTTAAGATTGACTGCCTGCTTATTTCTGTACAGATACATCAAAATTGTTACAGATATATCATGAAATCTTTAAATATAAGATATTCATATGGCACACAGAAGGGCGTAGCATAAAAATAGATAAGAGTGCAGGGTATAAAAATCTATACATAAGTACGTATGTGTGTTTACCATAATCTCTGAATAAAATACGGATTTTCTAGTATTCGCCGCTTAATTGAATCATTTACGACACTCAAAATGAACCTTCCAAGATATTTTCGCGTACCCAAGCACTTTGATCTCTTGTCCGCTGTGCTACTGTGAATGATAAGTGCCTGGCTGCACTGATTAGGAGGGAAGTTATAAACGCCAGCAGGGGCAATTAAGTCCCCTCGAATAGCGCAAGTGAAATACGCTTATCAGTAACATAGCGTAGCATACATACATATGTGTGTGTATGAATCTATATGTACTTGTATGTATGTGTACATCAGTACATCTCATGCATGAAATGGGCCTGTCTTCCCTCCTCTTCTCACTTGTAACTGTGCTAGCAAAACCAGAATTGCTAGTAAAAGCATCATCACAGTGCGGTAACTTTCCACTGTGGGGAGTAGCCGAACCTAACCTCACATATTGCCCTCTCCCACTCACCCTTCAGCGAGTCGCCCAACTGTTCGGCGCCAATGAATCCGGCAGTTTTGCTCTTGGTGTCAATGTGCGACAGATCGGCAGCCACGCCGGGTGTGTGCACAATATCGTACAGGGAGAGCTCCGTGACCAGGGGATTCTGCTTCAGCAGCAGCGACAGGGGCTGACCAATGCCGCCAGCGGCGCCGCAAACGGTCACCTTGTAGTTATTCTAAAAAAAAAATACATCAATTTAATATATATTCATATTAAAGTTGGGTAGTTCAGCTTCCAGTTGAGCTAAGGGTCAATCGAAAGAGTTCTGATCAGAACTGTCGTTGAGTTTGTTTCGATTTTCTTTTTATTACGTAAACCTCTTATCGAGCTGCAGTCGAAAGAAAATGCTACTTCAATTTAGATTTACTATTGCACTCACCTGTTGGCTGACCGAGAAGTTGCGCACGCCCTGCAGCGCCAATTGTTTTGTCACCTGCTTCAACATTTTTTTTGGTTTGTTTTTAAATTATTTATTTAAAAAATGGATATGCTAAACAATAAGCAGCTGCACAGCTTGCAAAATCCCAATAGATATTCGCAAAAGCTTTCGGCTAACCTGGCGCAAGGTTAAATGTGAAGCTTTTGTGCTTAACAGCTGTTTTCACAGGGCTGCCATGTTGCACTCTGTTTAATTGGTGCTGCCAACTGTTCTGCAGACAATCGATAAAAGAAAAAAAGGCGGGCGCTCAGCTTTTGTTTGAAACAAAGCTTTTTGTTGTTTTTATTGTATTTGCAATAGTAACTCATTTTGTTCGATGGAATAACATAGATATACACATTAATACAATTAGTTAATTATGCATAAATATTTAAAAGTCCTTCATACGCAGCTCAACGTGCAGCGTAATGCAGGCGCGTCTCTCCTCCTTCAGCTCCTTGCTCAGCATCTTCTTCTTGTGCTCCAATAGCGCATTCTCTCGCGCATAATGCTCAATGATCCGCTCGTAATCGGGCTCTGGAACCCCTTGCTCCTGTTGCTGGATGTGAGAGGGGGTTATTCCATGAGCTGGAACTGGTGGTGGCCTCTGCTGCTCCTGCTCATACAATTGCTTGAGGCGAAAGATCTCGTTACGTTCGGCGAGTATGCGTGCCTTGAGTTCATTTTGCCAGGTCATTAGTTCGTCATACTCGATCTGCAGACGAAGTAATTCATCGCGTTGCGGATTCGACTTCGGCAACAGCAGGTAACCTGTCTCACTGTCCAATGTGTAATCGATCGACGGTGGCGTTGGTGGCGTACTAGATGTGCTCAGCTCTTCAATCTGTGGCTCGGCTGCGGCGAGATTATGCGATGCGGCAGACTTGGAGTCTGTCATATCCTCGCTGACATTGTCGGCTGATATCGCCGCTGCTTGTGCTGATGTTGATGCAACGGGGTGAGCTGCAGCAACGGGTTGGCTTGCACTCGAGCCGTCGAGCTCATCGATGGACTTCTCCTGCTTCTTTTCAAAGCTGCGCAACTTTCGCTTGAGCTGAGTTATCAAACGTTGCACCTCCCAGAGCTGTTCCTCGCGTTTCTTGGTAATGAAACCCGCGTTCATTTCGCTGTGTATTTGAGCCAGCAGACTGTCCTGCTTGCGTAGCTCTGTCTGTATGTCCTCGGGCCGATCCGGCAGCCGAGTGGTTGTAAGTGGTGGTACATATCTGCAAGAATAAGATGATAGTTAGTCGTGCTACAGTCGAAGATTCGTTTATAGAGGTCTAATCGCCTGAGGAGAAAGCTGACAAATCTCTGGAATCGTTTACGTTTACGCGGCGGCACCAAACTCATAATCACAACAAACTGTGGTAGAGATCTGAATCAGTTCAGAGTATGTGCCCATCATGAGTTACTTTAATCTAATCTCCCTCTCAATGTTGACTTACTTTATCAGCTTGACGTCTGGGAAGAGCTCTGCGCAGTGCAACAAGAGCGCGACCATCAGACGGTGTGACATCTGTAGAGTGGGACTGAGCAGCATGGCCAGGGATTGAGCATTCAGCTTGTTGTACATCTCCTCCTGTATGACCGAGTCAAAGTGCAGCATAACCCAGGCCAGCAGAGTGCGGTTGCATTTCGGTAGCTGCTCTAGCAATTGCTGCAGCTCCTTTTGTCGTTCGTAGACCTTGGGATGCGAGGCAACCTCTTCGAAGCGTGCTACCAAATCGGTGGTAAGCATCGGTTCAGGTAACTCGCGTATAAATAACTTGAGCAGACTGCAAGCGGTGGGTACATTGAGTTCATCCTTCGCAGCATCGTACTCGCGATTGTTGTACAAACGTTTGTAGTGCAGCAGACGCGGCCTGTAGGGCTCCACCTTGTAGATTTGTTCGCATCGCAGTGACTGCTCCTGTTGCAAATAATCAATGCAGTCACGCACCACTAGCGGCAGATCGATGCCGTCGTGACAGCGTGAACGTTCAGTGGCCAAACTGATGGAAACACCAAAGATGGGATAGCCAAGCGCCAGCACGTCGTCGACGCTACAGGTGTCTTCCTGCTGGGTTTGCTTTCCCTTCTTGTCCTTTTTGTCTTTCTTATCGGACTTGTCCTTTTTATCCTTTTCTTTACGTTCTTTCTCCTTCTTTTTCTGCTCTTTCTCATCATGATGGCGCTCCTTCTCTCGCTCCTTCTCCTTGTCTTTTGTTTTATGTGCAGGCTCTTCTTCAACTCCTTTTGGCTCTTTATCACGAGACTTCTCTCGCTTTTCCTTACTTTTGGAGCTTGTAAATTTAAAGGTTCTGGACTTCTTCGACTTGGAGGGACTTCTGGAAAGGAGAAGCATATTTTAGGAACATTTCTATAAATAGAATTTAAAATGCTTACTTGGTGTCTAGCTCCTCTTCGGGCGAGCTGTCCCCTTCTAGTGCAGCGTAACCACGATCTTTGCCTTTTTCTTTTTTGTCCTTACGTCGCCCGATGAGCAGGTCCTTCTTGCTGTGCTTGTCATGATCACCCTCACTAACTGCTCAAGTAGTGAAAATTGATTTTCCTGTTGCGCATTTTTGCCGCGCCACTCCTTCTTTACTTACAGTCGCTTTCCTCTTTGCTTTTCTTCGACTTGCCATCGGTTGCTTCGGACGCGAACAGGCCGGGAAACTCCTTCTCCTCCGGACTGTCGAAATCCATATTGTTTTGTCAATTTATTCCAATAAATAAACAATTTTTTATGTTTACGACTTGCAATCAATAAACAAAGCAATATACACACATAATGCTATCGATATATATCGAGTGCTAAAATCGATGTATTGTAACGAAAGTATATGCAATATTCGAATAAAATAAAATTTTTAGTTTGACGGCTGCGTCTACCCCATATATTTATAAAAAAATTTTCAATTTAATTATTAGTGGCTCGTTTAGTTTATAAAGCAGAGGAAATGACGTCAGAGTTTGGGCAAAAGGGCATAGAAAATACTTGTTATCAGCCTTGGAGCTGCGTACCACTAAGCAAAACTGATGCAAACAAAATAATAAAAGTCAGCCGACTTGTTTACATTTTGCATTAATTATATTGATTCAAGTAAAACATTATCGGTTTATTTCCAATTATTTAAAATGTCTGTGCGGTTAAGTCAAGTGGAACGGGATCACTTAGCGCTGCTTCAACGTCCTCCCAGTGAAGTGCTGGAGTTGTGCAAGTCGGCTTTCGATTACCTTGTGAATGGACCTAATCCCGATCGTTATGATGCATTGGCAAAGAAATATGCGGGTGATGTGAGCAGCCAAGCAGTGCAACAGGCAGTCGAGGCGCTGATATCGCTGCTCATTCATGTGACCACAAAGACGGGAATGAACGGCGAACAGATTAACATTCGGGCCATGTTCCCGCAGCTCAGTGAGGATGTGCTCGAAGTGCTGGAACAGTTTGTAACGAGTAAGCGTAATTTTGTCGAAGGGTCCATAAAGTCGGCAAACATACGAGCCTATCGATTGGTCAATCTCGACTGGCGGCTGGAAGTGCGCACAGCCTCGCGCTGTTTGCTGCAACAGTCGAATGTGGTCATCACCATGAAGCTGTACCTGCACACAGAGCCAAAGAACGAGAATCGCGAGCTGCTCGAGACAGACATGTCCGAACGCACCGAGAAGGAGCTAAGTGCCATGCACGAGGATGAGCGGCGTCATCGTAAGGACTTGCTGGTGCAAACAGATGTCAGTAGCCTAATTTACTTAATCAAATCACTGGAGGATGCGCTGACAGAGTCAAAGACGCGTCGTATTAAAAATATTGTAGATGCCATACATTAGTAGAAAAGACGTTATATACTAGTTGTTAAGTCAAGATATTAACTATATTTTAAGCTGGACCAATTTATTACACTTAAAACTAACTAGAAATATATAAAGCCACTCGTTTATTCGCAACTCATTCATTCATTAGCCGCCAAAGCCTCTGCTGCGGCTGCCTTAAGGGCGACCTTCTTTTTCTGACGATCCGTGCGCTTCTCCTCCGGTGACTTTTTCAGCGCCTTAACACGACGAGTCTGTATGGAACCTGTCTGCTGTTTGCCCATATGCACACGACCCTTGGTGTTGCCGAGAGCATCTGTGCTGACGTTCTTCTTCTTTGTCACCCTCAGTTGCTTGGGCTGCTTTCTGGATAGTTTGTACAGATCCTCGGAGGCAATCTTGGTACGACGAATTGAGAAATCAGCTGAAGGTCCAATTTCTTCCAGCTCAATACGTGGAGTCTTTTGGCCAGACTTCTTCAATAGGATTTTGTATGAACGCATCAACACACTCATGTCGTTGGTCACAGTAAAGCTTAGCACATGCTCGATACCCTGCAATCTGATGGACTCGACTTTTTCGCGATGGAACATGTCAATAAACAAGTTGCGCAAACGACGCAGCTCCTCCGTTTGGGCCCATTTCGGTCCATTGAAAACCAAACAGGGCTTTACGCAGGAGCCGATCTTTTCGTTCTTGAACTCGGCTATGGCCTGATAACGCTTAATACCCAACTCAAACATGTCCAGCACTTCGTTTTCGAAAATGCGACCAATGAGTATGTTGTCGGGACGTTTCTTTGACGTGGAGCCAAAGCTGAAGAGTGCAGCATCGTTCTTCATTGTCAAGCTAGAGGGGAATGACAGAGTTTAGAAAAAGAGAGATATGAATAATGAAAGCTGGAAACTTACAATTCCAAAGAAGATGGGTCATCGAAGGGTGTTATATCGTTCTTGCGATGTAGAACTTTCACTAGCGGCTTCTTCAGTTGTTGCAGATCTTTCATACACAGTTTTACATTGCCACCGCATTTGCGTCCGTCAACAAACAGCATGGTTCGTGCCGACTCGATGAGTTGCGGCTCGCGGGCCAGTAATACTTTCTTTCCCTTGCGGGTTTTCGGTTTCCTTAAATTAAAGTTTAGGAATTAGCAAAGTGATGATTATTCGCATAAAATACACACTTACCTGATTCTTAAGAGAGACATTTTTATTGATATTTATTATTTCAATGCTGTATTTAACAATTCACAAGACGCACGTGTAGCGTCGTACAATTACTGCCAACTTAATGCGAATCATGTAGTCAGGTTGGCAGCGCTCTCAGCTGTTTTTCATTGCTTTAAATAATCGATTGCTGTTGATAAAAACCCGGGAAATAACATATTTACTGCATAACATGTATATTTGTGATTATTAAAAGAAATCTCATATAAGTTGTGCTTAATAAATAACAAATAACATATGTTTGGTGAATCGAGTTCTTAATTCAAAATTCGATACCTTGGACATAATTGCTATCGATACCTTTTTACATCACAACAGCTGGTAATTTTTAACTGTTTGCCTGTTGCGTCTGTTTTTCAGAAACAATTTAAAATGACATAAATATGTTGCGAAATAGTCAGAATCAGGTGCAACTGCTAGTGTGCAGTGTTGTACACTTTACTCGAAGATTGGCTTCAACCAAAAAGACGGTCTGTAAACCAGGGAATGTGAAGCCGAAAAAGATTGGAACTTCAGAGCTGCCAGTGGAGGACTCTATAAATCCAAACTACTTGGCGCGGATGTTAGGTCAGTAATATGTGAAGTAATAGTACATTATAGTTAACATTTTAATTCTTAGGCAGTAACTATCGAGTTTGGACCGCAGCCCTGGAAAAACATCCCGAATTGAAAACCTTGAAGCGAAAAGACTTACTCAGTTCCTTTGAGACGTTGAAATCATTGAACTATACGGTCGATGATATTATCACGAAGCCCATGATCATATACTATGGTTCTTCGACGCTATCGAATCGTCACAGTGTACTGCTCGAGTGTGGATTTCAAGACGTCACCATTCAAACGCTCTTTAAGTATGTTACCGTGATGAATAAACCCATTAGTATGCTAAAGGCAATGCAGCTTATACCGTACGATGTAAATGTGTCGCAACGTTTGCGTGACTGCTTCAAGGATGTGCAACTGCCAGACGATTCTAATCTGTCGGAAAACAACGCGGGCGAGGGCATCGTCCTGAAGCAGCTCCGACAAACACTGCTCAATGCGTATCTGCGAGAACGTCTCCAAATGGACGAGCCTGCGCTGCAGAAGATGTGGCGTGTCTATTCGCGAGTGCGCCACAAAAGTTTTCGCTCTGTTCAGGATATAATTGAACTACTAAGCGCAGAGTTCAAGTTTCCCAGAGAGAGGCTCCTTAAGAACTGTTTTCTGCTGCATGCGGATGCGGACAACGTGCGTCGCATTCTAGAGGAGATACCCACAATCAGTGGACATGATATACGTGAAATTGGTCTACGTCGTCCAAAGATTTTAATGTCTAATTGTGATGGCCTGAAGCAGACGCTTGAGCATGTGCGTGCGTTCGGCATCAGTGAGGATGCAATACTGCGCTGCCTTGAGGTGCTTACGCTGGGACCAGACACGGTGCTGGAGCGACTTCGTGATCTCAATGAAATCGAACAGTTCCAAGTTCTTGGCAGTAATCCACGCGTGTTGCGTCTGGTGCACTACCAGAACAAGGCGCGTCTGCGTCTGGACTATTTGAATCAGCTCAAGGTGCGCTGCGCCTCGCTGCATATACTCTCCTGTGGATCCGAGGCCTTTGCCAAGTGAGTGTAGTAGCCAAAGCAGACCTAACGTTTTTGTAACTGTTATTATTCATTGTAGGTTTGCGCGAGATGGTTCGGATCGCACTAAGGGTCGCGACATTGTTGTCTTCCTTAGCAACATATTTGGCAAAGATGAACAGGAGTTACGTCTGCTGCTGTCCCGCCATCCCAACTGGTGCCACATACCCGTGCTGCATGTCAAGCAGTGCCTGGAATATCTGCTAAGCAAGAAATTCAAACAGGAGGATATCCTCAAAAATATACATCTACTACTCTATCCCATGTGGGTGGTTACGATCATAACTTTACAAGGGCTACATCTAACTTTCTTTTCCTTGCATTTTCAGCAAACGGATTGAGGAAAAACTACTGCTGTTGCAAGTAACGGATACCATGGAGGAGCTGCAGTTGCCTGTTCCCGATATGCACGCGTTGAGCAACAATGAGATCCTAACACTCATACTGTATCTTATCGAATCAGAGTTTCATTTCACCGGCGATGGCATCTGGACAGAGTTGCACACACATCACGTTGAGAACTTCAATAATCTGCTGCCAGACTTTCCAGAGAGTCTAAACAAAATTTATAAATACGGTGTCAAGCCGTCCGAGAAGCTGAGCATGCAGCATTTATGAGCCACAATTGTATATATGAATTCTATGAAAGTTGTTATTGAAATTGAAGATTATATAGAACTAAAACAAGTTAGATACCAATTTTGAATAACTATTGCAAAACTTACTAATAATTCCCAACAACAATGTTTCCTGGCGCCTATTGCTTTCATATTATCTTATGAAAACTAAAGCATCTTTTAGGCGCAGAGAGCATTGCTTAAAACTAAAGCAAAGTTAACTGACAAATCTTCAGTATTAACTGTCCGATCAGGTTGCAATTTGAGGAACATGTATATATAATTCCCAGCTAACATATGTTAATGCAGAAAGTTGTAACTTCAATACGTACAAAGCTAGTATACCCTTTTACTGAACAATTTTCAATGAGCAAAGAGTATGAAAACACTTTTTGACTTAAAAGACTAAATGGATCTTGATTGTATGTATGTTAAAGCTTGAATCTGTTATCATCTGCATCGTTGTTTGGAGTGCTTGGTTCGCTCTTATCCTTAAGTGGCTTGTCAAATAGACTGCTTGTTTCATTTTCATCCTTATCTGGCTTCTCCTCGTAAATGGAGGTGCCTGCCCCTCTCTTCTCTTTTTCTGTCTTTTCCTCATCATGCCGTATCACAAAGGATTTGAATTTCATGTTGAGGGTGCGACTCTTCTCGACCACTTCCTGGTAGGCGGCAGTTAGAGGCTTTTGTACTGCCTCTCGGTAGACATAATCCTCGTCCAGCTCATAACTAAGATCTGAATCAAGATCACTTTTGTGGGCAATGAACGGAAGACACACAACAGGATCGGGTTCTTTACCCGTAATATTTTTCAATAGCTCATCGGGTTTGTGATGCCATTCCGTGATCAGATTACAGGGTATATGTCCCTCGGGCATGGTGAACTGGCGGCACACCACGAATGCTTCAATGCTGGAATTTCGGCATGCGGAGGGTTTGAAGATGCAGACATCTTTGAAGAAGCGCAATAGCTGAGTGTAGACACTGCTGGTGTTTGCCGCCCGATACACTTTGCCCATGAAGGAGCCGCCTTCCTCGAGCATGTACGTGGCTATGCTCAGTGCCGAGAGCAGCAACTGCGCCTGCATATAGCCGTCCCAATCGTGCTGACCCGTCACATCGGGCGCCCCATCACTAACTACAATTTGCGCCTTCTGTCCGCCAAAGAAATTTATGATTGCCGTCGCCGTGGACTCCTCCGTAATGTCGGCACGCAACTGAGTAACGCCATCAATGGGCGCCATGCCCTGCATATCGACAGCTATGATCTTCACCTTCTTCCGCTCCTCGGGCGATCGTGGCTCGTACATGCGCTTGGACAGAACCTGTGACCAGCCACCGGGTGCAGCGCATAAATCAACAGCACGCGTGACTCCTGTTACGGGAAGGGATTATGCAATAAGACCAAGTTATCTAGATATATCAGTCAACAGATGGTTTACCCTCCAGTAAATTGAATGTCTCGTCAGCTTGGAGCAGCTTAAAGGCACTTCTGGCTCGCCAGCCCTGCTCCTTGGCCAGACGATAAAAAATATCGCGTTTATCCTTTGAGGTTTTTCCCATATTGCTTTATTGGTTTGTTGATATTCATATGTATTTGTTGTTATTTCCGGCACATTGATTTGTTTGTTTGTTTGGTATAAAACGTGGCTTAAGGCTACTACATATGTGGTATAAGGCTGTATATTGTTGTTGCTATCATCTAACACTATTTTCTATTGTATATTCCATTTTTAATTCGTACTAATATTATTTTAATCTAATGTTGAGGTAATAAAGGCAACTATTATTGTTTGGCAATGCGGTGTTTTTCAAATTATCGATAAGTTTGCACGTGTGGCAGTGTTGAGCAATGTGTGACAATTAAGTTGCGGCAGTGTTGACGGTTTAGCTGCTTAGGCATAAGAGTTGTTAAGTTTTAAGAGTACATGCAAAAGGTACGTTTATTGTTGAAGGATTGATTAATTAAAATAAAAACTCGTTGCAATAGAAAAATATTAATGCTGATGTTGAGGGTAAAACAAAGAATAGTTTACCATAGTCGTCATATTTTGTTAATAAATAGTACAGCGCCATCTGTTGCTTGGTAGCTGCAGCACGTTTGTCTTATTGAGTTTCACAACCAGAACATACACTGTTTGTATTGAACGACAATTTGACGAAGTGTGCTAGCGCTGACACAAACCGCTAGGTTAGACTTCGGATTTGAAGTCGGGCTAGGTGAGGAGTGGATTATCGTTCAGAAAATAGCTCTATCGCAGCTCCAAGAGATCGTTTCATGTCCGGTCACCAGGGCTAGCACTTACGAACATATAATGAGAGTAAGATACCCTTTTTCTAGTTTTGCAAAACCTGTTACAAATACACTAACGAAAGATAAAGTCTACTGAGTTCAAGTCAATAAATAAAGAATAAAAATTTATATATTGATTGAAAATCCACAAATTGGGAAAAATTATTCACAATTCCTAATGGTCAATTGATGAAATGCATTTACATATTATTATTATATATTAACTATACATAAACATATTAATTTATTTGATTTAAAGTGACTATGGTCAGTCGACATAAAAATATATTGCCGCCTGAAGTTTGCAGGCTTTTCAAAGAAATATATGCAACAAGATGCACATTGGGAATTGTAATTTAAATTAAGTTATTAAAAAACACGTTCCAAATCCAAATTTTATTATTTCCAATTTAAATCATAAATCTTGAACATAATAACTTCATTTAATTAAACACACGCATATTCTCAATAATTCCCGCGCACAAAAATGTGAAATAAATAATAATAAGCCAAATTTAGCATTTCATATTGAATATAAACTGGTTAACTCACACACACACACACATTCGCATGCGGATTCATTAGCCAGCTGCATCACTGGAAATTCGTATGTTAAATTAGACTTAAAATATACATATGTTTGAAGGCATAAAAAACCACAAAAATGAATTATGGTGAATTTTAATTTGGTTTAGCTCCTTTAATGCGGCATCTTTCAACTGATATACAAGCTGAAGCTGGAATATACTCTATATATTGTATATATTGACTGTATTGAGTCGTTATCTTAGCTTAAACATGCTTAGTAAGCTGCTATAAAGTTTATAGCATTAAGTGCTGGCGGGTGCTAGTACGGAAGTCGGCAGAGATTACTCAGCATTATGCGGCGAATCTATCAGGCGTGATAAAACTAATGGCACTGCCGACATTTTGTTTCCTTTCGAGTGTGACAGAGAGAGAGTGTGTGTGTGTGTTTGGGTGAGTGTGTGTGTGTGTGTGTGTGTGTGTATGTGCCGCATTACAACGGCCAATCGAGCTGACAGTTTTCGATGTGGGGCGAGTATTTTAATGCTTTGAATGGGCTCCATAAAAATGATTCAATTGGCGGTTTTGGTTGAACCGATTGTTGTTCTTGTTGTTGTTGTTCAGAGAGGAGAGGGGGGTACTAAGAAGCTAACGAGTTTAAGCAGCTTGCTCGATCCGAACTCACTGCAGTTTCTCTTTAAACGCCGACTTATAAGCTAAATGCGCCAGACGATAAAGACGCCGATGCGAAATGTTAAAATAAAACAAATTTATGTTGCAATTAATGGCGGCGATAAACTTGCGACTACGACATGTTGTGGTCCATAAAAACGCACAAAGAGGGCAGCGAGGGGAAGTGAGGGGGGGGGGGAGGAGGGGAACCCAATGAGATTAACACATAATCAAGCTAACATGCGAGACATTTGCATATGGAATTGAATTAAATTTAATTCTTCTCTTCTCTCTGCTTCTCTCTTCTCCCACTCCTCTCTCTCTCTCTTGCCTCTTTTGTTCTCCGTTCTCGGTTCTTCATTCTGTATTCCACTGTTCTCCATTCTAGAGTTCTGGCAAGAACAGTTACAGACGCGATTTAAAATTTTAATTAATCGAAGTGACGCGCTCGAGAACTGAACTCGGGAAAAGTTTTCAGTTTGCTTTTTCAACAGAATTGCGTAGCCATTTCAAAGTTGGCCAATAGCTGAGACAAATTGTGGTCGCTGCTGGCTCAAAGGGGCAAGCAAGAAGACGGGGAAGGGTGGGGAAGTGGCAGGCAAAAGGGGCAAATGGTAATTCGAAACCACAAGGCGCGGCATGAGGGCAGCAGCAGGACAGCAGAGGAGCAAGGCAACTTTTGTTAAGAAGAGAGAGAGGAGCAAGGAGGGGAGAGAAAGGGGAAAGGAAGGGGTAGGCAGGGAAGCGGGGACAGCGCTGGCAGGGAGCGGAGGCAGCCACCTAACCGCAGACCCTCAGCCAAGTTAGCACAAGCAACCAAGCAGGCAGGCAAGGCAAGCCAAGGCAAGGCAGTCAGGCAGTTGGGAAGCCACTCAGCCTGGCCGAGAGTGACACACACACGGTGCCCCGGGCTGGTGCCGGGTTCGAGTTTCTTGACGTTGGCGTTGGTGCAAGTTTTCGGTTTTGGGTTTTTGGTTTTCGGGCTGCGGCCATAAATTATCACAGACAAAGTCATTCGTTCCATTTCGAGCGAAACGCGCGCGCGACGCTGCAGGCTGCGATGGAGCTACAAGGGAAGCTGCGAGGGGAGCTAAGACTGAGGCTGAGACTGAGGCTGAGGCTTGGGTTTTCAGCTTAGGCAGAGGGTCGCGTCTCGTATCTTTGGAATCACAATTCCATTTTAAATTAAAACCCGACAACGAAGAGGGCTAAAAGCCGAGGCTGAAACAAAATGAACGCAACGAGGAAATCGAATACGCATCGAACGTTGAATGTGAATGTGACTGTTGCTGTTGTTGCTGTGGTGTTGTTGTTGTTGTTGTTGCTGCTGTTGTTGTTGCTGTTGTTGTTGCTGCTGTTGTTGTTGCTGCTAATAAGAATAACACAAAGAGCGCGATAGCCCATAAAGCGGGCAACAAAAAAGATAAATTGCATCTTTGGGATCACACGCACAGGCAGGTAACAAAGATGAAGAGGGAGAGCGGGATGCAGAGAGGGGGAGAGTGAGCAGCAGTTGGAGATGGAGTTGGAGATGGCGTGGAAGCTGAGCTGAGTTGAACTGCGCTCTACGCCCGCTTACAGATCCATAAAAATATGCACATAATGGCTGTCGAATGAAGACGAGCAAGAGGCTGACAGCAGCAGAGAGGAAAAGAGAGAGAGGGAGACAAAGATAGAGAGAGAGAGAGAGAGAGAGAAAGAAAGTGGGAGATTGAAAAGACTAGGAAGAGGCTATCGAAATGATCTGTCTCTCTTAGCTAAGCTGAGCTTGTGATTAAATTACGAATTGCAATGAGTCTTTTCTTCGCTCTTCTGCCTCTTCTTCTTCTTCTTCTTGGCAGGTGCTATAGATGCGATAAGAAAAATCAAACGAAACTTTGGATTGTTTCCACCTCTTGATCTTAATAATATGCGCATTCCATGCCTGCGATTAATTGCATTGATATCCCCACAAATATCACACCTGTTGTGGTTCGTAGAAATCTTTTCATTCGAATTGAGTCATGCATACCCATATTTTTTTTAAGTTTCTGTTCATATATTCTAATAATTTCTTCAATACTATCTTAAGTTTTAGGTTTTGGATGCTCTTATCAAAGAGTAGAATAAATGGTTTTCAGAATTTATTTATTATGTTTGAAAAGCATTAAAGCAAGCTCGTAATGAGTCGGAAAGTAACACATATCCGCTACCCACCTGACCAAAATGATTTATTAAATATATACAACTTATATTTTTTTTGTATTGCATACTTTGTGGGACTTGCAAATCAGCACTCCCTTAAAATTGTTTCTTAAATAACTTCTATGTTAACTATCCGAATGCCAGCAAATTTTTTCATTTAAGCATTGATAGTTATTTTTTAAAACTAAAATTAACAAATTGCCAAAATCTAAAATTGAAATTAAATTAAAATTGAGACCGACGTACAAACAGACGGATTAACAATACATATAGTTTGACAATTTTAAATAAAATATACGTGTAATATAATGAATTTATTTTTGAAAACAAGTTGTAACTTTTATTGATAGAAATGGATAATTTAAATGCTCAATAAAGGGTATACAACCATTGTTGTTGCACTCATTACCTCCTCAAAAAGATATTCCACTTTTAATATAAATACAGAAACATAAAATTTTTAATATAAATACAGAAACATAAAATAATAATAATTTTTCTTTAGTCAGTAAAACAAAAAAAAACAAACGAAATATAATGACAACATTTATTGGCTTAGCAAAGCCAGCAGAACTTTAGTTCCTTGGTGAATTTTTCCCCCATGTTAGTTTGCCTTCCGTTTGCCCTACAAAAGGATACCAAGTTCCCCATGGAAAACTGCAGAGTTTATCTCGAATTCTAATCGTATTTTCTCAAGTTTCGCGGCCTGGAAGTGCCTCCTTTTCCATTTCCGGATCCCGCTGGCCCTTAACACGCGCCCAGCGATATGCTCTCACATCCTAGAGAGAGAGAGAGGGAGAGAAAGAGAGTGAATGAGAGAGGAGCAAGTTTTTATGAACTGTTTACTGCCGTTAAAGTCAGTTTTATGTGCCGTCCGCAGTCATAACTGTCGCCGGCGATGGGCTATGCGGAAATTGTCGAAGGGGCCGAGAGAGAGATCATCGCGCACAGAAGCTGCGCAGGCAGAGCACGACAGGATCAAATTCAAAGTGCTGCACTGCTGCAGGAGACAGTTTTATGTCTGTTTACAGTCGTAAACGTGTTGTGTTGTGTTCTGTAGTGTTCAATTGCGAAACGAGGCAACAAGGCAACGAAAACGAAATCCAAATCGAAGTCGTACAAATCGTGATGAGATGAGCAGAGAGAGCAATAGATATGGTGGAAATGAAAAGTGCCCACGGATAGACGATTAAAATTATAACCGGGTCGTGCGGCCAATGGAAAAGGCATGGTCAGGGGAGGGGAAGGGTAAGGGAAAGGGGGCTGGGAAAGAAAAAGGGGAAGGGAAAGGAAAGTCGAAGTCAAAGGCAAAGCCAAAGGGCATGGCCAACTGGCTGGAGATGGCAAAACAATGGCCGTATCTCAATGTTAGTTGCCTTGCCTTGACTGGGCTGCTTGTCCCTGTTGTTGCTGTAGTTGTAGCTGTTGTTGTTGTTGTCATCCCTGCTCACCACACTTTATGGCCTTTCCTTAATCTGACAGATACGTCAGGGCAGTTCCAGGTAAGCAGTCCCGCTCTAGTCCTCTCTCTCTCCCTTTCTTCGACTCTCTCTCTCTCTCTTGCTTTCTCTCTCTTTTGAAGAATGCCTTATTAAATATGATTGTATAGTGCAAAAGTCGAGAGAAATTGCTGCATTATGCGCCAGCGTTGACATCTGTTCAAGTGGCAGCAGGAGTAGGAACAGGAGCAGGAGCAGGCGTAGGCGGCTGCTCAAAGGCGCCTTCGCCGTTTAAGTTATGAGAATACGGGTTAGTTGGTACAACAAGCCAAGATGGCTATCGGAGCATATCTTTGCGATTAGATGTGGCCTCGCTTCGGGTAGAGAACCTCGTAAATTGTCGCCGATCAAAACAATTGACGCAGTTGGCGTAGGAGTCGGTGCAGGCAGGCCCATCATCATGTTTATTGGCTAACAAATTGCCCGTCTCAGCTCACATGGCGCACCTTCTGCTGCCGCTGCCGCTGCTGCCGTGGCAAGATGGCGATGGCAATTTGCTGCTCGACGTTATTATGCAATATAAATCAGCAAATGGGCTCAACAGCAGCACAACTACAAAGGCACACAGACACACAAAGTCGCACACAGTGTGCAGGGGGTGGATGAGCCCACGCAGCCATGTGCGTTGCAAAGGTGGATTGCGCGACCAGAACAAACGCGCCGCTCTTCGTCGCCGCTGCAAACCGCCCAGCAAAGTTGCCAAATTTAATTCGAAATGATAACAGAAGTTCCGAACAGGCGGCAGAGAAGCGTGAAAGCGTCGCGGCGAGTGACAAGCAGCGGCAGTGCCTGCCCTCGAACTGATATGCCTCTTTTGTTTGTACAGTGGGTGTGCAGCGAGAAACTGTTGAGGATTATGGCAGGGTGTGTAGTTAAGAAGATAGATAGATTGTTAGATAGATAGATAGATGAATATATTGATAGATGCATAGAAAGACAGAAAGATAGAAAGTTAAGCAGATGGATAGATAGATTTATATGAAGGCAGATAGATAGATAGACAGATAGATATATAGAAAGGTAGATAGATAGATAGACAGATAGGTGTAAAGGAGGGTAAATAGATAAACAGAATGCTGTTTAAATGGATAGAAGAAAGATAGACACAAGTTGCATAGATGTAAAAATAGCAAAATATATGATAAAGATTATTTAAAGAATAAAGACAGTCAGATAGATAGTTTGCTAGAAAGATAGATAAACAGATGATAGATAGATTTATAAATATAAAGACAGGTGGTTAGAAAACTAGATATAGAGACGGGAAAAAGTAATGCATTGAAATACTGATGAATAAAAGACAGATAGATTCATAGTTATGGTAGATAGTTGGACAGACAAATAAATACGAAAATGCCAGGATGAAACGCAAATAAAATTAAAGATAGATAGATACATATAATGAAAGATAAATTCACAGAAAGATAAAGTACTTAGCAGAGAGAGAGAGAAACAAATAAAACATCAACAGATACTTAGTAGAAAAGATGTGCATAAAAATCGATAGATATACATATTGCTGAACATTGATATAGCTTGAAAGAAAGAAATGTAATTGGAATGAGGGATAAACATAAATAGTAAGGTCGAGGGTTTCGAAGGTAAATGCAGAAATAAAATGATACAAACGATGATTGATACATTACTTATATTATGTATAAATATGTAAGGTAACAGAAATATCCTATACAGTTAAAAGATTGACTACAATAAGCTACTTTGTATAACGATAGTTCACTTTCAAAGTTTATGCCCAGAATTTGCTATAGTTTGTCCCACTGTGTCCGCGGGGGGCTAACAAGGAAGTACGGCAGCAAGGCAGGAAGCTTCGTACCTGATACTGAAACCAATTCGGCGCCTCTCTCGACTGCCAACATTCCATATAAATTAGTCTCGTGGGTGCAATTTTATTAAATCAACAAAAATTTGCAATGTTGGCAGCGGGCATTGCCAGGTTCCTTCGTACGCCCCTTGATTATGGGGTTGCTCGCAGGAGGAGGAGGAAGAGAAGGAGGAAGTCCTAAGTAGCCGAAGAACAATGCGGAAGCGGGGCCAAGGGTGCTTGGCAATGGCCTCTCTCTCCGGTGTTGGGGGTTGCAATGGCTTGAGGATATTAAAAAGATTGTGTTCCATTTGAATGCGGTGCGCATTTGTTGGCTGGCTTCTTTGCTGGATTATTATAATATATTGAAGATCGCTTAGTTGAAATTTAGTGTTAATGCCCGCCAGAGTTGGCAGCGACGCGTTCTTAGGCCAGAGCGAAGCATTACACTCGGCTTTATGGGGATGTTTATGTGTGTTTCGGCGTGTAATTGGCAGCATGGTGGGGAGCTGGAGGAGCCATGGGGGAATGAAGGAACTAAAATATGATTGCAAGACTCGATTTGAATGGAAACTTTACAATGAGAGAGAAAGAGAACCAGTGCAGCTCAAATATGTTTGTAATGCAATAATTTCTTCCTTCTTTAGTGAACTGTACCCAAACTACAGTTGGTACGTTGAGTTTATTTTGCATTGCATACTTTTGAGGGAGGGGCATGAAATCAGTAATACATTAAAATTATTTCTTAAGTAACTTCTCTGGTATTTTCAGTAATCATTAAGGCTTTGATAGTTATAATTTATACCAAAAATAAACTGTACAGCATTAAAAACATACTAAGAATACGATTTTAATCGATTGACAGGGTGGGAAAGGGGAAAGCTATGGATAGCATGCCTAAAATAATGATATAATAATGATTTAAAATAAAATAATAATATATTATAAAATATTATCAGACTATTATCTTATAGAATTAAATTCATTCTAATTTATCTCAGCCTCAAAAACTACTTAAAAACCTTTGCAACTACTCCCAGTCTATTTAGTCACTTTCCACTCTTCAGTGCTCTCATCAATTTGGTAAACTTTCAATTTTCCAACAGCTCTCAGACATATTGAAAAGTGGAAAATGTGAAAAATGTGCGCCATGGGCTTTAAATGCGCGTGTCGCAGCGAGAGGCAAAAAAAGGAAAAACTCATT
This sequence comes from Zaprionus africanus, assembly GCA_018151435.1. NCBI lineage: Eukaryota > Metazoa > Arthropoda > Insecta > Diptera > Drosophilidae > Zaprionus > Zaprionus africanus. The sequence goes on along the minus strand of JAECXB010002309.1, from coordinate 2,243,747 downwards.
TCATTTTGTTAATAAATTATGATATAGCGACAACGCGGGATGTGCAATTTCGCAAAAAAACACAGGACATATAGACAGGCCTATGGGTGAACTACTCAAACACACACTAATACAAACACACACTAAACACACACACACACATGTTGCGAAGGCAGCATGAAAAAAGTGCCAGGGGATAAAATCAACCTGTGCATTCGCAATGAGCTGCGAGATACACAGGACGCATCAGCGCCGCAACAACAACAACAGGATAACAACAACAAATACAATGGGAGAGCAACAACAACAAGAACCACACAATGGGCACAGGTTGTCATTTTGCTGAAAATGGGCAACTGCGACAAGCTTTGCAATTGGGGGAACCTTTCTTTATTCGCACATATTGCAGCACAGCGCGCTGCAGGGCAGAAGGGAGAGACAGAGAATAGAAGTGAGAAGGAGAGGGAAAGGGGGGCGTGTTTGTTTGCATTTTTTTAAAAACACCCTTTGCGCATTAATGGCTGCTGTGCTCCGGGGGTCGCTATTGAACAGGGTGTTTTATGCCTTGTTTTATTTATGCAAAATTATGTTTCAATTAAACGAAACACGCGCTGTAATTGCCAGAAATTACATTCGCGCAACGACGGCCATTTTGCTGTGCTGCTGCTGCTGCCCCGTTCATGCCACACCTCCCCCTTTCCCCCTTCATGCGAAAGGACTCGTGGCGCACAGCTGCGATGCGTTGTAATTAGGCCGCGCATATGCCGCAACAGAGGCAGCATCATCCGAACATTAACTGAATTTAAAGTAGGATCAACGCGCTGCGTTTGCGGCTTTGTTTGCTCTGTCAAAATATTGTAATTCTTTTGCCCGCCAACGAATTTGAATTTGGAATTTGGAATTTGAATGCGACTTTGACTGCCATAAAGTGTCGCACTTTATGTGCGATTTGGCATTAGAATTACACGGCTCACTAAAGCTGCTCCAGGGGAGCAGGAAAGGCAAAGGACGAACGGCATATGTTCATGAAAAGCAGCAAGAAAAGAAGGTATATGTTTTGTGTGTGTATGAAAGATATATATACATATATAATAATAATAATTAACACTTCTTTTATTCACACTATAGATAACATAAACCGCTTTTAACTATTCTCTATTAATAATATGGATAACACAATCTCAAATCACATTAAATTGTTTTTCATCTACTTAAACACAAAGTTTTCCTAGCATATACAATAAATTTGGTTTTCTTTTTTAAACAATTCTATTGTCAACTAGATTTCTGTCTTAGTTCTTTCGGCGGAAAACCCTTCTTTCTTTTTGAAAGAAATTTAAAACTATTTTCGAGAGTTTTTTGTATGCATACAAAGAACAGAGACAAAGAGTAATAGATAATTTAAATTCAGAAAAGCAGCAAGAGATATGAAGAACAAACGGAGCAGATAGGGGGACGAGGAAGGGGAAGTTTAGCTGTGAAAAGCGTGATGGGAATTTAGCAGAGTTTGTGTTTTGAAATGAAATATTATTATTAAATATTTAGCTTAAGTTAATTAGCTGGCACTCTTAGGAAAGTAAAAAATGGCGAAGCAATTTTTTTAATTTTCTTACTAAATATTTTAAAATTTTGTAAATATTATATATTATTAAGAATTAAAAATAACATACAATAATATCGAAAATTATTCTTTTTGTTAAATATTTAATTGAATAAAATATAATATTGGGTAGTCATTTAACTTTATTGTTAAATTAAGTAATCAAACAATATCAAAAATTCTTAATCATTATCGTATAATACGAGGGCGTTTGATAAGTCCGGACTTTTGTATTTGCCGCGCACCTGCTCTAAATACAACACTGCTTCAGCAGTTATCGATTAACAGCGACGTAAAATTTGAGAAAGCTGCGTTTTGGTTTGCGTTTTATAGGCATGAAAGCAGACGATCGAATTTTAACGAAAATGGAAAAAAGATTTCGTGTGCTAATTAAGCATTATTTTTGCGTAAAAATCCATCACCGAAACCAAGGAAAGACTGATAAATATTATGGGGACTCTGCACCATCAATTTCAATGGTTAGAAATGGTTTACGAGTTCCGTTGTGGTCGTACCAGTACAAGTGATGCCGAACGTTCAGGTCGCCCAAAAGAGGTCGTCATGCCAGAAATCGTCGACAAAATCCATGGAATGATTTGATGATCGGAGAATGAAAGTGCGGAGGTAGCTGAGGCGTAGGCATCTCAACGAACGGGTACATCACATTTTACATGAATATTGGACATGAAAAAGCTTTCCGCGCGATGGTGCCGCGATTGCCACACACGACCATAAGCGCAACCGTGTGACCATTTCAAAGGAGTGTTTGGCGATGTCAACCGCAATCCAAACGAATTTGCGCCGTTTCGTTACCGTAGACGAAACATGGATCCACCACACACACCAGAGACCAAAGAACAATCAAGACAGTGGGTTTCTCCGGGTGAACGTGCACCAAAGAAGGCCAAGGTGGGTCTGTCGGCCAACAAGGTCATGGCCACAGTTTTTGGGATGCACAAGGTATCATTCACATCGATTACCGAAAGGGTAAAACGATCACCGGCGAATATTATTCAGAGCTTGGACAGATTCGATATTGATTTGAAGCAGAAACGACCCATTAAAAAGCTGTTCCATCAGGACAAGCACGGTGCAACGTGTAGTCAGCATGGCAAAATTTCATAAATGGGCTACGAACCACCCCATCAGCATATTCCAGATTTAGCCCCGTGACTATTTTTGTTTCCAAACATGAAGAAATGGCTCGGCGGTAAGAGATTCGGGTCAAATGAAGAGGTCATCACAGAAACAAACGACTATTTGAGGGCCTGAGAAAACCTATTATTTGGAAGGAATAAAAAATTGGAAAAACGCGGACTAAATGTATAGAGCTAAAAGGAGATTATGTTGAGAAATAAAACGCTTCTTACAAAAAAATATATTTTATTCAAAAAGTCACGGACTTATCAAACGACCCTCGTATCATATCAAATAGCATAATTTTATATAAAATGATAAGTTGTATTACAATACTATCGTTTAATATCTTACATCCTCTTTTCCACTAAATATTATTCATTCAAATTAACACCGTAAATTTACAAATCATTTTCAAAGTATTCCCCCCAGACAGAGCTGATTGCTGCACAAACCTGACCATGTGAGCAGGCCCCGTGCTCCCTGCCTATACTGTACTCTACTTATGATATGGAATAAAATATATTTGAAACGCTGCCTTATCGCTTCGATGATCGCCTTCGGGGCCAGTTTATCGCACAAAACTTTTCTAATAACAGCATCCAAATGTGAACTTATGCCAGGATACGTGCCTCGCATGGCGATGCCAATGCCGGAGTCGATGCCTGCGCCCAAGTGGAGCTCACTGCTAGACCTACTCCCACTCCAATTCCCTTCTCCCTTTCCCATTCCCTCTCCCACTCCTTTTGCCGCTCATCATCAATGGGGCAATCTTTGGAACGCCATTTTGACGTTTTCGAAAGTTTCTTTTATTGCATACATGAGGCATTTGTGTGCTCGTGCTTCCGTTTCCGCTGCTGCTGCCACTAGAGACGCAGCTCGTTGACACAGCCATTACGCTGTCGTTGCTCCAAACGGAACAACGTCTGGCGGAGGCAGTCTCCCTTTCCGCCTCCTCTTCGCTTGTCACTGCCTTCGATTGGAAGTCCTGCTGTAGCTGCCTCATTCTCTTTGCCTTCCCTCTGCCTCTGCCTCTGGCACTGCTGGGTGCACATGTGTGCGCCATAAAAGGCGTCGTTATGTGTGCTCTTATTATCATAATCCGTTGAGTTGTTGCCGCATTAATTAAATTTAATTAAAGGCGTTTTGCAACATTTCTCTTGTACGTGGCAAACGTTGCAAATTGCAAATCTGGCTACGAGCAGCAGCGGCACATGGAGAGACCCAAACCCCAGTAACCCTGCCTCCATTTGCCCTCCCCCTTTGCCATTACCATTCGCATTTCCTATTTCCCATTTCCATAATGCGCAATGCCTTAATTAATATTCGCAGCATCTGCATTAGCCAGTGCGAATGTATGCCTGGCACAAATATCAATTTGCCATTCGCAAAGTTGACGCCTCGCACTGACTCTGACAGCGCAGCAATCAAATGAATCGTCGAGCTCTAAATGCAGCTATATGTCTTCAACTTTATGAACAGGCAACTAGGAAAGTTTGATCATATTCACAGATAACTTTAAATTGGATAAATGTGATGTGGAAAGAGCCTTAAAGAACTGAAAATAAGGCGAAGGGCTTATGGAACGTAGCTAGATGTATTTTGGATATAGAATAGTATAATCCAGCTAGGTAGTGTCTTCCCTGCATATACCTAGCCTAAATCACGACTTTACCAGCTAAGTTATACTTTATATTCAATGCAAAAGAAAAAGATTTACAAGTAAAGAAAAAAAGTCTTTATAGATATATTAATGCACACTACACCATACATACTTATATCAGATTTATGATGTATCTATGCACTTAAAACTGCATTTAATAAAACTTCATAGCTAAAACCAGAAGAATATTAGAAGTAGATCAACGTTAAGAAGAATATACACTCAGAATATAGCCGAATAAAGTCTTTCCAGATATTTGAATGTTCTGAAAAAATAAATCAGAGCTATAGGATATCCATGAATTTATAAAACTCCATTCAGGAACCTAAACAAAGAGAATAACTGGCCAAAAAAAAGATTTTTCCCTTAAGACTTCTGCAACTCCTAGAAATTAGTATAAAAGACATAAGAAGTAATACAGTAAAGAAAGAAAGATCATATTTCAATTTAGGTTTTTAAATTATTTATTAATTTTCATTGTTGCTTAAGATTAGAATTTCCCATACAGCGCCGTTTTAATGCTTGCCTAATTCCATAAAACCCAAGCACACATCGAACCACAAAGCTCTCGCTGCGGACTCAATGTGATGCTATAGTTTCCATGAACTTTTCTATAGTTCAGTTTTAGTTGAACTTATGCAACTGATGCACTGCGCTCTATTTACAAATGCTACTTGGGGCAAGAATGAGCTGCAGTTGCATGCAGTTGTATGAGTTGTATGTTGTGTATTTATGTTGGGTCCTTCTCCATTTTAAAGTCTGAATATCATTCAATTACGTATTTGCCGGTTCGTTCGAGTTAATTATGCTTCATAATAGTTATTAGTAAATAGTTGTTGTTGTTCTTCTTGTTGTTCTTGTATTCTACGTATATAGGTTAGTTAGTTAATCTATCGATTCTCTCGTCATGTCTTGGATGGGCTCTTGTTATATGATTTAGCTTTGTTGTTGTTGGTTGTTGTTTGTTTGTTGTTCGTTGAAATAAAACAAGTTTGTCAATGTGTTTTGTTTTAATTGTTTTTCGCATTCACTTTCGAAATCGCATAAAATTATATAATACACAATTTGTCACAACTAAACTTAAACTAAAATTAACAGAAATTACGAAATTACTCAAACAAAATCATCGGCAATCGATAATCGATAATTAGCGTGTGGTTAACAAAATACGAAGAATTTGCTAGATCATTTTTCAACTTAATCCAAAACATACAAAGATAAAATTCGCAAAAAACAAAGTCTCTGTATCTGTGTGTAAGTGTGTGTGTGTGTGTGTGCATAACAAATCCTTAAAGAAATTAATAATTAATCAATTCATCAATATCACGTGAACCAATTGGGGGGAGCGGGGGAAACAAGCAAAAGATTTGGATGGGGATAGGAGGAAAATGTGGCTTTGATTTTTAATATTAACCAACTACAACACATACATTCACATATATATATATATCAAGTGTGTATATATATAAATAGATGTATAATTTCATATCTGTATATATTTGTAATATATATTTACGTTTGTATTTGTATTTGTATTTGTATTTGTAAATATGCGTGTGTATGTTTGCTTCGCTCGTTAATAAATAAATATAGATTTACTTTACTTTACTTTAGTTTATGTTACTTATGCATGTTCGCTCTCTCTTTCTCGCATTGCTTATCGCTAAGTATGTTTGCATGTAAATTTTATTCTGGGAAGTTAAAACTCTCTACGTATATGGTTTCTCGCCTCAGTGTCTCTCTCTGTAAACTATTTTTTAATTTTAATTTTTATTTCTTCGACATTTATTGTTGTTATTCGTCTTGTTGTTGTTGTTGCTGTTGTTTCAACCTTAAGCTAATACGTATTTCGGATTCTTCTCAATATATTTGTAATATCTGGCAATTGCCTGGCACACACATGCACACACACACGCACACACACACACACACACATAGAGTGGAGTGCGCGGCGCGAATGCATTTATAAATTTTAGTCACTGGCAAACTCTCTTCGACACTCTCTCCCGGCCTCCACTACTACTACTCGTATTATAATCGGTATTATCATCATTATTATTATTACGTATTTGAAATCGTGATTATGCTTTTGGGTATGTTGCATACCATTCTCGTTACTCATTACAGTTACAGTTACAGTTACAGTACACTTAACGCCTAAGTAGGGAAATGTTTTCGGTTCTTTTTTTGTGTTTTTTCGTTTTTATTTTTGTATCTTTTCTGCATTGGTATTATAATTAATATTAATATGGCATTGACGGAACTATTGTGCCTAGATTCGTCGTAGCGGGAAGAATGAGGAGGAGCAGGGGGGGGGGGGGGGAAGGGATAAGTTCTCAAAGCATTCGCATACAACATGTACAACACAACAAACAAAAAATAAGATTGGAAGAGTTTATCGCATTTTTAAACAGAAATTCCAATAAATACAAACTGTACGATCCTAGTACTATATAAGTAGATATATGTAAATGGGGTAGTGGATGAGGAGGGGGTGTAGGGAGGGGGGCTATTATGTCTATGCGTGTATATAGTTTCATATTCATATTAGAGTCGTAAACATAGTTAAACGTGTATCTGTACCATACTAGTTTATATAGTATATATATATATATATATATATATATGTTTATGTATATATAATCCTACAGCAGTCGCAAATCATTTTACGTTGCCATTGTGGGCCAATGCCAACGTCACGGGGGTTACTTGTTTGTTTTATCTAACTGACTATTTGACTATCAAATATCGCGGACTCTCTCTCTCTCTCTCTGTCTCTCTCGGCGATTCAGCGTTTGGCTCTCTCGATAGCACTACTTAAGCAATTACCGCTATATTCTATATAAGTAGATCAAGTGATGACAGTATTTTGCACACTGTGCACAGTGGTTTACGATGGGGGGAATTTGCAAATCGTAGAAAGGGAAATGAAGATAGTGAAGAATTTTCAGTTGAAATTAGTTAAAGCCTTGTAAATAGATTCGCCCCTTTAGCGTGTCCCACTGTGCACAGTGGGATCGTGGCATCTTCTCGATTCTATGTATTTATGTACGGGTACGGATTCCGTTAGATTTAGACTTAGACAACTATTTACTATGTAAAGTTTTACGTATTTAAGTTATCAACTTTTGTTTTCTTTTGCTCTGCTGGAGAGACGAAAAAACGCCCAACTCAAGGCATCAAGCGACGATGACGATGTTGACGATTGTTGGCTGGTGCTAATGGCGGCTTACGGGATTACGATTTAAGTTGGCCAAAGTATAGATGATGCCTGCGTGCCCGCATGTGGGAGGCTGCTTAGGAATTGACCTTACTGACCGCCTTGAGCAGATCGTGATTGCTCTTGTCGAGGGCGCTCATCATACCCAAATTGCCGCCAAGGCCAGCGCCCAGACCACCCGGTCCAATGCCAGCGCCAACACCTAGCCCGGCACCGACTCCCATGCCCAGGCCAAGCTTGAGATCGTTCTGACCCACAACGGAGTGATGCAAGTGGCCCGGATTGTGTGCAATGATCGAATGATGATCCTGTTGCTGCTGCTGTTGGTGCTGTTGCTGTTGCTGCTGCTGTTGTTGTTGCTGCTGCTGCTGTTGCTGCTGCTGCTGTTGTTGCTGTTGCTGCTGCTGCACTTGCTTATTCTGCTGGGCGGATTTCATCGTCTCCTGAGCCTTCATTTTCTCCTGCTCCTCGCGATCGCGTCGTGCCTGCCATGAGAGATAAGAGACAAGAATGCATTTTTTATAAGCAACGTGACTAATCCGTGAGTGTATTTCAAATGCATTCAATCGATCGATCGATCCGATATGCAAATGCAAACACTTACCTGCTCGTTGATCTCCTTTACCGCGCGCAGTTCCTTCTTTAGTTTCATGCGACGATTCTGGAACCAAATCTTTATCTGGCGCTCGGTCAGGCAGAGTGCGTGCGCGATCTCGATGCGCCGTCGCCGCGTCAAGTAGTGATTGAAATGGAACTCCTTCTCCAGCTCCAGTGTCTGGAAGCGGGTGTAAGTCTGTCGACCGCGTCGGCGCGGGCAGCCGTTGGGCCCTGCAAGAGTACAAAGAACAAAGAGAGTTTTGCATTAGTCACGTTTATCGAGCTCATGTTCGTGTTCGTGTTCGTGTTGGTGTTCGTGTTCTGTTGCCGTTTTTGGCAACTCTTAACGAGCTGTGAAGATGCTGTCAGACAGCCAGAAATGGCGAGGACTGCTCCGGCAGTTGTTTAATTGCAACTGCCAGGCGAAAAGGGTACGACGAGGTGCGGGGAAAGTGAATGCACTCCAAATGTCTGTTGCAAATAATGAGGCAAACAAACAGTTGTCTTAACCAAACGATGAGCTCGCCCTCTGCTCTGCTCTGACGTCAGCCGGCAACGCCACACAATGCGAGCCAAATCGCGGCAGGACATCAGCGCCCTGGGGGGCTACCGCCGGCTGGCTGCCTGGTTGGACTCTGATTCCTCCGATTTCTATGGCAAAGGGTGAAACAGGCAGCGACTTTCGCAGCGGCTACGGCAGCGCGGCAGCTCCCGCTGTGGTCTGCAGCCAATTTTCAGCATTTTCTTGTCTAGTCTCTGTTTTTGTTTTTTGCTTTTCTTTTTTCCGTACTTTTCCTGTTGTGCTATGTTTTTTTTTAGCAATTTTCCACGCTACCTGTGCAAATTTTTTGCGCGACGGTGCGTGGATGATGCAACGTGCAAGGGGCGCGGGCGCTGGCTTCGTGTTTATGTTTCGGAAATCAAAATTTCGCTATCTGCAAATTGCAGGCCAGGCCTCACTTTTCCCGCTCGCTGTTTTATGGCCTACCTTTCGTTTTTTTCTCTATCAGTCTCAGTCTCAGTCTGCACATTTTTTTTTACGTAAAAGGTTTTCAGTTTGTCGCAAATTTTTTATGGTTTGACAAGTTGGAAGTTGCCGACAACAAAACAAGGGACAAATTTTGCGTAATATTTTGAAAGGTGCATTTCGTGCCGATTTCCATGGCAGTTGTAAATCATTAGAGTGCCGTTTTTTAGATGAGTTACTGCACAGAAAGAAAGTTCTTCAACTCTTGAATTGAATAAGGTAAGAAGTATTATAATGCAGTGTACAATTATAATATTTTCGTGAGATTTTAATATAAAATACTATTTCAATATAATATTTTAACTATAAAATACTTTTATAATATAATAAACTGTTTATATAATGGCATAAATTCAGCTAGTAAAATTATAGTTTAAGAATTCTTTAGTTTGTAAGTAAAAAGGAACACGGAGGAATTTATTCAACTCTTTTTCAACTCAATTGAATACGGAAATAACTGTTATAATTTATTATACAATACTTTTTGAAAATAATATATATTATATACTATTAAATACCATTATAATATAATATAGTATTAAAATAATGTTATATTGTATTTTGTATTTATATAATTGCACCCGAAAAACTGTTTAATTTGAAACTGCAAAAGGAACAAAAAATACATTAAAGCTTTCAGCTTCAACTCCAACTGCAATCAAGCCCAGCTGGGAGGTAGCTGGAGCAGACAGGACCCAGAAATGCCAAACTAATCTAAATTATTTACACGCTACAATGAGCAGCTACAATTCGTCCCATAAATCACGACTCCCAGGACACACGCGCCCCTAAAAGAGATTTACGAGCCAAGCAATGGCTTTGCGCACAGGTGCGAGCGAGATAGATATTGGGCACACTGCGCACAGGAGTGCTGGAATCCAATATGGCTGCCGCACGGCCACAGACAGGTAGATACGCTCACACTCTCGCACACACACACAAACACACACGCATACAGTGAGTGAGTAAGAGAGGGAAAGGGAGAGGCAGCGTTGTCATGGCAACCACGGATAAACTCAAAACGTTTGTTGTTGTTGTTGTTCTGCTGCTGCTTGTGTTGGTGGTGAGTGCAGGAGAGTGGTGAGTCGGCGCATGAAATTGAGCGAGCCAAGCAAAACCGGAATTTCAAAGAGAGAGCGAGAGAGAGAGCGCGCTTTGAGCCAGAGTCGTAGACGGAGTCAAATCACTGAGGCTTATTGATTTTTCATTCTAGTCTATGGCAGATTTTTGTAATGGCCGTCACGACGATGGACGACACGTCGTGCAACCTCTGCTACCCCCTACCTTCCCCCTTCCCGCCAGGAATGCACTCAATGCTATTTGAGTGCCCGACGGGGTTTTTATAGACAGTCATAATAAATGTGTATTAATAATAAATCTATTGATTTGCAAATAATACTGAATTAACGGTCAAACAATACTAAATATATATTTTAAAAAAAAAAATACTGAATCACATATATTATAATGTTTTACATTTAAATACATTTTTATAGTCAAAAGACATTGCTATAAATTTAATTACATATGTTGGGAAATCGTTTGGCTTAAAAACAGTTAAAAATTATTTAATGACCAACTTTCAAGCCATTTTCTAGCCATTGCTAGCTACATTTATCATCGTTTATCACATTTCCTGATTTCGTATTGCACAATTCGATGCAACAAGATGCATTTGCTCAATTGATTTCTCACGATTAGTTTTGATTGCCAAGCGTTTTCAATTGATTCGAAATTTATCCGAGGCTTCGCATAAGTTACATCCCCGTTGTGCAGATTAAGCTCAATGAATTTATAGCGCATTTAATTACAGCTGACTAGTAAATCCAGTTTAGCCTAGTCAGACTGTGGCTGAGGCTCAGACGCTGAACCGGTCGATTACACAATTTCAATTCCGTGCAAAATCAATTTTCATTTTCCAATTAAAAATCAATTAGCGCGCCATAAACTGCCGATTGCGATTGACTGACGACGATGCGGCTGTTCTTGGCCAGAAATCAACAACAACAACAAAAGGAAAAAAGATTTACAAGTTGGCATGATTCATGCGCCCATTTGGGGCGTCTTCATCTGCGACTGACCGAGTGACCAATGCTAGCGGGTCTAGGCAGCGTAAACAAAGGTGCCTAAGGTGCAATTGGCAACCGAGGGAAATGGGAGAGACTTAAGGGGATTTAAGAAGACGACGCTCTGTGCATTGTGAGCGAGCGAGGCGGGTCTATAACAATAACATTAACAATTAACAATTAAAAATATTCATAATAATAAACGTAATTGTTCAATAAACAGCGACGCGTATAAACAAGCCCCAATCGGACGAGAAAAAGCAGACTGAACCTTATGATGACATTAAAATCATAAAAACAATTCAAAGCGTACAATAAAGATACACACACACACACACATGAACAAGCACAGGCAAACCTATACACACACTGACTCAGGCGTGTAGTGTATATGCCTGGCAGACAGTCCGACGGATAGCGAACTGTTTAGTTTGTCTGAACGAAAGTGTTAGTGTAAATATGTATCTAGACTCGTAGAGAGTGTATCTGTATCTACACACATCAAGTGTGTGTGTGTCTGTGTGTGTGCTGTTGTCCGTGGGGACGGCGACATCAACTGTTTCGTTTGTTTATCGAGCGACGACACAAAATTGTTGTACAATAAACAAACATTTTGTTTCTATTTTCTCTCTCTCTCGCTTTTTGTTTCGATAAATAATAAACAAATTTACATATCGTTTGACACAAACTTTGAAACATTGTGGCCATTGTTGTTGCTGTTTCTATTGTTGTTGTTGCTTGCTATGTTTGTAATTAATTCGAATCATTTGCATGTTGGAACGTATATAAATTCCTTGATTTTGTTGCTTTTTCAACTGAATTTTCGACAATTGAAGAAGTTTGCGGGCACAAAAATGTTTGTTGCTGTGTCCAAAGTTTTTAGTTGTTTTGTTTGAATTCTCTTAGCGGGAGTTGCCTTTGCCTCAGCGTGTTTTCAAGCAAAGACACTGAGTTCTTTGCATTGCCAAACAACTTTGGTTGATTTTACTAAAGAATTTTAACAGTTTGTGGGAGGTTTGGCGACTCCTATTTCTGCTTTTACTGATATATTGAATAACTGCTAAGTTAATAAATGTTCCCAATTTAGTTTCTAGAACTTGATATTAAAAATAATATAATTAATAATATTCACACCAAAAATAAATATTCTATGGGCGCCCAAAAATGTCTCAACGGCGCTCAACTACTCAACGCTAATTTATAAATCTAAGTAGTTAAAATTTAAACTATATTAATCATTGCACATAATAATAACAAAATAAGAATTAACCGCATGAAGTGTAAGTTAAATTTATATGCAAATTGCTGACACACGTGTGGCGCATTCCCCATCAACCTTTGGACTTTTACAAATTGTTAGTAAAAGTAAAATTATCAGAATGTAAATAAGAAGTCATCAGCCACATTAGGAATTCAAGACACACGCCTGAGTTCTTATGCCGCTTTGAAAATATTATCAGTTTGTAGTGTAGCTGGGAATATTATAGGATATTTAGCAGATTTCTTTTTCTTTCACACAGCTTCACTTGGGCTTGTCCGCACTTTCCTTTTCTTTCCTTTTCGTTTTGTGGAAATTTCACTTCTCGGCGGAGTCTTCGTTCGTTTGCATGTTTTATGCTGATTTGTTTATAAGTATTTGTGGTATGCATTTTCGAAACGAACTTCCCGGATGGCATGTTGAGAGATATATAAACAAACTGCAGACATTCAACATGCCCGCAGACAGACAGACAGACAGACATATGGACAGACAAAGCTACAATGCCCGCCCCGAAAAGAAAAGAAGATGAGATGCCTCAACAATTTCCCCTGCTGGCTCCAACTTGGCTCCCAATTCGCCGCCATTGTTACTAGATTCGACATGTAGCTGAAACTGGGCGTAAGAGGACGATCTTTTGCGCATTTAGCGCAAATTGCAATGTTCTTTGGTGAATGCACGACACCAAATGGGCCTATTGTCTTCCCCCCCTCTCTCTCGCTCTCTTGCTCCCTGGGGACCATACAAATTCAGGGGGATATGCAAATCGCGCGCGCGCTCCTGGACTAATTAAAGTTTCAAGCGAAAGCCGCTTGGAGTTTGCTCTTACAAGACTCTCTCTCCCTCTCTCTCTCCCCTCTGTTTCTCTTCGTGTGGCAACATCTGGCGGCTTTTAGCCCAGAGCAGGCAGTGGGGCGAGGGGAGGTGGGGCAGGTAAGCGCCGCCATTAGAGGGTGGCAAGCAAAGAAAAGTGCTGCTGCTGCTGCTGCAAATAATTTATGTTTATTAAATTTATTTAAATTTAATCAGACGCGCAGCATTCTGTGGAAGGTAAGCGGAAGTAAGGAGGAACAGGGAGGTGAAGCGAAAGGGAGGCTGTTGAGTGGGAAGTTGCGAGCTCACTCACTAAGGGGTGGCACAACCTGACAGCGACAGGCAGAGCAGGGGAGAGGACGGGGTGGGGATGCTTTTTGTGCAATTTATGTGCAACGCGTTGCCAATGTTGTTGTTTTGCTGCTGCTATCTGCACAGCCACGCCCCCAGCCAGCACCATGGGCATAAATTGCTAATTGTGTGCTCAATCTTGGAGTATATACGGCAGGGCGTCGCTGCGCTATCTCTCTGTATCTGTCTGTATCTGCCCTGCGTGCTCTTCCTGGCATTAGGCGCTGCTCGCTCCTGGGGGATTAATATATTCTCATCAAATATTTCGCGCCATTATTGGAATTGCTGTTGTAGCTGCTCGCTGGCAGTTGCTGAATTCAAGCGAATAAACCGTGGAAGAAGGGCAAGGAGAGGGAACAATGTGGGAGGGGGAGTTTAAGTTTATGTAAAGGCAAATTAAGTTGAAAATGAAGGCAGCGTAACTAGCAGAAAAGGCATTAAACAAGCGCATAAACGATAACATAAAGACTTTGTTAACTGAACAAAAGAGTTGAAATTGAAAAACGAAGGAAAGGCGCGGGGGAGGCGTACTGAGCTAAAGAAGTGAACTAAAGAACTCTTTGCATAATTTGGCATTTTTATGCTAATATTTTGGTACAAGCCAAATGAGTTTTAGTTTCTTTGCAGTTCATGTTTTATAATGTGCAAAGTAATTGACATTAGCTTTGCTACATTAGTTTATAGCGTGTAAGAAATTACTAGTAATTAGCTTATAATATTTTAGGGGGAACTAGAAAATACTAGAAATTAACTAAAAATGTTGTAGGGTATTTTTAGTATATTAAAATATTTATATTTAATATTTATGTTCAACTATTTCTTGTTTCATATATTTAAAATAATTAATTTCCATTAGTTTTCCTACTTAAGTTAACAGTTTACTAGAAATAACTTTAAATATTGCACAGTTATGTCAAGTATATTATAGATTCGTATATTATATAATAAACATGTTTTATAAGGTATTTCAAGTATAACATAATAGATTCCTTTAATAAATTTTCAGCCTTGTGTATCTCTTAAGATTTCTCTCTTGACAGAGTTTCAAGAGTTATGCTTTATTCATTTTTAATTTAGCTGAAATACCCTTTAGTAATATCCTTTTATATTACAGTGTCTAATAGAACATTATAATTTATGCTCTCAACCAAATTAAAGATTTCTTTCTTCGCAGAATGCAGACTAATCGTTATTAGTTTCTGCCGATACTATCGTCTGTCAACAGACACTATCGCGCATATGTTGCCAGGCATCTTGTACAAGATAAAACGGATATGATCACCTTTGTCTCCACTACCTAAACAGGGGCTGCTACACACACACACACACACACACACACACACGCATGCAGTGCCCAAAAATAGCTTGCCATGTGTGTGTTTGTGTGTGTCATGGCAACAGTAACACAGGCAAATGGCGCAGGAAATGGGAGCGAAAGAGAGCGAGGATAACAGCGCATAACGACAGCAACAACAACAAACAGAAGCAGCAGCAGCTACGAAAGCAACAACAACAACAACAACAACAATAGCAGTGGCAGCAGCTACAACAACAAGGAGAGAAACGGCAGCCATTAGAGCCATTCACCCTTACTGTCTTTATGGCATTTTTAATCTCGTGGGTGGTTGCCCCCGTTCAGCGCCTGCACCACCCACCCACCAGAACTACACGAAACCAGCTTCATCCTCTGCCACATCCACATTCACAACCACTTGCCCGCAATGAGCCACAGACGCTGCCAGGCAGAGCCAGGCAGGAGTCGAAGTCGGGAATTTTTTGCACGCACTGCAGACACGAGGGTGTGATAAGACAAAATACTTGCCATAAATGTGAAAAATATATGGCCAGACTTTGGGAAAGGGAAAACAGAAGAGGGAAAAGCGCACAGAGCGAAATCAGAGGGCACAGACGGAGGCGAAGGCGAAGGCAGAGACAGAGGCAGAGGCAGAGGCAGCCCGCGCCCAAACTTCCTAAAAGTTTCGATAAATTTGTTGGCCAGCCTCGTCGCAGTCTGAGCAGGGGGAGGGGCAGGCCAGGGAGTGCGAACTAATTTTGGGGCTGGCAAACGTAACGAATGCTGCCCGTACGGACAGACCCGGACAGCTGGAACATTTGTAACGATGGCCTATAAATGGTATTAGGCGTCTAGAATTGGTAATCCGCAAGATTTTTGCCAACGACCCATGGGCGCCTGTGTTTGACAGCTGTCGTAACTGCAGAAGGCTTCTCCTTCTGTTGTTGTTGTTGTAGCCACAGCTTCCGGCCACGCGTCGCCAACTGACCGCACTTCAGTCTGTCTGTGTGTGTGTGAGTGCGTTAGTATATGTGTTTGCCTCAATTTAATTGCAAATAAAAGGCGTTTAATGCGCCGCCAGTTGCGATTAAAATCGCTGCGAATCGAGGCGACAATCAACGGCGGCAAATGCGATGATGACAATGAAGTGAGTGTGTGTATGTGAGTGTGTGTATGTGTAGTTAGCTTGCTCGGGTCATCAACACTTTTGGGGCGCCTTTGTCTGTCAGAGCGAGCAGCAAGAAAAAGGTTCAGCAGCAACTGCAATTGGCCTCGTCTTGCCCTTTAGACGCCTCATTGGCTGCCGGCAAAGGCGGCGAGCAAACTGAATTGAAATTGATTGCCTTCATTGGGTCTCTGCCATTGTTGCCAAGTTCATTTGTGCGTTCTATGAACCTTGGCAACATTATATCGACTTTTATTGAAAACACATATAAAATGCGAGTGAACCAAAGAGAGAGAAAGAGTGAGCAGAAAGAAGACAGAGAGAGGGAGGAGAGAGTGCAGCCTCGAGTTTTCCCATTGCCTTTACGGCCCACTGCACACGACGATGACACAGTGCACACTCCACTCTCCTCTCACTCCCCTCTCCTCTCCACAAACAAACACGAATTTCTATTCGAATTTCTATTTCGACTTGAAGCAACTTCGAGCAGATGTCGCTCATTATTTAAGTTGCGTGGGCCGACGGCGGCTTGAAACGATGACGTATTAAAATGCCATTGCCCACAGCACAGAGCAGGGAAGCGAGGGTGGCGGGGGTAGCACTCCCACTCCCCTTGCTGTGCTAGACAAACGTGACATTTAAATTCGTATAAAAAGCATCGATCGATCGACGAAGCATTTGCTGCGGGTTCTATATTTACCTAACCGCGCGCATAATTCATGCTTAGCCTCTATTCTTACTCCAGCTCCCCCCGCACCCGCTCCACTACCTCACCCCCTCCCCCATGATTCGTGCTGGATTTCAATATGCACGGGCTGACTTCCCGCGGCGCACACAATGCTCGTAATTTCATATTGCCGCGTCTTTCCTGTCTAGCGTTGTGCCTTTTTCGAGGTGTGGTCCTGTGCGCTCCTGAGGCTCAATCACACACACAAACACACACACACACACATAGATATATATACCTAAGGAAAGGCAACCAAATTGATAGCTGGGCTGATTGGCTCCTCCGACTAAGGCGACGACCGCAGACCACAAGCAACGCAGCGACTTGTTACCCATTTTCTCATTTTCCTCAGCTGACAAACTTGATTAATGACTGTGTGAATGTGTGAGAGAGTGTATGTGTGTGTGTGCGTTTTCTGACTGCATTCATTCCTTTGTTAATGGCAGCATATAATAAAAATGGCGACTGAACCTTTTGTTATCGATAAGTTATGGAACCCCTTGCAAGTCCTCGTTCTTCTTCCCGCAGCTCAAGCTCAGATTTCGTACACATCCGTTACTCACATGTATGCACGTGTGTATATGTGTGTGTGTGTGCGTGTGTGCGTGTGTACATTCACGAAAGTGCTGAATGGCTTCATTAAAGCCAAGAGAAAAGTTGCAGCACTTCTTTTCAGTGACAAAAGATTTTTTCAATCGGCATAGCAAGAAAGAGATGGAAAGAGAGAGAGAGAGGGAGAGAGAGAGAGGTATAGAGACAGAGAGGTGAAGAGCATAACGAGTTTCTCAAGGGAAAGAGGACTTCGAACAGCCCGAACCGGTTATAACTGGCGCATGAGTCGAGAAAGTCGCACAATGAATATGTAAAGAATTTCTATAATATTTCAAACCAATTAGAAATATAACAAAAGATGACAAACTCGTAAAAAAATATGTCGTTAAACAACATAAAACAGGATCGCTTATGAACTGATTATTAATTTCTGTTGGTCTGCTGAGCACTTCAAAACATGGCATCATTTAGCTAGAATTTGATTTAGCATCGGATTTTAAAGCAGCTCAAAATCTGATTGAACGATTAACTTTAACAGTTAAAATAAAATAAATATTTAAATTATTTACACTTTTTTTAAGTATAAATTTTAAATATTTGTAGAATGGAATACTTAGGATCTTTCAAATATTAATGAGCAGCAGTAAAGAATAAAAATTAAGAAAAAAATAGTATAAAAATGAATTAATAGTATAATTGTATCAATTTCAGCTATTCGAAGTTATCTTATGTTTGAGACTTTAGAAGAATATGATTAAGGAATATGATATGATAATATTATAATAAGCATTTATAAATACCAATTTTGTATTGTCTTTTTGGAGTCATGAAGAAAATTAATAAATAAAAGAACATTATCCATTTCTTTAACATCTTTTCAAAGTCATCTAATCTCATAAAAAGAAACTTCTTTCTAAATTAAATATTATATGTTTCTGCTTGTGTTAAGTTAGATATATATTAAATTATCATACACTATATTAATTGCAGAGTATGTGCTAAGTCGCGTATATTATTTCTTTCCTAATCGATTCGCTTTCAAGTGCCGCAATCGCTTTGATCAATTGCGACTGAAATTATCCATTAGCCGGCGCTCTCTTTCGCTCTTTCACTCTATGGCAGACTACACTTCGCCCATTGGGTATACTACAAGTATATATATTGTATATGGCTCATATTGCTAACGATAATGGGCACAATCGCAGCTCAGGCACACATAATAAAAGTTTATCTGGCAGATTAGGCTGCCGAGGGGAGAACGAACTAAACTAAAACAATTGCAGGGTGCATTAACCGGCGCGTATAATTCCGCAATGAAATTAATATTAACGACTACTTGCATTAATTAATGAACGGAAAGAACGATGGCGACAACAACAACAACAGTAAGAACAACAACAACAAGAGCAGCAGAGTTGAAATGGAAATCGTCACGCAGAGTGCGGAATGCGGAAAATGGGCTGTGGGGGGAAAATGCAGTGCAAGCACGCGAGGCGTGAAAAACGACTCGACGCAAATAGAAACTAAAGCAACAGCAAACAACAAACAACACTAACTAAAAGAACAACAACAATTTGCTTAAACATTAACTAGAAATAAAACTTGAATGCGGATTAAGCGTAAATTCAAATTAAAATTAATGAAAATGCGCACAAGTTTGCGTTGAGGATTTGTGTGACATGTGCGATGAGGATGAATAAACTTCAAATGAGCTACACAGGCAAGGGGAGAACAAGAGAGATGGGAAAGCAGGAGGCAGTGCAGGGGAGAGTGTGAAAGCCTGCGACAACTCGGCGATTGTCTGCGTGGAACGTGTGCGCTTTTAATTTGATTTCGTCTGCAAATTTACATGTCTGTTCCCCGTGCCGCAAGTGGAGGCGGCGCATGAGGCGCCACAGTCAGTCTGCCTGACTCGTCTTCTCTCGCTCTCTCCTTTTCTCTCCTGTACTCCCTCTCTCCTTGTCTGTCTGGTTGCCATTTTGACCCCATCAGACTGTGCGCTGTGCCGCGTGTAATTCAAACCCTTTCGCCAATTTGCGCCACTTGGGCATTAAAACCGCAGATTAACAGCCACACGGGGTAGTTAAAAACTCCGCGGCAGAGAGGGGTAAGCGGACAGAGGGGGTGGTGAGCGGGCAGAGGGGGACGGCTGCCATTGCCAGGCACTCGCAAACGTGTCATTTCGAATTTTCCGTTGCCGTGGAAAGCAAAAAAAAAATATTCGCCACGAAACGTGCCGATAACATGGTGTCGCACATTTACCCCATCCCCATCCCTCCCCCCCTGCCCTGGCCTGCGACACGCCCTCAAGTAAGGCAGAGGAAGCGAGATAGCGAGAGAGAGAGAGCGAGCGCGGTAAATGTAAATACAAAACGAAATACTGAAAATACAGAAAGCTGAAAACAGAAAACAACAACAGAAAATCGGAAATTAAACAAAACCGAAACGAAATGGAATTCGCCTTATCGCGCCTCATAAATTAACCCTTGCAGCGTCCGGACTGCGGACAGTGACAGTGGATGAGCTGCTGCTGCTGCCACAGCGACAGAGATAGAGACAGCAAGAGAGAGATAGAGGGAGACAGAGGAAGGCAGGCAGAGGCAGCGGGAGTGACTGTGTGTTAAGTGGTTGCTGGGGTCGACGGGCCGCGGCCTGCAGCATCGTTTATCTGCACCCGACTAGACCCGCTCCACACTCTCCACGCTCCAATCTGCCACATACAAGTACAAGTAGAGTAGACGCGTCTCCGGGTCTGTCCGATCTGCTGCGCTGTCATTGACATTGCCGCCTTTCGGCGTCCGTCCGTCGATCGACTTGTAATTGAAATTGAGACGAACGCCTTGTGTAGAATTGAGAACTGAAACAGAAACTGAAACTGAGCATCGGAATTGAGATGCGGACTATAAAAATGTGAAACTGTGACTGTGACTGTGACTTTATGAACCCCGACGGCCGTTATCATGAGTTATGATAATGGCGCATGTTAAATTAATAAAAATAATGAATATTATTGTTTAGCGCGCTCGCTATGCGCATTATTATCGCACTAAAGGTGAGGGGAGGGAGGGAGGGGAGGGAGTGTAGAAGCGGCATCAAGTGGAATCAAGTGGAATGCTCTGTCGGAGGCTGCAGATCGTTGACTATAAATAATGACTATATAGCTATTGATCAGTGTTATATATAAATAACTTAAGCTGATAAGTAATAAATCACAACATGCTGTTTGACTTTTGACAAGCGATGGGTTTGTATTCACAAATGGGATCCAGAGATCTCAGCTATTGTATGATATTGATACAACAAATTTGGCATTAAGGTTTAATACATTTTTGGTTATTTAGCAAAGTATTAAAGTCTTGACATTAAGACTTTTAATTAATGTAGAGTATAAATATTACGCACATAAAATTACATTAAAAGTTGATTATTGTAATTGTTTTTAAAATTAAGTCGCACAAATCTCTTTCCTTTCTAGGTAATAATCACATTAAACCTATTTAAACTCCCAATTACTTTAAGAAAAAGTTAAGAAAACCTTTAAATAGTTATGGCCCCTCAAGCTCCCATTTATCACAACATATTGAACATACTTTCGCTGATCTGCTGCTCTCCCATTCTCAGCACAGTGGCAGTGAAATGAGTCGTCTCCCTTGACTCTAGACTGACAAGAAAAGCAACAAAAGCAAAAGGGGGAAAGAAAAGCGAGTTAATTGCTTGTCAAACGGCCGCTGTTAGTGTTGTAAAATGGCGCAAATGATTTGGCCAACACTCTTGCATAGCGATGATTTATTTACAAAGCAAACAAACGGGGGTGATCGCACCGAGGACTGTAGCAAACGATCTGTGAAGCTCAAATCGAAGCAACGGCACGTACAGCGTGCGAGACGAGCTTGGGTAACTTCTCCCTCTGCCTTCTCTCCTACTCCAGCCCCCTTCAGAGCTGGGACTGGACAGATTTGTTTGTGCAGCGCCAATTAAACGGCTGGCTGGCAATTACACGCGCCACAGGAGGAGCAGGAGGGTCTGTGGGACTACTGTGCGTATGCGCAATGTGGGCGTCAGCCACAAGCCACAAGTCGCATGTGTCCAAGGCGCATTTAATTCCAATTAATGGTACCACTGGGCAAAGCTGTTGACGCGCAGACAGCGGGCAACAACATTAACCATGCTCGCACAGTGGGACGGAAATGGGAGACAAGGATTTAAAAAAGAAACTTGGAAAGGAAAGATTGGCGATGAATATACGTAAACATAAATAGAGTATCTTAAAAGTACAGTAAAAACTCTCTTGGCCGGACACCTTACAAAGAGCAGTGTCCGCTCAAGAGAGGTGATGTGTTTTATAAAAATACACGAACAGTGCAGGAATTATCTTTGCCTTAAACGGCAGTCCGCTCAAGGGAGGTGTCCGTTAAGCGTTTCCTCGTTGCATATTACACATAAAACATTTAAAATTACCTTTTTTATGAAATATAGTAATATATAAAATACAGTGAAAACTCTCTTGGCTGGACACCCACTTCGACTAAGGGAAGTGTCCGCTTAAGAGAGGTAAAGTGTTTCATAGAAGCACAAAAACAGTCTCACTGCTTAAAACAGCAGTCCGCTTAAGTGAGGTGTCCGTTAAGCGAGTTTTCACTGCATATTTTACATTTTTCATTAATCAATTATCTTTTCTAACAGTTTCTCTATCAACTGCATTTGCAGATTCCGGAAAAACAGACGTAATCGGCGTGCGAGCTCAATGAAGATGTTTTTCCACTTTTAGATGCTCCTAATATCGACTAATTGAAGCAATCGGAGCTACAAAATCGTTACGTGTCGCCCATTAAACGCATCGAATTGCGAATGCAGTCGTTAATCTTTTTACGACTCACATTGTATGCCCGATCGTGGGACGGGGGCTGGCTCGGGCTACTCGTGTTTGTTGTTGATAGGTCTCTCCTTCTCCTCTGCAGTTCATGCTTTTTTATGGACAATGAATCGCCGAACTAAGTAATTAAAGGGGGAAGGCAGTGGGGGAGCAGCCACTGAGTGACCGCATGGCGTGGAGCGGTGCTCCGGAACAATCGGACAGCGTAAGCGACGCCATTATCGAGCATATAAAACGCAGCAAGCGTTGCGCTCCGATCAGAGTTGGCAGATCGCATCGCCTGGCAGATCGCACCGCATTGCGGTAGTCATAGGTAGAGTGGCGATCGTTATGCGAGGCGCAAGACCATCCGTAAAACCGTAAATAGATCATAAAACGCTCGTAAAAGCAATTTAACGACAGCAGCAACAACAACAACAGCAGCAGATCCGTAACGGGCCACACGATCACGATACGAGCCACACAATATAATCGATCGATTGATCGATTGAAACGCATCAAATTGCTGCGAGTCGAGTCGGAGTCACCCTTTTTGGCTGAGCAATTTGGCGCCTTCAATTTGTGAATACGTGCCTCGGCGACTGAGCCCCTTTAGGTCTATCAAAGTGATTTACGATCGCGATCGACACTTGACTCGCATGCCTTATGCACGCTCCCAGTTTCAGTTTCAGTTTCAGTTCCAGTTTGCCAACTTTCACAGTGCCTTAGCCGGATGTGCAGCTTGCCCCATTGTCTCTGGCAGGAAAATGACTTTAATAAACAGACAAACGATCGCAACAGGAGAGAGAAAGCAGCAGTAGAATTTATGACAGGTCGCAGAAGTCAGCAGGAGCGAGCCATGTGACGAATGCGCTGCACGACGCAGCGAGAGAGAAGGGTTCTACGGCAGGTACTAGCTGCAGTTCAAGGCCGTAGCGAAGTTAAAAAAAAAGGAAAAAAGGCTAAAAGTACAGCCGTTTTTTTCGTAATATTTTTCATATTTCATGTTTCACGGATAACCCATTTGGCTCAGGGTCATTTGGTCAAGGGTTTCGCGGTACTTACCATTGAAATCGCCACAAACGACACGCTCGAAGGGACTTCCCATCCAATCTGAAAGGCAGACAGAGAATTAGAAAATCACATTAGTTTTTGTTTTTTTGAGTTGAGTTGCATTTTTTGTCAATGCCAAAAGTCATAAAGGAGTTAGTGAAGGTCTCTCAAGTTGTCTAGCCTTGAGGCACACATGGCCAACACACACACAGACACAGAGACACAGACAGAGGCACACCCTCATACAGACACAGTTCTCTTTCCCTTTTCGCATTCCGCTAAAGACGAGTGACGCTAATTATCTGTCACTTATGTTTTTTGCTTGCATAACCCAACGACGACATTCACCAGCGATCTGTCCCACAGTTGCTCTTCATCTTAGCGCTACCTCTCTCCCTCTACTTCTCTCTCTTTCTCTCTCGCTCCTTCTGCTCTGTGCAAACCACTCAATCAAGCCCATTTTCAACTAAGTTGTCAGCGCCATGGCATAAAACGCGCAGAGCCATCGCAATTTCAATTCCAATTCCAAGGCCCAAGACCGGAGACCACCAGCAACGTGGCCAATGACCAGTTGGGGACGACAGCGACTGCGACAACGACAAAGCGACGCCTAATTAATAAGCAGATGAAGCTGCTGCTCGGCTTCTAGTCCAGCGAGCGCGCGTTTTTAATTAAAATACACAAATTTCGCTGCAGTTGCCGCTGCTGCGTTGGCAATTTTATGTGCGACGGCGACAGACAGCACGGCGGACGGCAAAATCTCTCTCTAATGTGTGTGTGTGTGAGGAAGAACTGTAGGGTATTTGCAATATATTTGCAGGGTATTTGTCGCTTTAATGTTTGCTGCACCCGTTTCGTATCTTTATTCTCTCGCTCTGCAAGTTGCATTTCTCTTAGGTTGCGCTTTTCCGTATAATTAAGAAAAGTTAACCTTCTTGCTTTCTTATCAGCATAATCAGGCAAAGGCCCCGCTTGCCTGGCTGGCTGCAACATTGTTGCTGCCACAGCGTTGCTGCTGCGTTGGTGCAACGATGTGAAAATGAAAATTCATTCAGACGCCTTGGCGTAAAATATTAAAATTCATTAGTTAAATTGCATTTGGCAAGCATTCAGCTGTAAAGCGCTGCCGTGTCCGTGTCCGTGTCCGTGTCCGGGTGCGAGACTGCAGACACAGACAAAGAGAGAGAGGGGGAGAACGAGGACGGAGTGAGAGAGAGTGGCAGGCAAAGCTAAGGCTGCGACTCCATTGCGAGCAGCGCAGGGGGCGAGTGCGATGCTTTTTGCGCTGTCTTGTCGTTGGTTCTAGCTGCTCCTCCTCCTTCCCCTGCTTGTTGTCTAGGTATTTGTGTGTGTGTGTGTGTGTATGCTGCGGCAACGTGTCGCGCACTTGGCTGCCATAATGGCGTCATGCTCATATTTACTTTCATCGCCGTCGTCGTCTTCGTCTATGATCTCGTTGACAATTTTATCGCCTGCCTCTGCCGGCGAGAGATATGCAAAATATATTGTCTTCTTCTTTGGATTTGCGAATTCTGGATTGGATTTGTATTGTTTCCCCGACAACTTATGCATAACATAACAGATATAGAATGGAGCTGGCTAACAACAAATAAATAAACAAACGTGTCTCGTCGCCAGGTCGTCGCACTATATGCCATATATGGGGTCGGGCCAATTGATTTATTGAATACTTTAAAACATGTCAAAACATGCGCTGTCTGCGGAATATATTATGCTAAATATTATCGGTGCGATATATGTATATCGATTGTTTTTAGCTGCTCTGTCAATGGCCTCCCCTTTGGAGAGTGGCCCCAGTTCATAATTCAATCTAATTGGCAATCTATTCATATTTCGAGTGCCATAAGTCACAAGGCATTCAACCCGAGAGTGGAAAACGAAAACCTCAAGAAAATTTGCAGTTGAAAATGCAGCGAAATTAATAAATAAATCAGCCTGACGAGGCGTTCGAGGTTCGCGTAAATTAAACTGACCCACATAAATTGCGCGCGCGAATACACGTATATATATTTTGTACTACGTTTAACGCATAAAAAAAGAGATCAGCAACAGCCCCACCAGCAACAGCAGCAGCCGCACCACCAGCGAAACAACTCAAAAAGCCAACAAGGCAACAAAAAGCAACAACACAACAAATGTATCTGTATCTTCTGCCGAGTATCTGCCGCTGAGTGATTGCCAGTTTTCGTATGCGCGGGGGCACAGCTAAGTATGCCTGGCTGTGTATGTGTGTGTGTGAGTGTGGCAACCTTGAAGCTATTTAAATTACAAATCGACGCGCTGCTTCAACCAAAAAAAAAAAAAAAACACGAACCAAAGAAACATTTTTCAACTATTTTCATTTTTATTTACTGCCGCCACTTTTTAGCTCTTCGCTCCGTCTCTGTCTGCTTGTCTGTCTGTCCGTTTGTCCGTCTGTCTGTCTACGTTGCCGTCAAAGAAACAATTTTGTAGCTCAGCATTCGAATTTGGCGTAAGACTTATGCGAATCGAACGACTTGGAAATGCCCCGCAAAGTGTTCATTATGAATTTTGAATTGGCCCAGAACGAGCGCGTTTATCTATTGTTTATACGCCCCGATTGCCCATAAAGGTATAAATTAAAGAGCGTTCGTCCCCTCCCTTTCTCTACACTCGCCCCTCTCCCACATTTGCGCCCGCTGTGAGGCGCGTTGATTTATGCAGAATTTAATTGTACTTTTTATGTGCTTGCTCCACTGTTCACGGAATTAGTCTATATAAACGAGGGAATACACAACTGTAGCTGTGTGTGTGTGTGTGAGGGAGAGGGTGTGTATCCGTGTGTGTAAGTAAGTGCTCTGTGTGTGCAGCAACAGCTCCACCTTCACCTCCCGCTGCTGCTTTTGCTGCTCTCGTCTGACTCACCTGTGAGCGTCATCCACGGATAGCGCGGCAGATCGGCAATACTTTGACCTGCTCCGCCAGCGCCTGGCACCACGCCGGATGCGGGCTGTGTGCAGGCATTGCCCAGCGAATCAACACCAATGGCTCCTGCGCTGGCTGCCGATACCGCCGATGCGGCAGCGGCGTGCTGATAGAACTGTGCGAAGCTGGCTGAGGCCGAGGCAGGTACGCTCATCGACTGATAGCTGTTCATCACGGTGTCTGTGTACCTGCTGCAAGAGAGAGAAAGACAAAGAGAAAAAGAGAGAGAGAGAGAGACGATTAGCATATAGTGTGTGACTGCAATCCCGCCCTCAAGACTCAACTGAGTCGCGTCAAATGCTAATGAGCTACCACACACAGCGGCATGTGGCCGCGTCTTGACCAGGCCCAGTCCGAGAGCGGTACCCGGCACCCGTAACACTGTACGAGGCTCTGCACTGCGGTTGCCTCTAATTGCGTACTAATTCCGTACAGCACGATGCTGTTGCACCCGCGGCGTCACTGCGTATGCAAATGGCCACAGCAGAAGGTCAATGTGCGTGCGAATCTTGTGGCCGGCGACAAATTGCCAGCAGCATGCCAGGGCAGGGCAGGGCAGAGCTAACAGGCTGCTCTAATTTGCGCACAGTGGTCCTTAATGGCCTCGCTCAATGAATGGCCAATGGCCGCAGTCGATAATTAGAGCACATTCCAAATGGATTTGCGGTTGCCCATTGGCCATTCACCATAATGGTTTCAGGGTCGAATCTTTGTTGTTCTTTCGGTTTACTTTTGACACCTTACTTGAGAACTGAATGGGCAGTACAGTCATCAAAATTGGTAGGTGTCTTGAAATGATTGGGAACTATCGTTTGGTAATCTATTGAGAGGGTTATCTTGTTAAATAATCAACTTTGTCTGATTTCTAAGCAAAATTGTGAGTTGTATTATGTTTACTTATGAGGCTGATTTTGATAGTTTAATGAAAAGTAGACTATCCAAATTGCAGTTAACTTATTTCGAAAATCAAGACTAGTTTTCATTAAGGGCAATTTAGGGCAAGTCTTGAGTACTCTGCAGATTCTTATAGACAATATATTATATATACTTTATATGGTTGAAGATGTCTGCTAAGCTACATTGAAAACTTCTAATGAAAATTAATTTACCCTTTGCAAGGATATAAAGATACTTCAATAGCTAAAAGACGATCAAAAATATCTCTTCTACTCTCTATAAAATATTTTACTCTGCTTATTGTATAATAAATCTAAACAGAACTGAGCTGCTGAGCTGATGACATCTTATGAATATGTTGACGTTCGATATGAATCGAAGAAAGACTTTTTGTAATCTATGGTTTAATGTATTGCTGAGATAGTTGCAAGACAATCTTAGGTGTATTCTCTGCTCTATTATATAAGTCTTTAATAGTTAACTTTATGATAAAGAGAAGCTGAAAAGAAATGACTTGGAAGACAAATCAAATCTAATGCAGACGTTCACATAGGAAACAATGAAATTATTTCACAAATTCTATTCAAAAAATATAAAAGAGAATCTAAGTTTAACATTCTCTGCATTGTATTAAATTGTTATATAGTTTAATATCATACAGAACACCAAGATGAACACATTTTAAAATGTTCTTTACATGACAAAGAATGAAACATGTTTCCCCATATAACTTTCACTTCTGAACATGATTCTGAACAGTTCTACAACTGATCATAATGAACAAGTTAGCTGGATTAAGTTCTTCTACAATCTTCATTTGATTCCTTTACTCACCTGCAGGATTTGTCTTCGAGCCCCGAGAAGCCAGGCATGCCGGAGAGACCGCCATGGCTGCTGGGATGATTTGACACATAGGGATACATCTTGCTGGTGGGTATGGCAAAGGAGGAGCTGGCCGCCGGTGAGGGGGAGGAGCTGCTGTCTCCGGTCTGTGAGTTGCCAGCCGAGGGTGGCGTTAGCAACAGCTGTTGATGGGCGTGGCCCAGCGACTGATGGCCACCAAGTCCTGCAACAGATCCCTGTGAACTGACTGCAGCGGCGGCGGCGGCTAACTTATTGATGTGCTGCTGCTGCTGCAGATGAAGAGCGGCCGAGAGGGATGAGTACTGTGAGTGATGCTGCTGTTGTTGCTGCTGCTGCTGTTGCTGTTGCTGCTGCTGTACGGATGACAACGATGGCGACGAGGAGGACACTGGCGAGTTGGAAGACTGGCTCAAGTGCTGCTGGCTCAATTGACTTCCCAGTTGCAGGGCACTAGAACTGGGCGACAGCGAGGACGTCTGCAGGTGACTGCTGTTGTGGCTGCTGAGGCTGCTGAGGCTGTTGACCACGGACGTGGAGGCAGTCGATGCGGAGGCGGCGGCTGCGGCGAGTGCGGCGGCAACTGCTGCTGATGACGAATTTGGGGAGGTTGTGGTTAAGTGCGAACTGATAAATGGCTGAAACTGTGGGTACTTTGGCAGCATACTATCGAAAACAAATTTTGACATTGCACATATTTTTTTTCTCTGGCCGAGAACTGCCGAATTGCCTCGTAACTAGCTGGATAGTTTAGCTTGCGTTTGCTTTGCGTTGGGTTTTGGTATTGTTTGTTATTATTGTTATTGTTATTTCAGATGGATGCTCGGGATGTAGATGTAGATGTAGCTCAGGGTGGTCTCGTGATCGGATCTCGGTCTCTGGTTAGTCTCACACGTATATCTGCATCGATGGAGGGGGAATAGAACTAGATGGTTTCAATGTGTGTGTGCCATGTCAGATTGCGCTTTAACAAATTTGGTTTGAATTCGGTGGAAAATAAAAGACGGACTACTGAACGATTTACATTCTTCTTCAAACAGATCCTGACTGCCAAACGGGACAACAATAGTGTGTCCGTAATGAACAGAATGTGTCAGAGCGAGAGAAATATTTTCCCACACTGTTTGCTTTCTCTTTCCTACGGCTTTCGGGACTGTAAAAGGAACTCTCGATACACTTTTCAGGGAGGAGCATTCTTCTTTCCTACGATCTACAGGTCGATTCATTAAAGAACAATATCATATACTTTATGAGCAATCGGACAGAAATAGTTTACAACTTTCTACAGTTTTTAGCGACGGGAATAAAGATCTAAAAATTCTGTTCATTTCAGAAAACTTAATTAAAGAAATCATGCGTCAATTAAGCTCAACGAAAGTTGAATAAATTGCGTTAGAAACTAATTGAAATTTGCCACTAAAAAGTAATCTCGATATTAATCAAATTAAAATGCACTAAAACGGGAGACAACAATCGAAATCTACATAAGTATATAGAACTGTATGTATATATAGTCAAGATATCTACGTAAACATTGTCTGACAGTATAAGCTCTGGGGATATGTTGGAAAATATTATCAAAAATGTGCTCGAAGAATTGATGAGTAGCGAGAGTTGGATGTGTTTTTCTTGCGTCTTCATAAAAAAGTCATAAAAAGCACATTATCTAAATTGGATATATTCATATGAATGCGCTATAAATCTTATATAAAACAGACAAACATGATATATATCTACTCTATATTATTTATTGACGAATCTCTGCTTGAAAACCATTAAAATTCTTGCACAATGCCAAAAGGGTTAGTACTACTACAAGTTGTGGGGGCAGGGGCAGGGGCAGCTTGGATTAGTTCATGGAAGTTAGTACTCAAAATTGTTAGAGAGATGGATCGGAGCTAACGATAGAGGGGATAGCGTGCCAAGCTTTAGCTTTGCCATGTTCGAATTTCCAAACTGTTTGTGCATTTCGAAAATGGATGAAAAATTGTGAAATCGGTTTTTACCTTTTTTTCTTCTTTACAAAACTGCGTTTTCTCTTCGTCTTTTTCTCTCTCGCTTCTTGTTTAGCATTTGCAATTTGAATTCACAACGAAATTTGTTAAATATTGCAGCTGTTGTGTTGTACAGTGTGTGTTTTTGTTGATGTTGTTGTTGTTTTGGTGTGTGTGTGACGTTTATTTGTTGTAAAAGTAATTAAACTGCGGCCATCAATTACACGGGAAAATGCACGAGGGGCGGTCTGCCGTCGCTTGATTTATAGGCGCGCGATTTTTAATGACTGCGACGGCACTTGGCACTTGTCTTCTATGTTGTTGGTGTTGTATAGGGTTCCGTCAGTTGGGTCTCCGGGTCAACTGGGGCGTGTTATATATTTTTATGGCCCTGGATTTCCTTGTTGGCTATGATTCACAGCTCACACTGAGGAGGAGAGTTCACAAAGAGTGCGTGGGTGTCTCGGAGTTGCGTCGCGTCTTCTTCACTTCGCGTCTCACTTCTCACTGTTTGCTTCTTTTTATTTTATTTTTTTACGACCTTTTGAGTGCGTGCGGGCCAAGTGTAGTACATGTACAAGTAGTTGCAGGGCGAATTGGCTTTAATTACTTTGTTTTAAATGCCGTTAAGCCACTTACAGGTGAAGAACAATCGAATTGAGTGCGTTAACTTTATGACTTTTTAATTTTTATGTGCGCACTCGTTGCGACAGTTTGAGGTTACTTCGTATTTCACGCACAGTTTAACGAGGAGTTTCGGTGTGAAGTTTTGCTCGATTTGGCAGCATATAATTGTGTTTATATACTTATGGTTATTTTTTAAGCGCTGTTGTTGTTGTTGTGGTTGTATTTTATGCGCGCTTCGTGCCACTATAAACCGCAACGCGATAAAGCCGACAATAAGAAAATACAACAAAATTATAAACAGAAACAGAGCGCGAGCTGAATCGAAACGTATCGAATCGTATGGGAAAGATCGGCCAAGTCAAGTCGAGCTGCGCTGAGCTGAGCTGAGCTGGGGCTGCGCTGAGTTGAGTTGAGCTGAGCTGCGAGCGAGCGATGTGTTCCGCAGACACTACTGCGCGCCACGATAATAAATATTATAATAAAACGAAATTTTTAAAAGAGTATAAAAATTTCGTGTAATTGGTAATTTTTGCTGCCGACGCTGGCAGCGCCGCTAGCAGCGCAGCGACGATTGGCGACTGCGACGGCGAGTGGAGAGTTTTTCTGTTTTTTTTTTGGTTGAGGTTGAGTGTTCGCTTTGCCTTGCCTTGCCTGGTCTGGGTCTGGGTTTGGGTCTGGGTCTGTCTGTCTGAGGCAGCTCTGCCACTGCGCGCGTTGTGTGTTGGATCTCTCGTTGTGATGCCGGGTGCGAGTGGGTGCGCGCGGGTCTTTGCTGATGGCGATGTCGTTGTCGTTGTTGGCGATGGCGATGTCGATGGCGAGAGCTGGCGTTGTGTCCGCGTCGGCCGTTGTGGCGTTACGAGCAGCGAAACGTTTATGGCGCAATACAAAAGCCATGCGAGGCTGAGGCCGCAGCTTTGGCCACGCAGAGACAGTGTCGCCGTTGCCGCCGTGCCGCCGTCGCCCAGTCAGCAATTCATTTCAAGCGCTGCGCTTAGTCGTCTCTCACACACATGCACACACACACACACGCAGAGAAACCCACACGCATACAGGCAAATTCACACGCAAATATGCAGTCAATGGTCTCATGTCTCAGTCGACGTCGCTGCGAACGTCGCAGCGTTGGCAATAAGAAACATGCTACTCATCTCTGTTTGTCTCGCTCCCACTCATTCGAACGCAATAAAACGTTAACAGCTCAGCAGCAACAGCGGCGTCTGCAGCCGCAGCAGCAGCAGCAGCTCGCTCTTGCTTGTTCGAGAGAGCGAGAGCGAGAGTATGCATGCGTGCGTGTGTTTGCATGCGAGTGTGTGTGTGTGCAGAGGCATGATGGCCGTTCGTTCGTTCGTTGAGTGAGAGCGTAACTGAGTGCAAGAGAATGAGTGAGAGTGCGAGTGGGAGTGAGTGCGTTTGCTTGAGTCGTTTTGTGTGGCATTTTCTTATACGATTTCTGGTTTTTTAGTGCGCGCCCAATGGATGCTTAATTTTGATGTTTATAACGTGAGAATGCGAATGCGTATGCGCCAAGCGCCCACACCAACCAGACACAGTCGAGCACAGCAATCGCCAACAACAACAACAGCAACAACAACAACTGATGAGCGAAACTATCGCATTGAGTGCAAGTGCGCTCTGCTGCTGTCTCTGCTGCTGCTGCGCCGCGGCGCTGTGTGAGCGAGCGAGTGAAACGCCTTTTTAAGTGTTTTATGCTTTGTTTGGCAAAATGTTATTGTTGCTTAAATTATTTTGTATTATTCATGTTGTTTATACCTAAGTATTTCTTGTGCGCGCGCCAAAATAATAAAAAACACACACACAAACACAAACGGGAGCATGAGAAACTTTGTTGCTGCTGGATTTAGAGACATTTTATGTAGAATTTCATATTCGTAATTTGGCAGGCGGATATACCCCTTAGTTTGCTCTCTGTGCAGTTTTCTAATATGAATTAGTGCAAAATTTAGTCACTACAAATTTTTATAGCTATTTTTTATTGGACTCGTAAAAAATTCGCAAGCCGCATGTCTTGCCATCTCTCACTCTCGCTCTCTCTCTAGTCTACCCTGTATGTTGTTTTACCCCTAAGCGAAATTACAAAAAAATCCATAAATTCGAGAGATGAAAAACGCCGACACAGTCAAAGTCAGTTCACATTTT
Source organism: Zaprionus africanus (assembly GCA_018151435.1). Lineage (NCBI taxonomy): Eukaryota > Metazoa > Arthropoda > Insecta > Diptera > Drosophilidae > Zaprionus > Zaprionus africanus. Next base: position 2,210,887 of record JAECXB010002309.1, on the reverse strand, counting down.
GTTGTTCCTGCTGTTGTCGCTGCCATCGCGTTGCTATTGTTGTTGCTGTTGCTCTGCTGCTGCTGCTGCTGTCCTCTCTGTCCTCAGTCGCCTTTGCTGGAATTGCTGTTATGACATTTTTATGAAAAATTTGAAATTTACGATTGGACAACAAGCGAACATTTTCGATGAGAACATTTTGTGTTTTCTTTTTTTTTTTGTTTGCATAGAATTTATGCGGAAATGTAACAAATTCGCAATTTCTTAACTTGCTCACTTGTTCTGGGTGGCATGTATAATCGACTAGATTCGCTGACTTTGGATAAATAAATAAAACATCGTTGGCTGAAACTTTAAATACACATTTGTTGTTTATTTTATTTTATTTGCAGCTGTCAAATTCCAAGTCAGATTTGTATACATTTAAGAAATATGCATGAATTAGTTAGTTTAATTTAAATTGTACTAAAAATACACGGGGTTTATAAATTTGAATATGTGCTCATTTATCAAACAAACTTGATTTCTTTAAGAATTGTGTTTATAATTAGCTAAAATGCTTTTGATATGTGGGAGGAACATAGAAAAAAAAAGAAGGAAAATCATTCAATTAGATCTCGAAGAGAAATATTGAAGCATATTTAGAATAACAAACAAAAGTTGAATTTGACATTTAAAACGTAATTATTTTAATTTTATTTTGAGTGTAGTTGCTAGTTTAAGAAAATAATTTTGTTTTTTTACATTTTACAAGAAAGGAACAATACTTTATTATTAAGGAAAAATAAATCAATATAGAATTGTAATTATAATTGAAATATAAATTTTATAAAAATATCAGAAAAAATGTTGCATATTCTAATTAAATAACTGGGATTAAATATTAAAGATTTAATAACTACAATTCATCTCAATGCAAATTGTATTATGATATATAAAATATTAAAAACATAAAAAAAAAATAATTGTAGGTTTAACATTTAAAAATAACTGCTTTAACTTGTTGTTTATTGTTAAATAATCTTTATAATCTTTATTGAAAATATATTTGCAGTTCGACTGCTCATTATCGTACATTCAATATAATAATTTGCATTTTTTAAAATAAATAAATAAATAAATACTTTGTCGAAATTAAATAAATAAATAAATATTAATAAATTAATTATAATAAAATAATAATAATTCATAAATTCATAAATATATAAATAATGTAATATCTCAGCTGCAAAAATAATTAGTATAGAAAATACCGAACAGCTTATCACAAATACGTATGATGCACTGCCTCTTCTATCTTATATCTGCTCTTTAAAACTACAATATGCAATATATGTACATACTGTTGCTTGTATTTGATTACTCCATGTCCTTTGCAACAATCTGCCACTCATCATGCCCCAACATCATCTTCACACTGCCAATAAAGAGCTGAGTAATTGATCAATCATTTGGCGATAAACCATATTAATTTGACGCCCAAGTTACGTTTTTATGACATCCCCTGATCGATCTGCCATTGTGCGGGAGTGCGAAAAGAAGTAGGGGGGAGGGGAAGGGGAGAGCGGGTGGCAGCAAGTGTTTAAAATTAATTGCTCATAAATTCCAAATTAAACATTTTGCCACACTTCGGCTGTGCGTTTATGGGTCATACGAGCCGCCAGCCGCGATGTTCCCGACTGTGCTGTGATTTACGGCACCTGCATGGAACATGGAGAATGGAGCATGGCAGAGTGTAGCAGGGGGAGTGACTGGGGCGGGGTGGTGTACAAGGGGAAGGGGCGCCCAACAAGCGGAAAATGCAAACCGGCCATTTTGATAATCAAAACAAATAATAAAACAACTTCACACGTTATTGCTGAACAACTGGGCATGCGAACGGCAACAACAACAGCAACAACAACAAACACAACTGGCAACTACTCGAGTGTGAAGCCAACAACAATAATAATAACAACAATAACAGAGTCAGAGCGAGCGTTGACGTCGACTGCGACGGCGCTCGCGAGTGTCATTAAAAGATAATAACCGTAATAAACTAATAAAATTGAAACTGGGTGAGAGGCGGCAGCGAATAATAATAAAAACGAGCAAAATCACAATAAAACACTATTCGAGGCCTGCGAAGGGGTCCGGGATCGGAGCCAGGGGGGAAGGACAGCGGGTACCAGGCAGTAGGTGCCGCAGGGATCGTAAACCGCATCCGAGTGTGTGTATGAGTGTTGCTGAGTGTGCGTGTGTGTGTGTGTGTGGTGGGTGCGAGTGGGTGCTGTGCAGTGTCTCCTGGGGCTCGAGCGGAACAACTCATAAAAAGCGTTCCAGTGATTCCAGGTTGAGCGCAGTCACGGCGTATTCCCATGCGACAGGTTGCATCTAAAAGTAAAACAAGCGTACAAAGAGAACATGCAATGAAACAAGAAGTATAATCAAATAAAAAATAAGGAAAGATTAAATCAGAGTCAGGTTAATGTCATTAAGGAATTGCTGAAATTGATTTCCACTCGTTTTAAGTAAAGTTATTGAAGTTGATTATCATCATTTATAATTATAATTATTACATGTATTCCTATGTTTAAATATATATATATATTACTATAAAGGATTTAACATAAATATATTATTTGCAACATCATCTTTGAATTGATTTAAAAAGTTTTTGAGTTTTACTCAGTTAATCTCAATGAAAAGTGCTGAATCAGATTTTTATTTTTAAATGTAATTTCTATATTTTATACAATAAAAACACATATACTACCTAAAGCGAATCGTGTATAGCTTCTTGCAAAATCAGCTTTACACACACATAACTCACATTCGAAGTGCAGAATTCTCGTTTCTCTGGCGTTCGCTCGTTAAACGCGCTAGTAAAGAACCATAAAGAGGAACATAAACCACTCGAGGCACTCTAGGAGTTGTGGCTCACAAATTAACTCGAATTGCACTCGATGTAATATAGTATAACCGACTCAAACTCAGCAATCGATTGCAGCAAATTGAGTGAAGTTTCTGCCATGTCACACTCAAGTCAAACTGAGCTCAGCTAGAAAAAGACTCAAAAAGAAAAGGCGCTTTGTTGTTACTGTTGCTGCTGCTGCACATGAAATTCATTCCTTAATTTGATACACTTTTATTGCGTCAGTTTATGGTTTGTTTGGCCCTTTGCGGTTGGCCTAAGCCCAGCCCCGGATCACACTCGACTGCGTAGAGAGTAGAATCGACGAGGATGAATGTGTTTTTAAGTGATTCGGATGACGATTATAAAATGCCTTGTCACGCAATCATTTTTTAATCCTTCACATGGCCGCGTGTTTTATGGTTACTCTGCTCCCAACCCCTGCACGTAGCTGGACCAGCCCCTGAGTGTGACTGGGTCTGGCATGTGGGTCTCTGTGTCAGCCTCATTGAGGCGTGCAGCAGTTGCTAGCACTCGCCTCAAGGCATTCCTCAAAACGACTCAATAAAATTTATACGAGTGCTCGCCAAGTGTCTCTCAGAGTTCCTCCATCTCCCTTTCTTTCTCTCTCTCTCTCTGCTCGACCACGTTTATTGCATTTTAATTGCACTAATGATGTACCATTTTTTGTAAATTACGCAAATGAAAATTATAAATCACAAGTCTAATTAAACGCGTAGCAGGGAGAGCACAGCAGAGTCGTAAACCACAGCCTAAGAACACACGCTGAGAACACAAACAATTTGTAATTTGTAATTCTCGGCGATCGAACCAAGTTGATAATGCACTCAGTAATTGCAGGAAAGCAAAGCACATTACGGGTCTGGGATGTTTATTTATCCAACTCGCTGGAACATTGTTTATGGCATAATCCGAGCAAGAGGGATAAGAAGTGATTTACAAGAAACCATTTGAATCCTTTTTTTGATGAATTCATTTTCTCATTGTTGCTGACATCAATATGATTCATTAAATATCGGTAATTATGTGTATAAGATACTTAAAGAAGGCAAAAACTGGCAATATTATTATTAAAATTTAGATACTCGTGTTACAAGAAAGATCCTGAACTGCTTTATTCATTTGCTGTGAAGTGCACTGCATGTATGCTGCTTACAACGCTATTAAGCAGTGCACTTTACTTGATTTCCTTACGTGCGTCTATAAACCATTTTATTATTATTACTATTATTCATTATTACCTCTTACCTATTCATACAATTTCGTAGCATTACAAGTATTTCTACTTGTGCTAAATAATGTTTTAGCGCAGATAGTTTCGTAATAACAATAAAATATATAAAAGTGTTTTAATGTTTTCATTTCCTACTGCATTTGTCCGAAAACTTTTGTTTATTTACGTAAGCTAAAGATTCTCGCTCTATATACAGCTTTATAGCCCTTGAATACCAATTTGGATCTAATTTTAAAACTCGCTGCACTCTCTGTCTCCCTCTCTCTATGCTCTCTCTCTCTCACTCTGAATGCAACATATTTTTTTCACACAGCGTCCGCAGATGCTAAAGCTTTTCCGAAAAATGTTTCCAGGCAGAGGTCGTCACGTTGTCTGGTTGGGCTTCAAACATAAACATCATTTGTGCTTCGCTCGGTGACGAGCGTGTTTTATAGGCCTCGACAAGACATTAAAACGCACGCAGCACACGCCCCCTTTTCCAACGGGGTGGTGCAGGGGGCGTTGGACAGCATACCTGAAGCGGCATTTCCCCAGTGGTATGGGGAAAAGAGAATTTAAGCAAAGTGCAAGGCAAACTCATCCAAAGTTTGTTGTTTGCTCGGGCCCCAGATGTGCTTGCCCGTTGCTCAAGACTTCACTTTGCTGCGATGATGATGGGCTGCGATGACTGGCGGGTATGACGGGGCGGGCTGGCTGGCTGGCAGCGAAAGGAGATTTCAATATCATAAAAAATCGTATTAAGAGAATCTCATATTGGGAATCGTAAAGTTTTTACGAGCGTTTAATGGACTCTTGCAGTAAGCGTGAGTATTTACGCGCTGCTTAAAAGCGGTAAAATATGGCCAAGTGGTGTCCGGGGACAAACACGCATACTCGCACACACACTTGCACACACACTCGCTGACTTCTCTAAGGCGCACAGCTGATAACGGAATAAATAAATGTGCATCGAACAGAGTTTCGAGAATAAAAACTTCAAGTTTTTCCTGCGGAAAGTCCTTTTTTGAAGACAATTAGCGTCGCATCTGCAGCAGCGCCATCTGGCTGCCATTTGTTGAACCCTGCAGCTAACCAGTTTGCTGCTTATCAGCCAAGCAGTGCAGCAAGCAGTGCAAATGCGTCCTTGCTGATGACGAGGGCGGCGAGCAATTTTCATCTCTAATCGAACTATTTGCAAATCGATAAACTACGCCCGTAAGGGGGAGAGAGAGACAGCAATAGGTGTGCAAGCAGCGGCAACTGCGATCATTATTGTTGTGGCTTGTGGGCGGGGTAAGCGCTCGTTTTCATTGGTGCGAAACATGCGTTTTTCTATGGCAGAGCAGGCAGGGAAGTTAGGTAGGTGTTGCCTACGACACTTAAGGATCAAATTGTCAGTTCTATTCGTGTATACACTGAGATTCGATTAACGGAAAAGTGAAGTAAATATTAAAGAAAATATCGAATGAATTTGCGAGAAAGAACATGGAAAATGGTTAAAATATAATTCGGATAAATCTGCGCGAAAGTTATTGAAAAAGAGTTTGAATATTATTTAAAAATATTGGAAAAGAAAGTGACAAATATGTCTTCAAATAAATCAATAATTATATAAAGGTTTGATATGAAATATTCTTAAAACTAAACTGATTTCGAACTGAACTGAAGATTGAAATTCATACTAATCATTTCTAGAAATTGAATACTTTATTTCTTATATAAGAAACAAGAAAAGATAGAAGTTGTATGAGAATTTTAATGATTGGACGCGAATGATAGTAAGGCTCTTCGCTTAATTTTAAATAAAACGTTTAACCTGCCAAAGCATGAAAATGCTCAAAAATTGTTCTGATTACTATTTATCTTTCTGCTACCCTAATAAAACAGAATAGATCATTCGTTGAGGAGTAGATGCTTCCTTCTAATTCATACCAACGCTGGGCAGTCGCAGAGAATACGTTTTCTTGATTAACTTCTGTGTTAGTTGAGCGATGGGACTGAAGTGTGGAGCATAAGTTTATTCACCTACATAAACGTACGTGCAAGTCACAGTAGAATGTGAAGACTTTAATACTCTGTTAAAGATTTAACTGTGTAAAAAAACAGGAAACTACAATATATTTCGTTTTGTGTCTCTAGTAGCTGAGATCTTTGCACTCTTTGTAGGATCTATTAAACCTCCTTTTCTCTGCTGCATAAACTGAAATTATTTATTAATTAAAATAATATTTATTCACTTTCAATGGTCGAAGGATAAGAAACTCTAATACTTCCAAACAATTGTCTACCTCGAGTTCGTCTTGTAATAACTAAATTCGTCTTCCCCCGCCGACATTTATTGATTGTTTATGTGTCTTGCCTTCTTTCGGTGATTGCATTTGCCTACACTGAACTAACACCTTCGTGAGCCCAGACATGAGTTGCCTCCCCAGCGTTGCAAGCTAACACGAGCTGTTTGCTAGACCTGTGGTCAGTGGGATGGATGCACTGCTGCTCATTGGATGCCATTCGTAGGTGAAGTCACGTAGAACGGCAGTTGCCAAGCCGGACAAATGGCATATGTCTGGTGACAACGACCTGACGACTTCATTAGACGCGGACATATATCAGCCGTGTGTCGGACTAACGATCTGACAGAGTTATGTGACTTGTCGAAAGGATTTCCTATAATTTCTAGCACTTCCCAATACCGCGAGCTGTGTAAACGTGCCTGCTTGAAGAACCAACGCAGGGCGACAGAGAGAGAGAGAGAGAGAGAGGACTCTGAAGCATCTCTACTGCTCGGGAGCTCTATGGGGGCTGGGCATATAAATCAAAGTGTGGAAGAACGAGAAGGGGCACGGGGGGTAGAGAGTGAGGAGAGAGGAGGGGAGGAGAGCGCTGGCACTGGCAGCTCGTAAAACGAAATTCACCGATTCGACGAATGTTTGTTAATTATGATTTGCGTAACGTTCTCTTCCCGGTCCAGAACACCAACCAAAGCAAAGCAAAGCAAAGCAAAGCAAAGCGAAGCAAAGGAAAGCAAACCACTCGTGAGTAATTTGTATTTGAACTCGTTAAAGTGTCGAACTATATAATGGGCAAATGCGCAGATACTTATTCGCATATGCAGCGGCACGACTGCCTACAAGATTTGTGTCTGTGCCCCCTTCAGGGCGTTCCCCTGGACTGGCGCGCATCTTCTGAAATAGCACGTCCGGTCTGCTTAGCTCCCAGCAATCAAATACAATTTGCAACAATTTAAACATTTCTCAGCTGCGGCAGCGCCCCATTGAAGCCAAACGCCAGCTCGGATAGCCGAGACATCCATGAGGAATCCGCGAGAATCGCACAAAATTGCTTAGATGCAAACTTGAATTGTTGCTCCGCTGCCGCGCCCCATTTGATGGCCTCATAAAGTGCCTTTGCTGTTGCCTCTGCCTCATATATGTTTCTAGTTTCGTAGGCGTGGCTGGCGTCTATCGGGAAGGGGGAGCTGCAATTCGGAGCAAGTTGATATGCGCACACGCCGGCGCTTGTTAGGGAGCAAAGCGAATTTCCAAAAGGGGCCGCATCTGGTATGCGAGCCAAAGATTGCATTTCATATTCAACGATTTAACAGATTTCCCGATTACGATGGGGGAAATTCTCTCGAATCTCAAGTTAATATTATGGATTCTCCATTTCTATGCCTGCTCGAGAATTTCGATCACGATCTGAATACACGTTGCTACAATTATGCTCTCTCAGTTCTGGCAATGTTGCTACGCATAAAATAAAGTAACAATTTGAAGAATATTTTTACAGATTGTGGTGTTTATATGTGAACTTCAAGTAATTAAAATAATTAAAATACTTTGAATCACTAAGTCATTAACGAGGTCTAGTCCGATTTGTTCTTGCGAAGATATCTTCTAGGAAAGAAATTCTAGGATATCTTAAGTTTGACTAGTAACGCTTACTGTGAACAATATCGTAATATCCAGTAAAGATTTAAATTCAAAAATACATTTCAAGGCGCAATGTTTGCGCACACAAACTACTATAAGCTTTATTGATTTAATAACTAACGATTTTTAAAAATATATTCGATTACAAATCAATTAAGATTTTGCATGAAAGATTCAATTTTACTTTCTAAAACATTAGTCGGTTGAAGTTTACCCTGTGTAGTCTGTAAATTTGTATTAAAGTGTCTAATTTATTATTTTTTTTAAGTTTGTGAATCTAAATTTTTAAGCTTCGTGTTCAAGACCCAATATTCTTGAAAACTTTAAAAGTTAAATTTGGTTCGCATATTGCAGAGTCTTAAATTCCCTAATCTAGAATTCTTATAAGGAGTCAATCAACTAGATTTAAGGTTCAATACTGATGTACATCGAAGGTGCTTGCGATTATCGGTCCCAGTGGATAAGACCATGTTCTTCGCTTCAGATAGATGACGTGTTACTACACCCAATTTTCTTTGGGTATTTGACAGGTTAGAAGAGCTGATGAGTGAAGTATATTCAGTGATGAGGAAAGTAAAATTACTGCGTTTGTATTAAAGGATGAGATTATTATTTATGTGCAAGGGATACTGCACAGTTGTTGCCCTCACGTTCATAATGATTGATACAAGAGAATTGATCTGTACAAACGTTGGACACATGTTCGGCTAGAAAGCCATTCTCAGAATGAAAGAACTTTGAACATGCTGATGTCATTGTTATTAATCGATTATTAATTATTAATTGTGCCATCAGTTTACTCAAAGCGTTACAAACCTAAGATTGTGTATCCATCAAGTGATTAATTGATTTGATTTCAATAATCTTCAATAATGAGTCTCTATTTTGTATCTGTTTTGGTTTGTCCGATTTTTAATCATTTACTATGTTAATCATTGTTCAATTTCAATGAAAACACAATAAATTGCTGTCGAAATAAATGTTTTATAGCGAACTTAAATAGAAGAAGCAGCGTGTCATAGTGTGGGAATTGAATTGATTTCAGCTTGCTTACTCTAATTACCGAGTCAAGTGTCAGTTAATTGAAATTCTCCGTTGGAAATACATTTGCATGTTGACAAATTGAATGGCCCGTTGTCGATTCGATTGAACCTAGAGCGCATGCCTAATCAGGCTGGTGTCCGCCTTGGCTCAATTGGAATACATTTAATTTGTAATGCAGGCGATTCAGTTGCTCAGGTGGGAGATGCTCCACAAGCACTAGGTGACCTTTCGCGACTTCACTCCACATATTCCCCTCTCTTAAAGACACCCAGACGGGCAGTTCGCCTAGCCCCCGATGAGCCAGGCGTGAGACAAGCAAGCAAGTCACCGACCAGGGGCTCGTAAACCGGATCAACCACTTTGAGAGCGTCGTCGTCGGCATGGCGGGCGGCTGCAACAACAATGGCAGCGCGGAGGCGACTCGCAATGGCTGTGATAACGGCAACCGCAGACTGAGACAGAGTGGAAGACGGGGACGAAGACGGCCATGCTTTGCTTTCGCTCTGTTCATAAATGGATTCAAACGAGAGTTGGCCCAACGAACATTTCATCCCCTTTCCCTTTGAGTGTGTCTCTGTGTGTGTGCGTGTGTGTGTATCTCTGTGTGTGTTTGCGTGCGCACATCTTTTTCTCTATTGAAATTCCTTTGCCTTGGCCTGGCCTGAAACCCGATTCGAGCCATTGACTCATCGTGCGGTCATCCAGGGGCAAACTCTTTGGGTAATGTGTTGTTTGCGTTCCAAGCGGAGGATGCAGGTCCATATAACGCTTGGCTTGTTCTTATCCGTTTATCGATTGACCGACTTATTGTTTGTTTTCAAGAAAGGGAATTCAATTTTACCCCAAAATTCTCACGATTCACATAAATTACAAAGAGATTATGTAGGTATTAATATGAGCATACCTTCAAAGAGCATGAAATGTTGGAATAGGAAATTTCATTTGAAACTTGAATTAATTAAAACAAAGTTAACAATCAGTTAAGTGAGAGTTGGCGCAGCATTATCAGTTGCCATAAAGAGTCTAAGGCCGAGAGGGCTATATAATTTGAACAGCATTAAAATAGTTAATACTCGCTAACGACCATGGGAAATGGCGAATCTCTAAGATCGCAGCGATAGTCGCGGAAAATGTCTCTCTCGCTCTCCTTCGCTCTCTGTCTTTCTTGGATGTGGACACAGAGATCGGAGATTTTCTAGCGTGGAGCTGACACTTGCTATCTGGAGCCATAAACTCGCCGGGCTTATCATCGCCCGTTGGCCATTAAAAGTAGGTTTTACTGTCGGGATAGACGTTGCTCCTCGAGGCCAACTCGGGCGACTCGGGCGACTTTAGAGCGGCAACAGCAATTATGCGCACAGTCGGACATTGCGTGCCTCCGTTCGGCTATGCCAGGGCGATATTTACGAGTTCTTCGAAAGCGAACGCAAGTGCCAGACCAGGAAGGGGCGGAGTAGGAGGAGGAGGAGGCAAAGTCGGTGCAGCAGTTCTGCCTCTACTAATTATGCGGCGGATTAACATAACAACCAAAAATAAATTGCACACTGTGCACAAAACATAGAAACGCCTCGCCACGCCACGCCTCATCCCACCTCGCGTGCCAGTTCTCAGTTCCTGGTCAGGTTGATTGAGTGAAGTTGTAGGTGTAAATGCGGTCGTATGCTGATTGTTTGTGTGTGGGATTGGAATGAATCCGTCATCAGCTAAGCCCAAATGGGCCATAGACCTAAACAGCGCAATGAGCGTGCGGCAATTAAACTGGCAAAGAACTGCCAAGTGAAGGCAGAAGAGATTGGTATCGTAGATAATTTTGAGGGGAAACACAGAAAGTTATGAAGAAACTTATAAATGAAGTACATTTATTTCAATTCCTTTATTAATTATTTTTTCTACATATATTTTTAAAGGAACCTCCATTTCTTTTTAAAAACTAGAAAGAGAGCTACAGGCGAGTGTGTCGCACTGTGTTATACCCGTTATACACATGACCAAAACCGTGTTTGAATATATTACTTCTCAGTTTATTTTATTTGTTGTTGCATACCTTGCAGGGCTCGAAAATTGTTACCCCCCCAAAATTATTTCTTTAATTTCTTTTATGTTTATTGTCCGTTTGCGTCCAATTTTTCAGAAACTATTTGACCTTTGATAGTTTTTGTGTTTACAAAATATAAATTGTCCTGCATTAAAAATAAGCTTGGAATTTGGCTTTTATCTATTAGCAAAGGCAGAGTGTCAAAAATCTAAAATAAACTTGATTGGCTTGTAATATTTAGACATTTTTGCATAGTTTTTTTAGTTCTACCTCTTATAGTATCTTAGATCTAGATCTAGATAAACAGACAGACAGACTCGGCTATATTAACTCTTCTGTTAAAGCAGATTAGTAATATATCTACATTTTGGTGTCTGCCACGCCTCCTTCTGCCTGTTGCATACAATTTCGATTGTCAAAAACTTAAAATACCCCTCTACTTTAAGGGCAGCGGGCATAACTATGACGCATTTCACACGCCAAAGAGTTGTCGCCTTTGGGTTCCGGTTTTCCGTCGAGGTTCATAAATCACAATCACTTTTTGTTTGTCTCAGCGAACCACGGAAATATGTTCAAGAAGTCTGTTGTCTGTTGTCGTTTATATCTCAGGATTTCTAACACTTTTGTCAGAACAATGCTCAACTGGCCAGATGGACTTGCTTGCGCTCTAAGGTAGCGTGCAGGCATTTCCAGTTTTCAGTTTCAGTTTCCATTTCCAGTTAAGACAGTTCGCTGTGTGCTCTCTGTGTGTGTGTGTGTCTGTGTGCTGTCACTTTTCACGGCACGCCGTGGTGAGATCGTCCATTGAAGGGTTAAAACTGTCCAATTGCCGAGCATGCGGTCATAAAATGTAGGATTCTTGCTTTTGAAATGCTTTGGAAATCCTTTGGCGTAACAATAAAAATGGCAAACAAAAGTCGCGACCAGTCGACCATATTGACTGCACACCGCGCACACCCCTTGCCCCTTGTCCCTATCACTTCCCTCACTCCCTTCTCTCTCTCTGGCTATCGAGGGCCAAAAATATGAATGCAGCGCGACTCGGCGAGCAACGCAAACTGGCAGTGCATAAAAACATCTATGAGGGTATATCTGGAAAATGTCACACCATGTTGCCGCGTTTTACGACCGCCGCTCACCTTTTGTTCGACGAGTTTATGGGCAAGCTGGGCTCACTGGGCTCGCTCCTCCTCGAGCCCGGGGGCTCACTGACTGGGGGGCTCTTAACTGCTTCACTTTCGATGACAAACTGGCGGAGGATACGGCTCGAGCATGCCAAATGCAAATGGTCGCCGAGTTTAACCGTTTTTTTAATTTATCGATTCACAGTGTGAGCCCCGCTGCAACAGGGAAGGGGAAGTGGAAGGGGAGAGAGAATTGTCTGCAACAAGTTCACCTTGGCGTCAATGAGTTTTTTTTTGCCAAATGTCATTTAACCTCAAGGACATTGCAAAAAAACAACTGAAAAACGAAAGGCGAAAGAAAGGATATTCCGCTGAAGAAAGGCCGTGGATGAAAGGCTAACAGGTACGCACGCAGCTGCCGTAAAAAAACACATTGCGGAACATAATTGCACAACTCAAGGACTCAAGGGCTACGCCGCAGGACCTGACGCTAATGCCATGACAGTCCGTGAATCCTCGGACATAACCCTTAATGTTACTCAGTTAGCAATACACAGTCTCGGCTGTCCTTGAGCCCGGATTGATGCGCTTGCGAATTTACGGAAAATCTTCAAGGGAAGGTTTTGAAATAAATTGCACAAAACGCGAAGAAAGAAAAAAAAAGAAACATTTTAAATGAATTTAAAATTTTTATCAAGAAAAGTAATTTCCAAATCAAATAAAAGAACATTTCGTAATAAAATTCCATTAAGAAAACATAAAATTAATTTCAAATTAATTGCAATAAAACATATCAAAACCAACTTTAAATTTTGTTTAGAAAACTAAAAATAAATTTCAAATTAATTGCCATTTTTATCAACAAATTTCATTATGTATTTCTTGAGAAATTAACATACTTAACAATATCCATAACTCACAATCACTATAGAAATGAATTGATAATTTATATTTATTCCATTAATGTTCAGTAAGAATTTCATTGACTGACTAAACAAACTCAACTGTGAATATAACGTAAAGATAGAAAAAAAACGAAGAAATTTTGCAAAGAACTATTCACAAATTTTGCGAAATTGATTCTTCCTATTGTTAGAATCCCATCTACATAATAGCGGAACTATTTCGAGATGACTTTTAACATATTTTCAGTTATTTCTTGTATTTTTGTATAACAATAAAAATCCCAAATTAGAAACAAAAGAAATTTAATTAGTCCAACATTCAGTATGTCTTCATTAATATTCCGCCCGAGACTCTGCCTCTCTCTCTCTTTCCCTTTATTTATGCCCACTGTGCGTAGGCAGTATAGCAACGATTTCAGTTAAAAGAGGCCCAAGACAATGTGGATTATGGCGATGACGATGGGCGGCCTAAGCAGACGGCCTGCTCAGCGGTCTCCACATGCCAATTCATTCATAATTCATTTTGAATGCGGCATAAAATGCTTTTACTATCAATAAAAACGCAATTAAATTAACATTAAACTTATTTCGCTCGCCATCTCAGATTTGTCCAAAAAAACACACACATAATTATTTTAAAATATTCCGTTATTAAATGGCTTTCTACATCTATTTTATAATTTTCAATGATTGAAAAACATGATAAAACACGTGATTTCTGCCGGGTTTGCGACATTCAATTGCTGGTTTTCCCCATTAACAATTCATTTATGTATATAATTAACATTAAATGCGCAATAAAACTAAATGAAGGTGGAACAATTCCCGTTATATTGCGGATGTGTGATTTGTGGCAGTCACAGCACATTTTTGCATTCGAATGGTTTCGCCATTCGCCAAACTGCAAATGTGTTTTCCTAATTGGCAATTCACTAAAGATTAGATGTACATATGTACGCTCGTATAGGAACAATACGTGTACATACACCATACCATAATAATCGCATTTATGCGAGGCACACATTCGCAAAGAGGGAGGGGCCCGGCGCACGCAAAAACTAATTAGCTTTCCGCATGTCCCCAACGGGTAGTGAATACTATAGTGAAGACTACCAGGTATATATCGATGAATTCGCACATGTTTTACTGGTCTACAGAGATCTTAACTTTGGAGAAATGAAGTTGACATATAAAATATAATAAAGTAGTTAAAAAGATATAGCTAGAAGTCTAAAAATGCAGATGAAGTTAGTCTTGAGAAACGGATCTTAAAAGAATCTCAAGTTTTTTAATATGATGTTAAAAATTTAAAGAAGGCATGTTAGATAATATAATATGTATTATAAAGCTCCTTCTTCTGTTAGATAATATAATATGTATTACAAAGCTCCTTCTTCTGGTAAATAAGTTTACAGCACGTTGAATTCAGCTAAGTATATTCAGTTGTATTCACTTCATATTCATAAAGCATATGTGGATATGAATCTGAGTGCATTTGCTGCTTGTTAGACTGCAGGGCTTGTGCCACATACCTTGCTCGGCATGGGGACGCACAACCACATCGAGTACACACACTAACCACACACACCGCACCGCACTCCAAGCACTTGAGCCAGTTGCTCATTACACTCGCTTGAATAATTATTTCAATAAACAACAATCGAGTTCTCTAAGTTGAACTGTGCTGGAACGGCGCGCACATAATACCATATTTCAAATTTCAATTAAGTCCAAGTGCTGAGAGAGCTCTGCCCTCTTCAGTCCTCCCCCCTGCTCCATTCCACAACCCTCTTTCACTCTCTCTTCTCTTTCTCTTCTCTCTCTTGCTGCAACCCTTCGACTGCCAATTGCAGCGCAGCATTTCTTCACATGGCACCACCGTGAGGTGGTTGAGGGGGACCCTGTTGATCTTTTACGTTTCGTATTTGACTTTTGACTTTCTCGAAATATATATAAACATTTTGTTTTATGGCATTCAATTGGTCCGGAAAGGGACTCAAGTGCACGGCCCGTTTGCCCGTTGATGAAATGTGCTGCAAAAGATTGCGCAGCACTTGGCAAATCTCTTCTGGCTTCGGCAAGACTAAAAGGTGGTCGATGCTTCGATACGAGAAAATAGGTTTAAATTAAAAACAAGTTTATGCTTTGCATTTTAAAACAGCACTCAATACACAGTTATGGGATAGGGAGGAAGGGCAGGGGATTGGCTATCGCATATTCATTTTATAAGGTATTCATATATAAGCGCATTTTAAAGTGTCACACTCAGAGTTTAGCTTGTCAAATAAATGTCCGTGGCTCAAACAAATTCCAGCGATTAAAATCTATAAGAAAAAAGGCAATGGACTTTCAGCTCCAAAAACAACAACAAAAAGCAAAGTTGAAATTGGAGAGTCGCCGCCTTTGAGTGCTACGAGCGTGTATCTTTCAGATACAGATAGCGCAGCAATATTTGTTTCAAAACGGGAAAAACAAAAGCGCTTCGTTTCGTTTCGAGTTTTTTTAGCAGCGAAAACCTTCTGAAAACTTGTTGGCTCCTCCCCCACCCCTCCTCTCCACTCCCACTCGACGCGTTTGCATTTCATTCTCGTAAACAAACAACAACAAAAAGAAAGACAAAAGACTGAAAAGTTGGCTCCAAAATTAACATTCACTTGGCAAAGAGTTGAACCCTTTGGGGGATGATGTTGTTACTGTCGTTGTTGTTGCCCTTTTTGGGGCAATCTGGCAGCACCATGTTGACTTAGGCAGATTCCATTTTCTGGCCAGCAACATTGAGGCAGAGGCTGCTTAAATACCCCAACGAATATTTTGCATATTCCATCGATTTTTCGACTTCAAAATGAGTGCGCGCATAATCAGCGTGCGAGCGAGACAAAAGGCTGACTTGGCAGCAGCGAGAGAGGGAGGGAGGGAAAGACAGAGAGGCAGATAGATAGAGCAGAAGGAAGGCAGCCAGCAGGAGCTGCCTGCTGTAGCTTTTCTGGGTGTGTCTCTGCGAGGCGAACGCGGAGGAAATGTGTCGCCAAAGAGGCTAATTTATTATCGATTTGTCATTTCATGTTCCATGAACTATCGTTGTACTCTCCCCCTTTTCCCCCTGCACACTTTTCCCGCCCCACTCCCTTTCCCAGCAACCGTTTCTAGCGAATCTAAGCGCAGCGACTGTCCCATAAATCTCGTTAATTTATGTAGAATGCGTGCGAAATGCCAACAAACTAAGTCGCAAGTCGCCGAACGCCCCCACAACTTGACTCCCTCCTGCCTGTCCCTCCCGTTCCTATTCCTACTCCAGCTACTCCTTGGCTGCCTTCCAAAACGCATGTTGTGTGCATATCAAACTCTCCTCGCCAAATGGAAAACTCCAAAATGTAAAACACAAAACGAGAATACGAAGGCGAGGGCGAGGTCGGAGGCAAGTGCAGATTCATGTGCAATACAAAGTTGTTGCCGTTGCCAAGTCGCGTCGCCGTCGTCGTCGTCGTCGTTGTCACTGTGACATCTCTCGATTTATTTAATTGTCGATTTCTGTCGCACTTCAACTAACGATTTTCTAGCTAAGTTCGTGTTTCGCGCGCAATTTATGAGACTTGCCTGTCATTCTGCAGTCCCCAATGCCAGAGACAAGACCACAATAGTGCTCAAAGGGGTAGGAAGAGAGGGGGAGAGTGAGAGAGAGAGAGAGCAGCGACTGGCAAATCGATGTTGTTATGCCTTTCTAATGGAAATGTGGGCAATCCCCACTTCAGTTCGACTACGTCTTATTGCCTCAGCTCAAATTAATTAATTTCAATGGAGCAAAGACGCCAGAGTGGGTGCCCCCATTGATATTATAATAAGTATTCGATTAGTTACTTCTCGATTGTGAATTTATTCAAAAGAGTTTATTGATTGTGTGCTTGCAAGTAAATTCAATTTATTTTCTTTTCTTCGAAAATTTAAAATTTGAATTCAATTTTACATTTTTACATTTTTATACCCTCGAATATTGAAAATGATGAAATGATAAATAAAATACTTGTTCAAATTTTAGTATTAGGTTCCTGCTCAACGACGAGTATACTCTTATTTTGTCTTTATTTTGTAATATTTCTTTATAATTCCAATGACAATTTCCATCGCATGTTAATTGAAATCTCAGCTCTCTGCTTGGAAATTTGTGTACTTATCAACTCTGTTTAAATTATTGTGCTTAATAAACCCAGAGCGGGGGCAAATGTCATTGATTACTTATTATTAAGACTTTATTGTTATTGTTATATACATTTATTTTTTGCTGTCTATAGTCAGAGCTGAGCTGCGCTGAACTGATACGACGGCCCCAAGGTATCATTGTCTGCTGGTGCACAGTAAATGAAGTCATAAAATAATTTAAATCTGTATTTAAGTGACAATAAAGCACATTATATTTGACGATAAGCGGCCATTGCGAATGCGGAAAGATTACTCAAGGCACAAAGATGTCGACAATAGTCACTATAAAAAGCAAACTTTTGCATAAGAAACCGCAATTCAAATGAAATTGTGTCTATTCGTTGAGCTTTTCAAATGATTCAGAGTTGAAATAATCACTTGAAATACATTCAAAAATATATGAATTCATATTTTTAAGTGTCAAGGTTGTTGTTGTTTTGTTGTTCTTCGATTGATTTCGCTTATTGTGTGAGATGAAATATTGCTGTTTTCGTTGCTGTTCCCCAATAAAGAAAGCATGATTACGAGCATTAAATACAATATATTAATTACATTGAATGCGACACGATGACTTGGTGACTCTGACCACTTGCCCCGCCCCCTCCCGGGCCGCCTTGTTTCGTCTGAAAATGAGCAAATTAAAAACTGGAATAACGTCTCTGTCAGTGCGTCTCTTGAGCCTTTCGATTCTTGGCGATTCGCATTGGCTCCGCCATTGTCGCTGCTGTGGGTGCGACGAGGTGAAGAGATCGGCGAGGCTTCTCGATATCGCGTCACATTCATTTGCCAATTTACGGGCTACTAATGGCAATAATGAATGCATTTTATAGGGCCATTCATAATGTTGCGCGACAATCGAAAACACCAGCGAGCATTACATAGCGTACAGAAATCGAGCAATGTTTCTGTTTCTTCTATAAGAAACACAAATTCTTATTTATTTGGCCAGACGATGGTCACTCTAATTCCCCAAGATATCGATATCGGAGTAAAACTAACAGCTTAAGTCGTAAATATATGAATTTTGAAGAATTCACTTTAATGCCTCTTCGACGGAAGCTTGAAAATCGAATACTTTGCTGCGAATTTGACTCTGCCGTCGGAGTAAAGTCGTTTCGCCCATTGCTGTGCGGACCGCGTATGTTTTATGGCCACGTTAATGTTTTTAAAGCGATTAAGCGAGAAGTTATTTGGGAGAGAGAGGGAGAGAGAGAGAGGGAGAGGCAGCCTCGTAAAACGATGATCGATTCATGCGCAAAACCCGTCGGCCAGGATTAAATCATTATGCAATTATAAGCTTTATGCTGATTTTTATACGAGTAGACAATGGGCACTTTATGGCATTTTGTGGCTACACTTTGACACGCTCGTAAACCGAATTTGTTTTAAATTCGTCATGATTTATGCGACTAACAGATTTGATGTGCATTTGAATGAGAATAAAACAATAAACATAGTATGAAATGGAGTACCAACCCTTTGAGTTGTTTATAGACTTAATCCACAAATGTCTTAAAAAACAACGACTGAAACGAGAAGAGCGGAGAGTAGTTTTATTAGTTTTATAATTGCGTATAAATTGTGAGGGAAAGGAGTTCAAATAATCACTAAAAATACAGTTAATAATATTAAAAGGAGCATTGGAAGCAGGCTCGATTTATAGTAAGGTACAAATTCAATAAACGAACAAAGTATTTGGCATAAAAAAGGAATAGAATCAAAAGATTTATTTCTAAGCATATAAATTTATATTAGAGGCACAAAAAAGAATTGCAATAATAGCTAGAAATACATTTAAGAATATAAGAATTTATATCAGAGTCTTATTAAGCGTACAAGGCTTAAAGTAGGGTACAAAATTAATAACTTCACTCTGCCCTAATTAATGACACCACAAAGGGCGCACACGAGGAGACTCCTCTGCAATTTCCTTGCCACCCAAACCCATTTAAAACCACGTCGTCAGGTGTGCGCAACGATAATGTCGCACAATTTGGTAGTTGATATTTTTAATAATAAGCAAAATCGAGCAGTTTCGCAGGCAAGGCTACAAAATTATGCTAACTTGCAGTTGAGTAGAAACCTTTGCAAATTATTCACTCAAAAACAGTTTCGCTCAAGCTGCGGCAGGTTCTCTAGAGTCGCAGCCGCCAAATTCCATCACGCACACACTCACACACAAACACACATGCAAACCCGCTGGGTGCCCGGGAGCAAGCAAAGTCTCCAACGGCTGTTGACCAGCTGCAGTTGCTGCGCTCTCCAACTCAGTCTCTGTCTACGTCTCCGTCACCGTCTCCGTCGCAGTCGCAGTCACCGACGACGTCGACGTCACGCGCGTCAAGCAGTTCTCTGTTCTTCTCCTGTTGTTGTTGTCTTCTTTGGCATTGACTATGTCGCACTCGCTCCCACCAAAATGGCCGCAAGCAGCGCGCACTATCGCTTGCGCACTCACACACATGCGCTGCCGCATCGCTCCGACTCGCTCTACCCTGCCCGGCCATGGATTTTGTGGTGCGGTACGACTAGCTTGTGGCGGCATTTGTTGCCCCGGGCAGCCCAGTTGGCGCAACAGGGTGCACTATAGTGCACACAGCATACAGAGCGCCAACTGCCACGCCCACTTTGCGGAGCAGCAGCTGCGCCCCACCAAGCAGCTCCAAGCAGCAGAAGCAGCGCCGCAGTTGACAGTCGAGAGGCAGCGGGCCGCTTGCGCCGCTTATCGCCCGTCGCGGTTGTTGCTGCTGCGCTGTTGTTGCTGCTGTTGTTGTTGTTGTTGTTGTTGCTGTATCTGTTATCAATTCAGCTGTGCGTTGCTACTGCTGGGCACTTAACTCGACGCTTGGCAATTTCCACTTGATTGGCTGCAGTTCTTGAGATTTTCGATATCGTGTGCGAGAAATTTGCATCCAGACAAGCTCCCAGGATGCAAGTGGCAAGTGGCAACTGAAGGAGACACACACACATTGAACTGTTAACTGCCGTGAGCAGCTGCTGCTGCTGCTGTTGCAGTTTCCATCAAGGAGCAGACACTCGACACGCATCCATCTCCCTGGCTGCGCCATTCATATTCCCCCAGCGAGTCCGTATGGCGCAAATCGAGTGCATTTCTTCATGCCTTCTGGCATAATTCGCAGTTGCTCTTGCCTCTTGTCTTCTCAGCTCTTGGCCGCAACTGCGTCTGTGGCTAATGGCCAAACTGGGTTGCCTGAAGCTGCTGCTACTGCTGTTGATCCTCATCCTCATCTTCTTCTGCTCATTCCGTGCATATCCCGCTCTGGGCTCTAATCGCAATCATGACTGACTGCGATGGCAGTTGCATTGCCCCAGCGCGTTCAGCTCTCCCGTTCTCTCATCAATCTGCTTCTCTCTTTTCTCTCTCTCTCTGTCTCTTCTGTCTCCTGTTTCTCGTTTGCCTTCTTTGCTTTCTCACCCTTTGTCCTTCGCTTGAATTGCAGTTTTTTATGGCATTGCAATTAGGGGTAAGCACAGCGAGGTACGTCGCACACACACACTCTCAAACACATACACACACACACTCAAACACATACACACACATACACAGACAATTGCATGTAGATAATGCACACACACATATGCAGTTGCGTTTGTTAATGGCTTGCACAGTTAGGGTGGTGCGGCAAATTCCAGGGGTAACTAGGGTGGTTTCATTATCTGTGCAACCAGGTGAGGGGTTACCACATACACACACACACATATATGTACTTACACATGTACATGTGTGTTTGCATGGATGTTAAATGTTCCAAATACTATCTACATACATCACTTATGGCAAAATCATGAAGTCGCAATCGTTTCTTTGCAGTTCAAACTGAGTTTTAGTTTGTTGATTATTTGTAGATAAATACGAGAAATTTAAACATAAAATGAATATTTTTTAAAGGCCTCACCTAACACGAATTATAACAGAAATAAAATTGAAATTATATTAAAAAATTTAGGTATGCTATAATTTTTAAATCAAAACCATTGAAGAGCCTTTTGGTTTTATATATATTATGTTGGTTAAAAAGTATTCATTAATATATTATAATATTTTATTCCTGTTTTATTTGCTAGGTAATTTGAATTTTCGCAACCTAATTAATTTAGTTTTTTAATCTGATTCATTATATGTTTTTATAAAATTATTATTGCTTACGCTTTTCCTAATTTCTTGCATGACCTCACGAACCTAAACAGAATTTATTTGTTTCCTTAGTATTTTATGTATTAAATGAAAATATTTCGGCTGTTTGTGTTTGCAGTGATTTGGCACTTAATAAAACTAATTTCTACTCTCCATTTTAATTGTTTGTATTTTTTTTTATATATGAATATATATATTAGAAATAACTCAGTATAGATTTGTTTGTTTAAGTATTTTAAGTTAACCTTCTTCTGCTTCACTAGTTTCTATATTTAGCTTGCTTATTATTTCTACCGCTGCCCACACTAATTTCTGCAGTGACCTTTGGAAGTTAAGTTAAACTACTCTACAAGAATTTTAATAAAAGCCGAGTGCAAAATTTATTATCAACAAACGATTTATTAAATGAAAAGAAGAAAAGAAACCTGCAATAAAATGTCCCATGCGGGCTACGGTGAATGGTGAAATGGACCCACGTCCTGACCGGTTTCGGAGCCAAGTGTGGGTCCCTGGGTGCGTATATGGAATGCAGAGGGGTTGGGGTTGAGGTTGGGGGTTGGGGGTTCTGGTTGTGGTTGGGGTTGGGCGTTGGTCCATTGTCGAAGTATTTGCGCATTGTGCAGAAAAGTCGTAAAAATTTCTGCTGTCTACGTACGAAATGAATGGCAAAACTGGATTTCGTGCGAAGAGAGAGGGAGATGGCAAGTGAGTAAGAGAGAGAGACAGAGAGGAGAAGAGAGAGGGATGAGTGCAAACGAAATGCCAGCAAACAATTCTTGTAAATTTTACGAGCGCAAATATAATTCAAATGGTCATTAATTGCAACAACAACGACAGAGCAGCGAGTGAGAGAGGCGGAATGAGGCAAGAGGAGGCAAGAGGAGGCAAGCGGAGGCAAGCGGAGGCAGCTGGAGGCTGACAGGGGCAGCAACAACGAGGCAGGGCCAGAACCGAACTCAAAATGGGTCGCAGACAGCCCTAAAAGTGCCTCATAAATGAATTGAAGACAGCAACAAAAAAAGAAAAACAAACAACAACAACAGCACGAACTTGCTTAGGTTATGTACAAAGACAGAGGCAAAGCCAAAAGCAAAAGCAAAAGCTCTGCGAGCAGCGCAAAAGCACAAAAACAACAACATAAGTCAGTCGCACGTGGTCGGGAAATATTTGTGGCTGAAGCCGGCGAAATTTCCCAATTTCGAATTGGCAAATGCAAGTGAAGAAAAGTACCCGAGGGGGGAGGGAGGCAGGCCGAGGCAGCTGAGCAGCTGAGCAGAGTCGCGCAAAAGTACCGAGCGGCAGCGTGGGACATTTGCTTTGCTGTGTAGCACAGATACGCACACACACACACACATACACAGACTGGCACACACACACCCAAACACACTGCGTAGCTCACAGATACGAGGCGGCGCACACAGATACTCTGTGCTGTGTGCCGTGTGGGGCAATATCTATGAGATACACGCACAGATACAGCAACACACACACACGCTGTCGACGTCGCTGCCGGCAGAGACAGCAGCAGCAGCAGCAGCAGCGGCAGCAGCAGCAGCGGCGGCGACCAAGCGGCGCACAAGAAATCGTCGGGCGACGGCTTCAAATGAACGCAAAACGTTGAAAAGCAAACATCCGCCAAAAAAATAAACGTCGTCCCAAAAACGGCGGGCGAACTTCAAGTAAATTTGCCTCAAGTAATAATTGCTATATATACAAGAAGATTATTAGATAAGCGCAGTGTATGTGTGTGCGTGTGCATGTGTGTGTTGAATTTAATCAGTGCTTAAAGGTAAAATGTGTTTTAAATTCGTGAACTCATTTTGATTTTGTTGCATCGCGTGTTTTTGTTTACCAATCACAAAACTGGTTTGCATTTTGTGTGTGTGTATTGTGTATGTGTGTTAGTGTGATTGAGACTGCATGCGTGTGCTTGCATATGCTTGTGTGTATGTGTGTGTGCTTGGGCTTGTCTGTGTGTGTTTGTGTGCTGTGCAAGTTCGAAATCATATGCAACTCTCTCTCTCAACTTCTTTTTTTGTCTTTCTTCTCTTTGCAGCTGCCACCACCGCCGCCGCCCCCGCCCCCAACTTGCCTCCTCATGCGTTACTCTATTTAAACGCCGCCCATAAACACCAAATAACAAATTTCAGCTCGTTTGTCCAAGTTCAAGTCAGGCAAGTGTCGCATGTCAAGGTCTTATTAAACATGGAAACACTTTCAAAGCGCAACCCGAAAAAGTCTCTCTGTGTGTCTGTCTGTCTCTCTGTCCGTCTCTCTGTTCGTCTTTGTCTGTGTGTGTGTGTGTGTGTCTGTTGTCGTTTGTCTGTCTGCGTGCCATTGACATTGACTTATGGCTCACGCTGGGGAGTAGGTGGAGCAGTAGAGGAGGAAGAAGGGCTAGCAGGAGGGTGCTTGCAAGGGGGGTATTTGCAAGGGGGGTGAGGGAACTTCGAGGTCGACCCTTTGACGAAATTTGTGGCTGCCTTTCTACGCTCATTCGTTACTCGTTTTCGTCTTCTTCAGCCACGCACGTTTATGGTTTGTTTTGCTTTCGTTCGTCAATTCGCACACACCCACACACACACAAGATGAATGCACACACACACACAGAGGCAGCACATAAAGCGCTCCAAAAATGCCTACGTGAATGAAGGCGAAAGAGAGACTGCAAGAGAGAGAGGGAGAGAGAGAGACAGAGCGAGCCAGCGTGAATGACGACGTCGCCATCTGTCTGGGTTGATAAGTAAGCACTTGAGGCATTCTGGGTAGAGCTGAATGAATGAATGACTGACTGACTGATTGACAGACTACGGCAAACAGAGCAGGGGAGAGGGAAAGTGGGAGGCAGGGCGGAGAGGCACAATGAGCTGTAAGCTGATGATGATAACGGCAATTACTCGCCATTTTCATTTGGCATTTCCCTTCAGCGCACATTATCGCCTCGCTTACTTTGCCGCCTCGATTCTGCAGTTGCCAGTTGAGGCCTCCTATTGAGGCAGGTTAGCGCTAACCTTCAAAGTTCTAGAGTATTTCAGAGTATTTTCTAGTATTTTTATGGTGTGCAGCTGATGAATGGGGCAGTGAAGAGGAGGCATTGAGGAGGACTTGATGTTGCTAAGGTAAGTATTTATCAAACTTAATAAATAGATTAAATAATCACATTTTATTTAAAAAAATTAACTAATATTTTGAATTCGTTAATATTTAAATAATATGTGTACTGTTAGTAATATATCTGTACAAATTAAAATTATATTTCACCTTGCCTATCTTTAATATATAAAATAAGTAAATAAATTAATAAAAAAATCTAATTTCCAGTTTTATTAAGTCATAAAATCTTCAAATTTTATTTCTATGGTAATAATCAAATAGAACAAGTTAGCTTTTTATTGTCTAATATGTTTTACCTAATAGCAATACGTATGTCCGTGTATATATTTATATAGTAATTTATTTTACTACTTATAGTTATTTTATACTTAACTATACTAATACTAGAACTCTATAATTATTAACCATTAACCATTAAGCTGCTTTTTATTTCTTTAAAATCATTCGATTTGCATCTATGTATTTGCATTTATATTATACCTAATTCTAGCAGCATCATTCAGTTAGATTTAATCATTCATTCCCTCTTTAGTTAAACGTATTCATTCATTCATTTATTCACGTGCTATAGAACTTACTCAATTACTATAAATCTGCCATAAAAGATAACGCCTAATTGTTTAGCCAAAGCAGCAAAGCATTTCTATTGTTGTGAGTTGAGCCTACCCCCTTTTTGCACGGGGCCAATGGGGCGTATGCGCGACAAATCTGCGCACACAACTGGAGGCACCTCAAGGCTGCCTAGTGTTGAGGGAGTGGAAAAAGGGGAGGGGAAAGGGGCGAGCACATTACTAAATCAAATGCAATTGCAAGACAAGCGAGCATTTGCTTTACGAGCTGCAGGCAGGCAGGGCAGGGCAGGGCAGAGCACACTGCGATGATTTTCACACACGTATAAATCAATCAAATGACAGCAGTCGTAACGGGAATAGAGCTAGAGTAGAAGGAGAAGAGGGACGGGGGAACGGGGATGAGATGTGGTGAAGTGCAGCCGGACTGCCATAAAGTTAAGTTTTACGACTGCCAACGCATAATTACGCACTCTCTCAGTCTCCCAATCTCTGGCACTTCCTCTCTCACTCCCTGCCAATTTTTCTTTCTTCCTCTCTCTCTCTCTCTTCATCTTCTCCTCTCTGTCTCTCTTTCCTCTTCTTTACAATCTCACACCTCCCTGGCCTGTGGGCAAAATGGCAATGTTGTTTTTTGCTGCCACCTTGATGCGACAGATGCAGGCGTGAAGAGCCTTGCAACACACATACACACACACACACACACACACACTCACATATGACACACACACATGCACACGCATGTAGAGCTGCGATATGGCGCACAATATGGCGCTGTCTGGTCTGCTGTGGTTGCTGCCGCTCGCATTTCTCGCAAATTATCAAATGACACTTTTGCTGTGGGCCGCATCGTGATTTATGAGTGTGTCGTGTGTGTGTGTGACTGTGGTTGCATGTGTGTGTCCGTCTGTGCTTTTTGGTGGTGGTTTCGTAATGAAGCCGTTGAATGCCCCGCAGCATTTACATTTATGGGCAGCAGCCTTACCGCGCATTAAATTAAATGCCACGCGCTTCACAGAGAGTAGACAGACGAGCAGGCAGATAGATGAGCGAGAAGACAGACAGACAGAGGATTAGACAGAGGAACAGACAGACAAAGAGATAGATGAATAGGCGACAAGTAGATTGGCAGACAAAGACAGACATACCAGCAGACAGATAGTCGAGCAGAAAGACTGACCAGGATACAAAGACAGACATGAGCAGATAGATATACTGGGAGACAAAAGAGAAGACTGACAGGCAAAGAGATGCAAGACATGACAGACAGACAGGTAGAGGAAAAGATAGACATACGAGCAGACGGAGAGGCAGATTTACGGACAGACATACAGAAAGACAGACAGAACAGAAGGCAAACTGACAAACAGACAGAAATATCAAAAGACAAGCAGACATAGTCGAAGACAGATTGAAGAGAACAGGCAGACAGACTGACGAGCACACGGACATAGAAACAAGCAGACGAACAGCCGGACAGACTGTGGAGAAGACAGGCAGACAGAGAGACCATGGGGGAGGCAGATGAATGACTCGCTTTGCGTACGAGTAAGTATAATCAAATTGTCTGGCGAGTGTGTTTTAGCTGCCCCCACGCGCAGCTTTAAATGCGAGAGTTACTTGCAGACATGGCGAAGACAGGTGCTGGGGAAGGGCGGATGGGCGGGGCAGGGCAGGGCAGTGCAGTGTAGAACAGGGAGGTTCGTCCAAGTGTACGAAGGCGTGGCGTCTAATTTGGCCATTCAAATTGCAGCGCAGCAGACAAGACACAATCATATTGTCTGCTTCGTGCTGTCGCTCTCTCCCTCTCTGTCTCTCTCTCTCGCATAAATTGCACACTAATTGTGTCCATTTGCTGCCTTGAAGGTTGCCACAGCTGTCGCTCATACGCCACGGTGCCACCACAGCTACGCAACATTAAACTAAAGCACAACTACAACTACAACAAACTCTGTGCGCAAGTGTCATGTGCCGGCAAGAGCCTCGGCCCATCCTCAGGCTCAAGCTCAAGTTGAATGTGTCGCCTCACTCCCAGTCTTGGTCGTGGTCTCCCTCTCCGTCTGCGTCTCAGTTGCAGCCCCTTGTGTCGCAGTTTCAGTTGACGCCTCCGTCTTGTGTTTAGTTTGGGTGTGAAATCTAATTTGAAAAGTTTGTGTAGTCATTTCATGATGCTGGCTGACGCTGGCACTCAGCAGCATATGCTACCCACCGCTTCGCTTGGGTTTGCTTTTCTAATTTTGTTTGCAAGTCGTTGACGCAATATTGCCCAGCATCCGCTCAGCTCAGCTCAGCTCCGGTACTCCCCTGTCCCGCTTCCCTGCCTGCCTTGCACTTGGCGAAGGTTCTCAAAATTTAAATTACACTTGATATGGAATAGTTTTGATTGCGGGTTTCCAGTTGGGAGCCCGAGTTGCGCTGCTCGCATATCTAGATTATGCCAAATTAGATGGGGACAAGCAGGCAGAAGTGAACTTTCTCAGTTGCAAATTTCTCCCCCAAGCTGCAGAGCAGAACGTTCAACTTCAAAATTCGATCGGGACAAAGTCACTGCGAGGTGAAACTAATTTCAAAACTAAATTAAACTTCAATTTTCAAGACATAATCCCCAATGGGTGATAAAGAAATGTTCGCGTTGTCTCGCTGTCTCGAGCGAAAATAATTGGCAGGAAAAAAAACGAGAAAGAGAGAAAAAACTCATTTGGAAACTACGCCCCAAAGACACACGCAGAGAACACAGAGAGGTAACAAATGCAGAATCAAGAATGGAAACTGCTAGCGAGGCGGGCCAGAAGTGTACCGAGGGGGAGGGGACTTTACAATTGCTGCAAGGAACTCTGGCTGGGTGGGCAAAGAAACAATCAACTGAAAGCGCTGATGGCCTCTGATGGCGTTGCGGTCCAAGGCAGGTGGAACCAGCGATTGGGGTTGCAGCTGGAGTGGGAAGTGCCACTGACAGTGGGGCTGTGGCTGGGGCTGGAACTGGCAGTGAGACTGTGGTGGGATGTGGTGTGCGTCTGCTGCCAACAATGGCGCAATGGCGTCTGTAATTTCATGCAATTGTTTCCCTTCGTTTATGACGATTTCCTCTTCTTCGCGCGCGTCCTGCTCCTCAGTCAGTCTGTGTGAGTCGTTCTCCACTTTTTATTCGGTTGCCTTTCTCTTGGCCAAACGAAGCGTGCAAATTTCAAGCTTGCAGAACGTTCCCTCCTCCTTCTCCTTCTGCCCTTGTCTACGTTCCTCAGTCAGTCATGAGTAGCGTTTAGCACCTTGAGCAGCGGGCAGCGATTACGATTTGCCATAAAGTCACGTACCGTTGTACGATGGTGCGATTTCCGAGCACAAGAGATTTCTCCTGCGGTCGCCCAAAACGGATACCAACAGTTCAGTACACCTTTGCCCCCGTCCCCCATCCCTGGTGGTTCGTTATTTTAGTGACTGCTCCACACGGCTCGTTGCGTTTGCAAATTGTCGCACATTCTTAAAGGTGGGCGTTGTGCCACGCCCGTACATCACCCCCAACCACAGCGCCATTGCTACTCCCAATCCAATCCCCTGCTCGGGATGAAACCGCCCTTGGTGCTCGTTATGCGGACTTGTCTGTCCCTGTCCCTGCGCTGCTTGTCCCTTCTTTGTGGCTTCTTCTGCCGTGCAGCGTTTTGCATTGGAATTTGCTTTGCCAAATGCCGCCATTTAGGGTTGTGCCAATAAAAAAATGATATTTATGGTTGTAACTGCCGTTTTGTGTGTACGCCTCCTTTCCATTCCTTCCTCCCTCCCCCCTCGCAGGGATGCCCTCTCGCAGTTACCCCCAAATCGCCCACGTGGTGGCACAACTGAAATCATACCCAGAGACCCAAGCGGCACATAGGCCCACGCGACAGTGGGACGAGTGTGAGAAGTATTGATCTAAAGTGTTGCTCGCTGATCCCATGTTGAATACATTGTTGAGTATTTTATTTATTCATTTATTTAAATTTATTCATTAACATAAGTATATAAAAGTATAAATAAATATAAAGGTATTTAAATATTAACTTTTATTGGATCTAAAATATCAAAATTATTAGAAAATTCAATTCAAAAAAACTTAAGCCAAACTTTGAACTTAAACTGAAAGTTCAGGCTGAGCTCAAACATATTTCTCTTACACAAAATTTAAGAAATTCACAAAAAATATTAAAAATTGATATTATTATTAACAAGGAATAATATGTAATTGCTAATATAAAAAATTTCTAAAAAAACATAAAACTTTTTTTGACATCACAAATAATTTAAGTTTTATAAAAATAAACATTAATGTGGTTTTGTTGTAGCATAAATCATAAAAATGAGAAAATATCGTTTAACTCATTTTTAGCTTAACAGTAAATTTGAAAAGTCTTCATAAGATCAAAATTAAACCATTTAAATGACAATTTCCTATGCAGATAGAAGTACTATACAATAGATAATAAAATATGATAAGAATATAGTTTTTTTAAGGAAAAAGAAAAAAAAAACAGTTAGTCCCTTTAAACATAATTATATTTATAATTTAATAGATTTATAAAAAATTTTATTATTTGTATATATAAAGCACAAATTGAATATTTAAGCCATTAGAATGTACCAATAATTTTCTTTATATTCAAAAACAACCTTGAATTTAAATTTAGCATATGCTTTGCTCTTTATTTTCGTAGGTTTCTTTGATGTCCATCCCACTGTGTCTGAGGGTTGGCCGCACACAAATGAAATCTCACAAGCATAACGAGCTCGTGACTCTTTGCTCTGGCAAGGGTTGGGCACACACACACACACACAGAGGCAGAGTCACTCTCTCTCCCTCTGTCGCTCACGCACACACACCTACAGAAGTGGCTGACTGTGGCACATACATATACATAGAAAAATATGGCACGTACTCTTCGAGAGCCATAAGTTTACGTTTTATATCGGGCAAACTGTGCAATATTATAAATTTTGAATTTTATCTTAGGCATTAGATTGCCAGAGAGTTTGCCTGGTTGGCTGCCTGCGACTTGTATCGTCTAGTTCAACGGGTGTGCGAGTGTGCGAGTGTGTGTGGGTGTGAGTGTGTGTTTGCCTTCTTGGATTAAATGAAAGGACGTGCGCTTGAGCCGCATTTGGTGGGGGGCGCACTAAGAATGGCTGCCAGTGTTGCTGCCTCTCCTACTGTTGCTGCTGCCTCCACTACCTCACTGCCTCTGCTGCTGCTGTATCCTGTTGCCAGCAACAAAGGGTGATTATCGCGATTGGCGAAGTAGTTGCAGCATTAGTTGGAGCGGCAAGTTGCGGCAAAAGTTGCTGCGCGCTGCCCGTAACAAGGTAAATTTATTGTTGTTAATCTTTTGCTCTCTTTCTTTCTCCCTTTGTTCTCCTTGCCTGCCTTCCACCTGCTTCAAGGATCCAATTTTGATACGCAACGCTGGCTGGCTGCAAATGCAAAGTTCAGGCTGAGCTGCGTTGCCTGGCTCAGCAACCACCAAACTGCAGCTGAAGGACAGCCGGAAGTATTGCGTTTTGTCTCCCTTCCCTTCTTTCCTTCTTCCTTTCCTCCCTCTCTTCCCTTGTGCCTTCCTCGTCTCCCTCTCTCTCTCTCTAGTCGGAAAAATGAAAACGCTTGTTTAACGAACACACGCAGCAGAACACGGCGAAACACGACACGACACGGCACGACACGGCGCGACACGGACACGAGCCGAGGCACGACGAAAGGAAACGACAATTACGGGGACTCGCCGGTTAGTTTTTCCTGCCGGCGACTCAGTTGCGGCCGTGCAATCGTCGGGTCAACAACGGTAGCTGGCCAACGGTGGAAACAACTTTATCGCGTGTGTGTAGAACCTGTGCAACCTCGTATACGTATACTGAATGTATCCTGAGTGTATCCTATCCGGTATACCTTCAGTATACGTAACACGAGGAAACACCAGCAACGCGGGACGTGCTAAATATAAATATATTCACTGTACTCACTGTTTAACTATTCACATTAGTTCACTTTCATTTATTCACTGTGTTTGAATGTTGAATAAACTTGGATGTATTTGTGCGAATTAAACGTGTTTCATTGGGATTTCGGGCAACATTTATTTGCAGGCACTGTCGCGTTCACACTTGTTGCACCCGCACTTGATTTACGCCCCAACAACAGCTGACTGGGGTTTGATAGAGGAGCCTGTGAAATGGATGTCTTACGATGGATAAGTGAGGAAGCGACAAGAAGGCGTCGAAATGCGCAATAATTATGCAGACGACGCTACTACGTGGATTGATGGATACTTATACAGATACTCAAGAGTTTACTTATGTTTAATGAGCAATAAATTATGCCTGATAATAAAATATAATCTGAATTATAACTATGATGTTTAATTAGCTATTTTTAGAGAGGAAAGAGGAATGAGAAATGACTTGCTAAGCATACTTTGTAAACATTAATACATGGTGTGGACAGCATATAATAAAACATTATTATGTAGAGTTATCAAAATGATGATTAATATGCCAATATGTAAATAAGAACAATATGTTGTAAAGAAACAATAGGGCACTGGGGAATATGTTTTAAAAATAATTGTCTAAAAAACAGGCTCTCACATATCATTATGAACATTAGGGAACTTCGGATACAACAAGCAAATAATTTTTTTTTTTTTTTTTTTTTAAGGGGAAAAATTTAAATAAAATTTTTTTTTTTTGGGGGAAAACAGCCCAGCCCTAAACTTTCATTTGCAGCCAGCCAGCGTTGCGTATTAATGAAAATAAAGGGCATAACCAGATAGAAAGAATACCTTCGGCGAATCTAAGGTCTCATCCCCATGCAGATTATACCCTTTGTTACGATTTTGGTGAGATTTATATAGAATAATTTCTAAGTGGCTAGTTTGGTTGCAATATCGTTAAAAATAGGAATATCTACCGATAGTTTGTTGGCAACTATACGATATATCTTTCAGATACAACTTGTTTCGACTTATTTGCAGCGTGTAGCAATATGAAGCACGTGTGCCAAGTTGTATTAAGATAGCTCCAAAACGAAGTAACTAGACGGACATACAGACATGGCTAGTTTGACTTCCCTGTTAATGATCAGGCAGAATAATATGTATATACTATTTAAAGTCTGTGATGTTTTCTAAAATGCGTTGGAAACTTCTGGCCAAAATTATTAAGCCCTTTGCGAGGGTATAATAAAGCAAAAGAGTTTTTTTTGTCATACTTCAAACTGGTGGGCAGAGTATTTGTAGTTAACATCTTAGGACTTTTAACTCAAAACGAGAGATTTCATTTAAATGTGACTTTCTATTTCATAAGGCTGTTAAAATAAATAAATTAAAAAATAAACTAATTAATAAAATAAATTGAAACATCAGTAAAGTAATTTTCGCAAATATTTAATCAGATAAACATATAGTTATTTAAAAATACTTATTTGTGCCTTTTTTGCAGCTGCAGAGCGACATGGCATGCAGCGCTGTTGGCGACAGTTGACGCAACATGTGCAGCGCCATCTATGGCACAACGGCCACAACACGTGCCACGCAAGTCTGCGCAAAATCTCATAGGCCCAAGACAAGGGATGGACGCTCTCATTCTAATCAGAGTGACAAATACAATAAAAACCGAATAAAATGAAAATAAAATAAAAACTAGATAGAGTTTAAAAATATACAATATTTACTTTACATTTATATATTTAAATTTTAATATTTATTTGCATTATTTATTTAATTTAGGCAATCGTCTATAGCTACAGTGCTATAAATAGTTAGAGACACGTGGTGAGAGACGAAGAGAGAGACAGAGAAGAGAGAGGCAGTTTCAGCTGTGCGGCTTCATTTAAATACAAGTTGAGAGATGCCATTGAACCTCGATCGAGACGAGCGAGCGAGGCATAATCAACGTGGAGGGAACGAACGCAGAAGAACGAAGAGATAAGGCAACGAAAGCAAACGAGAAAGACTCAGAGACAGCAACAACAACAACAACGACAGCGACAGTGACAACGCCAAATGAATTTATGAACATGCGACACTCCGGTCTCTGGTCTTCGGTCTCCGGTCTGGCAGGCTCGTTCACATCCCTGTCCCTTTCCCCTCCGCACCCCTCACCGGGCGAGAGCATGCAACCGGTTGTCATGGCAACAATGGCCGCAAATGGCGAAGGAGCGCACAAAGAGCAGAGCACAAACATTTAATTCTGCCATATTTGATTTTGGTAATGCCTCGAAACTGTTGTTGTTCTTGCTCATCGCTGCTCTCGTTGCTCTCGTTTGCGTTTGCGTCTCGCTCGCTCTCTCTTTCTTTCTTTCCCTCATGCTGTGCGAGGGTCTCTCTCTCTCTCTTTCTCATTGGGGTTGTTTTCTTTCTCTGCCGTCTGCGTCTGCCCGGCACTGCGACTGTTTTTGTATCTGTTTTCCATATTCCATTATTGACATTGAGAACTGAAATTGTCTCTATCCGAGTATAGAAATATAAGCACGCATAAATAGCTACAAAGAACATAAGATTTACTCGACTTTTGATCCGATAGAGAATCGCAGAAGAGAGATAAATGGAAATTGAAATCTCTAGGTGGATTTTACGATGATCTGTGTTGGCTTTTACGATTCTCTGGTAATTAAGAAACTGTGCGCTAAACACGTCTTTAAAAACAAATAAATCACCTCGACATTGTCTCTGCTTCCCCATTGAGATTTATATCGCATAGATATAGACGCGTCTATATCGTATGCCATATCCCAGCTGAATTTGTTTAATATGCAGGGGACGTTTATGCCTCTAAATGGCCATCGATTAACTATAAAATTGACGATTTATGATTGCCGTAATAAAATCATGATTCCTCGAATCGAAGGAGGCCTCTCAGCTACCACGCACAGTTGTTGTACAATTCAGCAAATGGATTGCGCTTGGGTTGGGCCACAGTCGCCACTCTTCCAGTCCGAGGTAGTTTTCTAGATATAATGATTGATTGCCTTCTCCACCGGCAATAAAATAATTTTCTTTTCGTCATAAATACATAAAAACAGATACATTTGTGATTATAATGTTAATAAAAGAACTACTTGAGAATCTTCAGAAATGTATCATAAAAAAGATGAAGTCGATTTAAGATGAAATGACTTTACTTTCTAATTAATAATTAATTTATAATGTTCTGTAAGTAATTAATTAATTTACAGCAAAACGTTAATGGAAGAGATATTTTGATAGTATTTATAAAGTCCTAATAACCTGAGTCAACAGAAAACATAAAAGCCTGTTACACAATAGAAAACCAGAAAGAATGGCTACCATTGGCATACCGATGGTACTATACTCTTGTAGGTTCTTATTGTTGAAACAACAAATTTTTGTTTCTATTATGTTAATTGAATTAAATCTTTAGAAAGAAATGCATACAACAAAAAAATTCTGTTTTAAATACTATATTTATATTTTACCTAAGAAACTTCTCTTATTATGCAATACAACTAATCAAATTTAAACCCTAAAATATCAATATTAAATATCAACCGAATCGGTCTAAAGAAAGAAGGAAGTTAAAAGGTGAGTTGCTAAGGGAACAATCAATACGAGTAAAAGTAAAGGGTAAATAAAATAAAATAAGGCGTGTTGGTTTACTTTAAGTTATGTACAAAAGGCAACAGAAGAGAATAGTGTAAATATATGAGTTGATAAGAATAAAGACGTTTCAGCCGCGTCTCTCAATGGACTCTCGGCAAGAGATACAAAGCATTCCCAATATTTGTGTATGATATGCAGATTAGTTTGTATTTTCGGTTTCTGGTTTTGCTTGCCACGCCTTTTCCCACTTAAAGGTAGCAGCTTATAAGATATATTGTATCGTATTCTATTTGACGTTATTTGTGTTTACTTTGCTTTTCGAATAATAAACACAAAAGATGAGAATCTTCGAATAAAGGTTTTCTATTTCCAGAGTCGCTGCCTTCACACAAGTCTAAACGTATGTTTATCTATGTGTGTGTGTGTAAGAAAATGAGAATCAGAGTTGACTGCACGGTTTTTAGGATTATGTACGGTGTGTTAGAGTCTTGTTTTATTACTAAATATATTGGAAAGAGAAGGAACTACAGATTTTACATACACGTACTTCGACTATATCTACCTAGTTATTTTGTATGTTTCCATATAACTATTATTATACTGTTATAAATGTTAACAAACATTTTTAAAAACATATTCCATAACATTCGAATCTCATTAGGTACTTACAATTGAGTAAAATATCCATGCGCCCTCGTCTGGTAGTTCTGCAAATACAAAGCGAAGAATATGTTTGAAATTAAAGTGAATATTGCAAAAAAAAAATTGAAATTAATATATTTAAAAAATAAATTAAATATTGCTTTATTTAAAATGAAATTTTGAATGAATGTCATGCAGCCTGGGAACGTCTGGTTTGCCAGTTTTTGGGCCAATGAACTTCGCCGCCGCTTGGCCCGAAAATTGAATTGGGCACGACAAGCCAATTGAGCGAAAATTCTCCATTACAGTGACAAGAAGACTGAAGTGATTTCTTTTTTAGGCGATTCGATCTGGCAGGGAGGAGTCAGGGAGGGCAGGGGGGGCGAGTAAGTTAAAATCATGACAATCAAGTCTGCTGGAGTAATTTATGCATTCTTTGTTCGGGCTCTTGTGTTAATTCGTTTAAAAAACAAAAAGAAAACACAGGAGAAGAAGTAGAAGAGAAGAGCGAAGAGAGAAGACAAGTCTGGAACGGGGATTGCGAGTTGGAATTGAATATTTAAATGCACTTGCTGCAGTCGTGGATGGAGGAGGAGTAGGAGGGGAGGAGGAGGAGGAGCAGGCGATAGCAGCGGCGACTCAGAGTGGTCAGATAGCCCCGGCTCGGAGTCGATTCCCAGGCGGATTGAGGGACGAACTCAGCCATATGCAAGTGCAATAAATTGTGAGGCCAACTGACAGGCGTCATTGTGAATTCCTGTTGACGACCGCCTGTCACACGACATCGGCTCCAAGGCGGGGGATGCGTCATGAATGATATACGATGCACACGCACACACACACACTGGTAGATATATTGTATATGTGTGACATTTGAAAACATTCCTTTGATAGTTTTGGCCTGCGCTAAATTTAGTTGCGGATATAGAGTCACGAGAAATGGCAGAGTCGAGCTGGGAAAGAGTTGGCCTGGCCCTGGCTGCGACCTCGAAATCATGATTCAACGTTTATGCTCCTTTAAAGGGCCATTAAGTCAACTCTTTGCCCTTCTGGCCCAGGGACAACCACTTTCGTTTTTCCTCGAACATTCAGTGTGCAATTAAAACGCGCAATTGCAACTCTTTGAGCAGCCCCGCTGATTTTGGTTGATTTTTTTAGATTTTCACTCTATTTGCAGCACGACGAAGAGGAGGAGGGCAGAGCAAATGGTCATTAAAACTGCTTTATGATCTCTTAAAGCGAAAGCGAAAGAGTTCCGCATACGCTGCAGGCCAGCGCAAAGCAGGCAACCTCTGGCGTGGCGGGAGAAAAACATGTGTAACGCTTCAGCAGTTGCGGAAGGAAGGATTAATATTTTTAATGGGGCACTTTTCTGGCTGTTTGCGGAATTTTGCAACAAATTGTTTTACGATCCACCTAAAAAAATGAGCTAAAAAGCTGTTAAACTGAACGTTTTAAATTGGAATTATACGAACTTAATTGAATTTTAGAAATGGAATTTAAATGTGAATGAATCGAATTGAAAAAGGTGTTCCATATGAATATATAGATTATAAAGAATGAGCTAATTAAACACACATTAGGAGCTCTTCTGCTCATTCCCCAGTTAAACTGGATTCTGCTGGCCAAAACTGGCCAAACACGTAAGAAATTTGAGAGCCTAAAAAAGTGTCAAATATCCGAAAGGTGAATAAATATTTTGCAATCCTTTCTGTGCCCACTTAGATTGGCATCTGCCGAATTAAAATTGGCAAACTCATTAAATATGCTAATGGTTTGGCAAAATTATTATTAAATTATGCATATTAGTTAATGATTAACGGGCGAGGCGCCTTGGGAGGTGGCCTGAGCCGGTCTTAGGATGGCAAATTGAAGATAACTAAGCGCCAAGTGCAGCTTCAACTGCAGCTGGGCAGGCAGAGACTTCCTCTCTCTCACTCTCCTGCTATCTCCCTCTTTCTTTGCTTTCCCCACTCTCCTTCTTCAGCTGTTTGGTAAGAGATCTCCCCCATTGACTTGCAGCCATTTATGTGCGGACTGAAAGCGCCTAAAGTAAACATTTAATTGCGCCATTAATTGCGCGGTAAGTGTGCCAGATGCACATGCTCATTCCGCGCGAGGCAAGAGAGGGAAAAAGAGAGGCAGGGGGGACACACAACGAGGTGCAACAGAGATGGCAACTGCCAGCGGCAAACAAAACAAACAAATTCCATCATTTAAGTGCTCAGCGGTGCACTCGCCTTGGCCACAGTTTCCCCCACATTCCCCCTTTAGATATGCTCCGCTTTACTTCCCCTGCATCTTCTCCCCCCTCCCCCTGTGTTCGCTGCCATATTACTTCCCGCTGCCCTTACCCATTGGCTTTTACGAGCAGTCGAGTCTGCCATTAAGGAGCGCCGGCTCGGAGCTGCTGCTGCTGCACTCCTTTCCCTGCTCCTCTTCCTGTGCCTGCACCTTGCAGGGAAGCCTTCCTGCCCCAAAGCCTTTGCCGCATTAACTTTGTGTGTTTAATGCGCAGAATTATTGCCAATACAATCGACGTTTTACGATGCTTAAGTTGACAGTTTCGCTCCTCTGGCTGCTGCCTACTTCTTGTTGCTTTCTCTGCCAAACCTCTCCTCTTCATTCTCATCTCCGTCTCCTTGGGAATTTTTGCTCTTATTTTACAAGTTTTTATGTAATTATAATGCGGCTTAATTAATTCGATTTGTTGTTTTTAAAATGTGCACTAACTAATTAAAGAAACTCTTCAATTTAATGTTGTTTTTTTGGAGCTTCAGAGTAGGAAAAGGAATTAAGTCAGAGAAGCCACAAAAAATTACTACAATTATATATTTATTTAATTTATCAGCCCTAGAAATGCTCTTGCAATTATAATTATTAAACGTTTATTTAATATAAATTTCATTGATTAAAAATCGATATCAATTCATGCTTGACTAGCAAAAATATCTGAAACTTAAAGAGAAGCTTAATGAACTCTTCCAAACAGGTCTCCGCGTAGGCAGAGCAAGGTGCATCCCTGAGAGGCAGCTGCCACACGCCATTGCGGCGCCATTAAGTTAATCGAATGAAAAACCAAACAAAGGCCCCGCAATTAACATTAAACCCTTCGCAACTGGACAAGGAATGAGCGAATGAGGGACTATAGACTCGGACTGGACCTTTTCAGTCCCTTGACTGGGAGAGGAGCGTGTGCTCACGTGTTCACGTATGTGTGCCAAAACCGAGCTTGGTGTAGTAAGCACAGCATACGGCACCCACCCACACACCTCCCCCTCTACTTACCCTGCCCCCTCCTCACCTCCTCGGCAAACACAGTTACATTAAATTTTAGAAAACACAAAATGCCGCTTTCGGTGTTCGTTGGCAAGCAATTTCCCATAAATTTGAGACGGAGAATGCCACACCGACAATATGTACAAATGCACCCAAAGGGAGCTACGAATCAGG
This sequence comes from Zaprionus africanus, assembly GCA_018151435.1. NCBI lineage: Eukaryota > Metazoa > Arthropoda > Insecta > Diptera > Drosophilidae > Zaprionus > Zaprionus africanus. The sequence continues at coordinate 2,172,041 of JAECXB010002309.1, read as the reverse complement.
TGGGTGGGGCAGGCAGGCAAACAGGAGGTGGAGGTGGAGGAGGAGGGGGCAAAGGCCCTGCCCTGCTCGAAAAGTTTTGCTCGAGCTCTCATTGCTTTTTTGGCAAACATGAAAATGTATTCCAGACACGCATCGAGCCATTTTGCAAACGTGCCACCGAATGAGTCTCGCAAGAGAGAGGAGAGAGAGAGAGAGTGAAGAGGAGCAGGAGAAGATACGAGTGTGTGGAGGGGGATGGAAGCCAGCAGTAGCATCCGCCCACTCAGCTGGCAAAGTTTGTTTCCCTCTTTGCGGCAAATCACGAGGCAAAAGTTTCTTTTTTGCGAAAATAAGTAAAGTTTGAATTTGGCAAAAAACATAAATTATTTGCTCAAATTGCGAGGGAGCCTGCCACGCGAGAGTGGCTCCCCGAGCGCACCCACATCTCACTCCTCTCCCCTTTTCCCTCTCGACTTCTTCTTCCACATAGTTTTTCATTTATTTTCTCTGCACATTTTTTATAATCGTTGGCGGGGAATTTATGAAATAAATAAATAAATAAAATACCCTTGCAACTTGGGAGCCGAGCTGCCATTAGGCGTGGCATTGCCCCCCAAGCCTCCTCTTCTTTGCCTGTTCCCCCCTTTCCTGCTAAAGCGCCTGCCCACAGAAATGCCATTTGCCTGTCTTTCGTTTCATTTCACTTGCTGAGGCAGTGGACGGAGGAGCAGCAGGAGGAGGGGGACTGAAACTTTTCCTGTTATTGCATTTGCTGCTGCCTGAAGATGCTTCGCGCTTGTAACTTATGGATACATAGTAGCAGCAGGACAGGCAGCAGCAGGAGCAGGAGCAAGGGAAGGAGCAGCCTCGGCAAGGTGCGCAAATTGCCAGAGCGAGCAAGCGAGCGACGACGCCCACCTTGAAAGCTGTGGTGTAATTTGTATCTAATCTTACCTCATGTTTATATAAAAGCAACGAGGGCCCGCAACGAGCAAAAACTACATACAGCCGCACACACACACACACATGCACACACACAGACAGCCGCAACCTCTGGCAATTTGTGCAATATGGCGCAAGCAGTAGAGGGATGCGCCCTTCCTTCTGGACATGTTCGTGTCCATGCAAACTACACACACACACACAGACACATATAGATATTTGCACAACATATATAGTATATATCTATAGTCATTCCGTATGGTATATGTGAATGGGGACTCACTGCTGCAAGGACTGGGGCGGAGTCTGCTGCTCCTGCTCCTGCTGATGCTCCTGCTGATGCTGAGCAGCTTCTGCTGCTTGTTTTGGAATTTTAATAAAATTGCACAATTCCCAACTAAAGATAGATACTTTTCGTGTAATTTACGATGATGGCAGATAGAACAGCGATAGCAAAAACGGAACAGGCAACTGTCCAAGCAGCCAAGGCGTTGCCAGATGACAGACGAATAAGCCAAGAGAGGCAGAGGGAGAGAAAGCGTATTATCTAACTGGCATATCTTGATTTCGAGTTGAATATTTACGCAGATCAATGAAATTTTTATAACATGCACTAAAAATGTACTAAAACGTTTAATTGTTTCTGAAACAACAACATAAACGATCTGATTTATGGCAGCACCTGCAGATTCTTCAACAGTCGATTTCTTAATGAAAAACTTTTCCACAGCTAAGTGTATTTTCAATTTATTTTAAACAAGAGTATAACTTATTAAGTTAACAAAGTGCATAACGTAGTTAACTGCAAAAAAAAAATAAAACATGAAATAAAAAGATATACAATACATTTCATTAAAGGATCAGCTAAATCAACTGTTCAAATGTTTCTTAGTTTGCTTATCTTTTGCAGAGCGATAACTTTCCTTTTATTTTATTTGATTATTATTAATTTTTAGTTCGGGTTATTCACATAAATGCAGCCCAATCTGATAAAAATTTATAACTGTATTCGACTATGTGTTTGAGTTGATAAAAAGGTTCACAAAGTTTACCTTAACTTATCGGTGTCTATCAATGTTAGACTTAACATCGAACATAATATTATACAATTCCGCACTGTTATATGAATATAAGCAGTATTGTAACGATTGGACAATAAAGAATTTGAGATGCTAAAGAATCTTCGGCATGTCTTTTATTCTTAATTTAACTTAAACTGAACAGATATTGAAAACGACAGCAAACGTTTTTCATGCGATTTGAGAAAGCATTTCAAATATATTTTCATGAAGAACTGTTCAATAGATTAATAGAAACTTCAATGTATACTATATGCTATGCATTTTATATTATTTATTATAGTATATTATAATTATTATGTTCCAATTCATTTTTACTACAATATATTATTTATTAACATTATTTTCATATATACTCTGTGCACTCATATTTTTCAATAAAAACTAATACAATTTTCAAGACTCTTTGGAGATTGTTGCCCCTTATCTTAGTTGCGTCATCTGGCAACACCGTCAGCCTGTTGTTGGCCACCACCCCCCAGGTAGGGGGAGAGCACTTCACCTAAGACGTGTCTCTGCCTTGGCTTATTTATTGATGAAATCAACTACGAGTTGACACGAAACTCCCAGGTCGCTGACACAGGAGTGGGGAGGAGAACTGAATAGCATAGGGGGAGGTGGGGGGCACGGAAGATGGCAGCGTAGCGAGAGCCTGCTTAATTTTGCCCAATTGATCAATTTGAGCCCCAGGCCTGGCGGCATATGCAGATGGTTGACGCCGTTGATTGGGCCACAAATCGAAGGTTCATAATATGGATGAAAGAAATTGTAATCATCGAGGGGGAAGTCAGCAGGAGCGAACTTAATGTAATTACGGGGGCCGCCCTAATGGGCCTTCGAGGCGTCATTGGCGCTAAATTGGAAGCCCATCAAATTGTGAAGAGATCCGTGGAGCGACCAAGCGACCGCCCGCACTTCTAATTACGAAAATAAATTGTCAATCGAATTAAGCTGGAAGTGGAAGGGAAGGGAAACTTGGCGTAATTCGCCTTTGGCCTTTTGACTTCACGTGGCCCTTCTTGCTACCTTCGAAGTGAAAGTTGCGGCGGGATTACCTGCGCGCAGTTTCGGACAAACGAAATGAAAGGATTCGCCCGGGGCAGCAGGTGCCGGGGCTCGCACCAGGAACGGGTTAGCTGCGTCTAGCGACCCTAGCGAGAGCGTAAAATTCTTGTAGCAAAACACACACAACATTTTCACGGTGCTGCCAAAAAAATGCGCATCGTTTTTTTATGATATGCGGCATAAATGGATTTCAAACTGCTGCCAAGACACAGGCAGCTGAGGCGCATTGTCTCGCTGTCTCGCTGTCTGTCTCTGGTCTCTGAACCCGTCCCTTTTTCGAGGGAACTGGCAACTGCGACGTGGTCAGGTTGCTGAGACTGTGTCGCGCCAGCGACTCTCACAAAGGGTTGACAATTGTTGCAATTGCACGGCACGACAATCGTAAAAAATACTCAGCCAGGGCCAGTAGGACATGAACAGGACAGTAAATCAAAATTCCTTTTCAGCTTAAAAGTGAAAGTGAAAGGCGAATGGAAAACGAAGAACAGAAAATGGCAAACGGCAAAAAAGGGAGTTCTATTTGAATGCGCCTCCGATTCTGCTCAGTTTATATTGCTGCCATATTGAAAATTGCCAAGAGGTCGCCCTGCTCAGGTGCCCTGCGAGGAGGGGAGGGGATGAGCCAAGTCAAGGGGGCCGCAGTCAAGGGTTGAATTGCTGCTCGGGTCGCTTCTGCTGCTGCTGGCATGTAAATGTTTCGTTTAATCCGTGTAATGGCAACATTTGCTGTAACTCCCATGGAAATTGGGCAGCTCCTCCCCTTCTCCCTTTTCCTCTTGAGCTCTTCTCGCACAAACCGCAAGCGCAGCAACAATAACAATGGAGTCGCCTCCTTCTTTGCCTTCATCCATCTTCAAATTGCGCATTATTTTATTGGTTTATGCCAACTAATCGCGCATAGAATTTATTTTGACATTTTTTTAATGCTGTTCATTCTTTCTGAACAACAAAAAGGGAAGGTTTTCTTCTATGGGCGTAAACGCTCATAAACTCTTCTGAAAAAATGTCGCAGAACAGATGATAGGAACGGATGGAGGGTATTTTAGAAGGATTCAGCAGGAAGAATATCTAAGATTAATTAAAGGGTTGATACAAACTTTAAAGTTCAGTCGCCTATTTATAAGTTATTTTTACTTTTTATTGACAACTTTTATCTTAGATAAGAAGGAAATACATAGTTTGATATGTATATAATTTTAATAATATCTCAACGAATTTATATGTATACATATGTATTAATATATATAAATTTATACTTATATTTATTACTGAAAAATAAGTGAAACTAAAGTTATCATAAAGAGCGCCTACAAAATACATAAATCAGTTAAAGATTATTCTAGTTAAGCAACAAAATTAATGACAAAATAAAAATAAAAAGATAGATTTCAATATTATTTAAATAAAACAACAGTAAAGGACTTTCTAAAATAAATATAATATGTGATATAATTAAATTACTATGATTATAACTGGTGTTAAAATGAAATTCATAAAACAATCACAAAAAAGAATGTATAAGACAATGGAATATTATTCCATCAGTTCTCTACGACCCGAAAACTTTCATGTTATAAAAAAAAAACAAATTAATTTATAATATAAAAACCATATTAATAAATACATATATAATTAAAAAATATTTGTTTATTTTAAAAAATACACAAATTGAAACTCTCAAAATTATCACAAGAAAAGAAATTAGAAAAGAAAATTATGTTTATTAAATTCAGCTTTTATTATTCAAATGTGATAAAAACCTTTTGCGATAAAAACCTTTTGGATAAAAAAATAAGAAAGTGCCTTCTTATCGCGTGTCACTATCGCAGCGTCAACCCATTTGAATAGTAAGTTAAATTAGTTTTTCAGCGTCTCGATCCTTGATTGATTTACAAGAATGAGCAAAGTGCTGCGCGATAACTTAAACACCTCGATAAGAGATCTTCCCCACACGATAAAGTGCCTCGGGAAATATGAAAATGCGATGCATAATTCAGTGAGAAGACGACAGAGATCTGCCTCCAAACTCCCAAGAGATCACGAGATACGTTAACGTTAGCGGAACATGTGTTAAAACAGGATCGTAAAAACTGTATCAGTGGAAAACAAATGGAGTCTCGGCAGCAAACGAACGAGTGGAAATATAAATATTTACCACATACCAAATTAAAAATAAAACAAAATACCAAACAACAATGTAGATCGACAGCCAGCTCTGCCTCCTGCGCAGCCAACCAGAGCTGGGCTAGCCCGGGTAATTTATTTACTTGTGAAGTAATGGGCAAGATAAGACGTGGGTCAAATCTCGGACCACGAACATGGTGACTGCTGACTGATCTATCGGCAGCGACAGCATGGAATTCGGGTTTCAAAGACGATAAACTACGAAACCGAATATGAAATGACACAAACGCATTTCAAAATATTGAAAAACAAGTTTTCCATCGAATTTTCCCTTCAGGTTCCACTTGAGATTCGAGTGCAAGGTCTTGTCTGGGACTGCGATTGGTTTGCTGGGCCGCAGGGCTTGGTGTGCGCAATTGCAATTAGATCAGAGACATCGCTCATTTTGAAGTGCCTTTAATGCACGTCGGGGGGAAAACAGACAGACATAAAAGTGCTTCGGGAAAACATTGAGAAAATGAAAAATGGTGCTATACGAGCGGCATATTCAAGTATCGGTCCTGAACCTGATAAATGCAGCAAGTTTGCGCATTGAATATCAATGGCGGAAACATCTCTGTCTCTCTGGGTGCCCCAACGAATCCCACATCGTTCTGCGATGTACTTATAACGAGAGTCAAGTGCGTGGGCCCCGGGCAATAGAAGAGATGGCCAAGAGGGGGAAAAGAGCAGAAGGTGGGGGAGAAGGCGAAGGAGGAGCAGCAGCAGCGCGTCGCCCATTTTAATGTGTTTCTTCGACAGGCCATGAAATTATGCCTGGTGATTTTTAAAATGCTTTAATTGAAGCGGCCCCAAGCTCAAACTCAACTCGATTCTGGGCGGCAGACAATATGTCTGTTTTTCTGTCTGTTCTGTTCTCAAGATGCAAAAGTGGGCAACCCAATTAAAATTCCAAAAGCATTCACTTTACTTGAAAAATCTTTTTTTCAGCTGCCCAAGCAAAGTTCTTTGTCTGCTTCAAGACGGAAAAGATTCTCGACGCAGTCCAAAAAGGCGACGGCAAATTGACGAAATGAACAAATTTCTTTGCTGTTTAGACTATTTTGCAAGTTGTGTCTTTAGTAGCAAACTAAATGAGCGTGTTTTTATGGTTCTTTCTGTTATCGACAGATTTGTTGACACAATTCAAAACGAAACTGAGCTAAAATAGTTATAAAAGAATTGTTTGGCCAATAGAAAAGTCGTAAAGTTTTAAGTAATAAATGGAAAGAAACAACTGAAGTGATTTGTCAGCATGAATGGAGAGTTATTCCAGTTGAGGCTACGCCTCGAAGATGTTTCCACTGCAAGACAAATAATATTTTTAATGTCTTTAAATCTGTTTAGGAAAAGAAGAACTCTAAATTTGTATGTATTTCATGACACTCAAAGATAATGAAAAATTAAATTAATCTATAATGAAAGAATACAAGGAAATATATATACGAGGGTCGTTTGATAAGTCCGTGACTTTTTGTATTTGCTGCGCACCTGCTCTAAATACAACACTGCTCCTGTCAGCAGTTATCGATTAACAGCTGACTGTAAAATTTTGAAAAGCTGCGTTTTTGGTTTGCGTTTTATAGGCATTGAAAGCAGACGATCTCAAGGCCCTCAAAATACGAGGGTCGTTTGATAAGTCCGTGACTTTTGTATTTGCCGCGCACCTGCTCTAAATACAACAGTGCTCCTGTCAGCAGTTATCGATTAACAGCTGACTGTAAAATTTGAAAAGCTGCGTTTTTGGTTTGCGTTTTATAGGCATTGAAAGCAGACGATCTCGTGAATTTTAACGAAAATGGAGATCGAGATCGTCTGCTTTCAATGCCTATAAAACGCCCAACAAAACGCAGCTTTTCCCAAATTTTACAGTCAGCTGTTAATCGATAAATTCTAAAAAGAAAAAAAAAAAACGGACTTATCAAACGACCCTCGTATATATAAGAAATTGAGATAGAGACAAAAAATTGTTAGTAGATTTAAAACTAATAATAAGAAAATATTTTTATTATTATCTAAGTATTATTTTATATTTATTTAATATATATAAAGAAAAATCTCGTCAAGATAAAAGTCTTACAGTCTTAAAGTCTGTGCTTGGTAAGAGTCAGTTAATATGTATAATATTGAAGCTGAAAATGACGCACTTGAACCAATTGAACTCCGCCTCGAAAAAGCGAGAAAAGCACAGTTAAAAAACATTTAAACGACGGCAAGTGCAAATTAAGGAAATTTATTGAACACTTTCAACACTTTGAACTCTCGAGTCGAAGTCGTCAAAGTTTGCGCTTATTGCTTATGAATATAATTAGCTAATTTGTTGGAGCTAAAATAACAAATAAGCTGGAAATTTACGGACTGACTCAGAGACCATAATACCCGTAATACCCTCGCACAAAGATAACGCTCAAAAGCAATGCGAAATTCTCCATTTGTGGAGCGAGCAAGAGATAAGGCAAAGTGCAGTCAAAGTGATTTCTCCACTCGATGCAGTCTGCTGCCCTCGCCGACTTCTCTCTCTCCCTTTCACATTCTCTGTCTTTCTCCTTCTTCTTTAAAATTAAAACAGCTGCAGCTTGGGCGTGGCAGGACTTAAATTGATTTAAAGTTTCGCGCGGGACGATGCCAATCTTACGTTGCGCAGTTGAGATATGCAAATTGGCGCTCGTTTTATTGCGAATATTAAATGAAATTAATGAAATTTTCTGCACCATAATCCTTTGCAAAACGCATAAATTTCCTCATTAAGTATGTGGTGGGAGGGTGTGTGTCTGTGTGTGTGTGTGTGTGTTTGCCTCGATTCAATGTAACTAGCATAAGTATATAGACTCTGCCTTCCTTGCTCTGCGTATATACAGAAGTGTTTCTATTGATTTTTATCTGCCCGGCATCGCACGAGGGATGTTGGATTTGGCAGAGACCAGGCCCTAAGAAATTTATATAACCAAGTCGTCGCTGCTTGTTGTTGACGCACATAGGGCAGGCCAAAGGCAAAGCTTTGTGTACATAAACAACGCCCAAAACGCAAAGCTCTGCGTTTGTTTTGTTTTCGAAATTAAGCAGAAGCCGGTTGAAAATCGAAAGAGGGAAATTCTGGATTGTATATAGCAAAGCACCCAGGGCAACAGTTACCAAAAAAACTAAATCATATGCCTGTTAACTTATTGAAATTGCAATATTTAATAATTATTCAAGTTTGTTTCAATTGTTTAACATTTTATTTGTTGTTTATTTAACTATTTTTTTTCTGATTTAAACGGATTTCACAAGTAAATTAGCCGAGACCCAAACCATTTCAAGTAGCGCCCTCTGCAGCAAAGCAGGCGCACTCATAACTTAGTTGGCTGGCCGGCAGAGGGCGCACAGTGCACGCACACACTTTTAGTGGCTAGTTATGCATGTGTTAGTGTCACTGCGAGAGTGAAACAGTCAGACTGAGAGAGACAACTACATTGCACACAAATCAAACATGGCTGACTCGCACACACACGCACAAGCAATTATGTCTGTGTGTGCATTGGCTACATTTATCTTGCGCCGCTGTCTCTGCTTGCGCCTCTGCGTCTGTGTGCGTGTGTGTGCGTGTCGCTTCAACCCCACGTTGGCTTCAAAATTTTGAGACACATGCGCAATCAAATGCTGCCGACGACGACGTCGACGTCGCAGCCATTTGGCAGCAGCTGCTGCTGCTTTACCGTTTTGTGCTCAGGTTTTTTTTTGTTTTTTGTTGTTTGTTTTTCTTGTTTTCTGCTGTTTTCTGTTTTCAGTTTGGCAAAATGCAAAAGGTTTATTTAAGTGCAGTTAAAACTTGGCTGCAAACTTGGAATGCAAATGCAAATTTGGTGCAGAGCTTGCATTACGCAGATAAGCCGGCAAAAAATCTTCAGCTGCGGATTAACCCAGCGCAGCAAATTTTGGAGAATGACAACGAGAGGGAGAGAGAGGCAGAGGGTATTCATTAAATTCTTGCCACAGAAACAACTTCATCCTAGATGCGTGACACGTCTGCGTAATGCTGTCGAAAATTGTCAAATAAATCACTCATATTTATATAAACGCCCCTGATATTCGAGCCTAGTCAAAGTCAGAGCCGCAGGTTAGCCTCAGCCACAGCCAGAGCCAGAGCCAGCTCAGCTAGTCTCCGGCAATATGTAAATTAATAACTGTCCGTCCGTGCGTCCGTCCCGCCGCACTGTCTCAATCCACAGCGGACAGATAAGCGGCCGCTGAAAACGTGTTTCCGCATAAATTATTAATCGCCAGCACGACAAGACGGGGCAGGGGAAGGCACAGAGGGAGGAGGTAGAGGCAGATACACAGAGCACCCAACATGGCAGTTCGACAGCTATGGCAACTGTAGCTGTGACGGTGTGTGTGTATGTGTGCGAATGTGTGCGTGTGTGTGCGTCACTTGCCTTGGCAATGGCCGGTGGTTGCATGGCCACATTTGCCGCAGCAGCCGAAGCCGCTAAGGAAATTTAGAACACGTTTGCCAACGCTTCAGTTCTAACACTTTTGGGCATAACGGGCTCATTTTGGAATTGAATATTTAACTTGAATTTTTGATATTTTTAAAATATTTTATAAAAGAATGCACAATGTAGAAACAATGTGGAAAATCCTTTAATTAAAAATTTAAAGAGAAAATGTTTCTGAATAAGGAACTTTTAATAATTTTAAACTATTTAAACACTCAATTCATTTGTAATTATGATAAGCAAACTATATATATTAATTTACTTTTTATGTTATTAAATTTATAATGTATTTAAATTTAATTTAAAATTTTAATTCGATTGTCATAAGTTGACATTATATAAAAATGAAATCAAAAACTGATGTCAAAATTTTTCCTACAAATTCGTTCTAAATATTTTTGGCAAAAAGATCGTTTGACAATAAAAGGCTTGTTAAAGTTAAATATTTAAAATTAAAAATAAAATACTTAAAGAATTAAAATAACAATAAATAATTAGAATATTTAGCTCTTCATGCATTTTAAATTCTTCAAAACACTTCAATATGACAAACTGTAAATTGATTTACGATATCAAGACTCACAATCAATTGACTGAGCTCTGCCTTTCTTCATTGGCAGCGGGTCAAAGAGTTGGCAGAGCATACAAATTTGCAAGAAACTGCTGTAGTTGCTGCCGCAGTTGTTGTTGTTGTTGCTGCTTCTTCAGCATTATCGTTGTTGACAAACACTTGCGGCGCATAATGCGACATTAAGGCCAATAAAACGCCACTAAAAAACAAACAACAGCACAAAGCAGCAAACGGCAGCGAAGGCATCGCAGTTTCATTCATAAAAACGCAGCCGCAAGACGCTGCAGAGACTCTTCTACTATTAAGTAAGTATGTTGTTGTTGTTGTTGTCCGAGGTGGCAAAGGCGGAGGCGGAGAATAGCATGGAGAGGTGGAGGAGGAGGAGGAGGAGAACGAGGAGCAGCGCTGTTTACTTGACTCGCGTGTTAGTCGCGCGCCTCTCTTTTACGACTGGCACGACAGAACGACAGCCCAGTTGAGTCTATGGCCGCTTCCGTCAGCTTCCGTCAACGTCTTCAAGCGGCACTTAACGTCGTCGCTTGCCGCTCGCCGCTCGCTGCTTAATGGTTGCCATAATAATGCTTTATTTTACTATCGCATGTGGGATTCCCTTGCTCTCACTCTCGCTCTCTCTCTGCCTCTCTCTCTGGCAGTATCTCTGTCTGTTGTCTGGCGCGCGTCTGCCGTTGACCGTAAAATTTTAATACCCCCTCGTTTCGGTGCGTGCACATTCCCCCGCAGCCCTCGCCATCGCCCTCGCCAGCTCTCCGCTGAGGAAAGCCAAATCAATTGCCTGGCAATCTGCAACACCTTTATGGCCGCTTTTATGTGCTACACTTTTCACCTTGACATTGACAATTTGACTGTGGCGTCAGCCGCAATGACCATGTCCACAAACCACAAGCAGCGGGGCATGCGGCATAAGAACCACCAAGCAAGTACAACCGCAACCTGCCTCAACGTGTCCCACATCGAAAGTGCCATAAAACACACCAAGTGGCTACGAGAGAGTGCGCGAGTCTGTATAAGAGGAGGGGGAAGGGAGGTCAGAGCGAGCATAATCCATCATAAACATTTTTATGGGCGCTCGCATTTGCTCTCAGGCCCCCTTTGTCCCTCCCCCTCGCCCTCCCCTCGAGTCCAGCAACCTGAGGCGCTTTGCTTTGTTGTTGTGCAGTAAAATTCGTTAAATGCTTAACAAATTGTTTATTATAGCAGTTTGGCAATAAATGCGGCTATTAGCTCATTTAAGGTGTTGCCACCGCACTTTGCTGCCCCGCCTCGCCCCGAAAATGGCAACAAACGCATTTTGCATACAATAGATCTCGATAAGAAACGTGAGAAAATTTTGAAAAATAAACAAGGCGTGTTTTATATGGCCACTTTCGACTGGGGAATCGATGAGTAAGTTCGCTTTACAAAAGCTCGATTGGGACTGTCGGTTTTTCATTGAAAAAGAATGATCTAATGGGAAGGAGGGATATTGAAAGCGATCTCCAGGTGGGAACGATTGGAGACGGCATACATAAGATATGAGAAGAAGTACAATGAGAACTATAATGATCAGCAAGTTGACTATATGTAGCAGACCAACAAACTGCCAACCCTCTCAGGCAGAAGACAAGACAAGAACAAAAAGAAGTCTTAGGTGGCATCATCTTCAAGACCTGACTGACCGCGCCTTTGAAAAAAAATTTTCTAAATAAAATAAACATATACAAAACATACAGTAATTTTAATTTATTACTACCTAATCTTTCTTTTTACCCTATACTTTACATTATTCAAAGTCTAAGGTGACTATAAATCATGTTAAGAAGCTTAGCAGCTACTGCAAAGTGGCATCTGCATGGCTTGCAATCATATGAGGCAAGTATTTAAAGCTGTTCAAGCCACTGAGCTAACAGGAATGTGTGTGTTCAGTGTGCTTCCGCCTATCTGCCTTTGCCATGGATGAGTCCCTGTGGAGAGCTTCAGAGGAAATGTGAAATCTGCTGCTGCTGCTGCTGGCCTCATTTGTTTGCCTGGCAAGAAATTAAACGACTTGCGCATACACTGCACGCAGGCAGATGGAGATGCAGTGATTGAGCCGAATAAAAGGTTTCGCTCTGTGGTTCTGGCTTGGGTACGAGACGAGCACGACGGAGATGGATCCAGTCGTAAGGAAGCTTGAATGTGGCCATTTGTATATGGATTTCATAAATGAAGTCACATGCGTGCTGGGCATGCGGCATAAAGATATACACACAATCTGCCCTGCCCTGGCCTGGCCTGTCAGCTTCCAAATGAGATGCTTGTGCACAAAAACACACACATACGCATACACACAAACAGGGAGAGCCACACACTCATGCCTTGCTATTTATAAGTATCTTGTCCGTAATGCGCTCTCGGCCGATGTGTCACTGGGCCTGGGCAGTCGCTCAACTTGTATAACTGCTCCACTGTCTCACTGCCCTCACCCCACTGCCCCACCGTCCCTGGCCAATCCACGCCCCGTCCGTGCAGGCAGTCAGTCAGCCAGCAAACTGATTCTCCGTCCGTCCCGGCGTCCGTGACCCAGTTTGGCCAGCCGCCTCAATATGCGTCTATCCAAGTGGATAAATATAGGTTCAGATGTAAGTTATGTGTGTAAGCGTACGCCTGTTGGTGTGTGTGCGGGTGTGTGTGTGTGTGTGTGCGGGTGTGTGCCTCTGTATGTGCCAACTTGTTTATGAAGCAGAAACAGAAATATAATTGCGTCGTCGAAATTCTTGTCTTAGTTTCGTAATTAGTTCTATTGGCTCTGATTGGACTAAATTAAAACGATCTGTTTGGAGCAAGGAAGGGAGAGGGAGGGAGATAGGGAGAGAAAAATAGAGAGAGAGACAGAGAGAGAGAGAGAGAGCGAAAGAGAGAGGGAGAGGAAAGTGACATGAAACAAGTCGTTCGATCACTGTAAATGCTAATGATGGAACTAGAAACGAGCAGAAACATGCCAGCCTGATCTCATTCACTATGGCAACTCGAGCTGAAAAGTGTAAACGGCAAGCATGAAAGGTGCATCGAATGTGCTCGACTGTGATATACCCACTTTCCACCTAACCCAAACCATTTCGTGAATATGTAACTATATTTTGTATTGCATACTTCCCAGGGCGTGGTAATCAGTTATCCCATAAAATGAAATTTTAAATAACTTCTATGTGTATTATCCAATTGCAACCAATTTTTTAGTTATTTATTTAAGATGTTGATGGCTATTGTGTTTACAAAAAATAAATTAAAATGCCATGCATTAAAATGGCGCTTAGAAATCTAAATCTAAACTGCGCACAGAACTAGATAAGATTACAATTGAACTCAAATTGAATTTACTTAAACTTATTGAGATTCATTAGACTCATGATTTTGCATTTTGCTTAAGAAGTTTGCTTATCATTTCTGTTGCCCACTGTGCTTCCAAACAGCGACCGTTACAACACAAACAAACCGAAACTGAAACCGAACCAAAAACTTAAGATATGCTCGGTCCAATTTGCGTTTTCCATTGCGTCACAATCTTGGGGCCTTTATCGCGGGCCTGCCTAATGGAACTGCTAGTTGGAGGTTTTTGGTTTCATTCGGCTTTTTCGGCTCCGTCTCCCTGCTCCGTGCCCGCCTCGTCTGCCCACCACCTTGCACCATTGTGTGTGCGTGTCTTCGGCAAAGTCAAGCACAAAACTCATTTAAATTCAATTCGAATGTGACATTTTGTGTTATTTTTTCCTTAGCATTTCTGTTTTCTTTCTGTGTTGGTATTTTTGGGGCCTTTGACAAATGTAGTGACAGGGCAGGCAGGCAAGAGAGAGAGAGGGGTGATGGGAGGGGGGGGCTAAAAAACACTGTCACTGAACGTTTAAATCGATTTGGATTCGAAGGCGGATTCGAGCTCGAGTTCGTTCTACCTTTGCAGTCCTCGTTTGTTTGTTCTCTTTTCCTGCTCAGACTGTTCGTAATGTTGTTGCTGTTGTTGTTATTTCTGTTATTGTTGTTGTTGTTTGTGTGTGCTTTGTTAAGTTCCATTGTTATCCAAAAATGGCTGCATTATTTGTACTCACATTTTTTCGTATTTCTCTCTCTCTTTCTCTCTCTTGCTGGCTTTCTTTTTGTTCTGACTCGAAACGTGATTCATGCGAGTGTTTTCGTTGTTGTTGTTCTTATTGTCATTTGTATTGATGGGGTGTATTTTATTTTATGTTGCTGGGCGTGTGTGTAACACCAGTTCACATTAGACCAAAGCTGCCGTCTTCAGTCGGACTTGCCTGCTTATGGTTTCTGTCTGATTGTTGGCAATTTTCATAAGCACACTGAATAAAATGCATGTGTTTCCGCTTATGGTATTTACCTTTAGTTGATGGATATATATCTACAATATATGATGAACTGGTTCACTAACAGTCGGACACGAAAAGAACTCATTGCGATTCATTATATCATTATCATAATCATCAGAGTCATCAAATCCAAATGCAAATGCAGCTGGTGCTTGACTAAATAAATCCATTAGCAAGAGTTCTTCAACGCACCCTCAACGAAATCCTTTTCCTTTTTCCAGCACAAAGACAAGGAAAATCATTTGAAAAAATAATGGAAAATATTAAATTCGTTCTAGCTGAGATTTTAAGTCCGCAGCAAATTAATGCAGAGACAAGAAAGAAAAAAAATTAATGTTGCTTGGGTAAGTGAAAAAACGTGCACAGTTGGGGAGTTTGAGAAGGAAATGTCGGGCGCAAATATAATAAAAAAGCAGAAGAACATTTCCCTTGCTTCTCCTCTTCCTCTTCCCCCTGACCACTGACTGACCAAGGCAAGTGCACAGTGCAGGAAGACAAATGCAAATGGGAGACTATTTCAACACATAACTTATTGTTGCGAGCGGAGATTATAATATATACTTTCATATCGTATATAATATTCAAAAAGGAAATGCCTGCAGTCACGCAAGTACTCACAGAGAGAGGCAGAGAGAGGGAGAGAGAGAGAGAGAGGCAATAAATACTTGAATGTTATGGCTTCGTCACGAGCTCATCTGCGACTTCGGAACATGCAAATGCCCCTGCGGACTGAGTGCATGGTCCGCAATTAATATCGGATTATTTTGTTAGAGTTCAAGTTAAATAATTAATTTTCATTTATCTGCGCCTTATTTGCATAACATGTGCAATTCTATTATTTATTTATTGTTGAATTAACTAGGCACAGGCACGTGTAATCCTTTTTAATTGCATCTGGTAAATGAGGTTGCTGAGTTAGCTTGACTACGCTTAGTTTTTATATTGAATATTGCATATTTATTGCTTGTTGAATCAACTTCTAAATAACATCTTTGTAAGCCTTCATAATTGCAACTTAAAGAAAGAGTTGAGAACTTAATGTCTTGCTCTCTTGCTGGCCAACCTTAGTTTATTTACCCAACTGTGTTTAGGAGTTGCTCAAGGGGAAATTGCCTCAACTTAATTAGTAATAAATCTGTATTGTAAGTGTAGATACATAAATTTATTGTTTATTATTAATTAACTAAGAAGAACATACTTGAAGTTCCTTTTGTTAGTAAAGATCTTAATGCTTTTCTGTTCTTTCAACTATAAAGTTTACCCTTTGCTCATTTCCTCAACTTAGCCAAGTCTTTATGCCAATTAAACTGCTGCTCTACGCCAGTTTATTGTGCAGCATTAGTTGCATATATCTCAATGCTCGCTCTGGCTTATCTTCTCTCTCACATTAGTCAGTCTGGCCAATAATATTTAAACGTAATGTTCTCCGTTTCACCTTCTGACCAGAGTGAAAAAAGCGCAATAAAAGCAACAATGAGAATGGGCAAATGGAGGCACAGACAGTCGAAGATTGAAGCAGCAGAGCAACAATGATGTGTAGAGGCTAAGAAAAAATGTTAGAGCAGCAAAGAGAATGCCAGACAAATGCCATTTTATATAAATAATTCATTGTTGTAACGTGCGCAACTCGTCGAGACTGTTTCAGTTAATTAATGAAACGCATTGCGAGCCAAACTAAAGACGAGAGACAAACGAATGGGCAACAACGAACAAAGCGAAGCTGGAGCAGCAGCAGCAGGCCATGGATCAAGCAGAAGAGGAGGCAGGTCGGGAGGGAGTCTGTCGGAGGAGTTGTGCGAAAATTAATAACAGACGCACAATGGCAACTTGCAGACAGAGATGGAGACGGAGCTGCTCCACAGGCAACGCTTAAATTTGAACAAATGGCGCAGCAAGGCGCACAAGGTTGGGGGGCGAGCGAGGGAGGAGGTGGGGGTTGCGAGCTGGCTGAGGTGGCAAAGAGTTTGCTTGTGGTCTAGGTGGATGCAGGGCGAAGTGCAAATAACGACGATGTGGCTGCCGAGCAGGAGTTGTTGTTCAGCTCAACGTGATGTTGGTGGTGGTTGCAACTGTTTCCACCACCAATAAACAAGGCACACACACACTCACACACAAGTTCAGAGGTGTGTGTGTGTGTGTGTGTGTGTGTGTATGGTCATGATTCCCAGTTGGGCTTGGGTGGTTCCACAAGCCAAACGATATTCAAATTTTGTGCACAAACCCCACGAAGCGCATCGCATCAGCAACAGGGGCGTGTGGCGAAAGGTACGAGAGGCGGAGGGGAGGGGCTGCTGCTGAAGTTGCTTCATGGCATTAGCCATGTTTTAGGCTAAAATGAAAGCGCCCAACTCCAGCGTTCACTCCGCACTGCGCTGCTCATTACACAAAATTTGCATTTAGAAGCAAAAACAACGTAGAAGGACGAGGGGCGGGAGGCAACGGGGATTATGTAGCGAGAGCGAAAAAAAGTGCACTTAACCATAACTTGCGCTCGTGACATCGCGAAAGTCTTCCATTAGTTTTCCACTCCGACCTGAGCATCAGAGTTGCATACGAAATTTGCCGCTAAGTCATAATCGCTTTTGCATCAGCGACGCGTCATGACAGCCGGCGTTATCGTCCTCATCATCATCATCGCCATCAGCAGTAGCATCGGCATCAGAAGCATCGATAGCCCCGCTGGAAGGGGACGAATCACTCGCATCGATATCGTCGATGGGGATTTAAGTGCTTGTCGCCCGTCAGACATTTCGCTCTGCGCTTTATTCATGAGCCAATCCGACGTGGCACAACTGGAGGGGGCTGTGCCCCCTGCTGGGGTGTTGAGGTTGGCTAATAAACTCATCGGCTGCCAAACTTATGGTTAGCTCGGGGTTCTCCGACTGTCAGACAGCTGAGTAAATCACTGAGACAAATTAAATCTTGCTGACGCGATGCGAATACAAATTTAGTCGATTCAAAAGTGTTTTCTTATTTTTACCTGCCTAATTGGATCGTTGCATAAATATCTGAACAAAAATACTTCTATGCTTAAGTTTTCCCTTTGTCTCATTGAACAACAACACCTGAGTCACCCTGTGGCAAACAGCTCACGTCAAATTCAAGCTAAAGAGAGCGATTTCACTCTCTTTGGCTGCGAGCATGACGCGTTTCTCTTGAAAACACGAACATTTTGGGGTTGACTTTGCCAGCAATTCTGAGGTTGCCAGCGAATAATATAAATTCATAAGGTAGATTCATGAACTGGACAAGGGTTAGAGCATAAAATTAATATGAAATATTTATAAATATATTATTAATTTAATTTATATGCATTTATTAATAATATATAACACAAATATATGTGAATACGAGGAAGAGTGTAGAGGACGCCTAGTTTTGATCAATGCCAATCAAAGTTTGTCAAAAGTTCTGCTTAGTTCTGCACCATTATATTTAACAAATGTAGAAAAGATCGAAGTAGCTAAGAACCTGCAGGGATATAAAACCATAATAGTTTTTCTATCTGGTTTTTATTCCAAATCGAGATTAAACAGCATTTAAATAGGAAACATATAGTTTTTTTTTTCTTAAATTAACTCTTCTCATTACTCTAATATGTTATTGATTATGGAAAATCATTTTAATGCTTCCATCTCAAGGCACATTCCAATTATTTAGCAAAAATACTTCTTATTTGTTCACTCAGTGTGAATTTCAATTTCAAGTTCGATTTCGATTTCGCTGCACTGCCATCGCGTATAACGTATCGAGTTGCAAACTGAGCTGCTGCAAGTTACTTTTATGATGCAAACCAATTTTTCGATTCAATTATTCTCAATGGTTTCCAATGTGAAAAATCCCAAACTGTACGAATTCAAAATGCACGAGTTGAGCAAATCCCGTGGCAGGGTTGCCCCACACCCACTTCAAACATGCTGGCAACGTTGGCTGCCCATGGCGGCGACTCCCTTGGCACCTTCACAACGGGCAATACGTGGAATTGGCCAAGGAATTCGTTACATTCCGCTCTGCCTTTTTCCCTTTCCCTCCTGCAATTTCATTTATATTTTCTGAAGTTTTCTATACCCTGCAAGCAGTGGAAATTTTGGCAGGAAGAGTCTATACAGCTTGTAGAAATATAATACACATTAACCAACGAGCAAGAGATGTGTGGGTATTCTTATAAATTATTTATAACATGCGATTTTTAAGGCAACAATCTCAAAAAAAAAGTTTTTTTTTCTCATAAAAATACTTTAAATATTGAAAATATATAATGATTGTTGTTTAAATTTTAAGTTTGTGTAATTTTGTTTTAAGTCCGAAAATTTTTTCTTCATGAAACTGAGAACCTGATTCCCATTTTCTATAACGCAGGGTATTATTAAGTCCCCACCACACGACTGTAGCTTTCTTTCTTGTTATTTTTTTGGTGAGCTGAACAAAACGTCTGCCAATCGAAATACTTGTAATCAAAATGCTTCGACTGCTCTTGAATTGCAGCGAGGAGAAGGTGTTGATAATTCCGGAGCTTGCAGTTTGAGAATTCTCGCAGAGTGCGTTAGCCCCGCCGGGGATGCCCCCCGTTCCCCTGCTGGTTCTCAGGCAGAAACTAAGCTCAATTGAACTTAATTCGACTGAATCGAGCTGAGACTGCAGTCGAGTGGGGCGAAGAGCGAGCTCAGTTCGCCGGACGACGCTGGAACGTGTTCAATTTGCGCTCATGAATGTTTCAGCATGTAGTTATTGGATTTAGTTTCGGCACTTGCTACTAAGCATTTTTGTCGTATTCTTTAGATATTTTATCCCAAAATTTCGTTGGTAGCCGATGCGTGCACAAAATTGGTAAATAAGCCAGAGCGCAAAACGAACAAAAAATGGCGGCAAGATTAGACGAAGCTTTGCACATGGAATGTGGATCGAATTGATTATAATAGAAGATATATACTATAGTATCATATCATGTAGAGAAGTCTCTAAAATGAAGTTGCTCTGTTCACTGTTTGCTGACTTTGTTGTTTGGGTTATTGTCGAAGTTCAAAGAACTCTCACATCTCTTTGCTGCAGTGAGAGCTCAGATGAGTCTCCAAAACAAATTGGGTCAGCTGCCGCTGTCTACGGAAACCTGCCGACGAATGTCAACAGCAGCAGCGGCTGGTGACGGTGACGTCTGCACCATAAAAAGTAACATAAAATTCTCGCAGACGACCTTGAGAAGCAGTAAAAATTTTTAATGACTCTCACTTTTTACTGCCAACTCTCGTAGACCGTAAAATTTCGAACTGGAACTGGCGGCATCGTAAAGAGCAAGGAGAGCAGACCACGCCCGCCCAGAGAGGGCCATGTGACGTGCATCGCAGCTCAGGCTCAGGCTCAGGTTCGGTGATCGCTTGTTGGCCGCAAATTGTCAATGGGCCCACTGTGCGACAATCATAATGCGTGTATTCAAGCTGAGACCAGTCCATGGTCACACACATGTTTGCAAGTGCGTGTGTGCGAGTGTGCCTTCTTCGCCTAGGTGCAAATAGAGAAAACCCTTCCCTCCGGGTCCTGCCTGCTTCTCACTTTCCCTGCTTCGCTCCTCTTGCTGTTGTTGTTGGTTTTTTATGCCCTCCTCGTTTTATTGTTTTATGATGGCCGCTTCGCAGTTAAGCAGGCGCTCTCGCGCGCGCTGACATTGAGCTCATCACTAGCAGCAACAGCAAAGTCAACCCTTCCTTCTCTCTTTTTCTGCCTTCTACTCAACCCTTTGCAGATAGCTCGAGGAAAACTAACGATAATTGCTCGCAGGTTGTGCCTAATTTGCTTTCAAGGTCTGCTGTTTTTTGCAACGACTTGGAAACTCATAACCATCGTGCATAAAGCCATATTTCCTTGCAGCAATGTGGCAAACACGGCGCACATTTCTATAATTGGCTTTTCGAAAGTGTAAATAATTACAGACAATGTACGCAGCTCGAAACAGTTCAAGGATGAGCAAGAAGGCAGCGACAGCAGGCAGTAGGTCGAAGGAAGTTAGGCGTAAAAGTTGTGTATATAGTTCATGTATATATTCAGACATACTCAAGATATTGAATTTTCACTATACCGTAGTTTGGTATTAATACGCAAGAAAGATACTGTTGAGTTTGCTTGACTGTGATATACTTAATACTAAAAGTAAAACAAAAAAATAAGAAATAGAAATTGTTTTGTTTATATCTTCGCTTTTTGGTTTTTGATCTCAAATTCAGGAAACAAAATTAGATTAAAGTAATTAATGCACACATCTAATATGAGCAGTCTAGCTTTAAAGCCTCCTTAGCATACACATATTTTTATGTTTTTTATTTGCATAAAGGGGCGTGGCCAAGTTCTGCTATGCAATTATTCTGTGTGCAATAATAATACATCTTGTCACCAGATTTGGTAGCCTTGGCTTTCATAGACTTAAAGATCTAGGTGTTCATACAAACAAACATTGCTATATTGAGCTTACTGTGAAAAATTTGGAATATTTATAGTTTGCAAAATAGAATATGCCTAATTCTAGCCCACAATCATTATTCTCTGCTTTCTCTGCTAATCACAAAGTTATCTTTATAATGGCAAAAGATATTCAACAAGCTCATCTGCATTCATAGCTGATAATCACATCGCATCAGATATATCACTCATTCATCGCTCCCACTGCAGCTCTGCATGCAAGTGCATTGACACCTGCCGCGTAATTCACAATAGCAATCGCTTTTGGCATGCGGTGCATGCGCTGCCCTGCTTTCATTTACATTCCTCGCCACCCGCGCCACCTCTACTCGGTCTATTATCGAGATAGCTTTTGTCTGCTGATAAGGATGCTTGTTGGGGGACAACAAACAGCGAAACTTTTAATGAGAAATGTCGCATGCTGCATGCACGCTTCCAATTTCTCTCCCTCTCTGCCCCCTCTCTTTGCAGTTGTTGCTGTTCTTGCGCTGTCCCAGCGGCGCTTTGGCCAACTCGACAATTTTCGTTACGAGCGAGAGCATCCTGGCGAAATGAGAAAACTTTTGCCAGCACCAAACGTGTCGACGACGACGCCGCATTCCCGGCCAAGCGAGTTGGCCATAAAGCTTGCCAGGCAGGGACCATAAGTTGCCCAAAGTAAATCTGTTTCAAGTGGCGCGCTCACTTGGCGAATTGGCTGCCAGCTCTCTTTGCCTCTGCCTGGCGTAGGTGTCCGTGTACGTGTCGGAGTGTGGGGTGTCTGTGTCCAGCTTCGCTCATGCCAACTGTCTGGAGCCAGTGGAAACGCTTGCTTTGCCATTATTTGCACAGCAGCTGCAACGAGCCAACTAAGGTGATGATCGGGAGGGGAGTAGGGGCAGGGGAACTGGTCACCCGCCCATGTTCAGGCTTACATGTGCCCTGACTTTTCTTTATTTCTGCATAAGGCAACGATGCGGAAGAATGACTCCGTGCTGGCATCCTACAATTCTCTAGGTGGCTTTGCTGAATGTCGAGCATTGCATTTGTCAAACACACAGGAGAGTACACTGTGAGAAACACTACGTACTCTGAGAAGCTGCCAGGCAGAACAGGAACCATTGAAAATCAATGAAATTAAATTTGAAACCTAAAGGAAGTAGAAAAGAATATTGGGAATGTGTAGGGTATTTTATTGTCAGCTACACTCGGTTATAGTTTTCCTTAAATGACTTTAGACAGTATTTTTTTTCAGCCTGATATCCATGTTTACTTGTCGTGCCCCAACATTTTCTTGCAGTGCACACCCAAATTGCCACAGAGTTGAATGGAAGAAGAGGAGAAGCTGGGTTGGCCGGAGAATTTCAATCCCCCCCTCCGCTTGTTGACATGTTTTGGCCGTAGATGCCACGCCAATCGTTGCATGTGGCTGGAGCTAGGGCAGCACGGCGTAAATGGCGCACTTGCGCCAACAAAAGGCGGAAGACGGAACACACCTTGGTGTACACACGAAACGGAGGCAAACAAAACAACAACTGGGAAACGAGTCAACCCAAATACGCCCAGCGAATATGATTCTATTTTGGGCTACAGCTTTGTCTGT
Organism: Zaprionus africanus; assembly: GCA_018151435.1. Taxonomy (NCBI): domain Eukaryota; kingdom Metazoa; phylum Arthropoda; class Insecta; order Diptera; family Drosophilidae; genus Zaprionus; species Zaprionus africanus. Next base: position 2,149,380 of record JAECXB010002309.1, on the reverse strand, counting down.
TTGCTTTCATATTTTGATGATTGTCGCAGGGACTGAGTGGGCCAAAAACACAAATTGGCCTGCGAGGCTTGAGGCTTGCCTGGCTCTTGGCCCGTTTAATGGCATGGAAACGTCGAAAACAAGGCAGGTCTAACAAGGGGTGCCAGGCCTGCCTTTAAGCAGCTTTAAACTGACGGAGACTGACACGAGTTGACTCGCTCTGCAGATCTCTTTTTAATTTGGCTGCCAAAAGTGTTGGCCAATATTTTTTGGCAAAGTTTTTATGGCCCCAACAGATTTCTTGCCTCGCCTTGTGCTTTGTCTTGTGCTCGTCTAATGAAATTCGCCACCTCATGTTCTCGACGCATATTGCGACAACTTTGCCTGACAAACTTTGTCCAGCTCTAGTTCCATTGCCATGGCAGGCCGGGCCAGGCCACTCACTTAATTGCTTCCGCTGCGTCGCAAGCGCCGTGTGTGGCAGCAACTGGCAGCTGGCAATGGACGAGGACAAAACTTTGATTTATCAGGCCGTAAATCTCCGAGCAAACATATCCGACGAAGTGCACGCTGCGATTGGGGACGCAGCTCGACGGAGCAAGCCACGGGGTGTTCATAAATCAAGGGACAGAATGCGAGGCGGCCATGCCGCGGGTATCAGTATAAATCGAACACTTAATGGACTCACCTGCATGTGGCGGTTGCTGATTCAGTCGTATCCGACTTCATTCAGACTGCGCCTGCTCAATAAATTTGCGTGCATTATGAGCACGAAATAAGTTAGGAACTTTATATCTGAATTAAACGTTAAATGAATTAACGTGACTGAAATATTCATCTTGGACCTGGCAGGACTCGCCAGTGGCAGGCAGGCGCAGCATTTGCATAAAGTGATAGCCAGTAGTATTCATACGAATACATGCTCACACTCACACTCGTAGTCACAGTCATACCTTGACTAGTTGCGGGCTTCCTTTGGGTAAACGGCGAAGGCGCATGCGAAATAAAGATGTAAATTTTATGCAATGCCTAAATTAAATTCATTTCTGCATTCCGATTATGCTAATTTTGTAGTTTCAGCTTTCATCTTGCGCATAAAAGGATAGAAGCAGACATAGATAGGGGTATTGTATATAGATTGATACACCATATAAATATTTATAACTCTGTATTAAATGATGATTTTATATCTTTGTATATTTATATCTTTGTATTACATATAGATTTATTTTTTGATTTACATTATTTTTGCATGAAGCTATTATTTTCTTCTTTCTTTCTTTTTTTTGCCACCTCATTTATCTATTCCTCTTGTTTCTATATCTATCTACTATTCATTATTCAGTAAATTGTCGCCTCAATTAGTGGAGGTGCCTCGAGTTCATTGCAAATGCTCGATTTCAATTCAAGTGAGTGGTTCGCCAGACCCCACAGCGAGTTCGCAATTAACGCTTGCCCGCTAATTGTTCATTAATTTAAATGCCTGTAGCTGCCGACTGAATATATTCATGAATGAAATGAATACGCGTTGTGCCATAAAAGAGAACAGAAGTCAATGTGCTTGCAACGATTGCCGACGGCAAATGAAAATCTTGATTAGGTAGAGAAAATGTGGGATTGGAATTGAGAAGAATACATAGAATTATTTATATAATATAAAGTAAAGAAATATAGATTAAAAATGATAATAAAAATGTAAAATTTAATTTGAAAAAATGCTAACTATTTTATTAAATATATATAACTAAAAAAAAATATTTTTAAATATATTTTAAATAATAAAATAATCCCTAGATTATTGGAGAAATGTTTTTGTGCATTTTGTGGATATGCGCATCGGGAAACTCTTCGATTGAAAATGAGAATGATGAAGTGCTGCCTGAAACGGAGCTGCGAAGTCGGGCTACCCTGGCCGGGGGCCCAACGCGGCGAGTTGCCATGGCAACGGAGCCACAAATAATGGAAGTCACGCGCTTTGGTCAATGGCCGTGGCAGCTGCTCGGGGTAGGCAGGGTCTGTCGGCCAGGGGAGGGGCGGGGCAGGGCAGGGCAGGCAGAGTTGCTGCTGCCTGGGCATTTTTGTGCGCTGGTGTTTGTGTGTGCATTAGTGTGCGTGACAGCGCTGTCGCTGTCGACGTCGCGACGTCAGCGCAGACTGGCTGGCCGGGTGAGTTTTTGCCACGCCTGAAGCTGAAAACGAGATGGAGCGCATGTGCGGGAAAAGGACGCACTGCGCTGCGTTGTATCTGCCAGATACTGCCAGGCCAGGCCAGATAAATTCAACATGGCCGACATGGTAGATAATATCGGCCATGTCGCACTACAGCAGCGACATCTGGCGGCGAGAAATGCAGCAGCAGCGTTAGTGCTAGACTAGCTTTATCTGCGGCTCTCGAGACTCTGCGGCAGAGGCAGAGGAAGAAGGATGCGATGGGCTACGCAGCTCGCACAGCTCTGAAGTTTCCAATTTTAGCCGCTAGGCTGCTCTTCTCTCGTTCTCGTTGGGAGATAAATCCAGAGAAATCCAAGCGGAATGGTTTTATCTGCAAACAGGCAATTTTCCCACTTTAGAACTAACTTATCTATGGGCACGGAAAATGTCACATGAGTTCAGGGCAGCAGTTCTTAGCGTTTATAACTGTAGACTGCATAGCTTCTAAATTAGTTGCTAATGACTTATGTCGATAATCACTAAGTGAGACAGAAAGTATAACTGATCATGCTTGAGAAATAGCACTCTATATTGACCGTTAATATATTTCACTGTCTCAGTCAGTGACTTAATAAGCCGAGCATATTAACACTCATTAAAGACCAATAACAAATGAGACAGTCAGCAGACAACAGGCAGCTATAAAGTGCTGCGATCAGTCACTTTATGAGCTTTTAAGTGGCTGCCAAAGGGGAAGAATGGGGAAACACATTAGGAGAGAGACTAAAGAGATAGACTAAAGTGCATGTGGGAATATTAAGTTAAACTAGTTATAATAATATGAATTTAATAGAGTTTTTGATTGATGTTATAAAGCATAACATCAAGTAAGAATATTTAATAATCATCACATAATTATAAGTAATTAAAATAATTTATAAATTAATGAAATAATTAAAAATAATAATAAAAAGTAATTAAAGTAATGTTTAAATTAATGAAATATATTTTATAATTATTCTCCATTGTATATTAATCTATCAAAATAAATTACTTCATTTATTTTTCATTCATTTCATATTTTTATATGCTAAAAATTATTACACAGTAAAGGAGAGGAATGATCTCAATAAGACTATCTGACTTCAATAGAATTTATTTATTTATTAATTCATGTATCTATTCCTTTCTTAATTTATTTTATAACAATGTCGCTTACTTTAAAAATTTGTATAGCATTGCGTATAATGAAAGCCTAATCACGCAGAATTTTATTGAACTCTGTTCCTCTAAGAATTAAATCATTATGTCTTAGCGCGAAACTGAGCAAACTATGAATTTGCATAGACGAATCATTAAAGTGAACACGTACAAATTGTCGCCAGATTTACATAATAGGAGACTAGCGAGTACAACTAACAAGCCCTCATTAGAGAGCTCCAATCGAGAACAGTAAAAGTAAAAGGAGACATGCCCCCTCAGGGTTCAAGTCCTCCGCAACCCAGCGAGGCAAGACGAGTCGAGCCAATTTGTAATCAGTGGTGTTAACAATGCGACCCATAAATTTCTATTGACCTCAGTGCCCTCCGTCAGAATCACTGTGGGTCCAGCCGCCTTCAGTCTCCACAACTTCAGCCCTGCAGCGAGTGAATTATGCAAGTGGTGCGATAAAAGCAAAGCCCCAGCGAACTAAATTTATTGGATGCCATGCACTCATTAGCATCCAAATGCGGAGACAGCCAACTCGAAGTGGAAGTCGAACGCGAATGAGAACGCGAACGAACGCGAACCGAACGAACTCATTAACAGCCACATCCAGTCAGGCAGTCAGGCAGATACCCCGCACCGGTTGCCAGCCTCAGCTTCAGCTTCAGCTCCCCGGTCAATGGGCGGGCCATGGCGCTGAATAAATAACAAAGTGACAACCACAAAAAACAACCGCGCCGGTGATGGAGCATTGCCTGCAGGCCAGAGGTAGAGCGAGAAGAGAAGGTGGAGAAGGAGGAGGAGGAGGCTGAGCAGCAGCAGCCACAGAAAGACAAGAAAATGTACAATAATTGAGCTCACAAATCACAGGACGTGGCAGGAGTCGCAGTTGGAGTTGTATGTGAAGTGTGGACCCTGAGCAGGACCGGGACTGGGACCAGCCGGCGCACCAATGAACACGAACCAAGTAAATTGAGATTCTTTAAATTTATGCACATATTTTCCTGTTTTTTCCACTCAGCAGCAGCAGCAGCAGCATCCACAGCCAGAGCGACTGTCGAACTTGAAAGTACATACAGCCACTTAAGCTGCTCGCTGTCATCTCTTCGTGCCCACAGGCTGGAGCAAGGCCCCTCGCCGGCTGGAGCAAATCTGCAACCGACAGAAGGCGCCGGCGATAGTCTCCGCTGTCAGGCTAGCTCTCTGGCTATTTAGTTGGTTAGCCAGCTGAATGAAGATATGTATGTGTATGTGTGTGTTTCTTGGTCTCTGTGTGTGTGTGTGTGTGTGTGTGTGTGTGTGTGTGTGTGTGTGTGTGGTGTGGCGTGGCATATTGATGAACCGCAGCAAATTGGCTCCACGGTGGCAACAGAGGCACAGTGAAACAAGAGCAGTTGAAACTAGAATTCAACTTCTATTGTAAGATTGACTTAAATTTGAATACATTAATAATAAATAATAATAAATATAAATAAGAAGTAAATATTGATTTAAGTTTTTAAATATTTATGTTAAGATATTCTTATAGTTTACTCCTCCCTGCACTCCATTTCCACTGTGCAATCTCATTCATGACTGGCTCAACTTTTTCTGGCTGTTATACTCGACAAGAAATTGTAAAAAAAGAGCGAAAATAAAACAAACGAAAGAGCACACACACTCTCGCTCTGTGTGTGTGTGTGTGTGTGTGTGTGTGTAGTTTGTAGTTGCAGCTTGGCAATCTGCCATCATTTGGCATAAATCCCCCATGATAAAACCAAGACGATTGCTCCCCGAAGTTCGTGGCGCACACTAAGCCACGCAATTTTCAGTTACACCAGGACGAGTGTTGAAGTTGTCCCAAGGAAGAAGGAGGGGGAATAATAGTAGCAAATACACCGGCTACTAGCGCTAGAAATATATATACGTTATATACATTTTTTAAAATTATTGTGCTGCCCTCACGAGCCACGAAGTTTTGGCCATTTTCCGGCAATTGGCCATTTCTATGCCAAATTGGTTGCATCTCATTCGGAATTCAGACTCTGTATGGGCGGGGTCAATGCACAGCGGAAGGAAGAGCAAGAGATAGAGGGAGAGAGAGATAGAGAGAGAGAGAGAGAGTTCTTTTCCCATCCAAGTGCCCTGCAATTCTAATCTCCCCTCGATGCAAGTGTTGCAAGTTAATTGCGCCCTCAGCTCGGGTCATCATTCATATTTGATAACAACTGCAGTCTGCAGTTACTGACTCGATAATTCGGGTTTATCTCGCAGCTTATTCACTGTCATAAAGTAAAGAACGAATGCGCTTTTCTTTGGCTTTATTTACAAGCACTCTGATAAGTTAATAAATATATAGAAGAAAATAAAACAAAATGAAATAGTTTCAATTTAAGTTTGTGCCTCGACTCGTAAAATAGAACTTGTTGTTTGTATATTCAGTGTGTGCATTAAAAAATGTAAATAAATGTGCCGACACACGCCCATAACACCTAGCAGGCACACACACACACACACACACACACAGGCAGGCAGGCAGCCAGACATACCCAAACAAATATTTCGTTTTATTCTCTTGCGGCCGCTGTATTCTGGGCCTAGAATATAAATTAAATTCCACAACATCAGCAACAACAACAACAACAGCAACAACGAGAAAATATGTTACAATAACAAGAAACATGAACAGATTTTTGAACCTGCATTGAGTTGGCTTCTGCGCCCAAGCGGGCAGCAAGGGGGCTAAATGCCGTTTGCCTTGGCTCTTCAATGGCCGCCGCCGCCAGCGTGTGTTCTCTCCCTCTTACCAACTGTGCGTGCGCGCGACAAGGATGCAGCGAGTAGTGCGCGCCCTGCGCGCTGTGCAAGGAACAGAGACGGAACGAGGACTGTGCTGTAATGGTAGCCACTGTACAGTGGTTGTTGTGGCTGAATTTAAATTCAATTTTGCGCCTCAAGCTGTTAAGTTATAACGGTACATTGTCATGGCCGCGATGACGCGGCAGGTCATCCATCAGGACCAACTGACCAGCGCCCTCTGTGCACAGCTGTTTATTGGGGGAAGGGCGGGGGAACTGGGGTACTTGTTTACGCTTCTTTTGCTTGCGCTGCCTATGCACACTGGTTACAATTGTGTTATAAAATGCAGTATGAACTTAAAATGAAACATGGCTAGTTTCTATATACAATATGTTCTTTTTTTCTGTTAAAAATATAAAAAATATAAAATTAATAATATGAATATAAAATAATATCAAATAAGTATATATTACAGTGCACTGTGCCTATTTTGAATCTTCTCCTTTGCCCATATTTTAATTGCCAACTTCACGTTAACGAACCAAATTGTTTTGAAATATATCTTGTTATGTTTTGGAAACATTTCAGTTGCTATTTCAGCTAGCATTAATATTTTAATTTAACAAAAGCTTCTTCAGTTCGACCACTTGCTTTTCTAATGAACTGTTGCTAGGAGTGAGGCAGAGCTCGCCCGTCCACAACACCTTCGGGCGCTTAATGAGCTCAAGGAGGGCAACCTTTCTGCGTGGCAGGCACATCTGCTGCTCAGTCGGCCCTCTAATTGCGCATCTCTAATGTAATTAAGACTCTTCAAGTGGCCTCGACGAGGGTCTGTGCGGCTCATGCAAATTTCGCTGCGAAATTAGTGAAATTAATTCAATTCCGCTTTGCAATTGGCAGCTCCAAGTGCTGATTAAAATTTCAGGCATGCCCCGAAAAAGACCAAACGAAATTCCGTAGGGATTTTCAAGTACTCTAATTCAAAAAGACTTTAAGTTGAATGTAGGCAGGGAAATGAGAAAAATGTAAAGAAATTTAACTGATAAATTGAAGAGAATATTAATTTATTTCTCAAGTATAGCACATTTATTTTTTTAATATGTTTCGAACTCAGTTAGATAGTTGAGCTTGTCTTTGGTAGAGTATACAGCGCTATAACACATGCTGGCATCCAGACGTAATTCCATTATTTATTCAAAAGATATTCGACATGCCAAGTCGAAGATAACCGCCCCCGCCCTAACATTCAAAAAATACTTCGGTATTCATTTGGCCACTGTCGACACGTCTGCGGCGAGAGAAACAAGTGAACACACACACACACATCCCCTTCCACACCCACACTGACACATACAGTACAAAAAAGCAACTGCTAAAAAACATTTCTTTTTATTTAAACAAAATTATTATGAAATTGTAAACAAAAAGAAATTTTGGTTATTTATTTTAGGTTCTTTTGAACTTGGAAATTACAAGAGACAAATAAAATGGGGGAAGAAGACAAGGGAATCTTATGTTTTATATATATATAAGTATTAAACGTAGTTCAGTAAGATTAAAAATGGTTCAGCTTAAGATTAAACATTTAATGTAATGCAAGCAAGAACACATATTTAAATATCTGCATGTTAACTATTTCAATTTGAAGTCTAAAACAGCTTTACACTGTCAGTTAAGTTGTCTCGCGTTAATTGTTATGAACAAGACGCAAGTCAATATATTTGGCTTGAGGTAACCTAAATGGGTTTGCTTTTCTTCCGGCTAGAGAACGTTTAATTAAAAGCTAAAATACTCGCAAATTGCGACCACAAATAAAGCAACCAATTGAAGCGGGTGTGGAAAACGCTTAATGAAACAACAACCGGAAAGAACTGAGAACTGCCAACTGCGAACAGTGAGTGCAAAAAGCACGCAATCCCATGCTCTCAGTCAGAGTCACAAACACCGTCGCCGTCGCCGTTGCCGTCTTAGTCTCAGGCCCAGGCAAGCAAATAAACGAGGTATTTATGTGGCTTCCACAGACGGAGACATGCGAGGAAGGAGAGGCAAAGTCAAAGCTCAAGCTGATGCCAGAGGGCAGGAAGGTGGCCTGAGCTGGAGAATGGGGCAGGGGGGGAACATACATAATTGACTGACGGGATAATTTACTTCCGTGCACTTGCGTGTTTATTAAATTTCTGGGGTTGTCTCCGGGCATTGATTCGACAAGTGAAACAAGCAACCAAAGACGCAGACGGAGATGGAGATGGAGACGGAGATGGAGACGGAGACGGAGGCAGCAGAGATGCCGCAGTGTGACAATAGCATTGGCAATGCCAATAGCAATAAGAGGGGCCGGGCAGAGCGTTGTATTGCGTAACCACATGTAATTACATGTATTCCTCATTAGTTGCCCCAGTTCGAAGTCGTGACGAGCTTTGGAAGCGAGAGCTGGCACAATGGAGCGAAAAAGATGTGATGGATGAGATATATTGTATGGGTACATTTATCTGGCCAAAGAGACAGCAGATAAGATATATAAGTAAGTGTATATATTCGCGTTTATAAGCACGAGTGGAGCTTGAGAGATATCAGAAGTAGATGTTAACATATTTGTATATTGATTTATATCAAAGTGGAGGCTAAAGTTGCTCTGACTCAGCCTTTGTGTCACAGAATTACATTCTACGCTACGAATAATATAATAATTTCTAGCATAAATAATAGAAAATATATGTATAATAAAGACAAAGTATAATACAATATACAATACATAGTTCTGCAATAAATAACTAAATAAATGTTTTACTTGTGTCAAAACAAAAGTATCAATATTTTCTATATCTTCTTAAACCTTATCCTTGTCTTCTTCACCTTCATAAACTCATATTTCTCTCTCTCCTAATCAAGTAAAAGCTTCTGCAATATACAATTCTAAGCCTTTCTTTCATATACAAAAGCCAATCAATGCGTGCCATCTGTAGTAAATACATTGAAAGTAACACAAGTTAGTATTTTAAGCAAACAAATTCGCATTTTGATCGCTCTGTGCGCTGGCAGACTCCATTGTTCCATTGCTAGAGCTCGCACCTGAAGCAGAAGTTGCAATGGAGGTAGAGGAGGGAGAAGGAAGGGAGTTGGAAATGGAGATGGAGTTGAAGACTTATGTCCGTGTGCTATCGGAGCAAAGGCGCTGCGAGTCACGTTCGTTCAGCCAACCCATTTACTTAGCTAAGCGATGGGGGTTGTACCTGCCGCCATCGTTATACTCCCTTCCCTCCTCTCCCCTTCCCTGCCCAGGCAGCAAACATATCTCGAGCACCCACCCCGTGTGGCAAGGAGATTCGCACAAGTTGCGAGTTGGACCTTTGCTTACCCGATTGATGAAAATCTTCACACACACACGCACACGCACAGCCACACACACATGCGAGTGGGTACACGTTTCTGCGCTTATCGCTGGAATATGGAAATTTCGCCATTTATTTGATCAACTTTTGCCTTTTTCATATCGAGAAAGAGAGAGAGAGACGAAAAAGGTACAAAAGAGTCGTGCCCAACTATTTCATATGCCACACACATTGCCATTGCCAACGGGATTGCAATTTAGCAAAAATCATGTTGGCAAATAAAAACGGCAAACGTCATAAGAGACCCCAGTCCCCTCTACCTCCCCCCTTTCTCTGCTCTCTGTCTTTATATATCTGTATATAAATGTATTCCTGCCAGTTGCACCTGCGGCACACTTTAAATTGATAGTTGCCATTTGTTCTGTTTTCTATATGCCCGAAGAGACGCATATGTTGTGTATTTTATACAGATATATACACCCTGATGTGGCATATTCTTATATTGCACATTCGCATGCGAGAGACAAACTGAAACTCACCTGCAACAGCTGCCATCGTGGAGTCGCGTGGAGTCGCAGTCTCCTCGGGGGGTCACTGTAAAAAATAATCCACCTGAAATTGAAGGCAGCGCATGAAAGTTAATTTAGTATAAGCTCGTCATATGTTTCCCACAAATTCCCGTTAAATAATAAAGAAAAATATTATTTTATTTGGCGTTTTTTGCAAAATTATATTAACCTACAAATAAATTGTGGTTTTTATTTGCATCACACAAGCAGCGTCACTGAGAGGGAGAGAGAGAGAGGAGGGAAAGGCGTGCTGGGGCAGAGACTTAAGACATTTAATTTATAGCTCGTATGCAAGGCAGGTGATTAAGTTGGCAGCAGCAGTCATGCATATACGACTTGCAGATACCCTGTTAAGTGTGAGCAGTGTTTCTTTAAGCCAAAAGGAAGTTAGGGGTATTTGTTAGTAATAATAATTTAATTTATATTATTAAAATATTAATATAAAAACTCCTTGGTATATTTAAAGTCTTTAAAAAATTCTAAATATATGTACACTTATTTCTAAATACTTGTAATTAAATACCAAAAGATTCAATGTACAATAAAAGAATAAAACTTGTTTAATTAATTATAAAAATATATTACAAATACCTTTAGCATACTATAAGTTTTATATTTGCAGTCTCTTATATATAATAAAAATACTAACATTGTTTTTAATACTAAGTTCAATACTTTTTATTTAATACCAAAACATTTTCCCCCAACTTGCTTAGCATATTTTGCTGTGAATCTTCAGCTGCGCTGCGCAGCACTCAAAGAGAGTGGATGAGTGTGCCGCCTCATTGCGCCGATTGGACACCGTCTATTCGTGCATGTGGGGTACAAATTGCTCTGGCCTGTCCCCTCCCCCCACACCTTGGACACCCCTTTTCATTCGATTACCTCGCATGGCCGACAAAATCGCCATTGAATTTAAATCTATACGAGACGACGCCGACCCAAACCGAACCGATTTATGCCGGAACACGCTCCTCATTATTATTTCACGCTTATCCTTTTATTTCAATTTGGCTGCCCCGCCCCCCACCTTTTTTTGTTGTCGGGAAAGTGCGCTTTCTTGTTTGCGGAAAGCGAAGATACAATAAATTTATAGTTCACACACACCAGACAATATTTATGTGTGGATATTGTCGCTGTGTCGAGTGCTGCTGCTGCTGCTGCTGCTGTCGCTGATGCATTCATATTCCATTGGGTCCACTCCCCGTTCCGGCCACAATGTCCGCTCCATTACTTGCTGTTCATTCGATTATGTCGCCGCGATGCGCACTTGCTCTTGCCGCCTGCCTGCCCCCTTTCCCTCCACTTTCCTTTCCCTCTTCTAGAGCGTCTCTTACACGCTCGTGCGTTACTTTTATAGGTCATGTGGTGGCCCTTTGGCATTGCTGCCCGCACAGCAGCAGAGTGGTCGCTTTTTTGTCTATTTGTTTGTTTTGCAGCACGCCCTCCCTCCCTCCCCCTTGCTTTCCCAGCAGTCGCCATCTAACCATGCTTCCATCCATATTCATTCAACGACGTCATCATTTTTTGCCATCTCTTTCTCGGCTGCTTTTTGCCAAACTTTTTAGCTGCTCTTCTTCTGCCTTTAGTTGTTGTTGTTGTTGTTGTCTTTTTGTTGTTTATTAGACAAACATCCTCAGAGCAGCCCAACTGGCTCGCTGTCCGCCTTCTCTCTCGCATTCCCCCATGGAATATGCTCGTGTGCATAAATTCTAGTTAAGCATTCCCCAGACTAGCTCCGGACATGAGCTGGCCGCACCACTCTGCCCAGTTGAACTTGATTGAGTCTGTCTACTATCTGCCCCCCTTTCTGCTCCTGCTCCCTCTCATGCTCCTGCTCCTGCTATTTCCCCTTCTGCTTCAGCTCCAGTTCCGGCTCCGGCACTTAGCACTTTCGCGTCTGTCTCTGGCTGCCAAATTGGTTACATTTTCATAATGAGCGAGCTGCCCGAACTTAGTCTGTCTGATCTGGCGATATGGAAATCTCATAAAAGTTCTGCTCTCAGTGCCCTCGCTAAACTTTTCCTCATTAATAATTTCCATTTACAGAAGATTAGCAGCCAGAGAAAAGTTTATCGATACGCTGCGCTCCCTTCTTCTCCTCCCCCGCCACATGGCGTTGATTTGTTGTATTTACTCTTGTTTCAGACTTATTTATGAACGCTTCGCTATCGAGCTGAGGGTCACGAAGCAATCTAAAAGCATTCGGGATGAGGAAAGAACTATGAAACTTCACACAGAAATATTTGAATATTTTATTTACAGAATTTCACTTTCTGTTTTTTAAAACGAGATGCCAGAGAAGGGAAGGAAAGGGAAGGGAAGGGAACTACCTGCCTGAGACATGAGACATAACCTGCCGCCCGCTGTGGAAGTAGAACTTCTCTGTCAAACGCCGACTGCGCACAGCAGTTGTGAAAAGGGTTTCGGGTTCGAGTTTGGTTTCTGCGACGCTCCAAATACAATTACCAGCGGCAGAAAACACAAAATTTGAAGCGTTTCGAATCTAGCAGAGAACCAGCGAGACGACGACGTGATAGAAAAGTGAAAGTGAGAGTCGTCGTCGTCGTCGCTCTTTTTATGACAGCCATAAAAAGTGCAATTTTCTAGCTGCAATTGAGCGTTGTTCGCTTCCAGTGAACGGGTTAAGAAACAGAGGCCGCGTCTGGCCAGAGAGATCGACCTCCCTTGGGCCACATGCAGCCAGACAGCACAAATATTTGCCATCGCCAGCTGTCAGTCAGTGAGTCTCTCTCTCTTTGTTATGACAATCGACTACCGTCTGTCCGCGAAATGGATTTCACAGAGCGATCCTCCATGAGATACTCCATTCTGCAACTGCAACTGCAACTGGACTCTAATAGTTTTGCCATCGTAAAAGTTATGGTAACCAAATGCAGCGACGGCGGCGGCGGATCAACGAACCACGCGCAGCGCAGATGCCTCTGCAGAATTTCCTCAATAAAAGTTTTTCGATATACATATATAATTACTGAATTCCAAATTAAACTGCGCCATCGCATGCCGAGGAGGAGAAGGAGCAGAGGCGAAGGAGGGGGCAGCAATGGTTCGCCGCTGGGCGCAGCTCGCCATAATATTAAAATGCATAAATTGCAACTTTCGCAAAGCGGCTTAACTGACCAATGGCCAATGGGGAACAGAACGGGTTCCTCGGCAACTTAAGTAAATACTTGAGTTCCTAAAGACTGCACTTTATTATAAACGATGGGCCATTAGATATGTCGCTGAATAATGACATTATTGGCGAGATAAACTGAAGTGTGTGGGCTGTTGAGGCAGCGATTGTGCTAAAGGCAGGCAGATAAAGTTGTATATAATATAGATATATAATACTTGTATGTACATATATGATATGAAATATATTGTATATTCAGGCAGATAAAGTCTTGTACTATATAGACATGATAGATAGATATATATATTTATTCTTCATTCATTTAAAAGCAGAGTTCTCGAGACATTTTGCACTTGAGCTGCTGCAAAGCTTAATTCTTAATGTATTTGAGGTCAAAGGTCATTCATTCAATCAGCCATCGAGCCTAGCATAACTCTACAACATCCCGGAAAATACCCTACTCCTCTACACCTACCCCAACCCCTCCATAACTCACTGCCATTTGTGCCCTCATTGCGCATGTGCGGGTTTTATCATTCTAGAATGTTGTACAGACATGAGACACAGCGTGTATGTGTGTGTAGGGGCGTGCGTGTGTGTGTGCTTTAAAGGTTAAAAGTTTGCTTTAGCAAATGCCAAGCCATATAGCACGGTATCCTCTTGGCAGCAGGAACCTCCACACGCCACGCGATTGCATGAGAAATGAGCTGACACCATCTGTGTGTGTTTGCATGTGTGTGTTTGTGTGTGTGTGTGTTCATGTGTTGTCACGATGGCCACCGCTGTGAGGGTATAAATCCGAATGCAGTTCGTGTGAGCGAGACAACGATAGAGAACTGCATGGCGCGCCATCTACAGCTGAGCTGCTGCTGCTGTTGTTGCTGCCTCACTTGCTTTAATGCACTGCAGATAAGCAGCAGCAGCTCCCGCTCTCCCTCTCTCACTCTTTCTCTCTCGCTCATTCTCCTGCTCGTCATAACTTTCTCTCCATTTGGCATTGCGTTTAAATCAGTTGACTTCCATATGTGGAATTAGAAGTCTCGCTACGAACTAATGCAAATTGTTGGGCGAAATACAGTTAAGCTCAGGCAGTGGCAGGGGCGGCGGGGGCTGTAACACGAGTCAAGAAGGGGAGGTGAGCGTTTTTCAGCAGACATCAACAGATAATAAAGTTTTTATCGCTTTGCCGTAGTTGTTATAGTTGTTGTTATGGCCTTTTTATGCCGTTTAAAATTCATTACTCTCCCGGCACACTCCAATTTGTCAAAATATTTACTATGTCGATTAATGAGCGAAATGAAAAGCAAAAAAACCAAGATACAAACGCCTTTGATTCACATTTTATTGCCGCATTTATTGCCAACAACAACAACAACAACAACAACGAAATGGGAATCTCTCTGGCGTAATTACATTGGTACTTATAAGCAAGCGTACAGGTAATGTCTTTTTAAATGTCCTAGGCATTTATTTGTCTATGGCAGATCTTGAGATCTCAATTATTATGCCCGTTATAAAACGGCAATTTATCAGCGCAAGTCATTTAAATTAATTTAAGCTTTATGGTATTAAATAAGTGACGAAGTAAGGCGTGCACAACTTAAAGATACCCTTTCCATAAATTTGAAAAGTCTTCTCATTCCCAGCAGCTAACTTTGCAAACCTTTTTTGTGCACCTATTTCTTGCTTGGTATTTAATTTTTTATATAAACTTTGACTGAGTGTGGTATATGGGAACCAGTATGCCAAATTTTATAATTTTACCTGTTCAAATTGCTGAGATCTCAACGCTCATACGAACTGATATGACTATAAAGACTCGTATATGATGCTTACCAAGAATATATAGTCCTAGTGGGCTCTGCCACGTCTGCCTTTACCAGTTACATTGACACAACGTTAGATTACTCTTATACAAACCCGATCTATCTTCAACTCAAGTTACAAAAAAACATTAACTAAATGCTTCAATTGCATTTTAAGTTAAGTCGTGGCAAATTGATCCTCTTCCCAGTGGAAAGTCGCCTTAAATGTCTCAAAGGAAATTGTAGGAATATCAAGTCTGTCCGCTTGAATGATTTCTCTTTCATTATCTTTGCCCCTTGGCGAATCGGTGCGTGCTTTGTTTACAGTAAATTTACAGAAAACCGGGCAACAGCAGAGCGACCTCAAACTTAGCACAACAACTGCGAGTGTGTGTGTGTGTGGGCTGTGTGTTCTGGGTGGCTGGCTACAGAGTCAGCGAAGTGATTGGCATTCGGCAGGAATTCGTTGCTTTCCTTTCCTTTTGCTTGGCAGGCTACGTGATTTTCGCTGTTGTTGTCGTTGTACGTTAAATTATGATGCGAAACGAAAATGCGAACGAGTCAAGTACGAGTCGAGAATGAATGAGAACTTGCAGAGATGAGGGGCACAACCAACTACAGTGACTACAGAAGCAAAGAACTCTACGTAGACATATGTACTAGCATATATACTATTGCCGAAGGAAAGTAGCTACGTGCCAGAGGGTCAGAGTTGAAGGGGGCACAACGAGGCACAGAAATTGGCAAAGCCAACGCTGGCAGCAACAACAACATCGCAGGGAACAATGGAACATGCTCATGATGATAATGATGGAATGGCGATGATAGCTTCGTTGCTGTAGTTTTCCTTCTTTCTTTTTGTTTCTGCCCTGGCAACGAGCGAAATGGAAACTCAAGGAAACTCAAATCAACAAAAATAAAATTCAAGAGGAAAGCAGCAACAACAACTACAAAAAAAAGTAGAAGAAGAAGAGCGCAGGCAGAACGCCAAAACCGAAATGGAAACTAAAGTAAATCGCTTTTAGAAATTTCTTAGATACACACACACACACGCAAGCACTTTCCACATTCCACCTCATCGACATACAGATACAGATACTGAGGTATACATATGTATCTGTATCTGTGTCTGTGTAGAGCGACGGGTCGCGTCGAATATATTTTAAGTTTCCCATTTTCGTTTGCCTTCAGTTCCCAAAGTTTGCGTCTCGTAAAAAATTTAATTTTATCAGAGCAAATGAGAAGTGAAGAATGCAGCAGAAGAAGAAAAAGCAAAAGATACGGCAAACTTCAAAGCTTTTAGCTAAATTAAATAATTTGAAGGCGAATTATTTAGCGACAGTTGCAGTTACAGTTGAACTCGACTGAGGTCTCTCCCTCTGCAATTGCAGTGCACTTAAATGCAAGAGATGAAAGAGCATTCAAATGGAAACTGTCATTATGATGTTTTCTTGACTTGGCTGTCTACATAGTATATAAGTACAAGATAAATATAGTCAGTATATAGTATGCAGTGAATGAAATTTAAATACATCTGCAGAGTGCAATGAAATATTTTACTAGGAATAATTCAAAATAATTAATATATAATGAAAACGTTCCAGTTAAAAATATAAGTATGTATATAGATTAGTATATAGTTTAATGTATATATTAGTATAGTATAGTACAGTATATAAAGTAGTATATACCCTGCAGTATATACACAACTAGCATGTAAATTCTTCCCTAGACTCTAGTGATTTATTTTCCTATAATAAGTAGACCGATTACAGCGAACGTGACAGACATTTTCATGTACAGAAGGCATGCTAATGAGCTACTGCACCATGTAGCTATCATATATGGCATGACGTATGACAAATGTCTTGCAGTCTGACAGCGCAAATGAAATATGGCCGCAGCGGAAATGCTAAATGGAAATGCATTCTCGATGCCATTCAGACTGACTGCCATGTTCCACAGAGTCTGTCTATGTACGTGCGTGTGTGTGTGTGTGTGTGTGTACGTGTGTAGTTGCGCACCGGATAATATCAATCAGCGGACATTCTTCATTTTTGTTTACTCACTTCACCTTCGCTGCCAGTGGGAGCCTCCAGCGCGTCTGCGTCTGTTTGTTTGTTTTGGAATTTGTTGCACATTCACATTGTGGCTGCTGCTGCCTTGACTGCTAGCCATTTTATTTATTCCAAGGCAGTTGGAGTTGCAGTTGCAGAACCACGCACTCCACTCCAAGATACGTTCTCAAATAAACATTGCGACGGCCAAAGCAAAGGCAGACAGTCCCTGAGCAGCGTCGCCAACGTGAGCGGGCAATGCCAATGCAAATTGGCTCGTTTCGCTCGATTAGATTGTCGTTTGAAGTTAGCATGTCGTTGCATGTCGGCATGCTCAATCGATTACGATTGCGATTCTGATTGTGATTGCGATTGTGACTGCCGATTGTCGCTTGCAATTGCAATGCAAGTGCGGCGTATTAATTGCAATTGGAGTTGCGGCGTGCTCGAAGATAGTCACGCACATTTAGCAAGCTTCACGCACACATTAGACATTAACTAAGCATTAAATGTATTAATTATTTAAATGGAATTGTACAGGGTATAGTAGGCAATATGTATAGATTTAACTTCTTTCGCTTTTCATCAAATAAATGACTAAAATAATAAAATAAATTCGCAAACCAAACATAAATCAAACTCCAAAATGTTTCTCTATCTTATATCTTGTTTCATATGCATTATGTCTGCTTTTCATCCACATTTTCCCCACTGTGCTTTGTACAGTTGAGGCCACAACAATAAGACAAACAACAACAACAAGCAGCAGCAACAATTGACATTGTGATTTACAGCAATAAAAATTATTCAAGAACGTTAACAGTAGTAGACATATTTGTAGTCTCCAGGCCACGCCCACTACTGGCAAGTCAACAACGCCTCCGCCCCGGACGCACCTGTGCAGCAGAGTGTGGGGCAGAGACCGCGAGCTTGTCATAAAAAAATAAAACGAAATTGTCATCATTTTTATGACCCACTGCTGTTCTCGGACTGGCTCTGGCAGTGAGAGCTGGAACCGGGAACTGGGGAATGGGTACTGCCAGTGGGGAGTGGGAGTCGGGCTCGTGCTGGTTGCGTGTGTCAAAAAAGTCGTATATTAGGCAGCTCCTTAAAAAGCAACACGGCGGAAAACGCAACGCTCACGCGTCGTGACGCGCCCACAATTACAGCTACTGGAGTTCGTTGTGGGTCTCTCTCCCTCTCTCTGCCTGCCTGCCTATACTTTTAATGAGCTGTCAAAATGATCATTAAACAATTAAATGCACTTCTCACTCAGCCTAAGGAATGCAATGCCTGCCCCCCTCTCTCACTCTCTCTCTGCCCAGGGGCAGCTCGTCCTCATCCTCCTGATTTGTCTGCGCCTGTCTTTGCCTTCACTTTCGTCTGCGTCTTCGTCTGCGTCTTTGCCACTGACACTAATTGGCAGCTTTATGGGCCAGTTAAATCGTAAAACTCAAATTTTATGCTTTGTCACTGAAACGATTATGACGTCCGTTCAGGCAGTCCACAACAGTTGAGATCCATATCCAGCCCCCGCTTAAGGTAGCTTAGCACTCTGCAGGGATTTATGTCTTCACTTACAATATTTTGCGCCAATTTACAGTTTGATTTTGGTCTTAAGCGCTTCTCTCGCTTATTTATCGCCCTTTGCACCTACTCAACTTCCTTCCCTGCTTTTTCTTACCCCTTCCCCCGTTCACTTTTATGGCCAAAGACAATTTCCAGTCAACTGCAGCACCCACAATGGAATTCCCTCACTCCCGAGCAGCCACAAATATTTGTGCTACCTTTGCGAGTTCCGTTCTACTTCTCTCTTAGATCTTTTGGCCTTGAGCTGTGTAGATTCTGTGGAATCAAGATGCGCGAAGTAAACAACAAAGCGCAAAGCAAAGCAAGGCAAATCAAAGCGAAAGAAACAAAAGGCAATCGACGACCTTTGTGTGTGTTTGCTGTGAGGGCGCGCGCTTTGTTTCAATAACACTGAATATATTTATATACCCTGTGCATAAACACACACACACATTTACATACGTTAGCATATGCTAGCTGAGTATTCAAATTGGGTAGTTCGACACGTGAAGGTGAAGCTGTGACGAATGCGAGAGGGAAGGAGAATGCGAATGAAAATGGCAATTAACTGCGCCTTATCACAACTTATTGACAGCTTGCCTGCCCCTCTTCCCAGCCTGCTTCGTATTTCTCCCTGTCTCTTTTCCCTCTCCTCCTTCCCGATAACATCGCTCGGCGATGCTGCGATCAAACATCGCCATCTGCTCGCTCGCATATCGATGGCTGCGTGTGCAGTAAGTGAAATGTTTCATTGCCCTCTTAGTGAAGACTCGAACCACGCACAAAGCCGACTCCAATTAGATTCCAAGTGAATTCACAATTGCAGCTGCTGTGCAGTTTCTGCTTTGTTGCTATTGATGAATTTTTGCTCTTGTTGCCTTTTGCAATTGCCCCAATCATTCTTATCAGCACAGCCAGCAGCAATGTTGTTGTCGGGGTGCACAACAACAGCAGCAGCAACGGCAGCAGCAGCAGCAGCAGTGCGAAAATTGCATTGGCATCCAACTTTGTTGCCAAGTGGAGGAGGCAAAGCAGCGCATTATATAAGTATTTTTCGCAGGGGCAACAAAAGAACCCAGGAGAGGCTGCGCGCGAAGACGGAGAAGATGGAGAACGGACGTAGGGCAAGGCGAAAAGCTGTGAAAGCGAACCGAACCGAAAAGAATGCAATGAATGCGAGAAAATCGTAAAAAAACGAAATTGCATTTACCCAAAGCTCAGGAACTTGCGCAGGACTTTCGAGATTCTCATAAATTCTAACAAGATTTCAAGCTGCGCCGCAGCCTCCCAACCAAATGCAACTTGCATTGGCTGTCGAGCACACTTGGACAAGCGGGGAGGGGGAGGGGGCACTCATTCAGACCCTGCTGCTGCTGCTGCTGCTACTGCGTCCAATAAGCAATTGGCAGCTGGGTGAGCGAAGAGCGGAGGGCAAAGAGCGCATTGAAAATCAAAACAAAACAAAGCAAAGAGCGCCACCTGAATGTAAACAGGTGCAAGTGCAAAGAGAGAGGGAGAGGCAGAGAGAGAGCAGGACTAAGAGAGCGCGAGAGAGAGAGCGTGCCGGCAAAGAGCGACGCACCAATACCAATGCAAGTTGGCGCTCTTAAGAGAGCAACCCCAAAGAGAGCGCGCACGCACACAGTGACAAGCAAGAGCGCGCTCACCAATACCAAGAAACTGCACTGCTGTCAATGTATTAGTGAGAGGGAGAGAGAGGGAGAGCACACACAAACACATTGGCGCGCTGCGATTCGAAATGTTTTTGGTTGTGAATAAAAAGATTATTTTTGAAAACTGAAGAATTATTTTATATATTTAAAATGTTTATTTGATATTTGTTGAGTATATTTAAAGAAATTCGTATTCTTATTGTTCAAACTGTGTGTAAAAAACTTATTTAAAAATATATCTTATTGGTCTGGTGCCCGAATTGGTTTCATTCCTCCCACATCTGCTTGGACTATACATTCTCTTGCTCTGCACTTAGCACAGACAATTCCAGCATGGTTTGTGTATTCGCTAGCAACCCCTGACATGCCAACATATCTCCTTCTCGCTTTCACACTCATCTTGATCATTTCCCACCCTAACTAACTTTATTGTCATTCCTTTACTTACCTCAATGACATCGCTTCGCTGCCTCGTTGCTGCCTCTGCTGCCGTCGCTGCCGCTGCTGCCATCGCATCCATCCCTGTGTCGCCTGAGGTCGCGGTCCGGGCACACGCAGGCGCACTCGTTCAACAGTCGCCGCAACCGTCGTAACTGCGGACGCAGGCAGCAACTCGCCGCACACACTGCGGCACTGCGAGGCCTGGCCTGGCCTGGCCGCGTCTCTTGTTCCGATATTTCAGTCACGTCACAGAACTTCACAACTGCCGCCGCAGCAGGTGAGTGTTGAGTTGAGCTCGCCAGCCGCAGCATGGCCGCTGCATAGCTGCTCTCTCTCGCTCTTGCTCTCGCTCACTCTGCCTCTCTCACATCCAAGATGGCTGCCGCATGGCGTGTTGTCATGGCAACGCGCTCTCTCCTTCTATCTCTCTCTCTCTCGCGTCGGCGCTCTCAGCAACGTGTCACTTGCTCTCACATTTGGTTTGCGGAAGGCTCGAGGTTCCACGCGATTGGTTTTCGCCGACGGCATTTTGAAACTGAAAGACGGAAAGAAATAAGAATATATTTTAAATGCTAAATTCAAATAATTAACTTGTTTTTGTGAATGAATGAATGAATATAAACATATTTCCTTGTTTTCTTATGTTTTGTATTGTGCATATTTTGGTATGTTTGTATGTTCTGTCCATATATGAACGCTGCAACCAGTTGGGATATGAAAGAATGCCGCTTGAATTTATATTTAATTTATGTAATAAGTTTAATTGATTCATTTTAAATTCATTTCATACATTTTGAATGAACATAGTATACTTACTTACTTAGTAAACGAATAAATAATAAAATAAATTAAAAATTATTTCACAATCATAAATAATGAAATTATATTAATAGATTCTGATAAATACAAAATTTCATAAAATTAAAATTTAGAATAGTTAGAGCTATCAACATTTAATTTAAATTCTTTCTTATAATTCTTTCATAAATGTTTTATCTCTATCTGACTGGAAAAAATCTAAAAATGTTGAGATATAGATTCAATTTGTTTAATTTAAAGTATCACAAGTTTTTCAAACATACTGTCAAACATACTCAGTCTTGCTTGAATACCTAAATTATGCCAATAGAAAGAAAGTACAATGTTTTCTAATCGATGTTTTGTTATTATAAAATGCTTATACTATAAAAGTAAGGGTTTTAAATGGGTTTTCTCTTCTTTATGCTGTATGTTTAACTTGAAAGAAAACCAAACTTATATTTATAATATAAATATTTCCAGTAGAACCTGCAAAAGTTGCTTCGATTTTAAATTTAGATTTCTTTTCAATGGGAAATCGCTTTCTATATTAGCTAAAACTATTCTCCTAAAACAACCATAAATTTAAAGGCTGTTCGAGAATGAAAGGCAAACGAAAACTTGCCGAGTCGATTTCCATTTGACACACTAACACAATCCCCAAAACAAACTCAATTTCTCAGATATCTTTCTGTGCTTTGTTCATGCTGACGAACAAAGGAAGAAACGCCTCGTTGACATTTGCCAATAAAAATAAATAAAATGTCATTTGGGCTGTGGAGCCACCTACGCAAGAGCTGCCTTCCTCCCACTGGGCCGCGTTCTTCTCCCCCCTCCGCCATCCTTCCCGCTTCCGTCCCTGTGCCTGTGAAGCACACCGGTGGCGACCATATACGCGCCACGAGGAGCGACTACAAATAAATGCCGTCGTTTAGGCAAAGTCAAAGCAGTCAAGGCTCAGCAGCCGCCTGGGAGCACTCTAAGTCCCGCATGTGGGTGGGAGGCGGAGAAGAGGGAGGGGGTGCTGTGCGTGTGTGCGTTGCGCATTTTAATACAATTTAATGCCCCATCGAGCGCCACCTTCGCCACCCAGCGCAGAGCGGAGCCAGAGAGGCATAGCAACAATTGAAGCTGATAACATCGCGGCCCCATTGCTGTCCGCTGCCCAAAACAGGAGGGAATGGGAGCGAGAATGGGAATGGGAAGAGATTCGTAGAAAGCCAAACAAAGCCCTGGCAAAGGGAGAAGGAGTATAGAGTTTCCGGCGCACGGGGGCAGTAGCGTATTTTATTGGAAATCGTTTATCTTAGCAGCAAATACTGGGCCCAGTGGCGCGAACGTGTCCACAGTCCACGAATAGCTGCACAGTGGAACGAAATAATCAAAAGCTGCATGTATTTGGGGCTCATGCTCTCGCAGGTATTATTAGTTAGTTTATCTTTGATCTGACCCACTGTGCGCCAACATTGTTAAGGTCACCTCCAGCCTCCTGCCTCTTGCCTGCTTTGCCATTTAACTCACAAACGACGGAATTAGTTTTCCGTTTCGTTGGCATTTCAGTTGCCTGCCCATTAATCCGTGCCCGTGCTAGGCATCTCCCATTCCCCCGTCAAGTGATGGCAGAGCTTGACGGGATTATCTGCTTCATTGCTATGCATTATCGGAGGTAGATGGGGTTAGGCTCGTGTTGAATTGCACTAATTTAGTCGGGGAGTGCGTGAGTAGTTGTCGCTGCCTCGTTTTATGATGATGAGTTCGAAGTTCAAGCATGCTCTGCATTAAAATGCGATACCAGGCAGGACCTTCACTGAGGCGGAAAGAAAGAGTTCAGATTACGAACTGTAACGGTAATTATTGTATATGACATCTTTCAGAACGTTTCTTCAAGGATCTTTTAAAAAACAAACAAACACGAAAACGAGACCAAACTGATAAGTTTCTGCGCCCTCGAGTGACCTTCAACGAGAGATTGCGGGATTCAAATTTAATATTTCATGCCCTTCCCGGCATATCCATAACTAGAGCGACCTCTGCGAAAGGATTCCCTCTCTCTCTTGGGCCAATAAAACTATGAATGACCAGAACAAAACGGCCTTTGTGCCGCTGCGGCTGCTCAGGCTGCTGACTGTGCCCCGCCCGAGTCTCGAGGTCGTTCCCGCTGCGTATTTGGTGCGCAGCCTTCCAGCCGCGTAACTGGCTCAGTGAGCGCAGCCATTGGAAGGCCTTGCATTGTTATCGCAGGTCTCCGCATCGGTTTCTGTCTGTAACTGAAGCTGTATCTTCGGTATCTGTATCTTCAGCTGTTTCTGTATCTGCTGTCATAATGCCGTTGAGTTATGTGTAACCCCTTGACAGTGTCTTCAGTATGTCGTGTCTTTGGTGCGGTTCGTTCGGTTTCGCGCCTTCTACTTAAGACCAAACTAATCCCGTTGCCACGTCCACGTTGCATGCTCCAAGGATGGTTAGAAATACTATTTTATGCTCGGCTTCCCAACGACTCATCCCCCACTCTCCACTTCCCATTCCACCACGCGCCCTGTGACTGTTGCCAAGCAGCCAAATGGCGATGGCATCTTGCCATGCAACGCAACGTCCTCTGCCGTGGCAAGCGAGAAAGGCGTGGATGTGCCGACGACGTTGTTGGATTCCTCTTCTGCTCGAAATGAGAGCGCGCTTTCTAAGTTTCCATGCTGGCGATTTTATGCACGCGCTACACTGCACAAAACTTGTAACCACAAAAGTATCTTGAAGTCATCACCAGTGATATTTAGTTTATAGATTCAAAAGTATCTCATGGATATAATGCTCAACAATCTCAATGATACAGATATATCTGGGATGCAGAATAACCGATAGATACAAAAGTATCTTAGAATCATTACCAGCGGGATTAAGTCTGAAAAACTATTTTTATAGATACAAAACTATCTTACGGATACAAAAACATCTTATGGATACAAAAATATCTCTTGGATTAATTAATCTAAGATACAGAATAACTTCAAGATACAAAAATATTTCAGAATCATTAAGACTGTAGATACAAAAGTATCTTATAGATACAACAGTATCTTATAGATAAACAAGTATCTTATAGATACAAAAGTATCTTATAGATACTGAAATATCTTATTGATTTAAAAGTATCTTATAGATACAAAAGTATCTTATAGATACTAAAGTATCTTATAGATACTAAAGTATCTTATGAATGCAAAAATATCTTATGGATACAAGAAAATATTAAAAGTCAATATATTATATTGTGCGAAACCAAGTCTGCATTTGCATAAGTATCTTAGGGTTACACAAGTATCTGTGATACAAACAAACTCATATATAGACATAGTGTATCTTAAAATCATTGTATGTATGAATACAGAATATCTCATGAATACAAAGTATCTCAAGTATAGAAATGTGTCTGACAGATACCAATTTTTCAAAACTTTACGTCTAAAGAAGGACAGTTAAACTGCCAAAAGAAAGTAAAGATTTCTATAATAAGATTAAACAAATTTCGCTCAGTGCACGTGTAATTTAAGCCAAAGAGCAAAATGTGAAAAACTGAAAAAAAAGAAGCAACGAAAATGTACAAGGGAAAAAATAAAAGCTGCTCTGCTTCTGCTGCTGCTGCTGCTCGTCGACATAAAACTTGCAAAATAAGTTTCGCATGTTTCAGCAAATTCAGGTAGCAAAAGGTTTTCGCTCCTGGATTTCGCTGACGAGTTTACTGAGCAGGGCGAAGGGCGTAACGAAGAGGGAGGGTTGAGTCAGTCGCTTGAATATGCAGCAAATATTCTTCAAACGGCGCTCCGCAGCCCATCGCCTTCGCCCCCTCTGGGTTTTATATGCCCGATTCGGGAACCCGCCCACCTGAACCACCGTGCTAGGTAAATGAGAGCTCGGCAGCCGGCGTTGTCGCTCGTAAGCCGCCATTGAAGCGGGCGGGTGAGATGGAAGAGAAGGAGGAGGGGGAGAAGGTGGATTGCCTGCCTGCCTGTCTGGATGGGGATGTGGGGAAGTGAAACACGAAATGTACTCCAATTTAATCAAGAATTCTATTCTGTAAATGACTTCCACAAAAACACGAAGCGGCGTTAAGTTTGTGAAGAAAAGCCAACGAAGGGGGAAACTCTGAGTGAGAATTTTCATTTGGCGTTAACGAAAAAAAGAAAAGAAAAAAAACCACGCGAAATTGCATGAGAAGTTGAAAAAGTGTTTTAAGGCCTGAGAAATTCGCCATGAACACGGCGACTTTGTTGTTGTTTATTAGTCTGGCATATTAAAATGGAATCTGACAACATCTTTACCCCCACTCCGCGTTTCCCCACCACTCTTCATTCTAAACACGCGAAAGAAGCAGAATTTACTTATATGATCTTTCGTGTGCACCTGGAGGTGTGTACACTGTACAGACAAAGCAAAATTCAACTATGAAGCAATCTCTGACAATACTTATAATCATGTTTTAATAATATTATCAATATTCAATACACAGTTCAATTGAATGTATTGCAAACGATTAGCATTCTCCGACATATGGTTTATGAAGTGTCGCGACGATCGTGGTTTGTATTCGTGATAGAAAATAGAAAGACTGAAGGTACCGTTTAGCAGATGAAGAATAACTTATAAAACTCACTACAAACTTAGGAAACTGTGAGCTTAGTAATAAATTTGATAAATTGCAGAGTTCCTTATCATCTCTACAGAAGATATTGTATATTTTGTTATGTTCTACACTTTGGAAACTACATCAGGTCCGTAGCTAGGTGTGTGCAGGGTGTGCGTTGCACAAGGGCGCTGGAGCTGAAAGGGGCCGCCTGCTATAGAAGAAAATGGAAAAATGGAACAAGCAGCCAACGATATCATATAAAGAAAGCTTTAAGGAGCATTCGGCGTTATTTGTTCCTCTAATAACTGCGATCTTGACATTCAAACAGACAGAAAAAGAATATATATGTACCTCAAAAAACTGTTGATTATTTTATCAATTTAAATAAAATAAAATATTCGATATAATAAATATTAAATTGTTTAATTTCTTGAAATATTTATAAGCTTACCTGCATATTTATTTATATTTATATTCTAATTCAATGAGTAATTTAAAAGGTCCCCAAAACCGATGCTTCTCCCCAGAGACCGCATAACTTCTTAAGATATTCAAAACCCTTTTCTGAACTGTTCTCGATTGATTGGAATCAACTCAAAGCTCATTAGCATGCATTGTTGGGGCAGTTTTCTTTATAGCGATGCGAGGTGGCACTCCAAAGTTTTCTCGAGTTTTCTTCACTCGTTCCTAGCGGACAATGGCCCCGAAAAACACTTTCCCCTTGATAAGAGAAAAACATCATGGAAATGCTGAATTATGCCGGGCCCCAAATACTACTCGAATTTTCCCATTACAGAAACGCATAAATTGATATTCGAATGTTTATGCAGTCCCTCAACGACGGCGAAGACGAAGGCGAGAAAGAAAATGAAAACGAAAACGAAAACTGTACAAATATTTGAAATGTAAGATGAAGTCACTGTGGAAAGGCAACAGCAACAACGAATGGGACCGAAGTTGCAGATGGAATGGGGAAGGAGATGAATGACTGGCGTTGTTATTGAAATAAATTATTATAAATAAATACGCAAGTCGAATTTATGAAGTCGTCGGCTATGATGTTATGTTGTTTTCTCTCTCCATGCCCGTGTCCAGCCAGACGTCGAGCCGCCCGGGCTGGGCCTGTGCCTGGGCCTATATCATTATTTTTGTTTATGCGCCGCAACGTCGCGAGTGAGGGAAAGGGGAGTGGAGTGACGAGAGCCGTTAAAACAAACAGCTTATTACGCCAATGACAGTTGTGATGCCCATGGCTGAGCCGGGACAGCGAGCCCAAGTCTGAACCGTGCCTTGGGGCGCCATTGATAACTGAAGAAGTTGCACGAGGAGAAGGCAAAGGAGATGGAGATGGACGCAGTTGACGGATGGATGCCACGGCCTTTGAATTTGTTTATCTTTCGTTTGTCAATAGCATGTTCTTGTCCACGTTCGCCCTGCTCTGTCCGCTCGTTTGGTTGCCTGTTTATTTGTTTGTCTTTGGCTTGCGTTCCTCCATTTCCCCATTCCCCAATCCCATTGCCATTGCCGCTCCCATTCTCCGGCTCCGTCTCCGGCTCTGGCTTGTAAACATTCCGCTGCCAATTGAATTCGTTTCAATTTATTTACTGCACAGACAAAACGGGGCGAATTTTGTTTGTGAGATGCGGCCAATAACAACATGAAGCCACGTTTTATGGCGCCCACATCCACATCCACATCCAGATCGCAAGAGTCCATGGACAGTTCAATTAGAAAACGAAATCGCTTTCCATTTGGAATGCCTGGACAAGATTTTCACGTCTTTCCCTTTCTTGAATTTATGCAAAAACAGTTTCGATTCGCCAGATGTTGCCAGCTGCCTGGAGTAGGCTTTTTAATTACTAGACCCAATGAATGTGTGGTGCCCCAACCTGCTTCATGCCTGGCTCCATTTATCTGGCACAGTTGCTGCAATAATTCTGCAACCGAGGAAGCAAACTCTTCGTTTTATTGCAGGGCAGATTCAAATAGTTTTGAACTTTTTTGTTGGCTTCGCTCTCTCCCCCATCTCCCATCTCCAAGGACTCTTGATGCGGAATGCCAAAAACTAGAAACTCACATAAGAAACTTTACGATAGCAGGCAAACTCCTGCTCGTATGTAAATACACAGCGCCGAATCGGGGGGAGGGAGGGCAAGTGATGCCCAGGGAACATCAATTAAAGCGCTCTTAAGTGCTCGACGCACCCACGCGAAACTTTGCCAAAAGTTACGGGTAATTTTATCCGGATTAATGACACTTCCCCCACCACACCTTCTGGGTACAAGGACATTTAACAAAAAGCAAAGTCTACGAGAGGTCAGAAAAACATGTCTTGAGGTGTTTCCTGATTTCGAAAATATTGTTTACAGTTCTAACATGTGATTGACTTGCTGAAGCTCATCTCAAGCTGAGCAGGCTTACCCAGTGCTGCTTTTCTTGCAGTGCAACGTCTTGAGCGTGCGCTCCTTTTCTTCTTTTTTTCCATCTCCATCTCCATCTCTTGTTCTTGCTGCTCATCCTATTGCTGCTTTTGCTGGTATTGCGCTACGCTTCCTTGGCACTCGGAATGGTTTTGCCCAATAACGCGAAACGAAGCGAAATTTCGCTTTGGCTCCAGCAGCGCGGACAGCGATCTTTGTTTTTTACGATGCCTGTTTCCCCTTCCCCGCCCTTTTCCCCCCTCTCTCGTCTCTAGCCCCGCCCTGTTGCACCCTTCATCGCAGCTACAAAACTGGAAATGCAAGCAGCGCGAAATTGCAACAGTGGCAGCAGCGCTCTCGCTTGTCGCCGACTCAGTTATTGGAGCTGGCGCTGCAGTTAAGGCTGAGGCAGAGGCAGCGGCAGCGGCAGAGGCGGCGGCAGAGGTAGCTGCAGAGGCGCCAGTTGGCTAAGCACATATAAAAAAGTTTAGTTAAATTAAGGTGCAGCTCGAATGAAATCATTTTCGGCTGCAATGAAATAACTTCCCTGCCAACCAATGCACTCTGCACTTGACTCAGCACAACACTGCGCAACATGATTATGTGGCATAAGTCCTTACTTAGGATTATCTTAAGATCTTATTGAAAATGATTTTAATAAATATATTGTACAAATCTATGACTTGCTTTGCACAATACCTTTAAATTCCCAAAAACTTATTCGGAATATTTAAAATTGCAAACAGCGCTGCTCAACACTGGAAACAACAGTGTTAATTGTCTGATCTCAATGAAATTTAAAGTATGTTTACATATTATAGCCAGCTAACTTTATGGCTAAGCAACAAATGGCAGTTGTTTAGATAATTGCTTAAAATTCAAAAAGAAAATTTAAATATATAGATATGGGAGTTAATAGGCGTGGCAAGCAATATTTAATACAAGCAATAGTTACGTTCAGTATACACAAATGTCTCTGCCAAGTTTCCTGTCTCTGAATTCTACCACAGCTGAGATCTACGCGTTCATACAGACAGAAAAGGCTAAATCAAGTCAGCTAGTGTAACAGATGGTCTGCCACGCATTCTTCAGACTGTTGCGTACACTTATATACAGTTTGAATACGCTTTTTTAATCATTTTGAATGTTATAAAAGAAAAATCATTAAGCCAGTGCAGTACATTGCTCTACAAATAGTTTTTCAGCTTATTCCTGTTCTGCATCTGGCTTGCATATCATATATACTATATATAAACCTCATCGTTAGTTATATAGCAAGTTGAAGCTGTATACTTCATTATATGATATGCTATTCATACTTTACCACCAACTCATATTGTATTCGCTGCACACTCAGCTTAGCTTCGTGTGGGGTCCAATCTGGAGTCGCAATGCTGTTGCACAGTGCGAATGCGAATGCAGAGATAGAGACGGAATAAATTAGAGCAGGAGGGGCTTAGATGTGCCGTTGTGAACGTGGCATTGTCGTGACTTGGTGACTTATTACTTTTCGTGCTGCCAATTCTCCTACCTCCCTCTCCCTCCCTCTCTCCTGCTCCTTCTGCAGTCGCTGGCAACTGGCAAATGAAGTCGTAAAAAGATTGGCCAAAAGTTTTTGTGTGCTGCGCACACACAGAAGTAACATGCATATAAAAATGGCGAAGTTGGGATTAGTTTCATCAAGGATAAGCCAAATGGCTGGACACGCTGCAGGCTGCCCCTGGCTTGTGGCCCGTAGCCCGTGGCCCGTGGCCATTTTGCTATTTCAGCCAGAAACTTTTTATGCAGTTGCCTGTTGGCAGCGTACACGAAGATATATAAACATATAGCATATATATATGTGTGTGTGGAGGATGCGCAGAGTTACATAAGCCAGCTCTACCTTCACATGTAACACGGAGATACATCACGTGTCCCTCCTCCCCTTCCCCCTCACACTCAGAGAGACTGCTTTGATACCTTTATGGACGCAGCAGCGGCTCTGGAAAAATGTCATCTAAGCACGTTTGCAGGATCTGCATAATTTATGTTTCCAAGTGGGCCGGACCACTCCCACTCCACACGGATCAGGCGAGGAGAAGGAGCAGCAGGAGCTGCCGGGGATTACCCTAGAAAATTAGGTTTCCAGTTTCATGGATGCGGACGATGTTGTGAGCTGAGCGCGTATAAAAACCTGGCACGACCTGCCCGCCATCTTCATAACTGTGAAACTGTGAGGTGTGGTGCGAAGGAGGGGGTTGTGAAGCAGGCTGTGCAGGAGGCTGTGGGGCTGCACGCTCAAATGAATTTATATATTTGTGTGCTCGTTTTATGACTAATATCTCCCGGAATATCTCGAGGCATGGCAACGACACGACGACAGCAGCACGGGCTGGGGTGGGGAAAGCAGACAGAGACGGGGACAACAGCCGCGCACTATCGGCCCTTCACACCACCCACCCACACACTCACACACACACACACATACAGTGGAATATTTTGCAGCACTCTGAAAAATAAAACACAAATATAAACCCGGGCAAAAACAAGTATAAAAATTTGTTTTTCCAACATTCGCCAACGACCAGAAAGACACGATGACGCTTGACACGAGCAGCCATTGGACTTGCCATCTCCCTAGGCAGCAGCAGCGGCAGCAGTAGCTATTCCCATACATCCCCCGTAATCCGTCTCCCGCCCACTCCATGCTCCACGTCATGTTATTATTGTCGTTGTTTGCATGTGTCGTTCTACTCAAAATGCTGCCTTGTAATCATTTGCCTAGCTAAGACCAGGTGTGCAGGAAGTAGCTCTAAGGAAGTATATGTAGGTATTTATATATTCAGGTATATTTAGGTACATATATAGACATATTATACATAGATCACGCAATTATAAACCGCAGTTTTTTGCAGCATTCGAAAAAGACTCGAAATAATTTTGTTCTTTTTTATAAATCTTGAATCTTGACAGTCTCGAGCAAGAGTGAAGAAGACACACTGCATATTCTCTCCTACTCTCTCTCTTTCTCTCCCTCCCCTCTCTGTCTCTCCTCTACTTCAGCTCTTAGCTGTGGCCAGCACTTCTTATGCATGTCGCATGGGGCCATAACAATATATACATCCACTGCTTATTCTTTCGATTTGCACATTCATTTTTGTTTTACGCAGCCAGCACTTGCAGAGGAGCACACACAAATAAATGTATACACACCATCACACACACACATGTGCATAAAGTATAAGTACAAGTATTTCTTGTGTCTGCGAGTCGACAAACAGAATTTTAAATTTATGTAGATACTCAGTAAATTCGCATTCTTTATTCTCCCGCGCACATGTGTGTGTTCTGCATCACGCCCCAAGCATCTCATGTATCTAGGCTGCTCACACACACACACACACACACTCGCACACACTGGCACACACACATGTGCAGGCATAACTTTCCCATAAATAACATAAAATGCCCCGAGACGACGCTTCCTGTTCGATGTTCGATGTTCTTCGACACTGTAAATTGAAAACAACAAAAAACATATATTGAAATTTGTTCTGTGCGCTGAATATGGAATTCGATCCCCAATAACAAAATGTTATAGTCGGATGTGCCAATCTGCGAGCCGAGACTATCGCGAGGTTGTAAAGTTTCCTTTGTCTCGCCAGCCTGCGACGTGCAGGGACCCACAAAATGGAGTTCCGTCGGTCACAGCTGACAGCTGCGATGATTAACGCGACATTCGTTCCGGTTCTTCAGTATGAATGATCTCTTAGTGTACAAGCAAAATATTGCAGAAGTTTTTTTATGATAAAAAATTCATAAATTAAAGTTTAATAACTTATCAGAGTTTGATTTATCAATAACTGAATTTAGAAAAAGATAAGAGAACATAAGAAAACATTTGCAGAAGTTTCAAAATATTGTTAATGATAATATGAATTTGAGTGAATAATTTCTGAGATTTCTATGTATTTAATTTTATCAAAGCTATTTATTATATGGATTAACAAACAGTTCTTTCGCTTTATTACATAGTGAAAACAGAGGAAGATAAACATAGAATAATAATAATTATTCATAAACTTGAAGACGAAGCAATCAATAAACCATAAAAGCATTCAAACTTGACACTGAACCTACTTTAAAAAAACATAATCATAATTTAATAAATTAAAATTAAAATTAAATATTTTTAAACTAAGTTCATCTACATCACAGCGATCGTTGCTCTGCTCTCATGCAGCACTGAAATTGAGTAGAATCTATTGAATTTCATTCAGTACAAAAATAGTTGTAGACCATCGACTTCATAAATCAATATTGATGCCTAAGATAACTCCTTGAACTATACTTCAACCTGTTTCTTGTCTTGCTAAAAGTTCGCATAGATCTCAATTATGTTTCTTTCCAATTTTTAGCTCATTACACTGATCTTAATTATGCAAATTGGCAAAGTTCTATGCCTCGCAATTAGTTCAGCATGTTTATTCGCACTGAAGTTATTTGCCGTTTGTCAGGCAATTAGAAGCAAGTCCCTACACCGCGCAGTCCCCTCCAGCTTTACCCCCTCCCTCTGCACTATACTGCCCTGCCTCTGCTGTAATTAGCATGCGGGCCCTTGGGGCAGTTACTTGCCGAATGGCTGCGTAATAGAGCGCTTAGGGGCAATCGCTTTGGCGATTGCATTAAGCCTTCATTAAGAACGGAATGGCGAACTGGTGAATACCTTGGCGAATGCAGGCGAGCATTCGAATTAAAATTGAATCATTATTGAAATTCGCAGCCACTCACAAGCTGCGCATCGAAAGCCTCATTAAGCCAGAAGCCGAGCAAAGCCAATGGCTGACGCGCTCTTTCGCGCAGTGTAGCCAGTCTAGAGTGTGTCTGTATGTGTGTGCGTGCGTGTGTGTGTGTATTTGCATTTGGCAAATTGTAAAATTTAATTCGCATATCATGCGCGATAATCAGCGACGTACATTATAAAACCATAAAAATCGCAAAACGCGGCCATAAACTGCGGCGACTGCGGCCACAGTTGAGGGACCGAGGGACGGACAATTGTCGCATGCAGCGCCAATAAATATCCGATTATATGGTAATTGTAAGAGTGTATATGTGTGTGTGCGTGTGTGTGTGCGTGTGCCGCTGTGCGGGCTCAGTTAGTTTGGCCCAAAGGGAAGGAAAATGCAAAATATTCTGCGATTGAATTTTTCGCACAGCTGCAAATGGCAAATCGAATGCGAAATTTGAATGCGAAATTTGAATAAATATTTATTTTATTGTTCTGGAGTCTCTTAAACTCCTCTCTCTACCCAAAACAAAATGGCCTCCTGCGGCATTTGAAGGTGTGCAGCGGCGCAGGCACCAGGACGGGGCGACGGGGGCGGTTTAATTTTCATGTCCATTAACCAAGCAAAATGGATATAGGCAGGCAACGAGCGAAAGGATAAGCGACTCCAGTCGGGGCTGGGGTCGTGGTTGGAGTCAAAGTCGGAGTCGGGGGTCCAGACATGCCCGGAATACAGTCTAGAATTTGAAATTGGAGCTGACGCACAAAATGCGCGCGTATAAATTCAAAATAAAGTTTAACGAAGCCAATCTGTAGGCAGGGCAGGAAGGGGAAGAGCGAGCACAGATTGATGGAGCTGCTGGCCGAGGGAACATGGGAACATGGAGCAGGAGCAGCAGCAGGAGGAGGAGCAGGAGCGTGCAGTAGGCGGCCGTGCCATGAGCCATGAAAGTTATCAAAGCGTGTTATTACGGGCAACCAAGCGAGAAGGCAGCGAGAGGCAATCTCAAGTGGATGTGCTGCCTTTGCCTTTGCCTTTGCCTTGGGTGCCCTGCAGCCACTTGTGGTTGCCTGGCTGGAAGTGGTTTCTGCTGTTGCTGTTGCTCCTCACGCACAGGCAAATAATCAAATGGAACGCATCAAATTCGAGAAAGGGATAAAAGCAACAAAATGGCTGGCGATTTTTCAAAATACTTCTACGTGTGTGCGTTGCCCGATTTCGTTGACGCAGCGCATTTTAGAGAAGAGGCTGGGAGGGGGCGTGTCGCCTTGGCATTATCGGCATAGTCAACCCTGCCCAGCTGGGCCAGGTTTTGTTGTTTTTTTTTTCAGCGCTGCTGCAGTAAATTTCTGTGGTAATTCAATAAATTTTAAATCGCAATGCCAATTGGCACAGTGGGACAAATAGCGAGACAAGCTGATCAATAGAGATCAATATAGAGCATGCTCAAGCTTATCAGATTCAAATTGAAATGCTAAGATTCATAAATTGTTATAAATATATATGAATTTACTTTTGGTTAAGTGCCAGTGGAAATGCACTGATAAGGCACATTTTATTGCCCTCAGTGCGTAAATCATTGACGGGCCCCATTAACATTAACGAGCAAATGAATAATGAGCTCATAAATTATAAAATTATCGCAGTGGCAACGTGAATAGAGTCATTGAATAATATTTCCCATGCTGCTCTTGAAGCGAATTTACAATAATAAAAACATAATCAAAAATTTCTATCAATGAGAATCAATTGTTAATGAATTTTTATTGAAAAATTTGTACAATAATTCCTTATAAAAAAATCTTTTTGAAATGAATTTAATATTCCTTTATTTATACACAAGCATGGGCAGTGAGAATATCTCTCTCTTTCTCTCTGTTCTAATATTAATAAGGTTAATGATACTTCCAAGCTAAAACTTGCATTAGTTCATGCAATTATTAATTACTCAATATTTACAGAGTTTATTATCCTAAATGAATAAATTATTTATATATATATATTTATATATAAATAGAAGACTTTTTGCTGCTAGTCCCCACAGTGTGGCAAGGCTTGTTGCCGTGAGTTGCCACTCAAAATGCACGCCCCACTGATTGGGCGGAACAAAAGGCGACCTTATGCAGGCTGAGGACTCAACTCCACACTAAGGTACTCACTCGAGAGCTGTGTGAGGTGGAAGGGGAGAAGGGGAAGCGGGGCTGGCGTTGGGTTTCAATTTATGATGCAGTGGCGCACGTGAAATCCTGTGAACGGTTTTACGGATTTTTTAAAATAAAATTTACGGATTAAGTTATTGTGCGACGTATGCATGAGGTTGCGCTAGACTGCGTGTAGTCGTGTGGCGAGGGGGGAGGGGGGCGTGGTCGGAGGAGGCCAGACTGGCAGCTCTAAGGTCGATTACGTTTTACAACGCAGCGCATAAAAGTTGATTGAAAATGCTTATTAGATGCAAGATTAGATGCGATGCGAGATGCGATGTGCAGCAGCAGCAACGGCAACAGCAGCAGCGACCATTTTGGAATCACAGCCACAAGTCCAGGAGGAGCATAAAAATTCCACGCAGCCGCGACGTGAGCAAATTTAGCTCGGGCTTAACGCTGGGCTAACTTAATTGAAATGTCGTGCCAGACAGTGTAAAGTTTACAAATATACGAAAAGTGGAGGAAGGACACTGTAAGCAGAACTAACAGTAAGTCAGGCAGGCAGCAGCTAATCACATTTAGTCCACAAGAAATCGAGCAAGGATTGGATTCAGTGTAGGTGAGCAGCATCGTCAACAATCTAGAAATATGTGCCTAAGGTTTTTATATAATATATATTGTTCATATATGAAAACATTAAAAAGGAATTATAGAGTCTGCACACTGTCAGGGAGTACCAGAGATCTAAGGACGAAAAAATTCCCTTCTTAAACTGACAACGAATACCAGGCTTGCAGTAATCGCAGTTGCTTTTAGGCTGCCAGACTCTCAATCTTGAAAAAGATATCCAAGAAAAGACTTATTAGTGTGCTACCAAAGGTTAGTTAGATCATCTGAAAGCAGAATTGACATGACATTCGGGTAACCAATATCACTAAAAAGCAGAAGTATCTGCAGCCTTAGCAGGATTAGCAAAGCTTATGATCCGTTTATCCAGTTTGACTGTGTGTTGACTGTTCGTGCATCAACAAGCAGAGAAGAGAGAAAAGCAACAAAACAAAAACTGAAAAAAACTGAAAATATATTTCGGGCCCGTCCACGAGAGACAACAAAAAAGTTACTTTGATAACAATGCTCATCAAAATTTCAGCTACAAGAAAAAACTTTTATACAAAAATTTTGAATGGGAAAACCACAGGCAGAGGCAGAGGCACACACAAAGTTGTTGGGTTCATCAACTGCCCCGAGGCGTGGCTACGGCATCGTCTCTAACCTCGGCTCGGTGCCGTGCCCCAACTAAGTGGCAATTTTTGTGTAAATTGTAAAGAGTATTCAACTGAGCTCGTGACTAAGAGACAGCTAATGATAAATTTGCAATGATATAAATAAATATATTTCATCTTTCAAATAAATAGCTAAAATAATTTTATAAGTTTTTTAACTCTTTAAAATCATCAAAATAACTTAAATTTCTCATTCAACTTTGAGTTATTTTTCAAGGAAAGAGTATACAGCAAGCGCGGCCAGGCACACAACTTTCAGCGTAACTTCCAAAGTCGTGTTATGCGAATTTCATGAAACATTCATGACATACTACAAAATAACAAAAACAACAACAACAACATCGACTCATCGTTGAGCAACGAAATTAAACAGATCCAACGGGCGGCGGCGCGCTGAAAGATACTTTCAGGCCCATAGTTGCTCGCCCCTCCCCCCTGCAAATGCCCATCAGCAGTACATAAAAGTAGAAAAAAAGCGAAGGAGAAGAGAAAAATCTTAGCTGCGGTTGTTTTCGGGCTAAAAGTTAAATGAGAAAAGTTCCGGCCGAAGGCATTCCCGGCCGTAACTAAAAGTGCGCGTTTATTAACCGTAAGTAATCCCCGAACTTGGCGCCCAAGTCCCCTCAGCCCTGCTCCCTTCCCACTAATTTTGAGTAAGTATGGCATACATATATATAGAGATGTCTGTATGTGTGTGTAATTTTAAGCAAATTAAAATCGAAATTACATTAAAAATCAAATTTGCAGAGTTCTTCGGGCAAATGATTAATTTGCTCATAAATATGATCATATTATTAGAGTAATTCGCTGATTTTATGTCGACAACGACGGCAAGTAGTATAGAAGCATGTCTATAATGTCGAGAAATCAAATTATTGTCGAACAAACTGTTTTCAATGCACTGAGAAAAAGCGAGGAACTTGTGATGTGAAAAAAAAAAAAATTAGTAATTTTAAAAGTCTACAAAATAAGGCAGAAAAAAATTTCATATTTTTAACGCCAAGAAACAAATTTTGTATGCAGAAATAAATATAAATTAAAATATATAAACATGTGTTTTTGTATCTGCATTT
Organism: Zaprionus africanus; assembly: GCA_018151435.1. Classification (NCBI taxonomy): domain Eukaryota; kingdom Metazoa; phylum Arthropoda; class Insecta; order Diptera; family Drosophilidae; genus Zaprionus; species Zaprionus africanus. Next base: position 2,111,582 of record JAECXB010002309.1, on the reverse strand, counting down.
TTCTTCAGTGTATTTCTGTATATTCAGCTCTGCCGAACCCACCCCTAAAAGAGACGAATCTGTAGCTAAAAGTAGAGCAGCATTTGGTGGTGGTGGCTGCTGCTGCTGCTTGTAAAAAGGTCGTGCTGGCTGTTGTCCCCCTCCCCTCTCGCTCTCCCTTCCCCTACACACACTGCTATTGATGGCTGCCGAGTGAGCAGCGGCCATGGCTGTTGCGAGTTGCCGACGGTGTATCTGATAGATGCGCATACAGATAGATACACACTCGACTCTCGCCTCGACTCTTGGCTGCACAACGCATGCGAGTTAGGGCGTGGCTCGCTCGAGGAGGCCAGCGAGGGGCGACGATTGATGCAGGATTTGGAAGGCATCGCTCGAAGATCTTTCTAATTTTGTACAAATCCAAAAAAGAAGGCAAGTTGAGTGAACGAGAAGAAGGCAAATTGTTGACTGATATAGACATGACGGGGCAAAGGGGAAACAACTGTGAAAGGGGAGGGAGAGGCAGAGAGGGGGAAACTGGGAGCACATTTGTCTATTTGCCGTGAATGCTTCATCCCGGCGTTATTTACGAGCAGCTCGCCGTATGTTGCGTAGGTGTGCGCTCAGATTTATGGAGGCATCATAAAACAATTAACAAGCCCAAACTCGTGCCACATAAATTGCTGCAGTTCTGCTTCCCCTTCGCCTCTACTCCCCTCTCTTCACTTCTCTCTCTCTCTCTCTCTGTCTGCGGCTTGTGTTACATTTCACAGTGTTTTATTATTACAGTGGAAGACGCCGGATTCGACAAAGTTTGAGCCCAACACGCTGCGCCGCTGCTTGTCGCTGCTCTCTGTTGCTTTTTTAATTAACCACACAAGATTTCTACTCATTTTCATATCGTAAACGTTTATCCAACTTAATAAGTCGTAAACGCCGCCACCGGCGACGACTTCTAACAAAGTTTCATGGCCCTGCGCCGCCTGCCCCCGCCTTCCCTCCGGCTGTAGTTGCATGCGTGCGGGATTTGTTGCTGACGCGGCGCAGGTGAAAGTGTCCACACACACACACACACATGTGCAGAGTCGCGTAAATCCTCTCTGCAGCGTGGTCGCATATGCAGGCGATTACATGACAACGCCTGGCAGAGCAATAACAAAACCTTAAATATCATCCTGAGGTCACAATGAGAGTCCCATCATGCTGGCTTCAACTAGACAATGGGACGCACTCAAAGAACTGCGCGCAAATATGTTCTAGATATGGTTATATTAGTGGAGAATCACTGTGATATACCCGCTGTTTTGTGTTGCATACTTTGCATACTTTGCATACTTTGCAAGGAGCAACTTGGAAATCAGTACCCCTTTTAAATGACTTCGTAAATAACTTCTTTTGTTAATTATCTCTGAGATCTAGATTTTCATACGGACAAACGGACAAAAATGGCTCTATCAACTCGGCTGTTGATGCCAATTCAGTGTAAATATAGTTCGTGGGGTCTGCCACGCCTCCTTCTGCACGTTACATACACTTTTGATTGGTACAAACTCCTACTCAAACAAAATATTAATCTTACCTGACAAAATTACGAAAAATTTTCAATATTCAAATCAAAAATATTAAATAAAACTAACAATTTCAGATTTTCAATATGCTAAAAATAGAAAACCTTAAAAGTTGACAAAAGTATAAAAATATTTTCGTTTCTGTTTTTAAATAAATTTTTGAAAATATTCAATTATTTATCTTCATAGAAAAGACGTTTTTAGCTTGAAATAAATATAAAAAACAAAACATTATAAAAGTTTAGTAAATTCCTTTCTGCTATCATTTCCTTCGTGCTATTGCTTCATCTTTATACTGCTTGGCAAGTATTTTCGTATTTTAATGTTGTCTCGAATTTTTTCCTGTTCTATGCACAGCTGCAACCACTGTGCGGCCTGAACTTAATTTTAAAATTCTCGAACAAATGCTTAAAACTGACACTGAAGCTTTTGAGCTCATTTAATATTCATTGCGTCTCCTACTGCCGTAGGCTGCCTGCCGCTCCCTCAACACCACCTGCCCCTTCTCCTCTTTCTCTCTCTCTCTTTTCTCTCTCTCTGCCGCGCCACGCCTCATTCGCTCGACAGGTGCTGCGGGCGGCGGCAGCTTTTTGTTTCAGCGCCTGACAATATTCTTTTAATGGCTGCGATTAACACGATGCCACAACCCTCTCAGCCTCCGCCCCAACCTCTGCTCTGCTATTCCCCTCTCCCGCTCCCTCTCTCGATTTAATTAAGTCGTCGCTGCGCAGCCACGCCCCCTCGAGGCAACTCTTTGCTAGCATTTTTTGCTGATTCCATTGTTTGACTAATCTCTGTTTGCGCAGATGCCCCCTTAAATTGCCTGTGCCTCGTCAGCAGCAGCAGCAGCAATGTGCTGAACCCTTCGTGTGGCAGGGCACACACTCACACACACACATACATGCTGCACACACGCATGTGTCATGCCATAAAGCTACCCACACATGCCTGCTAAAAAGATACTGTCAACATGTTTGTTAATGCCATTTTGAAATTAACAAGTTTTTCAGATAAACTTTGAATTTAATTTCGCTTCAGCACTGGGCACCTCTCAGTTCCCTACACCCTCCCCCCGCAGCTCCCTTCCCACCATTCCTATGCAAGCCCCTTTGCCATAAAGAACGCAAAGTTATGCGACGCTCAAGCTTCGCTAGCGGCAACGACGCGCTCTCTCAACATGTCTACTTTGAATGGGATCGTATATATGGCATAGTTATACCTTTATATATTGCATAACTTATATGGATTATGCACGTAGAGGCTCAGTTCCGATTAACCCTTTGGCGGTTCCTTGTGTGATCAGTGTCTTCGATTGGAGTCTTCTTTTCCCGTTCTGCGATTCTGTTTGCTTTGCTCAGCTCGTTTGCTCTCAAGCCATAAAATTATTTATGATGCCCATTAAATCATCATTATTGTCTTTTGCCGACCTTGAACCATTAGGCAAGCAGGCGTTAGAGAGAGAAGAGAGAGAGAGGGGGAGGAAGACCGCTTCGCTTTCTTTTGCATTTCTTTTATTTGCGTTTTATTGTTCGCAGCCTTTTTTAATGCTCTGTTTTCCATTTAAGCCTTTCGTTGTGTGTCTCTCTTGCCTCGCTCTGTTCTGCCTTTTTGGTTTCTTTTTCTGTGTTTTTTGTTTTTCTTTTCTGTTAATTAGGTCAGCAATATTTAGAAGGTTAAGGTCGCGATCATTGACTTGTTGTGCTCGTTATGTTTCTTGTGGAACTCTTTAGGCGCAAATAAAGAAAAGGGGTGAACTGATTTGGAATGGGAAATTTACTTACTGCAAAATGAGCAAATATAAAAAATATACAATTATATGCTTTACTAAATTCCCTTAAATTTGATATAAGATATCCCTCATTATACTATTTATATTTCCCTTATATTCTATAAAACTTTATACCTTATTTTCCAAACCTTACTCCCCTAAATTTGCTTAGCACATTTCTTTGCTTACTTCACTCAACTATTTCAATTATTATTTCTTAAACAAATTTAATTAATTAATCAAGCAAAGAACCTTCTGCAATAACAAATATGAATATTCGTAAATAAAACACTGTTGCCATAAAAAAACGAATTCATTCATTCGCTTGCTGCACTAGTTCTAATTAATAAATTAACCGAACTGAGAAGTTTGAGGAAGGAAATTGAAGCATTTCATTGGCTTCGCAATTGCGTTGTCTTCATTCGGGCAGCAGCAGAGGGAGGCAGTGGGAGGAGGCGGAGGCGGACAGGGAGGGGCAAACTTGTGGCTCGTTGGCTTTTAGTGCGCCTCGATTTGTGCGAAATTTCTGGCTGATAAAGCAATGGAGCAAGGCAGGGAATGGCAAACGGCAACGGCGCAACGGCAATGACGCGCACGAGTAAATTTCCTTTTCGGTTTCTTTATTTTCCACGGCTTGTTTCCATTTGTCTTCTGCGCTGATGTTTGTTTGTGTAAGTTTTCCATTTGGATAATGGAAAAAGACCATTTCATGCCATTACTTGAGCCCTGCTCGGACTGGCTCGGGGGCAATTTGAGGCGAACTATTGTAAGAGGCGGCGACTTGGCATAAGTGGATGTGGATGTGGGACTGGGACTGTGACGTGGCTGGGCACGGACAGAACGGAGGCAAGGCGCCATTGGCATGAACTAGGACTAGGGCCACAAATCCATTTGTAGATACGAGTAGTTGTTGTTGTTCTTGTTGTTGTTGCTGCTCAGTGCGCAATTTCTTCTGCTTTTAGCTTATTTCAACTTTTTTACATTTGCAAAATGAATTGTAATGAAGTGGAATGGGGCGTGGTGCCGCTGTCGCTGTCGCTGACTTGCGACGTTCCTTCTGGGCAATAAAATCATATTCGCCGGGCGCCAGTCAGCTCGAGCAATATATAATTTTTGCACAAAAAGTCGCCACGTTTGCAGTGTCAGTTCTTGCTGGGGTTCACACTGTGTTGGGAGTTGGGGTTGGGTGGGATGACTCTTGTTGTTCGGAGCTGTTTTTATTGGTGTTATTAGGTTGAAAGCACTCTCCAATGATGGGGCCGGATGTGGGACAGTTAATGCCTAATGGCTTTCAGGTCAGCAGTCCCATAATGCGAATCACAGCAGCAGCAAAAAAAATGCCAGCCAATAAAACTCGTCGGCAGCTCGACAATTGAGCAGCAGCAGAGTACTCACTCCTCAATCCTATCTCCTTCCAGGCTTGCCACATGTGTCTGTGACTGTGTGGAGTACTCACTCCTCAATCGTCAATCCTCAATCCTATCTCCATCTAGGCTCCCCACATGTGTGCTCTGCTTTTAACGCCTTCCATAATTTGTATATGAAATTCATTTCGCTGTCATTCAACTCTCGTGCTGCTGAACTGTGTAAGCGAGGCAAGTTTATGGGCCCACAACGGGTTTCTCCCCCCTCGATTGAGCAATTGATGCTAATAAATATGGATTAATTCCAGTTTATATTTAGTTTTAAGAATTTACGGTTATTTATTGTGGACTGTATCAATTAAAATGCGGCACGAAGCGGATAAGATCTAAACACCTGAATGAAAGGCCTTTTAATTTGGTTTGCGAAATGTTTTCATTTAGAGCTCAATTTCTTTTGTCTTTCATCCAGTTTTTGCATTAGCTGCTGGAATTATATATTTATTTATGGGATTCTATTAAAATATATAAGAGCTGCCATAATTTAGTTTTAATTTCTTATTTGTTTGTACATATCAACAGAATTTTTACTTGCCTTCGAAGTACTTTTAAATTTAAAACAATGTAATTTAAATATAAATAAGAACAATAAGCCTTAATTATTCTAATTTATTGGATTATTGTTATTATTGTTTCTGTATATATTTATGTATATTTGTATCATATTGGTCATATATTTATTTTACATATATTCATTATTTTTTAGAAGTGTGTCGACTCTGCTTAGTATATAAGTCGATATACGAGAAGGAGGCCCTAAATATAAATTTTATTTGTTTATAATCACCGTTTTTATTTAAAAATATTAACTTTATCTTTCAATAATCTTCTTCTTCCACTGTATCGATATTGGCATTAATTAAAACCCATCGAAGTGTCTTCATCAGTGATTCGCTTTCGATGCGTGACTTAATAAAGACGCAGAGAAACCAAAAACAAAAGATGATCTTGTTGAATAATTTTGTAATTTTTAAACAGCTTCATTATGTAACAAACTGCATTGGCAGTGTTATATAATGACATATACTATATATATAATGCAGAGTTATATAGAGGAATATATACCACATCCCCCATACACTTGCGCAATTAGTTGACTGTAGAATTTATGACTTCCCCTTGATTATTTTGACAGCTTCATTGATAAGGGTCCTTAGACAGGCCCCCTTCTGCCTCTCTCTCTACGCACTTGACTTATCGCAGTTATCGAATATAGCCATTTGTCAAAGTAGAAGTTTCCCAGCAACGGCAATTTGTATGCGGACACGGCAACATGGCGTACCCACTCATTCATTCGTATTCACTCGTCTCAGTCTTTCCATTTCCATTTTCCATTTTGAATTTTCGATTCGATTCGATTCTCAACGATTCTCAATTACCCCCATTGAATGTTCGATCGGTGCCCGCCAAGTGCTGCACTTGAGGCCTTTCGAGCGTTTCTATTCGTAATCTGTTTTCTTTTCTGGTTTCCTTCTATATAAATATTCCAGACTCGTTGCCGAGCAGATTTATTGACTACTTGACTTTCGGAGCGGCAGACTGACATCTTATTATATCTTTGTATTTTATGTTGTATATTCATCGACATCTTGTGCGTTATTTAAATATCCTCGCAGTGAACATAACATATTTCAATATGTTTCATACGATATACGATAGTTCCGGCGCACGTGCCTTCATCGTAGACATTTTCCCAATTAGTTTTCGTTTTATGTTTGCCATAAATCAATTAGAATATAATGGAAGAAACAGATTCAGGTTCTATAAATTATGGCAAGCTAAAAGAAAAGTCCAATTAAATCGGCGACATCAGTAATGTCAGCCTGATTGGCAACTATTCGAGAAGCATTCGATATATGGACAAGTCCAGAGATGCCGATGATGCCACTGCCTTTGCCTCTGGTGAATCCACTTTAGCTCAAAATATCTTTCGAGCTGTCTCGGAATTCCATTTCCATTTCGATAAAATGGTTCTACTCAGACTCCAACGCAGCGCCGCGACGCTGCCGTTGGCCCAACCAGCAGCAGCAGCAGCAACAGCAACGCACCAACACATTCGAATCGGATGCACCAATACAAGCACAAAACTCCCGCCGTGTGCCTGTGTGCGTAAACCAAAGAGCAGCGACGAGCGAAGAGAGCGAGAGAGCGAGCACGAACCGCGATTCCCCCTTTGTGCTTGTGTGCGTGCAGGCACTGGCTGCGGCAGCGGCGCCCTCTACAGCTCAATGAGTGCAGACTGCGGCACAGGCGGCAACACCAGAGGTCGCTCCTAGCGGGGGGTGTGTGCACTGGCTGAACTCTGTGCTGAACTCGGCTAAATTCATAGAATCATCGCTGTAAGGATACCCTTTAAAAACCATAATTTTATGGAATATTGGTATCTATACAATTTTTATTAAATATCGTTCGTTAATGTTGAGAATCTTATACATTACAGCGGGAATATTCATTTTGGACAAAAGTTAGCATCTCTCCTTAGGAGACATCTCTGACTCTATAATAAATTATATATATTCTGATTCAGCATCAACAGGGAAGTTAATCTAGCCATGTCAGTCTCTCAGCCTGTCTGTTTCAACAGAAGCTAGTCTCTTAGTTCTAGAGTTATCTCAATAAAACTTGGCACACAGGCTTCTCAATAAATCACATTGTATATACGTTAATACAGAAATATGAAGTACGAGTAAGTAGAGAATAACATTGACCTATTTATTCGCAGTTATTGAAAATGCCTAAAATAAAAAAAGCAATATTTGAATATTTTAAAACATATGAACATTACAAAGTTTTAAATTATCTAATATACATATGTATATCAATAAATATAGAAACCAAAATATGTAGAAAGCTGCAATCTATCATATAATCATATGAACAATATCATTGAATTACGATACAATCCGTGTGAACCATTCAATGTGGCAGTAAGCATAGTAACCACAAGAGCTAGAGCTAGGATAGATCTGGTAAGAAGGGACCTTGATAAAACTCACTATTAATCAAGCTATTGTAATAGTCAAGAACTGTGTGCACAGACATTTTTCACAAACAGTCAGACTTCCGGACAAACGGACAACTCAATGGTCGCAAAGTATAACAACACAGCAACATTACCTTCGATATACCCTCTTGGATTTTTACCGATACTTTCACTGGTAGTCGAATAACAAGTCATAACCTCAAATCGGACAAGATGTGCAAACAGGAATAAAAGCTCTACGGCGTTAACTTGTCATACAACTGAAGCGTAATAGCCACGCACAGAAAAAGTTATACTATATTATAATCTGTAAATAACACATTGGATGTAATAAATAACCATTATCTTATAAAAATATTGAAATTGAAAGTTTAAGCCTGTACTTACATATGCATTGAGAAGTGTTTAAACAATAAAACTAGTATAGCTAATGACAATATTTAGCTATTCTAGCGCACACTTATTTATATGCTTTGAGAATCTCAAACAGCAGCCAAGCTAACCTGTCAGTCTTGATTGGTAGTTAAAGGACCCGAAAATGAATCTTTGCTTCTTCACTTTACTTTACTGAAGGAATAAATATTTATTCAGTAGTGTATGTATGTACGAAACATATGTATATGTAAAGTGCATATAGATTTTAAAATTCAAATACCATCTAGGTACTTATGTACACACACATACACACACACACACACACACATACACATGTCATTTATGTATGCCTGTATTCACACTCTTCATCCTGTTAAACGAGTCTGGCACGAACACGATGAGGAACTCACCACAGCTTAGACGGCACAGGAGCTACTTGAGGAAACTCACCACACTGCCTGTGTGTGCGTTGAACCCTTGGCAGCGACGACCTTAGCTCCGCCCATTTTATAATGGCCTCTGCCTCGACCGCTGCCTCTGCCTCTGTCAAGCGACGCATGCGCCATGCGCCGGCGAATGTGAAAGACAAAGCGGACGTGGGAAAAGACATCGAAGACGTCAAGCTGGCAAGGCAGGGGGATGGAGTGAAAAGAAATGGAAGGAGACTGTGACTGGGAATGGGACTGTGATGGGTTGGGACATGGCTTGGCATGGGATGGAATGGGATGGGCCTAGAACGCGTTTGCCGTCGCTGATTACCATTTTGATAAATTTATTCAAATGAGAGAAGCGCGCTCAATATGGAAATGACTCGTTGGGCCGACGCTCTAGCGAGGCAATTAAAAGCCGAATGGCTTTATGATATTTCTCGGTGCCGACTACGACAGAGCTGAAGTTGACGTTGGTTTTGGGTAAATTTTATTGTCCCACTGCAGTGTGCCCCCTTCTTCTACTCCCTATCTTTCTCTTCCCTCTCTTATTCTCCTTCTTCGCACTGCACTGCAACATGTGGCATTAATTATGCGGCGATAATGTCTTGCTTTGTTGCCAAGAGTTTTGGATTCTTTTTATGAAAGTGTCAGAATAAATTACATTATTTTTAAGCCGTGCCTCGTTGATTTCCCTGATAGACTGTCTCTATAAGAGGCTCCGTGTCGCGTGGGTGCTTTGCCTTTGCATAGCAATGAGTGTGGGCGACACTTCGGTTATATGTATAAATAAGTTTGCTCACCCACTCCCCACTTCCCCCTCGGGGTGGCAATTAAACTGTGACATCGACATGAAGTTCCACACATCATCAATTAGCTCGTTCTGTATTCATTGAGCTCGCAATATGTTACATCATCTTGGCATTTCTGGGAGGCATCTCCAGGATGTTCAACACACTGCTCAGCCCCTTCACGGTAATCACATATCTCCCGCTGGCTGCTCTCTTTGTAAAAATCAAAATATTTTGAGGTCATAAATGGACTCGACTCGACACGCTTTCTCGCCGAAGAATCTTCGTCAGGTCTTTGCCAAACTGTAACTGGACCGTCATTAGGACAGCGAGGAACCACCGCAGTCCGTGCTGCAGCGTGGCCTGATTTTGCATCACTTCTCACTCACTTTGTCAGTGCCATAAATCATCGGGCCCAAGAGAGCCCGTAACCCTTTCGAACCTCTGCCTCATACCTGCCCCGCCCGCATTCACAGCGTGATTTGCCTCAGTTTAGCATTGTTATGAAAAGTAGTCGGAAATGCATTCACTCTTTATGACGATGCGAAGTCTGGGAAACAAGCGATCTATCTGCATATTTTATACCTGATATATCTCCCATCTACGTTTCTTAATTCATTGAAGGTGCCAGCCAAACTTCTATTCCATTGAAATGAGAAGTGTAAGATCTCCAGATTGAAGATGATTCAATATGAAAGACTTAAACCTGATCAGCATTAAATATTCTCATCTAAAGAACCTGCTAAATTCATTAGCAGTTTTATATTTATGTTGTTTTATAAAACATCTCGTTGATTACTGAGTTCCTCAGCCAATAAAGTGAACAGTTTGCTTTTTAATAACTTGGAAATATAATGCCAAATTATAGTAGCTTAGGATATATAGATATATTATGTAGTCAGGTGTGATAAGCAGCATTAAAATATTTAACAACTTTTAAATAGACAGAAAACTTGTATTTTTATACAAAGTTAAGATTCATTTAACTGTTGGGAATCAGAATTAGATTAATGCTTTGTTATGGTGATGGCATTAGTTTTTATAGATTGAAATTATGGCAGTTAAGGATATGAGAAAATATATACAAGTATAATATTATGTTCCGGTGACAATTATATACAGTGTTGGAAGAAATAATAGAAACAACACTTGCACCTGGACGAAAATCTAAATTGCTCATTATGTACAAGCACTATATGCACGAAATTGGCATCAAATAAAAAAATAATAGAAACAAACGACATTTTTTTGAATAATTCTCGTTTTTTTCTGTGAATTCTTAAAAAAAGGCATGCATTCAATACTTTTAGGTAAGTCTAGCTAAGATTGACCGAATTTGTGGAAAAATTATGTACAATTAACCTGTAATATGAAGAAAAGGTCACAGGGGTCACTGCCCACCTGTATAGTGCAATATTGTCAAAGTTCTTCATTTTTTTTTGGACTTAATGCATCCAATCCCTTTCTTTTATTACTCCTCACACGTGTTCTATCTGATTTGAGCCCGGGGACTGCTCAAACCGCTCCAATTTATTAAGTTCCTGATCTTGCACCCATGTACTAGGCAGATTCGAGGCAGGTTTGGGGTCATAACATTATATGAACTCACATTTTACCGCCTTTTTTTCGTCGGTGGAGTAGAAGAATACCTTGCAAGCGACAGTGTGTAGTCGGTCAATAAGAAAAAGACTGATTAAAAAAAATGTAGACGGGTAGTCAGCTGGGAAGGTTCCACCGCTTAGTAAGGAAAATATCGTTAAAAGGCTATGTTTCGCAAATCAAAAAATAGTGCCCCAAAATTGGAAAAAAATACTGTGGTTTGATGAAAGTAACTTAAATTTGTTTAGATCTAATGGAAAACTATACGTAAGACGTCCAAAAACTACTGATTCCGATCTCAAGCCCACCACACCATTTGTGGTGTAAATGTCATTCTATGGAAATTATTTGCCCCATCTGTAGTTGGTGCGATATTCTTAATATGGGAACAAATGTGGACTCCAAAGTTCGTAGACATACCAAATAACGTGATGCTAAGGAAAAAGTCCGGTTAAAACGGGGGCTTATGGGGTATAATGGCCCCAAACCTGCCTCGAATCTGCCTAGAACATGGGTGCAAGATCAGGAACTTAATAAATTGGAGCGGTTTGACCCATCCTCGGACTCAAATATGATAGATCACATGAAAGGAGTAATTAAAGAAAGGGATTAGAGGCATTAAACCCGAAAATAAGGAAAAATTTTGACAATATTGCACTATACAGGTGGGCAGTGACCCCTATGACCTTTTCTTCATATTACAGGTAAATGGAACCGAATTTTTTCACAAATTCGGTCATTCTTAGCTAGACTTACCTTAAAGTACTGAATACAAGCCATTTTTTAAGAATTCGTTGAAAAAAATGAAAAATATTCAAAAAAATGTCGTTTGTTTCAATTATTTTTCAGTTCCAAAAGGAGTTTTTCCTTTGGAGCAAGATAGCTAAACTGTCAAAGGTCGAATCGACCTGAAACAAGTCGCATATTAAAGTACAGTTATCAGCCTTCTATTTGATGCAAATTTCGTGCATATAGTGCTTGTACATAATGAGCAATTTAGACTTTCGTCCAGGTGCAAGTGTTGTTTCTATTATTTCTTCCAACACTGTATATTAAAAAGTACATAGTTTTGAGATTCTTGAGGTGAAAGACACACAAAGGTGAACAATTATGAAAGTCTTCATTTATAAAGGAACTGTTTTTATAGTTTTAGATAAATAAGTGAATATTACTGCTTCGATTTTAATTAAATAGAAACAGGGATTTACACGATACTATTTAGAGCAGGTCCGTAGTTAGGCGTGTGGAGGGTGTGAAGTGCACAATAGCCCTCAACTACATGTGGCCCCTGATAAATAGAATTAAACTATTAACTGAGATTTTGAAGATGCCATTGAACGCTTTAGGTACTGAAGAATATAGCGTTATAATACTTTATATAAAACTTTACAATATTCTTTTACCCGTTGGGTAATGTCTATAACAAATGCGAACTACAATGGTTAATGAATTATTAAATGAATAATCAATCAATCGAAAATTACAAAAGGTACAAAATACCAGTAGATTTCTAAAAAACAATTAATGATCAAGAAAAAGGAAAGATTTAGTAATTATTGAGTTTCTTCATTTTGTAAAATTGATTATGAACTAAATTTATTGTATTGTATGGTATGTCAGTGCAATTAAAAACAATAAGGACCTCGAAAAGAGTCCTTAAGATCTTTGGTAAATCAGGGGATTTATATATGATTAAACTTATCAAACAATGGCAAAACTTGTGAAAAATTTAATGTTTTGGCTATTAAATATATTATTTCTTATTGAAAAAGATATAAGAAAGAAGATATAGGAAAATAAAGTGATTCGATTGTATTCAAATTGAAAAGAAAATTAAAGCAAACTTTAGACGTGAACAGAAAGTGCCGTCGGCGCTGCGGGCCTGCTAGACTTACCCCGAATGAAAGGCTTTCGATCCAAATTAGTTTGTTGAACTTGTCGAAGTTCTGGCTGTGAACTTTTGTGCCATGAATCAGACGCACTATTTATGTCCCGAATGTCAAAAATGGCGGCAACAAATCACTTTAATTGAATTCACGCCCAGCGAAGCGAGGAAACCGACAAAAACGCGACTGGGCCGGGATACGTTCGCTCGATGGTCGAGTAAGAATGGATGGTCCTATGGAGCCCGCGGAGCCAAGCCTCGAAAGCGAAGCACACACACCAATACAAGCACATACACACACACGCGACGCAAAAGAAAAGTTGTTAAGAGACACGCGAAATTGTAATCGACATTCACATTCACATGAGTGTATTCACAATTGGACTCCTTGGCAGACGCTGGCCAAGTTGCTATTTTCTTCTTGTTGCTGTTCTTCTTGCTGTTGCTGTTGTTGTTGCTGTTGTTCTTGTCATTATTATAATTATTTCTGTTATTTTTGGGGCAGCACACGAAACCGGCTCGAGTTGATTTACAGCCAGCTCCTTCTTGTCTGCTCTGCCTCCGCTTGAGCCATTTGTTTTGTGTTTTCTTTCTGCCATCTTTCAATTATTCACAATTGGACAATGCTGAGCTAGCGACTGCGGGCTCCGTCTCCTGTTGTCCAACTCCGAATGAGAACAATGAGCGCACCTCGACCTCGATTCCAGCTGCTGCCACAGCTCGAGCAGTGCCTGGTTCGTCCGCCTCCGCTGCTGCTGCTGCTGCTGCTGAAGCCCGCTTGCTATGTGCCCTGTCCTATCAATCGCTGGCTGGCGAATGGAGCAGGACGTCTGCCGCTTGACGCGGCGTCGACCTGATAGCAAAGTGTCCAAAAAATAATATTTGCTGTTCACTTTGACAGAAGTCAGTGGCTGCCGCCGAGACCGAGACAGAGACCGAAACCGAGACAGAGACCGAGACCGAGACCGATACCGAGGCAGGGCCGAGGCTGAGCAGCGGCGGCGGCGGCGTGGCAGCGCAGTCAGCGCAGCGCAAAGAACGAAACGCAAAAGCAAAGGCAACAGAGAAGCCGAATGAGAGTGAGAACAAGGCAGCAGTAACAGTAACAACAGGCAGATACAGACACAGACAGACGAGCGGACGGCGCAGGGAAAAGGTGTCGCGGTGGTTGAGAAACAGACCCTGCCACATGTGTGTGTGTGTGCAAGAGTGTGTGAGATGACAAGGCGTTCGCTGACAAAAAAAGGTCATAAACCCAGAGCAGAAGCAGCGACGGCGGGCAGCAACACTTACGCTAAGGCGAACGCCAAAGGACAGAGCACTGAGGAGTGGCGAATGAGGAGGACGGAGGAGCAAGCAGGAGGCGCAAGGAGCTGCCAGTGCAGATGCTGCTGCTGTGGCTGAGGCAACGAAAACGAAATGAAAGTGCCATGGGTAAACTGGCAACTGGCAACTGGCAACTGTGAACTGGCAACTGGGAGCAGCTATGTTACGTCTGGCAAGGGGGTCGCTTGGGAAGATGAAAAGCCAGAGGAGCAAAGGCAACGACAGCAGCAGAAGCAGCAGCAGCAACAGTGGAGGCAGCAGAAGTGAAGAAGGCAAAGCGACGAGCAATAAAACGCTCGTGTAGCTGCTCTCTCCCTCTCCCTGTCTCGCTCACTCTCATTTGCTGCTCGTGCGCGGTGCTTTGCTTGCTCTTGCTCTCTCTCTCTGTCGCACACACACGTTGAGAGATGAGCAAACAACCACCGGAGAGCTCTCACTGCCGCAGCCATCGCCATGCACACAGACACACACACACACACAGACTCGCACACACACAGGCAGACACACAGCCAGGCACATGTCCAATCATTTTATATACGCCATTTGCTGTCTGCCGTAGATACATTTGTATCTTTATGTGCGAAACAAGTCCACGCCGCTGTATACGGGGCATATGTATGAGATGTGTGTGTACTTGTGAGTGTGTGTGAGTGTGCATATCTGTCTGCTTGTATACTCCACGACTGATGCTGACGCTGACGACATCGACATCAGCGACGAGTCAATTTTGAATTCCAGTTTGGCATCTGAGTGGTTGCTGCTCGTTGTTGTTGCTGCTGCTTCTTGTTGTTGCTGTAATCATTTGATTGTTATTCTTTCTGCATTCTGCTTTGTACCCATGTCCTCTATGTAGCAAAGCAAACAACAAGCAATCTGTCCGGATTCCACCACCACCATCACAACCATCACCACCACCGTCAGCAGCATCATCACCCTCCACACCACCACCACGAACTCCGACTCCAACTCCAATCTTGGGGGTTCAAATGGCAGCCTCTATCACACGTTTATCATTTGATTACCAGATCGAATTGTATTGAATTAGGTACATATCTCTGTCCATTTGCCGCGTTAGTTACAAGCCTGTTCTCCCCACTTCGAAATGAGCTGCATATTCTAAATGTAAATGTTCTCTGAAAACATATTCCATTCGGTGGACATCTTGTTTTACATTCTAATGAATTGAAGTACAGATAAGAAGTTATGGTTTTCACTAGAATAGTGTACAATACAAGGGGGACGAGACAGCTAAGGTTTGAAATGAAACCATTGTGTTAAGAAGTGGAGGAAGGCTTACCATAAGTTGTCTGTATTCCTTATCAATTATTATTTGTTTTATAGTTATTTTTGAATAATTATTTATAATATGTAAGTTTACACATTTTATATATATATTATATTATTATATATTAATCACTGTGTAAAGCGGGTTACATTGGTATGTAATACTCGATTGTCTAATTTTTAACAAATATAAAGGTTGCCAATAAGAAATTCGGCACAATATTTATTGCAAGTCAACGGAGTTTATGTTGAATTTTCGCTGTTGATTCATTTTGGAACAAGTTTTAATAACATTTTCCTTTCTTAAGAACCAAAACATCAAATTTTGAAGAACTAAAAGACTAAAAGTTTCGTTTTATGAAATTTGAACAGGGTTTATACGATGCCAAATCGAAGTTATCGAAACTAACACCTTAAACAGTTTCTTGTGATTTTGTTGCTTTCTTTCCGAGTAGATGATGATTTTTTAGAATTCATCTTACGTACTTTTAATATCCTATTGTTTTTTTATCTTTGCAGAGGGTATATTTATTTTGGTCAGGAGTTTGCAACGCTTCTTGTAGTATATTCTGAGTCAGCATCAATAGAGGAATCGAAATAACCCTATCCGCCTGTCCGTTTGTTTCAACGCAAAATATCTTTCAGTTTAAAAGATTTTCAGATGAAACTTCGCACACATGCTTCTTATTGTCCAAGCGAGTTGGATAAGTGGACCAATATATCGTGTAGCCTCGCCAAGCAAACTATCGATATTTGTTTGTTGTCAAGATATTGCATCCATTCACTACATCTCTCATTTTCAACTTAAAGAAATAAAGGTTTTTATGTAATGGCCAGTTTTGATTTAAGAAAAAGCTTAACTTACCATTGACAATCGAAGTGAGACATAATACAGAATAACCACAAAACAATTTAGTTCGGCTCGATGATATAGACCTAGTACCAGTACAATACAAGGATAAGAAACTGCAAGGGTATGAAACATTGGTATGCCGGTTGCTTTTCTTCCTCGTTTCCTACTTATACCTTTTGGAACCTCTATAGGAATAACAGAACAACATTTTTTATTTCTTAACTACAAAATAATAACCCGAGAGATCAGTCATTGAATATTATGGAATTCATTCTTAATAACTTATTTATAATTGTTGAACTAGCAATCATTCAATTAAAAACTCAAGGATCAAGTTAATCTATAACAAGACTCACTCAATTTAAATATTTAAACTGTTTACAAGAACAGCGGAGCATAGAAAACTGAATAAACTATTAAGTTTAAACCTTTATATTAGTTACTTTAACAGCTTTTTGCGCAAATCAGTGTAATCAAAGTGATTTGCTCAAATCGATTTAAGGAGTCGTCGATAAGTTTAAAATTTCGCTGATGGGGGTTGTAAATTTCATTGGACTTTGACGCTGAGCGCACCCAGCGCAAATCCAACCCAACGAATCTCACTGCCGTTCGATGGATGAAAACGTTTTTTATACATAACATAAAAAACGCATTAAGTCGAGCCAAAGCGAAACACTTTACCTCGCAAAGGTTCAGAGCTTCGCAGAGGGGAAATGCAAATGTTTACATAGCAGGGTGCATTTTATGACATCTCTCTCGTGCAGCCCCGTCGCATGGTATGATACCAGAGTGATACATACATATTCATATAAACTCCTATGTACGTATACAAGTTCCTATAAATTAGCACATACATGGGCACAAGGGAAAGGTTACATAAGATGTGAAACCTTTTTGCCACCCCGTAATCCTCACACACCAAATGCAAATACGCATCACACTCTGAGCTAGAGAAGTCAATAATTATGCTGACACAGTAATTTGTACCATATGAGGTAAACCTGTGCTGAAGATAGTTAACAGTTGACGCCAGCCGACATATTTATCTGTGTAAAGCACATGTACTTGTTAGATACCCTGCTTTGTATTCATCCATACTTAAATGCTAAATGGTCTGGCGACTCCTTTGAATGGTCTGGGGAATCCTTTGTATAGTATGAGAAGGAAGAGAACATTTTTGACTTTGAATTAAAATGTTTCAATCTTCTCAGTACCAAAATCAATTGCAAAATACAAAATACCACTGTTTTCACCATTGATGCACCAACATTCAAAATCGTCACAATAAATTACAGGGTATCTTTAACTGTGTCTCGCAACGGTAATACTGACAGACATGGTTAGAGGAAAATATATGTGTATTCGCTTTCAAGCTAGGTATTTAATTAACTTTTAATTGGATTGATTTAAGATTATCATTTAGGTACAATATCTTATGGATTTTAACTAAAATATCATTTATGCTTTACAATTCCTCACTAGGTAAAATTATACGAAAGGTAGAAGAACATGTGGATATCGTAAAGAGTTTATGTTATGTTATTCATCATATATTCTTAAACAGCAGAGTTGCAGTTCCGGAGATTCGAGTGGTGTTGTCCACCCTCCAGCATGCGCTTGGGTCTGCATATGTATGAGAGTAAAAAAGCAGTAGGAGTTATATTTGTAGCGGTTTTTTTTATTATCGCGCGACGGGTATCTTACTGTCGGGCCGGTTTGTGTACCCGCTATTCGTAACTGGAAACGTATGTAAAAAACAGAAGAAGGCATCTCTCTCAACTGTGACTGTCTATATTATTATTGCCCACAGATCATAATGCTTTTTAAGCTTTCCATACACATTCGTAAATAAAAATAAACTCCAATTGAAATGACCAACCAAATTATTTAAGAAAATTTGCAACCTAACAAATACTTATATATATAAAAGTTATTTAAGAAATAATTTGAGTAATAGACCAGATTGATAGCGGGTAGACGTACGAGTACAGGCGAGTACAGGTATATACGTAGTACAGGCGATTCCATATTTAAAAGTCAATGAAGTTTCCCTATTCCAAGCTTTGTGAGTAAAAAATATCGTTATATACAGCCAACATTTCCCATTTTCGAATACATCGATGAAATGTAAGTGTTAGCATAAACAATAAGAGAACTTACAATACCATACTAACTCATTTGCACCCAAATTATAATCAGCATAAGAAGGTAAGAACTCATTTTAAAACGTAAAGCTGACGCTATACTTACGTGATCTGTTGTTCTGCCCAATATAAATATACATATTTATACGTACGTATGTATGATATGATTTAAATGTATAAAATTGATATAAATAGTAATACCTTACCTTTGCATTGTAAATAAAACTTCAAACATCACAGTTACATAATAATTTATTTAACCTTATGACATATTCGAAAACAAGACTATTTAATCTAGATTTTATTTATTTAAGCGCTGTATAAGATTATCAAAATACGATGATATAACTTAGACTAAAACAACACAGACAAAGAAACGTAAGACTTATTGAAATAACAAATGAATTGCAAATGAGATGGAAACAAGGTATACGATTAACTTTCCTCTCGAAGATTGAGTTTCTTAAGTGTCTTTGCGAGTACATTTTCATTTTTAGCTGCAGATAAGTACTAGGTATATTTGAATACTCTCTATGGATGTCTATGAATAAATTCGATGCTGAGAGGTCGTCCTTGGAGCGCAAAGAGCGCTGCACACTGCACATGGAGAGAAACCTCCTGGGGGAGGAGGGAGGCCGACGGTACTTACCAAATCAAATCAGTGAAGGAACTGAACAAAATAAAACAGTTTAATGGAAGTCTGAGTAGCTAGTACTAGAGTTTGCTGGATTGCAACTGAGATGAGGCCTTTTTACTTTGGGAAACTCTTAACTTAGAATGGGCAACATTTCGTGATCAATTCGAAAATGGGTGTATGTATGATTTTGCATTTATTCTTTTGCAATATTATATTTTATTCACAATAATTAACTTTTTAAAAAAGAGAATTGCTAATGCTATGTAAAAATTTACTAAACAAACTATAATCGAACATAAGCATAAACATAACCGACTTTAGACTACAACTTATCAAAAGGAGGAGGTTGGAAGGGGAAGGGGGCGTGAAATAATAATAATACAAGAACTAGGATAAAGCAATTAGAATATAGAATATCCATAATAAGTAGTACGTATGCTCCGAGGCATACGATAATTACATTTAACATATAGTATATGTATATGTATGGTACAGATTATGTACTACGATGCATCATGTGTTTCCTTTTATGCATTATGTATAATGTATGAAGCAAAACATTAACAAAAATTCGATAATTACACAACATAACTGAACTTAGACGTAATATCAGGATTAAGCAGAGTCGATACACATATGTGGGCTATATTTATATGTATGTGTATATGCATATGTACGTTTATTATATATGTAGTATGTACTATATATACTATGTAAGTAATGTAAGTAGTTTAAGGTATGTATTGTAAATTACTTGTCGCTCAACTCGTCCACTTTCAGCTTCATCTTCTCCTTTCTCTCTCTTTCTTCTTCGCCCTCAACGTCATTTGTATTCCTTATAGATTATGTATTATTAAAATGCATTTCCATTCAATTTTCTCTTTCAATTTGATTTCCTGGTAACTTTATCTTTAGATTGACGTGCACTTTAATTTAATTTAGTATTCGAAAGCGCCTTTAACTATGGAGGAAACATACACATTCAAAGAACTAACTTTCTATTGAAATTTCTTTCATATGTTTAGCGATTTCGATCTTTAGCTTTACCTCACAATACCCAAAGTTAGTTTCAGACAGTTTTACCAAATTTTCTTTCGACTTTGTTTGGTTTTCTTTTTGTTTTGCTACTCTTTTGGGTTTTTATGTCTTAGTTTATATACAGGAACTTAAAATTTATCTAAGAACACGACACAACGAACAATATTTGACAAAATTTATGCTAAAAGTGCTCCGCTGTCTAGCTGTGTGAGTGTATTAGAGTTTCTTAGTGTGTGTGTGTCTGGGTGGGTGTGTGTGAGTGTGTCTCTGTCTGTCTGTTGTCTGCCTGTGTGTGAGTGTGTCAATTGTTAAACAATTCACTTGCTGTGCTCTACGATGTGCTCTCTGGGACTGCACTTACATTTAGAATCTACTCGAATTGTTGCTGTATTCATAATTAATACGGATACGGATAGTATTTTAGCATATATGCATATATATAAATATCATTATCATTATTTATAGTTGAAAATTATTAAGTAATGCGCGCGTTCATTCTACGAGAGAGCGTTGAGAGAAATACAAATACATACATACATCGTCTATACGCATACATAGTACAATCTGAATCTGAACCTGAATGTGAATCTGAAATTGTGCTTCAGTTACAAAAGCATTTTCCTATTCATCATATCATTTTACTGTATTCACTACGACAAACTGGGCGATTCACAAGTTGACGTGTTTTCTTTTATAGATATCATTAAGTTTTTGTTTTTTTGTTTTTGTTTTGTTTTAAGAACTGACTTATCGATTAACTGCATTCTCATTAAACGAAGATCTCGACTCGAGTTTAGCTTTGAAAACAGCGACGCCAGCGCACCTTCTGGACTGCTCGTAACCTCCCACAACCCACCAAGGCGAACACCCCTTCCACCTTACTTCCCTTCTTCTTCAGCAACCTCCCACTATTTGTACTGGCTGAACTTCCCCCCTCTCTCCCCTCTTCCCACTCCACGGCCAACTAGCAAGGGAAGTCCATAATCATTTCGTTTTTGATTGGATTCAAATTCGCATTGGCATTGGGAATGGAATTGGGGAATCGGATTCGGATCGGAGAGCGTATTTGTATGTGATGCATTTGGGATCGTGGCTGGGTTCGGCATTGGGGTTGGGGGGATTGGCTAACTGCTAGTAGGTGGCAAAGCCCATGGCGCCGGCGCTGCTGTTGTCCAAAGGTCACTGGTGCATTTTGGTGGCATGATGGCCCATGCTCAGGCCCAAGTTAAGGTGATGGTTGTTGTGATGCTGCTGTGCCGCCTGCGCATGGTTGTGATTGCTGCTGGAGTTGTTGTTGTTGTTCTGCTGTGTGGCCTGTCGCTGTGAGTTCTTTTTGTTCTTCATGCGTCGATTTTGAAACCAGATCTTAACCTGCATCGATGGGCAAACAAAGTGTGTCGTTAGCTTGGCATGCTCCAACCACATTGCCTCATTGCCTTCACTTACCTGACGCTCTGTCAACTGCAGGTTGCGTGCCAATTCCCAGCGCTTCTGTTTGGACACATACGCGTTGAAGAGGAACTCCTTCTCCAGCTCCAGTGTCTGGAACTTGGAGTAGGGCTTGCGCTTTTTCCGCACCGACACCTGGCCGGTCCACTCGTGCATCGGTGTCGGTGTCATGGAACCAACGGGGCCAACCGAAAGACCGCCAGAAGTGCCTGAGAATAAGGCAAAGACAAATGTATCAATAAAGTTAGAAAAAAAGAATTATTTGAAACTTTAAATAAATTCAGGATTCAAATAGGATTTTCTATAAGTCTTCCTAAAGTTTCTAAATCTTCTATTATTAATATCGATTTCACACAACAATGTGTGTGTATTGTTTTTCAAAATATATACATTTTAAAATTTCATTCAAGATATCTATTCATCATCGATTTCAAATATTTCGATTAAAACCTATCGATTAAACTATCGGTTATTGCAGTATTAGCGTAATCCATTATTCAGTAGTAGTTTTAAGTTTGTTTAACCATTAAAACAGCTTCAACTAATTCGATAACTAACTATCGATCAAAACTATCGATAACAATAATAATAAAATTATCAATATTGGCTCTAGTTAAGATAGCTTACTCAGCGAACCATAGTAAGATGAGTCGAAAAATCCTCAAACACCTTTAAAGTACTCAAAATCTTAAAAATTTTGATTGTCAATTATCGATAACAATAAACTTATTGATATCAGACTTTTGCTAAAGTTAATTAGCTTGACTGATTGAGCAAAACTATAGATATCTTAAGTATTGATTAGTTTCACATTCGATAACTTTAACATATTCGATAACTTTCTACCGATTAATACACTAGTGTTCCTGTTTATTTTAATTAGCCGTCACATAGGCCCGTCTCACACATTTTAAACAAAATCCCACTTAGAAACTCAACTTTTGATTTGATTTACGACGACAGATTCACTTAAAGTTCCCCTCGATAGTCGCGAGTGACCCGCCTCGTGTGTGCTACTTGGGGCACACCCAATTGCAGGAGCTCAACCTTGGCCAAATATCGCAAATTAGTTTCTGAGTTTGCTTTTCTAGCATGCTAATTGAACAACAAATTTGTCAAGTGTCGCAACCTGCAGCGAGCTGCGATAAAGAAACTGCGATCTGCCAAGCAGCCGCCGATAGCAGCGTAGGAACACTTACCTGTGCTCGAGTAGGCCTCGGGGAAGGCACGGAGCCCACCTGGCGAGGAGTAGGTGGGCGTATCGTAACTGGACTGAGAGGTGCCCTCTACAGACTGTCGCGCTGCTGCCGCCACACTGACTGATGGATGGCGCTCGTCGGTGGCGCTCATGTAGGCCGCCGCTGCTGCGCTGGCTGGCTGATCACGATAGTTGGGCCAGTAAGCAGGCTACGGAGACCAGAAGGAAGGGATGCGGGTGTTGAGGGTGATGTTGACATTGTTATGCTGTTTACTCGGCTGTCGCGCACTTCGGGCGCTCGATTCGAGTCGGCCTTGCGGCAACACTCACCTGAAACTGGGTCTCTGGGTAGCCGTAGAACATCTTGCGTTCCCGGTCGATCGATAGGCCTCCATAGGCATATGGCGTATGATGGTACTGGTTGAACTCGTTCTCATATGGCCAGGGATGCGTGTGCCGCTTGACGGGCGTCGTGGCTTCCGCATCAAAGCCAGGCCTGATCGCGGGTATATGTATTGGCGCTAATGAGATGGACATGTCTGTAAAGGGAAGCAAAAAACGGGAACGAATATTAAATAGGTAATTACGGATGATCCACAGATTTACTGATTAAATATATTATATATATTTTATTAATACATACTGATGCAAATAATCTAAACTTTGATTCGATATTAACACTGATTATGTATGGATTATATTCTAGAATTAAACTAACGGGTTTTTGATAATAAGAAGAGAAACTTTTTATATCTAATGCAGACAGCAATTTATATAGAGAACCCCTTGACAACTACTTAAGATTAAGCTAAGAATTAATATACACTTAGTTTGATTAATTTTAGTTGCGGATATAGTCATCGATAAGAAATAAATATAGCTATTCTCATTTCTAATCTTTTAATTAATGATTGGGAATAAATCTTAATTTTTAATATAGTAATAAAAAAAGCGTTTTTAATTAATAAAATATGGTTTTAATTTAACTTTAAATCTCTCTTTATTAAATTTAACTGCTTATGGCAATAAAATGCCATAGTGTAATAAAATTATTCATTTTTTTTAATCCCTTTTGATTTTAATATATTCATTAGATTTTTATTTTACAGTAATGCAAAAAGAATCATATATTTGACCTGTTGTACTACATACTTATATTATCATATTTATAGTATAAACTTTGCTTGTAGTTGCGTTCAACAATTATAAAGTTGAATAACTAAATAAAAAAAGACCTAAATATATATAAAAAAATGTCTTTCACTACGAATTTAATACTCATATTAAGAAAACTTGTCTTTAATTCTTCTTTTATGGCAGCCCATTTTCAAACTTGTTTATAAATTAATAACAAACTAATTTTTTTAATAAGCCAAATTCATTATTCGAGAACAGAAAATGAATTCAAAAAAATCAGAAAACTTTTAATGATTTAAAGTTTCTTGGGGTCATCAATTTATAAAAGATATATATAGATTAATATGATCGATATGGTTTGCCTAGTTCAGGCCCCAACCCAGACAGACGACAAGGGCTGTTCCAATTGGGACTCGTCTCACCTGCTTGCTGAGAACTGACACTGGAGGGAGAAACGCTCGCCGTGGTCGGCGCAACAATTTGGCTTTGGCCGGAGGCAACCACCGCATTCTGCTGCTGCTGCTGCTGCTGCTGTTGTTGTTGCAGGCCAGTTGAGGCGCCACTAGAGACGCTGCTTGGCGTCTGCTGCTGCTGCTGCTGTTGTTGTTGTTGCTGCTGATGATGAGGTGATGTGAGGTGCTGGGGCTGCTGTACGACGGGTCCGGTTGGCGTCTGTGCGGGACTAAGGGCGCCACCAACAGGAGCTGTCGCCAGCTGTTGTTGCTGCTGTTGCTGTTGCTGCTGTGGCGGGGGCAGATGCTGCAGGGGCGTCTGTTGTTGCTGTTGCTGCTGCTGCTGCACGGGCACGATTGGCACGGGTGGGGGCTCCTCATACATGACCGCATGTGTGGGCGTGGAATGTGTGGTGGGCGTCGTCTGCTGCTGCTGTTGTTGCTGTTGCTGCAGCACAGATGATGGCGTAGACAAGGGAACCGTGGCGGATGAGACGACCGTATGCTGCAGGTGATGGTGCAGGGGCTGAGGCTGAGGCAGGTGGTGGTGGTGGTGCGGATGGTGATGCAGTTGCTGCAGATGCTGCTGCGCGGACTGTTGCAACTGCTGCTGTTGCTGTTGTTGCTGCGCGGACTGTTGCAACTGCTGCTGCTGTTGTTGTTGCTGCTGTTGTTGCTGCTGTTGTTGCTGCTGCTGCTGCTGTTGCTGCTGCTGCTGGTGGTGATGGTGCTGCAGAGCGACCGCCGCCGCACTGGTCGTCGAGGAGGGGTGTGGGTGTGTGGGATGTGGATGTGTGTGATGCGGCCCCCACCAAGCCCCGGCAGCGGCGTGCGACCCGACTGCCGAGACATCGTGGGGGTCGTAGAGAGCGCACGCCAGCGGGATGGTTGGGGTTTGGGGAAGGGGTGGAATATTTACGGTTATTTTGAATGCGTTTCACTCAAACGGCGGGAACGAAGGACACTGCCACACACACTCGCACACGGACGCGCACACACACCAATGCACCAAGCGGGACGTGGCGCGAGGCACAGCGACCAATTTGGCAACGATTCCTTATGCCTCCAGTTGATATTGCAATTTATTATATTTAAATTTATTCACAACAATTAATTGTCAATTATTTTATTTACTTTTTTACTTGTTACTAATTAATTTTATATTTAATATTTATTTATTCAATATTTATTAATATTTAATATTTTTTCCGTCAATCATACTGCGATATTTGTTGCAGTTCTGCTTTGATTTGCTTTCTTTGCAGTTCGCTTGACTCACGCACACACGCGCACGGACTGAGACACACGCACGCGAACACGCACGCACACATGCACGCACGTACACACGCACGCACACAGAACGAGCAGAGAGTGAGTGAGAGAGAGCAGGCAGCGCGTAGTGAAGAGCGTACGCGGTCGGTCGCGGGCTGAAGAGAGCGCTGCGCTGCGCTGCCCACCCACAGTCGGCACAGTGGACAGTTCGATCGAAGAGACACGCGTCACAGGGTGTTTGCGGTGTAACGCACGCACTGAATGTTTTCAAATTGGCTCAGCTTGTGTTTCGAATTGTTTCGCTTTTCTTAGTTTCCTATTTTCCATTGCCATTTTCCATTTCCAATTGCCTTTTAACTGTTCTTACTTCACTTTTCACTTTCAGTTTGCGCATTTGTTGCGTGAATTTTATTTCGATTTACTTTTTTGTTTGTTGACTTTCCTATTTGTTGTTGCACTAGTTGTTGTTGCAATTGCTGTTGTTGTTATTGTTATTTCTAGTTATTGTTGCTGCTGTTTGAAGTTGTTTAATGCCGGCACAACAAATGGCGCGAGTAATTTTGCAGTGTGTGAGAGCGCGAGTCTGAGTTGCCTTTGTTGTTGCTGTTGTTGCTGTTGTGGTTGATTTTTTATTATTATTTTTTTTTTTTCGCTGCTTTTATGTTGCTGCTGGTCATAAAATTTGATTTTACGATCAAAACAAACAATTAAACTCGACGCTGGCAACAGTTTACGAAATATTGCGATTTTCTTGATTTTCTCGAATTTCCCTTTTCAGTTCGAGTTTGTATTTTGGGCTTTTGTATTGTTTTTGTTGTTTTTTATTTTTTGTATTTTAACTTTGATTTCTTTTGTTGAATTTATTTGTTGTTTGGATTTTACGAAAAGTTTTCCAACACAATATTTTTTTGAACCGCACTGCGACAACACTCCAAGCAGAATGGAAGGCAGAAATGAATTCCGTGCCAGTCAAAGTTCTCGTTGTGTTGCAGTTGCTTGGCGCTGCTGTCGTTGTTGTTGCTGTTGTTGCTGCTGCTGCTGAGACGCCCGCACGCCTTCTTCCAACCGTACTGAGCGAAGCACAAATCTACACTGACACCGACAGCGGCAGCGAAAACGGCGACAGCCAGCAGAGGCGCAGCACCAACAACGGCAAAAGCAACAGCAAAGGCAGCGACAGAGCCAGCAGAGGCAGAGGCAGAGACGTTGGTGGAGTCTCTCACGGACAGAGCGACAGCAACGGTGACGGCAACGGCGACGGCGACAAGAGTCAAGATGTGAACAAAAGGCAACGCGGCGCCTTCGCCTTGTCATGTGTGTGCATGTGCGTGTGCCTGTGTGTGTGTGCGCCCGAAGAGAGTCTCGCGCAGGCGCATGCTGAGAGTGTCAGCTGAGCTGGTGGTGGTTGTTGTTGCTGTCGCTCTCTTCGCGGCGCGCGTTATGCACACGCACAGTGTGCGTGTTGAGCTGTTCTATGCATGTGTGCATGTGTGCATGTGGATACGTGTACCCTGCTGAGAGAGTGGGTACATGTACACACGTACATGTACACGTAAACGCGTACACACACGTACGTGTGTCCCCTTGCGAACCTTAAAGAGAGCTTTTTTAAATGCTCAAACATTCTTAACATGTTGGGAATAAAACAATATCGATATTAATCAGTTGAGGGCCCAGTAGAGAGAGAGACAGAGAACGGGAGAGTAAGGTGCCCCAGTACGAGGAAGAACATACTCACACACACACACATACTCCCACCGAGTACACAGTGTACTACACAGTGTGAGCCTTCGCTCTGCCGGCTCTCTTTCTCGCTCGCTCACTACACACTCACTCTCACGTACAACAAAAGTTTTCTAGTTTTGTTGTTGTTTTTGTTGGGGCTGCTTTGAATACGCGTATGCGACGCGCGTACTTAACTCTCTCGCGCACCGCAGCGCCATCTATGGCCGAGATTTGTGTGGAGAGGGTCTGAGGTGGCCGCGTCCACATTGTCGTTGGCGGCATGCGATGTTTTTTTTTCTTCTTTATCGAGTTAGTTACCCCAACAAGAACAACAAAAGGAGCAAATGAGACAGAGAGAGAGACTGGAATTGAGCCCTTTCTATGCGCCAATTAATCGAAATGAGCTAAACAAATACACAAATACACACACAATAAATTATTTGAGCCGACAAATTGAGACAATTGCGAATTGTCTTGAGGGTTACTTGAGAAGCTACGGGTTGCCCCCCTTCCCCTATCTCGCTCTCTTTCTCTCTCCACGAACAGAGCCGAGCCGACCCGTTACATTCCTCTGCCATGCGACCGGTTCGGCAATTGTCGAATTTAACGCTGCAATGGACAATTATGAGAATTTTACGACAATCTCCATTGGAAGAGAACAACGAAGAAATGTTGACAAATCGTAAAGGATGCGACTTTCCCATACACACACACACAGACGCGTATACGAAGTGTGCACAGTGTGTCAAGGGTAGCAAAGCATGGAGAAAGGGTTGAGAGGGGAACATCTTTATAGAAGTTAAGAATATGTTTATAGTTGGAATACATTAGCATTGAGCAGGAATATCTTAAGACTGAGATTATCATAATGTTATAAATATCTTTAAATAGAAATATCCTTATAGTAGGAATATCCTTATGGTATAAATTTATAACAAGAATATCGCCTTCCAATAGGAATATCTTTCGAGTAGAAAATCATTTTAGAACAAATATCCTTATGATAGGAGTATCTTTATATGCTAGCAGAAATATACTTATGGCAGGAACATCTTTATGGCGGAAATTCATAACTTTAAAGTAAGAATATACTAATATATTCAAAGTACCAATATCCTAATAGCAAAAGGATCGAATATCCGGAATATACTTATGCAGGAATATGTCTAAGTTATGTTATGTATTTATCACTTAAAAATATTTTTATAACAAGACTTAATTATAGTAGGAATATTTTTAATGAAGAAAAATTCTTACGGTAGGAATATCATAACATTTAAAATATTTTTATAGCAAGAATATCTTAAGAATAATAATTTTCTAATAGAAAAGAAGGATATCACAAAAAAGCCACACTTCTTACGAACTTCAAATAATAACTCTTCTTATTACTATAAACTATATACGATACTACAGATCCGATGTCTATATATATATCAATAATGTAACTGTCGACTCACCTGGAGGCTGGGAGTTGACGCTGGAGGGGGAGATACTCGCCGCTATCGGCGCACCAATGTGATTTTGGCCGGACGCCACTGCTGAGGTTTGCTCCAATTGACGTAGCCGGATTCAGATTACCGGATCAAGGAATTTACTGAGAGGCTGCTCAGTGTCGTATGCTGTAAGAAAGAGAGAGTGAGAGAGAGATAGATACAGGAAGAACATTAGCACAGTGCGGGGGTGTGAATTGGAAGGCGCCGCTCTTAAGAGCCATTTTCCCAGCACACTTAAGGGTTAAGAACCGACGACGTTGCTCCGTCCTTGCCAGCAGCGAAGGCAAGGCGAAGTCATCACACGGCTTTATGGCTGGCGCGAACGTCTTGTTTGCATTTGACACCGCGCAGGTAATAATGCATTCGGCCCAGACGGAGACGCAGTCTGAGACGCCGAACTTGGACAGCCAACCAGGGCGCAGCAGGGCAGGGCAGGGCAGGGATGCCTAGTCACGGCGTGCGGAAGTGAGCTGCGTGCTAGGCAAATAAACAGACAGCTCGACTGACAGGCAGACGGATGGGCAGACGGACGGACGGACAAACAGACAGCCGTCAAACACGTCGTAAAATTAGTTTCCTCGTTTCGCATTTGCATTGTGCAATCGTTCACTCGCACTGCAACTGCAACTGCAACTGCAGCGTCGACTTCGACTTCGACTTCATCTTCGACTTCCACTTTCCGGTGGCATTGCCTTTGCCTCAGCCTCAGCCTTTGTCTTTGCCTCAGCCTCTGCCTTTGCCTTGTGGCGGTGTCAGGGTCAAAGTCAAATCTGTTTGTACTTTCACACACGCATACACACGCAGCCACACACACGTAGCTGCCACTCAAAAGTAGCGCCTAGCGATCGTCAGCCTCATAAAAACCAGTCGACTGCAAACTGACTGAGCTCCTGCGGAAGTGCAGAGAAATTAAGGGAAAAGAGGGCCCGATTTTTAGGAAATATATAAAATACATTACTTATCTAAATTGAAGTTAAGACTGAAGGAAGTTACAATTATTGAAATATGCGTATTTATGAAAATAAACATTATCAATCTAGTTTCAAATTAAATCATCAAACTATTCTGAAGATGTAGAACTAAAAAATAGGAAAGAAAGAAAATATTTATAGAATATAATCCTTATTTGCACTCAAGTTCACACTGAAAAAAAACCTACAAAGTGCTCAATTGATAAGTGGTGAAATAACTCTAACAGTAACAATAACTTTAACTCTCATCCGAACTATACTTACAACTCTAACTCTAACTTTGATAGTAACATAAAGGTCACTTTAACTCTAACTTTACCTCCAACTGAAACGTTAACTCTTACTCTAACTGTAACTGTTACACTAACTCTAAGTCCAACTCTAACTCTAACGCTAACTCTAACTCTTACTCTAACTGTGACTGGTACTCTAACTCTAACCATACCAACTCTAACTCTAGCTTTAACACTTACATTATCTTTCATTTCAACTCTAGCTTAAACTCCAACTCTAACTCTAACGCCAACTCTAACTCTAACCTATCTCTTACTGTACTAACTGCCAGCCTGGGAACATTTGCAGAGAACTTTCCATCAGCTTTCGCCACTGATCCTGATATATTGCCGACATCTTGTAATTATTTGTCAACAACAATGAAGGCATTATTCCCCTCGAGATCACGCTCACGTTTTGAGAATAAAATGAAGAAGAAGAATGAGAAGAACGGGGGCCATAAAAAACAAAGAGTTTCTTCCATATTTAACGATGTTCAAATTTAAATAAGTTAATTAACAAAATTAATATTCAAATGGGTTTATTGCCGCAATGGCGACGGCTTATGGCTTCATTATGACGGACCCGGTTCGAGTCTCAAAATTTTGGAGACAAGAAGCAGACGAGGAATAACAACAATAAACCTACCACAAAACCTACCAACGAGTGTGATCATTCGGAATAAATTCACATGCAATATGAAGAAGAAGCAGCAGAAAAGAAGCTGAAGCAGAAGAAGAATTCCCGTAGACGTCGTCTTGCAAGAATTATGGTGAGAGAAAAGTTCATTGGCTCCGGCATCATAAAAAAAAAAAAAAAACAAAAAACCTAACGAAAACCTCAACGTGAAATCGGAATCGGGTTTTTCGGTGGTCTCCGCTTCTCTCTCTTCTGCCGATGCTGTGCGAACGAATTAAATTAAATTTGTGTTATCCAATTAGACACACAGCACAGCTCAGGGGGCCACCTTCTGGTCACTGTCCAGCCTGCAGCTCCCTGTCCCCCTAATCACCATTGAGATTTAACGATCTTTCTCCCAGCTAATTACGGGACGCCGTCTGTTTGTCTGTCCCACTGTTGGGACTGTGACTACCCAATGGCGGTTGGCGATGAGAACTTTTAATTGCCTTGAATTTCTTTATTCCCAGAACCCTTTGTGGGTTCAAATTGTTTTCCGTATAACCAAGCCCGAGACAACTTTGAGAAAGAGATACGAAGAGATACCAAAGACGCAAACTTTGAAAAATTGTCGATGGAAAATCTTGTGGTTTTTCCACACTCACACTGCGATCCGGTCTAAAGGAGACCAGAGCGTAGTGGAGGAGGGGAAAGGGGGGTCGCAGCAT
The DNA here is from genome assembly GCA_018151435.1 of Zaprionus africanus. Classification (NCBI taxonomy): domain Eukaryota; kingdom Metazoa; phylum Arthropoda; class Insecta; order Diptera; family Drosophilidae; genus Zaprionus; species Zaprionus africanus. Next base: position 2,080,181 of record JAECXB010002309.1, on the reverse strand, counting down.
CGAACAAGTTTCTGGCTGGGGGCAAATCATTCCTGTTTCCATCGAAACGAAAAACGTGTTCCAAGCAGCGCTCAACATCGCCATCGCCATCGCCATCGTTGGCATTCGTAGGAAATGAGCAACACAATTTCGACTACAAACTGACTCACACACTCACAAATAGACACACACATATACAGACAGACACAGTCCATATTTAGAACAAAGACGAGACACACACAAGAAGAAGAAGAAGCAGAAGCAAGGGGAGAAGTAGGGAGAGAGGGAAAGAAACATGAAATATCGCACTGACAGTCTGCGATGCGAGACATTTTGTGGAAAAGTGTCAGAGGTGGAGATGGAGGAGGGGGAGGAGGCACCATTGAAATCCGAATCATCAGACACATCTTTCTGGGGCATGTGTTCCATAGTGTGTTCTATCCATAGCATATCGTATACCATCCTGTACATGTCGTCTCGACATGCCCACTGCCCCTTTGAACAATGCAACGCTGCATGGCTTCGCGCTGCCTTTGCTACGTATACTTCTGCCTGCATGTCCCCTCTCCCTCTTACTGCTCTTGTTCTTCTTCCTCCTTTCTCTCTCTCTTTTGCTGCGTTTCCCTCAAATTTCAGTTCAATTTTCAATTGCAATCGTTACATTGAGTGGGCCCCTTCATTCCTCTGTCTCTAAAAATGATTATGTAAACCTTTCAGTTGTACTCGGGGTTCTGTTTACGAGTACGATATGTACATTTTGGGAGTACCCAATAATTATTTTATGTCTGTTCTCCAAAACGTCACAGTGCGTTCGAAATATTATTGTACAAATTATGTGTTTATTATCCACAGAAATGATTTTATGCCTGGCATGCTTTGAATTCGATCAAATATTATTATCGATGTTTTAATTGCACTAATTATTAATTTGAGTATTAATTGTAGTATTTTCATTAGTATTTAATATAAGTATTTTTATATAAAATTATATAATTTGTTGATTGATATTGAATGATTTAATGTTGAATTAAATCGATTTTCATTAAATTCAATCAATTTTTTTATTATTGAGTTAATTTGTTTAACTTTTATTAGCACTACTTTTATTATTGTTTATATTGTTGTAACTATTTTTAAAATGTTTACTATTTCCCCTTTATTTTTTTATTAATGTTTGTACTTATTTTTAACTATTTTTATAATGTTTATTCTTCCCATTGTTTTTTCGTTTTCTTTCTTTGTTTAATGCCAACCAAATCTGCTGCCCATCTTTCTGCCCCGCCCCTTTTATAGCGCAGTATGGAAATATATGCTTTATGATGTGTTTCATTAGCAGTTGTTGTTTTTTCTTTTAATGCTGGACAGTTAGCCTCAATTGGGCAATTAGAGAGCCGCCACAAGCACCTGAGAAAGTGCCGTGCCGTGTCCGTGTCCGTGTCAGTCCCTCTGACTGACTGACTCTTGTTGTTGTTGTTGCTGTAGTTGTAGCTGCCGCTCTTGTTTACTGTGTACTTAAACAATATTTTAGTACAATAAATCTAGCTAGTTAACTGCTTTTATTGCCAGCAAAGCGTTTTACGACAGGCAAACAGACGAAACAGGGTGCCTCATGCGCTCACAGGGCACGCCAGGCAGGGCAGGGGATGACAGGCCCACAACTCTTTTGGGTCGCAGTCGCATGCGGCAAGTAATATAATGCCACTAAGATTGTATTATATTATAATGCAATAAAAGCTGAGTAAAAATACAAAATAAACACCCCTTAAATTAAAACAACACTTTGCTGCTGCCTTTTATTGCAGTGCCACAAGTGGAGGCGAATGGGAATCGAAATCGAAATCGGGCAACGAGATTTCACGCCAAAGTCGTAAATGCCCGGCCTGGCTTGCAGTACAGGGTATACGCGGAGCAGGGCAGAGCTCGTAAGCGAGTCATTCATCTTTCTCAATGATTTCCAACGACCTTCGGCCATATAAAATAATTCACTATACACGTCGACAGGCCGAGGGGGAGGGAGTGGGCGAGGGTGAGGGCGGGAGAGGTAGCGGACAGTCGCGGCCATAAAAATTGACACATTTGCAGTCAAATCGGGTTGGCCGGTCTTCGCTCTTGCCTCCTCTCGTCTCCGCACTTCCACTCACTTATATTCTGTGTCTGTTTCTGTTTCTTTTGTTTTGTTGTTCTTGCCGAAGAATTCAAATTCTGCGCAGTGTCGCTTTGTCTCCGGCCAATTGGCCAAATGGAGAGTCATAAATACACGAGGTCTGTTGAACTTGAAACAATCAGACAACTGCGCCGAGTCGCGTTTTATGGCGACTCTGTGTTGCCATCTCTCTATTGGCATGCAAATCGCCAGATCCATTGAGTTCCCCAACACCCGACTCGAAGGTTCTCACGCGTCTCGTGAGCATTCGTCAGCCAGTTGCGGTTTACCGATTCCCACACAAAAGAATCGCAGCCGCAAAAGAAACTGGAAATCGAAATCGATTGACTTGGGCTTCAACTCTGTTTGCTCAGCAGAAAGGTGGTTTCTATTATGTAAACTGATACTGTATTATATTCTTAAATCTATAAATAGTTTGGCTGTTTTTTTTATTATTAATTTAATTTAGTTCTAATAAATGATTGAGTGGACTTTAGGAATTGATGATATTTCTTGTAATATATTCTTTGTATTTTTTATTTTCATGGCATTTATTCTAAGTTTTCTTTATATGCAATGATTCATATAATTTCTTGTCATATTTTCAAAGTACTTTTTGCACATATATCTTACATATCCCATAGTATCTATTTATTATAGGCCTATGCTATAACTCAATTTGAACTATTCTCGGTCATTGCCTTAAACTTTTAAAAACTGTTCAGATCATTGAGAGCCCAAGCAATGTTTTGCGAAGTAAGACAGATTATTTTATGGCAAATCTATAATTTATTTGATGGATATTTAGTTCAGCAGAAGAGTCTATCATATGTTCATCTACATTCTACATATATAATGTATAATTAACTGTTCTCAGTAGTAACAGAGTATGCATAATTCTTCACCTTATCTTCAATATCTGCCATATATTTTATATCTGCTCTTTCTGCCTCTTATATATATTCTACCACATTTTTTATTTCTTTTTTGATACTTAAGCAATGCAGCTTCTAATATAATCATCCTCTACTTTATATCTCAAAAATTAAGTTAAAATATTTATCAGCCATAAAAGAACGCACTTTAATTGCGTTGCTAAGCCTGTCCAATTGGGGGGATTATCAATTAAATGGGTTAGTTGATTTACAATTTCAGTTTGAGTTCTGTTTGTTTGGTTTATGAGCAGGTGAGCCAAGGTGTTAATTGCTCTGCTCTGGCACAGTTCAACAAGGTGTTAATGCCAGCTTTATGGGCATTAAATTGGCCAGCAGTTCAAATACGAAGAGAACTGCCTGAGTTATGATGTCGTTATCATCCTCAAATGAGTGTACACAGTGTGTGTATGTGTGTGTGTTTGTGATATAAAGACGGGCAGCAGTTGCAGAATTTGCCTTTTCACATTTTATGACAAATTAATTGTCATCTCCTTGGAGTCTTCCCCCTCCCTCCCTACAATCTCTAGAATGCAGTTCAGAATTCATTTCTAACTTTTCTATTTCAAGTTTAAAGTTTTCTAAATAAGAGAAAGTCCACCTCCCCTTCCTTCCCTCTTGGCATCCCATTTGAAAACCCTCGCTAAGCTGAAAGAAAATACGTTTAGAGGCAGGGGCGAGGCAGAGGGCGGTGGGCGGGGCTAAGACATAAAACTCATTTTGGCAAAATAAGTGAAATCATCAATTTTGTTTTTTCCCCTCTTTGTCTCTCGGTCTCTTTTTTGTGTCTGCTTTGTGTTCTGTTTCTTCTTCTTCTTCTTGTGCTTGTGCTTCTATTCTAGCTATTTTCTCAGTGTTGCCAACTTTCTTGGAATTCTCTTATCTCGCACAGCAGGGGGTGGGGGGTTAGCTTGGAAACTTTGTTGCTTTTACTTTGTTCTCTGCGCTCGCAGTGAGCTCACAGGGCAATCGGCCTCTGCCTCTGCCTGGGCCTGGGGGCCAACTGAGCCGCCCCTTTAAAGACTGAGCTGCTCATTTACATAAGCATAATTTACACATAGAGTAGTTACATGGCACACACACACACAAACACTCACACACAGAGAGAGAACAGCAGCCAAAGTCAGCAAAATATTTATTCAAATAGCGTGCCGCCTCTTCTCCCTTGCCCCCTTTCCCATTTGCCTCATCTCATTGTGCCTGCGCTCCCTAAAGGTTAATTTCAGTTTCGCTGAGGCCATTGCCAACCCGCCCCCGTCTTCCTCTCCCCTCCTTCCTCTCTCTGCCTTCGATGACGCCAACAACCCCCACGAGCAGCGACAGCGCGGCAGGCAGTCGCGATAAGCAAAGTCAAAAGCATTCGAAAGATTTTGGGAAAATGAAAAATGAGGGAAAAGCGAATGAAACGCAAGGAAAACATGGCATGGACGGAGCTGCCACTGCTGCCTCCTCTGCTGCGGCTGCTGCTGCTGCTTGCCGAGCCACCCCCAGCGAAAGCGAGCCGAAAGTTGCCGACGGAATTTTCGCCGAGCTGGAAAACACTTTTGCTGACGTTGTGCCACGCAGACACACGCACACTCAGTACACAACCCCAGCAGCAGTTAGACCAGAGAGGAGTAAAGGAAGGGGAGTGGAGGAGGCGGGGGGTAAGGCTCTCCTGTTGTTGTTGCTGTTTTGTTTTCCATTCGGTTTGCTGCCTTGGCATAATATCGATCCCTCTTGGGTCGTTGCCTGCCCTCAATGAGTTCTCAATTTACTGTGCGCTCCCCCCCTATACACTCTGCCCCCTCTTCCCCTCCCCTACCCCCTCCTGGGCACACCCGCGGCTCGCTGCTTGTGTGTATAGATTGCGTATCTATGGCCAAGGCAAGAGCAAAGCACACGCAAAGTTCTCGATTTAAGTGAATTTGTTTTTCTTGCCACCATTTTGCAAGGCAAACACGCACACACACACACACAGACATATATACACTACTATATGTATATATGTGTGTGTATATGTGATATATGCAGTCATTTTACTTAGTTACTTGGCATTCCTGCTCGCTGGGAGTTTCACTTCGCTGATGCCCATTAAAACGTTGACATTATTAATTGAATTATAAATTTAACGTTTTATTGTTGCTGCCTGCAGTTGTTGTTGCTGCCTGCAGTTATTGTTGTTGTTATTCTGGTTGCATGTGCAATGCGTGCTACGTGATATGCCTGCTTTCCCCTCCCTTGCATTCGTGGAATTTCAGCTGAGTAAGCTGCCTTGTGCAGAGGACCTCAAGCTAATTTTCATTTGGGTGCAAGACTTGATAATGCAGCGAGAACAGGGGCATGGCACAGTGGGGCAAGAGGGTGGAAACCTAGAAGGAGCTAAAATAATTTGAGCTGCCTGCAATGCAGACTTGGTAGTAGAAAGGAAGTACCAAATTTACTTGAAGAGGCAAACAATTGAAGGAGCGTCGTGCTGAATTTGAAGTTTACTTCTATCCTTCAATAATTGAGACAGTTTTCAGTGCACCTGCACCACTGTGCATGGCCGGGCGGCAGGAGGGGGGAGCAGACACAGAATGCCGCGTTCACAACCGAGCGCCGTCGCTCGATTAGCCCGTTGAGCGATGCGAGGCGGGCTCAAGATAACGAGTCGAACCGGTCTGTCAGTCCGTTGGTCTGTTGCTGCTTCGTTGGTCCGCTGTCCGCATGTCCGTCTGTCTGTCCGTCTGTCGGCTGGAGACATGCGAGTAGAAAGCCACAATCAGAAATTTAATAATGGCTGCACAAAAGGCAGCACGAAACGCGTTGACGTGCACATATTTTATGAGTTTTATACACACAGACACAGACTCGGGCAACGGATTCGTGTTGTATCAGACGGATGCTGCAGGCAGACAGACGGACGGACAGAGGGACAGGCTTGCAGGCAGCATTCCACTTGCTGCAGAGAAAGGAGGCGCAAAGGAGAAACGTCGAGGCACATGAAGTCATCAAGGGAAATGCAATGGAAAATGGAAAAATGGCTCCCTGGCAGTGAAAGCGACAAGCCGCTCTCACCTGCCCGCAGACAGGGTCAGACACACAGCTAGTCCTGCCCCGATCAGCGTCTGCCGATCGTCAGCTGTGGCAATGGCTGCAGGAGCTGGACCTCGATTAAGACCAACGATAAGCAACTAGCTAGCTAGTTTGCTTCGCCGCCTGCTTCTCTCTTTCTTCTTTTGTGTGTCCATTTTATGGCTTCATAAGTGGAACTTGGTTGCTTTTCCCCCTGCCCCCTTCCTACTTGCCACTTGCCCTTCTGCAGCTTGTTGTCGCGCACGATTTTCCCTTTGTTCTGGCGAAAGTCGTAAACATTTTTGTTGCGAGCAGCGCAGGTTCGACCCCAGGTCGAGACAATGGGAATGCAGTTGTAAATGTCAAGATTTTGAAATGCATCGCTTAATCGGCAGGAGCGACTGCACCTAGAGATGGAGTTGGAGATGGAAATGATGATGGCGATGCACCTGACCACCATCTGGCTCTGTGCCTGCTTCCCCTTTGAACTCAGCGCCGGATTGGCAATTAGTCCAGTTGTTCAATTTCTCACGCCTATAAAAATTCACTTAGACTTTCGAATGAATTCGAATTGCTGATTGGTCACCCCATGAGCGCAAGTGAATCCACTCATACACTCATTCGCTCATCCACTCGTAGGCGATATTTTTTCAGCGCTTTTGTGATTTTTGGCAATTGATTTAATGTGTCATTCATAGATTTTTATTGCCTCATTTTATTGCCGTCTTTAACTTCCGATTTACCACAATTGGCCCGCTTGGACACTGCCCCCAGCCCGGCCCCCGGGCCACGCCCCCCGCCAATGTCATTCGCACTCCACTCGCCTCGCCCCGCCTCGCCCTGGCCTCGTCCTGTGTGGCATCTTAACAGGGAAATCATGTACTCGCCGTACTTTACTTTATTTATTGCCATTTTTAATACCGCCCCGTTCCCGCTGGCTTGGACATTTTAACACCCCACTAGGCGAGGCAGGGCGGGGACTGGGGGGCATGGCCACTTTATGTTACAATAATGTTCCCTCGACATCGGCACTGCCTGCCTGCCTGCCAGCAATCGAATTGTTTCGGCCATAAAATCAAAAAGGTAATTCGAGTAGCTCGACTGGGCCCGATTCAGATTCCGATTCCGTTTCGGATTCCGTGCTGGAATTGTGTCCTCAAGTCTGACTGGCTTACTGGCTGACTAGCCACCCCTTATGTGATTTACATATTAATCATAATTTTTATTTAATTTATAGGGTTGCAAACTTGAATTAGCGCTGCTTACCAACTGGAATTACTGGCTTAGTTTGCGAACTGTTGATTTCTATTTGAAGATCTGAAATAAAAGAAAATATATGGCACTTAATTGGGAAACACTTTTATGTATATAAAGACTAAAAACATATTTAAAATTGCATAGTTATAAGGTAGTTTTATTTAAACAATTAAATCATTATTTTAAATTAATTATAGTTCATCGAATTTCTTTCAATTAAGTTTACTTGGCATTAATGGAATATTTATTTGTAATTTATGTGATTGACTGCATTAATAAAAACCAAAAAAATAAATGTAAATAAAATATAAATATTTAAAAATCAAGTGATAAGGCACTTCTGAACAATTGTATTATCTCCAATGCTCTCTTCTAGTGTCAAAAGTCAAACTTATCAGTCAAACGAGTAATTGCAATGGCAAAAATCAAACACAAACATTGTTTGGCTAGGTAAGCTTCTTAGTATTTAATAATAATATATTACATTATTCATTTAATACTAATTTTTTATTTATTATTAATTTATTCATCTTTAATTTCCTGAAGAAACTGGATATGCTTAAAAACTCAAAACAAATCGATAAAATATTTAAAAGTGTTTAATAAAGTCTCTCTAAATCTATTCCAATGATTCATAAACACTCCTCATATCATAACAAAACATACACATAAATTTTAATAATTATAATTATGCAATCATAGTGCGATAGATTACCATTTGAAAGACAAGTCGCAGACTCAGTTGGCTGGATGATAATGATAATGATGATGTCTCGATAACGACAAACAAATCAATTACAAATTATGGGCTGCTAGTTGAAATGTTTATTATAATTTTCTCGGGGGTGCCCAATAAATTCAAGAGAAACAAACACAAAACCAATTCGGGCGGCGTTAATTAGTTGTTGTTGCTGTTGTTTGATGAACTTTTAAACAACTTAAACTTGAAATATAGATTTTTATTGCCTCTATAGCCAGAGTGACCCGGTCAGCGATAATTCCTTCTGTGCGACTATCGATAGTGAAGAGTGGACGACATAATTGAAGAGCTTGCGAGCTATCGATGGAGTTGCCGATCGGGCACAGACAGGATCGCTCACACACACACACGCACAGAGAGAGACACACACAGCGCGACAAGGGCCCGAGGAGGATCACGACGAAGACGAGAAGAAGCAACACAAGGTAAAAGCAAAGCGGAATCCGCGACGCGCATGCGAGATAACGACTCCGAAATTGTTAGAGAGCAACTAACACGTAAAAAAATTAAATTCAATATTTTTTTGTTTAGACAAAAACTGAAACTGAAACGAGCGCCGAAAAGTGGCGAACCGAATGCGAACGAATGCGAATGCGAGAGACGAGAGCAACCAGTGGCGACGACGCGACTCAGCCACGAGGCGACGAGGCGACGAGCCACGGGGCCGAGCCAGCAAAGCTCTCTCGGAGCGAAGATCGCTGACAGGCAGAGCGGGGAGAGCAGCGGCAAGGGGGAGGGGGGCCCAAGAAGGGGCAGCAACACACAAAACATTTTACATAGTATTATTTCGGTTTTTATTGCTCCACAGCGTACGAGGAAGGGGTGAGGGGGAAGGGGTCAGCGGAGCCCGACGGAGAGCGAGCAAGTGTACATTCAAATGCGAGCGTGCACGATCTTGCGATCTTGGCACTGGACGTGGAGGCGGAGTGGAAATGGAAGCCAAATGCGGTTCATCTTAACTTAAAACACACCGACAAAGTTCAAAATACATATACACACACACACACACACATGTGCGGGCAAACACACGAGTTGCATGTATATTTTCGGTTTCCTTTAATTTTATTTTAATTATAACATTTTTGGCGTGTGTTGTGTGGGACCATTCAAAAATAAATACGTGCACACTCCGCAACACACTGAGAGAAATACGTATGCTATACATACATATGTACATAATACATATACATAAGCAAATATATATGCATACGTAGCTGCAGCATTTGTCGCCTTGCAAGTGTTCAAAGAGAGATTGAGAAAAATAATTATGTACGAAATTGTGAACATTCTGGGTCAGTGAAGTAAACTTAAAATAATTTAGTAATATCATAAAAATACTTAGTATTTTATAGTATTTTTACTTTAGTTGCTGACTGTTCTGTATTCGCTTTGAAGTATTTGATTTATTTAAATAAAGAACTATTTTCTGAAAATATGTCTTCATTTTTCGTGAATATTCTTCTGTTTGTTCGTATTTATCATTGATATATATCTGATACTTTTGATATTTGTTCAATTAAATTACCATTGTGCCGTAAGCATATCTGAAATTTTTCGTGAATAATCAACGATGTTTTTACTGATATTTATCATCGATATTTATGTGATTTTTTTGATATTTTTTGACTAATTTACTTATTTGCAATAAATGTAACTGAATATTCAACGAGATTATTATATATGTGTTAATGTATGTGAATCATTGAAACTTATCTGATATTTATGATATTTTTTCGACTTACTTACTGATTTGCAGTAAATATATCTGAATATATTTGGAGATTCAACGACATTAATACTCTCAGCTATAATCGATCTTTATCTGATATTTTTTGATATTTCTTCAACTAACTTGCTCGTATTTCTTTCCTTGAAATGAGTTTAACTTGAATTTGGCAAACTTCTTCTATCTTCCATATTTGTAGAAGCTATCTCTGAAAGATCTTGCACGAATCGCAGATATATTGTCGGTTTTTGTTGAAGTAAGCGAGTTTCAGTGACTGCGACTCGACAGAAATCGTTAAAATGAGCAATTGTTGTAGCTGTCGCTGTTGCTGCCTTTGTTGTTGTTACTGTTGTTGTTGTTGTCGTGCTTTTTGCTGGCATCCTTATTTGTTTGCAAACCCGTTTTGGGGCCTGACAGACAGACAGCGACAGCGACTGCGGGCTGAGGTTGCCAATCAAACCTGTTCGCCGTCAAGTGCAAAAAAAGCAGGCAGGCAGCTCTGAAATTGCAACTCAGCTGAAAATCAAGTTAAGCTTTAATTAAAAACCTGGAAAATACAATTAAAACCTCGCCAGCAGCAACAACAACAACAACAACAAACAGAAACAACAGCAACAACAACCTGTGCAATTAACTGCGGCCGAGGCGAGAGAAAAAATAATGTTTAGAAAAATCTTGCCAAAGTGTTGTGTGTGTAATTGGCAAAGGGGGAAGGGGAAGGGGAAGGGTAAGGGGTGAGGGGGGACTGTGGCTAGCTGCTGTCGGCCATGAACGTAGCTTAACGTACGGAGTAGCTGATCAGCGGTGCGCACATCACAGTTGCCCCGCCCCCTTCCCGATCCTCGTGGAGCGCGGCCTTGGGGCTGAGCGCTGATTGCGGCCCCGCTTTGTTACCTGACGCAAACAAACAAGTCGAGCGGGCCGCCCCTGCCCCCCTCTGTTCCGCACTTCTTTCTTCCCTCTCTCTCTCTGCTCCTGCTCTTGGCAGCGTGGCCAAGTAATAAGCGTGTTTCATAAATTGAAAGCTGCCGCCGTCGCCGCCGTCGTCGCAGTTATGAAAACGGAGGAAAGAAAGAAAAAACGCCATTTAGATTGCAATCGGTCTGTGTCGGTCGGGCAAGCTGACCATCCACATTGCGAGTGGGAAAAGCGCTCGACTCGAAAATGGCCGTCAGCAACGAAGGGGGAGGGGTGCCAGGGGGTAACCGGGGGCAATGGGGCCGCTGAGCCAATGTACAAACACGAAACGAAACGCGACCATAAAACGCTTCAAATTTGCGGCTTTCAGGCAGCAAAAACAAAGCAAACGCAAAAAGAAGAAGCAACACAAAACGCAGCAAGAAAACAACACACGAGAAAAAAAAAACGCGAGTAATTATTTTTATTAAAGCAACACAGCAGAAAAAGAAGCAACAAAATCAGGCAAGCGACCCTTGGCCCCTCGACTAGGCCAAGCCAGGCCAGGCCGGACCAGACCAGACCAGGCCAAGCAACCACACAGCGCTCGTTTAATTAGAACTGGTCACACTTGGCTCGCCTCCGAAACTGTAGTAGTTTCCACACTCTCCAAACAGTTTCTAGCCGGAAAATCTTGTCCCAGCTTAAAGCTGAAGATATCAAGAGCGGGCTAGCAAATTATTTACTATTCGGCATAGTAGAAATTGTGCAATTCATTTGCGAATATCTGAGGAATTCTTATATACCATTTAAGACTTATATTTAAAAGGGAAAAGGAGCTAAGACAAGGTAAGTTTTTTTGTTTATAATTAATTCTTTCTAGAATTTCTTTCCAATGATTTGAAGGATTCTTTAGCAAGTCAAAAAATAGTTTATTAATTAAATGCATATAAATATCTTATCATTATTATATAGTAACCCAAAATAAGGTTTATTTCTAAGAAAGTTCACAAAGTATTAAAGCATTCTTATAGATTTCAAATTGAATTTTGCAGAATATTTAAGGAATTATTAAAATATAAAAAATCTGTGACTGTTGAAATTGCTACTTAGCTATTTTTATGAAATTTTATTATTTTAAATGCTAAATTAAATATTCTCTTCACAACTCTTAATAGGCTCTAACTACAACAACTCTTACCCTTCCTAAATAGGCTCAAACTGCATATTTCTTAAAACTGATCGGTTGCCGTTCTATAGTTTTCTTTCTAGATTCTTTACTTTTACAAAGTCAATGTTAAATATTCAAGCATTTTAAATACTTAAAGAAAGCGTTCGTACTTGCTAAAATGAACCTAAACTAAACTCCATTTTATACAAAGACATTCATTTAGAGTTTTCTTCTTCTCTTCATGTCCTTCCAGATTTCCTGCTTGTTATTTATTTGTTCCTTAGCATATTTGCTCATTATACACTTCGCTTAAAAGGTTATTCCTGTATGGAAACATTGTATCCATATGCCACAATTCTGCACTCAATTCTAGAGTTCAATAGGCAACCCTCAAGCAACGCATTACATATCGAAAGTTGCGCTAAGTGCCCTCATGCCATTGGCCATGGCTGGCAACAATTAAGCCGCGAGATTAGCAGAAAGTCATGTTGCCAGCCAGTCTCTGATGGCAATTAGACAAATGCAGTTATCACCCGGAAAGGCGATAGCCTTGTATGACAGCAATGGGGATGAGGCGCAATGGAGCTGTCAACTTTAATGGCAAACTAAATTACAAAATGGTTAAACAAACAGAAGATGAGGGGTGGAGTGGGTGGAGTGAGTGGGAGGGCAGGGGAACAGCTGCGGATAAACTAGTGGAAATATTTGAAATATGCAACTGTAACAACAATGCCGGCAAAACCAGCACAAAAGGCAACAAAGGCAACCAATGCCGCCAGCAGAGGAGAAAAAAACAAGAAAAAAGGAAGTTGAAATGAAGAGAGAAAGAGAGAGAGACGGAAAAATAGTAATTTTCCATCCATCATAAATAATGTTAAGCGCCACGGCTGAGGGAAAAACATGCACGGTCCATTAACTTTACGCGGAGCGAGGACGGAGAACGGAACGCGATGCTTGCGCTTGCTGCGTGGCAGGCAGCGACGTCGACATCTAGGCGGCCTCGACACCAGACCCACATATGGATGCTGACTACACACACACACACACACACACACGCACACACACAGATGTATCTTAGTATGTGTGTCTGCCATTTCGAAAGCTGAGCAAGATTTGCAACCAAGAAAAAGTAAAAAACTTTGCTTGCTCGCTTTGCCAGCCTCGTCTTGTGAGTGTGTGTGTGTGTGTGTGCCCCTGTGTGTACGAGTGTGTGCCCCGGCAGAGGTTGAAGTGAGGGTAAGCAGTAAAGTAAAGTTGAATTTGGCAAATGTTTCTGCTCTGCTGCTGCTGCCGAGTAATTGTCTTAATTGTTAATATTATTTCTTACTGACTCGACTCGACTCGTCTCAGATGTCATGCTGAGCTTTGCATTTAACTCCAAAGAGCCTAATAAATTTAATTGTGCGACGATTAAGCGAAGCCCGCGAATTGTGCATTCTATATGGGGAGCTACTAAAGCGCAACGTCGTTAAACCATCGGCAACGGCAGCAGCTGTGACTCAGCTGGGCGGCTGATTGGGCTGCGATTAAAAGGTTAAAACGTTTATACATAGAACGGTTCTGCAAATAGAATGGAATTACGGGGGAATACTGATGCAATGTATTAAGAAAGAACAGTTTACAGGGTGTCCATTATTCGTTTCTTATTATAATTGCTCATCTTCCTTTTTTCCCTTGCATTATTTCTGCAACTCATTCTGTTATTTTGATAACAGCTATGCACAGCAATTAATTATGTAAATGTTATGTTAATGTTAAATGTAAACATAATGCAATTATGTTAATTGCTGAGTAGAACAAGCAAACAAACAACATTTTCTACAGCTCTATTCTTGTACATGGAGTGCATATGGACACGTACACACACACACATACATACATATGCACAAGCAAAAAAGTGCAGCAGCTGCAACAGAAAATAAAAAAGAAAGAACAACAACAGCAACGTGGCCTGCGACTCATTCTTTCTTTCTTTCTCTGTTGCCGTCGCTGTCGCAGCGTTGACAAACTCAACACACCAGTTGTCGGAAACTCACCACAGTCGACAAACACGCCAGCCAGCAATACTAATGTTGCTGCTCTGCTCTGCTGCCTACTGCGGAACATTGGTAAGAGCGAGCCGACGATCGCTTGATCGCACGACACCCCCTTGGCAGTAAGGCAGGCATGCGAACGTGTGCGAGCGAGACGCAAGACCAATGGCTGACGCAACATGGGAACTGCCCACTTTAAGTGGAAGTCAAAGTAAATAGGAAGAAGCAGAGTGAAATAAAACAAGTGTAAGGCGGATTGCAGGCAGCCAGTGTGCACACACTATGCGAAATTATTGAAATAGATAATAAAAATAAATATTAAAATAAGCGCTTTTTAATTGTTTGGCATGCGCTTTTGTTGATTCGCCGCCGATGAATCACTAATAAAATGTCAAAGCAAAGCAAAACAAAGCGCGCTAAAAATGCTCAACAAATCAAAGTCACTTTTGTTGCTGCCTTTTGTTTGTGCACATTAAGTGCCGTGCAGCAATCCCCCCCACACACACCCCACAACACTCATCCGTGTGTCTAGTGAAATTATTGCTAATATAAAAATATTTTGTAGGCTCATAAAAGCGACCACGCCGCGGCAGACCAGAGTGAGCGAGAGCGACAGAGAGAGAGTGACAGCTTTGAGTGCGCTATTGATGTGGGTGTGTGTACATAAGTCCTGCTGTGTGTGTGTGCGGGTGTGTGTGGGTGTCTATTGATGCAGTCGGTAAAGCGTTCGCCAAACGCAAATCGCACAATATTTTAAGGCCTAATTTTTTGACGAGTTTTTAAACGATTGTAAAACTCTTTTCTCTCTCTCGCTCGCCCGCTTTTACGAGTGCGCGAGGCTATTCAAGTCTTTGGGCGAGTGAATTATGGGACAGGCACAAGATAGGAACGCCCGCCGTCTCCTACCCATTCTGCTGCCTCTTCTTCTTCTCCTTTTCGTTCTCGTTCCCGTTCTCGTTTGCGGTTTATGGGTTGTGTGTGGCACAATGCGGCATCGCGGTCCGCGGCCCGTGTGACAAAGCCGAGGCAAACTGGGTGGCGTTTATTACGTGAGTTATGACACCTTTTCGCCGCGCCAAACAAGCGCAAAGAACTATTAACAATAGTAAATTAATTTCAAAACACAATAAAATCCGCACTAATACTGCATAGCAATGAGCGGCAGCGGCAGCGAGCTCCTCTGCCCGAATATATCGCCCAGGTAGCAGCGCCCTCGTAAAAATGCCAATTGCAAAAATCACAACAAATCATAAAAGTTTGTTTTAATTGCCGCTCAGTTAGCGGCTGCCTTTGGTATTTGGCACAACGGAACATCAATCATTCGACGTCCATCAATCATACGCTACATTGGGCGCCCGATTAATCATTGCAATCAGATCTTGTTCTACCCGTTTAGAAATGTATCTAAGCCAGTTTGCTGCTCCCATGCCCTTTCTTCCGTCAATTAAATGTGCTAACGAGTGGCGAATACACTCATAAATACACTTGTTCTACACCCCTTCCCTTGCAGACACACACTCACACACACACACACTCATGCAAACATATTGTAAAACAATTATCACCTGTTGCAAATTATTCCGATTTTATGCCCGGCGCGTAATATCGGTGGCTGTTCCTACCTCAGCCAACACACGTCTCGTACCGCCCCCCTCCCCCTCTCCTCTCCCTGTAGCCGTCGCATAGCGCTCATAAATGCTGCAGAGACATCATAAAAATGTTTGAAGCACCGCCGACACCAGCCCAACAACAGCAGCAACAACAAGAACAACATCCATAAATCCCGATTATGGTTTCTGGATTTATTGCGTGCAGTAGCAGCAGCAGCAGCAGCAGCAGAGAGAGAGACTCAGAATCAGTAGCAGCCGAAGCACCCTGTATGCACATGAAGCTTTTGCATAGTGAACTGAGGGAAACTGATTTCTTGCTAAGAGACTGAAGAGCGCTCTGGACATTGAGTAGAAAAGGTCCTGTACGACAATAACTCAAATGAAAAATGATTATATGCATAAATATAAATGAGTGTATTCTCGAAGGAAAAATAGGTAAATACAAGATAAAATAACAATGAAAATAAATAAAGCTAATATAAAAGTTATTTCACATAATCAAAAATCAATTAAAGAACCTTAAGGTAGTTTTCTTTATATTCCTAATAGCCATTTTAATTCAATTTACAATTCATAAAATCAGAAAACCGATATATTTGCAGTTTGCTTAAGCTTTAAAGTATAGAAGAATCAACAAATTGTTAAGCCAATACATTAAAATAGTAAGTCAAAGAGCAAATGGTGAAAAATAATTATAAAATAAATATAAGTTAACAACCATTAATTTTGGTCTCAATATTATACCGATAAAATCATTAACAACTTAATTCCAAGCTCTCTTACTCTCTTAATAATATTATTGCCAATTCATGCATTCATTCTTGCCGTAGATAGCATATGACAGGCATAAAAAGGCGTGGCTGATCCCACAAAATATATTTGCAAATGGATAAAAATATTACTCGACTTGAATAAACTGCTCTGCAATCAGAGTTTGAAAATACATGCAATGTTTTCGGCAAGTCACAGCAAATGAAAATGCAGTTAAAATTGAAAAACAGCCAAAACAAAGTTCAGTATTTGTAAATAAACGAGTGCGCTTTGTTTATTGCATTCGCTTCTGCGCAAATAAACAACTGCAAGACGAATGAATTAAATTGCCGAATGCCAAAAATATATTTCTTTCTTGCTGCAGGCAGTTTGTTCACCTCGAGATCAGGCATATTATATCTGCATAACTGGTAAATATGTTTCTGGCCACAACTTTCAGAAATTGCGCGCCGCTCATTAGGCTATTTCTCCAACAACAAGTTGGCCTAATCAGGGGACCGGCATCACCATCGCCATCAGCATCGCCAGAGCCATCGTCATTGCCATATAAAAAGTGACACTTTTATAGGGCACTTTGGAATGCGCTGCGGGCCGCCAAAACATGGCGAGCTATAGCGGCCTAATGCGCATTTGCATACATCGAATTTACATATGCATCTAACAGATGCGGCTAAAGAGCTAGCCATCCCCTCGTCCCCCCCTCCATGCCGTGCCCCTTTTGATGCCAGCATCCATTAAACGAGGCGCGGGACGTCATTTGTTTGGCTCGGCTGGAATTCGAGACAGAAAGAAAGATTTTACGAGTCTTTGGCTCTGCAGCACTGTCACTGCATCTCTGTGACTGTGACTGTATCTACAAATGTATCTGCATCTGTGAATGTATCTCTATCTGTGTTCGGGCTGTTCAAATTAGAGCATGACCTGCACGCGCACCAAATCAAAATATGTACGAAAAGACGCACAACACGAATGTCACGGAGGCGCGCCTCCTGCTCCTGCTCCTACTTGTATTCCAGCTACTCCTGCTTCTGTTCCTTCTCCTACTCCTACTCCTGTCGAGCTCTATTTGCGTCCAGTTAACGCGACGGGCCATAAAAGCCAGCCGGCCGTTGAGCCTGAAATCGCCGTACAGTTACCCAAGCAGCTCCCGGGGCTAAGGAGGCCAAATTCAAATTTTCCGTTTAGCATCCTTTTGCCTCCTCCCTCTGCCTCTCTCTCTCCTTCTTCTTGTCGTTTTTCTGCTTGTCCTGCTTGCCTTACACAATTCGTTTTATGATTTTATTGCATTTACGCATATTGCGATGCCGATGCCGATGTCGATGCCCAACTGATTTATGGACCGAGCGAACCCTTTCCCTGCCTGCCAAGAATGGAAATATGGAAAAGCGGCGTATTCAAAACTCTCAAACAAAGGACGAAGAGACCGTGAACAATGAAATTAGAGCAGCGCATTGAGGGTGGCATAGCCAGGGTGACGCGTCAGGGTGAGTCTGCCATCTCTGCCATGTCTGCCATGTACAAAAGGATTGTTTGTGTTTTGGGTTCGCTTATGTAACTTTCTAAAAAGGTGCCCCTTGTGCAGCCCCGCAGCTATGCGTGGAACTCATTGCCAACTTTCTATCAGCCCTAGACTATGCGACAGAGCAGTACAGCATGAGCCAAAGACAAATATGTGTTTAACAGCCTTATCCCTGCCAGATTACCCCGAGATATTATAGAATGAGTTTCCCGCATTTGGAACGTCGCCATTCTGCGTCTCGTTGGTTTTCTCACGACGGCAAGTGTAATTCGAAACGAATGCGATTTTGTAGATATGTTTTTTAAGTCTGTTTTGTGTTTTAATATTGTTTTATATTTTATAAAAGCTTAAGCAAACTGTTATAAGTACAAATTTAAATAAAAATAAAATGAAAACATACCTCAAAGTATTTTAATATTTTCAAATCAATTACAAATCGATAGCCAATTTATTTTAGTTAAAGAAAATTTAATAAAGTTAAATTTAATAGGAATATTTTTTGATATTTGACAAAGTTATAAATGTCGCAAGTTTAGCAAAATTTAATAAGCGCAAAATGGGAGGAATTCTTAGGCAAATTGTCAACACAGCTCTTCACAGTGATTCAAAATACATTCTTTAAGGAAAAGAAATATGTAATAAATTAAGCAAAGTAAAGTAGAAAGTTAGTTTAAAATTCAAAACAGAATCGTACGATATTGTCACAAAGTTAAAAGCGTCGAAGTCTAGAAACGATCATAACGCGAACAGGCCATATAAATCTATTACATTCTTTAATATTTCTTACTTGCTTCTCTTAAAAAGATTATATACATTTTGCTGCATAATACAAATGCAGGTATTTAGTATTATAATTTCAATTCATGTATTGCAATTTTAATTCATATTTTATAACATAAATTAAAGCCATATCATATCTCCTTAAAAAACAGTAAAGTACAGTTTAGTTTAAGAGCCTCTGATCCTCCGAAATGCACAAATTAAACAGCATCTACGGCATCAAGTGGAGTTGGAACAAGTTTAAAACTAGCTCGCTCTCCCCCTCTCTCTCTCTCTGTCTCTCTTCTCTACACAGGCAGAGATGAAACTGAGAAAAGATAACAACAAATAAAACCCAACAACAACAGCAAACTAAAAGGCATAAAAAATTGAACGAATGAAAAGAAAAAGAGGAGAAAAAAACAGAAAAAATAAGAAGGAGAGAATAAAGGCAAACCCAACCTTCATGCCTATAAATCCATCGAAATAATGGATCGGATAAGAAGCGCGCATTTGAGATGAGTAGAGAAGAAGTTGCTGCCGCTGCCGAGAGTGGGTTGAGGCTACTTATAAAGCAGAAGAAGAAGAAGCAGAAGCAAATAGAAGAAGTGGGGGGAGACGGAGCACGCAGTGGGCAATCAAGCCGCAGAGCCACCAAAGCGAATCGAAAGCGATGCAGGACGTGAGCTGAGCCGCCTTGCGAATTGGCAACATGTGCAGCAAAACAAAGAGAAGCGAAATGAAATGTCTGAAATAAGCGACGGCAACGATGGCAACTCTGACAAGAGCGTTTAACCCCTGCAGAGGCAACTACACCAAATGGGGGTTCAACACAGAACTCCCTTTCCTCTTCTCTCCCACTCCCTCTTTTTGCCCGCGAGCTGATCAAAAATTCCAAATACGTTTCAAATTTAATATGTGCATTTATCTCGCTGTGTGTGTGTGTGCGTGTGTTTGTGTGTGCAAAGCTCCACTGATTGCCGGGCAGGGCGAAGTGCGAAAGGGATGCAGCCATTGGATATTTCCTTTATGGAGCTTAAATATGTATAAGCCTGAAGTTGGTTACGTGTCTGTCCCCACTCCACATACGCACGTGTGTGTGTACAGCTGTGTGTGAGTGTGTGTGTAATATTTCGACTAAAAATTCACGCCCTGTGTTATTCTATCAACACCTCGGCATTGTCGCCAGACCGTACCCGACCCCAGCGAGAACTCCGCCCCCTGCAGCGGCTGACGCTGCATACGAAATGAGATTTGTGGCAGCGACTGAGCCAGGATTTGTGTGTGGAGCGATGAAAGAGATGACGGTGGAAAGGAATGAGAAGGTAGAAGAAAAGGAAAGAGGAGTGAGGGGGGAGAGAGGAGAGTAGAAGGGAGCAGCGCGTCGAAACTAAATTCACGTTGCGTCTCTTCAAAATTATTCGTATCTTTATTTATTTATGCCAGCTTGATGGAAGTTTTTGGTGTATTTTAAAGAAATATAAGAGGAATAAGAAGAAGTAGAAGCAAAAGATGAATAAGCAGCTTAAAGGAACAGGTGCAGCAAGCAGAAATGCATTTACTACTCTAAAATTCTACTGACAGCAAATGAAATTAAAATTTACTTTGTTAAAAATTTACTTTTAAATGTTGTTAGAAAAAAAGTGGATAGAAATGAATTCTATGAACTGATTTAGCTTTCTTTGAACTGCCAAAATGTGGAAGAGAATGCTTAGTAGTTACCATCAGTTGGAAGAAGAGACAAATCCACTGGCAGCAAGGTTTCATGGTAACCTCTGGAACTACTCCTGTTATAGCAAACCTAGGTGTAGTTATATTTCACATCTCTCTGTCTCCTGTCACTAATTTATCGTACTACTGGAAAGTTGTTTGATAGGAAATCAAATAAATTTTATATTTATGTAGAAGAGACTTACAAATTCAAAACGATGCCTATACTCTAATTTCTTCCTCTAGCAAACAACTGAAGAAAGCTTTTTATTTGATTTGTACCCCTGTAAAATACTTCGAATACCATGACTAATGGATTTTAAAGGAGCCTAAGGAACTCTTTTCTTTATAAAATATGTGTTTTAGATCATTACTTTAGATCTATCTTTTTCAAAAAGAATTCAATGAATTATACAAGAAACACACCTCAACTTTAGCTCAATGTAACTTCTAGTAATCTGCTAATGTCGCATTCATTCTCAATATATCAAACTGAATTCATGTAACCCAATGTGTGATTTGATTCAGGGAATCAGCTCAGTTCGTGGGATAAATTTGGCATGCAAATCTAGCTGGAGTAGCTTCTTTGTTAGCCATTTTGCTTGCCAATTTGAATGTGCTTGGCTTTGGCTTTTTTTGGCAAAGCGAATTATAGTTGGTGTAATGAAGTTATTACGAGTCTTAATGCTGAAATTTATGCGCGGCCATTAAAAATCGAAAGACACGTTTTTCGAATATTTTAGCTGATCTCGTCGTCGTCGTCGCCGCCGTCGCTCGCCGTCGCATAAATTAGGCGACGTGACTTGTTTGCGTCGCGTCGATAACGAAGCGCAGCTCGGGGCTTCTCAATTTACAGGGTGTGTGGAGGGGGGCGGGGCACGGCCATTATCGTGCATAATATCGCGAAATTTACAATGCAAATTCCGCGCTCGGGCTTAATCGAAGTGTGCAAAATGGAGTCAGCAAGACAAAGGGTCGCCGCTGCACTCCGCATTGGAGACGGCGACGGAGTCCGAGTTGGGATGACAATCGTGCGCGCGTATCTCGATCTTGTTGGGCGTGTGCTCGGCGTGGTTTGTGCAAGCTTCGAAACTGCTTCGAAACTCATTTGCGGCGGCTTCAGACTTTGTTGCAGCCTGCTGGAACATATTAATTGCATTTTATTGGCCTACCCCGCTCGGCACTGGCAACTGGCAACGGCCAACTGGCAACTGGCTTGCAGTTTAATAACGCGCATTAAAATCACAGATTTATGGCTACACGCAATCCGTTTTCAAAGAGCACAATTGCCGTCGCCTGGAAAAGCCAGCGAGCAACGTAAAGTGCAGAGTGGAGAATGGAGAGTGAGGAATGGAGAGGTAGCTGCGAGAGAAAAGAATCAAGAACGACAAACCGCAAACTGGCTACATCGATTGAGGCAACTGCGATCATTGGCTTAGGAGGCAATGCAATTGCCAAGCAAGACGAGGAAGGAGCAGACAAGCAGGCACAACAGACAAACAGACAGAACATACACAAAGACTGACAGACAGAAACACGCAGGACAAATAGAGAGAATAGACAAGAAAGACAGAAAGAAACGGTAGAGCAAACATACAGATAGATAGACAGACAGACAGACCAGACAGAACAGACAGAACAGACAGAACAGACAGAACAGACAGAACAGACAAGTAGGCTCGACAGACAAGCAGACAGACATACACAAAGACTGAGAGACGGAAGACTGAAAGATAGATAGACAGACAGATACGCAGAAATAATAGACAGGACGGACAGAAAGAAGGGTAGAACGAACAGACAGACAGACAGAACAGACCTACAGTCCTTCAGACGTACAGTCACAGTCGCCGTAAAACAAACGCCAAGATAATTAAAATAACTCAAAGGCTTTCAGCGCGTTTTGCCAAAATTTCATTAAACATTTTAATTGCCGCCATTTTGTGAGTGTTGGCCGGAACTTATTGCATTCCAATGCCGAAGTCAAAATGAAATACAATTTCATTTAGCACTGAGGCGAGGAATTCGTGCCCGCCCCCTTGCGCAAAAGGGTTGCTTACCTCCCCCCCCCCGTCCTGCCTCTCCAACTCTAGCAAAACGTAATCACTTCAGCACGCAAACGAACAAACCAAGCAAAGTCAGTCAGCCCCCAAAGCGAGGCCAGACTCCCCGCGACACGCAATTTTAAAACAACAAGGCTCACGCGCCAACCCTCAGTCAGCGGGTGCCCCTCCCCCCCTGCCTGCCTGCCCACCCTCCTGCAGTGGGTTAAAGTGCGAAATGGCCCAAGGACCAAGCGGGGCGACCTTCTCTCTCTCTGATTTCGCGCTGCCCCGCTTCGATTGCGTAACTTTTGCTGCGACGTCAGCCACACCACCCCGCTGCCTGGCCCACTCCACTGTGCACCATGTAAATATGTAATTTCCTGCCACGGGGGTGCCCGACCCTGTCTGCCCGTCCCCGCTCGCCTGCCGTGCAACCTTCCGTGGCCGCAACAGCCGTCGCACTCTAAATTTAGTTAATGAACGTTGTCGCTGTCGCCTGCAGGAGGAGGAGAGCCCGTCACCCACACTCGCACACACGCACACACACAGAGCACATTCCACCCAGCCTGGCCATGGATACACTCACGCACGCACATTTTTGAAAGTAAACAAAATTAGACATGATTATGTTTGTGCCTCAGGACATAAAATAAATTGGCTCCCAACTAATCCCAGCATGTGCACGTGGAGCATTGCAGACGCCATTGCTCCATAAGTTTCCGCTCCCTCTCCCTCCCTCTCTCACGCTTTCCTTGTCTCTATTGCTACACATCTTCCTCTGCCATCTCTTTGTCATGTTTTTCAGCTTGTTTGTGTCTTCTTTGTCCCAGCGCCGCAAAAGTTTGTTGTCAGCTTCGAAATCAAGATTCCAAGTTGAAAATCGCAGTGGCAGCTTTGCCTAAGTTTGTAGAACGGGAATGGCCATAAAACTTGTGTATATATCTGCGATAAGCACAGACAAACACGCACAAATATAATGCAAAATATAATACATACTGACAAAAGTCAAAAGACTCTGCATCGATTTTAGAACTGAAAGAGCTCTAAATGTTCAGCGAGTTGAGAATTTTCTGTTGCTATTTATTTCAAAATATATTCTGGGATTCCTTAGAAAAGTTCCTTAGGTAGAAATTCTTCTTAAATCATTGCTAAGCACGTGTAAGTGTAATTCAAATAATTCTCTATAGTCTATACTTACTTCTGCAAAATCTCTTCTTCTATAACCTGCTACGTCTCCTCCTTTTAAACCCTTCTCTTCTATGCCCTCCTAGTTTATATCCCCTTCTACTACTCCTACTTTTTCTATTCGCTCGTCTACTACACTCATTTCTGCCTCTACACACTTTTGCCTTATACCCTTTTCTTCTACACTCTCTTCCTTTACACCCCTTCCAACTACATCCTTTCTTCCATGTCCTCTTCCACAACTTCAGCTTCTCCTCCTTTCCCTACATTTAGACGCTCTACAACCTTTTCTATGCCCTCTTCCACAGCACTCTTTTCTTCTATATCCCCAACCTTTCTCTCCTTCAATTCCCATTTGCTCCACACCCACTTCTGCTTTACTCCACCTCCCCCAATTAAATACTTGCATTGTGTGTGAAATAAATCATCATCATCAGCAGCAGCAGCTCCTCCTGTACCCTTCGAACCCATCTGCGACTATGGCGACGATAAATACTCAGTTAAATGAGAAAAATTTCGCCGACGGCTTCGGCTCTTGTCGTCAGACTACAAAGAGTGCTTCGCCCAATTGATGGCGCAGCTGAGGCGCAGGCAGCGAGTCGCCAGAGTAGGCGGCAGGAGGAGATGTGGCACACACATGTGGCCTCGACGGAAGTCAGGCAGCTCCAGCAACGGACACGTAGCACGGGCAAATGTGGAGCAATCGCCGCATGGCGATTCCACGAAACTGAGCCAGCGGACACTTGAGCAATGGCATTTCCATGAGAATTCAATTTGCGGGAAATGGGAATGTTCGCGACGCTGGAGTTGAAGTCAGCTTCAGAAGCAGAAGCAGAAGAAGAAGCAGAAGCAGTAGATGCAGCCAAAGATGAAGCTGCGTTCTTGGAACGAACTTTTCAAGTGTGTTCAACGCGCGGACGGCTGACTATACCCAATTGCAAGGCACTCCCTCTCCTCATCCACTTACACATGCTCGGGTAATTTCTAGCTTCCTTCCTCTCTCTCTCTCTTGTCTCACGCAGCCATCTGTGGAGACCGCAGTGGAGTCTGGGACCGAGAATGAAGCGAAAACGGAAGGAAACTCAGGCACAGAAGACGATGCGATAGAAATACAATTGCAAAGACTTGTCCCTGGGGAGGTAGCAAGCTCATACTCCCATCCTGCATCCCCCTCCACCAACAGCTGTCGCTAACAATTGTCCATAGATAGCAGCAGCAGCAGAGGGCGGCTGATTCGGGGTTCGTCCCTTTACTTGTCACAGTGCCAACCACAATTGCGGCACGCACTCCACCCCAATGTTGCCAATCTACGTTTCATTTCAACTTTAAAGGAATTAGAGAAAAAAGTTGAAGAAAAAATGTTACGAAAATGCAAAGTTACTTAAATAAATGAGTATACTGTATTATAAAGTACATATGAATAAAATCAAATCTTATACAACATTCGAGTGTCGCAAATGTATTTCAAAGTAGAAAAACTTCTAATCAGAATCCCTCCAACTAGTGCGCTACATGAAGCGACATCTATCGAGAGTTGCTAGTGATGCAACCGGTTAGGAATAACACATTAAATAAAAACTGTAATATTTACTGTAAATAATTCTAGTTTAGCTCTCTGCGTACTCAGCAATTTAACGGAACTGCATCGTACATCAAACCAGACACACACACATCAAGAATGTGCTGCGTTTATTTGCCATTTCCATTCATTCAATCACCTCGTTCACTTTACAGTTGCCACCGATTGTTTAGGCAATGAAAAAAATAAATAAACCGATTTAATGCGTTCTCCGTTTTTTTTTTTTTGTGACTGCCGGCTTAAAGTTTTCGAGCGCACTCTGTCGTCGAGTCTGCGTACTAAAAAGAGTTCAAGCGCAGCCTGTACACAAACCTGAACCCGACAACTCTCTTTGTCTCTTTTTGTCTCTTTCCAGCGTCCCTGTCGGGAAAGATGCGAACTACATAAATAACTGAATTTTATAACACTAGACTGCTCTCACGAGGGTGGATAGAAGCGGTTTGCAACTCTCCTACTATTAAACATATTGATCGTATATTTCCATTATATATAATTATTTTTATAATTTTTATTATAATTATTGGTATTAATAAAAATATAACTTATATTGTCATCAACATTAAAATTATGATTATAATTATTTATATTATTATTAAATAAAATAATTTTTATTATGATTTCCGACACCTGTCAGAACTGTGCATGTTTTCTGGCTTCAAATCAACAATAATATTCTGAGCAAAGAATCGAATCAAATTAAACTTACAAAATTGTTGATTGATTAAATCAGTTAAGCTAGGTAAAAATCTCACCTAAAACGCCTCAAAATTATTTTAAATTGTTTAAACCTTTTTTCTTGTGTTACATATTTCATTTAAAAATACCCATAAAAGAATAAAATATCTAATTTAACATTTATAATATTACAATAATAATTTAACTAGCATAAATGAATTATGAAACGATTTTTCAGTAAATATATTCCGAATGATACTCAAATACAACCTGACAATACACGCTGCGACATACACAAATTGCTTAACAACTCCGTTCAACCTTTCTCTCAGTGTAGGCACGCACAGTCGCAATGGCTGCAGACTGCTGCCATCATGGCCGCCGCCGCCGTCGAGAGGAATTGACCAACCACCACCGTCGGCAATCGTCGCGTTGCGTTCTACGCATGTCGCGTGAAAAATCCGATACACACACACAGACACGAGTGAGGAACGCTGCCTGTTTAGGCCCTGCCCCCTCGACAGCGCGTGTGGCAGGTGAGAGGCAATGGCGTGGCACACCTTTTAGCCAGGGCAGCTGAAAATTGCTGCCTTTGATTGCGCTTTAATCAACTCATGCAACTGCAATCAGCGACGTTTATGGCAAGAGCCAAGCGAGCGAGGAGCGCGATTAAGGAATATTTATGAAATTATTGCCACAATTACGCGGCCAGTGAGCAGGAGCTGCAGCTGAAACTGGAGCTGGTCACGAAAGGCAATGGATTGGAAATAGCCAAGGCGATGATGTCGTCGCTGACGTTGACGAGGTCCTCAACGGTGTCGAGGAGTGGCGCTAATGACTTTAGTGCCACCAATAAATCCATTCAAGCGCGCAAACAGAGCCAGCACCAGCAGCAGCAGCAGCGGCAGAGCCAGACTCCTCCTTCATCGAGTGTGCTCGTGCTATTAAGTGCGCCATCAACGCTCAATCGAGGAGATTCCTCCATAAAACGGACAAACGGCAAGGCGAGGCGGCAGCCCCGAGACCGCGAGGGTCCTTAGTGAGTCGCAGTGCAATTAACACCTGATCGGTAATGAAGTGTGCAAGGTGTGTGTGTGTGTGAGTGTGTGGGGAGTGTGGTCTGCCAAGTATATTGACCTTATCTGTTTTATCTATGCGCCTGAGCTATTTCTAATGGAACGTTTTATTGAGCCCGAGTAATAAAAAATGCTTTAAACCTGACGATAATCACTGTGGAAATTGCCAAGTACTTAAACAATCACAGCATTTAATCGATTAGATTTATAATCAATATATAAAAAACTTGTCAATTATTTAAACTATAGAATATTGAATAATTACTGTAGGAAAACTACAAAACTAAACTATTCGAACTAAGACATCTTTTGATTTCAGTGTCTATTTAAAAACGTGGCCAGCTCATCGGAGTTGATAACTATTAATAACTATAGATATTTCAAATATTAAAAAGAAGATTGAATATGATACGATGCTGCTGTTACTAAAACAAAGAGTTTAAGTAAATTAACTAATATTGGTTAGCTGATAAAGTTTGAAGAATATTTCTAAATAGTAAGAAAACGATGAATAATTCAAAATCTTGTACTTTAGAATAGACCTTAATAGTCAGGAGTAGTTATACAATAGTAATTTATACTTTATTATTTATACTTTACTCCTTTTAGAGATAAACGATGAATGGATTTTAATGGAAATATATTGTCAACAGTTGATAAACAAATGTATGGTAAGGTTTTAGGCAGTATTTACTGCAATAGTCTTTTGATTTATACTCAGATATAAATCGAATAAAGTTGACGGCCATAAGCAGCTAAAACTCCTGTAAAATAATGTTCCTCTACTTTTAGTAGTGAAAATAGTCATTTTAAATTTAAGAAATAATTAAAAAAATATACTCAGATATTTCTAAATGTTTATATTCACAACACTGGACTAAAAATTCTATAGATAACTGAATATAACTGACTCTAAGGGTTTTTTCTTATAGACTTAGGAGTAGCTATGCGATTTATACTGGCATATGCTTTGATTCCAAAATATAATATCCATATATGAAGAACATTAATTTGTTTTTAATATTGTCAAAGTTTCTCAATTAAGTGAAATTGAATTTTGAAGTTAACAAACATTTAGTAAGTTCCCTTTATTTATGACGTTGATGCAACATCACTTACTATTGTAGTTCAGTTTCAAGGTTTGCATGTGCATTCTCATGAAAAGCCTTGAAATCGTTGCAAACTCTGCCGTCGGCTTGGGCCAAAAGGATTCACTGGCCACGGCAATTGCATAACACGACTCAAGCGTGCCGCAATTGCGAGAATTGTGCGGCAATTGTCGTAAGTCATAATGGATATAGCCAACGACCGGGACGTGCAGCCATTAAGTGAGCACAACCTTGAAGCAACGAACGGCAGTTAGCACCTGGACAAGGTTAGCTGCTGCAGCCGGCAACGATTCAAATTGGACACTTGGCACAGTCATAATTGGGCAAAAACGAGTCGCACTTCATTCTACTTACATGAAAGGGTTCTTGGTTGCGGTTGCACGTTGCACGTTCACAGGATGAGGAGTGCAGCAGCCAGCAACGTTGGCGGCGTCGCTGTTTGCATTTTCACTCACGGCACAACGCGACGGTACACGGCACAGCGGTTCTCTTGGAGTAGGAATTGCACTTTGAATACGGTATCTAACGGTATCGAGATTTGAGGATTTGCAGCACAAAATTCGAATTGCTCCTTTAGTTTGTCTTATTGTTTTGCTTTTCCTGTTCTATTTTGCTTTTTTCTGCTTTATTTTTGTTCGATTCTCACGCGCTGCGATCCGCTCCACACTAACAAGAAGTTTACGACCAAATGCCATAAAATTCGTTGTAAAAAGTCGACGAGGCTGGAAAATGTGTTTTCCGTTTGCTGCTGCGCCTCCGTTTCTTCATTTCTCCGTTTTGCCTTTGCCTTTGGCTTTGCCTCTCTCTCTGTCTCTGCCTCAGTCTCTCTCTCCGTCTACGTCCACGTCTTGGTCGCTGCCTCAGTCACTCAGCTCTGCCTCTGCTGCTGCGTTGGCTTTTAATTTCGTTTGCCTCTGCTCCTGCGTTTGCATTCGCAGCGCGTCGACGCCTCGGTTGGCTCTTTGCGGTCGTCGTCAGTTCATTTTCGGCACTCTGACCGCCCCGTGGCTTGTGCTCTCTCACTCTCCCAGCTACACAGCCAATGCTGTTGCTATCTCGCTTTCGCTGGCAGGCGTGCGCCTTCGCTCTCACATACACACACACAGCAGCTCCAGGCCTTTGCAGCTTGCCTCTGTCTGCGTGTGTTCTCGTGTGAGAGTGTGTGCGAGTGTGTGTGCATGTGTGTATCTGGCATCTCTTGTATCTCCCAGTTTCGGGGTATCTCTGCCAAAGGGCAACGCGAGAACAACAAAAACTGCCCCTGCGCTCAGCTCTCCCATGTTTTCCATTCTCGTTTGCAGCCATTTTTATTGCTCACTCGTTTTGTGCCGCCGTTGGCCTTTGTCTCCTCTTGTCTCTTGTATCCATTTTCTCAGTATTCGTTTCGTTTTGTGTGCTGCGAGCCACTCTTTTTTTCCCATTCATTCTCGCCTTCTCTTCTCTTCTCATTTCTTCTCTTGCTACATTTCTAATCATTGTTTTCTCCCGAAGCTATTAGCGAGACTCCAACACACTCATCTCCCTCATCTTTAACTTTGCACCTCAGCCAGCAACGCCGTTAAGTTGGCTGCGCCTGAATATCGTTTTCTTTTTGTATGGTTAGGTTAATAGGTACGATATTTTGTTGTTATAGTTCGATAAGAATAATGAAAAATATAAGTTATACAACTCAGACCTTAACATTTCTATTCCCCTGAAACATTTGTCTGCCCTTGCAGAAAGTATGTTATATCGTTTAGCTTCCATTAAAACTATCTACCAAATTCTAAATCCTTGCAGTGGGTAGATGAATTTTGGCTATAAGTTTTGTGGCATACAAAAGGTAACTTCTGTTTCTAGTAGTTACTTCAAACAGCACTCATACAATTTCTGGAGAGAGGCTTGTTTTTTTAAAAATCTTTACTATAACTTTAAGTTTACGCTTTGTTGTCTCTATGCAAATTTATTATTCCAATTATAAGATGAAATATAGAAATAATCTAAGCATAATACTATCGCTTTCGCCTTTTGACTTATACAATTCCCAGAAGGTCCCAAGTTTGTGTATTGGGGAAATTAACCAATCTAAAAGATCCCGCTTAATTGAATCAAACATTTAATTATATATAGACGTGTACTATATGTTTCATGAGAGGAAAAAAACCCAGCAGACATGCTTATCAATGAATTCTAATAGGTATTCTATAATGATCTTGTTACTATCAGGCTCAAAACCCTCAGCAACAGACGATAATTTATTTCACGTGTCAATGTTATTCATATTTCTACACTTAACCTAATTTATAAAAAATAATGGGGAAATAAACTGAAAGTAGTTGAAAGAAGTTCTTTTTAAGAAGAATTAGGCAAATATAATAAGGATTGAATTTCGTTCTAAGATTTCTTGCAGTGCACAAACAGATACTGTATGTATACACACGTATGTGTGTTATACATTAAGAACACGTGTGTCTGCTGATGGGAAACTTAATTTTCGTAGCATGCTAATGCGGATTCTCTGCCCGCTCCCCACATCAGAGCTTGGCTTCTCGTTGCTGGAGTTGCCACCACTTTTGGGGGTTGCAAGTTAATGGGCTTTTTCCCCCAGTTTTACGAGCCTCCTCATCACGGGAGCCCCGAGGAAGCAGCAGCAACAGCAACAGCAGCAGCGGAAGCAAAAGCATCATGGCTTCATGGTCCCCAGCCGGAGAAGCTCGCCATGCATTTGTTCGGATATTTTACGAGCTTAATTCCTTTGCAAGCCCAGTCCGGCGGAGGGTGAAAGACGCCATTTGCAAGAGCAACCCACACAGGCACAAACAGGAAACATTTCCCGCACCCCGTCAGAGAACCATTATAATTTTACAAAATCCGAAAGTTAATCATACGAAATGACTCTGCACCCGACCAGGGACGTCAGCCACGGATACGGATTTAGACTGGGCTGGGCTGGGTCTGGGCACGGAACGGAAACTGCGCATTGCGGCTCATGTTTTTGGAGTCATAAAAGGCGACCGCAGCTGCCGCCAGAGCCAGCTACCGTGTTCATCTCATTTTTGGCTTCTGCACTCAGAGAAATTGCAGAGATACAGAAGAGACTGAGACTGAAACAAAGGCAAATCAGTTTGCATTCAGTGCGCGACAATTAAAAGCTCTTGTCAGCTTGGTCAGCCAAGACGAGCTTGTCGAACCGCGACCCTCTTTTTGATTCAATTTATCTTTTTATCAATTTGTGCGAGCTCTCTCTTTCTTTCTCTCCCTCTGTCTCTGGCTCTTTCCTCTATTCAATTTCCATTTAACGAGTACTTAATTTGAGCAAGTGTTTGCTTGGCTGTAAATATTTATGGCCATTGCCCGTCTGTCTCTGTCCCTGTCCTTGTCCCTGTCCCTGTTCCTGTCTCGGTTCCAGTCTCTGTTTCTGTTTCTCTTATTGGCTTTGTGCGTTAGCATCATAATTTTATTGTTTTATTGCTGTAATTATGCATTAATTTTATTGAGATAGTCGTAAATGGCAGCGCACAGATCGCCTGCAGTCCAACAGATAGACAGAGACAGAAAAAGAGAGAGAGAGGGAGCGTGTCGGCCATAAGGCCCAATTGGGCCAATTATAATTAGCCAAGCGCCGTTTGTCCTGCCTAATTAGCTGCAATTGCTACCGCGTGGGGTTCCAATTATTACAACTTCACGCAGTTTCATCTATCTGTATATCTGCTATAAAAAACACACACATTGCTTACTAAACAAGTCTCCGTCAATTGTAAAAATATAATACTTTTATGTACTCTAAATCCCATTGGCCTATGGCAAAGACAAATCAGTAGCATTTCAGTTTTAAACTCAATAAATGTTATTAGGCTTAAATAAAATTAACTTGTCTTTTAATTTGCACTATGACAGATTTAACATATTCAATTCAAACTGTTTACTATTCCCGTTGATACAGAAGTCAAGATAGCAGAGTAATCTACATTTTTATACTGTTCTTTGGTATAAGCTAAAAATAGACTTTTGGGCTGAGAAAAGATCGAATTAACACATGAATACAAAGCCATTAAGTTAATTGCTGATATAAACATTTTATTAACGTAATTTAGATTTAAACTACGCTATCTCCTTTTCAATCTATAAGATTTGTTTGTTTACTATCCACATTTATCTCTGATTTGAACAATATGGTTCATACCTATCTTCAATCTATTCTTGCCTCAAAATAACTACAACTAAAATTTTAGTAGTGAACAATGATATCCAAACTCCCCAAATTAAATATATATTTTAAATAGTTAAAGAATGTTATCACTTCATGGAGATTAACTGCATAAAGAAGAGACTTACCAAAGTGCTAGCAATGTATTAAACATTAAAATAGTGTTATTTGAAAAAAATTATAGCAAATAAAAGAATCATAAAACTCTTAGATTCTATGCCTCTGCTATTAAATAAATCAAAGAAAAGTCTATCAAATAGAATATAACATATTATTAACATAATTCACATAATAATGAAGCTGTTTACCATTATCTTTGTAAATTGGTATCTCAAGCTAGCAGGGAGAAGAATATTTAAGCTTTGTGTAAGAAGTAGGCGGATTTTAGCGAGCACTCTTGACGTTCATATGAGAAATAAAAAAAACAGAAAATATCTAGATTTTAGAACTGAAAAAAGGACTTAGTTAACGCTATAAGATTTATAACTTATGTTTCATAAACAATTGATTTCAATTTTTATAAAATGATGATTCATATGTCAGGCACTGTACACATTATAAATACTTAACTAACCACAAGAACGCAGTTTAAGTGTATCTGTTTTTACAAATTTGTCAATTAGATTGCGTGAATGTTTCAGTTTTCAACAAATAAATTAAACAAATTTTCCTATTATGTGAAAAATATCAAAAATCATTGAAATCTCATAATTTAATCATGTCTAAATCTTGTTATCTGATAAATTTATCTATTACAAAAAAAACATTAGGTAGCAGCTATAAAGCAAATATTCATAGTTTGTACTTTATGTTAAAAGTAGATACTGAAAATCATTTAAGGCATTCACATTAAATTTAAATAAGTTCTCACATTAAACAGTCGAGTTCAAAAACGTAAACATTTCCATACACAACATATATAATCACTTAAAGTGTACCAAATTTGCTTACCTTTTGTATATTTATAGGCCGTTTTCCCGCTGGATTTTCTAGCTCACAAGTGAATCGCACGTTCTTGATTTCGCCAACGGAGTTTCTTCATTTTATAACAATTTCAAATTGTAATTATATCGAACACATTCTGAACACAGCAGCACAGTCAGAGGGTCTCGAGATCAAAGTAAGGAATCTTTTTGCACTTTTTCTTTACGGAATTTCGCACTCTATTTTGATAGCGCGTACGGACGATTAAATTATTGATAAATAGACGAACTGCGATTGGCGTTGAGCTGATTATATCAGGCAAAGATTGAGTTGATTCTACTGGTTTATGGCTGACACTCCGCGGGTTTTAATTTCGACTTTATGCGGCGATGATGACGACGACAATGACGACTCGTGGGTACTAAAACTCCATTGTAAAGTGGTAAATACTCGGGCGGCGCACCGTAAAAAACGCCAAGCGCCAAAACCAGAACAACAACATTAAAGAGGTATAGACACACTCACACACACACACTCACAGGCATGCATTCTCGCTCTCACACTCACACACACACACATACACAGGCACAGTAAAGTGGTGTGTGTAAGCCAAATTCGAAATCACCACTTTGCGAGTTGAAATCTCTTGGCTTTCGGTTCGTTCGCCTCGCTCTCGCTCAGTTCGCTTCTCGTTCGTGATTTCCTTTGAACGAGAGCAGTGCCTCTCTGGCCCCAACCCTGAGGCAGCTCCCCTGCCTGCCCCAGTAACCCAATGTCCATCGCACAAAATGGAAAGAAAAAACTTCGTCAGTTCGACTGAGTTTGCATTTGCTGTGGAGATAAGCGCCCAGTGCGCGTGTACGTGCACTGATCCGACTAATTTCTGGAAACACTATCATATGCATGGCATGGCATGGTTGGGTATTTGTCTCTGACCAGCCATCTTTGAATACTACCAGACTCAGACATGTTTGCCCATTAACAATTATCACTGTTCATGTAATTGTTTTGCTTTCTGCCCTCATTAGTCGATGGCATTGTAAATAAAATTGACATTTAAACAATTTAAAATAGATTTCTCACAGGTTCCATCGACGACAGTCTAATCATATTGCTTGCGCAAGACTTTTATTGCATTACAGATTACCCAAAACTGTGAAAAACTATTAAAAAGCTGGCGCAGATTCTGAATTAGTCAAGCCTGTTTAAATTAGTCCCAAGTGAGCATAGCTATTAAATATATTTATATATGTCTAAGGGTTATTTAGACAAGATTCTTGATTTAAATGCTTGATTTATGCTCTCATTAGTTGATATATATGACCAATAAATTGACAGTTTAATTCAGTTTTTTTAGGGTTCTCATAATGAGCTTGAGATTACCAAGAACTGTGAAAAACTGATGATAAGCAGGCACAGTGATTATCATTATCATTCATTGCGAAGGAATTGTTATCAGCTTGTACTGTGACAAACTCAAATTAAGCTGCTAACTTTTTAAATACTTGGGAGAAGAATATGAATATCAAAACGATATAGCTATAGTTAGATTGAAGAGACTTGGAAATAGTTCAAATTCACAAGAATCATTTGCGCGTTCATAGTAGATGTATGTAGGGAAAAGGCAGCTCTGTTTTTAAATATGAAATAGTTGACTTCAATAACATCTATGTTTTTAAACTGATACAGTTGAAATTAAGAGGACAGCTAGACTGGCCAGTCAGCTTACTATATGTCAAAAGCAGAAAGTTGTAACTTAAAGAAACATGTGAAGCTTATGACGGCTAAATTGATCCTGATCTCTTGTTTAGGAATGTATAAGTATCTTTGACTGTCACAAATCCTTGCAAAAAGTTGATAGACTCCTATTTATTCCTCATCTAAGTAGTTTTACCCACTCTCGTGTACATTCAACACGCAGAAGTCATCATTTGATTCCCAGAAGCCGAAAAGTAGCAACAAATTGAAATGATTTGTTTATGTTTGTAGTTCCAGTTTGATTTGATGATTTGTTGCAATTGAATACCGAGGCAATAATCTTCGATTCGATTCAGTGAGCTTGAAAATATTTTGTAATTTCGCGAAATTGTCGTTTGCCAATTATTTTGATATGTTTCTGGCAAGCAAACAAACCTCCCCTGTGCCCCTGGCAGAGCAACCCCTCAAGGAGAGACAGCAGAGGAAGCAGAAACAGAAGCAAAGACAGAGCAAAGTCGGCCATCTTGAACGGACATTTTCCACATTGTGTGGTCAGCATGGCGACTGTAGTTGAGTGCGGGAGGGCAAAGGGTACCGGGGAGAGAGGAGAGAGGGTAGCGACTACCGTTTCGTGACTGGGACTGGCAAGAGGCGACGCCTCTGGCTAATCGCATGGCAAATGCGATACATTTGGGAAATTGTCCTACACATTTTCGCATTCCATTTTCGTGGCATTTTCATCGCCCCGTCCCCGTTTCCCGCTTCCCCTTCTCCTTTGCCGTTCGCGTCTAAGAAGCGAGCAAACGTTTTACGACTTATAAATTATCGTTGTTTTTCTTTTGCTTTTTCTTTTAGTTGTGCTGCCTGCCGCAGGACACCCAGAAGGGTGCGGGCTCTGGCCAGGGATTGGGACTGTGACTCGGACTGCGACTGGGACTGGGCGCTTCTGGCCGCCGTTCACTGTGCGCTGCTGATTGTGGCATAAATTTGGGACAGCCGCCCCATTAAGACACTGACAGGCGCAATTTATGGCCTCAGCCAGCGAGGGCAGCGACTGCAGCAGCGGCAGAGACAGAGCCAGCAACAACGACAGCGGCCACAAGGCTTGGCACTCATTTTCTTCGCTTGCCATTTGTGTTTATTTATGTGCACACCCATATACTGATTCAGATATAGATACACACACACACACATACAGACAGACACAGATACTGAGTTTGTGGTCGCCACATGTGCTCGGGCGGGAACTGGGCTTGGTCTCTAGTCGCAGACAAGGACATCTGCATATTGAATTGAATGCATTTGAAACCACTCAAAGCCTCAGCCCCAGCTTCAGCTTCTCTGTAAGAGTCAAACGCTCCACTTGGAGCGCAACCAGACACTCTAAAATGCGTTTCGCCCGCGGCAAAGTCACGAAGATCGAGCTGGCATTGAAAATGAGATTTCCTGGAACCCAGCACGGCTCAATGAAAGCGCTACTCCCATGTCTTTGCACTGAGCGCATTTGCTTGAACTTGTTGCCACAGAGGGAGCAAAAGGTATCAATGTTAGCTATAGGAAGAACCTTGGATGTCATCTCTATCCATTCTTGGTTAACTATAATATATTGTTATAGTTAGTTTTACAAATTGCAATGGAAAGTGTATAATTTATATATGAAACTCATCTGCAAGGGTATAAAAGCGTAGAAACATCATTTATAATATAAAACTTAAGTTTATACCCGTTTATACCCTTACAGAGGAGTTTGTACTTTGAATCAACTTCAACTGAGAAGGCAAATTAGCCATATCTGCCGTCTGGCTGTCTTTATAAGTTGTACAAAAATAATCAGAGGAGGAAACCTATGAGATAGGCCTATAACTCTCTGAAAGTTTTTTTTTTTTTATTAAAATGCATCCGAAAACTTCAATGCAAATTTTAATCCATTAAGAAAAATTTTCAAACTTCAACCAGCAAACAAAACAACCAGATTAAACTTCCAACTGAATAAAATCAATTACTCTTCTAACTTGAATTATATCCAATCAAAAGCTGTCACTCTCCAATAACTTTAGGCACATATTTTTCTCTTCTCTTTGGTGGCCGTACAAGTTTGTTATTTCTGTCTTCATATGCGTAAAATACTCGTAAAATATCGTATGCAAATTACATTTTGGAAATGCGCTCATAAAATGCAAAGATTTTATTATAATTTGCTTTTTTCTTTGTGTCATGTTGAACAGGGAAGTCTGCCAAGGAGAAGGGAGGAAGTTCTCAAAACTCGTTCAATGCATTTGACATCAGCTGTCTGCGCCCCCATTTTAATGTGGCCGAAAAATGTAATTTCCTGCCACGACGACGACAACGATGTCGACGACATTTTTGCCACGGGCCCATTAAAATGATGCACAACTTCATCGGCTTCATCAGCGTAAAAATTGAGACTCGAGGCAAGGCTCGACTAGAGACTGATGGCAACAATGAAGCCTGCTGCCTCCGCCTATTGTCTCCTTCTGCGATTGCGCATACGCCGCGTGTGCATCGGGTTGAAGTTATGCAAAGTGGATATAGAATTATGAACATGGCTGTGTATGCTGCATAAATTGAAAAACTTGAAACAGTTTTGCCAGCACTGCGCACTCGCTTTTATTATTTTGTTTAATTGCCTATAACAATTTTTACTATTGAACGTCACAAGTTCGTCGACTGTCCAACGGCTCTGCTATTGGCAACTGGCAACT
Source organism: Zaprionus africanus (assembly GCA_018151435.1). Lineage (NCBI taxonomy): Eukaryota > Metazoa > Arthropoda > Insecta > Diptera > Drosophilidae > Zaprionus > Zaprionus africanus. The sequence continues at coordinate 2,042,678 of JAECXB010002309.1, read as the reverse complement.
GGCAGCGGGCAACGGGCAAATGGCACCCATTCGTCTGCTGCTGCCGCCCTTTTTATTACACTTCTTGGCAATCGGAGTTGGCAGGTTCGAATCGGGTTCGACTTCCACTTCGGTTACGGCTTTGGGTTACACTTGCAACTTTTATGGTAGCTGAATGTAACCAAATTGTTGCCTCCTGACCTGTGTCTGTGTCTTTGTGTCTTCTCTGTGTGTGTGTGTGTCTATTTATGATTGACGCTTCAAACTAATTGAGACATAAAGACAAACTTGATGGCTGCGCTGCTCATAAACTGCACAAATCAATGTCAACTATTTCAGGGGGGGCTGTATGCAAATAAGAATTTGCATAGGGGTAGAGGGGTAAATTGACAGGAAGTCAGGCTGTCGATAACTATAGTATGACATGACATATTCAATTTACCACTAGAGAATTACTACAAGCACAAGTTACACGTGCTACAGCAGACTCAGACCCAGGTAGTTGGAAATACCAAACCAAGCAGGGTTTAATTTATGTAAATGTTGCGGCTGCGGGACACCAGCATGTTCAGCGGATCAGGTTCGATCTGCAGCAAAATGGCCGCACTGTGGGTACTCGAATTGAAGATTTGTTGCCCTTCGGCTCTGCTCGCGGCGTGCGTTCAATTACAAACACATAAATTCCCATTTCCATTTGACACATGACAAGCCATAAAACTTGTTAAAAAGTACAGCAACAAAGGCCAGCAACCTCTCGCTGCCCAGAGAGGCTGAGACTGCAGAAAGAGATTGGAGACTGGCAACAAAACTGGAACTGACACTGACAACTGCAAGTGGAGAAAGAGACAGAAAGAGAGAGAGAGGCACACAAGAACTGTATCCAAAATGGTTAAATCTGCTTCACAATCTCTCGACGCGGCGCACATAAAAACGCGGGTTTCCTCTTCTTTTTTTTTTTTTTGTGATATCAGATTTCTTTTCATTTTGAGTTCTTTGTATTCTGTTTCGTTTCGCCTTTGACTGTGTTTTTTGGGGTTCAGAGATAAAGTAAAATGGCGGCAACGCATTAAGCGCAGGGTACGGCGTATGTTTTATGAAGTCCACCCCGGGCTCATTATACAAATCCCATTGATCTGCCATTAAAATGGCCTGCACAGGCAGGGAAAGAGGGGGGAGCAGGGACACAACAAAGAGAACTATACGCAGCATGATATCTTGGAACCTTTTAATGATCGTCGCCACCTTTGACAAGCTCGCTGCAACATGTGCAACTGCATTTGCATCTCCAAAGCTGAACTCGAACTCTTTAGGTGACTCATTGGGAACAAAGTGTAGCGGAGTTTGTTGAGATATGGCAAGAAATCTAACTAGTTTTCTGTATAACATTAAACATTGAATATATATAAATATTTTATAATTAGAAACTTGATAAATTCCCACTCTGAATAAATTAATTCCCATTTACTTTGAAAAATCCCCGGGAAATTCTTATCTGCTGTGGGTAAATTTTCAAATTTGCAATTAGAATAGAAAATTTTGGCATTTCATTTCACGGTAAATTAAATTATACTGATGCAAACAGAAGATAACATTTAAAAATCTCTGACAAAGTAAACGAAATTGTTGCTGCCTGCGCATAATACAGAGAGGGACAGAATGAGAGGCAGAGACGAAGAGGAGTACAAAACTTGAAATCCACTTTGTGACAGCAATCCGCATAAGCTGCCCAAACATTTGATGCCATAAAAACGAAATTGACATTTTCGGAAACTCCGTTGTTGGCAATAAATTCCCCACTTGCCGCTCTCCTCTCTGCCTCTGTTTGGCATTCATTCTCCCCTCTCCTGTTGTCCCTCTCTTGTTGTCCTTTATTTCTACGGACAATGGCAGATTCAACATTGTAAGATATGCCCGCCTCGCACAGTCCTAAGACGTTGCCCCGGCTCCTACTTCCTCAGCCCCTTCTCTCTCCTCCAACAGTGGCAGTTTTTAGTTTCGTTGCGTTCTTATTTTATGGATTCACGTACATTACCGGACCGGAGCGGCGATTTGGATTTACGACAATGACGACGACGACGATGACGCTCTAATTTCGCTTAGATTTCGCAATCGACAGAGCAGAAGAAGCGCGACACTTAAGCGCAGCGAGTCCACGCTTTCTTTTATTGCCGCCGGCATTTCAAGTCAGAGGAAGAAGTGCTTCCAGCTCCGCACGCACGAAGGAGTTGAGAATCGCGTCCGCGTCTTAACAGATCTTGAGATCTGCAGGAACAGACACACACACCGACATATGTGTTGGTCACCGTTCAGGCGCAAAAACCGCACTGGTTTGCATCTCATGATCTCCACGAGCTGCTGTCCAAAAAGTATTTCACACTCCGCTCTCGTTGACCTTGGTAGCGCTGCACACAATTTGCATCTCTCACCCTCTCAACTCTTTTGCTCAGTGCCCGAAATGGGTTTAGAAATCGACTGTCTCAAGGTCAGGTACCACACACGCACACACACTCGCACACCTGACGGGACCCTGAAATGCCTCGGCATGTCTAAATCCTTTCTTACGCAACATTTTGCATCCCATCTGCATCAAAGGCGATTTGTGTGTGAAGGTCACCATTAAGTGGTTTCTATTTTCAGATATCTCTGCCCGTAATGGGCTGCAATCATTAAAAATCTATGTATATCTTTTTTATGATACACTTAAAACTGAACATTATGCGGCTTAAGCATAAACGAGCAAAGAGTGCAATATTAGAGAGAATTGCTTGACATAGTTGGACGAAGTATGTAGGCAGATGAAGCGGTTTATATATAATACCTATGTACATATGTAGATGATACAGTTCATACAAATGATGTATGTATGAGCGCATTTATGCTTTACACTCGTTTTCAAGTCTCTGCATATCTTAGAAAAACGAATGAATGAATTTCCTGTTAACAAGACTTGAATAATATAAATAACACTTAAAAATATACAATTATTGATGTAACACATCATATAAGTTTGGTATAAGTTTTTATTGAAATTATTTATAAATTTTAATACTTATTTATATGATCAAATTTAATATAAGTGCATACAGTATTATTGTAACTATTGTTAAAGTCTTTTAATTATATCATCATCACTATTGCTATTGCCATTTATTATTATTAAAATTACCTATACTTGTTTATCATTTTTATTATTATGTTTTTAATTCTATTTACACAATTTTGGTTCCACATAAAAAATGTGACAAATTATGTAATGTAATTCACCCCAGCATGCACTATTTTCTTATCAACGTAATACCCCTTCAGCATATTATTTATTTCTCTCAGTGCATTTTATGACCATCTGACGGCCATTATGGAAATACGCTCCGCCTTCTTATATTTTAGCATTAGCTCTTATACTACTCGCTACATTATGTCTACAGCGCCGATTTCAATGACAGTTAACAGAAAACCATTTACAGTTTTACTCCACGCGCTGGCAGAATTACTCCACAATCAACGAAGTTGCCTGTGTTTTGAAATTTAACATTTCGTTAGGTGTTACATTAATGTGTTCCTTAAGGATACGCGAGCGCTGAGCGCCATCTGTCGGCCATTGAAAGGAACGACAGTTAACATTGGCTGTTAATGTTAAGCCAAAAACAGTTTTGCTTTTTTAGGGTGACCAGGTTTTGAATGAATACGGTCTCACTGTCAGCCATGTGGTTTGTTTACAATTTTAGTTTTTTATATGATTATGTTTTATAATAATTATGTTATTAATTACTTTTCTGCTGTTATTTCTCTGTATTATTTTCCCTACTGCATGAATCTCCTCTAAACAGTTAGTTTTTTTTTTCTGCCTGAATACATAAACAGCAATTAAAATACCATAAATAAAAACACATAGAAATCATAAAGCTCATAAAAAATGGGGATAATTATGATAGTTACTTATTTGCATTGTTTTCTCGATTACTTGAAAAATACAGTTAATGAAAAGTGAGCAAAATGCGGCAGTCTGGCAACGCTGTGACTCGCCATTACTTATTTACACTGGCACACAGCAAGCCCCGCCCACAAACACGCATGCAGCGGAAACAGTTATCTGTAGGCTGCAACAATGTTTGAAAATGGTGCGTATGCATGTGTGTGTATCTGTGTGTAATGTTAGTGGATGGGGAAAAGCGATGCAGATATGGCCACATGAAATGGGTCCGAGGAGGGTTGCTGGCTCAGGTCTCCATTTTGCAGCTCAGTCGGATTAGGCAGTAGCAGCAGCAGCCCTTAAGTGCCGCCATTGCCATTGCCATTTGCCGTTATCTGTGTATCAGTGTGTGCGTGCGTGCGTTTGATTACTGCCGTACGTGATCTCGTGAAACCGTTCTTCCCCCAATGCGGATGCCGTGGGAACACATTTAAGTTCCACAACGCACCAACGCGTCTTTTATCGCCCGTCATAAAGCATAAATTGAAACGAAGACAGGAAGTGTTTTTGTTCCCCATCCCCATGGCAAGTCCCCCCTATGGGGATGAAGCCCTGTTCGGCATTGTATCACGCGCCCTCGAATAGTGCAATCGACTTAAAAAACAATAAACCACTGCAAAAGATAACATTGTCTTTTTTAACGCAGCTGCTCTGTAACTATTGAGGGCTCAGTGAAGAAGACTTCATGTGCGAATAAAAAGGAAGGTGAGAGATCTGTTTCTTTAACTGATTGAATAAGAAAAAAATGTTAATAATCTTTATACCATACATTCAGTAAATGTAATTTTTATACATCGCAAATAATGTAGTTCGCTTGAGACCAACTTTAATATTGTTGACTGTCTTAGAGTTTGTTTTTATTGTAACAAAATGAGCAATCCAAAGCATTTGAGGCAATTATAAGAAAAGTTCAAATTACATAATGACAAAAACTTCTGACACTTCATTTTCCGACTTTTGTCACAAAACACTTTTGAGTATTTTTGAGTAAAACGCATTTTTTAAAAAGTTAAAACATAATTACGTTAAAAACTGCTTAAATTAATACAGAGTGATACAACTAATTCGTTAAAAGCCATTCCCGCCGCCAATCACCAATATTCACGATTTTGCCTGGTGTAATCGAAGTTTTCAAGATATGCTAACAAATCTAAACTCTTTTATGGACATTAAACAATTAAAAACGTTTAGTAAAAATCATACGATTAAGAATTGGAATTATTATTTTAAGTCATCTAAAAATTGTTTAAAGTCGCTCAAACTAAAACAGATCACAAACTTTCAACAGAAAAGTTTTGCAAATCTAAAAACTTTACGGAACCGTGCAATAACTTTTAACATTTATGAATAAATTTGTTTGTATTGAATTATCACAAAGAATATTGACTTAAAATTACAAAATTACTCCATATTCAAGTCTACAAAAATATTTAAAGAAAAAACAGAATATAAGAAGATATGTGGATATGTGGATATAGTTATATAAAATAAGACTGCACTTATATTAATCGCTGTTTTTAATCTAATGAATATGTTAGGTTCGTTCATCCTTTTCTTTCGCTTTTTGCTTACATGAAATTGAAAGTAAAAGTGCAAATCAATTTTTTGCAATATAACTTCTTCTCCTTCGTTCTTGTTGCGGAATTTATCAAATATTCTGTTATTTTTAAATTGTTTTAATATCGTTAAAAAGTTAAATTTATAGTAGCGCATCTCAATTCTATTTGTATCTGCCTATTGGTTTTTCTCATCACAAGTTAAGCAAAAATTTTCTATGCTTAAATGAAATTAAAAAAATACAACTATGTTTACATATTCAAAGACGCAGATAGTTGAACTTGTGCTCTGCTGTCAATAGTCTCATTACAACGACTATTCCAATCACATATGGTATAAATATATATTAAATATGATATTAATATATATTAACGGATAAGTACAAAACACGAAATGAAGAAACACATTCTAAAGTACTTATTTTACCTGGTATGAACTAGTGGCCAGTAATATGTGGATATAATATATTATATTACATCAGGTGATTGTCCCAACAATTCTTATTCTTAAAGATATTCTGTGTCAAACTTACCTGAATGTGGCACAGTGAAGCATTTACAAGAACAGTCACTTGCCGACGGCTGGGAATATTCAAATTGAAAGCAGACAATTGGAAACTTCTTAGGCAGTTGGAGGAGGAGGAAGATGATGCGGAAGTTAACTGTTAATTGGCAGTTGGCCACTGTGGAATCTCGACTCGGCGCTAACTGTCAACGCGATAAATGCTACCGTGCTGCCCAAGTGGATATTCACAACACACTCGCACGCTCGTCAACGGGTACTCGCTTGTTTATTCATTCACGTATTATAATTTAAAGTGGCACTTGGAGCCGAATTGGCGCTAAATGTTTTATGGCAATTGGACAGAATTCAGTTTCAGTTTCGTTTTCTTTCTTTTCTTTTTGTTGTTGTCTTTCTTGTGTTTCTGTTTTTTTGTCGACTTTATTCTTATAGTCGGTTTTATTGTTGTAATTGCCGCTGCTGTTGCTATTGGTTTATTGTTTTAACACTTTCGACAAAGAGCGCGCGCCGTCGGCCAAGAAACAGAGCTAGTTCCAGTTGGAGTTGGAGCTATGCGACGATGTGCGGAACGGAACGTCATCGGAAAACGCTCGAACTGTGAATGCGATGTGCGAGTTTTCTGCTGGGTGTGAATAGCTGTTAGATTCCAGGAATCGAATCACATCCACACCACCGTCCACTGAGCTGCGAGAGAAGCCAAACGACGCCGACTCCAAAGCCGACAACGACAGAGAGTCTCTGTCTCCGTCTCCGTCGTAGTCACAGTCACAGTCACAGTTACCATTCTCCATTGCCACTTGCACTTGCCCGACCACAAGACTACCCTGCCTACACCCTGCCAATGCCAATAAGCAGCGAGCACGGCAACAACAAAGCGAGCGTAACGAACCTACTGCTGAGAGCGGAGCAGAGCAGAGCATATTGGCAAGGGCAGAGACGGAGACAGAGACGCAGGAAGGGGCAGAGGCCGAGGCAGAGACAGAGACATTGCACGCGGGCTCGTAAATGCTTAGTAGATAAACAAATAAATAAATAAGTGGGTGGGGGACACGGCACACACAAGACTTAGATATATGACGGGGCTGTATATCTTTGCCAGCACGCTGACTTACATATTTACCCGCACACACACGCACACACACACACAAGGCTACTCAGTTCCTGCGTCGATATCGCCTTTGAGTTCGATGTATCGACGATTTGGGGGTTGCAAACTCGCTGCAGATACATTAATTCTGCCCACGCGATGTCGCAAAAAAAATCAACCACCAATACTGTTCCCCCTCTGCCACTCTGCTCCATACCCCCCTCTTCCCCTCGCTCTCTCTTGGTATCTCTGCGCAGTGCGCCTGGAGGATGTGGTGGTTGCCGTTGCCAGTGCGAGCTCGAGTCGAAAATCAATGGCAATTGATTGATGCCTTTCACATTGCGCAAACTCTGTATAGTCCCCCTCGCTCCCCTCTCTCCCACACACACACAGACACATGCTCAGAGAAATAGATACAGATACAAGTTGCCTTTGTAAACCTTTTGTTGGCAGCACAAAGGTCAGCGTGCAGAGCAAAATCTAAATTATCCTGAATGAAACTGAAAGCTTGGGCTATCATTTTGGCCATAGTATACGAATACGAGTATGGCAGCTATATAACTGTGCATCAGTATCGGGCCAACAACCTGTCATTACTTTCGATTAACAAAACACATAATTCAGCTTAAGACTTTCAAATGAACTTACTGCAATGTAAATTAAAGGCATTCTTGGTACGAGTATTAATAAGTAATTAGACAACTTATTTCTGTTAGAAGTGAATGAAATATTTAGCTCAGCATAGCTTATATTTTAAATAAATAAAGTTTTGTTCAGTATTAGATTCAAGTATTTGACCATAACGAAACCTTTGCGACCCGACAAAGTATGTAAATCCTTGATTAGTGTCTGTGACACTAAAAAAAATCTTTGATTTAGAGTTATTATGATTTAACTGTGCACAAACATATACATATAACATAGCATAACATACATACAATATTCTCAATATTTTCAATATTTCTCATTGCTGTAATTGAGTCCGATAGATCTTATTATATATTGTTATTGAAAAGGAAAGTCTGTACTGCGATTCTGTACTTGTACTGACTGTGATTCTGTCCTCCCCTTAATGTCTGTCCAAACTAACCGCATATGTACTTTTGAGAAAGTTTCTGTTTTGATTTGCGTTTTATGACAGGCATTGAAAAGTTCTCGTGAATTTTAAACGAAAATGGAGATCGAGATCGTCTGGTATTACACATCTTGTTTGGCTTCAAACCAAAAACGGCCCTCAAAATTTTACAGTCAGCTGTTAATCGAAACCTATTGACAGGAGCAGTGTTCAATTTAAAGCAGGTGCGCGGCAAATACAAAAAGCTCGGACTCATCAAACGACCTATCTTACAAAATTCCTTAAATTTCAATCAAGAACGATTTGCCTTAATAAGAATGTTTTATTGGGAGCCTATATGTCTTTTAAGATACCTCAAGTAATCTATTCTGATTTCAGATGATTCTTGCCCTTTAAATACTTAAAACATATTCCCTGGAAAGAAAGTCAGTAATCATACTTTTAATACAACGTTTCTGCCTGCCGCCAATTAGAAATTCACATTAACTAACATTAGTCACTTTAGGTAAGGATTATAATTAATATACAACAACCATATATCAACTTTATTTCAGATAAATAACAACTAGAATAAGTACATTTTGAGAATCTGTTAAATTGAATAAGCAAATTGAAATTGAATGATCAAATTTTAAATATACAATACGAGTTTGAGCTTTTTATATGAATTTATGCTAACGATTTCATCAACAAATTATATTAAGTTACAACGACTCTTCAAAAGCTTTCACAGTTGAGAATGTTTTATATTTCAAATCAAAATACCATAAGCAAAGCCTTAGTATATGTTTCTACTAGATGCATTCTATGCGACAAACTAGGACTGTAACCTCATATTTGGGCCAGACTTAATGGAAATGAAAGGCAATTCCAAGGCAGATCTCTCTCTTTCAGTTCTCTGCTTCTTTCTCCTCGCAACGCTTCGATGAGCGTGACCCGCCGTGTGCCAACAAAGGCCTGGTGCCTCGAACTGACTATTTACAATCAACGTCGTCTGCGAGAACACAAGTTGAGTCGAGCTATGGCCAAGTCCGGCAACTCACGGGAACTGGACACAGAGCGCCATGAGAGACGACATAACGCGACACGATGCTGTTTACCCGCGATATGTGTTGCAAGCTCTGTGTATCACCTGTGGGTCTCCCTGTCACCTGTGTGTTGTTGCCGCGAACACTTCCTTAAATGGTGCTAAAACTGCTAATTGATGGGGCAAACAACGCGTGCTGGCTCTGAGCCTGCCGCACCACTAATCTAAATCTCACAGATTAGAGAGTACTTGGCCAAATAGAGAGAGAAACACAAGGCACAAGAGTCGAGTAACCTTGCAGCCAACTTCAGTTCAGAATCAACTCATATGGATTGCAGATTTGAGAGAGAATAAGTTTTTAAGTCCATATACATCGCTGAGATTGAAAACAATCTTTGGTAATACATTCTAATACAAAGTATTGCAGTACAAAAAGTTATCTATGATACTTACACGAGTAAACTAAATTGATTAGGAAATTAAATGAATACTTTAGAGTTGGACGATTGCACGGAAGATACTATAGGAGGAGGAATGGTTTAAATTTAAAATATAAACAGTTAAAAATCAATAAGATGATACGTTAAGTATACTAACTTGATTTAATTGGAGACTTGTGAACACTGTTCGTAGGCATCAATTGAATAGATCTTTTGAGTTACAAAAAATGCTGTACAATCTCAGATACTCTTATATAACAGTCTCAATTGGATTGGTAGTTCACTCGACAATCTTTTTAGTTCAGTAACTGGAAACAAAAGTATATGATTAACTAAAAATTAATTGAAGTGGAAGAAGGTAGAACATACTTTTAAATATCAAAGATTTTCTGATTAACTATACGCAATACTTCTTCAAAGATATTTAAGTAGAATTATCGCAGACTCCGTTCAATATAAGATTCCTCTTACTTCATATGCCCTTTTATGTTACTATGCTAACACAAATTTAATCCCATAGTTTCTGAATTATTAAATCAGCAGCAATTTAAAGTAATCATTATTTTTAAATGTATATAGTCAATGAATAAAGAACATGAATAGCCTGTCTTAATGTTTGCAATAGTCGAACTATCAAGAATCTAAGTACCTTCAAATAGATTCTTCCATTCACCGAAGGATAGCTCCAACATAAATGTTAGAAAGCTAAAAAAATACACATGTATTGTAATATATATGGTATTATAATATGTGATATATAGATAAATATTAAACAAATACCATGAAGATAAGTAATTATTTTGTGAATAAATATTGAAGAAGTTAATTTAAGTAAAGTATTCTGTACACTTACCTTGCCTTCAAAATCAGAAGCCCTCAAGGCAGTCGTGTTCCAAGGAGTACCTGGCAGCATTCAAGTCGTCAGCCTGTGCTATGCCTATCTATCCTAGGGGTCTCTGTGTTTCCATGCACATGTCAGTCACGCACTGTCAGTCAATCCGTCTGGCTGTAGCCACAAATCAATCAGCCGATGTCAGGCAAATATTTTGACTCTATGACGCTAAGCAAATGGAGCGACGCACCGGAACAGGCGGACAAACAGACAGAAAGACAGACCAACCTGGAGATAGTTGCCCTAAAATCGGGAGCGTCGAGTCTTGTTCTGTTTTTTCTTGCCGCCGCCGACGGCAACAGCAACGGCAACCTTCTTTAAAGCCGAATTCACACATTCCGCCCGATTTGCATTTGCTTGCGAGGGTGCGAGAGTGCGAGGCGTCAGTTTCGAGGTCTGAGAGACTGCGACCGAGTTCGAGTTCGAGACGAAGGTGCTGAGATTTATGGCCCGCAATCGATCGCACACGCAGACGAAAGGCAGCAGAAGGCTCGACTAGTCACGACTGTGAAAGTGCATCAATACGAGTAGTATTCAGTCGGGAGTGAATAAAGAAAAGTGACGCAGATCTTGCTACTGTTTTCACGGTTCCCTCTTGAGCGCAGATCCAAGATGGCATTCAAGATGGCCGCAGTGTTGCGAAATGGCAATGGAACTGGGGGTGGTTAATGCTCTGCCCAGGAGGGTGGGTTGCTTGCCTCGCTGCGTGACCGGTGGAAGGAGGGGATGCGGCACCGGCCGTCTTGATACTTATGGCGAGAAAATGGAAAATTCGATGTTGCCATAAACATTTATTGCTACTTTGGAAAAACTCGATTACAGCCGCGTGCGGTGGCTCCTTCCTTCTTCCCCAGATGCCAATGCTGGTCCCCAGTGCCAACTGCTGCTGCTGCTGCTGAGTTTCACATTTTATGAGCCGCGCCTGGGCACTTATGGCATCATCGGGACACGGCCATGTGCCATGTTGTGCCATGGACCTTGGGACGCAGCGCGCCTTTTGCTGGCGTTGCGGAAACGGATTTAGCCAGTAGACACACGGGGAGGATGCTGCACATCCGGGATAACCCAGGCACACTTGCCACATTGCTGGCAGCGTGGTTTTATTGGCGCCGGCCACTCTGCAGCTGCCCCTTCCTCCCACTGCGCACTCCACACTTGGCAACAATTTCCCATTTTTATAACAGGCTGCGCTCCAGTGCGCGTCTCTCTGAGCGCGTCTGCAGCCTCCGCTGGCGGCAATAAAATGCGCAAATGTTCGCGCACTCGTAAACGAGTTTACGAGAGCCCCTCCCCTTTCTACTCTCCTACATCCCCCACCCACCATTAACCTCCCAGTTCTCTCAAAATTGGGTTTGTCTATAAGAAAGTTTTAAGCCCAGCAACGAAAGCATTTGTGATTCAGTTACAGTTCGATAATCCGATCGAGAAACTTGTCAAACACACGAAAAACAATGAACATTTATATAGTTATTGCTGGCTTTACCATCTTCTGGCTCCTGGTGGCAGTGGTCACCTGGATAGTGGCATACCGATTCCACGAGAAAGAAGTCATCCGCTCCAGCGCAATCCTGACCGCCTTCTGCTGCTGGCTGCTCTGGGTGGTCACGTACATAATGCAAATGAATCCTCTGATCGGTCCTAAACTAAACAGTCATATCCTGTTCGGCATGGTTGCCTACTGGAAGAAGTAACAGAAGATTCCAAAGAACCACAGAAGCTCAAGCGAACCCAAAATTCAACAAATCATTTCTTATATGTGTAACTCACTGACAGATTATCTTTGGACTTCTTTTGGAAAGTAGTATGTGAGTGTAGAAGTAATACAGAATAAAGTAATGTAATATTTAATAAAGTCCAAATGTACGTAACAAGCAAAAGGAGGCGTGGCTATTGCGCCATGTCTGTTAGTCTCTCTCTATGTGAGTCTGAGCACACAGATCTCAGTTATTGCAAATGCTACAAGCCCGATCTGGTTTCAGATTTTTTTTCCAATTTTTGCATATGATAGACTTTCACAAAGGTGTCTTGAATGCTCAGGCCGCTGCACAACCCCCAGCAAGACTATAAGCACTTAATTTATTTATTTGATCAAAGTGGAGCCCCAGATGCAAACGTTAAATAAATAATAAATAAATAATAAATAAATAAAATTCCAAATTCGCCCTGAAGAAAATATACGCCCACAAAAATATGCATAGTTCCGCAATGTTATCGGTAGTGCAGTTGCCGGTGATCCTGCTTGATCAGCAGACTCATCCGAGACACAAATGGGATCGTGTCATGGGAATGGGAGCTCTGTTAGCCGAAAAACAAGCAGTTTTTCAGTTGAAATAACGGCAGTTTTTTTCCATTTTCAATTCGAAATTGCGGCTGAACCGATGAGATAGGGACTTGCGTTTTATTTAATTTCTTCTTTTTTTCTTTTTTTCGCCCGCATTTTAAAAAACGCGGCAAGGGTGGGGCGTGGCGGCAAAAAAACTGATTTACTGGCAGCCAAGCGCCACCTATGTTTGAGTTTAGTAGCTGTAAGACGAATGTTAGCGCATACGCCATTGAACACGCAGCATTCTTTCTGACAATAGCTGTATGATATATAACTTATGTTATGTTATGTGCTGTTTTTACAGGCATGGAAATTGTTAATGCTCGTTTACATTAACAGAGCTCTGTTTGAACAGAAATTTATTTCTTTTGGGGGAAAAATAATAACGAAAACGAAAACGAATAACGAAAAAAAACCCATTATGCTACGGTTCAAGGGTCAAATTTTATACAAAAAAAGACACCCTTTTTTGGACGAGTTCACTGAGTTCTGAAAAAAAAATAAGCTGCACATTTAAAACATAATCAACATATTTATTTGCATGTATTTTTTCAAACGGTTGTCCAACAACAATAAGAGAACGTCAATACTGATCAATATCTGTGGAAGGAAAGCAATAAAAATAATTAGGAATCAAGTGATAATGAAATAGTGTCCAATAAATATCAAACTAAATGGAATATCATAAAGGAATTCCCCCTTAATTAGTTTACGCACCTATAATAGTTTGCCTTGAAAGGCCCCGCCTTGCTCAGGCCCAGAAACTTAGCCTGCGCATCGGTCAGCTCGGTCAGGTGAGCGTCGAACGTGGACAGATGCAGACTGGCCACATACTCATCTAGGTAAGGAGGAGGAACAATTAGCTTGGGAACACTTCTACTGGGAACTCTTCACGGGCACAACTTACCCATCTTCTTTGGCAGCAAGTACACGTCCGACTTGTAGCGTCCCGGCGCCGAGAACAGTTCTATGAGTGCCAAGGCCTGCGTGGAGGAGGCCACGGAGACGACAAAGGATGAGATGGTGGAGCAGGAGAGATTCACCAGACGCCCCTCGGCCAGCAGAATAATCATCTTGCCATCGGGCCAGATAATGTGATCCACCTGGGAGCGCACACGTTGCCAGGTGAGCTCCGGTGTGTGCAGGCTGCTCACATCGATCTCGGAGCAGGAGTGACCCATGTTGCAGACAATGCAGCCGCTCTTCATGCGATTCATGTGATCCCGTGTGATCACACTCTTGTTGCCCGTCGCCGTGACCACCACGTCCACGTTGCGTATCACCTCGGCGAGTCGCACCACTCGGTATCCATTCATGGCCGCCTGCAGCGCACAGATGGGATCCACCTCAGTGATGTAGACAACGCAGCCCTGTCCCCGCAGTGCTTGGGCGCAGCCCTTGCCCACATCCCCATAGCCACAGACGACAACCTGCTTGCCCCCAAACATGATGTCTGTCGTGCGCTTCAGACTGGAGTAGATAAAGAGAAGATGTTGGGCTTAGTTGGGGAAGTTCCTAGATGATTCCAAAGTTACCTGTCCAGAATGGAATCTCGGCTGGTGTAGTAAGTATCAAACTTGTTCTTCGTCACGGAATCATTCACGTTGATCGCCGGCACCGTCAGCTTTCCCACCTTGGACATCTGTAAAGGCACAAAACGAATTAGTTATGCCGGATCAGCCTCATCTCAATTGCACCCACCTGGTACAGCCTGTGCACCCCCGTCAGACTCTCCTCGACAATGCCCTTGATGGACTTGAAGTAGTTGGGATACTTCTTCATCATCAGATGTGTCGCATCACCGCCATCATCGAGCACCAGATTGGGTTGCCAGCCCGGATTGCTTATGCTGCGATCGAGGCACCACCAGAAGTCTTCCTCGGACTCTCCGCGCCAGGCGAAGATCGGTATGCCAGCCTCGGCGAGTGCAGCTGCCACAGCATTCTGCGTGGAGAAGATGTTGCAAGCCGCCCAGCGCACTGAGGCGCCTAACTGCACCAGCGTCTCGATGAGCACCGCCGTCTGTGCATTGACATGGGTGCAGCCCACGATCCTGGCATCCTTTAGTGGCTTGTCCTCTGCGGCTCGCTTACGCAGCGTCATTATGCCCGGCATCTCTTGCTCGGCAATCTCAATTTCACGACGTCCAAAGGCTGCTTTCGCTATGTTCTTCACACAGAAGTCGGAGCTGCCACTCGAGTTGGTCTGCTTGACATCCTTGGGCGACAACTCGTCCTCGTCGGAGCTGCCAGTGAAACATGCTGCAAGCAAAGCTAGTCAAATCTCTGTCTCTATATCCTTAGTTAATCCACAACTTACCCGAACTGAAGGAGCAGGTGGAAACGTCCGAGAACCGACGGGCTTCGATGCTGGATTTCTTCACCGAAGTCTGACAAAGAAAAGAAGAAGGAGATAAAGATTGCGAATTAAATTTCCATTAGTGGGGCGCTAATCAAGCCCAACAATTGCTGGGACGAGTACACAAACTATTTACAACTGCATGGAAATCGTGTTTGCTTTTCCGATTATTTATAACCTGCACCGGTTTGGATCGGAAACCTACTCCCAGGGCCCGAGCAGAGTGCGAACTTGGTAATTGGCATCGTTTAGAGTCTCGGCGATAATTCGTCGAGCCAATTGACGCCGGCGACAGAGAAGAAAGAAGACAACAATTGTTGGAGGTGGACAGGGGGAAGGGGTTGAAAATCGCGTCCTACAAGAATCACATGGTGATATCTAAGTAAACTTGCCCCCATGGCAATTAATGAATTCCGCAAATGTGTACAATATCTGGTGCCCCTTTGTGCCGGCCCATCTGCTAACTAGTGTGTACATTGCCACGACTATATAACATAGATATATATCTATGTGTGTCTATATAAACATACATATGTGTGTTCACGTATGTATCGCATGTAAATTGATAGAGCTTCTGCTCTGCTTTGCTCGCAGACTCGCACGTCACGTGCTCCCAATGCTTTTATATATCGCAATCAAGACGTCAATATCGGTGATTGTTTTCGCATACTAAATGAGAATAGAGAGAGAGAGATAGTTGACAGGTTTCACTATAACAATGACTCACTTAGTCGCTTTGTAGTCTATCAATAACATTGATAAGGCTCTCGAACCCTTGTGTGGGAAAGTTTTTCAACCTTTTATAAGTTATCGAGGGTTTTCAACCCTATACTCAGTAAGTTCTTTTGATTACTCGCGGTCTATTCAACCTTTTGCTCTATACTCAAGTGAGTATTCATTCAACCTAATGCTCTGGAAGGTCTTAGCACTACTCACAGTCTATTCAACCTTATGCGCTGTAACTTCTAATGATAACTCTCGGTCTATTCAACCTTTTACGCTGTAAGTTCTTAGGACTTCTCGCAGTCCATTCAACCTTTTGCACTGTAACTTCTAATGAATATTCGCGGTATATTCAACCTTTTACTGTACAAGTTCTTGAGACAGATCTCTGAAGGTAGAAAGACCTAACTATGAAAGAACTAACTTAAAAGACTCTTCTTTGGTTACCTTATCAGCCAAGCTCAGGTCGGCAAACGTTGTCTCTGGCATTTTACTCATCTTGCAGCCGTGTGTCTACAAAAACAGAACAAGAAAACAACATCCATTCAGATACAGAGTTATCTATCGCGTATTTACATCGACCTTCGGCTCGGGGACTCACTTAGTTTTTGGGCACAGATCACGTTGGCTCGAAAACTGGTTCTATGCTCTCGTTTTGAGTGTTTCAAGATTGTCAACAATCGCCACTGTTTGTGTTTTGCTTCTATTTTGTTTCTCTTATTCGATGCACCCACGAGACCGGCTCGACAGATCAGGTCGTAACGAATTGGATCGGTTGACTAGATCGGGCTTAGACGCGCGACAAAACTAAACGTATTCTCGACTGAGATCTCGAGATCACAACATGAGCTCAATGCACTTCACTTCACTTTTTTTTGCTTGCTGCTCTCCTCTGTCTCCCACTCCCTTCCTTTGCTGCTGCTGTACGTCTCCAGCTGCGTTGCTTTATTCTGTTCACTTCGGTTCTGTTCTGTTTTTGGGTCGAGTCGAGTGGAATGTGGATTGATCGCGGCGATGCCTTCGTGCGCTCTCGACTGGCGCAAACAAGCGACTGATTCACATCATCGCGTACTGGTTATGTTTATGGGGAGCACAACTCAGCACACACTGATCGTATACAAATAAAGCAATGATACACAGAAAAAAGTAAAAACGGAATAAAGAACCGCAAAGCGACTGCAGCGAGCAGAAAAAACCGCTCAGCGGCGAAAGAAATAACAACAATAATAAAATTAAGCATCTTATCTCGCTCACTGACAACTCTTATCTCTCTCTCCCGTGTGCTCGCTCTCTGTTTGCGTGCTCTCTCTCTCTCTCTCCGGCGTAGCCCTACCTCTGCTGCCTCCCTTGGCACCTGCTTATCAAGTTCACCCGGTGCAGATTCCCGCAATCATTTTGGAGCGTTTTGACGTACACACGGCATACTCAACAACAAAGAACAATGGAACCAACCAGCTGATACCCAGTATTACCATATTCCCTTCTGTATTCACTGGAAGTAGTGTCGAGTGGGTGCCAGACAAAGCTTTAGCCATGTCTTATCGCGGAAATAGAAAAATACGTCGTGCTTAAACTGATAAAAATTTAATTAGACCAGTTTGGAATCACATTTTCGTATTTTCATCTGCAATCCATGATATATTATCACTTCCCATGCCCACTCGACTCTTTTTTGATACGAGTAGTATAGTATAGTATAGGTTGCCATCAATGACTTGGTTAACCTCTAGGCTCTTCACCGAGAACAGCACGTGCGAAGTGGGATTACTATATAGTTTATACCTCTCTATTTTTCCAGGCACTAAGGGTAACATAAATTCACAACACTATCGCCACCTTTACAAATCTATTCTTGTATACGGCTAAAATAGACATGTGTTTATTGCTCAATTTATTAATGGCAAACTTGCCAGATAGGATAAGATAAAACATAATAATAACACGAAGAAATCAATTACTGCGGCATTTCAAAGCCGATATACCCTGGTTGAAAATGGAAACGCTACTGAAGCCATTATAGATTTTGAATTAATAATAGATCTGTTGATATTTATAAAGACCAGCGAATTTCAATGATCTCTCATAATATTCATTGATCTCTGGGCTAACTAGCTACATATACCCTTGCAGAATGAATATTTAAGATTATAATGAATCATTTCTTGAAATATTAATAGATATAAGGTAAATCAATGGAAAATACCATTGATATCAATATAGTACATTGATCTTTGGCCCTGAGGGATCAATAGACATAAATCAGGCTTACTTTAAGAAATGCGAACCTTTAATTATATTAAAAATCTTCTATTTAAGTCAAATTCCCTTGAATTCATTTGATTGCGAAACTATTCGCTGGGGATGCTTGCTTAGTGCCCCCACCATGTCTGCGAAACTGAGGGTTGGAGATGTCAACATGGTTTACTACGTGCCGTTCCGCCATTTTAGCCGCCAATGTCCAATGAGTTGACGGCACAGAATTTAATTAGAGGTCCGCGTACCTTTTAGCATGTCCATAAAATGGAGGGAATGCCATAAAGAGAGCTCGAAATGAATCATCCACCCTGCAATCGGGGGATGCTGTGCGTGGGTTTATCTCCTTAGCGGGGGTTGAGGGCGTAGCTAAATGCCAAAAAGGGATGACAAGGTATCTTCAAGGGGAATGTGATGCATAGCTTAGTCGCTAATCATTAAATGACTTCGCTTTTGGCACCTTTCGTTCATTCGTGATAAATATTTATTATGCCGGCTTCTGTAAGGAATCTTGTAGTGCATCAGCTGCTTAGAAATTCAATTTCCAAGTTTACTCAACTGTGAAATACTGAGTAACGGACGGGGAAGTCGAGAAGAAAAACTATCAATAAGAATCAGAAACGATTCTGACAATTATCTTTCACTTACAGTCCCAGTTCCACATTCGCCTTGACAGCCAACGTCATCTATTTTACAAAAGTAATAATAAATTCACTCACAGTTCGTTGATTTCTCAATTTATTTGTTTCAGGTTTCACCTCATATAAGTACAACATGATTGCACAACAATTGGGCAAGTTGTTCGTTTATTCAATAAAATATCTGTGTGATTATCGATGAAATGATATCTCTCGCAGTCAGCATGCATTATCATCTGCATTACAGCCTTCGACTAAGTCTACGTAACAATGTGTACAGGGTATTTACAATTAAATTAACAATTACACATCGTTTGTAATGTTTGCTCGCTCTTAGGTCTACGCATTTCCTATTTACATAAGCCTACTTAATACCGTTCAATGGTAAACTATGCACAATCATATACATATACACCTACATTTACAATTATATATCCAGCAGTACAGTTGGTAGCTCCTTCACAAGGAACCTACGCGCTCCATGAGGTACCAGGGCAGGAATACGGTTGCAGCCACAACGGCAACACATGTGGCACAGAGAGCGACTGTGGTGGACAGATTTGTGATGGAGAAGTGCTCGTCTTTGTGATCCAGCTCCTCGTTCGGGTGTTTCTCGAACTCCAGCACCTCCACATCGAAACGAAAGCGAACCTTCGACGAGGGCGACTCCTTGCGCCAGACCAAATGGCCTGAGGACTCGCGACGCTCAAGGCTCCATTTGGGATCGTGCACTGCGAGAAGAAGAAGAGTAGTTTGATTATTTTAATGTTTCAATTTGTGCTGGAAAGCCAAAACCAATTAAGTATCCATTATTAGAGCAATTAAAGGTCGCATTAAGCTTGGCCATGACAAATTCTGTTGCTACTTTCAGGCGGCAAATAAAATCGATAGCAAAATTTAACATATTTTCAACTATACAGATTGTTATTAAAAATTTAAATAAGAGTTGAAATTTAAATAACAAGCTTGTGCCAAGTATAGTTGAAGACAACCAGTGTTGCCAGAATTCATGATTAATTGAAAGGTGCAAAAATAGGGCCAAGGTTGGCCCTGTATTTTTTGGTGCATACTTTCAGGCGGAAAATGAAATCTATCAAATATGATCCATATTTATCTGTAATTCAACAGTAATCCTACATTTAAGTTAATGAAAATAAACTAAAAAAATAAGTTGGTGCAAATTTAAACTTTGGCAAAATGTGGAGAAAAAAGCCTTCCTGTGTTATAAAAAAGATGTAGCTTTCCCACAACCTGCTACTTGCGTTTATGTTCCGCTCTCAACTTTAAATAGCTATATTTTACTTGAAAAAAGCTAAATTGACCACACTGGGTAAAGTAAATATCCGTACATCAAAACAAATCTTCCGATACTCGTACCTATATTAACCCATTTAAAAACGACAGGCAAAAGTGAAATTCTAATCTAAAGTTCGTCAGCAACTAATCGCTACCCCAACAATATTTTTCAAGAATACGTATTTATTTATTATTTACCTGATCCAGTCATTGTGCTAACTTGAAATTGCAAACAATCTGAAATGAAAACAGAAAAATGCAATCGGTTAATTTAATCAGGCAGAACGTAAACAAATAACTCGCAATGGCAATTGTAATTCATCTTATGTGCGGTGCGTCGACCTTCGATGAATTTGTTGTGCGCCCATGGAAATAAAATTGGCACCTCGAACATCTCACACGTTCTACTCGATGTCTACTACGACAATCTAATTAATATTCTTGACTCATACGGCATTTCATTAAAAGCCGACAAAAACAACCAAAGCCCCATGGAGCGTGTCATTCGTGACTGCTGACAAATATCGTAGCCCGAATCGTAATTGAATTCAAGAGAGACAGAGGCCCAACTTGACCCATTTCTCGGTCACTTAGGTAACACATATACTACTCAATTACTAGGTTCATGTGTAGATATACATATATAGGGGTCAGGCCATGTCAATCGCATTTAATCAATTATTGACAGCGACAGACAGCACCACCTGACTAGATGACAGTGCCACCTATCAATCTTTCCACACTGCACGTGACCGCAGAAAATTATTCGATATTTTTACATTGATTTTTGTGCTAAGACCCGTGGAATATGCACAGGTGCGTTGGGAGGTAAAAACCTTAATAACTGCACCTTGTCAAATGTGAAAATATATTGTATATTTAATGTATTTGACACCCTAAATCACGACGTAGAGCAGAGTTGTCATATTTCACATTGGGCTTATAATATATAAAACCTTATCGACGGAAACAAACACCGTTGATAGTAACTAAACCTTAATTATTGGCCTACGATCTCTCGACAAGCTTTTTTTGTTGTATAAGATTTTTTCTATATTTTTTACAGACTCTTTTTTATTTTAAGCAACACATTTTCAGTAATTGCATCGTAAAGTCAGAGGCAATGAAATACGTGCACATGCATTATGTATATGAAAAAACCCTGAAAAGCTGAGTCGATTATTCAAAGTAGATTAGCGATGCCAATACTTGAGCTTTATCTGCAAAAACAAATTATAAATCCACTTAAGTATGTTTCTATCTTTAGTTCAACCTTTTGAGCTATACTATATGGGTTTCTTATATAGGGAGTATAGTTTGAGTCATTTCAATTGTGTGCAGAGATCAAAAACTGATCGACAATAAAGATATATTGAAACGTACATTACTTTTATCTCCTCTTCGTATGTGATTTTTATTATCTTTTGCACATGTTTCTCAATCAATACGAAAATTCTAAAATATTCATTGATTTATATAGATGTATGTATATAGTACATACATGTATGAATCTATGAATGGACAATTCACTCAGGGAGAAATGAATGGGAAACAGATGTGGATGCTGTACTACCCCAAACTCAATGATGCTAATGACGTAAGCCAAACAATTGTGGATGGGAAACCTCTTTGCATATTTCACCGTAAGCTCACTCACACACACTCACACATATTTACGCAGGTCACAGTGTCGCAGAATATATTTGCATAAGCCCATAGAAAAAGGGGGCACTAGTAATTTTACACACTCACGTAACCCGATATCGTGCGATAAGGTCTAAAGAAAAAGAAACTTCTATTTAACAGGAACTAATCAAGCTGTCCAAAGTCGCTTTATCTTTGCTTTACGGCTTTATTGTTCTTTATTTAGGGGGAATACTTCATATCAGGCATCGGTACACCATACCGTATATAAGTATCAATATGCATATGTATGTACATACAATAATATTTACGTGCAAGTAGTCGAGTAATACTTATTTTAGAATATTGCGAAATTTAGATTAGAAGTGACAAATTTGCGTGTTCAACAGTTACGCGAATATATAGACATACATATATAGTATACACAGCCGGCATTAGCAAACACACTTGACCGCCAAAAAGCCAGTTTTGGCTTCAACTCATTTTACATATATAAAACAATTCATTTTAGTATTTCGCTGATCTCAATTCGAAAGCATTATACGATATGTGGGCTGGATTTACTGCAGTTTACCTGTTTCAGCAGCCACTCCAACAATTAGCAGGCAGTTTGTTATTTTCCTTTTCGTTTGTTTCGCTTTTAGCACTGCGCAATGCCGGTTTTGTTGCCGACAACACAGTGAGAAACTTTGGACGATGAGTGGGCACTCACTGACACGATATGAGTGTCTCAAAAGCTAGCGAATATTGTCCACGAGTCAAATGAATTGCCGACTGGACTTTGAGCCAAAACGGGCGAGCAGCTCTTTGGGAATTGCATTCTACATACACAAAGATAGGCTTACATACACGTACATATGTTACATACATATGTTTTTCTCTATGTGAGCGTGATGTACATAAATCAATCATGTCATATTTAAACTGGGTGTCTTCACTGCTTTGTTTTTCTTGATACTATATATACATACAGCACATTTATTTATGTCTATCTACCCACACACTCACACACAGTGCTGTGCAAATGTATGCGAACTTATTTTAAATTGGCTCTTTCCTATTGTTGTTGCTGCTACTGCTGCCTGATAAGATTGACAAAGAAAGAACGAAAGAAATAACGGCAACGTCAGCTGGACTTTTATTTTAATCAATGAACTCGCTCAGTCTCACTTCCCCTCCCCATCATCGTTGGCTAAGCATTATTATCAGCTGATTTCGCGTCATTCGCACGAATTCCCACAAGCGCAACAACAACAATATTGCGAACCCCGAACGGGGCCACAAGTAGAGCTGCTGTCACAGTGGACACTGGCCAGACAAGGGCAGATGATGTAGGTTGAATGACTTACAAAATGATGCAGCAAAGCAAGGGTTGCCATGTCTACTGACTTTGGAGCCTGTACTTTGATTTTGTGAAAAGATTACTGATTCATAGTTTAATTACTAATTTCACACGAGATAAATCTGGCAACCCTAGACAAAGCAGTTGAATGACTTACAAAGCAAAACCTTTAATTAATGTTATAACTTTAATGATTATCAAGCTGGTTTAAGTGTCTACTGTGGGTGCTAAAGTTCAAGCTTCACTGTAGTGAACTCACTGGAAACTAAACACGCGCCAGCCCCATCAAATGATAAGCGTGTAAATTCCTTTTTACGCTAATTGATGAACACACACTTTGCTACGTACATCACAACTCACTCGTACGTGGCACACGCACACACATGTACATACGTACATACACTAGTACATTAGTGTGAGTGTGGTGGCGCGACCATCAAATTATGTTAATCGCACTGTCAGCGCGCCCAACAACAACAGCGCGACAACACTGTTTTGGTTGTTTTTGTTGTTGTTGCTCTTGTTTTTTTGTTATTGTAACAGTTGCATATATTTCTGATTACGATTGGCATTCAGCGCATACATATGCACTTATGAAGTAACACGCACACACACACATACAAACAAATGTCAAATTCATGTGTGGTGGCGTGACGTGTTTTGTTATTACCGTTTCGATTAACACACTTCGTAGGAGTGCGCAAAGGCCAACAGCTGATGCACGCACACTCACGCACTGCCGAAGTCACACAGACACACACCCGCACGTACTCACGAAGAACTGCAAAACGGATTGCGAAAAATGCAGAATGCGGTAGGTGGGGCCGACAGGGGGCGCTAAGTCGATCTTGGATTTTGTGTATTCTATGTGTGTGTGTGTGTATTTTGTGTATTCCGTCTACACACGAACCACACTTGCCGGCGCGCCCAACTATCGAGGTCTAAGCATAGAAACAGACTGTCGCTGCTAGCTCGCTCGATAGTATCTGTAGGCACCGTGCTCGTGCTCGAGCGCTAGAGCGGCGCAGCAGCGTCAGCAGCCAGAGAGAGTGAGAGAGACCCAAACTGCCCCTCTGCGTTTGCCTCTGCTACTGTCTGCACATTTGGAGGCTCGACTCTGCAGCTCTTCTCTTAGTATTTTTTACGATATCTAGTATTTTGTAAACACATTCAATTGGCTTGCAAACACTTGAGTGTTTGGTATGCCCACTGTTTGTGTGTGTATGTGTGCATGTATGTATGTGTCCGTATGTTTGGAAGTTCCATTTGGACTTGGCATATGTCGCCAATGGCAACGGAAATTGGGAAAAGAGCTTAGACTTTAAACAACGAGACATATGTATGAATACACATACACATACACACATAGTATGTAATACATTCATTAAAGAAAACAAATGATAGTAAAATAGTAATATAGGCATAAGGTATAACAAAATAGAAAAGGGATATTCGAAATAGGGAGTATTGACTGATTACGGTTAATAATTATAGAGTTTCACTTTTTATATAATGATATCGTTTTACAAATGTAAATAAACAGTTTAGGTTACTGACTGATCATGAGTCCAGATTCTTCGAAACTCATTTCATTACTGAACTCATTCTGAAATGAGGTATAAAATAAGCTCTTATGATCATATGACTCGTAATATACGTGAATTTATGTTCGAGCACATTCTGCGATGCAACTTGAAAAGATTAACACGAATACAATGCGTTACGTGATTACAATATACTCTAACTGTTAGTTGGGAAAGTCATAAATATTTTAAGTATCGTGCGCACCTTTAACTGCTAATGAGGAACGATAAATAACGATATCTGCACTGAGTGGTAACTCTCGAAATATGCCACTTGTTCTAGCTTACGTAGTTTACGAGTAGTCCCGTAAGAAGAAAAGAGTTACGCTACAAGGCTCACGTACAGAACTCTTATTATTCCATTTTTACATACATAATGTGGAAATCTACTACCAAAAACAAATACTCTTTAACCCATTTAACCGCAATTTTAAGCATCAATTCATGATGATTATGTATTAACACCAGTTAGAGGATCATGTGGAATATAGAAAATACATATTTGCAATACTCATCCACACACACATTAATAAGCGAACATACTTTAAGTCTAGCACCGACATTGAGGTCGAGCATCGTACAGTGCATCAAAATAGGAGTAGACCATTTCGGCAGATAGTACTTAATGTAGAGTATAAACAAAGACAAAACACTGGCTTCTGGCATCGCCCTCTTCCTATTGTTGTGTTCTTGAGTAAACACATATACATAGATGCGTATGTGAACGCATGTGTATGTGTGCATGCATGTGCTGCTGGTGTGATTGTTTTACGACTATTGTGATTGTGTATAGCACACTCACACCCACAAGCAAGGAGATATGTGTACGCACATACACAACACCAACGAAATCTTTTGCTGTCACTTGTTCTGCTCTCGTTGGATGCGATTGCCTTTCAGTGCGCCACAAGCTTTGGACCTGAGAACTCGGACAGAGACGCAACTGTAGCCTGTTGATCTGTTGACCAAGCCAAGCATAGAATATTTATGATTTAGGAGTGATGATTTGCAGCCGTTATGTCTGAAGCATCAACATCTGGACGATCGTACTCCGAAGACCTTTCCAGGTGAGTGTTCTTCAAGGTTCTTCAAGGTCTCCACTCAACTCACTTCACTTCAACTCTACCCAGCAACAACTGTCGCCTGCAAGAGGTGCTCAAGACGTGCGCGAATATACAATCTTTGGAGTCACTGTGTCCATTTCCGTATTCATCGCTAGAGAACGACTTCAACGACGTTTATTTTACTAGAACGACAACAGACAAGATGATCTCGCCCAATCCTTACTCACTCAGTGGATTCATATCGAACAGCAGCTGTGCCAGCGAAGATGCCTTCACGGACATTGTGCTGGAGGAGGATAATCGCATCTCACTGGCCTACGAGAATCTGTGCACCATTCCCCGTCGATTGGCCGACAAGTTTGCCGCGCAGACCAAGTTCCTCGATCTTAGCTACAATAACTTTCAGAACCTCAAGTTTCTTTCTTTCTTTGAAGACCTGCACACGTTGATACTGGACCGCAATAGTAATCTCGATGTGAACACCTTTCCCTATCTGCCCAATCTGAAAATCTTGTGGTAAGTTGATCGTAAATAAATCACATATATGCCTGCTAATCCTTCATCCTGCAGGATCAACAACTGCGACATCTGCAACATAACCGACTGGATACACCGCATCGAGAGGAAATGCCCACAGCTGGAGCAGCTCTCGTGTATGGGTAACCCCGGCATACAGACAGTGTTCAAGAACCATGGCACAGCACCTCCTGCTGCATACGCCCGCGAATATATACTGGAGGTGCTGCCCAATCTGAAGTATCTTGACGGTATGCCGCGCCAGACATACACAGAGCAGCAAGACAGTAGAGACAATCGTGCAGCAGCCTCCTCCTCGTGCAACTCAGTAACGGGAACACAAGGACACGAGTCAAGTGTCAGCACCTCGGACAAGCCATTCAGCATTGGCCGTAAGCTTGCCTCGCCCACACTCAGTTTCAAGGAGTTCTTTCGACTCAAGCCCGCCAAGAAGACGCCCAGTTATCTCAATGGCAATGGCTCGTCCACAAACTGAAGCCCAGCTTGCTGCAAAAGATTCCACTGACGGCAAGTCAGTCAGATTGTTGCTTCGGGATGCTGTGCTGTTGCTGCTGCTGCTGCTGCGCTGTTATTTTTAGTCTAGCTGCTTATCAGTGCCGCTGCAGGC
The DNA here is from genome assembly GCA_018151435.1 of Zaprionus africanus. Taxonomy (NCBI): domain Eukaryota; kingdom Metazoa; phylum Arthropoda; class Insecta; order Diptera; family Drosophilidae; genus Zaprionus; species Zaprionus africanus. Next base: position 2,015,761 of record JAECXB010002309.1, on the reverse strand, counting down.
CTCTGCGATGCCCTGACTGGCAGTCAGTCCATTGCACCCGATTACACCTACAGACCCACATGCCCATTGTAAATACAGATGCACATGTTTACCAGCCGAGTCGAGTGTGTTCTTCCGAGTGTATGTGTGTGTGTGTGTGTGTGTGCACAATGATTATTATAATTGATTCAAAGTGGATTTTAAAACTTTACCCTCAGTGTTGAGTCCCAATTTCATATCACCAAAACCAAACCATAATACATAAGTTATGAATAAAGAAACTAGACATTACTTAAGTGCTAGAATAATAATTTCAATATATCATTGTGAAACCAATTTTATTTCCCCTTATTCAATTATCTTAAATATACCATCAATGGGTGCTCATTTAGGGATACAAAAGAAGTTATTTCTCTAGTTTTATTAATGCACTCTAAGAATGATCAAACGATAACAAAACTAAAAGATTAAATACACGAAATGGGTTGGGCAGTTCGACTCATTCGTTATATATTGAAAGACATAACTCTGTGTGGGCATTATGTATGAGAGAGTGTCTAGTAGAACAAAACATTTAAGCATTTTTGGAATACGTTTACGTTACATCGGTTATTGCACCTACACTAACAATGTCTACGGGTCAATTCGACTTGATCTCCAGTGCCCCGAAGGCTGAATCCAGGGAGGCGATCCACTTGTCGTTGTTATTGATCGTCGACTGACTGGTCGTGTGGGCAGCTGCCTGTTCCAGTGCCCACTGTGCCACTTTCTGTGACTCCTTGCGCTTGGAGCTGCCAGCCCTCGAGTTGGCCAAGAAGCTGCAGCACAAAAATAACCCATAGAGTGCACGCAAATTGTGCGGGTTAAGTTTTATGGCCTGGGAGTAGTATGTGCGAGCTATCTCAATGTTCTCCACGCCACCCTGTAACGGATGTATTCATTATAATTCAATTTGCACTCGTTCCATTCAATGGATGGTGCGGGGGCAACACTCACCATGGTGTAACGAATGTCAGCGAGACGCTGATGAATTAAATGGCTGTGCGGGTTGTGCAGTATCACCTCCTCCATGCAGAATGCTGCCTTGCCGTACTCGCCCTCGGCCATGTACAAGTTGCATAGCTCCTGCCAGGCCTCCTGGTCCGACATGAATCTAAGAAATTGGAAATATCCAAATAAGTAAATATAGTAAATATGTTTCACACTAAAGTACTTTTTAAGATAGGCATTCAGTTCCTTGATGGCATCCAGGCGCATTCCACGCGCTTTCATTATGGCAATTTTCCTCTTCCGTGGTGCTGCATTTGTCTCGTCCTTTTCAATGATGGCGTCGAGCACCTCGATGGCCGCATCGTATTGCTCCAGTGCCTCCAATCGCATCGCTTTGAACTTCATCACACGCAGGCTGCCGGGAAACTCAGCGTTCAACAGTTTCGTGCACTTTGTGGCGATATCGAAGCGTGCCGTGTCCAAGGCAGCAACGATGACTTGCTCCAATATCAAATGCCTTTCGTTGCCGGTCTTATGGACTTTGTCCTCAAGCACGGCGACCCACAGTTGCACCACATCGTCACTGTAACGTTCAGAGTCCTCGCGCCATTTTCGGAACTGATCCCGCACATCTGGGAAGATAATTTAATATGTTAATAATCAGTTTTGATAAATTTCAATTGTGCATATGTCATGTTCATCACTTATTGGGGCATGCACAATTAATCGCTTACGCGGCATGCGACTTGGCAGCAACTGAAGCTTGCTCCTTTTATTTACCTGACCAACTCATTTCCTCGTAATTCAATGACATTTTAATTAAACTATTTTAATTTACTAATTTTCAATGTGTAAAGTATTTGGTGAGTTGACAAGCATCGATAGGCGCAGTAAATAAATCACTCGATATTTTCTCAATGTTGTGGTATCGATACTCAGCTGAAAGAGCTATCGATGCTGTAACTGCTAAAAAATTACTTCGTTTAAATACTTAATGAGTAATGAATGAAAACAAAATTAATTTAAGCTCGTATTCATTTACATATTAAAACAATAATAAATTAATCATAATGTACATATATGATTATTAAGGAATACCCGGCTTTGCATAACGTTACTTAATTTAAAAAGGTGGCAACGCTGTTGCAATCTAGGCAATTACCATGGGATTCATAAATGCCTCCGCTTTCGACGCCGAACTCGAATACGGTGGCTGCTTCTAGCTTAGTTTCTGGTTTATTTCCAAAGCCAACGAGCTCGGGAGCACAAGTTGCGATAAGAACTTGAAGCGTGCCTGCCAGCAGTAACCGTCCCCCACGAGAAACCATCTACCTGCTACACACACTTCCAACTCTTTGAGATCGGATTCGGACTTAAAGCGACGAATCAAAAGTAAACAAAATGCCACAGCAGCAGGAGAAGGCACCAGAGCAAGCCTACCTGGGCTTCGATCTTAGCACACAAAAGGTAAGGAAGTTATATATCTACTTATAATCATTATATTATTTGGGGAATAAGAACCAAAACAGAAGGCAGCTTTTCTCCATCAGCCCCGCCCCCGTTGCTAACGCGGCACATTGATGAAGCTTTCCAATGTTATTGGGAAAGGTTAAACGAGAAGTCAATAAAAAAATAACGAAATTCTAATCTTTTTTTGCGAACTAAACGCGGACGTTCTGAATTTGCTTATCAATCCCCCAACGGGCCATTGCCTCGAACTTAACCTGACGTCTGTGTGGGGTACATATGTGTGTATGGGGGGCAGAGATGTATTAACGTACATACGGATGTAGGTTTGTATGCACACATACATACTTTATATTGCAGCTTGTAATGTTAAACTGATAGGCTCGGCCGAGAAGGTGTTTGTTTTGATCTGCCGCCCACCTGTAAACCGAAACAAGTTCAATATAACCATATAAAAGAATCTGCAATAAGTTCACCTCTCTCTCTGTGTGTATGGGGTGAGCCAAGCATGACGTAAACATTGACACTCATATCCCCTTTCGGGGTATGCAGCGATGTTGTTTGATCGTTACTTTTGAGGTGTGTCTTCAAGGACTGTCGCACTGACAACGCCCCACGACACGCACAAGGACTAAGACTATAAAAACAATAATAAATGTGGCATAAATTATTATTAAAGTCTTCACTTTGTTCAGAAATCGAGTGAACATTGTTTCATCAATCTGGAATAAAATTGTGCTCAAATTTTGCTTATAATTGTTGTAAGTTTTAAGGTTTTAAGTATCAAAATTTTGTCATAGTATTGTAGCAAGTCAGACAGTCGTGGTAAGGGGCAGAGATGTGTATACGGTGCAGTCTATATGGGCCAAGAGATAAGAAGACCTTTCTAGCCTTCGACTTGAGCACAGAAATGGTGAATTGTAATAAATATCTAAAAGATTCCAGTTTCCTAATTTCTATATATTAATTTCCCATCATTAATCCATTTACAGCTTAAGGCAGTTGTTTTGAATGCAGAACTGAATGTTGTTGCCACTGCCGAGGTGAAATTCGACAGTGATTTGCCAGAGTTCCGTACGACTGGAGGGGCCAATGCAGGCACGGGCAAATCCGAGTAAGTTGAATAGAACCAAAGACAACTATACTGATTAATCACTCTGAAACCCTCCTTAGGTTCTATGCCAAGCCCATTATGTGGGTCAAGGCTATGGACATCGTATTGGATCGTTTGGTTATGAAGGAAGTGGACTTTCGTACAGTTGTAGCCATCAGCGGATCTGCCCAACAGCACGGCTCCGTGTACTGGTCCCAATCCGGCATAAAGGCACTGAAGTCCCTCGACTCCGAAAAGTTTCTGCATGCTCAGATTGATGATTCATCTTTTGCGACTAATAGATCACCAATCTGGATGGATGCATCCACATCCAAGCAATGCTTGGAAATGGAAACAGCCATTGGAGGACCAACGTGTATGGTTCAGACCACGGGTTCGAAATGCTATGAACGTTTCACAGGACCGCAAATAAGGAAAATATATCAGAAACATCCACAAGTCTTTGCACAGACTAAGCGTATCTCGTTAGTTAGTAGTTTCCTAGCTTCCCTGTTCCTTGGTGAAGTGGCTCCCATTGATTATTCTGATGGATCGGGCATGAACTTGCTGGACATACGCGAGAAAGCCTGGTCGGATGCTTGCCTCAATGCCTGTGCAGCCAATTTGGATGAATTGCTGGGAGAACCAGTTAGTGGATTTACAGTTCTCGGCAATATATCGGAATATTTTGTGAATCGCTTCTGCTTCTCACCCACCTGCAAAGTAATTGCCTGCACTGGGGATAATCCATCCGCGTTAGCTGGCATGTTGGTGGACAAGAACTGGCTTAGCATCTCGCTGGGCACCAGCGACACACTAATGATGAGTCTAAAGGAACCACCCAATTTGGAGGAGGGTCATGTGCTCTGCCATCCCACCGAAATATGTGAATACATGGGACTGCTGTGGTTAGTACGGCAAACAGTAGAGGAGCTATTCATGGTTCTACAACTATTATACAGTTTCAGAAATGGCTCCTTGGTACGTGAGGCAATGAACAAAGCCGAAGCTGAAGGGGATTGGAGGAAATTCAACGAGTTACTCGAGTCGACGCCACGTGGTAATTTCGGCAACATGGCTATACACTTTGACGAAATGGAAATCATACCCAAGGTAAAGGGAACGCTACGCTGGAGCAAGGAGATAAATGCCAATTCTCCCGAGGCCGCTAAGGGTGTGGTCAAGTGAGTAGACCGCTGAGTATATCTTATGCACCGCTTGCTAATGTTCTTCATTGCATTCCTGTAACAGATTCAGCTCCCCTGAAATCGAAATTCGTGCCTTGATCGAGGGACAAATGCTGCATCATCGAGCCGTTGCTGAGAGCATGGGCTTCCTATTCGGCGAGGATGCCAAGATTATTGCCACGGGTGGAGCTTCGGTGAACACGTCAATTTTACAAGTCATTGCAGATGTGTTCAATGCGCCCGTTTACCTGCAGGTTAGTTATAAATTGCATCCCTTTCACATGGAGAAATAACCTTCAGTTTTTCCTTTACAGACTGAGAGTGAGGCTGCGCTTATGGGTGCCGCCTATAGAGCTGCATATGCGATGTGCATTTATGACCACAAAACGCAAGCCATTAACAGCTTCAACGAGCACATATTGAGCTTGACGCCAAACACACTGGAACTTGTTTGCGAGCCCAATAAGGACAGTGAGGAGATATATCCATACATGCTGCTACGGTACAAGCAGATGGTGTCGGTCTTGGAGAACCAAGGAGCTTGCCGCTGTTGAACTTAAATAGTAATCAGACATTCCAGAAGTGACCTTTTACAAAACAGACTAAACAATATACTAAAGTGCAATTAATAATATTATTCTGTGATTGATCAATTTTTTATTACGAATGATTGCAAAAGCATTCACAAAATAAACTTTTACACGTGAAAAAATCTCTGTTACTACTTTACTGTTTACTTTTTGCGACCACCGCGCTCCTTGACCTGTAGGTGAACCGTGGTGCCACTGAGCAGGTTATAAAAGGCCATTGTGTTACTATCCTTGAAGAACATACCCTACAAAGAAACGCAAATAAAATAAGTATAATGCATAATCCAAACTTGACTCCTGCTCACCTCGTAGAATATTTTCTGTTTGGCTGGCGGCATGCCTGTTTCATCCTGCAGCTTCGCTTTGAGATTGGCGATAGGATCTGTCAGAGCTAAGGTGATAGCAATCATCTGACCATTCAGCTTCCATTCCGATTTGTCCGTATTCGGAACTTGCACCTGAATGGTCACAGGGCTCTGTAAACAATCATGAATTAGTTTGAAAGGACTTTAAGCACAAATTTCCAATTTGGCTTACCTTGTGTAGGGCAATGAACTCCGCCTCGGGTATTAGATTGTCCTCGGAACGCATCTTCTTAGTGGGCGGCTCATCATCGATGGGCACCATTTCAACTGGCGGCGCTGGTGAAATCTGTGGCGGTCCACTGCCAGTCTGCATTCCCATATAACCACCAGGTCCGCCGCCATATGGAGTAGCTAGAATAGATATATTCGATTAGATTAACGGCAGATTGTGTTTACGACTATGTAACATACGCATCATGGGAGGTCGCTGCATCATCATTACGGGATTGTTAGACTGTGGCATGTTGTGCTGCTGCTGCTGCTGTTGGTGTTGTTGGTGCTGATGATGTTGATGCTGCTGCTGGTGATGATGGTGCTGCTGCTGCTGCTGATGATGATGAGGTCCACCTGGGCCACCACCTCCCTGGTGATGCTGCATTTGGTTATGACTATGACTGCTATGTTGGTTCTTCGACGAAGATGTGGATGGCTGTGGAGGCGCTGAAAGCGTCGCCTTGTTACCCACAGGCTTGGGTCCAATTTTCTCCTTCTCCTCATCGTGCAGCAGACCCTTCACTTTGTGTATCTGATGTATTTGATCTTCAAGCGTTATATTTGCACGTGCTGCTCTGGTGGCTGCCTCCACACTGGACGTGTGTCCGTCCCAGGTAACACGATCATCCTTTTTGGTCTCCTCCTCTCCAAGCTTCTTACCAATAACGGTTTCCTCATCGCCCACACCGAAAATATCTGTACGACGCTCTGCCAACTGCTTCAAGCTCGCCTCGATGGCCGTTCCAGCAGCAAACACATTGTCCTGATTGATTTTCTCCACAGTATGCTTGTCACGCTGTTCCACCCATCGTGGATCGAGGAGTCCGATTCGCATGTGCTCCGAAACTTTTGATGCTGGAATCTTCTCGCCTGTAATAGGCGATATGAGGTATTCGTCTGTAGTCACCGGCGCCGGCTTAGGTTGTGTTGCCTTTGGATCGTATTTCTTGACCACCACCTTGTCATGCGTGGGAGGCAGCATGGGCGCTACTGAAGGCTGCATCTTTGAAGTCGGCGTCTCCTCGTCACTAGACGCTTCGTCCATATCCTGGACTTGTGTATTGTCACGTTTAGCATTCGCCGGCTGACCGTAGGCCGTGGCGTTCTTCATTTGAATGCCCACACGATTCTCCATTTGCGAGAGCTTGACACCACTGTCCAGATGATTGGCCAGTGGGGAATCGTCCTCATCGTCGGACTCAATTTGCATTTCAATATCTCCCTCCTCCTCCATGAGACGTTCTTCCATTAGCACACGTGCACCGACCTCATCGGGATTTGTGGGTGGCGGAAAGTTACCGCTCTCGAATGGCTGATAGTCCACTGTCTCCACCACAACGAAGTCGTGCCAGTCAATTTGGGCATAGGCCACACGCTCTCGTTCAATTTTCTCCTCCTCACGGCGACGTTGTGCCTCCTGGTGGCGCTGCCAATTGGCGCGATATTTCACCTGTTCCAGCACCTGCAGCATACTTGCCCGTCCGGGTGCACTTTCCGTACGTAGCTTGGTCAGCAGATCCTTTGGCGGAATAAGCACTTTGGTGTACTGCTCCAGCAGCTTGGTAAAGTATTGGAATAACGAATGCTGTGGCCTCAGAAAATCAAATTGAAAATTCCGCTGCTCTCGGCTCATGAGATTGGTGAGAAACTGGCGTCCATTTCGGGCCACAAACTGGGCAGTTAACTTCACAATGTCGCTGAAAGTAAATCGAAACTTCGTAAGATATGTTTCCTCCAGGTTGCAGTCAATTACTCACAGATCCAAGGCTGAAATGGAAGGTGGATCGGCTATGAACTCGAACTCTGGTGGCGGTTCTTTAGGCACAAACTGCTGTTCTACCACTTGCTTGAGGAGCTCCTGTTGCCGTTGCTGAGCAGCACTCGTCACTGCCAGCTGCTTCATGCCAGCCACAGGGCCAACGGATGCATCTGTAAACAATCTCTATAGACTCGTCGTGTCTCTAGCGGCTAACGTATAATACTTGCCGTTCCCTTCCCGAAACTCGTTAACCTTGTGTCTGTAGTAGGCATGGTAGGGATCGCCGCCGTTCAAGAAGTTAAACTTGGGGTTGCCCAGCTCGTTCTGTCGGATGCGTGCCTCGAATTCGGGTCCATTACGCGCCACAAAACTGGCGGTCTTGTCGACAATATCTAATTAGTTAAATATGATTCACTGAGTACATGGAAAACCTTACGCTATGTATGGGTAAATGCTTGAATATTCTTGTTAATTATCAGTTTAAGGATTATATGTTATAAATATGTTTTTATTTTTTCTCAAAAGGATACTTCTGACTTCCGGCGGCGGATAAATGATGCCAACGATGGGCCCGGACATCGGCTTCGATTGTTCATTGTTGAACTGGTCATTGGTGGCATCTGTATCTAATGAAGGCATTGCTGTTGAGAATGGCTTCACAATTATTTATACGTTTAGATTCAATAAGATAGGGGTTTATGAAAATTGTCTGTACACACCAAGCACGATAAGTCGGCAAAACTCAGATGCAGTGTGACCAAACTGCACAATGAGCAAAACACTGCAAAATACTTTGCATAAAATACTATAAGTCAATAAAGTTCATAAACAAGTAAAATTCCTAATATGTGTAATTTTTATTTATATTTATTTTATTTTTTATTTTATTTATTTATTTTTATTTATTTATTTTTAAATTAAAGTTAATTGCACTTAGTATTGAAGATATTTTTTAAAATTTGTGAACGTTTTTAATAACGTACTAAAAATGACTGTGATTCAGCCTTCGTTGATGTTACCGCAGTTATTTTAAGGGTGACCACACGGCATTTAAAGCAATGTTTATATGTAGGTCAAAATAAAAATAATAAATATGTAGTAAATATTAATGAATTCATGAATTAAAAATAATATTTTTTTGTGTTGATTTGAATCAGGGTAGACTCAATAAAATACCTTAATCTACAAAGACTTTTACAGGTTTTTAATCACGAAGTAGAATTTCATAAATCTTAACAAAATCAAGAATTTCCTTTTCTTTGTTTTCATAAAACGCAAGATTCAATCTTTGTGTTCTTAAGTATTGTACGTATATGAGAATCATTCATCTTCTGGTATTACACATCTTCCGGACAAAGCTTTTGCCACAAAGAGGAGCTCATGCTGCTAATTTGGCTCATTATATCCACCTACATTCTGCATTACTAATGTCTTGAGATCGCCTTTGTTTGAGCACGTAAGCCACAAGTTTATAAAGAAATATACGCATACATAAGTACATAAATATTTATAAGTTTATATGTGCATATGTATAACGTAAATATACGAATGGACATTTCGCACACCCACAACAAAGAGGAAAATCACGTGCGGTCTTAGTGAAGATTTTATTTGTTTTTTTTCCCGCTTAAGCAGTTAAATACCCTTTACCCTTCCCTAAAGGGAATACCCTGTACCTAGTTCTGCAGTCTTTTTTGCAAATGAAATATTCAAATTCTATAAAGAGCGAGAATTTTAAGGTAGTAATTGTTTATTTACATTTAAATCTCAAGAGTATGTACTCTCAGCTAAAGAGTATTTCCAAGTCCAGCTCCCATCAGTGTATATCGACTATATCTGACTATCTGGCCTTACTCTCTGACGAAGCCGCGCCTCTGAGTCGGCTCGAGCTGTGCTCACCACCGTGCTGATAATGACAGAGCGACGCTCAGGCGGCGGTCGCATATTCATGGGACTCATTTATGGTTCAGTTGTCTGTGAGCCGCCCAAGCGCTGGCATCGAGTTAGTCCGAGTTCCGATTAGTGTTCACTGAAGCGCAATTCAATTCCTTATCAATACGAACGGGAAGTCAAGTCAAGTCAAGTCAGTGTGAGAGAAGTGACACAAACTGTCCATCAATTTATGATTGTTTTCGCATTAACAGATCGCGGCTTGATTGGGTAACCATCATTTGTGAATCACATCACGGGAAAAACCAATATTCATTCTAATGGGGCAGACTGTTTACCTTTGGCTGACCGCTCTCGTAATACTAGTGGCGTCAGCTCTACCATATGGAACTGCACTGAACTTCCAGTTCCCACAGTGTAAGTGTATTACATCGACGAGGCTGCAAATGTAATTGTAGAAAATTGACTATTAAGTAAGCAAATATTACGCGATTATTGACTAAACTCTCCATGGCATATAGTATATGTACACATCATAGTAACGCACACACACACACAGACGCACACAAAATAGAATTACACGTATCAGAACTGTTGCTAAGATATTTTTATTCATTTTTTCAAATATCTGTATTGTCACATCATTGTATATATGTATGTATGTTCTGTACTATATACTACTATATCTATGTATGTCCACAGGCAATCAGGTCTAAGAGCTTTTCTTTCTTTTTATCTCGATCTCGATCTCCATTTTCGTTAAAATTCACGAGATCGTCTGCTTTCAATGCCTATAAAACGCAAACCAAAAAACGCAGCTTTCTCAAAATTTTACAGTCAGCTGTTAATCGATAACTGCTGACAGGAGCAGTGCACAGTGGTTCCCCCATAGGCCAAAAATAAAAAAATCAAAGTCCAAATTTTGACTTTAACTGTATCATTTCTTTCTCATAATTGGTCTAGCTATTCAAATTTATCCATGCTTTTGTTTTGCTCTAACTGTCCGCTTCAAGAATAGCATCGAAAGAGACAGCATAATATCAATCGATTATTGCAGCGTGAGCAACTTGCAAGTGAAGCTGTCTGTAAAGTCAATAAAAATCCTTATAAATCGACATTACTCTGCAATGGAAGGCATTCGTATAATAAATAATGGTATTTAGTATATTTTTAAAACAAAAATAACATGTCCGACGTTCTGTGTTTTGCGTAAATTAGTGTTGTGTTTAGTATATAGTTTCAGATGTTCTTTGTTTATGTTTGCTATCTTTCGATGGAGTTTTCGTTATGTTCATTCCCTTACCTTAATAATTCTTTTTGTGCATTGTTTATTAACATTTTAAAATTAAGAAAACGTTTAATTCAAGTGCCGAAAGGTGCCCTATTGCAATAAAAATACAAAAACGTAACCTAACCTAAATTTTTAAAAAGCACGTGCTGACTGGTGTTGCTTTTTATTTTGTGTTGGTGTGTTGTGGTATTGTTATTGTATTGATGTTGTATTGTTGTTGTTGTTGCTGTAGTGTTGTTTTCGTTCTTGTGATGTCGTATTATTTTATAATTTGTGTTTATATTCGGTTTGCTCATGCAGTTATATGATATAGCATACAATTTTCGCTAAGCTCGCCCTGGATATACATATATACCAATTTCTTATGTAGAATTCCAAGTCTTCGTTGCAAAATAATTGAAAACAAAAAGTTTTCCATACTAACACTTAATTTCAAACTGATCGTTCATATGACAGCTATATGATGTAGTCGTCCGATCGGGCTGATTTTTGCATATAATTTTGCTATAAAAATAAGAAAATTTTGTGCTAAGTTTCAAGTGTCTACTTCAACTAGAAGTATTTTTGGCCGCTTTCCCCATACAATGGGATCCACTGTGCAGTGTTGTATTTAGAGCAGGTGCGCGGCAAATACAAAAAGTCACGGACTTATCAAACGACCCTCGTATTTTGAGGGCCTTGAGATCGTCTGCTTTCAATGCCTATAAAACGCAAACCAAAAAACGCAGCTTTCTCAAAATTTTACAGTCAGCTGTTAATCGATAACTGCTGACAGGAGCAGTGTTGTATTTAGAGCAGGTGCGCGGCAAATACAAAAAGTCACGGACTTATCAAACGACCCTCGTATTCTGTATTTATTTAATCTTGTTTCAATCTTAATCTAATATGATTAAAATTACTTGGTAAAAATTGTTCGATCCTGTCTACGTCATGAGTATTTCCCAGATTTACAGTTTACGAAATCACTGATTAGTTTTATTGCAAAATATATATAATGTAGAGAAATAAGATAACGCTGAAAATCCCATCTAATCGCTGTTTTTTATTTACAGCACAGCTCAGTGTAAGCAATGGAGCAAGGAATGAGTTGAACAGCATTACGCCGGCTCAATGGAAGGATTTCGTCACCTCGGGAATCGATTCGATAAATAGACAAAAGAGGTAACGATTTTCAAATACAAATATATTTTCAATTTTGGAGTTTCGAGAACATTATTGAATATAAGGAAATTGAAACAAGAAAGAGTTCTTACCTTTGTTCTCTTTAAAAACTTGAAGGATTCACATTATTCTTAGTTGGTTTAAGTTATATCAGATACATATGAATTTACTATTTATATATGTACAGTATAACAGTATCAAGTTTAAAGAAATATTAAAAAAATAATTAGAATAAATATTATTTGTATATGTGAGATATTTCTAGTCAGTACTGAGACATATCTAGGAAATACTCAAAGAATTCTCTAAGATTTTTTAAAGTTGTGTACCTTTTTCTTTACAGGCTCGAGGACAACCTCCTGAGCTCTGACATAACAGTGCAGAATGGCAGTCTCTCGCATGCCCAACTGCTGGACACACTGCCCAACGAGAAATCCAAGCTGGACAGTGATGTCGCCCTTAAGATACTCAAGGCGAGTCTGTTCATCTACAACAGCAAGTGTGCACCGCATGGCATTCGTGGAGATGAGTGTCGCACCTATCTGGAGACGCGTCCATTGCCCGAGGGCAGCACACTCCAAGCAGATTGCCAGAGGTTGCTGCAGAGTCGTCGAGATGGTCATCACGCCTTCCGGCGCCTGCTCGCTCGCAACTATAAGAACGGCTTCCATGAGATGTTCGGGGAGGATGATCTGCCAGCTGCTTGGGCCATAAGCATGGCGCTCTACGATCGTGATAGTGAAGCGACACAAAGGATCCGTCCGAGGAGTTCCAGCAGTGTGGCCAGTCGAGACTTGAACCTGGTGCTGGTGCAGTTTGCACAGTTTGTGGAGCACGATCTCAGCAAGACCGTCTCGCAGTCGATGAGTACGTTTTGGCAGCTCAGATCGAGACTAGCACTAAAATTTAATACCTTCCTCAGGCAATGGCTCACCGATTGAGTGCTGCAATCGCAACCAGATCAACTTGCAGCCTCGCTTCCATCATCCACTGTGTGCTCCGATTCTGGCCAAGGACAAATACGGATTTCCCAATTGCCTGAACTATGTGCGAAGTGCCCTCGCCGTGGGTGAGAACTGCAACTTTGGAGCTGCCGAACAGGTGAGAATGACGCAGAGAGAGGGAGAAATGTAGAGAGAGAACTAATAGATTTGCCTTCACAGCTCAATGAGGCAACTGGTATACTGGATTTGTCGCAGCTTTATGGCTTCACCGATGCCGCCGAGCGCAAGATGCGCACACTCAGTCGAGGCTTGCTCAAGTCCAGCTCCGATGGCAATCTGCTGCCCATGACCACGGACGATAACGGACACACGTTCTGCGCCTGGGGAAACAGTGTGAATGCCAGCAACTGCTTTGCTGCCGGCGATTCCCGCGTGAATAGCAATCCTCTGTCGATTCTGGTCTACACTCTCTTCATGAGGAATCACAATCGCATTGCTGGCGAGCTGCAGGCAAGCCACAAGGATTGGAGTGACGAGCAACTGTTCCAGGCAGCAAAGACCATCAATATTGATATCTATCGTCGCGTCATCATTGACGAGTGGCTGCCCGAGGTGCTGGGTGAGGAGTTGGCGGCACAAGTGCGTGCCACACCAGCCCCTCCGGCTGGACAGCACTTCCCCGAGGTGTCCAATGAATTTGGCGTGGCTGCTATTCGTTTCTACTACTCCATGTTGCCCAATGTGCTGCACAATTTGGCCACGAACAACGAAGTCGGCAAGTAAGTAGAAGAAAGGCCTCAGTTTGTTTACAGTGTATCATACTCTAATCCCTTACAGCAACGTGCTGCCGCTGACAAATCTCTTCGAGCTGAAAAATGAAATCTACAAGCCACAGATTCAGTATAACCCACAAAAACTGAATGAGATCTTGCAGAGTTTGCTGCACGAACGCGCCATGAAGATGGATGCCTCCTACGTGGGTGCGGTAAGTAGAGAAGAAGCTAGCTTAGCATTGAATCTACAGGGTTTCTTCTTTCTTCAGATCGTATGGCATGAGAACACCAAGCCTACTCACACCGATGTGTTGGCATTCGATATTCAACGCGGACGCGATCACGGACTGCAACCATATTATAAGTACCTGGAGGTCTGCAACAATAACAAGCAAGTTACTGGCTGGACTGACTTTGAGCCCTTCATATCAACGGAAGTAAGTGAATTACGAAAGATTTCCGAATTCTTTTCTAACTTATGACTGCTTTAGCTCTTGGAAAAACTACGAAATGTCTACGATTCATGGCAGGATGTGGATCTCATAATTGGCGGCATTTCGGAGAAGACTGTCAATGGAACCGTGGGTCCCACTTTCAGCTGCATATTGGGTAGGATGAAAGAGAATAACCTATAAATGAAACACTCTCTATATATTTTATTTCTTCTCTTCTCTAGCTGAGCAATTCTCCAAGATCCACCAGCGTCATCAGCATCGTCAGTCATCGCCCCACGCAACTCTGCTGGAGCAATACAAATCCCTGAACGGCAGAAAGCTGCTTTGCCTGAACTCCAACATGAACGCAGTGCCAAGGAATATCTTCCGGCTGCAGTCGAACAGGTGAGACCCGATTACTTATGGTTACCGCACACAGACACTTGTCAACAGTTGTCGCTATCGACTGAGTCACGCTGAAGTGGGAAAGCTGATTTGCTTTCAATACTGCGCGAGTTGCTCAAGGAGCCATGTGATAAGCGACGGCCAGCGGCAGTACATAATTATCATACTTGTATACTATATAGACAGGTAAACATAATGATTGATTTGCAACTTTCAATTTGCAGCAATCGTCTGGTTGATTGTCGCGATGTCGTCGTGTAGACCCGACGGAACTGTTCACCAAGATGACATAAGATGAATTAAGCTGATGTTCCTAACTGCAAGTGATGAGCCTGCTTACTCTACTATGACTGCGGAATATCGAACATGAATCTTAACTTAAGCCTTAAGCAACAAATACGACTAACACGATGCCAAAATAAAGGAACTACACAAAGATACCCCATTGCCTTTTTTTAAAAATAACAGTTTCAAAGACAAAGTCGTCTGTCGTCTCTTGCTTACACAGGCTTGTACAGTGACTTCAATAACTTCTGTACCCATAGTCCGATCGACATCAAATTTTCAGCAAAGATAGATATTTTAGTCAGCTAAGTATTTGTCTACATCAAAAAGTTGTTACTTTTATACGTCGCTTACTAATCAAAAGGATAAATCAAATTATTGATTCCCGGAGGCGCTGGGCGTGGCAGCCAACATTTGAAACAAATTATATCTGCGCATGATAAACAGTAACCATCATACCAAATTTTATGTCTATAGCTTTTATAATAGCAGAGATCTGTGTGTTCATACAGACAAGCAGGCAGACAAAATGTGAACCTGAGTACGTTTATAAATTTATACATTGTGTGATGTCTGCCACGCCTCCTCCACGCAGTTTTTGAGCACTTCAATGGTCTGCTGTTTGAAGTTAGACATACCTTTTAGTAATATCGAATTCTCCAGTCCCATGATTGATTTATAATTTACTACCGCAGAACCAAAGGTCATATTTACACAGTATTTACTACGTAATATCGGAATTGTCAGGAATTTTTATTTCCACATTGTAATTATAGTTTATCACAAGGGATTATAACTGATAGTAAAAATTTTTATTTTTATTATTGACTAACTAGTTAAGCTCCTGTTGCTTCAGTCTCACTGTGCTAAATGTTTCCCCAAATTGAGTTTAGCAACCGACTAAGCCGAAAACTATAACCATTTCGAATGAGTGGCAAGATATGAGGCTGTAGTTATGTATGGATGTATAGAAGGTATATGGAATGCAGCTATTTTGGGTAGAATGGGAATATATATATACGAGCACAACGCAGAAATAATGCTCGAAATGAAAACAAACACATATGAAGCCACATACGTAGGCAGATAAAACCTTTTGCGTACGGTGCGCCGATAAGATTCAAACGAAACAGTTTCGAGCAATCAATTAATAAGTAGTCAGTGTGTGTGTGTGTGTGAGAGAGTGTGTGTAGGAGAACCTACCAACCCACTGATATCGCTCCCCATCGCCCATGGCCCATTGCCATTGGCAGTTAGTTCCAATTTGATTCGCGTCGTGTCGAGAGTGCAAGCTACTGCCAGAGCAACCCAGTGTGAGTGAGACAATATATCTGCTATAAGGTTGAAGATAGCTCATCCTCCGCGCTTGATAAGCCGCAAACAGATGTTCGACTGCAATAAATAAAGATCGAGTGTAGATAGAGTCGCGACTTCACTCAGAAAGTAAATAACTGTACCTATATGGTATATATCATGTATATATAGTATCGCAAGCAAGCATGATAGTGAAAATGATGTCACACCTGCTGGAACAGTAAATCTTGCTGAAGAACTAACTCAGCCACAATCATGGACTAAAAATGATCGACCTTTAATTGGGGGCTTATGTAACTTGCCTTTAAAAAAGATTGCTTCATGGGCCAAGAATTTCCTAGCGGTCCGCGATAGTAGTTGTGGTAGGAAAACTGTTTGTGGCATTGACAGTAAGGTGCAAAAGCAAAGAAGGTGCTCAATTGCCTGCGCTCGCTTATCTTATCAGCAGGGCACTCATACTCACGCACATTCACATTCCCATTCATATTCATATTCGTATTCACAGGTGTATTGCACAAACAGTACTCTGAACCCATGAGCACATGCGCATATTTATAGGGTATTTGCTTTATGCGATGTGCTGCGATTCTATTTCCATCAACATCAGTCGAAACAATTAACTAAGAACCAACTCTAATTAGTTTTGTAACTTAAGTCGCATCGCAATGGTCAAGCCGGGAAATAGGACCCTAAGATACTTTCGAACCATCGTGGTTACGCGTAGGTGAATATTCAAAAATATAGAACTCAGCTCTTAAATTAAAATATAACATTCTGGCGTATTTTAAAATTTCTCAATATTGAGAAAGACTAAGGTCCGATACGATGTGTATCATAAAAAATGAACACACTTTTTTATCATCCTAAAAAATGGTACCTATAAATTTACAATTTGAGCAGAACAATACAGAGTATACTACGTATGAGGGTAGTCATTAAACACTCCTCACTTGTCGAGTTATTTAGATATAATTTTGTATACTTATTGAAAGTAAAAGTATTGAAATTGATCGCCGATTCTTTTCACAGCTAGACAATTCTATATTCCCAATAAAATAAATTGAACTGTTGATGATAATCTGCAAAAAACACATACAGGTGCACATTTACCTACCCAACTTAGTGCAATCTCAAGTGTCTGAGAACTCTTGACTGCATACGAGTATTATCTATGTTGACAACTTACAACTAGGGTACATTTACATTATTTGATACTATTTTACTTCTTACTAGATTTCGATTTGCTTGATAAATATTGTTTGAATCAAATGTTAAATACTTAAATTGAAATACCAAATTTATAAACCTGAACAATATCAGCGAAATTTCAAATTACCAAAAAGACATTTCAATCAGGAATCGCATGATTTTTGGCAACGTTTGCTGTGTTTGAAGTGCAGATAACACTTTACATATGTACACAAACTCATTAACAATCATAAGTTTGTATATAGTATGAAGGGTTTGACACGCCTTCATCTGATTATTACAGACATACGTACGCACCTCACTTGCAACTATTTTGAATGGCTGCAATAAAGATATTGGCTACTGTTCCTAAGCTTTATCTTTGTCTGTTTAAATACTTATACACTTGTCTAGCATAGTGAATCATTTCAGAACTTTACAACCGGAACGCGTGCTTCGGTTTTGAGTACTAAGCACTTTAGACGGAAGAATTTTATAGAATTTCAAACGGATTTGATCGGTAAATAACTATGTTTCAATTGAGCTCTTATGTTCTTTTAATATTCTTTGAGTTACTTCCTCTGCTTTCACTGTGAAAGT
This sequence comes from Zaprionus africanus, assembly GCA_018151435.1. Taxonomy (NCBI): domain Eukaryota; kingdom Metazoa; phylum Arthropoda; class Insecta; order Diptera; family Drosophilidae; genus Zaprionus; species Zaprionus africanus. The sequence goes on along the minus strand of JAECXB010002309.1, from coordinate 1,997,833 downwards.
GTTTCCTTAGCTCTTTCGTACACAAACTTGAGCAAATTTTACGGCTTTATCTAGTTTTGATTGCGCTTTATGGGAATTGCGGAAATCACGTCTATACATAGATATATAGCAGTTTATTATTATTGATATCTTTGGCACTTTTCTTCCTTTACAGTAGTATGCTCCGTAACGGGTATGAAAATGGAGCTCATTCCATTGATAACGGCGGCTACGAGAATGGCGATTGTAAGCCGACATATGCCCTGGATCACTTGGCCACGTTTAAGCTGAAGAACGAGGCTGAAGCCAAACAGCCAAAGGAGAAAATGAAATTGCTCATCGAGCTAGATAAGACCGGCGGCATTTGGCCACACAAGATGTATATGTGCTTCAATGGCCAATGGCTTGTCATGCTCGATAAGGACATGAAAGAAATCGAAAACTTTCCGGGTAGTCTGATAACCGAACCGACGGCCTTTATCAGTGAAGATCCCATGGAGACATACAATAACATATTGATATTCACGGTGCCAGGCGCTAAGTTGGGCTACACCGAGATGCATATATTTCAGGTGAGTCATATAAGAGATCAAACTATGTCGACATCAGTAATATACTTTGTTGATTCCTCAACTTAGGTCACCGATGTAAGCTCGGTGCATCTGGTGGAGGATCTGCGGCAACTGGCTAACGGCCAGCCAGTGACTGTGGATCGTAACAAGACGCCCATTCGCCTGCCTAAGCCAGAGCGCCCAGGCAACCAGGCCAAAGATCAGTTTGGCATTGCCGCAGCTGCAGCGGGCATCGCTGCCGAGAAGAACGCCCAGGATCGCGAGCAAACCGATCGCGATGTGCTGGTGCTCAACCACTGCTTGTAAGTAGAGTTTGTTCCACTAAAGAACATTCAACTTAAGGTCAATTCTTTCTTATTCTTCCAACTTTAGTGAGGATATAGAACGCTTCATAGCGCGACTACAATACGCAGCTGAGGCCATGCAGGAGCTTGAGTCGCGAAAGAACGAACACAATCCGCATGGGGAAGGTCTGTTGATCTTGCGATCACGTCCGCCCATCGAGAGCGAGTTCATTGACATCTTTGCCAAGATCAAGTTGGCGTTGAATTTCGCTGTGAAACTGCAGAACCATTTCACGAAGGGAGTAAGCCCCATTCACAGTGTATTCGTCTCCCTGCAGACGATCGTGAACGTGTGCAACGATGTACACCAGGGTGCCCGTTTGCCAGAGAGTATTGTGAATCCGTTACTGCGGCGAGAAACAGTTACATATTTAAATGGCACCCTCGACACAAACGAGAAGGATCTGTGGATCAGTCTGGGGCCAAACTGGACTGTACCAAAGGATCAGTTTAAGGATCACACGGACAAATATCATCCCATCTTCTATGACGAATGGTCACCCGACTGGGATGTTGACGAGACAGTGCCGTACTTGGCACCTGCCCTCAAGAAGCCACAAACCCCGATATCGGCACCAATAAGTCCACTCAGTCAAAGCAGCAATCGCACCTGGCTGAGTCGCCTACAGAGTCGCAACGTGCAGATCGCTGAGGTGACCTACAACAAGACGGCCACCAATGATAAGGAACTCAATGTCACCAAGGGTGAATACCTAGAGGTGAGTGAACAGGTTGTAAATCTTGAGATCATGATTAATCCAAACATTTCCCATCATCACTCAGATAATTGACGACTCTCGCAACTGGTGGAAGGCGCGAAACTCTGTGGGTAACATCGGCTACGTGCCAAACACTGTGCTGGTTCCCTTCAACTTTGAACCCTTGCCCAGCCGCAATGCACGCGACACAGACTCCCTGGCCTCGCTGGCCATGGAGAACGGCGATGCTGCAAGCGAAGCCAACAATCCGCTCTATCGCAATACCATGGCACTCTATGCCGCGCCCGCAGAGCGCGAATCCCAGCAGCCAATTAGTGCCAAGAACATGCCCCGTTCGTACTCCATGCCAGCTACTGTGCCAGCGCCACCACCGATGCCGCCAAGCGACAGTCAAACACCCACCCCGAGTGGCACACTGAAGCGCAACATGGCCGCTGCCGGAGCACTTGCAGGTAAGTCTTCAATCTAACCCTGTTGAATCCCTAATGATAGTGAACTGTATCCTCCCCTTAGCCATGCGTGCTCGCAACGAATGCGATGCTGACGATGATGCCTACCTCCTGCAGGACGGTGTGAACGATGAGCTGCGCATTGCCTTGCAACAGCGACAGCGTCGTCGAGACCTCGAAATTCTGAAGACACCGGAAATCTTCATTACCCAGAACTCGAAGCCCAAGGAGGTGGAGGAATGGCTGCGCGGCAAGGGCTTCTCAGATGAGATTGTCAAGCGTCTGCACACCCTCAGTGGCGAAGAGATATTCGCCCTGTCTCCTCACACGATCGAGAGTTACTTCGGCCAGCGTGAGAGTCGGCGTCTAATTTCCCAGATCGTGTTACAGAAGAACTTCTGCGAGGTAATTCAGAGTTTATATCCACAGTAACTCCAATTCTCATCCGTCTCTCCTTCTGTCTTTCAGTACAAAACCATTCGGTCGTCGGAGCTGTCCGCTAAGTTGGCTCGTGCCAGGCAAAAGGCAGATCAAGCCAACGGCAACAAGGATGAGATCTTTTAGGCTATTTCGATTTCAAGTCTGGAATGTTTCAACACACACAAACACACACACACATTGTTTTCCCCCAATTATCTAATGCCGCGCAATCCTCAGAGGTTTGCCATTCAATTATTTATATTGTTCCTTTCATGTATGTAAATAAAAAAAATTGTACATGTGTAGCAAAAATTGTTGGAAAAACTGGCAAAATCGATAATATCTCTTAAATAGCTTAAAGTGCTGATACCCTGTGAGCAGAGTGAGCAGAAATGGGTGTATATACAGATGCAGTGCGCATGATTAGAAGCGTGATCAAGTCTTAGAAGTGTGGTTTCTCTGTTTGGGTTTCCGTCTGGAGTTGTCTTTCTGTCTGCATGTTTCTACGGTTGACACCTCAAATTGGGCAAGTAGGTTTGTCGTTTACCATACTTAGAAATAGGCATGCTTTAAATTGTAAATACGTTACAGAGAATTTTGTATTCAGTTTACAAGATAGTAGCTACTGTGATATGGTGTTTGGATTTTAAATAATTCTCCCATTTCTAGTTTCTTTACTTTATAAAGATAAATAAGGCTGGTTTCCAAAACACAAAACATTGACTTGAATGAATATGATAAATACAAGATATCCTTATGAATGTTTGTACTGGATATCTTATTCTATCCTTTCTAATCTCTTTAAGATATATCATAAGACTCCTTCAAAAGATATGCACTCGTTGACCACTCTTATTTTTCTACTTCACCGCCTTTAAGTGTTTAATGTGTTCGCATTATCACAAAAACAAGCACGAAAGCTACAGTCGAGTGTGCTCGACTGTTATATACTATACCTGACAAAAACTATTGCTTATATGTATATAATTTTTTGCTGCATACTTCATGGCGCTGAAGATTAATACATCCCTAAAATGATTTCTTAAATAATTTTTATGTTATTTATCCGATCACAACCAATTTTTCAGGCATTATTTGGGCGTTGATGGTTTACCAAATATGAACTGTTCTGCATTAAAATTATGCTTTAAAATAGGATTTTAATCAATTTATGGGGGTGGAAGAGAGTTCGTGGCCAAACTTTTAAATAAACTTAATCCGTGTTCAATATTCAGACATGTTTTGGGACAGATTTGCCGATGAACTGGAAGATATGGCTTTTTTTACTTGTCTGTTGATACTGATTAAGAATATATACACTATATGAAGTCTACCACACCTCCTTCTGCCTGTAACATACATTTATGTTTTGCATAAATTTATAATACCCTGCTCACCCTATTGTTAGCGGGTATAAAAACTCTAGAATTCCAAATACGATGTTCATGCTCGCGGTATAATGTAAACTTTTGCGAATTACTCGTTTTTGTCTTTGCACAACGCGCCTAAGGAGACTCTGAGATCGGATAATTTATTTAGATGAAAAACGGCACAGACAAAAAAACTTGTTACGTACCAATTAATGCAGTGATCGCTTTTCTTTTGGTAATTTGTCTGCTGGACCAGTCCAGGGATTTTTCGTATTAAGTAAATTACGTTAAAGATTGCCAAATGCTCAGCTCAAAGCATATTGTATCATCGAAACGAAAGAAATCTCTGTGAAGAATCTCCAAGTTGCAAAATGCTAAATAAATCTGAATGAACATTGTAAAACTCGATTAAATTATTGTTGACTGTCAGTAACTTCACGTTTTGCAGTCTTTGAAACTTTTCGCACACTCGTAAATCGCATTAAAGGGTGCTATAATTATCGCTCTCTGGTTTGTAATGTCGTATGCGAAACGGATGTGTCAACAAGAAACAAGTTTGAGTTGGCTAATTGAATGAATGCTCCAAATGAAGGTACACTTAACAAGTGTCTCCCAGTCACATAAAATAAAATATAATTGCAGAGCGAATTTAAAACAAAATAATAATAATGAGATGGACAACAAAGGCCGATAGACAGCACTGGCCATAAATCGTGTGGCTCAAGGAAGCGTCGGAGTGCGGACAAGACAAGACTCGGTATATATGTATGTATATAGTATGTATGTTGATCCAGTTCGATCGAGAGCGGCTACAAAGTGAATTCTAATGATGCAAATGGAGACAGAACATTAAAAACATTTCCAGACTGAAGGCCAAGTGACAAGTTTCTCGAAAAGCGTGTGACAAATGTGCAGCCTGCTGTACTGTAGTTGTACCTACAACATCGCCATGTCTTAATATGTATGTATGTATGTATGTATGTACATACGTACGAATACATATGTATGTACGAACGTGCAGTGAATTCCTATGCTGCAAAGTGACCAGCAAGAGCAGCAGACCAAATGGAAACTGAATGATATTTTGTTATGCTGCCGCCACCGATTGAACACGTATGTGTGTGTGTGTGGGCTCATGCATATGTAGGCTAGCATACCTGCATATGTATGTGTATCTGTCTGTGTGTGAACGTATGTATGTCCGACTGTTTAATTAATGAAAACAATTACCCGAAACAACGTCGCGCAAGGGTTTCGCAATACATTTTCGAAAGAAAAGCTTTCTAGGTCACAGATGCCGCAGCGTTGCAACAGCCCTCGAACTCAAAGAGGTCACCAGGGGTTCAACTGAGCGAGTGAGTGTGTGTAGCAAGTCTCTCTGTGTGCCTGTGTGTGTGTCAAGTGTCAATGTGTAAGCTAAACAAACCACATTTGGGACACATTGTTAGGCATCGCGGGTCCTAGCCAAAAATGACAAACGGCCAACAACATAAACACCGCACAGCAGACACATGTGCAGAGCAACAACAACAACAACAACAACATTAAAAACCTGCGACTAAACCTCCAGTTGACTAAGTCCCCTTGCGCCCGCATACCCCCTTCCCCCTCCCTGTGCAGCTCTTAAATTAGAGCAGAGCAAACTTCTTTGATTTACACGCTTGCAGTCGGCGCCTGCGCCTGCATCTCTGCCCGCTGCGAACTGGCTTTTGAACAGACACAACAACAACAACAACAGCGCTGCGTCAGTGCTGCCAGCTTTGTGCAGCCGCCGCAACCGCGCAGCCGCTGTCGATTCGTTATAAAAACACCAAATTCAGCGTCAGGCCAGTTAGTTTGCCGCCGACAGTAGTACCTTGGGGCCTGGACTCCACCGAGGTTTACCCAACCGATCCAAGCCGAACTAAGCCATACCGATCCGTTCCGATCCGATACGATCCGATCCGATCTGAGTCGATCACAAGCCGCACACGGCGCTCGCGGGCAGGTGTCGAGTTGTGAATGAGTTTCAGTTTGAGTGTGAGTAGCTAATGAAACTGCGAATCAATTACCAAGCAAGTCAATATTACTTAGGCGAAATATCAAAATATTGATATACAATAATTTGCCCGACTTAGCGTGGAATGCGCGATCTCGATTTGGTAATTCTTGGATTGTAAATTGTGTGCTCGTGCTCGTGCTCGTATTCGTATTCGCTTGTATTCGCTTTATTCGTATTTGTATTCGCATTGCAGATGCATGTTGTGAGCAATAAAAAGTGAAAGATTAATAAAAAGAATTTGAAAGTGCGAGTATTTCTTCAGCACTTGCGATCGAGTATGGTGAGTAGAGCAGGAGTAACGTATTTATAGCAAGAGTATGGCATTGTTATAGCAAGTATATCATTAGTTGCGTCATAGGCAAATTTTACCATCTGTGGCCAATTAATTGAAAATTATAGGCTCTCCATTTCTTTGGATTAGTTCCCCTTACCGGAGTTCCGTTCGTGTCGTAATCCAGTTGGAAGTTTGCCTACATAACATGTTAATTATAACACATAAATATGTTATGGGCTATTCTCAGGGGATCTTGAATGATAGATGAATAATTGTTCAACTTGTTTGGGCGTACTGAATAAAAACCACAAATGTTTTTTAAAACGTTCAAGCCAAATCAGGCATGAGTTCTGAAACCTGTTGAAGCAATTTAAAAAATGTTGAAATATAAAAAACTCTAAGAACTCAATTTTCAATCGATCTGGTTCAGTTCATAATCGTGCGTGAGCTGAAGGTCGTGCGAGGTTGGATTTACTAGACACTGCTTGAGCTGAGTGCAATAATAAACTTTATGGCTTATTATACAGGTTGAAATATTGTGTATAAAAACAGATTTTAAATTTCAAATCTTATAAATTATATTATTATAATTGTGAACATTATCAAAATGACTGACAAGCTGAGAAACAAGTACGCCAAACAAGATATTCAACAAATTGTTGACATCAAATCTAATCCATATAAATTGCTGTGTTTGATATGAAAACATGTGTTTTACAGATGTGTTTACAGATCCAACAGATCGCTCGATATAGACAGAAGCAATACAATTTGTATTTGAAGGTGTTCATCGAATAACTCCATACTTCTTCAGACTTGTGTTGAATTTGCATAATTGTGTCCTCAGGCCCTGCCCTTAGTGACTATTCAAACTAGTTTCTGTCGACAGTCTTTAATTGCATATTTAAAATCAAATTACAGTCCATTGTTACTAAGAGACCTGCGTGTGTGTGTCTGTGTGTGTGTGTATGAAAGTGGCACAATAATTGTGTTGTAAATTGCATTTGTGTGTTTATTAAAAGTAAGGTAATTATTTTAAGATACCAACCAAGCGACCTTCATAGTTGAATTCGTTTTCTATTTTGTTTTATTGTCTCTTTTGTTGTTGCTTTTGTTATTGTTGCCGTAGGTCTCGATCTATCACGAATTGTGCAGACCCACGCCTGCACATACCTTCAGTTAACCCTTTGAGTTCCCTTCCCATACGTAATTCCTGCTTCATTATAATCGTAAAACCAAGAAAGAAAAAGCCACAAACACGCCACGAATTGTTTACGTGTAGCGCACGGTGGGCAATTTACGCCATCTAATTGGACACGCCCCCTCATTGTAGCGGATTAAAGCAACAGGCCAGTCGACTCAACATCATTGGCCGATAATCATCGGTGCAGACAGTCAATAAATCGCCGAACTACAAACATAAATTATAAACAACGAACGGACCGAGTCTCGACTCGACTTCAACTTTGAATACTCGCCGCCATGGCGATTGGTATTCAATAGAACCACAATACGGAACCGAAGCCGAAAGTGCAAGAGTTTGAACTTGTGAATGCGCCAGATTACGAGACTGTAAACCGGGCCATGCCCACTTTCTCTCTCCCTCTCTCTGTCCGTCAAACCCACACTCTCTTCTGGAATCTTAGGCAAGTTGCGCAATCGACTTAAGCCTGGAAGTGAGTGTATGAGTATGTGAGTGTTGTGGGGCTATAACCACAACTTGCCGACGAGTTGAGCCATTCACTTGTTGATTACATTCGTTTCGCCCCTAAGTAGCTACATATTTAAAAAGAAAACCCAACCCAGAAGTCGAATATGCAAAACCACATTATGTTTATGACGAGACAAACTCACTTTCAATCGCATTGATAAGCCGGCGCAATTAATCCAGTGTTGTAAAGTACGAAACACATGCTGAGATGATATCTGCGAAAATTGTAATATGACTTTATAATTGGGCCCTCATCTCGAGATCCGAGACAATGGCATAGCTTTGTTTTGGGAAACCCAAACATGAACACGAACCCCGAACCCCGTCCTCGTCCCCTCAAATATCCAATTGCACTTCAGTCGCAAGATTTGAATATTTATACACTGTACCTATACATATATATGTATATATAGTATATCTTGCTGGTTTTCAATCGTTTCGCCATATAATTATGGGAATCATTGTACAATTGCCATGCTCGACAGCAACATATGTTGTACCACAGCCAGCTTAGGCTTAAGTAACCAGTACACGAGATTCTCGCCTTGGTTTAACCATTTTCGGAGGGGGTACCCGAAAGTCCTCGGCCCAATTATCGTTTAAATGCTCCAAATAGCGAGCAAGTAATAACGTTGTTAACATTTCTCCATTTGTCCACGCTCACTACCGAAATGGGAAGCCCGACAGCGAAGTCGCTGATGGAGACGAAGACGGAGTCGACAGCACGAGCTGCAACTGGCTTGTGTTGGCCAACTGGGAGGCGTTTCGACAAATTGCACTCTTGAATGGTTCACGAATGGTGTTTGAGAACCCCCCAACTCTGGCTTGCGACTGTGGGCTAATTAATAACTTAAGTAAATGCAATAATTAAGCGCTGAATTAGCAGCGCGTTACGTGGAATGCGACTTTGACGGCTGGCCACATTCCAAAGTATTATCCACTTAGAATGCTAATGGTTTACAATTTTATATATCTTACCATATTGAGTTCACTTTGATGCATTTCTATTAAGCTTTATAAAAATTTAGGAAAAATTCGAACAAAGAAAATATTTCAAAATCGTCTTAGAACAGTTTAAATTTTATATATGTATAAGATTATTAAGTTTGAATTATAAATTTTTGTATATTTGCTACTGTATATTTTAAATGTTTATTAATTTTTTTTTTTTAAAAAATTTTAAATTATTTTTTTTTTTTTTTTTTTTTTTTTTTTTTTTTTTTTTTATTTTTTTTTTTTAAAAATTTTTTAAATTTTTTCAAAAAAAAGTATGAAATGGGGAAGAACTGTTTGAGTTCTTAAATATGTGGCTTACAATAATGAGTTTGAACTATGCATTTCTGCAGTTTCTATGTACTTGAATTTCTCTCGTAAAATTTTATAAATATTCAGTCACAGATAATTCACAAAGTATTGTTGATGTTTTTAAAGAATTTTAAAAGATAAGTTCGAAAACCATTAAGAACTTTATAAGTTTGTGGTGAACAATAGTTTTGGTAGATGTTTGGTGTAATCAAATGGAGTGGATGTTAATTTTCACTTAAGATTTATTTCGATTAAAATGTAAAAGTTTAAAAAGCCACAGAGCGGCTTGTGTGGTGTGCTTGACAGATAGCGATGGAAAGAGGATGAGTTAGCGATGATTACAAGGATATCGATTACAGATTATTATCTATGCAAATTAAATCAATGTGATTGGAAAATTCAAAGGGCTGTCAGATCTTCATAAGTTCAAATAATGTGTTTCTTTTTCTCTTGATATGCGAAATTTAGAAAATATATGGTGACACTTATGGCAATATATATGAGATATACGACATATACCTTTTACAAACAATTAAAAAATATTCAGCCACACAAACCTACAAAAGTATAACAATCTCACCTATATAATTATGTAAGCTCGGCCTTATATTACGTTTGGCAGTAATAAAAAGAACTTAAGCACCCAAAACGAGTCCACTTGATATGCATATCTTGAAAGTCCGCCGACAATTAAATAACCAACTGCAGTTAGTGACCTCTTAATAGGCGTTAAAAACGAGTCGCCATCGATGCCCCAAAGAAAGCAAATAACGTGAGTCGCTTCAACCTGTTTTCGGTTTTGTTTTTAATTTCAATTTGGCTTCAACTGCAGCCGCTCAAGAAACTTGAACACAGTTTCAAAGTCAAGGTCTCGCACGGCTCTCCTCCCGCTCGCTTGGCTCGCTCCTCCACCTTACCGACCACAATTGCATTGCAATTGCCCGAGCCCGAGTGTCTTGTCTGCTGTGGCAGACGGCGCGACGACCAGGGGCCAGCCCCGAGCAGCATCTGGCCATAATTTGAGACGATTACAACTTCATCTACCCGCCCCGTTGGTCCATTGGCTTGTCTTGGCGGCGGCGGATGAATGAGCCACAGTTGGTGCATTTGAATGGAAGCTGAAGATATTCACACATAAATTTGCCACGGTTCGAATGAATGTGAGTGCGAACAAAGAGCGTGCGCGGTACCCGTTTGAGCCTGTGCGAGTGCGACTGCGAGTGTTAATGCATCTCTCGTAAATCCTGCTAAATTGGCTTGGCTAGCAAATTCCCCAGACATCAGGCAGGTGACAGCCAAGCTTACTTGTATTCCTGCATTCACATTCATTACGACTCATAAATCTCCCAACTACGAGTACGGACATGCTTCCGAAATAACGGCGATACGCATTATCCCCGGGATTTGTAATCCATCGTCGCTTCGTGCTGCGTTTCACTTGCGTGTCTTGTAGTTGCAGTTGTCTGTCTCTCTGTCTGTCTCTCTGTCTGTTTGTTTGTCTGTCTGTTTGTCATTTGAGTTTTCTGTCTCTCTGTCCCCCAGTTCGACAATGTCTTTCTTGGCGTGCTTCCGCTAATATAAAGACAATGCCGTCTCTGCCGATCTGCTCTGGTTGGCATTGTTCAGTGCCGCCTCGTGTGGCCGGAATCGGGCCGGACGCGGCAATTGCGCTAAGAGCATCGTAATTACCGCTAGTTTTAATTGCGCCTCGAAACAAGTGACGTCCACACTTCACTCCACTTCACTCCACACGACACCTCACTCTGCCTCCCCCCTCCCATCGTACTCTTCTGTTATGGGAAAAGCAACGATTGAATAACAGTGTCTTCACATAAGGTCGAAATCCTCGGCGTCTAATTAAACTTTACATTTTCAAGTAATTAAACTAACTGTGTGCCAGATTCAAATCGCATAAACGTTGACAGTTTCGCATCAAAATAAGTTTTCTTTATTTACTGCAACTCTACATAAATTGAAAAGATAAAAAATCTCCGATTCGAATCTGACAGGAAACATAAACAATTTGCAGCATGTTCAGCTTTTGGTTCCCATAGTTTATTTGTGCATTAAAAACTTGTCGGAATTTGGAATTATCGATTATCAAATTGTAACTGTACTCATTAACTGATCTAGCGGTTTTTATGTGGTTTGCAATCATGTGACTAACACCTCGAAGACCACAAAAAACAATCTCAATTGTGAGAACTAATGTGCATTTTCAACATACTCAAAGTCCACTCATTACTCAAGTTAGTGCCTCTAGATAAACATAGTATTTTTCATATCATTATAATAAATCATTTCAAAGAACTAAGAGGAAACATAAACGAATTGAAAAGTTGCCCCTTGCAACCTGATTTAGACTCATTACAATAATAGATTGTAGACATTGCCTATTTTACGGTTATGATCGAGCATAGGAAATTGTTTATTGAACACATGAAAAACTGCAAAGTGTACGCACAAAATCAAAGCAAATAAACACAGATCATAAACTGAATCGAATGTACACTGTGAATAGTGAATAACGAAAAAAACACACTCGTACTCGTACTCTCGCCATGGGGGTTTCCTCGGGTCGTTCATCTGGCGATCGGTTGTGTAATTAAAAGTAAAACGGGCAACAACATTTGCCTGCCTGTGCCTACTCTGGCTTCGTCGGTGGAGTTGGAGTTGTGGTCGTAGTTGGAGTCGGAGTCGGAGTCGTGATATGTCAGGCCGCATAGCGAAAGGCAGGCTTATATTACCTTGGAAACGGACCTAGAACGTCAACTGCAGCATTAGCTACTGTTGACTTTTGTGCCCGCAGCATGCCAGCAAAACAATCGAATTCCCCCGTGGGGGGAGGTCAAAGATTCCAATCGACTATGTGCTGAGCATAACAAATTGCAAATGAATTGCTTACTTTGTATACAGTTTTAGTATGAGAAAATATTATTAGAAATGGGTGTTTACCTAATTCAAACTCCTTCCAATATCTGCTGTGCCTCTTTATAGTTCAGTTCAATTAAGTTTAATGTGCGAAAATATAATGCGAAGTTTATGATCGTTTTTCCTGCGTGTTGCAACTGCAAATTGAGCAAAGGAAGTGACAGCTTAAAGTTGACACGAAAACATAAACGAAACAGCAAAATATATGGTCAGTTTAGTGTGACAGACAGACTCATATCAAACCGATTTTATGCACCACGAGTCAAATATCCCAAAAAAGCACATTGCACTCCTCCAATTACAGCGTAACAACATAAAAATTAATATCCAAATGCTAAACCGCATTCGGACGAATCAAAAAGAAAAATACAAAAAAAAAAAAAAGCAAACCAGTTGGCCGTCCGTTTCGGCCGATTCGGTTCAAAACAGTTAAGAATCAATTAGTATGGAGCATCTAAATTTACGACCGTAAAGGCGCTTGCAAATTGCGAATTGCAAACTGTGCTGGCAATTAGAAAATGCCGAATGCCGAACGCCGAGTTTGCTATAAATTCGCACACCAAAAATCGATCGACCGGTCCTGCCCAACGAGTTCACCACGTGAGTGAGTGAGTAGTGAGTGCCCATTCATTCAAGTGTTGATTGCTCTGAGTGTGCGTTTGAGTGTTTCGCTCATGTGACTTTTGGTGCAATGTAGGTGCAGCTGAGACGGAGTTACAAATCAACGTTTTAGTCAAGTGACTTGGACTTCTTCTGGGGCACGCACATGACTTCGCGTGGAGGAGCCGTGTGTGTGGCAGGCCTAGTTATAGCCATCAATTATACATAAAACTGTCTGAGATCGTTGCAGCAATGCTGCTGTGATTTGCCAGTTAAAGCATATTTTGCAATTATCACGCATGGATCGCAGTAATCTCACATGATCTTACGCAACCTTCGATAGGAAAAAAAAACTAAAACAAAACGAGAGCAAATGGCAACAAACTCGCGCTGGATGCCGAACTATTGCTGTGCTCTAAGGTGCCTCGGGGTACTTGGGACACTTTCACTTTAAATGGCAATTTCAATTAGTGCTCGTTACCCAGATCAAGCGGTGTATGCCTTCGATCTTCGATTTGTGTGCACACCACGTCCTCGTATCGCGGGCTTGACATGCCTCCACTCGTCTCCCAGTTTGCAGTGTGCAGTTTGCAGTTCCCAGCTACCAGTCTGGCTGCCAGTCAGCTCCCACTGGCACCAGATTGGAGCTCCAGATTGGAGCTCCAGCATTGACAGATATGTACATCTGTATCCATAATGGAGCAGGCGCTGCAACGCTGCAGCACCTCATAAGGCTGCCAAGCCGTCAATAAATCAATCATTTCGTGGCGAATTTCTACGCCATCCCGATTCGAGCTATTTTACACGTTAATGATCAACAAATGTCTGCGACGATATGAATTCGATTTTAATTAGAAGTCGTTAAAGTCGTAAAAATTTGCTCGCATTTGCCCGGTTTGGGAAATGTTGTTGCACTTCCAACGGAACGGGAGCAGGTTGGAAGGTGGGGACCCAGTTGCACCACCCAAGCCACTTAACCAGGTTGACTACTCCAACTCCGATATCCCAGCAAAGAGCTCCATATAAGTAGATATGTATCATAGTACCGTATTATTGGCATAAAATTAACAGAATAAGTTTCAAATGGTTGCCTGGTAAAAGATCTCGCTGCTGACATAAGAAGTTGTTACCCAATAAACATTGAATTTCAATTAGTTTGTGCTTCGGTTGGTAGAAAACCGTAGGTGAAACACATTTACACGATTTTGTTAAGGAAAATATAAAAAATATAGCTTAAACAGCCTTGGCTCATCAGTTATGAAGGTGTGAAGAGAATCTGCAGGGCCTGCCACTGTGCTCTACCGTTCAGAGTACCATTTAAACAGGCCCGAATCAGGGCGTGTGCAGGGTGTACGATGCACAAGGGCCTAGTCTGCCAAAGAGAACAAGAATATATATTTTTTGTGAATTAATCATTTTTGTGCCTCCTGCGAAGTAAAAAATTATTAATTTTACAGTAAATATTATCAATCGATAATAAAAGGGGCCAAATAGTCGATTTTTGAAAAATTATGGATAGTTTTGCTAATAAAAAGTCGACAACTAAGTAATATGTAGTTGGTTTTAGGTTTTTTTGGATTTTTGATGGAATATTTCAAGAACTGAATACATAGCAAACATATTGTTAAGCAAGGCAATTACACTAGGCGCCCACGCGAGATTCTCCGCAAGAGCCCTCGAGACCGTCGCTGCGGACCTGCATCCACTTGTACAATATGTATAAAAAGCAAGCCGGATATTCAATTAAAATTATAATATTCTAAGATCTAGATATCATTTAGGGCACTGGTAAAGACTACAATGGTTAATTGAATAAACACTGACACTGAACCTTAAGACCAAATTACACCATCAATCATCTATATATACAGTAAACAAGCAGAAAATGCTATATAAGTCTCAATTACAACCAGGAACTTATCGACACTTCAGGTTGAGACAGATTGCAGCTGTGCTACAGGAATTACCGTGGACAACTATGCAAATTGATTTGTAATTTCTAGAGAGGCAAGGACCATTGTGTGGGACCCAGTTAAAGATTGCGCTACTAATGGTATACAATCAGTGCGCCATGCTAAACGATCGTAATCGCTTGGCAAATGGAACATTGCCCAAGCTGACCCCGAAACAATGGTTGCTGTGGCCGCTGCTGTTGCTGTTGGCCTTGTCCGGCTGCAGCTCTAATTAAGAATTCTAAAATAAAATTCAAGATTTTGCTTGCTGTCATTTTAACCCAAATGGAGCAATGGATGCAAGTCAAGGCATGACTTGTAGACTGCCAAGCTGCTTGCATAACACTCCCATATATATATATAAATATATATCTGTATCGAGTATATACCTCAATATATGTCGATTGTAGGTGCCGGTCCAGGGCGAGTAGGAAGCCCAAGTGGAGTCGGCTGCATTGTGTATCGATGCCATTGTTCTGTTTTGGGCTGACAATTAAACCCGACTAGGTTCGACTTTCGGTTTCTGTCACGGCAGGCTATTGGTGGCCAATATCTTTGGATTTGCATGCAGCTGTGGCATTTCGCACAAAGGTCTGAGACTCCACTCTTGGAAGTCGTGGCTCCGCTTGTGGTTAGCTCTGTTGGCGGAATTGCTTTTCGCTTGGCTTGGCTAAGGCGACTGAGTCTAGGTCTCTGAGCTCGAGGCCAATGCGCTAGACGAATTCATTATGTAAAGCTCAATGTACTGTTTACATAAGTTGCCCGTAAATTGATTAAATGTACAGTATAAAAACCAACAATTATGAGACTTTTCACGCTTGCTCGCAGTTCCCATTGCATGCTAAAAATAAATCTGCCCGACATCATGTCGGACTATAGTATGTACCACTAACATACTATAACATACTGGCAACTGTAATATGCCATTGTCGGAGTTTAGGCAAATTCCAGCAGCAGCAAATTGTTTGGCTGCGCAATGAACATGTTTTGTGAATGTGTCGCAATCAAAATGAATAATAATGAATACATACGAAATGGGTGATGAAACCAGTTGTGACCATAACTGCAGGAGCCTGTCTATACTGACTCCATAACTAACATTGCTGTCCGACTCTGTCTCCGTCTCAGCTTCAGAGATCGATGGGGGGATTGTTCCCTGCGACTGGTCGCCACGCGAGCTCATGCTAAATGCACCACTTGCAGTTCGTGTTCCAAGACAGTTAACCTGAAACGTGTCCGCGGCTGCCACAGTTCGCTGGACCCCAGTTCCAGTAATTATGCGGTACTTAAGCCTAATGTCCAGCGTGGGCTGCAACACTCGCTCCCTCGAGTCGTGTTCCTCCATCTGAGATATGTCAGCGAATGGATTCACGAAGTTGTTTTAAAAGGTGTCAGCAAAATCGTTTAATATTAAACACAAGAGCTTTAGAACTACGTTGATATCTTTAATCTATATACTCGTAAGTTGAGTACCTTTACCTCCAGCACTGATTGTGTTTCCCCTTTCAGATGTCCCAGCGAGATATGTTGCTGTTGAGTATTTTGTGCTTGGCTCTAGTCGGCCATGGAGCTGGACTTAAGGTCTCCACTGGCTACCAAATTGTGCACAATGAGCAGCCACATGGTGGCAATTATCACGGCTTTCGGTATCTGCAAGGACCAGATCCATACCTAGTTGGGTAAGTTCCCCATCAATTTATTTCATCTTGGCACAAGCTTTAATCCAACTGGTGTTTCTAGCAATGCGCTGTCATCTGCATTGGTTGATACTTCGCCAGCACCGCAGAATCCCTTCCTATCACTGTCCAGTCCGCCAGCCTATGGTCCCACGCCTCCCACTCCGGGACGAGTGCCTTGTGCCAGCCCGCCAGCAATATGCGAGAAAACACCCTATCGCACCATGGACGGTTCCTGCAACCACCTGGAGCAGCCTGGCCTGGGTGTGCCCAATACTAAGTAAGAGAGAAGGTTGCATTATATGGCAAAAGAAGCCTATACCAATTCTCTCTCTCCCTAGATATGGTCGCCTCTTGTCAGCCAAGTATGCCGACGGCGTTTCGGCTCCACCGCGTTCTGTCTCTGGCAACGAACTGCCCAGTGCTCGTCTGGTCTCGCTGGTGGCCTTTGGTGAACAGGATGTGCCCGATCCGGAGTACACGCTGCACAACATGCAGTGGGGTCAGATCATGACGCACGACATGAGCATGCAGGCAGGAGGAACTCAATCAAGTATGGCTTTAATAGA
Organism: Zaprionus africanus; assembly: GCA_018151435.1. NCBI lineage: Eukaryota > Metazoa > Arthropoda > Insecta > Diptera > Drosophilidae > Zaprionus > Zaprionus africanus. Next base: position 1,980,921 of record JAECXB010002309.1, on the reverse strand, counting down.
ATCTCTTGTTTACCATCCACTCACCTTGTTATGCCATAGAGAAACATCCCACACGTTGTTGCACGGATGACGGACGCCTTATTGGTTTGGATACGGCGCATAAGACTTGCTTCGCCATTATTGTGCCTCCTCATGATCCTGCCTATGCGCAAGTGGGAACGGAGTGCTTGAACTTTGTGCGCACACTGACAGATCTGGACTCCAACTGCCAGTACAGTGGTGGACCAGCGGAACAGCTCACTGTGGTCACCTCGTACCTGGACCTATCGCTGGTCTATGGCAACTCGATAATGCAGAACAGCGACATACGTGAGTTCCAGGGTGGCCGCATGATTGTCGAGGAGCGCAATGGAGCCAAATGGTTGCCATTGTCGCGCAATGTCACGGGTGATTGTGATGCCATCGATGCCAGCGAGGTTTGCTACAGAGCTGGCGATGTGCGTGTCAATCAGAATCCTGGTCTAGCCATACTCCAGACGGTGCTGCTGCGTGAGCACAACCGCATTGCGGATGTTCTAGCCGCACTGAATCCACACTTTGACGATCGCACGCTCTTCCAGGAGGCGCGCAAGATCAATATTGCGCAGTACCAGCAGATCAGCTACTACGAATGGTTGCCCATATTCCTTGGCGGCGAGAATATGCTCAAGAATCGTCTGATCTACAAGGCACCCGGCGGCAGCTATGTCAACGATTATGATCCTAAAATTGACCCGAGTGTGTTGAACGAACATGCCACAGCCGCATTCAGATATTTCCATTCGCAAATCGAGGGACGACTAGAGTGAGTAGTAAACTTGGGAATAGGTACCCTGTTCTGTCTTCTGAATAACTGAGAAACTGACTTCCCCGTCTGCTTTCACAGCCTTCTGTCTGAGCTGCGTTCCGTGCTCGGTTCGTTGACCCTCAGTGACTGGTTCAATCGTCCCGGCATCATTGAAGTTGGTGACAATTTCGACTCACTTACCAGAGGCCACGCCACGCAGCCGGAGGAATTGACGGACATCAACTTTGACAAGCAGGTGGGCAGGACTTCAAGAGGAGCAACCTTATCATATGATTAACTTATCTTCTTATCTATCTTTGCCAGATCAAACACTTTCTGTTCAGACGTAACATGCCCTTCGGCTCGGATCTGCGCTCTTTGGACATTCAGCGTAATCGCGATCATGGCCTGGCCTCGTATAATGACATGCGAGAGTTCTGTGGACTGAGGCGGGCACACTCCTGGGAGGAGTACGGTGATCTGCTGAGTCCGCAGGTGATTGCAACACTGAAGTCACTCTATGAAAGTCACGAGGATGTGGATCTGACAGTCGGTGGATCGTTGGAGGCTCATGTGGCCGGAGCTTTGGCTGGCCCGACGTTCCTTTGCATCCTAACGGAACAGTTTTATAGAACTCGTGTTGGAGATCGATTCTGGTTTGAGAACGGCGACAAGATGACAGGCTTTACTCCAGGTAAATGTGGATTGAACCTCTCTAGAGATCCATACTAACATCCTCATTCCGATTAGATCAACTCGCGGAACTGCGCAAGGCCAGCATGGCCCGTCTATTGTGTGACAATGGCAACCATATCGCCTCCATGCAACCAGCTGCCTTCCGAACGGTCTCGGGATCGTAAGTACCTTAGCTTTACTATGATATATGCCAACTGATATGTACTGTCTGCTTGTCAATAGGAATCCTGTTGTGCCATGCTCTAATATCCCCCAAGTGGACCTTACAAAGTGGATCGATCAAAGCGCCCACGGCCCTGCAGATCACGCCATTCTCTTCGGGAAGAAATGATCGGTTCGCAAATACATCACATCATCATAACTAGTTCAAAATATAATAACATTAGCTTAATCAGTTTAAAGATTGTCAAATAGAATTCCATGTATTATATTGCCCATTTTGATGTATATAAAATCATGCCAGTATATAAGAAAATGAAATATGACTTTTACTTGGTTCTGGATAAGGGAATTTCAGAAAGATTGCAATGGTTAAGGTATTGTGATAGTCTATATAATATAGACTCTATATGAACATAGTTTATCTTGGAGTGGTGTGATTCCCCACTGTTTTTCTGTTACTTTTCTATTGTTTAACAAATTGACGATTCCTTTATGATTTAAATGGGAGAAATTTAGCGAGAAACCACAATACTTATACCCGCTATTCATGGGGTCCATGTCTCTCCTTATTAAAATCAAGATTTCAGAGACAATAAATGCTAAAACTACGAAAATCATGTCTAAATATTGCATATATCTGAAGTATGTTTAAGAATTCGACTACACCTCCTTTCGTCTCCATTTATCGATAAAAAACTAATTGCAAAAATTATTTTGGTCAGCTGGATAGCGATGGTAGCTTTTGTGCTTGTTCTACGGAACTAGTTTCGATGATAATTATTGATTATTATATGATAATTGATCGAAGGATTGAAAATGAAAATTTGACAATAATCAAATAACAATATTAATACTGAAATATGGAGTAATATTTTCATTCAAACATTCTCATCAATTTACCTTAGCCTTTGAGTTTTTGAGACATAAACGAATCATCATGCGGATAATGATCTTGTGATCTCCATTGACGCTTTGCAATGCATTATATTCTTAAAGATCTCTAAATGCTTCTATTTTTTTTGACTTTTAAATCGGTCGTTTATTGAATATCTTTCTTTGTAAATAAATAAGCTTTCAGTTCGATCTCTTTGTGAAGGCCTAATCGAAAGCTTCCAAAACATTGATCATTGTGCTTTTCTCATTTAAATATCTATTCATAAATATCAGATTAATAGAACTGCTTTTCATTTAATGCCTTACAACAATCGAACAATCGAAGTGAAGTCGTTAAATAGAATACGATTAACTTGTCATCATCAACACCTGATGCTGTTAAATTAACATGTTTCAGTTTTTTGTTTCCAGGTGCAAGAAAAGGGGGATTTTAGTTTCTAGAAATATATGTAATATACATAAGAAGGCTTGCTAGACCAGAACATGTGCTTTCTTCAATCCTAACCCTCACAAACTGATTAAAACTCATACAATTGTTAGCTAGAATACCTCAAGTTTATAATTTAGCCCCTTATTCAATATTGATCACCCTTAAATGTAATTCAAATTCACCATTTTTTCATAATAATGAATAGAGCGAGTCAAATACAGCGAGAAAACCGACTTTAGATCAGTTTCTTAACATAATTCCTATAAAGAACGCCAAGTTTTTCTATGTTCCCCCGTAAGTTCACCTTAAAATCATCTCTTAAATTATTTACTTATTCAATCAGTTCATTTGGTTTATTCATTCTTTTTATCATACGAATATATGTGAAATGGATGGCGCTTCTTGGAAATGGCCACAATTATCGGTCCCCTTAGGCTGCGTCCTTCTTCTGCATTGTTCTCCATAGACTGATTTTCACCATTGTAATCCGTTGATGTTTGTTGATCCTCGATGCTCTGATCACTTTCGGAAGCGTTGTTCGAATCGAAATTGTTTTCGCCGCTCGTGTTCTCATTTTCATTCATATTATCACCCGAATCTTCTTCATCGTACATAGTGTGTGTGGCGTAGGAACCAGTTTGCTCATTCATATCCATATGATCGAGCGCATTGTCGTCGAGAAGACTCAAATGAAAAGTAGGTGATTGTTCATTGTCGTCCCTTTGATCATCCTCATGAGTTGACCATCTAATGGGAATCGCAGCGATCAATTGGTTCTTAATCTCTTGCTCTGCTGTAGCTCTCCATGGCTGCACCGGTTGAATGGGCTGTCCAGGTTGTTGGCCCGGCTGCTGATGATGATGATGATGATTTCCATTACCATGATGGTGATGCCCAGGATGGTGGTGATGTCCGGGATGATGATGGTTTCCTTTATGGGGTCCACCCCATCCCGGGTCGGGATAGCTCGGATACCCTGGAAATCCTGGAAAGCCTGGGGAACCTGGCGAGCCAGGAATACCTGGGAATCCTGGATATCCTGGGCTTCCTTTGTGTCCCTTGTGATCTTTGCCCTTTTTATAAATTGGTATTATAACCGGAGGTTGTGGGTACAGAGGTGGAGGTATTGGCATCGGCCATCCTTTATGGTCCGAGTGACCTGGAAATCCTGGAGGCCCAATTGGACCCTGTGGTCCTGGTAGTCCGGGTAGCCCAAAGTGGCCTCTATCACCCTTATCTCCCTTGTCTCCCTTGTGTCCGGGATGTCCATTTTTTCCTGATGGACCTAAGAAACATAGACGAATCAGTTTTTATTAGTAGAAGTTCTCAACTGAACTTTGGATAATAATTACCTGGAGGCCCTGGTGGGCCGGGTGGACCCGGTGGCCCTGGTGGATTTGGCGGGCAGTAGCATTGCTGTGGTGGCGGCGGATGATGTGGATAATACGGAGACGGGATTTTGTAAACTACATTAGGAGGTGCTGGAGCTGGAGCTGGTGCTGGCACCGGCGTTTGAATAGTAGCAACAAATCTACCAGTCTCCTGGTCAGTCTTCTTGCTACTCGCCAAGCCGACGCAGCTGGCAATGAACAGTCCTAAAAGAAGTGCAAATATATCTTAGGATATTTAATTGATTAAGAAGTTAAGATGAAACTTACCCAAAAAGAAGCCCGCTTCGATCAGCTTCATGTTGACAGAGAAAATGCTTTCTTTAGTCGAAGAATCGATCGCTTTTATACCAAGTCAGTAGCTCAACAAAAGAAACTCGTACCACGCGAAATATGTATATGCAGAAATTTACTTTCAATAATCTAGATTCTATGGGACCGTTATGAATCACATCCATAGAGGAATCCATACATCTTTTATACGCGTTTCTTTATTTATTTACATCTTCATTGAAATTAATGATAAACTGTATAATATTCTCATTGGTTTTGCATAATAAAAGTGGTGACAATATATTGTTTTCGATTTCTTAGCCGAGGTGCGAAGTTGTCGTGCGTCTGAATTTGATTAGCCCATTTATGAGGGTATCCCAATACTACACAATACTAGAATACAGCTACGCGAAACCGCAAGGTCAGAGCGAAAGTGCAAAGGTTAACGGTTTCTATTATAACCTGCTAAGCATATTGCGTCACGCACTTAAAACCTGAAAGAAAAGCTACCTTTGGCATGCCGAAGGTTCTATACCCCTGCGGGCTATCTCCTCAGAGAGAAGTTTGCGTTGCAACAGAAAAGACAGACACAGCTAGAAGATTTCTATCAACATTCCTCCAATAAAATCACATAAAATTAATTTAACAAATTTTCAGATATAATATTTGATCACCAAATAAATCGAAAACTAGTTTATAAAAATAGATAAATCGCCTCATTTCCTAATGGGGATTCGAGCGTTGGCAACAAATATTTATTATAAAAATGGAATCTTCTTTGGACTTAAGATTATCAGTGACAGTGCAGGAGGTTCTGGGGTTTTAGTTAACCAACTGTGGAGTCAGGTCTTGCCACTTGAGCAGATCGAGTTGAGGAATTTCGTTGCAGTTCAACAAGATGTTGCTATAAAAAAAGGCATAAGGTTGGTTAATCAAGAATTCGAGATGGAGAAACTAACTTAGGTTACTTACCGAGCATTGGGGAATACGAAAACATTCGGTTGAATGTATTCCAAGTTCTGCACGTTCAGACAGAAGAGAGAGGCCAGACTGACCTTGCGTATCTCCGCCAGTTGAGCTATGTAAAGTATTTGATTAATGAAAAATAAAAGATGTCAAGAGATCGAGGTGTACGTACAGCGCGAGAAGCCACTCAGGCGATTCTCTCGCTCGAAGAAGAAGCGATCACCGCGACGCAAGTTGAGGAACTGCTTGACCATAATGCACTGTAGAGTGGGTCCAAATAAGGAGTCAGGAAGATGGACTTCCATTGTGCCGCCCACATTCAGCTCGACTTCGTCGGGCGAGGCATAAAGCTTCCGCAGCAATGCGATTCTCTAAATGAAAAGAACGAGAATTAATTTCAGATTCAGTTAAGTCTCGACTCTTGACTTCTTACCTCGATGGAAATTTCAGATGTAAAGTCTTCCCAGGCGCTGGCACGTGGCAGCCCGCAGTACTCGCGAGCATCATTATAAGAGGGCAATCCAAAGTCCCGACCGCGTTGAATATCCATTGCCTTGAGATCCGTACCATACTCTTCGAACTCCTTACGATTGAAGTAGTGCTTAAGTTCGGGATCAACGTTGGTATCGGAGTTCTTCTGTAGTTGAGTTATCATGCCACGCACGAGATCGGCAAAGTTGGATCTGGCGGACAACAGGCGAATGGTGTCTGGACGTTCAAAGTAGTCGCTGAGGCGCATAGTCTGATTCGAGAAGCGATTGGGAGCCACCATTCTATAAGAATAGGATGAAGATGAGGAACAGATGTGGTGAAACATACAGCAGTTATGAGCTTACGAGAACCAGCCAGGAATCCAGACGTGTCCGTAACGGAAAGCTGCAGAAGCAAACTCAGCAAAGGGTCCAGCATTGACACCCTCGTCGTAGTCATTGACATAATCGTTGGATTCCTCTGAGTAGGGATAAGTAAGGCCATTCAGATTCGTTTGGGCACTGCTCAGCACACCAGGCAACCAGTCGTAGTAGATGATCTTCTGGTATTGCGCAATGTTGATCTTGCGCGCCTCTTGGTACAAACGTTCCTCACTGTAGTTTGGATTCAACAGGGCCAACTGCTCGGCCAGACGATTGTGCTCGCGCACCAGCACCGTGTGCACTACAGCAATTGTGGGTGTGAAGCGATTACGCTTGTCCGGCACGTTGTAGCACTCGTCCCTGGTTCCACATTCGCCTTCGAAGTTCTGCATCACAGGCAGCCAGTGCTGACCGTTGGCAAAACTGGTGCGAAGCTGGCCACCCTTGAAGAGACGCACACGTCGACTCTCGGCCAAAGAGTTGCCATACAACGAGGACAAGTCCAGATAGGCTGTAACCACCGACAGCTTCTCGCTGTATCCGAGATCACTCCTGGGGCAAATGGCATTGGAATCGCTTACAGCACGAGCGAAACCCAGACATGTACGTCCCGTGTTGTAGGCAATGGGTCCATCAGCGGGCAATGGAATGGGCATGCAGTGGGGATTATGTGGCTCGGCACAACAATCCTTGGGTGCTCCTTTTACAGTCAAACGACTGATATCGTGGGCCACAAACTGAGACCACTGCATTGTAGCCACTGTGCGGAATTTGTCCGGCAATGTCTTCTCACCGTACATCGAGAGCGAAATGCGGCGAGGATTGGGCACCGATTGACCTGGTGCCGGATAGCTGGGACGCAATAGTCGCCTATACCTGGCAACGGCAATACCGAAATCCGGATACAGCAGATTGTTGCATGATCCATCGATGCTGCGATAGTATAAGTTCTGCGTATCGTTTAGGCAGTTTGCAGGCGGAATTCCGCATTTGATGGGTTCCGATTTAGATTTCTGCTCTGGGCTCAACCAGCTGGTGCTGGAATGTCTGCTGGGCAAGAAACTCTTTAGCACTGCATCCAGATTATGTTCGTGCAGCACTGTGGATCCGCCTCCGCTGGCACGTATCTCAAACTGGTGACTATTTCTCTTCTGTTTGACAGTGGGTTCCGATTCCAGTGCTGAGTAACCAAAGGGGCAACTAGTTGGATAAGCAGATTCATCGTCCGCCCACGTGTAGGCGCTGATGGCCAGCAGAAAGAATGCAAGTACCGCAGTTAAACCTCTCATGGCAGCCACAGCTCTGAGACAATTATGATGCAGTTGGCTCGATTACCCGCTGCATATATACGCCGGATCATCTGCTGTTGTTTTGCATTATCGCACGATCTGTGGGTGCTAACAGTCGTGCCCAGACTGAATCATGCATCTTCCGTATTGTCGAGCACGCACTTGCCGTCTTTAATTCTAAGTAAGATGCCAAAGATTAAGAGCCATTCTTAAAAGAAAAACCAACGATAAAGCGTTGCTCGTTGCACCTACGAGCTACGCCAGCTTACTCTGCCAAACGAAGTGCTTTCACTGCGCTCGGCTAGCGCCAGCCGATCGCACAGATACAGGTGAGCATGAGTCTATATGTGTGTGTGGCAATCCGAAGTCTAGCAATGTGTCAATCCGAACTGCAGATCAACGACTTGCTAAGAATAATTTAAATCGTTTTTGATTATTATCGACAGTGAAATACTCTAAAGAGCAGAAATAAATTCAAAAATTAGTTATTTGTTTTATATCGTCATGTTATTAAAAAGTTTAATGATAAAATGTGATTACAATAGTATTGGAATGTGAAATTGTATATAAATGTGAATAATCTTGATGTATAAATCAAGATATACAAGTTAGGTTGCATGACGATATGTGCTTACAATAATGATTGAATATAAAATGGTAAGTATCAAAAATCTTGATAGAAACATCAAGATGTACAAGTTAGTTAGATTGATTGATAAAAGTCGTATATAAATATTAGTATGAATGGAAAAATGTGATTTAGAAAAAATTGAGTATTAAACCGTATATAAATATCAATATGATTGATAAAATGCGATAATTGAATAAAATGTTGCCATTTTCAATCAAGATACAAGAAAGATTGAGGTCTCATTCAATCGCGTATGGATAAATATGAATGATAAAACGTGATTACACGTGATAAGATGAATGTAAAATAGTATATAAATATGAATAATCTTGATAGAAACTTCAAGACATACAAAGTTAAGTTGATTAAAATGTGATTATAAATAGTATATAAATGTCAATATGTTTGATAAAATGTGATTGTAGGTAAATAGCATATGAAATTGTATGTAAATATAAGTATGAATGATGAAATGTAATAATTGAATATAAAATGGAATGATAATATCAATAATCTTGATACCATAATCAAGATATACAAGTTAAGAAAACTTTGTAATAAAATTGACATTGAATAATTTGAATTAATCAATGCCAAATCGTACAATGCCAGTAATACAAGTTAATTTTCAGTTAAATAACGTTGCAATACTAACGGCATTGTTAGATTAGCATTGATAATAATCTTCCATTTATAATATTCGGTATAGTGAGCGAGATGTTGGCTGTACTCCTCGCGATCGTCTATAGCAATTTCGAAATCCTTTTCTTGCACCCTCAGCATGTACTTGAGGGCATACAACAGCATTTTGGGATAACTGGTATCCACAGCCATGGCATCGCAGTTCAAGCTGCAAAAAGAGACATTTACAGACATTTAAATTTTAAATAACTTATGCTTAACATACAAACTATCGATGTAACATTGCGTCACTCTTCGCAGTAAGTTGAAAATCTTTTTTTCTATTTCCTTTCGGGTAAGCGGTGTATTAATAGAGAAATCAAGATCCAAAAGAGCGAAAATCATATCACAAGCGTGATTTATGAAACCTGCAGTCGAAATCGAAATGAATAAATTGAAATTAAAAACTTGGAAATAAGTTAGATAAACTATCAATTATGTCACACCTTTCTTTATCAGATGTTCTATGAAGATAATAATGGCCGACAATCGTATCTCGTGCCCCTTGGCATAGTGCATTGTCACGTAACTGTGGTACATTCCATAAAGACATGATAGCTCCCGCTGAGTAGCTGCAATGGAGAGATTGTAATAAACACCAAACAAGATCTAGATTCCAACATACTCTTGCGATGTTTCTCCCTGAAGTGTATCTCCTCGAGAGCGCATGATACAAATTTCGAATAATTTTGAATGAATTGATGATAGTTTGAATTACATTGCATACAACTGCCATGTAATGGAGTTATTTCCACCTCCGTCAAGCAGTAAGCACAATAGATGGCTTGGCGGACGTTCTGAAAATTGAATAAATTGTTAATTTGGTTTATTTAGCCAAATTAACAAGCTATTTAATCTTACCGTTGGTTCCTTCAAGGGATGACCAGTGCATGCTCTACAGTCGCAGCTCGTTCCTATAGCCTGGAAATAAGCGCGTCGCTCTGCACGACTCATTCTAAGATGACTGACAGAACTTTGACTGATAGTTAGTGCTGTTCCGGGTTTCAGACTCTTCTTGGTTACTGCTAAATATGTTCCATCCCTTAAGACTCTATAATGATGATCTATAAGTATCATTGTGCTTGTACTTTCTTTAGCTCTTATACCTGATCTCCGTGTTGGCATCACAAGCATGTGCGACTTTCTTTATAGTGGTACACAATGCAGTTTTCTCCTGCCGCCTCTCATTGCGAAAATAATCGTATATGTGATGTTGATATAATCGAGCAAATTCCTCAATGATGGTACAACGATCAGATGTATTTAAATTCTCAAAATGCTGCTCGATTTCCAATGGCGATAATGCGTTATCACTATTGTATAAATCATTAAAGGCTTTGATTTCCTTCTTCGTGATGACAACGTTGAGTAGCTTGGAACAGAATTCATACATTGGACTTCCCACGTTAGTTGGTGCTCTCCTAGATCTTGCAAATAGACCATCAAAAGGTTTCCATTTCTTTATGTATTGAATGCGGCCTTCAACCCTTTTGAAGGAATTAACGAAATCCGTATGAGCAAAGATTGAAAAGAATGCAAATGCATTCATATTCATACGTTGCATCGCTTGTGGCTGAGGTTCCTGCACTGGATCCTCTTCAGGCATTTCATAATGGTGTTCCATCTCATTTTGTTGAGAATTGAGTACAATGTGAGTACTTAAACGCAGAAATAGTGATGTATACAAGATAATACTATCATTCTTTGTCAGTTTCAAGGTATCGAAAAATGTTTCTGGAATATTTGAGTCATTGTGTACAAAGACAGCCAGTCGCAAAGCGATGGTAACGAGTTGACGCCACTTTGCTCGTGTAAACAAGTTCATATTGGGTTGCCTACACAAGAATTCTCCAATGGTTCTGGATTCTCTGTTGTAAGACCTCGCACTTTCAATTATAAAATCCCAAGCAACACTTGCATTGCGAATGGGTCTGTGAAAGAAAACAACTCGTAAGTGAGAGAACAAATAAAAATATTATGACGGAAATTGAATACTTTTGCAGTAAGACCGTAATACATACCCATTTTGTAGTGTGTAAGCTGCCAATGCTGGAGACAAACGTTTAGCAGATTGCACAAAGAATCTGAACAACATTTTGGCTTCAAGCATCTGAATGATACCAATCTTATAGCCATAGCATTCATGCTGGTGCTCTTCCCAATCATATTTAAGACAAGCATGAGAGCAGTAGCATTTCGAGCGGCACTCGCTGCACGTGTATAGATTCTCTTCATAAGCCCCACACATCTCACAATTCATAAATGGTGCGCTGAATTGAAAGCTTTGCCCGGTTTCAACAATTACAATGGATTTTTTGGGTATAAATTTACGTGCGTAGACTCCGCGCTCATCACCTTCAGAGCTGAAAACGTACAGCAGATTATCTAGCTAGAGAATGTGATAATTCATTTCTTTAGTTCACATACATATATTCACACAAATCAGATGCGCCCGGAATTTTTCTGTCCAAATTGAACCCGCGTAAGGGAACATAGGGCAGAACCTTGGGTTTACGTCTAAATTGGACATTTTTTGACGGTTCCCTTATTTCTTGTTTATACTTCTCCAAATGCATCAGAAATGTATACAGTTCTAGAAGCAGAAGAAATATATATGTACATATCTCTATATACAGTGAGTCAAGTAACTATTAACATAAGTCAACGTTATGTATATATGTGTAAAGAGTTACTTGACTGACTTCATGTAAAAGGGTTAATCCGTTCTTACCTAGGTTTTCTCTTATTATTTGATCTGACAAGATCTCTACAAGGAATAAAAGAGCATATAATTAATAAAATAAATACATATACATTCTGCCTCCCCCCCCCCACTGTGTGGTTAATTTAACTCCTATACGTTGCCTTTTTTTTAAGCCCCCCCTTATGGGACTTTCCTTTTCTTCATAATTTCTTTGCAAAAGCAATGCATGCCTTTTAATTTACTGAAAAACGAAAATATTCAAATGGTTGTTCTTATATTTTTCAGTTCAAAGGGTTTTCTTAACGTCTAAAGTTAAGGTCACATCACAAAACAAGCATATAATAAACTTTATAATGCCAATTTCATGCATATAGTCTCATAATGCTGTTCTCCGGTGCGTTTTTTCTCACTGTATATGTATGAACACCAAAAAACCTACGTAAGCCTGTTTCCAACTGAAATAGCTCTGCTCGGGCCTCATGCATTTCTCTGGTATAATATAAGGAGGAGCATAGTAGCGTCTGCACGAGAACTAACCCCTCGGGTGTCATGTTGTGACACGGAAACGATTTGTAATACCGCAAATCATTTCGTGTCAGCTAAATGCGCCAAATTATTAGATGTAAGTAATAAATACACATAATAAACAGGCGCTTACCGGATACTTCTGCGTGCGCATCATTTGGAGGCTTCGCGCCAAAATGGCATCCAGGAATACAGTTGAATCGGTGGGGTTCCGATATATTATCTTGCTTACTAAATGTAAGCCCTGCAAACCATAAAAATGTAATACAGTTATTTTCATTATACATTGAAATACTTACATCGGAAGCTTGTTTAGGCCTTTTCGACTTAATCAATTTAAGGGAAACCGCTAAAAGCGTTTTTTCGTTGGCTTTGGTTTCATTGAAGTGTTCTGCTGCCGCCCGTTTAAGCACCAGCAGTAAAAGTTCCGTTTCACTAGAAGAAAAACCAATACAGATATAAATTATTTGTACACATTGATGTACATATGCGTAAAGATTTTAATGTGATGTACAAACAGTTAGTCTAGTTAACGGACGCATACATATATGTGCTTATATATACTAACATATAAGAATAACTGATATTATAAGTACACCTTGATGTACACATATGCATAATTTTCACACATTTAGGCGCTACTACGACATATAAAAATAAATGGCCGCTATAAATTAAACGTACAAATATAGTTACTTGACTAACTGTATGTATGTACATCATTTACTTAATGCAATATGTGTAAAGTTTCTTAACTAACTGTAAGTGGTCATAACTGTAAAATACTAATTATATGCCACTTTAACCTAAATTAATATTATTACTTACATGATATTCTGCGGGGAAATAACCTGACAGGCCGTATTAAAGTCATCAACAGGTTCATCTTGCTGGAAATGTAGAATTATCCTGTCCATTACTTTAAATGGAATCTGCACACCCAAAATGAGCGCGGCAGAATTCCATGTCAATGTGACCAAGTCCCGGAAAAGAATATAACCTGAAGCGTAAGCGTACTCACGAAAGCTTAAATCGATAAGTGGCCCATTATTCTAAGATGATTGTTTTAAAATAAAATCATAATAAATCATTTACTCCAACGGTAATTTTTTTAAATTTTCAAACTTAAGCACATAACGTGCAAACCATATATGTTTGAATAGAAACAAACATAATTTTTGTACAGTTGAGCACCAGGAGTACCAATAATCTCTTGTTTGCCGGGTGGCAGCTCTGTTACTCGCGTTCTTTCCAACACTGCAAAATATATTAGTAAAAAGTTGTGCATTGTATTGAATTGCATCAACAATAACAAAATGAAAAGGAAAACAAGTGAAATATGGTTCTTCTTTCGGGCTGTCGACGACACATACGCCCTTTGCAATATATGCAAAGCGAAGCTGTCATATAAAACGACAACCACGAATTTGAGTAAACACATGAACCGAATGCATCCGAACGCAAATTCTTCGTCGGCGTCGTCACAGAATCGCAAGTATAAAATTTTACCACAAACCGCTGATCGGCATCGAGGAAAGCCACGAAACCCAGCACAGGAACAAATTTTACTCAACTTCATAAAGAAGCACCCCGGTTTGCTACAAAATCCTTCGTGGGACAACCGAAATGCCTTCGAATCGCTGTGGGAACAGCTGACAGCCGAGCTCAACGGGAATGGCCCGCCACAAAAAGATGTCGCCACATGGAAGAAGGTTGTTTTTTCTTTTTATATTTATATCATGCAGTTCTAATTGTTTATTGTCAAGCAGGCCTTGAAAGACTGGAAAAGATTTATAATCAAGAAGGTGGAAAAGAACGAAATGCACAATATTCCCTTAGCAACGGGACTCAGCTCGGCGGAGGAGACGATTGCCAGTTTGTGTCGCCTGAACGACGATAGCAGTCAAATTATAATGCATGCATCGGACGATGATTTACAGGACACATCAAATGCCACATTCGATATGGATGACGTTGAGGATGTGGTGCCAGAGGAAGAGGATCACAGTGCACTTCAAGATACGTCCGGATATGCATATGAGCCAGAGGAAAGCAAGCCCGACCTCGACATTGACCCACTGTATCTGCAGGGTGCCAAAAGGTCACATAAGGAAAGAGCGTTGCACAAGGAACTAGAAACCATTAGTACAAAAATAACTTCAGTCGACGATGTGGCCAGCAGTACGCAGCTGGCGCTAAGTGAATTCTGTGCTCTTTATAAGCAAAAGATATTGGAAGATAAGCGCCATCACGCAGCCATTGAACAACTGATGGCTGAAAAGATTGAATTGAAAAAGAAACTTTTGGAAATTGAGCAACGGAAGTTGTCGTTAAAATGACGAGATGTTATCATTTTTCACATTCATGAGCATGAAATCTTTAGCCTGTAATTAGAGAAAAGTTAAGATAATTGTAGAAGGCGCCTTTTGGTAAATAGTTTGTAATGAAATGTGTTGTCAAACGGAAATAAAAATGCACGAAAAGAGTAAAAAATGATAAGTTGTTTTTGGCGGGGTAATCAAAGCGTGTCTACTTATTTTAAACATATTTAAAAAAAAACAGGAGTTTTAACTAATTAATGAACTTAGATAATCAAATATATAAATTCATAAAAACATTTTGAATGAGTTTTAAAATTTGGGTTTAGAAGTAAAGTGGCATCACTCTTTTCATCAGATGTTTGCTCATCGTTGTGTACTTTTGTATGGGCCGCAACTATCGTTAGAGTTATCGATATTTGCATAATGCCGATATTTCGAACATCACTGATTCGTGTGGATGTGGCCTGTGGATGGTGTGGAGGCCATTCGACTTCTTCTTCTCAACCATTCATGGTGACTGACAAGTCATGATAATTTTTTATAAAACAAATAGTTTTTCGCAATGGACGATTCGTTTTTCGGCTTTGATACAACTACAGGCATACCGGTAAGTGCATACAAAACATAAAACAATTCCAAAGTGCGCATACGCACAGAGACGCATAAAACTACAGAATTTTGAGCATTATATTTCGTTTGAGGAAAGAAAGCATTTGCCGAAATGGTGGCCATGCTTTTTGCACTGAGATTAATAGTTAAAGAAGTAAAACGATTGACACACTTTCATTGTCTTTGTCATTTTTAGGACGACGATGGCAGCGATGGACGCATTGCAGAGCCCCCGGAGGAAGAGTATGACGCCCTTAACGATGAGACCTTTGGTTCAGCGATAAACGGTGATTGGGAGGAAGCCCACGAAACGCTAGTGCGACTCGGCGGCAATGGGGAGAGAATACGCAAGGGGGCCGACTTGATAGACCATAGTCAGAGTGGCAATGGTGCTTTCCACAACCAACATCAACAGCAGCAGCATCATCAGTCATCGCACCTGCGTGCTAATATAGACGATTCCGACTTGGAACTCAATCTTTCGTCTATGAAACTGGATGACGTCGATCTAAGTTCATTCGGTGATAGTGATCCAAACAATCGCATCAATTTGGATTCGAATGTTTGGGCCACGCAGCCCCCATATCAGTTTCCAGCGAATAATCCGCAGCTTTTTCGAGAGAACTTCCGCAGTGCGTTTAAGCCTCAGCCGCAGATAGGAGGGATTCCTCCAATAAAACCTCTGCCGGAACTGAATGCCAACTTTGGATTGCCGCCAATGCCACCGGCAGCAACGGCCAAAATCTCCACGCTTGAAGATATTGAACGCAATCTGATTATTCAGCAGGCTATACCCAAGCAACAGCAGCAGCAACAACAACAACAGCAGCAGCAGCAACTGCAGCAACAACTTCAGCAGCAGCAACAACAACAGCTGCAGCAGGCGCAGTCTCTACAGCAGCAGCAGCAGGACTTCAATCTGGCAAACCGACAACATGCCGTGGTTACGCCTACCATACCCCCACATCCGCAGCATCTACAAAAGCCACCACAACATAAAGGTAAGTGCAGAACAGATCAGCTGCGTGCAAACAAACGGATTTCACATTCAAGAGTCTCTTCTTCCGTATTGTATATTTAAGTGTTTTAAATGTTGCTTTCTCTTTTTAGCTCCGCCCGGATTCATGGCCACGCCTCAAACACCGCCGCCAAGGCCGAACCTAGGATTTCATGGTCCGCATCCAATGGGTCCGGGTCCAGGTCCAGTAGGTCCTGTTCCTGGTTTAATGCCAACGCCTCAACCGGCGCCACCACAACAACAACAAGCACAACAACAGCAGCAGCAACAACAACAGCCACAGCAGATGAACGGGCTCAGTGGAAATCGTGTTCCACCTGGATTCATATATCCAACGGGTCTGGCATCGAATCTACCACAACATCCATTGCTGCAGCAACACATGCAGCCCAATTTTCCTCGACCACTGCCAAATCCACATTTACCCACGGCACTAAACAACTTTGCCATGCATCCTAGCTTCAATGCAATGCGCGCTGTTGGCATGCACCCGGCGGCCTTCATACAGCCGGTGCCTCCGCCGCGTCCGCCACCACATAATGTGCTCAATCAGCAGCAACCCAACTCTATGTACAACATGTTCAATATGCGTCTAATGCTTGAAATTCAGCAGAATCATCCGCTTTTGCAGCAGAATGCAGCAGCTGTGCGCCAACAACAGCAGCAGCAGCAACAGGGTCGCCCAGGCCAGAAACTGCAGCAGCAACAACTGCTACCCCATCAGCTGCATCAACTCCAACAGCAACAGCAGTTGCTGCAGCAACAACAGCAACAGCAGCAGCAGCAACAACAGCAGCAACAACAACAGATGCAACTCAATCGACATGGCGGCAATTTGCCACAAGATGAGTTCGACGAGTACGCAAATCTGATGAGCACACGCGACAAGCACTGGCTGATCGGGATTCAATTGTCGCAGCTGAACACGGATACGCCGTACATCGATGACTACTACTATACGGTGTATAAGGAGCGCAAGTCAGGTCAAGTGCGGCACAGTCAGGCGCATAAGGACAACCAGTTGAATCATCCGTTGACACAGCCGCGTGGTCATGCCCAGCTTATACTGGTGCAGTTGGGCAACAAGAACGGATCACGGAACGGGCAACAGCACCGCGAGCGTCGCAATTCGGAGAACACGAGCAGTAGCAATGCCAGCGGTCCAACAAATAGTGGCAGCAACGCAAACAATCTGCCTGGCTATATATTTTCACCGCTCAAGTTCGAGAATTCGCTTGGCAAGCTGCAGTATGGAAGCGTGACTGCGCCACGTAAGATTATCGATGCCGATATTATGGGTAGCGATGCAAGTGCTGGGGATCAATCTGGAGCTGCCTCATCCGCTGGAGGAGCAGGACAAAAGACCGATAAGGCCAATGAAGGTCCAATCGAAGTGGTCTTGGCTCCGAGTAGCATGCGCAAATCGCGTCACATTCTGCTGCATATTGAGACACTGTATCGTTATCTACTCAAGCTGGAGGATCTGGACAGTCCCGAAGTGATGGCAACTATAATGTTAAAGAAAAAGAAGGAGAGCGAGCGCATTGCTGCTCTCGAGCAGCTAGAGCTGGCCAACAAGACGCCAGAGGAACGTGCGGCAGAGGCCAACAATCCGCAGACAATGAACCCAGCCCTCAAGAATAAGTTCAACTATGAAGTGGAGCCGCGTCCTGCTCTGGTGGGCAAGCTCAAGTCCGGATTGACATTTAGCAAGGTCGTGTCCATGATGAATGTGCGAAAGGGCAAGGTATTTACTAATAATCTTTATATACTCTTATATTCGTATATAACAATCCAATTTCTTTAGATACTTTTACGCCGCATAATGCCCTTCATTGCGGATCAGAGCGTACGCTGGACTGTGTGGAATGGTGTCTTCTGTGCCCTGCAGAATGTTGTGAAGAAAGATCGCGAGGATGTGGAGGGCATTCTGTTTGCACTCTATCCGGAGTTCAAGAAACACATTCACGAGGCGAACTTCGATACAATAATCACCATTTCAGCTGCGTTTACTCAGAACGATAAGAAATTGTCGGGCATATTCTGCAGTCGCGTAAGTAGAAAATTGAGGAAGTATTTGTAGGCCTGATAACTTTATGATGTACTCCACTTCTTATCGCAGTTTGGCATACTATCCCTCGTCGGTTTAATACTGCGCGCCGAAGCGATTTACTCGTCTGGCGACGATACGACGCTGAATGAGATTAACCGACAGAAATGGCGAGAGTTCCTTGCCCAAGTCGCCTCCTGTCTGAATCGCACGATACAAAATCAAACCATTTCGGCGGCAATCGAGTCTGATGCCATTCAGCCCATGATGAATCATTTTGCGCGTTTCAAAGACTTGAAACTGGATGCACTTTTGGCATTGGTCACAGAGGCCAAACATCAAATCAATTAAGGCATCGGAAAGTCATCATCATCATCATTCAAGAATTTCATTTCGATTATGTTTCTGATTGGAACGACACATAGCTTCTCATATGATTTCAATCATTATCATAAATGTTGGGTTATTCAGCAGTAAATAACATATATAGACATATATATATATCAGCTATGTATCTATATACAATTCTACGTATGTGTTGTTGTGTTTAAACATATTTATATATATAACACGCGCACAATTTGTAAAAGAAAACCATGCAGACACACACACACACATATACAAATGTATATGTACACCTTCGCAAATACACATACTCACTCACACACACACAATATAAAGTACTCATAAGAAAATAATTCAATTTGTAAACAAATGCAGGATCCTTTTTTAATAATCCATAGTAATGTGCACTTTAAAGCTTGAATCGATTTTATAAATATCTGTTATGGCATAGAAATATTTGCTCATTGTATATATGCCATACTGTATTGAATAAGACAAACTTGTCCTAAAGTAACTTAAACCTTTTAATTTTTATGCTGTTTTCTCTCTATAGATATATATTTTAATTTGTTTTTCCCTAGTTGGCACAAGATTATCAAATTTCATTTTCAAAATGGGGCTTTCCTACAGGAGTTTCCATTCAAAACACAAGATTGTCAATAAATTTGTAATAGAATTAATTACGTTTGTAATTGTTTATGTTTTGGAGTTGCATACCCTATACTATATCTAATAATTTATATGTTGCGTGGGAATAACTGTGCTCTCAAAGAAACAAAAACCAAATTCTATTTATAGAACCTGAAAAGATTATTGGTTTCCCACAATGTTTGTTCGGTAGTTTGTAAATAACCTTGGAAAAACTTTGGACTGTATGTGGGTATTATTCAAATCAAATTTACGAAGAAAGCCCGATAATACAATGTAAGCTTATAAGCACCATATAAAGCAAGTTTTATATAAACCTAAACAAAGTACATTGATGTGTCTAATGCAAAGAATATTCGAAATTGTGATACAATTTGTCTATTTTTAATCAGAAGAAGTGCACATGAAATGGCGATAATCTTTTTTTTAAACTTATTTTGGTTTTATAGATTTAAAAGCAAAACAACAAAAAGCGACGGATAAATATTTGTTTTCAATATCCGTTGTCTTCGTTCGTTATATATTTTAATACCCGAACGAAAGACTTAATTTTTAATTGGTATCAAAAAAAAAAAAAAACAAAAAACTAAATGTGTTTGTATATGTACTTTATCTACACCACTATATTACTATCTGGAGAATCATAATTGTCAGTTGTTTTATTCATTTTAAGCCGACAAAAAACTCTTTCGCAAACTAACACAATATATTTGTCTAGGTATTTTTTCAGAAATATACATACTATATATGGGGAAAAAATAAAGTCAAGTTTTTTACACGCAAGCAAATAAATAGTTAAAATAGGTTAGATGTCTAAGTGAGATGAGATCGCATGTACTACGACAACAGTAACAATAACAATTATGGTAAATGTTGTATGTGTATATGTACTTATTTATAGCACTCTTCAATTTTTTCTATAATACATACTTTGATTTGAAAACAAAACAGAAAATTAAGCAACATTTTGGAACAACAGTAATACAAAAACAAAAAAACGAATCCCAAAAACATTTCTCTGGCTACACACACATAATAAAGTCTTATTTCCATTTAAATAATGTGTTTTCTCATAGTTAAGATCAATCAGGAATTATTTTGAGAGCCATTTGTGGTCGTACTTATGGCAGTGAGTGTTATGTACACACTTCATTATACCCTTTTTTGGCAAAGTGAAGACTGTCCCCCTCTCTCTTTCTCTATGTCAGTTATTGACGCACCCAGCGGAAACTCAGCATACATAACTCGTCAACATCGACGCGACGACGTCGACTATTCTTGGTTCTAATTGGGAGAACAGCGGCGCGTTTGTCGCGACAATGGTGGCAATAATGGCGCCCGATTTGGGGATTCAGACGCGCTCTCTCTGTGTGTTTGCAAATCAAAGTTGTGCGTACGAGTGTCCACATCCGTTTTGGTCCTGCATGTGTAAGTGCGTGTGCATGTGTGTGTGTGTTTGTGTGTGTGTGTGTCTGACGGGCTGTAGGTCGTGCCATTTTCGCACTCACTGTCGCGACGTGCGAGGACAATGCGACGGGGTACGCGACGCCACAATTGCTAGCCTCATCTAGTTGGGGCTGCTGCACACTGTGAGTCTGGCCAAGGGGGAGTGGGGGAGGATGGACGTTTATTTCATTGAGAAGTAAAATGATGCCGACAAGTTGTCGTCGTATTGGCCGTCGCCAGCGACGACGGCGCGTTGGCTCTGGCGTCCACAGTTCTGCCCGTGCCCGACTGCGACGACGATGTCGGCGTCGTTGATTCTGAATTTTGAAACAACTTCCGATGTTGCCGCCACTTGTTACGCACTTTGGCGCCTTCTTTGGCCACTGGCAAGCGGTGACAGCATTTCTCATTAAGAAGTCCTTTCAAACTTCGGCGATTGATAGTGCGATACAGTTAGTGCTAATGATAGGGGTCTAATCTCTTTTACATATGCATGAATAATATGTTTATTTGTATGCTATTGTTGTTATATTATGTATGGGGGTACTCAACGGGGCGATGCATTAATTGCTCAATTCATAGAACTTACATACTTATTATAATATATATGTTCTTCTTCAATATGGGCAATGCTACAAATCTCTATGATTATTTACGAAACGTTGATACGAAATATGATACATGATATGATACTATATATTATTTTACAGCCTGCGCTTTTAATTCAACAAAAAGTTGTTTATATTTATATACACTTCAGGAACGATCATATGACCTTTAATGAGACTAAAGCTTTGTTAATTGAGAAATTGATTAAAAACCATGTCAAATAAATCGGTCTCAATTTTGTACGCTAAATTTTTTTATACTCTTACTTTTATAACTCAGAGTCCTCTCCTTCTTCTATCACCCCTTCTTAGTTAATCTCCTTCTCTCTTATATTCATTCTAACAATTAACAGGTAATTCTCTAGATTTTATACGGGTTTTTTTGGGTTTTCTCACGAATTTTTAAATATACCAGATTAAATATTCTTATATATAAATATTCATTTTTTTAAATTGAAACTTTAATTACAAAATTAATTCTTTGAGTCAAACATAAAATGTATAAATAATAATTGAATAATTAACAAAGATTCTGTGAACGGAAAGTTTTCAGACCTGTATTGATCATATAGAGCTATAGCTATAGAGTAAATAGTCGATGATTATTCCTTGCTCTCGATAAGCACATGAATTTCCCATTACCCTACCGAATCCATCAAAATGATATCGAATATGCAATACTTATATGTCCTTTTATGGCTGACTATGTGATCGTTTATTGTTTTGAAATGGCTCTCAAACGAAGGCGTCTCTATTCATGACATGATTAAGTCTTCGATGCGGCGACAAATTTCTTTGTCGCGTCTCGCCGTCAGTTTCTCGACCGGCACAGTGGTGTGGAGTGCCGCAGCAAGTGCAGAGGCCACTGAAATTGAGCTTGAGTACACACACATTTCCATACGTGTGTCAATGTATTTACATACTGACTCGGGTAACCGCACTTGGGCAGAGACCGCGCACTGCAGCGCGCCTTAATTAATCAAAACATATTTGTCTTTTGGGCGCTGTGTCTAGTTTCCCCACAGTACGGCGGGGCTGCTGGAAGGGCTCCTTGCCAATGCGACGCCAAGGATGGACGCGGGCATTTCTCCGCTGGGGGGTGGCTCTAGGAATAAGGGGAAGGGGCAGAAGGGGGGGTTGGTGCGCTGTCGTTATGACTGTTATTGTTGCTGTTGCTGTTGTTATGGCTGGCGTTGTTTAGTTGACTTCGGCCGCCAGTCGCCGTCTGTGTTACCGTCGTCGCCATCGCGGTTGCCGCCAGTGTTGCTGGAGCCGGCAGACCGGCAGCTCGGCAGCCTGGCAGCCTGGCAGACCGTCCAGCCGGCAGACCGGCAGCCAACATTCGACAGCGCCATCGCCATCGCCAACGACAGCGACGAAACTGCGCGCAAATAGAGGGATACGAATAGGTTTAAGATTCAACACCATGGGGACTAGACTAGAAGCCAAGTGTCGCCAACTAGAAATTTATTTACTATGTATTACTGTTCAGTTTTTTACGGTCTTTCATTTTTATAGTATGCCCAGCTCTCTCTCTCTCTCTCTCTCTCGCTCTGTCTTGTTTTGTTTTCAATTCGCCTTTGTGTGCCCGTCTTTGCCGGAGACCTGCTTAGGACACCAAGCTTAACAGGAGTCGCCTCTGCTAATTGGGGTGTACCGACTAAATTATTAACATCCTAGCCTTACCATAACATAACACACACTATCTATAAAATGTTATGGCAAACTTAGGATTCTAAAAGAAAGAAGGTATTCTATTCTGTAAGTTAGGTTATACTGCTATGATGGATCTTTCGATGAATTTATAATCATACAACTTAAGAATTAAAATATCACTTGTTTATTTTATACTATTATTTTACTTGATACTCTCTAAACATTTTATTATTTTTATACATATATTTTATTTTTTTTTTATTTAACATTATAAAAGTTACATTAAGGCTAAAAACTGTATTATAATGAAAAAATTCACGTTTTCCCCAAAAAATAAAATTATATCATCAAGATATAAGAAAATTTCTACAGAGATAATAAAAAACAAAGGACTTCTTAATATATAAATAAATGTATGCATAAATATTTAATATTATAGTATACTATATTATGTATATAAAAATATGGTAAAACTAAATAAATAGTAATAAATTATATTATGCATACACACTTTATATTATACTATTTAATTATATGAAGACTATAAATAAATAGTTAACGATATCATTAACCCTTTTTGTTTTATTCTTATCCACATGTTCCCCAACATCAATAGACCCTCTTCTTGCAATACTCTTCCTGTCCGGGACTAGGGCAATCCTGACTGCGTGCGTTACTTGGACTCACTGAAAGTCCATAGACAGTTCTTACTTACGAGCTCAGACAGACAAAAACACAGACACACTCGCACACACACTAATAAACATGTATGTGACAATGAGTCAGAAATCAGGACATTTGGCGGCGTCAGTGGCGACGGCGCCTTGCTTGTCCAGCGCTGTTCTTTGCCTGCCGCCAGTGTCTGTGCTGCGTCAGTCTTGAGAATGCTCTGCGCAGTCCTCGAAAGCGCCGAGTGCGCACCAGGCATGTTGTATAAAAGGATGGCCGCATCCTTGGCTGGCGTTTAGTTGATATGGAATCATGCCGCAGGACACAGTAGTCCCACAGAGCAGCAACTAGAGAATATAATGGCGCATGCCAATCGAAATCGAAAGTGAAATCGAACAATAATAAAACCCGCAAAGTTCAAACCTGGTGACCGAGAAACAAAATCAACTAAAACAAACAAACTAGTTTAGTTTTAATTGAGAATTTGAGCAATTTTATCTCAAAATAACAATATATGTATGTATATGCACTCTATAAATCGCAAGAATAAGTTTATTAATTCACAACAGCTCGGTAAGTTAAATGGAAATTGAAAATACATAACATTATTTTAAAAATTGTATTTCGTATTTTGTATGAGTATTTTCAACTTTACAAGAAAATTTAAGTGGGTGCAGTTTCTCTAAGTGACTTAGATAATATCGTCTATAAAAATCCCTGTTGTCTTGATAACATGTTTTTATAAATTAATCAATTAAGCTTATAGAGGTACCCGTCGGTACATTTTAAATACAGCACGCCATCTGTCGGATTCTATTCGAAGTTTGTATTCATTTATTGTGAATAAGGTATTTTTACCTAAAGAACCTGGTAGACGATCTATTTTATGAAACTTAAAATATATAAATATATTTCAATATAAAAATTCTTATATTAATTTGTTAAAAATTTTTTTACACCAATTTTTAAAATAGATCTTTGTTTTTATTTGCAGTGATGATCGATCTTATTTAGATTTCATTCAGGACCTTCTTGTCCAACTAACATTTATCTGTTAATCAATAGAAATAAAAGACTATAAATTTGATGCTGACATTCTAATATTATGTCTACTATATTGTATTATAAATTAACGTTCCAATTGTGATTAAGCCGTACTAAGGTTTGTGTATTAAGTTCCTCAACTTGAGGACAGCAAAATAAGCTCTTTCACGTGGGTAGAATGGGGGACCTTAATCAGCAACGAATCTCCAAGTCCCAAAGTCAGGTATACAACAGTTGTGCGGCAGCCTGCGGTGCTGACAGAGACAGAGACAGACCCAGAACAGGGACCGAGCACCGTGTTGGATGATGATGATGTTGTATGATGCTATAGTATAACAGGTTTCTTCTGGCTGTGCTTGACAGTGCTTTGCGGCGCTGAGCTCTTTAATGGTTTTTTAACAAGTTTGCTCAGCTCGATGATATCTTATTAGTTTTAGACTCCTAATTGCGCGCTCATCTCGTGAGAAATGCAGTACTTTGCAGGCATTCGTCATCGACCACCCATGGTAATGTTCCGTCCAGCTGGCAACGGCATCAGGATGTCACTTGGCTGGAACTGGAAATCCTCCGGGGACCACCAGATGTAGTTGCAGTAGTTCGATCGACAAAGTCACGAATCAAGTCAAGTTTCACCGTCGTAAGATTGATTCTTTATTTCATTCTTCACGTGTCGCTCTGTCTCTCTCTCCATCTCTTTCCCTCTCTGTGTCTTGCTGTGCCAGGATCGGCGTCTTCGCTTCTAAGAACTTAGCGCAAAAACAAATAACAAGCCCCAAGACCCATAATCTGAAAGGAATTCGACCGTGTTCGAGAATGCTGGCAAATTAAGTGGCCCCAGCCGAAAAAAGGAACGTAACCCGATACTCTGGCATTTTTATGCGCTTTAGGTAAAGTTGGTTAAAAGACAAAAGGAAAGAGAACAGAAACGGGAAAGAGACTTTATAAAATATGCAGTCTTGATTGATTTTAAACAAAAGCAGAGATCAGGCCGGCCAACAATCGTATCTAGCTAAGCATATATGAAAAGATCGTAGAATAATTAACGTACACGAACCAAGTTTATCATCGGGAACTGATCTTGATCTTGTTGGGAGGAAGCCACAGACCACAG
This sequence comes from Zaprionus africanus, assembly GCA_018151435.1. Lineage (NCBI taxonomy): Eukaryota > Metazoa > Arthropoda > Insecta > Diptera > Drosophilidae > Zaprionus > Zaprionus africanus. Next base: position 1,955,137 of record JAECXB010002309.1, on the reverse strand, counting down.
CAGCATTTGCAGATGATTCTTTTGGTTCGTTCGTTGTTTCATCAAAACTTACATAATTTATTCAAACTCTCTGGGCTGCAATTTCCTGTCGTGAGGTGAGTCAGTCTTCAACTCCACCGTCGACCGACAATCGACGACCGACGACCGTCGACAGCCCGCAGTCGCCAGTCGAGAGTCGACTCGACGTCATCATCGAATCGCAGCGCAGGCCTGCGGTCCCGACCTGTTATTATCGTAATGACAGCAGCCTATTTGCTTTTATGTTTTCAAGTCGTCCAAACCAGAGAGACAATTATCTCTGCTGGAGCTGGAGCTGGACAGCAGACAGAAGACAGCAGACGCTGCCCGCCCGATGCGTCTTTGATCTCCGCTGGCCGCTACGGCTGTGTGAGTGTGTGCTTGTGTGAGTGCCGATGTGAACGTAAGTGTGATGTGTAAGTGTGTCTGTGTGTGCGCCGGTAAAGGGGCGCCACTCGTCCGTCCAACTCGGTTTCGAGACAGGAACTGCAACTGATATGCCCTTGATCGTGGCCATTCATCACATGTTGGGCCCTCGATGTCGATGTGGATGTCGTTTGCACTTGATCCAGCTGCATTAGCTCTTATTTCTGATTTGTTGGTTATTTCGGGGCAGATTAGCTGTAATAAGGTTGCATATTTAAAAGAAGAGAAACAAATATCATAAAAGAAACATGTATACATATTGTGCATACATACTTTATACTTATACTATTTATACATACAAAGTATTAAGATTTAACGTCAATTAAGTTCTCGAATTATGTAGTTCATGCTAAATTTAAATTGCCGATTAAAGTTTGCGCGCAGTTAACTTCACGTGAGCTAAAAATTGCGCGCACCCAACTTCATGTGAGTTGAAAAATTGCGTTGCGGAGAGAGAGAGAGCCACAGGTTATGCAAAGAACTCTGAAAGTTTTAGCTCTCGCAGTGAACTCTCTCTTTCTCTCTCAGTAGCTGCGCGCTTATTGCCGGTGTATGCGTGCGGTGGCGTTTGGCTGTGTGCGAGAGAGGGCGCCAGCAAAACTCACCACACATCCGACAGATACAAAAACACACATATGCATGCTCTCTCAAAACGCAAGAAACACTCGTTGCGAACGGACGTGGTTATTCGCTTGTGCTGCACGAACAGTTTTTTTGTGGCAAACGCGGGCGTAACCAACAAATAAATGCAACGACAAGAGCATGCATGCACATCGTCCGCGTTTCAATACTGATTTTAACATTTTTCTATTCGTTTTCCACTCACGAGTTGTTCACAGTTGCATAAATATTCGAGTGGTGGCGCGAGTGAAGTGAATCAAAAAGTGAAGTGAATGTTTGAGACGAGCAAAACCAAATCGAAAACCAATTTCGCCCCCGCCGTCGTCAGCGATCGTCCAATGTAAGCGCAATTGTGGATTATGAATTCCAGTGAAAAAAATGGCACAAATCAATGAGAAATAATTGTTCAATAAACAAAATCGAAGTGTACGCAACTTTAATAAACCACACACACACACACATGCAAGGCACCTACATACACACACAAATACATACTCACTCAGTACGTGTGTGTGTTCTTTTATTTTCGTTGAAACGCGACCAACCGAACGCGATTCGACTCCCTCGCGACGGACAAACATACATGCATATGTAGAAATATTCATACATACAATACATAAATACCTAGTTCGATCTACGATATGTACGCGAAAAAACACATTGGCAATGATGTGATGTACACGCGTACATCAGGAGCGATATGAATGTTCTTTGAGTTCTTTCTCGCCCCCAAGAGTCACGTCGCAACGGACGGAAGGTTCCTTTAATTTCTGTTTAATAATAGTATTTTTCATACTTTTTGGTATTATTTAATCTATTACATACATTGTTATTTAGTATTTATTCAGACCAATTGCCAAACCTATTTTCGCAATACCCCCAAGAACAATGTAACAGAGAAATTCAACTATAATTAACTTTGGACATTTGTAGATTGATAGATGTGATAATTCTTGAGAAACAAATTTATCTATTAGATACACTTGAAAATTAATGAACTAAACTATGAAAATTATAAAAAAATATAAGTATTTTGAGGTTTTACTTATTTGCAAGATAATTTCTATTGATAAACTTTCGATTCATAGATATTATACACATACAAACATACGACACTATGCCTATTGAGTGTAACCACAGTAATGTGCACCCTTAGCAACATATTTAGCCAAAGTTCTTCGTCTTGGCAATCTTTATTAACCGTCAACCAAGTTACTTGGCCGCAATTCCCCAATTTATAGTTTCTCAGGGGCCCACACAAGTTATAAGGCCTACAGCCACGAGAACGTACCTTAGTATGTGTGTGCTTGGACGTGCAAATGTACATGTGTTTGTATGAATGTGGCTGCATTGTTTGTGTGTGTTGTGTGTGCTCGTACGTTCTGTACTAAGTTGACCAGAAATTAATGCTGACTAGTGAATAAAAATTGGTGATCTGTCAGCGTCCACTAAAATACAATAAATCAATCTCGACGAGTCGTATAAAAATCAATTTGAAGCCGGTTTTCCGGTGCGAAAATCGAATAATATTTGAAATCGTTATCAAGTGTTTCTTTTTCTATCTCTAGCAATGTGAATTCTAAGCAAAAGTGATTTAATAAAACGCAAATACATATCAGAAATTGCAACATATCAACGTATTCAATACAAGATTTATAAAATAAACAAACATACATATTTTATACAAAAGGATTATAAGGAGATAATGGATAAAAGCCTTTGAAAAGTAAGTATAATTGTCGTTATGCATATGAAATGAGTATTTTTACAACTTATTTAGCGAAACTGACAATAAAAACTAGATTTATAGATTTATATATTCGTAATTATAGTTATAGTTATTATATTATTGGCAATTTTACTGCATATCTTGCGATAGTTACTCCAACAATTAAAGAAATAGACACGATAGTTATACCGATAGTACATTAATCATTTGGTAATTAGTTCAATATAAACATTGAATATATATGTAGATGTGTATGTACGTATGTTAATGCTTGTGCGTGTGTGAAAAATTTATTTCAAGTTTCCCCACAAAGAAGATTTTGAATTGAACAAATTCTTATACAAATTTATGTATGTGTCTGAGTGTATAAGATTTTATACCTTTGTATGCGTAATATTATGCCGGCGCCATTACACCATTAACGTGTGGGTGTGAGTGGCGCCAGCAATAAGACACACGCATTCACACACACACATGTACGTATATCCACATCTGTATGCATGCGCGTGTACCATACACATGTGCGATTCTAACTGTGTGTGCTCAAACAACAATACCTGAAAATACACACATACATACATACGCACATTATTCATACATATTCTCGTACTTATTTTAATCTCGATCTTGTTGATAGTCCGCCTCGAATTCAGACATCCTCGTTCCTCCTTTGTTCCACATTGTGGATGCCACCGCGCTAGCACAGGCCTAAAATTCTTATACTTGTTGAATTTTCAGAAGAATTCGGAAATGTGTTGGTTCTCATCCACACACACACATGCACATGGACATACAGCTGCAAACACACACACAAATGTACCTGCCATGTGTTTGCGTGTGTGGGTACACTGACAGAACTCTCTCTCTCTCGCCGCTCTCTTGTGCACTTGCTCTGGCTCTCCCTCTCTCTCTCCTTTTGAATTCACCTCAAATTGTTGATTCTTCAACTTGTCAAACCGGCTGACAAAACGACCGAACGCACGACGACCCACCGACCGTCGCGTCGCTCTATCGTGTCGTTGTTGTTGTTGTTGCTGCCGCGGCTGCTGCTGCTGGCGCTGTTGTTATTGTATTGCTGTTGCTGTCGCTGTTCGTGTCTGTCTGATATAAGTTTATATTGGTGGCGCCATTGCGACGACGACGGCGACGGCGACGCTGCTGCCGCCGCCGCCGACATCGTTACTATTATTTCTTTTATTACGTTTACGTCAGTGGCGCCCACTGTGGCGCCTGTGCCGCACCGCGTCTCCTCACCTCACCTCTCTCTCCCCTCCTCTCTCTTTCTGTCTCTGTCTCTCTCTCTCCCACTCCTGCAGTTCGCTCTCCGCTTGTTTCGCGTCGTCGAGTAGCAGCGCATTGTTGTTGTTGTTGTTGCCCTGCCTTTGCCTCTGGCTGGCACGCAAGCAAGTAAATTCAGAATGTGTGCGAGAGTGTGTACACACACACACACACAGGGCTATGCATGAGTGTGCATATATGTATGTATGTATGTACGTTTGTCAGACATGCATTCCTCCGTTTGTCTGTATGTTTGTGTGCGACTGTATTAGCCTGAGCATGTAGTCGTGCCGTCATGTTGGCGGCGCCACTGTTGTCGTCGCGATAAGGAGCGCAAGAAATGCCAGAGAACGAGTCAGTCAGCGCGTCAGTCGGTGCGTCAGTCAGCCAGTCAGAGCCAGCAACAAAATGGTTGTAGAGACCCCACAGTTTTGTATTTTGGATCGTGTTATTCTCGTTGTTGTTGTTGCTGTTGCTCTTCTTGTTAACTTGTAGCGCCGCTCTCTGTCAGCGTCAGCGCCAGCGCCAGACCAGTCCCATCGCCAGTTGCTGAAGCTGCGCAGTCCGACGCCCCCCTTTCCCCTTGGCCCTGAGTCCACTTTCCCGATCCGCACATTACTCATGCGCTGTATTACTGAATTTATGCGGCTCTTTTGAGCTTTTAAAAGCTTCTGATAAGAAATGCAATACGTAGACACACATTTTAATCCCATATCTGTATTAATGCACATTTAACACATGTGTTCATGTAATCACGAAAGATTTAAAACATCAAACAAATAGAGTATTTATCCGAGTTTTTCTGTATTATGAGCTAAATCGATTTGTACGAGAAATAAAGTATTATATATTTCTTTATCCTTCAAATTCAATGATTCTTTCTTACTGAGATCAACCCACCACAATATGCAGTCAAATTATGATTTTTAATGAAAATCCAAATAATTTTTTTAATTTAAGTGGATTTTTTTCATTTTTCTCAAATTAAAAAGCAGTATAGAAAGCAAATCATTAGTTTTCGCAATAATGTGTTAACAGTAAAGGTTCTGTCAATAAAAATATACCCAATTATAGGAAATAATATGTGCTCTTATGTTCTACGTTCACAAAAAAGGTTTTACGAAAGCTGAGTAATAAAAAATAATACTGGGTATGAGCAACCGCAAAGGAATTATGGTATTATGCCAAAACATGTTTTCATTCTGGTTTTTCCAAAAAATGAAATCTAAATTTCATGTTTACAAACCAATAATTCTGGGAATTCTGTAAGATATGTGTGCTTAATTGGTATTACTGTTTGTTTAATTCATTATAATTTGTTAGCTTACCATAAATTAAACAAAAAAAATCAAGCATCTTTATGAGGAAATATATTAACAGTAACAGTAAGCAAGTATGTTTCTTACTTTTTTGGGGATATTTAGGATAATTCACAAATATATTTAAGATGTTTAATAGATTACAAACATATATAACGATCAACTTAAGTTGAATAAAAGATTCAACAAGACTAATCAACCTTTTCTCTCTTCTTTTATTACAGAGTGCATATCAAATCAATTAGGGTTCCACCAAAAAGAAACATATCAAGGCACAAAACCCAGAGAAGAGCTCAGCTCAGCCCAGAGCGATAAAGGAAATTCAGAATCGCGTGATACGAGGAGTGCGAGTCGAGACCCGCGCGACGTTCTAGTCAAAGTCTAATAGATATACACCCTGTACACATGTTAGTAGTGTATGTAGGTTAGCGTCAACGTGAAATTGAGTCAGCAGTCTTGTCAGTCTTGACCCACCGCACATATCACAAAAAAAGAAAGAGGGAGAGAACGAGAGAGAGAGAGAGAAACCCAACCAAACCAAACCAAAACCACGACTTGCCGGGCCTTTTGAGAGCGTCTGAATAAAGTTGATCAATAATCAAATAATGCGCATACGATAAGATCGATGTTACCAAAAAAATTGATGTCCCTCCATGATATTCCCAAGCGAAAAGAAAAAAGAACTATTGCGTTATGCGACAAGAAACAACCCGGCTACGTGCGATGCGGATGGGACACAGATGCCCACACAGCCACCACAGCCGCAGCTCCATCCACATCGACCCCACCCTCAGTTGGAGTCACAGTCACAGCTCAGCGACAGCTGCTGCTGCTTGTGTGCGAGCGATTCTGCAACAGCGACAGCGACAATGCGGCAGCTAAACACGCCCCCGCCTCCGTATTGCTTGATTCCCTGCTCCATAGACTGTTCCGGCTCGTATCGCCTGCCCCATCAGGTGAATCCTCAGCCAGCCCACGACCAAGTAACGGACATGTCCGTGGAATCGGATTGTTCCTATATCACTGGTGGCTCCAGTTACGCAAGTTCTGGCGCCGATTTGCTAAGCGACGAAAACGACGAGCATTATCCTCCTCCGCCTCAGGCAGCACACACAACGAATCCGGTGCGACTTCTTCCAACGACGCCAGCAGCAGCAGCAGCGACAACATTTGCGGCACAAGCTGCAAGCATGTTTCGCAACTGCTGCGGCGGCGGCGGCCATACGACAGACTCCAGCAGCAACGGCTCCCTGGTACAGCGGAACAGTCCGCAGTCCGGGAACCGACGTTACTTCCTGAACCACCGTCAGCGCACAGTTTCATCCACATTGCCCACCTGCCCACTACATCCCCATGGCCAGGCCAACGTTGCCGGAGGTGCAGGGACGACAACAACAACAACGACAGCAGCCATGCGCCATCGCACACTCAGCCAGAACTTGAATGCGTTGCTGAAGCCGTTCAAGAACAAGCAGATCAACGAGCTACTGCAGGCCGTGAGGAGCCGCGTCGATCCGCCTTCCGCCAAAAGCAACGCCGGCAACAACGTTATCTCCAGTTCACCGAGCTATCTGCAGTGCATCCTGATCAAGTGCACATCCGGCGTCGACGAGGAGCAACACGTGACCACGTGCCAGATGTTTTTCTGGTCCGACCTCAGGGGCGGGGGCGAGCTGAGGCGTCTGCCCACTTGCCCCAGCGCCAGGGATTACGTCTACGCCTGCTGCAATCCGCTGCACTGGTACCGCATAATACAACCCATCGATTCAGGTAGGATGAGCCAAGAAACATAATTAAATTGCAAAGCTATCGATTAAATACTCCAATAAACTTTAACAATAAAGCAATTAAAAGCAATCGATAGAAAATACCATAAATACTAAACAGGGATGAACAGGGCTATCGTTTATTTAAGCGTGACAAATATATCGGTACATCAACACCTGTTTGAATTTAATTGTTAATCGATTTTTAATGTAAAATCGACAAAACAATGAGGGCTTTCAATCAATTTAATTAAAATGTTTTAAATGGCAAAGTACAATATACATACATATATGTAGATTTATCGGTATTACGTATTCATTATGTACATACTGATATAAACTTTAGGGTATTACGAGTGGCGTCTAATCTGCCGCAGCTGTGGGTCATTAAGTTTTATTACACGCCAGAAGGAAACGATAGCATACCGATGACAAGTTCAGTGCAGCCATGCAAAGAGAAGACTTAAATACGCAAATAATTATGTACATACTTATGTGTGTACATTCATACTTATTCATGTATCTATTTCCATGTATGAACAATATACATACGTGCATACATAAATGCGAATACAGTGTACATCAACTGCAATGGCGCCTTCAAATGATTTTACTTAGAACTCACCACACCTCTGATCGTCTCTGCAAGCAGTGCGATCTCGCATACACATACAAATGTATGCGTGGTTGCATTTAAATATATGTATGTGTACATACATACATATATACTTATTTGATTGTGTATGTGTGCGTGCGTGCCGAACGGCAAAAGCTCCACGCAATCGTTCGACCGACATGACGGCGACTAAATTCTTTTCAAAATAATTTGCGTAAATTTAGAACCTGGCGCCAGGAAATAATCAGGCGTCGTCGCCAACGCAAATGGCGTTCGTTGCGATTGCGGCCGTCGTCGTTGTTGTTGTTGTTGTTGCTGTGGCTGATGTAGTTGCTATTTGTTGCTGTTTGTGTTGTTGTCGGTGCGTTTGAGATGAATGCGTTGGGGTCAGTGCTGCCAATGCGGCATTTTCCTCGTCAAATCTGGCTTCTTTTGAAAATTCTGCTAAAAACATCTTTTCGTGTGACAACATTGTTTAGGGTTGAGAAGAGTGATGCCAATTATTGGGAAAAGAACTGCAGTGTTAAAATTAGCAAGGTTGCTTTACTAGTTAATACTCTGCACATTTCTATTCGACTCCTTTTGAAAGCTTTTACATCGATTAATTGGTGTATTTCTAAGAGAAGAACAAGATAATAAATCATCTTGTACCTGTCTTAAATAATGTGAAAATATTTTAATTCTGTATCTTTGCGATCGATTTTTATTTTAGGTTGATTTCTTTTTTTCTCAAAATTTGCACTTTTATTATTTTGCTCCATAAATTATGTACACACTGTGTGTCGTTATATTTGTATGTATATAATTACTCCTGGTATGGACATATAAACAAGAAGGTAGATACATTTAAAGGCATACATAAGTACTTGTTGTGGCCATTAACAACCGTTGTGGTCTCCTCCAGTCGCCTTTAATGTGCATGTTAAAAAAAAGCGTGTACCTCCCAGATACACGATGGTAAAGGTACCATAAACATACTCTTGGAGGCATGGAAACGTGGTTCGTGCCGCGTTTACCTGTTCCTCCAGCGGCGGACGACACACGGCGAGTCACCCGAGTCGTCGCAGCATCTCTTAGCTACACCGGCGTCGACGTTGTCTGTCGTTCGTTGTCTGGCCGGCGAATTGACTTCCCGATATCGAATGAGACTGCGGATGGGACTGCGACTGCGGATGGGACTGGGACGGGTTTTTAATGATGGCGCCGAGCACATTAAACAAGTCGATAATGTTATTCCATCCACATCGGCGAAGGGAACACAATTCCAGGAATTGTAGCGAAGCCTCGATCCCAGTCGATTGGGATGTAGTTCAGCGATGTAGATATGTATATGTATATATGTACATACATAAGAATGCTTGTATGTATAGAAATGAATACATACCATACGTATCTTAGGGATTCAGAGTTAAAATATATACCATTTATTTTATGTGCATAAATAGATGTAAAGATGTTAAGTTACAAATTTATTGATTTAGTATGCAAGGAGTAAAAATAAACATATAACCATTTTTTCATAGATTAAACATTATATTCTAAAAAAAAACAAACAAAATATAAAATACTAAAATACTCATTGGTATCTTTCAATTTAGTGCTGCTTAGGAATGCATGATCATAAGTTTTAGGCCCGAAACTTCATAAGTATAGTTCTTCTGATTATTATATGAACAATTAGCGTATGTTTTTATCAATTAAATGTTTCTTTTATGTTCAAAAAATATACACAATGTTTATTTAAATGACACAAATTCTCTTTCCAAACCGAGTTTTATGTAATTACCAAATGCTTTAGCCATAGGTCGATCGGTTCAACCCTTAGTTCCTCCACGCTGTTGCCTCTTCTACTCGTTCTTTGTTTTGTGGAAACGATCCCATCAATCATACAAAATGTCGAATACAGCGAATTGAGCAAAAATCAGTTGAGTCTTCGGGATGGAGACCTGCCCGTTGCACGATTGAGGGAGGGGGAGGGGCAGGGGCAGCGTCGACGTTGTGGTGATTAAGGCAATGCTGGAATTTCGCTACTCCCTTCGTTGTTTTTGGCTTGGCTTTTTTCATTAGGTCTTCAAGAATTGTTAGATGAGAGAGAGAGAGAGACGGAGGGAGAAACAATGAAGAGAGAGGGAGGGAGGTAGAGAAGAGAGCAAGGCGGGAAGCAGCACACGAGCAGGCGTCGGCAGCGACTGCGACCGCGACTGCGGACAACCGTAATCAGGTTTAACTGGTACCCAGCGCCGTCGCCGTCGCCAGCGGCTGAGGCAGAGGCAGCGGGCAATGCTGACGTCTGCAGCGCCAGCCAGCTTCCTCCGCTCCCAGCAGCAAGCGGCAAGCGCGCGGCGCAGCACATCAAACGATTTGTGCGCCAATAAAATGTCCCCCAGTGCTGCTGGCTGATATGCAAACATTATTTATTTTATTTTATTTATTTATTTTTATTTCGCCGCGCTAATGTTTGGCCTGACTGACTGGCCTGCCTGACTGTCGCCTGCGCCCGTCTCTGCCTCTGGTTCTGCCCCTGCCCCCGCCCCTACTCCGCCTCTGTCACTGCTTAAAAGTTTGTTGCTGTTTTCTGCCTTTTCATTCTGTTTTCGTTGTTTTTGTTTCGGTTTCGCTTTGCTTCGGTTTCTGCTGTAGTAGTGTCTCTGTTTGTCTGTTTGTATGTTTGCATGGATGTTTGTCGCCATGTATGTTTGTATTTTCGAATACTAATATTGTACTATTTTTGTGAGACATGATCTCATCGCACAGCTCGTCTTAAACACGCGCATTTCAACTCGCAGTCGTAGTTTTGGGTCTCTTGGGTAACTCTCCTCTATGGCAACTGCTTACAATTAATGGTCGAACACAATCTGAACTGAACTTATTGCGCATCAAACTGTCCCCATGGGATCCATTCGGGAAGCTCGAAACTTAAGCTCCCTCCTTCCTTGGACGACAGAGATAAATAAACAGCCAGTCGAGTCGATAAATGCGACACTTGATTGGATAAAGATGCGTAACGTTTCGAATACAATATCCTTGAAAGATCATCTGATTGTTGAGCTCAGCTTCATATTTGCGACATGTTTTCAAAATAAGATATATCTACTTTATTTGGGATCTATATACAATACATACATTCATACATATACCTTATACACTTCTTGGGACAGTTGGGGAGTGTGTGGAATGGGAACCCCTTAAAAGCGTAAAATATTTTGCATATTTAGAGCTAATAAACTATATTTCTTGATGGTCAGAGTATTTGTATATTTAATAATACACCAAAATTGGAAGTCTGCTTTACGAATGTTCTCACCCAACAAGATTGTAAATGTTTTAATTGGGTGTATCAGTTTTCTTCCGCTGGGGACTTGTCTCGGGATTATATTACGTAGCCACCCATTTGACTTAAATAAAGGTGGATTTATATTTTTGAAAACCCGTTCGCGTGTCTAATATTTAACAGCCTCCTTTACCTGTCCACCTGTTGACATTTCGATTTGAGTCGTGTTGATGCAATCAAAATGTATTTTATTGGGGCGCACCTTTCTAATTGATTAATTAATGAATTGAAAATCACATTAATGCAAATAGATGTCGTAAAATTAATGCTCGTAATAATTTAACAGTTAATCGCAATATGAGATATAATTTTCAAATGGTTTGCCCACATGCTGACAAGCTTAGGAGAGCTGACTAAAATGTTCGCTCTGGTTCCCTTGGTTCTACAACATTCTAAATATATTTCACGACATATTAATGAATTACTAGCGTATTTTCAAGCGTACCTCAATATCTATAAAGATTATCTCGCTTCAATGTCTGAGCATAGGTGTGTACTTGCAATGTACATATATAATTGCCATTTGCCTTATCGCAAATATAGTACTAAAACCCTCTACTGTATGAATTAAACAAAAGTGCCAGTAATTACAGTGGGCAAGTTCAAAGTTTTTAAGGTTATTATCTACAAAGTAAAAGAGATTTGACTGCGATAAAGAAAATGTGTTATGAAATTAATAACAAGTAAACATAGATTTGTATTAAATGTACCTTAGTGTGAGGTGTACACGTTTATTTTACTAGATATGGATTTCAGGTTAAAATGAAGAAGAACACGTAGGTTGTGCTATGCCACACAAGTTTACAAGTCAATTAATTAACCCACTTCCTGTTTAGCTTCGTTGCCGAGCTTCAATCATCAAGAGAGAATAATCGGATAAGATGGGAATACACTAAAATTGAGAGCAATATTGGGAATGATCTGTACGAGAATTGATTGGTTATGATCTTTAACTTAAAGGAGTTCAAATATATCTTGGACAAAATGTATACATATATTTTATTCAAATTGAAGGAAATAATCTTTAGAGGGAATGAAAAAAAGTCTAAATATTAATTTAAAGGAGTCTAAGATATATTTTTGACTATATCTCACGAAATGTACTCATCACTTTCCAATCGAGGTGAATATAGTGAATGATCTGTAGAGGAATCGCTACGAAACGATCTTATATTCAATAAACTTTAATATATTATTCTTTAAACTATATTTTAAACTATATATTTCCGCAATATACTCATATTATTCTCCCTGTCTGTCTTCTTTGCAGAATCCGCACCGCCGCCGTATCAGCGCTCGAAAATGCTGAGACTAAGAGACACAGGTATGTGTGCCATCGCTCTTCCCAGGACCAGAACAACAACTAAGCTAATCAGAATTCCATCATCCTTTGCAGATTCCGAGGCAAACACACAAAATGTAGACAGATCGACGGGTGTCGCGTGGTTCACGGGCGATGTCGGTCTTGGCCACAGTCACCACAGTCACAGTCACAGCCAAAGCATTTCGAGCATCATCAAGCAAGCAGAGTCACAGTTGTATGTGCCAAGTCTCGAGTCTTTCACCACCGATGGCAAAGGTGAGTTCACTTGCGGCCCTATTTTTGCTCTCTTCTTCTTGTTGTTGTTGTTCTTATCTTCAGCACCAGCACCTTATTGTATGTGTGTGTGTGCTTGTATTAGTGTGCCCATATTTATACCGCACAATAAGAATGCGCATACATAAGCATGCATAAGCACACACACATGCATACTCTCTCGCATTCATGCATATGTAAATGTGTGAGAGCCACGGCAACGGTCGCGTGCGTGTGTTTGAGCACGCCGGCACGGGCCGAGAGTGGGAGAACGCAGAGAGAGAGCGCAGAGAGAGAGCGCCGGGCAGAGGTAGAGGCAGAGAGCGCCGGCAGAGACAGAGGCAGAGAGTCAAGTTGTTCGTTGGTTGTCGTTGGTGGCGCCAGTGTGCCGCGTCAGGTCGTCACTTTCTATATTGATATTAACTTTTAAGCGAAAACAGCAAAAACGACACGAAAATAAATAATGAGCGAAAAACAAATACAAACAGTGCGAGGCGAATGCGAATGGCGAAGAGTAAGAGAGGCAAAGACGACGACGGCGTCGACGACGAAGGCAGCAACGACAACAACAACAACAGCAAAACAGCAATCTTACGAAAGTTTTTGTAGAGCGCCGGACGCGGGAGTGGCTGCGGCTGCGACGGCGGCTGAGACTGCGACTGCGGCTGGTTATCGGCACCACTAGCTATACAAGTCGGCGAGGGGAATGGTCGGAAGGGGGTGGTGGGGGGATAGGTCGGTCGAAGGTAGTGGCGTTATGACTATGATATCATTCATGGCACTGCCGCCGTCGCCGCCAACGCTGCCGTAGAACTGGACAATATGTTATTTCTCTCTTTTTTTATGGCATTTTCGAGAGGGGGAGTGGGGATTCAAATGAGCCGTTAGCTTAGCGCCGCTATTAATAGCTACAGCTTGCATCGGGATGGGGGAGGAGAGATTAGACCTTTGGCTTAACGTGATCGATAAGCGGCCGTCCCTCTTACACCTTCTCTTCCTTAATTGCCACCCCCAACGTCAATTCGGATGTGATCTTATTGTGCGTTTATTGTGCGCATGTGGACACACTCTTCCTGCAAGCAGTTCATTTGCAAGCAGTGCATATTTTGAGAAGTCTGTGTACAGTGATTGCATTGCGTATGCAAATGTACTGTATGTAAAATGTACATACATATGTAAATATGTAAATATGCATTCGGTGTGAGAAAGTAAATATAGTTTCATTTACATAAACACATCCATAAATGCAAGCATATTAAGTTCAGCAGTGTGTGCACACATAAATGTGTACGCATTTGCAGTGCACAACAAAACTGCATTAGTGTGGGTGTGTGTGTGTGTTTGTATGCCACGACATGTGTGGCCACCGAACAACTTACACTGCGCTCCCATACACACACACACGCACAGGTAAAATATAAAATATTCTAAATTTAAAGATGATGTAGCAGCCCGTGGATGCGCACTTCTTTATGTACTTACACACATACATGCATCTGTATGTAAGCATGCATGTGTTGCTTAATATGTGTACAGACATACAATGTTCATGCATGCGCGCACACACACACACACAGACACATACACACAGTGAAAAACAAAACAACGAGCGGCGGCGGCGCTAAGAATCCCAAAGAATCGGACGGACGAATCGTTCGACGGTGGCGTGGCGTGTGCCGGAGCAGGGGCCATTGGCGCCAAAGCAACGTCAGCGCCCCTCGCGAACCGCATCCACCACACTCACTGCCCTCGCTTGCTTGGCATGGTGAGAATTGCAAGCAGGCGGCAAGCAGTGTCTGTAGGTACATTGTATGCGGCGAGTTGTGCTCGTGTGTACATTTGTACACAAGTACGTAGGTACATTGCACATACATATAGGGCTGTGTATGCACATGTAAATGTTTATGTACATACATACATATTTGAATGCAATTATGTATTGTACTTTAATTAAACTGAAGTATGTTTTGTACATATAATGTATATATGATGTACCCATTTACCTGCTTTTGTACACATTGCATTTATTGCTCTGCATTTCGTTGTACTTGCAACATTAAAGTCAAGGATATGCACCTACATTCGATATGTATGCATGATGTACTTGTGTACATACAACTGTGTACCTATGTACACTTTGTACCTATATTCAAAAACGTCTGTCTTAGCTGCGCCGTTAGCCGGGGGTAAAGATTTCGTGGCCATGACGCGTCGCGACGCGACGTCGACGGCGCCGGTGCCGGCGTCGACCCAATTAGGTAAACAGCAGCTAGGCGCCATTTGCCGGACGCCACCCTTCTCCCCCTCCTCCCTCCCCCTCTCATCCGCTGACCATGGCCAGTCACAGCCCCCTTTTGGCCCACAAGTGCATGCAAAATAAAAGCTGTGCGCCGATTTATGGCTAAATCTTTGCAAACACATTGTTTAAATTTTGTGCACATTGTGTACACACATGCAGATACCCTGTAGAGAGCAGTGCGAAGTAGCTCTTATACAGTTATAAGTTATTTAGACTTTCAATTAGTTATGCTTATTTGCAGTTGTAATATAGCAATATTATGACTATGTATTATGCCAGCCTAAAGTTGAATTTTATAATATTATGGCCATAAGGGAATATCGCGATACGCTTGCCTTGGCTTTGGCCGAGTTGCAAATCTTCACAGTCTTGGCAAACATCAGCGGCCAAGAGGCGCCAGCCTGTGTTTACGTAACGCTCTGGCGCCAAAATTATTGCCATAAAAGTAGACGATATACACCAGTCGAAATAAATAAATACATACAAACATACATACGAGTATGTGTACTATACATGTGCCTGGGTCCGGCAGCGACCCTTAGATCAAAGCAACTGTGCCCCTCTATCTCTCTCTCACTCTCACTCTCTCTCACTCTCTCTCTCCCTCTGTTGGCTCTCTCTAATTTTAACATTTTCTACAACAGTTCTTATCGCAACAAGTCAAGAGATCGGATATATACACACATATATGACTTATTACTTCATATCAGCGTTTTGTGGCAGGCGCCTAATAATTCAGTTGAGCAATTAAGTTTGCACATATAGTACCTATTCATACATAGATATGGCAAGATTTGATTATATTTTGTACAGGGGATTCTCTTGTGCTTTCAGATGAGATTAACACATACAAGTGCCTGATCAGTAAACAGAATATATATGGTTATATGGTAGTTCTAATAATCTTTTTATGATCGATTTATCTAATCCCCATGGCTTATTAGCGCATATCAGCGCCATAGGTATTATTGGCGCCTGGCGCCTAATAGGATAATTAAATATGGAAATATTGTATGGTTCGTAAAGTTATAAAATTTGACAAAATATGCCTAGTATTCCAATAGTATTGTTAATATCATGTACACATAATAGAAAGGATCACGCATGATTGCAGTTTATCAGGGCCGTGGCAATGGTCTCGGGGTACCTTGTGCACAATCTCTCGGGGGCTTCATAGTAATTGACTTGCTTTAAAATATATTGGTACATATGAACGTCGGCTCTTAAAACAATTCAATAAATTGAAGTAGCTAAATACCTATTAAATAAAATTATTTGTTTTTTTAATTTTGGCAGAATCATAAACAGTTTTTGAGAAATATTTATTCTTGATCAGCATTCATAATTCCATTTAAATAATAATTCTACTCGTATTTAAGAGCCAATATATTAGCAATTAAAGAAACTAAGAACAACAATTTGGATTCAAAGCTTTCTGTTTACTAAAACTTTGGCTTTGTTATTTGTTACATTTTTTTCCAATAGCTGGCCCCAGGCAATAGGGGGCTCTTGTGCACATGCCTCGCTACGGGCCTGCTTATATTTCATTCAATATTCAGTTTTACTAGTCAGTGCCAATACAATAGATCATAGTTTTCTTTTGAAGTTCTATTGAAGATTATTTCCAAACATAAAATAGCTTAAGATCTTCATTGTAATACATACAAATTAAGCATATATAAAGTAAATTGTTTATAATGTAGGGTACACAAACCTTTACTTCTTTATTAAGATTTGTAGTCAGTACAATACAACTCGAGTGACTTATCAACTAACCCATATCTTCTTCTTCCCTGTTACAGATCGCAGCGCGTGCTCTAAGGTCTGGTGCCAGATTGCCTACTGGGAGCTAGCGCAGCGGGTCGGGGAGTTCTTCCATGCCAAGAAGCCGACGGTGAACATATACGGGGAGGGGCCAGTCGATTGTGGGGGCGGGGACAGCATGTGCTTGCGTGATTTGGGTGGCAAACGGCCGTTGTCGGATGCGGTGCAAAACACGCGACAAAAGGTCGGACTGGGTAAGTTGGACAGTTGCGCACAGTGGGCGCAGTGTGCGATAAATGTGCTCAAAATAAACTAATTGTCTTTGTGCTTTGGCGCAGGTGTTACACTCAGTCTGGAGTCCGATGACGTGTGGATCTATAATCGCAGCAATGTGCCGATATTTGTGGACTCGCCCACGCTTGCCGAACGCCAACCGAGTGAACGCCATCGGGTGTGCAAAGTGTTGCCCGGCTATTGCCTGAAGGCCTTCGAAACACAGAGGTACGTCCACTGCCAGCGTGCACTGTGTGGCAATGTGTTTAATCCAGTTACTCCTTTCATCCACGCAGGGCTCAATGGCTGGCCTGCAAGCAGTCGGAGCACAATCCACAGTTGGGACCAATCGATCGGTTTAGCATGAAGATCAGCTTCGCCAAGGGATGGGGCAAGACATACAAGCGTCAGGATATCATGGGCTGTCCCTGCTGGCTGGAGGTGCACTTCAATCATCTGCGGTGACAGTGCCAGCACCCGCTGGCTGCGGGCTGGAATCCTCAGGCTGAGCCGCCCGTCTGCAGACCCATCACGCTGCTCCATGGATCGTGCCAGCTGCTGCGCATCATAAAGGAATTGCTAACGAGACTGGGGCAGGCCAAGAGGAGGAGCAGAAGAAGCAGGAGGTGCCTGAAGCGGGTGGCCACTATTGGGTAGCAAGCAAAACCCAGAGAGACAGGGCAGGGCAGGGCAGGGTGTCCGGGCTGGACGATGACGACGACTAATTAGTAGGGGCAACAATGGACTGCAAATGAAATACTTTTACAAGTTTAACTTAATTATGAAACATGTTTCAATTAATTGCTAATTTAAAATGCCACATCGAAATTAACTTATGTATAATACGCAGGCGACGGACGTTGTAGGAGAGTGTTAAAATGCAAATAGTAATTGATTGTTAAACATAGCTAAAATTGAAATCCTGTGATTCACTCTGTATATGTGTATGTACACACACACTCACACACACAAACACACTCACACACACCAACACACACACACACAAACACACACATAAACACACACATGTAGCGTATGTATGCAGACGCCAGGAACCACTTGAGGGCCTTCTACTTTCTACCAATTTAATTTCTTCTGTATGCAGAAAAAACGTTGAATTTTTTTTAGTTTTGAATTGTTTGATTTTAAAACTTGTAAAAAATGATGGAAAATCCACTTAGAATTCACCGAACACCCCATTTAATTTATTTTATTTAAATTTATACCGTTTACCCTTCAATTTAGACCAGAACTCACTTGCATTTCGACCAAATGGAAATGCAAAGTGGAGCAAGTTTGAAAGGGTTGAATTGAACACTAAATTATATGTAGAATACCCCCTTAGGTGGTATTCATAGCTCGAGCATACTACGCCTGCATATGTACACACTTGTACATTTTAATTCCAAAAATTTATTATTACAATAACCATACCCCCTTTTATGACAGCATAAGTACGATACCGAGAGTACGATAGTGAAAACAAAGCTGATTTTAAAAATTGCTTGGACTTGAGTCATTTTGAATATATACATATAGTGCTCACACGCAGTCTTGTATATCTTCAAAATGATCTAAAATATATATATATATATATATATAAATCAGCGTTAATAGTTGTAGCTTTACTGTTAAGTTTTAAGAAATCTTTTTTGTAATAAAATTTCAATATATTTACAAACTATGCGAGTTTTACTTTATAATACTTTCATCCATAAGATCAACAGATTTCATTATAAATTCCAGAAAGTGGAGAACGAAAGGCATATATATCATGTTAGGGTGTATAGCAAGGCGGATATGACCAAACGTTTATTCTGATCAATAATTTTATACATAACTCATTTATCTTAATATGTATTCAAAATATATTTTTATATATAACACATCCTCAAAGTAAAATTCTACTCAATGACATAATCCTCATCGAAATCATATTTATCCGCTTTCGTCGATGCCGTAGTCAGACTAAAGCTGTCCAGCACATCTGTGATCTTCGATATCTTCTTCTCGTTACGGACATTCTGTTTTTTCTTCTTCTTCTGCAACTCCTTTATGTTCTTGTTGAGCGATTGATTCTCTAAAAAATATAAAGATATTATGAATATAGAGCGACTTTAATGGTTTAAGATTTGCTTACCCTCCAAGAGCAGCACTGGATCTGCTTTCTCCTTCTTCTCCTCATCAATTTTCCTTTTCTTGCCCTTTGTGGGCGCTTCCTTCTCGGCTATCACTGCAGGGGTCGCTTGTGGCTCTTCACGCGGCTCTCTTATCTCTAGTGGACCAGTCGATGTTATCTCCATGACATCATCCGATTTATCCGGGCAGTGACTGAGAATATCAGTCTCCATCGACTCGAAGTTATCCACATCAAACTCGCGCGCCTCGGAGTGTACAATGGATGCACTTATGTGGACATTTGTATTCTCTGGCACCTCCGGGGGCTGTGTACAATATTTGATTTTTCCTGTATTCCAATCGTTGAGAACGCTACGTGCTGCAGCCACAACGTCGGGGACGCCTTTCTTTAAGAACTTGCCTACGCGAAAGAAGGAAAATGCGAATGTAAATAACAATAAGTATATGCGGGTATATAAGGCCCAGACTTACCCATTCTGGCTGCCTTCTTGGCAAAGAACTCCTCGAAATTATCGTAATTGGTAATATCGTACATCTTACAGAAGTATTCTTTGCTGGCCCTCTTCAAAACACTCTCGGCTATGCTGAAGGGATCCTTGACGTCGCCGACACGTTGAGCGTTCTTCAGAACGGCGTGTGAGTTCTCACTACCCTCGGTGGCAATGCTGGTGAACACGATGCCAGGACAATCAATCAGCTTGATCTTGGAATCCAGCTCAACTTCTTGCATAGCTCTAGAGTGGGATTACTAGTTAGTTAAGGTACCGTACTGTATATGAGGCGCGAGGCAACTTACTTAGTAATGCCAGGTGTGCTGCCAACCATGCAGGAGCGTCCACGGGTTAGCGAGTTAATGATGGAACTCTTTCCCACATTGGGGATGCCAACAACGCCCACTCGAATAGATGTCTTGATGCCCTTGTTGCGACAGTAGTTTGCCAACATGGACATCAGCAGCTCAGCTCCGATGCACACGGATCCCTGCATAGCCTTCTCCGACTTCATGTCCCGCATCTTACGACGGCCCAGTCTGTTGGCCTGATCCTGTGTTGATGCCTTGAACGCTGTCACGGGTCCACTGCGTCTAAAGTATTTGATCCAATTGTTCAAATTCTCCCTGGGCACCAGATCAGCTTTATTCAAAATAAGAACCAGGCGCTTATTTCCCGGCGCAGCACGCACAGCTCGCTCGACTTCATTGCAACGTGTTCCCAGTGGATCGCGGGCATCGACCACCTCCAGGACAACGTCGGCGTTCTCGATAACCTTGCGGAACTCTTTGAAATATTGTTTCAACGACTGTTCCTTAGTGGCGGCATTCTTATATTTCTTTCCTCCTTCCTCTTCATCATTTTCGTGCATTATGCCATGTACTGTGCCACGCATGTCGGCGTCCTCGACCATCGACTCAAGGGATTTGAATCTGTTTTGGTTCTGTGCGCGCTCCGCTTTGAACTGTTCACGGCGTGCAAGACGTTCTGCCTCTTGACGCGCCTTGTGCTCCTCCACCTCCTTGAGTATATCATCCTTGAAGGGACAATTGTTTGGAATCTGTATCAGTTTCTGTTTCTTGCTGCCTTTCTTGGGATTCTTCTTGGCCTCACGACGTTCCTTTCGATTGTGTTCGCGTACTTTCTTGTCGATTTTGTGCTTTAGACGGCCAGTAAGGCGTTTTGACTTTTTTGCTGCAATGATAAAGTATAATATTAATACTTAATATGGAGATTACTTTATATTACTTACTCTTTAATCGTTTCAGAGCCATTTTAAACGAGAAGTTCCCAAACTACACAGCCGAATCCAAACACGTGAAAATAAATGTGCTTCTTCTTTGCGAATAGAGTGACCATCGTTGTCGACAGTTGCCACCTGTGATAGCGCCTTATTCAACACTGTGCGCGACAACAGAGCGTTGCCAGACTACTTTTAGTTCGGTGATATAAGTTTTAATTGGAGGAACATTGTTATTATTTATATTAGTCAAACATGTCAATGAAAAGGACACTATTTACGGGAATCCAATATATTAAGCAATGTGCTTTGTCTGCTGCATCTCCCGCGCAGCTCTTACATACACACAAGTGCTTGTTTGGCCAAGGCAGAGGACCGCAAGGAAATGCTCGCCTCGCTGCCGGCCAAAGATGAGGGCACAGTGGGAGAGAAGTCTGTGGATATTGACACGCTCATTAACCGGTATGCATTATATATATCAATTGATTCTAACTAAACAAAAAAATTTGTCCTTATCTTTGCCAACAGCAAGGCCAAATTCTTTCCGGACTCAAGCACAGCCACAGAGCTCTTCAACGGAATTCCCTACAATGAGCTGCCGATTTGCAACATCAGGGTCTCCTCCAACAACACAATTATATCCGTGACTGACTATAAAGGTAAACGTGTGAAGTATATATATAAGACCAGACTTAACAGTTTACTGAATTTAGGTGTACCAAGACTTATACGCTCCTGCGGTATTGAAGGATTCAAGAATACCAGGAAGGGCACCAACATTGCTGCACAGGCAACAGCGGTTACCATCAGTGCGGTAAGTTGGATTATAAACATTCCTATAATATATATATTAAAATGGTTTGCTTTTACAGAAAGCTGTTGAACTTGGCTGGAAAACAATTCGCGTGAAAGTTCGTGGACTGGGACCTGGTCGCATGGTAACGTATTCTTTATATATCTTATAGAGTATGTGAGACTCTTATGATATTCATTTCTTACAGTCAGCTATTAAGGGACTGCAGATGGGCGGCCTAAATATTGTTTCCATTACTGATAACACGCCAGTTTCATGGAATCCTCCACGTCCACGCAAACAAAGGAGTCTTTAATCAGACAAACACAACTACAATACATGTGCATAGATATAAATTAAAGAATTGTGCAAATTGTTTAAACTTGTTTTTAAAAATGTTCGTTTTATTTGTTGCTTTAAAGGCTCCTGCATCTTTTGGACGGTTCATGCTTTGACATGGTCTTGAAGCCAGTCCATATAACTCTCAGGCACTCTGAATAATATACCTTAAGGTACTATATAGTAAATAAAGAAGTCCATTTATATTTCAGTTGTAAATAATGAAATTTATATTTTTTCCATAACTATTTTTGTTTTTTTTTAAATATAATTAAGTTGTAAATATAACCTAAAAATTATGTACAAACATTAAAGTACAAAATCCTAATCGGCTAAACGATTAATATTCTAATAGTTATTATTCCTAGCGGCGCTATACCTATATGTTGTGATGATCCTATACACTTGGGGAGGACGAGTCAGAAGAGTAGTTTACTATATACTTAAGAAAATCGCACCTATCTATCATACTATATAACCGTATGAATTCATACATACAATCACCTAATAAAAATATTTCAATACCAAGCGTAAAGTTAATGTTTCTTAATCGCAGGCTATATAAATATGAAATGCTGCTTATTGCACACATGCATACATACACTTGTATGTATATTTGTACAAGAGTTTGGCTGGAATGGTTCTCTATATGGAATAGTAAGTGAGTCGATAAATAACAGAGCAATAAAATGGATAATGTTCTCTTCTCTTTCTTTTTTGGTTTTAGGACCGTGCCTGGAGAATCATGAGCCCGTTGTGAACTTTTTATATCGCCATTCTATGCTCCTATGTATCATATTCTGCATGGCATTACACACCGGCGTTAATATGCACTGCTTGCGAGGAGCTATCTCATTAATAGGCACTGTATTCCCTAGGGACACATCATTTGCATCCGCTTCCTCTTCATCAACTTCTTCCTTAATTGTTTCTTTTGGCACAGAAAACGGCGAATGCGTTGTCCGCCAAACGCTGCGATCCCTGTCAGTTAAGTCATCAGGGGAGTCTCGACTCCTTCGCTGTCGATTGGAGAGCTTCATATTATTTCGTATGATAGTTCTCGTATTCCATTCTGTCTGCGGCTCATTCTGCACAGTCACTTCTGAATCGCAGTTGTGGCAACCTCCAGATCCGTAAGAGGCATGAAACTGCATGTTGGATGACATGCCATCAAAGTTTGTATTCCTACTGCTGCAGGGATCCTGCTGGAAATCACTTTGCATGTGGTCACTATTTTGATCGTCTCGCTTGGGTGCCTCATTCTCTTCATAATCCATAAATGTGCTGGCGCAAGATGGTTGATAAATTACAGCAGAAGCATGCCCAGAACGTCCAGAATTCAATGGAGTACCCTGCTCCCATGTGTTGGTACGCGGATCATAGACTTCCACAATGGATAGAAAGTTGATGCCATCAAAGCCACCTATAGCGTACAGCTTGCCATCCAACGGAGTCAAGGAGAGAGCACTTCGGGCGATCTGGATTGGAGCAACCATGTCCCATGTCTCATTGTCTGTGTCATAGCGCTCCACAGTGGCCAATTGCCGTGTGCCATCGAATCCGCCCACGACATAGATATACTGATTAATGGCAGCAACACCTGATTAACAATGCACACACAGAGAAGGAAAGAATAAGTATAAGGTAAATAGACAGTTGACAAAGCTAAATTACCTGCTCCACTGCGTCCGGTTTTTAAGGGCGGCAAGTAGCTCCACTCATTGTTTTCCGGATGATAACACTCCACGCTGGCCAAACGCTCGTTGCCGTCAAAGCCTCCGATGGCGTAGAGTAAACGGTTAATAACCACAACGCCTACACCCAAGCGTTTGGAATGCATTGGTTGAACTAGTGTCCAGCGATCTTGATCAGGATCGTAGCTGTAAGTAGAATAAGTAGTAAGTACCTTCCACATTATGTACACCGTATATAATACTTACTACTCTACTGTATTGTGGTATTCCATGCCCGCGGATCCACCTACAGCATACATTAGCTCGTCCATGACGGCCACGCCGACACGATGCCGAGGCACAGACATTGGGGAACAGGGACGCCATGTCTCGGTGATGGCACTGTAACGATCTACCCAGTCGGAATCGTAGGAAGATCCAATGTTATTATTGCGTCCACCCACCGCATAGAATTTGCCCTTAAGGAACGCAGCTCCTAGACCGGAACGTGGTATGCGCAGGTTGGGTAATGTTGTCCACGTTTTGTCGTCCACATTGTAAGCCTCCAGTATGTCGAGCGAATGTCGAAAGAAACCACCAGCGATGAATATCATACGCGTCGTATTTGGTGTACGTTCCTTTACGCCGGGACATTTGTGCAATGTTAAATCCTTAAAGATCTTAGCCAGATATTCCCTGCAGGCCGGAACCTTGCGGAGTACATCACAGTTTTTCATTTGCTCCTTCAGAAAGTTGGGCGTCAGAAATTGACATCGAACTGCGACCAGAATGTGCTCCATCTTGCAGTGTCGATTATCCTCATCGTACTTGACCCACTTTAGAACTGCATTGTACACTTCACGCTCCTCCTGCACGTTCAGCTCGTCTCGTCTGATGAGCGCGATAAGTTGATAGGCGGATAACTGAAGAAACTCTTCCTCTTGACACACCTGTATAATGACAATAGACAATCTTTATAGAGTACTAGTTGGAGATAAGAAAGAGATTGCGATGAACTCACCTGTGTGAAATGTCTTTCGATAAAGTGGTTCGCTTTCTTCTGCAGCTCAATGCAGCCATGTTGCTCCGCAAAATTGGCAATACCAATGGCATTGGTTGGATCCAACTGACGCTCCAGGAAGGCACAGCACGCGTCAATGACATTCTGCACCTGGAACATTGTCGCTGCAGGAAGTAGTTGACAGACAGTTACCTCCGTCACTCGTATCTGTCCTGTGTACATGAAGTAGAGGATGCGGGCCATTGCCGTGGGACACACCTATGCAATTCGAATTAGGACAAACTGTTTATGTATTATAACAACTAATTGATGACACAGCCATGTCACCACTTACCCCCTGCAATTGAACGCGTGACATCTCTGATTCCTTGAGACCACCAGTGAACATGGCCTTGAAGTAAGGTGACGCCGCCGATAGTACCACCTTGTGGGCCGGAAAGAGTTCTTTCTTCACCTCGAGCACAACGTCTGTGAGCATGCCATGGGAGCGCATCATGAACATCATTTTTAGTGCCTCCTTTGCATAGTTGGCCATGCAGAAGGTCATGTCATCATCTGTAGCATCCTGTTCATCCATGGAACGCGTCGCATCGAAGCGTCCGCACGAGGATGAGGAGAGGGAACCACAGTCGGAGTGTTCATTCATCTCGATGTCTGTTGGGAAGGTAAATTAATAAATCAATATTGTTTTTACATACAAATTATTATATTACTCTTATGTGATATAAAACTCTATATAGAAGATATCAGACCATAATAACCTGTTGTCAGGCTAATAAAACCATAGCAATTAATTCGTAATATCATTCGAGCAGCCTGAAACTGTTTGACTGCGTTCGGGATAGCCGAAAACCGAAAGTACGAGAGTATAAACCGAATGATTTGTAGGTTTCTGTCCCCTCTCATGCGATTCAAACAAGCAAACTAGATTAGCCATACACGCCAATACAAACAAACATATGTGACCAGTCATGCTCATTGGCTATATTCACTAACAACAACATGAACAGCAATAAGTTCGAGAAGCGTACGGGCTACTGTAGCTTCTCGGTTCTGTCCCCCACATTTGATTCACATTAGAATCTGGCTAATTTGTAGGACTTGCGTAGCGTTGTCGATCTTTTCAAACTGCCCGATAACGCTGATACTACAAAACCAGGTGCGCTCAAAGTCCAATCATTACACAAAATACGAAAAAAAATATACGTGTAGTTAGCCAGAAATAACCGGAAATTATTTCAAAGAAGAAAAGTCTACACTTTAAATGTTGGATTCGAAATTTTAATGTTATCGAAAACAACAAAGATAGATAACAGGTTTCGGGAGTTTTTTTTTATACCATGCCTATGTCTGTGTGTTTTTATGTTTGATGAATTCATTATTCATTTTATAGAGCACCACATACGTGATATTATGTTAAACTGCGAGAACCGCTCCGCGCTTTTGTCTAGTCAATGAACATAAGCCTAGGTGAATGATAATGCTGCCCACCTAAGGCATCAACGATCCGATCGTGCGTACGCCAAAATCCAACTGAACCATTTTCAGCATTCACACCAAGCACCTGTGAGTGTAGCGTCGCAGGCAAAAAAAACGTTGAATAAAAGTTGAAACGTCAACATTACTTGTAGAATTCAAAAGACCAGTGATTTCACTGGCTTCGCGAAGATTAAATACCCTTAGAGGATTGTTAGATTGCGATACGAGTATTTTTATGGCCATATACCATAGGTCAGTATAATTCCTTTTGAGATTTATTAATTTGAAGTATATGCTATGATTGTCAGTACTATCTTAACTATTCATCTGTTTCTGAGTATAATTCAGTCGATGTAGACAGAACAAAAGGTTTTCGGATTTAGTCGGATGCAGTCGCCTCTGGAATACCCCTTAATCTAAGGTGCTTCCCTTAGCTAAAATGAAAATGAACAATTTTGAGTCGGCGAATGTTTTGAAGTGTTGAGATTAGGGTATTCATAACATAGACAAGCACGATTAGATTCTCCGGTATTCCTTATCAGGAATATATGTACAGAAACCATCTTTCGCCGTTGTATACCTTTGAACAGACTTACTATACCCTATACAAAATTACTAATATGCTAAACTTGCAATGTCATGGTCGAGCTCCTATCAGAAAGACAAATTAGACAGCTCCGACACTTTAAAAACTATCTTTGGTCATTGGACTTACACGGTACGGTGTAAATAATCAGGTTCATAAAGTTCTGATTTTGATTAGGAGTCTATTAATGGAAATACAATCGAATAAAAAGCTATGCTGATAATTCATTATATCAGAAATGCACTTAAAATTTGCAGATACTGTTAAGCCGATGAGACAAATTTCACTTTGCTGTGCAGGCGATAGTATAAACGATACTTGTACGATATTTGTTCCTGCCTGTTCCAGACATCGCATTAGGGTATTCTTCATTCTTCTAGCTATTATTTATAATCCGACCATGACGAGGCAAAAAAGCAATACAAACTCTTAATTGCATTTTTTTTTAATGTTTGCTTGGTTTTTAATGAAAAAGTGCAAATAATTTGTGTGCTTATGAACAAGAGCTTCTCGAGGCGATGACTTGACTTAAAGCTAGAACAGATTGTTCAGAGGTTATATTAGAAATATAAATTCTAAATTATAGGATTCGCAAGAAAGAGTAGGCAATATGCCGGGGTTTTTGATTTACATTGTGATACACATTCATCGCAAATGATTGTTTGTTTATAAAGTTTTCTAAGCACGTAGTACACATCAACGTCATATCTGTGATTACTACAGCGTTCGTGTCTTGTATCATCTGTCTTCCACCCACTCTACGTTTCACGGATGATGATAAGAGAGGTTCTTCTTGTGTTGAGTGTGCAGAGAATTGTGTTAATTAAATATGTATATTCTTTATACATAACAAAACTAATAAAGCTAGAGAAATATGTGCGTACTATGGATGACGTGCTCCCACAATGACATTGCAGAAATGATCGGTTCGTATCTTTGCCGCTCGGAGTTCCCTTTACGTTGGATTTATCAAGTGTGCGATAAACACAAAACCAAAGAGAGAAATATTGTCAAATCATGATGAGAAGGCACAAGCACACACACACGCTAATATGCACACAACGTGTGTGTGAATATGTTTGTGCACACACGTTCATATGTATATGTGCATGTATGTATATATGGGAGTCACAAACGTAGTCGGTGGTGTGAGAGTACTTTTGTTTTTGTTGGCATAAAGATACATACAAATATACATTAACACATGTACATTCACTCTCTTGAACACTTAGATATGTATTCCTCTAGGTGTGCATTCCATTGAACGCATGCTAAGTCAACAACTTGTTGATATTCAGGATTTACTTTTACGAGTAACGGTTCAGACTTGAATTGTCAATGAACCTGCACAAATATGTTCGCGTACACCTTTGTACCCAACGTAGTATTTACAATAATTCGTATGCATATGTGCGGATCTTTGAAGAAGGCAAATTTTACTATCACGTGTATACACATAATGACGAATTTTCATTGGTATGTGTATCAAACAGCTGATAAATTGGGCAATGCGTTTTAGGTCAAATGTTTTTGTGTTGAATTTTTTCGGTTTTCGTATTTTCAATCAATGTGAATTGTGTTTTTTTTACTTTATACACTTCACTAACAAAAACAATTTTCATTTGTTTATTAATTTACCATGTATTAGTTTACAAAACCACCGTTTGTTTTTATTCTTTCGTAGCACTAACAACCGCAACCGTGTACAACTCTTAACTAAGCCATGGCAGTGTTGCCACAAATTTAAACAAAGACTATGTTGAGTATTTTTTGGGTGACCAAATTTTTGGACACTTGAGGGGTAGCACTAACTGAAAGAAATTTTCAGTAGCATTTTGAAAAGGGATCATAGCATATTATTTTGAATATTTCAGTGGTTCATAAATATATTTTACTTGGCAAATATACCTATACTGAAATAAACTGGGTGAATACAATTTCATAGCGTGTTTTGTGTGAATATGGTATTTTTGTATGCAGTTTGTTTTGCACGTTCTTTGTCTTTAAAGGCTGGTAACACTGTAGTGGACCCTTGTGATAATTTCACACCATTTGCATAACTACTGTTTAGATATTGGATAAACAGTTGAATTTTACAAGAATCATGGCGTCCACAGCGATACGAAAACATAGCGCATCTGTGATATTCTTTCATGGCTCTGGTGATACCGGAGCTAATCTAATGGAATGGATTCGGTTCTTGTTGGGTCGTAATTTGGACTTCGAAGTTCGAACACATTAAATTTGTCTATCCAACTGCCCCATTACAAAAGTATACACCACTAGATGGTCAACTGTCTTCGGTATGGTTCGATCGACGTTCTTTAAACATTGCAGCGGAAGAAAGCAAAAAGAGCTTGTCTCAGTGTTATGATAATGTACAAAAAATAATCCAGAATGAAGTCGATCAGGGTATACCGGTGAATCGCATAATTGTTGGCGGTTTCTCTATGGGTGGTGCTGTTGCCCTCCACACTGGTTATCACCTTAATCCCGATCTAGCTGGCATTTTTACACATTCTTCGTTCCTCAATCGTAAATCGGTCGTCTATGAATCAATTCAAAATCGTAAATTAACCAATGGAACCCTTCCCGAGCTTTGTATGTTTCATGGAGAGCGTGACACACTGGTTCCTTTGGAATGGGGCCAGGAGACGTTTGAGACTCTGAAAGATTTGGGCGTAACGGGAACATTCACACCCCTCAAGAACACATTGCACGAGCTTAAGATTAAGTCACTCCTTGAAATTGAACAATGGATATTAAAAAAACTACCCGATTTAGAGGAGAAAGTACCGCATAAACTTTGAATAACGGATGAATAACATACATATAAATATATTATGAAACTAAAAAAGTTGATACAACTTTAATATTCCATTTAAATTGGTGTATTTGGTACGACTCCAGCGCAGTTAGGTGCGGTGCACAGGCAAGGCTTGCCTCCAGTTATGTTTTCATTACAATCTCCGCCTCCATAATGAAAACATAACTCCTCGTACGCTTCTATGTCTCGCTTGGCAAAGATACCTGTAAAAGCATTTATAAGATTAAGAATAAGAATTTTGAAAGTGCTGCACAAATTACTTACATATTTTTGGAATTGGACAATTGATGCGCACTGGCAGGATTTCACAATTTGGATCACAGCTGTGGTTCAGGTAGCGACCAATATTTCCACGTTTGGATGGATCCACACAAGTAACCTGCGCTGTTTTATATTTTGTCTTTCCGTTGGACTCTTTCTTGGAATATTCGTTGAGACATAAAACATAGTTCATTTGCTTATTTTTGTCAATGAGCTCGAGACGCCGTTTGGCTTCAGTTTGGGTCAAAAGTTCTCCTGCATATTCACAGATAAAGGCACCGCAAGGAATATTAGCTGTAGTGCGCAGACCCTTTGATTTAAATAGTGGCGAGTCAAATATTTCTAGATTTCTACGGGGCCCCTTTTGAACGAGTCGGTTTTTGCATATAGCCGCATCGCAGCTGCATAAAGCATTACACTCAACAAGGACAGGTAAATAGTTATCCACCTTTTGTCTCAAGACCAATTCATTAGTGTCTTCATTATATTTGAATCTTCCTCCGTGACAGCATGCATTGTTGTTTTCGGTACAGTCATAGGTTACACTGCAACAACATGATGCTGTCAACACAGAATTGTAATCTTCTTCCAATAGGCAAAATTCAAGGCTGTTGTCGTCTTTCATAAGAACATTTTCTAAAACATATTCAATTTCTCCTTGGTGTTCGTAATCATCTTGCAATTCCATCACGTTTCCTTATTTAAGTTGTTTACCTGTCAAAACCAATAATTCTTAGCAGTTGGTATCGATAATTCGATTAATTGGAGGTACGGGTACAAACGTTTTTTTACTTTTAAATTTCTGGAAAATTAGTATAAAAAAGTGGAGCTAACTGAGTTTAATTATGTTTACTTTGATCATAACAGAAAATTTATCCATTATGAAGCATTCACATGTTAATAAATCACTTTATTGATGTGCTGTTAAAAATACTTTACGCGTTACAAGTACTTAACGAAAAAAATCGCACATCTCTATGAGTTATCGCGCTGCCTCTCTCCTTCGCACCAATTTCGCGAGCCCGTCACAGTTTTTTTTCCCAACCTGGCATCATAATTTATTTGTCATTTTGCATTGCAATTATTGAATAAATAAAGATCATACCGTTATAATCGTGCAATGAGCGAAACTATTAATACCGCGGTCCAGTTTCCCACCTTCGAGAAACCGACCGTGCAATTCAACGAAAAGGGCTGGGGACCATGCGAGTTGCCGGACACGTTTAAGGACGTTCCATACCAGCCGTTCAGCAAGAATGACCGCTTGGGTAAAATCTGCGACTGGACTAGCACCTCCAACAATGATAAGAAGTATCAGAGTAAGTAAACCCAACTAAAACCAATGTTTCAAAATAACAAAGTGAGGTTATGTCGTATGTGTGCATTTTGTTTGTGTGTGTCGTGGCAGCCAATTGTTACTAATTTCTTGTTTTTGCAGACAAGTATGCTTCTACCTTTGGTACTGGCAACCAATATGCCTACTATCATGAGGAGGATGAGACCACCTTCCATCTAGTGGATACGGCGCGCGTGCAGAAACCACCCCATCAACGCGGACGCTTCCGTAGTATGCGCAATTCGCGTTCCGGACGAGGTCGCAATGCTCGCGGTGGTCTTAATACGCATGGTCATGGTATGACCACATTAAATAGCAAGAACGTGAAGGCTCGTGATCCGCGTCGCGGTGTGGGCAAGCGCTTTGGAAACCGTGGACCACCACCAAAAATGCGCGAATCATCGGTTGCCGTGCGTGCCGATTGGGCTTCCATTGAGGAGATGGACTTCCCGCGTCTAATGAAGCTGTCACTGCCAAACATCAAGGACGGCGAAGATATTACCACTTGCGGTACACTGGAGTACTATGACAAGACCTACGATCGCATCAACGTCAAGAACGAGAAGCCTCTGCAGAAGATTGATCGCATTGTGCACACGGTAACCACTACTGACGATCCCGTCATTCGTCGTCTGTCGAAGACAGTTGGTAATGTTTTTGCCACGGACGCCATTTTGGCCACCATTATGTGCTCGACAAGATCAAACTACTCATGGGATATTGTCATCGAGAAAGTTGGTAAGATAAAATTATATAAATTATTCGTGCGAGTTGTTTGTAATATGCGTTTTTATTTTGCAGGTGATAAGATCTTCATGGATAAGCGTGATCATACCGAATTCGATTTGTTGACTGTAAATGAGACGAGCGTGGAGCCACCCACTGATGACGACAGCTCATGCAACTCACCGCGGAATCTGGCCATCGAGGCAACCTTCATTAACCACAACTTCAGTCAGCAGGTGCTTAAGACCGGCGAGCAGGAGGCCAAGTATAAGTTTGAGGAAACCA
This sequence comes from Zaprionus africanus, assembly GCA_018151435.1. NCBI lineage: Eukaryota > Metazoa > Arthropoda > Insecta > Diptera > Drosophilidae > Zaprionus > Zaprionus africanus. The sequence continues at coordinate 1,922,925 of JAECXB010002309.1, read as the reverse complement.
ATCCGTTTATCAGTGAGGATGAAGATATCCAGGTTGCTAGCGTGGGTTACCGCTATAAGAAATGGGAGCTCGGCAGCGATATTGTAAGTATTTTCAAGATTCTTTGTTTGCGCTGCCGCCTTGACATTTTCAATATTTTGCCCAGGTTCTTGTGGCACGTTGCGAACATGATGGTGTCCTGCAAACGCCAAGTGGTGAGCCTCAGTTCCTGTCCATCAAGGCACTGAACGAATGGGATTCCAAGCTGGCCAACGGTGTTGAGTGGCGCCAAAAGTTGGACACACAACGTGGTGCTGTTTTGGCCAATGAGCTGAGAAACAATGCATGCAAGCTGGCCAAGTGGACGGTGCAAGCTGTACTGGCTGGATCCGATCAGCTGAAACTGGGTTATGTGTCACGTATCAATCCCCGTGATCATTCGCGTCATGTCATCCTGGGAACGCAGCAGTTCAAGCCTCATGAGTTTGCCACGCAGATCAATCTGAGCATGGACAACGCTTGGGGTATTCTGCGTTGTATTATTGACCTGGTGATGAAGCAGAAGGATGGCAAATACCTGATCATGAAGGATCCAAACAAGCCAATCATTCGTTTGTATGATATACCCGACAATACATTCGACTCTGACGATTCAGATGATGGCGAGGGTGATGATGGTGAAGGTTTCCAGCAGGTCTACAACTATGCCCATAACAGCAACAAGATTTAATTCTACACCATATAACTTTGTGCGCATTCTAACGTTCTGAACACATATACATAACAATATACATATATACACATTGAAACGTACACATACTCGTCGTATATCATCATAAAAACAATAACCGGTTAAACAATGCCAAATCACAATTCAGTTATTGTTTGTTGCCACTGCTGTAACAATGCGATTTTATTAAGTTGCAACAAATTACGAGTAAAGCACAGAAAGAAAACAAACAATTAGTATTTTTCTTCCCATCGATTGATGATAAGCTATATACATATGTAGTGTACGTACCTTTGAGTTGATCGATCCCTCACCCCTGACATCTATCGGTGATAATGCCCAGCAACACGTCTGACTGAAGCTTCGACTGGTTGTCGGTATGAGAGGCTTGTTCAGTCTCAACGCGAAGCTCTCGGTGATCGATTCATATACAGTTCTCAATATGTTGACGACATTGGGACTACAGTTCCTATTGCTGGGATTATTGAGCGGTGTTTGCATTGCTGGTAAGCAGTTGTGGAATGTCCTCTGAAGTGGGGTTGGTTGGGAGGCGTCTGTATTATCAGTTTCAGACCGGTTCAACCGGATGCAGCTGTTGCTATAGAGTTTTAATTGACATTGATTCTTCAATCTCGATCGCCGGCAGCCACCTCTACTGCGCAATTCAGCTATGGTAGCTGCGAGACTAAGGGCACCAAAGAGAAGGGGCTGTGCATTCACATACGCGACTGCCCCTTCCTCTTCGAGATACTCAATATAAGTGACCCAACTGCGGCTCAACGCCAAATGCTCTCAGACAGTCAGTGTGGGCTGGATAACACACGCCAAAGCAGTCTCGTTCAACGTATTCTGGTCTGTTGCCCGGACAGTAAACGTACTGCCGGTCAAGGTGGCGCCGCTTCAGGTGGTGCCGCTGTGGTGGATAGCCGTTCTAGTGAAGAGCCCGAGCCGGGTAACGTTCTGCCTAGTATTGGGAATTGTGGTATACTGTTGGCGAATCGTATCATTGGCGGCACCAAGACACAGCTCTTCGAGTTTCCCTGGATGGCACTGCTGCAGTACAAGAAGCGTGAGTATCACAAAAGATATACCACAAACTCAGTCTAAAGTCTCCAATTGTAGCAGAGAATAACGAGTTTGGCTTTCATTGCGGCGGCGCTTTGATCAACTCTCGCTATGTGCTCACTGCCGGTCATTGCTTGGCCAGTAGCAAGTTGATTAAATATGGCTGGGAGCTGCACAGTGTGCGCCTGGGTGAGTGGGACATCAACACAGCACCCGACTGCATTGTGGAGCTAAACAAAAAGAGCGTCTGTGCGCCGTTGCACATTGACATTGAGATTGAGAAGCGGATTCTGCACGAACTGTATGTGCCGAATTCCATTGACCAGATGCACGACATTGCCCTGCTGCGGGTCAAAGAGCCTGTTCACTTTACGGAATACATCAAACCTATTTGTCTGCCCGTTGCGGATGAAGTGCGTAATAGGCAATTCGATGATGTTGCCATGGACGTTGCCGGTTGGGGTAATACCGAGGATGGCAGGCCTAGCAATATCAAACTGAAGATTACGGTGCATGGATGGAATCTTGACCGTTGCCAGGAAAAATACCGCACCTATCAAATGCATCTGAATAAATCGCAATTGTGTGCCGGCGGCAAAGCCAACATTGACACCTGCCAGGGTGACTCCGGCGGACCACTGATGCTGCCCACCGATGTGGGCCAGCAAGAGGTATTCTTTGTGGCTGGCGTCACTTCGTATGGTCCACAGCCGTGTGGGCTACAGGGTTGGCCAGGTGTTTATACCCGGGTAGGACACTATGTCGATTGGATAATAGGCAAATTAGAAGTATAATAAAAACATCTTCAGATTTTGATAAATAAAATTGATAATTTATTATTATTCACTTATATTGAATTTACTAGCTGGATATATCGTAAGCGATGTGGCAAAGTGACTGCATTAGCTAAACTATAATTTATTGTGGAATGCAAGGGATTCCATCTGAAAGGGGCGGCTCACATGGAGGCCTAGCGAGATTCAACTAGCATAGGGGTAGATAATAAATACAATATATATATATATACTATAAACAAGCTAATAGGTGAACATAATTTTGTAAATATTTCGAATAAGCTCTTGCCAATATACAAATTTACTCGTAGTGATGCTGTGCGCCGTAAAGTTGACGCCAACATGATTATATATACAGACACACAAATAACCTCGGCAATTATTTTCACGCATTACGAAAGTTTACAAAAGTTTAAGGGCAACAACATTTTTTTATAGGCTAACATAAAACGAAGTAGTGACTAAATAAATAAATAATCAGTAGTTACAAATAATTAGCAAACAGTTTTGGAAAATAATCATATTTTTCTGATTATAAAGGTTTTTTTAGCCATTTAGTTGTTTGCCAAATAATTTATAATATTCCGAGCTGAGAGAACTTAGATGTATAAAAGAAATTGGCCATGTCTTAGGCTCAGTTCCAAGTGTAGGCGGCGATAGTCTTGTATTTAATAATAGGCACCACATCGAAGGCAATTAAACAAAACACATTGCGAGTTCTTGCATCCATTTTACACATCCTCCAGTGCAGCACGAGGAGCTGTGGCAGAAACATTGGAAGCAACAATTGATTCAGTTTGTGGCTGGATCTTATCGTCCACCGTCCTATGGAGAATGGTCAGCTCATTTTGCAACGATTCCAAAACACCCTTGACTGCAATACAGAAACCCCGACTGCAGGGAAGCAAAGGAAACTCGGGCAATTCACATGGTGGTTTAAAATCCTTTGGCATGGCTGTAATAACAGTTTGAACAATTAACATATGGTATATATATATATATATATTTAATTGTATTTATACTTACCATTAATGCTGGTAATTTTCAGTCGCTGCGCTTCGGCTGAGTATTCGGACCAAGCTTGCATCCGTCCAAGCAATTCACCACCGAATTCCTTAAAGTGCTCAATCAATTCCTTGCGAAATATAAGTGGGGGATTCTGCAGTTGCTTCACGGTAGAGTGGACTATCTTTATAATGGCCATTTCGTTGTAAACGCGAGAGTTCTCGATACCAAGCTGTGTGCCTAGAAGTATGGGATAGTATTGAAATGAATCTGTAAATAACGTCTCTTTCAAAACTAAGAAATTACCTCGCTGTTTTTCATATCCGGCCTCATTGAAGTAGGGCTCATCAACCAGTATGAGTCCCTGTATAGAGACCAACACCTGAAGCATTGTGCTGCGTGGTGACCACACCTCAGTATCGCGTCCAGACCATGTGCCAAGCAATGAAACGCATACCTTTCCTTCCTCGTATAGGTTGGGATTCAGACGCTCCGTGCAGTAGCTGATGTAATGGCAGCTAGGCGGACGTTTTGGGTAGTCGCAACCCATTTGAAAGTCAAAGAAGAAAAGTGCATTTTGGTATGGTGTGCGTTTGGGGCCAATCATCATTACGGACATAAGATCCATGCGATCCTCATAGGCACGTACTACCACGCCTGGAGGCAGCGATGCCTGAAGCATGGTATATTCACGCTGTATAGCGCGCTGAAAATTTGCCTTGTTGTTTGGATGTATGACATTGCCAATAAAATGATGAGCTTGTGGCGCATTAGACAGCACCTCAAAAAGATGATTCCCAATTGGCGAGATGGTTGACGTTGGAGAAGGAGATGAACATGCAACTGGTGTTTCGAGTGGAGGTAACGATTCAGAGAGTGCGTTCATATTCAATGGCTGCTCCATTACTTCTTCTTTTTGTGTTCCACTGTTGGATATATCTAGATCAGAAACTTCTAAATCGATCTCAATTTCTTCTGCATCACTCAATAATGCATCTTCATCAGTTGTTTTGTTCTTTGCCAAATTTTTCTTGAATCTCTCCAGTATTGTTTCTCGACATTTGGTCATTTGTTCTTTTATTAAGAAACAGAATACTTCACATACGTCAGCATCGCGACTTGCAACTAATTCAACGCTGGTTTCGGACGACGACTTCATGTTCGGACTGTCGGTGTCTTCAGCAGAATCCTTTGCCTCCCCTTCGGCAACATTATCGCTTGAGCTGTTTTCACCGCGCGAATAAGTTCCAGAGTCATTCTGTAAAAGGGCCAAAAGTTAATTGTCAAATAGAACTATGATTAAAATACCATATATATTTCTCACCTTTTCATTTTTTGACTTTTCAAAGGCCTTCAAAATGCTCGCACGTGCCCTTTTTATCATTTCGCCGTACTCTGCGCGGTACTTTTTGACCAGCTCGCTGTAGGTCAGCCGGCATTCACTTTCAGTCAACTCAACGTTGCACAGAAGTAAGGCCTGCTCTTTTGGGTCTTCTACATTTATTACTTCGCTGGCGGTGTTCTTTTTGCACTGAACCTCATCGATATTGGTAGACGACTTGCGTTTGTTTGGTGTCGATGCCGTGGCTAACAACGGTGTTCCGATCAATTTAATTGGTGAATTGGAAACTTTTGCGCACATGCCTTGAGGAATTGGTATATTTAAAATGGTTGCCGGTTCTTCGGCAGTAGCAAAGACAGCCTGAGGTGTAGTCACAGGAGTAGTTGGCGTTTGACACGCGCTCTTCTCCTTTAGGGACAGAATACCGATGAAGTAATCCTCGTGGAAGAAGTCTGTGTTAAGGAACCGGTCTAGGTAACGACAATTCTTATATACGGCCAGCAGATCATTGAGAACATCAGCTTTGCGCTGATCTGGCAGCACACGGAAAATCTTCTCCAGCCGTTGAATGGCTTCTCTGGCCCGATCTATACCAGCTATTATATGCTCCTCCGTGTTAAGTGATGCCGCACTTACGCTCATGTCAACGGTTTGACTGTTCTCCGACTGTGTTTCCCATGAGTTGTCCGTTTCATCGGATTCGTATGCATCCTGCGCTTCGCTTTGATGAATTTCGAAAAGATCCTGGGGATAACACATAGTAATGTGACCCTTAGCCCACCACACACGCACACGACCATCAGGGAAATTATCAATTACTTGTCCGGCTGTCGAATTGAGATCGTCACCAGTGAAGTTCGACACTCTAATGACCATAGTGCCAGGGCGGTATTGATAATCTGCGTGGTCCTTTAAATCATATACGCTCAACTCCTCCACTTCTTTGCACGATGGCCTAAAAGAATAACATATCCAAGAGACAAAATAGCAAACAAAAGTTCAAATTAACATATAAACTCTACTTACACAGGGTTATCAAGGTTTCCATAGATGTTAAACCATTTTACTTTGGCAATCCGCTCATCGTGATCAACAGATTGTATGACACCATAGTCCACCTGTGAAGTGTTGTAATCGTTGGCTTTGCTAACGAAATCACCAGGAAAGAATTCATGATTGTCCAAATGGTGAATCGGATAGAGCTCAGTTGAGGGTATGTCGGTCTCCACCGTACCATCTTGCCACACAACCGTCATAGTACTATATACAACCAATGTTTCCACTACCATTTCATCGCCATCTTTGGGATCATTTCCTTTTCTTTGTAAACTAGATTTCTTGCTAGGCCTGGACTTCTTCTTGTTGGCTCGTCTTTTAAAGTTTCGTGAAACTATGCGTGCTGCTTGGGAAGCAAAGTTATTCAGGCGACTGGTCTCAGTTGGCAAAACCTCAGGAACCAAATCCGTTGAGTTATTGACCTCTTGAGATTCTTGTTGCACTTCATCTTCGGTCTCATCTTCAATCGTTTCCCAAGTTTCATTCATTTCATTACTTCGCAACTTCTTCCCACTCGTGTTTGTTGTTGTGTTCAGTTTAAGTGATGTATTACTCGAATCGTTTTCGCCCAGCGATCGATTCAGTCGCTGACTGCTGGGCTTACTGCTCAGACGGCGTAGCTTAAATATGTGAGCACCGCGAGAGCTGGACGCTGCCGAAGGAGACGGTGCAGCTTCATGCTGGCCACCGTTGGCAGCAGTATTATTCTTTTGCTGTTTGTTCAGCTCCGATTGCACGTTCTCTTCGTTCTTTTGCTTCTCGAAAACTGCTTGGTATAATTTGGCTACAAAAAATATAATAGAATATAAATTAAATTTAAGTTAAAGTCGAGTAACCCATATTTAATATACCTCGTTCTAGCTCCCAAACGCTGTATTTAACAAGTTTATCACATTTTGAATATTTGAGGTAGAAACGATCGTGAATTTGCAGCATATATGATTCGTAGATATTAAGGCGCTTAACGTTCTTTAAGTCATCACCCTCGATACAGCTCTTTGGCTGCTTCAGCGGATCCAAATCCGTACCATTCTCACAGTGCGGTGTCGTTTTAAACGTCCAGGCTACATTGATAGCCGTAGTTTTAACAGATTGCACAGTATACTAGAAGAATAAAATGAGTTTAGTGGGATTCCGAACTGGTGTCACGGGAGTGCTGTTCTTAATGTTATATTATGAATAGGAGAAAGGTGTTTCTTATTATAGACAGTATTAAATGCAACAATAAGAATGACCTTAATTAATTGCATAATATACAGTATAAAGGGAGTAGTGGTTTGTAAGATTTCTACCTACCACCGCGCGTCGCTTGTAGTTGCTAGGTATGGGTATGTCCGGTGTCAAATTAGTGACACGATCCATTGAAGGCATGCGTCCAACGATTACATTATTTGGATAGTATATACTGGGACTGAACACATCACGCTCAATGGACCCGTAAGCGTCCTTAAATTTATGGAAGTCGTTGGATGTTATTTCCAGAAGATGACCATAGTGCGATCTACAGCATGAAATGGGCATTATCAGAAATCATTAGTCAAAGAATCAACTGCTTACTCACTTCAGTACGGCAGACTCATCCACGCTGATGGTATAGCCTATCCAATTGCCTAGGCATACGGGTGCATCACGTGACCACTCACATATCGGACGTAGACGCTCTGAGGGCACGTTGCGGATGACGTATTTAGTGCCTAATATCTTGACATCGGCACGGACGTTAACATCGCGAACATATCCCGCTTGCCCCGACAGGTGTTTCTGACCAGGAAGGTGACGTCGTACAACATCGCCAGGCATCAATGTGCGATCTACAAGGCCAATCTGAAAATATGGTAAATTTTCCGTTAGACCAGACCAAAGAGGAGAAACAAACAACCACGTGTCGATAGCGAAGTGCCGAAAAGGCAAAACAGTTGTCAAAACAAAACTAACTGTTGTCTACAGTTATTTATGTACACACACAGAGGCATATGCAAATACAATCATATCCACAAGAACATATTGTGTAAAGACTAACTCGAGGAAGGCTGCGGGGTGTTACATAACCTCAATGAACTTACCGATTTCTCTGCAAGCACAATTTCCTTGCCATCCGGATAGAAAGCGACACGGACCTCCCCATTGCTTAGCACTTCGTTATCGTCCTCTTCATCGTCATCCGATGAGTAAGACTCGGCAGTTCCGGTCACAAAGCCAAAGCGAACACGACCTTTGCGATCGATGCGGAACACTTCATCTTCGAAGAAGAACTGGAACTCTGGATTACCCGAGTTCTTCAATGAAGCAACGCCATTTTTCCGACTGACCTGAGAGCCACCCCCAGCAAGTTGACGCATCTCTGCCGTTTTTTCTGATGGCGTTGATGGATGTGCAGCCTCCAAATCCTTTATTTGTGGAGTGGCTGACGACTCCAACTGGGCGCTGCCACTCTTGGCAGCACCCGCAACTTGACTCAACATATTACCAATTGTGAACTGCGACATGGGAACAGAAATTTCAGACCAGAATCAATTGGATTGTTTATTATCCGTAATTCTGTGGTTGCTCTTTGTGGTTAATTTGAATGCGGCATTGCTGCCCTCTAATTTGAATGCCAAGGATTTGTTGTGTGTTGGTTTGGGCTGCTCTAAATGTTTTTATTTACCATTCACTGCCTATCGGCAAAACTTTGTGCTTCCTAAGTTTCGACTCTCTATTTAATATGAATTTACTATTTCGAGCGACTCTAAAATATTTTATACAACCGACTGGGAGATGATTGTGGGTGTTTGCCAATTTACATATACTTAATACTGTTTGAAAAATACATTGAACAACTTCTTGAGAAGTTTTATAATTTTGCCAACTTATTCTAAAAAACTACTAAAAATTACTAAAAAAAAAATAACAACATGAAGAACTAGTTAAGTTGGGCGCACTGTTAACGTATTTTAACAGAGCCAACTCAACTTTTGTCGAGCTGTTATTACCAGGGTAAGCTCAATATTTTCTAAAAGAATGCCGTTACACGAATTGCAGTCAAGTAATTTGTGTTCAGATTTAAGGAAATAAAGTATAAAAATTAAATCATATTTGATATTAATCATCTTGCTTGCGAATTGAAAACCGGATTCTAATTAAATCCGTTTAAAATGTGAAATTATTAACAACAGCTGTGCGAGCTTAACAGAGTTCTAACAGTCAACAGCTGTTTGTGGTGAATATAAATGTTTTACAGAATGCTTTATAATATGAATACAATTTTTACCTCCCCCACATTCCAATTTAGTTAACGAAACGCGGGGCCTTTGAATTCAGTGATGTACCACCAATGAAGAGCTAAATATTGGCGTGTTAAGGAACTTCAACAAAGCTGAATTGGCAATTTTACTTGGCATCTTTGGTATATGTAAATGTGGGTGGGTAAATACCAATTCGTTATACTCACTTTTTTTTTTGAATACTGGTGCACTTGTGCAAAATAAATAATAATCAAAGATGACACTTTTTCTAAAAAATGATGTTTTCTTTTGTTGCATTCACAAAAATTTTCAGTGTTTATGTTTTTAAAATTACTACGATGAAATAATAAATGAAGTATACTTAATCGCAAGGCACACTTAGTTTTTGAAATAATTATAACAAACAGACAATTAAGTCGTAGTTTGATTATACAGTCGGTCCATAAAGTTAATATGCAGGCGGTGCAATGGTAAAAAAGAAAATAGATTATTAAATCCAAATACATTTGTTTTTATTAAATATCATAACTATTTCTTATAAATACAATTATTTAATTATGGCGACCCATAATACTATTGCATCGTTAACCTTCAAATCTAAAACACTCAATATATTCTTAACAAAAAGTTGTTTAAAATGCATAAAGTCACGTTTTCACTGTGAAGACCAATGATTTTTAGTTAATACGTGAAAGCTGAACTAGCGAGTGTTCGACTGTGATATACCCGTTCCCGAGAACTTCTTCTCATTATTTCTTAAGTAACTTGTATAATTTTTATCTAATTGCATTGACAGACGGACAAGAGATCCTTATCAAGGATTCATATACTCTGTAAGGCTTAGACAAAGTTTGAATATAAGCAATTCAATGGAAAAACATCTATACCAAAAACCCACACAATATTATAAACGGACATAAGATTTTCTTATACCTTACAATTTAACACATTGCACACTTGGAGCATTGTCGACACCGCTTAAAGAATAAATGGACTGCACAATATTTATTTTTTTTTAGACACAAAAATGTATATTTTTCCTATATTGCAAATTTACATATTATCACATCGTACAATCATGGGTGGTGCATAAGGCGAATGGTATCTACCAAACGAATAAGAGAAACTATTTTTACCAGGACGATGATACATTAGATCATAATAGTTTGGTCCGGGACCAACATTTTCTTGTCGCCTATTGCAAATCGGCCTCATTGTATATTGAGGAGCTTTATTCAGTTTCAGATTTAAATCTCCCGCCCCGTAGGCTGCTGGCCCTGGAGAATTCATCTTTTCACTTAATAGTGTTTGCTTGCGCCTGGTATAGCAAAAGAAAAAAGGATTAAATTAGTCTTATATCGAGTCTCAAGGGACATCGTACGTACATGCTATAAACTGGCGCTGTAGGTCTTATAGTGGCGATCTCAACTTTGTAGGCACTCGGACCTGGCCCATCTTTCTTGAAACTAAAATTGTTTCTTGCCCCCATGCTATATGCTGGGGCATTCACCCCCTTGAAGAAGGGCCTCTCGTGCACAGCGTGTGCACCTGGTCCGGGTGCAACCCTCTTGTCTGCAATTGTATATGGGGAAGCAAGGGTTTTAGTATATCGATTACGGTGATCATAAGAGAACTTACCAATTATTCTCGTCTGTGGAGCCATGGTGTACTGTAAACCACCACCCTTTCCATAGCGCGTAAGTTTGTCCACCTGATAGGCACCTGGTCCTGGACCAGGATCTGGTCCCAGCATGTTCGTTCGCGGCGCAAATGAGTATTGCGGCATTCGTTGCTTCCGCCTATCATGATTCTCGAAGCCAATGGTTGGGGGCAATGCATAAGCACCGGGACCAGGGCCTGTTGTGTAGTGCAAGAAGGATTTAGTGGCTCCATATCCTTTCAAAGGAAACTAGAGGATATAGCTTACCTAAAGGTCTACGCGCCGTCATTTTTTAGAAAATTGCAATATTTGAAAAAATATTTACTAAAATTTAGAAACTCTTTCGAGTTGTTGCCGAAGCAAGGCCTAGAAGGGGTGTGCCTTTATCTTTAACATGATTTGTCTTACATGAGCTCGGAAAGTTTGAACCAAAAGGCCAGGCCAAGTATGTTCAAACGGATTGTCACTTTCAATATGGAATAACATATGTGCCATTGTAGAGAGTATAAACATACATACAAGGGCGTACGCAGAATTTTTCTCAGGGGGGAAAAAATTTTTTTTTCACATATTTATCACATATTCGTATTTAGTAGAAAAGAAGAAAGTGGGGCACCTTTTTGAAGTTTTTTTCCGCACATCTTTTTCTTCTTCATTTTTTCCCGAATTTTTCGACTACTTTTCTCTGAGGGACTCGAATATTTGATTTATTCTCATCACTTATTTCTGAAAAGGGTGCCCCCTGCACCTCCCTGCGTACGTTACTTGTACATATAAGATCTTTAGGTATTTACCCCATGAATAATTGTATCGTATCTTTGAAGCATTAATCGCAAATCGGTATATTAATTTCGACCATTGTAAGCATAGGTATTCTGAATCAGCATCAAAAGAGGAATCGATCTAGCCATGCCTGTCAGTCTCTCCGTCTGTTTGTTGTAACGCAAACTAGTCTCTCAGTTCTATAAGGCGCTGTAGGTTTTTGTACGACATTTATATTACATTTAAAACATTTAATTAAAATTTCTAAATGCGGTCCCATGATTAAAAAACAATGATTTAAAACTTGAATTTAGCTAAAATTATATTTGTCAAATTCTTGAAATTTAGTTACACATTTTTCTAATATTGCAGAATAAAATTACATATTATCACAACGGACTATCATGGGTGGGGCGAACGGAGAATGGCGCGTACCAAACGAATATGCGTTTCCCTTTCTACCAGGACGGTAGTACATTAGATCGTAATAGTTTGGACCAGGACCGACGTTCTCTTTTAACATATTGAATCGCGGTCTCATCGAATATACTGGAGCACGATTTAGTTTCAAATTGATATCGACTGCTCCATAAGCAGCTGGTCCGGGAGAGACCTTCTTGTCTCCCACTTTCGTTTGAACACCCCTGAAAATACCGATTATTAGACAAGATGAAGATACAGATATGAAGACAATAACACTTACATGCTATAAATCGGCGCCCTAGGTTTTATGGGCTGTATTTCGAAGGCGTAGGCACTTGGTCCGGGTCCATATCTTGCAAAAGGTGAATTTATTCCTGCCTGCCATGGTGTACGCCGGCGCGTTTGTACACCTCCAACAGGGCTTCAGATGTACAATGTGCGCGCCAGGTCCGGGACCCGCCCGTTTGTCTGTTAGGGTTGATTCGCGTATTAAGAATCGATTCCATTGCAGCAATTGCAGCAAGGACTCACCAATAATCTTGGTCAAACCTCCCATGGTAAATTCAGGTGACCTATACGGACCATAGCGTGTCAACTTGTCAACCTGATAGCCGCCAGGTCCTGGCCCGGCATCAGCGCCGTATATTAGGGTTCGTTGGCCAAATGAGTATTGGGGCATGCGTTGCTTGCGGTTATCGTGATGCTCATAGCCGATGGTGGGTGGCAGCTTGTAGGCGCCGGGACCAGGACCTGCAAGAATAACAGAATCACAATTATAAAAGTCCTTCACCTCCAAGGACGTTCCAGTTCTAACTTACCTAGCAACAAACGAGCCATAATTGGATTTTGGTTATTGCAATATTAGAAAAATAAAAGTAAAATCTGAAATTTTGAAACTCGAAAATTTCGAGTTGTAGGCCGAATGAAGTATTATAGTCAAGTGAAGAAACATAGGGCTCCACAGGCCTACAAGGCAGGGATGGTGACACTAAAATCATGGCCAGGTTTCGAAAGATCAAACATTGAGCAAATATATATTTTAATGTGTGAGTCAGTGTGTGTGTGTGTATCGTGTAAGTTGATTAGTTTAAATTAAATATTGCTTAGGATTATATTGAGGGAGCAGAGTTTATTCCCGATCCATCGAGTTGTAGAGCTGCTTGTAGCGTGAGCCACGCCCACTGCTTTGCATCAGCAGCTCGTTGTGATGCTCCCTTTGATTCTATATGGATGAAATATTAGTACCACATTAGCACATATATATATTGATTTACATTATATCGATATATCAACTTTAGCAATACATATCAAGCAAACTTACCTTGGGATCATATTTCTGATATAGGTAGATCAATATGGGACCGTAGATGATGTTGAGAATGCCCACAAAGCGCATTAGCCAGGCAAAGCCAAAGGTCTGGGCCAGTTCCCCGCCAATCAGTGGAGCTGTCGAGGAGGATACAAATATGTATATGTATTGTGGTTATAATTCAACCGACATCTGGCATGACTTTACCGAGGCAGTAAGCTAAGCTAACTGATGTTTGTTGAATGGCATAAACGGTGCCATAGCTGGACATGGAACTGGCCGCATCGCCGCCGTGCTCCTCCTGCGCCAGTGTGGCATCCACAAAGTTAGCCAGCAGCGGTACCAAGGCGGCGTCAATTACGCCGATGCCGAGCCCCAGAGCAAAATGGGGCATCAGTAGTTGCGCCACTGTTGTGGCGCTGGGAATCTGCATAGGACTTAGATAAAAATATATACTTTATCGACATGGAGCAGTCATACCAATATCGAGGCAGTGCCCACAAGTATCAGGCAGATGCAGGAGATCTTCAGCTGGCCATAGCGATAGGCGATGCTGCCAAAGAAGTTGGTGCCCACAAAATAACCGACCGAGTCCGGAATGAAGACTGTGCCCAGTTGCCACTTGTTCGGCTGCAAATACTGAATCAGCCAGATGGGCAGACAGGGTTCCAGTATGGCCATGGTGGATGTGGACAGCCAGATGGCCACCACAATGGCCAAGATCATTTTGCACTCCATTAGGGCACGCCACTTGGTTTCGCTGGCCTTGCCCTCGTCCTGCAACTGCAGCTCGGTATGCACCGACAAATCCATGGTCAGCAATTGTAGGATCAGATTCAAAAAGATCACTGTCGATAGAATGATAAACGGTGCCGATTTGCCCACAAGATCGTAGAGTATGCTGCCAAAGGGATAGCCCAGTAGTACGCCCAGTGCAATGCTGCCCAGTATGATGCCCATGACCTTGGACCGACGCGCCTCCTCTGGATAATGCTGGGCCACCAGGCTCATGCCACACACACCTATGCAGGCCGAGCCAACACCCTGCACGGCGCGTGCCAACAGGAGGCTCCAATAGGATTCGCCCACGGCAAACACTACGGCATGGAGAGAGAGAGAGAGAGAGAGAGGGAGACAGAGGTCAGTTATCCTACTGCCGTGTGCTATATTTAGGTCAGTTATGGTAGTTACCCAGCGAGGAGAGCAGCAGGAAACATGTGCCCACCATGATGGGCAGACGGTAGCCGCATTTGCTGGACAGATTGCCAATAATGGGATTGAAAATCAATTGAACCAACGCTTTCATGGCCAACAGCAGCCCAATCGAGCCGTTTTCGCGTGTTAGTCCAAGGCCATTGAAATGCCTGTTGCGGTTGACCTTTGTGCTGCCACTGCTGCTGGTGCTGCTGCTGCTGGTGCTACTGCTGCTGTCCATTGTGGGCGTGCTTGCGGTCACATTTGTGTCATCTGAGTGACGACCACCTGCCGGGGGCATCGTTGTGCTCGTCAGCAGTTGCAGCAACGTGAAGTTCACCATCGATTTGCCTGGTATGGGATGTTTGGTCATGTAGAATTGCGTCTGCTCGTCGTTGCGTTGAGCCATGTGGTGGGACATTGGTGCACTCGGTGGCGGCAGAGCGGACTCATCTGCACTGCGATAGCCCTCATCCAAGCTGGCCAAATAGTCGGGCAAAATGGGCACTGCAAGGCAAGTTAAATCCTAAGCCCGAATGCCACGTGGAGTTATCTATTATCTGAACTTACCAATTACCGTCAGCAGGACATTGTCGAGAAGCAGTGCCAGGTAGACGATGGCTGCAATGAGGCAGCGACTCTCGACGCCATTGGACGGGGCTGAAGAGCTGCGCCTGGTGGGGATGTTCAGCTGGGCAGCTGCCTGCTGCTGCTGCTGCTGTTGGCTACTTGTTGCCTTCTCTGACATGACGCTGATACGAAGAAGCTAATTAAAAGTGCAACACACACTAACACACACGAACACGAGTCAGTTCTTTGCTGGCATATGGCCTCGAGAGGCGCGCCACAAAGTAAGCTACACAATCTCAAGCGCACACACACGCCCCCTCGCACAGAGAGAGAAACGCACACACACGCACACACACAGTTCTACGCTCTGCTGAACCAACAGGTGGTGTTGCTGCCCCGTCAACGTGTGTGTGACTAGTGAAAGGCTGCAGCAAGCCGCCGCATCATTTTGCCCGTCGAATCAGCCGAAGAGCTTCAACCGAAGCCGAAAACGAAACCGAGACCGAAACCGAAATCAAAAGCGTTGACAACGTCGGTGCGGGGGCAGACTGGGTGTGCCGAGCCAGCTAAGTAAATCATCTGGATTCAACATGTGGCTGAAGAGGAAGAGAGCGTATACGCCGCAGCAGGACGTTTGTTATCAGCAATTATCGCACATATATTGAATCAGCAAATATATATAAGTATATGTATCCATACTATCTATACATCTGTTCCTATCTCTTATGGTAATTACATTACGATAAATGGAATTTTATTGTCGATAATATGTAGAAAAACTTTTTGTAGAGGAAATTACTCTTGATTTATATTATCTTTTTATACATTTTTTTTTATTTCGACTCAAATTCAATTACAAATTTACATAAAAATTAAAGTTTGTATAAAATTGAAAAGAATTTTAAGTTATATTATATATTATATACATATATATTATGTTTATTTTTTTAAAAAATTATTTATTTATTTATTTTTCACTCACTTTCAAACGAAAAAACGTATTTAAACAAAAAATAATGATTACTCATGTTTTATATGATTAAACAAATATAGAAGAATAACTAGATTTATATATGACTACTGCGTTTTAAGTATACACTTTATATAATTATCTCATCTCATAAGTTGAAAATAATATGTTAATATAATATATGATAATTAAAAATCTATATGTGAAGGCATAAAACAATTTATTAAGATTATCATCAAGATAATTAAGGCTAGAATTACAGGATACCTTTCCGTCGAGCATGTTTCTTGATTGCCATTGTCACTGTTGTGTTGCTATTAACCAGACTGTAGTAACACCTCCTTCATGCCTTCCATGGCCATCCCTCATTCATTGGAAACATGCTTTAAGTTCATACACAGGCCTGCGTCCGTGTCAGTTGCCTGATAAGCATGCTATAGATTTTTTAGCCGCTCCAATCATTTTCCATTTCAATGAGTTTTTCCCGTTTTAAATTTAGTACCCAGAGGAAAGCTTCGTAAGCAGCCTACGAAAATGTGTGACGTATTTGCAGTCGATTGTTGTGAGCGCAGTATGTGGGAAAAATTAAGGAAAGCTTTGTTGGATTGGGAAGGAGAAAGTGATTGGCATTTAAAAAGTTTTACACAGATTGTGACCCAGTTTTATTTAGGTCGATTGAATCTTTAAACAAATGATATATGTACCTATAGATGAAAGCTGTATTATTCATCACTTAAATACTTTGGTTTGATTTTCCTTAGCGCTAATCACTTGAGTACCTGTTGCTAATCAAGTTTGGATTCCCGAAAGTAATCACGTCGCGTCGGTTGTTTGATCATTAGGGTAATACAAGTATAGTATTCCCAAGATAAGATACGAAATTCGTCATAAAATTTTATATATCTATGTAATCAAAGTACATCGAATATTCAGTTCAATTCAATCGATAATTGGCGAGTGAACTTTACAATTGCAATATAAATGAGATTGAAGTGAACCTACCTGTCTACAACAGATGTTAATGTCTGGGAATTTGTCATAACAACGATTATGAAAGATTAGGTTAAATATTGCGAAATTTCTTGCTAATTCCAGCGACTTAAGGTACTCGTTGGGATTATCAACACTTATCACACATATAAATAGACGTAATCTATTGAAAACTTAATTGTAGCACACTTTACCCCCTTTGCCAGAGTTAAGATTAAGCAGGCTTTGAGGTCCGATCAGGTTGAACAGGTGGTTCAGTTAACGGTTCGCTGTCCAGGGGATCGGTCAACACAATGTTCAGGTGTCCACACTTTTTGCTACTTGGCGCAGTCTTCCTGCTGCTGACAGCCGTAATCGGTAAGAATCGGAAAGAACACCTGTTGAGCACCTGGTGATTGAAGTGTTATTACAGCTGGCCAGACAAAGTCGGCGCCGTGTAAACTGAAGGAGGTGGAGCATGGCAAGGTGTGCGTCTGCACGGCAGACTACTGTGATTACCTGGAGAATCCCACATTGAGCGAAGATTCTGAATTTGCCTTGATATCCTCCAGCAAACAAGGACTTCGCTTTGCACTGAACAAGGGAAACTTTGGCAGTGAAAAGAAATATACCATAAAGGACTATGAGGAGGAGAGTACTTCACCGGAAACAGTAAAGAATGCCACAATCTTCTCGAAGCTGGTTCAGCAGGCGATGGATAGCATATTCTCATCGAGTGCTGAGGCCTCAACGACCAGTAGCATCACTCGCAACGTTAGGGTTAACTTGGATCGTAGCAAACATTATCAGAAAATTGAGGGATTCGGTGGTAGTTTCACCGGAGCCGTATCCTATCTGCTGGAAAATTATAAGGAGCAGGAGATACACGATCATCTGTACAAGAGTTTTTATGCACCCGAAGGATTGGGATTCACACTGATGCGCGTCGCTATGGGAGGCTGTGACTTTGACCTGGAGGCTTGGTCGTACAATGAGACACCCGAGAATGAGACTGAACTAACTGGCATGGATAAGCTCGACGATCGTGATGTAATTCGCGTGGAGCAGATTAAACGACTGCGTGAAGTCTCCGGCGTGGAGAACCTGCGCATTAAGGGAGCTGCCTGGAGTGCGCCGCCATGGATGAAGACCAACAACAGGTGGACTGGTTTTGGGCGCCTGAAGCGAGAATACTATCAGGCCTGGGCCGATTATCATCTCAAGTGGGTGGATCTAATGGAGAGCAATGATTTGCCCATTTGGGCCATTTCCACGGGCAATGAGCCCACTAACGGAGTGTTTTTCATGATCTTTGTTAAGTTCATGAGCATGGGCTGGACACCACAGACGCAGGCCGTGTGGGTGGATGATCATCTGGGACCCACGTTCCGTAATTCCAAATACAAGGACATTGTTATTTTCAGCAACGATGATCAGCGTTACACAAGCCCATTCTGGTTCAAACAGGTAAGGAGACTACATTGATTACTTGGATAAGTTGCTTATAAAAGTTGTAACTCCTTTCAGATGAACAAGACTCGCCCGAATTCACTTCAATATATCGACGGAGTGTCGCTTCACTGGTACTGGGATGAGATCTTTGGCAGTAGTTTCGTTGAGAAGACTTCGGAGTTCATGGTCGATAAGTTGCAGATCATTTCGGAATCGTGCATTGGAGATAAGCCCTGGCAGAAGGCAGCTCCCCTCCTGGGCAGCTGGGAACGCTGCGAAAAATTGGCTCGTTCCTATCTGTCACATCTGAAGGATGGCTTCCATGCCTGGATCGACTGGAATATCATTCTGGACGAGGCGGGTGGACCGAACTATGTGAACAATACTGTCGATGCTCCCGTTATTGCCAATACAACATGTTAGTAGCAAGGTACTCATCTTATCTATCATACTAGAATTAATTTATCTTCTCATTCGCAGCCTTCACTGAGTTCTACAAGCAACCGTTGTTCTACGCTATGGGTCATTTCTCCAAGCTTGTTCCACCGGGCTCGATTCACATCGAGGCTGTAGCAAGCAATGTTAATGTTGATGTCGTCGCCTTCCTGCGACCTGATACTCAAATTGTTGCGGTTCTCTTTAATAGCGGACGCGCCGATGTGGATATTGAAATAACGGATACAGTACGTGGCAACGTGACAATTAATGTACCAGCCCGGTCCATACACACCCTAACCTATAAGTGAGGGTCAAAAGATTTTGCACACATCATAACCTATATTTGTTACAACGATAAAATGAAGGAATGTACAAATAATATCAATAATTGTTGCTAAACTTGAAATGAAAATGATAAAACTCTTTAAATAAAATAAAAAGCGTATAGGATTTATTTATCGTTTCTTTTTATACTTCTGCATATCAAATACAACCATTTTTACACAGGCACACTTGCACTCAATAAGGATGTACGATATTGTATTTATTCTCGATTCTCTTTAAAAAGAAGTGCTAAAATATTTGACACTCTCTTCGGCAAATCCAATACAGCAGCTGTTTGTTATGTTATAAAGGAACAAAAGTAGAGAGAGAGAAAGAGCGGGAGAGCGCGGGCTTACTCTCACAATGAATCGAAAGTAATGTGCGATTAATCGACTCAACCGAAAAAGAGCTCAATGAAAGTCGATTTCGATTGCGACACTTGCATAACTTCACAGGTTGCCGATTGCCAAATGCGTGAGTGATTTTTTAAGTGTCTTCGGCAATGTTCGGCAATCTTTTCATCGTTCGTTCGACGGCGCCGATCGCTTTATCAATTCAGCAGCGGCGCCGGGTCAAGTGGCAAACGGCGCATAAACAACAACTTGAGATTTTTCGTTTACGGTTGATTACGCGCAGCAACAACAACAGCTTGATTTTAATCTGCTCTGCTGAGTGAAACTCAACCCAGCCGAGCCTCTGCTCTCTCCCCACTGTGGTCAATATCGAGATTCGGCTCAGTTGTGCGAGCGCATTGGAAGCGCGCGTTTCGTTGCAGTTGCGAAAAATGAAAGCGCTTTGGTGTTGTTTGTGGCTCGTTGCGGCCTTTGCCGTGGAACGCAGAGGTGAGTAAGAGGTTACTGCGATTAGCGGTTTCTTGCACTTTCGACGTACTTATCTACCTTACCTGCTTTGTCTCCTTGCCCTTTCCCTTGCAGTTATTGTTCAGGGCTTGACGACTGAGTGCCAACTGCGTGAGACAAAGCACGGCAGTGTTTGTGTCTGCAACAGCACCTACTGCGACTACTTGCAACAGCCGCTGCTCACGGATGATGCGCAGATTGCGGTCATAAGCTCCAGCAAGGTGAGTAGATCGCATGATAATGATTAGCAATGTCTGATGATGATTTGAATCATTCATTCCAGAGCGGGCTGCGATTCAAGCTGACTGAAGGCAGTTTTCTGGACAAACACCCCTTGGAGGTAAAGGACCATCGATCAGTCGATGAGAACTTTGTGGCGGACTCTATTGTTGTAGAGCAGAACAGAGCCTGGTTGCAGTTCGCCAACATTCAACAGAAGTTCGGTAAGGTTATCTCTGTTATTGATTTATAAATGATATATATGTGTATATACATGTTGAGATATTCGATTGAATTCCTCCTTCTCTCGACAGCTTTCAATGTGAGCATAAAAACTGTTCAGCTGACAGTGAAGCGCGAACAGATCTATCAGAAGATAACAAATTTTGGAGGTGCCTTTACGGGCAGTGTGTCGCATCTGCTAAAGCAACTACCTCAAGACTTGCAGGATCATGTCTACAAGTAGGAAAGATATCATATTGTGCACAACTTCCCACACTTACTCTATTCTTCCACCTTTAGATCCTATTTCCATGTCGATGGCATTGGCTACAATTCGATTCGCATGTCGATTGGCGGTTCTGACTTTGATCTACGCCCATGGGCCTATAACGAACAACCGCAACATGACCAATTGTTGAGCAACTTCAGTTCGCTGGATCCACGTGATCTTCAGAAGGTGGAACAGTTGAAACGCCTGAAGGGAGTTGCTCAACTTCAGGAGCTTAAGATCATGGCCGCCGCCTGGAGTGCTCCGCCCTGGATGAAGACCAACAACCGCTGGACGGGCTTTGGACAGTTAAGATCGCAATACTATCAGACCTGGGCCGACTACCATCTTAAGTGGGTGCAGTGTGAGTTTTCGAATACTATTTTTATGATAATTAATGTGCCGCACTCTTTCCGCAGATTTCTCGAGCTAATGCAGGCTATAAATATGCCCGTCTGGGCCATATCCACTGGCAATGAGCCGTTAAACGGCGTCGTTGGCTTCTTCTTCGTGCACTTCATGAGCATGGGCTGGACGCCCTGGCAGCAGGTAGGCAGGCACGTTTACCTTAAACTGATCTGCGATTAAATATTATGGACTTTACCCTTTCCAGGCCGTTTGGCTGAGCGAACACCTTGGACCCACCATTCGGAACTCAGCGCAGCGCAATGTTCTCATCTTTGGCAACGACGACCAGCGTTATACGTATCCCTCTTGGTTCCGTAAGGTGGGTGTGAAGACAAACAAGACTCTGTTACCTTCTTAGGAGTTTCTTCTATTTTGAATTTACAAAATAATCCAAGGAAGTTCATTTATGTGAAACCTCTTTCGTTATTTATTTCAAAACATACGCGATCATAATTATAGACCTTTAATCTTTCGTTCATTCTAGATGCGCACTGCCCGCACCAATTCCGTTGACTATCTCGATGGCCTCGCCGTGCATTGGTATTGGGACGAGATCTTTGGGCCGCAACTGATAGATGAGGCGCATGCGGAAATGCCAAACAAATTGATGCTAAATACGGAATCCTGCATCGGCGACAAGCCATGGCAGACGCATGGTCCCGAGTTGGGCAGCTGGGGGCGTGGCGAGAACTATATGCGTGCCTATATGCAGGATCTGCAGCACAACATGAATGGTTGGTTGGACTGGAATCTGGTGTTGGATGAGCGTGGTGGGCCCAACTATGTGCACAATTATGTGGACTCTGCGGTGATTGTGAATACAACAAGCCGGGCGGAGTTCTATAAACAACCGATGTTCTATGCCATCGGGCACTTTAGTAAGTTTGTGCCAGAGCAATCGGTGCGTATTGAGACCAGGACCAACGAGACCAATGAATCCTTGGCGCAGCTGAATGTTGTAGGCTTTCGTCGACCGGATGGCAGTGTGGCGCTAGTCTTGTACAATGGGTAAGTGACACAGGAGTCGGGCATTGCCTTCCCCCTCCACTTGAAATGCATTTGAGAGCGCACTTAAGAGCACTTCTCCCATCTTGCAGCGAAAATTTACCGCTTAATGTGGCGCTGGATGACAGTCAGCGTGGCCGCGTCAATCTGCAACTGCCTGCCCGTTCCTGGCACACCGTAATCTACAAATGAGCCGAGATTCGAACCGATTTAGACATAGCGTAAAGTGATACATATTATCTAAAAATACCCAAGAGTCCAGCTGCCCTAAGGAGCAATTAGAACTAGAGAGATAGAAACAACAAAACGGATGCCCAGACGAATTACCCACTCCCCTACAGGATGCGGATGCTCACGGACCCTGGAGAGTTGTCCATGCGCGACGCAGGAGGAGGGAGAAGGAGAAGGAGAAGACAACGGAAATTTGTTTAAGCTGCTCAATTTGCCGTAACACGTCTGTTTACAATGAAATTTCATTTGGCGTTTAGTGTCTGCCACGCCCCAGTCGCGGTAGCATAGAAAAGAAGGGGGCGAGGGTTAGGGGAATGCATGCACGGCATGCTGACGGCGTTACGGCAAGTATAAACGGAATTTCGGATCAAGTTGAGTGACAACTGGCAGTCGAGCGGCAACAACGGCCAACCAAAAAAGATCTTTTGAAAATTCTATGTTTTCCTTAGTTTTCCCAAGTTTTTTTTCTTTTTGTTCATCTTGTCGTCTTTGTCCCCGCCCCCTCTCTGTTCATGCATGTGCTCTATAAATATGATTGTCAATTGAGCGCACAGCAAATGCGTTTGCTTCCTCAGCCCCTCAGCCTCTTCATTCCCTGTGTCACACTTGGCGCACAAAATGGGGCGTTTTATGTAAATCTATAAATTAAACATGCAACGATCTAAATTTTATCATATACCATGCCATATGCAATGCCCGGATAGCTCACAACACAATAAGTCATAAGTACTACAGATTGTATAATATAATTTCATTAAAGAGAGGTCGATGAATTGAATTAAAGTTTATAAAATAGAAATAATGTACAGAATATGGAAATTTAATAGGTCTAACCGATCTAGAATTTAAAATTAGTGTCTTGAAGTTTATAAATAAGATAATCTTAAGAGACATCTCCGACCCGATAAAGTTCATATACTATGAACCAGGATTACCACGGAAATGTATCCAGCCATGTTCAGCCAATTCGTCCGTATGTCTGTCTGTTGCAGCGCCAACTACTCTCTAATCTTTGAGGCTTTTTCGAAAAATCCTAACACACATGCTTCTTATTGTTGCACTCTGTATATAAGTCGGAATGAACCAAATCAAACCTCTATAACATATATCAGCCATAGGAACAATCGTCCAAAATGAGGGTTTTTATATGTTGATAAGTTTTGATTTTATAAATAATTTAGTTTATTAGTGCCGATCAAAGTTACACATAATATTGAACATACACAAAATTATTCAATTCTACACTATTATATATCAACTCTATAGGAACAAACGGAGAATATAAGAAGCTGCCATATACCCTTAATGACTACAGCGATGTCTCCATACAAGTCCAACCACTCTGCACGGGCTAGAAATATAAGATAGCTATCTTTGCCTAGAAGGTTCCTTTCTCAGTTTTTTAGATCATGCAACAAAGGTTCCCAGCGCAGTGTTGGTGGCATATGCCACATGAAGATGAAGGGCCCTAATGCACTTTGATGCAGCAAGTGGCAGTGGCAACATCTTGTCGATATGTACCATACATATATCTTGGGAATCGCTCTCAAGTGCTTACAACGAAATACACTTATCAGGCATGAGCGTGTCAATTACACGCCCCCCTCCTACTATTGCTGCTGCCGCCTCTGCGGGAAGTGGCAGCCAAAGTGTTGAGTGTTTACTGCAAGATGTTGTTGTTGTTGCGGCTGTTGTTGTTGTTGTTCTTGTAATGTTTGTAGTGCATAAAGTTAATGAGGCTCATTATGAATATGGCAGCGATATGTTTGTGTCAGAAGCAGTTTTCCGTTTAGTTGCAAGGGCAGCGCTACACGCGCGTCAAGTAAAAGATCAAAGCAGCCTCAATGCTGCACAGGCACATATTCCCATGGTGCGCCATAATGTGTTATGAGTTATTGGCGGCCAACAGATCCGTGTTCGCCTCCGACGCTGATGCTGATGCTGACGACACTGATCCGCTTCCTGGCGTGCGTCGCGTCGTGCTTGTCAACAGCTGACAGCGCCATGTCAAAGCAATTTGCTGAAGTGCCCAGGAAGGTGCTCAACACCACCCCTCCCCTACCTTGCACAGTGTGCCCCTGCCTCTGGCTGCCACTCAAATTGAATGCTCAAACTGGATACCATTTAGTGTCGGATTTATTTCGAGCATAAAACGGCGATCACATTTCAGTTGAGCAGTGCCAAGAGGGAGACGTACGCGGGGGCACTTAAGTGGCTCGCCGGATATGCCCACACACTGGCACACACTCTCTCACCCACACGCACACACTCTCCCACACAGACAGGGTCATATGTGGCCATATTTCGTCAGGCTTTTGCGCCTGCAGTTGGCCATATCCAATCCAACTCAATCCAATCGAAGGGTCGTAATTTCCCCCAGATAAGATAGTCAAATTAGCCCAACGTGCAACGTACTCCATCCGTATGCCAAATGTGAAGCAGAAGCAGCCTAGAACGCAACAAGATGCGACGTCCGCTCTCGCCAACGCTGGCCAAGTTGGCCGAGGAGCAGCTGAACGAGACGCCCGACCGCATACAGCAGGACATTATCATATTACGCGTATGGATACGACAGCAGCCCCATCTGCGTGCCCGCACCGACGATGACTTCCTCATTGCCTTTCTGCGCAGGTGTCGCTACAGCCTGGAGGAGACCAAGCGACGCATCGATCGTTACTTCACCTACTACAATCTGTTTCCGGAGATCATGAACAATCGCTGCATCACACAGCGACTGCTGGACATCAATCGACTGGGGTGAGTAGCCACAGAGAGAGAGAGAGAGAGAGAGGTAGATTAACTTGTGTCTTGCAGCATCTGCTTGTATCCGGATCTGCCCAAGGGGGACAACCACACGGCACTATTCATTGCCCGCTTCGGGCAGTTCGATCCGAATCAGTATAGTCTGCGCGAGGTTTATCACTTCACCTCAATGGCCATGGAGATCATTGCACTGGAGAACGACAACGCCTCCGTGGCGGGCATCTGTGAGATCATCGATCTGGAGGGTTGCGACTCGGATCGTATGCGTCGCTTCGACAAGCTCTTCTTTCGCAAATGGTGGAACTGGCTGCACGACTGCAGTCCGTTGAGCTTCAAGGAAGTGTATGTCATCAATATGCCCAAGGATGTGCAGAACACGATACTGTTCCTCTACAATCTGCTCAGCAATCAGGTTAACTATCCAGTAAGTACCACGTCAGGGAAGGGGCTATTAACCACTACCCATATGGCAGACCCCAAAAACTATGTATATTCTGAATCAGCGTCAATAGCCGAGGCTATAGAGTCCACTTTGTCTTTCTGTCCGTGTGAAAATATGAAAAAATCTAAATAATTGTTAATTTTGTCCACGTAAATCGATAAAATCCGAATTGAAAGCGTAATTTGAATGCAGGAGAGTTTAATTTCAGTAAGCACACTTACTATCAACACTCAAATGATTTCTGAAAATTTGGTAGCAATCAGATCATAAACATAGAAGTTATGCAGGAAATAATTTTAAAGAGGTACTCTCCTCCCCTCAAAGTATGCAACACAAAAGACGTTAGTTATATATTCAAGTAACCGTTTCGGTCATATGGGTAGCGGATTAATCGCAGTCGAGCACACTCGACTTTAGATTTAATGCTTATTGGGAGTTGAAATTGACTTTGGCTGATTTAGAGAACTTCGTCTCCGCAGATACGTGTGCTCAGGTCACCCGAGGAGCTGTACGCGCACGTGGGCAAGGAGTGCCTGCCCGAGGAATATGGCGGGACCAATGGACATAAGAACGAGAGCATTGCTTACATGGAGGATCTGTTGAATAGCTATCGCAGCTACTTCGAGCAGGACTACAAGTATGGAACCATTGAGGAGTTGCGCGCCGGCGAGGTGGCCATGTACGAGGCCGAGTTCGGTGCGAATGGATCCTTCCGCAGGCTGAACTGGGATTAGCGTTGACCCTGTGCCGCATTCCGTTTGCCTTTGGCTTAGTCTAAGTAATTGTATTCCCCCTCTCCCCGTCATCATTCCATTGCTTAGTCGATCAATTAGTCGATAAGGCAGCTGTCAACTAATTCGCTTATCAGCAATAGATACAATAGATATGAGAACCAAAGCGCGTATCTTTTATTGCGTTCCAGATAAGATAAACCTGCCTGCTTGCTCGCCCACTTCCTGCCCCGATTGGGTTAGCAGTTCAGTTGCAGCAGGCACCGCGTTAACATGGCCCCACTGCGATCCATGGATCCCGCCTTGGTAGCGCTCGCGCTAAGCGAGTGCAATGAGCAGCAGACAGAGAGGCAGGCGATGATCGTCCGCCTGCAGGCATGGATTGCCAAGTCGCCGTACCTGCGAGCACGCACCGATGAGCAGCTGTTGCTGGCGTTCCTGCGACGCTGTCGCTACAGTCTGGAGGAGACCAAGCGACGCATCGATAACTACTACTCCCTGCGCAATGTATTTCCCGAGGTGCTGTGTGGCCGGCAGGTGGATGAGGCGCTGATGCGGCAGTTCGATCGTGGGTAGGATGAAGATCAGTAGAAGACAATCTTCTCACTTTTGACTGAGGATCAGTTAGAGATGAATCTTCTTCTTCTGACCGAGGATCAGTTTGAGAAGCACATTCTCTTTTCCGATCGAGGATCATTAGGAGAAGAATCCATTCGCTTCTGACTGAGGATCAGTTAGAGGAGAATATTCTCTCTTCTACCCGAGGACCGTTGGTCAGAGGAAGAGATTCTTTTCTCTTTTGTCCGAAGATCAGCAAAAGTAGAATCTTCTTTCTTGTGGCCGAGGATCATTTAAAGGAGCATATTCTCTCTTCTGATTGAGGATCATTAGGAGGAAAATCTTCTCACTTCTGACTGAGTATCAGTTAGTGAAGAATCTCCTCTCATCTGACCGAGGACCAGTAAGAAAAGAATCTACTCTCTTCTTGCCAATGATCAGTTAGAGGAGACTCTCATCTCTTCTGACTTCAGACAATAATTTATTTGGATCTTTCTCTACTCCCTTCTCGCAGCATTCATGTAATTCCCTCGCGACCAGTGAATGCACAAGGTGCTCGTGTGATCATCTCACAGTTCTGCAAGGTGGATCCCAAACAGTCAAGTCCTCGCGAGGCGTTCAAGCTGCTCTTCATGCTGCTGGAGCTGCTGGCCATGGAGTGCGATAATGCAACAGTGGCGGGTCTGTTCTGGGTTGTGGATGCACGCGACGTCAGCATGGAACAGATGCTGCAGTACGATCCGTTCCTCTTGAAGAAATCGTTCATGTTTGTCGATCAGTGTTTGCCGCTGCGCTTCGCGGAGATTCATCTGGTGAACATGATACCATCGGGACAGACTGTATTCAATTTTGTTACCTCCTTTCTGCCCGCCAAGCTGCCCTGGAAGGTGCGTTGTAGATACCTTCATCCCCTTTTGGATACATATAATCATTTCCCCCTCACAGTTCGTGGTGCACAAGAAGTCCGAGGATCTGTACAAACATCTGCCGCCCGAGGCCATGACCATTGAGTACGGCGGCAGCAATGGTTACCAGGCAGAGGCACTGGATCACTGGCGGCAAAAGCTGCAGGCCAGCAAGGCCTACTTCGAGGAGGATGCGCAGTTCGGGACCAACGAGAAGCTGCGCGTGGGCTTGGCCAATGCTTGGGCCACGGGCGAGCTGAGTGGCACCAGTGGATCCTTTCGCAAACTGGAGGTGGACTAGTTTTTGTTCGTTTAGATCTGTTTTATTAGAGTTTAATTAAATACTAAAGCTACAAAATACTAAATTTACAACTAATGTTTCACTGTGCGTGTGTGTGTGTGTGTGTGATATCGCGTATCCCTTATGTCTAACATTAACTATTGTGGATCCCTTTCCTGTCTCGCTAGGTGCTGCACTTCTTCTTGAAGTTTGCGTGCAGGGAGGAAGTTGCTGACTTCATTCCGGCTGAGGAGGCGGAGGCTGAGGCTGAGGCAGATGCAGTGGAGCCTGGCGCACTCGTCGTGCTCTTGTTGATGCTCTGCACAATGAGATTGAGGCAGTCCAAGCTGGATCCATTCGGACTGCTGTCGAAGTCTGCAAGAGAGAAGCAGAGTGATAATTAAAGAGAGAGGGAGAGCGGGGAATGTGTTGCTCCATCTTACCTGCAAATTGTCCGTACTTCTCCATGTGCCTGTTGTAGAAGTTCAGTTTATCCTCGAGGTAGGCACCAGCATAGGAGCTCTGCAAGGGAAGAGCGAGAGAGAGAGGGAGAGAACGTTGATTAGCAAATGTATCTGCAAGATACTTTCTAGAATGTCAGCAATGCGCTCTAATGATGGGATTAGGCCAAAATTATACGTCAGCAGCAGCAGCCGTAGCCAATTAAGGCGCACTGAACCCGACCAGGAGACTGCCAGGCCTCCTTCCCTCTTTCCCTGCTCCTCCTTTTTCCTCGACTTTCTTTTGCTCGCTCCGGGCAACTTATTAGCAATTAAATTAATTTGCGCATACGCAGACGACACTAGAAGAGGGCGGGGCAAGGCAGGGAGGAAAGGAGTGGGGAAAGGGAAGGGGGATAGATTTCATTAGAAAAATTGCCTTAACACTCTCGTGCCGCGGGCGCATTCTAATTGCCACTTCTGGGTGGGTTGCAGCGTCGCTGCGTCTGCAAGGATCACAGCACATGCCACCAAACATCGAGAGAGATGCCCCCATGTGTGTGTGTGTGTGAGTGTGCGTGTGTAGTGTGTATTTATAGGCGCAGTGTGACATGAAAACGACACCCAGCAAAACAGTCAGCGGACAAGAGATTCGACGAACAAGAGCGAAGAACAAAACGCCCCAACAAGAGGATCTTCTTCTTGCTCTCACACTGCACTTTTATAAAGCGATTTATCATTTTCCAAGCGTTTAGTGACAGCCTGCGCCCGATATGTGCGACACAGAAACAGCACACAGACAGACACAGGCACAGGCATGCACAGACATGCAATACACAGGCACAGACACGCACAAAGTGCTCGAATGAACATTTTGTTTTATTTCTTCGAGTGACGCGGCCAACTTTTATGAATATGTTATGTATATTTGTGTGTATGCCATATATATATCGCGTGCGTTAATATCTGAATGAATAACGGCACTTATCAGCGACCACCCCACCTCCCCACGCATCCCCAATCCAGCCCCATTGCATTTATGAGTTGCGCAAAGAACTTAAGCTGCTTTTTTGGCGCGTTCTTCTTAGAAGTTCTTCACGTTTCTGACGTCTTTTCGTTTGTAACGGATATGTCGCATTATCTGGCATTATAAAGGCACTTATTATTTATGCTGCACACCCCTTGCAAGTGTGTACAAGGCTTAAACAGAAGAGTCCCACTGATTTACTTGATAAATGTGGCTAATCCGTCTTGCTGTCCGTAGCAGCTTAAGGTTCTCTGGTACTGTATAAGTTGGAGTTACGAAATAAGTTCTTTTACTAAATTTCTAAACACCTTAACTTATTGGTAATCAGAGAAAAAAAAGGAATTCTTTTCAGTATCTATATATTAAAGGTTTTTGTAAGCTGAAAAAGGCAGTAAAGATCAGGAGAGATCGGCTTGAAAATGAAAAGTAAACAAGTTCTCAGAAGGAAAAAAATTTATTCTCATCAAAGAAATGTGAAAATGTGGAAACTGCCCTACAGGGTATTGAACAGTCGCCTATTCTCTACTCAAACTGATTAACAAAACTTTGCCAAAAGGTTCTGCGGTTCTGCCTCAAAACTATTTGCACTTATCGTATATTTTGCAATCAGAAAATGATTAAACCAAAGTCATACGCCAAAAGATAATAAACATATCTATTCCATGCTCGTCGAGTACATCTATTCCTCGGCGACCTTACGACAAGTTCGATTAGTCATTTGCACCCAAACTGTTTATGTTATGCGAATACTTTTTTTATTGATGGCTCCGTAAAAATACTTATGAGATTACGAGATTACTTGAGTGCGCACTCAACTGATATGGCATGGGAATACTTGAATGGACGAGGGTACTGCCCGGTAAGGTGCCGCTGCCAGGTGTGCTCTGCTGCGAGTGCAAATCGGAAGCAAAGTCGAGCCATACGTTATCAACTACAGCAAGTAATGTCGTAGAAGTTTCCCTGTGCCACGAATAGATGAATAGTTGGATGGATGGGTGGATAGATGGATGGATCGACTGTCAGTGAGCTAGGGGGTGCCCTCGTGCCGTGCAGTGCAGTGCTGCCCCTGGCACTTTGCCAGTTTTTAATCAAACTATGGACGCACATTAATATCTGCCATTGAGGGCGCGCCGATGTCGCCGCACAGATATGCAAGGTTTTATGGTAAATTAACACATTTGTACATTAAAATGCGAGAAACTCAAACAAACTGCATGGAAATTACTCAGCAAGAGTCGCCAGAGAGAGATAGAGGGCGCATCCATAAAGTTATAGCCGAGGCCATATTGCAGAAATGTTCGCGTAATTGTTGACAATTTGTTGTGCTGTCACAGACCCCCTATCTTCTCTCTACCCTCCGCTCTGCTGTACCAGTGAACATGTCTTGCAACACCTTTCGGGGAAGCGCGATCGCTCCTCGGATCCCGATCTTGTCATGTTTTTCCTGTGCAATTTGTCAGCTGACACATTTCCCCGAGCTCTCGTGTACGAACTCATTGTGAAATCGTATTGAGCAGACGTGCTGTCCCCCTCCCCGCACTCTACTATGTCTCCCCCTCTACTATCTCTTTCTCTCTCCACTTCTCGTTCCTCTGCATTCAAATGTAGCTCAACTTTTATCACGACGAACACGAATTGTGTCTTTCATTCCATTCTCGGGCCGATCCGAAAGGTATTTTGTAAACGGCGCAGCTCTCGAATTTGTTATAATTAATTTACAGCAGCATATAGCATGCTAGATGCTATATAGCAGAGTTTAGGGTTGTAACGGGAAATTTATTTATTGCCCCAAGCAGCGGAGGCTCCCCCATCGGAGACTGGCGACATAAATTCTCCGGTCATTTGTATACTCCGATAATTTTACCGGCCAGGGGCTTTTGCATATGGAGGGAGGGTGCTGCAGGGTGGGCGATCATAATTCATAAGTTTACCGTTATGAGCAGAAGGAAGCTTATTAAGTCGCACGTCAGCGAGCGCATAAATTGTTTCTCTCTTTCCTTTTGTTGACCAGCGAATCACAGAAGCAGGGCAGAGCAATGGGGATAGAGGAACAAGTGGGGGGAGGGTGGTATTCTATTTTCATGTGGAGAGCTACCTCGGCCAGGCCCTGAGATTTTGAATTTTTGATGAATGTGCGTGTCGGCAAAAAAGAAAAATGTACCAAAATGTTTTTCATGCATGAGGTTTTTACGAGAAAATAATTGCGGAACGTTTTCTTTGGCTTTTCGCCTTTTTGCCCGCTGATATTAATTGGCGTTAAGCGCAAACGGGGGACAAGCCAAAACTTACCAGATAATCAGCCTGGCAGCTTTTGCCGCTCAAACTGGGCGCCAACGGATTGTCGCCATCCCGCGTGGGCGTCGATTCCTGCAACGAGAGAGAGGTTACGGAAACTTTGAGTAAAAGCAAAGTCATGAAAGCTATAGTCGATCCTTAGGTACCCTTCATCATCAACAGATTAGATCCATTGATGAAAGTATTGATGTGTAATCTAAAGAAACAATTGAAATTCTAAGTATTTATCTTTATAATCACAGATAATCGTTTGATAGATGAAGTGGGCGTGGCACCTTTAATTTTAAATTAACTTTTTCTACGTACGGAATTCAGAAACCTTTATACCAACTTTCATATCTTTAGCTGTTGCGGTTGCTGAGAACAGCGCGATCATACGGACAAAAAAACGGAGAGAAGGAATTAAATGAATTCACAGACTAGTCTACTAGGCTACACCATCCATTCATCTATGTACATGCATAAATTTGTGTTTATTTCAATGTAAACATTTAAATTCCAACTATTTTTCTTTATAATCAGTAATTATTGATTTGCCAGGGCAGTGGGCGTGGCATCTTTCATTTTAAATAAACATTATCTACAGATGCAACAATGGAACCTGCATGCCAAATTTTAGATCTCTAGCTGTTACGGTTGCGGAGAACAGCGCGCTCATACGGACAAGCAAACAGACAGACTGCAGAAAATGGCTATATTGAATGTGTATTGGATTCCATCCGTACTGGAATCTGCCTCACTATCTTATATCTGTATATCTGTTACATACATTTGTGCAAAGTAAACATATTCCTTTTGATAATTTAAAAAGGTTTAAAAGAGTACAACGAATGGTAAAAGAGTTGCGAAAAACTGAACCAACCTGCAGTAGATCCTCCAGGCTCTCGATATACTCGATGGCATTGCGCAAAATCTCCACCTTGGGCAGTCGCTGATTCGGATTGGATGATGTGCGTCGCTTCAAAATCTCGAAGGCCTCGTTAACCTAAATGGGAAAGTAAGAAAAAAGAAAAACAAAAATCAGAAATGTTATGCGCCATCAACAATTAAGGCTGATGATGAGTTATCGGCTCGGGATGCTTGGCAATCATAGAAATCCATTAGAGATGTCATAAAACCTGCCCAAAGAGACAGACCCCCTCTCACTCTCTCCCTCCCTAGCCGTAGAAGACGCCTGGCTCCTTAAGTGGCTCTTTAATAAAACATATTTTAAATTAAATCGCGCATAAAATTTAAACAATTAAACCGTTGGGCGCGGGTGTTAA
Source organism: Zaprionus africanus (assembly GCA_018151435.1). NCBI lineage: Eukaryota > Metazoa > Arthropoda > Insecta > Diptera > Drosophilidae > Zaprionus > Zaprionus africanus. Next base: position 1,889,740 of record JAECXB010002309.1, on the reverse strand, counting down.
CGACGGCCAAAGAGTCTCGTAACCCCCTCTCTGCCTCCTTCTGCTCTCCCTTACCCCGAGTTAATGGCTCTGCCACAGGGGTTTGTCGATCTATAAATACGCCCCCTTGGTATCGGGGTCCGCTTCTACGATTTGTTCTCGCTTTTACGATTTGTCGCAGAAGTCTCGAGCTCATAAATGTTTCCCTTGTTGTTGCGTTTTTAATGTTTGGCAAATCCTGCACTTTTACGCTCGTTGGGTGGTTTCTCCAACATCACCCGCTTCCCCTCCCACTACCTCTCGCACTCGCACTCCCACTACCCTCGCACTTCTAATTTAGGGCCCAGTGATTGCAAGTGACATTTACGTCCACGATGTGTTAATTTCTGTGGCGCAACAAAGTTGCACTTAATGTTGATCTCGCACAGCTTCACGCAGATTTGTGCAGACTTCCTCATGTGATCATAGCTGATTCTTCTGGCTGATTCTTTTTGAAGACTTACAACTACACACTGCTAAACAATTGCAACAGAATCTATTGTTATAACATGCTTAAAGTTGCCTACTGAGAGTCTTCATGATTCTTTTGTATTTTTTATAGTTTCTACTGTTCTCTTCTAAGCTTTTCTTTATGTGATGAAAATTTTGGGAACATAAAATGAAAAAAAATATCCTGTATTATTTTAAGAGATCCGCTAGGTTCTCATTAAGAAAATATATGGATTAACTTATACCATGAGATTTAAAAAATAATAATCGATATAAATAATAAAATTATGTTCAGGATATAGGTACATTTCTCAATTGGTTCGTAATGATTCTGAGCAGAAGTGTATATAGTACTTTGTGGAGTTTGCCACGCCTTCTTCTTCATGTTATATACATAAGAACAAAATTAGCATACTCTTTTTTGACCATTTGCAAGGGACTTGATAGATCCGATAAAAAGAAATGTTGATAATGTAAAATCAATTTAGTTGAAGTGCAAAACAAAACTTCGGATAAGGTTTTTGGATTACTTTAAAAATACTTTTCAGAATATATATTGATAATTTCATCCAGCCTTAAAAATTTTATATCCGTTTTTTACAAATTATAAAGGGTTTCAGAGTAACCATTAGAGAACATTTGATGAAAATAGATTAACTTATTTCTTTTTCTTCTTTGGAATGTAATAAATATATTTTCTTTTTGTAACTAGTTGACTAATCCATTAGGGAATATGTATGAAAATACATATAAAACAATGTTCAGAAGCTGATTTAAAGATCCGTTCAATGGAAAACCATTAGTTTAAAGCCCCTAGACCATCTTTCGCAAGTTATAAACTGCTTGGGCAGATTTAATTATACAGAAAGTATATTTATACTTCTTTAGTTATCTAAATATTTCTATAAAATGCAACTGTATTTTCCAGTTTTTTTCGAAAATCAGAGAAGTAGCCAAATTTAAGTTATGGCATTGAATATATATAACAATTAGGGGTAAATTGATGATTTTTTTTTATTATATTCTACGATGCCAGCTAAGGATTACGGTTTGGGATTATCGACGATTTATATTTAAATATATTGTATGCTATGTTTCCATACATATTTCATACAAATATTTCTTCCAAAAATCTCATGAATAATCGCCAAATCCTTAAAGCACTTGAGCCTTTGCTGTGTTTGTTCAAGTTGAATATCCTGACCAGTGCAGGCACCCAATGAATCCCCCCTGTAGTGAAGCTTCCTGACCCTGCTGGCACGTACCTTTCTCAGGCGTCGCCGCTCCCGCATTGTGGCCGCCTTGCGTCGATCCACAGTGACGCTCTTCTTCTTGCACGCCTTGCATGCCCAGGTGAGGCAGGGACGAGATGATTGCGCCGAGGCACAGACGAGAGGGGCTAGCACATGCTCCTCCGAGCTGAGGCTGCTGTCCTCGTCGTCGTAGTCCGTGGTGTAAATGGGTGACGACGAGGTCAGTGAGTGTTGCTTGCCTCCCGGCTCCGGCCCGGCCGAATGACTTAGACTGCTGGCGAAGTTGCAGGCACTGTGTCCGCCACCGGTGACGACATCGCTGCCGACGGCGTTGAAGCGATTGAAGAACTGCTGCAGCGTCTGGTGGGGAGTATGGCCACTGGCCACAGTGGTATGTTGTTGCGACAGGTTGTCGTTGTTGTTGTGGTTGTTGTAGCCGTAGGCAACAGGCTGCGATTGTTGGGGATAGCTTCCGTATTCCTGCTTGATGCCGTTGCCCGTTCCCGCCACGTTGCTCGCGTGCATGTCACTGGAATTGTTGTACTTGGTCATGGCGAAGGATTCAATTGTGTTTTTTCTTCCTTTTCTTTCTCACTTCACTCGTCACTCTTCTGTCTAATCACTTCGCCGATCACTTCACGTCACTTCACTTCACCAATCACTTTGCCGACGCGCTGCAGACGAACCGACGCGCACAACAAACGCGACACATTTGGCGGACCCAAACGCGATGCTCGGCGCATCTCCCCCGGATTCTGTCTCTCGGGCACAGACCATGTGTGATCTCGGGGCGACTCTCGCGCTGCGTTCTGAGTGGCTGCTCGATCGAGTCGAGTGAGGCGCGTCTATTTATAACGCGGCCCGCCATTAGACACTGTCCACATTGGCGCAGCGAGCGCAGAAGGACGTGAGCGCCCAGGCCACGCCCCTCTGGTCGCTCAGGAAGGCTTGCACACTTGCTGCTTATTTATTGTCAGCGCCTCGATTAGAAGTCAAATAAATCCGATTCTACCTGTCCGGCTATTAACGCATCACGCCGCATAAATTCGAAATGGAAAACAATTCGTTAATGTGACACTTTAAATGGAGGCACCTCCCCTGCCCTCCTCGCCCTCCCTTTACCACCCCCACACACGCATTATACAATTTTCATTGTTGTTTCTCTCAAATTGCTCAAAAAACTAACAAAGCGAAGAGAGAGGGAGAGACAGAGAGAGAGAGACACGTAAAAATAGTCGATCCTCAGGCGTCGCGCACAATTTGTTTATTTATTGCCGCTCAGGCAAAATATATATCTTTGGAAATCACCTCTAAATCTTCTCGAATGATATTGTAAATCTTCTGTCTTAGGCTCGTGGTTTTGTGCATTCCGTTTTCCCATTTTCCATTTCCACTTCCACTTTTTCTGCCTTACGCTTTGTTTTGTTTTGTTTTGCTTTCGGGATGTCGCAGCTTTTTTCTCGTCGCATTTCGCGATGATAAATGATTTGTTTTGATTTCATGTGATTTTAATTTGGGTGGAAAAAGGTGCACACAGAAGAGACGCGGATAAGATCTGTCCCTAAATTTGTTTATGATGAGCACGCGATAATCCCAATTGTAAATTGTGCTGCTTTTATTTGTCTTAGGTCTCTATTTATTTTGTAAATTTACCTTCTTTTACAAGAAGTGGTGCAGTAAAGTTGAACAGAACTACTAAGTATAAAAATATCAACAATAAAAAGGGAACAAATTTTAAATTCAAATTCAATTCAGTTTTCATTTAAATTTCTTTTACTTTAAACGGTCCTTGGCCAGTGCTATCCATTTCGACTGTTGCTGGCGCCATCTATTATTCTTAAACCGAACTAGCTCGGGTACTTGCAGAATATTTTTCGTTGCATACTTTCGCGCGCAGAATAATAATCTTTTCCTCTAATCTGTTTATGACTGCACAAAGCTACTAATAGATGGAGCCACACTGGTCATTACTCTCACAACGCGCGCGTTTTCTTTCGCCAAACAATGCAGAATCTCCCGCCCTGTCTTCGCTTTTCCCTATTCACTCCTGGGCCGTCATTATTATTTAAATTTCCCTTGCATTGCAATGTTGTCTGTTTTCAATGTAGGTTACGTGAACTCCCCTCACTTTGGCGCAAAAAATTTAATTCAGAAAGCTGACATTCAACAAATTTTATTATGTTATATCATATTTGTATAAACACTTTGTTTACAATCAGCGAAAATTACTCAAATTGTCTACCTTTCCCGCTTGCGCAGCTGTTTTTGGTAACCATAATAAGTTTAAGATTCAGTTTTAACTACCATGTGGATATCATTCAGTTTTACGTAATTTTAAATCACACTTGCAGTAGCTGCGCAGCTCTAGATTTTCAGTCCTTTTCTTTTCCGTTTAGTTTAACTCCTTTATATATGTATTATGTATTATTCAATAATAATTTCTTTCCTCTATTTTCCTTGGTTGCCAAGCATATTGAATTGCCAAACTAAGATAAAGCATGTCAAAAGAGACAAGTTGAATGAAAGAACAATTTAATTTGACAAATGTGCGAACATTGTTTTTATTGTCAGTAAAACACTTGCTGTTTCTATTATCATTTGCCCACACACCAGTTTTATCTTGGAATTTCTCTGCTGCTGATGCAACTTCCTCCATCAACTCGCCATCTCTATTCACAGGTTGTCCGAGGTCAAATTAGTGTGTCATTTGTGGTCACTAATACTAAGACATATAAAGTACTCGCATTGTTTTTGCATTTTGCCTTTGCTTTAGCTTTCGTGACTGGTTTGATGTGTTCTTGTTGTTGTTCTTCTTGCTATTCTTGTTGTTGGCCCTATGCTTTCAGCTTTCCATTCATAAAAATTTGTGCAACATGCGGCAAACGCGCGTGTAAGTTGCGTCAGCCAAACAAATGTGTGAGGTGAGAGTGGAGAGAGAGAGAGAGAGGCGCATGTGCTGCGCGACACAGAGAGAGAAGGAGAGTGAGAGAGAGAGTGTGGGAGGAGAGAATACATGCAAGAGAGAGCTCAGCAATTGAAACTTTTCTTATCAGCATTGCATCGCGTTGCTGTTGCATTCGCTTTGTCTGCTGCGGTTGCCTGGCAACAACAGCTGGAGACGTGCCACAGAATGTGGCATGATGAGGCACAAAGCTGTCAATTAAGGCGTCAATTATTCCCATGCTCTGCTGCACAAAGCACACAGTACACACACACACACACATACATACATATTTATTTATAAGCATACTTGTGTGTGTGTGTATGTCTGTCTCACTCTAGATATTGCAAGAAAAACAAAGCGCAATGAACGAAAACATTTTTACATTTCAGCGAAAATATTTACGATGGGACGAGCGAAAATATAGTGAGCTGCTGCCTCTGCCGCTGCCTCTGCCTCTGCCTCAGCCTCTGCCCGAGCAGGGGATGGACGCGGAGTGTGGCGGAGTATTGCGTGGCATTATTTGAGCGCGGCAAGACAGCGCGAAGCACGCAGTTACAGTGAAGCCGTCGCAGCAGACGGTCGGACGACGTCGCCGCGCACACTCGAGTGAGTGATTGTGATTTACTTTTGCAATTGTGAATCAGTTAAACGCACACACACACACGCACGCATTGTGTAAATCATATTGCGAATGATAAACAAAGTGAACTAAACACAAAACAAAAGAGAAGATGCTGATAAAAAGGCGGCAAACGCAGAGTGCAGTGCAAAAGTTGAACGGAAGTTGATTAATAACAAAAGAAAGAATAACAACAACAAACAAAATAGTGCCAAAGCAACGCAACAATAAAACAACAACAACACAAGGCAAACCAACTGTGAAAGCTGTGCAGGTAAAGCAGCATCAAACGAGATATTGAAGGCGATTTACGAGATTAAATGTGTCAGCATGCCAAAAGTTTATAGGCCAAGTGACTGACGGACAGGTCTCCATACACACATACAAACACACATTAGCACACACACATTTGCGCTAGTATGCATGCCAGCTTCAGTGTCAACCTCTGTCTGTGCCTGCCTGTGCATGTGCGTGTGTTTGTGTGTCCTCTTGTCTGTTCTGTTTACATTGTTGTTGTCTTACAGCTCTCATTACTTTTGTTATTATTCGCACATTCTCTTATCAACGTTGGGTTTTTTTTTGTCTTTCTTTTGTCTTCTGTTCGTGCTTGCACACCTGTTATCGTTGCCTGCTTTGCTCTCTTGCTCTCACTGTCGTTGTGTTTTGACAGCTGGCGCTCTCTCCACCACGACCTCCATCTTGCACTCACGCTCTCACTGCCAAACTCTCGCTCTCTCCCTCTCCTACTCCTATTCAGTTGTCTGTCTAACTTTATCGCGCCATGCGGCAATGCATCAAAACAATTTCAAGTCTATTTTCTACATTATTTATTTTTATTGTTCGAAAGTAAGTTAAGCCACAGATTGATGGAATAAGCTTCCTATCAGCAGCCAAAGCTGATCGAGTTGTGGATGCAGCGCGCGGGGAGGGAAAGGAGAAACCTCGTTATATTTATAGCATGTTTGAGCTTTTGTGCAAGTGCGAGTGAGTGAGTGAGAGTGTATGTGCTCTTCAAGAGCTGTTCAAATATTTTACAAATAACGGAACTTACAAGATATAGGGCGCAACATTTCAAGGTCAGCACCTGAATGCTGCTGTACAGTGTGTCCTAAATAAAGCGATTAATGACACGTGTCACACACACAAACACACACACATCTGTAGATAGACATATACAAAGTATATTCAGCTTTCGTCTGTTAACCCAATTACATAAATACAACGAATGCGCGTTGTTGTGGACATCTCAAGGCGTGACTTAAGTACTTACTATAAAATATAAATGAAATGCCATAAAAATGTTAAAATGTTGCGCTGTAATTGCAATGCATAACCTGACAGATTACTGCGTAAGTCCGGTAGGGCTGTTAACTACAGTTTTTATAGGGGATTATTTAATTGCAGATGCTGTGGTACAAGTATTTAGGTACGGTTATGTATGTACCTACGTCATAATTAGGAACGGTAAATATTTATATTGAACCTGAAATTCCAGCTCGAGAGACATTGAGATGCCTGAAATTCCTGATCTCCAGTCTATAAACCGAATATCAATTTCACTTTCAATGCAAATTTTGCCAACAGGTTTGGAAACAGTTTTTGATTTATTTAAATTAGAAATAAATGCAAATACCTAGATACATACTATATACCTCTATATATACAATACACGATATGTGTATATAGTTTTTGATAAATACGTGTACGTACATATTTATAGTGCTAAAATTAAATCAGTATTCTGGGGGCGTTTTATAAATATTTCTCTATGATGCGCTCCGACACGTGCCAAGTTCTGCTTCTTCTAAGCTTCGAATGTAAATAAGAAATAACTCAAGTTGATTGGCACACAGATACCCTAGATTTAGGGTGTTGAGGATAAAGAAATTAAGTAGCACCCAAGTCTGATTTGATTGCAGATAATTTAATTAAATGCTCAGCGGGAATACTGAAAAGAACTCGCGTTTCGCTTTTGAGGCTTCGTGTTCGTTTATCTGAGACCCAAAAACCAAACAACTTGGACACATACACACACACAAGCGTACACACTCCGTCACACACTCAAGGCAATTAGTTCAATTGTGTTAATTGAGGGAACAGTTGCGAAACAGTCAAGATATTAAGGCAAAAGCGCCAAATATTGTTTACACTCGCAGCGAAGTCAACAAATTAAAGCTCTTTATCAGAGTGTCTTGTCTGGCACGGTAGCCGGAGAGGTCTGTCAGGTCTGGGGCAGGCAGGTACCCCACGGCTTGGCGCAAAACCAGGAAAGAGTTGAGCTGCCTATCAGTGTGCTAATCTTATCAGTATTAGCAACAGCAAGGAACAGTCAAGTATTGTTTCGTCTAATTTCTAATTTATTAATCACTTTTGGCAGACAGCTCTCCCAGCACGATTCAATTCCATTTCTATTATTATTTCTATTTTATATTTGTTTATTAGCCACGTATGTGATATCGCCAAGTCATTGGGATTACGTGCTCCAAGTGTAATAAAATAAATGCCTACTGAATTGATTTTTTCGAGTGTAAGTCCCGAATGTCATGTTCATTGAGATTGCGAATACTGAAAATAAACAACCCAAAAATGCGAGGTTGCAATCTGCTGTGGGGGGAGATTCCTCCTGCATTCCTTCACGCGCTGCAGTTGCAGTTGTTGCCCAGCTGGGCAGGTGCAACTACCCGACCTAGGGTAGCTACTTCACGAGTATAGCAGCCATATCGTTTAGCATGCACTGTGGTTTTACAAGTAATAGATGCAAACTATAGGATACTAGATCGCACAGATACGTCGTCGTAAAATTGCAGTGAGACATGTGTCTATCACATGGCTGCCTCTGTTGCTCTGCCTGTTTGCCTTTGCTATTGCTTTGTTGACGAATTTAAGCCTTATATTGTGCATACATCGTTAAATATACATATATATATATTTAGACACACATACAGTTACAGACTTAACGAGCTGTTTCTGTGTGTGAATGCAAACGCCTCTAACTGTTTCGATAGTTTTCTGTTGCGCCTGTTACCCAAAAATAAAAATGAAAGAACAGGCAGACGTCACACACACACACACACATACGTACCCACACTGAGGCAGTCAATTGAACTGTTCCCCCCTGGGCTACCCGTGTGCCCCCTAATCTGGGTGCAGGCAGTGTGAAAAAAACAACCTTGAACCGTTGGCAAAAAACTTTCACAATGAAAAAAGTTCAGTATCAAGGACTCAGCAACGAGCAGGCAGTATCTCTCTGGCTTGGCACACACATTCAATAGACAGAGTACACACTCACACGCACACACACACACACACACACTTACTCGGGGTATAAACAAAAAGTTTGCTTTATTTGCTTTGCACGCAAGGCGGCAACGTTGCGTATACGTAACGAAGAAAGAAAAGCCTTCTCGGTACATACGAGACAGCATAGCATACATACATATTATATGAGACTGTGTGAGTGTGTGCCTGTTTGCCACGTCACAGATGTGCGTGTGCGTGTGCGAGTGCGTGTGCCTCCACTCTAAAGGCATTTACGGCTTTTGGGTATTTTCCGTGCGCATTTTTGGGTCATCGAATTGCGATGCTGCTGCTTCTATTTATGCAAAAATAGCTGATAAAAAAAGAGGCTAAAAAAACGCTAATATTTAGAAAGAGCGTGTGTAGAAACAAAGATCCAATACATGCGCATGGATTCATGAATACTCGCACACTGTGTGGGGCCGAGTGTAATCAAAACAAAGTCTGCAAAATGTTTTAATAAATATTCATGCAAACATAAACATGTATGTTGTATATGCATGAGCATGTTATAAAATAGCTAAAAATATATGAGAAACACGTACATAGGGACCTACAGGGGTGCAAGAGTGTGTGTGAGTGTGTGTAAGTGTGTGTAAGTGTGTTTGCTCGTACCGAGAGAGGTGCCAATCGAATGGGCCCACCAACTCGCCCGGCATTTCTGTCTACCCGTTCCAACTGATATATAACATTTGCGCAGTTTGCAGAAACTTCAAATCCCAGATCCCCAAACCATAAGCCCGCATTCAACTACAGTACTTACATACCTACATATATACATACATATGTACATATATTATGTTTGCCGAAAGAGACGGAACAAACAGAAAAAGAAAAGGAAACAATGCTGCGTGTGCGAGTGTTTCTTCTCTCAATGGAACTTTATTTACTCGTAGACGAGCTCACACATGCCTGTAAATGTGTATGTGTGTGTGTGCATGTGCGAGTGTGCCAAAATATTTGAGGCATACCGTAAAGTCGAGTTGCTACTGATAGTTTCTAGCAACGCGCCAGACATTGTGGTGCGAACTTGAACTTTGTTTACACCAATAAAGGCGCGACATTTAACAAATATGAAGCTAAGATACAACAGCCGTTTTAAAACTCAAATTCAGAGATTCTACTCTATATAGTCTTCCTAAATAAAAAGATAACCATATTTAAAAAAAAAAAAAAAAAAAAAAAAATTTTAAAAAAAAAAAATTAAATAAATTATATATTATATAAAACATTATATATAAACTTTATTAATCATATTGCAACATAAATTTGTTAGAAATTCAATTAACTTCAGTTAGGAGCACAAGCCAAGCCTAAGAGAAGAAAAATATAACCAAAATCTAACCTAACTTCATTAATAAAGTATGTTATTCTGAAAGTTAGGAGCACTAATATTTAAAATATTTGAATAGAGAGTAACTTAAACTCACCCCATCATACTCAAGTATTATTCCGACCACTTGAAGTGCCAACCAATAATATTAATTATTATATAATAATATAACTGTCATAATATGAAAGCAATTGGTTTGAAATTAAATTGATTTCAGTAAGGAGCACTTGAGACTGAAGCGTACAGGGTACAATAAACCTGAATAACATTTATATACATAGTATTTATTTATCGCTTGTAGATCTGTGGGCGATTAGAAAATTTTGCAAATCACATTTCTATAACTGTAATCAAATCTTAATTTCAATAAATTTAATTTATATTTATGCCACATCTATTGTGCGAACACCCCACTTGAAATCGGCCGATTGTCGCCGAATATTATCACCTTGTCGTCTGGCATAACATTTGGACATTTTGCAGAGTCATTTAGTAAATTATTGTTTAGTTAAGGGTACTCAAGAACATATAGAATTAACCCGGCTACAGTAGCTATAGCATGGGGACTTTTATAGATCGGGTTTGAGGCAAGTCTGCTCTACCCTAGTGCCAAAAGCAAAAGAACTTGTTTGCCTCGTTTTCACTATCAGCGGAAAAGAAAGAAAGAGAGAGAGAGACAGACAGAGGGAGAGCGAGAGAGAGCACACACACTCGGGTTGGGTGCGAGCGAGGTGAGAGCGCAAATGCACAACAACAAATCGAATACACTTGCTCGCGACTGTGTGCGTGAGTAGATTTGTATAATTGTGAGTAGATTCACAGATAAGTTGATTGCGCCGACGCCGCAGACGACTTAGATGGAGCGTCATAAATATTTATTCTATATGTATATTATATATGCCTTTTTTTCGCTCAGAAATGTTTTCGTTTTTCGCGCTGCTCGCGCGGCTGTTTAATTTGAACTTAGGATCGTCAGGCGAGCGGTTTAGTTCCCGGCAAACAGCGGAACTATTTAGCTGAAAGCTCCCCGAACAATAACAAAGCAATTGCAAATATACAAGTACCAATTGGGCTATATAGAAAGCGCGTGGTCCCCGCTCACGATACAGAATAAACCGCATAGAACCCGACAGTTTATCAAGTAAGCCTTGGCCGGGCGCCCGTTTGACAAGCGTTCATCTTGTGATCGTCACAATAAGTTTCCTGTAATATTCGAATTTTACTTATGTGTAAATTTTTTGTGTTTCCATTTTAATTGTAGAGACAGCAATACCAAGCTGAGAAACGGTGCAAACAATGCAAGTTATGAGATAGCGTTACCAAGTTCCGGATGCCCTCGAGATCCTCCATGCCATCACCAGCATGCCATTATAGAAGTTGAGTGCTATTCGGCAAAACATCTGAAACAAATTCCGGCAGAAGCAAAACAAAATCACAAAATACTTTTCGGCCAAGGACTAAATTAACAGTGTGAATTCATCTCGAGATTGAAGACTTCTTAGGAGAACTGTCCAACAAGATCCACGCACAACCAAAAATGGCACACTACAGCGGGCAACAGGGAGCGGGCGAGGTGCCTGCTCATTTCAAGAATCTGTTCATCAATGGCAAACTGAGCACAGACGACGACAGCGACAGCAATGGCAGTGACAATGGGAATAACAACAACAACAATCAGGAGAATCGCCCTGCCAATGATAACAACGAGAATGTCGCCGCCTGCTGGGTCTTCGGGTACGGGTCGTTGTGCTGGATGCCAGGATTCACCTACAGCAAGTGTATAACGGGTTACATACGTGGCTATGTGCGACGCTTCTGGCAAGGCAACGTAACACATCGGGGCACTGAGAATGCGGTGAGTTCCAGTTACAGTTCAAGATTACGTCGCTCCGATACCTGTCCCCCTCTCCGCTTTCTCTTCCATTTCACTGACCATTGACTAATCTCGCATACTCCAAATGGGGGAAGACATCTGTTGCCAGTCTCTCCCTCTCTCTCTCTCTCTCTCTTCTCGCCCACTATTGTTTACTCCCTCTCATTACCTAATTGGGCTCGCGTTATCAGCGTGGCAAACAAATGTTACGGCTAGACTAGGAATTAGCATACTAGACACGCTGCTCCGTCGAATAAGGTAGCTGTTCCGCTTTCTACTAAAGAGTCGTCAGCTCTCTGTCCCTCTCTCTTTCTCTATCAGAATGCACTTTATTGGTGAATGCAATGAACAACAGCAACAATGTAAAAATAAGTCAAGGTCCATTTATAAATCGTCAACAAGTAAACAAACAGAACGTGCAAATTGCACTCCCCTGCTAAAGACTCACCCCACCCCCTTCCCACTACCAACCCTCCCCCGCTATAAAGAAAACGCATTATACTTATCACAAACAACTTTACCTTCTCTTTCTTTGTGCGCAGCCTGGACGTGTCGCAACGCTAGTGGAGGACAAAGAGGTAAGCAACAGTCACAGGCCACGTTGCCCATTAGTCCATTTAAGTCAGGGAGGGAAGAAGAAGAAAAAAGTAACTACGCCGCGCTAGAATTTCTCAAAGTAAGCCCCATTTCGTGTAGGCGGGTGTGCATGGGAATGAGCCACGCCCCCCTCCTACCCGTCTATATCTTAGATGGAAACTCTGGCACATTTCCGCAGTCAACCGAGCGCAACAATTCGATACCATCCCCCTTGCGAAGGCGGTCTCTCTTCATTGGAGTACGCAAGGCGAAATACCGCGAAATATAGGCGATTTTGTACTCCTCCCCCCTCCCGGAAGGGCGAGGGTGGGAAACACAAATATTTTTACGCCTCGATACTTTCTATCCTAGGCCCGGGGACTTTACCCAGGGTGATCATCTGAGAAGATGAGAGCTACCAGGAGCTCGTTTGTGACCCCGAGAGACAAGCATGAAAAACTCAAAGCGGCCTGACGGTCTCGCGAGCGGTCGCTATTTATACGTCCAACGTGCCGAGAAACAACTTGGGAATTTTAAGCAGTGAAAATGCTCGCTGTAGATAAGAGTTCGACTCGCGCGTGGGGCAAAATTTTTGTGTTATTTATAAACTAATTTTAGTAGTTTTATATTATTTTTTTTTACATTGTTTATATATTTTCCATTTCCTCTTCGATTACAGGGCATCACATGGGGCTGTGCATACAGAGTAACGGGCTCTACGGCTCTGGAGTATCTCAAACAGCGCGAGTGCACACTAGGTAAGCAACTTATGAAGAAATTCAATTTTTTGGACCCAGGCTAACCCGAAGTGTCTCTAATCTCTGCTCTTGCAGGTGGCTACGCTACTCTCGATACGAAATTCTTTCCACGCGTCGCTTCGCATGACACACCCTTCAGTGGCGAGGCCGTCGAGGTGTTGGTCTATGTGGCCACGCCGGAGAATCGTCACTGGCTGGGGGAGGCGCCGCTACCGGTGATCGCGCGGCAAATCGCCAATTGCCGCGGCCCAAGCGGACACAATGCGGAATATCTCCTGCGACTGGCGCTCTTCATGCACGAAGAGATACCCGGTGTACGGGACGAACACCTCTTCGATCTGGAGCGTCTGGTACTGGAGGAGATCTATCGCATGAAGCTACCCCTGTCGACAGTCATGGGTCGCACTCCCGACCGCATACGACGCGATTCGCACGAGGATGTACGCCGTCCGCCTTCGTTCGAGTTCACATCCCGCATACCGGACACGAAGCTGCGTTGCCTGAATATTTGATTGTGGTTTTGGTCCCAGCCACAATGGATATGCTTGTGGAATATACCCAATACACTATCGGATATTCGACGGCACAATGGGATACGAAAGTCTGTGACTAACTATGCTGTATTCTTTAACTTGTAAATAGTTCTAATAGCCCTAGTATTAAGCACAAACTACTCTCGATAACTGATCTGATATAAGTATGTAGCTGTAAAGTATTAACTAAGTTCTCGTAGTGCTTAAGTGGCGTCCCAAACGCATCTACAAATTAACATTTTACTGTAAGGAAATTGCCCAAAAGTGAGAAAAAAAGTCCAATAAGAAATAAAAGGAAAACAATTTGATAAGTCTAAATTACATAACATACATATGGAGGTTTTGATTGATCGGGGAGTAAGTTACTGTAACGATAGGAAGAAACTGTATGTAACTGATATATCATTTCATTCCGTTTCAATCATGGATTGAAAGCTTACCCAAAGAGCGCAGCTGTTACTGCAATGGTATTAGTAACTAATGTACTCTCTCACGTATTCTCACATCTAATCAGCTGGAGAGCTGAGAGAGCAACACCTTCTATGAATGTGTTTGTGAGCTCGAAGCGGTTATTCACACATAGTCGTGAGTTCGGCATTGAGAGAGCGTTTCTCGAAAGAGAGGAACTGCTTATGTGACTGTATTAGAGTGTTTCATACACATTACCAATACTATTGCGCTATTACTCACTCTCAGCTGCTGTGTAGGAACATTAGAGATTGGAACACTCGCCTATGTTCGCCTAATCCCAACTCGAAGCGATCAGATACTTGTGGACAGTGAGCAAGTGTGGATGCCAGGATACTCAGTATAGAAAGTGGAGTGCTAATAATTTGTTTAAGTAAATTCAACCCAACGTGATTTTTTTTATATTCTACTCAGCCCACGACCTTGTTATTCTCGAAAGTCGGGAATTTCAAATAAACAACGCAATAAAACCAATCTCATTGAAATTCTCTCGTAGTTTTCCGTCGTGTTGGCTTGTCAACAAAAACAAACCTCATGTGTTCTGTCTATCTTCGAGAATGTCGTAGATTAGAAACAGACTTCGGAATATGAAAGTAGCTAGCGGGGAAACGGAGACGTAGACAAGCGCTAAGCGTGTCGACTATTAAGGCATATTTTAAACAGGGTGTCCGAAAAAAACACTTGAAATTATATAGAATATCTTTAAGTTGCTCCAGGATTAAAACTCACTCAATAACCAAATCTAAAATCCAAATCTAATGCATAAAGTATAAACAGAGAGTGACAAACAAAGAGCACATCAATTGTTTTAGTAGTATTAGTGAGGCTTACTTTGCTCAGTTTAGGCCTTCTATGAAGAGAGAGAGAGAGTTGCACATTGCTTGCTTGTATAGGTAGGAGAATAATTTCAAAGTGAGCAGCATTTTTTAAGAATGTGTGAGTGTGCTCTAAAGATAACACGTATACGTTGCTAGAGTGGAACAAAGGCAGTGGAACACGCTAAAGATACTGAGAATTTTTAAGTTTGACCCAGGACATACATATAAAGAAATTGCAATAAACAAACTTCATGTATTATTCTACATCTAACACCCTGTACATAGCTACGTTATGCCCGATGCACGTGTACACAGTACCTGTTTTTGTTTTGAATCATGTTTCTTATCTGTGCAATGCTTGACTAGAATTCAATAGAACTGTGATTTCAAAAGTCGAAGTGGGCTGTCGTAATTGTCGACTGGTTGTGGAGAATTAAGAAATTCCGTTTCTGTTTTGCGTAATTGATTTTCGTTTAACGTAATAAACGGAAAAAACCTTCATTGTAATAACTTTTAAATGCCTCGTTGTTCTTGAGTGCATTCACTTGAAGACCTTGCAGTTCGAGTATAATAATAAATGACTCGGTATTCACCAGATGGCACCCTCGTTGACTGACCGACATAAGGAATCTGTTCAGTTTTACTTTGGGACTACCCGAACATAACCAAGTGTTCCTTTGTCAAACGTTCTGGCATGATAAGAAGAAGAGAGTATTTTCATAAAGGTTACAATACATTCAAACAATCTATTGCTCTCTCGACAACTGCTCGCTCTTTCTCTCCCTCAGCGATAAATCGACTGAAACGGCGTCACACGATTCTCACCAACACAAACGCACGATCTGGTGCTCTCTCATATGAACAACGTGTTCAACATTATCTTGTGCTCTGTTATTGAACACCCGAGTTGAACGAGTAGGGTATTGAAAGTATTATCTTGTTAATACTAATAAATTAGATATGATCGCCATTTTTTTCTGGATAGAGTCCATGTTTCTTCATTTTGTAAAATATTAAAAGCGTTAATATACATTACTATACACACAAGCAAATCATAATATGTGCGCCCGAGAATTTTTCCACAAGTCCTGCAAAACAAAAACTACGGCCCTGTCTGCCACGCCCCCTTTTTCTGGGAAACAAATTTGTGGACTGTGTCTTGGATTGCACTGCAAGCAGGAAAAAACCAAGCAGTGTGTTCAGTACTAAGTGATAAATCATTGCACTGCTTACCTTGTACTGTCATCCGGGACACAAATGGGATCGTGTCTTGGGAAACGAGGTCTGCTTGTGAAAAACAAGCACTTCTTCGAGACCGTTTTTTTTTTCATTTTAAATTACAAATTGCGTCCAAAGCAATTTTCAATCTGATTATATTTTTTCCTTTCCGTAGTGCTTCTGTTTCGAAGTTTCCAAAGTGTGCAGCCCGCTCTATTAAAGCTTCAAGTTGTTCGCCGGTGTTCTACCTCCCACCGCCAGATGGTGCTGGTTGGCTCGATGTGCGGCTTGAGCGCGCAACTGCTTGCTCAAGCCAGGGCAGCTGCATTCTTCGATAAGTGTCTATCGAGGCTTGGTATGAAAACAGCTGTTTTTCGCAAAATGCAACAGCATCCCCAACTTCGAGCGGTGCAATCAATCCTGCAGAGCGACGAAATAGTTGGGGCCAGTGGAAATGTTGAAGCTGGCACAGATCTTGCCAAGCAGTCCAACAAACGCCAAACGCGGGGGCCTGCGCTCTCACCACTGGACATTACGTGCTGCTTGTTGCTTGTTGTCGTGTCTGTTTGTTTACTTCCTTCTCTTCAGGACCAGACGTAGGAGATAAAGATGCGACTTGTGCTTGTGAGTGTTTTCGTATTCGAGACGGGTGGACGTTAATAATTATTTTGCCTTTGATTCCAGCTATTGCATCGTTCAGGCCACGGCCTCAAGTTTTTGCCATGCTACACGCCGAGACGTAGTCCTTTCAAGTCTTTGATCAGATTCGCGTTGTTGAATGCAACAACCTCAGAAACTAACGCACAATATGACCAATCTACAAACCACTGCCACATTTGCGCTGTTTGGTGAACAACAACAACTTTACTGGTGCCAAAAAGGACCTCTGGAGGCGCCGCAGCGACAAATTTACAGAAACGGGTCGGGTCCAATGCAGGAACTGTAAATGCTCACAGACTTTATGCGTCAAATGGAGGGACAACTGTCATCCAAGTTTAGTGGACCACAATTTTCGAATCTTAATGAATGTACTCGTACAAAGCGGCGCATGCCATCCCTTTATCTTTACATACATGGACAGCAGTTGGCATTGAGTTTCGATGTGGAATGTGGCTGGGATAATGCCAACTGTAAAGATTCTGTCTCAATTATTAAAGTGCAGTTTTGAATTCTGAACTTTACATATAATATGTTCACTGACTTGTATGATACTGTAGAGCAAGTCTATGCCAGGCAGCTCATTTAGAATGATCAAGCAGCAACTGCCAAGCACAAACTAGAAGTTAAGTTAACCATGTTTACCTTGTTCTTACTTCGATCCCCCTTCGCAAGACTATGTCCACCCAAACTTTAGAGTGCTTTTATAGGTATATGAATCCTTATGTAAACACACATACCACTATTTATTTATTTATACTTGAAATGTATTCAATACTCAACTCTGTGTCTATGTATATCCAGCTTGGCTAGTCCATATACTGTGTATCCTCCGATTTATATCCATATATATACTTGGATTAAGCTATTGCCAATTGGAAGTCTGTAGAATGTTGTATAAACAATAAATATTTTAAAGAATTTCGAGCTACACCCATTATTAATAAATATGCATGCAGACTGCGTCAAGAAGTCGGCCGGCTGATCGAAATACCAACGAAGTCGCTGTCAAAGCTGATAAACCGGTAATCTTACACAGCTCAACAAAGATGAGGGCGCATTGCTGAGCAGGTATTCAGCTGGAGAGAGAGAGAGAGCATGAGAGAGAAGACACGAAGAGCGACTTGAGTTTGAGAAACAATACGTTCCACAGTGCGCTCTCTCGTTCCGATCTTAGGTACCCAAAACACCTACCAGCTGGTGGGCAACAACAGGTACTTCGAGAGAGAGAGAGCGAGAGAGACTGAGAGAGCGCCTTTGGGTTTTGAGCAGAGCTGCTGCTGTTGGGAAAAGACCACGTAGGCGCCGCTCACGTCTTTGGAATTCATTCCACAGTGAGACGCCGTCGCGATCGCAAGTCTCGAGCGGATCGAAACCTCATCTGCATCTGCTTAGCTGCATTAACTTAGGGGGCAGAGCTTAAATAGCCAGGCCAAGATAAAACGACTCTTAATCTCGCACAACTCGAGTGCAGTGTGTGCCCGGGCCGTACAGTGTTGTGCAGCAGTTTACGGACCCCACAGCGAAATGTGCAAAAACAGAGCCGCAAAACTCAGAATCCCATGACGCCATATTTGTTTTTTCAACTTGATTGAACGGTTCGTGTTTGTGTGAAGTGAAGAAAGAACGAGAGAGAGAGAGAGTGAGAGAGTAAGAGAACGAAAGAGTTAAGAATCTTGTTGCGGAAACGATACGAATCAAAAAACCAATTCAAAATTCATTTCGAAAAGTGAAACAAGGAAAATATTTAGTAAATCCCTCGACTCGGCTGCTGCTTCTTTCCTCTGCTTCTGAGCTTGGGCGGAGCGCGTGTTTTTCTCTGTGCTGATATTATGGCCGAGAGTGCCTTTGTGTGTGTGAGCCAGCCAGCTGTGTGTGTGTAGTGCGCCGCGCATGTGTGTGTGCCAGTGAATGCGAAGTGCGGCAGTGTAAGAAATATCCGCTTACCTAAGCGAACAAATTCTCTCGCGACGACGGCGACGGCTTAAGAACCACACTCGAATACAGCACAAAACACACACACACACACATACATCTATACACGCTCAGACGTACACACACGCGCGCGTTGTTTGTTGTGTGCCTGTCTGTACGTGGCTAACATATAAAGCAAAACCAGAAAATCCACATTGTTCGTCGTCGGTCTCGTCTCGCGCGCCTACGTCGCCTGCCTGCCCCGTGCAACGTAACGAACGCACGTAACGTAAGACGCACATAACGTAAGACGCACTTCGCGTCTGCCCCCGTCTGTCACACAATGGGCGACTCCACGCCCATTTGCCGCTGCCGTGTCCTGTATCTGGGCAGCGCTGTGCCGCGCCAGAGCAAGGATGGACTGCAGGGTATACAGGAGCCACTACGCAGCTTATATCCCTCGGAGGGAGCTGTGGGAGCGAAGGGCATCGATAGCTGGCTGAGTGTCTGGTCGAATGGCATACTGCTGGAGAATGTGGATGAGAATCTGAAGCAGATCACACGATTCTTTCCCATCGAGTCGCTGCACTATTGCGCCGCAGTGCGTCAGGTGCTCATACCGGAGCGAGGCAACGCGAATCCGGAGCCGAAGTTTCTGCCACTGGACTCACCGTTTGCGCGCATGCCACGCGCCCAGCACCCGCCCATCTTTGCAGCCATACTCCGACGCACGACCGGCATCAAGGTGCTCGAGTGCCACGTCTTCATTTGCAAGCGCGAAGCGGCAGCCAACGCTCTAGTCAGATGCTGCTTCCACGCCTATGCGGACAACTCGTACGCCCGCCAGCTGGAGACGGGCAGCACAGGTGGTGGCGGCAGCAGCGTCTATGGCACGCTGAAGAGCGGTGCCGGCAGCAAGTCCAACGGTGACCTGACCAGCGTTGGCCTGGCCAATGGCAATGGCAATGGTCATCATCATCTTCACCTCGCCGGACAGGGCCAAGGCTGGAGATCGCGTGCCGGCAGCACCACCACGTTGAACAGCCTGGGACGCACCTCAAACGGACATCATGTGCTCAACGGATCCGGGTTGGGCATGAACGGGGGTAGCACTGGCAGCAATGCCGAGGGCTACACATCAGTCAAGAATTGTGAGTATCTTAGTTCGTTGTCTAAGTCATTCGTTGGGGCACACCTAAGAAAGGGGTAGTTGTGGGTAAAGGGGCAAGGGGAAGAGAGGGTACAGTCCGGGTGCCTTTTATTTGCGTAGTCTTCTGCTCGTCTTCTCTTGCCTCATGGCAATGATCTCAGCCCGGCGGAATGTTCAGTCATAATTCAATTTTAGTGAGCAATTCCAATAAAATAACTTAGACCGCATACAAACACAGTTATAGCTAAGGTACGTCGTTTATCTTTCAACTGGTCGCAGAGATGAGCCTCACCTTGAAACACACACACACAAGGGAAAGAGAAACAACTCTGCGCTCGCCTCGGACATTGTTGAAAAATAGAAAATGTTGTCACAGCGCAGCGTCGAAAGTATTTGGGTGCAGTGCAGGTATTTGAAAATATTGACAACTTTTATGCACGTCCCACTGACGAATTGACGACCCGACAGACGGACGAGCTGACACACTGATGGACGGATGGACGGATGGACTGATGTACGATGGAGAGGGTCTGTGGCAAGTGCCAAGCACGAACGGAATGTACAAACCTTTGCAGTGAAACGATGAATGACGATGACAAGTGTCTGAGAGAGAGGGAAAGAGAGAGGGAGGAACACTTGCTAGCGATGGGCGCGTGAAACGTTTTCCTTTAGCTGAAAATACTTGGAAAAATATACGGAGTTTCCATTTATGACTGCCACGAAAGGTTTTCTAAGAAGAAAGAAGCCTAGAACGATCACTTTGGGTACAATATATCAATTAGAGAAGGTCGTGAGTGTAAGAAAGATTTCTCTTCTTTACAAAGAGAGTAACTTTAGTTTAAGCACATAATAAAATGTTGATCTATTCGTTAGTTAAATTTATAATCTTTGAAGCAGATTAAAACAAGAAAAGAAACGAAGAACGATCAGCAGATCAACAAGAAAGGGTCAAATTAGTTTCTTTTGTAATGCATTTACTGTTTTTTCATCAAGTAGTTTCTAAAACCTATAATTTGGAGACAAGAAAGAGGATAGACTGGTTTTCTTTAAATATTACTAGCAGGGTAACGAATAACGATCGCTTTGGCATTAATAGATCAACTACAGAAGGTAAAACATCTTAATCCCAGTAGAACATGTTTTCTTTCCTGTAAAACTGATCATCTTGCTAGCTAGTTAAGGTTTCGTGTCACGCACAATAGTGCCCAGCTCAGCCCTAGTCACGAGCATTGGCCGACACTCCCGGCTACTCGTGGAGCTGTTGTCTTCTTAAACACTTTCCACTTATTCAAATTTCGACGACAGGCGACAGAGAGGCACAGAAATCGGCTCTTTATGACTTTGTTGCTTGGTGTGGCTAACTCGATGTTGAAGTCGTCGCCGCTTGGCCGCTATAACCAACTCATGATAATTAGCATGCAAATTGCCAGAGCTGAGGAAAGCAGCAGCAGCAGCAGCACAGAGAGAGAGAGAGATAGAGAGAGAAATGGAGCCGTAGAGCGGTCTTCCTAATAGCTCGAACGCGATTTCTAGTTTGCCATGCAAATTAGTCGCATTTCGCTTTCGACCTGAACTCCTCCCTATTAGCCGCCTGTCTATCTGTCTATAATAAGTAGAAACTGCGACTGGAAGCGAGCTGGGACCAGCTACCTGGTCAGCTACAAGCCTACATAGTTATGGTACTTTCTAAGCGCGTCAAAGCGAACCAGATTCGTGGCTGAGCAATGAAACGGAGGAAATCGCTCGTTGGATTCTTTTGCCTTATCATTCGAGCTAAGTATGCAAATCAGGTGACTTGCAGCCTGCCGCTCTACCCGCTTACCATTGCCCACTTCCCACTGCGCAGTTCCCAGTTACCGCTTCCCTCTTCCCACTTTCCGCTAATTAATGAAGTGAGTCCCATCTCCGGGGAAGCGTGTAATTTATTATGTTGCCATTCTTTGGGGCAGGTTCTCACAGCCTCTTGTCGCTGTCGCTGCTGCTGTTGCTGTCTCTCTCTCTGTCTCCGTCTCTGTCTCTGCTGGACAGTAGTCGTCATTCCCCACTCGCACACACACAGTCTCTTGCAGCCCGTACTGAAGGTAGCAGGCACAACTTGCAACGCCTCTTCAGGAACTTAGGTCGCGTGCAGATTAGCGGACGTCGACAACGCCAACGCAAAGTATACACACACATACCAATACAAATACATATAGTATATGGTATATTCATATATTGTCTGCTCATATCGTGAATGATATGTGTGCATGTCTGTGTCCCTCGTTGGGCGCCCAGTGAGTACGTAAATTGAGATGAACGCGTGAGAAATTTTCGGGTTAGGGTTTATTTTGTTATGAGTGTTTTCCATTTGTTGCTCCGTCTAGCTCTTCGCTTTCTTGCGAGCTCTGTAAGTGCTGGGAAGGTCTAGCCAGACACATACATACACTCACACACATACACACACTCATGCGAAGCTCGCTGGGAAGTGTGAAATCGGCGCAGAGCCGTGACTAAGTGGGAAGCGGGTTACGGGTTACGAGCGGAGGGAATTCTTAAATTTTGAGCGTGTGAGCAAGTGAAACTTTATTTAGATATGATCAAATCTGCTGTGCTAGTCTTCTCTCTCTCTCCCTTTCACATACACACACAATCTTTCTCTCTCCCTCTCTCTGTCTTTCTCTCTCGTTGTGTCTCTTCAACTCTGAAGTTTTCTATTAATTAACATTGTTAATTTGCCTGCAGACAGTTTCGAGATTAAGGTTGAGCTCTTGCTTATTGTTTGCTCGGCGAATTGAGGTTATGTCGCACACAGTTCGCATCTCTGCCTGACACGGGTAATTGCTTTTCTCTCTCTCTCTCCTTCTCTCTCACTGCGCAGCGACATTTACAGCGATTTGTTTTTAATTGAATAAACTAATTCCAATTGGGATTAATGGCACGAAAGTGTGCTAACTGTGGACGGACTGAGCTCTGTGGCTAACTCTTTTTATATGGACATCTCTCTCTCTCTTTCTCCCTCTCTCTCTCCCTCTCTCTGTCTCTCTTGGCAGGCCGCACCTTAAGCTTAAGTTTACTCAAGCAATTCGCAGGTGGTTTTTCGTCGTGTGACTTGTGGTTCCATTTCTTAATGGGCAAGCAACGAAAATATAAAACAAGTTGCACATTGCAGGTTCCAGTTTCGACAAGTTGACCCACATTGCTTGGGGCGGGGTCTGGGGGGCTGAATGATGCAACAAACTAATGAAGATTCTATTGAGAAATGCGACTTCACTTTGGGCATAATTAACATAATCGTCGCCAACATCGATTGATAGTTGAGTGCGCAGTAAGCAGCATCGATTGGAGATGTTCGGAAAAGTGCCTTGAGTGGAAAACTTGTTCACCATTAGCAGGCGAAAACGGGAAACGGGAAACGGGAAAAGAGAGAGGAGAGAGAGGGGGGGGGCAGACTGACCACTTGACCATGACTGAAATATCGAACTGCACAAGAAGTGGCGGCAACGGCAGCTCCGACTCCAACTGCAAGTTGAGACCGGCTTCGACTTCCGTTGGTGGTGGCTCCAACTGCAGCACGGCAACACTGCTGCAGCTATTACGAGCCACAGCGAGGTGCCTGTTGTTGTTGCTGTTGTTGCATTATTATTATGCAAAGAAGCTGGCGAAGAGAGGCTGAGCGTGAAATAGATATATAGACAGATCGCAAAAGATGCACAGCGAGAGAGAGCGAGAGAGGGAGACAGTGCAAGATGCGAGGAGGGGAGGGGGGGCAGGGCGAGGCAGATCGAGAGACAGGCAGGCACATTAACCGAAATCCAGTTGCAGTTGAATGACTTAGGCTGCGACTGCGACTGCTGCTGGTGCCCGTTGCATGTTGCATGTTGCAGTCACTCGGCAAAAATTTTCTTGTTGACTTGCAACATTTTTGCTGTAGCTGCTGTTGCTTTTTTTGCGGTTGTTTTTGCTACTTCTTCTTCTCCTTCTTCTCCTCTTGTTGTTGTATTCGATTTTATCATAACTCGATTACAGAAATTTGATTTTGATTATTTTCAATGATTGCAACTACGTTTTTTTTGCTGCTGGCACTGACAAATTTCGTATAATCATGCACGAATTCCAGTTGCTGACCTACATACTTCTCTCTCTCCGTCCCGCTCTCTCTGTATTTCCCCCACCCTGTATCCCCCTTTGTTCCCCACTCTCTTTCCGTCTCTGTTGCACTAGAATTCCATTATAATTTTAGTGATTTAATGCATTTTCATAAAGGAAATCAGCAATTTATTGTTTTCATTTCTCAAGCAGTTAAGATTCTCTTCATCCGTGTCATTGTCTAGACTACAATAGAATACTTTAGTTTCACATTCTCACAGTATCGTTGTGCTATCAATGATATTGTATGTGATTGTTATTTATTGTATTTTCATTAGCGAACACGATTCATAATGGAAGCTCTAAAAGTGATTATAAGAGAAAATTTAGAAATGTAGATTTATAGTTAAGATAAATAGTATATGATATGCGTTGTAGTTTTTAAAGTATTTTTAAGTTATTTATGGATAAAAAATAGGTCTCAACTTTCTGAGAGTGGCGCTGTGGTTTATAGAGTATTTTTAAAGGAGCTCTATAAAAAGTGTAGATATAGTTTTTGCGGTTTTTGTTTTTAAAGTTATTTATACAGGAATAATAACTATTAGAGCATAATAAGACTAAAAACTATTTCCATATAATTTAAAGACTATTTTCAAAGTGCTTTTTAGGAATACAATAAGTTTGAATATTAAAGAAATAAGTAGACATTATCTTGAGGTATTTTGAGGTATTTTCAAACATGAAAATGCAGTCAAAGTTTTCTTAATTTCTCTAACGAATGAAATATTGCTATATTTTCCAAAGTCCTTACAACCTTAACTCGCCTTGTCTGATCTGCCTAAGGGACAGATACAATAACAGTAAAGAGTCTGCTGAGGCTGAGTCTATGCTCGACTTGCAGTTGCAGTTGCAGTTGCAGTTGAGGCAGCTAAATGGCTTGCTATGTATGGAACCGACAACGTTGCTTCCATTACTCATTCGTCTGGCATTCTACGTTGGCGGCGTCCCAGTTCGACGGAGCTCTGCAGCTGCAGCAGCAGCAGCAGCAGTCAATGGTGATTGGAGCATTGGCGCAACCATCCGGTGGCAAGCGTGCCAGCGGAAAACGAAATGGCAAAGACAACAATAAGACAGCAACAACAACAACAGCAACGGCAGCAAGTAAATTCCAGGTCACATTTTGCATCAGTCTTGGGCCCAAATAGAAACAGCAAGAGAAGCAACAACAACAGAAACAAAAACAAAGCAATGCAAAGGCGCTGTTCGACTTCGACTTCGACTTCTGGCACTCCCCTTGCCGCGCGGAATTTCGCCTGGGAATGGCAAAAAGCGCTTTTAAATGCCAACGATTTGTTTTGGCCAACTTCAGATGCATGATATTTGGCCAGGCCAAGATTTCCATCGACTTGCAGTTGCTACAAAGTTGTGTATGACTTACCTACTTACCTGCACTCCCCTGCACTCCCGTCCAGCTCTCGTGTCTGTGTCCAGTTGAACGTGGAAACGCGATTTTCACGCACGCATGCGCCGAGCCAAGGCAGGTGCAGAGGGGTGGGGGGAGAGCTGAGGTGAGGCCACTCGCCACGTTAAGTGAGAGTATTATTCATTTTACTTTTCCGATCGTGCTGCTTATGTCACAGGGGAGGAGAAGGGGATGGGGAGCGACTACAGGAAGAGCTCGTTGAAACAATTTCGCGTAATTATCACAGCGAAATGGAAAACAATTAAAAATTATAAAGCTAAAGCGAAATTAGCTTAGTAAATTGCCGCTGCCGCAGCTGGAAGTGCAATTATTATTTATTATTATGAATATTTTGCATTTTGCAAGGAATTCGATTGACTTCCGCAACCGTTTAAGCAGATTATGGTAAAAGTAACAAAGACCGAATCAAAGTGAAATCGCAAAGAGATTGAAGAGAGATCGCAGTCAGTCTCAGTCTTCGCTCATGTGACAAATACAACAAACATATAGCCGAGCATATAGTTCAGTGAAGCTCAGTTAGGTTTGAGTTTGAGTTTAGTTAGCCCTCGCCGGAGAACAGGTTCCGCTTACCCGCAGAACCAATAATAAACCTCATCATCGTCAGGTCAAAACCATTAAAATTCACTTTCGAATATCTTCGCAGCGCTGAGGTTGAGGGCAAAAATGAAAGTTGCCAACATAAAGATACGGAAAGAGATACAGATACAGATACATTAACACATGCAGATACAGCTACACATGCAGATACCGATCAGTAGCTACTTATAAGCAAATCCCCTGGCTAGACTCTCCGTCCAGTAGACTCCTCTGGGAATGTGATCTGGTGAGAAACCCTCGAGCTAATTAAGCCGCAATCCGTCAGCCGAAACAGGTGAGCGTTTCACACCGCGCACTCTTCAATTTCTGGCTAGGCGGGTGGGCGTGGCTTTGCATAGCTCTCATTTTCAGCGTCAGTCAGTCGCGTCTCCGGGGGTCAATAGACCCCAAAGCGGGCGCGCATTTCTCACAGGCCACAAGCTGAGTGGAAGAATAGCAAATTATGGCATGGCTAAGAAGCGAACGAGGGAGCAAGTAAAGAGCCAAAGAGCCAAAGAAGCAAAGAAGCGAACAAGCGAAGAGAAAGATAAACGAACGACGAACGAAAAAAGTCGAGTGACTTTGCCGCTTTGTTGTCGTCTGAATTGGCAGTAGGGAATGGGGGAGGGAGGTAGCTGGACAGAGACAGCAGGGCAAAGAGAGCAAAGTAGAGAAAGAAGGGCAGAGGGAGAGGGGCCAAGAAAGCCGGAGAGAGGCAGACAGGGAGTGGGAGACGGGCACAGGGAGCTGGGCAGTGGGGGAACGGCTATCAAGAGTGTTGGTGGCTAGACTGGTTTGCAGAGAGGTGCGGGGCGTCGCTTGCAGGTGTAGCCACGCTCACGTTATTAAATTACCGTTATTTATTACAAAACCGTTGCCGTTTGCCGCCGTGGCCCAAATGCGCTGCAGAACGAGCGTCGCCGCCAACCTTCAGAGAGTTGACAGTTAACGGCGTCGCAGCTAGCCATGTATCTGCCTCTGTAAACGTATTCGTATCTGTATCTGTATCTTTTGGCTAACTGACCAACTCACCTGTGTGTACTCGCAGGTGTGTGTGTGTGTGTGTGTGTGAGTACGTGCGATGGGAACCCTCAAGTGGAGCTCAAAGGCAAATCGAAGTCATTCAATTACTTCGCAATCGTCTCATTTGAATGCGATCGTTGTCAGTTCAGACGGTCTTGGCCCATTTTCAGCCGTTTTGGCTTAGACGCGCTCGGCTAATTTCCAGTTTATTTGGCTTCTTTTTTTCTTTTGGTTAATGGAAATGCCATTGCCTTGTCCAAACAGTGACCCCCTTCTGCCCGCTTACCTCCCCCGCTGGCCTTTTTGCGCGTGAATCAGCGCTTTAACATCAAAGCAGCAAAGTGCGACTGAGGCGAGTAATGTGAGACAAGTGCGGCCCTGGCGCTGCCTTGAAGCCCTTCCCTTCGGACAGAGGCAGCACATTGTTGCCATCGGACACAGCATCCAATGGCCACGAAGGTCAACTGGCTCGAGACTGAAACCCAAGACTCGCCCCGTGTCCAAGCCCAGTCGATTGGCTTGGCTTGGTATTCATTTTGCGTGCTAACTTGTTCTTAAAATCGAGTTAGCTGAATGTATAAGTGTATATCTGTGCTATATGTACACATTTATATATACATTCCTTTGTGCAACTTGATTTTATATATAAAAATTATGAAAATATATCAGTTTCAGAGTGCAAGTTAAGTAATTCAATAGCGATTGGAATCAATAGGAAACTGGAAAGGTTTTTATACCCGCTACGTAATGGGTAGAAGGGATTTGTATATCTAAGTGCTTATTGCAAATGTGTGCTACAGACAGTGGAATACATCTTTGATTCTTCAAATTGAATATTTTCTTGATCAGCGTCTGTATGAGCACCTTAAACTCAGTGACTATAATATATAAGGCCATCAAACTTAGTCAAAACATGTCTTTTTATTGTGGAAAGCATAAACATGTCTTAGAATTTTGCCACGCCCCCATTCGCCTACATAAATAACTGAATATCGAATTGCAATCGTTACTTTACAGACGTAAGGTTTACTTTCTGTGTTTATAGTATTTAAGATTTACCAAATTCTTTCTGCAAACTTGATTGCGATTGGTAAATAGATACAGCTTTGGGTATTGGGTATATCAATGTCTAGTTTTTTAGTTTCACATACATAACTCATACAATAACACATAAATATCTTATATATACATAAATATATGACAGATCTATGTTTATAACATAGAGACAATCCTTCGCCGAGACTCATCTTTTATTCTCCCTCCCTTCTCTTTCAGTTTACGGTAGCAGCGCCGATCTGAACGTGACCGTGGATGATGGCGAGGCCTCTGTGTACAATGGAGACGAGAACCACAAGGTGTGGAGCGGCTCGCAGGATCAGCTGGACAGCATTGGCGCTGTCGAGAGTCCCTACGAACTGTTCGCAGGCAACAACTCAACGCTGGGCAGGCCACTGCGGGCGCGTCAGATAAGCGCGCCCATTGATGTGCCTCCCCCGCCGGTGAAGGAGGAACGCAAGCAGAAGCGCGACAAGAAGACATCCAAGTCAAGCGGCAGCCAGAGCTTGTCGGGCACACTGATCAGACCAAAGCCGATGCATCCGGCAGCGATGCATCGCTCCCAGATGCATCCCGGCATGGGACCGGGACATGGAGGTGGACCTGCACCGGGTCCGGCCAGCGTTATCTACGGGCCCGTGTCGGGGCCACATGCTGCACGCCAATATCACACCATTAGTCATCGTGGCTTCCCACCAGGGCCACCTGGGCCGGGAGCACACCACGCCCACGCGCACGCCCATCAGCAGCACATGATGCAGATGCAGGCGCATGCGCACGCACAGCAGCTGGCAGCGGGTATGCCGCCACTGCAGATACCCATGATGCTGCCGCAGCAGTATGCGACGCTGCAGCCGTCGCGCAGCACCAGCAAAAAGAAGAAGAAGGACAAGAAGAACGGGGCTGCAGGCGGAGGGGGTGTGCCCGTGGGCATGCCCATTGTGCCGCCCATCTACGCCTACCATCAGCAGCAGGCAGCCTTGGCGGGTGTGCCGCCACCGCCGATGGCACAGTCACTGATCGGCGAGCCACGTCCGCTGAGCATGTCCAGCCGCAAGATGGCCGCCTCCATGGGCAACGGACTCGATGATTCGGGCAATTCCGGCGCCGAGTCACCTTCGCCGGGTGGCACTGGCATCTATCGCCGCAAGGGGCACCTCAACGAGCGCGCCTTCAGCTACTCCATACGCCAGGAGCATCGCAGTCGCAGCCACGGCTCACTGGCCAGCCTGCAGTTCAATCCGCCGGACATGAAAAAGGAGCGCGAGATCGCCCAAATGGTAGCGGGTCTCGATCTGAACGATGGTGCCGATCGTCGCCAGATGGCGCCAGGGCCGGCTACACTGCAGCGCAAGGCGCAGGCTGGCATGGCAAATGGTGGCCCCGTTGGCCCCACGCATCCGCACGCACACCCCCAGCACCATCCCCATGCACCCATCCATATGCAGCATGCCCAGCATCATCCGCATGCGATATACGGCCCCTTGGGACCCTCCAGCAGTTTCGGCAAGCCGCGCAGATAAGCGGAACCTGATCCAGGTCGATGGATTGCACAACACTTTAGCGATGCTGGTCAACTTAGCAAGGGAAACGAACTCAAAGGCGACCGAGGGAAGGTGGAAGTGGGAAGCGGGAGGCGGGAAGCGGGAGGGGGTAACCGAACCTAAAGCAAATTCAAAATCCAATACAGATCAATCAATTCTAGAATGAATATGTGTGCCTTATTAGGTTTATACTCTAAGTATACTTTAAAGAGAGAGAGAGAGAAAGAGCGAGAGAGAGAAGAATCTCTCGAGAGAAAGTGAGACAAAATATATAACAGATTGTAATACATAATGTAGAATAATGAAACAGAACATGACAGAACACACGAGTCCTGTCCGCAACAAACTGAGCACAAATGTATATTTTCATTGCGAATCGAAAACTCTCAGTAGCAAACTTGAAGCGAGTGAATAAAGCGAATGAAACGAGTGAATATCATACACAATATCGACATACTATATTCCGTACGGTCCATATTAGTGTCTTTAATCCGCATGTGTGTATAATAATAATTACTATAACGATAACTGATGATAACAACTACAGAAATATGTACAATAAATATAATAAATCGTTAAGAAATTGTTTTTTATTATCGTATTCGAAATTGGGAATAGCCAAGAATGTTACTATATAACGGGTATTCTGTATTCCAAAGGAATCTCTAGACTTGTAACCTATTTACAGTGTTATATTACATGAAGTTTGTTAGAGTTTCAGAGATTACTTCTCAAAAACATCTCTTAAGCGGACACCTTCACTCTTGAAACTGACTTTTCTTCAATTCATTCGTATATTTTCGTGTTCAAAAATTAAGTCGCTAAATATATCCTTATTTTCCACCTCTCTTAAGCGGACATTTTTCCCTTAACGACGTTCGTATGTTTCCGCAGAACCCTTCGTTGGATAAAAGTTACCTTATGACAAGTTTGCTAAATTGTTTTCAAACCTAAAACTTTTTCAATACACTCGGGTTTCTAACTTCTATGCCTCCTTCCCTCAATTACACTCATTAACCATACATTAATCTACAGTTAACCTTTAATAGTTGCAATCTAGGGACAGACATCGTTTATGTTATGCCGTTTCAAAATCGAATTTGGAGTCAAGGTTTCTTGTGCAATTTTGCGTAATAAACTGTTGCGCGCATGACAAAAAGTTCAAGAAACTTGTAAGTCAGTGTAATTGGCATTTGTGCGAGAGTCTGTGGGGGCCCTAGCACACCTCAAAGGCAATTAGCATGCGCGGGCACACCACACAGTTGTCTGTATGTGTGTGTGAGTGTGTGTGTGATTATGTACATACATATATTTGCAGTACGTCATTCTATATGAAACTGATTGACAGATCGGCCCGGCCAGAGGTATGGAGGTAGGGAACTATGGAGGAGCGCAGACCTATGGCAGTACCTGAACCTATGCAAGACTCAAGTCGCGTCGCGTCGCGTCGGGTAAGTAGATTTGCATGCAAATTCCAGGCATGTTTCGCCATCTATGGGATGCGAATTTGCATGCGAATGCGTGGTTCGATGCTGTGTCGAGGTGTTGTTTGTGTTATTGTTGTCTTCAAACAGAAATACCTTGCATAGCTGAATGGCTGAATAGCTGTAAACAAGCCAACAGCGACCAATACAAGCGAAAGTTGCATCGGCCGCGAGACACGGCGAGCATATTCGAATTTTGACTGATGAAATCTGCGAAGAGACTGTCGAGAATTTCGGCAAAGTCGAAAGCTGATTTCACTTCCAGTTTGGCTTGGCTTGGCTTAGCTGGAAGTACCTCAACAAAAGACGAAGCGGAAGAGGAGGGGAGTATCGGGCAAGTATCGTTGCCGCGAGCAAAGATCAGCGTAATTCAACTTCAACTTCGACTTGCACTTCACGTGAAGACGAGTCTCAGATACATTTACAGATACAGATACAAACACAGATGCAGCTGCTGCGATTCGGGTGAGCAGGTTAATTTAAAGCAGAGTCGTTGCATCAGTCGCGATCGTCACCGCGTCCTCGTTTTGGGCCACGGTAATTACAGGTGCCGAGTACCTCAACTTGCTGCACCTCAAGCCATTTACCTTTATGTGCGTATTACCTAATTGCCGCCAGGCGCGAACCAACCTCACTTGCCAGATATTTTCCAGACGCTTGTCTTATAAATCAAAATTGGCAGTTCCAGTTTCAGTTGCCAGTTGCCAGTTGCTGCCCCGTGCCAGGTACTGCTGATGGCCTGGCCCAGGAGTTATGCCTCGCGTTGCGTAAGAGATTTTCAATTAAAAAACGCAGAGCCGGCGCGAGATACGAGTATAGACGGAGGTGAGGAGTGGGGGGAGGGGGCTGCCTGTCCCCAACTCTTTTGCGGCACTCGCTGTGTGTCAGCGGCACAGCCATCGCTGGCTTTATGGAAATTCCACATTTATGCAACGAGAAAATGCGGCAAGAAAACGTTTCCCATTTCCAGTTAGACTGGACTGGACACCAGCAACGCCGACTTGGGCAGTGCTGGTCAAGCAACATAGGTATTTTCTGGCAATACATATGTGATACTTACACATATTATATACTAGACACCAGCCCAGGTCTGTGCCTGTAGATTGACCTAGGAGTAATGTGAAGCTTGCCTGGCCAACTCCAGAGTGACCATAGAGTGACCTTCCTATCGACCATACTCGATTAAATCGAAGTTGTCAAGCAGTTTCTGCATTTTCTACACGGAATCTAGATTAGATTTAATCATAGTGAGTGAGACGTTGCTCCACATTCATCTTGTTGCAGCTGCAAGTGCACAAAGAATATTCATTATCTCATTATTATTATTATCTAGCGGACGGGGCAACTCTTTCGTATCGCACGTTTGCGACATACAAGTGTGGATAAAGACATGACGCTTGGCTAGCGATAATATGTTGGAGAAGAGCTACTCCAGCTTTCCTCTAAGTAATCTAGAAACTATAGAATGTATTCTCTTCATAATCTAGGTATTACAAAGAGAGATATAGCTTAAAGCACTTGAAGAATTCTTTGCCTTACAACTAATTACAACTAATCGATCAAAGAAGTGCGACTGACTTGTTGATTTTCAATGGGTGTGGAGATAGTTTTGAACAGCAGTAAAAAAGCAGAAGAGGATCACGATAAATGAACTGACTACTCTCTTTATTATTCAGATAGCACATACAAAGACATCGCAAGAAGAATTTGAATATCTCTTTGGATAAGAACTCATTCATCTACGTGTACATATACATTATAGATCAAAGAAGTACGACTGACTACTTTATGAGTTTGAATGGGTGTGAAGATTATGTTGAACAGCACTAAAATAAGTAGTAACAAGCTGACAAACGCTTCTCTTCTTTAATTCAGATATTATAAAGAAATATATCTTAAAAAGAAGTTGAAGAATTCTTTGCATTTGAACTTATTAATCAATCGATCAAAGTAGCGTGACTTAGAGCAAAGCTTTATGAGTTTGAAAAGATTCCACACTCTGCAAAATATTGTATCTCCATAAAGTCTATTTTGGGCAGCAGTAGAAGAAGGAGAAGAAGAAGAACAATCAACTAGCGCGTTGACAATCGTAACATAAGCAGTTGAAAGCGTATAAACTCGATCTTAAGAACCGCTTTGTGTTGCGTGAGCAGCAATCGAGACCTCGAAACACCTGCACCAGCACACACACATACGCACACACAGCACACACAACACATACACCACACATAGGCACACACTCAAGCTTAACTGATAGTGTCCAAAACGTCGATCGACTCTCCACTGTGGCCAATATTACCCGTGGATCGAAACGTGCCGGCTGCGGCTCACAAAAATGTTGCTGCTGTTGCTGTTGTTGTTGCTGCTGCTTGTGGACTTTGTCTTGTTTCTAATGCTTTGGCTTGGGCTCTGTTGTTGTGCCACGAACCACACGTATTTTTGCACAGTAGGTTCGGCTGGCTGGCACTCTCTGGGTCGCTGTGGCGGCTCTGGCTCTGGGACTGGTTGTGGATGAAGTATTGACAACTTGAGATAGTGCATGTGTATGTGTGCGTGTGTATATGTGTATGTTGTGTCCGAGTCCAACGGATCGCTGCATTGGGCGACAGCAGCTGAGGCAGCGACAGCGGCAGAGGCAGCGGCTTTGGATTGCGGTTTGTTTATTGATAAACTCGTAGATACTTTTCTCTATAGCTGTTAATTTGGTCTTTTATGTACCCCTCTCTGTGTGAGTGTGTGTGTTAGTGAGGTGTATATGTGTGTGTGTGTGTCTAGTATTCGATTGAATCTTTGGAATGCGGACAATCCGGTCAGCAAATGGAATTCTTTTACACGGCCACCTCCAGTAGACACAGCGAAACGGCTCAATGCGGTCAACAGGAGGGAGTCGCCTCCACACCTGACACACCAGACTCGACTGGAGACAACATGTGCCTCCTCCACTTTATGTAGCCTGTTGAAAATTGTCATCAATGAAGTTGCAAAGAGCGTGTCTCGATTTAATTAGCAAACGAAGACGACGAAGCAGATTTGATAGAAGAAAAGATGAAGCATATGGAGCTAAAAGAGTGAGGCAGACAAGATGAGAACAGCATCTGCCCTCGCTGCCAATATAAATATTGATTATAGCCCCCTAACCCAGTGACGCACTGGCTCAAGATGTTTAAATTTAATTTAGTTATTTCTGCAGCTGACTCAATCACGTCAATCAAGCGTCAAATTTCTCGCCGCGCTAAATCAATTACGTTTCTTTATTTTACGCAGCACAGCAGATCCTCTCAAGGCACAGCAAAGGTTACCTAGAGTATGCCAGGTTCACCTGTTGACAGGCAGAAAGGTAGCATAGACTCATTGGCTATAAAAGCCGCCACAGACTGCAGTAGCTTCGTAATCCTTGGGCAGCCACAAAACCGTAAAGATGCTACGGACAACGGGCCCTCAGGGCTGTTCGGGCGCCAGTTCGCTTTTGTTCCTCACAGTTTACCTATTGCTGGTAGTGCCATCTCTGTCGCACTCTGGCAGCATAGAGTCGGGCAAGGAGGAGTTGCCACTGCAGGAACTGGACACCAAACTGGAGGAGGAAACTCCTGGTCTTCTCAATGGTAACAGAGCAGGACTCGCGTTGACCCGCTTTGGAGGCAGCAGACGCAATCAGCGCTCCTCCGGCGGAGGAGCTGGCTATGGGCCAAAGGTATTCCAGATCTCACGCTCCAAGTTGCCTATCGAGTTGGGCTACTTCGTGGATAGCGATGACGGCGAGCGCCCGAAGCGCTTTGATGACTACGGCCACATGAGATTTGGCAAGCGAGGAGGCGATGAGCAGTTCGACGATTACGGACACATGCGATTTGGGCGATAAATATATATAAAATATGTATAGGTATATGCATATATCTAAACTATACTGGGGTCTTGGAGTAATATGCTTTTGTAAATAGTACATAATATAACACATACCTTCATGTATACTGCATACATACATACAATATTATTCTGGCTACGACTTAAATAAAGACAAGTTTGCATCAGTGTTGACAACACAACTGTTTTCCCGTTATATCTAGCTGTTTCGCTAAAAACACGTAAACAGCAGACAGCGGGAAATCTAGCTTTTTTGCAATCCAAAAAATGGAAAGAATCTTGTTTGAAATTTATTTTAAAATTATGTTGCATACTTTTAGGACGCTGCTTAAATTCGAGAGCCGTGAAAGGTTATTTGTTCCTTACAGATATGCATTTATCAAAAAAATACAGCATTCAAAACCTAGTGTGACCATAAAGATGCAAATTTATTATTTATGTGCGCTTGATTATTATTCTTAGTTTAACTTAGTTTTTATATTTTTATCACTTTTTCTCTCATAGTTTGTTCAATCTGTTACTTTTCCTTGATGCCTAGTATTATTCTTTATATTAAAGAATATCTCAATCTCAATCTAAAATTGGTACCTCCCTCCGTTATAGATAATGAAATCAGCCTATTTATCAGACAGATATATATTTCAAAGAAAATTCACAGTATAATTTGTGTTTTAAAGAGTGTCACACGTACCTCAAACTATTTTAATCAGTTGACCTAGCTGATAAAGTAATTTAAATATTCCATAGATAAGATTGCGCCCAACCAAGTTGATTTCATCGAAATAATATCAGACTAAATTGCAATGCACTTTCAAATACAATGCAAGGTTTGTTTAAAATTTCAGTCTCAGAAAGAGGTTTATTATATATGTTATGAACACAAACTCTTTCCAGTAAATCAAAAATTCATGGTTAAATTTGTAGTTAGAAACTTTGATCATGGGAGTGCAAATTATTTCGAAGAGTATCTCGCAGCTAGTCGAGTGCGATGTGGCGATCGGGGGCCAGTTAGAATACATAGGATCTTTGCAGGCTTCTTTTCAACATTAGAAGCACAAAGTAAAGCAGTCCGGCAATCAGAAGGAAACGTCCGAGCACCATGACAAGGTTATCTAAGCCATAGTAATCAAACAGCTTCATATTTGACGCCGACACCCGCATGTGCGGCGCACCCTTGTAACGCAGTACATACTCTGTCCAGTAGACAGCAACGTCCAGGGGATGTGCCAGCTGATCTCGGAAGCGTTCCGAGAGGCTCAACGCATTGGCAGTGTAAGGTGATGATTGGTTTACCAATTGTCGTACTGCAGTCTCAAAGCATTGTCTTGTCATGCGATTGATGTCTAGCTCAAGACCAGCTCCATGTCCGACCATGTATTTCACATTGCGAAACTGATCGTAGAAGAGAGGAAGGCCGAGGATCGGCTTGCCAAAGTGGGCCGCCTCGATGATGCTCAGCATGCCTCCATGTGTCACCAACAGCCTCACGTTTGGATGGGCCAGCAGGGCCTGCTGTGGCAACCACTTGCTGATGTAGATCGAACTGGAAACATTTAAGGGGGGCTCGTTCTCGAATTTCCATAGAACTCGTTGTGGAAGAGCTTCAAAAACTGACATGATTAAGTCCAGCGTTGGCTGCGGAAGAAATTGGAACATCATATCTGCGCTAAGAGCAAAGATGATCACTCCCTCGGGGGCCTCGTCTACAAATTTGGCCAGTTCGTGTGGCAGCTTTGGCAACTGCTTCGGCACATGCATTCCACCCACCTCCACCATCCCGGGCACATTAGGGCGCGCCGAGAAAAGACTAAAGTGTTGATTCAACAGGATCAGTGAGAAGCTCTGTTGCAGCTCGGTGAAGCTCTGTGTGAGATGACCAAAGAAATGATCATGAATTGCTCGCTGAGTTGGCTGTAGATAGAGCTTATTCATAAGCCACTCCTCGGAAATGATCAACCAGTTATAGAATCGATCCAATGATACAAGTCCAAACCTTAGACCCGTGTGCTCCAAGGTCTCGAAAGATGTTGTGTGACCGACGAGGGTATCCAAGTGCCAGTAGGAACCTGATGAGGACAGACCAATCAGGCTGGCATTGAAATGCGGCCCTAATCCGTAGAGCGCATCTGTGTAGGAGGGTTCCATTACGACCAGATCGTATGTTACGTGCGATCGCATTAACGCTTGCACTTCTTTGTCTTCCAAAACATTCAGTGAGACCTTCTTCAAATAGCTGCGTACTATGGCTAATTCGCTCCATCGGCTGGGTGCCTCCAAGAAAATGTCAAAATCTATTATAAAATTTCGATTAGAGAGCGCTTTATAGAACCCACTCACCGATTTTATAGCTTACCATCTGCAATGTTGTAACGATCGTGAATATATATCGCATGTATATTGTCGAATTCCATGCACTCGCGAAAGGCGTGTATGAGAGTAAGTTGATGGCCATGCGCTAACAAAGTTTCTAGATAGGGCTTTAGAAGTATGCAGTGAGAGAACGAATCGAAGGGGAGCACGATAAGAATTTTCGCCGTCCAGACGGGCCCAGGCAAGGGCAGCAGCAATGCGAGCACCGCGACGACGCTCGTCACCGACAGCTGATTACTCCGCATTGAGAGGCAACTCGTCTAGGGTATAGTTGCAGCGCTCCTCTTTGGCCCAGCGACACTATCCGACTGACATTGTTGGACTGGCTAAAAGTTTGCTAATGGAAATGTGCTATTGATAAGATTAATTTTAACTACGCTCTCGAATCGAAACTCAAATAAAAACAAATTAACCCATCGTTGGCCAACAAGAAATAACAAATTTTCTCTTTTTGATTAAACTATTCGTCTAATTTATATTTTGTATAGTTTATGTTCATTGGAAAAATATAATGATTGAACAAAACATTGCATTAAAGATTATATATTGACAATTCGAACTTTTTCTCCCACCGTGAGTGGGTAAGACGGACGCAGCTATGTACGTCGCTCTTTTCTGGCCGAAATATGTCGTTCACCTTGCTATTATCCAGGACACAAACGGGATCGTGTCTTGGAAAACCAGCGGGCCGTGGTTTGTTGTTTTGCAAATGGTAAATAGGTTTGTGTCATGGGATAAACCCACAAGCAAACTGTTACTTAACATATCTCTGCTAGCATAACAGAATCTCGAGCAGTTACAGTGCTATAGCAGACAGCTCTGGATAGGCTACATTGAATTGAGCGCGAAACTTAATGGAATTTAAAATTTATTGGGGGAAAAAAATTGACATTTTAATGTGAAAACTATAGTATTATGTACAAATAGAATAAAAATATAATATTCCATATCTATATTATTATCGTTATCTGTTGTCCAGAATTTTTTTAAATCTATGCACCCATACAATAAAATTACCGTTAATTAAGCGTCGAATCGCACCTAACACGTTAAAGCCAAATAGGTTATCCAGCTTTTAACGTATATGTCTCTTGGCCATACATTTTGTGCGCTGCCCTAATTACGTACGACACATTGCAGAGTCCAGTATCCAAGTGTCTGGCTGGAATATTTGGTCCGACAACTAATCCTCCAGTTCAACTTGGTAAAGTCGCCGCCTTAGCCGTCACGATAGACTGACACAATTTTCCAACTGGCCACCAGGAGAAGGCTGCACATCTTCTACTGTGGCGGGGCTGACCAACGTCAGTCGATGGATGCTGCAGCCGCTGCCAAAGATTCTGACAACGGCATTCTTCGAGATTGACCCAATTCAAGCGAATGCGAGTTACGAACCTGTTTTTGTACTATCGACGTAGTTAGTCCGTGCCGTGCCGGGCATAAATTAATGTGACTAGGCCACCTTGAGCTGCAAGCGTGTGCCTGGCTGCTTCTAACGGTTCAGCATTCACCCAAATATTGTCCCAAAAATACGCGTATGTAACGAGAACAAGAATAGAAACTGGGCCAATTGGGGGCACTGCCCACGCTGGTTTTCAACTGCGAAATGGGCACTTGGCACTGCGCTGGTCAAGCTGGAATCGAAACGATACAGACAGTTTTCTATTGTGGCACCTATAAAATTCCCAAATTTATCAAATGCGGACATAAAGCCGGCATAAGTGTCTTAATTATGGGCTGGAGACTTTAGCTAATCTCCCAATCAGCTGTCGCTATCAGTCGGCTACCGTCAGTCGTCATCGGCCTACGGCGCTTGATGAGATTACGAGTACTTTGCACATAACCCGCACCCGTGTCCAATGTGTCTTGTGTCTTGAATCTTGTCTCTTCTCTTCCGCCTCGCCTCTGTGCCGTGTCTGCTCCAAGCTCAATTGGGAAAACTTGCCCCAGCGCCGTCGCTGTGGCCGATGCCGCTGTGGACGCGTCTAAATTGCTCTTGAGCAGTTAGTCTCGATATTGACTTCACGCGCTTCGGTCGCAGCTTCGTCTGCAGTTTCCATTCTCAGTTTATAAATCAATTTGAAGCTCTCTCAAATGCTGAAGATAAAGAATGTTTTGTGTGAGAAGAGGGCAAAAAGACTAAAAGCGAAGGCAAGAAATGAAGCAAAACTATGTTAATAAACGATACTTTCGATGTATTGATAAACTATCGAAATAAAAAACATTGGTCGTTAAACTACATTGATGTACTATAGATACATCGATCGAAGATCTCTTAAATACTTCATGTACTGGCGTTTGAATATAAGTGAAGACAAGAAAGAATGTAAAAATCATTTAAAGACTTTATGTGATATCGTTAAATATATCAAACTATCAAATAGAATTGTATATATCACAGTGAAAATTAAATAAATCTTTACTGGATATGCTGATTTTATATAATGGTATATGATATTAAAAGAGTAAGCAGGAATGCGCACTAGGTAAGTTTATTATACTTTATGTCTCAGAAAAGTCTAACCTTCAATCGAAATTGCGCATACGACAAGCTATCGCTGTTGCATAGTGATTGCATTGCACTTGGACAATTCCCAAGACTTTATAGACAGACGGACAGATAATATACACAGATATATGGGACACATACAATCTCAGCTTGGCCACAATCCTCTTTGATACTTATCTCCCCATTTGCGCACATAAAATGCATAAATGTTAACGTGGCTTC
This sequence comes from Zaprionus africanus, assembly GCA_018151435.1. Classification (NCBI taxonomy): domain Eukaryota; kingdom Metazoa; phylum Arthropoda; class Insecta; order Diptera; family Drosophilidae; genus Zaprionus; species Zaprionus africanus. Next base: position 1,849,668 of record JAECXB010002309.1, on the reverse strand, counting down.
TTCGCACTTTTATGGCACTTTTATGACTTCAAGTACGATTCAAATTGATTATTAATAGAGCAATAATAATTATGCTTGTGTCAACTGTACTTTGTCTTGGCAGCGGAGGTGCCTGAGTTGCCCCATTAGAGTGCAGACAAATGGAATTATTCGATTAGCGGGACTTCCTAGCACTCTCCGCACTTGCGATCAAGACCGACCAGCCGTTTTTCAATTGAACTCGTTCAGCTTGCAACATGAGGAGTGCAGCAGTGTGTGTGTGTGTGCCGCCTGCTGCCTGCCTCTTTTTGTCTGTCGTTCGTCCAAGCTGGTCGCGTTTGCTGTCCGCGCTTCTTTCAAGGAGCCATCTCGAGTTTTCATGCAATTATTTTCCGATTTTCTCCCCGAACACACACACACATGCACACACACAAACACGACTGTGGCAGCAACGGCTGCGTGACAGGTCTGTGGTTTCTGAAACTGGAGCATCGATGCGCCGTTTGTGGCAGCTGCAGCTGCAAGTGCAACATGTTGCTGCTGCTGGCTTCCAGTTCTAAAGGTGGGTCACAGCCATAACTCCTCGCCTGCGGCCAGGCCAGGCCAGATTGCACTTGCAGAATCGCAATCGCAGACATATACAGAGTATGCAACATAAGTAGGCATAGATGGATCTTGCTCTGGACATGTACAAGTTTCCAATCTCCCGTTTACAGCTACTTAGTAACAGGTCTAACTGTATTTTGTATCGAGCTACTTATCGAGTGCGCTAATAAATCAGGCGTAATTGAACTTATAATTATAAATGTGGGCAATTAAAGTGTACTTACCTGTGTGTCGCCTTTAATTAGCTGCTGCAACAGCCAACCCACTCGACATGTTCGTTAAGTGGACGAGACAAGATATATAAATAAACCAAATACTTCTCCTAATTGGGATGGGAAAAATTCCTATTAAACTTGGAACTGTTTGACGGGCACTTCAATGATTTAAGTGTGACAGTTAATTAAATATGTATAAAATATATTGTAAATCTACTAATGTACCATCAAATTCGAGCTTTACTTGAGGTTGCTCTACCAAAAATACTTACAGTAATGAAAGGGTTTCCTTACCATCGTGTGCATTATTGATTATCAACATTCCGCACTCTAATCAATACGTTTATCTCTAAACTCTTATGAAAACTTCATATTGACTGTCTTTTTGATGCTAGTTAGTATTGTAAGATAGAGTCTATAGATTCATGTTAATAAATGAAATACAATATATTGTCTGCATATCGAACTTAAAGCAATTAAACTACAAGTTCACACTTATAAGAGTAACTAAGACAAGTACCCTTTGGGATATATAGCCTGTGATCTCCAAACTTCAATCCTAATTTGACGAAACTTCAATGCGATTTTCACCTAGAAATTGTCTGTGGGAAACGCTTGAGATGTGCTATGCAAATGAACCGCAATTAAGAATCATTATCATCCGCGTATGCGGGAGCGCACAACTTTCCCTGAAACGCGCGATAAACGATCCGCACTCGGCACTTGCCGGCACTGGCAATAGAATGTAATGACCATCGCATCTAACAGCGAATTCCGGCTCCGGGCAACGGCACAAAGAGCAAACAGCGATGAACAAAGAGCGGACAGTTACCGTTTTAACCAGCAATCAGATGGTGTCAATGCGCACTACTCCGACTCCCATTCCGACTCAGCCTCCAATTTGCAGCTGGCCAAGCGGGTACCGGTACCGCCCAAGCACCCAAGTGACCCACTAAGCACGCGCCATCTGAACCCGCCTGACCGAAATAAATGAAAGTCGCTTAGCACCCGCACAGAGAGTCAGAGAAGATCGTTGGATGGTTCATTCATCGGTCAGTTATCGCTATAAAACGAATTTCCACAAGAACTTTTGTGGCCGGGCAAGCGCAAAGGTTGAAGGAGGGTACCTCATATGAGTGTGTTACCATATCATATAAGTATGACTAGGTAAAGTTGCACTGGAGTGTGCTCTGTCTGGGCGTCGGTCTGTCTGTCTGTCTGTCTGTCTGCCTGCTCTGGGCAATTTATGGCGCAGAGTTCATGAGCAACGCTAAGGCGTCACGCTTTTTTGAGCAATTTCTTTGTTGGATTTCATTATCTACGCCGTAATGCTCACCTTATGGGTGCATTGTTCGGCAAAGCAAAGATCTCTTTTACCTACCATATACATATATGTTATATACTCGTACAGTAAGTTGCTATAAAGATGCCATTTGCAACAACCTTATCGATAGAGGCCCCCCGAACTGACAACCTGCGGATCATTCGTTTTCATTAGTTTTCACCATGTCTGAATGCCTGAGTGAGTGTATTCGTGAATACTTTTGGCACACGCTGCAATAAAGTTGTAAAATCATTTTGCGAGCTCTACAAAAAAAAACCGCACGAACTTAATTTTCCTAATAATCGCGCAACTCTGTCGCGCCGGCGCTAAAGTTGCACGAAATATTTCCATTTTTTGTCTGGTTTTGTTAAACTGTGGAGAGGAAGAAGGAGAAGCAGAAGCAGAAGACGAAGAAGTAATGGAGAAATGCCGTAACGCGTAGCACAATGTGACAATTGTTGCGGAGCAGTTTCGTGTTCATCGTGACACAATGCGAGTCGCAACCCAAATTGAAGTACCCGAGTCGGCGTCGGAGCTACTTAAGTCAGAAGAAAGTAAGATTCCGATAGAGGGACAATTGTTACGCTCGCTGGAGATCACCGTGTCAATCTTGACAAAAGATCACTTGCAAATTGTAATATAATTTGAGAAAATTAGACGATCGTTACTTCACTCCATCTTAAGTTTAACATGGGAAATTTAGTCTTCAATCGGTAATTTCTCAACTGAGTTGGTCTGGTTATAGTAAGTGTACAATATCTTTAGATTTAGCAGATAATTTAGTAACTTAGGACTCTCTGCGACTCTCTCTACCATGCGATACTTATGTTGACTATATGTAGATTTTTGCCAATATTATTTTTAACATTCAAAGACAAAATACTCCTCTTGCAAAAAAAAACTGTTTTCGTGCCGTGACACGCGTTACTTAGGTATCTCTAACGCGACAAAGAGCGAAAAGTAGATATATTTAATTTTCGTAAAGCACAAAAAACGAAGAAATTCAATTAAATCTTTGGAAAACATTTAATATGTGATCGCGCCCGTGTCGCAACATGTCCAAAGTAATTTGAAACGATCGCCACTCCGCTGCATCCCTCTCTCTTTCTCCCCTTTTAATTATCTTTCTTACTAGCTCTATCCCTGTCTCTCTCTCTTTCTCTCGGTTAGTCGCAGTGCGGCTCTTCTTCAGATACGCAATGCTAGGCACAAGAGGCAGCTCAAGGAATCAAGCGTATCCGACTGTGCGTCTGTATCTGCCACTGCAAATGTATCTGTGTCTTCTCGTCTCTCTGTATCTGTATCTGTGTGTGCGTATCTTCAAGCATGCCTGCCTCTGCCATAGGCGCAGTCGAGTAAAATGTATGACTAATTTTAAAATTGCTGCTGCGGTTGCCACTGCGATTAAGTAAAACAAACCTACAAGTGAAACAATTAAAGACACAACAGACAACAGAATTGGACAGAGAAAGTGATGATCATGATCATCGTGTGATTTGTTAGATAGATTACATTAACGGGGCGCCCAAGCAGCCTCGCCATTAGCAACATTACCTGCCAGTTGCCATTTTACGCAGTCGAGTACATCACGAAATTGCAACGAGATCTTGCGATCATGATCGTGATTGTGGTCTATAAACATGGATACACGTTATCTACATGGGATAACTTACGATTTTATTGGCCAATTCGAAGTGAACTCAAAATCGAACATAGTCTAGAAAAGAGTAATAAATGTTAGCTGGAAAATCTGGCAGCGGGAAAACTACATGCCAGATAAATCACTGTCTCGGCTAGAGCACAGTTAATAGAAAGTGAAGATGCCGCTGGAAAGTTCTAACAGTCTAAATAAGACAAAAGGTATACAGTTACAGATATATAGTGGTGGAGAAAGAGGGGGAATAAGAGCTTGTTCCCTATTTACTGTTTCACTGGGCTAATCAAAAAGAAATGAAAAACTTCAGAGACACAGACAGAGCTGCAGCAATAGACAGACAGAGATAGAGCTGTAGATAGAAAGAAAGAGAGATAGACAGACACACACAGAGCTGAAGATGGAGCTGCAGATGGAAGTGGGGACAGATCACGACCCTCGGGCAGAGAGCTGCTGCAAGTCGGCGTATAAAAAGTAAGAGTTATCAACGCATCCGCACAATGGTCGCCTATTAGCCGCTTTTTGTCTTACACATATGAAGTTCGAGATACAATTTAATTAATCGTAACTTTGAACTGTTATCTCATGAATACCAGATGACACGTCAAACAATTGCAAAACAACAGCTGCCAAATTAATTATGCAAATACTTGATTATAAGCCAAAATATAATAAAGAAAATAAAAGAAATGAAAAAAAAACAAACAAGTTGAGTTGCGATCCACTTAAGGTATCTACATATGGTATACCATGCATATCTTTTGACTGTGATCTAGAGGAAAGTTTTAAAGGGCCGCGCTGTGCTTTGGAGTGAACTGGACACGTGCTACAGGTACTTAAAAATCAGGTACTTATACTTACTTAAACAAGAAGTTAGAGAGATGAAAGTTGAACCCCGAATTAAGAGATGCAAAGCGAAACCTTAGCAATGCCATTGGGTATTATTAAGCTCAGTAAGGTTTCTGCTTCTTCAGTATTTGGAAGACTCGAAGGCGTGTCACGATGGGGGCATTTCTATTAAAACTTTTACTAGTTCCTCATTCACATAATGACTGTGTTTAGATGCGCAACGCAATATTGCTAAGTAGATTGCGTTTCCGACTTCAATATAGTCGTAGTAACTCTAATCTGTCTGTCGATTTATGCTTTATGTGCACACAAAACGATGTTAATTAATTTCAAAGAGAGAATCGCATGCGATTGCTGTGTTCCCTCGGGAAGAGGTCTATACGTATGTATATGTATCTCTCTCTATGCTAGACTGATCTTGGTGAAGTGCACTCGACGATATTGCACAGTGATGCACACAAACGGGTCCACTGCCAGCACGACCAATTATTGTATAAACCTGACCACGGTCATTGATTTCGAAAATGCCGACGGCATTGCTGCTCACTCACCTCTCCCCCTTTCCCTTCCTTTCTTTCTCTTTCTCTCTATCTCTCTGCACGAGTTGCGCAAATCACAATTGGCAAAAGACGAATTTGAAGCCGGGTCCGGACGACACATTCCAAATCCGTCAATGACTGCAGGCCAATCCCAATCCCCAAACGTGGCTAAAGTCAACTTCGGCCATTGCTCAAAATCTTTGCATAAAGATACTAAACTTATTCATTCATTCATTCATTCATGTATGCAAATACTCATACACACACAGCGCAGGTGCAGTTAGAGTGTTTGAGTGGAACTAGCTGAAGGCAAAGGCAAAGGCGAGCAAGTGATACGAGTCGAATAATGCCAACATTGTTGGCTGCACAATGGACTTAGAGGCACAGAAAGAGCTTCCATTCAGCATTGGCCAAGTGATCGTCGTTGGCGTCGATGTTGAAAAACCCCCACAGCAGCAACAGCAGCAGCAACAGCAACAGCAGTAACAGCAGCAACAGTCTCCATATCCCACATGGCGGGGCAGTGGCGTACGCTTATTTAGAAAGAGGGAGTAGTTAGTTAGAGTTAATTTCGCTTATGGTTTATCAGATCAACAAGTGATCGTAGTATACTGTATACACCAGCAAGAGGAAGCAGTTACTTGTTCAGCAAAATGTTTAACTGAGTTGATGCAGTTATTTATATGAAGATTTGTTTTAAATCATGTAGAACGCGCTAGAAACAAGAAACTGATTCTCCTCATTTACTTGAGATATTCTTTTGTTTCCTAAGTAATTCTTCATTTCTTGCCCAAGTGAACCCCTTTGCTGGGGCCACTGTGGCTAATAGTTAAATAGTCGGACAGACATATGAGTATGCACACACTAACTCACACACTTACACACACACACACGCACACCAGTTTATAAGCTGGCACATCCATATATGAAGAGGTGAGCGCGCTACCCACTTACGCCAGAGTTAATATTGTTATTGTTATGTGCGTGTGTGTGCACACACCAAGACATACACACGCACACACACAGACACAGACGAACACAGAGGCACACTCATGCAGTGTTACCACTGCCATGGCCGAGGCCGTTACGTTGCTTGGCCATTTCTTTTGGCCACCTCACTGTGCCGATCGTGGCTCGTTGCTTGGCTCGGCTCGTTGAGACTCGACTCGACTCGACTTGGCTCGGAGTTTGCTTTTGACGCGCATCGACAGCAGTCGCCGTGTGGCAAGCAACGAACTCAGATCGGTACGGAGCTCCAAAGATCGTTACGGGATCTAAAGAGATAGTGATCGGGAAAGAACAGAATAGCGCGAACGTCACGACTGACGATCAAGAGATCGATCGATCGATCAATGAGCCACAAGTAAATGTCGCCCCCAATAGGATTGTGTGTGCTTCGTGTGTGCGTGTGTGTGTGTTAGTGAATGTGCCCCCTTGTGCGTGTGTGTGTGTGGCATTTGCTAATTACAGCAAATATCTCTGTATAGTGAAAGTATCTAATAGATGCCAACGCGTTGTTGCATTTGCTGCAGCAACTGCAACTGCAACTGCAACTGTTGCAAGTGTCGATGTTGCCGTTGCCGTTGCTGCTGTTGTTGTGCGTTAGCCACAGTCGCTTGGCCCGCAAATCGTTAACATTTTTCCAGTGCAACAATCGCATTTTATGGGGCAATTTATCAGGCCGACAGCCGAAAACAAAGCGAAAACTGCAACAAGACAATTAAAGATTCGCAATATGCGCTTTTCCTGCAGGAAAGAAAAACCAACGAAAGAAAAACCCACCTTCCGAACCCCCCTTCTCAGCCCATTTATTCACAATTTGTGTAATCTAATTTGCAATGTGTTTTTTCTCTGTTTTTTCATTTCCATTTTCGTCGGTTTTAGCCTCAGCTAATTAATGAGCCAACGCGATCGGTCAGACGAAGGGGCAAGCCGAGGCAGTCCGAGTGGCAGGCAGTGAGGGAGGCGGATGTGCAACACGTCGTCGGCCCTAAGAAAAGTGTTAACTAAGCTCGTGTGCAGGAGTGTGTGTGTGTGAGTGTGTGTGCTTGTGTAATGTGCACAATTATTTCGCTAAAATGTTGAAAATTAACGTTCAATGTGCATAATTGAAATTCATTTGCCGCTAATTGCACACAAATCGCAGTCAAATAAGCAACAACAACAACACCAACAACTAAACACCAAACCCAACTCAAAGCAGACAAAAAACAACAACAACAACAAATAAACAAAAGAAGAAACAAGCGAAAAAACGCGAAGAAAAACAGCCAAACAAACACAGACAAACGTCAAGCGAAAGGAGCGCAAAGAGAGAGGGAGTGCGCGCTAGTGAGAGAGAAGAAAAAGAGGGAAGGAGAGAGAGAGAGGCATGCCAGAGTTCGCCGCAGATCTGAGCTAAGCTGAGCTGAGCCACAGCTGCCCCAAAGGCATCTCTACTTAACACCTTGCATCGCCCTCCATCGCCCCCGATGATGGTAACCTCCTGCAAGGCCGACTCGCAGTCTGTTGTGGCAGTTCCCAAAATGAATTCGGTGCGCACCCGCAAACCCGTCAGCAGTCAGAGTAACAGCAATAGCAACAGCCACAGCCACAACAGCAACTCCTCTGGCTTTCGGCTACTGGACGGCGATCAGCTCGAGAACAATTCGAGTGTCAGTCGAAATTCGATATACAAACTGAAGATTGATCTAATGTTTGACGATTCCAGGTGAGTGAAGATCACATAAGATTAAATAAAGTGAGGATCACAAGTGATTGAATAAAGTGAGGATCACAAGTGATCGCGTCTATAAAAGACATAGTGAAGTCATATAAGACGGAGATTGAAAGCTAACTTTTACGCCAGTTATCGCAATTAGCTTAGCATTTCTTAGTGAAGATCAGTGATCGACAGTTTTGCAGATATAGTGATCAGGGAGTGGCCATAAAACTCAAAGATCGATAGCAATGTGTAACTGTCAGGCCGGTTATCAGAGTTAGCTTCAAGTTAGTAAATACATAAGTAAGTCTTTAGTGAAGACCAGCTTCTGATCGTGCTAACTACACCACTCGAAACCACATCGTCTAAGCCTGGAAATTAAATTGTTATATTAAGTAAAGAACAGCAAGTGATCGTTGAATATTGTGATCAAATCTACACAAATGTTTATTTGGGTTCAGTTTTTATAGAAAGCATTTTCTTAGAATTTTCTTGGAATATTTAGTGATCATATTATATCAGAATCGCGATCATTTACAGGCTAGCAGAGAATTTTTTAGGAATAAGTGTAAATAAGTGATCGTGCACTACGAAGCTCGATATAACTTGTAAGTCAGTTCACTCAGTAGATTTATCATTGATTTGGAATACATAATGAAGATCAGAAATGATCATACACTAGCACGAGCAAGTATTCCTTCCCATTTCTCTGAACCAGTTATCACAGTTAGCACAGAACTAGCATCCACAATTTATCCATACCACTCGAATTAGGCTAAGACAAGTACCCTAACCTATTTGAAACAACTTTCAACGACAGCGACAGCATCGTGGCGGCACTTTCGTTCTCGAATCTTCAAGACATTATAAACACTGGTCTATCTGGTAAATGTAAACTTTGGAAAAGACATTTCGTAAATGAACGCGTCGCATCAACGTTTCATTTACCGTTGCCAAATTTCCATAAGCAACAAAACAACAGTTAGCTCAGAAATGTCAAAATGTAAGCGAGCATCATCGCAGATGAAAAAGAGGGAGAGAAAGAGAGAGAGAGAGGGAGATGCAAAGCAAGCGACACTTGCCGCTGTGGATAAATATTCATCGATATCTTTGACACACATTCGCGCCGCGCCAAGTGAACTAATTGATTAAAAAAGAAAACTTTTGCTAGCCCCTGGTGCAGTCCACTTCAGTCCACTCCACTCCACATCACTCTACACCACTCCATCCACTCTACTCTACTCCACTCCAATCCGGTCCGGTTCGGTCTGGTCTTACGTGCGACGGCGGTGGCGGCGTCGGCATCTTCCATTCATATTCAAAATAGTTGGCCTCGCCAACGTTCTCCCGAAAAGAAACATTTCCGATTTGATGTCAACTAGCGGTAAACGGAATAGCTTCTATTATATTGGGAACGCGATCTGCGAGCCGCGAGCTGGAGTATTCTCTGCATCTCTGGCTGCTTGTCGAAGTAGTACAACGCGTGCTTCCCCTTCCCTTACCTGCTCTTCCAGCAGGATGCTGCTGTGCCCAATCGCCAATTCATATGCGGTCATTTGTTCGCATACTACGCACACTCACTGTGCATATGTGAGTGTGTGATTGTATTGGAGATGTGCATAGACAAAGCGCTGCTAAAATTTTGTGACTCGTTTGCGTTAATCAATGAAACTTTCACAAAACTTTTCAACTTTTGTCGCCCGCCTTGGCGCAGCAGCGGCCTCACCAGCAGCAGAAGAACCACTTAAGCATCTTCATTCTGCGCATTTAGAAGACAATCTTCCGCAGAGAGAATCGCGCAACTGACTTTCAAATGTGCCGATTTTGGTGGCATTCAAAAAGAAAACGTAAGGCGAAAAGACCACACAGAGTGGTCTAACAAGAGAGGTTATATTGCAGGATTCAAAAAAGAAATATCAACTGCAGTTAGACAATATAAACCGATTGTAATGGAATCAAGACTATACTAGATAATCGATATCTAATTTTAAGGATTCACAGGAGTAACACGAAAGAAACCTAATATTTAAAGACTCTCAGTTATCCCAGCAAAAATTTAAGTAAAGCTTGCGAATTAGAAAGAAATTGTCTGAACTATTATTAATTTGTTTATAAAGCAGATACCCCAAGACTTCAGCCTCGGAAATTGCGGTCATTTTTGAATTATAATAAAACCTACTCTGTAATTTTATAAAATATTATTTATACTAAAATTACACCGAGATTTTAGCTGTATAACTAAAAAAAATTACAAAGAAACAGAATACGAATTTTTTTAAATATAATTTTACTTTATTCATATATGTACATATGTATGTAGAAGATCCACTCTAGTATAGTTATAAAATATAAATATACAAAACCAATAAGACTTATAAATAATAAATGCTCCTTATATTTTCCTTTTGCTCGCCACCTTCTGAACAGATCAATGCGCAGCAACCGCCTCGACGATCCCAGGGGATCGCACCGCACGCGCTCCATCATCATGTATGGACGTAGTGAGCTGGCCAGCACCACGGGTGACAATGCGCGCTCGCTCAGTAGTTTCCTGCAGGAGTCGAGCGAGTCGGCCAAGGTGCTGGCCGAGGCGGCCAAGAACGATGTGCAGCGCATTAGCAACAGCGTGCAGGCGCAGATCGAGCAGCTGTTCACGGATGTGGCCAAGGATGCGACGAATAGCTTCGATGTCACCTGCCTGGGCTGTTTGCCGCTGAAAGACAAGGTGACCAGTCTGCAGGGACTGCAAGAGCCACTGCGTCAGCTGTATCTGGCTGAGGTTACTAGAAAGGTGTGTATGAAAGTAAAATCGATAACGAAAACAAGGAAATTTATCGCACTCTCTTTATAGAAACTGCGAGCGGGTTTTTTGGATATCTGCGCCACAGGGTTGCGCATCAAGGTCAACACCAACAGCGAGGACAACAACGACTTGAGCATCACGCCCTTCCACAACATCGCCGTGTGGTCGGCGGTGAAGTTCGTCATCTCCGATTGCGATGGCGGCGCAGCCTTTCTGCCACTCATCACCGACCCCGACAACATTGACAAGACTGCCCTGTTCCAGCCACTGAGGTAAGCAGAGAGATCTTCTTGCCTCCACTCCCAATCTTAAGCTTAATAACTTGTCTTGTGCCTCTCCAGCTCCATGGAGCAAATGGCCGTGGAGCAAAGCGAGCACATGCATGCGCCAATCTTCGCGGTGGTCATGCGCTCCGCCAGCGCCCCGAAGATCCTCGAGTGTCATGGCTTCATCTGCAAGAGCACCGAGGATGCCATCGTCATTGCCGCCACACTCTACCAGAGCCTGATGGCCCACGTCAGCACCAGCTCGCATCGCAGTACCAAGCGACGCACGCCGCGCCAGCAGAACGGCGTCAGCTGCATCAGCATTGCCAGCAGCTCTGCCCTGACCAGCTCAAACTACTTGTCCCGCTCACAGGTGGCGCCCAGCGGACGTCGCAGTTCGTTTCGCAGCAGCGCAGGCAGCCTGCAACCGGGGGGCGTAGGTGTTGGCGGTGGTGTCGGCTCGTCCACTCCCTCGCGTTCGACACGCAAGAAGCGCGTGTCGAGCAGCTCGCTCAGCTCCAACAGCAACGTGATCAATGAGGCAGCTGAGATTGAGACGTCAACGGAGGAGCGCAAACGCAAATCTCACAAAACGAAGCGTGCGCCGCCAGTGCCCGCCCCCAACAAAAGTGGCGCCTCTGGACGCAGCGGCAGCAGCAACCACATAGTGTGCAACAATGGACACGTAAGCCGTCTGCATCATCACAAGAAGCCATCGACGCCCACACTGATGTCGATGCCACTCCCCATGCCGATGCCGATGCCACTGCCGTTGCCCAGCAAAATGTGTGACCTAGTGGGTGCGGGTGCTGTGGCGGCAGCTGGCGACGGGGATATACTGACACGCGTGGCAATACCCAGATCAGGCAGCTTCCTTAACACTGGCGGCCTCACTCGCTATAAATCACGGGCGGCGAGACGCACCAGCTCCGGCAAGCTGGGCGGCGGGGGCGGTGGTGGAGGAGGAGGGTGAGTATTAATACTAACCACTGGGGCCAGAAGCAGCCAGCAAGAAATTGGAATACAATGTTGGTTGCCAAAGCAGGATTTTTATTTGAGTCCTTCCTCCTTTGTTAAAAAAATCGTTTTAATGAATTATCGAATCGCGGCTTATTTTGTTTTCAAATCAGTGTTACCAGTTCAAACTCGATTCAAATTACTCTGATAATCGTCCAGCCACCACAAAATTTGTTAAATCGGTATCGATGGGCGACCTATTGATTTTTAAGCTTAAAAATATAATAATCGTCGTGCCACCACAATTCGTGAGTGAGTTATCGATGCGCGGCTTTTCGTGTTTGAAACAGTTATCAATTATCGAACTTAAATCCTGAATTACTGTTTGCAAGTATTTGCCTATTTTAAAGTACATTTTTTGTAAAGTGCTGCTGGCAACACTGTTGTGTGTTGGCTGCTTCTGGCTCGTGGGTTCGCTTAACATTCTTTGCATCCCGGTGAGAAGGTTTGGTTTGGTTGATTGGCATCGTTTGAATTGTGCTTCTAGTTCCCCACTTGGTTTCAGTGAACTGTTCAATGAATTCCGACTGCACGAGAATCTGCACTCCCTGGACGAGATCCTCTATGCCATAATCGATGCGGATGGCATGTCTTTCAACGATCTGAAGCCCATATACAAGGAGTTTCTACTCAAGCTGGCGGTCACGCTTACCCAAGATGAACTCTTTCAGCGCTCCAAGAATATTATGCGTCGCCAGAAGAAGAAGAAGCAGAAACGCAAAGCAAGCCTATCGGGTTCACAGGTAACCATCAATGGGGGTTCAATACTTTATCAAGCTCTAACCAGTCTCACTTGGTGCACAGAAGAAACAGAAGAGCATCTTTAGTCTCAAGAAAGTCTTTCAACTCGGCCAGTTTCGCTCTTGCCGCGGCAAGTTGACCAAGCCAGCACGCTCTAAGGAACCACAGCAGCCCGCCGACAGTGCCAGCTCCAGCAAACGCCGCCTGACGCCGCCAATCATTATTGGCCCGCCCACCAGCCAGACCAACTCGCAGCAGCATCAACGCAACCGCGCAGCCACCAGCGGCTCTGATGTCTCCGTGGTGCGCAACGAGCACGCACTGCAAGGATTGCATCGCAACAGCAGCAGCGGGTGAGTAACACATCCCCCCTAGCCATATCCCATGAGAGACCTCATCTTTTTGCGCCCGCAGATACGTGTCCTGTTCCGAGTGCAGCTACGACTCCGAGTCCTGCACCTGCGCCTCGGCCGATCGGTGCTACTGCAGCCTACGTACGGAGCACCTGAACCACAAACTGCGTCAAAAGAATGAGCGCAACATGGCTCTGGCCAATGCACGTAAGCCGCAAACGGCTTCCAATAACCAGCGCCACTCGCTGGTTTCGTGCAAGTCGGATGAAAAATGCTACTGCTCCATGGTGGAGGAGGAGCCGGCCAGCACGCTGGAGCACGACACTGGGCATTCACACTCGGACACGACCACATGGTGTGACACAGACAGCTGCATCAGCGCCAGCAAGTGCTACTGCAAGCGCGCCCATCGGCGTCAGCGTGCCAATGGCTCTAGTGCAGCCAATGTCAGCGAAGATTCGCTCAACCAACAGCACAGATCACGGGCGGCCAATCGCGGCGGCGGTGGCGGCAAGCCAAAGTCCTCGGAGAAGCTGGGACTGGACTATGAACTCTTCACGATCGGTGGCAACAGCAAGCCCGTCCAGCCGCACGAGGCGCTCAGCGTGAAGAAGAGTGTGGAGGCGGCTGCCGTGTTTGCCGACATGAAGCTAAGTCAGACGACGGACATCAAGAGTCTCTGTCCGCCGCCCATGCAAGCCCAGCACCAGCAGCAGAAGCGTACCAGCAACGCTAGCTGTCATTCGAACTCATCCTCACGCAGATCCCTTTACCGCACGCGGGAATCCTTCAGCACCGAACGCATGCCCATACCCATCTCCATGCCGCTGCACATGACCTCGAGCAGCGCCTCCCAGAAGTCGTGCAGTGCCGACGATCTTCTGATTAACATCAAGGCTCTGGAGAAGGCCGCCTCGATTCGCAGCAGCGTCAGCAAGAGCCGCATGGCCAGCTATCAATCGATGCGGGCGGTGAGCGCTTCTATCGAGGATTCTCTGGGGTATTTGCCATAGAACTACACTAGAATACTGAAATCCCTTAGTTAAGCTCTAAGTTATTGATCTTAACACATAAACCGGAAATATTAACACCTATTTAACCTACGATTTGAACTACACTTAGTAACTAAGACGCAATCTCGGCTTATGTTTCACAAGACAATTTGGAAGATTGTTCTTCCCAGAGCTCTGTTCAATCATCTTGCGAAACGTAATCAGAGATTAATTATTATACACATTAATGATCTTTACCTACTACTTAATACATAGACGAACTCGTGACATTATTCTTAAGGTCTAAGCAAAACAAGCGTGCAATACGATACCATTATAACACTCCAATATACTCCTAGTTTTCTCAACGCAGTGCAATATTTATTAAGTGAATTGAAATAAACTCACCTTATATGCGATCATTTTATTTATTGTTAAGGATTGAAAAGTTTGACAACTAAATCGTGGAACAAAAAGGCAACTATAAATCTGAATGCAAGAAGGTTCCTGTGTAGCATGACCAAATTGTATTTATTAAGGTTCAACAAGTTCAGATTTTTATGATGTCAGCAAAAAAGAAATTAATCTTTACAGAATTGTTTTCAGATTGCAACTAAACTGAGAGAATTAATTGACAACGATTTCTTAAGAACTCTGACTCAGCAGATCTAGCGTCAAGTTTAATTATAAAAACAAATAAAATATTCGAGAGACATGTTTAATGTTTTTGGGGAATTTTGGTCAATTTTTTTTTTTAATAAAGTTGAATCATTTTAGATTTCCCGTTCAATCAAAAGTTTTTCCAAGTGTAGCGAAATGAGACTAGTTCTGTCAAGTCATTGTGTTTTTTGGCAGAGTGTAATCTATCCCAAGCACGAGGAGGTCAGTGCCAGGTCGCAAAAAAAAAGCGAAACGTGTACGATGTGAGCAGATGTTTGAAGCTAGCTGAGTTAGCCACAGCACTACGTAGGTCAAAATTGGACGGGCGTTGCGAAGCTGATAAGATTACGGGTGCTATGTGTGAGTGTGGGGGTATCTCGTGGTGGAGCAGCTGTTAGCAAAGTCATCGAGGCAAGTGGATGCACATCAAAAAGTTATTCAAGTGTGATCTGCTGCCCAGTGACGACCAAGAATTATGACCACCTCCGCAGACAGTGTGTTCGTTACCCGATCGGAGGGTATCTCCGCCGAAGGAGTCCGCGATCAGTACGCCGATGGCAAGGCTGCCAAGGTGTGGGAGATTTTCATTGGTGACAAGAACTCGCGCACGGACAACTATAAAAACTTTTTGGTCGATCTGTTGCGCCAAAAGGGTTGCAAGCGTGTCCTGGACGTGGCATGTGGCACGGGGTAAGACAAAGAGGAAGGAGGACCCTCCCCTCGCCAATATTCTAAACATATTCCTATTTCCCAGAGTGGACTCAATAATGTTGCTTGAGGAAGGTTTTGAGGTTGTTTCCGTCGATGCCTCTGACAAAATGTTGAAGTACGCGCTCAAGGAGCGCTGGAACCGTCGCAAGGAGGACGCCTTTGACAATTGGAGTAAGTGACTCCCCCTTGTGAGTTGAGTGAATGACTCAAGCTGTAACTTTTAATCTTTTTTACAGCCATCGAAGAGGCCAATTGGTTGACACTTTACGATGACATTCAAGATCAGATCCAGGCTGGCTTCGATGCCGTCATCTGCCTGGGCAACTCGTTCGCCCATTTAATGGACGCCACTGGGGATCAGCGTGAGCACAAGCGGGCGATCAAGAACTTCGAGAGGTGCCTCAAGCCCGGCGGCATCCTGTTGATAGATCATCGCAATTATGACAACATCCTCGAGACGGGCGCGACGCCAGCCAAGAGCATTTACTATAACGTAAGTTCAGCCGAAGATCGCAATCGATCAACATCGTTAATTAAAAACAATTAAACGACATATTGCACCGCAAAGCTGCCGCGTCATCTTCGCACTAATAGATTAGACTTTAAATAGTTTAATTCAATCGGATTCATCTCATTTCATCATGCTGCCTTATCATCTCGATCACTTGAGGCACGAGCGTAAGAGTCTCTCTCTGAATGACTTGCATTTCCAAATATAAATTTTACAGACGAGTCATACTGCTGACATCAAAACATCCGTTCTGTTCTACTGCGGCAAGCCATCACTGGTGTCCATGGACTATCAGATCGAAGGCAACAAGTTGGCCAGCGAGTTCCGACTCTCCTACTATCCCCACGAACTGAAGCGCTTCACGGAGATCCTCAGTGAAATCTTTGGCAAACAGGCCAAGCACAAGCTCTATGGCGACTTCAAGGAGATGACTGTCGTCCAGAATCCAGCCTTCTATATACACCTGATCGAGAAGCCTTATCTTTAAGTTCCATCCATCTTTAAATGTATTTAACATCTCACATTCTCTTATCACACACACACACAAATACAATATTAGTTCTATTTAGCGAAAGTTGTTTGTGGTTTTTATTTCCGTTCTTTACATAATTATGGCATATCTGCTGATGATAGCACCGAAGCACAACGACACCATCGCAGCCTCGATCACAAAGGGTGTATGCGTTTTTATGTAATCCGAAATTCCTGTGCAAACCGATGCCAGTTTCAACAAAATTATCGATGCCATCGCGACATCTACCATATGTAGTCCAAAAAGTTCGGACAGCGAAGTGCGACTGAAACAACGCAAAAGAATTTCAAAATGAACTACATAAAACCCAAGAACTCATTACAAATGCGACATTTCGATTCGCTTTCCAACGGTTTGTCCGCATTGAAAGTAATCGAGGTTCGACAAACCAACACTACAATATCATATGTTAATGCAAGATCGGATGTGTAACTTTGTAAAACGAACATCTAAGACCCTTTCTAGAGTGCTAGAACATGTTTTTGTTTATGTAGACACTTTTTCTGCGCTGTCACCAACATCCATTGATTTCCTGTTTATAATCATTCCAAATGTTTACCCCGTTTTCGAAAACAAATTTACATTTTATTTGTTTTCGCTTTACTGATCCTCGCTTACGTAAATTGTAGCACAGTGATATTTATATAATTAACTTATTGTAACAATTATAGTTATCGATCGAGAGGCTTCTTAAATTCCCATAATTTTATTGATACGCTTAACATCGGTGATCTGGCGATCGATCTCGAGCGACAACTGGGTTAGGATGTCGATGATGGTGCGTCTCTGCTTATCTGGCAGTTCGTACGATTGATTCTTGCCACTCTCTTGCGATTTGGCAATGTGATATCGCTGTTTGTTCATCGTCTTCTTGGCCGTGTCCAAGTTGGCAGCCATTGCCTTGGTGGCCTTATTAATGCGCGACACCTCCTGGGCGAATTCCCGATCGGCCACAACGCTGTTGGGCAAGGTCGCATTGGCCTCCTGCATAAGCTTTTGGCAACGACGTACTAGAACCTCCTGATTGTCGCTAATCTCCTCGAAACGTTCAGCCAACTTGTGGGCACGTTCACTGATAATCTCTCGCTCGTTCTCCAAACTAACGATCTCTTCCAGCTGCTGCTTCTTCTGCAGCTTGATACAATTGATGCGCTTAGCGAATTCGGATCGCACCAGTTCGTGTCTCTTCAAATACTGCGAGCGCAGCACCTCAATTGCCTGATTCAGCAGCTCGTAGCGCTCGTGGGACGTGGGCGTGGCCAGTTTATCCGCCAGAATCGGCTGACTGACGCTGCGCTGCAACAGTGCCCTGATAGTCTCCACAAAGGAGGGGCTCGCGCCTTGCTGTTCCACCACTGCTTCAGCTGTTCTGCGTTGCGCATTATCTTTGGTGGTAACCAGCAATTGGACATCTATGACCAGCTTCAGGCTAATCACTTGGCCACTGCTTAGCAGAAGAACAAGCCCAGCGGGCATTTGTAGAAGGGCGATGCCATAGACGGCATTGGTGCGATCGCTCGAATCGAACTTGGTGCACAGAATGTACTCCGCACTCGAGGGTGTCGATAGCACCAATTGGCTGTCTTCCGCTTCGCTGTCCAGAAAACGCTGCAGCTCCGAAATAAAGTTGACGGTGATGATGTGCAGGCCAGCATTGTGGTAGGCAAAGTAACGCATCTCGTTGATAAGATCCCGCTTTAGATGTATGGGACAGTTGTATACTCCACCCGAGGCATTGCCTGAGCCCGCGGTCAGGCCCAACTCGAGCTCAACGGTTTCTATGACATGCAGAGTCCACTCAGATGGCTCGAGAATCAAATCCCCATCGACATCGTTGAACGAGTGCTCAGCTTGCTCGGATTCCAGCAAGAGAGCATGGTGTATCTTGCCAATTGACTCGGCAATGATGACAGTTGGCGGCAAAGATGGTATGATCATCAGAGAACACGATTCCAGTCCATAGTTAGCGCTAGTCTGCGGCGTCATTGTAATGGGTCCCTGCAGGCGCGTCAGCTCCGAGTCGATGCCCGTTAGCATTATGTAGATGTTTCCATTCTCTCGCAATATTACAATGGGCCACTCGACCTTTTCCTGCTTGGCTTTGGCTGCGACCAAGGTCTTGTTGCTCTGATCCAAAATGGTAGTGGCAGAGAGACTTGCGTTTGTTTGCTCCTTGTTGGATGTTCTGCGGGATACTGCAGGTGCA
This sequence comes from Zaprionus africanus, assembly GCA_018151435.1. Lineage (NCBI taxonomy): Eukaryota > Metazoa > Arthropoda > Insecta > Diptera > Drosophilidae > Zaprionus > Zaprionus africanus. Next base: position 1,831,009 of record JAECXB010002309.1, on the reverse strand, counting down.
ATGTCAAAGTCAACTGATACTTCCCCAAAGTCATTTAGCGATGTATTTCCACTCGACTTTGTTGGCAGCGGACCGACCTTCCACACATGACGCAGCTTGGTGTGGTTGTACACACGAATTGTGTTGTTAGAGAGCAGCACAAGGAGTGTTGAGTCTGACACCGAGGCTGGGTGCCACCGCAACTGACGAACCTCCAGTTGTGGATTGTTTTGAAACAAAAGAGCGTCCAGGCTGTACGAGCGACACGTGATTTTCTCCTTGCCATTCATAAAGGAGCCATCAGGGCCACTGCGGCGTGGCACCTCCAAGATGAACACTCCTTGCGGCCCACTTAATGCCACCAGAGAACCCTCATTTGAAACAAGAATACGCTCGACATGCACTCCGACAGTGCTGGAGGGTATGAGCGTCTGATAGCCAAGGGGAGCACGCTTTGGTTCCTGCTCAAGCGACGCTGCCCGCCAATTCGTCACCAAAAGACACGATTCATTGGAGTCCCACACGTACAGCAGGTCGTCCTTGCAGTCCAATAAATTCTGAGTTTGTGGCACAATTGGTAAGCCATTGCGAATTTTCGCAAACAACTCCGTTTTATTTAATTCCAAGACATCTGTTAGCGACATGCCGGCACAAATAAAATAAATACAATTTACTCGGAGTTAGTTCGTTCATATGACTCGCCCAGTTGAACGGAACCAAGTTATCGATAATCACCCACTGTATTCGCTGTTATCATTTAACAGTTCGCGCTTCTGTTGCTAACAGCATTTACTATTTTCTGGTTTCGCAAAGATTTGAATATATTTTTGATAATAAAATAAAAAAACAATACTGCACTTTCCATTAAAATAGAATAATAACAATTATTCGGCAAACAAAAGCTACAACTTACAAACCGTATTTAATACAAAAATAGTTTATTAACCATTAACCATATTTACAAACAAAAAATTTAGATTTTGTATTATTTTAATCTCCGTTGTAATTCCAGTAATGGAACTTTTTTGAGTTTTATGGTTATATCCTCAACAAAATGAAGATCTTCAAATTTGAATTCGGTAGAGAATTTGAAATTTCTCAGCAGTTTTGCCAATGTAATTTTCGCCGATATTAAAGCATATCTCCAACCTAAAAATGGGAGAATATAATATACTTAGTCAGCCTTTGTAAATTGAGGAAAACCCACCTATGCAATTACGAACACCCTTCGTGAATGGCACATATGCATAAGGATGCTTATCTTGAAAATTGTGTGGAAGAAAATGATCCGGATTGAATGTTTCCGCATCGTTTCCCCAGACTTTTTTATTGCGATGCAAATGGAAAATATCAAGAGCGATCTGCACGCCCTTTGGTATTACAACTCCATTGGAGAGTTTCACATCCTGAGAGTTAGTCCGACACACCATGGGAACTGGAGCCATAACGCGCATCGTTTCATTGAGGATTAGATCCAAGTAAACCATTTGCTGTACATCTTCGTAAGTGACTTCAAAGTCTCCAGCATTGGGAAACAGAGATATAATTTCCTCGAACACTTTCTCCTGATACTCGGGAAACATGGAGAGCATCATCAATGTGTAAGCAACGGTATTAGCAGTTGTTTCAAAGGCTCCAAACACTATAACATTCGATTCATCCTCCACGTTTGTCATACTAAAGATCCCACGCCTAAGTAAATCAATAGCCAGATTTAGAAATATGTTTTTATCTTGTTGCTGAGATTCGGGCTGCGAAGCCTCCGCGTCCATTTTCTCTATCTTCCTTTGAATTATCTGCATTATTAAAGGTACGATTAGTACATATTTTATAGGGAAATGGTGAAAGCTACCTTTCCGATGAACCTACGAATCTCCGACTTTGAATTCTCAAAACTTTCCTCCCTACCAAAGAGGCGACGCACCGTTTTGCTCATCAGCCACGGGGAGAAGCACATATCTGTCATGGTTTCCAGAACACTAATAACGGATAAAAAGCATTGCCCAAAGTGAGTGACTCACAACACTTACCAATGATAACTCTTCAGCAGGGTATTGCTCTTAAAACACTCGTCTCCCTTTACATCGCTACCCATAGTTGTTTCTGCAAAGTATTTATAAGACTAAAGAACCTGTACTGGATATGAACAACTCACGAGTTGCTATGCTTAAGGTAAAGCGTTGCAGCAGAGGTATTAAATCCATTTCGCCTTCATCTACCAAATCATCAAGGGCCTTGACAAGTAATGCAGTTTCCGTGTTGAAAATGGGTATAAAACTCATTAATACCTTGTGTCCAAAGGCAGGATTCAATAGTTTGCGATGTATATTCCAACGAGGATCTGTAGATCCATAAAAGAGCTTATAGCTTTAAAGTTCGATATTTCCTTAAATGCGTTTCGTACTTTTTATACTGAACAGTCCCGTTCCAGCTCCATCATCCACAGCCTTGTAGAGAAATCCCTTCTCGATACAATGAGGAGAAGTGAAAATATCCTGGGTTACCTGAGGATCGCTGACAAGCAGTATTGGTATAGGGCCAAGCCACGAGAAGAGAGTGGAACCTTGTGTTTCAAAATGGTATCCGAGCACACTCAATATATCTGTGTACGCGTATCACAAATTGAAAATCACGATTTAAATAGGTAAACTTTTCTCGTAGTTCCTTACAAATCACGTACTTTCCCTGCGCATCAGTTTATGCGCCATGCCAAGCAGAGGATAACCCATTGGACCAGGAAGCTTCAGCGTCAACATATAATATCTACGGCGAGACCACAGGAAATATATCCACAATACGAGGAATAGAACACCCCACAGGTGCCACATCAACATGTTTGCGCGTTATATCCAATAGATTGTATAATATCCAAGACCGCACCCTATCGACCGAACGTTTGAAAGCTTACTACTTATAAATTCCTGAATGTAGCGCCATTTTATACCCCCGGACGCGATGTTCGTCCGTATTAGGTACGATTGTTACGCGTGTTAGATCGTGATTCCTTGTTAAACGCACATCAATGAACTCTACAAAATATAAATAATTTTAATATCGATGATCGATTGTCTTCAGCATACAAATTGCTATAATTTGCTCTAATGGCTAACAGTAATCGGACAATCAGTCACTCGGCCACCATGCGTACTATAACTTTGCAAAGATAGTGTAGATAGTACTACGACGTCATTAATTGCGTGTTCAATTCAAGTCAGGTAGCCACTTATATAAGCCACAACCCACTATCACAGAGTAAACATTCGAATATTTTGATAAATTCGGAATTTGGGATAGTCCCCTAGAACAATAAATCTTCAATTTTATCGAGTGTATCTGCTTTATTAAGCATTTTGCATTTTTATTTTCACTTAGCCTATAGTATACATTTATGAAAAATAAGTATTACGATATGTACATCAAGTACATACAAGTCTCTCTCCATCGTAGGGATATTCATAGTTTGTACATTCATAATATGCATCGTCACGAACATGAACACCTTCTTTATGCGCTGGATACGCTAGATAGCGGTATGATAATAGATTATGGTAAAATGGCTGATCTTTCATGGGTAAAGTTTGTGGAATTTTGAGTTAGTAGACGAAGACAGCGACTGTTTCTAGGATCCGGGCATGTCGGTAAGAGTCTCTGCAAAATTTACATCATATGGTAAAGATTAGTTAGACTGTTGTTTTATTTCTTTAAGAACCATAGGCAAGTTCCATGCAGTGTTTTCCAACATCACGAGTGCGCCAATATAATAATTTAAATACTATACTTAAAACATGTGACACTTTACTTGCATTCGTTTATTTACAAAAGCATTTCTGGTGCAATCTAGTACTAAGCAATATTATTCTATGAATGTGAAAGAAAAATGTGCATACTACATAATATAGAAAGTGTATTTGAATGCGTGCGATGAAGTGAAATGAAGTATGATGTGAGATGAGTGAAAATTCGAAATATTATAAAACTGATAATATATATCACATTGACGAACTATTTGAAGGATTTACAGTCCAGCTCAACTGACTGTTGACTTACTTATACTGCAACCAATTATTCCTAACACTAAGCCCTATTGATAACTTCAACGAAGACGACTTTAAGACTGATCTGGCCCTCATATCAAGAGTAGGGAATACAATTTTGTCTTCTGTTTAGGCATCTATTAAACCATTTAAAAAAATAAAGATTTGTGTGTTTTAGGTTTATCTGTTGCGTCTTAAAAAGTTCACTAAAAAGTATTTGACTTTTTAAAAATTACTAAGCTGATGAAGAACACGTCGGTATAGCCTTACTCTTCCTTCCTCTGCCTTCTTAATACATTTACACAAATTCAATAAGAATCCCTCTATAAGAATCTTTGAACACCATAGCTGATAAAGTACGTATTACTTCACAGAATAGAATACTTGTATTGTCGTTTCCTAGAATCCTCAAGCAATGTTTGAGATCTCAAACTGTTGTTGTTTTCAAGCAAAGCAGAGTGAGATGCGATAGGCGTAGAGTCTTTATAGTGCATGTTAGTCGAAAAAGAAAACGAACTACTGGGATGAGTACAAGCTTGGTAAGAAGAGCAGCAGGCAGTAAATCTAGTATCGCTTTGACCGAGGTACGAACCAGTTGTGGAGTCCCCCATATCGGCATATCCATTGGACAATCGACCATTGCCACCATTCGCAATTAAAGGTGCATGTGGCTCTCCAGCTGCATAAGATTCGATTAGATAAACTTAAAAACTTATACGAGAATCGAATACGAACCATTTGCTGAGCCATTCGTGATCTTGTGCCCGTTAGGAATGCAACCATTACCGTTCTCAATTAGGGGTACGTTTGACTTTAAAGGTGAAAGAGGGAGAGGATCATATATGTTTAAACGACAGTTCCCATTGGCTACAGGGCTTTCAATGTCGCCGTTCTGAATGGCTGCAGTCGCCACCGAAGTGCAACTTTCCGCCTCATCCTTGACACAACGCATAAGGAATAATAGGGAGGAACCCACTAGGGGTGGCAGTCCAGCCAATATCAATGGCAGTGTATACGAGCCGGTCTTGTCGAAGATAATGCCGGCAACATACGGTCCCAGTGTCAGTGGCAGTGAGCAGAGACCGAGCAGGAAACCAATAGCTTGCGTGGCGCCCGATGGTCCACAGATCTCATAGGCAATTGGACCCAGCAGGGAGATGAAGCAGCCATCGAATAAGCCCATGATCAGGGCGAACGATACGAGAACCACATACGAACTAGTCAGTGGCAGTAGCAGTGTGAGCAGACCGATGCAGACCAGCGAAAGCTGCTGTAGATACATCCTATTCACACCTGGCATATCCGCTATGACGCCGAAGATGAGACGACCAATGCCAGAAGTGACGCCAATGCACATCACAGGCAGATTGACATCGTTGCTGGGGAACTTTGTTTCCACGAACTTCATCATGTGCACATAGGGCACAAAGTAACCGAATAGCGCCAGGGGCACGCACATTGCCCAGATCACGTAGCGTTTACGTTTCCAGATCTCCGTATTGATGATTGAGCGCAGGAATATATTGAAACGTGTGCGGCCAGTCTTTTTCTTGGACGATTCCAGCGGAAAATGCAAAGGTTTGTAGACAAACGAACAGAATATGATAAAACCAGACATCAGACTCATTATCTGCAAGTCAAATGGAGCAATTAGAAATGAAATACATTGAAGAATCTCAAGTTTATCGTTTACTCACCCGCAGTGTAGTCTCCAGGCTGTAGCTGTTGAGCAGCCAGTCTAGCACAGGTGGCAGTATAACAGTGAATACACTCGAGCCGGCAGTCACGAATCCGCTAACCTTGCCCAGATAACGCTTGAAGTAATGGCCCAGTATAGCAAGCGTGGGTGTGTACGCCAATGCGCCGCCCAGCCCGAACATAATGCCATATGTGAAGTACAGGGCTCTGATATCCTGAGTGCAGAACGACGAGAGCAAAAGACCTCCCGAGGCGAGCATGCCACCAATGAAGGTGGTCAGGCGCAGACCGATCTTGTCTGTCAGGCAGCCGGCGACGGGCGATAGAAAGAATGTTGTGCCAATTGTCAAAGCGCCGACAAGAGCTGCAAATACACAATAAAGCACATAAAGAAGCCGACTTTACATCTGCATAGACCAGATCAGACCAGACCAACATGCAACAAATCGAATCTCACGCAATTGTGGTTAATTGTGAAATCAACTATGTTTTCCACTCGACTCGAGCTCCCGATATCCAAAGGGGAGACGGCACAAGAGGCAGGGCGGGATCCCGACTTGATTGAGCAATTTGCACGCATTGCACGATCGGTCGATGAATCAGTCAATTTTGCTATAGCTCTTTGCGGGTGTGAAACGGCTTAATTGAATCTGTCCAAATTAATTAATAAACAATTTTCTATATATTTTTTCAGCAAGTCGAAATTGATTGGATTTGACAGACTCATATGATATTATATGACATGTAGCAGACAGAAGGAGGTATCTCTGACCCCACAAGGTTCACTTATTCTGGATTGGCGTCAACTTTCCCAACTGGCCCTATCTGTCTGTATGACCACCTAGATCTCGGAGAGTATGAGAGCTTGGACAAGCAAATTTGGTGTAAATATGTCTTGTTCTGGAGATAAGATATATACTTATATATATATATTATATTTTATAAGATAAATTTTGTTTAAGAAATTTTCCACGCCCCAGTCCGTACGCCTAAATCGAAAAAAATCGAGTTACAGTTAATATTTTAATACAAGAACGTGCATATTAATAAACATCGTTCAAAATATTTCTGTAGATAATGTTGCGATCGCATAATAAACATAGCAATTATTTAAAAAGTAATTTTAGTAGATGAATAGAATTCGCATTTGAAAATGCAATAAAAATAAGCTGAACAAAGAAATCATCACTGTAGCTTTCTTTGCTTGCTTAAAACATTTCCTCACTTTGTAGATCCCTAACTGGTTTATCAGTATTGTAGCCCTAGTTTGTGATCCCTATGCAAGTTGCACTTTGTCGCCAAATACGAATGTTTTCCTACAGTCAACAGTTTCCGTTGGGAACGCGAGTAACACCTAACTGACAGAATTGGGTTAATTCTTTGTTCGGCCCGACCCAGTTGCGATAAGCGGGCGCAGAAGTGACAGTAGCCCGTGATAATGTATAATAAAGAAGAGTCTATAATACGATGCGAATGATGCAGCTGTCAACTGTGTGAGAATAAGCTCATCATATAAGATCGTCAACTGCTCGAAGACTTTCCCCCACCCACGTCATTATTAAAAACTGATGAAAAATCACACAAAATTGCCTAAGCCAAAGTGACAAAGCTTTTGCAAGTGCCAAAGAGAAAGACGAACAAAAGAGACGAACAAATATTGTAATAGTTTACCATTTTGCTCTCAAACAAATTGATATTTGTTTATTTTGTTTATTTTTCTAAAGATTGTTACTAAAATTAGACTGACCTACATCAGCGGCGAATGTGTCCGCCTTTGCCTCGAGTACCCATTGAAATCAATACCCCCACAAACATTTACACTTCCCTCTCTCTCTCTCTCCCACACTCTCACTTGCACTTGAGCACGCCGGCTGACAGCGAGTCATGCAATTTCGGCAGCCATGGCAACCCGACCGAGGGCAAGAGAGAGCAAACAAAAAGTGAGTGAGTGAGTGAGAGAGAGCGCCGGCGTTCAATGTCAATGCCACGGCCGGCGAGCGAGGGAGAGCTCAGTCATTAGCATTGCGAAAGTGAGAGGGAGAGAGTGCGTTGCAAAAGGAACTGCATATCATGTTAGATAATTTCCGCACGAAGTGTTGCTGAAACTTTGCCAAAGGTCTAAAAAAAAAACACGCCGGCAACAATATTACATCAATTTATGGCGGGCGAATTACATTTATAGCAAGTAAATGTACACTGAAACATTAATGTTATAATATTTCTAAGATTTTTTGCCACAGCATTTAGAAAAGAATCCCGTAGGTCTAGGAAAGTGGCCGATGCTTTATAACATCAATTTGTAGAACGTGTATTTGCACTGTAAACTTTTGGTAAATTTTTAGTCATAAATTTATTGCTGGTCACTGAAATTTATAGCATGCAAATCTTCACTGAGAACAAGGAATATTCTAATGCTGTTCTTATATTATTCTGGTAGATCACACAATCACAAAGTACAGAAAATAATTTGTACATGTTTGAGAAAACCCGCCGGCAACATACAAAAGTCAGTTAAAAATTTATACCTTGTAAATGGAACTAAAACAAAAAGATACAAGCTTTAGAAAATTATCTCAGAATATTTTTGTGTAACATAAATTTATGGCGGACGCGCTAGATTTATAGCTTGTAACTGAATATCAACAAAAAACTTATCAAATATTATTGGAAATTCCCGAGTGACAACATAATAAAAACAATCTCTGCCCAGAGTTTGATTTATAGCTTGAATACATATATATTGATTTATAGCTTGAATATATATGTATATATACTGAAAACTTGGAAAAAAATATTTAATAGTTTCTTTTCAATAAATAAAAATATTTCCGCAAACTCTCTGGAATTCCAGAGTCAGCTTCCAGCCGAGGCTGCTTCAGAAGCTGTTCAAATTGATGACCCAAGATCACCCTTGGCTTTTTCCCACTATATCTATTCGCAATCATTAGGTTATCAGCTGCACTTCTTTGTTATTCAAATATATTAATACTATATAGGCTTAACATACTCGTACATTAAATGCTAATCTGCTCTTTAAGCCTATTGAACCTATTGAACTCTCAAGTGTCTTAGGGGGTCTCTCTATGGGTTCTCAGGGTGCTAAGAAGGCGATTGCAGCGCGCAAAGCGCTTAAGAAGCGACACACGACGTGATGCTGACTCGGATTACGTGAGGCTTTAATCATATGGCGGAACTAATACCACTCAGCTAGTGATGGCTAGAGCGGCTCTGGTTCTGGCTCTGACAGGAGGATCGCTGTCATTGCATTTGAACGGCTTCCGATGCCAAGCAACTACGAACGCCCAACGAGTAACTGGGTCAGTGGCATGTGGCAGCGTTGGTGTGGCATGTGGCACCGTTGGTGAGGCATGGGCGATTGTTGTGCCACTAGTTTTGGGACTGGGTCGTCTTTGGTCTTGGGGCTTTTGTCTTTCGCAAAGGCAGCTAGTCTTCTTCTATTTCTTTCTTTAGCGTTCCCAATACGCGCCTTGCAACCGCGTACAACGGGGCGTATGCGCAATGACACCGACACCGGTCCACAACACGAACCTTGACAGACACAGATACAGCGTAAGCAGTCAATTGAACCTTGTTGTTGTTATTCTCGAACGACGTCATCAGTTTCGCACGCAATTGAAGCACTGTCAGTCACAGTCGCAGTCTCATAGATCCCATAGATTCCGGGACTGCACCGGCCCAGACTACTTCATGCTGTGTGTGTGTGCGTGTGTTCGTGTGTGTGCGTGTGTGTGTGGCACGCAAAATTATTCGCTGCAAACGACCTTTTGCTTTTGCTTAATTTCAACTCTCATCGACTTCAGAACAACTTGACTTGACATCGCCATTGCCCGCGACGCGGCGTTGGTGTTGAATAACGTTTTGTGATCCAATAAAACTTTTAGCAATTTAATTCACTTGACGTCGGCATGTCGCTTTCTTACACTAACATAGTATGTTCACACACACACACACACACACAGACATTCGCACACATGTATCAGGTTTTATTGAACTCGACGCAAACCCAGGAATCTGCCTGGATCGCGATGGATCGTGTGTACGACCCCAGTACTTCTTAGGTTGCATTAGCAATTGATCATTAGCTCTAGCTATGCTGAAATTATTTCATATACGTGTACATAAGTTATATCTAATTTCTTTTACTGATATAATCAAAATATCTTCTTCGAGATCAATTTGCAAAATAAAAAAAGTTGTATAGCTTATTTACACCCGATACCCATGGGGCAGAAGGGTATAACAACGATATAGCCATGTCTGTTCGTATGAACAACTAGATCTCAGCGACTATAAGAGCTAGTTCCATCAAATTAAGTTTCAATATATCTTATTACCGCACGCCGATAAATCTCATTTTAGAATTTGGCAACGTCCTCTACCGACCGCTTAAATCGATGAAAAGCGAATTGCAAGAGTCATTCTAAAGCTAGCTGGTTCATTTTATGTGAACATAATAATCATCACCATGTAAATAATTTCGATTAATTTCATTGCTAACGGATAATTAACTTAGAAGTTATTTTAAACATAATTTTCTTGGATAAACAGTTTTCTCAGGGCACCACCAGTAAGTATGCAATAGAAAATACGGTAAGTAAGGGGAGCAGATATTCCACAATCGAACACTCTCAACTGTAACTTTCTGTCGAATTCATATATAAATCCAACTTGAGCTCTAAGTAATTTGCGAATCATACAAAACTTTTTTTCAAATAAAGACGCAAAACTATGAGTTCAAGTGCAAATATTAATAATTCGGCTTATCAACATAATGTACTATATAGAAATACAGTATGTTCTCTCTATAGTATAATCAATGAACAAATTATTTTCATTCATTCGTTTAGTCACGTTGTAAATAAACTTTCGCTTAATGGAAATCAATCGTAAATCCGGCTATGGCTTCATAGCACACCCCTTATCAACCCCTTATCTGTATCTGTGTGTGTTAATTTACTTACAAGCAATAACTTGATAGGCAAAACAACAAAAACAACTGTTCGGATTCCCATATAATCTGATTTGTCTTCTGCATAATTACGTTTAATCGGAATTGCGAATCAATTTGCCCTCGGCTCGAATTTGTTGGGGGATTAGGCACGTGCTAGATTCGATTGTTGATTTGTTTTTATCGCTTACCCGCTTTGCTGCTAGCATCCGCATCTCCCTGGGCATTCAATCGCTCCACAAGCAGCTTATGCAAGACCCCATAAGTGTTGATGATTCCAAAGATGACACCGTTGCATATGAATGCACTGACCATTACTAGCCAGGCCTGGGCACCACCATCCGGTGGCTCCTTGCCGTGTATATCACGGCAGCAGGGCGCCTCAATGTGTGCTGGCTGTGTGGCGCCTCCATTTGCCGTCGTTGTTTCTTTCACTGCCCCCTTGCCATTGGTCACAGTGTGGCCATTGGCACGAGCACGTTCCTCCGTGCTCACAATGCGTCCGTTATGCTCATGGGGAGGAGCCTCGTGCAGCGGTTCATTCTCGGCCATTCTCCTTTGGCGACAAGACGTGGGATTTGCCTGAAATTGAAACTGATTACTTCTCTCATCTCGGGCGCTATCAAATCTTTGTTGATTGCAATTTTATTTACGTGTATTCTTAATTACGAGTTTTAAAATTAAATAATACTTCAACAAGTTATAGAATTCGAACTGTGAAATTGTATGACAGTGTTTGCTATCGACCTTGCCAACTATAAAGTTTATGCAAATAAGTCTGTTAAGGCTTTTAATACTTTCTTTTGTACTGCAAGTTTAGCAAACTCAAGTTCAACTTTTTGAGAGATAAACAGATACAACGCCCTTTGCATATCTTGGCACGTTAAGTTAGCAGAGATTAGCGTAGATAGATAATAAGTATACGTTCACAACTATCAGCCTACTAGAACAGATTGTTACTAATACTATATAAGTATCTTTTTATTTTATTTAATTGCAAACTGGTCCAAAGAATATTTCTGAAGTCTTTTCTCATTCAAGAAATTTCTGCCGACCTTGTTTAGTCTGCCAAAATTCGTACGGCTTTCTTTCGCACTCACTCAAAGTACGCTAACTGGAGATTAGATCTAAGTCTTTTACCTCTTTCTTTCGTTTTGTAAACTACTTTTATTTCCCCAACTCAAGTTCAACTCGCTAGAAGATAAAGAGATACAATGCCCTCTGCATATCTAACACCTCAAATAGTTCTCAAGATACTCGTATAGCGCAGATAGATAATGCGTAGACACCTAATTTATTTGCTGGCTGGCAGAACTAACATTATAATAGAGAAGATTCCCATTCACTTGATGTAGTTCCAAGTGAAACCTAATCGTCAGAAAATAATCTATATATCATATTCTGTAGGTTGTGGGTGTCAATGTAATTGATCGAAATTGGATAATTAAGAAACTAGAGTAGCTTCCGCATTGCGAGCTCAGAAGATCGCATATTCTATCAGATCTCACAGCGCTATATCGTGTAACTGGGCAATAAAGTTTACATACATGTGCATACATAATTATACGATAATTATATAAATATTTACGCAGACACACGTAAACACACATAAACGTCTTGTCAGCAAAGAATTTGGCGAATTTACACGACTGCGATAATAATAATTCAACATGCAGATTGCATTGCCGCGAAAGATTTCCAAAGTTTGCACACGCAAGCAAAAATAAATACCAAAACCAAAACCGAAACCGCTACCATATCAATATAGTGCCATACAAACTGTTGAAGCTACGTATACTTCTTTACTATATCTTTCTCTATATCTCGCTCTCTTTCTTTTGTTATTGTTCTAGTTCTAGTCGTGGGTTGCAACTTTTTACATGCTTTGACGCTATCAATGCGCTTGAAAGTCGTCGTCGCGCACGTGTCGCTTCAAGGTGTCGCTTGAGGAAGGGAGCAGGGCAGGGCAGGCCATGCGATTACGCAATGAATCACCCAAAAAAAGTTGTCTGTGCGTGTGTAGGTGTGTGTGTGGGTACATGCCTGTGTGTGTTCTTAAAAATTTCACTTAGATTTCACTTTAAATCCCTTTTGGGAAACTAAAAACGCGTGCGAGCGACGCCACTGACAAATGCGAAACTACGACGGCTGCGAAGAAGACGCCGACGATGACGGTGACGACGACGACGGCGATGGCGACGTAGGTGATGACGATGAACGCTGAGAATACACGACCGAACGCTTGCGTTGCCGGCAACGGAATGAAAAATAATTCAATTATTTTCCACGAGCAGTTTGCAAAAATTTTGTGACTCTCTCACGACGAGCGGCGCCTAATCGGAGACGGCAACAGCAGCAACGACGACGACGACGGCGGCGGCGACGACGTTGGCAGAGCAGAGAATTCTCAGCAATAAACAAAGCCAGACTGCGCTGCGTTTGCGGTAACGTTGGCAACGGTAGCCGAAGATTGGCACGAAAACAAAGAGTAGAAAGACAAGATAAAAAGGCAGGGGGAAGAGGAGAAGAAGCAGACAGACTGGGAGAGAGAGATAGAGAGAGAAAGAGAGAGAGAGAGTTGTGTGGCAAACGCATCCTAATGCCGTGTTGGGGGCCCTACAAATTAAACGCAATCGAAGCGAGTTGCATCCACTCAGCGAATGCTTCTTAATGAAATCACATGATCAATTGGCAGACCCATCATCAATAGGCGTCGGGTGTCGGGATTTTGCGTCCGAAATTTTCAATTGATTCCAATTCCCAGAATTAGAAACTGAAGTCCATTGTGCGACAGATGGATGACAGCGACTTGGCTTGTTGTACCATTAAGTGAGGATATCCGGCGGGGCCTCAAGCCTCCTCCAAGTTGAACCCACTGTCAAGCATGCTCCACAAATGATTCTGGCGCCGCCTTCAACAATCCTCATTGAGTTTTCTTGAGTATTTTTTATGTATTTTTGTTCGCTTAGGTTGAAACTTGAAATATGCTTTACAATTAAGTAGAAAGTGCAACTTACGTGTTAGTGGAAGATTCAATTCGATTAATCTATATATGTATGAGCCTATATAGCTAGTATAATACTAAGTAATAAACGCGCCCTTAATTAGCTGGCTCTGCAGCTGTTGGTACGGCGGCTTCAAACGACATCGCTGTGGGCAACGGACAAACTGGAGGATGATCGATAATTAGCTTAAAATTCTTATCCGGCCAATCGAACTCGAGACGTTCTTTGGGTTCATTGTTCTTATCGAGTTTAGCATTGCGAAAGGCCTCCATCATGCGCGGAACCATATCGTTGGGTATGAGCACCTGTACCCAATAGCCAAGCACACCGAAGGGATCGCTGACACTGACAGCAGCACCTGTTACACTTTCAGCGACCAAAGTCAGTGCCAGGTGCTGTGCCTTGAAGGTGAAATGGCGTCCGTGGCGTATGCGATCCTAGAGGAATAGGGAAGACCATATTTATTCTCTGTTTATTCATAGAGTCACCGACCCACTTACCTTGATGGCCAACAGAAGGTACTGGGCTGCATTGGGCGCTAGGGTGATTTCAATGCCATCAAGAGATATGCATTCGGGAGCCTGTGGTTGATGGTCCAACGGACAGGAATTGTGCAACGAGCTGCTGCTCAATGACATGGACTGAAAGGAACTGGGCTCTTCCCGCTTCATTTGTGACTCAGAAGCGCAACGTTCGTTGAGGCTCTCAAAATCAATCTCTTTCTTCATGGTCGGAGTTGGTTTTAGCTCTCTGAAGATGAACTCGGCATTTACGCCAGCCAAATCGGAGCCTTGTTTCTCCAGATCATCTTGCAGATTAAGCAACGTCTCGGGGAACAGCTCAAACACGCTCATGGTGCGCTCCATATCGGTCACCAGCCAATCTCCTCCTGTCTGCACATCCTTAGCAAGAAGGTTCAGCACTCCACGTCCATTCCAAAGCGATGCCTGTTCCAGTTCTTCCTCTGTGACACCCACAATTTGACAAAAGTCTACAGTGCCGAACGGTGTGTCAATTGAACTCAGTTGGGGATCCTGTGCCACCAAAAGATTCTGCATGCGCGACGTCGAGCTGCCACCCAAGGGCTTGCCCCAGGGAATATTGTCACCAAAACACAATCCGTTGCCAGTTCGGAAACAGTAACGGGCAAGCAATTGCAGCAGATTTGCGGGCCAGGTTGGTGGCCTAACTGGTTTATCTGGAAATTCTTTCTGCTGGCGCAGCTCGGCTTCAGTTTTGGCCAAGCGAAACGTCAATTCAAATCCCATGCCAGATCTCGTGGAGTTCTCATCCTTGGGATGGACGCGCTGATCGCCATGCAAGTCGCTGAGTCCAAAACTGACGTAGTGCCAATGCGGGGGAACTCTCTCTGATTCCCCTTCGCCCTGGCCATCGTTGTTGTACATGCTAATGTAGTCAAGCGGATCAGATCCTCCCAGCCAATACTTTATTAGGGTCGTCACCTGCAGCGGATTCGGTTGATCTGGATATACCGATAGCAAATGATCTATTAGGGCCTTCAGCCCTCCCTCCAATTGCTCTGGATTCTTTTTTGGGGTTGCTTCAGCCATTTTTGCTATTTGTCAACAAATAAAGAATAACAAATTCCGTACAAACGAAACTATTTTCGGACTACAGATGCACATGCATCGATTCTACGATCGATTTAATTATCGATAAACATTAAAAGACCGCAAACAGCGTTGCTTTCGCATATGCATGGTCCGGAATATATTAATACCTATATCATGAACCTTATTAACATCGTATTCATAAATATTCTTCTTAAATATCAATATAATATATAATTTATTTATTTCATGAGCAGACATGCCATTTCAAATAAAGAACAGATGTTTTTCATTGATTGGTATTTTTTTTCAGTAGTATATTTATACTTTGGTATTTCACTCCACAGAAAACGCGGTCACACTACACACGACACCGCGATTTAATAGGAAAATTCGCAAAACTTTTTTATAAACGCACAAAATGGAGCCCTATGATGTCGTAGTCAATCAGCCTGTGGTTATAGATAACGTAAGTATACTTCTAAAATAAAACGCCGCTTATAACAAAACCAATTGCCGCACCCAACCCTTTCTGTCGACGTTTTTGGCAATCGCAAGTGACATCACCAACTAACACGAATAAGCCAAGCGCTGTTTGTACCACTGCCCCCCTTTGTCCCTTTGTCTATAAACTTTCGCGAATCAAACCTGTAAGAAGAGTGACTAATTGCATACATAAATATTTAATAAAATATATCAGCGTTTGTAGCTCATTGAGGAGTTGGGTGCAAAATGGGCACCAATACGAATGGCCCCATCCAGATTTAAAGTACATGGATACTCGATGGAATACACCACGGGTTGTCGCTCCCGCACTGAATGAATCGGGGCAGTGATGGCCTCAAGAGCATAATCTCTCCTATAACCGCCACTCCCAAGACATCCACAGAATCGTTTCGGTTTGTGCATCATGTTGTATGCGTCGCGATAGTAATCCCTGTAATTTTGGGCATCCAAGTAGAAGTAATCCAGCTCACCTATTTCTCTGTAGTTAATACAATTAAGACCAATTTGCGGAATAAATTTCAAGATCTCCTTGCGCACTGAATTTGCGCCCTTCTGCACACGCAGCATGTCCGCTTGGGGAATATCTCGGGATCCCATTTTGTGAAAATACTGCTAACAAAAATTCCGAAATTTGTAAAAATGTCAAGTCAATGTAAAGTTTAAATATATAATAATATAAATCTTGTTACTCATATGTTTTCTAGGGCTCCGGTGTGATCAAAGCCGGCTTTGCTGGCGAGCACATTCCAAAGTGCAGGTTCCCCAATTAGTAAGTAATCCTGTTGTTATCCTTATGGTGTCCAAATTATTCATTGAGCTCCTCAGTATTGGCAGACCCAAGCATGTTCGGGTAATGGCAGGTGCCTTGGAAGGCGACATTTTTGTTGGCCCCAAGGCGGAGGAGCATCGTGGACTGCTCAGCATCAGTTATCCCATGGAGCACGGTATTGTGACGGACTGGAATGATATGGAGCGGATATGGAGCTACATATATAGTAAAGTAAGCACTGTTAAATACCTAGGCTTAAACTCTTGTTAACTGTTCTTTGTCTCAGGAACAACTGGCAACCTTCACGGAAGATCACCCAGTTCTTCTTACTGAAGCGCCTCTAAATCCCCGCCGTAATCGTGAAAAGGCAGCTGAATTCTTCTTCGAAGGCATCAATGCGCCCGCGCTCTTTGTCTCCATGCAGGCAGTACTCAGTCTGTAAGAACTATTTCTCTCTCTCTCTTGATCTTCCCAGAATCAATTGAAACATATTTCCCCTTACTTAGCTATGCCACTGGTCGAGTGACTGGAGTTGTTCTCGACTCTGGTGACGGTGTGACGCATGCGGTACCCATCTACGAGGGATTCGCGATGCCTCACAGTATTATGCGTGTAGACATCGCTGGTCGTGACGTGACACGTTACCTGAAAACACTCATACGCCGCGAGGGCTTCAACTTCCGATCAACTGCCGAATTTGAAATTGTGCGCTCCATTAAGGAGAAGGTCTGCTATTTGGCTACCAATCCACAAAAGGAGGAGTCTGTGGACAATGAGAAGGTTGCCTACAAACTACCCGACGGCAAGACATTCGAAATTGGACAGGCACGTTTCCGTGCTCCCGAGGTGCTCTTCCGGCCCGATCTGCTGGGCGAGGAGTGCGAAGGCATACACGATGTGCTAATGTATTCCATTGAAAAGTCGGATATGGATCTCAGAAAAATGCTCTATCAGAACATTGTGCTCTCGGGAGGATCAACGCTTTTCAAAGGATTCGGCGATCGTTTGCTCGCCGAGCTGCGCAAGAACTCAGCGAAGGATTTGAAAATTAGGGTAATGTTTATTTCATAAATTGAACTAATCATCTTACTAAATTAACAATAATACACTCTAGATTGCTGCGCCACAGGAACGTCTGTATTCCACATGGATGGGTGGTTCGATTCTGGCATCGCTGGACACCTTCAAGAAGATGTGGATATCAAAGCGAGAGTTTGAAGAGGAGGGCCAGCGTGCCGTGCATAGAAAGACTTTCTAGTTTGTGTTTTTATTTTATTAACTCAAAAAGGCTTATTAAACTCTGTATCAAATCCATGTGTCAGCTAACATCAACAAGTATCCCCCAGAAAAATTTAAATCATTTGCATGTGTGTTATGCATAAATAGGCGCAAAGTATTTAAAATGCTATTTATTGAAATTGCTTTCGCAGCATAGAAAATAAAAAATAAAAAAGAACTTAAAACAAAGCTGAGATTATCAAATGTGTGAAGCAGAAAAATATATTTGTAATTATGTGAGAGAATAATCGGGAATGGAAATATATTTGTAATTAACATTCTTTTCTTTGATAAACCATACACTACAAAAGAAAATCAATAGACCGATTTATAAACAGAGAACAACAATAGTCATACGCAATGCCAAACTCGGGTTAGTTGTTTAATTATTCAGTACATAGAGCTCTCTCTCTTTCGAGTGAACCGAAGAGCGCTTCGTTCGAGGCGGTTTCAGTTTGTTTTCGGTTGTTAAATCGTTTGGTTGTGCGACCCCCAAGCGACCATCTCCATGACAACGGCGTGTAAAGTTTGTGTGTGCGAACTTAAACAATTGTCGGTTGAATAAAAACTAACTAAGCTAACTATATACTGTCTCGGGCATTTCCGATAAGGAAAATACGATTGAATTTTGGCTAGTTTTTTCAAACCCAACGACGTGGAACCGCATTGAAAGCCAAACAATGGCTCAAGTTGCAGAACGAGCTAACGAAACGGAGGCAAGTTGGCACATCATATCATCCATTACTGATCATATGAGACTGAGAAAATGTGCAAAATTATAGTGGATTAAGCTTAATTGCCCAGCTGAGACTTCCGATTAACCTTGATCTTTGCGTAGTCCTCACATGCACATTACTTTTGTCAACTGCAACAATTCGTGTTTACCTTGTGTAAACAAATGTGTGTGTGTATGATGTGTACTATTTATTATATTATGTACTTCTCTCAAATGGGACTGTGCGAATAAAATGTTAATTTCCGCGTGTCGTGCGTCTGCATATTGATTTTTTAATTCATAGAACAATTACAAAGATGGTAGAGGTAGAGAAGCAGGGTGTACAGAACCCATATGGGAATTCATCCATATGCGATTCGTAGTAACCTTGATTCCCTGTAATTTGTAGTTGATTAATATGTAATAAGTTTATTTGCTCAATTAAGTAGTTTACTCATGGAAGAAGCCTGTAAGGAATGCTTTGTAGGTAGATTCATAACTTATCTCATTCATCAATGCAGTTTCTGTGGCACAGTGGAATTTACTCGTTTTTTCGCATATATTCTATTAAATTGAATATAGAATTTTGTTTAAGACTAAAATACATCCTAGCACATGCCAATTTGTTAGAAAAAGCGCTTTACATTATTATTATTTTTGATTTTTTTCAATTTCTACTTTAACTTAAAAAACCCACTGTGCATCGGTCTGTACATCCTTGTACCCAATTGGCAACTTTTAGCTAATTGTTTTGAGTCGATAGTCATCCTTATCAACGAGTCACAACACGAATCAGAGATAAGAAAAGTAGAAATGCTGTGAGACGTGCAGTTACACAGTCAGATTGTAGCCAAGTTCTGAACAGAGAAGATAGTAGACAGCACGAAAATGGTAGAATTTGAGACCTAGCTCGAAATTTTAATCGAAACAATTCGAATTATATTTTTAGATGAAAGCAATGGACGCGAATCGCTATGCGACCAAGAAGACTATAGCACAAGGCATGCTGGACATAGCTCTGCTCACGGCTAATGCATCGCAGCTAAAGTACATTCTTCAAGTCGGGGAACAGCATCAGTTCTACAAGCTAATGCTGATACTGATCAGCTTGTCTATAGTTCTACAGGTAAATACTGGACATTTTCAAGTTTGCTTTTACTGGGCATGCAGTTGTAACGGTAAATCGTTCTGATACTAGATACTGTCCGGCATATTGAGTCTGTCTCTCAGTTTATTACGGGATTGCCGACTGCACCAGCCAGAGTTCCATCAATCGGCGAATGTGATCAATCATGTGCGCACTGGGTTTGCGTTTTTCACAACCATGATAAATCTCTTTATATCGGCATTCGATAGTCGTCTGCCTCCGCCGCAGGGCGATCTGTTGAACAATGTCAACTGAACCACATCATATTTAATATTTGATAGTAGTATTATAGCAACACACCTGGAATATACATATATAGAATTGTGTTTAGTGGAACTTCGTTGTTTTCCTAATCGGTTTCCATTTCAATCTTGACAGCTATTGGTTGGAATTCTGTTTGTCGCCATCGGCAGTCTGAATATTAACAAGCAGAAAGACCAGACAGCAGCAATAATATTAAACGATGTTATATTGGTGGTCATCTTCGTAATATCGGTGGTGAATGTTATCATTTCCGGGTTCGGCATCGAATACTCCTCACAACCGCTTAGACTCCTCGATCAGCACGCTAAAACGCCCTAAAATTACGAACGAAATTAGATAAATGACGACAATAGATGTAGTACTTAAGATGGTTGTTGTATAAGTTAATATTCTGTAACCAAACATACCCGATATCTGATAAGATCAAAAATAAATAAAAAAAATTCGCATGTTGTCTATACATATCATATTTTGATAATGTTTTATTTATTTATGTAGGTCGCGGCTGGTGTTTTACTAGTTGTACAGTCGCTAGTCAGTATTGCCGAGTCGCGGGAACGTTCATTACTTTATACAATCAATCATTTTGTGGATGCGTTCATATTTCTCTCAGTGTTTTGTGATGTTGTGAAAATGAATTTCGGCTTGGATCCAGCAATACCATATACGAATGATGATGTAGAAGTTTTTAAAACTTAATAATTTATTGTATTTTTAAGATTATGAGCGGTTAGAGAAGTTAATAAAATATTTATTTTGAATATATCTTTGGCGCGCAGTGCTTCACTATAAGAACAAATATTTAAGTGTGGTAACACTGTTTCCAGCTGACATCGATAACAATAAATTAAAAATACTTATCGAACGCCTACCTGTTTCTAGTTTGGTTACACTGTTTTCTTTGTCAGCTGTTTGTGTATCGATAATCGATAACCGTAATCTGACAGAACCTTTACTAGGCGTCTGTTTATTTTTTTGGCGGTATTAGGAGAATTTAAGAAATTTTAATAAAAAATGTCCGATGATGACTGCGATATATTTAGTATGCCAACGAAACGAGTAAATGGTGAGTTTAAATGATAATTTACAAAAAATTCCTTTCGTTTTCACGGATGCAATTTGCAGGCGTGCCAAGGCAAATGTTTATACAGGAGACGGAGACGAGCGAAACAGAGTTCAGCTTTATTGAAACCAAACCTGCCCTCAAAAAGGCTGCCAAGGGAACCAAGACAAAGAAAGCTTTGAATGATAAATCCAATACGAAGACTGATAAAAAATCCATTAAGAAAAAAAAGGATGTTAATTCTGAAGAGCAGGCGCTTCCTACACGGGAGTTATCCCCAATTTCAAAGTTAATTCAAGACATGGAGGAAAAACAGGCTGAACAAATGCCTATCGCAAGACGTACTCGCTCCTCTCTGGGTAAACGTGATCCGCCTGAGCCTGAAAAGACTCAGAGTGCGATCGTCTCACCTGCACCACCTCCAACAAAGCAGAAGTCCCGGGGTCGTCCGAAGAAAGCGACAGCGTCAGCTCAAGCTCCAGCTGCATCTGCAGCTCCAGAACCAGCACAATTAGAAATTGAGATTATTGACCTGGTTCAGCCCAGAAGAAAGCGACCTCCGGGACCGCCCGTTTTCGAGGCGTTCGTAAGTAGAAGAAAAACTGAGATTTATACGAATTCCTGGCTTATATTAAATCATATGTAGGTAAATCTGGACTCTGATGAAGAAAAGAAACCTGCATCACCACAGCCAACTGATTTTGAAGACGAGAACCCAGAAATCGACATCAGTTTGAGTTGGTAAGTTGGAATTTCAATGATTTATATATAGGTATATTGCCATATTTGCCCTGTACAGGCATGGAGAAGTGGAAATATATAAACTGAGGCGACATCAAAAGTTCTTGCACATGTTCAAGGAGATTTCGGAGCGTCACAATGTGCCAATTGAGGATATTGTGGTCAACAGGGATGAACAGTTCATACAGCAAACAGATTCGCCAGAAAGCGTGGGTGTTAAGGTCTACCATGTATTGAGTAAGTGGGATATCACATTTTTTTATATACCTCTCTCTAATTGGCTTCATTTCAAAGGTGGATGCGTTGTCAAATCAAATAATAATAAACTAAACACAAGGGAGGAAGACCCAAAGAAGTCCAGGAAATTCCAATTGAAAGTGCAGGGAGATAAATGGAAGAAACCGCTGATGATTTCAATGAAAAAGACTGACACCTTTAAGATACTTTATATTAAATGCGCCGAAGAAATCGAATGCGATGTAAAGGATGTGAAACTTTTGTAAGTGAAGATGTTAATCAGAAAAGAGAACATTTAGTATATTGTATTATATTATGGTATTTATCCACAGCTTTGATGGCGAACTGCTGGAGCTGGATGATACTCCAAAGAATCAGGAAATGGAAGGCAACGAAATAATTGATTTTAAGATGAAGTAATTAATATTTCCAGTATTTTTGTATTTGCGTAATGTTTATTTTTAAATGTTAAGCGTTTAGAAAACCAAAATAAATTAAGTACAAATTTGTTTAGCGTAGAACTTCCTCTGTTTCGGTTCATTACAAAGTTGTGAATGATGTCAAGCTGCTCTTTAAATCGCAAGCACCCTCGAAGTAGCGCACATTACAGCATCCGGCAATGTAGGATTTCTTTACACACCCCTTGTATTTTGTTTATCTAGCATATAGTGTTATATTGTAACACACTCACACATACACATACACACGCAGGCCGGAACAAAACAAAATCATTGTTGATATGCGCGTCTCACAGCAGCAGATGATGTTTTGGGGGGTGGTTGGGTTGGATTGGGATTGTTAGAGATTGGAAAATGCCGCCTCACACTGCCGGCTTTTCTTGTGCGCTCTCTTCTCTCGCTGTTTCTCACTCTCTCAGCTGCACTCTCCCTTGGAATTTCATAGCTTGAATTCTGACACAGGATAACAAACGTGAAAGTTTCATGCGCAGCTTTCGCGAGAGAGAGAAGAAAGAAAAATCACAGACTTAGAAAGCACTCTCCACGGAGGGAGAGTCTTTGCCATTTCGTCAGCTGAACAGAACGAGTTTATCCTTCGTGCTAACTAGTCGCATTTTGTTCGCGCGTTCCGTGCAATAATATCATACATAGATCATAATTTATATATTATAAACAGTTGAAGAGTGTTTTATTGCCGACTTATTTTGTGTTCTACAGTGCAAGCAAATTCATTTCGAACGGAATAAAAAATATACTTCATGTTTATAAATTTACAACGTTCATATTGAAAGTTTAAACCG
Source organism: Zaprionus africanus (assembly GCA_018151435.1). Lineage (NCBI taxonomy): Eukaryota > Metazoa > Arthropoda > Insecta > Diptera > Drosophilidae > Zaprionus > Zaprionus africanus. Next base: position 1,807,774 of record JAECXB010002309.1, on the reverse strand, counting down.
AATCTTTAGCTTCCAACCCAGGCATATCCCAAGCTGGCATCCCTTATAGCTTGGCGCCCAAAACTGTAAGCAAAAATCGCATGCTCTTGTTTGTTTTGTTGTTATTTTTCTGTTGCTCTTGTTGTTGTTGCTCTTTGACTTGTTTTGTAGCTTGTTGTACATTAATTCTGGTCTGGCTTTCGGGCTTTGTTTGCCCCTGGCAATGACAAATGTGTTTATCATGTTGACTTTGAAGCCAGTTAATTGACATGGCTAGACACAGGAGCAGGCTACACCTTCCCTACTCCCAAACTCTCTCTCTTCCACACTCTCGCCTTTCTTTCCCTTTAACTTCCCTACAATGTGCGGCCGGCCATTAATAATTTAGCTCGATTGTTGGCATTAATATTTAAGAATGTGTTCGTTGGGGGCCACAAACTCCTGCAGGAGGAACTGGAGCTCATAAACATGCATATCCAGGCCTGAGTTTGCCTCGCAATCAGTCCCCTTATGTGGCCGAGTACCGTTAGCAGTGACTGTTGCTAAAAATAAAACGTGACACCTGCAAAAAAGAGAAATAAAGGAAGTAAACGTTGCCTGGTGCGTAGTTGAAGCCCCTCACGCGGTAACCAATTCGAGGTCGCACCTTGCCCCTTCCCTTTTTCACTTCCTGGCCTGGCTATAGCCAATGGCTCGGAATGCGCGCATAAACACACACCCACACACCAATCCCTTCTCTCCCTGGCCACCCACACCCCTTCGCAAACTCAACTAGCCAAGGGATTCGCTCCCGAATAGCACTCAGAGGACTAACCAATTGTCCCATGTCCTGTGTCCAGTGTGCACTGTGTCCTGTGTGCCCTGATTGCCCACCAAATCGAATGTGTCGATTGGCCTTCGATTTGGCACAAACTGCAGCCACTCCTCCAACTCCTGCCGCTTCTCCTGCACCTGATGTCCTTCAGATTTGTGTGCTATATACACAACTTTAAAGCTTTTTGGCACAGCGCGCACAAAGCTTTAAGGTGCACCTGATGAGCTTCATTACGAAGGCCAAAGGGGGGCTTCAATTGAAATTAAAGCGCGTTTATTTGCTAAATTCTGGATTTCATTTCTTTAATGTGTTGTTTACTAACTTGTTTATAAGCTAGGCGTATTAAGTTTAATTAGTATTTTCTAGAGTTTCAGTTTTCAGCCGATTACTTTATTAGAGGGTGAGATAACAAACCTAGTTCTTAATTAGTTTACTTAGATTACACTGCAGGGAATATTCACTCTACTTTACTTCAGACTATTTCATAGGCTAAGCAAAGTTTTAATTACAGGGTGTTCACTTTAGTTACTATACCTTAGAACAGTTTAATTACTTAAGCTCCTCTTACAGAGTATCCAACAGTCTGATTAGCCTATTCGCTTGATGTGTTTCCTGCCTGCCATTTTGGTTCTGTCGCGGTAGACCGGAAGTAACATAACAAATGACACTTTGGGGCAAAATTTGCGCACGTGTCGCATACACTTATTACACACACACTGTCACACACACACACATACAAACTGGGCACGTAGGCCAACTCGTGCAAATGCAGGAAATGCTATTTTTGGTTGCATTGTCTTTTGGGCCCGTTTCGGCCTTCAATGGTTAAAAAGTTTCTCAACGTGTGTGTGTGTGCGCAACAAGCGCAAAAAGCATAAAGAGAGAGACAGAAATGAAAACAAAACAAAAAACTGGCTGACGCCATTTTGCCATTAATTCTGGCCACTTTATGGCCAAGCGGCCCAAACAAACCTGGGGCCAACTTGCTCCCGTTTTTCAATGGTCGTCAAAAAGCGCACAAGGGTTTGCAGTAATCCAATCTGTGCAACTGTGTTAGAGTATATAACAAGACAGAGTCGGATAAGGAGGAGGTTTGATGTGGTGAACATTTAAAGAACATTCTAATAAATATTTTATATAGAATTGAGATGATTCAGATAGAAAAACAGTGGAGAAAATAAAAACACCAAGTGAAGGATATGATTTAGACTATTTAAGTAGTTTTATGTTAAAGAAATATAATAATATTATAGTATTATCATTATGACAGATAATATGCATCGAAAATAAAGTGAGAGATGTATTATTATTCGCAACAGATCAGCCTCTAGTCATATATTTTGTATAACACAAACAAAAAGGGAATAGTAAGTTGATCTATGCCATTATCTATCATATATTTTATTACGCTATTTTCTTGAACACCTAGTTTAATTATAATATGATATTTTGTACATATTTATTTAATTTTAGTTTATTTATGTTATATTATAATACATTCATATTTTTCGCAGTGTAGCTGCAATTCGGCACTGCTTTGCTTTGCTTATACTTTGCATCTGCTTGTTTACCGTATCCGTTTGGACTGTGCTCCTTTGTTTTTGGGCTCTTTGTGCACGTCGCTTTGCTATTTTAGAGTACTGAAGTGCAACGGCTGGCTGCCCCTTAGCACATGCCCCTTCCCCTGTCCTCATGCCCCGCTGACTCCATTCGGAATGAGGCATGCCTGATGCCTTATGCCAAGTGCTTTATTACGTTGTGTTTTAACAAACAGCACAAACAATTGCCTCGCCTCGCCCCCGACTATTGTATCGAGTGGAGAGTGCAGCGAGCAAGCAAACAAGTGAGGGGCGGGAGCTCGGGGGCGTGGTGGCGTAGTGAGACGGGAATGCTTATCACACTCCTGTTTGTCTGGGGACTCCTTGTGCTCCCTTGTGCTCCATTTAACTGGGCGTGCATTGAACTGCAGGCAGCGTCGTCTCGCACCTCTTCGATATTTTCTTGCCATTTGCTGCATTACGTATACGCCCCGATGGCAGACCGTAGTTATTACCCGTACCCCCATTTGCATCCCCCAACTGCGCCGCGGGGGCGTACACGTATTGTGTCATTGCTGACGCTAGTTGCGCCTTTTCTCTGCCCCATGTTGCCACACAAAAAGGCGCACACCGTGTGGAGGGTCTGGAGTGCCACAACTAAGACAGGCTGGACCACAAATGGGTTAGGCAGTAGGGAGGGGGAGAAGTTACTCTACTCTCTGCTCCCATTGAGAGCCAGGCGCGGTGAGTGCTCTTATTAAAGTTCGTTTTGTTTGCTTTCAACAATGTCGTCGCCGGCGAAAAGTGACGCCAACAACAACAACAACAAACCGAGCACAGAAAGACCTTTTTGTGTCGATCTAAAAAACTTTCATTTTGCACGGACAATGCGACAAGTGCAAACATATATATCTTTTGCTAGCAATCAGTTCCCGAGGTGGAACCTCCTCCGCAAGGAACAATACTTCGCCTTCCTTTCGATCTACTTAGCACACACAGAGAAAGAGATTCTTTCTTTGCTTGGGGGTAAATAAATTATTTGCATCCATTTCATTAAATGAAGAAAGTTTTTCCCTTTTGTAGATTATAAAATTTCTTTTACTTTACCTATATTTAACTTTATACATTTTCTCTGTGTATAAGTTTATAAAACTCTTATATAATTAGTAAAATAATAATTTTTGTATACTGTACAACATTTACCTCTATTTTTCGTATATAACATTATATCTTTCCTCTCTCTATTTTCCTTATATTCAGTTTCTACATCTAAGGAAACGAAACATATTCTCCAAAAACCGCAACTGGACCAATTTATACGAAATCAAAACGACACAAAAAGAAGAGAACAATCAAGAATTCGACTCACCGATTCGTAGTCTTTAGATACATTTAGGATACAGTTAGAGGTCATTCTATTGAATACACCAGCGCATACATATCCCCCAAGGAAGAAGAGGAGAAGCAGTATCATCAAAAATACATAGAGAGCAATTGTAACCCTCTCCCGCACCCCTTCCTGCCTGGAACAGTTCACCCACCCGTCCCGGTTCACCACAACACATCCAAGACGGCGTCGCTTAAGCCACAAGCCTATAAATTTGGTCAGATGTTATGTTGCGGCTTCTGCTGTGGCAACATGTCGAAACGGGACTACAAAGTGGCCACCACAGATGGCATTGAGCTGGAGCCGCTTGGCGGCGAAAAGAGCGATAAGGATAAGGACAAGGAGAAGCAAACAAATGGCGTCACCTTTGGTAAGTAAAACATTCTCTCTCCTTACCCCACTTCCCTCTCTTTCCCCCACGTGTTTGCATTGCAATTGCCCACGAGATGATCAAAGCGAGGCGTGGCAACGCAAAGTGCATAATTGCACTTGTGCATAATTTGACGCAGTTCCTCCTTGACTCCCCTCCTGTTCTTTCTCCAGCTGTGGCAGGTTGTTCTCTTAATTACGCCGAATGCAAAACAAAAGCATTAAGAATGCGGCAAGACAAAATGCCTAACGTCACTCTGTCCCTTTTGCCCGCTGTCCTTCTCCCTCTTTGCCTGCCTGCCTGTCGGCCTGGCGTTAATTCCGCATCCTGCAGGAAACCGTTAGTCATGTGCGCTCATACGCCGCGTTGGCCGAGCCGCCGCCTCAGGCACCGTCGTAATGAATGTCAGCCCCGTCCCGTCTGCTGTCTCGACGTTTCCTTCGCCCTTTTCTGATTTTATTTTCCATTTCCTTTGCATTTTCTTCTTCTTTTTTTTTGCATTTTTATAACCGCACAATTCTCTTATTTCATTTTTCTGCCCTGCGGCTGCGTCAGCAACATTTTCAGTATGTTGCTCTGCGCTTAAAGATATCCTCTTAGACGTGGCCTCCACCTCCCCCAACCTCTATCTGACTGTTCCTCACTCTCTGACCGTCCCTCAGTCTCTGTGTCACCCACTCTACATGGGGCATTTAGTTGGACAGACAAGCTCGAAGGAGACATAGACGAAGTTTGTTTTTTGGCTCAGATTTCAGACATTTAGGGATTCTCAGTTTGTTTCTGCCTTTGCTTCTGCTGCTGTTTTTCCATTTGAAATGCACACTTGTAATTATTTGTGTGTGTGCGTGTGTTGGTGAATGGAAAATGCACCCCGGGGAATATTAACTTCGGGTTAGAGTTGAAAACGGATTGCGAGCCATTAGATTGTGACATCTTGAAATGAAGAAAAATTGCAACAAATAAAAACAGAAAATACTTGGAATGGAAAATGTCAGCGCTTATATATACTCGTATTTTATTGATTAAATATTAAGAAGTGGGAGATTTAAAGTTGCGATTTAATGCACATGCAATATGCAGAGGCAAAAAGATAAAAAGTTAAGATTGATTACTAAGAAACTTTAACACAGATGGAAAGAATAATGTACTTATAAATTAAACCTTACAAAAATGAAGTGCATTTCCATATAGTAAATGGATATATTTTCACATATATTTATTGTGTGCAGTATATTGACAACGTCGAACTTCTAAAGAACTGACTTCTTCTTTGATTTAGTCTGAGCATGTGTATACGAAAATTTTTATCGATTGTTTTCAATTTTAATTCACTTGATAGTTAAGGTTTTACCTGTTCGCTCTTTAAAAGTTCTTCTATAAAGCCTTCAATGTTTGTTACTGGGTGTTAACAACTTTCATTTCGATCGTGACAACTGGAGATACCAAATAATGCTGTTTTAATTTTAAAAATAGGCATTCAACTATTTTTATTCAATTAAAAGACCCGGAAGAAGGTGCGGTCAATTTCTTAAACAAAATTTAAATTTTCACAAAATTTGGACTCCCCGGCTGTTTAATTCATCAGATATATGTATGTATGTAGCTGTTAGCCGTAAGTGATAAGCACGAAAATATAACATACTTTTTGGGGCTGGAATTGCTGATGATCTGTAAGCTTCGACAAATGGTCATATCATTTCTAATCACTTTGCCTTGCCAGAATTGGCAACTCTTGCGACTCCAATTTGTAATGAATTATTAAAGCTGAGTTCAACTCTGGAAAGGTGGCATGGGGAGAGATGCCACATCAGGTAGCATCAGCGGCACCTCTTACGCACGTCAAGGCGCCACACAAAGTGTGCCACAAGCTAAAGCGGCTCCCTGCCGTTCTTGGCAGATGCGAAATCAGTGTCACGGGAGCAGGACGCACACACACGTTGCATGTTGCGCGTTGCACGTTGCTTTCTGGCCTGTCAGCGTCGCAATTAAGGATGCAGAAACTGGAGTAGGCGCTCGGCACTCTTAGCTTGGCTTGGCGCTCTCGACACGCCCACTCAAATGTGGCAGGCAGCGAGCGGCGCTCGTGTGTGTTTACCTTTTCAGTGGAGGAAGGGCGGGTAAGGGGCTGTTTGAGGAGTTGTGTCGATGTGGCAGCTGCTGTCGATGCGGCAACTGCAGCTGACGTTGATAATTGCAGGATGCGTTGATGTTGATTGCGTTCTGAATGGGCTGTCACACACACACAAACACACACACAGCGCACACACATACACAGGGCCGCACACTTGAGGCTGCTTGACTTAAATAAAGAAGTCCTGTGCATCCCGTTAAGGAAGATGAAATGGGAATGAAAAAAAATTGAGGCTAACAGAAACAATGCGAACTGCAGGGAACTCTGTGTGTGTGTGTGTTTTGTGTGTATGTGTGTGTTGTACGAGTGAAAGTGAAGACATATAGAAATGGATGAAATGTGTTTTTGGGTCAGGCCACTTGAAGCTTGCCGAACAGGAAGTGGACGACGACGGAGACGGAGGCGACAGGCGGAAGGCGCTGCAAATGGCAAAGCGACGCACAGCGCAACAAATAATTGTTGCAAAATGGCGCAAGCGAAACACACAGACACGTTCACAAACACATGCAGGCACACACACACATACATTAACACAATTAAATGCAACTACAAAGCGAGCAAGTTGAGCGGACCCTCGAGGCGGGCGAGCGTAATTAAATGGAAATGGAAAATGGAAAATGCAACTGGCAAAGGCCTCTGTCAGCCTACCAGGAAACAACAATGACACAAGCCGCAGGCAGAGGCAGCGACTGAGGCAGCAAAGTCAACTTGGCTGTGGCTAAGCACAGTTCTCTTCTCGTGGCACTTGAATTGATGGCAGGCCGAGCATGTTGAATTACGTGCTGATACCCTGCACTTATTGGAAAGGGGTATATGCTCATGAAGTTTACAATGTCTGAATGCTTAAGTAATATCTGTTTAACTTATATTATGCATTATTTATGATCATAATTATACTTCTCAAGGGTATATCTCATTTTATATATGACCAACCTTTTTCCAAGCTTACAAACCTTTAGTTTAAGTATTAAACTTTAGCTGCCTCAAATTTCATTGGAATCCATACACAAATAGTTGAGATATATGCCAAAGTTTTAAGTTCTGAGTTAATACGATACGCAATATAATGAATATTATGACATACATATTTATAATAATTTAATGAAGCAATTTGAATCCAAATCGCATAATAAATAGTTAAGATATAGGATACAAACAGTTTATCTCTGTTAATATGCATGCAGTACAATCCAATTTAGACATCAATATAGTTCTATTAGTAATCTTTACTTTCCCCAAAACATCATAGGAAATTGCCACCTTACTTTTCGAGATACAGAACAGGGTATAAATTAGTTGAGTGTGCCGGCGTCTGACTTCTTTTTCTATGCCATTTTGCATTTCCGCTTGAGCCGAAGCGAAACTCGACGCAATTTCTGCACAATTAGTTGGCAGTTTGTGTTTGTGTTTTGGCTTTGGTTCTGGTTTTGGCTTTGAGTTTGGTCTCGATTCCCGCTGATGGCCATCGAATGCATTTGTTGAATGCACTTGCACATTCCACGCACTTGAGATGAGCACCCTGCACCTGCCAGCCCATCCCTTCGCTGGCTCCCCTCGAGAGGTGCTCGAACACGGACTGCCAATTAATTGAATTATTGAACTTTCCGCAAATTGAGCGCACAATTGTGCACTTGGGACCTTTTCAGAGAGAGAGAGAGAGAGAGAGGGAAAGAGACTGTCTCGCAGTGCTTGCTAGTTAAATTTTTTTATTCTTTTTGCTGTAATAATATATTTACTACCTTTGGGACTTTTTAAAAATGGATTATTAAAATGATACACTGCGTACTGAGGATGTTTTTGTAGGCTGAATAAATACAACTATACATTAATTATTCTGCAAAGAGAATTTTCACTTTTTTGTACTAATTAAAATTGCACTGAATGAAAGATAATATATAATGTAGGAAATTACTGAATGAAGGATGCATAAATGTAACGATCTGGAATAATACTATAATGAAATGAAATAAAATTCTCTTTTCTTTCGATGATCTTTATCGATTAAAATTAGTGTTCACACATTTGATTTTTAATCTGGTATTTTAAGTGTGTACGTGCTACTTAAAGGTCATATTTCATAAATAATACTACAATTTCGTGGAAAAATTTAAGAAAATGTGTAATAAAAATTAAATTTAATACATATAGAACTAATTGAATTTTGTATTAGTAAATACCATAAGGAAGCTAAATTACTTGCTAACATAAACATTTCAAACTCAATGTCAATTTAATTCAACATAACTTAGACAATTTCAGCTTAGTTACAAGTTTTCTCTTGAACTGTAAGATATTACGATATCGTATCATATATTATTATAACCGACAACAGCATTTCTTAAGCGCATTTAGACACATTTCTATTGGTTTATTAACAATAACTTTGGCTTAACTTTATCTCAATGAGCCCAACGATTCTCTTGCAACCATGTTTCGATGACTTTCGTCATTAAATATGCCGACAGAATCATAGAATATTAATGGAGCACAGAAGTCAAGAACAGTCGACGAATTTTTGTGCTTTGTTCACTTGCCTGGCTTCGATGCGTAATGAAGGACAGAGATTAACAAGCACTTAATCGACCACTTACGACTTTCAAGACTTTGCCTAACCCTCCGGCAGAGAGTTGGGAAACTTTGCCAATGTATTTGTGTGTATGTGTATGGAATGCCTGTGGCAGTAACAGTCGCAGCAGTAACAGCTTAAATTTATTGATTGTTTCATAAACAGCGATTATTTAACCACCACATTTCGATTTCGCACCCAGAGGCCTCCCACTGTTGCCCGGTCCCATCCCCACCAGGCCAGACACTTGTGGCCTGTAGTACGTCGAGAGCCTAAAGCCCTTGGCACACACACACGCACTTGCACATTATGTGTGTGGGTGTGTGTTGGTATGTGTGTCCCATGTGCTCTCGTCCAAACTGATGTTGCGTCGCCTTTGTGGGCTGTAAATTTGCATGCGACAGCAAAAACTCGCACCAACTGGTGGACAAGCGGGTGGGTCAACACCCACGCAATGCGTTAAGTAATGTACTGAACAATGACAGCAGCACGGAGAGGAGGTGGATGAGTGGGTGCGGGGTAATGTGGCAAAGGGTGGGTGATACGATGAGAGGAGGATTACGATTGAAAACAAAAAAGAAAGGCCTTTTTGCAGGCAAGCCGAACATTGAATACGCTAAGAAAGAAATTGTTCAGGTTTTGTCCAAGTATTGAATGTACCATATATACCAGAAACTTGCATCATAGTATGTAATATTATATTATATATAGATATACATACATCCATGAATATGAAACTACAATATATTCTTTATTTGACTAATCAGAATGTCAACTACGCCTTGGCTTATCACTAAAAGTTTCTTCTCAAGTCTTCCTCACTCTGCATCAAACCTGCCAATGAAGTCTACATACTCTCAGTAAGGGTATATGAAAACCCTAGAATTTTGAGCCGAACGGAATAATGACTTCGCCCGCCTCGCAGGCGGTTCCCAATCATTGTCGTGTGGCTATTTGTGGCATGTACTCTGCGGTTCTTTCGGTTCCGGGTAGTTCAGCTCGCGTCCAGCGTCGCGTCGTCTGCAGTTCAATCTTCAAATTGTGCGACGTGACAAAGATTGCGCTGAGTTAAGCTCGTTGTCGGTTCTGCTCGGTATGGTGCGGGTTCATCTCGTCTGAGATCTGACTTGCGGCGTCTACACAACCTGCTGCCAACAAGTTTTCGTGACCTGGCGGTGAGCCCAACAAAAACTTTTGCCTTTTCATCAATCCGTTGTAAACTTTTTCAAATTTTGTTTGCGCTTAACTTTTTCACCAGTTTCCGGCAAACAAAATAAAAAGTGCAGGCAGAGGGCCAGGGTGTACAGGGTATTCAGTGAGTGTCTAGTGCTTGTCGTGCAGTTAAAATCTAATTAGAACACTCGAAAAGGTAGGTAGGAAGGGTAGTTGGGTCTATTTGCAAATACGTGACGTCCTTTGATGTTAGATGTTTCAAATGAGATCTTTTTAAAAAATTTACAAATTGTATAGAATATGTTTAATTTGTTGCGTGCTCTGGTACTGAGACTAAGAAGTGTTTATGGAATCAAAGGGTTTCTTTACAAATATGTCTTACTTATTCATTTATTTTTCCGAAAATCACAAAATAGAGTTTATCGTTTATCATTATTTTCTATAAATGATTGCGAAATATTTTAACTATCAATTTTCAAACTTTACCAAGATATATTCCAACCATTTTCTGTTTTACGAATAAAGCGAATGTTTTTCCCAAAATACATAAGGTATATCTTTACAATGTCTGAGGATCTTGATCTTTTTTTCTAATCTACTAATATTGCATAGCTTTTCATATAATGTGATTTTTTGACTGTTTTCTGGCATAGAAAGTTTTTACCTCGATTTCGCTAGACTGCTTTTTGTGCTGCAAGTAATCAATCTAAAATTTTCTCTAGTAACATTCAATAATTTCCTTTTCTGCCACTAAAAGAAATGTTTCCCTCATAGAATATGAAATATACTTAGAATATTACAAAGCAAATGCAACCCATATATCAAGCACAAGCCAAAATGTTGTTTGAGAGATTCTTTTAGTCCTGCAATTAGATCGTAATGAGCACTATATGTTCCTCTTGCCGAAGACGCCTCAAAGTAGGCAATAAAAAGCAGCTTGATAGCAACAAAACGATGAGAACGTGAGCACATAAATCGCGTGCTGAAGGCGCGTCAAAGCAACTACACAGGGATACCATATGAGGGAGGGCAGGCAAGCAGGCAGGCAGGCAGCATCCACAACCCGAATCACCCCTTAATCAACTATCCACAGCAGCAGCAGCAACAACAACGCAAAGTGTTTGCCGATTGAACCTTTGACTAACACATGATAAAGAAGCACAACAACAACAACAGCAACAGCAACAACAAGAAGTGACTGCATATTGGGGGTGCCTGTTGGGCTCTTTTTGGGGGGTGTAAGGTGCTTAAGGGTTGCAGTGCGGCCAGCCTGGCCTGGCAACACTCCACACACTCTGCCAAGCTCTGCCATAGAAAGCAAGTTTGTTTGAGGAACTAAGGGGTGATGGTACCGGGGGGGAACCATAGAAATTTCATTTTCATTTTTGCAGGTGAGAGAGTCAGCAGAGAGAGCGAGCGGGAGAGAGTAGAAGACAGAGAGAGCATGCGCTGCAAAAGCTGCACAAGGCATTTTTGGGGGCATTTTGCTCTCGCTTCTCCTGCTGCTGTTGTTGCTGCCAGGGGTTGTTGCGAAAAGCGCTTTTCACAGCGCCAGCATCCAGTTGGAAAATGTACGCGCAGTTGAACGCATCGCAAAGCGCGTGTCGAACTTAGCCAAACTAAGAAACGAATCCCCCGTGTTGACCAAAAGTGAAAAAAGCCAGAAAGAAGCAGCTGAAATCTCCTCACACACACAAACACACACACACAGATGCGTCGCGTGCTGCCCTCTCCCACTGCCCCCCACTGCTCCCCCCACTGTGCGTGTCTATAACGAAAAGAGGCATAAGAATTGCCAAAAAAAAAGGAGAAGGAAAAAAGGAAAAACGGCTCAAAATTAATTTCACTCCGCTTTTGGCTTAATTAAGGCTAATTAACAGCAAACAAGTCGACGATTCCGGTCGCGACCACGTGAAAATTCAGCGAACTTCAAAGTGAATCAGAGTGTGAAACGAGTGTGAATAAAAAGCAGAGCAAAGTAAAATACAAAAAAAGCAAAAACGCAAAGCAAAACTTTGCTTTGGCTTAATGAACGCGTCACTTGCATTGATTAATTGTTGCTATTTTGACCTTTTCATGCGGCGACCATAGGGAATACATGGGGTATATGTTGAGAGATACAAGGGGTATTTGTATAGGGTATATGGGGAGTGTAAACTTTGCCTGGCCGAGTTCGCAGAGTCGGCAACATTAACTGTTTGAATGCAGGCCGCCCACTCAGGCAACTCAGTCAAGTGGCAAAGCAAAAACAGCAAAAAGCAGCTGGGAAAAAAAAAGCCAAAAGCAAAGCCAAAAACAAAAGCCAAAGCCAAAGCCAAAGCCATAAAAGAGGGAAGGCAACGCAAAAGAATAGCACGGAATCGCACTGGAAAGCGCACTATTGACATATATACGCGCATTCAGAGAAGCACTCAGAGTCAACTCTCGGGCTCGACGCCGCATAATCAAAAGCCAAGACACAACAGGAAATTCACTTATACTCTCACACACGCACACCCTGCCCTCACCCCCATCCCCTTTGCTCATGTGTTGAGCTCTGCAATTTGACATTTCATTTTCAAAACACAGATTCCAATGGAGTCTCTCTCACTCTCTCTTACTCTCTCTGAAGTTCTTGCTCTCTGCGAAAGTCTCTCTGGGTTCCAGTTGCCATGTGCTTAGCTGCCTCTCTCTCTCTCACTCTTCCTCTCTTTCTACCACACCCTCCCCCCGCAAAGTTTTGATTACAACGAACTCGATAATGTCATGTGTAGCCTGAGAATGTAAACAAATGCAAAAGTTTCTGTCTGCCTGAACAATATGATTATGCTAAAAATAGCACCCTATGACACGAGAGGGTGCTCTAATGAGCACAAGGCTTTACTTTCAACGATAATTGTCACACCGGGCGTATGCGTGTTATTTGTTTAGCATGCCTAGAAGGCTTGCCCCCCACACACCCCTATTAATTTCCCACGCAATCAGCTTCACTTTCAGCCTTGACAACTTGAAGTACCTCACGTCTATAGTTATATAGTAAACCGATATATATTGGCTCTGATTGCAACCGGACATGCCTAAAGTAATGTGTTCTGGGGCCTCCCTTCTAAAATCTAATCACGTCAAAGTTAACGTGTTCGATCCATAAACTATCTACTATAAAAAAAAAAACCTTATCGACCGATAAGCAAAGCACGTTAAATTCGTAATTTCTGCATAAGTTAGTGTACTATAAATATAGAACGGCATATTCACCTGTTCTAGGTATTATATTATCATCATATTACTCAGTTTGTATGCACTAATCACAATGATGCATGCGAAACTTTTAGTGGCCAGGGGATTAACGAAACAGGTTTCAAACGAGTGAAGGTTCTCAGATTACTGAAAATATAATTAGAAACTTGTCTTTAAAGTAATCAACAAGGAAGAGTTAAGGTTCTCTAAGGGCGTACTCAAATTACAGAATATATAAATAGAAACTTGTCTCTAATCTCCCTGTACTCTGTGGAGTTGTCTACCTAGACATGATTTAATTATCATCGTCATCTTTTTGGCTCTGCGATTGCCCAGTCTTAACCGCATTATATTCGTTAAGGATGCTCGATGCAACTTCAGACCTTCAAGTACAGCTCAAAAGCAGACGCAGACACAAAAATAAAAAACCAAAACATCGCACACACACACACCCATGAACACACACCGGCACACACACACATAGACAGTGCGGAAAAGCCGACAAAGCATCCACAAAATTTGTTGGGGGTTGATTTTTGGGCGTTGAAAGCGCTTTTCACTAATTCAATGCGACATTGAAATTGCGAGCAACATCCAAAAATGCAGACACATCTACAAATACACAGAAACTCACACACACACAAACACACTTACACACACACACACTTATACACACAGACAGGCAGTCCGTTGTCGCAGACAGCGCCAAATGGGCGTACGACTAGACGCCACCGGAAGGGCGTCTGCTTTCGCTAGAACAGGGGGGAGAAAACTCTCCTCATATTTTCCTTCTTTGTACGTTTTTCTTGACTGCATAAATTACGATTATTTGCGCTTGAGATTATCAGCTCGTCGATGAGAGAAACAGAGACAGAAAGAGAGACCGAGAGTTTTTCAGCTCTGTCAATTTCGATTTATTTACGTATTGCGGCAAAAAAGGAGGAAACAATTTTGGGTGTTTCTCGGCCCTTCAACTGGCCTCATAAATGTGGTTACTTTATAAAATATGCATGAACTGCACACACGTGGCCAGACCGTGTGGACAAGGTGACAACTAAGCCGGTAGTGCTGACTCTGCGATACCCAGCAATTGTTACTGTGAAAACAGAAATCGGGTTTATTTTGTTTAATAAGGTTGAGTTGCAAAAAGGTTTAAATTATAATTTTTATTCTACCAATTCTGTTTCTAGTTAAGCTACGCAACTAAGCTTCTCTTCAAATTTAGAAAATGGTTAACAATATGTGAAAAATATGTTAAAAATAAGTTGATAAAAGGTTAAAAATTGATTAAAAAGGTTAATACCATAGGTTAAAAGTTATAAAAATGTTGAAAATAGATTAAAAGTAGCTTGAAAAGGTTTTAAATTTTTTAAAAATTGGAAAATAGCTTTATAAGAGGTTTAGAATAAGTTTAAATAAAGATAAAAATATTTGAAAATAGGTTTAAAATAATTAGAATACGTTAAAAGGTGCGAAATACGGAAAGAGTCTTTACTAAATCTGCTGGTGTCTAAAATAACTGAACAATCTAAATATATCTTTATCCATCAACTTAGATACTTAATACTACCAGCTAGTCATTACCTTAACTACCTGCTACGCAAAGAAAACTACTAGGCACATACACAACAAGTTTAAAGGGGTAGTTCTTGAACTCGACGAGTTTCTTGAACGTGCATCTGGTCTTGCCTTCTCTTATATACGACCCATTAACCCCTAGCTATCCACTGCTTATACCCCGTTCATGTACTCCCAAGGGTATTGAAAAAGGGGTTCGAAATTGGTTACAGATTACGGGTCATATAAAAATCTGATTTCATTACTGATACATTACCAAAATAGCAGCACTTAGTTTGTGTAATACGTAATGCGTTGACCTCTAACAGGTGTTCATTGCTGTTGTTGTTTATGTGTGTGTATATAGAGTATATGTATGTGTGGTTGTATGACATAAGCTAAATCGAACCAATAGACGCGGCGTTTAAGCAACGCAAACAATTCAACGTATTGGCCGGAAGACAAAGAGATATAGGCCCCGTTAAGATTTCGGTCGTTGGCGGCGGTCAGAAAGGTTCAAAAATTTGGAGGCGCGAGCGCATCGAAATGACAAATGATCCGGATTTAGATGATTGTGCATTTCTATCAGGTAAGGCGGGGAATGAAAGACTCCCAAACGAGGTTGCAATGCAAATACTTTTTCAATTATTTAATAGGATTTACCCAGCCCTACCCCCACCCTCCTCACTCTTCTGTTCTCTCTGTCAGCTGCAGCAATTAATTACATTTACCGTATTTCCATTTACCTTTTTATCAGGTGGCGAATCGAGCGGCGGGAGACAGACGCGCACCGGAGTCGCGGTCTGTTCGCAGCGTCGCGCCCTCCTCGTCGCCGGCATTGTGCTCGGCTCCCTTCTGCTGACGGCCATCATCATTGCCTACGCCGGACCCCAGAACGGTAGGTTGTGCATTGTGCAAATATATTTGCTTTTCGGTTGCGTTTCAGTTTGCTTTCTTTGTTATTCTTTTTCATTATCTTTTCCTTTTTTTTCTGTTTCCACCACAACAAGAACAACCACAAGAGCCTTGGCTTGTTTTGTATATATGCATTACACGTTCAAATGTACTGACTCTTCAGACAGCGTCTATATGTGCTTTGGGTACTCGTGTGCTGTCAGTGAGATGGGGAAAGATACTCCAGGGATAGTGTATGTTTATTAATGAGCAGTTGCATTCAATGAGACTAATGAACGCACGTTTACCTAAGGAATAAAGGAATATTCATTATACGAGGGTCGTTTGATAAGTCCGTGACTTTTTGAATAAAATATATTTTTTTCGTCAAAGAAGCGTTTTATTTCTCAACATAATCTCCTTTTAGCTCTATACATTTAGTCCAGCGTTTTTCCAATTTTTTTATTCCTTCCAAATAATAGGTTTTCTCAAGGCCCTCAAAATAGTCGTTTGTTTCTGTGATGACCTCTTCATTTGACCCGAATCTCTTACCGCCGAGCCATTTCTTCATGTTTGGAAACAAAAAATAGTCACAGGGGGCTAAATCTGGAGAATATGCTGGATGGGGTAGCAGTTCGTAGCCCAATTTATGAAATTTTGCCATGCTGACTACACACGTGTGCACCCGTGCATTGTCCTGATGGAACAGCACTTTTTTTCGCCAAATGCGGTCGTTTCTGCTTCAAATCAATATCGAATCTGTCCAAAAGCTCTGAATAATATTCGCCGGTGATCGTTTTACCCTTTTCAAGGTAATCGATGTGAATGATACCTTGTGCATCCCAAAAAACTGTGGCCATGACCTTGTTGGCCGACAGACCCACCTTGGCCTTCTTTGGTGCACGTTCACCCGGAGAAACCCACTGTCTTGATTGTTCTTTGGTCTCTGGTGTGGTGTGGTGGATCCATGTTTCGTCTACGGTAACGAAACGGCGCAAAAATTCGTTTGGATTGCGGTTGAACATCGCCAAACACTCCTTTGAAATGGTCACACGGTTGCGCTTATGGTCGTGTGTGAGCAATCGCGGCACCCATCGCGCGGAAAGCTTTTTCATGTCCAAATATTCATGTAAAATGTGATGTACCCGTTCAGTTGAGATGCCTACAGCCTCAGCTACCTCACGCACTTTCATTCTCCGATCATCCAATATCATTCCATGGATTTTGTCGACGATTTCTGGCATGACGACCTCTTTTGGGCGACCTGAACGTTCGGCATCACTTGTACTGGTACGACCACAACGGAACTCAGTAAACCATTTCTTAACCATTGAAATTGATGGTGCAGATTCCCCATAATATTTATCAAGTCTTTCCTTGGTTTCGGTGATGGATTTTTTACGCAAAAAATAATGCTTAATTAGCACACGAAATTCACTTTTTTCCATTTTCGTTAAAATTCACGAGATCGTCTGCTTTCAATGCCTATAAAACGCAAACCAAAAAACGCAGCTTTCTCAAAATTTTACAGTCAGCTGTTAATCGATAACTGCTGACAGGAGCAGTGTTGTATTTAGAGCAGGTGCGCGGCAAATACAAAAAGTCACGGACTTATCAAACGACCCTCGTAATAGGCTATTTTAAGCATACTCACTTTTGGGAACAAGGCCTGAGAACCTAAGCTAGTTCAAGCTATTTTCTTTGAAAGGATTTAAAAACTCCTCCTTGAACTGTGAGAAATATTCAATTAGATTACTAACAAATAGAAAAAGTTGATTTATGCTATGCAAATGAACTGTTAATTTCGGGAACTTCACTTAGGAACATAACATACTTTATCATTAATAGACCTTTGAAGTTCAATTGAACTAAGCAAGAAGAATTTCGACCTAAGAACATCAGTTCTCATTGGGATAAAGGTTTACAGTGTGAAGCACATATGATTGCTTTAAAAAGATAAACTGAATATAGAAGCAGTTAATGTTGATAATAATCTCTATATCTTATATAAACAGATGTACATTTATTTTGGGAACTCTACATAGGAAACTTAGAACATGCGAAGGACCCAAAAATACCTGCTCTTTTAAAATTATTATCCTATAAGCAACTCTGTTATGAGTATCTATTCTAATATTCGGGTATAAATATGTGCATAGACATGCGCTTAAACATTACCTATGCAATAGCAATATACGAGTATGTAATCGTATTAGGTCGACCAAGGTTGCAGTTACAGCGAACACCTTCGCAAACATCCTGTGTCGAGATGTGGAGAGCTTGTGTAATATGCTTTTAATAATATTAACACAGACCGAATGCCATTATAATATTCTGGGCAGAGTTATGTGAAGGAGGTGCGGCTTACCACTCCCCTCCTCCCCTGCCAAGTAGACACGCTGGCGACACATGACAACGACATCAGCAGCTGATAACGGAGCATAGTGAGACGTATGTGGGTGGGGTAGGGCCTGTCAGGGTGCATATTACATGGCAAAGTGTATGCAAAGTGCAAACATAAACCTTGTGTTGCATACTTAATGGGGCTAAATGCATTGAGAGCTAATTGCATTACGCAGCCATCAGCCCACCCCAGACACGCTGTGTGTGTGTGAGTGTGTGCATAACTGATTGGAAGTCAGTGCAGTGTGGCCAGGCCATTGAAAAAACTAGGGCTTAACTCAATTATGGTCTCTGCTCGATACTCTTTACGCACAAATCGATTGATGGACAGCTCGAAAGATTAAGCGAAAAAAGTCAGAGGCAGAACCAAAGTCAATTTTAAATTGCTATAATAAGTATTTTTAAATGATTATTATTATATATAAATACGTATGCTTTATGCAAAGAGAAACATTTCTTTACCATTTTCCTTTTGTATTGTTGGTTATTTTAGTTGTGTTTTCTGTTGGTCTAATGGTTGGTAAAACGATATATTATTATATACATATTTATGAAAATTTCTCTTAACTGCTTGTTTGATTGGTACAAATGTGAGTAACGAATTTTCCAACCCAATTCTTCTTCTAACCGGTAAATAAATCACTGAACCATCATACTATAATTCAATACTCGTACATAGTAGAAGCATATACTACTCGTGTATACCCCTTAGATTGTCGGCATGTTTGCTGTACCCCCGATTATCCATTCTGCATATACATATATACTATATGTTTGTTCGTGCATATGATTTACCATATTCCATGGATGTTTGAAGGCGCCAAGAAGTAGCAAGAAATAAAGAAAGAAATCATCGTATTACGACTTTCATCTCATGCTCGCGTTAGTTCTACAACTCTATCTATCTTAACTATCAAATTTTCTCTCTAGACATGTGTATTCATTATAATAAACTGTATAAATGTAAATATTAGAGAACACAGTTTAAATTTTCTAAGTAGTTGTTATAAGAAAAGTGAGCATATTTCTTTTCTAAGCCACAATCATCTCAACTCTAAACTTCATAATCCAATTAACATATCGAAGGCAATCAATATATAACACGATGAGTTCTTAAAAAAATTTACGTAAAAGAATCTAAATCTTATTATAAATTGTGCATAGAACATTAATCTCAAGCACAAGATAATCATTTTTGGTGCAAGATTAAACAATTAGCATTTATAATCTTGGCAACTCTCATGCGCCAGACCTCGAATCTCGAGCATACTCATATTGTTTCTCAACTCTTTTGGTAATTCAATTTTCAACTTTTGTGTTGTTCGTTATTAGATGTTCTTAGCAAGCCCCGTGAAATTAATTCTACAGATTGTCTGCAAAGTTTTTCATTTCTTATACGGAACATTTTTCGCTTAGTCCTGCTCCCCTAGAAATTTTGAGTTTCTCTTTCTTTCTTCTGTCTGTTAATCGTGTATAATGCAGTTGATTTAACATCAACATCAGCATCAAAATGTGCTTAGCCGCATTTTTCCCAATCGACTCGATAGAGTTGCCTACCCCAAAATTGCCATTGTAACTGTACATTGCATCTATATGTGTGCGTCTGTGTGTATGACCTTTGCAGACTGTTCGTGTGCGGGCAAAACGGCGTCTGGCTATGAAACCGATGAAGAAAACAACACACAGCCCTTCAATCCGATTGCAACGAACGGGGAGCCCTTCCCCTGGCTGGAGAAGACACTGCCGACCAGTGCACGACCCTTGCGCTACATGGTGACGATACACCCCAACCTGACCACACTCGATGTGAAAGGTGAGTTCGTCAATGCATTCCGTTGCCCACAGACCGTAAACTAATGCAATTTTCCTATTTCTCCTCTGGGGTAGGTCAAGTCACCATCGATCTGTTCATTGAGAAGGAAACCAATTTCATTGTGCTGCACATTCAGGACCTTAATGTGACCGAGAAGGTAAGTCTGGCTGTCATTTGGTTCCGGCACTGCTATCGAATCCGTTTCCGCTTGCATTCGTTGTAGATTGTGTTTCTCTTTTCAATCAGTTAAGCTTAGTTGCGGTTTCGATTGAAAGTTTAAAGGCAGTAAAAGTAGCTAAAGGATTTATATAACTTCTATTTTCTATTTGGGGTTCCTCTTTCACTTTATTTCATTAATTTATTTTATTATAAATTGTTTAACAATACTATAAACTACTTTCAAAACAGGCACTCGTTGTACCGGGTCCCAAAGGCTACGCACTGAAGATAGTCAAGGTACTGGAGTTTCCGCCACGCCAGCAACTGTACATTGAGGTTAAGGAGAAGCTAAAGAAGAAGTCCAACTACACATTGAACCTGCGCTGGTACTCCAAACTCAATCCCGAACCGGAGGGCTTCTATGTGGATCAGTACGAGAGTTTCAATGGACGCGAACGGTAAGCAACTAACTGAAATGCAATATGCAATATGCAACAATATGCCCAACTTATGCTCTACCCTGTACTTACAGTCTACTGGCTGCCACCGTCTTCAGACCGAATGGTGCACGTCGCGCCTTTCCCTGCTTCGATGAGCCGCACGTGCGTGCTCCCTTCCGCATCTCCGTTTTCCGTGATCGCTTCCACATCGGTCTCTCCAACTCCATAGTGCATACGACCGAGGACGTAGGCTTCTACATGGGAACAGGACTGGTGAGTAGAACGGTACCTTCTGAGTGAGAGGTTCCAAACTGACTGTTTTTTTTGCAGCTACGTGACGACTTCATCGAGACACCTCCACTGCCAGCCGATGCTGTCGCTTGGGTGGTCAGCGACTTCCAGCGCGAATCACTGCAACCCTCTGCCGCCTACATACCGACCACAGTGGCACCGGCAACAGCAGGCAGTGGCAAGAAGCCCTCCCAGCTGAACAACTATACGCAGCTAAAGAGCAAGAATCCACCGGTGCGCAACATCACGGCGCTGACGCACTCGCTCAATGTCAACCTGACGCCGTATCACAACACTAGCAGTGCGACGACCACGACAGCGCTACCCGTGATTATCAATGGCAACGGAAAGCCTTCCAATCTGACTGCCCTATCACAATCGACGGGCTCGTCCATTAAGCGTGCCCCATCATATACCTTCTATGCGCCGAGGGATCTGCTGTCGCGCTCATCCTTTATACTGCACACCTCACGCGATGTGCTCGAGTATCTGCAGACTTGGCTGGACATCAGTTATCCACTGACCAAGGTTGATTTTGTTGCTCTGCCATCGCTGGATCGCAATCTGATATCGTCACTGGGGTTGGTCACGCTGAAGACCTCCTTCTTGACGGATCCCAACTCAATCACGTCCGAGCAGTATCAGTACAGTGCTCTGCGCATTGCTGAGGCTATGGTCCGGCAGTTCTTTGGTGGCATCACATCGCGCAAGGTGCTTAAGGATGTGTGGCTGTGGGAGGGATTAATACAGTATCTGGGCATACATGCACTGGCTCCACTGCAGCACACTTGGCCACTGCGTGAGATGTACTTGCTGAAGATGGCCACAGCGGCGCTGGATATCGATGCCATTCAGGGCTGGGACAGCATCATGAACGGCACCAGCCATGATGGCAACAACGAGGAGTTCTTTGTGCAGAAAACTGCCGCAATTTTCTCAATGCTCCACACTGCAGTCGGAGAGGATCGTTTCCGTGGCTGTTTGGGCACATTCCTCAAGCTGAATCGCTTCAAGACCGCCGAGCCCACAGATCTCTGGACTATTTGCACGAAGAAGGCCAATGGCTCGAAGAACATTAAGGACATGATGACACTGTGGACACATCAGCCTGGTTTTCCGCTGCTCACCGTCACCAAAATGGGCAACAGCATTTCCATCTCACAGCGTCCGTTCAGACCTGCAGACTTTCTGGCCATTCACGATGACTCGTACGATGGCAACAACTACAACAAGACCACACTCAATGCCACCGACATGCCCAGCACAGTGCCGCCCACACATGCCAGCAAGCACAAGGCAACGCCGCAGCTCAAATGGATCTTCCCTGTCACCTACGTTACGGACATCAACAACGTCAGCGAAACCCTGTGGATGCAGAATGTCGATGGTGGGTAGAGCTGAAGGTTGAGGTGGAGAGAGCTTAGGGAATATAGAGAAGTGTTGAGGAATAGCCTTGCTTTGTAAACTAGGAACACTTGAGAAAAAGATACCACGAGTATCATGAGCAACTGAAGAACCTAACTGACCGTGCCCACTACCTTAAAGAAACTAGCAACCTTTACTTAGAAAGAGTGATAAGAAGAATATTCAATATGTATTTTTATTATTAGTTACCTTCAAATTGAACTACTTTGTGATTGAAGATGTAGAGAACTGAGTTGGACTAGAAAGACCTAACTGACCGTACTCATTTCCCCTTAGGACCTTTACTTAGATAAAGCGATATTATTTATATAGTTTCAATATAGAACTGAAGTATTATCAATTAGAAATGAACCTAAAGGACAAAGTATAACTGAGTTAGACTGGGGAAACAAAACTTAGTGTACTGATTAGTCGAAAAAAAGTTGGCACCTTTACTTAAATAGATCAATACAATTGATATAGCTTCATGATCAGGCAGTACAGTCATCATTTATGCATGTACTTTAAGTGTAGTGATTTATTAAAATTGTAGTAGCTTGGAACTCGTTTCAACATACACGATAATCTATTACCAAGCTCGAGATCGGTGCTTATCTAACAATCTGTTATAAACTCTAATTTCAGTCACCTTCAATGTGCCGGAGAATGTGAAGTGGATCAAGGTGAATGCCATCCAAAACGGTTATTATCGCGTTGTCTACAATGACGACAATTGGGCCAGCTTGATTGAGGAACTCTCCAACAATCCCACACGATTCAGCAGTGAGGTGAGTCCGCTTGGGTCTTGAAATCTAAACCGTTGCTAATCTTTGGTGTACTACAGGATCGACTAGGTCTACTCTCGGATGCATTTACTCTGTGTCATGCAAATCTACTGCCCTGCGAGATCACCATGAACATGATACAGTATTTGCCCAGCGAAACGCATTACGGACCAATGGCATTGGCTGTGCGGCATCTGGAGAAATGGCGTCGCATTCTCAAGTATTCCGAGTGTTTCTTGATGCTCAGCGAGTTTATCAAAATGAAAATATCAACGGTTATGGAGAAGGTGGGCTGGATCGATGAGGGCGATGTGGCTACCAGGTGAGTTGGAATACTTAGATGAGTGATCACTTGAGAGAACTGTTACCAGTTCCATAAAAGACCGACTTCGGTTGCAGTACCTTTTTCTCCTGTAGGAGATTCCCTCTTACTTTGTATTAATAACATTCTTCTCCATTGCAGACTTATGCGTCCAGAAGTGCTGTTGGCCTCCGTGTTGTGGGAGGATATTGACAGCATAACCAAGGCAAAGAACATGTTGAATCAGTATCTGTACTATAATGGTTCCGCTATAGCTCCAAACTTGCGCGAGGTAAGCTAAAAAGAAACAATTAGCGAAGCAGTCACTGAGTAACTTTCTCCCTCTTTATCCTTGCCAGGTTGTGTACACGGGTTCCATATTGTCCGGGGAGTACATCTACTGGCAGCACTGCTGGGAACGCTTTGTCACACTGCAACGCACATCGGAGACCTTTGTAGAGCGGATGCAGTTGCTGCGTGCATTGGGCCGCACAAAGGATGCTTGGCTGCAGAATCGTCTGCTGTCGCATGTCACAATGCTGCCCACCGAGGAGGTGGTACAGGTGCTCAAGGCAATCGCTGGCACGCCCACTGGTGGTGCGATGGCCTGTCGCTTTCTGCAGGCCAAATGGTTTGAGCTGGAGAAGCGTCTGGGCCCCGGTACCGTTAGCTTTGCCAAAGTGATATCGGCCATAACGCAATATGGCGCAACGAAATTCGATTACGATGAGGTGAGTGCTAAGTCTAGATAGATTGCAGTTCCCCCCTCTTACTCTTCTCATTTGCTTCTTCTCATCCGCAGCTCAAGTCGTTGGTGCATCGTTTTGGGCGTGGCCAGGGCATGGCTGTGCTCAATATGACGCTCAGCAGCGTCGCTTCCAATGTGGAATGGGTCGCCCGATCGCAGACAGCGCTGTACAAATGGGTTGAAAGTAATCTGCACGCGCATCGATAGAGCACCCAGCGGAAGTTGGACCGGAATGAAAATTTTAGTTAAATGTTTTCTAGTGATCTTTGGGGCAGGAGGATCGAGCAAACCAGAACGGTCCTCTGCCAGCAACTCAACTCATTTGTAATTATGTTCCTTGCATACAGACAGTATAACAGTATAACAGCGTAATCGAAGTAATTCTACGTACTAACTTTATTATTTCATTTGTCGCAATTACTATGAAATAATATTTACCATATCATTGCCATATATACTTGCCATTTTGCGATTATCGATTATCGACAGGGTTCTGAGATCTCCATTTGTTGTATTGGTTCTCTCTCTCTCTCTCCCTCTCTGCCATTCTCTCTTCCTACCTTAGTTAACACACTCCAGACTCGAACTGTAAATTAAGAAGTATAGAAGCGCACCAAGCTCTCACTCCACTGGGCGGGGGGGATGGTAAACCATTTTCGAATCTATCTACAACTGAACACAACAACAAATGATATATCTATATATTGTATATGTATGTATATTTTACAAAAACCAAACAAGGTTACCTAGCGAGTAAGACAAACAGATCAACATATTTTTTCAGCAACAAAAAAACGAAAACAAAAAAACACAAAAGAAGCAACAACAAAATCATATTTATAATAATGACGAATATGAGACAAGAACAAGAAGAGAACAACAACTATGAATCCGATAACATTATTATACATGTATAGCATATTTTGCCTAGAACTAAGTATCGTTTCTTAAGCATTATATTCAGTATGCGTGTGTGTGTTGTACAATTACGCATTGATATATCACAGAACTCTTCCTTTTCCCCCGAATGGATACACACGATATGATCACGTATTATCATACAGATATCCATGCAAGATATAGAACACATACGAGTACTATATAGTAGACATAACATACATGTACATAACATACGAGTAGGGCAGCAAGTTGCCAGATCTCTCCACACTTTTTATTTGTGCACCCTATCGATAGGTGTATGCGATCTCTAATCGTTTTCAGTTTCAGTATTTCCCAATATCGAAATGTTATCTCTAGGTTACAAACAGTATTAGCTTGATATTTGTTCGGCAGGCGACCCTACCCCATTAACAGTCCCAGTGATGCCTTTACTCTTATTTCAATGCGAGTTATATCGATTATAAAGCATATATCTCCCACCTTGATTTGATGGTTTATGCCATCGTTTAGCCTCAAATCGAATCATTTACTTGGGCACTATCGTCTCTGAGCGACAACTCTTAGCACCAGTTGGTAAGTTATCTCTGCGAAGGCAAAGCACATCTTGAACTCACAAGTATATATAGCTATATATACAAATATATATACCTTAATATAAACGTCAAGTATTCTGAATAGAGTAGCCCTGATAACCGCCGTGCAAGCATGGTCGCAGAGAGATTATTTCTGGCAGTTCTCTACTGTATGTAGATGTAGGCCTTATCAGCTCAGTCTGGCACCGTGGGTAGATGTTGATATGTTTCGCTTAATCTTCCTTTTGAGCCGACAAGGTCTTCATCAACGATGCTAATTCGCACATCACAATTGTTTACATTATTTATCGATTGAATTGCTTGAAACCAAAAATAAGCCTCAAGTAGTTGATCTAATTAGATTCTCTCCAATCAGTTCTCATACGTAATTCCCTCTTTGCACTCATCTTACGAGTAACGGTAAAAGTATGGTACACAATCTGCAACCAACATTAGTAGCTAACCAGAAATTAGAAATCAGAAACAAGTTTTGGAGCGATTTTACTGTTTTCGAGAAATGTATAAGCCTATGAAAAAAATGCGAAACAAAAAACCGATTACCGAATACAAACATACACTAACAACACTAACAAAGATTTAGAAAGTTTTACAACTCAGCTACATCTAACATAGTAGTATAAAGAAAATACTCTTTGAGGAACATAACAAAATGCGATGATAATGTACGAACGACAGCATTCGAGGACTATCCATCGAGATCGGGGCAATTATTGGGTCGATGTAAATATATTTTTTTTTGTTTTTCTTTTATTCCGACTTTGATTCCACTCTCAATTGGCATGAATCGTACCCAAAAATTACGTGTATACTTACGCATATCCGTCCACATATTTGTTCATATTCCGACTATCCCGTTCATTATGTCTCTCGCCTTTTCCATATCCTTTAATATTTGTATTGTAGTTAATTTTATTAGATCAAATTTATTTGCGACTGGTCTTAAGCCTAAATTAAATTAAATTAAAAACTAATATGAATTATGTATGGTATCATCTGTTTTATAAGAAAATTGTGTAGAGGAATATATATATATAAATGGAAAGCAGGCAAAGCAACTCTAAAGACGTAAATCTAATTCTATGAAAATATATATATATATATTATATATTTATGTATACTTAAGTCAAATGGGAATACATATAAAATAAAACGATAACTAATATCTAATAGAAATTCTACGTTATATTTCACTGTGGGTTCAGCGTGGGTTAATCGTGATTTCTTTATGGCTTTCGATACAAAAACAACAAAACAACTAATGCTAATTGTTATTACCGTTTTTTTATACTCCTACGATTTCAGTTATTACAATTTGGTATACGAGTAAATTACTCATCCAGTGTAGCTTATCGACAAACGCAAATATCGATAGATTGGCCCGTAAAGTGAGTATTGTGTAGATAATGTATCGCTTATCAATATTTCAAAGGCAACTACGACTCGGTAGTACCCTGTCTTTACAATAACCTGGAAAATAAATAAACAAAGTTGCTATAACAATAGCACGCTTTAAAGATAACGGGAATTTGAGTGCTATTATTAATATTGCGTCGCGTCTTAAATTTAACTTATTATTATTCTAGAGGGCAACGTTGATTTAGTGCTCTTAAATTAGAAACAATCACTCTAGAAACTTTATTTATAAAAAGTTTATTTTAAAGGCGTTTCTATTAGGGAACAATTTATTAGTTTCGATTGCAGATTACTCTGAATATGACTAAAACTTAAGTCTATATGGTGTTATTTAAAAATAAGAAAAATATATATGATCAGGAAATTGTCTTTAATAAAGCGAAATTGTTTAGGTTTCAATTAAAAAAGTAGTCTTAATATACTTCAAACTGAAATCAACATACTTTTTTATCATGTTCTAAACAGTTTTATAATATATAATACATAACATAACATAGGTATACTCTTCAAAGTGCTCTCAGTTCCTTCTAGTGACAATTTCAAGTGTATTTGGTAGTGTCGGTGTACATTAAATTGACACTATCTTTGTTTGTCGACGCACGAACGTTTCTTTCCTATGTAAAACTAACCGACAACAATGCAAGTTCTATGCCAGACGACGGCTCAATTAATATTATCTCTGACTTCTCGACTCTCTGCCACTCTCTCTCCAACTCGCGAGAGAGCCCACTGTGCACACAGTGTTTGTTTTTGTTTGTATTTTTATCATGAAGCGCCATCGCGTGTGTCGGCTCGCACGACAAAGAGTAACAAGAGAGGGCGTCGGGAAGGAACGCGTGCAAGACACGAATCTGTAACACACGCCGACCAGCTGACCGAGAGAGCGACCCGACCAAGACAGTGAGAGAGTGCGAGAGTAGCTGCTTCTGTCGGCAATTGGCAATCGCGTTGGCACTTGCACTGGCCCCATCGGGTGCTCAGTATACTGTGAGTCGTTCATGCCAACACGTTGTCGTCTTTTTCGCCGCCGCCGCCGCTTGCTCTCTCTCTCTTTCTACGCACCTGTGGAATGTTGTTTTGAAACTGACGCAAAAACCAACAACTAATGCGAAAAGCGTAAAACGCTCAATTGATAAACCCCAAAGAAAAACCTAAACCAACAAAAAAAAGTGACAAATATAAAGCATGTATGTATTGGTGAAGGGAAAATGTTAAGTGATTTTCGCAATTTTGACAAAGAGAATGAACGCAAAAATTGCGCCGCTAAAGTTTAAGTTTGCTGTCAACACTTTCGCGCCCCTGTTAACTATCAACAAACTGTGCGCGTGTGGCTCGCTCTCAGTGTGTGTGCGTGTGTGTGTGAGTGTGCGTGCAAGTGGGTGTAGGTGTGTGTACATATGAATTCGTTATAATAAAAAAGCATTAAAAAGCTTCCCCAGTGCATCGTCCAGTTATCACTTTCAGTTATATTCGTACAATATCTATATATGTATGTGTGTACAAATGTACCCATACAAATGTACACATATATATTATATTTCTGCCCTTATGTGAGTGTAGTAGCTTGGCAAATAGATTTCTTCAAACAGAGACTCTTTTACGAAATTCTATCGATGTTTTCGTATAAATTACCGGCATGTGGTCATCATGTTGTTTTGCTCTATCTATGCTATACTAGCAAATACCCTATATGCGGTTGTCAGTGCGGTAAATACACAATAAACGTTCATTCACCAAGTTGAATGCTCTTCGAACTGTTTAAGGTATTCCAAGATCAAAGAAAATCAAGAAATCTTATGAGTTCACTATACCTCCGGATATTGAAAAATTCACAACAATATCTAAGTGTAAACTCATCGAATCAAGGAAATCATTGAGAACCTCAAACTCAAATGGTTTTTTTGAGGTTTATATGTACTGTCTGTGATATATAGGTTTGCTATACCCCTTTCAACTTATACCAAGCTTCGCAAACTATAAATAAAAACATATTTACATTTGTTATTCCTGCGAATTTCGCATACGATTCCACAGACACAAATAACAAACACAAATGATATATAGGGAAATTATAAAGCATGATGCTTGAACAGACAGCATAATACATACCTTATATACTTAAGTATATAGTACGCTTTACGTGTGCCTCCATCTAATCCTAATGTCAAGTTTTGCGTTTGGTTTTTAATTCCCTTAATTACCATGCCGAGTTTTCCATTTCCACTTAATTGTTTTGTTTTTGTTTTTTTCGCGCTCGAATGCCTAAATGATACGTAGTACTTACAAGCTAATATTGAAGTGTATGTACACATATAAAGTACTTATATACATATCTAAAATAATTACCAGTTCCCTGTTTGTCAGCACGGCATTTCACAATTGTTATTCTGCTTGAGAATCTAAGTACGTCATACCCGTAGTACCTGTTCTTAGAGCTGCACTTGTACCTGTACCTGTACCTTTTCTTGGTACCCCCAGCGATTGTGTACTTTCGAAGGTAATTGGCAAAGTCAATATGAAGTTTGACTTGCACCTTGTACCAGAGTTGGGGATTTTTATCCCGTCATTTTCGATGAAGAGACAAAGACAAAAACAGCAAAAACAACAATAATAAAAAAATTTTAGTATTGAACACAAACTGGTTTTGCTAACCGTCTGGGCACAAGGTTTAGTTAATTTGCATCGTTCAGAGAGCGAGAGAAACGCGGTAAGCATCATGACAATTTCGAAAGCGACAGGTTCAAAGGTTTTTCAATCTTCAATTATAGAAAAATTGCCCATATATAGATCTGCAAAGCTTATCTTCCCACAACAAATTTTTGAATTGATTGAACTACATTTGTAAAGATCTTTGTATACATACATATATCACAATATTGCTCAGTCTACGAAGAATACAATAACCTACCCTTTTAAAAGACTGAAACCATCCATAGGAACACAGTTATATTCATTAACCATCATCCCAGAGATTGGAATAAAAGAGAACTCGCGTCGTTTGCTCAGTTATCTATTTTTAGAGCAACCTAAACGAGCTCCTATAAAAGTCAGTTGTGCTCTCTGAATGAAACTCGGACGGAAGCTTTTAAAGTCTTTCAAGTCATGCTATTAAACTAAAAAAACAGGTTATCAAACTTATTTATTCCATTAACGTATTCCATAGAATTGTAAAATTCTGGATTAGACTCGCCAGAGAATTGTATAAGATGTAAGACTTATAAGTGGGTATATAAAGCGTCTCGATCTGATAGGTCTCCAACTTAGCATGCGAATAGAGTCCGTTTCCTTTTGCAATGTGTCGAACCTTAAAACAATTATGTATGTATATATAATATACACGTATACCATATACCACGTAATCTGAAAGATGGTGCCCACTTCGAAACGTGCGAAGAGAGAAAATAGATAAATCTAGTTTTAAGGTTTGTCACTGATCTATCTATGAACTAAGGAAAATAATTTTATGTTCTTTTTGACATAGATCGTACTAAGTGACCTACTATAATTATAGAAATATAACAATACAAATAAATAGACCATATACTAATTGTGTCAATGTACTGAAATGTCCGAGTTCTTTCCCCTTCCCCCCTCTCTGCTAATCTTTAGAGCTGACATTTTCCTGTTTGATCTGCCACAACATTAACCTTTTTTTGGCTACACAGATAACCTTAGAAAACTGAAAAGTTCCTCATATATTTTTGATTTACATGCCCCGACCCTGATAACAAGAATTTAGCATACCGCTTATACTACGCATAATATTAGTAATTTACGAATTTTAGTTTTTTGCTGCGGTCTTAAACCAAAAATGGTTACGGTACATTTGGTTAGAGACCATTTTAACCTTTTGTGTGCTTCCACGCTCTCAGACTTCCAATAAAAAGTAGCAAACTAGTTGGGGTATATATAAATATATCTTTATCTATATTCTCAATGTATGTATGTAAAGAAACTTGACTTACCTTGTCTAATCAATGTTCTTTTAACTTTCCAAGCGAACTAATCAGGAAATTGACTCAACGACGATCTTATCGCACGCGTATATAAAAATAAATACATTTACGACATGGATTGGGCGTGCCGTACTAAAGATTACCCTACCCAATTTATTCAGGTGGCGCTTCGATTTTATTATGCCCATGTAATGAGAGTTTTCCCAACTGTTCAGACCATTTTAAGAGCTTTCTACTCATTTTGACTTATCTAGCAACAGGTACAGGGTATTCTCTTAACAGTTAAAAAATTTAGATTGGCAACACCGATATGAATTATGCATATTGACACAAATACATTTACGCCGTGCAGTATTTATGTGTGTATGTATGTATGTGTCTGTGTGTGGTATATCTCATTATTGATTTTTGTTATAATCAGAACAAATACGAGCACACACAGAAAATCATACATACATACATACATACATACATACATATACACATAGAAACTTATTCATGTGTGGCACGTTCCACTGTACTTTCAGTTGGGTTGACTCACAACGTTTAATGCAAATACACCATGATCGATTTGGAGGATTTACCCAGAATGCAATCGCTCTCTCCTATCAAGGATATCGAGGGCTATACTGCACTACCCGATACCCAATTGCATCCGAAAAAGACGACTCCAAAAATTTGTCGTCCTCTGGTGGCCAGTAAACTACTGATAAAGCCGACTATCGCATCGACCCCGGCCAAATTGACGACTCCAACAACGCCGACTACAACCACTGTACTAGGTAAGGGCACCGACTCTTTGGAAACTCCCACTGTGCAACGGAATGGACTCTGCTTTGGCTTCAATTATAAAACGCTGGTAAGACATGATTTGTTTATTTTAATGTCATTATATTTAGATATTTCAATAAATTTACATAAATTAGCATAAACTATGTCAACTAATATTAAATTGCGAGCGCAAATTGTTTCAAATCAATGAGGTGAGGCAAAGGTGAAATCGCCATATTTACAAAAGCTCTGCGAAAGCTTAGTCAAAAATCACACCACTCTTGAACTTTTTGCGCATTAGGTTTTTCAAATACCACGTACTTCACTCTATTTTCGCCTTTAAACTGATTAATTTGAAATATTTCATGCATGCATAATAATAACTATTTAAAACACTTGCAAAAAATTTTTTTGCACATTTTCGCTCATATATTTTGCAGTTACAGCTGTTTAGCAGGTCACTTGAGTCTCAACAGAGATTCAACAGATCGCATGAGCATTGACAGTGCCATTTTGAGTCGACTTCGATAGGTCAAAAGTCCGATAACACACAGTCACTGTTGTTTAGCAGAATTCTGTTTATAGCAGAAAGCTACCAAAAGTGCCATAATTTGTATTTGTTGTTTTAAAAGTGCGGTAAGCAGACGTATCGCTATCGACGCTCTCTGCGCTGTCAAGTAAAATTGTGAAAAATAAGCAATACAACGGGAGCGATAATTAAAACACGTTTTTGCAAAACGTTTGTGTGTGTGTAACGAATACGCAACGCAAAGAGAAAGTCACAATAATTTAAGAAAAGGCGAATAATAAGCGAAAGAAGCCGCGAAAAAAGCAAATGCTTGACTGCGTGTTTGTGCTTGTGTGCATGTGTGTGTGCGTCTGCTATTTGTGCGAGTGTTTGTGTGTACTTTCGAGTGCGTGTTGTTTTTTGCCGAAACAACTTGAAATACTTAGTGTGTTTAATTTTCTACACATCTAACGCACCAACAACTTGCACAAAAATGCAATCTCATTGTTACCCTATGTGTGGTGACCAACAGGCTGGCAACAGACACATAATTCAGCAATACGCGAGTGCTCTCTCCCTCTCTCTGTCTCTCTTCGCTCAGCTGACATGTTGCAAGCTGCATGAAGCTAACGAAATTGCTGCTTAATGAAATTGTTTCCTCAAATATTTATGATACAAAGTGCAAGCTTACTACGAATGACGGGGGTAGTAGCAATTACAGATTGTGTTGTGTTCTCGAAGTTTCTTTTTTTCAATTCGAATTTTTATACAATTTACATCTCGTGTTTGTAGTGTACGTGTTCTTGTGCGTGTGTGTGTGTGTGTCGTTGTTCTTGTTCTTCGACTGTTGCTGCTGGCTGTTGTTTTTGCTTTGATATGCATATGAAGGGATTGTGTGTCTGTGTGTTTGTGTGTGTGAGAGTGGAGAGCTTTGATTGCCATAAAAACAAAATTATTTTGCATTTAATTAAAAGTATGAGTTAATTGATGTCAGGAACGCATGTGTGTGTGTGTGTGAGTGAGAGAGAATAAAGAAACTGGCAAAAAACAGCAGGCGCAGCGGTGTCGCATTTTGTTAGTGTGAGTCAGACTGGCCAAGAGGCAAAAACGCGGAAAATAGCGATAAAAGCAAACAAAGAAATAAACGTTGGCATAAAGCATAATAAGCATTTGGCATTGCAAAACAACAAAAAAGCGCACGCAACAAATATAAATGATTTTTTAAACAAATGACGATTTCACCATGCACAAAGCACACACATACACACGCATAAGCACAGTGCGTAGATGTGCGGCGGCCTAGAAAGAGTGAGCAGCGCAGCAGACATAACAGCGGCAGACGACGTCGACGCCGTCGGCAGTTTAAAGTTGACAACTAATAACTGCAGACGCACTTGATGTGTGTGTGTGTGTGCAAATGAGGTGCACATACATGATAAGTGTGTACCTATTAATTGAAAATAACAAAAAAAAAGAAAAGCAATAGAAAAGTGAGATAGAACGAAAGTCCGTTGGTCAAGTTCAAGGACGGCGTAAACAAAAGCACACACGAAAATTATTATAATAATATATATAAATTCATTATTATTTGAACACAGGGTGTAAAAGTGAAAATACAATTGCTTATAAGTTTAACTGCGTGTTGAGCATTAATAAATACACTGAAATAAAAGTAAAAGCTAAGTGAAATAACATAACAACAACAATAAATTGAATAGAAGCCACGTGTAAGAGTGAGAAAGCAAGAGAAGGACAACAACGGCGGCAGCGGCGTTAACGGCGTGCGCTGACGTTTTTTTTTGACAAACGGTAAAATATCATTCACCAACCAACAGCAGCAGCGGCAACATCAACAACAACAACAATACAATATTTACTGCGTCGCAGTTTTTACCGTTGAAGTCAGCATCGGCGCTTCTTGTAGCCGCGCCGAAAAGCAAATTCAATTTTCGTGGAGAGAAAAAGGTGAGTGCACTGTAGGACACAGACATAAACACACCTACGCCACCAACAATCACACACACGCATAAACTCACATGCATAGAATATCACTCTCACCCATCTCCACCACCGCCACTCACCACGTTCACAATCACCTCCAACTCACTCACATTGAAACGCAGAAGGAGAGGCTAAGCTAAAAAGTTTATTTGTAAATTGCATTTGTATTTGTGCACCTCGCTAATCGAACATTGTTTTATTTATTTAACTGTATTTGAGCGTTGAATTTTATACTGCAACAAAGAATGTTTATATCATTTCCTCTACGGGGGCAACTACCGCCCTGGCCGAGACTGTCCTTGAACCTTCGCCGTCTTCACATAGGCCCCTGCCTTCCCCTTAGTGCTGTCGTGCTGTCTGTGGAAATTTCACCAAAAGACCTTGAACAAATTCAAGTTCACGGAGCCTGCGTCGCGCCTGACGCACATGATAGAAGGGGGCAGATGGAAATACCACAGACAACAGCCCATTAAACTTGGAAATATCTAAGAAAATCTCTTTCGTTAACTTTTAATGAACAGCTTTACATGGCTAATTAAACAATGTAGGGAATGTTAAAAATAATTTTCAAACTTTGCAACACTGAGGAACTGTACAATAACTAAAGTACTTCATAACTGGTGACAGACGTTGTCATCAGAGAAGAAAGTTCTATCCATTCTGTCAAATCAAAGTAAAAATAATTTTTTTTTTTAATTTCATTTATTAACAACTGATTCAATTATAGAAAAATAAGTTCCTTTGTGCAAACAGAATTACCGATTAGGATATATCTTTGAGTTCGTTTCCTTTATTGACTTTTTTTTTTGCCATGGGTAAAATACATTCAGCTTTAACTTATTTTGTAATCCTTTACCGGTCAACCGAATATGTGCCTATTTATAAATTATTGTCCCTGCTATATGTAGGGTATTGGGGTTATTAAAGAAGTAATAGTAAATTGGAAGAACAATAGATCTAATAGGTCGCGGTTCAATGTATTTGATTAATAGTTGCACATTAGCTTTAATAATCTGTCATAATAGAGGTGCTACCCATTGCAATTTGTTTGTCTCAAACACCCACACGGAAACAGTAACAGATGGATATGGATTAATCTACCTCTTCTCTCTCTCCCTCTCTGTCTCTCTACATACCGATATTTATGTGTTTCCTTATGCATTTTCCATGACAGGAAGGTCTCCAATCGCGCACAAAGCATTTCATTAAAGCATTTTACATTTAACTAATATATGCATAAAGATACTATACAGCATTCTAATAATACTTGATCTCTCCATTATTTGCTTGCAGAACGACAAACACGAGGACACTCGCTGAAACAATAAGAAGAATAAAAACAACAACAACACAACCAATAACGCCTTGTGTGACCATCGCTCGTGTTGTACAGGAGAATTGCGCTTTTAACAAATAAGAAATTTGTTTTTGCGCCGCCGCCATCTGATTCATCAGATACACATACAAATATATCAGTATATAGCATATATACTTGAAGCAAGGAAACGTCATTGAACGATCGCGCACGGACGGCACAGCCAGCGAGCTGTTGTCTGGCCGGGCGTGCTGCGTGGAGGTGGAGGCGGGGGTCACCAACAAAGCACAAGCAGAGGAACAACTGCGACGGCAACTGTCAACGCGTTAACGCCAACGCCAACACCCACACAACAACAACAACAGCAGCAGCAGCTTGAGGCTGCTGCATCTGCATCCACATTGTGAACCGCTAGTAACCTCGGCCCCAAAATGATCTCAAACAAGAAGGCATATGCCATGAAAATGCTCCAATTGGCGCTGGCCTTGAGCCTCCTCCATGTCGATACGGATTACTCGTCGTTGCTGCAGCAGCGCCTGCGTCGCTGGGATGCGCAACTGGAGCTGCCCCACGGCGATGGTTGGGAATTGGAAATGCTGCGCACTGTGCCCATGATTGAGAGCCAACATCCTTATGGAAATCGCAAGGGCGTGAATCCCCTCATTGAGGATCTGCTGCGCTATGATGAATTACCGATGCGTGCTGGTGCTGGCGGGGAATACAAGTTACCCACGGGCAGCTTCAATGCCAGCACCTTTGTAATGAATTTGCATAATACGACTGGGAACAGCAGCGTGCAGACTGCAGCCTTGCAGGATCTGCAAAGTAATTCTGGCAGTTCTGCCTCAGCCAGTGCAGTGGGCGTGGCTGGCAATGCAGCTGCTTCCACAGTCACTGGGAATGGAGCAGGTGCATCGGCACTGGGCGAAATACACATCGATACGAACAGTGGCAATGAGAATTCACTAGCAGCAGCTGCACAGGAACTGGACATCTTTCTCTCACCGGAATTGCTGCAGGATCAGCGCTCGATATGGGAGCAGAATCTGGCAGATTTGCATGATTACGGGGATTTGCCCTTCAGCAGTCCCTATGCCAATTTGCCACTCAAGGATGGACAGCAACAGGCGCACAATAGCACCCAATTGGATCTGAGTCTGGCTGCATTTCTTCATGGCTTCGCTGGGAATGCGCTGGGTGCACCAAATGTGGACTCAAATGCACTCAACGATAGCACTCCCCATCCAAGCAATTCAGGCAGTTTGGCTGTGGAACAGTTCGGACCCGATACGGATGCGGATGAGGAGGATTTGTTCTTAAGTCGTCTCTTTGGTGAGGATGGCTCCGATACCGATACGGATACGGATACACCTGAGCTAGCCAATGCTTGCGAAGTGGAGGGATTAACCAGCGAGGAACCCTTTGGCATTGTCAACGAGGTGGAAATCGTTCAGGAGGTAACTCTAGCTAGCTAGCCAAGACCTGTTGTTGCTCCCCCTCTCTCTCTCTCTCTCTCTCTCTTTCTCATGCACACAATGTCACCTGGTTTTGTAGCTTTGCATTGTTAATTTGGAAAGGTGGCTCTCTGCCCTCTGCTTGACCCATTTAGCGTTTGCTTTTGCTTTTTGCTATGTCTATAGTAAGTCTAGTCTAGACGCACTAAATCAGTTTTTATACCGGCTACTCATAGAAGTCTTAGAAATCGAAATTTTATAACTTTATATATAATCTTAATCAGCGCCAACACCTGAGTCCTTGTTGCCGGGTATTTTTGAACACCTTGATCTCAAAAAATCGAACTAGAAACATAATTTTATAGCTTGATTGCTAGGTAGTGGGTATATAATAGTCGTGCATATTCTACAGTAGTTTTGTTACATTGCTTCGCTTTTGTTCAATTTCTTTCCTGCTTAGTTTAATTTGCAATTATTTTGTATTGTTTATAGCACCCAGGCCCAGTTCTAATGAAATACAAATCTAACTCAAGTGGACACTTAGGGTGTTGCATAATAGAACTAACTTTTTTTCTGACAAGTCGTATAACCCATTTCTTTCGATAGTTCCTTTAGCCTCATTTGGTGAAATTGTTGGGCTTTCCTGTTGTGATTCATTTGCTTTGGTTTTGGCTTCATTATTTTGAAAACAAATTTTGCTAAACTTAGGTTGTTCGTTATCTACTATTGATAAGCCCCCCAACTGGTGACAGTTCACGTTTTCAGCATGACTCTTTGATTCGTATAAACAATCGAGTTCGCTTATCTGAAATCATTAGTGGAACAGACTGGCAGACAGACATTATAACTGGTATTTAACTTTCGCATTGCTAGTCTACTTTTGCGAGGTGTTTGCAAAAAACTCGTTAAACGCAATTGCAAATGAGTTAGGGCAGTCAAAGGCAGTTGGGATATTGGACAGATGTCAATTAAATACGTTAAACGTGGAAGATGGGTGAGCCTTTAGGGTGACATACGATTATTCAGAGTAAGCTCCTTATTCTCTCGTCTTATCATGAACTTTGACTGCTTTCTAAACTGCGCTTTCGACTCCAATGGGGTCATTCAGAAGAAGAAGAGAGAAAGAAACGAAAATCGTATAAATAACCATGATAATATTTATAATTATGCTTAATCGCAATACGATTTTGTGCTTGATGATGAAAGAAAGAAACGTTCTTACAAAAGATGAGTTAAAGCTGTTTATACCCTCTCAACTCTTTGGGTTACCACAGAAATACAGTCAAACATATTATTTTAGAATTTCTAAATTACATATGATGTTACAATGAAAGGTTGAGGTTAGGATTTTACACATTGTAACCACCAATACTTTTGTGATGTAAACTCTCAAAACCGGTGCAGGGTATTAACTTTTGAAGTATTATTTAACTGCAAAACTCTAAAACCAATTCCAGGGTATTTAGCTGTTCGTATTTTCATTCGTTTTTTATTTATAAAGAACAAACTGCGAGACTGCCTTGGAACATTTTTGCTGCACCAAAATTGTGTACAATCTCAACGCAAATTGCAATTTAAATACTTTGCAAATGTAAATATTTATATACTATATAGTATATACATTCATATTCACATTGTATGAGGTGCTGTTTGAGATGTCTGTGACTCATTTTAGCTTGTTTTCCATTTGGCTTTGTACGCTGTGCAATTTTTCCATGCATTTTTTTCTGTGTTTTTTTTATAGATCATGTCACGAAATGTTTTCGTCGTACGATGAGGTAAATGTATGTTCTTGAGCTGCTCACTCGCATAAGATACACAGTCGTAGATACATTTGTATCTAGCGTTGAAAATGGGTCACACAATTAGCTCCGCTTACTTTTGTGAATTGCATTCGTTGTCGGTTTTTGCTTTGATTTTTCGCAACGTCCTCCAGTTTTATGGATCACTTTGGCAGATCTCTTTGCCTTGCAGTATTTTTAGTATATAAATAATACTGCATATGCATATTTATCTAGTCCATAACCGACACAGATACAAACTTAATGAGCTGCAAGATACATATTCTAAGGCAAATAAACTTGTGAGATTTTGTCTCTTTTTCGCTCTTCTATTGCGCACCTGTAAACACAGGTGTGCTTGTGATTGAGTTTGTCTGTGTTAGTGTATGTGTGATTGAGTCTGTCTACGTGTGTGTGTCAGTGAGATGAGGTCAGACACAGTCGCGCAGTCTCACACTTGAGACGCGTTGAATGTCGTCCACCTTATGCTGCCTCAAAGCTTCTCTTACGAAAATAAACCCGAAAAGAAGAAGAGAAAAAAAGTAAAATAACAAATATCTCAACTCGTTTCGCGTTTATCTTTTGTTTGGCTTTTTCGCATATATTGACAGTTTTGTACTGTAGTTGTTGTTATTGCTTCTCTCTACGTCTTTCTTTTGGGAACTCGCAAAGGTTTCGTTGAACTTCGCTTTCGTTCGAAATGCTCTAGCCCCATTACAACAACATGCATAGGGTATACTCGTATAACCGGTTCCATTTTTATCTATATATTTCACATATGTTTGCTTTACTTATCATCATATGTCATTTAATTGTTGCTCATATTTAACCACATTTTAATACCCCTTTATCTGATTCATCAAGTCGCGCCCCTTACCCTGTCTGTCTCTGTGTGTGCGTGTGTTTGTGCAAGGTAAAAACAAACGCGAACAGCTGTTTTGCCGGCATTTTTACTCACCACACTTTTTAAGTTTTTCTTCATATTCAGCACAGTCCGCGCTCTTCACCTTGTGCCACACACTCAGGCGCTTAGCAACATTTGCTGCCATAAAGATTCACCACGCAACATGTTGCCTGGTGTATAAAAGCACATTTAGTTGTGACAAAAACCAAACAGACTAAAGCATAGTGTGGACAGCAACCTCAAAAGTGCTGTTACAGTTAACGCAATGGTGCTGCGCTGTTAAAAACGGTTTCTGTTTCCCAAGACACGGCCCCATTTGTGTCCCGGATGAGTCTGATCAACGTGACGACTGCGCTCTCCTCTTAGTCGTTTTTTTTTTAATTTCTTTCATAAAATCGTCAGTTTTTTTTCACTTTCCTTCCGTCAAAAACTCATTCTCACACAAAGTTGGCAACACTGATTATATTAGACAACCTGCCATGTGATATGAGAGGTGGACAGTGGATTGAATATACGAATTCCTTTAAAATATAATAGCTAAAAATAAGTATGCACATACATGTGTACAACAATTGAGTATTAACAATACCTATTGCACAATACATAGTATATTCTCTTTTTAAGACACACACACACACTAGCACATATTGGTATACATATTTGGGCTTATCTGGTGCTCTTCAAGTATGTACTTTCATAATAATTCATTGGTAAAAACAAAACTTTATCAATTATACTAATCAAATATTTTATGGGCTCTCGCTCTGCCGCGCACTGTGTCGCGGTTTAGTAATCAGACGACTCAAGGGTCTATGAGGGAAACGAATTTCAGTCTGATTACTGCTCATATGAAGTGAAAACCAGAACTTGGAACGTCTCTGAGAATTTCCGTATACAATTCGTGGCGCTTAGGCGAAAAGAAATAAAACAAAGAAAGAGAGAAATAAAAACTATTTAAAAATGTGTCTCAACGAGGAGTACAAGCATATGCACATTTATTTAGCGGTGCGTCCCATTAAAAAAACGAGAAAAAAAAAACAATTACAACTTTCTATTCACATGGAACAGGAAAAAAAGCGTCTGAGAGGGGAAAAAGCAAGCGAAGATTTTGCAGTAAATTGAAAAATCATTTGCCTGTAATTACGCTGCATTTCCACTTAATTACCCCGAGACTGCGAGAAAAAGTGCAAAACATTTGCGAGAGTATAAAATAATATGTAATAAAACGTTTGCTGCCGGCGCCGTGTTTTTTCCACTGTTTCTTTATGTGTTTCTATGTGTGTGTGTGTGTTACGGCGTGTGTGTTGCTTCTCACAGTGCTCAATTGTTAATTTCCATAATTAAATACCGTTAATTACGGTCTCGGGCTGCTAAATGTGCACAAAACTGCCCACAAAGTGACAGCTAAGCTCTCTCCCCACACTTCACCTCAGTTGCGCACTGCCCTCGCCCACACTTAACCACTCTGGCGACCAACCTTCTCTCTACACCTCCCGCTCTCTTCTCCACACCGACGTCATGCAAGCAATGCGTGTCAGACAGAGATAGCTGCCAAAGTTCAAAATGCCACCTCGATTGATGGGCGTCGTGGTGGGGAATCGTGAGTGTTGAATTTCGAGTGTTGTGCTGTGTGCAAATGTTGAGTTTGATAATGAAAGCGCAATTGCATCGCAATCGGATTGCAATCGAATGTGAAACGAATGTGAATATGACACAAATGAATGGTTATTAAAAGTTTCGGGGCGGTGTCGTCACTAACCACAAAATGCGCGCCGCACACAAACAAACACACACACACCAAAGGATACTTGAAGCTATGATATACTACTACCATCAGAGCTACGACCTGCACTTGCCCACTTGAGTTTTAGCGGCTTTGTTGGTGGGCACCGCAGCCTGTCGAGCTAACTGCCTGACTGACTTGCTGCCTGCCTGCCTGCTGCCTGACGAGCACATGATTAATATGCGCCACACTTGCATACAGGCGTCTGTGTATGTATCTCTCTGTGTGTGTGTGTGTATCCCACAGATACACTGAAGTGATCTCGCTTTTTGGGCTCATTCGTGCGGCTGTCAGTTCAGGTGTCATCAAAATCTTTGCGAGGCTTTATTAATGACGTTCACCAACCTTTTAGCCTCCTCTCAGTCGAAGAGACTTT
This sequence comes from Zaprionus africanus, assembly GCA_018151435.1. Classification (NCBI taxonomy): domain Eukaryota; kingdom Metazoa; phylum Arthropoda; class Insecta; order Diptera; family Drosophilidae; genus Zaprionus; species Zaprionus africanus. Next base: position 1,766,050 of record JAECXB010002309.1, on the reverse strand, counting down.
GCCAGTCTCCGCTGTGCTTCCTTTCCTTTCCTTTTTTTCTTCTCTGTGTGCCGCTTCTTTTGTTGTTGTTGCTGTTGTATTTTCCTGTGTATTCTGCATTTTTCCCTTAGCACTTTCTACGCTTGCCGGCACAATTTGCTTTCACTCTGGCGACTTTTGTGGTTTGCCGCCACAGCCACCAACACAGATACTTAGAATATTGGAAATAAGAAGGATCGAAAATACATTTATCTTCTCTTGTCTTGTTGTTGGGTATTTTGTGGTCATTTTTAAGCGGTTCAGTTAATGGCGCACTAATTGTTGCAACAAAATGCAGCAAGTGTCAATATTTTGATACCCATGACCCTGATTCTCTACCATATTGTGCCCCCATAGGAGCGTTGATTGATTGTCCAGTCAGTTACCAAGCTGGGGCCAGCTCAGTCACAAAACTTGTCGCGCTTTCATTTGTTTTGCTCAAAAATAGTACGTAATCTGACACCTTATCGCCCAACATGCCCCTTATCAATGTCGACTACCTCTATATACTATTTATTGTAGATCTATTTGTGTGTATTTTCGCCAGACAGCGCCACCACCGAGAGAGCACAACACGTGCCTTGCCCGGTCGTAAAACTTTCGGATAGAAAAACAAATATTATGAATACTTAAAGTAGAGCCCATAGTTTCATTACCAACAGTCTGCAAGGTCTTCTAAGGTCCCTACGTAGTGGTCTTTTCTTCATTGACCATTTACTCTCTTCTTCATTAACTACACGTACATATATAAATTCGCCTTTATAAATGTGTGTATCTGTGTCGTATCAGTCGCCATTTCCTTATCGCTAGACTTGCGTTGATGTTGGGTTTTTCTGCCCGTGTGGTGAAATAGTTTGGTACAAAAACAGTATTTATTTGGGGATTTACAAGCTTACACTGAGGAAAATTATAAAATTTGGCATATATCTAAAGAGTGTATCTAACAAATGAGTTCGGGTTTCGATGGTTACGATAAAAACTCATTAATTGAATTGATTTAAAATGATTAAGCTCAATAATCGAAATTTAAGTATCTTGATTTGATAAAAAATTATCTCTTGCTTTAATATTCAAAAATTATAATATACTGTTATTGTAAATTATTATTATATTTATATTTTTACTGTCGTCACGCATGTACTTTGTTGATAAGGGGGTCTCAAGTGCTTTTGAACGCGTTAACAATAGCCTTATCTTGGCCATAAATGTCACCCCTTACACACATTTAGATATTTACATATTTTCATGTGAGGCAGAAGAGTAAAAGAGAAAGGAAGTTAGATACAGAGTGAAGGAGAGAGCAAGTGTAACTTGAGAATATCAAAACTTGGTAAATACATGTTTCCTCTTTGCAATGATAGTTCTGATATCTTGATTTAGATATAGCATGAGTGTATCTGAAGAATTGTTAAGTTTTACTGCTCTTTTTTAAGGCATTGCACTTGGTAGTTGCAAGAACTAACCCAAAAACTAACCTCAACTTCAGCTTAAGCCTCAGCAAATGTTGAATACATTTTCAAATCGGAGTATGTCGACAATAGTCCCTAATAAGGAGCATACATTCCCCCGACTAAGTATCCCTATTTCCACCCCTCTCACTCTCTCTCTTTCTCTACCTATCTCTTTCTTGTGCTTTACCTATCTCTGTCACTCTCATTTGTTTAATGCACATGCGCATTACGCAGCATCGTAAGGGCACCAATCCGGCACACACGCACACACACACGTAGAGAATACGTACACTCATCCTCCCTAGGGTCTTGCGCTGCCACAACGCTAGTGTCTCTGCTCGCGTCGCTGTCAGCGTTGTGCGGCAGCAATTGATTGGGCTCACAGCGTTGTCGGCGGCGACCCTTTTTGGACTGAGGAGACCAATGATGCCGCCGCTCCGCGCTTAGCTCCATGAGCTCTTTGGATATTGCTGAGTAATCCAGGAGATAGGCGTGGTTCCACAAAATCACACACACACACACATACTCGCACACACACAGCCTCGATGATTGATTGCTTTTTGTTTCACGAACGTGTCTGCAGCGCGCAGAAAAGTTCAAGAAAGCCTCAACAATTTCATTAAAAAGGAAAATGTTCCCCCTCGTTTTTTTTCTATAGGGGGTTGCAACAGTCGAAAGAAAAAGAAAGAAACGAAGGAGAGAAAGAGAGAGAGGGAGCAAATTAAAAAATGTCGCTTGGAAAATTAAAAAAAAAAAAACAAGAAGAGACTGACTGAGAAAAATACCACGAGTTGTGGTCGAGAAATCGAGAAACATTTTAATTAAGCCATCAATGAACATGGACTTGGCTTGTTCGGCGATTCCGTCTTTGTCATGCTCCGAAATTGTTGTTGTTGTTGTGTCATTCACGATGCTGTTGCTGCTGTTGTTGTGTGTGTGTTTGTTCTGGTTGAAACATTTTGCAGTCACTAATGTGCGCCATTATCCTGTGATTATCCCGTCATAAAGCAGCTACCTGGCCTGACCTGGACCTGTTCGCAAAAATACCAGTCCATCTTTTCTGCTTTCACGGCTTAAGACGCCCGCAGAAATCTTTTTCCTTGTCTGTCTGTCCCGACTTGACTTGCCCTGGGATTGAAAGGATTAAACTGGCAGAGACTGGACACGGACGGCGGCGTTAATAATGCATCATCAACGCTTTAATTTGAGGACGTATCTCTCTCTCTCTCTCTCTTTCGTTGACCGCATGAATTTGCGAATTTCAATTCCACTAACTATTGTAGTATAAAATATGGAACATGTTCATAAGTCAATCTTGATGTCGTGCTCTCTTGCCTATGGCAATTTCGTTTTTCACTCTGTCTCGCTCTCTTCTGTCTGGCTTCGCTTGATAAGCAGTAAGAAAAGCAAAAGAGCGCACAAAAATAACCGAGAATTGATAAGCGCTCGCTGGCATTGGAGCTCTTCTTCTTGGCTCTTGATTGATGAAATTGGCAATTTCAAATCGAAGAGAATTCCAGAAGCCATTCGCTTTGGAGTTTTCACTTTGTATTTTTTGCAACGCAAAACTGATAAACAACCGATAAAACCGTTCACACTTAGTCAACGTGCAGCTGACGTAGTTTTTATCTATAGACACGGCTTATCAGGCCCGCAAAACAAAAAAAAAAGCTTAAAAAAAGGTGTAGAATTTGTAAGAGTAAACAGAGTCGTGTGTTCTGGCGCGAGTTGCCTTATTATCTAGCGCCAGTTACCTCAGTCTCTCTTTAGACACATGCGCATGTGGACAAATCTTAAGAGATCTTGCAAAACAAACTACATCAACGGAATAAACTATAACAATTTTCAAGTGAACATGAAAGTGTTTAATTGTCTAGTATGTAGAGGAGTTTCTACGAGTTTCCTCAACTATTTCTGAAATTGGTCATGTTTTGTGCTCGCAATTTACCCCTAAAAAACTAGAATATATTGTAATTTCTCTTTATCTTTATTCATTGCAGGAGAGCGAAATCGCTGAAGTGCTCTATAAGCAGGATGTCGATTTGGGATTTAGCCTCGATCAGGAGCAGATCATTAATGCCTCCTATGCTAGTGGCAATAGCGGAGCTAAGAACCGCGACAAGTCTGATGCCGACAAGGCGGGAGAGGCCGATGCTGAGGAGGAGAAGGGCCAAAAGAAGGCCAAAGCTAATGACGACACTGATAAGAACGCTGACTATGATGATGACGATAATATCGAGAAGCTGAAAGCTCTGGAAGCGCTGAGTCAAGATAAGGTACGACACGACTGGAAAATCTACATGTGAATTTCACAATTTTACATATCTACTCAGATTGCTGGGCTTTCCAAGCGGTCTATCGATATAAGACAAGCGATATACGTTTTGGTTTTGATATCGTTAAGGTTTCGTGGATTGACATGTATTAAAATACTTTAATTTTTCCTACAGTCTGCTGAGGATGAAAAGGACCCTGTTCATGATTTGGATGATCTGTCGCTGGAATGGAATGGCGTACCCTTTACTATTGATAATGAAACTGGTAAGTTGAAGCACCTTCTCGGAGTTAAAAGATAAATCTTAGATATTATAAGTAGAAGTTGATTGAAAATGGATTTCAAAGCTCAGCAGGAATAGATTAAATCAGACCATTTCCGGTACAGTTACTCTAATCAAATAATATATACAATAAGCTTGCTAAAAGTTAGTAGGGGGCGCTCTTTTTTGTATCAACGACCTTACAACATGTAAGAATTATGTAGATCTTTTTATCTTATCGAGAGATCAGAAAATTTCCCTTTCAAAAAGCCTAAGATAAGCACAGCATCATCTCTGGCCACAGATTTCGCTTGAAAGAAATATGTTTACAATTACAAAGTGCGCGATTGTAAAGTTCTCATGCTTAATTGTTCTTTGGGTTATCGTACAGTCTTGGTCTAATTTCATTATAATCCAATAATCTTGTTCTCGATTTAATTTAAATCCTAAAAGAAAATGGCCGCCAGCTGCCGTGCTGTGCCTCGAACAATAACGAAAATGGATTATCCTGGCATGGCAAAGCAGATGGAGGTGGAGGCGGAGGTGGGCGTGGAGTTAGGAGAAAGGGAGAGAGAGACGCCATTGTAACGGACGTTTTATAAATGAATGTAGGCATTTTGAGTTGACAGGCACGAAAATTAAAAGAAAAATGAGCTTTTTTTTCCATTTCGCTTTTCCACCGCCTTCGTGTGCTCCATTTGGCTGATATCGATAAAGCCGACGCTGCCGCTGGGGCGGTCTGTGGGACCGATGGCTGCTGCTGCTGCTGCTGCTGCTGCTGCTAATCTGCTTGGAACCGCGCCCAATTTCATATCCAAACGGTTGCTTTTCAAACAAACTTTGACACGCACACGAACTTTTGTTATTAACGGGGGATCTGGGATTGGGAGTGGGAATGGGAATGAAACTGGAGCTGTGACAGGGAAGGGGACTGTAACGGGGACTGGGACTGGGAGCTGATGGTGGCAGTGGCAGTGGCACAGCCAGTGGCAGTAAAAGTAGCTGCCGCCCGTCCGTCCCGTCGCATGCAACATTTTTCTTTTGAAAAATGAACGAAACATGATTCGCCAAAAGTTACAAGCATATACACACGCACACACATACATAAACGTACCGACGTACGTATACTTTTAGTTATAGCTGTATTTCAACTTTGGCCTATAAGCTGGGCATAGTAGGGAGGGCTGCCACCCCAGACCAGACCAGGCCGAGGACAGAGCCTGAGACTGTGTTTGCTGTTACGGAACAGGCTCATCGAGTCGCGTCCCGGCAGCCATTTTGTAGGGTGTCTACAAACACACCACCACCACCACCATCAGAAGCAGCAACAGCAGCACCACCATCTCGATAAGCCCGTACATCGTTAGCTATTCACAGGCATTTATAGTTCTACTTATTATTATTATTTATTAAAAATCCATTGACGCTTGGGACGGGCCTCTCTCACTCTCCTCCTCTTGCTATTGGGCTCTGGCCAGATTAATATCACATTCGAGGCACGCATTCACACGCTTTTGTTCGCAGTGCGTATCCAAATTCCCCGGGGGATACACATGGAATCGTCTGCAGCCTTTGCGGCATTATCTATTGTTCCACTGCGTCTGGCTTTGGTTAAACTAAAATGAAAGTCATTTTTGTATCTTTAATTTTGTTTCACTTCAATTACCCATAACTATTGAATGCTCATATATGATACGCACTCAGTTATACATAGATAGCTAGACCCGACTACAGACTCTGCTTCGCATTTATAATTTATGAACATAGATTCTGATTTTCTGCAGGTTTTCTTTTTACTTCTTTGTATTAGCTGAGAAGGTGAAAAAGATGTCGTCAGCAGATTTTCGAATTTCAACTTTTTTTTTGTCGCCTTTCTGCCTTTTGCTAGGATCTGTCGCTGTTACTAATGAAGCTGTTAGGAGTCAGCCATCTACCGATCCTACCCAGTTTCATTGTTCTGGCACATAATGCCTTGTCATTATGCCGGCATATGTATGTCCCCGGATCTCCCATTGTCGTAATTAAGTTGCTTCGATGCCATGTTCGGTTGTTCGTCTCGCCTCTTCGTAATCAGCGCTGTTTGTTTTCTCTACAATTTCAGTTTTTACCTCATACTTCTCTCTAGTACAGTTTCAGTTATTATTTTTATTTTTTCTTGAATTCTGTTCACAAATCTGATTACATTGAATCTCAACCAGTTTCGAATATTTTTCGGTTATTTATCTAACTTCTTTGAGCTAGAATATGAACACAACCAGAGACGGTTGACAACTTTTGGTGTGGCATGACTTGCTCGAAAGAGTTTGACGACAACAACCAAGACAAAAAAAATGCTCTTATTCTCAATTATGTTATAGATCATTCGCTTATAGACAACACATACGCATGGGCACAAAATATTGTGGCTTAAATTCCATTATGCAATCAATTTAGCTGCCACGCTACGCAAGTTTATTGACCACTGAGACCGATCCAAAGAATCTAACGGCCATTTTTGTGTGAACCAATCAAGCTTTGAGTGGTTGCCCGCAGCTCAAACTGCGTTTTCCAACACTAGTACAGTTGCAACAAAAGTTAGCTAATTAAATAGTTCGTTCTTGGTTGACCAAATCTAATCTATTGTTGGTATTGGTGATATTCTATAAGATTAAAATTTAGATTACATCTATTATAATAAAGACGAAGCCGTAAGGTCGAATAAGTCTCTAGCGCATTTCGTGCTTTCCAACACTGGTACAGTTCGAACAAAAGTTCAAATTACTTGATTGATACTCGGCTATGTCTATAACATAGATGATATTTGATTAACAAATGGTTACTGCAATGATATTTCAAAATTAAATGTTGTTTCCTTAAATAGTTTATAAAATGTTATTCTAGTTCTTCAAGATATATAAAATTAAAGCAAAATCTTCTTAATTCTCAAAACTAACTTACCAATTTGCAAAAGTACAATTGAAGTTTATAAAAAAGAACTAAAGAGCCCTCGTTGCAGCTCTACCAAAAATTATTTCAATTTTATAAGCCTCACAGCGCCGCAGCTGGCGGCGGCTACAACAAGTTGCAACGCTTATTGCAACTCGACCTCGCCCACATCAAAGAAGATGATGGAAATTATTACAAAACAGCTGGTGGCTCTCGGCAACGGCGTCGGCGCACCTATTGAGGATTCGTCTAGTGCCCCTTCCTGTCTGCAGCACCAGCAGCACAGTGCAACATTCGAAATTGTGTTGGTGCCCTGCTCTGCTCCCTGCCCTGGCTGTCTGTCCCGCTGTCCACTAGGTACGTCCGTCCATCTGGTCTGGTCTGGTTATAGAAATTGTTGAAAAATTCTACTTGGTCAGCATTACGTTACAAATTTACAAAATTTTACATGCTGACAAGGAAAACAACAACAGAGCAGACATAGTGGAAGAGAGAGAGCGAGAGTGAGGGAGACTGGGAACTAGTAGAGTTGAAGAGAGCGAGAAACTGGAACTTTGCCGTAGACGGGTCAGACACGGCGTGCACAACACACATTTTGCTGCATAATCGTATCGCTTTCAAGTGTTTCTGACTGGGTGAGCGCGAAAGAGAGAGAAAGAGGTTCAAATAGCCAAAACTAGTTGAGAATTGCATAATTCCAGTAGTTTAATTAGCCCAGTTGAGCCCCAGAGTGTTCAATGAAGATATTTTCAACAATATACCATATAAAGGATCTGGTATATGGCACTCTATTGCTATGTTATATCTGTTAATCTCCCGTTCATTCATAAAGTTTTCATTTCTGGCAACTCATTCGATGTAAAATATCGCGTTGCGCTCTTTTATTTTATTATCTTTGATGTGTTGTGCAGGTTTTTCAGCAATTTCATTGTTGACACTATCAATCGGAGACCGCGTTGCAGATCTGTCCCGTCATAATTGTTGCGCAGAGCAAGTTGTCGATTTGAGGTTATGGTCGCCCCAAAATGCAAGTTCATGTTGTGTGGCCAAACAACACTTGCCAATTTTTGACCAGTGTTAGAAAGTGAAATGCGTTCGTTCAAGTGTAATTCGTAATTCCCTGTTGCACTCGCCGCTCTCACCGGAAATCAACTGACCCCCTCTCCCCATATCTCTCTCTCACTCTTTGGCATATTATCGTCATCTTACTCTAGTCGCAATGGCGGCGTCGGCTCTTTGAGCATCGACGGCAACAATTTAAACTAATTAAGTTGTAATGGCAGCACTCGAGAAGCTCTCCAAGAGGCCAAACACAATATTCAAGCTCGGTTCGTTTCGGTTCGTGCACACACATCATATTCATATATGAATGTATACGATATTTCTCCATCCCATTCCCAGTTGGAGTTGCCACTGATGATGCTGCTAATTTTTCAACAGGCACTACGCGCCTTCCTCTCTCTCTCTCTGTCTGTTTTTTTTTTCTCTCCTCCACTTTTCACATTTTGAAGTTTACCAAATCCAAAAAGTAGTTGGGCATTATTGTCTATTAGTTCAGTGGCCCAGTAATGCATATTGGCCACAACAACAACAACAAAAACAACAGCAACAAGCGCTCGTTTGATTGCGATAATTGTATTAATTTTTGTGTAAATAAGTTCGGGGAGAAAAAACTTTGCGTAGCATTCATGTTTTTGGGTCAGCTGGACGGTTCCTTAATTGGCCAGGCAAATGTACAAACTGAAATTCGATTAACAATTGAATTGAATTTTAATATACAACAGAAACAACAACTTTTATTTGTAAATATATTAGCCAGATCTTATAAAATGAAAATTACTGTTTTAAATCTATACATAACCTTATTAATTGGGAGGACAAACTAGCAAACTTGAATTGAAATGGAATTGAAAAACATGTATCGACCTATTTCTTGGAGCAATGGAGCATCGAGGGGTTTTCCCAAAATTTATTTTATTATAAAAATTTTAAATATATTTTTTAAAAAATAATAAAATAATCAAAAATATCATCGATATATTAACAAATATCTGAGATATATTATAAAATATCACATATTTCCTGTCCAAGTAATAGACTCAGTTGGCTGTATAGAATAGGATACTTGAAATATTTCAATATGATACATATCAAGAATGAACTAACTCTGCTCTACTAGCTTTCATTTGAAATGATATAATATTATACTTCAATTCAAAACTGGCAAAAGTTGATATCAATATTTAAATATATATTTTTTATAAAAATAACTTAACGAGAATGTGCGAAAATCTTGGTGACTTTGGTCAGGCAAAGTCGGAGCTATTGAATTTATACGACGATATGGGAACTCACCTAGGGGAGATTGTAGAGCAATTGCAGCAGCTGCCCGGTCTGGAGGATCAGCTAAAGGAGCGCATTGGGCGACAACTTTCGACATGCATAGAGAAAATCGCATCGATTGGTGAAATGCTGCAGCGAAAGCACATGAAGGTTGCGTTCTTTGGTCGCACATCGAATGGGAAGAGCGCTGTAATCAATGCCATGTTGCATCAACGCATCTTGCCCAGCGCCATGGGGCATACCACGAGTTGCTTCTGCCAGGTGGAGGCGTGTGCTCGGGCAGAGCCAGCACATGTGTTGATCGAAAGGGAGGGGTCGGAAGAGGAGGCAGAGTTGGAACAGCAGCTCAGCATAGATGCACTGCGTCACTTGGCCAGTGCCCACTCAGCTCAAGCGCTCAGTGCGCATCGCATGCTACGCGTGCGTTGGCCCAGCAGCAGTTGCCGCCTGCTGGCACACGATGTTGTCCTACTGGACACTCCCGGCGTGGATGTGACGGCGCAACTGGACGCGTGCATCGATCGTCATTGCCTCAATGCGGATGTGTTTGTGCTGGTGTTGAATGCAGAGTCAACCATGGCACGTGTGGAGCGACAATTCTTCGAGTCGGTGGCGCAGCAATTATCACGTCCTAATCTCTTTATCTTGAACAATCGTTGGGATGTGGCAGCCAGTATGGAACCACAACTGGAGCAGCTTGTGCGGCAGCAGCACACAGAACGTTGTCTACGCCTGTTGATCGAGGAGCTGGGCATCTACTCGAGCGTGGAGCTTGCCAGCAGACGCATCTTTCATGTCTCTGCTCTGGAAACACTGCGAAAGCGTCAGCAGAGATCTGGGCAGGAAGATTTATTCCTGCATGCACCTGGAGCACGCCAGCGTTACGAGGAATTCTTGAACTTCGAACGTGAATTCTCTGCATGCATCACACAGAGTGCAATGCGAACTAAATTCGAGCAACACTGTGCAGGTGCCCAGGACATGCTACGCCAACTAGGCGAACTGCTGCAGCAGCTCCTCGGAGGCCTGGACGAGTTTAGTGAGGAGCAAAGCACAGCGGAAGCAGCGCTGGTACAGCGTTTCGAGTGTTGGGAATTGCAAATCATGCAGAGGCAACGCCAGCTCGTGTTGGAAGTGGAACAACTCAGTGAGGAGACAACACGACTGAGTACGCAACTGTTGCAAGAACAAATCGCTCGTTTGCCTGCTGCAGTACAACAATACGAGGGGCAGTTACAGCTCCAAAATCTTCAACACTATCAGCGCTTGCTCGGCGTTCACTTGGAGCGTGTGTTCAGGGAACAATTGGAGGCGCAGCTGGGGCAGCAACTGCAGAGGAAAATAACGGAATTGGGGCACAATTTGATACCTTGGCAATTCTATTGCTGCGTGGACTGCAGAACTTTGATGTCTGATTTCGAGGTGGATCTGCAGTTTCGCTTCTCGTGGGGATTAGCGGCAATGCTGAAGCGCATACAGGCCAAGTTGCAAGCAGCGCCAGGTGTGCCGGACTTGCAGCCCCTCATGGATGCACCTCATGATGGCTCCTCCATGGGCGCAATGCTGTTGCTGAGTGGCCTCTTGGCGCGCTGCCTTGGCTGGCGTCTGCTGTTGGGCGTCACTGGTGTCATGGGTTCCTTCTATGTCTACGAATTGTGCAGCTGGACACAAGAGGCACAGGAGCGCAGCTATAAAGTGCAATACACGCAACATTTGCAGCAAAAACTTCGTGAACTGCTGCCACAAACTGCCGGCGCTTTTGGCCAGCAGGTGAGGCATCAATTGACGCAAACAATGCGCGAATTTAGCGCGGAAACGGAACAAAGTCGACGCGAGTTGAGCGCAGATCAAGCTAAACTCAAGTTGCAACTGGAGCAGCTGCAGCGAGCGCAGCACCGACTGAGGGACTTGCAAGTGGCAGGTGAAATGTTGCAGCAACGACTCGATGCATTTCGTGGGCGCTACTTGCCGGAGAGTGAGAGAAGATATTGTGAAGTAGGAGGGGAATACTATATACAAGTAGTAGAACTAACTATAAAGAGGACAAGCAGACAAGTACCTATTTATTGTACACTCTATGAAGAATTTACTATATATCAGATATTTTAACATATACCAGACAGAAACCTTAAGGCAGATGGTTCTATCGTATCTTTCAATTTTGCTTGCATTTCTTTACTTTCACATTTGTATATTTTAATAAAAGTTGCCTTTGTCATGTAGAATTAAATGATAAAGTGATATATATTAAGAGGATTTTCTAAATATTGTTTAGTTTACTATATATATAAGATATATCAGATATATGAAGTACAATCTTTTACTAGTATTGTATAACTTTCAATTTGGTTTCGACTTCTTGTGGAAGAAGAAAATTTAGGTATAGTTCAATATGCACTAGTATATGTACTTGTATAATACCATAGATTATTTAGTTAAGTTTACTATATAACAGATATGATGCTATATAGTTCTGTCATTTATCTCTCAATCTCGTTCCTTCCTCCCATTTCTTTACTTTCTCATTTTTCTGATTTTCCAATTAAAAGTTGCCTTTGTAATCCTCTATTTGCATCCTGCCGCGCGCGCTCTACGCGTAACTTTAATTACTTACTTGATTAGACACCCCGCCCCTTCAGCCCTCCCGCATCCCTCTCTATCTCTCTCTCTCTCACTCTCTCGCTTGTGGAAAAAGTTGAAAAGCTGAAAACGCGTCAAATAGAACAGCAAAAACCAGTTTGGCAGCCTCTGCTGCCTGCTTCCACTTCTGCTGCTGCGGCTGCTTCTTCTCGCAGCGTCCATGTTCAAACAGCAGCAACAGCGAACACACACACTCACACCAACGCAGCTAAGCTCCGCCTCTGCGCACACACACAGAGACAGTCGCTGCGCTGTGCGCATGAACAAAGGCCGTAGTAGCAGCGTCGCCTCGTGCGCTGAGAGGAAGTACATATGGTTGTCTCACTCGCACACACACTTGTACGGTCTGCTACGCCATTTCTCTCTGCGAACGGCGCTGCTTGCGTCGCAGTCGCTGCTACTGCTGCTGCTGCCGCCGCCATCGTTGAGCGCCTTTGCAGCATTTTAGAATTCACATTTGAATTTGTTATAAACGCTCGAGAAACGCTCAACGCTTGACGCGCGCGCTGCTGCTACAAAAGAATTCCAACGATCCGTGTTGTGCAGTGTAGTGTAGTGTTTGCAGTGCAGTGTAGTATTTAATTCAAAGCGAAGAAGAAGGGACTTTCGACAGGTTTCAGCAAGTCAAGTGGATTTTCACCTGGCCGAAGACTTTGCAGATTATATAAAGATATATCGTATGTGAATATATATCGTATATATCGCATATATCGCATCTAGCGCAATTAATGCAACTACATAAGCGCAACGAGACGCGACGTTCGTGTGTGTGTTTGTGTGTGCAAAAAAGTGAAAGTCGCTCAAAAATAGCATAACTAAATTGTGTTACCAAACTCCCCAAAAAGGGGCCTAACAACCCAACAACAACTAGCCCCCAATCCGAGCTCAAGTGACCACCATTACTACACCATTGTGTGATTCTAATAACAGAAAAAAAGAGTAAAAATACATTTACAAATATCGAACAATCGTAACGAAAAAGTTGTGCAAAAACCGCAACGGAAACATTTGTTGTTGCTGCTGTTATTTGTGTATCTTGTGTTGTTGTTGTTGCAGTTGTTGCGATTGTTGATTCTGCAACTTTACCACCTCTCGGGGCATTACATAATTGTCGTAAAACTAACAACAATCAACGTTTATTGCAACAATTTGCTGTGTGTGTCCAATCTGCCCTCATACAAAAGAAGTTAAATAGAAAGAAAAAATCCCGCAACATATTCGAGTTCGAGTTTTGTGTGTTGTTTGTCGCCTTTGTTTGGATTACGAAAATATTTCACAGCTTCAATCACAACATACGATTGCATGTAATACTGCATGAAGAAAAGGTTTGTCACATCAACAACACAACCCTACATAGCTTATAAGTACAATTCGCTAGGGTATCTATTGAATATGAATCGATTTTGTTTGGTTTTCTCTCCTCTCTCTCTCTCTTGCACGCACTTTGAACTTATGAAATGCACTCACAATTGTTGGGTTTAGTTTTCATGCCTCCTAGACAATTGGAATTTGAGAATTGGGGGTTTTATAGATGCGGCTGGTAATATAAATTTATACTCTATGGAGACTCTTTCCATTACAGAAAATTTTCTTATTTGAAAGAATCTTAATGCAGACATTTTTAGAAGACATGTAGATTTTAGTATTTAATTCATATAGAAACATTATTTGAAAACAAGAAAGATACATAGGATACTGTTACTTTCTTTAAGTGAATGTAGAATGGTTTTAGAATTAACAATTCCGAAACAAAGTTTAAAAATATACCAAAAAAAATACCGCTTGCTATAATATTGAACTCGTTCTTTAACTCTTTCGTTAGAATCTTGCAACTGACAATTTAAAACCTGATTGGAAAATATTAGATCATTGAAAGAATTGGATTATGATTTTATATAACATCATATTTAATTGGAAAAGAAACCAATTTTTTTTAAAAATAATTATATATCTAATTATTAACACTAACAAATTATTTGATTCCCAAAATTCCTATTTAGTTTACATATTTATAAACATTTTTGCCGTCGGCATCGCAAGCTTCGGTAAACATTTGCCCAAAGTTAGCTTGAACATGTAATTAACCTGGCTTTTAGTGGCTCTTTCTCTTCCCACTGCTTACCCTTCCTCAAGTGTGGGTTGAATGAAACTTCCTGAACGGTAATCGAAGATTGTGAGGTAGAAAATAGCCCGATATCCGGGATGGGGGTGGTCAAACAAAAGCTTTTTGAGCTATCAACGCCTTTTACCCACATCAGGCCAACTGCCAATATGAATATTGTATGACCACAGACACCTTTATGGGCCGTTGTCGCTTAATTGCTGGTGACAGACTGTGCACGCACACACACACACATGCAAACAAAACAAAACACAAATCGAATAATATTTTTATAGACAGTTCCAACAATGTGAGGCAAGCGAAGCAAAACATGCAGCAGAGACAGACAACTCTGGGACACAAGCAAGACCAAAGAGACAAACAACAAGCCCAAAAACGATAAGCAAACAGTTAACACATACGTGTACACCCGCACACACTAACACACACCTATACAAATGCATAGGAACAAATTACTGAACCCCGTAACCAAAAACTGTTACCAAAAAGAACCAAATTAAATGCACGACCCTAAAAAAACAAGCTAAGAATGCTAAGCTAGAATGGGCCTAGTGAAAACATGGCCAACAAAGAAGTAGGAAGAGAAAGAAGAGGCGGAAGAGAGAGAGAGGTAGAGAGAACAGTTGTTGTAGACCACAAAATGGTTGAATTGGGAATGTATTTTGTAACCAATCGTAAGAATAACATTGCGCCTTAGCCAGGCCCAAAAAAGAATTGTTCCAGCAGCAGCGGCAGCGGCAGCAGCTCCGCACACTCACTCAATGTTTATTCTAATTTTCTGACCCTACTCAAGTGGGACCCGGCAAAGGTCGTGAGCGTCGTCACAGCACTTGAGCGCACAAATTTCTTGACTTGGCCCCGACCAAGTTGCGCCCTCTTCTTCATTCTTTCTTTTTCCCATTTTTCCACATTTTATTTTTATCTAGATGTGTTTGCCCACGGGTCGAGTGCGCCCACCACCACCACCAGCACTGCCAACAGTTTTCGTCTCGCTGTTCTGAGCCATATTTATTATTTAGTCTGGCAGTCTCTGTGCTACCACTTTGCTTTACTTTTCGTGGAATTTTCGGTGATCTTAAGTAGTCATTTTCAGATAATGTGAGAGTGTCCGACTGTCCCACTCCCCTGACTTTGTTTGTCTGTGTGTGTGTGAACACTTCTAGGGAATAAACCAATGCAAATATTTGAGTCTGTTCAATATGTTTTTGCTCCCCACAATCTATTGTAAGCGATACAGATGATTAAGGGGTGAGGCAGTAGAAGGGTGCATATTTATGTTAATAGATGTTCTGTACGTATGAATGCGTAAATCTTAGGGACTAAAATCGAAAGGACTATCATATATTGTGACAATTTGTCTTATTACAGCACGCAAAAAATTTTTGTTTTAGAACTTACATTTTTTATGTGCATAATTAATAAGACTTTGTCAATGTTTTCTACAAATTTGGTTCTAATGAAATGATAAACTTGAAAGTTATTGTAGAAATTGCTTTAGTGGGCGAGTAGATTTGGACTTGCCTGTAGGTATGCAATACAATTAATGAAATTCACATATTTTATGGTAGGTGTATATAGCAGCCGAGCTCACTCAGCTATAGGTTTCTTAGTTTTCAATAATTATTCCAACTTGTATTGAACTAGTCGCTGTCAAAATGCATCATAAATTAAATATTTATTTGAAATAGAGTTGACCATTTTCAGAGTCTCAGCTGCTTCCGTGAGATCTTTGCGATCTTTTGCTTATCGATCGGTAATGATGAATATGATTAATGATCATGCACTCTTGAGTAGTTTGCCTTTTTGATCTGCCCGTGCGTTGCATTCCCCGAGGAGGAAAGTGCGCTACTGTGCGGGGCTTGGTAGCCTAGTCTTCTTCGGGGTCTCCTGGGAGCATAGCTCAATATTTTTATAGTTTGCCATAACTGATGGCACCCGGGAGAATTGCCTGCTTATTCTTCTGCATTCTACAGCTGATCAAAATATTTTTGTATATTTGGTAAAAGTTGCCTTTATATTTCGTTAGGGGAAAGAGATTGGGGAATATTTTAGCTACCTATAGCATCTTTCAATTGTTGCTGCGATGACTTGACTTAATGTGCTTCTTCTAATCTTCTTCTTTTTTTGTTCTTCTTGCCACCCACAGGTGAATACGTTCGCTTGCCGCTGGATGAGTTGCTCAACGACGTGTTGCAGCTCTCTCAGTTTCCACTTGAAGACGACGAGGTAAGTCTGAGAGCGTCTTCTACAACTGACTAACTTTCTCCTAACTCTCTCCCGCTCTGTCCCGCTTTGCTCTCCTCTTTGCAGCTACCCAACGACTCCATTGCATCGACTTCGCAGGCCGCAGCTGCTGCCGCATTGAACAAACCGGTGCCGCGTATTGTCTCTGAAACTGGTGAGGATCTTGTCTTTAGTGACCCGGATAGCGATTTACAGGACAAGCAGAACAACAGCAACAACAACGAGGCCAATTTCAGTGGCAGCGACTTTGAGGATCTACAGGATTCTGTGGGCTCGCCCTTGTTTGATTTAGATGAGGAGGCCAAAAAGGAATTAGACGAAATGTTGCAATCGACTGCGCCGCCCTATCATCATCATGGTCATCCCCATGGGCCACATCCCCATTCGCATCATCATGCTGCGGCTGCTGCTCACCATCATCATGCCGCCCACCATGCACACCACGCCCATGCGGCTGCAGCGGCAGCTCACCAGCGTGCCGTGCAGCAGGCAGCAAGCGCCAACTATGCCACCGTGGGCAGTGCCAGCGGCAGCGCCTTCCAGCGTCAGCCGCCAACTTCGGCTGGTTTCCATCATGGACATCATCAGGTAAGTTGCCGTACCCCTTCACCCTTCTGTCCCCCATCCCTTCTGCCCTTAGTCCCTGCTCCCTTCAGCCCCTTCTTCTATTGATCTTAATCCTGCCTTGCTTGGCGGATGCTCCGCTTTAAGTGCTCGCATCCGCTTGGAGTAGAAGTTCCTACAGATACATATGTATCTCAATGCTTGTTCGGATACATATGTATCTGAATGCTTGTACATATGTATACATATGTATCTGCATCTGTATGTGCTGGCTTTAAAGCAGCCATTCAAGGATCATTTGCCCGTCGTTTTGGAGTGTTTTCATCATCTTCTCTCCCTTGTTGTTGTTGTATTCTCTGTGGATCTTCTGGCGCGATTCTTTTTTTACGTGCTCCGTTCTCGAGCACTTGATCGCGGCTCTGCGCTGTGCTCTCATCATTGTTGTTATTCTTTTTTCCGTATGTTTTTTTCAGTGTTTTTTTTTTTCTTCTTTCTGTTTTCTGTTGTAGCTGTTTGCTGTTTGTATAAAGCTTCAAATCTGGTTGTATACCATATCCGCACCCTTATCTTCTCCGCCTTCCCACATTTCCCCCCTCTTCTCTTGTGCAAGTTCGTCAATCTGTTGGCTTTTGTTGTAACTGCCTCATCAAAAAGATTGAGGCAAGCAATGAACAAAAATGTTGGGGGCATCTGCTTCAGCTTTAGATTCAGCTACAGCTTCAGTTGTGCCTTGGCTGCTCTTCAGTCTTGTAAGAATTCTTTTGGATTCTGTTTGCGCAGCTTGTGTCTCTACCTGAAGCAGCTTCTCCTCCTGTTCCACCTTCTCCCCCAGCAGCAGCTAAGTTTAATGTAGTAAGTGACTCATTGTTGAGGAGTTAACTGTACTAAGTGTTGCTATAAATCCCTACATAATTCATATCTTTATTTTTCCTCTATACTCACTCTATTACTTCCTTTATTCTTAGTCTCCCTATAACTTCTTACACCCTTCCCTACCCTTTCTCTTTAGTCTTGCAATCCAATTTCAAATGACTTAGGCAACAAACTGCAATTTTGAAGTGACTTAGGCACCAAACGCGTATGCAGTAGCTCATTTAGTCAGCTGCATGTTTACTCTACACACACAATTGATGCTGTGTGGCAGAAGCCTAATCCTGCCACAAAGCCGCAAAGAGAGACAAGTGCAACAATCAAAGCCGCAGACACAACACAAAACATGCGACGTCTTCAATGAAAATCCAGCTAAATTATGCGTCGCTCTGCCTCTCCTTCTCTCTCTCTTTCCCGCTATGCCTGCGAGAGTTAACACACAGAAAACCACACACTCGCACACATATACACATACACATTCTTGGGCAGTCGAAAAGTCAGCGACAATTACCGTTAAGTCTCAGTAGCCGCCGCCGTCGCCGCATGCTGTGGTCAGCGCAGGGATTAGAAGAAACCTACAACGAGCTACTCCTCCTTCTGTTGAGTTAACCCGTAAACGGCAACGGGAATGGAAATGGGAAACTCCCGCGTTTGATGTTGTCACGGCAGGTGAGCTGTGGCCAGGAGCCAAAGCCATTTAATGAGGCAGATGAGGCTGCTGATCTGTTTTTTTTTCGCAGGAAGCAAGCAATGCAAATCCTGCAAGTCTCTTCTCTCTTTCCTCCCTCTAGGTGTCATTAGTAGTGCGAATATGTAGTGTGAGGGGGAGGGGGTATATAGCCTATAGTCTCTGCCTAGTCACGCTGTCGATCTTGATTATGATTGTGTAATACGCTGCCGCCAAGTGTCAGCTTCCTGATAACATTTAATTTGCCATTTGGGGCCGTAACTGTCCCTACCTCAGGTCCACCCTCCCCTCCCCCTGACCTGACTGTGCCTGCTAATTGCAATCACAATGCAAAAGCCGAACAAAAACAACAAAACAAAAAGGGAGAAGGAGAAAAATGAGACAAAAAATGAGATGAAAAAAAAAAAACTCGGCTTAGCTCAGCGCGTTCATTAATGTCGCGTTGTTGCTGTTGTTGTCTCTGCAATGCGCCACTTGACTTTTCCGCGTGGCGAAGTGTTTATTGAATTCGGTGGCACTCGCTGCCTGCCCCCTCTTCCCCTCTCTTCCCCTCTTGCTTGCAGTCTCCGCGTCTTGATTGCATCTTTGACTCGAGTCGAGCCTGAACACTTCAAATGCGACGGCGACTTGCTGCAGTAGCCCCTGCAATTAAATCTCCATTTGCTGAAATAAAAAAAAAAGTACCTTATCCCCTTTGCACACGCCCCTCCCCTTCCCTGCCCTGCATGGCAAGCGCCTTAATCGCCCCGCGCTCTGTTGCGGCTTTAATTATGTGAATTTTAAATATTTACAAAAAGCTTAGCGCAAAAATCAGCGCAAAAAACTTTATTAATTATTTTTACAGCGGAGATTTCAGTTTTTTTTTCAACTGCTGCTGCTGCTCTTGAGATTTCTTCTCTTGTGTGTGCGAGTGTGTGTGTGTGTTGTACGATTTTAATTCAATTTGTGTAAACAGTTTGATGGCTGTCGCCGTCTGTCGCTGCTGCCGTCATGGAGAGACTCGCACATAAATCAAGTTAATGACAAAAAACTAAAGCTGCAATACACACACACACATAGATACACACATGTAGTACTAATACTAATTCCTGTGTTAAGCTTTGAAGAGTTTTGGAGGTTTTTCCTAGAAAAGTAATTTGAGATTGATTTTAATCTATTTTTGCGACCTTTTCGAAGAAACGTTTAGATTATCTTTTCGATATGTTTTCTAAAGATCAAAAAAATTATTGTTTTAAATATTTTCTTAAGTGAAAAACGAAATATTTTAAAATTTTCATCGTCATGAAAGTTCAAAGACCTTTTGAACCTTTTATTTATGTTATTAATAATAATATATATAATACCTTCCGTTGCATTCATCCATCAATCAAAGCGTATAATGGGATTAAGCGTTTTGTGTATGAAGTAATGATAAACAAGCCTAACAACAATTTGCATCACTTAAATACATTATGAATTGAAGCTAAGGAACTGCCCAGTTAAAGCTGGGATGTTTCTTCCTAAAACGCAAGCTCTAACGGGGCTTACAACTGACAATCGAGAGAGACTTCCACGGCTAACGGTTGTTGTTAGTTTAATGAAAGCCTACGAAGAGGGGGGATGTAACCGCCTTCTTCAAGACGGCGGCTACTGTATGCACGGATATATACCCCTTATTATATACTTAGGTGGCATATATAGCTTTGTGTGTGTGTGTGTGTCGCAAGTTGTGTGTGAGTCTTGCCTCGCGTGTGAAACGCAACAAAACAATGGACACTCACTGAGCTAACACCAGAAGTTAATGACAAGACAGTGACAATTGAAATTACACGCACACCCAGGCACAACACACACACATGCACACACACACACCTGTGCACCATGCACTGTGGGCAAAAGTAAACGCCCAGTTTGGTTACCTGTTGTCTTACCTGTTTGCCGCCGAGCTGAGCTGAGCTGAGCGTGTTGAGGCATACATTAGGAGAGCCTGCACTCTCTCACACACACACACACAGACTCACACTCACACAGGCGCAGCTCAGCATCTCGGCATCTCTGTGTGCATCTGTATCTGTATCTGCTGTCAGTCAATTCCTGGGCATCGCAGCCTCTCGTCGACGTTCGCGGGTTTAGTTCGTTTCGGGATTCGTAACGTTTTGTTGCCTTTTACACCTACAACAAGGCGTTGCTTCGATACGCTACGGTACGATGTGATGTTATTTATCTTTTATCTGCAACTCAATCTCAATGTCAATGCCGCATGCCGCATGCCGTAGCATCCTCTGAGTGCATCCGCCATCAGCATCGCCATCAACGTCAACGTCGCTTCATTGGGGCAACGTTTGATGCCTTGTGGCTTTTAGCTCTTTTTAGCTCTTAATTGCGGCGGCATTTGGCGGCAAATTGTTTTCGGGGAACGAGCATCTCTCTCCCTCTCTCTCTAACACTTTTGCAGTCTCGCTCTCTCCCTCACTCTTCTTGTGGTGAGTTCATTTTAAGATATGTGCATATTTTAGTCACCTCCAGCACCCACGCCTGAATGTATGCAGCAGCTCAAAAAGCAGAAGGAGCATCAGATGGAGGAGGAGAGGGAGCGTGAGGGTGTGGGGGTGGTGTAGGCTCTACAGGAATTAGTTGTACAAATAAATAAACCGCACGTTGGATAATTAAGAATAACAAAAGGCACAACTAATGAAGTCGTTGCTGGCACACAGCACGAAACTGTCCATCAGTCTCAGACGCAGACGCAGGCGCAGACTGAGACTGAGACTCGAGTTACGATCGAACGAGTTAAGAGTGTTGCGAGATCTCTAAAGAAACCCCCAAGACAACAAGGGAGACCGCTGGCTGTGCTGTGCAAGCCACTTGTCAATGTTCGTATACAGATACGAATTTTATTTCAATTTCATTTTGATCGATCTTGGCAGCGCGACTTCGAGTTCGAAAATCGCCAGATTGATACATTGTGCACGTTTTTTGGCTTATACACAGCCTCCCCCCACCACCAGCGGAGTTTACTTGCAGCGCAATTTGAATTCGTTGTTGTTGTTCTTCCCCTTCCCCTGCGTCTTGCCTTTGACGTCTCTTGTCTTGTCTGCGAGTTTTATTGTTGATTTCTAGAGAATTCCGTAAGCGGCGGAGTCTCGCATGATTGATCGCTTATTTATTGCTATATAGAGGGAGGTAAACCCTATCTCCCCCTCCCTATCCATCTCTCTTCCCCCTCTCTGGCTTCTCACCTTGTTAGGCACATCTCAACAAATTCATCATATTTGTTATTCCCTTTTTACAGGGCCGCATGCCGCGTCTGAATCGCAGCGTCTCCATGGAGCGTCTACAGGATTTGGCCACCTACTTTAGTCCCATACCCAGCATGGGCGTTGTCGGGGGAGTTTCGGATATGCCCCCATATCCGCCACCACCACCGCCGCCACACTACTCGGGCTACTCGTACCAGACGGCCTCAGCCTCGGCTGCCAGTGCCCAGCATGCTGCCCAATATGGTCAAGCGGCGGCAGTGGCTGTTGCTGGTGGTTCTCTGGCACCGCCACCACCACCACCACATCATGGACATGGACACGGACATGGACACCATGCCATGTTGCATGCCACCAACTCTGCACTGGGCGATCTCTGCTCGGCTGCCGCTGCTGGTGGACAACCGCACTATGGACACAATTTGGGCTCAGCTGTGTCGTCCAGCATGCACTTGACCAACTCCAGCCATGAGGCTGATGGAGCTGCTGCTGCTGCCGCTGCCGCCGCAGCTGCTGCGGCTCATGCCGGCAGCAATTACAAGATGGAGCATGAGATGATGTATTATGCGGTAAGTGGGAATGAAGGCAACAACGAGAGAGAGATATCGATCAATTGGTCGAGTGATTTATTTCTGATTCCCTTTATCGATCAATCGATTGATTTATCTGTTATTCTTTTACCTACAGAACACCTCGTCGGACATGAATCACACCACGGATGGCTTTATCAACTCCATTTTCAACGATGAAGATCTTCACTTGATGGACATGACGGACAGTAAGTGTTGAGCGATTTCTATATTTTTTATTATTGATTTGATTATTTATTTGTCTAATAATCATCACGATTAGAACAGTTGATCACGCAGAATGTTGAGAATTATTTAAAGCTTTACATAAAGCTTTAGGCAGGAGTCTAAGAGCTTTATGTACAATTAGATTCTTCAGCTGACAAAACTTTTATTACTGTATTCTCCAGCGTATATTAAGAAAGATATACTTGGCAAATATCACAGAGTTATAAAGATTCTTGATCAGCAACAATATCTGGGGGGCTTTGATAGTTTTAATATTCTTTAGTTTTTCTTAAAAAAGAGTTTATTTCTATTTTATCTTCCCATTTTTCAAAAGTTCTCTATTGTTACAACGTTTTTTATCAATATTATATTTTGATTAGGCACATTTTCAAACACAAAACATTTTGTTATAATCGAGAGAAATTTATGCAGTCCTAGTATTATCCTATTTTTTTTTTTCTCAATCTATTCTTCTATTCTTTTATTCACCCAGAACATGTTTTATTTATTTATTTTGTTTTTGTTCAATTGAGTGAGTATTCTGTGCACATAGAAAGGCACCTTGTACACCAGGCACTCAACAGGTTACTCAAAAAACAATTGAGAGACAGCGGCAGAGCAAGTGCGCAGCAGACATTTCTCATTCAGTTCTGCTCGAGTCACACCCACATGAGCTCAGCTAGCAAAAACAAAAACACAACGAGCCAGAGAGCTTTCACTCAAGAACGTCACTCAAGTTGAGAGAGCAAAAAAGCGCGTGCGTTGCTTGCTAGAGCTTTTTCGTCTCGTCTTTGTTGTTATTGTTTCTCTGCCGATCTTTTCCGTGATTAGCATAAAATTCGTAAATTTTGTACAAATTTTTGAGTGCAAACGAGCAGCGGCAGCGTCGCTGTTGGGCAGAGGCAGCGACGGCAGCAGTGCCAGCGTTTGCTCGTTTGTCGCCTCACATTCGTTGCTCGCACTCGCTCACTCACTCGAGCGGTCTCAGCGCGCGGTCCGTTCGTGTTTCGCGCGCGCTCTTTTCTGGCAAAAAAGGCAACAACAACACACATCAACACTCTCACACACACGAATGAGCAAAGCAAAGCAACAAGAACGCAACACGAGCGCGAACTCAATCAGTCGAACACGAACAATCGAATACGATAGTGAAGTAAATATGTAAAAAAAAATAGAAGAAAAAAATGAAGCAAACAAAAAAAAATAGGAAATAAAAAATAAATGAGAAACGTGACAACAAATAAAATTAAAATTAAATTTACATAAATTAATAACGAATGAGAGAAAGAGAGAGGGAGAAACGAATGCACGATATCACATTGATAAATGAAACAGTGACGCACTTGGCACATTAAGCAATCGTGCAAAAAGGCCACAACACACACACACATACACTACGAATTTAGAACGTTTGATGACGCGCGAATAACGTGAAAGAAAGAATAAGAAACAAAAAAAGCCAAAATTCGAAAATAAAACGAGAACTAGAGACAGACAGACCAAAAACGGCGCTGGCAAAATCAACAGGTGAGAGCAAACGTGGAGCAGCATCCCACTGTGCCTGGGCTGCCTGCCCGCCCGCGTGCCCACTGTGCCTGGGTGGCTGCGGCGGGTGGTGGCCTCCATGGCCGACGTGTGTTATTTTTATGCACAGGCGAAAAATAAAAGCAGAGCGAAAGCAAAGGCAAATCCAACAACACATTTAAATATTTGCCGCGTAACAATAATTTTCATTAGTCATGCTGCGCAACCAGCTCTGCCCGCTGCCTCTGCCTGCTGCCTGCTGCTGCTGATATCAGCAAACTTGCGCAGCAGCAGCAGAGCAGCAGCAACAACAACATTAGCAATCATCAACGACAATGTTCTAAAGCGCTTTGCCACTGCGCCCTGCTCTCTCTCTCAATCTACCTTGCGCTCTCTTGCGCACGTAAGCTCTCTCTCTCTCTCAGCTGTGTTTGGCAATGCTGCTCTCTTTTGCGCTCTCTCTAATGCGCGCTCAGCAAGTTTTTTTTTGCCGTTGGCTGTTTACTATTTTTAAACTGCTGAGTCATCGCTTTGAAGCAATAACTTGAGTCGTTATTCTATATACACCTACACACGCAGGCAGGCACTGGCACATGCAAGCGTGTGTGTGTGTTTTTGTTGTATGATTTTAATGTTAATTCGTACATGTTCTCATTATCTATCTGTATCTCGCTCACTCGCAGTGCATTCTTAGCATAACTGAAATTACGTTAACTGCTTACGTTTTTACGTAAGTGACTTTCCTTATTAACTTACGTTTGAGGCGTTGTCTGCACACACATGCACGCATATTAATGAGTGTATGTGTGTGTGTGTGTGTCTGTACTGCACTTGGCCCACACTGATAACTTCGACCTACAATTTTAGTATTGTATTTTGCCAAGTCATCAATGTTTATGAGCTTGACCTTGCCATATGTGCCGGCAGACTACGCACAGACACCAGAGAGAGAAAGAGAGAGAGAGAGAGGGAGGGAGGGATTTGCCCTAATCAGCTCACATTTTGAATAATTAAACATAATGGAATTAATAAAAAATACATAATAATAATATTATATGTGTAGGTTATCTATCAGTGTGTCTAACTAGGTTTGAGCATGTGCTGCGACATTATCTCTATCTTTGTCGCACTGCGAAAATGAGAGAGAAATAGAGAGAGTAAAATTCCACTCAAGTACTACGATAGTTATAGCGATAGTTGCGCATATTTAGTAAGAAAACCTATATGAATATCGTATATAGAACTGTATAATGGAAAGTGAGACGAGAATTGCGACTGTCTAGCGACAGCAAACTCGGGGCAGCCTAGAGAGATAAGTGCCCACATGGAGCTGATAAGGCAGAGGAACCTGCTCTGCTAATAGCCAGTCTTATCACAGGTGCTGGCGACGAGCTCGCCACAAATGATTGCACACTTTTTATATTCTCCTCTTTTGCTCTCTCTCTCTGTCAAAAATTCAGCTGAATCATGCCCAGCATGGGAAATACGCGTATCGCTAGCTGTAGCCCCTATATTTTCCCCTACTTTGCACTCTGCTATCACCTACCAGGCACCTTATCAAAACAAAAAGATTATCAGAAAGAGAGAACAATTTTTTTTTAAAGCTTTAGTTGCGTGTGTTTGACTCTTTTATACCCCTTAAATAATGGTTTATAAGAAACAACTGTTTGTTTTTTGAATCTTCGATTTTTATAACGCGATCTCAGTTAAATTTATAGATATGAAGATGACGTTTATTATGACGGTATATACTTTGTGCGGTTCGAGATACCTCTCTCCGTCTGTCACATGAATTGTAGGCTGGTCCAAAGTTAGCATACCCTTGTAATCTAATGAGCAGCGGGTATAATGAGCTTATCAGTAAGAGAGAAATAAATATAGAGGAGTTATAGAAGAAATATGGCATAAGTTGCTATAAAGAACTGTTCAACCGTACCACAATACATACTATCTTATCACTAACTGACCACCTTTGTTTTGTTCTTGGTACCTTCGCAGGTTTCTGTCGCATGGTGGACAACAGCACCAGCAACAACTCATCCGTACTGGGCCTGCCCAGCAGCGGACATGTGAGCAACGCGGGCAGCGCCTCCAATGTGAATGTGAATGCCGTTGGTGCCGGTGTTGGTGTTGGTATTGCAGGAGGACTTGGCGGAGTCGGTGGTGCCTCCTCTATGAGTGGTGCAACTGCTGTGGGCGGTGGTGCTGGTGCTGGTGGCATGACCAGCGATCTATTGGCAAACTCTGCTGGCGCTCAGGGTGGTGGTGCCACTGATCGTTTAGACGCATCCAGTGACAGCGCTGTGAGTTCGATGGGTTCCGAGCGAGTGCCATCACTCTCCGATGGGGAGTGGGGTGAGGGATCGGACTCTGCACAGGATTATCATCAGGTGAAATACGGAGGACCCTATGACTTTAGTTACAACAACACACGTCAGCCACCAGTGGCACAGAAGAAGCATCAACTGTATGGAAAGCGTGATCTGCACAAGCAAACGCCGCCAACAGCTCCAGCAGTTGCTACTGCCACAGCCCAGTCCCAACAGCAGCAACAGCCACAGCAGGCTCAGGTGCAGAGCATCAAGTACGAGTATGAGGCAGCCGGCGGTGCTGGTGCTGCCTCCTTTGCCGGTGGTGCATCGGCAGTTACGGCAGCAGCAATGGCACCAGCTCTGTCCAAGGATTATCATCAGAGCTATGGCATGAGCGCTAGCAGCGCCTTCACAGCTGATTACGGTGTGCCACGTGCCCCACTGACGCCACATGATTTGGTGCAGCTGAATCACACTTACTCGCTGCCACATGGCACCAATGGAGCATTGCCCCAAGGAAGTGGATCGTTGTCAAGACCGCAGGCACGCGATAAGAAACCAGTGGGAGGCACAAAATCGATGGGGAAATCAGGATCAGGCAGCAGCAATGGATCGATGACGGAGGAGGAGCATTTGTCGCGGGATGAGAAGCGTGCACGCGCCTTGAACATTCCCATTCCGGTCGGGGATATCATCAATTTGCCCATGGATGAGTTCAATGAGCGCTTGTCCAAGTACGATCTGAGCGAGAATCAATTGTCTTTGATTCGCGATATTCGGCGTCGTGGCAAGAACAAGGTTGCCGCACAGAATTGCCGCAAGCGCAAGCTGGATCAGATACTCACGCTGGAGGATGAGGTGCAGACGGTGGTGAAGCGCAAGGCGCAGCTGAACCAGGAGCACGATCATCTGGAGGGTGAACGCAAGCGTATTTCCAACAAGTTTTCCATGCTACATCGACATGTTTTCCAGGTAAGTCATCAAGCATTTGCCTCCCTTTTCAGTTGAAGCAAGACTAATTTTTCTTTTCTATTTTCCCTCAGTATCTGCGCGATCCCGAGGGCAATCCCTGCTCCCCGGCGGACTACAGTCTGCAGCAGGCCGCAGATGGTTCTGTCTACTTGCTGCCACGTGACAAGTCCAACGATACCGCAGGCGCAGCAGCATCAGGTGGAGCTGGCGCCACAGGAGGAGCTGCCAGCAGCAGTGGACAGCAGCTGCAGAGTCATCAGAGCCATCATCAAGTGCAGATGCCCTTGCAACAGCAACAGTCGCGTTTGCCGCCACATCAACTGCATCATCAGCAGTTGCTGCCGCAGCAACAGCAACAGGGACAGCAGCAACAGCAGCCGCCACATCAGCATCAGCAGCAGCACCACAAGGAATGAAAGTATCTGCTGCGAATTGCCGCAACAACGAGTTGGTTGTCTAACTTTCAGCATCATCAGCAGCAGCAGCAGCAACACTTGCAGCAGCAGCAACACTTGCAACAGCAGCAGCAGCAACATTTTTACGATTTCTACAATAACAGTTACTTGTACTACTGAGCTTAAGTTGCTGCGCGTCTCTTCTGTTCTCTTCTGCTTGGCATTCTTCTTATTCTTTTCTTCTCCCTCTCCACTCACCTTTAACGTGTGCGAATGTTGCTGGCAACATTTGTGTTGCGCGTACAAAGCAAGAAAAATCCGAGATGGAATCGGAATTGGGAACTTTCCTTCCCCCCACCCCCTTTGGTTTAAACCTTAGTCAACCTTGCTTGTTATTTATTTTTACACATATCCTGCAAATCTTGAGATATTCCTTAAAAATTTTTCATTTTCCTCGGGTAACGGTACATTAATTGTGATAAATAATTTGTGAAACTTTGTGGAAAACAAGCTGAAAATAGCGGGAAACAGCAGCAACAACAACAACAGTAGCTGAAGCAGAGACAAAGTTGAAAATCTTTTGCAATTTGTAAAACCTTTTCTTTTGCAAATCTTCTTCATACTCACTCACTCACACACACACATACAAACAAACAAAAAACGGTCAACGCGACGTCCAAAACAATATGATGCTAAAACCATTTACATTTATATAATATTAGTCTGTAATATAAACAACAAATGAGCACATGTATAAATAGTTTAAAGATTTTGTAAAGGTTCGAAAGAGAAATATTGCTGGACATTTCATATGGACTCGCTCGTAAGACGCTTAGTTTTAAACACACACAAACACACACATACACACAAAGTAAGAGCTAAGTTAGTTGTAACTCTAAGTTAGCCTAAACAAAACTGTAAATACTTAAACATTATGTAGACCTACTTAGTTGATTCGCTATACGAAACCACTCGGGCACTAGGCCCGCGTAGAGAGCTAATTGTAAATTCTATATTACCGGATAAGTTAAACTACGCAACTACGCAAAGAACGTAAACAGAGAGAAAACAAAAAGAAAAAAGGAAAAACCTAAAAAAAAAAAGAAAACAAAAATATCAAAACAAGAGAAATATTAATATTTAATATTCTTAAACAATGTCCTATTGCATAAAGAGTTTAACTACAACTAGAAGTCGGAACTTATTTATAATGATTGTCTAAGCAACCGGAAAACAGAAAGAACTATTGTTAAACACACACACACACATACGTATAAACATATGTATAATTCAATTGTTGCAATTAATTTCGCGCATCTCAAAATAATTATCGTAAAGAGAAAGAGAACTAAAGAAAAGGAATAATGTGCGCAAAAAAAACAAACTAAACTTTGTTGTAAATTGTACTAAACACACATTTACTTGCTATGTCTACACATACACACACATACGTAAACAATTACATTTACCTACTACTCTTAACAGAAATCTAAAAGTAAAAGTACTTATGTTCAAAATATTCCAAAGATCTCTTTCATTGTCGCTCCTGTCGGATGTCGAGATTAAAGACACACTGAGAGAAGTTCTGAAGGATTTGAACATATTAATTGGTGGTACATGTACGTGTTTGAATGTTTCTATATACATACAATATATGTTAATTTCATTTGAGAAATTCTGCAACGATAAAACTTTCCTCAAAATAAAAAAATAAATAAAAAAAATACGTAAATGAATTTGTTTTTATTAAAATAAATTGAAAATACTGGAATCAATGTTGCCAACTTAGTTATTTTACTTCGAATTCAGCTTTCGATACCTTTCTACTAAATTTCCGTTGGTGCTTCTTAATTTTAAAAGAGAACTAGCCTCATGAAGAACCATTTCGCTAAGCCGCGAAGCAGGATCAGAGACATTTATTTTGTTATTCTATAATCACTAGGAATCGTTCAGTTCCTTTGAACTTAACACTTGGAGTTTTTTTGATTTCGTTCTTGTTTTCTTCATTGATCAGTACACACCACTTCAAAGTTCGCAAAGTTCCAGGCTTGCCCAGGAAAAGAATCCAAGGTTGTATGCCGACTATTAAGTTTCTCTCGTTTTTTTAAATGAAAACCGTTTTAAAACCCGACTTTTAGCACCCCGTTGCGGCGGGGCGGGGAAATTTAAAACATTTTAAAAATTTCATTGTTTACAGTAAATCCATTGAGCGCAAAAGTTGGCATTAAATTGCACGCAAAGAAATAGTTGCATTCCATGTCAGCCGGAAAGTAGACTAGGAAAATTCCCTCTGTGTGCTTCCCAAGACATGATCCCATTTGTGTCCCCGCTGAGTTTGATCAAAGACACCCCGTCAAAAACTTTGGCACCCACTGATCACAGTGAGAAACTGTTTAAAACGCCTTTATTTAAATGAAAAGTCATGTGAACTATATTCTCTCATCTTCATGTGTATATATATATTTTCGGTCTTTCATTTTACAATCTTAACTTAATTAGAATACATTCGCTCAACATTCTTATCATCTGCTCATTCCATTTATTGTCCATACATTAACAAATTGAAGCTCGTGTTTTTAGCCTTAAGGGTATTTTAAAATTTGGAATACATTAATGTAAATAGTTAATAATTCATTGAGTAATTGAGATATTCAAGAAACGATTGGGGGTCGTTTAAAATTGATTACATTCATGAGCTTGACATTTAAATATACATTGTATTTATTCTCTATAGATACTTCTTGAGTCACACACACTTAAAAGGAAGTTGCAGCATTTTGGTTTCATTAATTTGTATTTGTGTTTACATATCGCTCTTGGTTTTAATATCAATTTAATGCTTATGTTTATAGTAAATTCATTAAAGCTAACACTAACAAAATACACTGTCCGTCAAATTCATCGATAATATGGTAAAAATACAATACAGAAGCTACTTGACGGACTTGTTTCTGCTTATTCCGGGTACATAGGGGTAGGTCGCGATTAGATTATAGGGTTTAGGTTCACAGCTAGCACAGCAGAGCTGCAGTTGAGTGCCCTCTCTGTATATAACAATTAATGTTCTAAGACTATTTCCTAATTAGAATTCTATGGAGCCTACACTTAGAATACACAACATCAGATTGCGGGGGAGCCAAAAAAGTCTACCAAGAACTCAGATGGGGATCTACTCAGTTTGGATTAGAACTTTGGGTTGGACAACGATGCAGCTCCGCCTTGGACTCCGATAATATCAGCACATGGAATCAATTGGCAGTTGATCTTGCTTAATGCTCAGTCGTCGCGGATTTGACTGCTTTTGTCGGCCGTTGCCGGAACTGGGCACAGTTCCGCTACCACCCCCGCTGCCACCTCCGCCACCGCTGCCAATATTTAGCGTACTGAGGCTGTTGTTGTTGCTGTAGTTGCTGCTATTTATGGAATTACCGGAGCTGGTTCTCTCATTAATACTTGTTAGGTTGGGTATGCTGGGCGCCGTCGTTGTTATTGAGATATTGTGGCCGCCCATGGTGAACGACGCCCCATGCTTGTGATTGTTGTTGTTCAGCGGCTCCAGCTCACTGGCCAGCACACCGTTGGGTATGGAATGCGATCGTATTTGCAGACGGCCCGAGTCCAAAGACTCGTCGCTGGCTGGATCCAAATGATCCACCGAAGCAGCCGACGCTATTCGCTGTATCATGCTGGCCGCCGAGAGCGTGCGATCCGCAAAGGGAACTGCAGGAGAGATGGAGTATATTAGATCATGCTTTAGATGACATAGAGATTTGTAGACCATACCCAATCCAGTCTTGGTGGGTCTCGAGTACTCGGACTTGACCTCGTCCAGCTGCTTGGCACTGCACAGTGGTGTGTCCACGTCGTAGGTGTTGTTGAACAACGTGTAGTCCACTTCATACTCTCCCGTCTCCTTGCGGAAGGAGACCACATTGACAAAGCGATGTCCCCACATTATCTCCGAGGGCAGGTAGCTACTGCGCGCCTGTGTGGTCATGCCAGTGGACTCAATGACACCCTCTGCATAGTAGAAAGAACATTAGCATCACCTATAGAAACAGAGACCTCCCTCTTACCCAGCATGACGACCACCTCGAAGCGTTCCTTGAGCATATCCGATGCGGATAACATGTAGAGCGGACTGCTGCGATCGATCTTATGCACTATGGTAGTGGGCCAAATGAACATGAGACGATCCTCGCCACCATCGGCACCCACATGCAGCTCCTGCTGATAGAAGGGCAACACTTCGCCCTCCTTGGTCACCTTCTTGCGTATGACCTGAGCACGCACGTGCGCCTCAATGATGTGTGACTTGCGCATATCTCCCACGCGGAACATCAGGCACGGCGTGCCATCCCTGTGACAGATCACAGCATTTCTAGAGAAGAGCAGCGTCTGCGCACGCTTTTTGGGGCGCGATAACTTGGCAAACACAATGCCCACCATGAAGGCCTGTATGAAGACACCTGTGATGCACTGTATGCACATGGTGAAGATCGCCTCGGGACACTCCTCTGTGACATAACGATTGCCATAGCCAATTGTTGTTTGCGTCTCCACGGAATACAGGAAAGCTGTCATCAATCCCTTGACCTTTGTCACGCACACTGTGTGTGTCATGTTGGCCGCCGCCTCAGGATTGGCCTCTTCCAGCAGAATGTACTCAAAGTCATTGTGCGCGAATGCAATCACCCACCAGATGAAGGCGAAAAATGCCCACGAGATGACAAAGCTTGCGGCGAATACCATCAGCGTCCAGCGCCATTGGGCATCCACAAGCGTTGTGAAGATGTCCTGCAAGAAAAGCTGATTTAAGTATTTGTAATGGAAATTAGAGGGAAGAAGGGAATTGTAGTTTTAATAGTGCCAAGCAAGAGGAAGCAAACTCTACCCCATTAAGTGTATATTTGGTTTCTTATCTTAGAAAAAGTTTTACTGGGTAAAAAGTTTTCGTAAGTATGCAACAAAAAAAAACTAAGCAGGGTATATAACAGTCCAGCACACGCAACTCTAGCTTCTTCACTTTCTTCTACCTTCTCTCTTCCCACCCGCCTTTGTCTTTAAGAATTGGAGCGAGGTACTTCTAAATTTAAACTCGCTGCGCGCTTGCATAACTCGCACATGTTTCTCAATATGCTCTCTCCCACTCTCCCGCTCTTTAGCTATTTGCTATGTAATGAAGCGTCAGACACTCACCTGCAGATAACGACGGCGTCTCTTTGCCACATTGCCTTGCACCACGTTGCACTCGCCATGCTTGAAGACAACACGTTTCCTGACACGTTTCGAGCTGAATCTTGTCTGCCGGTACCTGACAGTGAGAAGTAGAAAGAGAGAGAGACGAAGAGAAATGCATAAGCTATAGAGTATCAATCAGTTTACAAAGTTACACAATATTTCTCAGCACGTATCGTATCGTATCTTAGTTGCGCTCTTGGGGATCCTAATGTAAATATATTTTTGGAATATGTTTCCATTGAATGCTATAAATCATTTATTATTGCGCTCTATGTATGCTACCTAGAGCGGGGGAACTCTTATCAACACAGCTGATAACCTATTAATGTTGCTCTGGCACTGTCGCCAAGCAACCTCCCATTCCCGTTGCCATCTGTTTGCTCTTTATTTGTTTATGTGTTTGTTTATTTGGTTTCTGCTCAAATAAAAGCTATTTATTTTTGAAGAATAAAGAAATTTGAGATCTATAACGAGCACTTAAAATTTTTGGTTTCTTTATCGAAATTTCATGAAACATATTTCGCACTTTGTCACAAATGTTTTTGGAATTAAGACCGTTAAAATCTAAGAAGATCCCTTTAGAATTCAGTGGTTTCCAAGAACTCATTGATTTCGCATTAAAAAACTTTAAAATTATTGATTTATGTATAAATATATAATATATAAGTTCATAAACATGTATTTTGAGAAAACAAAGAATATAGCTTTGCATAAGGTACTTGTAATATGGTATATAAACTACTAAAAAGAGTCAATTAAAATTCCCGGAAATCGAAATTAATTTTGCAAGTCAATATCAAAATTCAATTAGACATGTAGAAAGCAAAGAAAATAAAACAATATACACGTATACTCGAGATATGTAGATAGCACAAGCAGATGGCCGCAAAAAAGAAAAAGGAAAAAAGAAAGAAGAATGAAATTAAAATAAAGTAAGAGAGCAGATTGTCCATTTCCATTGTGATTGATAAATTGTAGCAAAACAGGAAATGTTCTTACTAGTGCTGCAAAATAATCGATATTTGGCAGAATCGATTTTTCCGATCTTTTAGGGGGAAAATATCGATATAATCGATTAATCGAAAATCTGGTTATATCCAGATTTTTAACAGTGGTTTTGTAGATTTGTCGTACTCCCACTAGTTTTACATATTTTTTTCTTTTCAACCATGGATTTTTTGGCTACGTTGTTCGTGTTTTCTTCATCGGAATCTTCAACATCAACAACTGCCGCACCTGAAATACTCACAAGTTGTAAATGCATTTCTTTTGATTTAAATTAATCAAAGAAACTCACGTTTTCTGCCAAGAAACTTATCCATCCTCTAAGATGTGCCCGTAAACCATTCGAATCAAACTAAAACAATCCAATTATCAAAAATATGTAAACTATTTGTATAATTTGTAACGCGAATGCAATAATGCATAGTGTGAGTTGATTTCCTCGATTTATCGATTTTCTGAAAAAGTATCGATTCTTTTCTCAAATTTCAAAATATCGATATAATCGATTCTCCTTCGATTCTTTTGCAGCACTAGTTCTTACTTATATGCACAATCTATATTTATGTGCATTATGACTACATATTGACATTTATATGGTGTCTCACTCTCTCTCTTCTTCCGTGTCACGAGCTCACCAGCACATTAGCTAAGTATGATAACTATAGCAATTACCAGATCAATGCCTGTAACAGGCTACTCGTGAGGCACAAGACAAACACAATGCCGATAAGGAATAACATTAAGAATCGCAATTAGTGCAACAACAAACGAACAATATTCAACTAGTAAGAAACTCAATTATGCACAATACACGATCTTCGCGATCTTCCTTTCCCTTCCTTTCTGTCTTTCCGCACAAGACAAGGAAACTGAATGGAAATGGAAAATAGAAGAAGCTTTTCTGCGCAGAAGCTTTTCTTTGGCCGATCGCGGATCGAGCGTCGAATTGACACTGCGAAGATTATTCGACAACAAAGCCCACCGAAGTTGAGCTCAAGTTATAGTTATTGTAATTGTTACTGTAATCGCGACTCTTACATGAAATGCAACAACAATAACAACAACATTGTGTTACATTTGTTGCTGTTGTTGTTTGCTGTAACAGTTTTGCTTCACTTTACAAATTGCACGCTTTATCAGCATGGCACACTCTGCAGTTCTCTTCCCTTCCCTTCTCTCCTCTCCTTACTTTTCTGTTCTGTTCAGTCAATGCATGCAAATTCCCCACACTGTGTGGGGAGTATGCAAAGCAATTGCAAAGCTCGACATTATCACTCGGAAGCTTAAGCTCAAGAAGTGCATGCAAACTTTCAGAGAGGGTGCGCTTAAGATAGAGGGAGAAAGGGAGATAGAGGATCAGCATAAGGGAGAGAATGCAAGAACTTGTTGCACTGGAAAAAACTAAGTAGGTTTGAGGTACAAATAAAATTGAAAACAATTGAAATGAAAGATTAAAAACAAAAAAATAAAATAACTAAATAAAGTAAAATAATAGTAAATTACACATTTTAAATAATTAACTGTAATCACTTGATGATCACTTCAAACGGGAGTATCCAAGAGAAACACCAAAACACACATCAAAATCAATTCATTGTAGTCATCAAAGAGCGGAAATATCATTTTGAAATAAGTATCTTAGGATTTTAAACAAGTTATGAATCTTGCAACTCTTGTTGCGGTGGATTCCCTAGAAAAACGTGACAGTGCAATAACTAAAGTCGTATCCTAAATAAACATCAAATACCCAACTCACCCTAATGATCTAAATGATTTATACAGTTGTCAATTGAACAGTGGGACAAATGAAACATATTCGTGTACACTTCCCATACCTGGTGCGATGCTCTGACGTGTGAAGCGCGCAAAATTGGAATTCGTAGAAATCGCCGTCAAAGTTGACAGGCAAATTTATTGGCTAAAGCTTTCCAAATGTTTTTTTTTTTGTTTTTGTTGTATTTCTTTCTAAATGATGCCAAGCAAATAAACTGGTTTCAAGCATTGTTTTGTTTTTGTTACTATTTTGTTATTGTTTTTTGTCAACTGCAGCGTGAGTTGGAAGTATGACTAAACCAAGCGAAGGGGCAGGCAGGCAGGCCAGTTGAGCCGGCATTGCCGGTTGCCAACGGCGCAAGTTCAATAGAACTGCAAACTGAGTCACTGGTCGAGCAACTTGTTGTGGTTGCCATAATAATAATAATATAATATACACAACATAGCGTGATAAGATCTGTGCAAGTGATAAAGGGTTCCAAAAATTAAATGGAATTTCACGAATTTCAAAATCAACAAAATGTTTGTGACGTAAAACCTTGAGGCTATGCTTCATATAACACAGTTCGTTCTGTCCCGCTGAGATAAGTAAGTTGGTGAAGTTAAGTGAGCTAATTGCGGGCAATTAAATGTTTAGCTGGCAGCTAAAAATAATAACAACAACAATAAAAAACCAAATGATATTAAAACTGACCTCAGACATGGCCAAACTTGCGGCTAATCATTGCAATGCATTCTTCGACAAGTTCTTGGCCAGCAGCCAGTGAATTATAATTGCATTAAAGTTACAGAAACAAACCGATCGATTTATGTACTATATACATGTTTGCCTAGTGTTGACCGAGGTCGGGAACTCTCGATCATCATTGACGTCATTGAGCAACGTGCAAAACGATTTATGTACTTGAATTCATCATAATATTTTCGATTAAAGGAGCGCTTGAAATCTTTTTGAATACAAAGAACATTTTACATATAAGTGGGAATTTATAAGTGCCTGATGTGAATGGTATATATATAATATATAGATCTATATGTTCACAATATGTCAGCACATAATTCATGGCCGAAAGTGCAGCAAAAACAAGAGCAAAGAAGACCAAAGCGACATTTACATATATTTCTATATGATTTCTTGTGCACACTCGCATTGCCAACATCCAAATGCCAAAAGTCGGAATATAGAAACATATATACAAACGTGTATGTCTATATATAAGGTGTACTGCGCAGCTATAAGGTACAAATATCTATTGATAGAGTTGTCATATGGGCAACCTTTGCCCCACGATCGGCGAGGTGTAAACACAAATAAAGCGCACAACAACAATGATCTTTTACAGAATATTATGCTTTATAGATGTGGGACAACTTCCGTCTTGGTTACACAATGGGCAAATGTAAAATATATTATAAAATTAAAGATACGATCTTGTTCAACTTCTTTGCATCAAAAGAGGTTTATTTGTTGAGCTTTCTATAGCTTTTTTGCGATTTCGGCAATTCCATTAACCCATTACTTAAGCACATCCTTGCACATGTTGGATTGTGTGTGGCTTTTTAAAAGGCAGATGTTTCAAGTAGCTGTAAACATGCGCTCATACATACAGACAGTTTACGGTTTAGTACATATCGAGATGATGATGCCCGTAGAGCTTTAGACATATGTGCTCGTATATATCTACTTATTTATATATCTATATCTATGCTTTGTGTGATCGCCCCTTGGCCCCGTGCAGGCACCGACATTCGCACGTAAACATCGCAGTGATCTCCCTGGAAACGCGTTGCATGCAAATATTTGCGGCGGCATTTAATAAAACACACACACGCACACACACACCGATACAGATCGATAGAATACATCTGAGTGTACTAACTAGCACTTGTTTAAATAATATTGCATATAGAAATGTAAATAGCCAGAACCGATGTGGGTGTTTAGTCGCGGTCGTTAGTGGAAATTGAATTGAGTCACATGGCAACAGTACTAAAGTGTATTCGTCACCAATCGATAACCGATAATCGATTTCTTCCTTTACCTGAGCAACTCCTCGCGCCAGGACTGTTCACTGGAATGCGTTGCCCGAAAAACAATCATCGATAGGCGACTGAAACTGCGTCGAAGATCCGCCATCTTGTGTTATCGGAACTCGTGATCTTTTTCGAATTACTGTAAACACTTGAGCCGCACTTATAATAAGATTAATAATACTCGACGAGGACGCAAATACTGTTGAGGTTTTTTCGTGTGTTTTTTGCTGAGATACAAATTTGATTGTGTTTTTTTTTTCTTGTGTGTGTTTTCTTGTTTTGTATGCAAATAAATCAATAGAAACGAATTGTTTCTTCTTTGTTTTTTATGCCGTTCTGTTCTAGTTTGTCATTGTTATAAAAATAAAACACAGACAATGCTTCTGCAGCAGGCGACGACGAGCCGAGTAGCCCCAGCCCAAGAAGTTGGTATTTAAGCCATTTATCGGCATTTTACTCTCTTTGGACTTCACTTGGGCAACCTTCAACGCTCGGCACAAATATGTGATCAGCTTTATAGCACGTTCTGTTCCGTTTCTCAAAAAATGTTATCGGTGTTTTTTTCTTCCCTAGGTATTTTTGTGTTTTTTTCAATTTCAATTTCTGTTTTTGTTGCTGTTTCTGTTTCTGTTTTTTCGAATGCGAACCGAGCGATCGAGCAACATTTTACTAACTGGCAGGCAGGCAAATTGAAATTCTCTGCCGTCACTACAAGCAAATACACGAGGGTCTCTACATGTGCATGTATCGTTCTATATCGTATAATACTGTATATTCTATACAGCAGTTCAAGTACCCCCACACATACACGTACTACACCCCGTGAATATCTCTTGTGCTCGCTCTCTCTCTCTGTCTCTCTCTCTGTTGTGGTTGCCACCCAATTACACATGTTCCTGCTGCTCATCGGGTATGTAGATCGCCCCGTATATCTATGGACAGTTATCAGGCATGGGTTGCGTGCTATACTAGCACAGACACATATATCTATCTATCTAATATCTAATGGCCAGCTCATTAACTTTACTCATTGACACAGATACAACAAATACAAGTGCAGAGACATTAACAGCGCGATGACAAATTTCCAACACGTTTTGTTGATTGTGGTCAGGAACTTGTTAAACAGTTCATAGACAAAAATTGATAATATATATTATTATCTCAATTATCACCAGTGCAAGTTCGAAGTTTATTATAATAATTATAATTATACGTTGCACTTGCAAATTTCTACACTCACAAGGAATGTGAAAATGTTTTGTCAAATTGAATTTTGAAACGCAGAAAAATGCCAAAAATATTTAGCACATATATATATACAGATATATATGTATATATGTATATATCTGTCTGTTGATCTGAACACACTCGCATCTATGTATATTTTAATACCATATACATACATATTCTGTGCTGCTCTCGAACCGGTTAATGCCGCCCGCTGTCTATGCAAAAAAACCGATTAGTCGAATTTTGCTCTTTGGTCGATTTTAAATACCCCGAAGAGGGGCCTGTTCTATTGGTCCTGATCTACTTAGCCTTAATGAGTTGAATAACCTTCAATGCAAAATTTACTTGCCATCAATCTTTGATCCCATAAATAAATAGAAATCTTTCGCATTTCATGGTTTTATAAAGTATTTCGTCTTCAAAGGGCCCATCAATCAAAAGTTACATTTGTATAGTACTTATTCTCAAGTGTGCTACGATCGGAATCCCCTTAACAAATCGAATATCTAATCGCTTTCATGAAACTAATAAATACCCAGGGCCATTAAGAAACGCCAGGAAAGTACCCGAGAGACTTATGAATGCCTTAGGGTTCTATAGACATTCATGAGTAATTTTACTATGAAGCAACCTGAGTTGAATTTCCTAACAACCCACAACACGTTGATAACGTGCATGAAACAATCATCAACATACATTTTTGTAACCAATGTGACGTCAAGGCAAATGACGCATCTGAGACAGCAACCTGTAGTCAAGTGTTGATAGCAATGGGGCACGGACAGACAGACAGCTTATATACATATGTATGTACACTTGTGCTATATTTAACATACTTTCTTAATTATGACTAAATTTAGGACGACATTTTACTATCAGCGGGGACACAGAAGCCACATGCTATCATATTTATGGCGGCTTTCTGGCCGTAAAAAGCCAAAGCAAGTGACAACTCACGCTTCTCACTGGAACTCTTTAACTCTTGCCTAGATATGAGAACTGAGAAGACCTTGTTATGCTAGAAAACAGTTCAAAGAACTGTCGTAAAGAGTCAAAGTCTTAAAAGTTTATACTTGTCTCTAAAAACTAGCAACTTCAAATGCAAAAAAACGTGTGTTGTGTATTTCAAGTATGTTCTATGAGGTTTCTATGTTGTGTTCTAATGTTCTATATGTTTTTATTGTTTAATGTGACTTTTGTTCTTCTACGGTATTTGGGTTCTATGTTAACTCATTATTCTATTTCTTTTTTAAGTTTAATGGAAGTTTTATGTTAGCTGTTCTGTATGAACTGTGTATGTTCTGTATGAACTGTGTACTATGATTTGTATCCAATGTTCTATGTTTTATGAATATTCTATGTTATGTATTATGTTCTATGTTCTATGATCAACTTGTATGTTCTATGTTCTAAGCCTTCTGAGCTTTAACTATAAACTCTGAAATTATTCAATAAAGCTTAAATGCTGACAAAGAAAGTTAAATTTAGCACAAGCCACTAAAGTGTCGTTTAATTTCCTGTATCTTCTGGCGGTTTTAATCAAGTTTCATCTTTTCTCATAGAGTTGCTCAGTTTCTATAATTAAAGCCGTTGTATATGCATGAATGTATTCCGCTAATCTCGACTTTAAGTCACGCTAAAACCATGCGAGGAACGACAAAAAACAGATAATGAATGTAGCATATAATTAGCAAAGATATTTGGCATTTAAATTGCCGAAATTTCGAACTGATCGATTCGTGTCGTCGCCGTCTAGTGATTTTCCACCATCGAAAATATTTAACACCAGCAAAAACTGGAAAACGCGAAAAAAAAAAATGTGACATCTTTACTCCGAAATAAGGTAAAGAAAGGTATGAGCCGAGTGTGTATGCGTATTTAATTATCGGCGGCACAAATTCGCCGAAATTATTGTTAAAC
Organism: Zaprionus africanus; assembly: GCA_018151435.1. NCBI lineage: Eukaryota > Metazoa > Arthropoda > Insecta > Diptera > Drosophilidae > Zaprionus > Zaprionus africanus. Next base: position 1,725,206 of record JAECXB010002309.1, on the reverse strand, counting down.
TTTGCTCATAAACGTGAATACCTCCAGCTTAAATATGCAAACAAGCACATATTTATATCTCTGCTTGACATCTATATTTATGAGTATCTGTCGCTGTATCTGTATCTGTATTTGTAACTGTGCCGCATGACACGCTCAATAAGCGTGTCGCTTCTTGCGGCTGCCTTAATGAGTCATCTTGGAGTTGGGTCTCTCCAGGCCTAGGCCCGGCTCCATTCCTCCGAAGAAGTGCTAATAAATGCGCAATATTGGATGAGACATTTGCTTGGCGGCCTTATCAACATGATTTGGTCATGGTCGGCGTATTTTTTTGTTGTTTATCTGCCTTAGTTGTCGCAGTCTCGCGCATGCTTGTAAATAATACTGGAAAAGTACACAGTGCCAGTGAAATAAGCCGGGCAAATACTTGGCTGGGAATATATTATAGATATATATGTAGCTGTATCTGTATCTGTACCGAGTCGAGGCATGTGACACGGGCCCAAAGACAGTTAAAAGTCGCTAAACTGATCATCTACATGCGCCGCTAGTTGGACTAATGACTGACTTCACGCTCTACACGCTTTCTACATCTGCGATAGGCAACTGTGCAGGTACAGTCTGCACAAAAGCTTGCACTGTATATACTACAGAAGTGTAGCATGTGGGAATTGCAGTCTGTAAAGCTATTCGAAAGCTACAGCGACTACTGTAAGTAGGTAGAGCTGTTAAATATGTACAAAAGCGTGCAATATATATCCATTGTCATTTACACTTTCAATATGTATTCAATATGGCGTGCAGAGCGTGCAGAGACATGTCTGAAAAACGGGTACAGTACGCTCCAAAAGCTTTAAGCGAGCTGACTTAAATGGCATTTACGAATACTGTGCTATAAAGCAAGTGAAGGTGTTAATTGTCGACTCTTACAGGTGTCCGTTTATAGCAAACTTGCCTTGAACTAAATATGCAGAGTTTATATACTATATTTATCTGCAATTATTTAAAGGCATAAGTAACAACTTTATCTATTTGTTTTCACATTTAAGGCACATAAGTACTGACAACAATTTGTTTATAGCGGTAAGATTTAGATATGAGCACATTATGCATAGACAAACAAATACAAGCACCAGTAAATTGTGTGTAAACAAATAAGTGTGCACACACTGTCTTAAATGCTTAAAAGCCTTTCCCAGCTAACGGATCAAAATTGGTAGCAAATCGACGGCGGTGTCGCACAGTGGAGCGAAATGGGTGGACCCTTTATCAAACAAATTTTGATGATATCTTTTAAAAATTAAAAAAAACCAAAATACTAAAACTTCAATTAATATATATATTTTTTTTTAATAAAATAAAATAAAATAAAATAAAATAATAGTCGCCCCACTGTGCGTCGTCCATTTCTACCGGCCTCTAATTTATTTATAAAGGTAAATACCGGCATTTAAATTCCGCAAGCGGCATAAAAAGCGCCTCGCCTGCCTGTCAATTCCACCACGCACTCCCTCATTGCACCACATTCGCTCTGCCTCACTCTTTTCCCTTCTTCACTTACTCATGCCATGCTTGCGACTGAGTCGAATGTCAAGACTTCCTGAGGCCATCGTGCCTGCTCAGCTCTTGCTCTCTCTTCTGTTGCTCTCCCAATGCGTGAGAGTGTTTCTGTTGCCTTTGCGTGGGTGTGAGAACGAGAACGAGAGTGAGCATAGTACAGTGCAGCCTACTGAGCAGTCGGCGCAGGCTGCGCATGCACATCTTTGCCTGTGCCGTGCACATTCTCTTATAAAGCAGCTGCAGCAGTATAAGAGCTGCCATTGCATGTGTTTGTTTTTGTTTTGCGGTGTTGCCATGCAATGTTTGGGCAGATATTGAAACATAGATATGTATGGTATTTTTTTGGCATCTGTTGCGCTCTACTGTACACCACGGGAAGAAAGGAAGGAGTGAGGTAGAGCGACAGAGAGGGGGGTAGACATGCGGCGAGTTCAATGCGATTGAAACGAGTTTGTTGCTTAAGGAGCGAATCAAAAACAAAAGCAACGTTGGATGCACTTGAAAACCTGCCGCACTACTTAAAGTAATTAAATGTTTTTGTTATTGTTTGTTGATAAATGGCGCGACACAAGCAAACAAACACACACACACAGCCGGGTTGAGGAAAGGGGAATGGGGGGACTCAATGTGCATGTGTGTGTGTGTGAGTGATGTGTGCAACTTACACGTACATTGCATCGACAAGATCGCGCTCCCAGGTCATCAGTCGCTTCATCTTGAGGCCGAAAGGAAATGCGTTACAGTGGGATTAAAATTCAATACACACGCGTGCGTTACACAACACACAGCACTGTCTGTATGCGTGAGTGTGTGTTTGCCTGTGTGTTTTGTATATATTTTAGTTTTGTTTGATTTGATTTTTTTTCTTTTTGAGGTCGGCGAAAACGCGGCGACAACACGCGGCGTCGCTGACGCGACAGCGACTAAAAATGTAACGGACGCTTAACAGCAACGCCAACAGCAGCAGCAGCCGCAGCAGCTGAGGCGACAAAACAGCGGCAAATACAAACAGAGGCGAATTATGCTGCTGTATGTGTGTGTGTGTGTGCGGCGCGCACGTGTTTGTGTGGCCGTATATATGTGTGCGTGTGACGAGTGACAGCTCCTTCTTGGTCGAGCGGCTGGCAAAAAATACAAAAGCTCTGCGACTGCGATGGCGACAGCGACTGTGGCTGTCCCTCTCTTCTCTTCTCTGCTCCTCCTCTGCTTCTCTGCTCCTGTTACAACCTTGACGTTGACACAGCAGAATGTGTTTTACAATTATAATAATTGATATTTGTGTTTAGAAACAAAAGATTCGCGCACTTTTTTATTATAATACTGCAGCCCCCTGGGGTGGGGATGACGTTATCGTTGGATCTCTTGTTGTTGGTGTTGTTATTCTTCTTGTTATTGCTGTTAATGTTATTCCTAATCATTTATTCTTTCTGTTATTTCTCTGTTGTTGCTGTTCTCGCTTGATGCTGTTGCTGTTATGTACTTTGTTGTTGTTCTTCTGGCAGGTTACTGTTGTTGTTCCTCTTCCTCTTGCTGTCGTTCCTCTGTTGTTGTTGTTTTTGCAAAACTCTCTTTTTGATTCACATTCACACACATAGACACACAAAAGCGAATGCTGTTTTAAATATTTATATTTATTTTGCAGTTCGCTTTTTATCAGAAATGCGTTCTTTTTGTGGTTGGAAAGGCGAATATGGTTTTTATTTTGAAATATACAAAAACGCGCATTATTTTCACAGCGTCTCTTCCGGCCGACAGAGCGGAACAACTACGAAGCGAACTACTATGGATGAATATGGTTAATATTAACAGTTATTTCCTCTTTTATTTATATACAGTTTGCACGTTTCTGTTGTTGTTGCCGTCCCGTTTGCAACTGACGTTGTCGTTGCACGCGTTGTGCGACTAACTCCGTCGTCGATCGTGCAACGTACTGCGAGAGAGAACGACTGAGAGCGCGCGCGAGAGAGACCGCGCGCGTAGAAGAGATGTTAAACGGGAGAGCGGCGAACGTGCCTAGTCAACACTGACGTCGTTGACGTCGTCGTCTGCGTTTGCGTCTACGTCGCCGTTGCTAAGGCTGTGGGCACAGCAGCAGCAGCAGGTGAGTGTTACTTTAAGCGAAGACGGCTGAATCGAAACTGAAATGCTCAGTTGACAGCGTTGTTGCTTTTTATTTCAATTTCGAGTATCACATGTGGAAGTGGAAGAGCCGATAGTAGCAGCAGCAGCAGCAGCAACGTCGCTGGCGTCGCTGTCGCTGAGAGACAGCAGCAGCAACAACGGACGACGCAAAAACAGAATGTGAAACCAAAATGAAATACAACAGCTGATAAGTGATTAAGAAAGAGAAAGAAAGAGCGACAGCAAGAGAGCGGGTGAGGCAGTGGCAGAGACGTAGCGAAACTAAAATAAAAACACAACAAGAATAACAAACCAAACAAAAACAAAAACAACAACAACAACAGCCCGCAGCCGGCGCGTTTCGCCATGCGACCAAAAAGGCAAACAAAAAAATTGTGAACTGTAAATTTTCGCGCGGCTCTACGACAGGAAGAACGACTCGACTTGACTCTTCTACTTAAATCAAGGCAATTAACTCTGGCACACACACGCACTGCACACAGACAGACATTGCCACAGTCGCCTCGTCTGTGAGTGTCTCATAAAATGGGCATACGCCGCGTATACGTAATGCAAGTGTATATATGCAAATGCGTATAGACACTACGTACACATACAATGCATACACACATACTATACCTATATACTTACATACATATGCATTTATAAACATACATAGTACATATATCTGGCATATTAACGCTTATATAAACACATTTACAACAATCCGCGCGACACGCTTAACGGCTTCGGCTGTTTCAATAATTTCTCTTTTTATTGTTGTTGTTATTGCGACACGACTTACGATAATTATCCGCACACTTATCAGCTCAGCCAGTGACAGTGCCAGCCAGGCAGCGAGGGGCAAAAGGGGGCGTGACACATTTGTGGACAATCGACGCCTGCAACAAGTTGCCTTCCCTTTGAAGCATTGCAACTCTCAATGCAGCGCACGACTTCAGAAAGTTAAGATCTCATCGCATAATGCATAACGGTACAACGGTTTCAAGGTTCACATGCAGTCGCAGTCATCGGTTTATCAGATACTTTTTAATTTGCAGCTATCAGCTTAGGTACATTACTTGCCTCTTCTCTCTCTCTCTCTCTCTCCTTTCCCTCTCAATACTTCACGACTCTTTGCACGCGGTTTTACAATCAATACTAATATTGTAATCACATGATCGATACTCATCGATACCACGCCCCGAACAGCTGATTGCCCAGCTAAGAGGCCCATAAACAAAGCTCATCCTGAGCTGCAATTCAAAAGGTAATCAGCGATATTGCAAAGAAAAGTCAACAGGAAGGAATTCACTTGGTAAACAAAATCTATGCTTACATATATATTGGGTATATATTCATATATATTGCTACACATTGCTTTATACTCATTCAAGATATTTCCCGTATTTATAATCTATGCTTACATATATATTGGGTATATATTCATATATATTGCTACACATTTCTTTATACTCATTCAAGATATTTCCCGTATTTATAATGCCATGAATCATGGGAAACATATTTCTGCAGGCGCTCAGATCACTCAGGCATTCCCCCAAGGTATGTAGATCGGACACCCTAATCAATTTCAATAATAGAGAAATCAATAGAATTAGAAATTTCGAAAATTAATCATACGCCGTGTGCGGCGCCTCGTGTGTCAACAAACAATCTACGCAGATTGCGATAGAGAAAGAAAGCAATAAAAAAAGAGAAAGAAAAAAACGGGGAAAACATTGTTTGCCTAACAAATTGAGTGGTAATACGAAAATGGCCAATAGGCAATTGACAAGAAGCTGTTGGCAATTGGCAATTGGCAAGGCAAATACTTTGTCGCATTCGCATATCAATTTTTAGGGCGAAGCGATGCCGGCATGACAACTACATGAATAAACACTCGCACTCACTTGGCCTGGCTATATTTAGCTCTGAGCAATTTGCATGCCCCTCTGAGGTGGACAAAAGGTACAAAGAGCAGAAAAGGGTAGAAGCGAGAGAGAGAGAGAAAGCAAGAGAGAGAAGAAAGGGGGAAGAAGACACAGTGGCAAGTCGCTGTTGTGCCCCGGCAACAGCTGCCACCACGCTGAGGAAATCCCCTTGGCCATCAGCCAGAAATGCTAACTGAAGATCGAGAATCGTTTTCGATTGTTTTTGTTGCTGTTTTTCGTTCCTTAATTAACTTATGAGCAAATAATTACGAAGCGAATGAATGCATAATTGAATAAATTATGCCTCGCTCGCTTCTCGCTTCTATAAAGAGTGCCGAAATATCTTATTTGCTTATCGCCAGCCTAATATTTGCACTTCTCGAGTCTTGGCTTAGTTCGGCGAGAATTAAAGCCAAGGAGAAGTCGAACAGGTGCGTTGACTCCATGCAGAATCGAGCTGTGCAGCCGATCTGATGTTATTCTTAAGGCGAACTAGATATCAAGCATTAAAACAAACAAGAATGGGTAACGTTATGCGACTGTGCGATACCCTATAGTATCATTTGAAATAATGAAGACAATGATTTGATCTTGCTCTCTTCTTTTGTCTTTCTTAGTGCTACTACTACTACTACTAGTAAAAATGCCTATACTTATACTACTACTCCTAGTAATATAACTTATACTTATACTTCTTCAATTACTACTTATATAACTACTTCTACTACTTCAATTACTACTTCTACTTATACAACTACTTTTTTTATTACTACTTTTAATACAATTAATACTACTACTTATAATACTATTCTTACTTACTAATACTACTACTTCTTACTAACGAACTACTACCCTTACTACTACTTCTACTTATATTAATACAACTACTTATATTAATACTACTATTTATACTACTGCTCATACTACTACTTCTAATTACTATTACTACTCTACTACTTATACTACTGCTCATTACTATACTACTTCTACTACTCTACTACTTATACTACTATACTACTACTACTACTTCTACTTATGTATATTACTATACTACTCTACTACTTATACTTGTCTACTACTATTATACTACTCTACTACTTATGCTACTTCTTCTACTTATACTACTCTAATACTTATGATACTCTACTACTTATACTACTCTAATACTTATACTACTCTACTACTTATACTACTCTAATACTTGTACAACTCTACTACTTATGCTACTTTACTACTTATACTACACTACTATTTATACTACTCTACTACTTATACTACTCTTCTACTTATAATACTCTACTACTTATACTACTCTATTACTTATACTACTCTACTACCTATACTACTCAACTACTTATACTACTCTACTACCTTTACTACTCTACTACTTATACTACTCTACTACTTATACTATTTCTAATGTTACTAATACTACTAATACTAATGTAACTAATACTACTACTACTACTACTTCTACTACTACAACAAATACTACCTAAACTACAACTTACGAGGTATTGTTGAACATATATTGAATACAGTATTTAGTACACTGGGTAAACAAACAATTTACGCAGTAATGTCAGGGGCGTTGAAGCTAAGCACTAAATCCGCTAAATTCTCCAAGTGCTCTGAATACTGTGCACAACTATATTCTAGAACTGTTATCAATCTGTGCCCCGCGCTCAGTAGGTCTAAGCTCAATTAGAGAGCTTGCCCTGGCATCCCTGGCAAGAAGGCAAAGCTCGCCAACAGGGCGGAAATCATATTTAATTGTCCACCCACCGACGGCCTTAAATCAAAATAATTTAATTTTGTCATTCATCCAATCAACGGAAAGTTTATCTCTTTTTTTTATGCCTCGCATGTCATTCGACTGACGGCACAGGCGGAACAAGAAGGGGAGTCAAAGGGTAACGCGAATGAGGGCACACAAAAGATTTTTGCTGCCCCTGTTTACAATATTGTACATTGTAACAAAGTAGTATATGTAATTTCAGATAAGCGCTGCCTGTCGTATCAATATCATAACAAGCCGGACAGGTATTTGTGTTTGTTATTGTATCTGGGCAAAATGAATCCCTGCCTGTTGCCTGCGGATAGACAGACTTGCGTCACCTTGCGGAAAATGATGAGTAGTGCAAATTAAAGACAAGTGTTTTTCTTCTTTTATGTGTCGCTGATCTTTGGCAAAAAGCCCTGGCCCAATTTCATCGAGCACATGGCAAATGCGCAATATTCTCGAAAGATATGAAATTTAGGTTAGCTTTGCTTATTTACACCCTTTAACGTGCATTTGATTAGCTGAAAAGTATGCTATACTAAGGAGTCTATATGTGCTATCAATTTAAAGAAATCGATTGGAGATATCGAATGTTGTTTTTGTTATCAATTACAGTCTGTAATGTTAAATTAATTGCATTAACATAACCGAAATGTATTGATTCTGTAATGTAATTGCAGTCTGTAAAAAGAGAGCGAAATCAAATGAGCAGACACTTTCAATATGGCTGCCTGACTGCACTAGTAGAACAGCAACAAAGCAGAATCATCCTGCTCAACATATTTAAATATTTCCCCTTATTATATTATGTCATAACTGTTTACTCACCTTGTCAGCGGACCGGGTGATTCACTCACTGCCTTAATCGATCGCCTCAGTTGCCTGTGGAATGTGCCTAGAAAGGATTCTTTGCGCGAGAGCAGAGTTCCGCTGCCACTTGATTCGCCGCCGGTGCTGTTGATGCCTGAACCATATGTGGCGCTTCGATTGTAGGCAGTTGCTGGCGGCTCCACGCTGGCAGCGACGTCGACTGCAGAAATTGTAGCAGCGACGCCGTCACTCTGCACTATGCTGTCATTCGCGGTGAGCTGCTCCTCCTTGGTGCTAACATTGCTGTTAACATTACTGTTATCATTGTTGTTGTTATTGTTGGAGTTAGAGTTATTGATGTTGTTGGCGGCCATTTTGACAATCACTGGTTGCTTGCTTGGTTTCTCTTGCTCCGTAAGGAGCTTTGTCCAAGCATTTGTCTCCCCATTCGCCGACATCTCCGACTTTTTGTCCATTATCTTATCCATTATCATTCTATTTGGCATTTGCTACTTATGGTACGTCTACGAAACTAGTCAATACTTCTAGGAGGCTTTGGTGTTTGCTTTGTTGTTGTTGCTGCTGTACAGTTGCTGTTGTTGTTGCTGTTGTAGTTCGATGTTGAGGTATTCGTTATAATGGGAAATTGTGCGCACTTTTGGGCATCACTTGAAACGCTCTGGCAACACTCATCGAGATGCTTGAAAATTCTGCAAAGCAAAATCAGAAACCAGTTGATCGAGAGAGTGAGAGAGATGGAGAGACGGTTGTCTATTGTTATCACTTAGTATAATTTGCGTATGGCCATAAAAGTGATGCTATAAACTGATTATAAGCTTATTAATTGGCTTATAACACGATGTTTATAATTCTTTATCGATTTATTAAACAACTGATTTGTAATCTTTAATATTATCGAATATATCTTGAAGAATTACGATTTAATTAAGTTTCATAAATAGTGGGAGTATATAAGCGAATTAGATATTCATTAATAACACCCTGTTGCTTAATTATTAAGTCATTTATTGCAGATAAGACGATGTTTCCTAATTTTTAATCGATTTCTTGGATAATAACACGATGTTTTTTTAATTTTTAGCTTTTTTATTTAAGAACTGATATAATATGTATTAGAATGGCGTACAAGTAAAATTTGATAAACAGCGACGTTCCCGAACTTCCCGAAACAATGTTAATAACTTATAATTCCCGAATTTCCGTTATTTAGCCCGAGATATCATGCAGCGCTAAGATGCTGTCCGATTTGTATGTCTACACCGTCGTCCAGCTGTGCTAATTATTAATTTTGTTAATTTTTCACACACTTTTAAGGCGAATTTCCAAAAGAAATTTTAACTTGTCTGTTTATATTCTCCATGGCAGATTGTTTTTGTTTATGAATAACGGGGCAGCAGATAAAATGCTCGTAAAATGTATTCAAAAATAAATGCATGTTTGGTTCGAATATTTTTGGAAAATTATTTCTTTGGCATAATATTCCCATATACTTCTAAATATCAAAACATTCCTCATATAACCAATTTTGAAACTAATTTAACTATGAAAACAGATACAACACTGGGAAATTAAGATTTCCCCTCTTATAATGCTTGACAGTAATTTGTATTATTTGCACTCTAATTTATATTTTAATATTTGCATTTTAATATACAACTGAGTCCCATAACAGTTCCCATTATAATTATTTTTCAGTTTAGAACGATTTCACTTTGGAAGCACAGTAAAAACACTGGGAAATTTTATTACTTTGCCTCTAATAATGCTTTACTATTATTCGTATTATTCCCATTATGATTTCCATTATGTTATTATTATTATTATTATTATTATTGGGGCACTTGTTGCACGCGTGAAAGAACCGTTACACGCGCGAGAAATCGCGCGACGAGTTCGTTTCAAACAATTTTTGGACTTACTGGGAACGACGCGAGATGAAGACTGACGACGATGACGGCCCGTCGTCGTTTGTTTTGGCTCTGGATGTGGATGTGGATGAGGCCAGCGGCAAATTGCTGTGGCTGTGGCTGCTGTTGCTGTTGCTGCCTCTGCTGTCGCTGGACGGTGAGCACGCACGCGCTTTGGCCACACTGCCCCGAAGGTAGAACTTTGGCACGGCCGTAGAGGGGAAAGGGGATGCGTGGGGGTACACCGGGAAATTGCGGCCGTAGATGTTTACTGTTTTCTGTTTTGGCTTCTTTTTTTTTAGCTTTTTTTGCCTCCGCAGCGTGTGAGCAGCGTTTGCAAATTAACTTGGCGCTCGAGTGCGCGTTGCCAGTTTTATTAACCAAAACTCAGCAGCAGCACGGCAGCAGCAGCAGAAGCAGCAGCAGCGCCAGTAACAACAACAGCAGTAGCAGCAATCACGACCGGTAACGGTAGCGTCATCTAGCGCACACACACACACACAGACAGGCACGCACACACTTTTATCGAGTTGCCAAACGAGGCGTCCGCGTCGGCGTTGCGTCGGTGTCGACATCGTCGCGCTCTCTCCGCTCTCGGGTCGCGTCTCTCGGCATCGTCTCGGCTTCGGCTGCGTTGTTGTTGTTGCTGCTTTCGGTTAATCGCTTGTTCAGCTTGTTCTTTGCTCTTGCTCTGTCAGAACAGCGCCGCCGATGCCGGCCAACTGACAGCGCAACGCGTCGATAGCCAGAGTAATAGTCATCGATTTGCATGGATGCTGAGAGAGAAAAGCTCCAATCTGTTGCTAAGCAGCAAAAGAGAAAAAAAGATAGAGAGAGAGAGTGCAGAGAGAGCACTGCCTGAGCAGGCGCAGCCTGGTAATGACAACTCCTTATGCAAAGTAAATGTTATTGATTAACAGAGGGCATCCATTAGCAGAGAGCATCGATTTACAAAGATCAGCTGTTGCAACTGTTGCCAAGTAACAGACAAAGAAAGAGAGCGAACAGAGCGCAGCCTTATTATTCGCAATGGCAACTCCTTTTTGACAGCACCACTGTAAAGTATGTAAAGCTATCGTTATCGATGCTGCTGATGAAGATTCCAGGCAAAGCAGATATAAAGAGAGAGAGAGCAATTTCACCGCGCGCGGTGGCAACTCCTTTGGTGCACCCTTTGAAGTATGCAACATTTTCCTTATCAATTGCGTGCAGTGCGCAAAATCGATGGCATCGACAGGTATGTCATGATGAATTACCCTGGAGAATCAATCAAACGTCCAAGTCGTAAATCGATCAATAATATTTATGAACGCAATGTTGTAAGTGTTGATAAAGCTGACGAGCATAGACACCGAGTTGACGACAGCACTGAGATTAAGATCGCATCGTAAATTCGTCACGCAAGAAGCGTCAACTGCGTTGCCAATTGTCAAGGCATGCTTCCCCACTGCCCCTACCAAGTCTGCCCCTGCTCTTGTCACGCTACTTCATTTACTTCACCTTCTCGGTACCTTCTTCTTGCTACTTTTCTTCTCTCACCTCTGCAATCTACTTGCACACGTGCCCTTCCTTAACAGGGTATTCATGTGACGACATATGACAACAACATCGCTTCGAAAATTGTTTCCCCAGAATTCGGAATGCAAAACACACAATTAGTGCAAAGTGCAAGGTGTCACATGCCTTGTAAACGCTGTTTTACAATGCGATACGTTAGCTAAACAATTGCAACCAACTGCAAAACAGCAGCAACAACAATCAAAAGCGAATGTAAAGCGAGAATGATTCATTGTATATTCGCAGCACTCGCTTTACAAGCGAACAATACTCATAAATCAAAACCTTATGCAAAATCACTTGAGAGAGGCGTAATAAGTGAATAAGTAAATAAGTGAATGAGTGAATAAATGAACGAGTCCGCCAATGTCTGGCTATTACTTTAATTGAAACATATATTCATACGCTGAATTCTTATTCGTTTGTTCGCATTCGCATTCATAGTGTAAACACTGTCAGAACTGAGCTTGGAAATTGAGTTTGAAATCTTGAAAGGAAACATATAAAGAGCTCATGAAGATGCCAAGTGATTGCTTAATTGGATTAGTCAATCCACTAGAGTAGGCGACTATAGAATACCCTGCAGAGGAAACAGATCAGGTATTCCACATTATAGATATGTATTATTTTTATAGAGAATCTATAGTTGAGGAACGGAAGCTTATACATATTCTCGGAAAATGTTCAAAAACTTTGCCAGAAATGCATCAGATATTAAGGTACTATATACAACATATTCGAACTGACAAGCCACAAAATTCTCTCAATAACAGCAAATATATTTACAAAATTACATTTATCGAGTATTTCGCTATGAACCTTTGCCTGACGTCAATTGCGCAGTTCTTACATAGCTACACAAATATAAAAGGAAAAAAGATTTACAAAAATTGTTGCTATATATGTACACATAAACAATTCCCACGTACTTACTATAATTGTGTTTGCACAGGAACGCAATCACTTTTTGCGGGGTTTTTTTTTAATATTTAAAATGCAATAAATAAATAAATGCATTAATCTTTTATCATATACTTTTTATAAACATATGCACACTATATTATATAAACCACCCTCTTTTAACTAAGTCCGCCCCTGAAAAGACTCTCTGAACTTGCCACGAATAAATCATTTGAGAGCCAAGAGAGTCCCGCCTTGATAATTTTCACAAAAAGGCTAATTATACAAAATTGTTTAATAATTATTATATATGCCTAGTCAACAGTATTATAGGTAAATAAGTGTTTGAGTAATTTTATGACCGAAAAAACAATAAAAACTGTTGAAGAAAGCTGAAGACGAGCGTATTTATTTCTTATATACTCTACAGTCCATTTAGCTTAATTAGAAAAAGTTATGAAGTTGAAGATCTTAAAATGCTATTTAAATGTAAAAATCAAGTTCATGTCTGTTATAGAAAGGAATATAATTACACATAAATATAATATATATAAATATTCCTAAGTCAAGTTAATAGCATTCTAAACCAAATGTTAATCAAATAATATATTATTATTAATAAATAAACATGAATCCCCATTTTTCCATTTTAAACTGGAATGCAGGGTATTAAAAAGTGTGCTATCTCAAGCTGCTGGAAAGTGCACACTAACCGTAACTTAACTGTATGTATTGAGTATAGAATATATGTTTATTTAGTGCGCAATTTAATGTAAAAGATTTGCAAATGAAAATTGGAAAACTTTCGAAGAAGCGTTGCGCACTTCAAGGACGACACGCGTGTCGCAATGTCGCCTGGGAAGAGAGTTACGTATGGCGTAGGAGTGAGCGAGCTAGCACTTATGTAGCAGACTATGCGTAAGCAGCTCCCACTCTATTTCTTCCTCTCCCTCTCTTTCTCTCTCCCTGCCTTTTATTAGCATAAACGCAGGCGACAAGGAGCCAAAAATAATTCAATCACGTGGAGACATGTACGTAAGAGACGAATGTGCATGCACGTGCATGCATACGTAACAGCATTAAAGACAGACTCCTAGACGTACTGCACACACACACACGCGCAGTCGCCCATTTGACGCTGTGAAACGTTGCATACTTCGTGCGACCTAGTTCGGTTGCGGGATTTAGCATGCCAATGCAGCTACCTTGCTGTATACCCTGTACGGAGTGCCTGTCAGACGGGTATTTTAGTTCTGCGTAAAAAAAAGAAATTTAATTCATTTTTAATACAATTCTATAGGTATTCTCTAGAATTATTTCCAAACTATTGGCTATGCCTTTTAATAAGGGTTTTCCAGGGTATCCGCCAGTTGTGTAATTGAGATTTTTGCTAAGCAAGCTGTAGAATTTCCTTGAGTTGACACCGTATTGCGTTAATCAAGACATCGTGCCTGAGCCTGACTGCGTCCAGAGACTGACCTCCTTGTGGCTATTGAACCGGGCTATGCGACACTGGTAACTGGGACAAACCATTCATTTGCATGCCAGGTGCGCATCCCAGGCCAGCCAAGGCCTTCATAGTTTTCCTTCTTCCTCCCACTCTCCCTGTTCTCCTTTTCCGTCTTCTTCTTCTTCGTCCTTTCGCGCAATAGACACGTAGCTCTGCTTTGTTCCCAGACATAGCTGCACTTTGCAAACAAATAAACGTGAGTTTTGGACGCTGTCATTGAATATGTCATGAATCACTTTGAATGCTTGAATTAAGGATTTGTTCTGTGATATGTCAGGCGCTTTACTGTGCAATGTTCTATGGGGTTATTCCCAATTTCAGTTTTGATAGCATATAAATTGAGAAATGTATTAAATCTAAAAATGAAATTGTCATTTAAGATTTGATATTTCTTCCCACCTTCTTAACTGATCATAAGTTTGACCAATATTCTTGAATCTTAAGAAATAAAGAATTTATTTTTCCCCCGCATAACATGATAAACTAGTATGAAACTCTCCCCAAATTTAGATTCATATTTGAATAAAATGAAGTAAAAATATGTTTACTATACTCGTACTTTATGCATTCACTTTGTTTCATTAATATAGAAAATTGTTTTAATGATTTAATTATATTCAACTATAGTAATATTCTCTCATCAAATATTAATATACTTGTAAATGCTAAGCCTTTCTAGATAACTTTTCCAGCACCTCCCTCACAGCGTTATCCACTTTAATTCTCGTGAGTATTCCAGATGTCAACGGCAGTAATTCCGAGTGTCACAAGGCGTACAATCTTAAGATATCGAGAAGCTTTTCGCAGAAGAATTGCCATGTCGTAAATCATCCCGCACAAGCTTCCTCTGATTTCCACATCAAAAATCAAACTGAGCTTTACCAAAAGGGGTATACTGTGACTTACAACGATATTTGTTCCATAAAAATGGCGTCAGTTTCCCTGTTTGCGCGTCATGCCCCCAAAGACGCCAAATTAAAGCTTGCTCATAAATTCAGACTCGTGCTTGTCTCGACCAACCGTATCTATAGCTATATCTACTATAGTATCTATATCATTTCTTCTGGTCGCATGACATTCTGTTGACTCGACATGTGAGTGAGCTGAGGGTCTAGAGAGTCTGTTACTTATTTATAAATATTTGTAGCAAGTGCAGGCGCAATTTATGATGCGACAGTTATCTGGGCTATATTCGCACTGCGTCGTATTGCGATTAAGTACATTATGATGTTATATATACAAATATATTTATATAGAGGAAAGACTACTACCTCAACGGATGCCAGTCACGACTTAGCATATTGTATGCCTTGCAATAATATTTAAACTAATTCTTCTACTACAATCTGCAAATATGTTCATCAGACTCCTAACTTTGTCTCGCGCTATTTACATATTTATAAGCTTTGATAAACTATGCGCCGCCGCCGCCACCGCAACTTATCAGTTTGCTAATTTTAATGACAAATATACGCTATGATACCGTTCCCAGTCTCCCTCTAGACGAAACATGCGCCGTAAATATCCATCAAAAGATTTAGAGAAGGGGGGAGGGAAAGGGGAGAAAGCAGCATTGAAGTCACGCGATAAGGTCGGGATTGGTCAAGAGTTTTGCCAGCTGATTCCGATTCGGAGCGGAGTCCCACGACCTGCCCCAATGCTCTCAGGTCAAAGCTGTTAACATGCCCGACCATTTATCTACGCCGTCATCACAAGCGCATTCACCTTCGAAGCAGCTCTTGGCGTGTCAGCGACCTTGCATTGTATTGCAAATAGTTGAATTTTTTGGCAACATCTTTTTGCAGTGCACACTGTACAGGTTGCCCGATAACCAAGGAATTCCTGTGACGCACATGGATATTTAACTCGTATTGTATTGTACCTCTAGGGCTTTGAGAATGTAAACTTAATATGCATAAGATATGTTATATATTCTTGTTCCATATCGGTACTAGAGTCGATTCTTGGCTAAGATTTTAATTATGTATTATTTTAGAAGTATTCTTTTGTTATTGGGCTTTCTGTGTAAGTATTAAATAGGTTAAGATAACATATGTTATATATTCTTGTTCAATATCGATAGAATAGTGGATTCTTCTAAGTTCTTAATCAGGCATTATTTTGGTAGTTGTATTGCAATTGATCTTTGTACATATTTGGAAATGACAAATATATATGCACATTATATATTTTAAATATTCTGGTACGATGTCGGTAGTAAAGTCGATCTTTCGTCAAGATGTTAATCATGTATTATTCAAGAAGTATTCTATTCTATTCTATTCTATTATGCGACTAAGAAAAAGATAGAGATAACATATGTTATATATACTTGCTCAATATCGGTAGAATAACAGAGGTTTCGCTATGATTTTAATCAGGTATTATTTTAGTATTATACCTACTGCTGTTATGATGTTAGTATCATTAGCTAGGATTATTAATACAGTTATATCTAGTTATTTTACTAATTTAACTTTTATTATTTGCGATTGTGAGGTCGCTCATTCTCGCAAATTCCATTTAACTAGAGTGGTTAAAAAACTTATCGAGTTCAAGTTCACATTACACGCACTCAACAGCAGCTGGCAAGAACCTTCAGAGGAGTAGGGGAGAAACTAAGGAAGAAAAAGAGAGACGCTGCTGGGCGCAGGATTCGCTGCAGCAGTCGATGCCTGCGACTGTGCAGCACTTTGTGCCGTTCAAACACTCAAATACCCAATAAAACTTGATCAACTTTCAGTGGCAGACAAGAAGGGATTTTCAAGGTCGCCATCGAGCTCTCAAAGGAGCAGAGAGTCCTGCTGCTCCTGCTGCGGCCAAGGTCGCCTCGAGTGGCAAAGCCATTGCTAGTCATTGGAAATATGCATTCAATATCGAGTCCAAGTGGCGCTGGCAAGGCAATTACCAGAGGGAACGACTGAAAGACAGATGGACATGGACATTAGCGCAGCGTGCCAAGCGCATAAGTGGAGTGAACAGTTGATGACATGCATATGCAGGTCGATGCATGCACAAGTGAGGCGAGGGCTGCAACAGAAGTTCAAGTAGTAAGGATTTATATATTTACATATTGTAAAGCTTTTTCAAGGGATCAACTCGACTAGAAGTTCAACGCACAATAAATAATTTCTTTGCCCTCTCACACTACATATTTATTCCCATTCATTCCTTATCTGTGTGCATCTTTCTATCTTTCTTATGAATCCAAACTTATCAAGCGCCCCATGTGCTGCTACTCCAGCTACAGGCTCAAGGAACTTTCGAGTTGTGTCGCAAAGATGACAACAAACTGAGAACTACTTTCCATGGCTCTAGCAGTGGTTCGCATATTTGTGTAGTAAACAAAGCGACAAATCTGTGCAGACTTGTCACGCCTTCGCTTTTGCAGATACAAATTTCCGTTTAATAGGCTATCGGAGAGACACTTGTCAGATTCTTCCCCTTTGCCGCTTGCCTGTCAAAACACTTCTTGTGTTTGTACACGTATGTGCAGCACGTATTTGTATTTCGACCTGGTTCTTTGCTGTGTACTTGGCATAATTAAACTGCTACTGGCTACAGCTGTTTGCAATTCTCATTCGTTTTCGTCTTCACTTTGGTTTTCTTTTCTTTTGGATACAAGCCAAAATCAAGTAGACCATTAAGAACAAAAGAAGCTCCGTGGCATAGGTCGATACACGGCGGGGGGAGAGCACATGGTCTCCAGAGGCTGTTGCTGTTTATTGTTTCAATTACAAATGCATCTCAGGAATGTAACACTTCGAGTAGTTGCTACAATACCCTGTAAATATTTGGAACTAAGTGAAACAATAAGCTGCAGTTTTTAATATAGTAAATAATATATTTTATTTAATTATCTTATTCTTTACCAAATACATAACTCAGCATGAATTCCCAGCAAATCTCTATCTATCACAGGATAGCTAGCAGTCAAGCACAGCTAACAACAGATTTGCATTCTTGTCTTTTCTTTGGTTTAAAAGTTTTCAACTGCAAAATATTCAATATAATTGTTTAGTCAATTACTGTCTGAAATGTTCAATATTTCACGCTTGATAAAGCTCGATCAGAGAAAATTCCTCGTCAAGCCAAAAGACAATGCAAAATTTGCAAAATTTACAGAAATACAAGACTATTTATAAATTCTTTTCAATATTTATAGAAAATTCCTTCATTCATTTTTAAATTTATATAATGAACAAACAAAACTCTATTGCATTTATTTTAAAGCAACTCCAAATTGGTTCAACTAGGCGTATGAGCAATGGAGTATAAATTCATATATTTCGTCAGTTGTTTTGCGAATTTCGTTTACCAAAATAATAAATATAAAAACACTCTGTCATAACGGTTAATTAACAAGTCAATCACCCCCTGAGTAATTTATAATACATTCAAATCATAATCGAAAATGCCGAAATCGATTTGCTCATATCCAAGTCTCGACTGTCCAACTGTCGGTACTCATTATCGACGACATTCTCTATATAAATACATACCATATACCAGGCATATATAGAGCAAACTGGGGAAACACCGTTGACAAGTGGCCAACTCAGTCAGCTGACCCAGCTGAAAGAAGGCCTCACCTCAGTCGAGAGAACTAATCGTATCGTGAGCAATAAATTTCTTTCTCGCCTCGACTGTCTATCTTGAGTGAGTTCATAAAAATCACAACATTGATTTGCTACCAGACATGTGAGTTGCAAGCTACGGTCTGTTAGAGGAGAAGGGAAGAAGCCTTTCAGGGGGAAGGGGCCTCCAATGTCCAGCAACCTTTGCCGTGCGATAAATCGCAGAAAATATTCGACACCTGGACTATGTCACCCTCTATCTAATCGGCGCTATTGTCTACTGGCAGATGACACTGCCACACTATTCAATACCCAGTAAATAGTTGCACATGCTCTTTAAAGTTTAATACCCACAATTTAAAGAATGCAATTATATTAATGAAACTATCGAAAACTATCGCTTAGGACTTCCCCACACTTTTACAAGTACTACAGGGTATTTGTCGCTCACGCGTCTGGTCATAAGACTCAAATTTTTTGTACAGACGTGCGTATTTATTTGCGCACACTTATTTTGTTATTCTCTATCTTAATTCCCCAGTGAAAGTAATCTAAATTTAGCTAATACTTTAATTAGCCTCTTCAAAATGGTATTCTCAGACAAGCGGACGTGCCGTTTGGGCGGCTTTTTATTGTCTTGCCAATAGAGCGATAATAATACACTGTGTTAGTCTATTATCAATCATCAAACAGGGTCTTAATAGGTATTCTCTATTACCATTATAATTGCCCGATTGCAGAATGCAAAACGAAACTTAAGTGTTTCCAGATAAATAGTAATATATAGTATATAGGTGGCTATAATTTTAGATCCCATAAATAAATATTTGCAAGATATTACAAGCAAATAAACATGGAAAATTTTCCAAGGAATTATTTTAGTAATTTTTCGTGTCGCAACTGAGTAAGTCCGTTCTGGCGATTACATGGAAATATTTCGAATGCAGTTTGCCATAAATAAATCTCTGTCATTTGTGGCATCTGCCACGGCATGACGATGCAACAATTGAAACAGCGAGAAGCGTGTCATAAATAAATGTTGCCTCTAATGCGTTCCGCATGGACCTGCCAAAAAGGTTATCAATGTGACGAGAGCTGTCACAATGGGGGCAAGATATAGAAACGTTATGTGTCTATTAATTTATTGACTTCTGTCCGCAAATGTCGAATGACTTCGCGCTGGCGTCAGTGGCGCCCCGCAGGCAGGTGGTAGGGGATACAGGAATATGTCTTTATACGGTATATGGAATAAACTAGATAATCAACTGTCTCTTTCCAATCATAATATGCGTATTTCTTATGTGATCGATTTCCCTGCACAAGTCCAATGTCACATCATATCACTCCCTATATTATATAGGTATATAGTAAACATGCTGCTCACCTGAGCGCACAATGCGCTGCAGTTGACTTTGAAAAACAGACACAAACACACACACGTACACACATAGCGATCGCATTTACCTGAGCAGTAAGAATGCTGTCCAAAGCCAATGCATGTTCCCCACTGTGCGTTGTTTATTGTTGCATGTTAGGCATAATGTGTGGAATGTGTCGACGCCTCTAGTTAGACGCGCCAAGAATTTTGATTTTCAGTTTTGATTGGCGCACACATTTTGTGGTTGTTTGTTTTTTTATAGCGAAATTTCACGATGTAAACAAACTTACGTTGTTTATTAGCGCCAAAATGATTTATTATCGATATCGATTTGTTGTTGCGCGACCGAATGCAACATGTAAACTGAATGAACTGGAGGGAAAAATACTTAACGAACACTGTCACTGGCAGCAGCAACAGGTCCCTCAGCATCCCAAACGGGCGGGCGGGCGCATGTGCAAAGCAATAATAGATAAATGTAAATATGCATAAATATATATGAATATTATAATAAAGATTGTAACAGAAGAGTATTAGTGAGCAAAATACACACACAATTTTTTTACTCTTTAATTTACTCTTACATCAATTTTATTATCGATTACAAATTACGTTTAAATTCATTTTGCTTGGCGCCCAATTGCAGTATTTTGCAGCGCTGCCACCCGTTAACTGTTGCCAGACGGATGAAAGCAGCAACTACCAGATGACTGAAAACAGCAACTACCAGATCAGTGATAACAGAAAATAGTTGGCAGCGCCAACACAGACTGAAATTACGTTGATTTAAATCAAGTAAGCAACGCATATGAATTCCTATACTATAATATCTTAAATCGAGCACTACGTTAGTTTGTAGCAAGTACGCAACGAATAATATTCTCGAAAATCGAATCGAAAAATATATTAACGACTCCCATTATGCATGGTGTTCATTTCAACAGAGAATTCGGCTACTTGGAGGCGATGACGCGCGGTTTTAAGAACGGTATTCTTAAAAAGGCGGATTATATGTCCCTAACGGCATGCGACAGTCTCAAAGATTTGACCGCAAATATTCAGAATACCGATTATGGTACCTTGTTTGCGACTGAAAACAAAACCATCGATATAGAGTTTATCGAAACTCGTTTGCGCGAAAAGCTTGTACGTCAATACAACTACTTTCGAGACAATGCAACGGAGCCACTGTCGACATTCCTGGAATATATACGATACGAGTACATGATCGATAACGTGGCCCTGCTCATATCGGGCCTAAACAATCGTCGTCCCATGAAAAAGCTGCTTAACCTATGTCATCCCCTTGGCTATTTCGATCAGTTGGAGGCCGTAGAGGTTGCTAGCAATACCAATGAGTTATTCAATGCAGTACTTATCGATACTCCGCTAGCAAAATTCCTATCGAAGAGCCTGGATCAAAGTGAAATCGGTGCAATCGATGTGGAGATTGTGCGAAGTATTCTATACAAGACATATTTGGAAGATTTCTATGAGTTTTGCAAAAAACTGGGCGGCACCACGGCTGATGTGATGTGTAAAATGTTGGGCTTCCAAGCGGATCGTCGCTGCATTACCATCGCCGTGAATTCACTGTACACGGACTTGAATGCTAAGGAGCGTACTAGATTGTTTCCCACATGTGGAGAATTGGGTCCCCTCTCCCTAAGCCAACTTGCCGAGTGTGAAGATTACAATGGAGTGCTACTCGTGGGTAGTAGGTTAGTAGACTATTCATATGCCTTTAGTACCATCGAGAGAACTTCAGACGAAGGGCGCCAGACCACGTTAGAGGATCGTTTTCTCATCATGGAGGCCCGAAAGCATGTGCAATCGTTTCTACAGCAATTTCACTTTGGCATTTTCTACTCCTATATGAAGCTGAAGGAGCTCGAGAGCCGCAACATTGTCTGGATAGCCGAGTGCATTACGCAACGTCAATTTGAAAGAGTTAATTGGTATATACCAATACCTATCTTTTGAGAAACCATCATAGGATAGTGAAATTTGGTAGTTTTCCCTATAAATTTCAATTTTTTGAATGAGATTTATCTTGAATAAAGGATTTTTTTCTTTTTATTGGAATAGTTGTGATATAATGATTATACATTACTTAAAAATAGAAATGTCAGCCTGTAATGATTATGGATAATAAAAGATTAATACTTTGGGTAAGGTTAAATAGCTGCCTACATCTCCGATTTTTTTTTTTTTTTTCACTGATAGGACTATATTTATCATGAATTTAGGTGATCGAATTATTTGGCGGTCGCTTCTAGTTTTTTTTAATTGAATTTTGAAAAATAATTAATTTTACATGTATTTTGTTGTTGCCTTTTTGAGCAAGGCGCCAGTCTGCCTGCAACATTTTGTGACGGTACAGTGTCCTACAAACCGATTCATTTGAAATAAAAACTAAGAGTTTAGAAAAGTGCGGTGCAAAAAATTTTTGAAAAAATAAAATCGCGCGCGCATTTTATTTTTCAAAATTTTGCCTGCGGCGCTCTTTCCGGAACTTTACAAAATTTCTTTGCCTCACACATGTGATTATCTCAAAGTATTTGAGCTATTAAACATCTTCGTTGGCGCCAGTTTTCCGACCAACGACTTCTCGTTGCATGCTACGAACTTCTCACCCAGTAGGGAACTCATAAAATAATATATATATGTGTATGAACAACATTTCGTTTGAATTAAATCGCTTGTGGGACACAGTGCGCATCGTTGTGACGTTTTACTCATAGCCAACAACAAAATACATGTAAAATTAATTATTTTCAAAATTCAATTAAAAAAAACTAGAAGCGACCGCCAAATAATTCGATCACCTAAATTCATGATAAATATAGTCCTATCAGTGAAAAAAATTTAAAAAAAATCGGAGATGTAGGCAGCTATTTAACCTTTACCATACTTTGTAATGATTATGGATTATAAAAGATGAATAACTCGTTAGTAGTCATAACGAAACTAAACATCAAGAAGGTATTAATAATAAAAGTAAATTTATTATACGAAATAAGAAGACACTATAAATTTACAAAAATATATTTTGAATTATTATAACACTTAATTCCAATCGAATCCGAGTTGGTATTGAAACACACAAGCTACTCCGGTCTCTTCTTGCTTTGTTGTCATTTTCCCGACTCCTCATGCCTAGCGACAAGTCGAGTCAGCTGAGTCGGGGCGCGATACTCTCACACACTTGTTTTGAGCATCAGGTTCTGGGTTTTCTTTTTGCGAAACTCAGTTTCGATTCGTGATTCTAGCTGGCTAGTTGTGCACAAGATATAATATCAACGTAGCCGAATGAATCATCTTCGTTTGTTGTCGTTGTCGTCGTGAGTGTTTCAATATATAATTCCATGCTATATATGCACTAATATTTTTTTTCCCATTTTCCCCACTTCGTGTTTTGTAGCGTGTGAGTGTGTGTGTGTGAGTGTTTGTGTCTGTAACTGTGTTTGGCTTTTTTATCAACTAAACTATTTGAAGCTCAATATAATATGGCAGCAGAAAGTCTGTAAATGATACATGTACACAAACACACACACATAGATACATACATATGTTCGTGTGTATAATCGAAAAGCAGATATAATTTCTCGTTTCTGGCAAACGCTTTTCCGCATTTTTCCGCGAGTTCAAATTTCCTGTTCTTTGCCCACTACAGCCGCCTCTGACTGCCGCGCCTCCTTCCTTCCGCTCTCCCAATTCGCTCAACTCACATTCTTTTTGGCTCTAAATACTTGTAAATCTTGTTTGCCTTTTCTACCGGACCGATTACCTATCTGTTTGAATTCTGGGAATTACAATAAAACGACAACAAAAAAATCAGTTCCAATGAGAATTTCTAGTTGGGAATATTTTCTTTTGGAAGCATGCATCACTACTTGAATTTTTTTTTTTTGTTTCGTGTAATTGCTTTGCCTGAATAAGGTTTATCGAAATTGAACTTATCAAACGATTTTCAACGTTTACTTCCCCTATTTCGGCAGCGGAATTCCAAAAGACAAATGTACCGAGCATACTTGCTATGTTTGTAGGTTTATTCTATTTTCGTATATTCATATTTGTATTCGTATTGTACGACGACGTTTCGTTCCTCCTACCGTCGTCGTTCTGTTCTCTGTCAATCTCACAATCACAATCTCAATACGACGACTAGCAACCATTTCATAACCATTATTTGTGCCTTTCCGAAATATAACGACGAAGTCTTGTATATACTCTCACACACACACATAATCATCACAGAGACACACACACACGGGCAATCGGTATATAGTTTGTTTTTGTAGGCTTTCGTTGCTTTTGAATTTTTGAGTTTCGCAGTATTGAAATCGTGGTGGTGGTTGTTGGTTGAAATTCTGTTCTGCTTCCTCTTCTCGCTCAGAGAGAGAGAGAGTACTTGCGAACGCTCTCTCGCCGTTTAAAAGTGTTACATTTGTGTGTGTGCGTTCGTTTTATTGTTCGGCAAGGTGCGCTGTGTTGAAAAATAGTTAACTTAAATTATTATTTAAAACCGTGAGAGCCTAATCCAGCGTGATACACTTTTACGCAACACTTCTTCGTCTTGTCTTGTGCTAACCATCGATACACAAGGTGGGAGAGAAAGAGGGAAGCACATTGTGCGTGTTATCGATACGCAAATATCGATGGTGCAGTATGAAGTTGCTGCTATTTAAGTTATTAAATGTAATTAACGTTTTTCTTATAGTCCTCTCTTCTTTTTCTTTGAAAATTCTCAACATAATAACCGTACCTCAGAGCGCGTGTGTGTGAGTGCGTTTGTGTTCTGTCTGTGATTGTGTGCTGCGAGAGAGCAACGAGAGAGCGAGGCCTAACTCGCTCTTGTTTTTCGTGCGCTAGTTGTGTGTTCTCTCGCTCCATATCTTTCCACATTACAGTGGTGCACAGTTAATTTGTACCAAATCTCAACTACGATTGGCGTGCATAAAAAATTGTGCCTCATTTATGAATATTACTATTGAATTAACAAGTATTAGGGGACGTGGGTGTGCATAATAAAATAACAATTTCCAATATAACAGGCAATGAGTTGTCGGAAGAGTCGCTTTCAATACACGCAGCCGGCTTTAAATCGCAACCGTTTACCCACTGTAAGCTCTCAATCTTATGTGAGTTTTTGACAGCGTCCAAATGCTGGAAAATTACTCAGCTTTTTGCTGCATTAAACGTGATTCGAGATTCGAACTCAGCACAGCACCACATAGAGCTCATCCCCCTTTTAAATGCGAAATTTCAACTTGAAGTATAAACAAGATTTTCAAAGCATTGTGTTTCAGTTCTCGACAGTTTCTTCTTCGAATATCATACACAGCTGGCAGAGGCAGGTCTCCAGTTCTTATATGTATATACATATATAGTAAATACTTGCATGTAAATACGTAAACATAAGAAAAATGACAAAATAATAAAAGAAGTGACGAAATCGTTGTACCCATTGTGTTGTCCCCTTTAACTCGTAATCATATTTGGCATGTTTATTAACATTTTAAAATCGTTTACTCACTATCTCTAAATTTAGTTCCACACACACACACATGTGCATATACGGATGTATATTTTCGTGTGAGTGCGCTATGTTTGTGTGCAGTGTACCAGTGTGTGTGTGTGAGTTAGTACGTGCGTGTGTGTGCACGGTTATTCTTTTTACCTTCCCTATTGTCGCTTATATGTCGTATTGAAATTTGTAATCAAAATCGATAAAAACACATATATGTATATATTTATTTGTCCACTTAGATTTCGGTATGCATAACCTCCTTTCATATTTTATGATAGAGAGAATTGAAAATGTACAAATGTGTGTGTTTGTATTGTCATTTCGAATTTGACAGTGGTTTAAAAATCAAGTTCAGTAAGTTTCAAAAGATTCTTAAACCAGTTTCTGCCAGTGAACTATTTGAATTCTGTTGGGACAAAGAATCAAAAATATATTTTTCGATTTGGAACAGTTTTTATAATGGTTCGATTTATTATATGGAAACGTCAACGCTTTCTCGTAAGATATTGAGAAAACATAAACTTAAACTTTGATTTTGAAAAAAACAACAGAAAAACAAATAACAAAAAAGAAAAGTACATGTTATTAATTAAGACAGGGTTATTTAGACTTTAGTCTTTGGGTTAGTATGGCAACTAATCGTTCTTTTAATTGTTTTCTTAACTTTTAGACTCTTTTTGTAATCGTTGAAAGTTGATATAATACAGACGCATCGATGTTGATGCCGCGGAATTCAGATCAGGAGAATCAAAGCGACAATAAATTCATTATTGGGAAACACGGACTCCTCCACGCCTCCAATACCACAGTGGCGGCCCACACGAAAATGCGCCTGCTGAACAAAGTGGAGCAGAATATGCGCCAGAATCAACAAATTCATCAGGGGCATCCGGCGGGCCACAGTCCTCAGACGACGCCGACGACGGGCCCCATCAATAAACTTATCAACACGGCGGCCACGGGCAATGGACTGGTAGGTGATGTGGACGAACTGTTAACGCCCATGCGCAATAAGTCGCATATGATGAGTTTTCCTAATCCCCGAGAGAGCGATGGTAGTGCCAGCAGTACAAGTAGCACCACCAGCAGCAACGGCGGAGGCGGCGGCAGTGGTGGGGCAAGTTTAGGCGGCAAGGATTCGTTTAATTATTATTCACGACCCGAACGCAACCTGTGGACCCGCGCTGAAATGCTGGTCATGCTCAGCATAATGACACGGATCAATGCCTTGGAGCAGCTGAACGATCGTAATGTGAAGAGTGAACACGTTTTCCGCCAAGTCGAAGAGGAAATGTACAGTAAGGGATACACGAAGAAGTCCAGTGTACAGATCTGGACCAAATGGAAATTTCTGAAATCCACATACAACACATCGATGCGTCAAGGGAATGGAACCCCCAAGGTTGTGCCCGAGGAGGTTTATCGCGTGCTCTGTCAGATGCTGCAGGAAAATACTGTGACAAAAGGCGGCAAGGGCGTTGGCAATGGCGGCGCCAGTGGCATTAAAGCGGCCAAATCTATAGCCAGCTCCAAGGAAAGTAACGTCTTGTCAATGCAGCCAGTGACCAAGACGGAGGTGCCAGACAACGGGGATTGCCAAGAGGAACTGGGCGTGGAACATCCCATTTTCGGCTTTCGTTTGGGTCTGGTCAAGTCGGAACCCCTAGGTAAGACTCAGCTCGAAATAATTGAGATACGGTCCATAAATAATGGGAAAATGTCATCTATTATATTAATAATGACAGCGATACGAATCTCGTTATTGTCATTTTCGAGTTAACCGAATTGTTGCTTGTTTAAAACTTAACCAAGTTATATAAACAGTAATTGATTCATTAGGTCTATAAAACTAAGGAGGCTCAGCATTATTAATCAATTATCTTCCCTTCCTCAGGTTACGATTCGACGTCGGTGAGTCAAGGCAACTGTTCGGAGCAGGATAGTGATGCCTGTGTGGACTTTGTGCGTAACGGTGATAGTTACCAGGACGAGACATCGACGCCACTGGATCACACGCCCTTTATGGTGACGGTGAAGCACGAGCCCGAAATAGATTTGGGAATGGATGGCACCAATACACCGCCACCAACGGCACCGACATCGCCCTCGCCACCGCCAATGCCACGTGACAGCAGCAGTGAGGACCGAACGAACCTTATGGGCACCTTATTGCCACCAATAACCAGTTCGACGCCGCAACCGATGCCGACTGCGCTGCGTGTGGCTGCCTTTGCCACAGATGTGCAGAGTCATCTCAGTTCGACGCCCACGCATGGTGTGCTGAAGATCGAAAGACCCACTGTGCCGCTTAATCGATCAGCTCCAAATCTTGGAGCAGTTGCCAAGGGGAATCGAACGATGCCGTTGCACAGCACCAGCAGCATCAACTTTGTGCATCCCCCCAGTAAACTTATGTTGCCTCGCAAACAATTGCCGCCCATGCGGATTCCCCGTGAGATCAGTGTGCAGCCGGCGAATACACGAGCGCTGAAGGCGGTGCCTATCAGGGACACTGGTTACTCATTGCGGCCGGACCGTATGATACCAGATTTAGAACAGTCCATATCTCCGCCACAATCGCCTTCACCTCCCATGTCCGTTCTGCCTGTTCCAAAGGGTCATCTTCCTCCATATGCCTCCACCAGTCGCCAAGCGCAGATGTTGAGCGAGCAGCACCTTCCAAATCGCAAGCGGCGTCTGAACTTTGCTGCACAACAGATTCCTGTGCCGGTCAAGATACAACGCAGTTCCACGCTTCAATTTGATGATGTGCTACCACCCGTAGAGGATCACAGAAGCAAACAAATCCACGCTGAGGAGAAGCAGCGTCGCAAACAGCAGCAGGAGGAGCTCTTCAAGACGGAGCTCACCCAGTTGGCTACCGCAATGCGGCAGGCACAGAAGGAAATGCTCGAGAGTTTCTTTCAACAGCAGAAGCAGTTGGCGCGACGCGAGCACGAGTTCCAGCTGCGTCAGGATAATCTGGTAATGAGTGCGCTGCGTAAACAGACGGATGCGCTCCTGCGGACAGCCAAAGAGCTGATGCATTCGGGAGAGGCAGAGGAGGAGGAGCAAATAAAGGAGGAAGCAGAGCAGGGGCAGAGGGAAACGAAGACTAATGAGGGTGATATTTTGCTCGTGGAGCCAGAGATCGAGTTGAGTGAAACGTCGCTGCCAAAGCACGAATGCGAAGACCCGGAAGAAGTAGGAGATGAAGATGAGAATGGTGATGATGATGATGATGAGGCAGCTAATAATACCGAACTGGCAGTGTATGAAAATGATGTGCAGCAGGATAGCGAAGATGATGCTGGTAATCATAGCGAGAGTCTCATGGAAATGTCCATGTCGGTCCATAGCGATGATGCCTCAAATCAAGGGAGCATTCCTCCGCACGACGATTCACAGTTATCCTAATTTAGTATCCTAGTTTCAAGTATTATTCCACAATTTTTTTTGTTATCCAATTTCAAAACAAGAACGTTCCAATCACATTCCTTAATTTTGAAAAAAAGACACAAACATATAAATATATATATTATATATTCCTAGAGCGAAGCCCACATTGTTAAAAGACTTGATTATATTTAAGCATTACGAATTGTCTAAACGTTAAATTAAAATATGTATTTATTGTTCTGGATCTGTATCTAGATCGCTTGTGCAGATAACACTTCAAAATATACGCATATAAAGCTATGTTATTTAAGCAATATCGGAAACCGAAAAAATATATATGTACATATATTATATTATCTAGCCAATTTTACTGTAATTTGTTTCTTTTTTGTTTTATGTTGGAAGAAAGCTGAGAAAGACGATCGTTTATAGCGCTTTTTTGTTATTCCGATCTGGGACAAATGTAAAAGTTTAAATACATTTTGTAATCCTCTGATTTCGGTTTTCAGTTCTCGGATTCGCCCCAAATGAAGCTTATGATTCAAATTTGAAATAAAGCAAATTTTTCTGATATATATTTTGATTTTATTTCAAGTTGGAAGAAGTTGTCAAAGACGATCAACTTTAGTGGATTTTGTTATTTATTCAATCTCGCGGAAAAGCAAAGTCTTACATAGATTTTGAATTCATCTAATTTCGGTTACCGGTTCCCGAATAAGTTCACAAAAAAAGCTCATGGATTCAATTTGAAATTTCTTAACAAGAAATGTATTTAATATATTGCAATATTTTTTAACCAAAATTCATGTTTACGAACTAAAGGCAAAATAATGAAAGAAATTAATTGTTCTTACTAGCTAGATTCTCTCGAAAATTTGTTTTAAACTATATATACTACATATACATACATATAACTAGCTCTAGCTTAAAATGTGTATATGTATTTTGCACTAAACTAATTGGGTTAGTGTTAGTGTGTGTGTGTGTTGCACAAGAGTAAACGCCTAAATCGACAGATTATTCATATTAGTTTCTAGTGTTTTATTTTACAATTACGATTAGGCCCCTAAGATTCCCCATATCCCCAATTCCGCGCACATTCCCATAATTACTGCAACGCAACGATCCACACTGCGTATACCCTTTAATCGGGCCGATAAATAGGCGTTTTGGGTATAAATTCAATTAATATAACATACTCCATCATGGAATTGGAATCACATTGTTGCTTATGTAGACGCCAGTGCAGGCCAAGTTTATGATATAGATGACTATTCTCCCACTCCAATAACTTGTCCAGTGTTAATTGTGTCTGCAAGAGAAAGATATCAAGCTCATCATTAAGGTCTAAAAGGTTGCGAAAGGCTGAGTGACTTACGCGTTTGCTGAGGCATATGACAGGCCAGAGGGAGCAGCCCAGGGTGCAGCAACAGCAGACGCAACCGCAAAAGAGCCACTTGACATTCAGGGGCAGGGTCTTCTTCAATATGCCATTGATGCGACCGATGGTCGCTTTGAATTCCTCGGGCGCAACTCGTGAGAGTAAGCCGCAGGGAAATTCCACATTAAAGCGATTGCTGAGGCCAAATCTTTAAAACGAAAGAAGGATAATAGTTTAATCTTGTCAAATAGAGAATATTATTATAAAGTATTTAAAGTTTCACACATCACACCCTATCAAGAGTGCGCATACATTGCACTCTGTAACTGCAGCAGAATTTATTGTTATTTTTGTACCCACTACATTTTAGCTAGAAGGGTATTATAACTTTGTATGTAAGATGACTATGAAGGCACAGTCCAGTTGATATAGCCTCGTCTGTCTGTACATACACCTAGATATCAGAGACTAGCAGAGCTAGGACTACCAAATTTGGATACAATTTTTTTTCTAATGTTTCAGTTAGAATTATAAAAAGTAACATTTCAAATCCGATAATCGATTAACATGCAGTTGTAGGAATAATTTTAAATCAAGGAATTTTTTTGTTTGGCGTGTACAAAATGTGTCACCATCTAAACGAGCTTAGTAAATTTGGTTGCCCATGGATATTGCAAATATAACTTATTGAACAAATTCTTTTACTAGGCCTAGAGATTTGCATTCGGCGCCTGTAAATATGCAGTTCGGTCTATTAAAAAATTAAATAATAATTTTTTGGAGGTCAATCAGGTAGCTAACAAGTATACAACAGTCGAGCAGACTCAACTTTGGCATTTCTTACTTGTTTTGATTCTTTTTGCGTTATGCAATCAACAGTCAGTCAATTATTGACAATTGGGCGCCAAATAGAACAAGGTCAAACGCACAGCGCAGTCAATGTGTGTATTATTAACAAACAGCGCAGCGCCAAAAACAACAAAAATTAGGTATCTCGAGCCTTGAGCTACATTCTGAAGTATTTATTTATATATACACCATAGATAGGCGAGGGTGTGCGCGCGTGTGTGTGTTACAAGAGACTTTTACTTACACAGTCATATTTCCTGCTCCCCTTATGATAATGGGCTCGGGCACTGGCATCACTGTCTGATCCTGAAAGTGCTCCAAATCCTCCAGCTGCTCATCCTCGTATATGGCATCGAAATCGGAGAAGGACATGACCTGGCCGTGATTACGCCGCTTTGACGTTTACGTTTCTTTTTTTTGAATATTGTGGGCGGATAGCAGCAGCTGCAACTGACTGCAAATGTAACGGAATATGATGTTCTAATGCTTCCAGAGAGAGAGAAAGAGGTCAACACATTTTAAATTTGATTTGCAGTCGCGATTATGATTGTATATAATGTTGTATGTGCCTGTCTGTGCTGACTATATAAACAAATCTCTCTCAGTCTGAATATATATCGGGCCGTTGTTATGATTGTTGTTGTTCGCCGCCGCCGTCTTTGTTGTTACTGTTATACATCGACTGCTGCTGTCACTGTTTGAGCTGCTGCTGCTGCTGCTTCCGCCATACGCGTCAACGTCGACTGCGCTCTACTAAGTGCTGATACGAGATGACGGTGACGTTGACTTCCTTTATTGCGTTGCATTGAAAAAAGAAGGCACGCAAATGAAACAAGTATTAATAAATAAAACCAAAAATAATAATCGTGCTTTGATACATGTACACCCATACAAGTGTGTGCGTGTGATTCAGAAGCAGTTTTGAAGGTTGTGCAACACTGTTCTGTCTGTCTGCTGTGTTATTATTGTTGTTGTTGTTGCAATATGCAATGTGTGTATTGTTTGCAGCTTATTTCGCAATCACTTTTTACTCATTTTCTTACAATTTTATACTGTAGATACGCCCGAACTTTATGCAAATATAATTGTCTTATAATAGAACTATCTGAACAATCTCGTGAAATACTTTTACTTATATTTAACACGCTTTCTGCGTTTTGTAATAACGAAAATAACTTTGCTGCTTAACTTTACATTTGTTGTTGGCAGAGACGAGACCAGCTGGCAGCTGTTTATCGTTCAGGGTTGCCCAACTGCTGCAAAGAAAAACTGAAAATCGAAAATGACCAGCGGTTTATATTGATTTATTAATTAGCTATGTTTAAATAAATAAAATGCATTGTTTAATATATATTATCAATATATAAATATACATAATTATGTAAGCGTATGTTCTAACTAGTAATTAAAAAATTAATTGTGCACAAATTCGACAGATTAGCAAACACCAACATAAGCATTAATACATTAATAAATGACAAGGCATATTTGAGATTGGAGCGGGTCAATTGCTTCCCCCGTTGTTATCCTACTTCTTTTTGGAGGCACTAGGGCTGGTCGATTGGAAAACCGAAGAGGCTGACATCAGATTTTCAATGTACTGGCCAAGCACCTGGTTCTCGGAACGTAATTTAAGATTCTCATCCTTGACAGAATCCACTCGCTGTGACAGATCATCTAGGGTGTTTTGCAATTCCAAGACCTGAGTTATTAGACGAGATTTCTCCTGCAAGTCATCGGGTCCCACATCAATTGTGTCCAAAGAATTGTGAGACGAATCTGGCGTCGAACTGTGATTGGTAAAGGAAGATCGCAGTGAATCCATTGAACGGCCATTTGGAATATGTTGCGTTGTTGAGGGCTCATCGTCATTAATTATAACTGCAAATCAATAAGGAAATCATAAAAACTTAGCTCATCCGGACGCGCCCAACTCCTTCACAACATTCGGTCGTATCACATACCCTGTGGATCCTCATCAATAGCCATTATATTGTCATCGTTGTTGATTATAGACATGGTTATAAATTAGTTTTTACCGAAATAGTGGTGAAATTTACTTATATTTATAATTTCAGTTGCTAAAATTTACGGAAATCTAAAACTACCACTTTTAGTTGACAAATACGCTATTGCACACTTTTTGTCAGTATTGTACAACACTAGTATTCAATTGAGAGTTGCAAGAAGAAGAAATAGTGGTTCTGCATTAGAAATTCATTATTTAAACTTAACGTGGTTTAGTTGTGTTAAATTTATTAATAATCCTGTGAGTACAAATATGTTTTAAAAGTTGTACCTTAAAATAAATCAATATTAAAATAAAGATCAGTTAGTCAGTTGCTAAAACTACTGTAACTTCTAGCTGAACAGCTTTAGATGATAATTCTTAACTTTACATTGTTGCAAGATGCCGATTGCATTATCCTTTTTAAGTCAGTCACAACAATTTAAATTTAATTCCAAATTAACTATAAAGCGGATATATATGTATTCGCCGTTTTAAATATAACTGACGAGCGAGTTATTAGTAGAGTTGTCACCTGAACATCATCATTCGATCGACGAATTAAAATACACACGCATGCTTTTGGCATTATAGTTTTTAACGTTGAACTGGCAGCAACTCCTTGGATTTATTCGGAGGTTTAAAGTTAAAAACTAAAGCTACAATCTGAGAAGTGTATAAAGTGAAAACTCTTTCAAATGCAAATCTGTGTGATATGCTACTTGAATGTACACAACATCAGATAACATTCGGATATTATACGCTAAATTGTACAAATCGCAGTCTTACGCGTACAACATTAAAACAGGTACTTTTCGTTATTGTTGTTATTAGAATTCATAAGATATGCGATATATGTAGAAATTTATTGAAATACATCAACTGTTTCAGTATTCTGTGACTCCCGCCGCAGGGTGAGCAGCAACAGCTTCTTTTCATCGCGAAATTTTCTGCAATCTCAACTTGAACTATTGAGCAAAGGTAAGCTTTACATTAAGTTATACGTACTTAAACTAATAAGCCAAAAACTAAATGATTGAATTTATGTTTTTGGCATAGTAAACGAAACCCAGATAAGGTATGTATGTACATACGCTTATGCACATATATGACATTGTCGTCGGCATGACCGTCGTGAGCATACGTAACAACAGCAAAGTACATTAATGATTTTAAGCATATTTTAACAATAATTCACCATTGATTAAAAATCCTACTTCATTTTGCTTCCTCTATTTATAAATAGTAGAAGAATTTCTAAATAAATATAAATCTTCATGTTGTATGCATATGTACCTAAAATTGATATCAATATTCAATATGCGTGCTGCCAACCTTGTCTAAAATTTACCTTGTCGAACGGGCGCGCAAACTAACGGCGTGTTTAGCTAATTATCTGCGTAAATATAGCAGGAGTTGTATTAAATTTATAAAATAGTAAAAAGGTTTACGTTAGTTTAAAGGTTTTGTTTCATTTCAGCAAAAATCTACAAGGCATTAACAGAAAATATATTCAAACAAAGGAGATTGACGGAACTGCCATACTGGAAAAAAACCAAGTACGGCAACACTTAAAAATCCTGCCCAAAAAAAATACCAACAAGTTGAAATACATTTAACGCATGTGGTAATTAAATATTGGCAGGAAAATCCACCAATAATTTATAAATTTAAATATGCAAAGTGTGAAAAGTTGATGCAGAATTTGTGCAGTGTTGTGAAATATAAATGCAAATGTAAATTATCTAAACGGTTTACTACCAGAACGTATAAAAAAAAATACCAATTGCTGGCAAAACGGTGTAGTGACTAAATTAAAATGCCAAAACTTGTGCGGCAACGTACGAATTAAAAAGAGTGTGAAAAGAGACGCGAATCGAGAAGCTGACTTTGAATTTAAGTTTTTACAAAACTGCCAGAATTGTGCCTGTGCTTTAGATAATTTTCCATACATTAACAATGTTGCCCGCCAATTTGGGTGTAGTTACTGCAAATCAAATGCAGGCTAAGCGAGAATTATCCATAAAGCCTGTAAGCGGCGGCGGAGGCACCACACTGACAGTGACTTCGTCGTCGTCGTCGTCCACGTCCAATGGGGGAAAAGAGGAGCTGCGTTATTTGCCTATTGCTGCAATGCCCACTAAACCTTGTGGCATAACCATTGGCAGCTATAATAATAGTAACAACAACAACAATAATAATAATACTAGTTATAATAACAATATGAAAAGCAATAGTAATAGTATTAATAACAAAACCAAACTGACGCCAATGAATATTGTACAAAAACAACAACAATTGAAACCTAAAAGTTCAACTACAACAACTGGAGGAGTTGCGCCACCACTCATACAATTGGTGGCAGCATCCACAAATCCCAATCCATCGCTTCTGTCACTGTTAACGCCCAAAGCACTTGTCGCTCCCAATCCTCCACAGCCTCAGCCTGTGCTAATACGCCCCACAACAACAATGACAACGATCCCTGCAACACCACAACCACAACAACAACAACAGCAACAACAACAAAATGGAAGCAGCAACAGCAAAGGAGCAACTCAAGCTGCCCCAGTGAATTCACTAATGACGCTGGTGACAACAACACCAACAACAAAAACAGGCGGTAATAAAACAAGTAAGTTGAAGTGCATAAAATATAAACAAATTATATAATTTAAAGTAGAAAATTAGCTCGCTTTTCATGTGATGTACATATAATACAAGTGTACATTGGATAAATGGGTTCAGTATGGCATAAGGTATAAGTTGTACGGGGTACGTTGTATGGTTCGATTTCGATTTCGGTTCGTTGCCGCTGCTTTTGCTTTCAATCCATTTTTGCCCACAGTCTCGTTAAGTTTGTGTCGCTCTGTCCGTCTGTGTGTGAGTGTGTGTGCGTAACCTTTTATTATTATTATTACTGATATTATTATTGTAGCTGTTGCTGCCGCTGCTGCTGCTGTTTTTAACATGTTTTATGACCGTTTTTGTTTTGTGACTTTGCGTTTTTCGATTACGAAAATAAGTTTCATGTGGCTATTTTGAGAATCTATATAGTTCACGTTTTAGATTCATTTATTGGTATAATGTTGCTGCTGCTGCTTCTTCTTCAACAACAACAACATCAATAAGAGATTGACAAATAAATTTACACAATTAGTTATCAGAGAGAATTCCCGTTCCGTTCCTGATGTCACAATTTGGATGAAAAGTGAAAAGTCACTTGTAAATACGTTCAATTTGTTGTTGTTTATCAACATTTTATTTTATGTATATGCAAAACTGACAGAGAAGCGGGCGTGGAAAAGACTCTATGACGATGATCAGGTTTTTGCAGCTGCAGCTGCTGCTGAGAAAAACAAAAAATAAACGTGCTTAAGATCGTATTATATTTGGTATAGATCCCAGTCTCTCTTTATAGGGTTCGGATTGGGCCAGCATAAATTGCTTTAAGCGTGACTCACAAATTGAAACGAAAAACTTTTATCAAATAATACAAATAACTCACATAACTCATAACACACACACGCAAACTTACATGTGTATACGTATGTTTACTGACATTTGTGTACGTATGCAATGTATGTATGCCTGCACTTTTATTATATTGTAAAATGTTCCATTGTGCACATCTTTATCTTGACTCTCTGTCTCTCTCTTCTCTCTCTCTGCTTGCAGCACCTGCGACGCCGTCAGATAATTCCGCACAAATTTCCTTGATTTCGAATCCGCTAAAATCGCGTGCTCCGTTCATTTTGAGTAAGGCAGCCGTGGAGAAAATACGTGTAAAATTCGGTCAAGTTCAGGCACAGGCAAATTCAGGTGCGCTAATTCTAACGAAGTCCTTCAAATGCAACAAGGCTGGCAACAACAACAATTCGCGACCGACAGCAACTGTTGCAGCTACACCCAAAGCGAAGCCCATCGCGGCACCGATGCCTGCACCGATGCCGTTGCCAATGCCGCTGCCTGCTAAGCCGCCGAGCGCGACTGAGATTAAGATTAGTCCGCTACCTGCAACGGCGGCCGCGGCGGTCAATTTAAATGGTGCCAAAATATTGAAAGTACCTGGCGGTGCATTGGCTGTCGTGGTGCCGGCAGCAATTGCACCCACGCCAGCTGCTGTGCCATCATCGTCACTACCAGCTGCAGCTGCCGCAGCATTGGCAGCAGGATCAGCGGTGAAACTGCAACGCTCCAAGTCGCTGGCAGGTAATGCAGACGATGCTGATGTGGTGTGCATACAAAGCAACTCGCCTGAGAGGCGGCATTCAGTGGCCATAATGTCCAAGGAGGTGGATGTGATAGAGACATCCAAGGCAATTGAAACCATCACCATAGATGACGATGACAGCGAGGAGGAGCAGGAACAGAGGGAACCTCAAACCGTGCAGCAACAGCAGCAGCAGCAGTTGCAGAGAGTTGTGGTGCCATCGCGGGGCCAAACGCCGGCAACCTCAGCGCAAAACTCTAGAAAGAATTCAACTACAAGTCGCAGCAGCTTCACCAGCAGCAGCAGCGATCTGGAGATTATAATGCCACCAACATTGAATGTAGATAATCTGCAGCAGCAGCAAAAGGAGCAACATCAGCAGCAAGAAGAGCAACAACAGATGCAGCAGCAGCAGGCACAGCTACATCAGCAGTTGCAACAACAGGCACAGCAGCAACAGCAAGTGCCACAAATACGGGAGCAGCAAATACAGCAGGAGCAGCAACAGCAAAAGGAGCAGCTACAGAAGCAGCAGCAGCAAAAGTTGCAAAGGCAACAGCAGGCACAGAAAAGGGAGCAGCAGCAACAGATGAAGCAGCATCAGCAGAAGCAGAAGCAACAACAGTTGCAGCTTTCTCAACAGCAGCAACCGCCCCACAAAGCCGAGCAACAGGAGCTTAAAGATGTGCTGCCTGCCAAGTTGAGCATCTTGAAAGCTGAATCCCTATCCAAAGAGGAGTTCGAGCAGTCGCTGCGTTGCCCAGAGTCCACGCTGCAAACCTCACCCTCTGCTATGTCGTCGACAAGTAGCAGCTCGAAATCGGCTTCCTCCTCTGGCACCATCACTGTGACTCCCATTGCACGCCTGCAGAAGAGCGGCGTGGAGTTGCATGCGGCGGCTGCGGCTTCTTTCAGCAATTTCA
Source organism: Zaprionus africanus (assembly GCA_018151435.1). Taxonomy (NCBI): domain Eukaryota; kingdom Metazoa; phylum Arthropoda; class Insecta; order Diptera; family Drosophilidae; genus Zaprionus; species Zaprionus africanus. The sequence continues at coordinate 1,686,863 of JAECXB010002309.1, read as the reverse complement.
GACGCAACATGCAGCAGAACTTTGGCATGCTACGATGGCGAGATCAGCAGCCAAGCACGTTGCCCAGCTCCAACATGCGCTTTGAACTGAATCGTTTCAATTTGCTGCAACTCCAGGAACGCTGTGAGCCGCGCCATGGACCTGCCAGCTACTTTGAGCGTGCCTTGTTCGATCGTCCTGGACGCAGACCCAACAGCAGCTCGCACCCGTTGCTCTATTTGTGCTCGCGCTGCAATTGTCATGGACCTGCCTCTGATTTTCTGGCGCCACGTGAGTAAACTCGTGAATTGACTCTTTTGTATCCTGCAGCAATTGAATTGGATTTATATTCCAGGTTTCTGTTCGGTTTGCTGTGTGAGACGCGCACACAAGCGACGTCAGCCCAATTTGGCACATGGCGAGAATAAAATCAGTCGCATGCACGATGCCAAGGTGTCAAATGGTTACGTGCAACAGTTGCAGAAACAGACGCGAGAGAAGGAAAGGGTGCGCGAGCACGAGCGGGAGAGGGAGCGCAAGCCAAGCCATGCAAAGCGTCCATTCCGCTGGGCTGAGTACTTGAAAACAAAAGGAAATGGTCATGCGGCACCAATTCATCTCTTCCTCAATCCGTTTCCCATAAGTCCCAATTGCTTTGAGCGTGGCATGAAGCTGGAAGCGATTGATCCAGAGAACTGTTCTCTCTTCTGTGTCTGCACCATTGTGGATGTGCGTGGATATCGTCTGAAGCTTAACTTTGATGGCTACTCGAGCATGTATGATTTCTGGGTTAATGCGGATTCCATGGACATCTTTCCACCCGGTTGGTGTGAGAAAACAGCGCATGTGTTGCAGGCACCAAAGGGCTATTGCCCCGACCGTTTTACCTGGTATCGGTATCTGGTTAAGACCAATGCGAAAGCGGCGCCTTGGTCGCTATTCACACACCTCAATGGACCCACAAATGGGGCACGCATCAATGGCTTCAGCGTTGGCATGCATCTGGAGGCGGAAGATTTAAATGATACGGGAAAGATTTGCGTGGCCACCGTTGCGGATATATTGGATGAACGCATACGCGTCCATTTCGATGGCTGGGATGATTGCTATGACTTTTGGGTGCACGTTAACTCGCCGTATATTCATCCATGCGGATGGCATGAGGGCCGTCAGCAGCTGATTGTGCCACCGGATTATCAGAACGTCTCATTCAACTGGGCCGATTACATCACCGAAGTGGGTGGCATAGCAGCATCCGTGGAACTGTTTGCACCGCGAGAGCCAATGGAATTTCAACCACGCATGAAACTTGAGGTGGTCGATCAACGAAATCCCTGCCTTATTAGACCCGCAACGGTGGTAACCCGAAAGGGTTATCGTGTGCAACTTCATCTGGATTGTTGGCCAACGGAATATTACTTCTGGTTAGAGGATGATAGTCCTGATCTGCATCCGATTGGCTGGTGTGAGGCCACCTCTCACGAACTGGAGACCCCTCCTGGGTACCTGCAACGTCCCTCGCCAATGCCGTGTGATGTGGAGGGCTGTCGAGGATTTGGAAATGCCAAACGCTTTAATCTAAATGTGCATGCTCTGCGAGATTGTTGTCCATATGCGCCCGAAAACTGGCGCCAGTGGCGTAACAAGACCGTAAAGCCACCGCGAGTGCAGCCGGAGCAAATCAAGCGACCACAGTCCCCTAAACCTGAACTATCCGGAGGCAAAGCCACCTCACCCCTGCTGCTGTCACGTTTGAGCAAAGCTAAATCTAACGCGGACTCGAAGGTTAAAGCGCAGGGTAAGGTGGATCGAGCTGAATCGAAGCCCAAATTGAAGCGCGAAGATGTGAAGCCGTTGCCATCGAAGCTTAAGAACGATGCTGCTGCTGCATCAGCTTCAGTTAATCAAGTCTCCTTCACCATTGCCAAATCCATTGTGTCCGAATATGGTCCACAATTTGCCAGGAATTATCGCCTGTGGCAGAAGAACAGCGACTTTGATATGTCGCAGCTGAAGAGCAACCCAATGTATTGGACTAACTGGGATGTCTATGAGTTTGTCGAGCGTGCACTGAAGTCTTCCAGCATTGCCCAGCTACTCTTCGACGAGGAAATCGATGGACGCGCACTGCTGATGATGGGACGCAAAGATTTGGCTACCTATTTGAAACTCAAAGTCGGTCCGACTGTCAAGCTATTCTCGCTGATTGTAAACTTACGCATTGCTGTGGCTAGCAAGTTTGAGACCAAGACGACAGGACTAAATCTTAATCATGACTGGTTCTCCCAATCGCAACCCTCCAATCGCAAATCAATGGACAATGGAAAACATGAGAAGAATGTGGATAGTAAACCCAAGAGCAGAACGAGTGCAGCGTCAAATCAAAGTTTGGATGTCAAAACGAAAAAGGAACCACAAGACGATACGACGGAGGAGATACCTTTAGATAATGATGATGATTTGTTTGAGGATGAATTCGATTGCAAACAGTATCCACAGCAAGACATATCCGATGAAGATGATGTTGTATTGGATGCTGATGATTTTCTAAGCGTTAAGCCAATTCAAAGCATTGTACACCCGAAAAAGGACATGGATGTTGTGATGCAACCCTGCACCCTGCAACCGGATGTGCTGCAACCTGCAACAGTGGCTACCATATCGTAGGATATGAATTTATCCGACTCCCTCCATATATTGCATGAAGCACGTTTAGTTCTAATTTCGATTTCGAATGCGATTAGTTGATCTATAATCATAAGGTTGTTGTGCGTTGGCTTGAAATGGGGGTTATTTTATTAACGTATTTTATTATTAAGGTATTAAGAGAATCGATTGATCATTATTATGTACTATACAAGTTTGAGTTAACTAAATAAACCAAGATCTTTACAAAATAAAGAGTATGTGTACTACATATTATACACTTCGCACTATTTCCCCAAGGATCTGAGGCAGTCTTTGTTGAACAAGGCAAAGTCGAATGGCAAAGCGAGGATCATTCAATATAATGTCCTGTTAGTTGCCTAGTGAGTTATTGGATCGCTAGAGGGATAAATAGGATCGAAACACCCTTTTAAAGGGGATATGATTAACAATTCTTCATTGAAGAGCTTATTTATGAAGTAACCTCATAAAAATTTGTTTTCTGCCTGAAACAGTGTAATAAAGATGACGAAACCACGAAGCATACTCTACGTAAGTGTCCAATCTTTTTCCGAAATAAGGGAGGAACCGCATTTTCCATGCGGATTAGAAATATCTCGAAGATGGAACGGATAACCTTTATCAAGAAGCCAAGGAAGCTATCACCCGTTTAGGGAAAATTTAAGAACAAACGAACAGCTCTGAAACTAGCCTAGCTTCCTCTGGAAATAAAAATACTGAATTCTGTTTTGATTCAAGCCTCGTTCGTTATAGATGGTCTTTTATTGTCCCTGATGGGACTCGTTTTCTTGTTGTATCTCCTCTTCTGCCGCCGTCTCTACTTTATCCTCCGGCTTTACTTTATCCTCCGGCTGGTGAACAATCAAGGTGCCATCGGGCTCAAAGAGTATATCGCCAAACAGATTTGTAACCTGCACAAATTCCTGGAAGCACTCCATGTTGTCGTATCCTAACTTATTGTACTCTTGATACTTCTTCAGAGTCATCAGTAACTGGAGATCCGGTAAGGTGCCCAACGACTTGAGAATGTTAAACAGGTTCCTGATCTGCGGCACACTAAGACAGACGAATGTGGAGCTGTTTAGTAATTCCACCGCATTAGGTCTTATTTTCTCTTCGACCAGTTTCATGATAGCAGGCCTACTCTGTGCGTCGGCCAACTGAAAGATCTTCATTACCTTATCGAGAGGCCACTCCTGTGCGGACAACTCTCTAATGTAGCAATCTATGAAGTCGGGAACTTTATATTTAGCCGACAACTGAATCAACTCTGGGCACATCTCAATATTGATTTCACTGTAAATCTCATAGGTATAAAAATAGAGCAGTAGCGCTTCATAGGCCTCTGGGGAGGCGTCGTTCACAACCATTACCCCCATGAATTCGGGATCTTCGATCATGCGTTGGAACTCAGTCGATGACGATGCCAATATCGCCTTGTGACAGCGGAACTGGCGGAGACAACGTCTCCCGCACCCATCCTTGTATCGGACATGCAGTTCACAATCTGAGAGTTGTCCACTTCGGAGCAGCTCCAAGCGACGTAGCTTGCAATACATCTCTGAATTTTTTGAAACTGAAATTTTCCTGAAATTTGTTTTCAGTACAAAACAAAAATGGCGACAGATCCGAATACTTTCCTAAACTACTGACTCGTTTTCTTTTTTTATTTGGCAAATTCGCTTCAATTTTTGATAAAATTACAAGTATCATAATGTCGGATTCACCAAAAATAATTCAATCACCTAAGAAGCAATTCAAGGATAATTTTGAGGCCTCTGGTGCGCAATCTTCAGTGGCAAGCCAAAACGAACTCAGGCAACCAAGATCTTCAAAGGATCAGGATCCAGATCAGTTTAACAGCAAACAGTGTCGCCTTGAGTATTTTCGAAATGGAGTCGATGCCGATTGCGAGGTGCATGTTCCAAGGAATGTCGAAAATGGATCGAAGGTTTCAGAGAATGTGTGTTATAAGAAATTTCGCTGTCATCGCGTATTTTTGGCCACAGCGTCGGAGAAACTCGAACATGATGTGCTGCTAAACGATCAGTGGAATGGAATACTGCAAATCAATGGAGTTTCTCCAGAGAGTGTCGAGATTTTCTTGGAATTTATCTACACATTTGAGGTCACCTCCACAAACATTGATCTGAAAATCATTGGGGATATCTTTGTTCTTTCCTGCGCTTACCACCTGCCAGAGTTGCTAAGCATTTTCTCGCAAAAACTTAAGGACGTCGATTTCCCCTTTGAAGATACATTTCCAACATACAATTTGGCTTTCCGAAACAGCATGCTTGACCTTGAGAATGCATGCTTGGAGGTTTGTAAAGATTTAAGTAAATATAATTATTTATTTTATTTTTATTTTAATTATTTCTGTTTATAGAAAATTATAATCAATGCAAAAGAGCTGAAATCTCAGCGAAATCTTATGGAACTTCAAATTTACGCCTTCAACTACGTCATCCAACTTTGGTTAGCGACAGAGGTACATACACATACGAGGGTCGTTTGATAAGTCCGTTTTTCGTCAAAGAAGCGTTTTATTTCTCAACATAATCTCCTTTTAGCTCTATACATTTAGTCCAGCGTTTTTCCAATTTTTTTATTCCTTCCAAATAATAGGTTTTCTCAAGGCCCTCAAAATAGTCGTTTGTTTCTGTGATGACCTCTTCATTTGACCCGAATCTCTTACCGCCGAGCCATTTCTTCATGTTTGGAAACAAAAAATAGTCACAGGGGGCTAAATCTGGAGAATATGCTGGATGGGGTAGCAGTTCGTAGCCCAATTTATGAAATTTTGCCATGCTGACTACACACGTGTGCACCCGTGCATTGTCCTGATGGAACAGCACTTTTTTTTTCGCCAAATGCGGTCGTTTCTGCTTCAAATCAATATCGAATCTGTCCAAAAGCTCTGAATAATATTCGCCGGTGATCGTTTTACCCTTTTCAAGGTAATCGATGTGAATGATACCTTGTGCATCCCAAAAAACTGTGGCCATGACCTTGTTGGCCGACAGACCCACCTTGGCCTTCTTTGGTGCACGTTCACCCGGAGAAACCTCTGGTGTGGTGTGGTGGATCCATGTTTCGCCTACGGTAACGAAACGGCGCAAAAATTCGTTTGGATTGCGGTTGAACATCGCCAAACACTCCTTTGAAATGGTCACACGGTTGCGCTTATGGTCGTGTGTGAGCAATCGCGGCACCCATCGCGCGGAAAGCTTTTTCATGTCCAAATATTCATGTAAAATGTGATGTACCCGTTCAGTTGAGATGCCTACAGCCTCAGCTACCTCACGCACTTTCATTCTCCGATCATCCAATATCATTCCATGGATTTTGTCGACGATTTCTGGCATGACGACCTCTTTTGGGCGACCTGAACGTTCGGCATCACTTGTACTGGTACGACCACAACGGAACTCAGTAAACCATTTCTTAACCATTGAAATTGATGGTGCAGAGTCCCCATAATATTTATCAAGTCTTTCCTTGGTTTCGGTGATGGATTTTTTACGCAAAAAATAATGCTTAATTAGCACACGAAATTCACTTTTTTCCATTTTCGTTAAAATTCACGAGATCGTCTGCTTTCAATGCCTATAAAACGCAAACCAAAAAACGCAGCTTTCTCAAAATTTTACAGTCAGCTGTTAATCGATAACTGCTGACAGGAGCAGTGTTGTATTTAGAGCAGGTGCGCGGCAAATACAAAAAGTCACGGACTTATCAAACGACCCTCGTATATATGTGCTCTAAATCAAATCAAATACATATTATTCATTTACAGGCTCTGTCTGAGACCGAAATAATTTTATTACTGAAGCAATATCAACTGGCGAATGACCTAAATTTTCAAAATTCAAAACAGTTTCCACACTTTACGAAAATTCTTAGATATTTCCCCCAAATACTGTTGAACGGAGAAGGAATAATACATTCAACTGATTCTTGAAAATTCTGGCATATGGAAATATCAATTCTGTTGATTATCTGGAACATAAAAATATATAAAAAATTTTAGGTAACCTCAAAAAATCGTATTTTTAAACAACGAAAAAATTAATCGATAAATTAAGAACAATGGAACTAATTCAGCATAGATTATCGATGTTGTTTCTATGCTAACTAGATTCAAATAGTATTGCCAACGGATAGATAATAGTTCCCCAGGCGCTAAGATACGACGATTGATCTTTATAGAACTTGTCGAAATAAGATAAAAATATAAAGTGCCGATCTGCCATACAAATTCTCAGCTGATATGGGGGCCAGTGGGACCAGGTTTTGAAAAATAAAATAACCTAAATTCACACGTTTTCCAATATTGTAGGGCTGCTAGTGCTTTCGAATGCGATTGGTCATCAAAAGAACTATTTGATGAACTTTCACATCAGTTATCGGAAATGTGCGATGTGCAATCTGGCAATCGATAGTACAAGTTCGCTGCGGAACCGAATCAATCATCGTGAAAGTGAATAGCATTTTTTACTTTTTCATTAATTTGCATTTTTTGCAATACAATTTTTAAGCAACAAAAACGCTGACTACTAACAAAGATAAGTGCAACGGGAGTTTAACGACCTTATCTTTGTAATTGGGCGAATAAATGTAAAGGAATCAAATTGGCTGAGTGGAATCCAACACAGCTGGCCCCAGCTGAAGCAACAACAGCTACAACGACAAGAACAACGTTGCAGCATCGCATTGTTGTTATTATTTGGGCCTACGTGATTAAAATGTCTCTAGTATAACAGTATCGTATAGAGTATAGTAATCAGAGTCCAATAGCTAAATGGGTTCTGGTGAAATGGCTTGAAAACGGCTAAAGGCCAATACACTTGCTGCCGACCAAGCCATTTGTTGTTGCTGTAATTGATTGTGTCGCGGAGGGGTGAAAGTACGTGTTTACCCACACCTGCATATTGTACATACACCCACACTCACACACAGCACGTCGACGTTCAAGGTTAAACTGGCATTGCCAACGATGATAAAGTGAGCGCGTTTGCAGAGAGGGGACGCAACAAGGACATGCAGAAGGCACCACAGCCACAGTCAACGCCGGGGACGGCCGCCGTAGCAGCAGCAGCAGTATGCGCCATTTGCGGCACTCCCGAGCAGCTCATGCGTTGCGCCAAATGCAAAAGCATCTTCTACTGCTCCATAGCGCACCAGCACTTGGATTGGCCCGCGCATAGACACGACTGTCGTCTGCTGGCGCGTCAGAAACAGCAGCAGCAACAGCAACTACAGCAGCAGCAACTACAGCAACAGCCGCTGAACAACAATAACAGCAATAAAATTCAGCAACTGCAACATGCAGTGGCTGCCACAACGCTGGATGTGAGTGGAGCCAACTGTTCGACAGCGCAAATGATGACGCCCGCTACGCAGGCGCAGTCCTGGCCAAATGAATTAGATGAGCTGCTCAACTTCTTTGGACAGCCCACAATGGTGCCATCGCAGGAAGCGCAAGCCCAGCCCGGTCATGTACAGCAAAATCACAATAATCATCATCATCATCATAATCAACATCATCATCAGCACAACAGCGAAAAGAGTTCCAGCTATCAGATTGGACAAGCTGATGCCAGTTTCATGGGCAGTGGCAGGTAAGATATATGTAGATATACAGATACAGATATATATCCTCTATCTCAGTTCCTGTGCAGATTATATGTTCCTCTAAGAAGGATCGGTTAGGAAAGTAGAGCAGCTTTTCAAGCATAAAAGAATGACTCTGGTTGCGCGCTTTTCTGCAAGGGAAGACTTCCTCTTGATAGAAAATTCTGATAAGAAATACTATATGTACATATGTATGTATATCATATGTACGTATCTCCAGTTAAAATACCCTCTTGCATAGTGCACTTGCATATATTTAATTTAGTGGTTACATATAGCTTTGCCAAATCAATCAGGTTTTTAAAATGTTAGCTAATTTGACCAGCTCCATCAATGTAGGAGGATGCATGCCAAAATTCTGAGATCCGGTATCGTTGAACCCATCTAGGTGACTTCCTTTACGGCCCGGATTTACTATAGTTCTAACTTGCTTAATACCATTACACTTGTCTACAACACGCTCAATTTCAGCCCGAGCATCGCTGGTGCTATTTTCACTTTCCTTGCCAGTTTCCGGGACAGTGACAATTTGTTCCCATTGCTGGTGTTGGGGGGCATCTGCAGCGCAAGTATCGCCTTCGGTTGGGGCAGCATAAATGGTGGCAACTGCTGCGCCAGCGCCTTCAATTAAGGCCAGCACCATGCCACCAACTAGGGCACCATTACCCATGGCCTTAATGCCATTACGTGCAGCGAGGATTCCCCCCGTGGCGGCACCACTAGCAATCGAATTCCATGTATCTTCACGCTGCCTTAGATATGTCATTGTGCAGTCCACACAGCTAAATGTAGTACCCCAAATGGCAAAGTTGCCTGCCATCTGTGGCGCCTTAATTTTGACCGCATCCACGCCCCCCGTAAGGCTTCGCCTTAGTCCCGATGGGGCATTCCGAAAGCCTCGCATATACTGGAAAAGGCTGCAGCCGATGGAGCCCATGAGAAATGCACATCCGCAATCCTCCACGACGCGTATCGGACATGGCTGACGCGTGTATTCAACCATTTCTATTCTTATTTTATTTTCTTTGCTTAAAATTTTTAAAAGTTTCGGAACGCAATGTTTCCCTCTCTGCAATTAGAAATATTTGTGTTTGCGTACAATTTTTGATTCAATAAAAAGCAATGTTCTTTTCAACATCGAACTAATATTATAATAATAATAATTTCGAAAGCTTAAGCATACGCCCAAAAAAATAAAAAACAAATAGTCCAGATCGAAGCAGGTTTCTCTCAAAAAGAGATTTTGTAAAAGAAAGCAAAGAAAAACCTTAATAATGTTCTCTTCAATGCAGTTTGATATTCCAAAGTATAAGATGTGGCAACATTTTTAAAAACTATATAACTCCAAACAGTTATAAAAGCTAATTCCGTGGATTTGTGTGTACATTTATCCCCTATTTCTTTATAAATCATATTTCTAAGTAGAAAAGGTCATCCAAGGCCTGCACTCCTAATATCTAGCTAAGATCTCTGTGTTAACTCGGCAAGGGACTTTAAAAAGAATATAAATACTGTGTGGGTTGTGCAATGCATCTCTGCCGTCACAGACATTTGCACAAAGTTATTACCCTTTGTGTAAATAGTAAATACTTTCAAGAATTAACACGGACAAAATGTTTACTTTTCTAGAACAGTAAAAAGGCATTTATTTTAAATTTTTGCTAATTATAAACTATATTATTACAATATAATTAATTAATTATAATAAAAATTGTTAGTTTAAAGAGCAAACCTAAATTCAATAGATATTTTGAAGATTGAACTAAAATTGTTAAACTGTGAGATCTATTCTTAGGTCTACTGCGACAAATAATTAGCCTCAAGGGGTATAAAGTACACAAGAGTGCATATCTTCACTGTTTGCATGTATAACTAGAGGTGTTAATTAGAGATAAAGGTTACGTGCCTAGATTTTGACTAATACCTTACTTATACTTACTCATAGCCAGTGATTTTGATACCCAGTACTCAAGGTTTAACAGGTCTATGGAAATGTTGAATATGACTTTCAGAGGAATCGAAGTCTTGAGATAGGAAAATAATATATCTTATTATTTGCACCCAGATAATGTTTATTTCAAAATTAGTTAACGCCCTCTTAAATAAAATAGAAGTTTCATTTAAGAGAGTACAATATCTATTGCTAACTAAATATTTTCTGAAAATTAAACATAAGTTATTTAAGAAACAATTTTGTTGGATAATAAGTTGATGTACTTTATATGTATTAAAGGCGAATACACTTGGATTCTAATTAGTTTAAAATAACATGCGTATTTGATGAATTTGTTATTATTATATTGTAGTATGTGATCGACACACACTGGGTGTCTAACAGTCGAGTACAGCTCAGCTTGTTCTCTTTTGCCCAAATAGTAAATATGTGTCTTGCGATTAGATTGGGTGCAGTTTCGAGTGTGTGTCGCACGTCGTCTGGAATGTTTACCTTTTCGTGTCGTTACGTGCAGCGTAACGTAATGCACATGGCCGAACCCGAGCGGAAACAATTCGGTTCGGGCTTCGGCCAGCGAATACCGTATACCTATATCGTACACAGTGCTGCACGTACACATTTCTAAGGGTATTAGCGAGCACTGTGATTTGTTAACACCTCTCGGGTGCAATTGCAGTCATATGTACATATATCGCGCAGTTGAACGGCGCCGCTAACTTTGTAATTATTCTGTTGCGCAGTTGTTATATGCTATGTATTTTTTTGTTTTTATTTATTTTACAAGCGGCATTAACAGACTCACACACAGACACCTGAGCAGCGTTTGGCTCCCGCTGACTTCAATGGCAATGTGCTGATTCATCGATAAGTTTGCGAATTTCTTTTGTTTTGCTTATCGTTCTTTAGTGCTTTCTGCCGTATATTGTCGCCAGTGTGGGTAGTAGGTGCTCCCCTTAGCTCTTGGGTGGTCTGTCTCTCTCACTCTACACTCTCTGTCTTTCTCGCGCTTTGTCATTATTTTGCGTACGTGCCTTGCGTACGCAAGCAGTCAAGCTATTTTTTTTTTTATTTATTATTTTTACTTCGCTTATCATATTAGCGAGACTTTGCCGAGATTTCAATCTACCGTTGCTGATACGATGCGCGTCCTTAGATTGGATTGGCTCTGTTGTTCTTTATCAAACAATCAGCAATGACATGAGTTGCATGATTCTCTTGCTAATTTCTTCTTACGTACGCACATATGTGTGCGCCTAAAATTCACGTATAAACGTGCATGGGTAATCTAGTGTTAGAAAGTATTTATTTTTTGTCAAACACTCGAATGTAAACAAAGAGTTGCGCAAAACGGGCCATAAATTGTGCACGGTGGTAACACAATGTCATTTCTCACGAGAAAGACATTCGATAAACGTTTGGCAAACAGGTTTTAAAAGCTTGCCCAACTGTTGCTTTCTCTCTCCCTCTTTGTTTTTGTGTGTGTGCTGCGTGCAGTGCAGCAGGTGATACAATTTGCAACCCCACAAAAACTGCCTAGCAACAAACATGCGCACTATGACATGCACATACATACAGACATACACACCTACGAATATGTACGCGTGCAAGTACATGTCTTACGCCACATACCTCACAAGGTCGCGACTGAGTGCGTGTGCGCCGCCATCGAAAATTGGTCGACCAGAAATAAGTGATTAGTGACGAAGCGTGACTGTGATTTTAGCATCACTGTTATTCGTAGGTAAATCTAGAGATGAGTAAGAGATGTACATATATTTAAACGAATTCATCGAACTAAGCTCTGTTCGTTAGTGACTGTTCTTTATGTACTGAGACTGAGACTGTGACTGCGACTAGTGACAAACTAAGAATCATTAAGCATCACTGGCAAATGGTGCACGTGCCATGTTCGCTGGCGTCGCACGTAATATATCAAAGGCAAAGGGCTAAATCGATCATAGTACATGTATACATACAAACTGACGCACATTGATACATATGTATGCACGCCATCCACATTAAACATCTCGAAGTTTTGGTGGGCCCTTATGAGTAAGTGAACTACACGTTTCGCGTACGACTTTGAACTGGGCCGTTGACCCAAATTAATAGACGAGACATGAAAATACACACACACATGCTTATACATATGTATGTATATTATGCAGACCACTCGTCTTCTGTTTAGTGTTGTTAATTTTGTTTTTCTCTTCTGTCTGTTTGTTTTTTTTCTCATTGACTGTCAAACACTAAAATCCACATCTTTTTCCACCACGCCTCCTCCTCCTCCTTGTCCTCTCTTTCGGTTTTCGTTGTTTCATTCAAACAGTATTTTACGCATGTGCGTTTGAGTGTGAGTATGTGCGATGGGCTACGATGGGCTACGTGAGCAGTGGCTCGTTTGTTGTGTGAGTGCTGCTCGTGTTTGCCTTCTGTGTTTGCATTAGTATTTTGTTTGATGGCGTTGTTGGGGAGCGAGAGGCGGTTAAGTTGCATGCAAGTTGAAGGGCATGCGGAAACGAGCGACGAGGACTGCCGATAGTGTTAGATAAAGGCAAAACGTAATGCGCGTCCCAATTTTTAGTCGCGAGCCGACTGCCTCTATTATCTGTTGGCGCATTTCATTTTCTCAATTATTTGCACCTACAGACATTCAAACACACACCCACACACTTATGCATACATACATATTTACATACTACAAATGCAAACTCTCATATTATAGTAAAAGGTGGCGCTTATCGCGCCCAGGCAAACCTACACACCAAGAGAAACACCAACTCACACAACAGACACCAACACATGCATAAAATACGAATAGTCTTCACGAATGCTCGATCGAGTTCGTTGCTGTCGGTTGCTTCGTTGCCTTCGTCGCATTCGTAAACGAACGGTCAACGCATTCGGTTGGATCTTTAACGCGCAGTTTTACCAAATTTTTTTTGTATATACATACAAGTATAACATACAAGTATAACACATACATATGTGCATATTATTACACACTTATACAAAAACAATAAGCAAACGTAAACAAGAACAAGAATAAGAAAAGTAAACAGCTGCAATTGCAATTGCTAAAACAATACGAACAACAACAATAACAAACCGCTAAACTGCAGCTGACTCACATACGTGCATACATACGTTCGCTTACCAACACTGTTATTCAACCGCTAAGATTTACGATATAACAAACAGCCGGCGTCAGTTTGCTCACACACACTCCCCCCACCCTCGCTCTTTCTCCAGCTGTACGTACTGACACGGACTCGCATAAAAACAGTGAGGCGTTTGAAACTTTCATCAGTTGTGCGTGAATCGTTTCCGGAGTCATTTCCCAATTATCAGAACCAAGAACTTCATTCGTGCCACAACAGTAAAGAAAGGAAAAACAAGAAAACAAATTCAAGTGAATTTAAAAGAATAAAATAATTCTTCTTATAAACTGAAGTGAAATAAATTGAATGCAAAATGATAACTTCAACAACACCAACAACGGATTATCAAAACTTTTTTAAGCATTCAGCGCATCCTGCCAATGCTGAACAATATTTTCGGGAACTTTTGGATAAACGGTAAATACACATTGAATCTCTAATGATACAAATATCATGGAGAAGAGTCTTTGACATGCTGTGAACTGGAAATCAGATTTTCTAAAACCGGTTACTTTAAAAAAAATTAAGCCTTTCAGCCTTCAAATATAATTTGCACGTTTTTGGCAAAGTTTTCATGAATAATATAATTAGAATTCGCAGACACATTTGTGTGTAAATCCCAGACATATCATAATTTTAAGATATTGTAGAGATTTGTTGTGTTTGTTATTTCTTGTTGTTATTTATCCAGAATTTCGCAAATTACTGTGTCTCTCTCTGTCTCTCTTTGGCTCACTCTCGCTGTCTTTCTCTTAATCTCTTTCGCCGTGTGTGTGTGTGTGTTGTGGGGTTTTGGACTACGTGACTGAAACATGTCTAATAAATAGCAATCATTTTATTAGCTTTCAAATCGTAAAAAAGTCGTAAAATTTTTGAAATTCTCGATAATTTATACTAAGCAAGCCACTAATAAAACACAGAATGCAATTTAGTTTCTTGTAAGATCTTGTGGGATATATAAATAGAATATATACAGAATGCACTACATTTGTTTGGCAAGGTAACCCATGAACCCCAAAGGATAATTAATTTCCCTGTACCTAAGACTCATCAAAGTAATGTATTCGATTCTTTTTCTCCACAGCGAACGTCGCTATGAGGATCTGTGCCGGAACATCATCAACGACATGAATCAATATGGACTGTCTGTGGTGGACGACTTTCTGGGCATGGAGAAGGGCCTCAAAATCCTGAATGAAGTGCGCAGCATGTACACTGCGGGGGCCTTTCAAGACGGTCAAGTAGTACAATCGCAATCGTCCGTTCGGGGTGATAAGATTCGGGGCGATAAAATCAAATGGGTCGCTGGCAATGAGCCTGGTTGCAGCAACGTTTGGTATTTGACCAATCAGGTGAGGTCCCCCTTTCTCTCTCCTTCTCTCTGGATCAGTTACTTATACATATATGCATTTTCCCTTTCACTTAGATTGATTCTGTTGTATATCGTGTGAATACCATGAAGGATAATGGTATCTTAGGCAATTACCATATCAGAGAACGTACTAGAGTAAGTTGCACTGTTTGTTCTTGGGCTCGATTGAGATTTCTTAATTAATTTTGGTTTATTTTAGGCTATGGTCGCTTGCTATCCTGGCTCCGGCACACATTATGTCATGCATGTGGACAATCCCAACAAGGATGGACGCGTCATAACAGCCATATACTACCTGAACATCAACTGGGATGCCAAAGAGAGCGGCGGCATTTTGAGGTACGTAGGAGATTTATGTTTCAAAGGGAAACATGTGGATCAGTCTTTATTACATATAAGAGGAACTCAAATCAGGACATGGAAATTAATTTCTTCTTATTTTCTATGCCCATTAGGATTCGGCCCACACCAGGCACCACTGTGGCGGACATTGAGCCGAAGTTCGATCGTCTGATATTCTTCTGGTCGGACAAACGTAATCCTCATGAAGTGCAGCCCGCACATCGCACCCGCTACGCCATCACCGTCTGGTACTTTGACGCCAAGGAGCGCGAGGAGGCGCTGAATCGTGCCAAATTGGAGAATAGTAAGACGAATAATGCCATTGCCCAGCAAGCGGAGCCCGACTCCACCACGGCAGCAGCGTCTGCAACAGCAACCGCAGCGTCATCAAGTACCTCCAACTCCAGCTCTAGTTCCACCTCCACATCCGTCAATAAACTGTCGCTACCACCTGCTAGCATGAGCACAGGCGCCGGCACTGGTGCATTGAATGCGAACGTGGCGAACAGCTCCTGCGCAGCCAGTACCGAAATCTGCACGTAGCCTCATCTCTATTTGTTGTTGTAGCTTGCCAGAGCGATGCTGGGAAACCAAAAAGTGTAAATTAAATCAACACACATTGTAAAATATTAGATAAAACCTATTTATATATATTCGATAAGCTCGATAAGCTGCAGAATTCAAGGTGTAGTCGGAAACTGCACTCGTCTGACCTATTTAAATGTGAATCAAAGCTCCTTTAGTCATTAATCGCAACCTCTAGTTGTAGGCAATCAATCAGTCGTAGGTCGTAGATATTCTGGCATCAATCATTATCCACTCTCCATTAAACATTATCCATTAGCTAACTGCCTTATGATTGTTATTTTATTTGGAATTTTCGTGGCTTATATTAGTTTCGCCCCATTAAAAGCTGCCTAAGTATTATATTTAGTTGATATGCAGCTTCAACAATGTTTTCAATCTCAACAATTAACATGCTTGACTTGTATTCACCATCCCCCCTCCCTCAATTCTCATCATAGTTAAAGATTTTATTGCAAGCAACAAAAAAGTATCAAAAATCTCTTTTTATAAGGAATA
Organism: Zaprionus africanus; assembly: GCA_018151435.1. Lineage (NCBI taxonomy): Eukaryota > Metazoa > Arthropoda > Insecta > Diptera > Drosophilidae > Zaprionus > Zaprionus africanus. Next base: position 1,670,668 of record JAECXB010002309.1, on the reverse strand, counting down.
AAAAAGAACTACAAATTATCAATTATGTATTCTATGCATATGTATATTTTTTTATTAAATGAAAAACTGATTCAATTAAAATATGTAAAAGAAATTTCATTTCGCAGTCGGGTTGGTTTTTAAGTAAGTAAACAATTTGAATAATATTTGAATATACATTTTATTTTTCAGAAAAGTTTCTCATCATTGAAATGACTTTACATTTACATATAGCATATATGTTTGTATGTATAATATATAAGTATTTATACATATAGTATATAAGTACATTCTCTTCTTGGATCTGCCATGCTTTCTCTCCAGTGGGTCTCCATCGTCATCGTTCGTTCTCCACTCATCTCCCGATACAAGTAGCACACATGATTTTATAATTTCGCTTTAACTATGTGTATATATTTTATAATGTAATATTCTATTATATCCTCATGTCAGATACGAACTGAAATCTCTAACAATCAAACAAAGTTCTTGTGTGAATATTTTCAATTCTCTTTTCATTTACATTTTGCATTTGAATCCATTCGAAAATATTGCAAATTGCTCGACATGCTGCATTCTATATTTATATATTTGTATATATGTACTATATATGTGACTGGCTATTTCGATTTCCAAAAATATTTGTATGCATCTTTCTTTCATATACAAGTATGTACACGATCGGGATCTATTGCCTTCTATATGCCTATGTAGTATGTATGTATCTATGTAACAACTCCTCGATTTTTGCCTGCGATTTGTCGGTGGAAAAATAAAAATTCTCTGCTTGAACTTTTTATTCCTTTAGCCTTATCTATCGTATGCATTCTACTATCCATGCTAGCTACGGATCTTATATCACTGACGCTCTGTACTGTCTATCTTTGCAATCCCTATAACGATTCTGAGATATGTTCTTTTGAAGAAAAGGAAATATCGTTCTTTATGCTAGACATGGATCGTTTTACTATAATCATTGTTTTATATCTTTTTTTCTTGAGGTTAGCGTGTTTTCAAGGTGGAGAGCAGCTCGACATCTGTACAGCTGCCAATCAATTTGTATTGGATTCCAAAAAAGCACTCGCATATGTTGCAATTATAGATAAAGATTATACCATATGTAGAATTAATTGTGGTGCGCTTGAATCTGTTTCCTATGGAGTGCACATCTATTATTGTAACAACATTTGCAACTATTTTTATTCAACTCGTATTACTTGGACATGTTCACAACTAGACGAAGTTCAGACACCGACACTGACCTAAAAAAGTATGCGCGCACGAAATGGGGGATGGCCCTATCGCACCGACCCTTTAGCTACATATATATTTATGATATATGCTATATATATGTACATACATAATGTTCTCAACAATATTCCCTCTTACTAAGCAATATTCATTTCCTTGTCGCTAAACTTAATCGAAGCAACCCAAACACATACGAATACATATATAATATATATAATTATTAAGTAATATTTCTCCAACAACGAGATGTGCGTTTGTTATTCATGTTTTGTTGTTGTTGTTGTTATGCATACTACAGTCTACAAGTTAATTGACAGAAGTTACAATTCAAAGATCTCTTTTCCTCTTCCTTTAAGCATCTTTCGCTTTTTCTTCTTCTCAGATCGCACAACAAAATATCTACGAATTCAACAACATATTTTCGTAAGACTACCAAATTATTATTATAATACATATTATATTTTTCATACACATATACATATACTATATATATCCATAATTCGTATGATTATGTGTGTAACGGGTGTAAGGGAGGGAAGGGGCCCAAAGTAATTGACGCACAAATCAGTTGACAATCAGATCCACGAACCAAGTTCTCTCTACGATAAAAATCTTTAGTGTTAATTCTTCTCAATGGGATTAAGACATCGATAGTTGTTTATATATTTGCCATGCTCATTCCTTATTTCATTCATATTTATATTCATATTTATATTTATATAGTAAACGCATTTTGGTCTCAAGTTTTTTTTTATGTTCGAATTTTGCGCATAGTTTGTTTGGAATAAGCATTAATGAAATGTTTTCATGTTTATCATATGGTTTTTGCTCAATAAACAAGCTAACTTCTTGAGAGGATTTTTATTAAAAACATAGTCTTCCGATTTCACAATACAACTCGAATTTCAACTTGATTATTTTATTTGAATTTTGTTTTTGGTTTCTCTATCGTGTTTAAAGCTCACAAAACTCATGCGTTGTTAAGGAATACACGAATATATGTAGGTAAATATATATATATATATGAATAGGTAAATTTCATACATAAATATGTCATACACACAGCTACACAAATATTGTATGTCAACGGATTTAGATAACCCCTAGGAAACACTATGGCGTGAGTCTCCACAATTATTGTAATATTAAATAGTTTTAATATATATTTCATATATGCTCATATGTATGGGTACAGTTAAGATATATGGGCGTACCGGCCATTTCTATAAGCTTTTCGGGGTGCAAAAAAGTTTCAGCTAAATTTCTCTAAATTGTTGCATTCTACAATGATTTCACTAGGGATTGGTTTACATTTATCTTCACATCTCCTCTTATTTATTTTTTTTTGCTAAAAATTTGTTTGTATCATTACAAACTCTTTCAAATCAAAATAACAGTAAATTTCTCATTAAGTTCTTGTTTACTTCTTTAGTTTTTCGAACTGTGTTCAGTGTAAAAATCAGCAATTTTAGTTGGTTTGCTCTCTCAAATATTCATGTATAAATCTTTTTGTGTTCCGTATGTCCTCTGTCATAGTGTGTTGTGTATGTGTGGGTGTGCTTTCAAAATATTTAGAATATTTGGGTTTGTTGCACGCTTCTAATGGGTTAGACTATACAACATTTATAATACACATCAATGGGTCGGTCGCGAGGGACGCTGCACAAATACAAGTAGACCACAAAATGAGACTTACAGTTAACTACTCGTTACTACTATGTACATTCATAGTGTATACATGTATATAATAACCATTTAATATATATATATGTATATCTTGTTATATTTAATTGTATCTCAAAAGGGATATAAAGCCATTTAAGTTTTCAAAACCATTGCACCTACACATAGACAGGTCGATACCCCCATTGCATTGGGTAGGGCCTTTGCAGGTGTGTATAGAAATTTGTTATGTCTGTGGGGCGAATTCAAAGCTAATGCAATACACGTTGAACAAACATTTACATACATGTTATAACACCTTTATGTAGTAAGATGTATATAGCTAAAACTCTGATAAAAATCAATATCTATCGTTTGGAAGAACCTTTTTTTAGGCGTTCACTAAAATGTATCGCCAAAAATGTAGCGCACTTTTAGGGCGTGTATTTTAAGTCTGCCAGATCTGATGGAACCAGTGCTGCCAATTCCTCAATTTTCCCGTCCAACTAGGCTTTATTTCAAAGCTTAATTAGGAATTGCGGGAATTAATTATATTTGCCAATGTTTTCTTTAATTTCAAGTATTTTAAACTCAAAATTGCAAGTGACGGATAATGTGTTAATATTTCTGATTAATTATTCCAAAAGCAGTTCCGCTTTAATGTTCTGTTTTGGCAGCACTTGGAACTACATATGAAATTATATGTATGTTTCCATGTGGTTACTAAACTTCTCTTAGCCGAAAGCCAATCTATCAACTAAACCAGCCAGTGTTGGTAGAGTGTGTGTTAACTGTCGGTTGCGCAATTAAAAAGTTCGGGGTTTGTAATTGGTTGTATTATATTGTGTATTTATCAATCTTGTGTTGTTGCCTTTTAGTATAATTGCATAAAAATCAACATTATTAGCATAATTAAATATATAGATGGTGTAAAACTTAAGAAAATAATTGCTTGCTGTTTATGTATGTATCTTTCATCTCCTCTTTCTCTTACTCTCTGTCTCTGTCTCACTCTTCCTCTATCGCTTGCGATTACATAAAAGTTAAATCAATAAAAAATAATTTTCATTTTCACTTGCAAAAAGGGTTGCCCTTGCACTAAAATTATATCGACATTCTTTTCATTTCTATCTGCACATGTTTATAAAGAAAATCAAAGGCTTGCATCAAAATTAAATTAAGTGTAAATTATATTTTAAAATTATAATGAACAAAATACAAAACAAGAGGGGATTCAACCGAATTAATTCGAATCGAATTGAAAGCTTGATGCCTTTTGCTCTTTTGAGTTGTATTTTGGTTTTCAACATTTAATTTACTTTACTTTTTTGATAAAAGAGAACTTAAGCTTAAATGCGTGTGTGTTGGAGTGTGTTGTATGTGTGTGTCTGTTTGCATGATGTTTATGTCCAAATGTTGGGCGTGTGTGTGAGTGTGTATTTGTGTGGGAGTGGGAGGAAGGCGTATGCTTCTAATGTACTTTTTCAATTGTTTTCTCTCTGTTTTTGCATCGCTTTGTTTTGTTTTTCTCACTGCTTTTAAGTCTAATACATAATTTAGTTGTATTTTTTTTTAGTAATATATAATATAAAAACTAAATAATTAATACGTTTCAACGCATCTAGCAATTTTCTTTCTGCTCACAGGCATTTTTTTGCATTTGTTTCTTTACAAGCTTTCAATTGCATCTGAAGTTAAGGTTAGAGTTTCCATTATTCTCGTCTTTGTGTGTGTGTATGTATGTGTGTGTGTGGGTGTGTGATTATATTGTTTTCAGTTTCCAGGTTTCAGCTGTCTGTGTGTTTCTGCAGTTGCTTTCGACACGCGTGTTGCTGTTTTGATATCATCCTCAGGTTTTCTTTTGTTTTGTTTAGTTATTGTTGATGGTTTTTAGTTCATATATGCATATGTATATGTAGGTATAGGTATATTATTAATTAATTAAATAGGTAGGCTTCACTCTTTTATCTAGAATGCGCGTATGCGTTCCCAACACAAATTCACTTAAACAAATGCCCAGCATTCGAGTGTTTTGATAACAAAGTCTTCTTGTGGCGCCAACGGCTCGTTGCCATATGTGCTGCAGTGCTGTGACCGTCCCTGATTGAGATCCCCGTCCAGCCACAGTCCAAAGCGACCGCTAAAAAGCGAATAGATAGAAATAGAGATTAGTTTCCATTGAAAAAAAGGATTAAGAGATTAATTGATACTTACTCGCCAGCGCCAATCGATAGACTCTCCATATTGCCCTTTATGAAGTACATGTTCTCGCCAGTCCAATGGAACACTTTGAAGCTGGGATTAAACTTGTAGAGCAGGGACTCGCCAGTGCCATAGAAATGATCGGACACGTGCAGCGAGCAGGAGGTCAGAGCGCCAAATACCTGAAGGGAAGAAATTGAGGAAGATACTTGATTAATAAAAAGTAATTTACAATTTGTCACTGTCACTCTATCCCTCTATCACTCTTCCACTCTTTCACTCTCTACTCCCACTATCCCTCTTCATTATACTCACATTGTGCTCCGTATCCTCTATGACAATCAGAACGGGACTCTCGAGTCGCGCCATTTTGCGGTACAGTGAATTCAGTGCGAAACCATGTTGCGATGTACTGAAGATCAGCGACCACGAATATCCCTCAGCGCGTGCCGGCAAATGTGCGCAAAGCTTTTCGCTGTAAACAACATATTTAATTAATCTATATTGTTCACTGATTTAATATAAATATATCGTATCTCTTCACTTACCGATGCTCTTCTGTGAGAATCTCTGTTTTGCCAATAAGATCGGGTATGGGAAAGTCCAGGTCAAAGGAACTAGTTGTGAAGAGTGAGGTCTTGCGATATTCATCTGTGCTCATAGACAGCACCTGCGGAACGATGATAGATCGAAGAGATTAGTAAAAAGTCACTGAATTCCATTAAACATAAACTTAAACAAGGAAAATTAAAATATATATTCATGTATATGTATAAATCGGGATAAACGGGCATGTTTTGGTTTCTAGATTCGAATCCCTATTGTGGCGATTCGATTTCTTAGGTATCACTAAACTAAAACTGCTCGAATATCCAAATAATATCCATACACTCAAAGTAAAAGTTGTGTCATTGTTTTATTTTTCATTTGCAAGGTGTAGCATAACTTTGAATTCTGGTGCAGTGACTAAAGAGGAAATTGTATCTTGTCAGTTGGGTACTTATATTCGGTTATAAACTGTCGGTATTTCTTTGTTGATGTGTATTTTGTATCGTTTCAACAAGGGGCTACTACAAACAAAAGTGCACGACGCGTAGAAGAGAAAACCAAATGTAAAATCAAAAACAAATCTAGTACACTTTGAGAAAACTATGTATACATATGTTGGTATGCATATTTTACAATGTGAAGTTTGGCAACACTGAAATAAATTGAGTAAAATGGATGTAAGGAATGTAACAAAATTAAATTTCATGTTTGATGAAAACTAACAGTGATGCAACGATGAATATTGGCAACATGGCATTGGAAATCTCCCAAGTTGAACCGCAATGCATTTGAACATAGCACTGGAAATATTTCTGAACTAAACTAACAAAAAAAATTGGCAACATGGCATTAAAAGAAATTACCGCCAAGGCGAAACGATTTGCAAGTTGAAGCACAGAAGACCGATTTATTTAACCGAGTTTATAATTCTACGACATGAGTTTATGGAATATAAGAATTTGGTACAAAGATGTACAAAAATAAAACCGCTTCTTAATTCACTCCATTTTGTCTCGTTACTTTCGTTTCGTTAATTTGGATATGTCCAGCGCTTAGTTAAATAACTGGATAATTTAACAAGTTGTCCCAATTAGCACTAATTGCGTCCGCGTTGCTGCAGATAGACTAACTGGCTGGGGGACATTTTAGACACGCCTAGACGTTGCACCGCAGATTCTTTTGTATATTCATTGGGCATTTGAATTGTATTCCGATTTCCCTCTTGTCCTGGACTCCCGCCACTAGCGTCTTCCTGCATGGGGACACTAACACGTCGCTCACCCCAGTGGGTGTCGTTGTCGGTACTCTTGCTCCGCTTCCATGTACTAAATGCTGCTGCAGTTCGCTGCACGCTTTCGGCTAAATTGGGCTGACTATTCTGCAGACCCAGGAGCTTATTGGCGCTCATCTTCATTGTACTCTTCAGCGACTCCTTCATTCTACCCATCGCCACAGGACGTATCTTTGGTATTGCACGCATTTTCGGATTTGTGGTACCCGTTGAAGACATGCTGACACTGTGATGGACCGCGTTCTTCTCGTTGACTATCTCGCGGGCGTTTATCAAGTGCCTGCGAACACCCTCGTCCCGCTTGTTGATCAGACGCTGCGAGGCACTCATCAAATTGGACACCGTCTTGCTGGCATAATGGTCTCTGTCCAAACGAGATGCATCGGGATCGCCTTGTTTGGCCTTTGCATTATTATTGTCGTCTGACTGCATTAACGGGGCACCAGAGTTGACCGACTCTGGGCCATTTGTTGGAATTGACATTATTAGGGATTCGTTTTGTAGTTGACTACGCTGCTTGGCTGATTTTACATACATCTCTCCCAATTGGGAAATTAAATTTCGGCTCTGTATTCCTGGCAACTGCTTCAGAAGCTGATGTTGACTCGACATGAACTCCTTCAGATCACCTTTAAACCGAATGCTAGCAGACTTTCGACGCAGCGGCTTGCGTTGCGTGACTAGATTGTCGTTCAAGGATGTTACATCGACCGGTTTGATGGCAGTCGGATGATTCCAGCCATCAAGCGGATCGAAGCGTAATTGATCTCCGCCATGTTGACGTCTGAATGCCAGTTGCGGCGGTGTCTGCTGATCATTATTTTTTGATGCGTCCGTAAACTTGGTACGTTTACAACTAATCATCGATTTTGTCCTCGAATCAATATTCATTAGCTCCGATTGTATCGAACGACTTATATCTTTAGCAATATCATCGATGCGCGGCACATTGCTCGGCTGATAGCGTAGATTATCATACATCGAACTCACATAGCTGGGACCGAGACTAGAAAACCCGCGTTGCTGTCCGCTGTTCAATAGGCCGATCACAGTTTTCGGACTACGAAGTGTGCTGCTTGTACCCGAACATGTTTGGTCCACTGAAGAGAAGAGCCGCCTCTGGCTACCACCAACACCAACACCAATATTAACACTCTGACGCTGCTGCTTTGTCCCTAAATCATTCCCATGCTCAACTCCACTATTTGCAAGGTACTCGAAATTACTCAATTCAGGGTTTTGGGGATGTGTCTGTGTTGCGCTCGCTGTGCTCATGAAGTGCCCAGCACCATTCCTGTATAAGCTACAAACAGAATTCAGGCCACTCCTGCGTGCCATATTGTGTGTGGCCAACTGGGTAAGGCCGAATCTCTTTGTGCTTCCCATCGATGCGATTAGGGATGCTATTATTGGGCCGGTAGAATTAGGGTTTGAGTTAACTGATTTCATATGATATTCTACCACAACGGATAATTTTGACAGACGTTTTTTAAGTATTATCAGTAAGAAATAGGGTCAAGAAATTACACAAAAATAAGAAAAATTTCCGAGTACTGTTACCAACTGAGCGAACTTTAAAACTGAACTAAAGAAATTCAAAAAATGTTTGTCAAAGTCCCTTACCTATTCGACTGCTTTGATTTGATCGTAAAAAACTAGAAAGACTGAATTCAAATTTATCAAATTGAAATTCATGTTATTTCAAGGTGCTCTTCGATACGATCGCAATACCTCATAGAGGCTGGAATCATATCGATGAAATGTTTGATCTCAAATTGAAGAGAACAAAAGTAAATTATGATTTAAAGGTACTGCAAATTATTAAACTTTACTATTTACCTTATAAAGGAACCTCATTGTTTTTATATTTTTTTTAAACCACTACAAAACAGTTGTGGCACCTCAAGAGACACTTGATAACTGAAGAAACAGAAGTGACAATTTACAACTTCTTTGATTCTTAGTCATAATTTTTGGGGCTTGGAGTGCAATAATTCTTCAATGATAACAGAAATTTGTGAAATTCGATTGTTTGTGACTAATACAACAGACAGAGGACTGAGACCTAGGGGGTAGGGAGCGTCGTAAGTGACAAAGTGACTATTGGGGAAGATCGTGTGAAAATTGTGAATCAATGACGTCAATTAAGTATTGACTGGATTCGCCAATTGGCGCTAAGTGGGCGTCGTCATTTTATTATTGTATTGTTATTGAACGCAATTTGACAAATTTTGTTCGTGACAAATAGAATGCTCCAGAGTCCAGGGAGTATTTCGTATTGTTTTCGCTACACGTAGCGTAGACAAACCCCCAAAAAAGCAATAATTATTGTGTAAACAATAATACATAATATAAGACAAGCTCTGTTTGCAGAAAGAGAGATTCACATGGTTAGCATGGCGTATGATGTGTTAATACTATTTCCAGTTTTATGTCTGTACAGAAAGCGAACATTGTGTCCTCTAAAGAAACTACTAATATATGATATGTGGGTTTATGTGTGACCCAGTTGTGTAACAAGGCTAGACAGTTCAAACCTTGAGGAGTTCATATAATTTAGTTTCAGTCTATAATTGTGTAATTCTTCTTAAATCAACTCTATAAATTGAAGCTCCTTTCTATATCTTTTAATAAAAATAAATTTAATTTATTTTAAGAGCATCTACTCATAATATAGATATTTTATATTTGTTTGGTATATTTTCGAGAGACTATTTGTAGTTCATCTTCAAGTCGTTCACTCTCAATTTTGACTACATGCGGTTTCCATGAACTCGAACAAGTTATAAAGCTAAATGTGCTTGAACCATTAGCAGCTTTGCCAGCACTCAGAGACGAAGTATGTTTCCCCCGCTTCCTCGCTTCCCCACGCACCCCATTCGTATTTCGATAAACCTCAACTGCGACTTATTTCTAATCGATTACTCATTACGAGTTCATCTTGGTTATGGTTGAATAAATCTTATGCGTATGCGATGAAAGACTTGTCTACGAATCGATTATGCCATCGATTGACTGAATGAATGATTGAACGATGGATCGATTGAAGCATTTATTTGACAGTTAAAGCAAAAGTACTTGAATCGACTTACTCGACTCGTAAAGTCACCGATAAATCAATTATAATCCGTTGATTGTTATTATGCATGAGTTGCATAAATTTTATGCAATCGCAGCTCCCCCACCTCCCCTCCCCTTTTAGTCGAGAATATTGACCTCGCTCGTAGTTTGCTCTGAATTTATATCAGTGTGGAGACGATAGAGACTAGATACATATGAAGTTGTATCTGTAGTTGCCTTGACTGCTTAGATATCTTCTGACCAGTTGTGATATGGGAAAATCAAATATTGAAACAAGAACGTTGTGGAAGCCGAGATTTATAGCAACGAGCTTAGATTATCACACAGTCGGGGGTTACCTCATTCATGCAATTTCCCCCGTTTATTTCTCTAGGTGTAGCTTTGTCGCCATTATCTGTGCTGAACTGCCAAAATGGGTCGCATCCCAATTAAGGTAAAATACAAAACTCATTTCACTGTCAGAGACTCGTCAACAAATTGTCTACCGGCTATAATTATAATATATGTATATATATCGTATATACGGAGGGGTAAATATGGCAACAAAAGCATCGAATTGAAGCGTGACAAGTACGCAGAACAATACACCGAAATAACATCTAAAATAATGCGAAATTTTGCAATTTAAGACATACAAATGACAGCTTTGAAATATATATATGTTATATATATATATACATGGCATATATGAATAAACAGATGCCCAGATAAAAGTCAAACGTCAATGACAGTTGCTTGTCTGTGAGGATGGTTGGATGTGATCTGACAACCAGTTTCTGTTTGCATTGAAACTGAGCTTAGCACACACACAAACACATCACACACACTTGCACACACACTGGCACACACACGTGAAGACACTGCCGGTTGACACTTTCAAATGATTCATATAGAGCCGCGATTCACATCTTAATAACGTAGTATCTATTGTAGCGCTAAGTGGATGATGTACCTCATGATTGAGCGGATGATTGACAAGCAACTCGCACATTCTCGTCTCATTAAGCGAGTGATACGCGCTGCTGCTGCTAAATATTAAGTATACGCCGCACTGGCACGTGCTCTTATCGTACTCTGATCTAGACGACGACGACGACGACGGAGACGGAGACTTTCACGCTGCACTCCCCGACTAAAGCGAAGCACGTTCAAATGCCAACTGCCAACTGGCTTTGGTTCGGGCCTTTTATTGGACGTCGCCGTTGCTGTCGCCGTCGCCGTCGTCGTCGTCGCCGCTCAATTAACACAAACTCAACAAATTTGTATTTTGTTTTCATTTGTCCGAGAGAGCAGCAACAGGCGCAGTCAGGTTTGAGTTTGTTTTCAGCTGAATTGAGTTGGAAGGCTGGCAGAAATAATAATAAAAAAAATATAATAATCAAGGCAATTGCCGGCCAGCTGTCCAGCACTAACAAGCCCAGCAGATACCCTGTAACGAGCTGCGAACTGCAATCCTTCATCATACATATCATTTAAAGTATTAAACACATGTTCCTAGTGAAAAAGATAGCGTTCCCTTTCTAGAACAATCCTTAGTATGTATTCAAGTCTCTGCAGGGTATCGCCTTATCGGCTATTCCCGGCACAGAGGCCCTCCTTTAATTGTAAATATTTTGCGCCTTATTGTTTATGCAGGTCCCGCATATATCAGATCTGCTGAGTTTGTGTGTGTGTGTGTGCATATTATAATGGCAATACAACAAAAAGTTTATCAAAACATTTACTTTATACGAAGCATGTTCGAGACCTGAGAACTTTTACCCATAAACAAGAGTCTCGTGCGTTGTTTGAATTTACTTTTTGCCCATTTAAATATTTTGTATGATATGTTATGATGGCGTCGTGCATTGTTTTACTTTAAAGAGTTAGTCGAGATGACGTCAGGCATCGGTTGACTTTAGAGATCAAGCACATGTATAGTTGTGGCATATTAACTATGCACGTAACACATTAAACATATTGTATTAATGTATTATATGTTAGAAAGTTGCTTCGACCCCGTTTCAAGATACAATCGATCGATCGATTGCTTAACGGTTTATAAATCACGATCATCACACAGAAAAATATAGTTCCTATTAGAAAATTGAATACAACGAATATTTCCTGAAGCAGAACTGTATATAAGTTAGTATAATAAAAGATTATATTGTTAAAAATCTGCAAATCTTTAAAGCAGCAGGTTTCTAAAGTCTGTTTAAGTTGCTTTGCCATCAAGCCAAAATTGGGACACAAAATGATATCAACTTTTAACTTTTTTCAATTTTAACTTGGCAATTTTCTTCAGATAGTCACGATGTTTATAATAATTGACTAGAAGCACATTGTAATTGCTGCGCTTCCATTGTAACTGCCTATACGAGGTAAATCTCTTTAATTGGATTATTACGTATGTATGTAGGTGGAATTCACAAACATCGATATATTTAACTATATATAGACACAATTTGGATGCACTTTTCGTCTACCTTATGCTTCGCTGTTTGAGCTGTTTGGGGTGCCGCGGCAAACATGTTCTACAACGGTTCCACATCAACTGGTTATTGAAATGCGGCGCGCAGAGTCAGAGCCAAAAAAAATTGCCACAAAACGTGGCCAACCTTGTAGAGAACTCAGACCTCAGAAGAACCGGCAACTTAAACAAGATGAACAAAGCAGAAGGAGGAAAAGAAGAAGCACGAAAAAAAAAACAACAACTAGCTGGCCAAACGAGTATTGAGCTTGAGAGGTCTTCACGTAATTTGATAGCACACTCTGGTTCGGGTTCACGGGGAGAGGTGTGCGAAGCTTACCTGTCCAAGAAGGAAGCAGCAAAGCAAAACATCAACAACAGAATGGGAACAACAACAAAACGATGAAAATGGCAATACGAAACCCGCAGCTACATCAACAGGCTTTAGAAGGGTTAAGCGTTGCCAACTCTGTCAACTACCTCAACGTGGTGTAACTGAATGGTATCCATACAAATATTTATATATAGCACATCTATATATTTACATACTCGTACAGTACCATATAGAGTACTCTACCCTAGCTAGAGTTGCTTTGTTCGTGTTACAATTGAGTGACTTTGTAACTGGATAACACAGTTAGATAATCTTTACAATATCCTATGCAAGTTACATGGGATATTCTTTCATATTCTAATAATAGTATGTTTGATTTTTTCTGCCGGGAATTATTTTCCTAAATTATCATAACTGATTCATCCACTTTATAAACGATTTTTTTTAATTGCTGGTTCTGTCGGTAATTCACAGCGTTCTCTTAAGAACTTGGAAAGACTTATGGCAAATCTTTCCATGTATTTTATAATATTTTTAGCTGTTTTTTAAATTATAATGATTTCTTGGAATATTTTTTAAATATTGAATAATGAACATATGACATTTTTCACTATATTTTAATTTTATATTATTGGAAAAACTTCTGGATTCTCAGAGTTCTGTTCGCTTGGTAACATACAAAACTTCCTTATGAATAATTTTAGTTGCTTTGCAAAGCTTTTTGGCTGCGAAATTACTTCCGTATTTTCTTTATTACTTGTGTGTTCCCCATTTCTTATCAGTGAGACTTAATTATAGGCGTGGCAAAACAAACAGACTATATGGTAATTTCCTACTCTACACTCCTTCTTTCTCTCTATTCTCAGTGCATAAAAAGGGCGTGCAAAATGAGTTTTGTTGTGCTGCGCAGTTGCTGCACGCGCCGTTCTCGTCGTCGTCGTCTTTCCTCTGGCTAGGCCAATATTTAATTAGTTCTAGTTGTGCCTCGTCTGGGTGCGTTAGGTTAGTTATAGAGTTGTTCAGGCTGACCAAGTGCAGCACCTTCTAATACGTAACGAAAGTTGTGTTATTTGCTAAAGCTAAACAGCTGAAACAGCTGTTTATTTAGAATGGGGTGACAGACAGAGAGATGTGATGAAAGCTCTGGCCTTATAGGGCAGGCAGGCAGCATCAACGGGCACATTGACCCACGTTGAAGTATGTACAGGTAATTAAAGTTATCGCTTGGCATTTGACAGACTGACAAATTGGGTTCACTTAGACTGTCTTTCCATGTGCTATAATGGTGCCATAATGATGCTATAATAGTTGCAGATCAGGGCAAGCAATTAAGTAGAAAGAGAATGTCATTGGAACAGTCAGGTGGCTTTTTTCCACTGATTGATGGCAGACACGTGGGTGCCTTAATGATGCAACATACTAGAGGCATTACCGGTATAACCAGTTTCAAAAGGAATTTCGCCATAGTCTCTTCTACTCATAATCCTAATAAAGTATCTTCTCATTTCGGGGGATTTCTCACCGTTTCGTGCATTTCGCCGCTTTCATCGAGCAAGGCCTCCAAGCTCTGATCATCCTTGGTGGGTGAGAGGGGTGGTGTGGGTGAGCGGTTCTTGGCCGTAAGCATGGAGCGTGGCAGCAAGTGGCGCCCATAGTGCAGGTACAAATAGCGACCCCATTTGCGACCGGCTACGCCGCAGGCGGCAGCAATGACAAACAGTGCAACAACAAACCACATGTTGTTTCAACAGAAGCAACAACAACAGTAATAATAAACAAGAACAACAACAGGTGCAAAACACTTGCAAAGAGTCGGTTCGAATTTTATGACCGCCACTGTGCGTAAAAGCTTTTCGTTGTGTTCTCTCTCTCTCTCTCTCTTTTTGTGTTTTTCTCCCACACACACAGCTGTCAGCTCTCTCGCTCTCTGGTCTTGTGACCCACGAGACTACAGCTATTTTTTGTATCGTTTTCTTTCTATTTCTTTTCTTTCTTGTTTTGTGCTTCTGTGTTGTTGCCGCAGCTTTTATCACGCTCTATGCTTTTCCAATATTTCACTTAACACACACATTCATACACACACGTTAACAGCACCAAAATGTAAATGTTGTTTACTCCAACAGTAACACTTTATAAACTTTGCTTTTTAAATAACACTAACAACTATACATATGTATAACTATATATGTATGTATATATGTAAAGTAAATTTTATTCTGGCACGTAGCGCTCCATTCGCCCTGCCTCTCACATTTGAAACAAGTTGCTGACTGACTGAATAACTGCCGACTGGCGTTCATGATGAAACATGCTAGAAGAAGAATGGGCGCACTCACACACACAGAACGGCGGCCCAAAAGAAGTTGAGCAAATGACAGAGCGAGTCAGCAATAGACACAGAGAGTGTTGAATTCAAAGAGAGTGGGAAGGTGCGCTCTCTCTTAAGCTCTCCGCAAAGCTCTTTTCAACTTCCGAGCTGATTTGGCATTTGTTGTGCAAATCATTTATGTTGTTGTTGTTGGTAGGCATAAATCTCAGCCAGCAACATGTTGCTGAAACCATTATTTTAGTTTTTTTGTTGGCAAGTTGCAAATCAATTGTTTATTGACAGCCCAGTTAACAGTTATCGCAAGCCCTACTACAAGTTAGCTTCCAAGGCATGACTTGCCAGCAGTTTTATCGCTCGTTTTGTGTTTCTTTTTATTCTCTTTTTTGTTTTGTATTTTACATGTGTGCTTAGTTATTTTGCTTGGTACCGCATCACGAGTTTTGGCTACAAAATATTTACACTTATTTCGCGTTAGGCCAAGGCTTCCTTTGCTGTTGTTGTTGTTGTTGCTGCTATGCATTTTGTGGGTTAATTTGTTTGTTTTTAAGTGTGGCTCGAACAGGTTTCTGTTTGAACTTGTTGCATTATCAAATTTGTAGGCGTTTCTCAAGGAAAATACTGCATGAATACATTCAATGGGGCCGAAGGAATCATTTACTATACAGTAGAATTGTACATTTATTTCTTACTTGATTGTACTGTTAGGTGTGGAATGTATTCAAAATTACTGTACTCTTATTTTTCATTAGAATTCATATGCTAGCTGATTATAAAAGATGCTCATATATTAAAAGCTATTCAATTTATTTTTAATTATGTATATTATTTGATTTTTAATCAGTTAACTAGTTCATAATTATTTTTGGCATATTCTGTCAGCGTGACCGCAAAAAAACTGTGAAATCCGGTGAATAAATCAGGTGTTCACGAAGTCCGCAATATCTCATTCAGGGAAAAAAAGAAATAATTTATTATACCTACAACAATAAACAACTGATGATACTTTACGTCTATTCAAAAAAAAAACTCTCTACAAAACCGATTATTTAATACTTTCTAGTGAAATACTTTTAGTATAATATAATTCATTTAATACTTCTCATATGGATTAAATTTCAAATAATGAGAGCAAATATGTATAAAGATTTTTTGAAGATTTATAAAATAACTGTACGTTATCATTTAACGTGAGATTATTTTGTGATCTGCTGATCTCTTCTATTTCATATATAGCTTTCAAAATACTCTAATCAACAGGTGGCACTTTCACAAGACCCACAACAATAACAATAACAACAATTAAACAATAACAATGAGAAATGCCGTCATTTGCCACACCTTCCTTATAAACATACGTACTCTATACACCTACAAATGTCAGTCAACCGTTTGAAATCCAAGCCAAATACATAATACATATATAGTATTTCGTATTATTACCTGCAGTCTTCACAATTGGCTGCGTTTTTAGACTCTCATTGAATTTCGCCTGAAGCAGAAGGCAGATAAATAAACTATAGAAATTGAACCATAGTAATTACATTTAATTACAGTGAAATTTCAATTTAAAGCAGAAATAACGCCCCACTCATCTGGCAAAAGGTGAAAGAAATGTCAAATAAACATATTTAATATTCTGAATTTGAAATAAAAGAGAAGAGAGACACAGAGAGAAGAAGGAAAGCAACCCGTCGAGCCAGCTGCTCAAAAATCGACTCTTATTTATGAGAGATAACTAAATAATACAAATACTACAAAAATGTTGTCAGCTTAAAGGAATATTCGAGACGCGGGATTTTAATATAGCTCTATTGACAGTTATCTAGGCTACCCGAACTGCTGTTTAGCTCATTTTGTGCTGTTTTACGGCTTCCAGAGTCGTGTATACCTTGTTGCTCGACTTGTTCGACCATTTGCAAGCAAGTTTCACCAGAGCACAGCAACTGCATAATATTAAATATTTTGCATATATTGCCGATTCGGAGGCGTAGATAAAAACAGGCGTAAACAACTCTGATAAGAAATGATATGTACTGAAAACATTTGAACAAACTGCCAGAAGAAACTTTTTCAATAAATATTTCCAATCCGTAATAAACAAAATAACGGGAAGGCTTCAGAATGCCTATAGCTTATACCCTTGAAATTCTGTAATAATAATATATGTTATGTGTGGTATCTAGTTTTAATAAAACTAACCGTTCGTTTGTGGAACATTTTATGAATACTAATTTGGGGGAGATTTAGAAACAGTTTTTTACAAATTTTAATTTTTGATCATTTTAAGTTACTTTTAACAATATTTTTAGGTAGTTTTACACCTATGTTTGGTAGAGTTTTGTTAAAGAATTTTGACAAAAACGTCCAAATATTTTGATGATATAATATCTAGTTTTGAACTTCCTACAACATGTTTTTATTATTCTTCATGATGATTTCCATATAAAGTATCATAAGGGCTTTCAATTACTTTACAAGAATTCTAAGAGTTATTTCTATTTTTGTCTCAAAAGATCTTGAGAAATATTCTGCGTTTTGATAGCAAGCTGCATTACTATTACATCCAATTGAGAATAATTTCAATGCACACTTGCAATATCTAATGGGGCACAGATGTTGTGGCGCGGCCCCCACTCGTCCGCTCTTGTAAGGCACTAATTATATATAGGGTCGGTTAGTCGGGAACAATCTTTACATGAGCATTGCTGTTGCCGTCGCTGTTGTTGTTGTCGCCGTCGGACATGGCGCAAATGAATTTGCATGCGTTGAACAGACCTTATCGAGAGTATTGCCAGTTTGTATTCGATATGGACACTTGATGGGCTGCTTTAGTCATTTATGGCCAAGGCATTGAATACCTCTATATATTGTACACATAAAGGGATTTTTGTTTTTCGCACTGCACGCGTTAAGATTACAAAATACAGCGAATTCGAGACGTATATTTTGTTTACATATACAAATACATATAGAGTATTTCTTTGTTTTTGCTAAACTTTCACCCAAAAAGCGATAAAAACAACAGAAACAACGCGAAAATATCTGAAAAATTGTATCGCACAAAGCGCAGGGCGCACCTCAACTAAAATCAGTTTGTGTTTCTCTCTCTCCCGATGTTGATGATGATTCTTTTTCTTTTCTTATTTTCGGTTTAATTTTGGTTTGTTTTGTTTTTGTTTCTCATTGTTGCTCTTTACCTTTTTCCTAATATATTTGGCTATTTTGGATAGCTTGATCGGTTTGACGCTCATTTTGGCGACGTCTTTTCGTTTTCCGTTTTCTTCGGCTGTGAATCTTCTTTCCTCTTGCTGCGCAGGCGTTGCTAATTTTGGATACGCTCGTCTATTGGCAGCGGCGGCGGCGTCGGCGGCGGCCTCAGGCCAAGAGAGCGTCGTTATGTCCCGTTCGAGAATTGGGTACATACATATATATATGTAAATAATAATGGTGTGCTCCGAAGTGTCGAAAATTAAATTATATATAGTATATATATTTGCCGTTGTTTGTCTTCTTTTAAATATACAATACATATATAACACACGCGCACACACTATGCTCGAATGCAGTCACATTGAAATTACACACAATATGTGTGTGTGTGTGTGAGTTTAGCACTTTGCGACATGTGTGTTTTCCAATTGGATTTTGAATTTCTTGTGCACACACAGTGAGAAAAGCGCGTTGACGACGGCGATGGCGACGGCAACGGCGACGGTGACGTTGACAGCGACTGTACGGCTTGAATGTGTTGCGAAAACTAAAACAGAAACCGAAACAGAAACAGCCCACAAACAAGCCCAAGCCGACGTCGACTCGGCGTCGGCGTCAGCAGCAACAATAAAAAGCACGGCTCAGCGACGTCGATGGCGACAGCGACGCGAGCATCAATGATGCTGCTCAGCTGATGCTGTTCAGCTGATGATGATGATAACGTGCGTCTATTTGTGTGCCCTTTGTGCACTGCGGCACAATATTTTGGACACCAGTGTGGGGCTGCGCTAAGTCGCGTGCGTTGCCTATGCTCTGCTCGGCTGCAGCAGATGCCAAGGCAGAGCACAGCTTTGGCGACGTTGTCGGAGCTTTTGTTGCTCGCTTTACAAGTTAGTATGGGAAGCATAAAATGCATTTACTATACAATGCATTAAAAAGCACACGCAAAAAGCTATATTCCAGTGTGCTCGACTGTGTTATACCTGCTACCCATCTGTCTTTAACTTCTGTTGTTTGCGTATATTATGTTGCATACTTTGCTACGCCACCTTTATTCCTTTAAAATTAATTCTTGAATAACTACTATGTTAATTGTCTGATTGCAACCAAATTTAGATTGCCATTCAAATGTACAATTAGTCCTATAAATTAAAACACCCTAGCATTAAAATTACGATTATAATTCCAATTTTTTTACCAATTTACTTCCCTCAAAGGGAGTATGTAAAGAGAGGTGAGTGAACTTCATCTGGACACAGTACTCGTATTAAGATATATCATCACTTTATTGACTTGGCAGTTGATGCTGATTAAGAATATTTACACTTTGTACACACAAAGTTATAATACCCTTCTCCTTTGACTAGCAGGTATTAAAAGCTTTGTATCAAATTGAGACATATTCTTCATGCCCGCTTAGGTATTCCGTTCACATATTTATAGCAACTGGAATGCCAAGTATCTGTTTCTATAACTGAAAGCAGTATCAACCCAATGCGGATGGTTTTCAAGCCAGTTTTGCAGAAAGAGAGAAACGGCTTCGCTTCTCTCTTTCTCTCTCTTGAAGAGGGAGCTTTGTTGAGCGAACTTTAATTGAAGAGGAAGGGGTTGCACTTATCAATGACATGTTCCATATATAATATAGTTGGGGCCTACACACAGATCTAATTCAATTGGGGACCATAAAATGATTTGTTTCTGCAAAATGTTAAACTTTAAATGGGTACGATTGGACAGTTCTGGTGCAGGTTCGTTAGTAGACAGGAAATACCAAATTCCATAATGCTTAAAGATTGAGTTTTGTTTTGTATCCTTGAAATCTTGTATACTATATCATTAAACTGCAGTGTTTATCATGATTTTCGCTTCAAATCCTGACTAAAAATAAACCTTAATTATAAATAATCGACGGATCGATGCTGCACCCTTTTCTTAAGCTCAATACCGTATGAAGTAAAGCGCATATCGTATATATAGTATAGAATGCAGATTCATTGGTTAGTTAAAAGTATTTTGAAAGGATAATACGCAACTACTGCAAAGAGTGCGCTTTTAATGAATTTTTTATTGATTTCTAGCTAAAGTGCGAACTTTTCGGATACTGCAATATGCAAAAAAGACGTTTATTGATGACTATATGTTACTGGGGGACGTCACTTGTCGGTCGCTCAATTGTTCAGAGACATCGTGTGGACGCCGTAAAATTCATTGAAACTAATTGACAAGTACAATTCGCAACATACATACGCATGTAAATAAACACATATATATGTGTATATAACTGTCTGATCAGTCAAACAAATGGATATACAATGAATAGAATTGAAAGCAAGCCTTTTTACTGCTAATGTGGGCGTGCCTTGATCCGATTAATCGACTAAATCAAAGAAGTAGCTTAATTATAAACGAAAAGCGAAACAAAAATCAACAAAAAACCGGATATCGCATTAAAAAGATTAGATGATGATGATGTTGCGAAAGTATCATCAACAACAACAATAACCGGCTAAATGACAAGCGCTGTAGAATTGAATAAAGCGTAATTAATTTAAGCAAGTAATTAATTGTTGTTTACTAGTATAATATGATGGAATTTTAAATAGATTGCTCTGCAGCGCGCATATGTGGTATATTTAGACGTAACCTCATGCACAGTATCTACATATAGATACTACGTATGGGTACGTTGCACATGTTCAAGATCAACTCGATGATCAACACACACACACCCATACAGATACACACATTGAGGCACAGTTAATGGATCTGGCCGAAGCGCCTTTGTTTGTCATCTCTGCCATCGAGCGATTCTTCTTTATATGCAAATTTTCTTTTGTTGAATGAATCGAGGCATTTAGTTATGTTAGGCACACGCTCCGCTTTGTCATAAATGGAATCACAACAACAGCAGCAGCAACAACAACAACAAAAAGAATAATAACAAACCGAACCGGTTGATGATGCCCCGCAGTTGAGGCACAACATCTGTATAACATACAAATTTATACTCTATATTAGAATTAAATAGCTTACTTATGCATGTATTTAGTTAATATATGGACTATGTGTGTGTGCCCTTTTAAAATGACCTGCAAATTGTTCAACAATTATAATTCCTCTAACAGGTTTACCCAATTAGAGAGGGATTTGTTTATTACTCCTTTGATATCATTAACATAATGAAACTCTCGGTTTTCTCACAAGCTATTTGGCTTTTGCTCCTCTTCGCATTCCTTTCCTTTGTGCAAATTACAGCAACAGGTATCTATTCTAATTCTAACACTTGATATTCTTTACCTCTATCATGTTTATACAAATGTTTAATTATTCCGCATTCAAAGCGTTATATTACCCAACTGTTTTGGGCTCTTGTCGTAGGTTTCAGAATACTATATAAAAGCTTGTGTTTGTGGGAACATTTAATAAACATGTTTCAGTTGTAGCACTCGCAATATCAAATAATATTCAGAATATGTTAATAAGCTGCTTATCAACATTTATACACCCATGTTCGCGTACATGACCCATATGCTGGGTTTATTTTTGGACCTCTGTTAACGATAAGCACGAGTATTAACAATTCCGCAAGTTGTTAGGCATCAAATTGGAGCCTGCGGCTGACGAAATTTTGAGCGATAAAACTCAATGTTGATGGGAGATCGAACAAAGGAATTATATGTATTTGTCCAAGTATCACAGAAGTCAAAGAAGCGCACATCAATGAAGTTCAAGTACCCTTCAATACTTGAATAGTTTCAAACGGAAGTTGTACTGGAACTCTATAGATGTTGTTGTGGTGATACCTTGCTCAACGTAAACAGACATTATCAAATTCTATAGCTATTTTTGGCTTGATAACCCCTTGAAGTCAAGCTCAAGATGCTGTCGATTAGTTTGATTTACTCAATCTCTCGGCTAGGTTATCTGTGACACTTGGGAAAATAACCAAAGAACTCCAGTTAATCAGGAAACAATTTGTTGTTGCTCTGCTATATTAACAGATAAGAGAGATAAGCGAAATGGGGGGTGGGGGAATCACCCAAGGCTGATTCGTAGTATTAATTAACAACATGAGATGACATATCAGAGTTTTTCTTTACGATCAGGTGTAAAAATCGTAACTCGCCAAGCAGATGGGGTCGTCAGATACCGATGCGAATTACTCATACGACGTGTGAATCGTGTTCGAACAAACATATATCGGCACACATTCATATATGTGGCATCTTGGGCACGCTTATTGGGTGAGAAAAACGTGGCCAGACACTGTTGCGAAATCGTCAAACAAACCGCAATGAAAACACAACATGGCGAAGACTTTATACCCTTTAAGTTTACACAACTTTTCATAAATTCTTCCTTTCCGATTTATATACACATGTTTTATTCTATTCACATTATACCATATATTTATATTGCTTCTTATACGATAAAAAGAAATCATATATGGTGTATGTAGTCTTAGACAACTCAAAGCAAATACACCCACTGCAAGGGTATAAAAATGCGCTAATTATCGCATGAATCAAATCTGGTAAGCAGACCCGATCCGAGTTCATAGAGACGAGTTAACGCATAAACCCCGATCGCATGAGTATCGGATTATGCCGACGCTAATTAATTGTCATATCAATCGACTGTGTTGCGACACATTCAGAATGTGGTTAGATTGGTTGCCTCATAAAAAAAGGGGGCAGACAATATCTGAAGCCGTTCCGCACACAAGGCGGGCCTGCTATCATCAGCTGTGCCAGCTAATAGTGTCTTTTATGGGCTATACACACACCTGTGCACACACTCATATACTCAAACACACATATGTAGTCATGCATATTTATGTAGGTGGTTGTTATGCTACGTTGAGCAATGCGTGTGCTTGTTATTGTTGTAATGGGAGCTTGACGAAACCGCAATTTGAATTTGGCTAACAGAAGCCCAATAAATGTTGCAGAGAGATACAAAGAGATGCACGAGATACACACACACAATAAATAACCTCAAGTACAATTTAAAGTTTCGGTAACTGATAAGAAAAGTCGGTGGCAAGTACTTTATTTTTAGATAACCATACATATAAAACCTTATCATTTGAAACTTCCGTCGCTTGTTTACTGAAGGTAAAGAATGATGTTCGATCTTTACTTTCATATTTTGGTATTTAACACATGTAAACTCGATGAAAATGTTTGAAATTTCAGTAATTTTGAATGAATTGAAAAAGGTTGCCAATTTTAGAAAACGCATCAAATAGAAATAATGAATTTTTATGCTCGCTGTGGGATGAGCCAATGCAAAGTGAACTGAATGAAACGTTGCCAAAGTGAAGAGAAATAAAAATATAATTTTTTTTTTTTAGTTTTAGTTTTGAGTGCTGCACGAATACACTCACACGAATACACATAGAAAGTGCTCGAAAAGGTGCCAAGAAAATGTAACATTACCGAAAACGAAACATGATGCTAAGTGGATAGTGGATAGTGTGTATAACTGGATAACTACACGAACCAAAGAACGAGCGAGCCAAAGGAGAAACGAAAAAGTAAACGAAGATAAACATACTAACAGAAGAGAGTACAAAATACATTAAATTCACATCATTTTCACATAAGTTCCAAAGTGGAGTTCTTTTTTTTTTTTGGTTTTTTGTTTTAGATATACATATGTGTGTGTTTGTGCGTTAACAACAACACAGTTTAGTATAGTTAAGTTAAGGTGGAAGAATTTGTATGAAAAAGGTTTTAAATCCTAACCTCGCCGCCCAACAATTCCAAATCATGCGATGCGGCATGCGATGCCGTTTTTATGATCTTGTAGGTCTTGGCGAAGGGCGCCTTTAGAAGCTGCCGTATGGTAGAGATCATATTATATATCACACATATAATGGTTTCAGTTGTTTCGGGGTTGTTCGGTTTATAGATTTGTTGATATATTTTTATATATTTTTTCGTATGTCGTTTTTTTTTTTTGGTTATGCAAAATCAATGAAAATTGTAACAGAAAAGAGATACGACAGAAAACAGAAAGAAGAAAACGCGTGTACAATAAATGTAAGAAAAGTATACAAGAGATATGTTAAAAAATGTTTGCATAGTATAATTCAATAATATCGAGGCATAACCTAAAAGAATTATCCTTTTAAAAAGATATATATATTCGTTTTTTACATTTTCTTTTTTGGTTTGAAAATATTTTGAGAGCTTAAGAGAGCAACAATTTTTTTATGGTTTTATTTTTAAATACTTAGAAAAATTTGAGAGAAAAACTCAGCGCATATTATATAGAGCAATAGGTTAAAAATTAAAGATGAAAAGACGAGACGCGGGACTCATAGAAATGGAGATAAATCAGACTTACCTCCCAGGACTCGCGGGTGAGATCACCGATTTCTTCGCCATCCTGGCTGTCACTGTAGCCGCCCGACTTGATGGTGCCACTCTTTGTCCACTCGGTATCCTCTTGGATTAGCTCAAAGCCGCGCGCCTTGATTTGCTCTTCGTCCAGTTCACCGTACAGGTGTTTCACCCAGGTGTTTATGAAGCGATAGAGCTCATCAACGCTGCAATAAGAACACGGATTAGTATTGAATATAATTTCTTATAAAGATCGATTGAGTTACCGATTCTTGGGCACACTGAACCAATATTCGGCGCGCAGCTTGTTTTTGCCATAGGACATGACTGTGGTGCCCTGTGGTATGGCCTTGCCAATGGGTTTGCCCATGCGCAGGCGGAAATACAACGGTGGGTCAGAACATGCGCGTGCGGGACGAGGTATGAGCTCTGTAAAGTTGAGAAGAATATAAACAGATAAGTCACTACCTAATATTATATATAAAATTGTACTTACTGTCCACACTGATAAACAATTCCGGTTTGTCATCCATTGAGACCATTGAACGATAGTCCAGCTTGGGTGGCTGTGGCTTTGGTTCCTTCAGCTTCGTGCTGGACGCGGTGCCCTCTGACGAGTGTGGACGTATAAAGGTGCCAATCGAGGAACGCCTGCGGTAGTCAAAGGTGTATGAAAATTAGTATTACGTAAGACAAACGGATTTCCCAGCAGATGAGCAAATCACACAAAAATTTCAAAACTAATGCGAATATTGATGGAACTCAAACTTCAATTCATGATGAGGTTTCTTTAAATTGATTGAAATAAAGATAAGTTGCACTACAGAGGATGTTGATGATGCTGGAATGATGAAATACACAACACTACAACAACAGCAATAGCAATAGCAACAGCAAGAGCAACAGCAACATGAACACATCATTATCATCATCATCATTAACAGAGCATCGCAATCCGTCCTTACCCATAGGTCATATGACCCTCGGAATGTGTCGAATGAGGTGTCAATGGCGGCACTGGTGACCCGCCAGATTCCTCGGACGGTGTTTTCGAAAATAAATTACCGCCCAGCTCTGATACCAGAGTGATGGGGGAGCTAAATGATTCGATACCGCGTACATTTCATATATATATCGTTTGCAT
This sequence comes from Zaprionus africanus, assembly GCA_018151435.1. Lineage (NCBI taxonomy): Eukaryota > Metazoa > Arthropoda > Insecta > Diptera > Drosophilidae > Zaprionus > Zaprionus africanus. The sequence continues at coordinate 1,644,834 of JAECXB010002309.1, read as the reverse complement.
TATGTTTTATTAGTGTGTGTGTGTATGTGCGAGTGTATTGTGTGTATGAAGAGTGTGTGGAAAGCATAAGTTATGTTTGCAAAAGCAGCCGATCCGCGTTAACCGAAGGGAAGCGTTTTAGTTTGTTTTTTTTTTTTTTGTTTTTTAAACGAAATAAACAAAGTTTTGTTTGGATCCAATTATATAAAAGTTCATATAATGTCAATATGTGGTTCGATCATTTCTTAAACGCACCTTGAGAATACTTTCGAAAATACACTCTGATTGGAGTCACCCGTATTGGGGGCTGAGTCCGTGTCCGCTGACTTGTTCAAGCTGCCACCACTGCCCGGTGGTCCGGCGCCGCCCTCGCCTGTCAGACCCTCTACCCAGGTCAAGGGGTACGAGAGACGTTTTAGCATCTGCAAAGAGTTTCGAATTCAATTAGACTGTTCATACTTTCTCTTGAAGATCAAAGACTTTGGCTTACCTTGTTCTTCTTCTCAGCCTGCTTGTCACCACTCGCAGCTGCCACTGCGGCGGCTGCCTGCGCCTGTTGTGCTGCCTCATCGTCCACACTGAAACTGACGCTGGAGGTCTTCTTGCGCGGTCCAGCACCAGGCGCGTCGAGGCTCTGTCCGCCCAGAATCGTACTGCGTGGCGGCGATTCGCTGAAGTGCGTCGGCACAATCGTTTTCGGTGGTACCCAGTCGGAGCTGAGAACAATGTCAGCATCGCTGTAAACGGTTTTCTTTGGTATTGGCTGTATTGTGGGTATGGGTTCGCGTATATCGATGCCCGAATCGTAGCACGATTGCTTCGACAGCTGCTCGAGATGTTCCAAATCAATGCCCGATGGTGGCAGAATGCCGGCAGGCAATACACTGGGAGCAGCAGCACCAGTTGCCGAAGTGGAGGCTGTAGGAGCAGCTGGAGCACCGGCACCAGCAGCTGCAGCACCACTAGCCGAACTGCCAATCGTTTGGGGATCCTGTACTCGGGCACCGCTGTCCACAGTTACGTTGGACTCGTTGTCGGCCTCGTCTTCCGATGATCTTCGGGAATTAGACAAACAATAGCTAAGTATTTGACGAGTGTGGTTTGATAGGGTGCAGTTACAGGTGCAAGTGGGTGTGTGTGTGCGTGGGTATGTTGTGTGTTGGTGTGAAGCAATACAGAACACAAATTGCAGAAATGGATGTTTTTGTAGAAATATAGAGACCGTTGCGGTTTAAAATATGAAAATAAAAAACACAAAACGTTGGACACAAATTATTAACAAAAAAGGTTTCGATTCCAAACCGAACAAGTTGAATTGAATAATAGAACACAGAAGAATGAAGTTGAACACTAACCGATCTTTGCTCGGAATGGCCCAGTGGTGATCCAATAGGCTTTTGCGACGCTCCTCAAGCGTACTGCGTGTATTGGTCAGGCCAAGTGTTGTCTTATCCTCATCCTCATCGTGAGCGTCAGTCTTAGCGCTATCTTTGGCTTCCGTTGATGTATCCTACAAGAAGTTTAATAATAATTATTATATTTGAAACAGTTTTGGGTTCTTTGTGGCAACTCACATCAATACGTTCCTGTTCAAAGGCCTTCGGAAAGGCATCGCCGTCGCGACCTGTGCTGGAGCAAAGTGACTCCTGATCATCGGTTATCTCCAGCGATCCAACCTCAGCTACAATAGATGCATCTGAATTAGATAGTTGTTATTTGAGAGCCTTTAACGGGTTCGCTTAGGTCACTCACCCTCCAAGCGTTGCTTATTGGCCTCCATGTCCACCTGATTCTCGGACAACTCCTTGGAGTCTTCCTCAACTAATACTGGTTTGGGATAATAGATCTCTGGTTTCTCGGCATCGCTGGCCCCACCACTGGCTGCTGAAGCGGCAGCCACACTTGGCCCTGCACCGCCAGCTACACGCATGTGTGCAATATCATGAAATATGGCTGCATTTACCACCAAATCCATGGGTGCAATGACACCATAGCTTTCCGGTCCATGTTCAATTACCAGCGGATCACTGACATTCGGATCAAACATGACTGCATTGCGTGTGACCAGCAGAACGCCACCGACAACGCCTTGACCGTCTGTGATGTGCCTGACATTGATCTTGAGGAAACGTTGTGTGATCACTGGATCATCGCTCTTGTCTGCAATCTCGTCCGCCTGGCTGTCGCTGATGCCGCCGGCGCCGCTGCTGCCACCGACCACACGCTCAATGTGTCCTGGCTTGGGAGAGCCCGGACGCAGGCCCTCAAGAATATCTAGAATTAATTAACAATTTTGTATGCATAGCGTAAGTACAAATAACAATAATAATAATTTTGTGGCAATTGTCTCCTGACTGCGCCATGGTGATTTTTATCAGCACGATAAGATAGTAGAGTGGGCCGAAGTCAACGGGGCCCAGCAAATTGATTTATGTGATATTTAGTTTAAAATTAAATCTCCCCCAAAGGTGCGCCCCATGTGACACTAAGGTAAATGCGGCGGTTTGCAGGTAAAATGCGTTGCAAAACGAAAAGCAGCGCATGGTCTGTGCGACCTGAAGCGAGTGGAGAGGGTACGGATGAATGGATCTATTTAGCTACGAATCTAACAGTCAAGGCCAAGTTGCAATTAGCACAATATGAATGAATCAAAAATCAAAATATTCGTATATTGACCTCCGTTTCGCCAAAAGACAGCCGTATGCATGCTGAGGCTGTCGACGTTCGCTCACTTCACAACACTTGTCACACGATTCGGTTTTTTTTTAATTCGTTGCGTGGCCGAAAAAAGGTTTTAACTTCTGTTGTTATCACTTGTTTAGGCCACAACACAAAATAAATAAAAAAGTGCTGCAATTGTCACGCACACTTCTGCGGAACGAGGGCTGCACAGCTCGAGCAGCTGTTGGCACAGGGCTGCGCAGCGCCAGTGTTGTAAAGTGCAGTTGCATGGCGTTGCCAACCTACGTGTTGAAATTTGAATTGTGTGAATCCAAAGAAGTAGAAAAGTGTTAGCAAAACAAAAACGATAAGCCAACAAAAAAAGCAAATTCTGCAAAATTAGCTTCAAATTTCATCGCACCAATTTCACCATTTCCAGCAGCGTCGCTTACCTTTCTCCTGTTTGCTCTCGGCATCGCTCGATAACTTGCGTTCAATGGGACTTGACTTGCCGGAGATACTGCCGCCGCCGCCGCCTCCTTCATTCGTGCCAGTTGAACTGGTGGAGGCATCATCTTTGGCACTCTTATCGGGCACCAGCAGCTGCTGGCCGGGATATATGAACGAGCTATTCAACCGATTCAAATGGGTCAGCTCCGATGGTGTCGTATCAAAACGTGCCGCCACCGAGGTGAGTGTGTCGCGATTTCCCACGGTATAGGAAATGGTGGGTATGGTGGGCAATGAAGACTTTTGCTCTGTGAAAAAGAAGACAATTCGTGTTATAATACAATATAATAATAATAAATAAACCGATAATTTACAAAATTAATGTTGTAATATATGTATAATGTATGGGGTATAGTTTTTGATTTATGTACTTCGGGGTACTTGCTCAAAAACCGCAAATTGTTCATCGTTTGGTCGCAGGCGTGAATAGATTTCAATCGTTTCCAGTGCGTCCGGCACCTGAGCGAACCGACGGCATAGGTAGATAACAACAAATTCATTGGCACCCTTGGACACTGTTGATAACGGGGTCGCCGCAGACGAGCGCCAGTAAATTTCAACAAATTCCTGCATTATTTTGTTTATCGTTTAGAGCAGAAACTATTATTGTATTGTTTCTATCGCAAGCTGCGCGTGTTCTATAATCCAAGCACTCCGAAACAACTAAGATTACTACGCGTCCTTTCCGTATTTTCTTTTGCTCTGCTGATTCGCAAGTACCGAACAGAGCATAAGCAACAATGAAGAAAATATTGTCGCTATAATGACGATAAAAAATTTGCCGACTCTGCCCTTTCTCGTGTCAAACTTCCACTAACAACAACGTGCTGTGCCGTTCCCACACTGGGCGTAATAAACTGACATTTACAATAGGGTATTTGTGTGTGTGTGTGCGTGTTCTGAAGAATGTTTGGGTTTGCGCGTTATCAAAAAGTTCGCTTGCAATTTTTGCATTTGGGTTGACTTAGTGAACAATCTGCATGGGCAATGCAAATTTATCGTAATTGTATTAGAACAAACAATGAATATTGTGGTTTAAAGACTTAATACAAATTGGCATTGAAAAAAAAATAAGGAAGAAAAGAGAATGACGGGGATTATTTCCTTTCGCTTGCACGATCTTATATTCCCAAATCGTACCTACATATATTAGTAAAATGCAGAATATAACTTTTGCACAGATAAGTTATTTCTTAAATGTAAGGTGCCTTGGAAACTCATAATTAATATACCCTCTGCATCGTACACACACACCAGGTTTCTTATCTAGTTTAGTTCGCATTCAAAAATATCAATTAAATTGATAAAATTTAACATTTAAGTTGCATGTTTACAGAACTTTTTTGTGCGCGCTGTTAACTAACAGAGTAAATATAAGTGCGCAGCCAACTTAGCGTCAGCTAAAGCTTTGCGCACAAAAGCACAGATGGCGCTAGTGTACATATAACGTGCGCGCGCATTTTGAAAATTCTAAATTTTTGGTTATGTGAATAATTACTTACTTGACAATTTGTCGACACTCTCAAAGCGCTGTTCAACTTTCGAACGCAACGAATCCAAGTCGAAAGGTGCCGCAAGGCCATGATCAACACTGCGTGATTTGCTCCTGTAAGAAGTCCAAGAGAAGAAGAAGAAAAGAGAAACACGCGAAAAAGCATGAAACGGTTATTAACGTTTAATTGGCAATATAAAACGATAGCAACTTGTAGTTGCTAGATCTTTATCACTTACAAATTTTCCAGCTCGAATTGTGGCCATAACTAGCTAATAACAATTTATTTATTTATGTGTGCATTTTGTTTTTGCTTTTGTTATTGTTTGCGCTCTTTGTAATGTTATTTTTTTTATCTGCCTGACAATCGACAAAACGGCGAGTGACCAAAAATGGCAAACAACGCATTAAACACACAAGTGTTTTGTGTTAAACGTTTTTAGCCGACTTAACCTTTAAATACTTTCGATTTGCCTGATGTCTGACATGTCACGAGTTGGCCCCCGTTGGAGTTGTACGGAATATGTAGATACTAAGTGAAATATGTATGCTCAGCAAGCCTTGAGGCAATCGAGCAATCAATCCTTGCTCGTGGCTTGACGTAGTTCATCCAATTTCGGGCAATACATTTCTTTATCCAAGCAACTTGTCATGGAGGAATATACACGCGAGCCCTGTCCCTTTCGCATTGTCGAAGACTGTGGCGGCGCCTTTGCCATGGGCTTTGTCGGTGGCTCCATTTTTCAGGCCATCAAAGGATATCGCAATGCGCCCAGCGGCGTGCAGCGTCGACTGGCAGGCGGTCTGGCTGCTGTGCGTGCACGTGCCGCTTTAGCCGGCGGCAGCTTTGCAATCTGGGGCGGCACATTCAGTGCCATCGATTGCGGCCTGGTCTATAGTCGTGGCAAGGAGGATCCCTGGAATTCCATCATCAGCGGAGCAGCCACTGGCGGTGTACTTGCCGCACGTGGTGGTAAGTGCTGTCGCCGACCATCTACACATGCTACACATTTCTTTTCTCTGTCCAGGTCTCACCTCCATGCTGAGCAGCGCCCTGGTGGGCGGCGTCCTGCTGGCCTTCATCGAGGGCGCTGGCATTGCTCTGTCACACTACACGGCCGATAACTTTCGCCAGGTCTCTGTGCTGGAGCGCATGCAGGTGTACAACGATAGTCAGCTGCGTCAGGAGAAGCAGCAGCAGCAACAGATCGCCACCTTTTACTCGGAGTCGCCTGAGGTAAGTGCCTTGAGTCGATGGGGGATCAAAGTCTAATCTTGTTTGCCTTTCTACAGGGTAACTCATTGCCAGCCTAGTTAGGACACGTCATCGTCATCTCTTTTAACTCTAAGCCGTATTATAATTATTGTAAGCTATTGTGTTGTGACTTTTGAATGCGTAGAATACCTCGAAATTGAATAGACAGAGCGTACCTATCTGCTATCTCTGTCTCTCTCTCACTGTTTCATTAACATTCAAGCTTTGTTCCCACCTAGAATCGAATATTTCCAGCATTTTTTTTTATTTTGATATGCAGCACGGAATTTTTGATGTCCATGGGGACGATGACGACACGTTGTCGTCGAAGTCGAACTGTAGCCAGATTCATATCCATATCAACAGTGCTTGCTTCCTAGCACACCAAATTGGTAAACAGCGCGTTGCCATATTAAGCTGACCATGCCTGTGCCGCGGGCACACGCGTGCCTCGACGTGCTTTGTCTGTCGCTTTGATTGATTATATTGCCCGGCAATTTAACTACAGTCCGATATACTATATATACTTCAATTGGGCAGCCGACTGGGCAGAAATATTTTGGGAAAGGAACCACACATGCTATAAGACAAACGATACTGCATAGTATATAGAGTAGAATGTACTTGTTTTAGTAACTTTACCAGGGCCGTAGCGACGGTCTTGGAGGCTCTTGTGCAAAATTTTTCGGGGGCCTTAGAATACAAATATTGTATGTGTTTAGTTCATAAAACATATCACAAAATAAAGAAACCTAACACTAATATATATATTATATATACTCGTATGTATATTACTATTTTCTCGATTTTATATTAGCCAAATTATGAAAAGCTGTTGAAAAATCTATTATTCGAGCCTTTCTAATGTCAATTGTTTATGTTGCCAATCCATTCAATCATTCTCGCCCCATTGTGAAAGAAGCCCCTGTCAGGCGGGGGCCTTTGTGCTTCACCCTGCGCTGCGGGCCTGAACATTACATTTCGTCTCTAGAATTTCTTGTGACATTTCGCTTGACAAAACTAATTTCCGCCGGGGCGCACCGTCATCCGTTGCAGAGATTCGTTCGGAATTGAATAACGGATTGACAGCTTTCGTTCAATCACACACAAACACTCACTGTTTACTCTTTTGTGTGGGTGTGTGTTGGTTACTTTATTTATCAATTTCGCAATGTGCAAAAGATGAAGATTGCGGAGCAGGAATTGCTTTCAAGGCCATTCAAGACGTAGAAAGCGAGAAGGAAAACGAAAGTTGAGGGGCCTGACAGTTGAGGAAATGCACAAAATATACGGTGCACATACGAATACATACTATATGTTAGAACTTTAAAATAACCTAAAGCTCTATAAGTTACTAGACTTATTTCCAAGGTGAATATACTAATATAACTTTACTATATACTCATGCTGAGATTTGGAACCCGGAGAAACCACACTAAGGCTTGCACAGGGAATTGGACTATGGTACTGCAATCGGAATTGATTTATAAACCATATGACATTCTCAATTTAAACATGAGCTATAAATCTTGCTATGAGTTTTTAATCCCACTCATTCGCCGCTTTATGGAGGACTATAAACCATTGCGGAAAATCCTTCTTTCATTATAGACCTTCTTCGGATTTGCAGTAAATTTTGTAGACGGAACAAAGTGAATGAAATCAATTTGCGCGTGTCTTGGCAATTAGCGAAAGCCAGTCAGCCAGGCTGATAAGAGTCTAATTGAATGTTATCAACGATGCAAATAGAAATGGAAGAGCACGCAGAAAGAAGAAGAGCATATGGTAAATATGCATATATTATTTGCTTATTCAGTTCCAGCTGCCGTTGCAGCGCCTGCTTTGATACAGATAAAGGTCTTTGTATTTATTTAATATTTTTTTTATCACCATTTCCATGTCAATTCGCCTTGGGGAGTTGCGCCTTCATCGCCCCCAAGCCTCCCCACGAAGTTCAGTTCTTTATTATTTGTTTTTCAGTTGCTATTGTTGCTATTTTTTTAATTAATTGCGCAGCTGCTTAACGCGTATTTCACAATTCAAATAAACTTCATCGCTCTAGGCCTATATATATTTGTATATGTATCTGAACTCTATAAAAACAATAACAATTATAAAGGAGAAACAACTGTGTTTGAACTGCAAGTTTCATGGAATTTTAAGCAATTATTTCCTAGAATTACTTCTCAATATTAAGTCAGATTTTTAAGATATAATTTCTTATTTTGCTATACTTAAGCTGCGTATATTTTAAAGATATCTTCTAAATTTCAGCCGGATCGCAGTATAAACAATAGAGTTATTCAAGAAACGCTCGATCGCCTTAATTGTTTGCTGCGAATTATAATTCAATTCTCGCGTGGAATTTCATTTGAACAGTTGCAAGAATTTCTTCACTTTTTCTCTCTTTTTTTTATTATAAATAAATTTTATTCTTTTTTTTTTTTTTTTTTCGTGCGCGTTGCGCAAACACAAATAATTTATATGGAACAATTTTCGTTTACTTTTCGCATACCTTCGGATCCGTGGGGTTGGTAACAAATATTGAAGGCAACGCGACAAAATGAGGAATGTCACGAGGTTTAAATGTTCAAGAAGAAGAACACATAACATAAGTACTTCTAATTTGATACTCTTTAATATCTAATTGACTTTTTAATTTAATTTAAGTTCCTTTCGTACTTATTTTTTCAATTTTTCAAATGAATTCTCGCATTGCCGTCAAATTATATGGTAATTTCTACTACTAACTATCCGTATTATTGCATTCTATTCGGTTCGTTTGCTCTGCTGAGTTCATTAACCTAATAGAAATTTACTGGATTACTAAACAAATAAACGAACTGTTAGTTACGCCTATAAATTATTAACAGATTCTCTAGAGCGACGCAGCTGTAAATTGGTTATAGAATGTCAAAGATTGAGTTACAACATTGGGGAATTCCATTGTTCAATTCACCTGTTCTTATCTTATCAGGACTGCAAGAGGGAGAAGTGGATGGCATGAAGCATTGATTGACAAGAGAGCTCAATTCTTCTGGCTTTGGCAATGACAAGTGCCAAGGGGACCGCAAGAAGGAGACTCACTGCCTGCCTTACTGACACCATTCGATCGTCAACAACACTTCAGCTTGGCAACAGGGTTACCACAGTTTCCGGCTATTTCTGGCTTATATAAACACAGCAGTGCTCGAGTTCATCGAGTTGCACTTGACTGGCATCGAAATAACATATATACTTCTACAGAGTTTCATTACTATAAATAACATTTTGTACATGCTAAACTTGATGACTATCGATATACCCTGTACACGGAATACTTGAAGTATAAAGTCAACTGGTGCTCTGCAACAATGTGGAGTTATTGCTCTGCACTTTACGAAACGAATTCCGAAATCGGAACAACCTTCAACCGCGCTGACTAATTGTAACTGCCATAAATACCCGTAAATTGTCTGTTTGTCTCGTCTCGTCTGGCCTGAAGATCATTGACAAGTTGGGTCTTTGAACCTAATTCGTTCGGTCTGTTAAAGCTTCTTAAATTAATGGGTATACAGCATGGTGCAGTCTCTTCGAGAAAAGAAGTTAGCACAGACTGATATCACAGTGTTATGTCGATAAGCAAATACAAACTGAAGCTATATGGAAACTTCCCTAAAATCTGAGAACCCCTTCCCTCTGCTGTGCCTCTTTCCTTTATAATCTAATCTTGGCTGAGCTGAGGGTTTCTCCGTATTTCAATTTTGTAATCATTTTAATGTCAGCAGTTATTGTGCTCTTAACGCCTTTGTGGCTCTTATAAATTTTCAATTTTTGTTATTAAGGTGACAGCTCGCATAAAGATTATCTGGACGATCTATAAATAATCATAAACCATTTGGGTTCCAAACTTTTTATATAATATGGCTTAGCTCTTCATAAATTAACGGAAATTGTTATGATTGCTTTGGTTTTACTTTTGTTGAGCAAATATTATTTATTTCAGCTTCAGTTATGGTCACAATTGGCTGGAAAAAATGTCAATTAAATGGTATATAGGATCTTTAAGGTCTTTATAGGAGAATCTTGATGTAAAGTTATGTGCTGCCATGCCTTAGTTACTTGTGCGTGTGTTTTTTTGCAGCATGCAGACACACACGAATACATAAACAAGCAGTTAAATATACTATATTACTATATGCGATATATCTTGGATATGCCATGCTATAGTTACAACATGCGATATATAGTATATATATATGTGTGTGCTCAAATCGAATCACTTAGTTACGTTTCATGCGCTACGGATGCAGATTGAGTTCGCATTGAGTTAGTTACGCTATTTAGCTGGCTGAGTTAGTTATAGTTAGTGTTAGTGTTAGGGTTAGTGTTATGCAGTTGCACTTACCTGCGCACGGGTATCGCCAAATTGTCAACGCTGCGTGACAAACTGGAAACATCTTGACTAGCCCTACGTGACCTGGCACGTTAGTAAATTATAAGGAGCAAACAAAATTGTGCCACAAAAAGGTAAACGAGAACGAGGAGGAGGCCATAAAAGTAAAGTAAATACAACAGAAAATGAATAATAATCATAAATAATAATAACGAATAGATAAATTAGTATGATATGCATATGGATGTGTGGATGTGATTGTGTGGATGACTTTGTACTTGTTGTACTTAGAATATGCATTGAGAGTTACTCAATGATATTATTACTCTATATATATTATCACTCTTTATATATATTGATGTAACTTTGTTTATGCGCATAGTAACTCAGGAAAAACAACCTAATTTACCCAACTTACTATCGCGTAACCTTAAGTAAGATCATCCCAAAGATTTATTGTCTCAGTTTCCAAGTGACGCCACTTGTCAATGGGGCACGTGGCGATTAGACAAGCACGATTCGAAACCACAGTTCAGAATCATCAAAACGTCACGTTCCAATTGCGGTAGAGAGTACTGCACGATTTTGGTTTTTTTTAGAAAACTGATTAGAAACATGCTACTGATCACCAATAATTGGAAAACTAGTTTAATTAAATTCCTAACATCGAATTATATCAAAAAGAAATTCAGGAACCTTTTACTACATCTTTTGTTAACTATTTCATTAAAACCTTTTTAAATGCACTTAAATTCCAATAAACAAATTCAGTTCTGATAAACCTTGAGTGTTTCTGCCTCCTAATCTGTTCGAATTCAATCAATTGCATCTCAAAATAAAACCAAATTCAACCTGCTTATCGGCATACTACTATACACTCCAGTTCATCGTCAGACTCTTTTCAAAATCCGCGTGAGCTGTCGCCATTGAAAAGTGCGACCCACTTAAGCTATACGAACAGGCGAACCACTCAAAGATCTTATAAAATTTCACCATATCACATAATATAATTCGATTAGAACATTTGCTATTTTAAACGCAGACGAAATGGCTGCAAACAAATGTACTATATGGTATAATCGGGACTGGTGATCTTCGATCCTAAGAAAACTTATCTTTACAGCCCACAATAAGCCAGAAACGATACAGCATTATGAGCATAGTATAAAATCAGTTGTTGGCCAAACATTCGCGAGCTCTCGAGAAGTTAAAATACTGACCCCATGAATGGTTCCCAGAACAGTCCAATAAAGTGGAAAGCGATTCTGCGAATACTTTCAGACAGCTTTATAAATATTATGGGTTTTCGCTACATCAATTAAATATTGAATGTGGACAATCATAAAAACAAATTTAACATTGATTAGCACATTTTTACAATCAATTGGCAGTTCGCCACAGCTTACTTGCTGTCCTGCTCGCACACTCCAGAGTAGGCCTATCTGCATTTCGACTGTGCCTCATGACAATCAACACATTTGGGGGGGACTTTTTCAATAGATATTTATGGCATTTAGCACTCTCCTGCTATAAAATTATTCTTGGCTCTTGGTCAATTTACTTTGTTCCCGAGGAAACAAAGACACAGAAAAAAAGAGAAAGAGGGAAAGAGAGAGAGAGAGAGAGCACGAGCTTAGTCAATGAGCAAACAAGCGCAATGAGAAGAGTGTGCGTCCAACTCGGCTTGTCTTCCGTCAGATTTGCTGCGTACGTGTCTACAAGCATGCGTCGAGCTTTAAGCATCGAGGGTCTTTTGTAATAAGTATGTATTCTGCTTGAGATCTGGGCTTGCCGGAAGCTAAGCTCCACATCGCTTGAAGCTTCCTTCTTAAGAACAGGTCTGAACAGCTTGCAAAATGCGTTAATTTCGAGTGAGTCAACTGTGGAATACCTTGAGGTTGGGAATACCGACTTGTCGCGGGTAACTAACGACATTTAATAGACTGTGACGCCTAACCTTGAAATCGTCTGTGACAACCACTTGATATATCATGAAGATGAGCGCGGGAAACGAGAGAATTAGCAGAGAATCTATGGAGTCTATGGACTCTTACCATTGTACTATATTTTTATATATGGTATAATAGATTACCTCCTGTAATCACCCATTCTTTTATTGACCCAATCCAAATGTAATTTCGTATAAAGTGACAATGTAATTTGGTGCTAGTTTATCATGAGTTATAGTTCATAAGTCTTACCAATATTGTTGTGATGTAATCATGATGTTTTGCATTGCGCAAAGGCGTTAGTGGCAAACATTTGCTCAAAAAGCAATAAATATTACTTATTATAATATCAATATTAATCCCAATAGGTTTATTTCTTTTTATCACACACTCAAGAAAGAAAAAAAACGAAGAAAGTCCAATTAAGTTGTTGTTTCTCTGGCAAATCAAATGCAAAAAAAGGAAATTGATGCGTGTTTCTCTTATTTTAGGGGCAAAAGTTGACAAAACTCTGTTGATAATGCGACGAATACGAGGCCATCAATCATACGCAGTGTCAGCCGGCTTAGAGGCGGTTGAAGAAGATGTCGACAGATGAAACAGACGCACAAACACACGCACACGCATGCACGGACATGAACATGCACGACTATTTCGGCTAAAATTTTGTGTTGACGTTTAATGACTCAATTTTGCTGTCATTGTTGTTGCTCTTGCTGTTGTTGGCTGACAAAATTGATTGCGAAATTAATTAGCTTGTTAAATGTGCATGAAAACGAGAAAAACAATAATTAATGAAAGAAGCTCTCTTATCAATGGCGTAGCGGGAACTGCAGCGCCCTCTGAACTCAACTCAAAATGTCACGTGCCGTGCTGCAGTGATAACAATGCACTGATAACAGCCACAGCAGCAGCAGCAGTGAGTTGTCAGTTCTTTGGTTACAAATTTGAATGCTCTTTCTTCGCCTTTGTTATATTTAAGTTTCAGTTTGGCTTTTTTTTGGCTTTTGATTGTTGTTTTCTCGTTCTAATTGGCGCATTCTTATCTCTGCCTCTTGTTAGAGCCGCATTGTTTTCCCTTCAGCTTGTTTATGTTTGCCTGATAGCGGACAAAGAGCTGAAGGGGTTAATTGAATGTGATTTTTGGCTTGCACGTGATGCACAAAAGAATATTTTATAAATCAAAAAAATAGCTAAAAAATTCATATTTCAAGCTTTTATCTTTCCATTCTTTAAAGAAGTTTGTGCAGCCTTTCTCCAAGTGTGGAAAATTGTTTCAAATGATTTCGGCATGGAAGAGAGACAGGAACACACAGATATTTCAGATATTACGCATTATTAATGACATTTCCTTGGCTTGGCATGCGATGTATCCATCAACAATTCTCTCTCTTTCTCATTCTCTCACATTTTTGCACGAAAAATTTACAAGGTCAGATGAAATTATTTGTGCTGCTTCTTCTTTGCTGTTGTTGTTTATCATAAATCAACTTGCACTTGAAAGTAATCTCCTGACAACAACAGCAACAACAACAAATTTAGGTTAAGGCTAAAGTTTGGGCTTTGCGGCAATTTTTTGTTTTCTTACTTGTTTCCCACTTTTTGTTTTTGTTTACACACACAAAGAAAGCAAACGCTACCGTTATCTCATTTATTCCCCCTTTTTTTTGGTAATGGGAAATTAAGTTAGGCCTTCGGTAAATACGCCGACTAAAATAGCAGCTAGTACTGAGTCACCTCAAGAACAAAGCAAACGAAACAATTTTTTAATTTTATTAATCATAATTATTATTCTGATATTTGTAATTCGCTTTCACAGCGATTTTGGTGCGGATCGTAAATTTATACTGTGGTCAGCTTGGCGCCAGTAATTTTCATGAGGTTTTTTTTATTCTCATTTTACAAATGAAAACATCAACGAACCGGTTTGACAAAAAAAAAGCTAAAGTCACAACGAGAAATTTTGTTGCCAGCCTAATTGAAATTTGCATAAAATCTAGTTTGTCATTTAGCAGTTGACTTATAATTTAATTTTTTTGTTGTATTTATGAGGAGCGCGAAATGGTCAACTTGCCTGATTAGCAGGTGTGTTGTTGCCACACCTGGTCGACCCAGGTAAACAGAGAGTTTGTATAGCTCTAGCTAATTTGCATATTTTCGGGCCGCCTTGATGGACAGATTGACGAGCCCCTCAGTTTGGTTGAGGTGCGTAATACTCGTTAGAAATATATGTAGAAAGTTAGACTGTGGTATATGTATGTATGATATATGCTTTATATATGTTCTTGAACGTCATGAAATCTGCCCGCATTGAAAGTAATAATAATTATCAGAACAGAGAAAGGAACTAAAACTTTTCTTATTTTTAAAAAGAAACCACATTCAAGGGTATTCCTTGTGCATTGATACCCTCGTCTTTGACCTTTAATTTATTAAATAAGAGATAGATAAGTCGAGATACTATACGTATGTCAGGTAGGTGCATCAAAGCTACTGCAAGTCTATAAAGAAACTGCAGATTAGCAAAAGTGACAACGCCAGAGGTAAAGAACATTATATAAATAAGACAAAAGAGAAGCTATCTTTCATTTAAATTAATTCTCGTTTTACGTCAGTCCTGATAAGCAATGTTTATCAGCACAAATAACAACAGCAACAACAATCAAAACAACAAAATTGTGTACAATAAGATTTTGCGATTTATTCATTTTGCGCGTAAATTATAAGAAAGTTAACTTATGATGCAAAGGTAGCTGAGCTACAGTAAATATTCAATGCTACCTCAAAAATTACGGAGTTGAGAGATATTTGTCATCAATTTAAACACTGTGTCATAATCCTTTAGGGTTCTTGAATATACGAGGTTATATTGGTTAATTTCATATTCAATATTCTATTCATATTGAAATTCTCTCTATTAAGAAGAAACGCCTTGCAAATTTCACGTGTTTTAATGTTAAACTGTTCAGATTTATTGCACTTTATACATTTTTTGTTATTCACACATCAATTCATATATCTTTAGGCATTTTTCAAATACTTTTGAATGCAAAGCTCGCACTTATTATCTTAAGTATTTGGTAATTTGTTACGTTAATAAATTATATTTTACTGTTGACTAAGCACACGCGGGGAATGCGTTGCACTTATCGAATTTACATAAAACCGCAATTTATCGATATTGCTCCGTTTTACGCGACTTCTGTCGATCTCAGTTCTCGAATGCGACGCTTCTCGCGTTCCGAATCAAACTGAATTCTACACAGAATTTCAGTTTTCTCATTGTCGAGAATCGAGAGAGCGATGGGATTGAATGCGATGTGTTATCATCGTCATAAGTGCGCTGGATACACCCTCATGTTTATGGGCAGACGTACTAAGTAGTTAATACAATGTGTGTATATGTATGTGTGCCTGGAGACCTTGTGCATGGCATTAATATATATGAATTTATCAAATCAGTGGGCAGCCAAGCGCAGTGAAAGGCCACTGTGGACTTTGTGCATGCACGCACGTAATCATCGAGAGTGGACCACGGTCCACAACGGACCAACCCACAAACCCGTGACATAGTCTGAGAACTCAGGGAGAAAGAGACAAAGACAGAGACACAAGAGAGAGAACACTTGATAAGTACTGTATCTTGTTGAGCAGCGAGAGGTTCGTTTATCTAAGTCGCAAGTTCAGTTATCAGGTGCGAAATTTATTGTAATCCTCTACAAGCAGGTGTCAACAAAGTGCCTTTTTTATTTAGGGTTAGGAAAGGTTAGTATTCTCTTTCTCTGTCGCGTATTTTGAATTCGTCTTGAACTCGATTTGAAACTGGTTTAACTCCTCCTTGCCAATAACCCAAATGGCAAATTTATGTTACGTTTATTTTATGCAAATCACAACACACGCACAGGTACAATTGTATGTATCTGTATATGACGACCCCAGCAAGTTTATTTTCCAAATATTTGTCACTCAGCAGTTTCCTTAATTCTTTTATCTCATTGGAAATGTGTGATACCCTTGCCCTTAAGGAATGTTGTTCAATTGTAAAATAAATTGTATTCATTTTTGCATATCCCGTAAACAATCTGACGAATCAACTGTGATTGATGATAAACACCTGATAACAAAAAAACATCTATCGTCGAACTTGTTCGGTAGGTTATATATATAATAGATTCTGCATTCTGTAGCAAGCTCAACGAGTTGAAAACAAAAACTCACAAGTGTAAATAACTGTGAACATATGTCCAGTTTCGAGGGGGAGGTGAAGGGGTAGATAACGCGACAGATAGTCATATGCTTGGGCTATAAGTCCAAAACACAAATCAATTAAGTGCGACCAGTATTTATGGTGCAACCCTCGCACCATAAATTGTGCGATTATAAAGAAATATGTGGGCGAATTTTGCAAAGCCCATAAATAAGTATAAGTAAAATATACTCTATATATACACGTATAAAACAAACTATATATGACCCGTATATTTTTGTTTTGACGCCCTTAAGTGTGTTGCTAATTTGATAAGTGCGAGCTGGTGAAATAGTCTTTAATCTAAACAAACAAACACTGCACTACATGCAATCTAGAACTGTGGTACTAGGAACCTTTCAAGTTCACTTGGGGCTTTCATAAGGCACCTTTAGGCGCCTCAAGCACCTTTAGCACACATTGTGCATTATGTGGGGAGATATGTCGACCAAAGTCAAGTATACAATAGAAATGATTCATGCTCTCATGTTCGAGAGGTTCCGCAGACATCAAGTGAGTCAGAACGACATATACAAAGTGTTGTAACACGTTGATATGATGGTACAATTTCATCAAAAAAGAAGGTGTTTCATGGTTTACGATTATTGTCTGTTAGACACCTTACTTAAACAAATATGTTCCTAAAATCTTTTATAACCTCTAATTGCATTTTGTTCTGCAATTTGTGTGCCGTAAATTTGGGAATAATATTTTATTTGTGTGTCATTTAATGAAAATGATAGGTTATCTTTGGCATTGCGAAAGTTCTTGAAATTTATGAGCGAATGTTCCTCCATATACGAAAAAGTAACCAGTTTTGATAGAACTTTGATGCTGAACGAGAATATATAAGCAAATTAAGCAGAAAGTATAAATTTTGTGATGTCTGACTTATCTTTTTCTGTTAAAAGGTTTTGAATCAAAAGATTGAATTCGTATTTTCAAATTGTATTCAAGATTATACGAGAGAAAAGAACATCAAGTTTTATAAGCTGCCTGAAACTGACTTGCAATTGACAACTGCAGTAGGAATCCTTCAGTTAAGCAAACATCGCACATTGCATGCCCTCTGGCCCCACCCCCGAGCTGAACATCATGTTATACAGTTTACACAAGTGTTTAGGCATTACCTTCGCTTACACATACACAGAGACTCGCCTCAAGTAATACTTATGTTGACTCGGCAGCTGAATATACCCCAAGCACGAGTTTACATCAGTCAAATATTTGCGAAAATAGTTGCGGTATTTAAGCAACTGTCGAATGGACAAAAAGACAGATGGACGGACAGACGGACAGACAGACAGACGGACACCACACACATTGACTGACTAAAACTAAAAGTGTGCGCGAGCAGGCATTCTTATAGACACAGCGACTAGTGTTGACACTTCGAATCGAATGCGAATAAGAATATGAATGCGAAATGAATATGAATACAGGTGCCTGAACTGTAACAGATAAAGAAACAGAAACAGCAACCCAAACAGAGACGAAGAAGACGAAAGACAAGAGATATAGAGGAGAAAGAGAGAGATAGAGACAAGCCGTCAAACTGTGCAAATACGTGTTCGCAGGCACGTGAGATTGGAGGCTGAGAGCAACTATGGGCAATGCTTAATTAAGATCATTAGTTGAGGGGGAGGGGGGGGGTATAGTTTGCGTAAAGTCGACTGCAAGGTAGCAATTGAGTAGTGCTATTGGAATGAGTACTTTTAGAGATATTGTCAAGACTAACCTAAGTTCTGCGAGAACTTACAACTTAAAAAAAAAGTCATTCTTATAATCAACAAAATATTTTCTAATTTGAAGCATTACTTCGACAGTGACTCTACTTGTTAGAAAAACTGAAGTGTTTTCGTATATTTAAGAAGCTTAACCCAATTACATGAAGTCTTTACACAAATAAGCTATTCGATATAGTATGGTGAATGGGGCTGATTGATGGGTCGCTTTGCCGGCAATTTGTACTTGTACTTGTAATATCATTAGGTTCCCCACCGTTTCGCAATCGCGTGCCATAAAAACGTGCTGCCTTATTTCGATACAAGGCGGTCAGTTATTGTGTCCATGTGTCTGTGTGCGTGTGTGTGTTTACATTCATTCGGCAATTAATTCCTTTTACAAGTTCAATTGACATTGAATTGCAAGCTGCGCAGTTGATTGGCCCGGGTTCTACCGTCCGTTCTCGCAAGAGTTACATAAAGAGAAGGCCGTCTCCAAAGGGGGAAACGGAGCGTACACGATCTTGATTAAAATATCGTCTGTATACATGCAAGTGCAAATTCATATACTATATACAATATATAGTCAACAACCCGAATTGTGTCTGGCATGATTGATTGATTAGCATGGGGAATATTGGGAAATTGACTTTCCCATTGGGAAATGGGCAATGGGCATTGGCTTTGTGCGAGTCTAATCAGTCGCTTAACGAGAGTTCGTTGATTTTGTCGATTGGAATAATCAAAGGCTGTTGGGTAATTAAAATCCATAATCACACAATCAGGAAAATGAAATGTTACTGATTGAAAATAAATTAAAACACACAATCAACAAAACAAGGAATTGCAAAACAAAAAAAAAATATAATAATGTATATAGATATATATAGTATAGGCATAATTAAGACAACATAAGACAGCAACGAAAAACAGATAACATGCAACATTCAATTGTTTTAATGGGCTCGAGCTCGAGAGTCTCTCAAACATGGAGGATATTGGGGGATTTACGAAACATAAGCAAAATATTAATTATCATAATGAGGCTTATCGACAAATAGACACACAGAGCTGATGGCAATAGGCGTGTCGTTCTCGAGTTCAGCTCAGGTCACTTTGCTGTCGACGGTGCTGGCTGTGGGGCCTCTGAGGTCACGACTCGGGGTCGGGTCATGGTCAGACAATGTACTGACTTGGTTCACGGGCAAACCAAAGAAGTTTTGCCAATGGAATTCAAATCGAAGTGCAGAAAATATGATGCCAATTTAAAATAGATTAATAAAAAAAAAAAGTAATCTTAATGGAATTAATGTTCAAGTTTGCGAATGTTTTATAACTTTATCTTCATCATAACCCTCAGTCTGCCCAGTTAAAATTATAGGTTAGGTAAACTTCGTATTGATGAAGAAATCGGCTGCAAAGTAATTATTAATTTGGCAAGATTGACCACCGCGAAGTGTGTTTATTATAATCAATTACTGTACAAAATAAATAGGTGCACAGTCGAAGAAATATGCCATGACTTGATCGATATTAATGGTTATGCGATAATTCGGCATGAACGAGACCTTTTTTGGGGGTCTCTCTTTCACCGTCTCAAGGCCTTCGCTTCGTTTCAGAATTTGCGCTAAAGATGACGCAACAAAACAAACAATAATCCATTAATTTCCCACACTCCACAGTCCACAAAGTTGCATACAACGAATGATTCGCAGTGAAATCATCGTAATGCTCAACTCAAAATTGGAAACTGAATCCCAGTGGACAGAGAGAGACTAACCCGCGGAGCCAAGCGAAAGGCAATTAGGTACAATGTACTAGCAATTAATCACAGGGTATACGTGGATTAGTATACTTCTTGCAGGATCAAGCTTGGGAGGAGGAGGAGAAGGTAAATTGGGAACGTTCCATTAGTCACTTGCAAGACATTCATTGTGGTTAGAGTTGAGTATGAGTTGGGTTGAATTGAGTTGGCAATGATGTACTATAGCTATGGCGAACCTGTTCTTGAAGTTATCGGGCACAAATATATTCCACCAGGAGTGACGCTTCTCGCGCGGAAAATACTCAACGTGATTTGGATCGACAATGTCGTCCTCATCGTCATCGTCGTTTGTCGAATAGCTGCGAATACCCCTGCCCCCGTGGGCTCCATTGCCGGCCCCCATACTGTCATTGGTCAGATCGCCCTGCGACTCGCTGTGCGTGATGTTCGATGTGGAGTCGAGGCTGCGCTGATTGATATACTCCATTTTCATGCGCCGATGGCGATCGAGTTTGGTCTGCAGCGAGCTGCGGCGACGACGTTGCCGATCATTGGGTGTATCGTAGGGATTCATGCCCTGCACAATGTGTCGCGATTGTGTGCCATCCTCGAAATAGGTCACCTTGCCGGGCTCGTTGGGTGAACTTGCCCGTATATTCTCCTCCGAGCTATATACAATGTCAGGACTATTGTTGTTGGTAGGCGTGGCTGAGCCATCTGATTTCTCACTGCGCACAGCCGATTCATATGAGTCTTTGGTAGAGTTCTGCAAGAGAAGAAGGTTACTCAGTTAGTGAGCTGCTGCTGCTGTTGATCAGGTGCCACGCCCCTTGATCACTTACCTTATTGCTATCACGTCGCAGAAACGAGACCGCTATGGAGCTGCGTCGCTTCTGGCTCTTGTCCGATTTGCTGGAGAAGAGTCCCAGCGCCAGGGAGCTGCGACGTGGCGGCTTCTGTGGTGGCAACGGTGCCGATATATTCATATTGTTCTCCGTCTCCCCATCGCCATCGCCATCCGCCGCATGCTCATCGATGTTGACCAATGACGGTATGGAGGCACTGGCCCAATCCTTGCGCAGGCGGTACTTGCCGCTATCGATGATGCTCATGTTATCGGGTTATCGATTCTTAACCGTTAAACGCTGCAAATATTGTGCTATATTAATTAAACCGTTATCTGTGTGTCTGTGTGTGTGTTTCAAGAGCCAAAAGCAAATTGCAAGCTGCGCTGTTGTGCCCCAATTGCTGCAAAGTGGGCGTGCCTGTTGCCCCAACAATGGATTACAGTTACCCAGTTCGCAACTATTGCGATCTCCCTCTTGCTCTCTCTCGCAGTGTCTCGCTCTCCCAGTCTCTCTCTCGCAGTCTGGCTTCACTTTTACTTTCAATGAACTCCATTGAACCGACATTAGCGAGGTAATTAGCAGGCACTTGTCGGTCGCCCGGAACGTCAACGATGATATCGCAGCTTGACTATATACGAGTATTATATATGTATGTGTGAGTGGATGTGCATGCAACGTAGAGAGCACGAGCAACTCAATTATCCGATGTGGGACAGACGAGTAGGGCGCGCGATCATTACGGGAATGAGTTGCAATAGCAACGGACTGGGCTGAGTGAATGCTGGGAGCACCTACTGAGTAAGTTGTTCTCCAGTTCACATTAAAGAAAATGCATAAGTAATTAACAGGTTAAACGAGCCACTTAACGATCACACATTATCATATAAAGTACACGTATTTAATACGTATATAATATAAAAAGGAAGTGAAGAAACATTCTAATTAAATATTCTTCAACTTGATATAAGAGATCGAATGATCCAATATTAATAATCATAATATTCTGGCAACTTAACAACCTAGCTCATCTCTAATTTGAAGAAGAGAGTTCTCGAAAGGAATTTGTCAACATTAACATATCAAAAGATTTGGCTGACCTTGGCCAGCCCACTTTACATAGAATAACAAGTTGGGCAAAGTTATGTTTATTATATCTTTATAGAGCCATAAGCAAACCAGTTCATTTTCAGTTAGTTAAGAGAGTCCCTCTGCCTCTCTATCGAAAACCAAACCAACTATAGAAACTCATGTAGTCATGCTAAATGAAAAAACAAATGCTAATAATGCAAATTAGCTTTGAAAACTTTATGGCATCAGAACAATAGCCTAACCTACGACAACAACACGAGTAACAGCAACAACTACAAAGGGAATACTGAAAATATAGTTTAATACAATCATTATGAAAAGCAGGCCGGCAAACAATGACGATGATGACGACGCTGGGGATTTGAATGAGTTTAAGGGGCGTTCCAAGACACGCGATGATGACGACGACAACGAAATCGAAAGTGTAGATATCATATGGAGATAAACTGAATACAACACGGCACACTAGATCGATAACAATGGAAAGTCTAGCTACCTTAGAAGTTGAATGAAACTACAGATCTCTGTGTAATTGCACTACACAACTTAGCGCGTATCTGGGGCCTGTAAACTGTCAGGTTGTTGTTATTTAACGCCTGGCTGAGCCGAGTGTGAGTGCTGTGAGTGTTGTTCAATTCAATTCTCACGTCAATTCTAGCCAATAGATCACTGAGGGGCTATAATTGCTTCTATTTTATTCACAAAGCGCAGGCCAGCTAGGTATTACAACGGGGGATAACAACTAATTAGAGTTCGGTTGAATGACTTGGTATGAAGATGTAGGAAATACAACTATTCTATATGGTATATACTGCACACTGTCGGTATATATGTATAGTATATACTGTACAGTAAATTGGGGCCTCGGCCAAATCTGAAGTGTGTCCAACAAACAAATACTCTTAATAGAAATGAGTGACTGAGTGAGTGATTAGATAGACTGCAGAGACCCTTAAGTGTCGGGGTTACGACATTATCTATGTCTTTATTGATAGTGCAGATTCTAGTGTTTTTCTTGGCGCTTTGCAAACACTTTGAATTGGCTCTAAACTTGTAATCCCAGCTCGAGTGGCCAACAGATTCCGTAATGCGAGCGCCGTGTAGGAAACAAGCAATTTAAATAAGTCTTTCTCCTCGTTCCCCTCGATCGTTGAGATCGTTATGAATATGACTCGTAACCTTGCGTACGCTGAGTGCGCAATGGGGACTGTGTGAGAGACCAACACAAGCGGTCAGTCTCAAGGCGATTACATGTGAAGTGAACTGAGCTGAAGTGAAGTGAAGTTCACGCTTGAAAGCCGGGCAATCGGGCTGTTGGACTTTGGTCTACCGGGTCTGGTAGGTCTGGGTCTGGGTCTAGGGCGTCACTGTCAAATTGCATTGGTCCATGAAGGCGACACATTCGTTTCGCGATGAATCTCTCTCTCTCTCTCTCTTCTCTTCGGCTCATCAATTGTGCAATGCGCATAAATGAATAGAAATCAACAACAATATCTTACTGTGTCAATGTCACGGCCAGTCAACCGAGCCGAAAACTGGTCGCTCTATTGTCAAATGCGTCCCACACTGCCTTTGGTTTGAGCCTCCCACTCCTCATCGTCTTACAAAGTGACCTCTTACTGCACTCAACCACTCTCCCTCCCTCTACCTAATGGTCTATAATCAGTGACAAAAAAAATTTTCCATAGCATGGGAAAACAAGCGTGCAAGTGGAAAACTACAGCACGTGATAAGAGACATCTCGCTGATAGGCCGTACCACGAGTGGACGTTGTGGTTCGCAGATGTCCAAGCATCCACACACACACACAGAACCACACACACATGCACAGGCATTTGGCAAGTGCGATTTTCACACTCAAATGGAAATGCAACAAACAAGTGGCTATAAAAAACTCGATGACTAACTAACCCAAGGCAAGGCAGCTTGCAGCAGATTAAGGAGCGAGCAGACCGAGAAAGGGAGTAGAGGCGAAGGGAAAGAGAGAGGGCCAATTAAAGTCTCACAATGAATTGCAACCTTTATTCACAAGGCCTGATAAGCACTTCGATTTGCATTCATTCATTGGAAAGTGCGAAGGTGTCGAAGGCTGTTGAAACAAAGGCGTGAAAGGATTAAGGATTAACCACAGAGAACATGAGGATAGATACAATCTTTCTGTTCGGTTCTGTCCATCGCCTTATCAACTCTATCTTTGATTAAATTGAAGCTTATTCTATTTGATTTTAAATTGCATTTCACAATGGTTGAATTAGTCATCATTGGATTGTGAAATTCATAAACATATTCGACAGATGTGAATGTTAATTGCAGCACTTTAATGGGTATAGGAGCTATAGAAAGAATCGTATTACCCAGCTGTAAATCAAACATCGCTAGCAGACTGGATAAACACAATTGCGATGCAAGTTTCGATAGTGAATGATGTGTACAAGAGTCAATGCTCGTATTCGTGTTGTACTCGTATTATACTCGTGTACCCAAAACATATATACTACTGTACCCAATTGATATCAGCTGATGGAGTGTGCACTTTGCCTTCAGACTGGACTGGTTCAATTAACCGATAAATGTTGAGGCAACGCCAACGCAAGGCTAATCTCGCAGCTTAAAATTGAATTTTCCATATCAATTGCGTGATAGCGTTCGCTCTCACTCTCTCTCCCTCTCTACCTCTTTCTCTCTTTTTCTCTCTCCCTGTGTGTGTGCAAGAATCGGCTATTTATGGCACAGTTGGAAAATTTGTTTGACACACAGACAGAGACAAACACAAAGAGACAAGTTGCACTTTCGCTTTTGCAAATGCACAAATACCGAAGCGAATGTATCTGAAAGATACAAACGGTTCGCGTCAACGCACACGCACCCACAAAGTGAGAGGGAGAGAAGGAGGGGGCGAGCACATTCCACTGCCAAATGAAATGAAACGCAAAAGAAAGAATAAGTAAAAATGCGTCTGCTGACCGAATAAGACTGTTAGATACTCTGTAAAAAGTTAGAGAAGGAATAAATTGGAAAATAATTTGTTTTTCCTACTCGACTCTTCATGTATTAGACAATGCGTTTACAAATCAATCAATCTGCCCCAGTTTCTCTTAGCATAGGGTATCTTTTTTAAAAACAACACAAAAACTAATAGCACAACAAGCACGCATTAGCGTTAGATACAAATTTATCTTCACAAATAGCATAGAAAAATCGCGTGACTGTGAACCGAGAGAAATATATTCGTCTTATGTCTGTCTGGTTTATACTATATTAGATCTGTAGAGTTCAACGAAAGAGTGAATGAGATGCGCTGAGAATTTACAGTAAATTTAAATAACAAACTGTTCGTAGATAAATAAAACATTTAAATTTATTTTAGTATATGCCTCTACTTGTTGCGACTTTTAACCTAATTCTTTTTATTTATTTTCATAAATCACAGGCAACTTTGTTCATTCACTGATTCACTGAATACATACAAGTTAACACGGTATTTCATTGTGATTATCTGCAGTTCTTGCTGCTGAAGGGGCACGAGCACAAAGATATGAATAACTATTTATATTCATATTTTTGTTTGACTGTCCAATCTCCCTTCAAATATTTTTACTCTTGAATCTACGCAAGCAGCTGCCACTTGTCTGTCTGTTTTTTTGTCTGTCTGTCTGCTTGTCTGTCTGTTTGCTTGCCTGTCTGTCACACTCCCCCGTCTCACTGGTTTCTAAATTTTGCCGCACTGCAAAAACCGGTTGCACAAACAATTCGTTAATAATCGTCTTAAATTCGTAAATTTGATATCATAAGCGAAACAAACGACAAACACACACACACATGCACACACACCTACTTGAGCTGAAGTACTGCCAGAAATTCCGCAGGAATTTCCAATTAGAAACCACAAAACGGAACACTCAGAAGTGCGTTAGGATTGTCAACACGATCGAGTTGAGATCATAAATCAAACGAATCGATATAATTAATTTGATCACCAAAATGTATCTGTATCTTATGCTCCGCTACTTTGAACACCAAAAAACAATAACAAACTGGTCGCTGCGTGTCGTTGAACTGTGGGTGAGTGCGTGCATGTGTGTGTGTGAGTGTGTGTGCAGAAACACAAAAGATACAAATGTATCTACACGTGTTTGCTACCGTTTAACTGAGCATTTTTCATCAGCAAAAGTGTCAAGTGGTTGCACCAACAACGACGGGTGGCGAATCGATTGTTAAGCGTAATTTGCTTAATTATACCCTGTACACACACACAGATGCACGAACAAAACAGGGTGTAGTAACACGTTGTTAATAAACGTATCTCAGACCTTTTGATGTGTCTACTCAATTAGCATTTGCCTGTGAGATAATTTGACTAGTCTCACTTTGATTTTAGGCTTAAGAGGGTATTCTCGTTTAGACTTAAATCGGTAATTGATATATAAAGCTTTTTACGTTCGATTAACTTGAGTAATTATCGACAAACCGATTGGGCTATAATAATACTACTTTCAGATATTTAAACTTGTGTTTTATATAAATAAAATACCATGTAAGTTTTTTCTTTACAGGGTAATAACATTGATGACTATTATAGGAACTAAGAATAAAACGTTTAGTAAGTATTTCATCATCATCAAGTTCGGTTTCATATCGTTAGCAAAGTATATTAAACATTCTATTTTGCTTTCAATCGAAAGTACTTTTTCATACACACACATTATGCAAATTCACACACCCACAAAGTTGATACATTCTTAATAGGCATTACTTGCCCAGTAAGCTAAGCTATATCCGCCTATGTGTCCATCTCTTTTTTTTTTGAACACACAGATCTTAGCAATCGTAAGCGCTAGAGACACTAAATTTGGCCTAAAAGATCCTGTATACCAAAGGCATATGAAGTTTATTTTAATGCTTAAAGAACTATAGAAATATTAGCTTTTATTACTTGTTATTTCATAATATTGTGTAGTGTTTAAAACAAGTTCTATGTTGAGAGACTAAAGCAGCAATTCAATTCACTTAATGGATCATAAATTAACTAGTTTGTTTCACATGCTACTCTGTGCAGTTGTTTGTGGGTTGGGCACCACGAGGTGCGGCACAACATAAATTCACTGAACTGAGTCCCGGTAGTTGTCGATAATGAAAACAATTGGTCAACTTTTATATGACGCTATTTATGGGTGTAAACTGAGTGGATCACGTGGTCACAAGCTAAACTAGAATGGAGCGAACTGAAAATGAACATGGATATGGTTTAGTATGCTCATAAGCATCGTGTGCCAAACATACGAAGTTTCCATTGCATAATAATTAAGAATCGAATAATAAGCATCGCATTACATATAGTATACCCGATTCGCTTGATATTCAAAGCATATAAACCTAACGAAACGATTTACGTATCAGCAATAGCTGACAATGTATTGGTACGATATATGCTATATCCCAAGCGTGTGTTAATATTGGAGCAGGCGGACAACAAATCCGCATTAGAATCAAATTCACAGCACATGAAAGTCGCAAGTCGACAGCAGTTGACAGCAGAGAGGGAGAGGGAGGAGTAGTCAGAGGAGTGGAAGGGGACTGGGCTGAGGAGAACGGTATAACAAGAATGACATAATTCGGTAACCGTGACACTTGAGCCGATTTCGTGTGTGAACCTGTGCAGGCCGCAAGAATGCCGACTCGCCCGACAAATGTATCTACATCTGAGTGTATCTGTATCTATGCGCTGTGCTTGCACAATTAAAGCCGACTTACGCTTGTTGCTGTTGTCAATAACAATTTCCATCGTCAACGTAAGCGATGAACAATTACAACAACAACAACAGCACCAAAGGCAAAAACAAATAGTCAGTTACTAAGGCGGAAGTGATCGCCTTTTGTTTGGGAAACCAGTTCGGAATTTTGCCAGCGATTTGCCAATTTCATAAGTACGAGTCAACGTATCTATGTGTTTGTAGATACCCTGCATCTGTATCTGTATCTGTGCATGTGTGTGCTTAATCAAACCCAATCAATCGTCAAGTTTCTGTTCCGCAAAATACAAAAACAAAAAAAATGAATTGAAAAATCAACATTTTGCCATTTTGCTTACAAGTGCGACAACAACAACAACAACAACAACAAGAACAACGTACGTAAACCGCAAGACCCCTCCCCTAGAACGATCCACGGATTAACCGCTGCGGGCGATTGCGACTGAATTAATTCGCGCAAAACGGAAATGTTTCCTCAGATCGGAATCTAAGTCTGAAACTATCATAGCGTGGGCTGTCGACGCAGTTCAGAGTGATTAATGATTAATGATAATAGTTTAAAGATCGATATGTGATTAGTTGCAGTGTACTTTATAGGAAAGTTCTATACAGGCAATCGCTATAATTTATGCTCGCTTATATCTCTGAATTACATTTTCTGTTCCGCTTTCGGTTTGCATACCTGTTATATATTTACATATGTATTTTATTTTGAAAATATATTTTCGATTCGTAGCGCGCATTTTGAATATTGCACAATTAGCGTAGCCGAAAATAATATATGTAAGTATGCGAGCTATTAGTTATATATCGAAAATTACATGAAAGAATTTGTTTTGGCTAATTTGCAGACTGTACCCAGTAATCATTACAGCATCACAGGGTTGCTCTAACGTGGAAATTGGGTACTATCGATATAATCGATAAAATGTGGAAAACCAAGCACAGCATTGCTTGAGGTGCATACTGGAGACTATCGATATGCGATATATAATAAGGAAAACATGATTTTTTTAGGTAAAAAAAGTGTGATAACTTTTTAATAGTTCTACTGATCAATATACCGATTTTAGTATATTTCTATGTATGTACATATATTTCTATGTATGCCATATTTTGAAACCCAATACTGTTTACTTTCTGTTATACCCAAAACAATTTTCGTTATTCCAGTTAGAATATCGATTGCATATTTATTGCATGTGTCCATACATGTTTAATTTGATATATTTCAGGATATCTGATCGCTCGGCTATAAATATAAATTGATTCGGATGCAGCTACCGAACAGCAGGTCTACAATGGAAGTGCGCTTATTAAATCATCGACATTAACATCATCAATAAATCACACATGCTGAAAATAACAACAACGAATTACGACTTGCTCGAGTACAAGCACAAAAAAGAGACGCCATAAGATACTTTAGATACGAAGTGCCTTTGTGAGCGACAATTGATTTTCGGCATAGTATCGCGTGTACTTAAATATATTCAATACTATATGTACAAGATCGTATATTTGTTTGTGTAATTATGACATTTTTTCACGCCATGTTGAACAAACAATCACAGTAAGACTCTTTGTCTGAACCGAAAAAATAAAAAGCTCTTAAATAAATCAAAAAGTAAATAATAAGAAGAAAACAATAATTAAATAAACAACAGAGTACATGAAATATGATTATGTGAAATGCATTCTCGACAGGCCTTCTTTTGATAGCTATTTGCATATATGTATATATATACTACGAGATACAGCAATGCATATAGTATATACGTATTGTACTTTTGGGGTATCCTTAACAGACAAAAGCTATAGATAGCTCTGACAATGCACAGCAGCGACAATAATGGGCTACGAGCTGTTTTTTTTGCTTCCTCATCTGAACAGGCTTTATATAGCATGTATGTGTGAAGTGAGTCTGTGTGGGCTGACCAACGCACGGCTTGTCACTCGAAATCAATAAAAAGATACAAAAGTATTTACGCGTTGCATCTTTTCCTCTTCGATTTTGCATTTCCGTGTTGGCTTTTTAAATAAATTACAAATGCATTTAATTAAAATTATTTTTTACACATCATTGCCAGTCAGGGCCACGCCCACACGATGCACCGCATTATTATAGGTTATGTGTATCTAGTGTTTATACTATAAAGTGTTGTGCAACGCCAAGTGTTGCCACCTGACTTGGCTGGCCTGAATTCCCTTCTTGTCGGCATTAAATCTTCACTTCATTCAAAAATAAATCTCTTTTATCTATAAATATATGCATATGTTTTTTTCTTATACCCTCTATCGCGACAGGTTCTTAAAGAGCTTATTGACGCGGCCCGATACCGTTAGACAGAGTTCAGGCAATGTGTGATGACAGTCGTAAATGAAAACGGTGTCAAATAATTCCAACAAAGAAAACATAAACACAAATTTATAGCGAACATTGTGGTATAGTACTATATCTTATCGAACAACGGCTTGATAGCAAGGTGCTAGGCAATTCTTAGTGTACAGTTATTCTTTTTTCGGAAGTCTCTTCCAGAATATGCAAATACTTTATTTGTTTTAACAAATTGCTCCGATTAGGCGAACCGACGCGATTAGGTTTTTTATCTATAATTGATCGATCAGGGGACTGCATAAAAGTGTCAACATAATTAAAAATTTTAATTTATTAAGCAATTAATTTAACTATCGCCGACGAACTGCGTAAAAGAACGCAAAAGAAAAAGAAAAACATATCGATATCTGAACTTTACTTTTGTTTTCAGACTTTTGACCAGTGCTATATTTATAAGAACGTAAATATAGCGGAGCCAAAGCTTTCAAAGAGCAAAAGCATGCTCTTTCTTCAGCAAGATGATCCGAAAGAGCGCCAAAGAGCCGAAGATGAGATGAGTAGACCAGCCGCCAGACAGTCTACAAAATCGGAATCTAAAGCAGGTTGTGCCGGATTTGCATAGATTGCGAAAGAAAAGCGAACAGCAGTTTGAGGAGCACAGCTGCAACTTTTCTTGGCTATACGATGTTGAACTCTATATGTATATACAGGTGTATATCATCGTAGTTATACAGCTATATATTATATCGTGGTTATATGCCAACTTTCATCATGATTTGCCTTACGGTATTTAACGCTAATATGAATGTTTGCACAGGTTTGGATGGCAACTCTAACATATATATGTATGTGTGTGTGTACGTGCTCATATGCCAGTGTGAGTTCATTACTTTTGGAATACCGTTGCTTTTTTTAATTCTCTACACAAATGGCATAGAAGGGCCGCAGAAACAGAGACAGACAGACCGGAGCGAGAGGGAGAAAGAGAGACAGAGAGCCAAGCTCAAGCTCGGAAACGAACGAAGACACTAAAAATGTTGCGTGCTGAACTTTTGTCGTTGTTGTTGGCTGGGGTTGTTTAGTTTTATTGTGCTGATGACCTTAAATTAGGCGTAGGTCTTCAGTTTTTTGTTATTGTTATTGTTGTTGTTGGCCAAGTTTGGTTCGCTTGTCTTGTTTATTCATTGCGTTTTTTTTTTCCTCTCTTCTTTTTGGCTGGTCAGCTGTTTTGAGCGCTTTGGCCTCAAGTTGTAATAAATAACAACAATTTTTACACACTCATAAGCAGAAACAACAACAATTGTTGCGAGCCAAGGAATGCCTTGACCCGCAGGCGGCAATAGCCGAGAATAATGGCAATAATTTTGTTGGTTAGCTTGGATTAGCACAGCGCTTAACCCACACACAAAAACACATAGACACACACACGCATTTGCAGGCAAGTGTATGTGTGCATATAAAAGTGAATGTGATGCAGTAAACGGCGAAAACGAGAGGACAATAACAATTCCTCGTGTAGAGTTGCTGCAGCCAGAAAAGGGCAACGAACAGACGCGGAAGAGACGAGCGAGCCTAGACTGCAGCGAACTAGGAAGGAGAAGAGAAAGAGAGAGCGCAAACGAGAGAGTTACTGGGATCAGTGCTGGCAACTTAGCTATTTCTCTGCTAGATCTAGTGAGTTGCAATTGGCATATGAACGTTAAATTCTTCAGTCAGTCTTAATTTAATGTATGAATTTTTGTGTATGAAAGTGGAGGCAACCAATATAAAAAAATTTTCAATTCACTACTCTAGCAGTTTCTAGCTATTTCTATTTTATTTATTTATTTATTTTAGCTTGTTTATGACCACAAGAGTTGGCAGCACTGACTGGGACTTGAATCGAGACCGAGAGCGGGTGTAGGAACGACAATCTCTCCACCTGGCAGGTTTCGGCAATCGTTTCTTTACCTAGTTTTTTGTGCACAGCTTGCAATTTAGCTTCGTCTTTCTTCTTACATCATCCAAGTACTGATCATACTGAACACACACCTGCTTTATATAGTAGTAGCTCGATAGCTCGATCGATTTGCCTTCTGAGCTTTGGGGCTCTTATACT
Source organism: Zaprionus africanus (assembly GCA_018151435.1). NCBI lineage: Eukaryota > Metazoa > Arthropoda > Insecta > Diptera > Drosophilidae > Zaprionus > Zaprionus africanus. The sequence goes on along the minus strand of JAECXB010002309.1, from coordinate 1,612,755 downwards.
GCAGTTCACCGTCTCCTTCCTTCGTTATTTGTTACTTTTGTATGGATTCTCTTTGTAGAATTTATTTGAAATTCGTTTTGTTGTTTTAGTCACATTTCTAACTGATATTAATTTCACTTTTTTCTCTCCGATTTTTATCACTCTCGTTAAATATTTAAACGATTTGGCACAAACACAATGATTATATTTTGTGTACAACTTGTTTACTTATTGCTTTTCGTGTTTCTCTTTGGCATCGGGGCAAAGAGTGTGTGAAAGTAAAGGCACTCTGTAAATTTTATTAAAACACATTTGAGTTTAGCACAATTATACACGGTATATATGGATAAATATACTTGGCGCACAAACCCAGGTGTTTCGCAATTGAGGAACTATCTGCTTCATTACATTACTAAATTTCAACATCGGTAAGGTGCCAAAATTGGTTCTGCTTGAAAAACGGAAGAAATACTTGGAGGTTTTTCATTTTTTTGGTTTCTTTTAGATCTAACGGGACAAATTGACAACGAAAACGGAGAGAAATATGGTTTACATTTCCAATCAACCAAAAACCACAAAACGAGCACAGACAATATCAGACAACTGCAATAACAACAACAGCAACAATAACAACAACATTGTCATTATGTCTGTAAAATTAAAAACCACACTCTCTTTGAAACAGACACACACACACACAGACGTAGATATGTCGAGAAGAAACAGATATGTACAGATAATTCAACAATTAAACAAAACATGGGAATGTGTGACGGTATATTTTATTCATTTTGTTAATTCGCATTGTTTTAAACAATTTACAATAATATTTTACGCTGTCGGTGCACACATGAAAACCCGTCTTTGCATTTATTTATGTATTTAATTTAGCACGTCGGTTTATTGTTAATTTATTTTCATATATATTTTTGTTGTAGTATATAACAAAATTGTGATTTTGCGCGCGCGCGTTTTTAATTTACAAAATTGTTTTGCTTTGTTTTTATTTTTTCGATTTCGTTTACGTTGCTCGCCTCGGAGCGATTTGCTTGCGTTCGTTGCAAATGAAAAACTTAAACTGATCGAACATTTCTACCGTGAGGCGAACGTGTGCATGGGGCTCAGAAAGCAGCAGCGACAAACCCCAGAAAACACAAATAACAACAACAGCAGCAGCAACAGCGACGTCAGCGCACACAAGTGCGAGCGCGCGATCTTTGCCGCAGTCGCTGTCGCTGTCACTGCCGCAGTCGCCGTTGACGTTGCCGTTGTGCGTCGCTGTCGCTGCCGACGCTCTTGTGTAAATTATGCTATTTATTGTCGTCGCACAGTGGAACCGACTGAAATGTTTGTATTCATAATTTTCAAGTAGTTTGAAATATATTTTACTAATTAATATGTATAATACATCATTACTAATAAATAATTATAATATTAATTTTTATTCATATTATTTTTATATTATTATTCTTATTTTTCAAATCATTCTTATTAAATATTTTTTTAAATATTGAAAGAATTTTAACTTTAATATATTGCTTAGACATTACTAAAAATGTTATTCTCTGCTCGAATTATGTTTTATAAATTATGTTATGTAAATTTCAACATAAAAAGCTTAAAAAATGATTCTTCCTTCGAATACCATTTTATTTTTATTTTGATAATTTCGATTTTTATGTTTTCTCTTTCAGCGCCCACTGTAGTTCGACTGTTTGTTTGTAGGGCAATATTTTACTCTCTCAACTCTCTCTCACTCTCTCGCTCTAACAGAGTAACTCTCTCACTACTCCCTCTCTCGTTCTCTACGTAATCGTGCTCTCTCATAGTCGCTCTCTCTGGGCGCGTCGCCATGTGCTTCAATAAACATAAACTTGTTTTTGTTGGCAGGCTCAAGCGCAGTTTAAACATTGTTTATATCTTTCGTTTTTTATTTTTATTCAGCATTTATATTTCTGCATTTTCGTTAAACATTTCTCCAAGTTGCCTGGTATAATTTCCTATAGTAATCGGGGAATAAACTCTTGTAAAGACTTGAGATTCAAGTTATTTGAGAGTTTCTAGCCGTTTTTTAGCTGAATTTAGCGGGTTTCGACTGTTGCTGCCATTGCACATGTGCAATGAACTTGTTTTGAGTCGGTAGTTGTTATTGTTTTTTTTTATCGCACACAGCTTGTGTGTGTTTTCTGTTTATTGAATTTGTTTTTAGAGGCTAGACTAGCGTTGACTTTGTAATTGCAATCAAATTACTCATACGCAATGGGAGCCGGGCCGTAATTACGCGCAATTATGCGACTGCATTGGCACGACGCTCTGACCAGTTTGAAGCTGACTTCAAGCCAAATCATTTCCTGCCTTAACTTAATGTAGGTCACTGTTAGGGTGAAAGTGTGATTGCCACACCTCCCCCCTGCACTCTACACCCTTCCCCCACTGAACGTGTTAAACGAGGAAACTTGTGGCAAGGTCGCAGGCGTCGCTTAGAACCAATTACCATAACGTTAGCTGGGAGCATACATTTATATACATATATGTTCACATATACAAGTATTATAAAGATAGTAGTCACCGTTAGCCTTCAACCCGCGTAGCTCAAAACGTTGCGTGAGAGAATATCTTTTGCCCTGTCGACGGCCAAAAGTCATGACTCGTTTCGAATTATGAATTATGCAATTCCCTATACAAAATACTCTTCTTTCAGCTGTTGCAGCCTCCCTCTTCATCAGTTTCCATCTTCTTGCACTTCAGGTTTTTATTTAGTTTCGCCCTGCAAGTTAAATCTTTAAAAACTGCAACATAATTTTACACTTTGCTGCTGTTTGTTTTGCGTTCTCTTGTTTATTTCAGACTCGAAACCTTCGGAGTTTTTACACAATCGAAAATTGATTTTGGGCTGAACTGCACATTGAGCTTGCTATGTTGATAGGGCTAAATTGTAGTATCAATATCAATATCCTCCGATTGTTCCTTTTTTATAATGCAACAATATTCTATAGCATGGCTTATTGAGTTAAAAGCTACATTATCATAACTCTATACTTATACTTTCTAAATGTTTTCTTTATAATTTACTTCCTCTTTAATCGCCACTGTTGCCTTACCCAGCCACTTGGCCACATTGTTTATTCACCTCTTTTATGACAATCCCAAAATTGTTGTTTATTCAAATGCTAATTATCTGCTAGTCATAAAAGCCTCCGCCTAGTTGGCAGCTTAATTGATTCTACGCATTTGATTGGCCAAAATAACCATATAAATATATCGCCGGCTGTCTGCAATTAGCTTGTCGATCTATTGCAAATCGATAAAACGAAAATACATTTTACCGGGTTCCTTGACACACACATACTATAAATGTATTTATTCTATATAGCACATATGTGTATACTAAACATCAAATATTATAATGTATTGTGGACATGTGAAAATCTCAAAGTTGGCGGCTTTTCAGTTATTGCGATTTTTGTTTTCCTCCCAAATGTTTATTTATATTCGCATTATTTTGGTTCGTCGTGTATGTATGTGTTTTTCTTTCATTCTTTTTGTGTTTTGTTTCTTCTCTCATATTTGCATTTTTTTATTTATTTTTAAATTGCAGAAAAACAAATTGAACGAAAAAGTAAGCCAAGGAAATACATTGACTACATATGGCTGTAAATCTATTGGGCTGCGAAACTTGAGTTTTTGAAATACAATTTTCCTGGAAATTTGGTAAGCGCTAAACAAGTTTATGTAATTGTACGGCATAGTTACCTAGGATTACTATGCATATTATAAATAAAAAAATATCTGTCGAAAAATGTTCTTATTAACGATAAGTTAGATTGTAAATTAAATATAAATAAAAAACATTCACGAAAAAGTTACAGTCGAGTGTGCTTGTCTGTGAAATACCCACTACCCACCTGACCAAAACACTTTTTGAATATGTGTAAATTTGGTATTGCATACTTTGGGGAGTTAATTCGGGAACGACTTCGAAATAACGATTTTTGAAATAACTTTTTTGTTTATAATTCGATCTTAACCGAACTTTCACGTATAAGTAACGCTCAGAAATTGCTTTCTATCAAATTACGGGGGCCTGGCTAATAGCTATGAAGTAAGGCATTTTTTCATATTTTCTGGGAATTCCTCTTATTGTCTCTGAGCACTTAATCACAATTTTCAAGCTAAAAATTTTAAATTCTCATTTTCTTAAACAGAATTCAAAGCACTCCCAACAGGAGAGATCTAATTAGAATACCAGCCAGCTGCAGTGGAATCTTTCTTCGGGAACTACAGCTGCGGCAATTCCCAGTACAGATGAAGGACCCCTCAAGCCCCAGTCCTGAAAAGCTTTTAGCCGTCGGCTTAACTGTTGAATATGCAAAGCCAAAAAGCAGCTTCAGATTTTGATTATGTGTATCTGAGTCCAGTCGTTGTTGTTGTTGCTGTTGTTGCAATCCCGTCTGCCGCATAGCGGAAGGTGTACGAATCTTTTCAGCCAAGTTTCGACAACTTTTTTTTTGCAGCTGGCTAAAAATAGCCAAACAGCAGCGACAGCAGCAGCAACAACAACAATGACAGCGACAGCATTGATTGCAAGTTGTTTGGTTTTGCGAAGACGACGATGCCGACGACGGCGGCGAAGTTGGTGTGGTCCAATAATGAAAAGAAAAACCGGCTTGACAGGAAAACACAATTTTCGTTTAAATGAGGAAAAAATGCAAACAATTTTTGCAACTCAGCGGGCGACGCGACGTTGAAAATAGCCTATAAGGGAAGTGAATCTCTAAAAGAACTGACGTCTAGTTGCCTAATGCAACTGTAATATATACATACATATGAAAGAAACAAGATTCAATATTATTTCTGAATAATATACCATTTCTTGCTGCATTTTTGCAGGGTATTGTGAAGTCAATTATAACACACTAAAAATTACATTTGGTGCGTTGCAGTTGCTGCTGTTATAGGTATACGAAATATATCCATACTGTTTTGGACCTTGTTTTGGACCTTATTTGGTCAGCTGACAAATTGGCTGCCAATGGGCCAAAAAAAATTTAATGAGGTTAACGTTCCACAGTGCCCGCCTGTCTGTGTATACACATGTATGTATGTGTGTCTGTGTGTGTGTTTGGTTAATTTATTGCTTGCTTTTAAGTTTGCAATTAATTGCAATACATTTATATAGTAAGTGTGCATGAGTCTGATACATTTTTGTATTGATTTTACTCCAATTTATTTACTTTATTATTAATTTTACGTCATAACTTCCGTTTTTCATAATTTATTAATGCGAAAGATAAACTAGTTTTTTGTGATTGCATAAAAATTTATTATTTGGATTCCTTTCATATTTGAATATTAGTAAAAAGAGAAAAGGATGTTTAAGCTTCACTGTAATGGAAGTAATTTGATAAATTTCAAAAATTATAGAGTATAATCTCTCTTTTACTTTCTGTGTTTCAATTCCTATACAAGCTGAATTAAATTAGACAAGATAAATTAGATTGTTTTATTTATTAATTTGAATCATATATCTCTAAGAATTAAATGTACATAAATTATTAATTCTCTTCCCTTTAAAAATGAAATCTGATTTATATTTATAGACAACTACAGCTCAACACATAAATAAATTTATTTCCTGTGCTGAAATTTAAATCAAGTAAAGAGAGGGAGGTGTGAAAATTATTGACAACTGCAGGTGAAAACATTTGTCACAGACCATTCAATTATTCATTTATTGATTCGAAATCAATTTATAGATTTCCCTCGAGTTGTGCACGGTGCACTCCACACCAATAAATTATTAACTTGGCAAATAAAACAAATAATTCAACAACGTTTTCTATTTTTTATCAGCAGCATTTTTTAACATTTTGCGCTTTACATTGACAATTGCCAATTGGTCGATTGAGGTCAATGTCAGTGAGAAAACAAAAAAAATGATATAGAATTAGTTTCTGCGCTATGATATATTTATTGAAAAAAGTCGAGTTTTGTTTGCTTAGTCAACATAATAATTAATTTTCGCGCCATGGGGTTGCCCTCATCAATTACAGCCAGATTTGTGCTAACATGCAATCGAATTATTATTATTAATTAGAATGGCCCATCATGTATCACAAGACTTAAAAGATATATGAGCAAGCCTTACAGAAGAGCACTCAATTAAAAACTCACTCCAAAACGGGTTGATTAATTGGAATTTCGACAATATTCATGAGTGATTCGATTGAGTTTGAAGATTATGAAATTTAAGCAAACTGCTTTCTCCAGTTAAGTTTTGTAGCTTTAATGTGCACCCATTTATGATCCTGCTCAACCAGTTGAGAATTAGAGCTACGCGTGCAGCTGTGCAGTTCTTTCCCTGCCCCCTTCCCACCACCCCCTTCACAGTAAAGAAATAAACAAAGTCAGACAATCTCCGTTTGCCTCGCAATTTTTCCATTTGCCTGCGGTCATTTCTCAATGCAAGTGCTGAGAGAATTCCAAAGCATAAGACAACGTGACAAGAGTCAGCAACAACAACAATAACAAGAGAACATACTATGAACCTATCACTACCTGCCCCGCCCACAACGGGTGCACGTGCTTGCCACCTCGTAGAGAGCATAAAATATTCATAGTTGAGCAGGTAGAAGTCGAAAGCTGCTGACCAGCAGATACCCTTGTTGTTCGAAATGCATTCGACCTTGAAGTAATACAAGAACACGTAAATGAATAAATGACTCGAAGTACGAGATTCGGCTTTGGACTTAAGAGCTAAAAAAAGATAATGCTGAGAAATAAAATGTTCATTCCAGCTTCAGATGCCTATTTTCTGTATTATAAAATTGTGTTGATCAGCAAAACGAATGATTTTTTCAAAAATTTAGAAAAAAAATCTTAAGAAAATTTTAGTACATAAATATAGCAGCTAACATACAAATTATACTTTTATTTACAATTTGCATTCTCTTTTATAGAAACAAGTTCGCAAACCAATGCTAAGTCGTTCATGCTCGGTTCGCGTAGATTAACAGGGTATACTAATCGCATTAGCATGAAATGCGTCGTCGTCGCTTGCCGTTTAATATCACAACTACGCACAAAGTAATCAACCAGAAGAACACAGACAATTGTTTCTGCTCTGTTCTGTTCTGCTCTGTTCTGTTCTCGGTTGTTTGTTGACACAATGCCAAGCTGCTGAATTGAAGGAAATTTTATGACATATTTTATTTGGGTTTTGGAAAATTTTCACTTCTTACGTACGTAAAATATCTGTTGGGTTTTTGCCTGTTATTGTTTTTTTGTTTTGATTCCATTTCGCGGCTTATCGGCGGCAGCACAAATGTTTACGAATTTGTCTACAAGATTCAGAGCAAATAATATTCAGTGTAAATATCAGGTAACTGCGATAAGCCACTGCAAATTGTACATATGTATAAGTGCCATATAATTAATTGAGATAAGAGATCGCCAGATAATTCTAGAACTGTTAAATCCAAAGGTTTATTGCCAGCTACTTATAATTGGAATTGGAAGACCTAAGGTAATTGCTTAGAGACCCTCGACAGATGCAATTATTGAAGGCGCCTGAGCCGAGGTCAAGTGTCGATAAATCAATGTAGCACTACGGACACGCCTAACGGCGTAACCTAATTGAGCTGTTAGCTTGAACATATATGAGTACAGTGACGAGAGTCGACCCCATGTCGATGTCAGTCCCCCGAGTTGTTGTCATCTGTTTGTCAACTGTTTGTCATATCCTTGTTAAGTTTATAGCCTGCAATTTTTCACATGTTTAGGCCAATTTCGAAAGTAATAAATTTGTAAAGCAAATCATATTGTTGATCAACGATCACATATACCGATCACTGATCGCTGATTGTCGTTGACAAGGACAACAACAATAGAGCATTTTTAATATTTATCGATATTTGCGGATCTGAAAAACGCGATGGGGAAATGAACGGATCGGCTCGGATTGCGCGCATGGTTAATATGTTCTAATAAACAATAATCGCAGGTAATTACATCGGGCACATACGTGTATTTAAGCATTATACATATATTATTTTATGATAGATTGAATGTCAGGCAAGCTGACATTGAATACGCTGTTTCAAGGGTGGAAAAATAACTCAATAATTTGCGGTTTGTTTGGGTCAGTGTGAATACAAAAATTTAACTTGGGGTGATATTGTAAAGATTTCTCAGTTTTAATTACTATATCTCCCACGTTGAGTTCCTTAAAAAGAAGCTAGAATCGTCAAGATTACTCAGTGTGAACTGACAAATCTCCGAAGCTGAGTTTCTTTACTTGATTTTGCTTTTTAATTTGAAAAGAATTTTCAATTTCTACAAACAGAATTCATTAAGCTTTCAAGGATATCACAAAGGAAATCTAAAAATGACCTATGCAAGAGTGTGTGAGAGAGAGGGCGAAAGAAATGTACATAGTCTGAAATTCCAGTGAAAAGCAAAAAGAACAAACGAAATTTGTTAGTCATATTTAAAAATTAATACAGACAATTTGCCTAAGTGCATTGCACACACACATACACACATAAACACAGCTGTGTATACAGAGCTTAGATAACGAATACTTCTTATACATTTCGTCGCATTTAATAGAACAAAATATTGTATTTTGTTTGTTTACAGAGTGTCAAGCGAAATGTCAGAGCCAGGCAGCAATGACAATGGCATTGTTTGTACACGGAGATATATCATATACACTTATAGATATCTGCATCCTAGTCTTACGTAGATTTCAACCAAATTGCAAGATAAAAATGACTTAACTCGGGAAGTATGTGTAATAAATCACGGAATGCCTACGTCTTTCCAATCACAATTATTGGGTGTCCGCATGGTACACTCACTTACGATCTAATACAGTCTATAGTATAATAAAAGTTGATTTAAGCTTATGAGTGCCATTAAAATGCCACGAGCCGCACGCTGTCCGTCAGGGGATCTCATAGAATCACTTGATTTACAAAGTGAACTCAACGTCAGCTGAGAGCGTAGATATGTTAGATTTGTAGAAATCAAGATTAAAGACGGCATCAAGATAGAAAGTTCCTGTGCAGAAGCTATAATATTCGCTTTTTGTCGGCGGCAATTCATAAATCATTCAGCCAGAGCCTTAACTAGTTCAGCAATTACTTCTTATATAGCGTACATATATTTCCAGAGTTTCCTGACATTGTCTCAGGAAATGGAAATAAACGACTTTTCGCGAGTCTCGAATTGCGCTGCTGCACACTGGGCATATTTGCGGGCAATTTGCATGCACAGTGGAGCAGCTACTAATTGCGGGCAATTAATTCATATGCACACAGACGACAATCGACTCTGAAGAATTTTTACTGCCTCCGCGTTGCACCCACATTGCATCGCATCGCTCTTAATTGAACCCTTGACTTTTGGCTGGCAACATTTACAAGTTTCGTCATTGCCATCGCTTTCGCGTTATGCAAAGAGCTTTGGCATAAAGTGTGGAAAACAAGCTGACAGGCACATCCGAAGCAGCAGGCAGAGGGAACCACAGCAACATATGCACGTCGACAAAGACATAACACTAATCGCAATTTGTGAGCAGCAACAACAAAAACAGTTGAAACGGACACATTCATGTTGCGCTTCATCCTTGCCTGATGGGCTGACCACAACAAGAGCAAATGCCAAAGAACAGACGGCAGACTAGCAACAACATTGGCCACAACATTGACACCAGTAACGCCCACATCCTCTGACTCTTTCTTTCCCCCGGTCTCTCTCCCTCATCGATTAGCAGTGGCACAGCCAAATTGCACACTGGTGCAGTTGCATTTGCATGTGAATCAGCAAACTTTAGCTAAAACTCATTTCTTCATTTGTAAATAATAAATAATGGCATAGGATTAAAATAATTTTAAAAATATTGTTATTTTATATAAATAAATATATATTAATTAAATTTCCTTTTTTTCAATTTTTCCATTTTTTAAATTTTTTTAACATTAAAGTACAATTAAACATTTTTTAGAATTTTTTGAGTCGACTAGTTTAAGTCGACATTGAGCAAAATTAAACGTATTTTAAATAAATTCATACAATTTAAATAAATAGAATATTGTAAGAAACAAAATTTTCAAACAAATTATAAGTCACCGAAGTAGAAAATCGTCGGACTCATAACACTTTTATTTTAAATGTAAAGATTCTGATAAATAAATTATGAAAACACATTTTTTAAAGACAACAAGGAAAATATATAAAAAAATATTATATTGTCCCTATTTCATAGCCCTATAGGACAAGTCTTAAACACCTTCGACATGTTTAACGTGACCATGTTTTCTTAATAGTATTTTGAAAAAACTTTTAAAGAAAACTTCTTAGTTCATGATAATAAAATATATTCTGAGTTAAAGTTCTTAATTTTGTATTTAATAAGTACACATGAATAAAATACTTAATTTAAAAAACGTTTAGATATCAAATAAATTTGTTGACTACTTTGCATTGTATAAATAAAGTAGATTGAACAGTGAAAAACGAATACTACTTTATTTGGCGATAAAATCGTTTTACTAACGTACTTCGCCACGCCAATGTGCACATTGCGTCACTGTGCACCGCGCAATCGATGCAAATTATGGCCAAAAACAATGCCAACAACAGTGGGGCAATAAACGGCAATATATGTAACTGTGTACAGTCGTTGTTGTTGCAGCTGTTTTAAGTGTTGTTGCAGTTGCTGCCGTTGCCGTTGCTGCTGCTGCTGTTTTTGTCATTGTCGTGGTGACGTTGACAGGCGCAGTGGAACTCATCACAGCTGCAAGTGAAAGTCAAACACGAACTGCACACACATTAACACACACACACACATACACACTCGCATGCAATTTAGAAGCTATTTAGCTTTTCGCGGGAGTGGCCCGAGACGGGTGCAGGAAAGTGGAAACGGGTCAGCAGGCAAATTCTAGCGGGCAGCGCGATGACGATGATGGCCATTGTGTGCGCATCGTTTCAGGGTCAACTGCTATTTGCAGTCACTTTGCTAGTGTGTGTATGTGTGTGTGAGAGAGTGAATGTGAGATATGAATGCGAAACAAACGCGGCACAATGCGAAATTGCCCAAAGGATTAGCAAGCGCCCACTCAGCTCATCATTATTGCCCCCATCATCATAATTATCATGATTATCAACATCATCATGTCATCAATTCTTCAGGCAGACGCCGTTGGAGACGTGTTCGGCATCGCTATGACCATCGTTTCATTATCAACTCTATAAAATTATTCACACATCGCATATAGAAGCACAGAGTCACCCCAATTCTGGAGGGGCCCGTCGACGTGTGGGCGCGCAGGCGGTCATATAAAGAGAGATGTTGTTCCGCACATTGTTCAACTTTTAGTTGACGTGTTTTTTTATGGTTTTGTTTTCGGTCGAGCCGCATTTCAATTAGCAAATCCGACAGCTAAATCGTGTGTGGGCGCACGATTTAAACCGTCGGGATAAGATACGAGCTAAAACTGCTTTCCACCAAGGTCATAATTGGTAACTATAGAGAAAGCGAAAGAATATAGTCAAAACTATAATAAAACCCTTGCAGGGTTGGCTTCAATCTCCTCCGATTGTGCCTATACTCACTATAAAATATATCCATAATACCTAAAAGCATTTACTGTAAATTCCACAGGCAGACTTGCAAGCATATCGGATATCTTGTATATATATATATTTATATACCTATGTTTGTGTATCAAAAAGTGGTCAAACCAGTTAAAAGGCTTCGGCTGAGAGATGCAATCATCTGTTGTTTGTGCTGGCCAGGAAAAGACCTAACCGACCAAAAAGTCGAATACAAAAGCAAAAGCGACGATCAAGGCCAACTTAAAAGAGTTTCAAGGTTATAAATTACCTCTTGAAGGGCTTTAAGGAAGCTTGCGACAAGCGTGTAGACGCAGCTGCAACAGACTTTGCTGGTTGGATGCACTCTGAACCGGTTCCAGGTGCCTGTCAAGTTGGGTACCTTCGATACCTCTCATGCTCCTGCCTTACACATTCCGTGGGCATTTTCGAGGTCAACTTACTTGTATGTGAAACAAGACAAAACTATCGCATCGTTGAAAGTTGGCAAAAGAGCTTCTTAGACGAAGGAAAACCCGAACGGAATACTTTCAGTTGGCACACGGAACCAGAAATATAACGCATACGCCGTGTTGAAAAGAACTCAACGTCAACGTTTTTCCAGTAACGGGCACATTTCGTTTCTATTCTGTGCACCATTTTCTTGTCTCTGTTTTTTGGGAAGAAAACACTGTAAGTGAGATGAAGGGAAAAAGTTTGGCGTGGAAGGACAAAGTTTTCAGCTGGCTTTATGAAAAGTTTTCCAGAGTGTCACAAGGAATGCTTTTAATTTCACAGAGGTAGAAATAATGTGTAGATTTTTCATTTTTCCCGTTAATGAAAAGCGCATAGTGCTGACATTTGGTAGATCAGAGTAGTACTCGTAGTGAAGTTTCTTTCTTTGTTTAAAATAATCCAATATTTCTCCATACTCCTAAGCCAATTCAGTAAAAAGAGCAGAAAATCTGGCTGGATTGGTTAGACAGTGATTTACAACCAACTATTACAAGGCCAATACATAAAATCACCATCCCACGAAATGAATATGTCAAATTCAATTGATTTATGGTGCGTGATTCATTTGATTGTTGCCATTTAAATTGCACAATTGTTTCTTATATTCACAATATTTTCGCCTATCTGTTCTGTCCCCCAATTCGCTCCATCAGCAATTTGGGCTTTCGTTTACGCTTTCGATTACGTTTCTACTCTGCCAGCTCCCGATTCCCCACCCTTAATGCGTTAACGTCTGACGTCAATCACTTTTTGTCATCCGTAAAGGACATTTCTGTCCAGGGTGAGAGCTAACACATTTTTGTGCGAATAATTCACGCGTGTTCTCATTGTGAATGAAAAAGACTCGATTTATTCAGAGCTTACAACTTTTTTGCCAACAAAATTGCCGTTACAATTACGGCGGAATGAAATTGCAGAGTTTTTATTCGATATTATAATCAATTATTTACTATAAAACAGTGTTAAGCTCATGAAAAACTCATGAGGATCCACAGATAGAAGATCTACAAATTTATATGAATTTAAGAATAGTCGAAGGAATATTATATTATATAGAGTGAGATGAGTGCCCGTTTAGTTTTCCTTGTATGCAATAGTTTTTTATATATAATCGTATCTTTTTCACTCATCTTACTCTGTTTATCTATATTAAAATAGTTAGTCATGTCCAAAAAGATAGTAATAAGGTTCCTTAACTATGATATTTATATCCGCTGCCCTAGAGTAGAATGGTTTTATTTTGTAATCATGCTTCCTTTTTTTTTTACTCGTCTCACTTTGCTTATACTCAAAAGCCTTTATGAATACCCTTTTTCGATATTTTTCTATATTGATTATCGATAACTTTGTACCTTTAACCATTTGATGACCCTTTTTTTACTTATTTTATGCTCTTTCACTCGCAAACTCCATGTTTTTTTTTATTTAACCACTTACCCTTTGCTAGTTTGCCTCGCAGTTGCGCTTAAAAGATTGATTCAATTTGCGATTAATGCCTATATAAGTGGAAACTTGAATGTGCTGTGCGTTTTTAGTGGGTGCGAATACAATTTACAAGGGAGAATTCATCAAAGTTTCGTTGTGGTTTTTAAAACTGTTTCTTAACTGTTTCAAACTGTGTGAGTGCAACTAGAGAGGTGGAACTGAATAGTAGTTTAAGTGTTTTCGGTGGTATAAGACTTGATATAAAAGTAAATTTTCGCTACGTAGGTGCTTAGAATCGGTTGTGAACTCTCTGAGTGTTGTTGCATTAGCAATAGTCAAAGTTTTTAAAATACAATTCTCAAACTATAAACAATTTGTAAGTGTGTCAATTAAAAAACGAAAATAAACTCTACTGAAAAATCTCGTGATGTGAAGAGTTTAATGATAATTTGAAAAAGGAAATTTCAGAAAAAGCTTTGGGGAAAACAAACAAACTATATGGAGACTTTCACTTACTGCCAGGAGAAGCTGCCGGTGATGCCGTCTTTAAGACGATCGCGTAGCGACCGCTGTCGACTGGGTCCGGAGCCGGTCATTGGTGGCAGAATCGGGTTCTCGCCATCCTCCATCACCGTCGGAATGTTCGAGGCGGACGTTGATATGGGTGCGCCGGCATGCTCCATTATCGGGGGCTGTTGCTGATGATAATGGTGATGGTTCAGTTGATGGGGTGAGCCCGGCGAGCCCGGTGCTGGTGAGTCTCTGTTGTTCAAATGGCGACGGATCGAGCCGTGGCGAGGTGAGTTTTCACGTGACATTATCCCAGTTTGTTTTTGTTTTTATTATATATTTGATATGGGAATTCGGATTTGTTTCGTTACGTAACGTTTAGTTTGTCGGTTTGGTTTTGATTTCGATTTCGGTTAATTATTAACAGAATAAATTTCGCATAAAATATTTAGAAGCATAAAACAATTAGTTCAATTGCAGCCAATTTTTGCAGTTGCTTTTGTGTATTGGTTTTTTTTTTAATTTGTTTTTTGGTTTTTTTCTTAGATTTTAGATGAAGAAAACGAGCGAGCTGAACTTTGATTTTTAGTTCGTATTTTATTTGAGGTGGTGAGTTTATTTATTAATTGCACATAGAGCCAAAAATTTGGTGTAATAGTTTGCTATTCGGGGTACGCATAGAGCAAAAAATTATTATCAAAAAAAAAGTTATTTTATAAGAAAAATATTTATAGAGTTGAAGAGTAGAAGAGATAGATGTTTATCATACGCGAAATGTATAAGAAAGTGTAAGAGACATGTTAGTGTATAAGAAGTGAAGAGTGTATGAGGTTGCATATAAGAAGAGCATAGAAAAGGCAGTTGTAGAAGAGTAAGTATGATTAGAAGAGTATAAGCCTGTTTGTCAGCTAGTTAGCGGAGTATGAAAGGAGTATAAGAGTTTATTTGGTGGTATATTAGATTCTGAGAAGATTTAAAAGAAAATTAGAAATAAGTTATACAATATCAGTTGAGATCGAGTATAAGTGTGTAAGTAGTATAAGATTATAAGTATCAAAGCGTTCACAAGCAGCATGCTCCCTTCACAACAGTATAAGCGAAAAGATAGTGAGACTTATAGAATGCAGATGCATGACATATAGAACTATATTTAATTGGCTGGCTGAGAGAATAACGCACATTTTCAGGCCGTAATTATCGCTTTTGAAAGCAGTCTTTCCAATGGCTCTGATTTCCTAAGCAGAGTATCCAAATTTCGAATAGTTAAATCATACGAATACGATAAGGTTGTGTAGTTTTTTTTTCGAGGGGGGTTGGGTTAGGAGCAGCATAACGGCATAGGTAGATAGATATTTACATAGGCATTTCTAGGTGGTGATTGTGGAGAGAACTCTCCTCCGATAGCTATACGAATTGCAGGCATGGCAATGCATAGCAGTCGTATTATAGTTTAAGTCGGTTACACAGCTAGCTATATAGAGGAAGGCACATTCAAGTGATTCTTTGGCTATAGCATATAGTATACATGGAACGATATTGTCATAGGAATTACGAGTATTAAAACGTTTAGTAAACAGCAAATTATGTGTACATTTAGGCAGACACTTATTGGAGAGTAAACAATTGCTATACTGGATATTATACATACATATGTGTATATATATAGATAGATATATATTTATTATATATTCGATATTTATATTTCGGTTCTTGTCTGTGTGTTTTTTTGTTGTTTTGTTGTTCTTATTCGCCTCTGCTGTTAACTGTTGCACAAATATTGACATTCATACATACATCTATGTCTAGGTGTACGACTATGTGTATATATCTATTGGTATAGCTGGATATGGGGGTATATGTGTGGGCATAGCTGTTAGACGAGCATTGTTGTTTAATTAGTTTTACGTATTCATAATTTAATTAGCAATATGCATATTCCTTGTAGTGGATATTTGATATTCGCTATTTGGTATTTGATATTGGATTCTGTGTCTCGTATTCGTATTGGTATTCCTATTGTGCGTGTTGTTGTTGTTGTTCTTGCTGTGTGTCTGTGTTTGTTTGCGCTGCAATTGTCATTATAATTTTCTCTTCTTTGTTTCTCTTTGTTTGTTGATTGGACTTGTATCTTCGCTTGGCCTTGTATCTCTGTGTTTGTGTGTGTGTTTGTGTTTGGGTGTGTGTTTGTTTGTGTGTATCTGTTTGTGTTACTGCTGTTAATTAATTATTATCGATTGTAAGAAGATCGTATATTGAAGAAGTAGCCAACGAACCTGCAAGAAAAAAAAGAAAAAATTTGTTAGTATTAAAAGCATAAAACACATTATGAATTACAACTAAATTGCAGTCAGAAAAACTTATTTTTCCTAAAACATGTTAAGTGGACCGTTACTCAACACAGCAGAAAAGCTGAAGACAAAGTCAGATGAAAGCTGAGCATGCCTGACAGTAAAATACCTTGCGCGCAGTCTTAAAAACATTCACAAATA
Organism: Zaprionus africanus; assembly: GCA_018151435.1. NCBI lineage: Eukaryota > Metazoa > Arthropoda > Insecta > Diptera > Drosophilidae > Zaprionus > Zaprionus africanus. The sequence goes on along the minus strand of JAECXB010002309.1, from coordinate 1,596,235 downwards.
CACTTAGAATACTTATACTATACTATGCTATTCTATACTATATGTACTATTCTCACTGTAACACACATACATACATGTCTCCAAGGATGCCTGCAAAAACTAAAGCATACCAGCAGGGGCAGGGAGCGCTTCATAATTGAATAATTCCACGATCCGGAGTGGAGACGATTACCTGATTATATGTCTTAATCTGAGCTGATGTTTAACAAAACCTTCATGTCAAATTCGGTGTACATATTGTACCTAGCTTCTATGATCAAGAATATATATACTCAGTGAAGTCTTTAGTTTACCCTTTTGAGACTATTGTCAATGGAAGGGTATACAAATGCACAGTCCAAAAAGATGTTGAGATTCATTGTGAGTAAAACTGAACGTTTTGTCTTCTTTATTTCTCTGGCAACATTCAAATCCAATTTGCATTGTTGTACTTTGTGTTGCTGATGACATTATCAAACTTGTTCGTGCTTTCCGGCAATGACAAAATGCAACAAATGCCAGCGGGAAAAGAGCAAAAACAGAACGAATGCCAAAGCATCAAAAGACTCGTTACCGTCGTCCCTTATAATATAGAAAATGTTTTCAGCTTATTTCAATAATGTTATAAAATATTCTGCAACAAAACATGCAACACACAGTTATCAACATCTTTAGCTTAAACGAAACAAACACGAAAAAATTAAAGGTTGTTTCGTTTAAAAATGAATAAATTGCCATCAATGCCATTTACTTCAAATAGTATTCATAAATCTGAAAACGCAGGATGTGCAATGGTAAACGGCGGTAAACAGCTTCGGCATCCTGCCACATCTCCTGCTAAATGGGAGGGACCTTGAGAATGGTCGCACAGTCATGTTCGACACTAAATGCAATGTCAAGTTGCTTGTGAAGCACCATGCGCACTCAAATAACCAAAGTCCCAAATGAATTATTCATTTCTGAATTCAGCAACGGCACAAGCGGGAAAAAGTCGAGACTCGAGATGCATCAGATTATGCATCAGTTATGTAGAGAGTACGCAATGGAATTCTATAAAAGTTCACTTGGCTTTCGCTGCAGGGAATGTGGTATGGTAAACTAAAAGCAAACGACTTACTCAATGCCTGAAGAAATGTATAACTTAATTGGAATTTAGCGGGAAACAAGAGAATTCAGAAATCTGAGAAATCTAGTCGGATCACTAGATATATATTAATTATTAGAGTTAAATAATTAAGTTAAAATTCTATTAGAAAAAGAATAAAAGCAAGTTAGAGGAAAATCGTTATCATATAGAATTCACAACCATCAACAGCTTTTTTCCCGACAAATCTAGCTTCTTTTAAAAACATGTTTTAATATCGAAATCATTCTTTTAGCTTTTTATATTGTTTTTTTTCGGTTTTTTTTAGCTTGTTTTTTCCTGAAAGTTTAGTTTTGCTCTAAAATTCTGGCAACACTGAACTCACTCAGCAATCTCATTTCAGCTGCAGCTGCTCAATTTTTAATGGCAGCCTGAAAGTATGCAATCAATTTTGCGCCGCGGGAATTGAGCCAGTTGTGGGCGAAAGCGGCAGGGGGAGGATCTTCTTGCAGGCATGTGCACGCAATGAATCGAGACTGAAAATGTCTGACATGCCTTCTCTGTCTCTCTTTCTGTCTCCTGCTCAGCACATTGCAACTGTTGTTTTTGATCTCTTTCTGTTTGTAATGTAATTAAGCAGAAGCTGCTCGCACTGAGCGCACACACAGACTTGACGGCAAGAGACAGACACACAGACACACACACACACGCACCGACATGGAGCGTAGCCAAGCTCATTATTATTATGAGCAGAGGTTGCTGTAGTTAATGTCCCGACATTCACGCTTTGTCTGCTACTCTCGCACAGTGCGCAGAGCATTCCTCATTCTCATTCACCCCTTCTCCTCCTGCTGCCTTTGTGCAATATTTTGTTGCATACAATGTTGCTGGCATTGCGACTGCAACTACAACTACAACTGCCGCCCGTTGCAGTTGTTGTTGTTGTTGTAAAGGAACTATAAAATGAGCAGCCGACGCAGTCAGCAAAGAAGAGAAGTGGGAGACGAGCAGGGGAGCAGCGAGGCGCATTTAATGCTCGCACTTGAAGCGCATTTCATTGAGGGTCGCACAGTGGTGGCAATTCGATTGAGAGCGGGTAAAATTATAGATACAAAATTATCAAAAAATTATACATAATAATAATAAAAATAAACAATAGATATAAATTAATGATAAAAATGCTTAAAACTAAATTGGAACAGTTTATTAAAGATTAACGAATGAAATGTTAAGAAAGTTATACTGTCCTTTCGATTTTATTAAAAGTTCTTAAATAAGCTCTTTAAATTACAAAATTTCAAAAATTTATTAATATTCATTTCATATTATTACAATGATATTATATAGTATATATAGAAACGAAACCTTTGGCGGACCAAACATAAAAATTAATTATAATTCTTATTTTGTTTGATTGAACATTTCTTTTCGCTTGTCTTTCCGTTCTATTTATCATTTTCTATCTCTTATAACTTATATAATAATTTTGTTATTTTAATAGAAGATCATTTAAGCCACAAACTACAATGGTACGAAATCTTATATTTGTCTTCGGAATCATTTCTTCCTTACTCATTATTAAAAACAAGATTTTTTAAATTGGCCACGCCCACTGTGTCTGCCGAATGCATTTGCCTTTGCGGAAGTAAGTGTGTTGCCATGTGCGACGAACTTGAAAGTGTGTGAGTGTGTCTGTGTGTTTTTAATATGTGCGCCTGTGTTAATGTCTCGACAGTGTTGAGTAATGAATGCCGCCTGCCAGAGCATAGAAAGCAAGTTCCAATGTCCTTAAACACACACACACACACTCGCATACAGATGCACACGGCAAAGCCACATGCACACACTCGCAGCCATTTTGAAGGCTATGTACTTAAGCGAGGTCATAAATACGAGAGGAAGCGGAACAAGAGGGAAAGACAAGGGGAGAAAGGGATGTAGAGAGATAGAGTGCGGGAGAGAGAGAGACAAAGAGGGGCAGTGAAGAGAAGAGAGATACAGAGAGAGGAAGAGGCAGAGACAGGCAGAGGCGAGAGAGAAAGACAGAGAGAGCGACCCTTAAGCCTTTAAGCCGCTGCATTGCCGGGCATTTAATTTTTGGCCACACTGTGACACTACAGCGCGCACACACTCACACACACATACTCACACATACACACTCGCGTAGCTGGGCACAGTTTCCTTTTCCTCTGGGCTTTGTGATGTTTCCTGACACCTCGTTTGTTGGCTGTCGCAGTTCTACCCCTTTCATTCATAATTGCAGGATGCAATTTAAGCCCCTTGCTGCCCCTCCCTCTCTCTTTCTCTTGCCCTCTCTCTCTATGCACACTCTTTGCTCTGCGCTGGCAAACATCAAGGAAATCCTTGAGTTGACACTGAAAAAATATTTGCACTGCGTGGCCGCGCTTGGGCGACAGTTGCACACTTTGCCAGCGTGCAGAAGTGGGCGTGGCGAGAAATGATTAAAGCCTTAAAGCTATTTTAGCGGCTTTCCATCTCCCTCTTCTGTGCAGAAACTATACCATAATTGAGTTTAATTTGCATATGTGCCCGGCACTTGCGGCCTGCGCTGTCCTTTGGCCCTGTTGGTCATTGCATTAGCTGCCACATTGGCAGCAGGCGACAGGCGCATTAAGGGCAAATTTAGTTAGCCTTTTCCCGCTGCATTTGCTCCTCCTTCTACTCCTCCCCCACCCCCGTCCTGCTCTTTTTGTCCTGCTGCAAATGCAAATTACATTCGCATATTTTACATGTGGCCGTTGCTTGACAATGGCCAATGGTCGATGGCAACCATGGCGCATACGTAATGCCAACTGACAGTACAGAAAATCGGAAAATCTGCAAAATCCAGGGATGGGCGCAGGCAAACAAAGCTCTTGCCTCGCCAAGAGACCTGTGTGAATGTAATTTATGCATAAAATCGAGTCAATTTCACACTGCACAAGGCAAGGGGCTAAATGAATGACTGAGCATGCAGCATGGGCAGGGACTGCAACATGGCTGACCAGGCAATTGATGCGCCTCAATAAGCCAGAGTTGCAATTAGTTCGAGCGGAAACTGTTTACTAACATACGGAGCATGTCTTTGGAGACTGATAATGATCATTTATTCTGAAATATGCATGTGAAACGTAGGCACTGTATACAGTCTCTTACATGATTTAAAATGGCTCTTAAAAGGAAATTAATGTTAGGCAAATGTGTGGCAGGCTGTCGGAGATGTGGCAGTTGCCATTAAGTGTATATATTCAAAGTACATGTGCAGTATTTCCAACTGTCTGTATGAACGTACAAATCTCTGCAGCTATAAGAGTTAGGGCAACCGAATGTATCTTGAGGAATCTGTTAAATTTGCTGTTGATTCTCATATGATAAGAATTTAAACATAATATAGTAACATGAATTAATACACCATAATAATACATATAATAGAATATTATACATATTGTACATATGTAGTATATTTATACACACACAAGTCAATATCTTTTTCCGATTTCCCTCCCGATAATCCATTGAAAATTAAAGCCATTCAAGTTGAATTTAACTTGCGTGTTTCGCTTACTATAGTTTTCCTAACGACCTTAACATAATCCAATTACTTGCCAGCAATTCTATAGATATGATTTTGGGCATGAAAAGAGAGAGAGAGACAGAGAGCAGAAGAGGAGAGAGAGCGCAGCAAGTTGGCAACATATGCGAGTGCATAAATTTCAATTAAATTTAATTTGAACGCGAGCACAAAGCAAAATGTTCTACGTCTTCCGCAAACTATTTGCAAATGTCAGAGAGAGAGAGACAGAGAGGGAGGGCAGAGAGAGGGAGGAGCGCGAAGAGGAGGGTGCGAGCTATGGTTTGTGGCTAAGGTTTGGTTAAAGCGGGCCTAAAACATGATTTAGTTTCGTTTGCATGACAAAATCAATTGGCACACGAAGATAATGATTACGATGATGAAGGCAGACAGACAGCGTCAAAACACGAAGCGTAATTAAGTTGGGAGTGGGAGAGAGCTAGAAAGAGTGGGAGAAAGAGTGGGAAAGAAGGAGAAACAAAGAAGAATATGGAAGATAGAGAAGGTCAAAATGCGACATTAATCAAAATACGCGTATATAGGTCAATAATTGGTTGACGAGCTAACCCTGGTCGAGTGGATGACTCACATGAGTCACCTGTGACCCGAAGAAACTCGAACAAACAAACACACTCGCACACATACACAGACAAATAAGTTGATACACTCAACAAGCCATTGCCAGGTGGAAAGGACCTGTGGCCAACTCGCATTAAATTGTTGTTGGGCTCATTGCAATTTGCATTGACGACCTTTGACAATTACGACCTCCCCCTACCAGAGCAGGGGTTAGTGGGGACCGGGGTGGCTCAATTGCAAAGCCTATGCACACAAAGATTAAGCAATAACAATGGCAAATTGTGAAGACAGGACTTAATGACAAGCTTAGTACATACATTGCAGCGTTTAACCACAGCAGAAGCTCATCTAGTAAGTATTTGCATATGCACTGACTGGCTGACTATAGTACTGAATACCTGTGAATACATGCGCATATTTGCGTATTCATTTAGCTTAAGCTAGAGGATTTTTCACTTAAATAGCACAAGGTTGAGAGGCGCAAGTCGCAGTTAAATAAGTCTAATATTTTGTTTGGCATTAAGTTTAAATGCACACAAAAAAGACAGCTTAAGATTTATATTTAGTGCTTCTTGTATTGCATACTTGGAGGCGCTGGATTGGATATCGTTGCGCCAACTAAACTTATTTGGTTTAAGAACTTTGATATTTCTTGAACTCAAATAAACCCAGTCATATCAGAGCAATTTATTTTAGTTGTTAGGACGATCTATTGACATACATTGATAAGAATAACAGATTAATATGCGTAAGAGGAATCTGATTTAACTTAACATAGTTTATTCAAAAACTAAGAGAAGTCTAGTTAAATGTACCCTCTAAATTTTAAGTGCACTTCTTGAATGCTGTCAACTTTCTGTTTGGATTTAATGATTACGGCATCGATTCAGCTTACACGTGTCGCATCTCCAAGGAACGGGAAAAATGCTAAACACAGGAATGTTAATTAGTTCACATAGCGTACAGCTGACTGCTTACACGCTTCAGCCACACACACACACCCATACATACACACACACATGCAACACACACTTAAACACAAACACACACACAACCACACGCCTACCCAGCTGTCAGTTGTAGCTTGTCAAAACGGGCAAGTCAACAATTTATCAACGTTTTAATTAACATACACGCAGCAGGAGGAGAAGGAAGAGGAAAAGGAGAAGAAGGAGAAGGAACAACGGGAGCAGCAGCACTTAAAACAAATACCAGAGGGAGCACAACATAAAATATATTAGAGGGTCTGAGGCCAAGACGACGTCAGGTTGTTGGGACACGTGCGCGACAATTAAAATGAAAATTGCCAGCACAAAATGGCGACAATTAAAGGTGAGATCTGTGGCCCGAGATATTCAATTGGAATTCCCCAAAGTACCTCGTCCTACCCCAAGCGGAAAATGTTGCAGAAGGGCAAGAGAGAGAAAGAGAAAAAATTAGAGAGAGAGAGAGGGAGATAGAAAGGAAGAGTATCTCAAAAAAAAATATTTGACTGCGGTCCACAATGCCGCAATTAATGGCCAAAAGTGAAAGTCCTGTGGGTTTGCTTGGGTCTTTCGTCTGAAAACTATCGAGCAAAACTTATGCGCAATTTGCACGCAAACGAACGGAAGACAAACCAAGATACACACATACACACACACACGCAGATACACACAAGAAGAGGACACTCACATGCAAAGACACAAGAAAACTTCCTCTTTGCCAGAAAATACTTTTGCTTTTCCCTTTTCATTCAGTGAATGAAAGCCGCGCACAAAATGGCCAAGTTGCGCCTCTCTCGTCTCTCTCTCGCTCACGTCTCTCTCAGTTGCCTGTGCGCTCTCTTGCACGCACAGCAGACACACACACACGTACACATATGTATGTATGTTGTATATATTGAATAAAAAAACAAAACCTTGTCAAGGACAAAGCACGCAGCGCAGCTGAAAACAGCTGAGCAGCGGTCTGGAGTGGCTGCTGTCGTTGTTGTTGTTTTTATTGTTAGTGGCTGCTGCTGTTATCGCTCTCTTTATGTACATAGGTTGTTGTTATTGTTATTGCAGTCATAACAGTTGCTGTTGCTCTCTTTCTGTAAATACGCAGCCCTGTTAAACGGGTGACGCTGTTACCATTACTCTGTCAGCTACAGGCGCTGTTAACCCCCTAACAGTAAGCGTAGCTTCGTCTGTTATTCTAGGCCACCCACCGGCGCTGTTAACGAACGAATAGCGAGTGCCGAGTCGTCTGTTATTCCAGGTCTGCTAGCTATCGTTGTCGCTGTTAAAGCACTCTGTTAACTAAGTAAACATGCCAGAAAAATTGATTATTGGCTTTCTTTGCAAAGCTAATATTGCAAACAAAAACAAAAGTTCCGCCATATTATAATTGACTTTCAGGTTCAGCAAGCAGAATAGGAGTTAACTTTTTATTGAATTAAATAAGTTCACGCTCTCTCTCTCTCTCTCTCTGCCTTTCTCTCTCTTTGTCTGTCTTGCCCAGGATAAGTTTTACTCATCGGATCCGGTAAGATGTTTGAATATGTAGTATACCAACATATTTGCTTGTTTGCCAAACATCAAAAGCAGAGAAACCCCACCGAAACCCCCTTCTGAAACTCCTACAAAGCAAGCAAATCAAAAGAAACTCTTCCGATTTAAGCAAACTTCATCCTACTCATCATCATAAAAGACTTCGAAGCACTTTTGCAAACTTTTGGGACGGCGCTTCATTAGAATTGAAGCGAACATCAGAAAGTGTTATGCATATGAGAATGGAGTGTCCGCCCGATAAGCCTTTGAATGCATAATTCGCATACTATAAATAAAGTTTGTACGAAATCAGATGTACTACGTACTGTATCAGGTTGTATCTGTGGGTGTGTGTGGGTCATATGTTTGAAAAGTAAATAATCACATAACAGTGGAAATTCCGAGAATAATGCGAATGCTGTATTTCCATGGAATTCCTTTTTTATCAGTTTGCTTAAATACGAAAAAGAGAGAAAGGTCTGGAATGCATGTAAATAAAAAGCTCTGCATACTTGAATACTCTGCATACTTCAATTTAAATGCTTATATTGATTGTTTTTATTTTTTTAATATGCTATGCATGATAATATAGACACGCCCTCAAATACTAAAGCATACAAGCAGGGGCACTGCAAGCACTGCTTGGTGTTTAAGATCTAACTACTGTGTTTGATGTCCGATCGTTTTGAAATTTGTAGAACAGAGAGATACAATAGCTTATATCTTTTATATTTCCGTGGAATAATTAAATTATTCTATTTTGGCTAAATTTATAAGTATTTAAAAATATGTTCTGCCTTAATGAGATCTTAAACAACTAACGAAAGCGGGAGTGTTATCAGTCCCAAAGAATTCCTTGCTCAAGACAGACGTGCGTGTCTGCATGTTCATGTATGTATGTGTGAGTGGGCATGAAAAATGACTTTCTATTTCGTCGGGTCTTCAAGTTAGAAACCGCAACAACACGAACGGCAGCAAAAGAAGCAATAACAAGAACGCAACGACCACATAAACTACAATCAACAATAGACATCCATTTAGAATAGAAATAAAAGAACGACGAGCCATAAAAGGAATTTCACTTTAAAATTTGATAGCCAAGAATCTCGGCGAGGCAAGTGTCCCCGCGGGCTTACCAAGGATTAGTGGAATAGTTGTTCTGGTCGCCCATTTTGCGAATTGATTTATAGTATCAAATATGTTGCCCATATTAAGTACTCCACTAAATTGTAATATCCTCTGGCGCATTAAGTGGAGGAAAGCTATGGAAATCCGGCCATAAGTTTTGGGGCAGGCTCTGCGCACTTTTACTGTATCTTTCATTATTATTATTTTTTTTTTTTTTTTGAGGTCTGTCTGTGCTTTCAGTGCGCTTTCCACTGACTGATGATGGCTGACCAGCAAATGGCTAAAATACTTCAAGTTGAAATCCTGCTAAGGCAACAGCAACAAAAGCAAGAAGGCAGCAAAAGCAAAAGCAATAAACGGCACAACAAATGAAATGGTGACGGCGACAGCGCAGCCAGCAAAATGTCCTGGAAATGAGAGGGAGACATATAGACAGGCCGACAAACTGACAAACAGACAAACAATACACGCAATACAACAATGGCTGAGCAACAAAGCGTGTAGCAGGAAAACAGCAGGAAAAGCAGGCCAGAAGGACATGCGTTTGCTGCTTTCGGCCAGGAAATGTGCCGAAGGTAAAGTGACGGGAAGAGCGGAGAGTGGGTGAGGCAGTCAAGATGAGAACAAGAAAGAATTTGGAAGCACAAATAAAAATAATAAGCAGCTGCTTGTAATCTAAAATAAAAGAAACAACAGCCTCGACAAGGCGCACATAAAAGCCATCAGAGGCGTAGGCGAGCTTAAAGAAGATGGGGGGCACTATAGAAGAGGGATGCATTGGCAATCGTTTCAGCCTGAATCAATCTTGTTGTCGTTGTCGCCTTAATGGAAACTATTCTGAAACCTATTCTACATACAGTGCGTAGTGGGTGTTAAAAATGTCAAGTCTTGTTGCATACTTCAAGGCGCTGATAAGTAAAACGTACTTAACCTCAACTGCAGAACAATTGGAACATAAAATATACAAACAATCTCTTAAATCTCTTCTTTAAACGTTAATAGTTTAATAAAATTGCAAATTTGAGGATAACATTATTAATTACTCTACATAATCGTAACCTTTTCATATTCAAAGCTATTGAAATTGTGAAATGAATGCCGTAGGTAACTTTAGCTGGGTTAGTTGTGGCGTTAAATTAATAAAAAGTTGATCCTTAGCTACAGTTAGAGCTGCTAATGTTGATGTTGATGGATGATAATATCCGAATGCTGAAGCAGTTTTTATAGCGCAAATTCATACGAAAACTGCGTGGGTTTTCCGACTCGAATCAATCAAGTTGCGGGCTTGGTAAACATGCTGCACACTCACACGTACGTGGAGGAGAATGGATTGTGTGCAGACAGCGGACAGCAAAGGTTGATGGTGAAAAAACACCTGAAGCTATAAGAAAATCTACTATAAAACAAAGAGCACGTACTTAAAGCTGAATCGTCTGTGGAAATTAACGAAATTGGTGTCCAAGCTAAGGAAAAAGTGTGTGGGGCTATTAAATTTAACAAGCAATTGACTCAACCAAAAGCCTGAGCAACCCAAATGGCCTAGAGATATTAGAGAAAGGTGCTGAGTATTAGCGGGGCGAGGGTGGCCAAGGGAGGCGAAGAAGAGGCGACGGCGACGCTGCTGAGTGCGTCCGGCTTGGCAATGTTTTACGGGCCGATAATCAATAAATGTTGTGGAAAATGTAACGCTGGGAAATCGTTACACATGCTGCAGCTGATGGAGCGAAATTAACCGAACTCCAAATGAAGATAAAAAACAAGAATTGTGGAAATCAAATAAATGGAAGGCAAATGGGGAAAATAACTTAAATGTTTTTTGTTCAATTCTATTAAACATTTTATTTAATTCTAAGCTCCTTTTTTATTTTACTTAGTTCTAGATCCTTCGATATTTATTTTATGCTTTACGTATATATTTCATTATTTTATTTATCCAGAAAACCCCAATTAAATCAAGACATATTCAAATATTTTCTATTTAATTATTCATATCTAAACTTACATTGTTTTGTTGTTGTTGTTATTGCTGATATATTGCTGTTATTGTTTTTATTTGAGATGTGCCGCTGACGACGCTGCGTATGCGCAATATTTTTAGACTGTTTAATTGACACTTAATTAAATTCTCACCGAACAACGGCTAATTGTTGTTGTCGTTATCGCTATTGTTGTTACTCTTGTTGCTGTTGTTGTAGTTAGTCACACTTAAACGCACAATTATGCACAGAGCAGTCACGCGCCATACGCACACACACACGCACATACACAGGCACGCACATACATGCACATACGGCAAGATTTATGTAACACACAGCTAAGCCGCGTGAATGCGTATGTACGTAGTACGTAGCACAATGTGTGATGTCAAAAATACACTGAGAATTATAATTATATGCACACGTTGAGTTTACAATAATTTCAAATTCAAGTTGAAATATTTATTGCACTTTTCAGTCAACCATTTCTATGGCGTCTTTTGTTTGCCAGGATTGTTTGTGTTTTTCTAGTGTGTTGTGATTTTTATTTCAATTTTTTTTTGCTCTTCTCTTTTCGCCGTTTCTATTTGCCTTTACTTGCACGCTCAACTGTTCACGACGTACTGCGCTAACGGTATTTACGTGCTTGACGAAAGAGAGCCGAGCAGGCGGCAGGAGAGAAAGAGAGCAGAATGAGCGAGAGCGGGACAACAGTTGACAAGGGCACTCCCGCTCACTGACTGTTAATGTTAATGTTAAATAAGGAGAACTATTAACAGGGGACTGACAGACAAAAGGGTAGGCGCTGCAGAGAGTTGTAATGTTAAAGGTTAAAAAAATCAAAGGAATTTATAAGTTGCAAAAAAACAAAGCAATACTTTACTTGCCATTTAAAGAAAAATAAAATAAAATTATGTTGTACAAACAGCTACATTGCATTTAAAATGTGTTACCTACTCTTCGGCAGGCTCTTTCAAACAGAATCTTTTAAGCTTCGCTGTTACGCTAACAGAGCGCTGTAAACTTCAAATTTACAAGCAAAACTTTCACTATCAACATTTGACACATGCATCACAAGCATTTTTACATATGTACAAACATACAAACATGTGTAAATAATATTTTACTCTCTCTCTCTCATTCGCTTCCTTTGTGCGCACTCTCGCAGAGATTGTCGTCGTGTTGTTTCTTTTTCTTGCAGATAGGCCTTTTTTGCCACTTGGGGGCTTGTTTTCAGTTTTCAATGTTAAGTGCGCTGAAAGAGAGAGCCGCCAACGACGACAGTGAAAAGGACAGACGATATAGAAGAGGAAGGCCAAGCGCACATCGTGGAGGAGTACGAGTATTCCCCAATTGTTGGGCGATGCCTATGTAAAATGCTTCGTGACCGCCTACGCAAATGGCAACAACACACACACAGATACACATACATAGGCAGACAGACTGTAATGGGACACAATCAGCGCAATGCAATGCAATTAATTATGCCTTTAGATTTTGTGCACTGTGCGTATCATTGCTCGAGATTCATTTAGTGCCATTATTCTTCGCACTCAGAAAAGGTCGGCAAGTTTGTTGTGTCTCTCCATCTCTCTCTTTCTCTCGCTCTCTCTGTGTGCGACTGGCATGTAAACATTGGCAAATTATAAAACTTTATGGGAAAGTTATTCTTATTGTCATTCCAATTCAACTTATTGCTAAGTGCCAACAGATGTTTTTCTCTTCTCCTTCTCCTTCTTCTTTCTCTTCTGTTGCACTTGCAATTTCGATTTCGAAGGCGTTCGAACTTAAACCGACAGACGGGCTGACTGATATGACACCCATGGAGCGGGTGTGAGTGTGACTTCGTGTGCGTATGTCTGTGTGTGTGTGTGTCTGCGAGTTATGTAACTGTTTTGTTGCTCTTTATGATAGAATTTTTCGCTTTGGCCTTGCTGTGTGTGTGTGTGTGAGTGTGTGTACACAGGCAGTTATGTATTTAGCGTGCTCTTAGCGAGAAATTGAGTCCATCAGCGATCATAAGTCGTCAATAATGCAACAATTTTAATCCATTATAAATTAATCTGAGGTAATTTTTTAATTAAATCTATTCTTTTATGTATAAATACTTTTAATATTTAAATGAATGTAAATTTCAATATTAAAATAATTTTTATATCGCCTGCTGTGTATTGACTTAAGAATAATATTTTAAATTAAACGAGTAGAAAGTTAGGTAGTTAGAAAAACGAAATAAATCATTAATATAATTGACAGTAAAATAAATAACCCCTTTAATAATTTTTGAAATGACCACTATAACTAATGTAATAACAAAATAATCGTGTAATTAAGAGAGTATTAAATCATCTGCATACGAAAAATAGTTGCCCTGCGGTTGTTTGCTGCCTGCAATGTTGTTGCTGTTGCTGTTGTTGTTTTGGCGCGTGGCTGCGCTAATTGAATATGATTGTTGTTTGAAGGTGGAGACGGAGGTGGAACCTGTGGCATTGAGAAGTCACATTCTTGCCAACTTGGACATTGTAACATATTAAAAGAAAGCCACAGTCGAAGGAACTCTTTAGGTTTAATTAATAAGGGTGACCTTGCGCGATGTTACGAGTATCTCCAGTGTTATCATATAGTAGATTGCATTGTGTAGGGGGTCCTACCTCAATTAACTTTTAGTTGGCCTTTATTATTAATAGGAGATAGAGGCAGAGAGAGAAAGAATAAATCATATCACTATTTCAACAGTCCAATTTGTAGCGTGACCCAAATTCGTGACAATTATCGCATATTTGAATTGCAAATTGCACTTAAATGCAGGAATTGATTATTAAAATATGTTCAGAGTGCAATTGTTCAGTGTTAAAATGCACTCACACATGCATAACAATAACAACAACAACTGTAAGCCACACGCATCGCCATCAGTTGAACGCACGAAAGTAGGCAACATGTTTCGTATTACTCTAGCCCCAGAGAAGAGAGAGAGTGGGCCAGAGCAAGAGAAATAGAGTGATAGAGTCACGCCCACATACATAAATAAGATATGGATGTATGCGAGTGTGCATTGATGACACACTCACAGAACACATGGAAACCCACAAACATTCAAACAACTTGCACGTCAATCCCTCAGTCTGTCTGTCTATCAAGCTGTCAATCTGTCAGCTGGCGATTCTCTCTCTCTCCCTCTTCAACTCAACCCGCCTTTATTGTGGACCGAGAACCGAGAACCTAAACTGGGCTCTGAAGGTTGCCCGCCGTTGCGTCGTTGATAAGCACGAATCGATAAAGCCAAACGAGATGTTTTGGCCAACAACAAAAACAAGAACAATAATAAGCAGCACACACAGGTCTCATCCCACAATCGTCCATACACACACACACCTACTCTCCCGCCCTATCTTACCCCAACTGCCTGGGAAACTTTGTACAATGCACGGTGAAAGGGATATGCCAAGGATGCGCTATTAATTCTGTCTCTTATCAGAGGAGATTGAAACACGTGCTGGCGTTTTCATTTTATACTACATGTATATATCTATATAATTATATGTATGTACATGTATATATGTGTTAGAAACCTTTAAAAATGCCAGACCGAATGTTTTATGCGCTTGGAAACCGGTGTAACTGTGTGTTTCTTAAAGTTTTTCATTCTTTCAGCAAGTTTACAATTTTTTGATGTTTTGTATGGTGAGAAGTGATAGGGATTTAGATGGGTGTTTTGTTGACTATATGATAACAAAAATTAAGTATATTAATGCAATGCATTGATTGAATTGATTTTGTGTTTGCCAAAAAAGTCAGTCCAAAATGTTCGTTAATTTAAAAAAGTTCGAGTCTCAATTTAATATCATCTTCATTCTTCTTTGCAAAGATTGTATAATTATTTGTATATATGTAAATGTACCATAAATAAATCTCATATTTAAAACTAAACAAAAACTTAACCTCTAACCCTTAGTTCCTATACCATCATAATCTTTCTGAAAAGCGTGGATAATACGTTTTATACGTGTATGAACACAGTATAACGGTTACAAGGACAACTCGATTATATGTCGCTGTCAATCTGACCTTACTCGAAGCTCGCAGGCGCGCAGGATGTGCAAACAAGAGGCATTAGCTAAGTTCCAAACAATGGAAACAAAACAGAACACAGAATCCAGTCAGATAATGGACCAGAAATTGCCGTACATTGTTGCACGGAATACCGCCTTATTGTTTTAAGCTGCAAGTAGACATTGCAATAAGAGAGGCTCACGAGGTACCCGACTTATATAGTTACGTGTGTGATTATCTACTGCTTAGAAGTCACTTTAGTACATTTGAGGTCGATTCAACTATGATATAATTAGGTACGAGCTTACTTATTTTTAGTAAGTTTAGATGCCAATTAACTTATTTAATTACAAATAATACGACGCATAATTTTCAAAATATACTCTCTGAAACAATTTAAGATAATAAATTAGAAGCAAATTTATTTGCTATATACTAATTAGTATTTTAATTTTCTCCTAATGTATGTTCCAGTAGGAGGTATAGCAGAACCTAAATCAACGGTACTCTTGTTTCTCTAACTTTAAAAACAAAAACCGATTTACTTAACGTTGAAAATGATTATGGTCCGGTTGATTCTGTTTATTCGTATATTATATTTAAAACCTATACACCTAACTTCTATTAGAGTATAGGCTTAAAGTAACTTAAACCAGGGATCATTCTAACACAATACCTTTTTGTACCTGATTTATGAAATTGGGCGAAGAGTATCTAAGCGTCGTATTGGAGAAGAAAGGCGTACCTGATAAACAAGAATTTGATATAAAAGAACTCCGAAATCATTTCAATTGACACGCTAGATAAGCTACGATAAGTTAAGATATTATAAATTTTGACCGAGCCAGTTAAATAATAAAGCAAAGTTTAACTATTTTATGGCTTATCAATGCTAATAGGGTTTTGTTATTTTTAATATATATTTGTGAATATATATAAAATAACATTATATTTCAAGTTGGTTACGTTACGGAAATAGTTGCTAAGCAGTCAGACATTTAACAAAGTCATAAATTATGTGTTGTGTTCATAAAAACTAATAAAGAATTAGCTGTGTACAAATACGTACATGTCAAAGCCATCAAACAGCAGCTGACCGACGGCACAAAATTTAATTATAAAACACAAATAGAAACTTGCTAGTTATTGAAATATTTTTATCCCGTTCGTTGACGTACAAAGGTAAAATAAAGATCTATGGTGATAGCAGCATTTTCATTTGTAATCCTCATTTATTTTCTTTTTATTCACTCTCGTCTTTCTATCAAAACAACCCGTAATTCGTTTAATTAATTTTGCAACTGTCACGAGCCGACGACGATGACAACAGCGCGCGCTCAACACTTATAAATATAATAAGATGCCAGGGCCTGGTTCTGTGCATGTCAGTGTTGCAAAACACAAGTACTTTAAATTTGGCAAAAATTTTAATCGTTATCGGTTTTCGTGTTTGAATGTCGCACACGCACACAAACACAAATTGCGGCGGCGAACATTCGCTGTACATAAATTCAGCTAAATTATAAATAAAAAAGGAATTAAAAACAGAGTGTCCCGAGGTCTAGAGTTCGGTGTGAGTGTATTCTGATTGTACTGAGTCCTTATCCTTGGGCACAATGTACAGACCCTCTGACGTGGTCCATCGTGTGCCGTGCTGCGGACTATGGAGCCCCACGATTTCCATTTGACCTGAAATGGGTCGGCCATACGAGCGTCCTGACATACCCAAATACATGCCCGTATCGACATGACGCAGTCGCACATGAGCATCACGCATCCAGCTCTCGTTGGAGCAAATCACTTCCCAATTGTCACCGGTATCACCGACACCATCAACTCCATAGGCAGAGACTTCCTGCTCGCCGGACAATGGCGAAGAGAAGTGATGCGAATGCAGGTTCTTTTTGGTAGTCAAATGCTCCAATCGAATGGTGGCTCCACAGGCAATTGGCTCACCACGTTCACACAGCTTCTTTGTTTGCGCCTTGACTGTCCAATGGCTGTTTACATCCTCCTTTTGCTCGACACCGGTCACCGACTGCTGGCCAGATCCGGAGCCGTATTTCACATCGTGTGAGTGCAGGCGGAACGAATAATCTGAATTGAGCAACTTAAGGATGGAGCCGCAGGTCACATAATTGTTGGCACCAGCTAAATTGACAAAATAATTAGATTATTGATATGAATCGATGTGTGTGCAATTTATGGGGCGGCAAAGCGCGTCGTGGCCAATCACAGAAGACCACATAAACACAGCGACAGCCGCAAAGGGAATGTACACGTACCTTGATTGCTGGGCAGACAACTGATAAGTGCCAGTGTAATGAACAGTAGTGTATGCAGCATGTTGTCTTTGATCTTACGATTACAATTAAGTACTTAAACTAATATTCTTAATTGATTGAATTGGTGAATAAAGCTTCTTCGTGCGGCACACGCAAACAAATGAATTTTGGCAGCCGGAAGTGTTGGAAAAACTCTCACAGGCTAGTTATGTGTCGATTGAATACTTTGTAAGCATCGATATTTTACATATAATTGTGTTTAGGCGATAGTCGTGCATATCGATAAGCGCGTTACGATGCATTGTCAGTTTACAGCACTGCATTCGCACTGCGTTAATTTCTTGTAAAAAGCCAGAAAAATTTCACTTAAACAAAAATTAATGGCACACAAGCGTTTATTTATCTACCCTGCATTACTGGCGATATGTTTTCTAGTTGGCGTGACATGGGTAAGTTGCAGAGAATAAACAAAATGCGCATATAAACAATATTATGTGCCTATATAATTGTTTTTGTTTTGCTCTAACAAAGGCTGACACTGCAGCACAAACACTGCCAGGCGGCAGCAACAACAACAACAGCAACAACGCCAGTCAAGTTATTCCCCCAGTCAAAGCAGCAGCTGCTGCAACTGGTGCAGCACCAACAGTATCCGCTCCAAAAGTCATTGGCAGCACAGTAGCCAGCAACACAAACAACAATAGCCATAGCAGCGCAGGGGGCGGGGAAAGCGTTCAATGGTTTGTGCCACTTACAAGATTCTTGCATTGATTGTGTTGCAAATTGAATTGAATTATTCTTTTGATTCGCAGTGCATGCGCCGGAGCACTGCTGCCCCAAGTGGATGCCAATGGCAAGGAGCTTCCAATATGCGCTGAGTGTAAGTGCTCCCATGTAGCGCGCAATACGACGCTTATCAAGGTAAGAGAAGAGAAGTTATCACTATAGTGAAGATGATGATTCATGGATTGCTATCGTTGCAGGTCGTTGTCATCATTGTGATTTGGATAATTTCCATTTTAGTGATATACATGCTCTTCCTAATGTGCTTGGAGCCGCTGCTGAACAAGCGCGTCAAGGCGAACAATTATCAGGAGCACACAAACGAAGATGTACATAGCAAAAATCATTCTAAATACTCAGGCATTAAATATAGTCGACTAGCCGCTGTTGCCGCTGACGATGACAGCGATGATGAACATTATCATCATGATGTTATTGCCGATGATAATGTGCAGACGCAGCTAGTTGGCAATAAAGACAACGCACTCAGCGTTTGACCAAACGTTTTATATTCAACATCATTTATTGTTTTATTTTAAATATTATGTTGCTAACCCACGCACCAATTAGACTCTTTCTCTACTAATCTTATCTTTTTTATTTGCATTCGAACTTCATCTCAACACCATCATCAACACTAATGTGCTTAAAATTTCTCTATTTCTTTTCTTCTTGCGGCTTCTGGCAGGACGAACCCACTCCACCGATGCCCGTGGGTGCCCAGAATCAAGAGCTGAGCGCACGCGCCAATGTGCTCAATCGTGTGGGTCATCAGCAGGACAAATGGAAGCGACAAGTGCGGGAACAGAGGCGACATATATACGATCGCCACACCATGCTAAACTGAGCACCAAGAACAAGGGGATTGAAGAGGGAGGGATGAGCTGGTCGTGCTAGTTGGTGGCATTGGCGACTTAAGACATGTGTATTTCGGCAGCAATTACAGCATATTTTAATCCGTATTTCAGTTTGAGCCTGCTGGAGCTGCAGCAATTGGATCAAAATTACACTAATTTTATAGTTTCAATTCATAAATGTAATAAATAAAATGTTACCAAATTTCCATTAGAAAAATTAAAATCAATAAGATCTTAATTATTTGCGATTCATGAATGACTATTATTATCTTAATCGACTCATAAATAACTCTGAGGGGGAATCTGAATATGTTTGACAATTTTAAGTTTATTCCAAAAGTACCTCAGGCTTTATTTCTAGTTTACATCGTATATAGATTGTGTGTGTAGGTGTTCTAATAACCCTCAACGGTCTCCGCAAATTGCCAGTTCTCCTCGACTTTGAAGGGTCCCTTAACGCTGCAACCAGCAGCGGTGCAAATGCCGACTGTGTACTGGGGAATGCTGCGAGTATCACGATAGTACAAAACCTTCATGCACTCCCGGATCTGAAAAAATGGAAGAGTAGGATAAAAAGCATATTCTCTTCTCTTGTGTTCTCTCTTTACTCACCAAGTTGGACGCCTCTTCAAAAGTGAATTCACGATTTTTGGGCTTGCGTTCACGAACCAGCGGCAGAGCCAAGTGACGGGCAAAGGCGGTGCCCACCACATAATCATCGTAGGCACGTCCACGCAGATCTACATTACCCAGGAAGGGGACACCGGTCTCATCCACGCCACCGATAACGACATCAATGTACAGTGGATTCATGCGCGAACGACGATTGTAGAGGACGCGTGTCATCCAGCTGGCCAGTGCCTTGGGCTTCATGTCGACGCCATCGTTGCAGCACTGATCCTCGATCATCTTCTGATCAATGTTGCGCTTGATGGACTGTATATCGGCATAATCACCGCTGCCGCCCAAGATGATTTTGTCGTTGATCTTGAAGACACGATCGATGTTTTGGTACCGTGCCAGAGAACCATAGGAGACGAGTGTGTCGGCTGCGATAATGATTCCCTGATCGAAACGAATGCCCAGCACCGATGATCCCGTGGTGATGGCGGCACTGAAAAGATGCAGAATAGCTGAGTGAGAATGATGTGCACAAATTGAGCATCTTCTCCTGGTTTCCCTACGTGCTGTGCTTGGTTCCGTATGGGCCTGCCGTGGTCAGTTCGCGGGGCAGCTGCGACTCATTGTTGCCACCTATGAAGTTGTAAAATTGGCCGGGTGACGGTCCATTAAGCCACATTGGCTGTGCAAAATTGTTGCTCATCATTATTTCAATATATTTGTAGCAAGTATAACTGAATTGGAAATTGCAGCAAGCTTTCGTAGAATGACAGGCACAAATAAATGCCGAAGAGTTTTAGTTAGCGATGATAGTATTATGTTTACCAACACTGCAAGCGGTGCATGTCGATACTTTTTAAGTATTTGTAGCTATCGATATTAGCAGAAACGTTGAATGGCAGCTCTGTTGTCAAACAGCACAGTACAGGGTGACACACGTTCAATAAAGCCCGCGCAAAAGAAAAATTTAAATGAAGCAAAAAATTTATCAATAAAACGTCAAATTTTTGATTGAAAATACATTTTCACATTGTTTTATTTTTAGAGGTTTTGTAATTAAAAAGAAAACATATAAATATGTATATTTATGTGTATATAATTTTAATGCACACCTTTCAGGGGGAATGTAAATTTAATTGTTGCATCTTATAGATCGCATAATACAGCTAAAGGAATAGGCTAGGTACACATACACATATATAGTATATATCTAAATATATATATATATATATCAATTTACACAATTACAAACTACTGTCACGGCCAATTGTCTTAGCTTCTTACTAAGTTTTAAAGCTTTCCCTTCTCTTCTCTCTTTTTTGCATTTCATCTTATTTTATTTAATCCTTGCAGCAACAATAAACATTATCGCTTGAGCTGGCTGGAGTTGTGGGCGTGCTGGCGCCCACTTTTTGGGGCTTACTATAGGAATGTGGACCGCGCATAAAAACATCAATGAGCTGACAATGTGAGCTACAAAAAAGCAAAATTAATCGAAATTATCATCTAGTTATTCAGAAAGAGGGAGTGATGAACTCTGCTGCTTACCTCATGGTTATATCCAGATCAGTGACAACTTCACCATCGCAATTCCAGCTGGAATACTCAGAACTTACGCCGCTTTCACTGCCGCTACCTTGAGCAATGGGTTGACGGGAACCAGCTAAGCTGCAGTTCTCCTGCGACGCGGTCAACGTGCGAAAAATGAACTTACGAGTCCGATAGACCTCAACGAAGGGTAAAGTGCGCTGGGAAAAGAGGAAGAATAGTGATTAAAATGGTATATAGCATTTATAGTACTAGCTTCACTTACAATATCGCCATCACGGCCAGCCGTGTTTAAGAGGAATCGCAAATTGTTGAGCAACGAGGTCTTACGCACCAGTATCAGATCCAGACACCCGTCGCCCAGGTGACTGTACCGTGAGATGCCATTCGGACTGCGTGCACAAGCGCACGTTATGTTTGCCCCGCATATCATGAAAAAATTGCCGCGTATGATCTTCCACTGTTCACCGCTGCGCAGGCTCAGGCTGGAGCCGTAGCCATAGGAACCACTGCCGCCGGACTGCAAGCGTAAGGTGTCCGGTCTCAGTGGTCGAGGACGCAATAGCGCCGTCTCGCTGGCGCTCATTTGCAGCAGCTGCTGCTCGTGATGAGCTTTTGTAACTGGCTGTACCTGCGGCTGTGGGTGCTGCTGTTCCGCTTTATCCTGCCCAATCTGTTGCTCCTCCTTCTCCTGCAGTGTCCCTAGGTTCTCAGTGTCCTCCTCAGGCGCATAAAGTGTCGATCTTTGCTCCTGCAAAGTGCTCGCTATGCTGCAGCGCTGACAATTTGCATAACACACCGAAGGTGTTCCATCGAACCCCAGGCTAACTGGACTCTGTGGACTCAGCGGCGTCTCAGGCGGCTCCATGGGCTCTTCCAGCAACTGTAGCTCGGCATCGTAGCCGCGATTACTGAGGAATGCCTTGATGCCACTGTATTCATAACGACGTGTGCCCATCCAGCGATATTGCTCGCTCTCGGCGGCCACATCGCCCAGGTAACCGTAGCTCAATACGCTGGCACAGAATCGCAATAAGGATCCACCATTGCTGACGCTGCAAACATCAAGGCCTCTACGCTGGCCAAGCAGCACATGAATCGCTGCCGTCCGTACATCGGCTGTGCCGTGCATACTGTACGCAATGGTATCAGTGCTGCCCGCTGGAATGACGCCGACAGGCAGCGTGGGACGTGGAATATACGCCGGTTGTTGCTCGTCCAGGCCCAGTTCACGCATACGTCGGAAAACCAGACCGTTAATTACTTCCGCCACAGTACCATCGCCACCTACACAGCACACGGCATCGTAGCAGCTGAGATCGTGACTGAGCAGTATGTCACGAATCTGATTAGCACGTTGCGTCGTTATGCACGTGGCATCGATGCCGGCCAAGAGGAAGAGCGGTCGCACATGTCGCTCGTATGTCTGTGCGCCTGCCTTGCGACCCCCGTAGGGATTGACAAACACCAGCAGACGCCGAACACGCTGACCTCCACCACCTCCTACTGTGGTGCCTGGTGATGCCTCCAGGCGCAGCTGCAACTGTTGTTCCCATTGGCGCACTATGTAGGCATCCGCATTGTAGAACGTCAAGCGTCGTAGCTGCCAGCGATTGCAATCTGTCTTGGATTTGCTCAAGCGTTCGGCATAGTTGATGGTTAAAAATTGAGCTGTTGGTTTAACAACATCCTGCTGCGCCGCTGCTACCGACAATCGATCCCTGGCCACTGTATCCAGTACTGGCGGTGGCGGCGGCGGTTGTAGACTCTGTTCTTTGGTATCGCCGCGACGCACGCTAATGATGTCATCCATGTGCAGTATGCGGCTATGCAGTCCATAGTTGCAGGGCGCATCCTGCTGATGCTGCTGCTGTGGTGCATCATCCGGCAACGGCATCTTCTCCTTCGGCTTCACCTTTGGCTGCATGGGCTCCCAAACCAGACGCTGGCCATGGAGCAAGACGCGGTAGCTCTTCTTCTTCAACTGAAAGTTATTCAGCAACACATCTGTGGAGCATGTGGGAGAGGCGGAAGACGCAGCAGCCGAAGCTGTTGACGATCTGCCAAATTCTTGGCCGCTGCTCTGCGTCATGTTCGAATCACTCTGAGCGGGAGAGAGAGAAAAAGAGAAACAGGTTTCCATTAGAGAAACGTACTTAGGCGTAGTGTAGTTACAGGAAGGTGAAGGGGATGGTAAGGCAGGCAGTAAATCATAGTTACGACTTTGCACCGTTCTCTTTAATGGTGTCTACTCATTGCTGTCTTGCTATATATAAACCTATATGTATGTAAGTATGTATGGTTGCATGTTTGTAACTGTGTGAAGTCTGTGAACCTTTGAGTGTTTGCAAAAACTTTTTGGGCCGCAGCGACCGCAGACGCACTGGAAATCCGTAGTTTGAAGACCTCATTAACTCGAACATGTTAATTATTTTTCTGCTTCAGAACTGACAGATAATGTCAGATTTTATTTTTTCGGATTTTTTAATGTCCACTAAGGTCAAATTAAAATGTTTTCTATATAATACATAAGCAAATATAATTTATGTATTAATTAAACTGAAGAAAGAATGTAAGTCAATTATTACTTAAAGTATTTTGAAGGTTTCTTCAAGGAATTGCAAAGAGTATAAATTTTACTATGAAATTCTGAAAAAAAAACTAAACAAATGGTCAATGGTTGAAGGGTTTTAAAGAAATCCAGACTAAATGGCTTGTCATTTAAAAGTTATCTGCAATTTTTGAGCAGCGATGAAGTATATTTATTTTCACCAAATACAAGCTAGAGGTGTCTCTATAAGTAATAAATACTATAGATAATCCCCCTCTCTCGCTTTCAGTTAATTATGCCGAATAATATCCGCAAGTTAAAGGTTAAATCAACCTAAGCACTCAAGAGTACTTTGCGCACTGCAGTTTCTACTTAGCACACTTGAAACTCGTTTCTATGCACACTCTGTATAATTTAGGATGACGAAATCGGGTAACACAAGTCGTAACACACACACACATTTTATTCCATTGATATAATATCGAAAATCTAAGTGAACATTCAAATTATTTTAATATTTTACTACCAGCCAAGCATGACAACTAAAGTTCAATGGGCCATAAACATAATTGCAAAAAAAGAACACCAATTATTTTTTCCTCAGTGTGCAATTCTCGATTCTTAATTCTCTTTCCACGTTTTTTGCACTTTGTATTTTATTTATTTACCGCTGATAAGCCTCGTCTGCCCCCGCGCAACAGTGAGCGATCGTTTTAAGTTTCCGTTGACAAAGTATGCATTAAAAGCGTAACGATCTTGATAGCGCATTCAAGTACTGAGTAATACATTATAAAAGCACAACCTAAATAATAATATTATATTCATTGGAACTTTAAATAAAATATCTCGCAAAGGTTTTTGCCACCTCTACAGAGTTTCGTTAATTAAATAATAGAAAACCGGTTTAATGCACACACTGAGAAGAGACCTTAGCAATGGCTAAACAAAGGGTAACATTCTCACATAGGGTATACTTGGTAGTTAAACTGGTTTTTGGCAAAGAAAATAAAAATAAAACTCGTGTCTTCTTTCTTCTTATGACTGGGAAAGAATGAATTGTGTCACAAATATGCAAAGTTACAGACAGACAAATACACTCACACACACTCACACAGAGGCACATATACATACATATATATTTATTGTTTATTTAGTCGCTGAGCTGTGCTGAACAGCGCTGAGAGTGGCCTCAACTGAAGTGCAAAGCAAAATAAGCAATGGTACTTAAACTATGACCAACATTCGTTATTGCTAATTAGACACACACAAGCACACGCACATACATGCATGTATAGATACACTTTAGTACACGCCGCGGCAATCAAGAATGCTACAACTAATTTGGGTTCGACTAATAGATACCTGCGCCTTTAGAGGTCGAGTTAGTTAGAATGCTCAAGTTGTCATGGCACATTTATGAGTTTCTCAGTAACGATAAAAGCTATTTAAATGCACTAAAGCCATTAACGATTTAAAACAACTTAAGGAAACATGTTTAATTAACTTCTTTTTTTAATATGTAACCCCATTAACTGCTCTTTGAAATTTGAAGGGTATGCGCGAAAAAAACGAAAAAAGAACTAACAAACGCAGAATAAAAGAGCAAAGCGCGTTTCACGAGTCGTATACGCAATGTTCAAGGTTGCGAGCGGCACCCAAACGGAGAGTGTAGAATCATCAAAACCGACTCGAAACGCGGAGGAAGCTGCGTGACAACAACTTCAACAGCGAGAGAGAAGCAGTAACAAAAGAGAGAATAGCGGCTGAAGTGAGTCAAGCAACTCTCTGACGCAGTTGCGTGTGGCTGGCTTTCTTGACCTTCGCCTTGAAACGCAGCGCATATTTGGTATAAATGCATATAATTATTACTTGTATTTTACTGTGTGTGTGTGTGCGTGTGTGAGTTTGTTTTCCGAACTGCACGCGTCGACTGATCGACAACAACTGTAGCTACTCGCAGCTCGCACTGGGGCTAGAAGACCTCAATGCATCTCTGCTGAGCTTATGTGGAAACAAGTTTTAGATAAACTGAACTGTTAACTTGTCCATTTTATTGTTTTTGTTTTCTTCCTGCACTCGCAAGACAAGCTGTTGATCTTGACTTGCAGCAGAGATGTATCTTCTCCTTATGCGCTTCCTGAGGTGCTTGATCTTGCTGAAGGTCAGTGCAAAATTGATCATCGCACTGGCATGTTTAAGGGAATATGTATATTATTCAATATATACTCGTATGTATAGACTAAGTACTATACATTAAGATATACTACTCATACTGTATATATTCAGCGTATACTATATACTATATATTCAGGTTGACTTATATATAGTATATATGTATTATTATTTTATTACGCAGATAGATATAAAGTATATTCAGTTATTTGAGGTTATTCATCTTGAATGTGGCAAACAAGTAAGTTAGTTAGTTCGAGGTTCAATTACACTGTGCTCTAAAGTTTGCTCTAAGCTTGACTTAATCGAAATTTGTTGAAGTTACTCGAAGTGATTTAAAAGCTAAAGTCCAATATGCAATACATTTTCACAATCAGAATCTGTTCATAAAATAATTAAAATAATTATTAAATGTTTGTCATGTAGCCATTGATTCCAAACTCTATAGTTCCATAGAGTAGAGAGAGTACTTATCGATCGCATCCTGCCTTAGCTGTACAAACAATCTTCAATCAAAACTCTTAATTAAGCTTTCTTCCTGTCTGTTTCTCTGTTCGCCGTTAATGTGATTAAATCATTTTAATTCGTTTTCGTGTTTTCACTTTCAACGATGCGTCTTCGCTGTTTGAGGCACTGCCAAAAATTAATTATATTTTACATTCATTCGCTATTGTAATGAGTTTTTGCTGTGAATGTGATTCATTCAGTAAGCACGTGGCACTTGTAAATGCCCCCAATAAAAGGCATCAAAAATGCAAATAATATCTTATGTCTAGCTAGACATAGTTTTTATTCGCACTCAATTATATAATAACGGAGAAGGGGGAACTCGTTTTCATGCACCCAAAACAAAATGACAAAATAATCGTATTGGGAATAAAGGTGGGCGACCAAGCGGAAGCCAATAATTTACCGTAAATTACGGCGGTGCTATGTCGGCCTTATCGTGACTTTGGTCATCAATTCTGGGGATTTAGATTTATTAATACTACACTAAACTAGAACTTACTAAAGTTATTTTAGGGTGTTGACCAAATGGAAGAAAGCTTATAAGAAAATTATTGATATTTCCTATAGCGTGTGCTTGAATCAATAAATATAAACAGTATTTAGATTTCTTACTCTATATGCTTAATCTGTACAACAATAGAATCTCTGTATTATTTACACAAATTATTTTGTCCGATTAAATCTGAACACGTTTTGCTAACGAGCTGTAAACAAGCTGCGTGCATCGGCTTATATACCAACACGATTCTACAGTTATAGCATCGTTAGTAGGAATGTACATATGTACAATATCAGATCTTTTGTAATTGTATTGGCAGTAAACAAAAACATTTTAGTTCTTTAGCACTTAATTAAAAATGTTTGCTTATCACTTCACTGAATGCAGACTCGCGTACTAAATATTCCTGATAAGATTATAGAAATAGACTTCAAATTTCAAGTCTACTCGGTTGAAAGTTCTCGATGACAATAGATTTCGAGTTTCCACACCTTTTGTATTGTATTATTTAATTTAATTGTGTTTCTCTGGCCCCTTATGACTCATGTTTTATCAAATAATTACACGTTATCAAAAGATGTTAAATGCATGTTAACAAAACGTTAAAAACGGTAATAATACCTTCCGTGCAAGGTATAGATTATATACCTATGTATGTACATAAACATGATATTACTGTTTGTGTGCAAGGGAAAGCTGACAATACTAACAATTTCTAGCTCGATAAGGAAAGTGGCAAACTTTAAAGTTCTTCGAAGTGTTTGTTAAGTTATATTGATTTCATTTTTATAAAAAAATACACATAGGTTCATACATATACATATGTATGTGTGTTCATTCCTTCACACAATCGACCTGCTTAGCACGACAGGTGAGACAATAAAACAGCTGACCCTCTGCATTTTAAGTAATTCATGACCCCATACACTATCGAGCGAGAATACTAACACAAGCATACCTAAGTAAAGGTGAACACATTATTTTGTACCAAGTGTTCGTTTGCTTAGCTCTTTCTGTGTACCATAAAGTGAACTCCCCGTTATCAGATGATGTGCGTATTATGTACATATGTTTGCGTTGTACTCACATGGGTACAGATGTACTCTTAAAATTTGTTAGTGGTGTGAAGCTTTGCCCTTTGTCCATATGACGCTGCAAGAGTAAATGAAAACAACGTACACGCATAGAACATAAAACGTCACCCGCTGTCACAGCAGGAGACGCAGAGAGAGATAAAGAGAGCGAGAGAGAGACAGTGTGGCGCAAAGCACACACACACATTACGCCCTGCACCGTTATCAGAACACAGCTGTGAGAGCAACAACAACACAGCTGTGTGTGTGTATGTATTTGTGACTATTCTCGTTCCGTTTGCCTACGCACTTTCTGCTTCAATTCCAATACATAAAGTGGATATGTGTGTGTGCCTCGGTTTTAGTGTACTTATACAGATAAATTAAATAAAATACTTCACTAATGTATGTTTTACCGGTCAAATTTTTACTTAAATTACCTTGTATATATCTGCGTATCCATGCAATCACGAGCGAATATAAGCTGCAGTTCCTTTTAACTTTTGCACTGATGTGTGGAAATGATTGTTGGGAAATCAAGAAAATTCGATGCACATTGCAATTTTGCACAAACACATACACGCTCACTTGCGCACATACACACGCATAGAAAGCGCATGCAGCACTAACAATAATTGAACAAGAGCCGTTCTTGGATTGCAATATAATTATGTAAAATTCACTGGCACCCTCTGCACACACTCTGATCCGATACGGAATACAGTATTATCGAAATGAAATACATAAATTTAAGACTATACAATAACAAAACTAAAGCCGTTAGAAAAGCTAAACGCGGAAACGCGTTCCGCACTTGGGGAAAGCAAACAAAATACTAAAGTTATGCACACCAGTGTGACCATACTCAGCAACATGCCAAATGCCAAAAAAAAAAAAAACAACAAAATACCAACAGGGGGCAAAAAAGGAAAGCTTCAAAGAAATACGTTTGAAAATCAAATTAAGACAAAAGTTTCTAGTTGTGTTTTGTTTCAGAGTGCTGCTGCTGCCCTCTTTTGTCAGACACAAAATTTTACTTTTTTTGCAATGGGGAAACAAAAAGAAAGTAAAAGTAATAATAAGTACTACCCAGCGCTAGAGACTTACTAACCACTTACATATTTACATATTATTACAGGTACATGTGGCAAGTGTGGCGTCCCATGCGAATGCAGTAGCAGGGGTCCAAAAAATGCGAATTGCGGATGCGGTGCTCCGCCAGACCCTCAGCCTACGAAAGAAATCGATCCATGTGAATGCGGTTGCAGTCCTCCTCCACCGCCAGAGCCAAAGCTACCAAGCGGAGCTTGCACATGCGGTTGCAATTCTCCACAGCATCAACCAAGGCCAATAAGCGAAGATTGCGAATGCGATGAAAGCCGTCTCCAGCCACAGCAACAGCCAAAGCGACAAAACGGAGCTTGCGCATGCCGTTATAGTCCTCTACAGACAGAGCCAACGGAGCAGAGCGAAGACTGTGCATGCGATTTCAGTCCTCCCCAGCCACAGCTTAAGCCAAAGCGAGAAAGTAGAGCTCTCGCATGCAATAGCAGTCCTCCCCCGCCACAGCCAAAACGACAAAGCGGAGCTTGCGCATGCCGTTACAGTCCTCTAGAAACAGAGCCAACGTGGGAAAGCGAAGATTGCACATGCGATAGCAGTCGTCTCAGGCCACAGAGGCAGAGTGAAGCGTACGCAAGCGTTACCTGTCCTCGCCAGCCACAGTCAAAATCAAAGCGACAAAGCGGAACTTGCGCATGCGGTTACAGTCATCAAGAGACAGAGCCAGCGTGTGAAAACGAAGATGGCGCATGCGATGTCAGTCCTCTAGAGCCACAGGAAGCAATACGAATACCTTGTTCACCAGAGATCAAATTAGGCGCGCAGGCAAAAGTTTATTGCCAATGTAACCAATCTGGCCAATCTCAGTCAAAGCCACAAAGTGAGGCTTCCGCAGGCGGTAGCAGTGCTCCAAATAAATCCCGGCAACATTCGGACGCGCAGCCATTAGATTATTGCCAATGTAACCACCAACCTGGCAAATCAGAAAAAAAGGATAGGGTGCAAGATTTGGAAACCTACGTTTGCTTCCAACCGAGACCACAAGCAGAAGTACAACGCACGTGTGATTGTACCTTACCATATCCAAAACCCAAAGCCTCATACGGACTCGCAGCAATTAAATCTTCCCCGGAACCTAATAATTTACAACGACAAGAACCGAAAAAAAGTCAGCAAATACCGAAAAAAAATCAACAACCACGACCCAATCAAGTAAAAGCCAAGAAAAAAAATTGTACGATTCAATAGGTAAAACAGAACTCGAGGAATCAAATTATATCGGTATGAACAAATTCAAAAATCTCAAAAATCACATTCGACTTAAAAGTATATTGTACAAAAGATTTATATTTTTACTTTATTAAAGGTTAAATTACATAGCTGTCCACATCAAAAATTTATAGTGTTTAATGTTTTTTACTAATAGGCAGCTATATAACCCTTACCTTTACTTTTATATAAAAACAAATATTTATAGCAATACTGAACTAATAATGGTAAGGATAAAAAAAAAACAGTTTGAAAAAACCATCACATTTAAAGATAGTCTCCTGCTTCTCACCTAAAGTGACTTGAAGAACCTATGTTTTTACGTTATGAATTATTTCATTACCTTGTTCGTAAATCTACATTGTATGCAAATTAATCAGGAAGGATCAGTGAACCTGAAGAAGGGCCAAGGAAAGGTCCATGCGACAACGACAGTATCGATACAGATCAGATATGATTCATATATAGTTTTTTTTATGTATATGTAAATAAAAGTGTATATTATTATGAAATTTTTGAATTTTAAAATCAAAAAAATTCCTCTGTTTATCCTTTTTTCAGTAATCCAGATTTTTTTAGAGATCGGATTTAGCTAAAATACGAAAACCGACGCTAATGTCACCATTAAAAAAATAAAAGTTTTTCCATGTAGTAAGCATTGAAAGCTGCTTCTACCTCGATTCAGATACTTCAAGTAGGTATTCTCATATTTTCAGTTTACAAATTTTGTAATCCATAGTACACTACAAATTCATCAATGCATCTAAATTAGTCGTCATTTTGATTCCTTCCCATTTATTCAGCAATAAGCAGCAGATATGGATTCATCGTCCCGAAACGTAAACAATTCAGACTCAGCATACGAACATAGTCCAATAACTCCGATAACCGCGGTCCACGAAATTATACAGATTCCGCGTACTCCAGCACCAGTAGGGTTCGCAAATCCAGCAAGTGGTTATCCACCCGGAACCAGAGTATCACGAAATAGAAGGGGTATGTGCATCATTCAGTAGGGAAAACATGATGCGGTCATCCCAAACAAGGATTTAAACGAAAAGGAAAGGTATTTGAATAAAGTTAAAACAATTAAGAGCCCCGACCCATCGCATTAGGCATGTGGAAATCATTCGTTGACTTCAACAGCTTATTACATTTCAAATCAAATCAAAAGAAATCATTAAAAGAGGAAAAACACTATCTTGTATGCAGAGCCGATGTGAGAACGTATGAATATGTTACTAAAGCCTTTATGTCGGTGTTTATTGGAACGAAGACCAGGGTATCGTACCCGGTGGCTACTAAGGACGATGATTGTACCATAAGAACCTGCGTTGATTATGATTATGATCTGGGATATACGCAGGCAGGTATGCACCCCATACAGAATCTCCACGACGTATCGCTTCCGGAACAAGGTTTCATACGCAACCAGACATGGAAACTCCTCGATATATCGCTTCATCCATGCGTATACGTAGCCAACCACATATGAAACCTTGACCGTGGGTGTCGTTTGCTGATTCCCTTGAGCCCCAGCCGAATACCCATCGTCAATTTGTGCCGGCATAAGCTGATCCTTTTCCATCTCGACCGCGTCTACAATCGAGGTCTAGACTGTGGCGGGTGTAAAGTAATTATAGCTCTGTTTGGTGTAGCACTATAAAAAGCAAAATCTGTTAGGTTCCTTGTCGACGATAGCGAAGATAACTATTTAAAAATGATATCGGTGTGAATGTTTTCATAAATTCGGTGCCAGTTTAAATAGTTATCAAAGAAAAAAAATACCAAAAACGAAATACCATCGATATATCGAAAACTACCATTTGCAATGTATCGACCTACCTCCACAATTTGTGTAATTTATTAAGAAGAAGAACCACGCGTGGAAATCGTGTGTAGTCCGAGCGACGTTTTAGTTTTTAATAAAATATTAACAATTATACAAAATGGATGATGGAGATTACGATAACGATGAGTGAGTAGAAACTTATTTCACGATCTATATTCTCTCTTAATTAATAATGTATTGAATTCTTCGCCTCAGTGTTGGCGGTGATGATTTCGATGATGTCGATGAAGACGTCGACGAGGATATTGCACAGGAGGAAGAAGTGGACAATATTGAGATCATAACACCCGGCACTGCAGGAGGTGGTGGTGTACCCAAATCGAAACGCATTACCACAAAATATATGACCAAGTATGAGAGAGCGCGAGTTTTAGGTACACGAGCACTACAAATTGCCATGTGCGCACCCATTATGGTTGAACTGGATGGCGAGACAGATCCTCTGCAAATAGCTATGAAAGAACTGAAGCAAAAGAAAATTCCAATTATAATCCGTCGCTATCTTCCCGATCATTCGTACGAGGATTGGAGCATAGACGAGCTGATCATGGTGGATAACTAGACTATATAAGATACGTAAACAGCGTAAACAGATTAGAAGTTTATTACCTTTCACAAACCAATATAATATATTAAACTAAAATAAGTTGCCAAACAAAAAAAAAATACTGCAATTGCATCTAATTTATTCAGTGTAGTATGACTGACATCAGCTCCAGGCAAAGCCTTCGCTCCGCTGATAACACACCCGTTCCAACAGTCCAACTGCATGTTGACCCGTTCGACAGATGGCGGACACCACAGTGGGCAGTAGACCACACTCGGAGAGATTTTGCTCACCAAAGACCTGAACCGAACCAGCGTCCGGATCTTCTTCAACTGTTTTTGAGGCGTCTGTCGACGGTTGTGACGATTCTAAGAGTTTTTGGGTAGCCTTGCTGAAGGACAACGTATTTATGCTGCTGGCCAACGTGGCACTGAACATCTGCCGTGTTTCGCACAAGAGCTCCGCAACGCTGGGCAGGAATGTGGGCAGAAGTAGACCCTTGATATCGATGCTATAATAATCAACGCCATCGAGCCGCACCTTCTTGGAGCGTGGCACCAAGTGTTGCATTGTCGCCTTGGGAAACGCAACGGGAGCTAGCAATGTGGGCGGTACTCCCGCCAAGCGGCCAACACTGCTGATGGTGCTCTTTGCATTTAGCAAGTAGCTGAAGAATCCTTGGCACTCAACGCCTTCGATTAGAAGCAGTGAGTTGTCGCTGAAATCCTCGCTCATTTCGGCAACTTGCAACTTCCTTGCATGTGTACTTTGTATTCGCCGCAGCTCACGCTCGTCCACGCCCAGGCTTTCCAGCCAAGCATCGTCGTCGTCGTCTTCCTCCTCATCACCTGCAGATTGCACTTTATCTTTCGCAGGCAGGACACTAGCACTATCTGCGGCACTGACCGTCTCTGTTTCCTCAGTAAAGCTGCTGTTTAAACTGCCGCCGCCAGAAGAATCCTTCTTCATGGGCATGCTGTACTCAATGCCCTCCTGCCGCAGTGCGTTCCGCATGCCTCGCGTGGATGGGGTAACCAATGCATGCATCTCAGCCAGGCCAGCACAGCCAGCCGCTCGAAAGAGGACGGTGAATGTATTGGCACACAGATAAAAGTACGGACACTGACGTGCGCGCAATAGCTGGAAGAGTCCGCGGAAGCTATAGTCCCACTCCTCGGCCAGAGCTTTACGCTCCCTCTCGCCAATGGTGATGCCGTTATTCTCTTTCGCACTGCGCGGGAATAGCGTCAGCCAAGGCAGATGCGGATGCTGCCAATAGTAGGTGCATTGATTGAATCGTGTTGCATCCGAGATGTCCAAGGTGCTGGACGAATTGTTGCTATCGAAGCAGCGCACAAAGCTGGTCAACCCGCTGGCCAGTTGTGAAGTCTTCAGTTGCGTGGCGGGCAATTCGGTCGGGCAGAAGAAGCGCATGCGTGTTTTAAGGCACCAATCCATTGGTAGATGCTTCGTATGTTTTTGCCTTGCGGCCAGAGCGGCATCATCCTCCTCATCAGCTTGAGCGGCTCGCTCCTGCTGCAGCAGTTTAGCGAAAGCCTGTGCATCGAATTTCTGTAGCACCAGCTTAGCGGGCGGGGGGCGTGTCGGCGTCTCACGCACAAAACAATTTTCACTCCTGGACGAAATCGTTGTCGGCGTTGTGGGTGTATCGGTATCATCAGTCTTTAGTTTCTTGGCATTATCTGTGGATCTACATAGATAGTCATTGCATTATTGGGGGCTGAACAGCTGATTGAGTGATCGCGACTTACTTGGCAAATGGATTCTTGCGCTTTTGAGCCAACTTCGCTTCCAACAACTTGCACTTGTCTGTTTCATCTACTTCAGATCTTGTATTGTTGTTGTTGTTGCTCACACGTGCCGCTAGTTGTTTCTTTTTTTGTTTTAGCCTTTGTAGTTTTATGAACTGTGAATTGAACAATGGTAGAAAATTTAAAATCTGCTTTGATTTCGAGCGCTTTCACTTACATCATCTGGACGTGTCCACTTGGAACTCAAACTCGATTCGCTAGACATGATTGGTGGAGTTTTTAATCATTTAATTAACTAATTTCAACAACAAATGCAGCTGCTTGGCTCCCGCGCAAATTACATCTATGTTCTAATTGTTGTTTTTGTTTTTGCAACAGCGTTGCGAATATCGACTGCGAATTCATAAACCGATAATTTATCGAGATGCTTGTGTGTTAACATTTATCGGTTATGTTAGTTATGCCGCCAATCAATTTATAAAATTTTTAGTACGTGTTCGCCAACAAAGTTAATAAAAAAATATAGGTGGAAAAATGTGTTTTAATTATAGTAAAGATTTCAAATTACTTACTTTGCAAAACGAGTTTATTTATTTAAATACCATAAGAATTGAATAGTCGAGATAAACAGATTTGTTATTTTTATTCATAAGGGCTTATAACGGTTGGTTTACCTTTTGAAAAAATCTGTTAAATGTCGCCTGTAAATTAACACTGCACTGTCAATTTGCTAAATCTTACCAAAAGCGCATATGTTATGCCATGAATACGGTCACCCTGGCAGCAACATAAATGAGATTTGTATTTATAACAAAATGGATAATGATAAAGTCGAATTAACCGAGGTTTGCCGCGTTTGTGCAAATAAAATAAAAGACAAAAAGCGGCAGCGTCATATATTCAATTACTTGCGTGGCAAATTATTGCAGAATCTAAAACTCATAACTGGAGTCGAGGTGAGCAGACTCAATAAACAAATATTCACTCAGTTCTGAAATGTTGTTCTTTAGCTTCTGCCAAACGAAATGTTGCCAAAGTTTATCTGTGAGCGATGCTTCTCGGAGCTAGATTTGGCCATCAAATTTCGTGAGCGTTGTATATTTTCTCAAAATTATCTGGAGGAGATGCTAAAGAAAGAACGCAACGAATTTCTTAAAAGATATGAGAATGAACTGTCGGAGGATTTGGTCGATGAAGATCAGTTGGAATATGTTGATGACGACGATGAGAATGAGGATGATGAAGAGCTTGGTGATGTTGAAATTGAAGTAACAGAGGAGGAGTACATGAACGAGAACGATGATGCGTTATGCGAAGAAGTAGAAACACTGGAAGAAGAAGAAGAGGTGGAGGTGCATGAGGACTTGTCAGTTGCCGCTTATGGTAAACGGCAAATGGAAACAGTGGAGGACAGCAGTCTTCCCAAGAAGCGTTTACGCAATTTCTTCATTTGCGAAGAATGTGGAGAATATTTCAAACTGGAGGTCGAGTACAATGCCCACATGGAAGGCCATTTCGATCGCAAATCTTCGAAACAGTTTTTCCCATGTGAGCTATGCAGCGAGAGCTTCCCCAGCAAAAATCAGCTGCATAATCATCAACGCGAAGAACACGGTGGAAATCGTCTTTTCAAATGCGCCACATGCGGCGAACAGTTCTTGGAGCACAGCGCCAAGCAGCGGCATGAGATGTGAGTATATTTCTATCTGTATATTCTTATAAACTATATAATTTTACTCATCTCCTGCAGAGCACACGTAAATGAGAGACCATATCCTTGTCTTGAATGCCAACAGATGTTTAGCAGCGTATCCGAGCTTCGTGTGCACTATTCCACACACAGGAGTCCCAAGTTCAGGTAGGCAACTGTTGCAGACTAATAATTTTCTTTAATTCTCAT
This sequence comes from Zaprionus africanus, assembly GCA_018151435.1. Lineage (NCBI taxonomy): Eukaryota > Metazoa > Arthropoda > Insecta > Diptera > Drosophilidae > Zaprionus > Zaprionus africanus. Next base: position 1,560,051 of record JAECXB010002309.1, on the reverse strand, counting down.
CTTCACCATGTTTAACAGATGCGAGCCCTGTAACAAAGACTTTATGACGCGTAAGCAGCTGCTTACGCACTCCATGTCGCATCCACACAAGCGCACAATGCAACAAATGCAGGATGAATTCGATATGCTGTGTGGGGCCGAAGCAAATGAACTGGAGAGCGATAATAGTTAATGTCTTATAATCAAATGCAAAATTTATACAGTTAAGAATATAGAATCGTGTAACTATGCCTAACATAATAGTGTAACCAGGGCCGTGAAGAGGATATCGGGGTGGTGGTTCTCTGCGGGCTCGTCTTCATAATGTCTGATTACCATAGGTAGATGATACTCAAGTAAAATAATTGTACGTTTCTAACAATGTTATAACATGCTCAAAATTTAGAGCTTTCCATTTCCAATTGGAGTTTAGCAGTGAAGCATGTATTGATAAAAGCTTTAAGCTTTACTTAACATTAACTTCACGGAGCTTTGGGTTGATTTGGATATGCGCCTGCGCCAGGAAACTCAATTGTTATCAATGGAAATGCCAACATCTGTGCTATATCTATGTATATATATGACCTCACATGGAATGTTCAACTGGTTGTCAGCACATCACATTGGGGGCCAGTCGAATACCGTTATACATACCGCAGCAGCTGCTGCAACAGTGAAAGGAAAAATCAATAGTTATCAAAACTTCGAGTGACGTTTATTACTGCGCAATATGTTGACCGTGTCGAAAGGTAAGCTACGAAAAAAAAAATATTTTATTAAATAATATTAATTAAAATATATTTATTAATTTTTCAGCTGCTTTGTGTATCCAACTCGGATGTTTGGCGTTGTTGCTAGGCGGCATATATGGAGTGCAAGGATATGACACCAAGGATAATATCTTTGCAGATGTGCTGCTGAGTGAGTTACTTAATCGCATGGACAACGATATGCAGGTGGGCTACTATGACGTTGACAATGTGGGAGAGCTGGGAGGAGTAGCAGCTGCTGCCCAATCTGCCGACAAAGATAATGTGGATTTGGTGTCGCGTTCCGAGTATGCCCGACTCTGCGATGGCAACAGCGACTGTCTGTTGCGTTCGGCTAATCCCAATCCGTCGTTGAGGGACCAAGAGTTTCTCCAGCACAGTTCATTGTGGGGACATCAGTATGTATCCGGTGGCATGGGTGAAGCATTGAATCGTTATAACACCATTGTCAAGACCGATGCCAGCCTGCCTGCCTACTGCAACCCTCCCAATCCCTGCCCCCAGGGCTATGATATGGAGCAGCAGGGTGGAAATTGCATTACCGATTTCGACAATACGGCCATCTATAGTCGGGAGTTCCAGGCCGCTCAGGATTGCACCTGTGATAGCGAACATATGTTTGATTGTGCCGACCAGGAGAACGCCGCCGTTGCTGGTAGCAGCGAAATGAATGCTGCCATGGAGAAGTTCTTGCTGCATGAATTTGGCAAGGAGAACGCCTTGAATGCCAATGGAGTGGTGAAGAAGACTGGGCATATCGCTGGTTTACCTCTAGATGCCTTGCCCAATCCTTTCCTGCAAGTTGGCCCCGAAGAGCGTCTTCCCATTGCAGCCAAAAAGGGCAACATGCTGTTCCATTAAAAGATCAAAGTGGGAATCATCTATCGACAAACAAAACTTCGGCCAATTTAATGTTTACATATGTTCGATTAGTCTAGTCTTGTTCAGGCGCCTCAAAAGGCCATAAGTGTCTACATATGAACTATCAATAACTGTTTGTTCTCAATATATACCCATATCCATATTGTATGTAGATTAAGCTCAAGGAAGCTTCCAAGCAACTTGATACATGTTCGCAATATATTCTAAAGATCAGCCGAGAAGTATAACAACAGGAGCCAACAGAAAGAAGCTTTGATAAATTGATTAATACCTACTACACGTACTACATACACACCACCAATAAAGCTATTCAATATTAACCCCGGCTCAAAGCCACAAATCCAAAAGTCTTTCGATTATGCTTCAATTGAAATTGGAAAAAGGTATATTACATTTTAAGTTTATATATTCTTGATCAGATTGTTTGAATTCCCCTTGCTTACCTGCCACAGACGCTACAAATATACCAACATTGTTCTATACATTCAATATACTTGTATATTTTCTATATTTCGAGAATTGTAATTTAGTTATTTAAAAACTACTATAGCAAGATTCATGTTTGTGTGTAAATTTATGTATATATAAATAGGTATTTTAATTGCTGCACTTTTAATCAGCTTTACAATGAGTATTTTGTGTCAGCATTCACTGGTATTGCAGTCGGCAATCCCAACCAACTGGGCGCCAGCATCACAATTTTCTTAAAACCTAACCTAACAAATGATATAGTACATAAAGTATGATTGTTGTAGTCCCCGTTTGTGGGGCAGACACATCACCATTCGAGAACATCACTGGCAGTGTGGTTAGCTAAGCATAATATTCGTTGTGTATTGACAAGGCTCCTGCAATGTCCTTTCTATATACTATATACAAATTATAAGTAATTGTCGATTTCTTTTCCTTTTTTGACTACAAAACTCTAGAAACTCGCGAAATTTGTTATGAATTGCTAACTTAACATACGTTCAGATATTTAGGTATATAAAACTGTTATAACTGTTATGGATGATCGCAAGTACGATTAGTTTACAGACGTCCCGTATTGTTGCCGTTCGTGTTTTGACTCCAGGACACTTGATGGGGATTACGGGTAGTCAGACGCAACGAGTTACCATCGCCATCTTCATCTATGACGTGCTCGTAACCTTGATTAATGGTGCCGCCTCCATTGGAACCGTAGATTTGCTAAAAATTTCACATATATTTTAAATCTTTTCAGACATTTAGACAGAAATAATACTAACCTCATTTGGTCCCCCATTCACATTGAACACATCCTTGATGCTAATGCCTGCATTGGAGACGCGTCCACTTCGCTGATTCGGTACAGCGCCATTGTTGTTGATCTAAACAGGATTTAAGAAAAGATCGGAGTCATTTATTCCTTATTGATATTATCGGATATTGTGTATGCTTACCGGATTCGCTGTGGTTATGCCATACTCGTTCTTGGCTCCCAAAGTTTGCATTGCTGATTTGCGCCTTTCAGCCATCACCGAGTTCTTGCGAACTTCCAGGGCACGTATGGTTTCCGCTCGCATGGTTAGACGACGTGTTAGAATGGGCGTGGCAGGATTGTTCTCCGCATCGGCAGTTAGCTTTAAGAAACGTTTCTTGAAGGCCACATCCAAGGTGCCAATCTGACGTCGCGGCTGACGTGCCTTCTCCAGGTTTTGTATAGTCTTACGCCGTGCTATGCGATCGGGCCCAGAACCAGAGTCATTATCGTAATCTCCATCAATGCCCTGTAAACGTTGCAGGTTCTTCACAATTTCCACCGCATGCTGGAAAGTTAATAGAAAAATTAATAAAGTTTTCTTGGAATTATATTATATATCTCAGTTACCTTGTCTATGAGTTGATCTTGCGTAAGGTCCTCGGATTTCTTTTTGCAGAAATTCAATTCGGTTGAGGCCAATATATGCGATAGGGTGCCAAAACGATGGAACAACATCGCCGTAAACTGTATGACCAAAATCAAAGCGAAGAAGAACACAAAGACCAGACCTATGGGCTCCAACTGTAGATACTCCTTGGAGATGTGCACCTGCAGGGAAGGGTTTCAAACAAACATATTAGTAAAGACATATTCCATGCGATCTTGCATTATGTTGTTAGTAACACATAAAACGATGATTGAAATTCCCTTCGGATCGATTTGGGGGTAGAACATAGTACCAGTTGTCGGTGATAGTGCTATGTTTACGATACGATTACGAGTATGTGTGATATACCATAATTATAAGTGTGTTATAGTATGAGACATGCTGGAGAAACTGAACAGGAAGCTTCGGCATGTACGAGTATATACAACTAGATTTAAGAACATTTATGTTGTTGTTGTTGTTTTTTTTAGGTATTTCTTGGGAGATATATGGCACATGGATACACAGTTTACCGTGTCGAGGGTTAACTGTTAGCGTCAGCTGCATGACAATGTGTGATATAGTTTTGTTGCTGTTGTTTGCATTGTTGTAATTGTTGTTGTTGTAGTTGTTGTTGTTGGTGATATGCCTGAACCATTTGGGATGGGTTTCAGTTAAACGGGAAGAACAAACGAAACATATAGAAACATAGGTACATTGGATACACAACATTAGAAACATTCATTAGGTATGTAATGCGGCTGAACATGTGTGACGTGACATGTGTAGAAGGAGACAGCGAGAGAGAGACAGAGAGAGAGGGGAAGTTAGGGGTCCCTTGATCCACAGGTTTAGGATCCACAAAGACACACACACACACACACAGACACATGGCGAGAACACAGAACAGTGAACACAGTTGCGATAGTTGGTAGTAGAAGTCATAAGTCAATAAACATACGATAAGTAACAAGTTTGTTATTTGTATTATATGGGGGCATATAAACCTCAGATGTCTCTTCGATATACGTAATGTTCGTTTTGACGCCCAATGGCCATATAATGTGCAATTTATCCTTGTTCAATTGCAACAAGAACACAATCAATACGAATAAGGCGTTGGCCATGAAAAACGCAAAGACCGACTTATTTCGCAGCTCAATCAGATCGGAGGCTATGCGGGCCTGAGTTCGACGATCGATCATTTATTGAGAGTTTAAAGAGAAAGAGAGAGAGAGAAAACAAAAGAAATTTGTTAGTGTTGTCTGCAATAGCATCAATTACCTCCTGGGTGGACTCGTCGTAGGTGATGTTAGTGCGCACGCCAAATGGCCACTTAACGTGGATGTTATCCTTGTTCAATTGCAGCAGGAACACGATCAGCACGAAAAGGGCGTTGATCATGAAGAACGCGAATACCGAAGAGTCGCGCAGCTCTTTGAGATCTTTAGCTATACGGGCCTAAAATAAGGTTATCGAATAGGGTTGCAACTAGACTTGATTTTGTTCTGAGAACCTGAAAAGAACTTCTCCTATTTTGGGATTAATTGAACATGTGCCTTACCTGCTCCACGGGATCATTGTCAATGGGATATAGGTACTGATCGATAAGATCCTTCCAGAATTGTATCTCCGAACTGGATAGAAAGTCTACTTCACCCTTACGCACGTCGGGATCCTCGATCCAATAGGGATTTGTCAAAAAGTCACGTTCCTGTTTTGGCTCTGCCGACGTATCGGAATCTGACTCATCTGATTCGTCTCCAGACTTCTCTGCCACCGATGTGAGTAGATGATGATCCTTGGAACCACTGGAAGTGGTGCGGCGTCTATTGTGACGGCTGGCATGATGACCGTGCGGGTCTACAGCACTCTCGATAGTGTCCATGCGCTGCTTGATGGTGTCCAGCGACTCAGCAATGGTGGACAGCTGTTGCTTCTCATCGGATGTCTTGCCATGCGTGCAGAAGACACAACGGAACAGGCCCGCCAATGAGAACTCTATGGATCCCTCCTCATCATCGTTGTCGCCAATGCCGCTCTGCAGGAAACCCAACATGCTCTTCTGTTTCACTCGCTTCTTCGCCTCCTCGGCTGCCTTCTTTTCCGCCTCCAATTCCTTTTTGGTCTTCTTGGCCACAACCTCTCGAGTGCCCCAGGAAACGACGTTAAGATTGATGATCGAGTACAGAATCAAGAGTAGGTACATAGAAGGTATCGATAGCAAGTAGATCAAGCCGCATGTTATGCACCAAAACTCTTGCGGATGCAGACACGCGGCTATGAAGAACGAGCCCACCATCGATATCAAGAAGATTGCCGAGGGAGAACCTATGCCGTCCTCACCCAACTGCAATGCGGTACCCACAATGACAGCCATCATGATCAGGGCATAGCAGGTGGAGAGCACTTGGGCCACAAAGAGTTGTATGTTCGATTTGCAGGTGAAGCAAATGACCATAAAGGCCAAGATGGGCACAATGTTGTAGTGAAACGAGGTCCAGTTGTCAATGCGAAAGGCTGCGACGAAGGCACCCACCAACATAAGGAAGATCGTACCGGGACCCAGAATGGTGCCGCCCATCAACATCATCTGATAGAACACATATAGCAATGATATATTATCGTTAATCTTAATCGTGCGCTTTGCATCGCCTAGCAGATCCATGATGTTGGCAATTGTTGAGGGTACCCAGCGACGTCGCTGATTGTAGAACTCATTGAAACCCTCCGGACAATGGGTATAGGCATCGGAGGCAGCCGAGTATTCAACACGGTATCCACGCTGTAGCAACAGCGTGCAAAGCCAACGATCCTCTCCCTGATCGTACTGCACATAGTGACGGGCCTCTGTCGGCTTCGTGGTATATTTCTTCATCACATTATCATCCATCAGGGCCTTGCCACGGAACAGGGAGAAGCAGCCGGGCGAACAGAGCACACATCCAATCATATGCTCGGTGGCCTTTTGCAGCCAATGACCAATCGCGTACTCGAAGAGCTGATACCACACCATGGGACCTGAGCCAACAGGATGAATGCGTCCACAGGCAGCACCCAGATTGCGATTCTTCTTCATCAAATCGACCAACAAGGTGACAGCATTCGGTTTGAAATCGATATCTCCATCAAGGGTCAGTAGATAGGTGTTCTCGGCAATGGCGTCCTTACGGTCCACAGAGATGGGCAGCTCCATGAGCCTGTGGCCCAGTAGATAGTACATGTACATGACCTGGGACCAACGTTTACGATGACGTATGCGATCCTTATCCTTGAGATGAGCAATAAACTTGGTTTTGCCTGGCAATGTCCAGACCAATCGACCACCATAGGGAGTTGGATACTTTTTCGGTGGTCGCAATCTTATGGTCGTCTGATGAATCTCAGATGCCGCCTCGTCCATGGTGCCAATCAGCAGCTTCACAAAACGATTACATTGTATGTCGTCGTCACTGTGATCCGAGATTTCAAAGGCATCGTCGAAGAAAATGTGGGCTGTGTGGGAGGTAGAAGAAGCTAGTAATAGAGCGAGAGAGAGAGGGGAAGGTTACAGAAAACTTACTCTCAAACTCATAATAATCCGGATCCAGTACTCGCAAATACTTCTGGGCTACGCGCCTGGCGCACTGATCTTCGTCCATACGCATGATACTCTTCAAGAACTCAATCATCTCATCCTTGGTCTCATGCCACATGGTGGCGCAGGTGTAAATGCGTGTTATGTTGTCGGAAGACTTAATACTTGGCTTGTTCGGTGCAGAGGAGCGATCGGTGTGCACCGAGATGGTCTCATAGTACTCATCGCCCTTCTCCTTTTCGATCTCCGACAGATCCTGCAAATATGAACATCGTTTGAGATCAGTTACATCAAGACTTACATCCATTTACTTACCTCCGTTTTAACGTCGGCCTGATCATCGCGTCTTCTGTTCAATGCCATCGACTGATCGATCAGCAGAGCCGAATACATTGGATGCACAAAGAGTTTCTCCGTGGTCGCCAATCTCTCGCACTTGGGCGTCCAAATGTGTAGTGCAATCCACGTCTGGCTGAGCAGCCACAGTATCCAGGCCCAGGCCATTTGCTCGGTGACGAAATTGTTAAATCTGAAGTTCGAGGGGCTCGTAAAGAACAGATAGTCCGGTATGGTGTCGTGGAAGAAGCAAGGATCATCGATGCGTATGCCGCAGGCGGCGATTAAGAACGAGACGGCAATGGGCACGGTTAGACTGACGGGAAAGGCGTAACTGAAGCCCTGGATGAGAATCTTACAGGCAAACTTGCCGAAGATGTAGCACAAATAGGCGCCAAAGATCTGCAGGAGCAGGACATAGATCACTGTATTGTAGGCGGCATCGACATCGACGGTGTCTATGTTGGCTGACTCCAAGGTATCGGGTAACACTCCACCAAGACCAGCGGGCAGCTCGTAGACAATAATCTTGTGCGGCCCAAAGGCATCGCCGTAAAGACTAAATAGGTTGCTCGGCTCATCGCCATTAGCCCAAAAGATGAGCAGGGTGACGCAGAAGAAGAGCAGTATCTTCCAGATTGAGAGGAACATGTGACAGAAATAGCGTGTGGTGTGCATCTCCTCCTTGATTCGTCCTAAAGCACGCACCACACCCAGCGGCGACTGTGCCGAGACATAGTTCTCCCACCAACTACACGAGATCATCACACAGGCCACTGGTATGACCCAGAGCTCGCGACGATTCTCTAGCAGTGGCCAAATAACCAGCCCGGTGACCTGAGCCGCAACTGCTGCCAGATCTATAATGACCTTGATGAAGCGCTTACCCTCCTTGGAGGTACGCGACAACAGACCAAAGATACCCGGAATGACGCACAGGCAGTTGGTCAACATGGCGCCCTGTATGGCATCAATCTGTGGCAGCACAACGAACATCAGCAGCGCCGTACCCAGAGCACTCATGCTTTCCATCAGCCAGACGAACAAAAAATGCCCCGTCTTGGGCACCTTGAACGTCTTGAAGAAGCATATGCGCACTGATCGTATTAGGGCACCGATCTCGGGTAGTGAATATGCAATGACCAGAGCCCAAATCCAGGCAATGCGCTCCTCCTCTGGCAGTCGTACCACAAAGTTCTTGTCGCGACCCTGTGAAGAATCGAATTAAGTAATTATTCATTATAGAAACCCTTTGAGTGATTGAGCCTTACCAGATCCTTGTTGCAGTACTCAATCTTGCGATCTTTACGCACTTGTGACGTCATGAAGAGTACAGTACCCTTGGCTATGACGCCACCCGTTAGGACTATGATAAACGTAATAATATAGGCAAAGATTTTTAAAATCTTGATCGTTAATTCTAGACACTCCTGATTGGCCGTCGATCCAGTCTCGATCTTAATTGGCGGATCCCGGAAGACATCCCAGCCTTTTGTTTCCTGTATAGTCCTTTGGCTGTAAATCAGGTTGGGTTTAATACTTATGTGGAGTTGGGGGTTATGGAAGTACTTTTTAAAGGTATATCATGAATACAACCTATGCAAGTCGCTAACCATATCTGGTTTCTATTCTCAACCAAGGTCTAAATTTCAAGTAAATCATCTCAATATAATGAAGAAAAAGTGTGTAGTGTAGATTATAGAGTGTAGTCTGTAGAGTGTTAAGTGTTTTTTTTTTTTTTACATAAACGGAGAAAACCATTAAAAAAAAAAGTAGAGTGTAGAGTGCAGTCTTATGCCTTATCGCACTGTATAAATTCGATAAATTCATTACGATTCGCTAATCCCATCAGCTGCTTTAGCTTCCGGCATCTCGCTTCGCAGAGACTATGACCACACCTTCTTAAAGCTACAGCGTCGGTATTGAAAGTGATTGTCTGACTCTCTTGGAGGTTGGTTGCTCAATATCTGCGAGAAGTAAGACAATTACAGGCTGTGGGAATGGCAATTAACGTTGTGTACTTTTTGTTCCGGTTTGTCATGGCAAAAGCTAAAGTTTTTTTTCTCTGTTTTGTTTTGAGGTTTTCTTTCGGACCTGCACTCTGACTCCCTCGTTTCGTCTTCCACTTCTCTGGCATCGACAAAAACCTCGGCTAACAATTTGCATAAATATTCATGATAGATGGGCCGCAGCATGCGCGAAGAGGCGCAGAGACTGGCGAAGACCTACCTGCCGCCATAAATATCGTGTGTCAGCGGAGAGCTCTCGTCGTCGGTGAAGTTGTTGTCATCGCTATCGCCGCCATGCTCGCCAGCGGCTGGCGGAGCCATCGGGCGATGCCGCACCGCAGACATCTCCCACGGTTGTTGCTAGCGTGCCCAAGCTGAGGCGTTGCCCGGCACCCGATGCCCAATCTGGCAATGCAAAGTGAAGCTGCAATGAATCCAAGAGGAGGATGGTGGTGGTGTAAATTAATTAGGGATCCATGTCGATAAGCCGGTTACAATTTATGGACTTCTCTCGCAAGTGCGATTTCAAGGACTTGCGTCCTTTGACCTTCCACCGAACCGGTTCCAGTTCGAGTGCAAGTCAAGCTATTCAGCCCCATCCGCGATCAATGACTCTTATATGTATTTCTTCTTTGCCCACGAGTGTTTTCTTTTTCGATTCACTCATTAACATGATCATTTTCGTGCTTTTCACTTTCACTTTCCGCTCGAAGCTCTGCTAAATATTTCCCCAAATATGTGCCGCATAATTAAGTAACGGTAAAGATATAGAGATGAGAAACAACCAAAGAAGAAGGTGCAATGGCGCCCATTGGAGCAATACCATCGGATACGCATCAGTTGTTCCACATTTGGCACGGAACTGAAGCCGTTGCCCGTTCAAGTGTTATGGTAATTGCGAATCCGATTAGAAGTACCATCCAATAATTCAACCTTGTGCCACATTCAGACATAGTGTGAAGAAATTGAAAAGAATCTAAGAATTAAAAGTTTCAGTCGAACTATTTACGTAAAAACCGTAAAAACTAAATCTTTAACGAAAATGTATCCTCTGAGAGCGAGACGTCTAACCAAATCTATTAAAATAAGAAATATTATCATCTGATAAAAATTTCATTGCTATCAAGATAAAGAATCTAAGAGTATAAAAATGTTTTATTGGACATATTTTATTAGAGTAAAACAATCTATTACAAAATTTAAAATTTGTTTATCAAAATATAGATGTATGTCAGATACAACTATTTATACATGAAAACGCGAGACAGATTTTAAAAATAAAAGATTCAGTTGTAAAAAGAACCGACAACCCGAACTTTATGTATCATGGAGGGTTTCATCAGAGTTCTTTGGATTTTTCTGGGTATTTCTTCAGTACTTTCCACATCGTGGAACGTATCGCGAGTATTTTTAGGTTTTATTTCTCGGTTTGAAGATTTCATTTTGGTTTCTTTAGGACTTTTCTCGGCACGTCGGAGTGACATTCGATGTCCTTCGTCATGGGTTATTAGGTTGGTATACTTCTTTGTGGCTTTAATTGATTTATGATAACTTGACAATACCGAATCGGATGAAAAATGACCGACTTTTGGTCTCCTCAGAGTCTTTCGCCTTACAATAGGGATACTTTGTTGAGGTTGGCAATACTTGAGTTTAGGGCAATTTCTAGAGTTCAACAGCGAATAATTGTCTCTGTAAGCCTGAAGAACCTGCGCCATTTCCGATTTAACCGTCTGACGAAGCTGCTCTTGCGAACTTGTTTGCTCTATGTAGCCCCCATCCAAGATAACGTCTCTTAAATGCAATAGGTTATTATTTTCGACATTCTTTTTGACTTGTATCCTTTGTCTGAGTTTCTGTTTCATTTTAAGTGTTAAATAATTTTGAGCCAAAAATTGTAAACAGTTAAAATATGTTTTTTCGTTGAAAATAATGAATAAACTAACTCAAGCTGTATCATATAAACTACTGTAAGATAAGTAAGGCAAAGGTAGCTAGAATCATTTTCAATGAACCTCATCACGTATTTGGAGTGCGTGACTAATGCAGCATTCTAGAAGGGCAAAATTCTTTCATAAATTCCTTACGTAGCTGAAAGGATGCTGCACTATGTGCTTTTTATTGTCTAGAGTCTGCGCACAAGTCAATATCATTGCGAACATATGATTACAACCCCCAAATAATGGTGTCACAGCTGCTGGTGGCGCATCAACCTTACCCTCAATGTCATGTCTCGTCTGGGGGAGGGTGGGTAATCGGGGTGGGAATTTCCCATGTGACTGTATGCGTGCTTGTGAGTGCTTGGGTGTGTGAGTGAGGGATGCTCTCTTGTTGGATTGCGGTCATGCTGCGCGCCTCTTTCGCAACTTATATGTATGCGACTAACGTTGCTCGTCAACGTGACCGTGTGGCCTAATGGATAAGGCGTCGGACTTCGAATCCGAAGATTGCAGGTTCGAGTCCTGTCACGGTCGAAAGTTTCGGGTTGTCAATGAAAGTTGGCGATCTTTTTTTTTCCATTTCTCCCATCAATTTTAATATTTATATATTGTTTTTTGTTTGATTGACTTTTGCAATTTGAATAAAATTAAAAAAATATTGACAGGGTATATAAATATTTATTAATATAAACATCTTTTCTGCACCTATGATTAAAACTTGTTTTGACTTCGCTAACGTGTTGCGAAAACAATTCCACATTGAAATATTCATTTTTTCAGCGTACAGTTGAAGCATTAAAAGAAATAACAAAAACTATAAATTTAAACATAATGCACCCTGTAAAATCTTTTTAAAGAGGGGCGTGCTGCGAGAAGGAAGTAAACTTCAAGCTAAATTTATGATAATGAATAATATTATTCAGCAAACTTGGTACCAATTTCATAAGATATCAATTTCAGTGAAATTCATAGGTTATCTTTATTTCAAGCATTAATTCACTAGTCATTCTGGCTAGTTTGTTGTCTTTATTGTGGTTTGTCATTGCACTTCGTTTCGTAGTCTGTTCAATAATTTATAACTCTGTGTTGTTTTCTCGAAATGTCAAACGCTCAAAAGATTGGACTAAGTCTCCGATTATGTGCTAATAGCTGATATAATATATTGAGTCGTGGATTCGCTGATTCCTAACCACAACTGCATTAGGTCTCCGCTTAATCAATTCGGCGGAATTCAGATTATAAAGATTATAGAAACAAGTTTGGGTTGATTTGCCATGTCCAAGGCAAAGATTAAGCTACTGATTTGTTGCAGAAAAGTAGGTGATAAGTATAGATTAAATAGACTATCAATATCTATCAAGTATTATCTGTATTATCAACAATATAACTCGTTTTTTTACTTTGAAATAATTACTATAATTAGTAATTACAAACTTTATTGATGTTTATCTCCTAAGACAGCAAAAAAAGACTTACAAGATGTCAAAGAGTCTCAAAAGCGGCGACTCATGTAGTTAACCCCAGTTAACCTCTGTGCTACAACCCACAAGAAACGTGATGTGCATGACAAATGCGAACTAGCCGAACTCCAAAGGAATGTTTCGAGTCAACTATTGTAATCGAAGGAGAAAGAGATCTAATTAAGCATTCAAGTCGACGCGATGAAAAACGTGCTAGAAAAGTCGAGTAGAAAAGGATTAAAGACCGCGCAGAAAGACAGACAGACGTCATATAGATCTACTATGGCATGATAAGCGACCGGTTCCATTGATTCAACTTGAGTAACAGAAAAACAACAACAACAACAGCAAAACTCGAGCAGACCTTGGGCTGGGCAAGAGACCAGTTATTTAGCTGGGCTCTGCTTGGTAATACATAATTTCAGCTCGAACAAAAGCTACAGCTGCAGGCGTTTTAACAAAATTTGTTGGTTTCTATACCCTTCGTCAATGGAAAGTGTTAAAAAAGGGTATAATAATTTTATACACATTTTAAGAGAAATATAAAACAGGTAGAAAGAAGCTCGAACAGGCCTGAGTAAAATAAGCATGTCCGCCTGTCTGTCCGTTCGTGTGAACATGGATATCTCACCTATTACTATTACTAAAGCTAGAGACACCAAATTTGGCATGAAGGTTTCTGTATATCATCAGATGATACAGTTTTATTCAAATTCTTGGGTGCCATGCCCAGCGGCACCACAAATCAATATCTTTTATATACGATTTCAAAGTGACTTTAAATATATTAAGCTGACTACAGTATCAAACTCTTTTCAAAACTTCTATTCGATTGTTGCAATCGTTGTATTTTTATACCGTTTATTCAAATCTGGACGAAGGGTATCTTTAAATCTGGCGTTCTTGACTGTAGCTTGGTTTTTGGATGGAATGGCTACTCCCCTTTCCGACTCCACTGTATTCGTCGATCGTCGATCAAATGAAAAAAATGTCTGTTGTAATAATCATATTAGTGCCGTCCACAATGGGTGTTGGTGGCCAGAGTGAATGGTTTGCTTGGCGTTGACTCCCCCGATTGTACTTATAGAGCATATGCTCGAAACTTTGCGCAATTTATTGAGACACTCATTGAGCTATTCATATTGTATTGCTTGGCTTTGAAACAATTAAAATTGCCGTGCGGCGGCAGCTGGAAAAAGTGAAAGTCCAACAAATATCATAGAAATATATCAACAGCAACAACAACAATAATTACCAGAGCAATCCAGTAGTAGTTGCAACTGTTGTCGTTCGATATTGATTGCCACATTTGACTAGTCAAAACGGGAACGAAAACAACGAACCCAGCGAATCGAACCGGCCACGCCGCTTTGCCAACCAAGCTGAGCAACCTAACCAAGTTGCCAACCAGTTTTTCGAGCAGACAGGAAAAGCGATCGATCGACTTAAGAAATATGCGCAAAACATGCCTGGGTACAATGGCATGATACAATGAAGGCGATAAATGTGACCAGAACAGTGACACGGAAAGGCTTGGTCGGCTTGGTCCACTTGGTAGTGTATGTTATGGACTGCACTCGACCGATTACCCGATCACAGATCACTGTTCGCTGCGTATGGTCAATTGGCAGCATGTCTGGCCATAAAAGGAATTGATTTATGTGTGTAAGTTATTATCTTTTAACTTTGTCGGCATAGTTTTACGAATTACATCAACAATCGATAAGCCTATTTATCGGCAAAAGGTGATAAATTCATATATGGTTAAGGTATAAAGAAAGTTATCACACTAATTTAACACTTTTAATTAGAAAATCACGATGAAAGTGTACATAGTAGTGAATTGCATAAATGCATTCAAAAATGAATCATTCATCATAAAATATGTACAATTTTTGAACGGATTTGTTGATGAATGAGAACGAGTGTTGACAGTTAGCTTACTCATTCATTTCAATAATGTACAGTTAAGAAGTACATTATTGATGTAGAGAATAAAGTAAATAAGAGAATTAAATAACCTTGAAGCTTTTATGTTTAATAATTATTTAACTAATAAAAAAAGATCTACAGAGCAATCAACTATACATAACATCTACATAATTATCTTTCATTTTCCCGAAAAAGACTAAGTCTTTAAAATATTCTGTGTGCAGTTCAATAAACCGCAACTTCTCTTCCTCTCAAGCACTTCAGCTGTCAATTAAAGGTTCTTTAAGGCTCTTTTTGCCAACTCATTAAGTCGAGAATCCAGCAACAACATTCAGTTTGCCTTCATATTACCGTTATGCACATGCACACAAAACTCACACACATACACTTCTTAACAAGACTTCTGAGTCACGAAAACTTGTGTGAGATTCTTATGCCTTCATTTCTGATGCATAAGGCGGGTTTTTTGTGTTCGCGATTTTTGACTGTGTCAATTAAATGAAATTATTGGTCTATCACTGGGTATCCTCTGCACCATTTAATCATGATACGAGTATATTTCTACACCCAAAAGCATTCATTATGAGCAGCATGAGTCATAAAATTCACTGTTTCATTTTGTGATTTTTACATAATGCGTAACTTAATTCGGAACTGACAATGGGTTTTTTTTCCTTTTCGAGTGGTTTCTCTGTGAACTAGTAAGCTTGAGGTAGATGAGTTGACTGGGACTGCCTCTGAGGTAAGTGTGATTAAGGTTTGCCATTCGAGGTATTCAGCGATGATGCTGCACGCATATTGAAGGACAAGTGCGTTAAATTAACGAGCGATGACTGTTTCATAGAATATTAAATAATAACATGAAAATATATACGATATGAAAGATATTTATAAAGTATGAAACACAACAGCTAACATATCCCAGAATAAATAAACGAAAACCACATAAATTTCCGTTATTCTTTTACTAAATTTAAATATTGACATGAATCACATACGATTATTTACAGATCCCAAGTTTATGAGTGTTTGCAAACTGTTTTTACAGTTATCCGTAAACATAAAGAGAGTTGAACCCTAAGGTAAATAAACATTGCATATTTGCAGAGGTTTTTTTGACAGCAGAGCGTAAAAAATGTGCCTAAAATTTAAATGAGTACAAAAAGTTTCAGAGACGAGCGCAAGAGAGAGAGAGAGAGAGCGAAAGACTGTGAGAGTCTTGACGCTTGTGCGGCCTTTTGTTGTTGTTGTGGTTGTTGTGTAGGCGTTGAGGCTGCGCTGATTGAAAATGCCAAATAGATGAGAAGGCTGCAGATCAACTAAAACAGTAAATACGAAAGGGAATTTTCGAGGGGGAAATTTAAATTCCCGAATTTCGCCTTGTCCAAAGTTAGCAACTCTCTGTTAAATGACAAGAAAATGGCTTGCTAATTAAAAAACTTAAGAAATTATAGAACAACTTGTTTTTAAGGTGTGTGTGTGTGTCAGTCTTGTATTCCGCGTCTCTTTTTGGAACGGGTTTTTTGGCGAACAACGCAAAATGATATCGAGTCTAAAATGCGAATTAGCCAGTTTTGCTCTGGTCGTAAAAAGCAAAAGTGTTGCCAATGTCTTACACAAAACCCGTTAGCTAACAAAGAAAACGAGAAGAAGTGAAAGAAAGACAAAATATGTATAATTCGCTAGCAAACGGAAAGCGACTACTGAAAATGAAACTGAAACCGAATCCGAGTCTGAATCTCAAGCTGAGAATGAGACTGTCTTTTATACTCGCATAACTTTCACATAGTCACAGCAAGTTGTACCGTTTGACGGCGATGAAATGGCACAAAGCAAAAGAAACACACACAAACAAAGGCTAAAAAGAAAATGAAAATGAATAAGAAAATAAAAAGCAAAAGAAAAAGAAAAAGGCCAAGAGAAATTATGTTGGCCTAGCAGCAGCATCTGCTCAGGTGAATGTTGATCGTGAATGAGACTGCGCTTCTTCGCAGAATTCCTGCACATTTTTATTTATCTTCGTCTCCGTTTCACATTGGCCAAAAACCGTTGCGCACTTTATATGGCCTTTGCACACATTTCACTTTTCTGTACATGCACACACACATGTATTTTATATTGTATTTATTTCTCCATTCGCCTGCGTGGCTCACAAATTTTCAAAATTAATTTAGCATTTGATTTCTTTCCATTAATTTGTTGTTGTATTTCGTTGCTCGTTTTTGGTTTACTTATTATTCGTGTTGTCTAGTTGTTGTTGTTGAGGTTGCTGCATTAAACTTAACACACATGCGCACTCACTTACACACACACACAAAAAACTCTCAACTATGCACACGCATACGCATGCGCGCACGTACCGTTTTCGAAGACGGAGACACAGACGTAGACGTTAACGTGATTTCTGCTTTCGACCTTTTCCGTTGTCCGCGCCAAGCTCTTTTCGAGTTCGTTGTCTTCGCCAAACTGAATTGAAGTCTTTCGGTTTTGCTTATTGGAAGTGGTCGCGCAGCAGAGCTTGTTGTTGCTGTTTCTTTTGCTGTTGCCATTGGCGGCTGGAAGTGAATTTTTATGAGCGCATATACACATACACACATACACGTGTGTGTGTGTGGGTTTGCATGTATTTATCTGCTGTTGTTTATTGAGATTCGGCTTACTTACTTTACTTTGTTACTGGCCTGAGCTGCTGTTGATGTGGCTATAGGTAACGGTAAAACAGGCAATAGACGGCTTAAGCAAATATGTATGTAAATACTCTGGAACTTTCCAACTTTATATTATTTATTAAATTGCATACTTAAAATACACACACAAAAGCAATGGTTAAGTTTCATACCAAGCCCCCCTGCCCCTTTCTGGCATCTTCACACATGCATACATATTTAATTTTTTTGCGACAGCATTGTCGAGGTCGTCTGGTGTCTTGTTTTTCATTTCTACGATGCCTCTTTCGCGTCTGCTCCAGTATTCCAAATGGCAACCGAGAGAGTGAACAAGCACGATGCAATTGGAAGTACCAGCTGATGGAGCCTGGAAAGATTGGAGCGCATGCGGAACATCTGCAATGCAGAAACATACAGCAAATGCTTTATTAGAGTAGGATGTTTACATAGTTCTGATAGTTTCTAAATACATACATATATGCAAAAGTTACAAAAATGTACTTAATATTATAAAACAATCATTAAAATAAATGTTTTTCATATTATATTTTATAAATATCGTATTTCTAATTGAAAAAATGCGCTTGTAATTGAATAAAAGGCTAAGACACATTTAATAAACCGTTACTTTTGATTTGGTGAGATTTTATTGAACAAGTTCAGAGTCGTTCAATTGATCCAGTGCGTTGCGTTTAAAGAGTATTCACATCGACAAACACTTTGACGGCGGGAAAAGTTATTTGTTTCTCTGTGTGGCCAGGTTTTAGAGAGTTACATGAAACGTTTGATTACGGTCTCACTGTCAATCAGCTGACGTGTAATTTATATAGCCATGGCGCGCAAAATATGAAGTATCGATAAGCCTTGTAGATATCGAGTTATGATTTTTTAAACACGGAATATTTATAAAGCATTGATATTTGCCAAATAAATGATTAAACGTATATTTTGACTTTATTCAATAAATGTAATATAAAATATACAGTTCGCAAATGGATCATGTTTTGATATTTTTTAAATACTGAAAACAAAGTAGGTAAGCATATGCATAGTATCGATTTTAAAATATCGATATATACTTCAAGTTTCGTATATCCTACATTCCAAAAAAGAAACCATCTGAAACAACTTTGTAGATAGCAAACCTTACTTGAAAATTAGTAAATACTAATCAAATAACAAGGCATGTCGAGTACGGCTAAATCGGCGGTAAGTAGCTCACTCGGATAGCACAATAAACAAATAATTTCAGCAACATGTCCATCTTAGTCTGGCAATGCCGGAAATGGAGCTCCCACGTCCACAGCGTCCAGCTCGTCTGTACCGTCCTCGACAAGTGGAAATGTGCAAGAGTTTAAGATTCGTGTACCCAAAATGCGAAAGAAGCACCACGTGATGCGCTTCAATGCAACACTCAACGTTGATTTCGCCCAATGGCGCAATGTCAAGTTGGAGCGAGAGAACAATATGAAAGAGTTTCGTGGCATCGACGAGGAACAACCAAAGTTCGGTGCTGGCTCCGAGTACAATCGTGATCAGCGCGAGGAGGCACGACGCAAAAAGTTCGGTATAATCGCACGTAAATACAGACCAGATGCCCAGCCTTGGATTTTGAAAGTTGGTGGCAAGACAGGCAAGAAGTTCAAGGGCATCCGGGAAGGTGGTGTCGGTGAAAACGCCGCTTTTTATGTATTCACACATGCTCCAGACGGCGCTATAGAGGCTTATCCACTGACCGAATGGTACAACTTTCAACCCATTCAACGCTACAAGTCTCTGTCTGCCGAGGAGGCTGAACAGGAGTTTGGACGTCGCAAAAAGGTGATGAATTATTTCTCGCTTATGTTGCGAAAGAGATTGCGTGGCGATGAGGAGGAGGAGCAAGATCCTGAAGAGGTCAAGTTGATTAAGGCGGCTACTAAAAAGTCCAAAGAATTGAAAATAACAGACATGGATGAATGGATTGACTCAGAGGACGAATCTGAATCCGATGAGGATGAGGAGAAGAAGAAAAAGGAGCAAGAAGACAGTGACGATGGTGCTGGAAATAAGGGCAAAGGTAAGGGAAAAGGTGCGGACAAGAAGAAAAAGAAACGCGATGTGGACGACGAAGCATTTGAAGAATCGGATGATGGAGACGAAGAGGGACGTGAAATGGACTATGATACTAGCTCCAGTGAAGAGTAAGTTGTTGTCACAAATCCAGTGAGGAATCATCGTTATATTTATCAAATCTTTGCAGTGAACCCGATCCGGAATCCAAGTTTGTCAAGGACATGAAGGGTGTGGCCGAGGAAGACGCTTTGCGGAAGTTGCTTACATCGGACGAAGAAGAGGATGAAGAAAAGAAATCTGATGAATCCGACAAGGAGGAGGGCGATGAGAAAAAGAAGAAAGAGAAGAACAAAGACGATGTCAGCAAGGATAAAAAGAAAAAGAAGCAATCAAAAGATGATAAGAAGTCCAAATCAAACGAGAGTGACTCCTCGACAGACCTCAGCTCGGATAGCACAGATACTGAAGATGATCTTAGCAATGGGCCGCCCAAGAAGAAATCAGTATCCAACAAGGATAAGGACAAGGACAAAGATGTGGCCAGCAAGGCACTGGCAGGCGGCAGCAATGCCAATAAATCGCGTTCAGCCACGCCCACTCTTTCGAATGATGCAAGCAAGCGGAAGATGAACAGTTTGCCCAGCGATCTCACCGGTTCCGACACCAGCAACAGTCCTAACAGTACTCCAGCAAAGCGTCCCAAGAGCGAACTCAGCAACTCGATGCCCTCGTCCTTCGCTGGTGTCGTTAGCAATAAAGTCGAGTACGTATGGAGTTCTAGAAGTGTCCTCAAAGTATTTTCTGTAACTTTCCCATTCTCTTTGCAGAGACTATGGCATCACCGAGGAAGCTGTGCGTCGCTATCTCAAGCGCAAGCCCTTAACTGCCACAGAGCTGCTGACGAAGTTCAAAAACAAGAAGACTGGTGTTTCAAGCGACCGCTTGGTTGAGACAATGACTAAGATATTGAAGAAGATTAATCCAGTCAAGCATACCATTCAGGGGAAAATGTATTTATGGATCAAATAACTTTAATCATTGTACATTCTACAACAGACGCATGTGTTATATTGAATTGACAATGCATTAAATCAATCTTTATAACAAATACATTATTATCCATCAATTATTAATTAATAAATAAAATGCATTATAAAAGAAGGTTGTTGCACGATGGTGAAAGCTGTAAATTAAAACATGAACAAGATTATATGTAATTGGAATTGGAACGATCTACGGAGATAGAAACCTTTCTGGTTTTACCTCATAAAGAACACTTAGCAACGTTTTCTCTAACAAATATTAGTCTTTGTTTATTGTAACTTCATAGAAATTCGACATTTACAGCAACTTAAATAATATAACGACGTTCTTTTCGTCTTAACTCATCCTTTTTATCGTTTCTTATAAGCAAAAATACCGGAAGCAGCAGTGTTCAGATCACGATCACGAGCAAGATCCATAAAGCTCTAGACCTAGTCCTTGCGCTCGAAGAGTACGGGGAACGGTTTGTCCTCGGGCGCCTGCAGCCAATTGTCCTCTGAATACTTTACATTGTTCTCGGTCTCGATTACATGGAACGTGTAGGCGTGTCGGCTCTTCTGGGAGCGATTCGGTTCGCTCTTGTGCACCACATTTCCATGAATAACAATGCAAGTGCCTGGAAAGGCGGAAAAGGTTTAAATAGTTTGAACCCAAGCAGGGGTTGGGGGACTCCCACTTACCTTTGCTGACTTGCAGCGGCGTGAAGCTGGACTTAGGATAGATGGGTGCAGCACGATCGTAGACCATCAGCTCGCTGGACGTCTTGTCGGGATTGCGCATATAGCGACGATGGACGCCGCCCTTGTGAGAACCCTTGATGAATTGCAGACATCCGTTCTGCAGTGTGCAATCCTCGAGGGCAAACCAGAAGCCCACGGCCGAGTTGGGCTCTGTGTGCAGGAACCACGAGTCCTGATGTGGTGTCACCTCGCCCCCAATGCCGGAGTTCTTAAAGATGTACATGCTCTGGCAGACCGCTGGACGATTGAACTTCAGCTGCCAGCAAATCTCACGCACTCGATTGCTAAAGGTCACTGCCTTGAATATGGGATGCTCCACATGCAGTGCATGACCCACTTTGTTCAGCGCCTTCATGGGATCTACAATAAGTTGACCCTCATCATCGAGTGCGCCCTGTTCGAAGAAGTAGCGCACCTTGTCGCCCGACTCCATGAAGTACAGCTCCTTGCTCTGAGCATCTTCCGCTTTCAGCGTACTGAACGTCTTGCGACTGGACTGTGGTGCATCCAGGCAGAGTGTGCGTCCGGCCTGGTAGAGCGATTCCACTTCCTCAGGTGTCAGAAAGTCCTCGATGACCAGGTAGCCATTGTCGTTGAACTGAAAGCAGGGATATCGTTATATTTAGATGAAATACATGTGCTAGAATTGGGTATCGATATTATATTTTGCGTTGTGATAGTCAACAGGATTGATGTCGATTATTTATTGATCGGGCAATAATATATAAAAGTTAGAGATGGTATGATACGATATATAGAACTCTATGGTACACATTCATATTTTATGAATTCACCTCAGTCTCAAAATACTCAGTAGAAATTTGTTTTATGTCTCAGTTCGATTGTTATAGTAGGTATGATATCGATACAACATCGATTGGGTAGTGTGATATTACAATTGTAAAGCGATAACAAAATGAACACGATATTTGCTGGATGTATGATCGGTATTATCTCATCCCGTCTTGATATAATAAAAATATGTAGATACATCCAATATTAACCACGATATAAGGTGTTCCCATTCAATGTGACACTTCTGTTGATATCAATATCGGTTAGTTTGCCCAGACTTATCCGTACTTTGTGTTTGTGTGTGTGAAGGTCTCAATAATTGATTCATTGAGCTTTTTACGACACTGTTATCGCCGCGATGTCTGGCACAGTCGAAGCATTATCAGTGCGCCCCTTTGGACTACAACTGTGTAACGGGAACACGCGTGCACCCAACTAGCCCCCTCTTCCACCACCCACACACACACCCATGACACAGTAGCCCCTTTCTGTGTTCCTTTGTCTGTGCTAATAATTCCCGAACTACACTACATGTCAAATGGACATTAGACCTGACATACCCGAAACCAAATTTCGTGCTCATTCAGCAAAATCACTCAACGTGAAATTGAAAAGAATTCCCTGCATGAGTCGCTGCGCTACCTGTTGTAGTTGGCAACGCGATACAATGTTGATATACATGGTAGCGTATACAGAAATCGACGTGCTTGGCCTGCCATTCTTTCGCTTTTGTTGTGGGCGCGAGTTTCGCGAGTTTTTTCGTGAAATCAAAAAGTTTATTTCAAATTTGACTGAGTAACGGCATGAAAATCGAGAGTATAAATAGTCGCAGTGATTCAAAGCAAGACACCAAGGCACCAACACACCTGCAGCGGGTCAGCTAGCAACCTTTCCCCGCTCCAACCTCCCCTCTCGCACCTTTAGTCGAGTGCGCCAACGAAACTACGAAAATAAATTGCGGTGCAAGTGACAGCAATTGAAAGAAAGAAAGCAGGGTAGAGTGCGGTAAGGTAGCAGAGAGGTAGGGCGCTGTGAGGTACATGAGGTGAGGGAGCACGGGTTAGGGTGCACTCAATCACTGCAGGGGGCAACATCATTTGCCTTCTATTTTGTGGGTCTAGTGCACTGGAATATTACGTGTGCAATTAAAGAGTATAACAGTAGAACAGAATATATGAATGTATTGTATAACAACAAGAACAGCTTGTGCTGTAATCTGCTGCCTTTTGATAACAGGCAAATGCAGGAGGGTGTTAAAGGGGTAAGACATAGCTCGGCTCGTGCTGAGCTTGCATAATTGGCATAAGGAACTTGCATAAGTTCCTCACCCAGCGACTATAGAATCGCTTAAGTAATACCTAACCTTGATGGGGGCTCGAGCTCGTGTGCATGACGATCAGTTGTGGAACAGGTAAACCAGTTCGGTGTAGAGCTCTATAATTTACGATCGTTCAATGGGATCGGTTCGGAATTAGTTCTGAGATTTGC
Source organism: Zaprionus africanus (assembly GCA_018151435.1). Classification (NCBI taxonomy): domain Eukaryota; kingdom Metazoa; phylum Arthropoda; class Insecta; order Diptera; family Drosophilidae; genus Zaprionus; species Zaprionus africanus. The sequence goes on along the minus strand of JAECXB010002309.1, from coordinate 1,536,507 downwards.
ATATGTCATGTAGAGATATGCTATGGAGATCGTGGTATGGTATGGTATATTTATTAAAATGATTTCCCGAAACGTTTCCTCAATTTGACCAGAACAGGCAATTTTCTTTCGCCTTTGTTTCTTTTCCGCAGTTGGCTTTTCTGCGGAAAATCTCTGGCGACGCATTGGCTAGCAATGTTTGAGAGTGTGAGGGTGAGAGTGTGTGTGTACTGTATACTTATAAAACCCGTGATGACATCCCGTTTTGGGACGTATGACTAAGTACAGTGGAAAGACAATGCGAGTTTTTCGAATTTAATAGAGCTTATGGAAATCGGAAGGAGAAGTAGATGAAGAATAGAATGTTATATGAGATGGAGAATGTGAGTAGAAATATAATGAAGAATTATATAGAAATAGGAAATTAAAATGAGATGAGCAGTGGGATGGCGAATGTAATGAAGAATCAGATCCAAGAATGAAGAATTCCTTAGGACGGGGAATGACATGAGTAAATCTTTCACTGGAAGCCGGCAAATATCATCTGTGTATATCATTTCATTTTATTTCGGACTGATCTCGTTTTCTTTTAACTTACCTCGTCGAGTATATTGCTAGGCATTTTGTTTTGCTTTGTTTTGCTTTCTTTACTGATTAATCAACACAATCTACTTATACTTTTGCTTTCGTTTATTGATTCGCCTCTTCCAATTATCGAATAGTCTAGTTCCAAGCGTTGTGGGCGATATTGATCAGCACAGCCGAGGTACGTTTTGCTCTGTTTCGCGTACGTTTCAAAACTGTTCTGGGTTCATTCTGCATTCGAAAAGTTCTCTGAAACGCCGTGCTCTGTCTGTCTACCATCGGCAGGCTAGAGCACGTCGACGTCAACGACGACGCCGACGACAACGACGACCGGACTCGCTTCCACGCGACGCGTCACGTCACACACAGCCACGAATACACACACAGCCACACATGTGTTGGCATGTGCTGCTCTCGATCGCCGTTTGACGCTCTCCCGCTGTTACCTTCTGCCGGCGTCCCTGTTAATAGTGTTGCCCAGTTAGCAGTTTAACTCTAAAAATAGCCACATACACTTATTGTATTTGGGTCTTGAACCTTAACAGTATGAAATATGTCAAGAAAACATATCACCCTCCCTCATTGATTAATTATACAAACGGATTAGATATAATATATGATGTAGGGAAACTAATTGATTGATTTGTTCGTCAACTGTGAATCCCTTTAGTTTGAATTTGAAACTCCTAATAAGAGGTTTAGTAGCTTAGCAGAACTTTAAGCTGTGCAGCACTGTCAACTTACATTCGCTTAACAGAGCTCTGTTAAAGCACAGCTTATTCTCGCACTTTCCAGTTGCTTTCCACTGCCAATTCGCAGAGCTATTATTTAATTTATTACATTAGTTTGACATTCCCAATTCCTGAGTTTTGTGGATTTTTCCAGTTGATGAAGGGAATTCATCAACGGATGCACAATTGTGTGTTGGAAGGTTTCCGTTACTTAGATAAATGAATGCATAAGTGCTAGCAAACACACACAAAAAAACATTCAGACATACGCAAGTACATACATACATACATAGGTATGTTTGTTGATTATCTCTGTAATTTCGCGGTGCCTTTTGCCGTCTGTTTCGTCACATTGCAGTTAATTACTCCTACTGTCTACGCGTGCGTCGCCCGCCAAGAAACATTCGGTGTCGCAATGTCCCCACCGATTTCCTCATCCCAAATTTGCTTTTCTTTTTGTTTCTTCTTTTCAATGGTACACAAGAAACTTATGCGAAAACGATTGTTATTAAGTTGCGGTACACACGCTTGTACACACGGTACACATTGTACACGGCACCTGTTTGCGTTGCGTGCTTGCCAACTCGCTTCGTTTTCATTGCGGCACGCGTCTTTGTTGTTTTTTGCGCCCTTTTCAACTGTCCCTTTCGTTCAAGTTCAGCACAGTGGGACAAAGGTTGCGACTTGAATTGAATATTTGTACAAAGTTGTATACATATGAACTTAGTTCATTAACAAGATTCTAAAGATTTAATTGATGGGGAACCGATTAAAATTAAAAAACAAATAAAGAAGATAATATAATTTACTCGATTAAGAAAAAATAGAGAAAATAAGACTATGCAAAATCGTGTTATATAGGAATAATAGAAAGTGCAGTATTTTTGAGATTCGAAACAAGAAAAAGCTTTTATTTCTATTAAAGACTTACAAATTTGTGATATCCACGTCAACTACCTTATTATTACTGCTTACAGAGTATAACATTAAATATCATATGTGCGGGTAAAAATATACATTCGTATTAATTCTGAAAACAGCTTCGATATTTACAGACTTAACAATTTAAAAGTTAAATATTATATCTAGGTGTGGTTAATAAATAAATATGCAGCTCTGTAGTATGGTACATCAATTAATCAAGAAGCGGAGTCAGATATGTACAGCAAAACAGACATAGGAATTCACACATGTGCATACCATATTTAAAATATATATTGCTATATACATATAAACACATGTGTACGTTCTTTAATCAATCTGTGCTTAAATCCATATTTATTCATGTCGAGGGACAGCCAGACTGTCTCTGTTGATCTCTGTCCAAGCTGAAGCTGTAGAATGCCAATGTTTTATATGCTCTCGACCTTAGCTATACTCGAGAGTGGCTGCAGTCATCCGAAGACAAGACGAGGGCGATGCAATATGCACAGTTGCACAGTGGAAACTGGCAAATGTCATAAAGAGTCGCATTAGAAATGCAAAACTAATGGCCGCTGGCTAATAATCTGGCATGGCTTGGCTTGGCCTAGCCCAGGGCCGTAGCGAGGGTGCCTTGGGCCGCCATTGTAACTGAAATAAGTAATTAACATAATGTAGTATTTACTTTGTTTATAAAGAATTTCACAAATTGAAGAACCTTTGTGCTAATTACAATTTTGTATGAATGAATAACAAATGTGTGGAACAGTAGGTACATTTAGTATAAATATATTCTTGTTCAGTATTTAAATAGTGTTAGATTTAGTCTTCTCTGTCTGATTGATTCAGCTAATACAATATCTACATATGTCCTGATTCAGCTAATACAATATCTAAAAAACAAAAATTTCTGGCCCTTGCAGTTTGGCGGCCCTTGTGCCCCGCATACCCTGCACACACCTAGCTGCGGGCCTGGGCATGCCCGCGTCTATAAGTGTGTTTAGTGGTTACAGCTTTACAGAAGATTAATTACACGGGCGCTGGCCATAAATAAGGCAAACAAGCGCTGCAACAGTCGCTGCAGCATTATTTGCAAATGTTGGCAGTAAAAATTCAAATTAGAAATCATTGCGGCCAACGGGCAGCATCGTCTTGGCACCAGCAGCAGCACCAGCGTAGACCATTCAATTTGATCAAACGGGCCATAAGCTGACCGTGTTAGCTGTCGTGCCCTTGAATTGTAGAAGACGAAGACGACGTCGCAGAAGAAGCAACAGAAGGAGGAGGTGGAGAGGCAGAGGCAACTGATGTGGCAGCAACGGCAGCTGAACAATCAAGTCGTAAACAATGTGCGGCCAAAAGATCCCATGGGGCCAATAGACGCCCCACCGACGCGCTTGCAAATGCAACAACAACAACAAAAAAAAGAACAACAGCATCAGCAGTGGCAAAAACAATAAGCTGAACTAGCCAAGGTCATCGGTGAGCTGCGACTTGGCGCGCTTCTTGTCTGCCGCTTGTGCACCGAGCTGAGCCTCTTTTGTGCGGCTAATTAAGTTAATTATAAATTTAAGGCACGCGATTTGCCCCGAAATCAGCAGAAGATTATAATTCGAGTGTTGTTTGTTTTTCGGCAAAATGGGAACATTGTTTTGCTGTCCCTGTCGCTGCTGCTGCTGCCTGCTGATGGCACTCTGCCTCCATAGACTGATTAGAAGATTACGCGAGTCATTGCAGTCATAAATCTAATACGGCGGCCTTTCCAATTTGAATACCCTATAATGGGGAGTAGCTTGGGGTATACGGGTGCCAAGAGTGAGTGTTTGTCTTGCACTATAAACACTTTATTTCAAAACTTTTATACGATTAATTTATATTACAGTATTAATCGTATTGTTTCTAGGATGTACAAAATATTTAATTTTACTAAAACTGTTATAGATTGACAGTGTTTAAACAAACAACAAACTGTTATATTATGACAATTTTTATATAACGAGATCTTCAATTATACACTGTTATACAACAAATATATTATACAGTTTTAAAATATTTAATTTATATTTTGAGTACTCTGTAATAAAAACTGTTTAATGTATAATCAAGCATTGCATTACAGTTAAGACTGTTATATTGAGAATCTTTTCAAAAAATAATATGCTGTTATACCGTTTGAACAGTTATAAAACATAATTTATGTTATTTTATGTTATACCACTTAAATCTAATTATGTGCATGTTCCATAGTCGAACATCCCCCGATTTCTATCAAGTTTGACGTGTCAAACTGATCTTCGTTTCGTGTCTGTGCGATTTTGATTAGCGATATTTTAGACGCGCCCCCTCCTCCGGATTTGTGCAATTAACTTGACCTTAGCGCGCTATATCTGTTGCTATGTATGTGTGTGTGTGTGTGTGTGAGTTGTTTGCCAACATCGAAAACTGTTTCGAAAGTTTACATTTTAACTGCAACTGCGTCCCACGCGACTTGGACCTGATGTGCATACGTACTGCGCGAAAAGCGAATGGAGCATAGAGGGAACCCAGATATAGTAATACGATTCGCAGTCGTAATAGATGTAAGAGGTAATGTCGTTTTAGCAGACGGGAAAAAGAAAATAAACGTTCACCAATTTATTGATATTTCTTTGAACGTTTACAGTTCTTCTCCAACAGCTCATAAAAATGATATCAGCCTCGTTAATCCCCCCTCATCTCAATTATGTAAAGCCGATTCACCTCGAGCTTTTTGAGTATCATTAAATTTGACTATCGTTAAGTTTACATATATAATTTTTTTAACTGGTTGCACACGTGTTTCTTTAATGTTGCCCTTAACGCGTCGAACATAACGGAAAGCGCTTTATGGGCATCAAATTAGTAGTACTAACTCAGCATATATCCATCTGTATACATCATTCAAAGGGAGTAGGTAAAACAAACAAACTGAACTCTTCTCGCGCCTGTTGCTGAGAAGCAATAGGGTATAATTAAGATCATTATAGCAACGAAATTGGAATAACAAAGGCTAATTACGCACCGCAGATTGAGGCTCCCAAGCTGATCGCGATCCACGCATTTGCATGCGAAGATACTTGGTCAATAAATCTAATGCACGTTGACAGAGATATATATGTATATCTATATATATGCACATGTGTGCTTTGTGTGTGTGTATCTGCGAAAGTACCCCAACCAGGCCAGACGAGACCCCGTCAGACCAGAGTTGCCAATGTGCTGGCTTTACGTCCGAATTATGAATGTTGATTATTGTTGTTGTTGCTGTTGCTACTGCTGTTGTTGTTGTTGATGTTGCTGCTGTTAGTTGGTCATCGCCTGGCCGATCTTCAATGTCAGTTAGGAAACTCAAAACTCAAAACTAATTTGTGACGATTCACATCGCACTAAGATAGTGTTTTGGATCGGGCAAGAGACGCCACGACGTACGTCGATTATGAATAGATCTCATAAAGGAAACATTGCCGTTTGTGATCTCTGCAAAGTGAAAGATGAAATACCAGAAAGTGATGTTGAATTACGACGACTTTCTGGAATTTATATGATATTACGGTTTTTTCTTGTACACGCGTTGTAGGCCTCGTTTTTTTTAAGGGGGTGTTACAGCTTTCTAAATTTAAAGTACAGGCCTCGGTTAATTGAAACATGTAAACTACATGTATTATAACAAGGGAATGTCCGTTAAAAGTGAAACTTTCTAATTTGTATTTCTGGATAATCATTTGATAGTATATGTACTATAGCAGAGTTATACTCATTGCTGATATATTTGCCCGGTTTCATTTTTAACAATTGTTTAGTTTAATGAATTTACGTAGTGAATGATCTGTCAAAAACCCGGAGATTCTCCACACTATTATAATTGATTTCGAGGAACTTTTAAATAATGCATAATTAGAGAAATAGAATGGGCTGTTAGCAAAATAGAAATAAAGTTAAGAAGTCTACCTGACTAAAGGTTCACCCTAGACCTGCCTTAGAAACAGTTTAAATTAAGCTGCTAATTGGAAAAGAGTGTCCAATATTCTTCAAAGCACCCTTCTTTAAAGAGTAGTATGATAGAATCGCTATAGGATACATTCAGACTAGATTTGCCTCATCATACTGATTAATATAATTGATGTTCTCTTTATATACATCAAAATCCCTTTTGTTATAGCTTTGCTTTTACAGGGTATACGAAAAACCCCCTTATAAGTGTAGTATATCTGAGAAATGCTAATGAGACCAGAAATCTGAAACCGCAAAATGTCTATTGATTTCTTTTCATCAATGAAACTGCAATTAAAGCCGCACAGTCGTGATATATATTTAGTAAGGTATTATCTCAGCTGAAGATAGATATACTTCTGGATTTCTTGGGAGTCGTATAGTCTCTTTTGTATCTTTTGGGGAACAATTATTCAAATGCGCAAAAGATTTCGCAATCGAATTCGCAAAACAAACAAAGAGCATAAAGAAGAGGAATGTGATTTTTATGTGTTGATATTATATACCATATAAGGTATTCGCATTCACTGACAGATGTCATAAAAGGAAAGGGAAGACCGTGCCAGACAAAGCAGCAGAACCGGGCAATGACATAGCGGACAATCATCTTTGAATGGATGAATCGGATGGATCGGATAATCTCTTGTGGAACGTATCGCAGTAACGATTACTTTCATGTTAATTGAATTATGCAATCCAGCGAACGTTGCTTGCCAGTGAATGATCCGAAATGATGACTGACCTCTCGCGAACCCTTTGCACGAAATCGTTGTGCAAAGTAGCCCCTCGGGCTCGTCGGTCTCGGGCAAATGGCAGCTGGCAACCACAAAGCGACCACCAGCTTGATGAACTTGGAGACGGAAACACAAGCTCACGAGCTGGCCTGGTGGGATTCAGTTAATTTATTTCCACCATCTATTATAGACAATTGGTTGAGACGCAATGCATTATCTAATCCCCCCACGATCGAGGGGAACAATGGACGCAACTGTAATGCAAATCCCACAACTCCACAACTTCCAACTGGAGCAGGCCCTGACAATCGAAAATCGATGACCAAATTGATTTGTTTATTGTTTCGATTTTTGCATATTTAAGCCAATGACACGGGATTTCGGGCAGAAGCGCTGCCGGCTCTGATTTTATATTGTTCAGGTCATTTTGCGGATACCCTGCAGATCTAGAAAATAGCCGATTAGGGTATGTAGGGTAGGTGCAAATGATAGATAAGTGGTAAGAGAAAATCTCTTCTTAATAATAAGTAAGTAAGTAAATTAATTAGAAATAAATACTTGTTGTTAAAACCTAACTATTTTTATTTATTATCTTTATTTATTTTGTTGAGATTTTTTTCAACGTTTTTTTTCCCTTTAAAAACTGAAATTTAAAATAAATTTTGAAAGACATTTAAAGCCGTTTTTCTCGTTACTGCTTATTCTCTAAAAAATAATTTAATTTAACACTTTTCAAACTTATTGTATGAATCGCAGTTAAATTAAACGCTTTCCATTGAAAATAGTCAAAAAAGAATAAATAGTCAAAAAATTGAAAGGAAATATATAAGAATAATATTCCTGAGCATCATTCATTAAAACAAATTTACAAGAAATATGATTTTAATTAAAATTTTCTGAATTTTGTTAAGATTTCCGGAAATTGACAATTTTTACTATTGAGATTACAATTTTTAACCAATTAAATAAATGAATCTATTTTTATAGAATATTGCAGTCAAAGAAAGCGCACATAATTAGATTATCTTGCGCAAGCATTGATACAGGGTATTCAATAGTCGACCTCCTACGATTATTGCCTTCGTGCTTGTTGAATTTATGCTTTGACTGCCGCAACCTAAAGGGGTTAAGACGTTAAAGATTATATTTGAATATGCACATAAAATTGGCAAAATAAAACCGAAACTAAAATCAAAAATTAAAAGAAACGCAAAAAAAAATGTGCAAAAATTGAAATTGAGTTTTGGACTGTGATAATTATTGAGCTTGACTGCGACAGGGACGGGAGCACAATGGCAACAATAACAATAACAGCAACAACAACAATAACAAAAACAACAACTGCTGCCAGCGCAACAACTAAGCACTTTGCAAGCAGCAACAATAACAACAACAAGTAGCTGAAACCAGCCCGCGCTGCTGACGTCGCCAGCGACATCGACGTCCCAAAGGCGGCTGGCTTCACTAGCAAAGCGCAGACGCAACTTGGCTCAGTTCGGTATTGGAGTTCACCACGTCTGGTCGTGATCGCGCAGCATCAAACAAGGCATATTCGTAACGCCCCGAGGTGTGAGTGAGCGAGTGAGTGAGTGAGTGTGCGAGTGAGTGTCTCCACTAGACTCAGATTCAGATTGAGATTCAGTGATCAAGTGAGCCAGGATCAACGATCAGCAAAACAAAAAATAAAAGCCAAGCAAGAACTCCAAACGCTGCCGCAGCGCAGGGCGGAGTACTCAGTTCCAGTTGCTCCCATTGCACCAGTTCCCAGTTCCCGATCCCGGCCAGCCATGACGTCTGCAGTGAAGGATAAGCCGCTGCGGCTGCTGCTCGTTGGCCTATTGGCCGCATTGAGCTGTAAGTAAATTAACTCGTTGATTTATGACCGACAAAGAGGCGCATTGTGATGCAAATGGCAGCTGGTGGGGGCGAAGGTAGCGGGCCAAACTGGCCAAAAAATTGAAATACAAGAGGAAAACAAAACAACAAATAAACAAAAAGAAACTAGATTAGTGGCAAATGCACGACGACGGCTCGAGGGCGGCCAGACAGAAAGAGATAGACAAAGAGGCAGACGGACAGAGGGGAAGATAGATAGAGAGGGCTAGAGAGACAAACAAAGTGTTAGAGAGACAGACAGGCAGAGGGACAGGCAAAGGGACAGATAGAGAGACGTCGAGTCAGAGAAACATACAGACAGACAGACAGAAAGACAGTTAGAGGGACAGACAGATAGAGAGACGTTGAGTTAGAGAAACATACAGACAGAAAGACATACAGAGAGACTGGCAGACAGACAGCGAGGACATACAGACAGACAGTGACATATACAGACAGACAGAGAGACAGATAACAAACCATAGCCAAACAGTCAAAAAGGACGACAGACAGAGCCAGAGCGAGGGACAAAGAGGCATACAGACAGTGGGATAGCGAGACAAGGAGGCAGCTAGGAGAGACGAACAGACGGACAGACATACTGACAAAGAAACAGACAGACCGATAAAGGGACAACGAGACAGGGAACGATAGAGAGACAAACAGGCGAAGTGACAGACAGACGGACATACAGACAGACCGAAGAAGAAAAACAAGATAGAGAGCGAAAAAGAGGCAGACATAGTGTCAGACAGACAGGCACACAAACATACAGACAGACAGTCTGACAGACATACAAGAGACTGGCAGACAGAGCGAACAGTCAAACCGAAAGACAGACAGAGAGACAGTCAGTCGTTTGACACAGCGCAAATATATCATCTTTTGTATGTGAATGCAAAGTAAGCCAAATGAATATTCAACACTCACACGACCGACCGAGTGACTGTCCGTCCGTCTGTCTGTCTGTTCGTCTGTCTCCCTCTGCCCACGTTTTATGATTGGCGCTGACCGTTGAACTGGCTCCAACTGAGATGTGGCCTGCCTGGCCTGGCCTGACTGAGTGACGACTCTGACTGCATTAGCAATGCCAACAGAGCGAGGGAGGGAGAGAGAGAGACAGAGTGAGAGAGGGGGAGGGAGATTAACATAAATTTATGGCATGCGGTATATGCGTTTCCTTGATACACAATTCGGAGACCTCCATCGGGCGATCGGGGGCCACAATGGAAATGGTGTCTCCAACTCTGCTTCACTTCTTGTGCTGCTCTGCTTCTGCTGGTGCTGCTGCTGCTGGCTCTGCTGCCTCTGCTGCAGCGTGAAAGTAGGTCTCTAGGTTAGGTTTCGCGAATACGTATGTGCACACATCGATGGACCTATGTATATTGTATATGTAATATGTATGTGCATACGATAGATCTATTGATTGGCCGGGGACTGAAAATGATTGGCAATTGCCGCCAACCAGTTCCAGTTGCGTCGCAGTCCGAGACGCAGATGGAGATGGAGATGGAGTTTGAGATGGAGTTGGCAGTTGGAAGATGGTGTCGGCGCGTTAGACCCCTAATGCCTCTGCCTAATGGCTGTGCCTAACTCCGCCGAGCATCATTAATACCACCACAAAAACAAAAACAAAAACAGAAACAGAAAAAAACAAAAACCACTCGACGTCGTTTGCTTTTATTTAACTTTTAATTACACCTTTGGCATTTGCATGAATAAACGAGTGTTTGTATGAGTGTGTTTGTGAGTGTGTGTGTGTGTGATTGCCAGTATGAGTACCCTCATTTGTAATTGCCAGCATCGCTGTCTGTGGGCCTGTGTTTGCTTTTGAGGCTGGGCTTATCCCAAGAAAGACCTAACTCAGCCCAATCTGATGCCCGTCGTTTGATTAATGCGCCGACAAAAGTCGCGCACAGAGTGCCCCATTTATTATATATATATATATATATATAGTATAGATTCGTGTACGGCCCGGCACCGGCACTTTCGCATATCGAGATTCTTTAAGACAGGAAAGACTTGTCGGCGACGGTGTCGGCTTTCGGTGAATTTGGAGCAGCAACTGTCACGGCCACGAATCAATCGTGTGGGCACAACAACAACAAACAGCAACAACAACAAGAACAGTAACAACAACAACTGCAAAACTAATACGAGAGCAAAACCCCATAGCCAAATCGAGTCGCGCCGCCTCGCGTCGCCTTGCTGAAACTGCAGGCCATGGAGGCCGCCCAAAGTTGTTGTAGTTGACACACAGAGAGCGAGATAGAGAGAGAGAGGGGGGGAGGTAGAGAGGGGGTAGAGCAGGGGTGGCGACAAGAAACGTGTTTATAGCCCCACCACAATAATAATAATAAAAATTTTAATTGAATTTTAACAACATACAAACATTTTTAGGTTAGGTGAGTGGGTTAGGTACCTAGAAGCAACTGTGAAGTTGAATTCGCTTAAGATTTGCAAACACTATTCGCCGCGACCTTTAACAGACAGACAGACAGACACATAATGCACCCAGTATAGTTAGTTACTATCAGCTTGTACTAACAAATTAGCACAACCAATTCGGAACTGTGTTACACGCATCACAAAATCTATTCCGACAACATTGTCTGCCATTGTTTTGAGTGCTTCTTTGTTGTTGTAGTTGTTCTTCGCGTTGTGAAAAGTTTATTTGGCATGAAGCCGAAACTTCCTGTACGCCCCATCAAGTTTATGACTAACCTCTGTGTGGAGGAAAACAAACAAGAGATCTACAATACATGGTGGAAGAGTCTGGGGTCGTCGAAGAATATGACGTGATCAACTTGCTGTTGATATGTAAATGGGATTGTGAATAACTAAGTGAGGGCTGAGGGAACTGTTTTGTTTATTATTTAATTCTTGAGCTCTTCTTTATTCGAATTCGACTAAGCTGATTTCAAGTTCGTTGCCTAAGTCTTTTGTTGAACACACTGTTGTTGCTTTCAGCCCTGCTGCACTGCTGTGATGCTGCCTACCCCTACTATGGCACCAAAATCGGCTCTCTGACTCGCCTGCATCACGGCGTTTCCGGCGATGTCTACGCCGTAGACTCGCGTACGATTTTCATCAAGAAATTCAACTACGATGGCATTGCTCCCGCTGCCTACTTCTATGTGGGCAACACGGCCAGGCCGAGCAACGAGGGTGCCGCACGCCTGAGGGATGAGCGCGGCGGAACAGCGGCCCTGACGCGTCGCTATCGCAACAAGGACATCACACTGTCGCTGCCCGAGGGGAAGACACTGCGCGATGTCAAATGGTTCTCGGTGTGGTGCGATGAGTATGCGGTGAACTTCGGCGATGTGGCCATACCCAGCACACTGGACTTTCCACGTCCGCAGAAGATCAATGCACTGCGCGGCGTGCACGGCGTGTCCTCCGACAACATTGTGATCGTGGATGCACAGACATTGCTGGTGCCCAATTTCAGCTACGATGGCGAAGCGCCAGGTAAGTAATCACACTCTCTTTCTGTCTCTCTCTTTAGCTTTAATTCTCCTTTATACAGATGCCAAGTTCTGGGTGGGACGTGGCCAGCGACCCACGCCCGAGGGTCTACGCATACCGGACGAGAATGGCAAAGAGAATCCATTGCGCCGTTACGATCGCAAGACGATTGTGCTGACACTGCCCGAAGATCTGACCATCTTCGATATTGGACACTTTGGTGTGTGGTGTGAGGCGTTCACCGTTGACTTTGGGCACGTGCGCCTACCGGAGGGTCTCAATGTGCCGCCCTCGCTGAAGATGCTGGGCATCAGTCCACAGGTAAAGAAGCCGTTAAATCTAATCCTAAGTGAGCTGCAGACCACCTGAGATTGCCATAGGCGCTTGCCAAGCCAGGAATATCCATATACCATACACACCATATACCATATATATATATGTATGTCTGTATATCTGTAACTGTACTATTCGTTATATTCGTATTTATTTTCTTCTTATACTTTGCATGCAACAATTATTTATGATTTATCTTCGAGTTGCTCTTGAAATTACTAGATCCTAAGTGTGCATTTTTCTTTCACTTGATTGATTTACGAATCTGTTTTTACTATTTATATACTACTATATATACATATACAAAATATATGTGCAGCACATTTTTATATACAATACTCCACGTCCATGTCTTCTGTTGTTTTGTTGATCTGAGAAACTTTTGCTTTTGCGTCTATACAAAATGAAATGTGTGCAAGACTTTTCCTCTGGGCCAGCCCAAGAACTTCCCAGTCCCGACTCCCAACCCTCCCAAAGCCCCTCCCCTAACACGAACACACACAGAAATACACACTCTCACACACACATAAACACATACCGTATCAACGTTGTAAACAAGCGCCAAATCCTGAGCCATTTTCATTTTGTATATGCTTCATAAATATTCAATCGATCGATATTTTCAAAATAATCAAAACCAAATTCAAGACATTCTCGAACTCAATGAAAAGCAAAATTTTTCGTATTCAGAATAACAAAAACAAGAAAACACAAAAAAATAAAACCATTTAAATATTTCGGATACACAAAATTTGACTTTGGCAAGCGCTCATGACTCATCCAACATCCCACATCCTTTCCCATTTCGATCCTTGCAATTGCACACTCATTTCATCATTGCAGCTCCACTTTCATCTCCATCTCCCACTCCATCTCCATCTCCAGCTCCTGTGCTCCTCTAGCCTCTCTACAATTCACTAGCCCAAATAATCATATGTCTTGCAGTCCAAGCTCAACTGTGAGGTGCTCTACGATGATCTGGCCTTCGAGGTGCGCTGGGCCGTTGCCGGCGAGAGCATCGTGGTGCAATTGGTTGCCAAACTGGGTAAGTAGTGCTCCCTCTCCTTTCTATGCGGAAATGTCTTTGCCTCGAACTTGGCAAAGGCGGCAAACATCAATTCAATCAATGCACTGACCAATCAGTTGCCATCAAACTGGTCGAATCGCATGGAGGTATTAGCCAAAGTGACGGGTAAATTGAGATTGATTGACAACTTGGCTTCGGTGAGAGGCTCTAAACCGATCGTCGAAGTTGTTAATCTTTTTATTTTTCGATAGTCTATGCTAATCAACTCAATCGTTGTCCACTTTATGTTGTTGTATGAAGAGATCAGTCGTAGAAGGTGTTGTACCCATTTCAAATTATCTATCGATGATCATTAAACAATAATACAATTAAGCTGAGGCGCTTCTTGTTCTTGTTATTTGTTCGACACCCTTTTGAATAGTTTACTGCGTAATAGAAGAGTTATTTTATAGCTCTCTCGCTCACACGCTTCTCGTTTAACACTGTTTTTAATTTTTACTGTCCAGATAGGTATCATCATTAGTGACTTGTTGATGGAAACCTTTCAAATTGTCTCAAACAGGTTCCTTAAAAAGTTCTTTATAGTTTCATAAGCTTCAGAGAAACTGAACCAACTACTTCATCACAAATTATATCCTCAAATTGTTTGTGTATTAATTGATTAGAAGTTTATGTTTTTAAAAGGCTTACGCATGCTTTCAGAACTATTCATTATTCACAGTCTTAAGTGATGATTTATAGATTACTTTTGGAGTTAGAGAGAGTTAAAAATTTGTTAAAACACTGAATTTCTATTATTTTGTAAGGTAAAAACTGTTAAATAGTTCACTTGGTTCTTTCGTGAGTTCAAATCGTACATAGAAAATATCAAGTTTTACGCATTTTAGAATTCGTTTAACGCGTGGTTCAATTTTTATATGATAGTCGGCTCTAATGTTATCGATTAACGTAGGAAATGAAATGTAGAGCATCAAGTATCGATTTATGCGTTAAACGAGACTGAGACAACTTCGTTATGATTGAAATCTTGAATTGTTTACGGTAATCGATTAGGAAACTTTGAGTCATTCTCTTCTCCATCTTGTTATGTAGTGAGTATTGAGGTACAAATCTCTTTTAAGCTGAAGTACAGTAATTTTCAATTTCTCTTCCGCTTGCTTCGATGAATGTCGGAAGCTTCGCTCCTTGTTCAAACATTTACCCGGGAAAGAGGCGTCTTCTTGCGATCTCGATTAATGTAGCTTTGACATTTCAGCGAGTACAGTTAATAAAGGAGTCATTCTCTCTCGCTATTCGCCTCTCACTCACTCGCTTGCTCGCACGCCCATTGAAGATGGCAAAAATCCAGTTAGCAGCCAAATGAATCGTTAGTAGAATAACAAGTTGCAAAATATGATGAGCGACTGGTTTATTGCGCAACCCAGGCGCGCGTATGGGGGCAATTAATGGTCATGGCGATGCCGATGTGGATGTGGATGCTGTGCACATTCTATGCATGGCATGACCATCTTGAATCATGACCATCTGCGAGTGCAGAAGCGATTTTCCACATGAGGCACGCGTTGCCTGCTAGCTACTGCTACTGCTACTGGTCTTTGGGAACCGCTAAGAATGCCACCAGGAATTCACCACCTAGATGGGTGTAACCGGTTAACCGGCCCCCAGAAAAGGGGCTAGCAACTTTCGTTGATTGCGTTGCGAGCTCTTCTCAGATTACCCATTTCCCTTGCATTTCTCTCGATCTCTTCTGCTCCTCGTCTCACTTGCTTCTCCTTCACAGAGCCAAACAATTACATGTCCTTTGGCATTTCGCCAAACAAGACCATTAGCCAAATGGTTGGTGGCGATGCCGCTGTAGCCTGGGTTGATCCAGAGACGGGCAATGGCTTTGCACAGGACTACTATCTGGATGCTCAGTCTCAGTGCTCTGGGGGTCGTGGCGCCTGTCCCGATGTCAAGGTTGTACCCAACACCAATTCGATACGCCTGCTGAATGCTGCCATGGTCAATGGCTATTCCATTGTGACCTATCAACGATCGCTCTCCGCCACCGACAGTCTCGACTTGCCCATATCCATCACAGAGGCTGAGTCGGTTATTTGGGCCATTGGGCCGCTGAACGATCGTCGCGAAGTCTCGTTCCACACGCATTACAACAAACATCTGCATCAGATTGAGTTCGGTCGTCAGCCCAAGTGGAATTGCCCATTGCCGGAGGGTGCCAAACAGGGAGGTAGCAGCAGTTCAGGGGAACAGGAGCCGGAAGAGGAGGGAGAGGAGCAGCAGCAGCTGCCGGTTAGCTCCACAGGTGGTGCTGGTTATCCGCCTGCAGGACGTCCCAGCATCGAACCCGATGAGGAATTCTATGACAATCGCCCTCAGGCACTGCAACGTACCACGACGACAACTGCTCTCCAACGCCGCCCAGTGCCCACACCCAAGCCGGTGAACAGTAATGGCGCATGGGATATACCAGCGATACAATGTCACGAGCCTGAGGATGGAGTCTTCTATGCCCAAATGGGACCGACGGGCGGCAAACATGGCTATCCTGCCATTACCGGTGGGTACCTTCTGCTGTAAAAGACGTAAGCTTCTACTTACCACATCCCGTCTTGTAGGTCACGTCGGCTGGGGCATCTCGTGGTACATCAATGGTCTGCTCATACCCGAGATTCATGTGGTCAGGGGCAAGACCTATACGTTCGTCGTGGAGGGTGGCAACAATCCCGACATACCCGCCAAGTATCATCCCTTCTACATTAGCGATGATCCTGTCGGTGGCTACGAGCACAAGCGCGAAGAGGAGAAGAAGGTGAGCAGGTCTAAAGCAGATAAGGTGCTTCAATGAATGATGATGTACATCTTCCATCTCTCTCAGGCCGTTCGCATCTTTGCTGGCGTACATCGATCCCGTTCCGGGCAAGTGACGCCCACGGGCGTAGGACGTTTGTGTAACTGGACGCCCGATGTGGATGGACCGCCGGCAGATGATTATCAATCGTTTGGCGCCTATCAACGTACCCTGACGCTCAAGTGCGATGCCGGTGAGCCGGGTGTGATTAGCTGGAAACCGGATAGGAATACACCGGATACGGTATACTATCATTGCTTTACGCATCGCTATCTGGGCTGGAAGATACACGTGCACGACTCGTGCGATGGTGTTAACGGTGGCGATGGCATCGGTGCTGCTGAATCTGAACGACATGAGATACGCGAACCGGCACCGGTCCGGGAGGACTATGCCGCCGAGTCATCGATACGCCACGAAACCAAGGTCAGCCCCAACGATAATTTTTTATTGAAGCACCAAACCGATTTGATTAAGAATCACAATATGAACGGAACACCGCCTAAACTGAGCTTTGAAATAACAAAATCTTCGGAAATAACCAAACTGATTTCAGATGGCATCCGCGCTGCTGAGGCTCTCGAGGAGAGCCTATTAAGGAACCACTCCCAGATCCCATTGCCAACGATTCGATCCAACATTGATAACACCAACAACAACAACAACGGCAACGGCAACGATATTGGCCCTAGAATACCATCGAAACCCATGCTGGCCCCGGCCAGGCCAGAGATCTTACACGGCGAAACTCATGCATTCAAATCACCCAATCTCTCCCACTCCCCCACTTCCCCCTCCTCCTCGTCGGTTCACTCGAAACTGCCCATTTTCGCCGCACCACAATCACCGCCTGTCATTGTTAACTCTCATCTGCATCAGCGTTTACAATTGCCGCATCTGCATCCGCATGCACCACCACACTACCCAGTACCCCACTCAGTCCCCGTCCCTGTTCCGCATCATCTTCATCCTCACGTTGCTCATGTTGCACTGCATCATCACAATTTAACCAGTAATATTCCAGCGCTGGCGCAAAAAACCATTAGCCTCTCCGAGTATCTACGTCCACCGCAAAATGCGCCGCTCTTTCATCCCGTCAAGCTACCCGGGCGTCGTCCTTATCCGGGTCCCATCAAGAAGGTGCCCGCCTCGCGTCCAGTGTTGCCCCAACAACATCCCCCACCAGGCGCAATACTGCCGCAGTCATCGCTTATTGTCAATCATTATCGCAAACCGGTGCCCAGTCTGCTGAAGCCCTTCCTCAAAGAGAAGCACTTTCCCATTCAACCCATAGCGGCTTCGGTTCTGCTGCTGGGCCAGCCCACAGAACTCAGTGGCGTCCAGAGTGGTCAGCGAAAGGCCGATCCAGCGGAGCGAACGAAAGTGAAGCTGGCCAAGCCAATTGTGCCAGTTGTTCCGGTACCCTATGTAGATCTTGAGCCACAAGCGTCGCTCAAGAACAGCGCCTACTTTAAGCCCGAACAGAAACCTGTGCTCAGCTCCACAACCACCACGATTGTGCCATTGATAAAACGCCCAGTACCCGATGAGCCGTCGCCACAGCAGATCGCCAGCATGCGTCCAGCGATCAATCAGGGATTCAAGCCAGACACCGTGGTCGTTGAGAGTGGTTTTCGTCCCATTGTACGCAATGACGGCAATGGGGTACAGCTGCCCCCGGAGCTGATCGAACAGGTTGCACACAGGCGTGAGGATCCCGGCACAGAGATCGATGAGGTCATGGAGACGGACACACTCTTCCTCACCGCCCAGCAAGGCGGTAGTGAGACGCAGAGCTTTGAGCCCATGTTCATACCCTCGCCACTGGATAGCACCAATGCGACTAGGTTGGCACAAACGAAGGTGGCCCAGGCAGTGGCTGTTCCGGTTGCACCAGTTATTCCTCCCATTTCATCAGCTTCAGCCTTGAAATTGCCATCGGCGGCACTGAAGCATGCCTTGCCAGCGGCTGCTCAACTACGGAAACCTTCACTAGAGGAATTGTTTGACGATGGCGTGGATGACGAGGCACAGCGCGATACCGAAGAGCGGGAGGAGCCAGAGGAAAGAATACCGGTCACAAATCCGCCTCCAGTCATGGCTGCAAAGATGACGAACTCGGCCGAACTAGAGGATCCTTACTACGATGAATTGGCCAATCTATTTGACACGGAGAAGGAGGAGGTACAGCAGTCGCAGGCAGATACTTTAGCGGACGATCTAGAAATGGAACCGGATGACAAGGTGGCCCAAGCAGCTGAACGTGTGGACACGTATTACTTGCCACCGGATAATCGGAAGATTCCACATGCCAGCATCCCAAGCGGCGCAGTTTACACCTTTGATGGCAAATCCGTTGTGGACAGCACGCTGGTGTTGCCACCTAAGCTTGATGCACGAGACAGTGGAGGAGCACGTCATCAGAACTACGGACTGTCGCCGTTGGAGAAACTGATACGCACCACGCCGCAGTTCGGTGTTTATCGGGGCGAGCTGCCGGAGGAATTCATCTCCACCCCATTGCCGGGGGCAACAGATTACCCCAGCTCGGTTTCCTTCGGTGGCCAGAGCAGCACAAGCTTAGGCAGCACACTCCCTTTCCATTCATCATCGCCATCATCGATAACATCGTCGTCACTGCGACCCATTTCAACCAAGCTGCAACTGCTCAAATCCGACAGCAACAGCGCGTAGAGAGATTTGTGCAATAGTTTAATTCATTGTTTAGATAAGCATTTATTACCATTACCATGTCCATGAGTATAAAACAATACCATAACCTTACACGCATACCATTAATAATACTTAATCCCGTATTAGCTGTAGGCACATTTCGTTGTGTGTTTAAACAAATGAATATGACGCTCTTAATTTTAATCAAACGCAATATGTTCACATACGCAATTAGCTAAGCTAAAGACTATGTTTAAAATGCATTTTAGTCGTTGTCTATGCAATAAATCATATATATTAAATCAGTTTGCATTTTAAATCTACAACAATATACTTCAGTCTGTCAAATCGTTTAAATTCTTCGATAATGGAATCGATTTGTTTGATATAAAGGGAATATTGATGTCAACGCGTTCGATTACCAAAGTTCTCAAGCCTGAATTATATAAAGCATTCAAGAAAATATAAATATATTTAAATAAAGAATATTCATGTCATAAAGAATGATAATTACATTTTATTTTCAATTAAACAAAATATATTCTAGCCAAGGTTGGCGGCAAACTTCGAATGTATCGATACTCACAATTTCAGAGTTTTGTCAGCTATATCGATATATCGAGTAAGTATCGATATATCAATAAGCTAAATTCTTGTTCACCATGAGGATATGATTTCGATTAAGCTCGAGTAGGCCACTTGTATCGATATATCGGTAAAAATCAACAACCCTATTTTCGATACAATAACCACACGTGATACTTCATCATCATGAGTAAATTAGCACATTCAATAAAAGTGCCCACACAATATAAAGCAACTGCTAAAATATTGAAACAAGCACTCGAAAAGCAAAAGTCAATAAAGACCTTAATATTCACAGAGAAGCATGCGGTAAGTAAATTGAAATAATCTCAAACACGAGCCACCTAGAGCGACGTTCTCGTATTTCTCCATTCACAGCGTGTAAGCAGTCTGCAAGCCGTACTGAAGAGCTACAGCGACAATCGCGGAGCCATTGACAACGCCATCGACGAGACAGGCCTAGTCAGGGATAATCCCAGATTGGATTCAGCATTAGCAAAAGTCCTCGTCACCGAACTAATTTACGGACGCGGACAACTGAACGGCGAGAGCAAACCAGTCCAGACTGTGCGCGAGTACAAAGAACGATTGCAGCAGGCACTTGGTGGGGCCGGAGTGGTGCGGAAGAAAGGCAGGTGTTCTCCTCATATCATAGACACAGCTATAGCATTACCAGTAGCAGTATTAGTAGCAGTCTAAACGCCTTGCAGAATGGCCAACAAAAAGTCAAAAAAACAGTCAACACTGGCCGTGCAGCCAGCGGCTCAAACGAAAATCAAACAGAAAAAACCTAAGTCATCGGAGGTGGATAATTCCCCCTCCGAGCAATACGACCCCGTCGATCGCAGCCTGGAAGTATTCCTATGGCTGATGGCCTATAGTGTGCTCATGTTTTCACTGCCATTCTTGGGTTTCTATGGTGTACGCAGTTGGTTAGATGAGTCTTTTCCCGAGATGAGCACGTTCCAAGTTAACTGCTACTCTGTGCTGACAGCTGTGCTTGTGGTCAATGCCATTGTAGCTATGTATGTATTGAAGGCAATGCGCGAGAAGGATCCCCCTCCACTGCCCAATGCCGAAAAGGGCGAAGAGGAGGAGGAGCAGCAGGAACAGGAGATTAAGAAAGAACAGTAGTTTAGTGTTTTTCCCAACAGGTCTAATAAAAACACATTTAACACACCGTTTTAAATACTGTTCTTTTATTTGAACTCCTACAGAACCCCATCCACGATATGTGCGGATCAATACCAATCTGTTCAGCATTGCTGAGGCACTGGAGTACTTGGCCAGCGAGGAGTGGCGACAGAAAGAGCTGGATGTAAACGCTTCGTACAGTGACTTCATGGCTGCCGTACGTAGCCTAGAAGAAGATGAATTCCTCATGGATCTGAATGCTACGGGAGTACTAATATTCCATCACAAGTGGAGGCACTATTGGTCTTCACATGACTTCGTTCGCAACAAGAAGTTCATATTGCAGAACAAGGCCACCTGCCTGGCTGCAGAGCTGCTTGCTCCGCCGCCGGGTGCAACTGTGCTGGACATGTGCGCAGCTCCTGGAATGAAGACGCTGCACATATGCAACTTCATGCAGAACCAGGGACGCATATATGCTGTGGAGCAATCCCATGAGCGCTACAGATCGCTGTGCACGATCACCGAGGAAGCGGGGTGTCAGATAGTCACCCCCATACTGGGAGACGCTCTGCAGATGGGTGGGTATCCGTGAGAGCAATACTCTAGAGTTATTTTAATGCTAATCTTTTGTGTGAATTTAGATAATTCGAATTGCCCCGATGTGGAGTACATTCTGGTGGATCCCAGCTGCTCGGGCAGCGGTATACAGAACCGCATCAGCGTCACCGATGATGCAAAGGACGATCATCGGCTCTACAAACTGGCCGGACTACAGATCAAGATTCTGTGCCATGCCATGACGGCATTTCCTAAGGTTAAACGCATTGTCTACTGCACATGCTCACTCTACAAGGAGGAGAACGAGCAGGTTGTCCAGCGTTGTTTGCAGATGAATCCCTCGTTCAAACTGCTCAGCGGGAAGAAGGCATTGCGGAACAAGTGGCAGAACACGGGTGACACCGAATACGCCCAGATTGGCAAAAACTGTTTGTACTGTGTACCAGATCAAGATCTTACCGATGGCATCTTCCTGGCCATGTTCGAGAAACGTCACGATGACGAAGGGACAGTAGAAATAAATAAATAAATTCATTCTACAGGTTAAATAATTTTTCTTTATTCGATTTTGGGCTTTGCACCCAGTAATTTCAACTTTAGTTTATAAGAGATATAACATTTTCGAAAATTTATATATTCTTTGCATTTTTATAAAAAAATAAAATAGATTAATTTTTATATATGTATATATACACATATGTAAATAACATATGTATATACATAATACATAATTTACTTATATAATGAGGTGGTAATGATTTGCTTTGTACGCTTTGAATGTTTAAAAAAAATATATAATAAATATTAATATATTTATCCTTTGATAATGAGCGTGTGCTGAAGACATTTATAAAAAAAAAAAAGAACATGTAATAAAAATTGCGTTTTTGATCAACTTCTTATGTCAGAATTTAAAATGTTAAATAAACTTTTACTGTGAAAAGGCTGCCAAAAAAATTCAAATTTTCCTCCAGCAAATGTTCAAATTAAACTATTGGCACTTCGAAATTCACAGTTTACTTTTTCAGACCTTATAGATATACAGGAAATACTAATCAATTTTCCGCCCAAATATTGCAAATTAGTTGGCACAGAAACAGTTTTTAACACAATGCTGGCTAAAGTCAAAAAACCAGGTTTGAGGCATTTTTATCGGTTGCCAAGATTGAACAATTACTACGATTGTGTGAGTATATATTCTCGACTTATCGTATTTAACATTGATATCTGAGATTTGAACGTTTGAAATTAGGGGAACCAATAGATTTGATTTGGTTTGAGATATGCAAAATATATAAAGATTCTATAAAATCGAACGCGCCAGGCGCAATAGTTTGTTGTAGTTGTAAATAATGAATAGTTATTAATTTTTATATGAATTGAGCATATATATATTACCGTTATATAAATGCTTGGCAAAAACTACCGGAGTTTGCTTCTTTTTCTTTTTGTTATCTGAATAATGAGAATTCTCATTCCTTTTTAGACCTTCATTTGCTGTTTGTAATAGTTGCTTTTGGCCAGTCGAAACGATTCAGCCTTAATGGCATCCTCCATTGTAACGATGGGTTTCTTGGGGCAGTACTTAATGGTATGCGCCGAATCTCCTGAAGCTCCACAAATGGGGCAGACATAGGTGCGCAACTTGGGGCATAGAACACGACCATACGAGTCGCGCACCGAATGACTGTTGACCAGGGCTTCGGGTTCATTGTTATTTTCACAGAAAACACAATGGCGCGGTACCTGCGAATTAAAGCGGGTATATGGGAGTGATGAAAAAGAGTCAACAGAGCTTCAGCTAACTACAGAAACTCACCATTTCCTTGCCAGACTTTCCATTAACGTAGCGTTTGGAAAGTTTATTAGTATTATTATTGGTATTGTTGTTGTTTGTATTGATTATGTTCGTAGTGCTGGGACTGCGCATTTGCTGCTGTTCTGGCTGCATAGCCAATCCCAATGTATTGAGATTCTTTTGGCTGCCACCACCACCAGATGACAGGTGACCTAATCCAGCCGTATTATTGACCACATTCGGTATATACGGCAGGGCTGACATACTGCGCCACACATAGTTGAGCTGCTCTCGATACTGATTCAGATTAATCCAATGGGCAGCAGCCAGTGAGGCAGCAGCAGCAGCAGGTGGCACTGTACCCGGAGTGCCACCGGACATACCCGGAAATTGCGGGCAACGTGGTAACTGTGGCGATGGTGGCGATGAAGTGGAAATGGAGGAGCTGCTGCTGCTGTTGTTGTTGCTGTTGTACTGCAAACGATTGAAGTCATCGCTTACGTAGCCATTACTGGCAAACTCCTGCATCGCATCCTGTGTAGATCCACTTGCATTATCTATATAGGTATAAATATGAAAATATAAAATATATTTCTTATCTATCAGCTAATATTTTAATAACGAATGATCGGATTGAAGAGGATAGAGGTTCATTGACCGTCGGTACAAAGTTCAAACCCAAAAAGAAACTGTACCGTTTTCCAATTCTATCCTCTATCTATCCTGCTCACACTCACCCGCATTGCCACAGGCCGTTAGAAGCGCAAACATTTTGAGAGAGTGCGCTATCTCGTCTTTTTGTTGATGATTCGCAGCAGCCGCCGATGCGGCCAATGCCAACTGATGTTGCGCCAGTGCTAATTGTTGTTGCTGCTGCTGCAGGAGCAGATGATATTGATATTGCCGCTGTAGCAGCAGCGTACTGGCAGCATTAGAAGCAGCAGTGGCTGCGGCAGCGGCATTCATGTTACTGTGGTTGTCCGTCAGCAGTGGGAACTGAGTCGCAGGTTCCGGGGTCAATGGGGTCGTAGGTGGACTCAGCGTTGCCGACGAAACAGGTGGCGATAGGTTGTGTGTGTCCAGGAAACATGTTCAGGCTATGAAAGCTCGACATATTGTCCTAAAAGGGAGATAAAAAAAACACGAACACTCACACAAATGCACCGGCACTCAGGTATGCAACTTACAATTGGTGAAGTATTTCCTTCCAGACTGCCACTGCTGCTGCGAAACATGTTAGTTGGCAATACAGACTATGTGTGTATGTGTGGAGTATAAAAGTAAGTGCAGCAAGTGCCGTTATTGCGTTTTTCGTTCTTAGCTTTTCCCCTTGTTTCGCACTCATAAAATTAATTTTAAACTGTTTATTTGAAGTATTAATATGCGCTACTTCATTAATTTTAATAGTATTTTTTAAACTTAAATTCACTGTGCAAAACTGACGCGGAATAATTGGAAATTCTACCAAAACCCAACGGCCGACAACAGGCACCAGATACAAAAGCAAATGATTGAAATCAAATTGTGTACTGATTCTTATATACAACATATTTCGTGGAAGTCGTCGGCGCCAAGCTTGCACAAGTAACGGTTTGTGTCTGCTGCGCAGCATGCTCTCCGTCGGCGTTGCCACATGGTCCGAGACTGTCTAAAACGAAATAAACAAATAAAACAAACAAAGCAATCGAAACTAACAAATCAGTACATAAAATACTACATAACATCCGACATTGGAAGCGACCTATCATCCGCCATTTGTAGAATAATTCACTATTCTGCAAACCATACACATAAATCATCATAACACAATTCGAACTGCGCCGTCGGCCAAATTCGCTGCACAGCACTGTATCATTACTCCCCGTACGTTGTGTACCTCGTTTACCAATACTGTTGGGCCGAAAAACAGCTGATGCTTAGATTCTTATACGTGCGTGTTTCACAGTGCGAATTACATAAATTTTGTTGGATTGACGTTAGATTTCCAATCATTCTTCACAGAGTGAAAGTCCGGCGAAAAGTCTACGTACCCGCAAAAGCACTAACCATGGTAGGTTCATACATTGCATCCGGTTAACAGTCACCAATAAGATGCAATAAACTGCATTTCACATGTGACCGTTTCGAGGTTAAACCTGGTTCGACCCCATACCTAATCTAATATTCTCCGATTATCGTTGCAGTATAAACTAGCTGCCGTAGCGCGCGAGCGCGCCTGCTACTTTACGTATCATTTGGCCACATACAACCTGCAACAACAGCCAGTAAGTCCAATTTGTTTCGGTTTCCCTACATTTGTTTATACTTGTACAACTCGTATATTATCGCCTCAGACACGCCTCTATTCCTCACCCGGACGCCGGCCTGGCTTCTTTTCACAATTTATTGACAATGTGCGTAGCGAAATGGATAAGAACAAGGAGATGAAGGATAGCATTAAGAAATTCCGCGAAGAAGCACAAAAACTGGAACAATCTGATGCATTAAAGTCGGCGCGGCAAAAGTTCAACATTGTCGAATCGGAGGCGCAAAAATCGTCAAGCATATTGAAGGAACAGCTGGGTGCCATTAAGGAAAAAGTCGGTGATGTAATTGAGGATGCCTCCAAGTCAGATCTGGCCAAGAAAGTATCAGAAGAGCTATCCAAGACCGCCAAAGGTGTCAGCGATACGATATCAGATACGAGTGGTAAACTGGGTCAGTCGGGAGCCTTCCAAGCGATATCTGATACAACGAAAATGATTAAAAAGGAAATGAACGAGTCGAGTATAGAAAGTCGAGTATATTGTTCACCTGCTAAACTGCGCAAGCGTGTCGAAGTCGAAATGGGCGATAGTTCGCGTGTCGTAGAAGCAAATACGGAAGCAACAGGTGAGTGCGATAATTTAAATTGAATTGAAACAATAAATTAATCAGTTGGAATTCTTTTTTAGGTTTGGAACTTCATAAGGACTCGAAATTCCATCAGTCGTGGGAGAATTTCAAGAACAACAACACATATGTGAATAAGGTACTAGACTGGAAGGTGAAATATGACGAATCGGAGAATCCCGTTATCCGAGCATCTCGTTTACTTACCGACAAGGTGTCCGATGTTATGGGCGGTCTATTTTCGAAAACTGAGCTATCTGAAACAATGACTGAACTGGTCAAAATCGATCCGAGCTTCGATCAGAAGCGTTTTCTGCTTGATTGCGAAAAAGATATAATACCTAATGTCTTAGAGGCCATTGTACGTGGTGATCTGGAAATCCTAAAGGACTGGTGTTTCGAGAGTACGTACAACATTATTGCGACACCGATAACGCAAGCGAAAAAGGCTGGCCTCTATCTGGACTCAAAGATCCTGGACATTGAGAACATTGAGCTTGCCATGGGCAAGGTTATGGATCAAGGACCGGTCCTGATCATTACGTTCCAGGCGCAGCAGATAATGTGCGTGCGCGACCAGAAGGCGCAGGTAGTCGAGGGTAATCCCGATAAGGTGATGCGGGTTCATTACGTCTGGGTGCTGTGCCGCGATCGCAACGAGTTAAATCCGAAGGCCGCATGGCGGCTGATGGAACTTTCGGCCAATAGTCAGGAGCAATTTGTTTAAAAACATGCGCTGCTCTCAATTTTACCTGTAAGCAGTTCTAAGTTCTCTCATCCAATCCCCGCCACCCCCTCCAGACACTCTATATAGACAAACGGATATACCAATATTTTATAGAAAGCCGCGTAGCATTTGGTTTTATGAGATTTGTGCAAAAGTTTCGTTAATTCAATTTCATTACGAAAGTTTTGTAAGCAGAGCGCCTGTTTGCAGCGCAAGCTTATCCCCCAACAGAACCCTCGCCCCCCTCCAATGTAATTACAACAATCACCCCGCAGATGGAGCTGCTGGTCGGTTTTCCTAACTCATCTGTGATCCAGCAGTGATCCAATCTGTGTTTGTGGTGATGTGGGTATATTGCAGGGCGCGCGCAAAACATTGGCGGTCATTGATTTGCTCTTCGTTAGCCACGCTTCGCCCTGACCGCCCTAACCGGGCTTTATATATTTGTTATATACTTTAAATTATCTTGTAAGCTATATATATAGATGACCCTGTTTGCTTGGAGGCTTAGAGTGCAGTGTGGCTGATGGCGCTCAGATCCCCGACCGCGAGTGTTTGTGTATGGCCCAAATTTGAGCGTTGAAGCTAAAAGTGCATGCATAAATAGTAATTTTAAGGTTAAATTTTTGAGTATAGTAGATTCGTTACGTATTTTAAGGCCTCTATTCTCTAAAATACTGTTTGTAAATACAATACAAAAAAAAAAGAAACGGATATTTAAAACTGATGCCAAGTCAGAGCGAGTTCTGGCTTAAACGTAAATTCACTGTACCGAATAGCTGAAACTGGAACAATGGGCACATCTGTAAGCAGTTACACTCCACTTTGTAAAACAATAACGATTGAAAACAAGTAAACAAACCTGAAAAATAAACAAATAATTCAATCCAAAAATTATTTTAATTTTTTATCTGAAACGGAAACGGTTCTTGCAACAACATTTTGAATTGCGATTGGTTCACGCAACTAGCATCTCTAACTGCGACTGGTTCGCGCGACCACTCGAACTGCGACTGGTTCACGCGTCGAACTTGTGTAGATAGTATCGAACTGGTTTCAAAGCAGTTAACTTTGAACTTGATGCAAGCTTTGGCCTGGTCTCTCCCCTCTCTCGAATAACTCTCTGAATGTAAAGCTTTAAGATAGCGCGCCTACAGAACTTGCGCTCAGTTTTAAAACAGAACTTGTCGGAGACGCACGCGCGAACGACTCAAACGTCGAACTCGTATTGAAAAGTGAATTGTGGATACATTTTGAAAAACGCGATTACTCACCTGGCCGAATTATCAGCTGACGCACTACTACAGGCAGCAAAAATCCCTCAATTTACGTGCGAGTGATAAGCGCCTAAATTAATAACTGATAAAAGCCAGTTTTAGTTTGAAATAAAACAAAATATGCGTGTGAGCAACAATTTATCTCTCTGCGGGTTGCTGCTGGTGCTGCTGACGGGTTTCTGTAAGTACACACACAAACACACGCATACTCAAACAATGCCAGTAAGCGCACACACACACAGCCGGAGTCCGATTGCCGTAGTGCAATAAAAGTCCACGCAGCGTCTCAATATTTATTCATCTACGCGTTCTTTTACAAGCTGGAACTAGTTTCCACTGCAGCTGGAAGACTGCGCTTTCGGCTGCGACACAGTGGGACACTTAAATTTACCCTTTGCCTGTTAACTGTTAAAGTTAAGTGGCCATTCCAGTGTCCAGATCCAGACTCAGGTCCGGGCACGATCCAAATTTATTCGCCAATAAATGCATATCAAGGTCCCCATTGCATATGGATGTGTGTATGTATGTGCATGGTTTTATACAACATGTCTCCAGAACACATACATACTTATGTATTTTCCATATACGATCGGTCTTTGCTTCCTTTTAAAGTTTCCTTAGACTGCACGCCCGATAAGGTGATACGTGTGCTCAGGGCCACCGAGAGGGGGGGGGAGACGGGTGGATTTCCCCCGGGCCCGGAGTTTTCAGAAGGGCCCGCGATTTTCCGAAAAACCTTCACTTTATTATAATATATAGTAATATATAGTAAAATAATAGGTAAAGGTTAAATAGCTGCCTACATCTCCGATTTTTTTAAATTTTTTCACTGATAGGATCGCGCGCGCATTTTATTTTGCAAAATTTTTCGCCTGCGGCGCTCTTTTCCAGAACCCATAACAAATTTCTTTGCCTCACACATGTGATTATCTGAAAGTATATGAGCTATTAAACATCTTCGGTGACGCCAGTTTTCCGACCAACGACTTCTCGTTTCATGCTCCGAAATTCTCACCCAGTAGGGAACTCACAAAATAATATATTTTTGTGTATGAACAACATTTCGTTTGAATTAAATCGCTTGTGGGACACAGTGCGCATCGTTGTGACGTTTTACTCAGAATTAGCCAACAACAAAATACATGTAAAATTAATTATTTTCAAAATTCAATTAAAAAAAAACTAGAAGCGACCGCCAAATAATTCTTTCACCTAAATTCATGATAAATATAGTCCTATCAGTGAAAAAAATTTATGTAGGCAGCTATTTAACCTTACCAAATAATAATAATAATATAAACTATAAGTACATTTAAATCCACAAATTAAAAAAAATTACATCACAGTCGGCAATAGCTGATTTATTTGAAGGGAAGGGAGGGGGCCCGAACATGGATACCCCCGGGCCCTGATTTTCTCTCTGCGGCCCTGCGTGTGCTTATGATTGTCACTGATAACTGCCTTGATAAGGTATAAAAACCGTTGCCAATACAGTTAACATGAATTGTAATCAATCATCTTTTCGATAAAAAAAGAGAAAATTGATAAGATCGAAACATAAAAAAACCCTGCGAAAAATAGCAAATATAATTACCCTGATAAATTGTCTGCCAAAATGAAGTTCATGTTTGACGAAATATGTATTGCACTTTAATAAAATTATAAATTCTAAACAAAAACTACGCTCATTACCGAAAATTCTGTAATATTGAAAAAGTTCATAATTTAAAAAGGCAATCCGAAAATCGCATATGTGTTCTGTTTTTTTAATTTAAGTCCATGTTCTGACATAGTTAATGATCTCTGGATCATATACATCAATCTAAGCAAGAATTACCTTTTTACTACTACTACTTTAATTAGAAATCTATAATGTTCGCTATATCCGCTGATATTTATCTCCAGCTTTCAAGTTTGCTGATTCTAACAGACAAATGTGTTATTTTGAAAACAAATGCAAATGGAAAAGTAATAAATGTGCAAATAAACAACTAGTACCTATATTTTTAATATTCGATCATTTTCAAACCCATAGCTTTTTCAATGATCTACTAAAATTCCGTAAAATTCCAAAATCGACGTTTTTGGGGCAACCTTAAAACTCTGGCTGTGGCATTTTGTTTGCAAACCTAAATTTCTGCGCGTTTAATGCGATTTTTACGCGACGCGAATGACAAACAGTCTGTTTGGAAGGTGTATTCAGCATTAGAAATGTGTTCATAGCTTGAGCTATATATTTGCATACCCACATGGTATATATAATGCATGTGTGTGTGTGTAGACTGGTTTGTTGTGCTAGGTATCAGACTTGCCGGTTTGCTGTTCGAACTGACTCGCAAACCTTCTGATAAGTCTCGACAGTGAGATAAGTCACAGAAACACAGTCATACAGATACAAATATACGTTTTCATGTTACTGGGAAGATAAATATTTTGATTGCCCCATTAAACAAAGGCGCGATATGTCTCGAAATTGCAAAAATCTCGACAAATATTTGCAGATCTGTGTGTGGAACAGAAGTTTCGCTGGCTTCAAGGGAAATCCTCTTATACAAGCAGCAGAGTATATTTATTTAACTTAAGATCGCAGATCTTTATGGTGCTTAATTGTTTTTGTTTTCTGGTTTTTACAGCCGTTGGCAAACCCTTGGAGGAATTGAGGAAGACGACAGATCTGGACGAGCTAAGTGAGCTAAGTGATTCCATCGAGGAGAGATCCAAAAATAAAACTGCTGTCAGTGCCGATCAGGAGGTAAGTTGTTGGGAAAGGGGCACGGCAAGGGGTAAGCAGTTTGTAATTAGGTCGACGACCAAAAGAAATCCCGACTTGACTGACGCAACGGGACAGACTTGTGAATACGGTCCCCAACATGAAATATGAGACAGACGATGGCGTTATTTATAAACAGAACCGGAAATTTACGCTGTAAGAAACGTTTCTTCTCGTTTTTTTTTTTATTTTTCTTAATTTATTTTCACTTTGATTAAATGCAAAAGCGTAAGAAAGACACGCGCTGAGTACGCACGTCGTCGACCATTTCCATTTTCTTTATAAGGCGAACGTAATCGCGGTGGTCGGAGTCGACCAATTTGCATGAAATTCAAGAAGTAACCTAACTGCGCTGAGGGTCTTTACCGACTTAGTCACGAAATTCCATAAAAATGCGCTTAAAATTCGAAACGGACAGACAGGGAGCTAAACATACAGACAAGACAGTTGGAGGGACTGAGACAGACAGCGGTTGCGTAGAGAGTTCCTCACATTCCGCATTCATCTGACGTACTCCGTGATGACTCAGCTTGGGCACCTTCCGAAAAACCCCAATCAAATCTCTTTCGAACGGAGTTCTAGCTAAGTTCTGTGACGTTTCAATGTCACTTTCAGAAAGTAACTTATACGTTTTGTACATACATATATAATTTCGCACGCGATTTTCCACACACAGCGCACAATTTTCTCCAGTTTCTCCGGGACCTTTTTGCACCTTTGCACTTTAATTACATTAATTTCATTTTAATTGTCGCAAAATAAATCAAGCACTTGTTAAAAATACCTTGATTTATGGCAGAAAGACAGAGAGAAGGGGAGAGAGAGAGGAAGAGAAACCTGACAAGTCACGTATACAGCTGACAGATGAAAGACACAACCGATCGTATTGTTGTTACTTGAGTTACTCTCGACCTTTGGGTCAGTTGAATCGGAGCAGAGCTCAACATGTTATTGCAGCGCAATATCAACTTCCCCTCTAGGTTGTATTATCTAACTTTGTATTTACCCTCAGATTAGACAATATCTAAGTTGTTAGCTAGCTGTTTAAAATTTTTATTTTTTTTTTTTTTTTTTTTTTTTTTTTTTTTTTTTTTTTTTTTTTCGCCCCCCTCCTATTAAAAAAATACTTCTTTTCTTGTTTGTTTTTTTTTATTAACAGGAGATTTTTTTTTTTTTTTTAAAAAAAGTGGGGGTGATTTTTTTTTTTTTATATCTATAAAAAAAAAAACAAAAAAACCGCTTTCTCAAAATTTAAGAACTGTTAATGATAACTGTGACAGTAAACAAACTAAACATACGTACTTATATACGGAAATTCTAAAAATTAAAATTTCCAAGTACGATCTTTGTTAAATAAACAAAATGAATGGAAATTTCAGTTGCATTTGTCATGGTAGTACTGAAAAAGGTGAACAAAATCTATGAAATCCCACTCACTTTTCTGATGGGGTTTCTAAAATTACGTTCGCTACGATGACACACTATCTATTAATGTCGTTGTCACGTGCTCCATTGAATTATAAATCAAAACCGTACCGAACCGAACCTCCTAAATCAGTTTCCGTCATAAATATGTCTGGGAGGGTTCTTTATTTCTAACGGTAAACCTTTATTAACGGTTAAATTTCAATTTCTCCAGCTAAACACGGCGACCAATCAAGTGCTGGCCGAGAATTACAAATACGATGTGGAAATACTCGAATCTGGTGACAATGGTGCTTCGGAGGAGGAGTCCTCTAGCGAGGAACTGGAGGAGCACTTCAAGGGTCACGGCATCTACAATCCCAATACAGATGGAGCAACATTTATAGCCGAAAATATTGAGATGCAACCCGTTGATGTGGAGGCTAGTGCCATAACTGAGAGCCACATGCTGCTCAGCATTGTGCTGGTTGTGGTCGCACTGATCTCAGTGTGCCTCTATGCGGGATTGGTCATCTGGCGGTCGCACTTGGAGTAAGTTCGAGAGAGAGAGAGGGGGAATTAGATAAGTGCTAATTTTGATCTTGTTTTTATTTATAGGCAGCGATATGGTATGCGCGAGCGATTGGTCAATCGGGATGTGGAAGAGGAAGGGGTGGATGATACGGACTATCATGTGATATATCCTCACACGCTTAGCCCCTACGCCCCAACCACAACAACAGCAGCGCCAACGTCGGCTACGACTCGGTCGTAGTCAATCTGTGGGCCGCGAGATTCAATTAGACATAAGTTTACTTTAAATTGCACTTGATAGAAACCTTAATTGAGCTAGGAACTATGATGGAATGCCATAAATTAGCACTCGTTCTCTGTCTCACCTGAGTAACGGGTGCAACTGGGTAACATTGTCAATTAACCACATTCTCCACTAACAATAGTACTAAAGGTCATCTTAGAGTAGAACCAGCCACTGGAAGGTTTCCAGGAGGTGCAGTGGACATGCCAATTAGTTTTAAGCTTCTGTGATATTGTTCTAGAAACTCGAACATTCTAACTACATATGTAGTAGAACTAGAACTATGAACCTAGAGCCGACAATCAAGTTTCTATAATAAGCGAATTACCCCTTAAGTACTTGAAATGTATTGAAAACAAAATCGAAGAGAAATACAAATTTTCTGTAAAGGTTAAATAGCTGCCTACATCTCCGATTTTTTTTAATTTTTTTTCACTGATAGGACTATATTTATCATGAATTTAGGTGAAAGAATTATTTGGCGGTCGCTTCTAGTTTTTTTAATTGAATTTTGAAAATAATTAATTTTACATGTATTTTGTTGTTGGCTAATTCTGAGTAAAACGTCACAACGATGCGCACTGTGTCCCACAAGCGATTTAATTCAAACGAAATGTTGTTCATACACAAAAATATATTATTTTGTGAGTTCCCTACTGGGTGAGAATTTCGGAGCATGAAACGAGAAGTCGTTGGTTGGAAAACTGGCGTCAACAAAGATGTTTAATAGGTCATATACTTTCAGATAATCACATGTGTGAGGCAAAGAAATTTGTTAAGGGTTCTGGAAAAGAGCGCCGCAGGCAAAAATTTTTGAAAAATAAAATCGCGCCACTATTTCTAAACACTTAGTTTTCATTCCAAATGGAAGCGACCGCCAAATAATTGTTTCACCTAAATTCATAATAAATATAGTCCTATCAGTGAAAAAAATTTAAAAAAAATCGGAGATGTAGGCAGCTATTTAACACCAAATTTTCTTTCCATTGGAAGTTTTTTTTTTACTAGTTGGATTGGGAGTAAATAAACTTGCGCAAATTCAAGTAAACTAAAAATTATGGATATCAAGCAAAACTGTGAGCGAATGTAATTTTGCCATTTATTAGTTTTGAGTTTTAATTTGTATAATACAATAGAAAAGAAATTTTTAATTTGAATCATTTTAAATCATTTTAAATTGTTCGTAAGCCCAGTTTTTGTTCGAGCATATCGCCTAATTTATCGATAGCAATATAATTGTCAAGTCAAGCATTGCCACACCGTTTTTCCTTAACATTTTGTTCAACATAACATTAAATAAATAATAACTTAACGTTCGTGAAAAACCTGAGTATCAACCTGCTATCAGCATAGCAGCCATCAATCATACTTTTGCTAAAATAATTATTCAAAAAATGAATTTTCATTCAAAAACACAACTTGAGTCATTCGCCCCACCCACGCATAAAAATTGAGCTACTCCTCCTGATGTACAATTTGCTCCACAATTTAACAGCGCACAAAATCAGCTGATTTTGCCAGCCAATGTGCACTTTGAACTTGTACTTATTTCGCTAAACTGTGTCGAACTCTGTGAGTGCGCGTGTTCCGCATTTATCTCGGTGGTGTTTGCCCTAGTTCTTTCATTCAGATTAGCGACAAGATTCTCTCAAGACTCTCTCAACATAAAACAGGTGCGCGCTCGCTCTTCTCATCCAACATCCAAAAGAGTGAGTAATCAAAGAGCAGGCTGCAACGACAACAGAGGCAACAACAACCATGTACCAGTTTGTAGTTAACATAAATTCCTGATGCTGCAGTTTGACTGTTACTTAGCTGTTAAAAATCAAGTGACATATACTATTTCACTCGCACTTTCGCCACCTGCAATCCTGTGTCGAACATGTTCGACGGCACTTGGACTTGAGTTTTAAGGGTACATTCAATATGCGCGAACACATTTTCATTGATAAGAAAACAAGTGAAAGTACACGACGCAACACGACGCGACGAATTCAGCTGTCAGTACACAATTGTTGCCCTCGCCGCAGACAGCGTTGCGCCGTGCGCGTGCAATTCCAATTAGAAAATTGAATTGAGAAATATTGCGAATTCTATCGTATTCTCTATTGCTCTTTGTCTGAGTTAATATGTGTGTGTGCGTGCGTGGGTGTTAGTGAGTGTGATGCAGCACACGACGCAGTAGTTGTGCTTTAATTAATTTATGTAGTTGCCACAGTTGCCAGTTGCCAGTTTGCCCGTTGCCAGGCTTCATTTTGTTGCCACTTTGATTCAAGTCTCGCCCGCTTTCAGCTGTACCTGTGTGCGTGTCTGTGCGTGTCTGTGTTAGCGCCCCTCGCTGTGTGCGTGTTTGTGTTTGTCATATCAATTAACGGTAAAAGCAAAGCTTCGTTTCCGGCGCCATTGTTTTCGTGCTTCCTTGTGTGCTTCCTAAGCCCCCCTCCCGCTCGCCACGCCCTCAAAAAGAAATCGAATCGAACATAAACAGAAGCATTATCACAGGCAGACAACATGACCCACTGGGAGGACTTCTACAACACACATCTGCCGCCCGCAGACTTTGAGGATAATCGCTCGCTGCTGAAGGAGTTCTGCGAACGACACAACAAACTGAAGAATCGCATTGTGCTGGTAACGGTAAGCAGCGCTCCTAATTCTCCTAATCATCCGCTAATGCGCGGCCCATAATAACCTCTTAATAACCTTTCGCCCTTTCTACCTCTCTCCTCTCTCTCTCTCTCTCTTGCTCAGTCTGGCGGCACCACTGTGCCACTGGAGCACAACACGGTGCGATTTGTGGACAACTTTAGTGCGGGCACTCGAGGCTCGGCAAGTGCGGAATACTTTCTGGATCATGATTATGCCGTCATCTTTATGCATCGCCACAAATCGCTGGAGCCCTTCACGCGCCACTTTACGGGCCAACAGTTCTTCGACATGCTGGACATAGCGGACAACAGCCTCAGCTCGACGATAGCCATCAAGCCCGACTCGGTGGATGTGTTTGCTCCGGTGCTGGCCAAGTATAAGATTGCGCGAGAGACACAGATGATACTCTATGTGAACTTCACCAGTGTCGTCGACTATATGTGGCTGCTGCGTGCCGCCTGCGAGTGTCTGGCTGCGTTCGAGGAGCGTGCGGTGTTGTATCTGGCAGCTGCTGTATCCGATTTCTATATACCCGAGGACATGATGGTAAGTGACATTCCCCTCACTCTCTCTTTCTTGCACACACTCTCCCTCTGCTGTTCCGCCTTGTCATGTGGGAAATCTCGTAATTGATTGCACTCTTCAGTCGTTGGCGGTGGAGTGGCTTCGTCGCCAGTTCAAGAGTTGCCTGGAAATTGCTTTTTATCGATTTGCAATGTTGATTGGCCTCCACCTCCGCTCCAAGTCCACCTCTGCCTTCTGCACCTCCTATTCCCCCTATGCCTTACCCTCCTATACCTCCTCCTCTTCCAACATCTCCTCTTTCGGAACCACCTCCTCTTTCTGCACCTCCTCGTTGTACATCTCTTCTTCCACCTACACCTCTTCTTCCTCCACTTCCTCCTCCTCCTCTGCCCGGTACGCTTCTCTTCATCAAATTGACGTCAGTTCAGCTGCGAGCAGCAGCAGCAATCCCAGTACCTGCCTCAGAGCCAGCTACAGTTTCAGTTCCTGCCCCGGAAGCAGCCTGAAGTCAACTCCCGACTCGCTTGCCCCACTGGTTTCCCGTCCAGCAATTCAATCTCAGTCGCCTGTCAACGCTAGTTACTATCATGACAGTGAAAAAATATGCATACATCTCTCTCATTCTCCCTGTGCCTTTCTGCCTCTCACTCCCCCTCTTCCCCCCACTCGCTGTCTCTACGTTCTCCCCTGAGAATCCTTGCCAGGCCTGGCGATGAGGCATCAGCCGTAACATTGTCATCGTGCCTTTAATTCGATTTGCATAATTTTGCTTGTTTTACCCATGTGCCATGTCCATGTTCCTTTCCAGCATTCAGTCCCTGTCCTTCCCCCTGTCCCTCCCCTTGTTCCCTCTTCGTCTACTTCTTTCGTTCGCGCATTTCGTTTTCACTTCACTCTTACACTCATTTACATGTTCCTGCAGCTTTGCTCTGCTCTGCTTGCATCCTCAGCTTGTCAAACGTGCAATCTGCCCCTCACTCCACGCCCCCTTCTGTCCCAGCTGCTGCCTGTCAGCTGACTTACTCGCAGTCGACGGCGCAGTCAGCGTTGTCGGGGAAAGGCTTTTCAAGTACATCAAACCTTCATTGCCGGCGGGCTTCATCGTCGCGTCGTTAGCAGCTCTTAGTTTATACTAAGCACAGTGGTTCAATGTTTATTGGTTTTCAAACTGATCGAAAGTCTTTAAACTGAATATATGTATGGTGTGCAGTTTGGTTAAAATGTAGAAGAATGTAGTAATGTCCGTATGTTTCATAGTTTAAGAGCAGATAGTTGTTGTTTGTTCATTAAATATATCTCGAAAGCATTCACCACAATTACCTCAAGTGTCAAAGTTATATGCTTTCGAAATTAGTTCTCACTGATTCCTACTATATCAGTTACTTTATATATTCATAATACATTATAAATAATATAATTTCAAATATTTAAAAGAAGTCTAACATAGTGTTGTTGTAGTCTTACTTCTGAGAGAGTTAAAGCAATAATACGTTAGGCATCAAACAAGTTTTGATAGTCTTAAAGTCTACTCTTTATGTTTTATGTGGCTGATCCTATATTACTCACATAATGCATAATGTATGTGAGAGGTTTAAATTTTAAAGCGTTTTGCAGAACGTAATTTAATCGAAGAGTTTTTAATATAAAGTTCCCCTAATAGTTACTAGAAGTTTCCAAATATGTAACTTGCAAATCGTACTGCAACCACTGTAAACACACAACTACAACTACAGCACACACACACACTCTCATGCAGATGGAAACTGCACAGCAGGTAAACAGAAAGTTTTCCACTTGTCGCCTACCTTTCTAGCTCCCCGTTTCCACTCTTCTCTCCCCCTCTTTCGTTCTCTCTCTCTCTCCAGTCTCCTCCCCTTTTTCTCTCTCTACGTTGTGCTGGCATTTTGAACGCTCTGTTTCCCTGCAGCTCGTGCATTTCCGCTCGGCCTCCTGCTTAAGGCATTCCCCGAGTGTCAGTCAGTGTTTTGTGGTCGTCGCCGTGGAAAGAATGGAGGTGAAGCGGGTTGCTTAATGAAGGGGTGTGCAATGGGGGAGATGTGGGAAGTGAAAAGGTGGCGTTAGCCGCAAATCGTCCGCTTGATTGAATTTTTGGATACTTTCCCAGCTGCCTAGGCAGCCTCTTCATGGTGCAATGATGGAAATTGCCTGTTGATGTGTGTGTTAGTATGTTTGTGTATGCATTGGTGTGTGTCTGTGTGTGTGCACTTCAATTTATGCACACTTTCGACACGATTTTCTCAGTTCTCGTTCGATTTATCTGCACATCCAGCTGGTTTTGCATAATGCACGAATTCATCATCGACGGCATTGTATGCGAGGCTTATAGGTAGCTTATTCAGATCGATTTGGTGCATATATGAGAAATTCATGGCACTTTAAGTCCGGGTAATATATATAACGCCTCAGCAAACATATTAAAGTACTTTAAAGGTCATGGAATTAACGTTTTCTAGTGAGGCTTCCGATTTCATCATAACCATAGCATACTTTGTGGCAGCATTCTCTGACCTTAAACTTAAGCTCAATTTTCAGTCTTCCTGCTTGCCACGAACGGAAGAGGAACGTATTATTTACATTTTTATTTACTCACCGCAAAGGAGGCTCCTCGGGCTGCAATCTACTGTAGTTTGTCTGCGGGGTGTTGAGTAGTATAGGGTAGTATGGTGATCTGAAGAGTGGTGTAGGGTAGTGTAGGTTTAGAATGTAGAGTGAATGTAGTGTATGGTATGGAAGAGTAGTGCGGGTACTGCAGGATAGTGTAGAGTGGGAAGGGGAGTGTATGGTAGGGGTATTGTAAGGAAGTGTAGTGTAGTGTAGGATATTAAGTATTTTACGGTAAGAAAAATTGTAGGACAGTGTAGACTCATATGAGTTGTTGAGGCTACTCTAGGTTGTAGAATTCTTTAGTGTAGATTTCTATGGTATAGAAGATTTCAGTGTAGGTTATATTAAGCCATATATGATAGTATAGGGTATTAAAGTAAGGATACTCTAGTGTATTGAATCATTTGGCTTACCCAAGGACAATGAAAAGAAAATTCAATTTCGGGGTTTGAATAAATTTAACAAGCGCAGCCAAACAACTTGACATTTTGGCTACTAAAGTCAATTCTAATAAGCCAAAATCAACAAGGAATTATAAATGTAAAGAAAAAGAGAGAAATGGAGAGAGAGACGGAGAAAAGCGAGGTGGGAAAACCGAGAAGACACAATGTAAACAGAGGAGCCGTGCCGAAATGCGCAAATGAAATCAAAAGATTTTCACAAGACGCACGCATCGAGGCACAGCAGAGAGCACATCAAACTTCAACAGTAATTCGGGGGCACTAGCACTTGCACAGACACGCACAGACATGCTTACACTTTTACAAGCTCGAGTACAATGACACGGCCTGGGAGCGAGTGAGAAAGGAAGAGACAGAGAAGGAGGGGAATAAGAAGCCAAATTCAATGTCAACAGCTGTTGGCAGTTCTTAAGCTCAAAGCACAACAAGTACAAATGGCTGCTGAGGGTATGCACGACTAACAGATACCTAGTACTTCGTTTAAATAAATAGTCCCCATTAGACTATTTGTACATATAGTACAACCTAATTAATTGTATCTATTTTAAAATCCGAAAGTCCCCCGAACTTTGTATTCATTTGTCATTATAATTATTTTTATAATACATATATCAGAAAACTATCGATTAACAGTGGTTGGAACGGATGTAATGTAAAATTTCTGATAGGTTTTTCGATAGTCATGTTTTTCTATTTATCTCAAATTCAGTGACCGTGAATCATTAATACAAATAAACCCAATGTTTTATATACTCTGTAAACATACTTATTTTCTCTTACAGGCTTAATAAACTTGTTCTTTACTCAATATACCCAACAGGCAGCTACTTTATCCCACAGGGTAGCAAAACATAGTGCCTCAAAAGCTTTAAGTTTGAATTAGCAACAACTGAGACTGCGACGCTGACGTCGACGGCGACTGCGACAGCGACGTTGCGCAATTGTCAATGTCGTTTTGGCTTGTCTTCGCTGTCAGTTTAATGCCTGCAGGATTCGTTTCTCATTTCTCTGTCCAACACACCCTGTCCCTCTCTCTCCCTTTCCCTCTCTCCCCCGCACAATATGCTGGCTACTTAGGCTGCTCGTCCCTCTGCCTGCTCCTAATCGGATTCCCTATCCGCCTCTGCCTTTTCCCACTGCTACACTGTTCATCTATCCCTCCTTTTCCTTTGGCTCTCTCCACTGTTCGTCTATTCTTCTCCCTTTTCTCTCTTTTGTGTGTGCAGAACAAATGAATCTGGTCAGCAGTTTAGTAGTAGGAGCATTGCAAGGGGGGAAAGAGGAAGGGATATGTATAATCAGCATTGTAGGGCGATGTTCAACAAGTAGTCAGCCTGTGCACACGCGGCGTATGTGCGATATTAAAGATCCTTTAAGGCAAACATGCTGTGTGGAGGGTGGGAGGGGAGGCGATGCCTCGGGCTCATTACGTCTGAGTTATGCTTTCAATTAGTTGGAATACATGCGGCCTGCGGTGCCCTGTGTGGGCTTCTGGGCGTGCCAAGGACACAGCACACATCACTTGCGCCCGCTTTGTCATTAATGCTATCTCTCTCTATCTCTCTCTCTGCAGCCCACCCACAAAATGCAGTCGGGCGACGGCGCACCGACAATCTCGCTGCAATTGGTGCCAAAAATGCTGGCACCTCTGGCCAGTCTCTGGGTGCCGCATGCCTATGTGGTCTCGTTCAAGCTGGAAACGGATGAGAATCTGCTGATTGTCAAGGCGCGTGACAGTCTCAACAAATACAAGCACAAGGTGAGGCACCTCCCCCTTTCCTCCCCCTTTCTCATCTCTCTATCTAATGCAACCTTTGTCTTTCTGCCTGGCACAGCTGGTGATTGCCAACGTGCTGCAGACACGCAAACATCGCGTTGTCTTTGTCACTCCAACGGATTCCTATGAGCTGCATCTGAGTCGCGAGCACGCGCTGCAGGGCCTGGAGATCGAGGAGCCCATTGTGGCCGATGTGGTAAGTGGGGGAGCAACGGAAGCAGTTGTGGTTAGTTTAATCCCCCTCTCTCTCTCTCTTTCTTCACACTCTCTCAGGTACAAAAACACAGCGATTTCATTGCCAGCGCCGAGCAGCGCCAATGACCCATGTCAATGCGCCGCCGGCAACAGCAGCAACAGCAACAGCAGCAGCAGCAACTACAACAACAGCAGCAGCAGCAGCTGCTGCACGAGGACAGCAATGATGATGCAGACTATTGCGTGACCAGTTCGCATTATTGTCGAGTGCTTCAACCGGGCACGCCAAGCTTTGCCCGTAAATACTAAGGAGAAGGAGTCCAGGAGCAGAGGAAAGTGTAAGAGGAGGAACTGAAGGAGCAAGTGGAGGAGGAGAAGCCTAGCAGCAATTTGCATATGGCGCCATTCTCGGTCTATCTATCTATCTATTTATGGTTAATATGCCCAGCTGTGTTTGTGGTAATTGATGTCGTGCCCTATGTAGCTCCCTCTCCTTCTCCCTCTTTATTTTCCCCTCCGTCTCTCTCTTTCCCCCACTCCCTGTCACCGTTTTGTTTACTGTTAATGTCTGTTGATTGTGAAAAATGATGTCACCTATACGTTTATTGTTCTCTCTCTTTATGTTAGTCGCGTTTTATGTTTCGCATCAAGTATACGCAGCGTCATCAATAATATCGTTTGATGTATGTTTAAGTTGAGTTGACGGGGCAGATAGACTGTGTGGTGCACGTGTCAAGCACTTGAGTCATGCCCTCTACACCCTCTTCACCCCTCAAAAACACACACACACACACACACACCCGCTTGCTGGTTGGCCCTGGCGGCTGTCGCTTGCAGGCGATGCGGCAATTGATTTACAAGCCGTACATAGCAACAACTACAACAAAAAACTACAACAACTGCAACTGCAACAGCCACGGCAACAACTGCAACTGCAGCTGCAACAACAG
Source organism: Zaprionus africanus (assembly GCA_018151435.1). Lineage (NCBI taxonomy): Eukaryota > Metazoa > Arthropoda > Insecta > Diptera > Drosophilidae > Zaprionus > Zaprionus africanus. Next base: position 1,494,190 of record JAECXB010002309.1, on the reverse strand, counting down.
CTACAGCAAAAGCAACATCAACAGCAGTCTGTTGTTGCCTAATGTCCTTGGCTGTGAATGGAATTTATGGTGGCACCACGCAGGGCACCACATAATACCTTGACGCGCTTGTCTGCGCTCAGGGGCTCAAGCGGGTCAAGTGGCGCGTCTAAAGGTCAGTTTTGTGTGTGGCAGCTGCCAGCGGCAAATTAAAATTTAATTGGCCCGAAAGTAGCAAAAGGAAACAGCGAGCAAAGGGAAAACTAATTAACGCAGCCTGTTCTGCCTTCCGCCCGCACCTGCGTTGCCTCACCTCCTGCCTAAGCTCGCTGAGGGACACGACAGCAAATACTCAGCAGCAGGAAGCGGCGCAGACAATGGCAAACTGAGGAGCAGGGTGAGGGAGGAGAAGGGAGTGTGCTCTCGTTTTTTGGCCATGTTTATTGCATGTTCTACGGCTTTGGGCGCCTAATCTACCCACCTTAACCGACACTTTCTCTGCCTCTTCCTCTTTGGCTCTTTCACTCTCTGCCTGCCATCTCTCGCGCGCTTGCTTTCACTTTTCCTGCGTGTGCGAGGCCTGTGGCCCCGAGGAGTCAACGCCATTTCCGGCCGCATTTTTGGTTTTTGTTTCAGCCCCAAAGTAGGCTATGTTTTTTTCCGGGGGCAGCTGAGGCGTTACATTTAACAACTTCTCTGCTTGCGACTGTGTGCATGGGTGTCTGTGTGTGAATGTGTGTGTTTGCATGCATCAAATTAGATTTTATTGCGCTCACACGTACGTTAAATGGTGTGCTTGTGTGTGCAAAGAGGGAGTCTTGAGGAAATTTACTGTTTGTATGATACAAATCTCGCACCACCGATCAAGCAGATAATTCGCAACAGATCAAGTTAGGAACATTAAAATTTGTGCGAAATCGAAGTAAAATTTATATATATATTTATATAATATTGATAACATTGAATATCACAGATATATATGTATGTTAATATCACAATATACATATATAAGTATATTAAATTTTATTTAAAACAAATTCAATTTCTTAAAATTTAGTTAACTTTTTAAGGTCACAACTTTTGAATTGACCCTCGTTGCGTTAAGATTGGCACCTGCTACCAATTTCATGGCAGTTTTTATACCCCGCCCTTCCTAAGAACATGTCTGCATGGGGTCGATTGATTTACTACAAGTACAGAATATATATTCTTGATCAGTAACCTTGATTCAATTATTTTGTTTAGAGTAATAACTCAATACCAAAACTTAATTAAGTTATTTTGCTTAAGTTAATCTTTTAACTTATTAAAGGGTATCTGCAAGTTAAATATGCGTGCTTGTTACTTTGCTTACTTCGGTCGTTTTATTGCACACACACACAAACACACACACAGTTATGGACTCGCAGAAGGTCCTGCTGCGTCCTGCGTTTTATTTACCACGCCCCAAGAACAACAAACTGCGTCAAGCTTGTATCGATTACGCATTTCGCATACTTATATAGCATATGGAGAGAAGTATCTCTGAATTTATAGGAGAAAACTTTTCCAAGCATCGTTGATTATTTTCTTTGTGAGTTACTTCTCGAATTACTCTGCAAAAACTTTTCATATCCGTTTCTAGGACTGAATTACAAAGTCATTATGTCTTTAATCTCATTGATTGAAAGAGCAAAAGAAGTACTAAAAGTAAAAGCAACCATATAATAAATTGAAACTTAGTTAAATGTAATAAATATGTAACTAGATAAAAAATCATTTAAAGAAATAACTAAAAAGAAAATGTATTTTTTAAAAGAACTCTTGAAACTTGATATCCAATTCTTGAAGAATACCAAAGAGTAACTATATATACTATATATTCAACCCCCAAAGAATTATCCAAAGAAAACGAAATGTAAAACGAACCAATTCATAAATGTTTCAATATTCTGGGCAATCGGACCAAAGCAACCAATCAGAGAAACCAATATATAGAACTTGAATATATACATACATGCATACTATATCAAAGAGGATTTTACATTCGATACATACGCGAACATTTATCTACATACATATGTACATTGTGCATAGGTATCTATTTTATAGCATCGTAACTACTTAATAGAGATATATACAGGCATATATAATATACATATATGTATTGCGGTTATTTACTCAACTTCTAACAAAAAAAATGTTAATCGAATAACTAAATCAAAATCGAAAAATAAATGGAATCTATAAAAACAATCTATTATTGTTAAAATTGGCCAAAAACTAATTAAAGAAAGTAACCTAAAAAAAAAATCTAAAATTAAACAAATTTATTGAGGAACTTACAACATATATCCCCAGCTGTTTATCTAATCGTGAATTGTAAAACTGTTGTAAACTGTTTGGTAATGTACATTATTATTATTATTATTTATCATAATTATAACTATACTTCAAACCTATACCAAGTCTATGTCTAGAACCAACTCTGTGTGAATATGAAAAATATGCATATATAGCATATAGTACAACATCTATATATATACTGTTTAAGTGTGTATTTAACTGACGGAAATATAGCTTTAAATGTTTGAAATTCAATAGAGTCGATTCACTGGGGGGAATAACTGAACAAATGGGAATATAATGGAACAGGTATATAGAACACTTTATCATAAGGATATGTTGAGATAGGTCGGTAGAGATTCCGTTCGACAGTTCGAAAGATTACTTCATAAAAAAAAGGCATTCATATAATCATATGCAGAGCGTCCAAATGTATATTTTATGGTATAATACAAAGTTTGTCAATGTTCAATCTACAATGCACTTCAATTCTCCAGATCTATAAACTTAAACCTGAGAGGAATATTGGGTTTATTGATCAGCACTGAGCGAAATGCATTCTCCGTCGGGTGATTGAACTCAACCCGGAAGTTACGAATGATTCTCGCAATGCCCAGTTCCAGTTCCATATCCACAATACGCTTGCCCACGCACATCCGAGGACCAAAGCCAAAGGGTAGAAATACAAATGGATTTGTGCTCTTCAGTGGATTGGCGGGGCACTTGCCCGAGCCAGCTTCGTTACGCAGCCAACGCTCGGGTAGAAACTCCGCTGCGCGTGGAAAGTATTGATCACTCTTAAAGCAGTTCAAGGGAATCATGGAAATAAAAGTCCCGGCTGGCACTTGGTAACCGCTGAGCACACAATCGCGACTTGTTACACGTGCCTGGCCCACGATAAGGGGATATAGTCGCTGGGATTCCTTGATGCATGCCCTCAGATAAGGTAAATCTTTCATAGAAGCCCCGGTGAACTCGGAATCCTTCTCGGGTAGCACACGACGCACTTCCTCGCGTAAAATCTCTTGCTTCTCAGGGTTTAGAGCAATTGTCAACATTGCCGCAGCGAAAGTAGTTGAAGTCTGGCATAGGAATACAATTGAAATTGAATGTTTCTAGGAACTGATCTAGAATGACTTACGGTATCGACGCCAGCCATCAGCATGTCCATGGCCATTATGGTGGCCACCTTCTTGTCAATCTTCAGCAACTTCTCGAGCACACTCTGCTCGCTTGGGGGTTTCACGATTCCCCTCTTGGCTTCCGAATCGAGCCGCTCCACCGCTTCATTCACATATTCCAGTGTTACCTTCTGAATGTTGTCGAAGGCATTCAAAAGCTTCTTCATCATCGGAGTGTGAATGTATCGCCACAACGAGGGCTGCACCTCCAGCACGGCGGCGTAGGTGAAGAATTCATCCAAACTCTTGAAGAGCAACATGACGTTCGCGCTTTTCTCGCTGTTCTCCTTTAGCAATCCTAGTTGCTTATCTAATGCCACTACCGACACCGACTCCAACGTCCACCGATTGATGTGATCAATGAAGTCCTTGGGTGCCTCTAGTGTGTTTGGGTCTCGGATTGCTCGAATGCTAAAGAAATTTATAATTATTTATAGATCTTCAATTTAAAAATTTCAGACTAACCGCTGGACAAATTCGCGATTGACCTGCGACATTTTCTTGTAGTACAGCCGCACGTTCTTGGGCTGCATTAGAACTGGGTTGACAATGCTGCGGAACTCACCCCATGACTTGCCCTTACTAGGTATGAGACCCCCGACACCTTTGTAGAAATCCTCTCGAAATTTTTCCCGATGATAGCGCAACGTATCGTTGCCGGGGCGTTCGGGCCAGATACCCTCGTTTCGATAGACTGTCTCGAAATCCTTGGGATTGTATGACATCACAATGGGATTACTACCCAATATCGTTGGCATACGGAGAATATCGCCGTAATCATCGCGCACGGCCAGCACCAGCTGAGTGATATCCATATTTCTATATCTGCCCCCAGGAAAGGCCATGTTATAGGCCAGAGAAAGCTTTCCGGTATATGGTATCTCCTCAAAAGGTCGCGCCTGTTGCCATTCGACGTCATCGCGTGTGGTTTTTGTTGCCTCATTGGTTTGATAACGCTAAGTTGATTACTGAATTAATTTACGAAATTTAACTAATTCAACACTGTGTACTCCTCACCTGCTGTCCGGAGATTGCAGAGACCGCTCTCTCTCTCCCAATTACGGCCAAACAACTGCGAACTTTTAACATTTTTGCGGATCTTTATCACGTCTTCACTTGACTGTATTTCAAGTTCAACTGTTTGCTGTGATCAATGAATTGCGTGCTTTATATTGTTTGCGAAAGCTTTCAAAGTTGTTTGAGTGCGCTCTCTCTCTATGTCTCCCTATCTCTCTCTCTCTCTGTCTCTATCTAATCTGAACGATTTGCCTAAGGTTCTCAGAGAGCGCAATACAAACAATGATAATGCTTATGTTGTTTGTTGTTGCTTTCTTAAATTTTGTTTGTTTTGTTTTGAAGAGCGTTTAATATTTTTAATGCACTTTTTACTTTGTCTATGTATTGAAAATATATTGAGCGAATATAAAGACATATGTATAATATACACAAGAACATATCTATATACCTAAACGTATCTATAATAAAATAGAAAAATGTAGTTGATTGATTAATGAAGCCAATTGCGTCTTCTACTTGGAAGGAGAGACTCTACATTTTGTTTAATTTAATTGAAAACATACTTGAATATATTTCTTAGAGAACATGCATCCATTGTGCTTAGGCGTTAAATAAAACAACATTTGTTCAGATTATATATATAGCAACATTTTAATTCTCCAGATCGATAAACTTAAACTTAAGTGGTATGTCAGGCTTGTTGATCATCACCGTGCGAAATGCATTCTCCGTGGGATGATTGAACTCAACCCGAAAGTTGCGGATGATTCTCGCAATGCCCAGTTCCAGTTCCATATCCACAATACGCTTGCCCACGCACATCCGAGGACCAAACCCGAAGGGAAGAAATACAAATGGATTAGTGCTCTTCAGTGGATTGGCAGGGCACTTGCCGGAGCCAGCTTCGTTACGCAGCCAACGCTCGGGTAGAAACTCCGCTGCACGAGGAAAGTATTGATCACTCTTATAAAGCTTCAACGGAATCATGGATATCCAAGTGCCGGCTGGCACCTGATAGCCGCTTATCACACAGTCGCGAGTTATTGTGCGACCCTGACCAATGACCAGAGGATAAATTCGCTGGGATTCCTTGATGCAGGCCCTCAAATAGGGTACATTACTCATTGAGGCCTCCGTGAACTCTGAATCCTTCTCGGGCAGCACACGGCGCACTTCCTCACGCAACTTCTCCTGTTTCTCCGGGTTGAGTGCGAGGCACAGCATTGCAGCCGTGAAGGTGCTTGAAGTCTGGGGTAGTAAAATGGAAATTTGAATGGGGTACGCATTGCGTCAAGTGTCCAAGGGTTACTTACAGTATCGACCCCAGCCATCAGCATATCCATAGCCATTATTGTGGCCACCTTCTTGTTAATCTTCAGCAATTTCTCGAGCACACTCTGCTCGTTTTCGGGCTTCACGATGCCCTTCTTCGCCTCCGAATCGATACGTTCCATGGCCTCGTTCACGTACTCCAAGGTGATCTTCTGAATATTATCATAAGCATTCATGAGCTTCTTCAGCATCGGAGTCTTAATGTAGCGCCACAGAGATGGCTTCACCTCTAGCTCGGCTGCATAAGTGAAAAATTCGTCTAGGCTCTTGAAGAGCAGCATGACCTTCTCGTCATTTGAGGTAGAATCCTTTAGCAATCCAAGCTGTTTATCAAGTGCAACCACGGAAACAGACTCCAATGTCCAGCGGTTAATATCATTTAAAAAAACCGCCGGTGTCTCAAGGCTGTTTGGATCTCGTATCCTCCGAATACTAAAGGTAAAGAAAGTTGTCAATAAACGAGCACAACTTCTGGATATTTTTCACTTACAAATCGACAAACTCGGAGTTGACCTGCGACATTTTCTTGTAGTACAGTCGCACATTCTTGGGCTGCATCAGAACTGGATTAACGATGCTGCGGAATTCACCCCAAGACTTGCCTTGGCTGGGTATAAGACCCTCCACACCCTGGAAGAAATCCTTTCGATGAACTTCACGATGATACCGCATCGTATCGCTGCCAGGTCGTTCGGGCCATATACCCTCGTTCCGATAGACGGTCTCGAAATCCTTGGGATTGTAAGTGGCTACCATGGCGGTACTGCCCATTATCGTTGGCATGCGCAGAATATCGCCATAATCATCGTGCATGGCCAGTACCAGCTGAGAGAGATCTTTATTTCTATATTTGCCCCCAGGGAATGACATGTTATAGGCCAGAGATAGCTTTCCAGTGTACGGTATCTCCTCAAAGGGTCGCGCCTGTTGCCACTCGGCGTCATCGCGTGTGGTCTTTGTTGCCTCTTTAGCTGCGGCTGTGTTCGTTTGATAACGCTAAAACAATATCACTGATAAGTTAGCTAAAATGAATCAGGTTTGTGGACACAACACTCACCAGCTGGGCAAAGAGAGCGGGGCTCGCCCCTTTCTGCCCCTCAATTATGGCCAGACAATTGCGTATTTTCAACATTTCGTTCGGACCTAACACAACCTAACACGGTCGTCTCTCAAGACCAACTATTGGCTGTGATCAACGTACCATTTGTTTGCTTCATTCCCGAGAGCTTTCTAACTCTCCGTATCAAAAAATTTGTCTCTCAGAGAACCTAAACAATGTTGAAACAAGTTCAGGGTTTGTTGTTGTTTTTATGAAATTCATTTAGGTTTATGGCACGGGACAGAAGCGGGTAAGCAATTTTGATTCTTGACCTCGAATTAATGCTATTTTGAGTATACATATATACATATATTATAAAGATGATTTTCGGCATGTTTGGGAGTGTTATTCTTGTGTTTGGTTTACGTTTTGTATACAAAACTGAATGATTATGATGGAAATGTTTCTTTCATATTTTCTAAGAAGTTTTCAATGGTATTATAGTAAGGAGATGTAGAAAACATGCATAGTTTCATATACATATTTTGTATATTAAAGTGTAACAAAAACAAAACAATTTAGTAGTTCCAAAAGCTTTTTTACTCTCTTCTTGTAATCTACACGAGCTTTTAACGCACTCACTGAGCACAAACAAAAGGGGCAACGTAAACAATGTTTAACCAGGTTCAGTTTGCTTATGCTCTTTGTTGTTGTATTCACGAAATACATTTAATCGAAAAGAAATGAAGAAGAGAATTGGAAATTGTATGGATGTGTATCGACTTTACATTAATGACATACTGCCCATATCTTACAGATATAATGATTGAACGGGATTATGTTGGTATTGTATACATATTTATGAGTCGACATATATTCGATAATTTTCTCCAAGTGCCCAAGAGTGTTTCTACATTTTATTCTGTTATATAAAAATAACTCAACTTATCTATAACAATTTAAAGTGAACAGTGATCTATGTATGTATACTTATTGCATTCTATCAAAATTCGACAATTTTATCCTAGCATTTTTTGTGAACAATCATTTAATAATAAACACAAAGCCTTTGGCATGCTTTCTTTTTTGTTTTTAATAATATTGAGATGTGATAAGATATATTTTATTTTTATTATTTGAACCTAACTCATTTCATAACATAACGTTTCCTTATTGTTCATGTACACTTGATACAATTGACGTTCAGGTCATAGTCTTCTAGTACTTAACTAAAGATAACCCGAACAGACTATTAAGGGCTTGCTTTTCATCTTATACAACTACATCATGGCCAAGAGTATATCGGGTTTACTAAGAGTATTATTAATATCAAACATACATATATGTATATGTTAGTTTGTTTTCTACATAACGAATTTAATGTATATCCTATGTCCAATTTAAATGGCCAGAAAACTGCGCCGAAAGTCAATGTCACATGAGTTGCGATAGCGTCCGATCTTGCGATTGCTCATCTGACGGAAGCGTCGCATTGCCTCGTGTATCTCCTGAACACTGATGGGTTTGACCACTTCCATGCCGCGGCCCTGTGTCACTTCGGGGCAGACGTGCATCATGGCGGGACTGCCGCCGGCTGAGGTAACACGGCTGTATGGCTCAGTGGCACGATTCTCCGAATTTAAGCGGGTTAGTATCGAGTAGTCCACAATGGCGGCAATTGTCTCGTGCGCCAAATACGCCAGAATATTCATAGTGGGCGTTGGTATACGCAAATCAGCGGGCAAGTCCAGGAAACGACGGAATTTGTTTTTAATCTTCTCACCGTGGCGACAATAGAACGAAGTTTTTCGCGCCTCATTGAACTCCAGATACTGTTGCCCTGTGAGTATCTGCGATATACGATCTGCGCGGAAGAGACGACGCATGCGATCCTCGTCATGCAATTCATGTACCTCGATAGCCAACTCTTCATCCTCCTCTTGCTGTTCCAGATCATCCATGAAGTCTTGCGGTCGACCAGTTCGTATGCTTAGAAATCGCTTTAGGATGCGCATATCTTTCAAATGTTTACGCATGCGTGCAATCTTCACGGGATGATTGCGCATCAGGAACTCGAAGTCCGCCTGCGATGGACACGGATTCTGTTTGCGATGCATGGCAACCAGAGATGCCTCATTGAATATGCCACGCAGCTGTTGTTGCAATATCTGTTCGACTAGCTTCACGCTGGCCGTGCGGGGCTGATCGCTATCCCCGAAACTCCGCATTATGTCAGCAATCTCTGTCAACAAGGAGACGGGTGCATCGTCCGCAATTTGCACAACGGCGGCGGGCATGTTTGCATTATGGTTTGGCACTGTGGCAGCGGTTGCCTGGAGCTGCTGCTGCTGGTGCTGCGGCTGCAGCTGTGGCTGCGGTAGATTTCCGCCTTGTACCACTATTACTTGACGATGTACTTGCACGGCTTGCGGCTTGTTCTCTTCTAGAGTCTGTAACTGAGGCGTGCTGGGAGCAGATAAGGTAGTTGCCATAATTGGCGAAGCCATGCCGGGTATGTCAGTTGCTGCAATTGACACAGAACTTTGGCGCATTACGCGTTTGGCCGGATAATACATTATTCGAATAAAATATCCAAATTCCTTTTTAGAAAATATTTGTTAAATTTCTCCGATTATAAACATACACGAATCAACTAACAAAGGGAAAGACGAGGATTCAGTTCACGGAACTGGTCATCAATGAACTGCAGTGAACCGATAGTAGGATGCCAACTTGTTTGTATAATTAGTCACGACTGTCGTTACTCTATGACTTGTTAATTTTTTTAATTGCAGTACATATTAAAATAAGCAATTACTACTGTTTCATTTGATTCTATTCATTTAACCCTTATAATTTTGTACGTTGCAATACTTTGATTTATGTTCGTTGTTTGCCGTCATTGTGATAACTGCTTTTATCGATAGTCCGAGCTTGTGACAAAGCGCAACCAAGCAATCATCGCTCATCTCTAAATAATACAACTCTTCAATGGAGAATGATAACTAACAATAATTTGTAGTAGTAGTATTATAACAAAGAAAAATAACAAAACACCGCCGCAAATATGTTCAATGGCATGGTGAAGACCATTCGCGACAGCATTGTGGGCACGTATCCATCATGTCACGTGAATTCACGCCTGGAGGAACGTCGTGCCAAGCAGAGAGCAATGCGCCAGGAACGAAGGCGAAAACCGGACAAGCCAGATGACTTTGTTACCTACGAGGACTCCGGCAGCGATGAGGAGACCATCCAGCAGCAGGAAGAGGTGCTCAGCACATCATACAATCTATGCGATTACCTGCGGAGTAGAGAGAACGCATTGCGTGATGTGAGTTGAACTGTTTGCGAACATTACTTTGCCTATTTATCGTATTGTACCGTTCTTTGTCTTGTCCGACAGCGTCGCAGCGTTAATGCGGAGTACACCAGTCGGTATGTGCTCACCCATGATATGCTACGAGAGACACAGATCAGTTTGGGCTACATTAACAAAGTATTCTGTTCCAAATGGCTGAGCAATCGCCAGGTGGTGTTCGGAACAAAGTGCAATAAATTGCTGGTATATGATGTGAATATGCGACGAGTGGACGCCATTCCAACGTTATCCAATAATCGCGCCAATCATCCAGAGATTCAGGGCGGCCTGCACGCCATCGAACTTTCGCCTAGCCGTTCATTCCTGGCCACGGGTGCCCGAAATTCGTCTGACATAGCCGTTTACCGGCTGCCCACACTGGACCCAGTCTGTGTAGGTGAGACCGGACATCGAGATCTGATAATGGGCATGTGTTGGCTAGACGATCAGTTTCTCGTGTCGGGCTCCAAGGACTCGCGAATGGCACTGTGGCGTATTAACGAGGATCACATGGACTTTCCCGATGGTGGCGAGGAATCTTGCCCCACATTTGCCACAATACATCCACTTGGCGTTAAGGAAGTTCGCACTGCACAGAGAGTAAGAATTGTTTATACATATAGAACCCTCTAAACGCGCTCTCTTTCTGTTTTACAGATACGTTCTTTGTGCTTCAACAAGGAGTTTAAGGAGATCGCAGCACTATCCTTAAATGGATACATACACATATTCAACGCAGAGACTTTTAAACAGACACTTTCTCGCAAGCTTCCTAACTGCCAAGACAACGTAAGCATAGCGTACCATAGCGACGGGCTCTACGCAGTCGGCTGTCGCTCCTACACGATTCTATTGGATGCACGTACGCTGCAGACGATCAAGAAGATAACCTCACGATATAGTGGCTGCGGGATAAGGGCCACATCGTTCGAGGGCAATCTACTTACCGTTGGCACCGGTCTGGGTATGCTGCTGTTCTATGATATACGTGCTGGCAAGTATTTGGAGAGCAGTGTGAATGCCTCTCGGACTGTTGCACTGAAATGCAGCAAAGGCATCGTGGTAAGTTGACAAGGCTGATGACGGGAGGAACGGATGACGATGCTAAGCTAATTTCCGTGTTTTTTTTTTCAGTATCCCGAGGATGAGATGGACGGCTTCCAGCAGGTTAAATATGTGCCCGCCATATATACGCATTGTTACGACAGCACAAGGATGCGTTTGTTTGCTGCGGGAGGACCACTTCCTGCCACACTGGTGGGCAATTATGCGGGCGTTTGGCAATAGTTTCTATATACTATAATGTGTCACAAAAACTGATTAGTACGAGTAATTAGAAATAAGGCAATAGTATTTTGTTGTCAGCATGTATGCGAAATGTGATTTTTAATTTCTATGCTGATGAATTCTCTGATTCTGATACTGACTTTGATTCCCTTTTCCCTTAGTTATATTGTAATTGTATAATTTCCTGTGCATGCGCTACAATTATAAGATGTGTAAATGTATGCATTAATTAATTTCGCATAGTTATTAGCCAATTACATCTCGTATTTATACACAACATAAAGATAATACAAATAATAATTAATCCGTAAGTTTATATGTAAAAACAAGAAACAAATATGCATTGATTTATAGTCTGATCTTTGTGGGAATAGAATTTGAAATTAAAATACTAATGCAAAATTGCACACAATAAGATTGTCCAGAATTTTCCAAGTTCTTTTGTTTTATTCACACCCCAACCAAAGTTCCTAATTAAAAACAGCATTTAAAATTTGTGTATGCTCATACATTACTATATTGCTTATAGAGTGCTGTATAGGGCGCTCTATATATTCATACCATTAAGAGGATATAAAGGAAACAATAGACACGTTCTTTAAAAATACATAAATACAATTTTGGGGACAATAACCATATACATACAAGGATTTGATTAACATAATACAAATATACAGATCAGTAACTGGCCTATGGGGACAGCAAGAGCTTCCCATATCAAGTACATATATGTATAATACCAATAAAAACAAATGTACAAAGAACATCAATTAGTGTTGTTGTTGTTCGCTCCACTCCAGGCGCTCAGAAAACCAGTCCAGCTTCGATTGTTACCATCATTGGAGACTAAAAGAGGGCAGAGATAATGTATTATTTTTTTATACATATGTATATGTCTTTGACTTACCTTTCTGCCCCTTCGCCACACAGTTGAGCATTTCCATTTCGCTTCGACTGAGCCGTAGAATAGTATTGAGCACCGGCACTAGACGCTGACGCTCATCCGTGTTGCTTAGTGTAATGAACTGTGTGTGGAATGGATTGGTATTAATAGATTAAATATATATTTTATTACTACTGCTACTAACACTGCTACTAATAATTCTTCTACTGCGACTTCTACTACTACTGCTTCTACAACTACTTCTACAACTTTACCTTTAAGAACACATTTTTGAGATATTCGGAATTGTGCATATGCTGCTCGCGCTCCTCGGATCGCTCTTGACGACGCAGTTCCTCTTTGAGCATATCATTCATTTGTGTGAGCTTCGCCAGATCCTGTTCGTTTTCCGCAAGCAATGTGGTCAAATGACGCACACGACTCTCCTGTATGCTCAGTCGTTCCTTGGTGGCGGATAGCGCAGCCTGTGCTTCAGCACGTGCATCCAACACGGAAATGTCATCATCCTGCATGCTGACACTGCGTCCGAAATTGGAAATAGTGGTCACAGTATCGCTATTGATGGCATTTAGTGATGTATTCAGGAGCTCATCCAGAGGCATAAAATCATGTGATCGACGGGAAGCTGTAGAGATCTTACGCTGTGCTGCGAGCTGTGCTAGAGTGTCACCAGTACTTCCATCATGATCCAAAAGATAATCTATTTTGCTCTGCTCTGCACTGGTCACATCAGCTCCTAGGCCTGCTACTCCTCCTGCTGCTGCTGCTGCTGTTGAGTGCTTTACTGCATTGCTATTCGCTGCAGCAGCGGCCATCTCCAACTGATCGATCTTTTGCTGCAACTGCAGTGTCTGGATTTGATTCACACTATCTAGTTGCTCGATCTGCTGGCGATGCTGTTGCAGCTGCTGCTGATGCTGTTGCAGCTGACGCTGATTGTCCTGCGTCAGTGCCTCAACTTGGTCACGCAGCTCATCGATAAGGGACATCAGTTCCTGGCTTCGTCGCATTTGTTGCGTATTGTCCCGCTGCAGTTCCCCTAGATGCGTTTCCAACTTGACAATTTGCTGGGCTCGCTCTTCATTGCTGGCACGCAACTGCTGCTCAGTGGCACGTATCGTGTTCAACTCTGCTTCCAGTTCCTGCTCCTTATCCGAGTCGCGGTTTTGTTGCTTGCGCAGCACAGACTGTGCCTTCAACTTGTAGTCCATGTACTCGCCCTGCAGTTCCTCCTTAATACGCTGCGCGTGTTGCAAGTCTGTTTCCAACTGCGTCAACTTTTCCGTTTGCATCTCCAGTTGTCCCGAGATGTTTGTCAGCAATTGTTCGGAGTTCTTAATCTTTGCCTCGTATTGCTGTGTGTTGTCAGCCAGTTGCAATCGCATTTGCTCCACTTGCAGTTTCTGTTGTTCCACCTGTTGCTCGAGTTCCTTGTTCTCCGAGAGCGCTTGCTGCTTGGCATGCACAGCGTCCTTAATCTGCGTCTGCATTAGATCAATTTGCTGCTTCAACTGTTTGCTATGCGCTGCTTCGCCTCGCTGTCCCTCTTCCAATATGCTGATTTCCTGTCGAAGCTGTGTGATGGTGTTCTCCTTGCTGACAAGGGTTTCTTTCAACGCTTCCAGTTCCGTTGACTTTGCCAGCAATTTGGCACTGACTTCGGTCAGCGACTTTTCCGCCGCTTCAATTTCCAAGTTCAGCACATTCGAGCTCTTTGACTTGTCTTTGGATTTTAGCTTTTGATTTTCAGCACGTGCTGCATTCAGATCCTGCTGCAGTTGTGTCTGTGCCAGTTTAATGGATTCCAGTTCGGCTTCCAGCTTGGCTGCACCTGCCTGCTCCATGGTCTTGATTTGCTGCGTTTGTTCCTGCAGTTTCTTCTTGAGTTTGGCGGCCAGTGCACGCAGCTTATTGTACTTCTCCTCATAACCGTCGTCCAATTCACGTAGGCGACTTAATTCCTCAGCTCGTGATATTGTCGAGGTGGAGAGAACATCACTCTGTGCATCCCCATTCATTTGCTCATGCTGCTCTAACTCATCAACTCTGACCTGCAGTTGTTCCATTTGTTTTGTCCTTTCATCTAAGTTCATTGTCAGGTCCTGCAGTTCCTTTCGACCCTTATCATGCTGCTCCTGCATGCGTGAAATGACATCGCCACGTGCCTTCAGCGCTTCATTCAGTTCACGCATCTCGGCCAGCAACTCACTATGCTCCTGCTCCTTCAGTTGATATCGGGTCTGCAAGTCTTCATTATGCTGTCGCAACTCAACACAATTGGCAGCCGCCAGCTCGTATCTTTCCTCTATCTCACTGCGTTGCTGTTGCATATGATCGATCTTTGCAGTTAAGTGAGCCTTGTCAGAAGAGTTCTGCTCTGACTTAACGATATTTACCAGGCGCTCCACCATGTTCAGCTTGTTCAGTAGTCCATCAACATTAATTGTGATCTTTGGTTGTTGCTGCCGTTGCTCCACCTGCAACTGCTGTTGCTCCAGCTGAAGTTGCTGCTGTTTTTTCTTTACTTGCGGCTGCTCCAGATTCTTCTGCTGCTTTTGTTGCTCCTTTAGAAGCTTGGCAAGACGCTCCAATTCGTTCACCTTCTGCAGCAGTCGCTTATTCGGATATGGCACTTGGTCGGTAGTAGTTCGTTTTGCCGCTTCCAATTGTTCCTTTAACTGCGTATTCTCCTGCTGCAACGTTGTCATCTTAGCACAAAGCAGCTGCGATGCTTTGATAATCTCCTTCTGCCATTTGGAGACGGAGGCTGCGTACTCGTGCTGGGTCTCCAGTAGCACACACTTGCATTCCTTTAGGTTCTTAAGCTTGCGATGCACATCGATGAAGCGATCCTTAAGGGCATTAAACTTCTTACGCTGCTCTGAATTGATTTGTTTAACATTTTCATACTTTTGCTGCAGCTCGGCAAGTTCAGCAACGCGCAGCTTAGTCTCCTCGGTGGCACTCTCCACCTGCTGGCGTAGAGTATCGTTTAGAACCTCTGCCTCTTTGATTTTGGCAATGTCACCCTCGAGCAATTCTAGATTCTTGCGCTGCTCATTGCCCAGGCTGTTCACCTGCTGCATAGCTTGTTCCATGCGCTCAACATCCGCCAGCAGATCATCATTCTCATCACTTAGGCGTCCCAGCTGACGTCTCAAGCTCTCGTTTTCGATTTCGAACTGACTTAAACGTTCGTTATCCTCCTTGGTCCTGCGTTGCAGGCTGTTTACTTGCTCGGTTAAGATAAGATTCTTGTCGGTAAAATCCTGTAGCATCTCTTGCATAGCGGGCAGACTGTTCTGATTGGAAATTGCTTTCGCCAGTGCCTCCTTAAGCTGTCGATTCTCCTCAGTGAGCTCTGCGTGTGCAAAGAAAGATAACTTATCTAGGTCAATTTGTATTATATTTACTCACCATCTTTTGCTTGTTTCGCTTTCTTGGCAATACCGAGCAAGCCTTTGTATTTGCTAATGATTTCATCTTTGCTCAATGCTTCGATTGGATTCTTCTGCAAAACACACACGTACACCCACACACACGCATATGTATACACGTACACACAAACGAAAATGTAGTTGAGACGTCATTATTTTGCTTTCGTTGGCCGTTTTGTACGGTCATCGTTGTATTTGTAGAGTTTACGTACCTGGGTGTCCCTAGCTGATGTGTCCATCTTCTATGCTATTTGGTTTCTGTCTCAAAGTGCCACAAACTCATTCATGTGTCAATAAAGACCGTACTCGGTTGTTCTCTTAAGAAGTTGAGCCAAATAAAAACTGAACAAGTTGTCAGATGGGTAATTTGCCGATAAGCGGCTATCGATTATCGATAGCACACATCGATACTGAAACTAGGGACGGATAGCATAACAGCTGACGCGTAGTGACAACACTCACCACAAACGAATGTATTCATTTAAGTTGATATTACAAATTCTAGATAAAATTTGGACACTGTCAATAAAAATACATACATATCAAAGTTCGAGACCACTATTGAAAACATGAACTTTCAAAAATATGTACCTAGACTGTTTTTATAAAAGAAGAGTTAGTGCTGAAAAATATTTGTCACAATTTAAAACTCTCACACATATGATGATTGTCGTTGTTGTTATTGTTCAAAAACTGCTCCGCTTCACTGCTGTTCACGGTCACTGCGTGTAATCGCTATTGTGTCCATCCCTAGCAATTTGTTTTGGTATTTTTAGCAAATTTTCCAATATCTATATTACCATTTTGTTGAGTGGAGTTGTTTTTGATTATTGCTGGTGGGACTGGAGCCTGGGAGCCTACGATCACAGCCATGGACTTAAGCGATGATCAACTGGAGGAACAATGCTTCGTATACAAGCACGAACAGTTATTTAGCGGCAGTTTTCCATTATTTAAGGAGATACGAAGACTGGGTAAACTCTGTGATGTCACATTGAAGGTGGGTTATCATATCTTCGCCTTATTGCGCGTTATCTCTGGTATTGTCATTGTCCAAATATAAATAAATAATGATGCACTCATGTCGTACAGGTGGAAGACCAAACATTCTCCGCTCACCGTGTTGTACTGGCTGCCACAGTTCCATATTTCTATGCCATGTTCACGAACAACATGGCCGAGAGTCGCATCAAGGAGATAACCATGAAGGAGATCGAGCCCAGTGCTCTGGAAAGTCTGATTAATTATGTTTATAGCGGCCAAGTGAGGATCGATAACCAGAATGTGCAGAGTCTCATGGTGGGTGCATCTTTCCTCCAGCTCTCGAATGTGCGCGATGCCTGCGCCTCGTTCCTCATCTCCCGTTTCCATCCGCATAATGTGCTAGGCATACGCACCTTTGCCGACTCCATGATATGCCGCCAACTAATCGAAGCTGCCGATAAATACATTGATCAGAACTTCGCCAAGGTTTCGCAGTCGGAAGAGTTTCTCACTCTGGACTGCACCCAAATGCTGGAGCTGATGCGTCGCGATGAGTTGAACGTGCGGAACGAGGAGGTAATCTTTGAGGCATGCATGCGTTGGGTCAAATATGCCGAAGAAAAACGCACTGAGCTGTTCCCACAAGTGCTGGCTGCAGTGCGTCTGCCTTTGCTATCGCCACAGTTTCTGGCCGATCGTGTTGCACGCGAGGAGCTAATACGATCATCGCATCAATGCCGTGATCTACTCGACGAAGCCAAGGACTTTCACTTAATGCCTGAGCGTCGCGGTTTGCTGCAAAGTTTCCGGACGCGTCAACGTTGTGGTGAATTCTTTACGGGCCAAATCTATGCAGTCGGCGGCCTGGCCAGCACAGGGGAATCGGTGAGCACTGTAGAAATCTATGATCCGCTTACAAGAAAATGGAAAATGGGTGAACAAATGTCCATGATGCGGTGAGTTTTGTATTTCATTTGAGTTTCGTATTTCACTAATCGATATTTCGTACTCGTAGTTCTCGTGTGGGTGTGGCGGTGTTGGATGGCAAACTATACGCATTTGGGGGCTTCAATGGCACCGAGCGTCTGTCCACGGTCGAAGTCTATGATCCACGCAAGAACAAATGGTCACAGGGCTGTGCCATGTTATGCAAACGAAGTGCAGTCGGCGTGGCTGCCTTAGATGATTGCATTTACGTCTGTGGTGGCTATGACGGCGTAACATCACTCAACACGGTCGAGGTTTACTATCCCAAGACAAATACATGGAAGACAGTACGTAGTGCAAAGTGTTTTTCAAATTATGTGCAGGGTTAATTGCTCCCATTCCTCATTCTTCTTCTGCAGGTAGCTCAAATGATGAAGTATCGCTCGGCTGGAGGTGTAACGCAGCTGAACGGTTACGTTTATGCCCTTGGAGGTCATGATGGGCTGTCCATATTTGACTCAGTGGAGCGATATGATCATAACGAGGATGTCTGGGTGAAGATGGCGCCCATGCTGAATCGACGCTGTCGCCTGGGTGTCGCCACGCTGAATGGGAAGATTTACGTGTGCGGCGGCTACTGCGGCAACTCGTTTCTACGCTCCGTGGAGTGCTACGATCCGCTGACCGACAGCTGGAAACTGGTCACTCCAATGAACTGCAAACGATCGCGTGTCGCATTGGCCGCCAACATGGGCAAATTGTGGGCAATTGGCGGCTATGATGGCGAGTCAAATCTATCTACAGTGGAGGTCTACGATCCTGAGACAGACAAATGGACGTTCATGCCTCCAATGTGTGCGCACAGCGGTGGCGTCGGTGCGGGCGTCATACGCATCGAATAGCAGCAGCTTGCCAGCCAGCCTAGCCAAATAATCAACTGACTCTCGGACTCTCTCTATATATCTAGTATCTATATATCTAGTTATTCGTTTAGTTAATTTATGAAGTTACATTATTTAGTCTTATATACACATACATATGCATACGTATCTGCGTATGCAGCCAAGCTTTAGTGGCCGTCGGTCACAGCTGTAATTTTAAAATTGTTTGTATCCTCTCGGAATTGTTAGGTGTATAGTCTATCAGTATATATCATTCCAGTTGTAAATTTCTGTTAGCTTTTAGCTTCTCCAGTCCCCATCGCCTGCGTTCCCTATACCCTAACCCCATCCTATAATACTCATAATTCATAACTGTAAGAATGTGTAACCTGTAATACAGCAATGAAATTCAATACAAACATAAAAAACGGTCAAATTGGTGTTGTCGGATGCTTTATATATGTATAAATGTTATATCTTTATATTGTATGTCCGTACGTGTATTGTATAAATCAATTTCTGTGCTCCATATGTGCGACAAATACGTTCTGTTTGCTCAACAAACAAGGGAAATGCGCAAACACTTGTGTAAGAGAGTTAATCCATGAGTTGCAAATCTGAATAAAACCTGAGCGGAACGTTAGTTGAGATATTTGCGATTTTACTAAGGGTAGATTTATTTAATTTGATACTAGTTGTACCCAATGAATACATTAATTTTTAATTTGAATGTACATGTTTGTACTGCACACAAAACTTTTGTACTCATTTATTTGTACACTAAAGTGAATGAGTACACTAGCTGAACAGGCAAAGTACCTTGCATTCTCATTCGAGAATGGATTTTCGGAAAACTGTTCTTAAAACATTGCACTCATTTTCACTGTGCACTTTCGAATGGTATACTGCTTGTTATACATATACATGTGATTGCTCCCCTCACTCTGTAACTCTGCGAGCAGCCCTCGCCCGTTGCAATTGTCCATTTGCAATGCATTTCTTTTTCCACAGTAATGCATTTTCCAAATTGAATTTTGTGTACCACCTACGGTTTCATTGTTGCCGCAAACGAACAACAGGTGGCGGCACAGCAACAACATTTCTGACGAGTCCCTACGTTATTTATAGGGGGCTTATCTGAACGAAGCGGAAAATGGCATTTGCCGCAAGCATAATGTAATTAATAGTACAATTTACCATTTATTGTAGATAAATGTGTTCGAACACACACAGCACAAAAGCCGATGCCGCCACCGCCCTCGCATATCAATCCGTGGAATAGATCGAGGCGAGCAATCAAACCGTAATAGCCCCAGGCGAACATTCGCAATCTGTTATCTGTGCTATCTGCTTCTTTATTGTATATAGCACTGCTATATTTACAAAGTCTGCATTGGGGCTCTATTTGATTTCGATAATCAATTCAGCAATTCAGCGAAAGCGTTGCGCAATTTTATTTTAATTAAATGCTAATTATGTTTGTCATTGACAGCGCGTAAATATTTGATGGCCTGCCCGAAAGGCTTAACCAGCTTGTTAGGTGCGGGGGCAGGGGCTAGCGGTGGGAGTGGGAGTGGCATAAAAGTTGTTACTTGTTAATTGCTGCGGCGGCGGAGCGCGTGCAAGGCGGCAGAGCGTATTTGGCAATTTAAATGCAAATGCAAATTGCAGCGTGCGCTGCTGCAGCAATCGCTTTTTATGGCCAAAATGCCGAACGATAAGCAGCACCAAGCAGCATAGTGGCCAACCAAGGTGGCCCGCGGCAGCAGCTCCGCCGATCAGTGTTACCAACTCAGCGTTTTTCCGTCAAATCTGCGTTTCTTAAAGTTGAATACAAGCCCAAATCGAAAATATAACTATAGCTATTAGCTATATCTAGCTATTTTTTTGTGGCAACTGTGTATAGCATGCGAAAATTCTTTTTCTGTGCCGAAGTACATTTTAAACTTTGTACAAGTATGTCCATTCATTATAGGGTCTATGAAGGTTAACTCGCCTTATTGAATTTGACTTTTCTTTACTCAAAAGTTCTGGCAGCACTGTCCAAAAACCTCTTACTGCATCGTTCTCCTTTATCTTTGCTATTTTTGGTGGAGTTTACCGGCAACACTGGCGCCCCGTTTAATTTTGAACAAACTAGGGAGGGGAATCTGAAGAGATGCAGCCACGTCTTGAATGAATTTCCCGCTGACATTTCAAGCAGGACTCGCTGCCACATCTTGAAGTTTCTGTTGCCTGCTGCAAGGATGATTCACCACACGGAACTGCTGCTTGCCTTTTGGCAATGTGGGCGGATGGGGGCGTGTTTACCATACACTTGGCCTTTACGAGAGGCGCGTGGTCTGTTTTAATGCATGTCTTCTTCCTTGTGCGGCTGCTTCTTGGCTGCTCTTGGCCTCAGCTCGAGTGCGGCTCAAGTGCAGAGCGCGCCTAAAAGATGCACACGTTTATTTTCCACGTCATCGCTTTAGAATGACGTAGGCGTGGTGAAATTATAATAATCATTAATCACATACAAATTCGTTCCAGGAAAGAGTTGTTTGGTCTGCGTAAATATTGTAAATGAATTAATAAGCGATAAATACAAAACGTAGGCGTGTGCGGAAGTAGGGCGGTTCGACGGGTTTGAAAACCTATTCTGCATACTAAAAATATATAGAATATGTCTAGACGTTTGTCTGGAATATATTTTAATGATAGTATTTTGAAATTGAGTATCACTGTTAAGAGAAGAAATCTCATAATATAGGCAGAGCTTTAAATTACTATTTGATTATAATAACATATGCTACAATACATATAAGTTATAAGAGTTGTTTTTGTCGTCCTTGTGAGCTGGAATAAATTAAATAATAAAAGGCAGTAAAAGGTCTGTACTCATCGCATATTGTTTTGCATGATATATGGGGCAAGGGCTGGGGTAAGAGATGGGTAGGAGAGCAGGCCGCAATTTTCGAAATTTCTTCTTTTTGTTTTATTTCTTGTTTCTTTAATGTTTTATTCACATATGCAAACAGAATTTCCGTTCAATTCAATTGCGCGGCTCGCCTCGGTATGCATCGGTTATTTGGTTCGCCCCTTTTTTTCCCGCCGCTTCTGCAACAAAGTGGCCAGCCTCCCACCACATGGAACAACCCACCAACACCCATGCTTACCTTCACACATATACACATATACTCGGCCCACGCAATTTCACACACACACACGGACCTTCACAGCCGCATTTCTATTCGACCAATTGTTGATATGCACGAAGCCGCAGACGAGCCGAGCAACAACCGAGCTGCCTCGTTTCCTGTTCGTTATGTGCGTGAGTCTGACGATGCGAGTCGGATATGTTGTGTGTTCGTGTGTGTGTGTCGGAGCGAGCATGAGTCTGTGTCGTGTTGCTGCTGTTCGTATTCTTTGTCGAGCGTTTATAAAGTCCCGTTGCCGCTTTGATCTGTCGCTCAGTTGTTGCATACTTCTCGGCGTGTTCGTTAGACGCGCATCACAAAAACAATATCCAGCAAGAAACCTTTTTAAATTTAAAAAAAAAAATACAGTTGTTTAAAAATAATTTAGTTAACTGAAGTGCAAATTTTGTAAGTGAGATGATATTCTAAATTATTAAAATATGAAATACGGAGTAACATTCATTATTATAATATAAAAAATATTCAATTTTTATATTATTGTCAATAATCTTAAGAGAAGTACAACCTTATTTTGTGTCATTAGTGTTGGGAATACTTAAGTTCAAAATTCTCTCTTCGAAGAGTTTAAGATCTTAACTAGTAAAGCCAGTTCAGCATTCTGTGTTTAATGGTGTTCTATTAAAGATTTGAAATTTATAAAGAATTCGTTATTTCCTTTGAAATTACATTCAAAACAGAAACCAATATCAAGTTTATAATATAGAGAACATATTCGAAATCAGAAAAAGATTGTTACTAAACTAAAATTATCTCGCATTCATGTTCGTTCGCCTTATTTTCTAAAAAGGTTGATTTGGTTTTTATTGCTTTGCTTTTTCGATTGGCTTTCAAGTGGACTTGTCAAAAATCAGTAATTAGGTTAGAAGAGGACTTTGTTTGAGCTGTTACCCAAATTTTAAGAATGAACTTTTCTCAAAGGCATTGAAAAAACTTTAGCTGGCTCGAGAAATATTTGATAACCATGCGAAGTCGTTATAAGAAATTTATGAGGCTCAAGAAAATAGGTCATTAAGGTCTTCTTATATTAAAAAACATTGCATATGCACAACCAATAGATCAGGTGAGATTTGCGACAGATGAAATGAAATTTGTTCATATACTAAAATAAGTGCATTATTCTTCTAATTTACTGGGAAAACGTAAATCGATTCATAGAAAGCGCCCTCACCAAAAATAGAGTAATAAGCTCCACCAGCCCAGGAATATATCCACAAGCTCTAAAAAAGATTAAGAAGGGCTAAGCTCTAAGTAGATCATATCTCCTTATGAAATAATAATAAAAGTTCATTCATTAATCTCAAAAAAGCCATAAAACATACCAATTTTATTGGCCATGAGTATTTGTAACTAGCCTCTGTCTGATAAGGCTTGTTAATATAATTGGAAAACAAGCAAATTGATATATGTTATTTATTCCCGGAAATAACTTCTAACTAATTTCAACAACATAGAGAATAGACATTTTTATTGGGAATCCAGCAGACCTAGTTTGGTTTGTTATATTTTGCTCATTTGACGACTCGGCCGCGAGCACTGCAAGCCGGCGGCAAAAGCTAATAAATGGCAACAAAGAGACCACGAGAAGAGACCGTTTTGAGGGATAGTCCTAGCGGGAAGGACGAACTGACACCACGACAAACTGAAAGCCACTCGCATCCGGTGCTGCGATGTGCCGCACGCAGCGCACGGACTCCATTATGGGACTCCTGAAACATGACCAAAAAAAAAAGAAAAAGAAATGTAGAACCAGTACAGATGAACAGTAGCCGCACACACACAAACAGAAATCTCTGCACAAACTAAAAGCGACATGGACGACATGAGGCGACGCTTTAAAACTGCCCCTTGGCCGCAGCAGCTTGTTTTATGTCAACTTGGACAGCAGCAACAAAAACAACAACAACACCAAGAGACAGGGACGACAAACAGTCGCAATTAGTATATAAATACATGTGTAGCGAGCGCAGGGTACTCAAGTGTGTACACACCTTCACACACACACACGCACACACCTACACATGATGTAAAGGTACTCGAGTTGCAGCTGCGCCTAAAAGAGTCTTTAAAAAAGACTAAAAGTCGGAATAGTTAACTGCGACTGCGAGTCTGCTTTAATTAGCCTGTACAGCCGTAACAAAAACAACAACAACAAAAACTGCAGAATGAGCACTCATTAGAACCCTGAAATGGTCAAGTGGGGAGCCCTTTTCAGGCGTGAGTTTACTCAAAATTAACTCAAGTGCAGCTGCATAAGTGAAGATTAGCAAGGAGGTGTTTGTGTTTGAAGAATATAGTATACCATATGTAGATATGTAAATATGTATGTTTATGTGAGAAATCTAGTTGTGATATACATAAAAAAAAAATGTTATAAGAAATTATTTTGGACATTTGGAAACTACCTCTTTGGAGACTCAGTCTACAATATTTTAAATGTGTATAATGTATACTGCTTAGTTTTATTATCATGCTTAAAATATAACATTTTGGGGTAGTTAGAGTTACTTCTTTATATCCAGAAAGAAACTGTCAGGGGCTTTTTATAGTTATCTCCAAGAAATTCATAAATCTGTAAGCTCCAAATATTGTAATCATATTCTAAGGGATTCTTTTCTGAAATTCTAAAATGGAAACCTTATTGTGCCTATGTCATTCATTCCTTTTACTAACAAGCTTATGGTGAGTGAAATTTGTTAAGGAAAAGCCTTGTCTTTCTTGCTCTCTTTTTCTTTTTCTCTCTCGCTTTCTTTCTCGCTCTCGGACGACAGATATAATATATATAGATATAGTTTCCAAATAGTGATTAGGGACTCTCGCTCAACATCATTCCTTTACATGGATTGATAATTATCATATAATTTCCGACTGTTCTTTACCATTTCTTGCTCAATTCGTTTTTTATAAATCTATCACTATACATCTTTATCGCTCCATTGTTCTGTATCCCCTTCTCTCCCACGCCTTTATGTCTCTCTCTGCTCTTGCTTTATTTCAATCTATTCTATTGCATTTCTAGTCAGAACTTTTTCTCAATTTGGAGTTCCCTTTAATGAATCCTTATTGCTTACTCAATCTTTGTGTTCAAACATTGCTTAAAAGTCTTCACACATCACTACTACTTACTTATGCACACGTATTCACACACACACACACAAACATACAGACTACCCAAAAAGGCAACGAGCCAAGACGCTTTCGTTGGTGATTTCTGCTCATCAGCGCGCGTTCGCGCCTGCCATGATGGACTTCAATCATTTGGGATTAATTTGGCAAAGACGCCGCCACAGGCGCACAAAGGTCACATGTGCCACCCTGTGAGCTGCCCCGCCCTAATGAGTCTTTCAGTTTACAAAAGACCAAAAAGGTACCAAGCAGGCACCGCTTTAATGCCTCACAAGCAACTTAATCCATAAAAATTTAAATGTTTCACAATAATGTGCGATGAACTTACTCGCTAGCCCTAATCAGAGTTCAGTTCTTGTTAAGATCTGCCGTTTAGAATGGGAGTGTCGCGAAACTTCAGCTCCAGTGAGGTGGGCGCCTGTTGATATTCCACCACAACGACACGATTGCTGCCCGCCTTGAGCAGCGGAGCGGGCACATAGAGCGTCACCTGTGGCCCCACCAGTGGCCAATAGCGTCCCAGATTCTCGCCATTTACAAACACGATACCCTTTCCCCAGCCACTCATGTCCAAATAGGTGTCCGCCACGTCATCCGCTGTGGCAATTGCAAAATTACCCGAATAGATGCTCGGCCCAGAGCGTAGCAGCAGTTGCGGCTTCTTCAGTTCATGGAAACCACTGCGTGCTGCCTCCGTTGACTGGGCTATAAGCTGCTCTAGACTTTCGTACGATTCCAGCGGGAACTTGGTCATATTCCAATTGCTCAGCACCTGTCTGTCCAGCCGCACGTCCTTAGTCAGTCCCTTAAAGTCGTTCAATTGGCGGCCATAATTGAGACGTCCCTGATTCTCAACCAGAATCTGAAGCCGCCTGCCTGCACTGGCACTCAGTGGCAGCTCATAGACGGGTATCTCTCGTGCCAGAATACCCACGAATTCATTGTCCACATAGACATAGCCACGATCCGCCAGTCCGGGTGCATAGAGCACACTGGGATCGCGTTTAAAGTGTGCGGGCAGCAACGTTTCATACAGCACCAGACCCGAGTACTGATCCAGTGCCTCAAAGGTCTTGGGTTTCAAGGCACTAACCACGCCTGTGGCCAGTTTCTCCCGACCCTCAGGGGAGAGCAGCGTGCAGCAGCTAAGCAGACGCACAGTTCCATAGCTTCGCTTGGGCGTTGGCGGCGGTACTGGAATATCTGGCAGTGGCAAATATCTGGAAATGATACGACGCAGTGCCATGTATTTGGGCGTGGGATCACCCGCCTCTGTCATGGGTGCATCGTAGTCGTAGCTGGTTATATCCGCCACATAGTTGCCAGGTCCAACATCATTGGAGCCCGCGGTAAAGCCAAAGTTGGTGCCTCCAAAGAACATGTAGAAGTTTACACTGGCTCCGCTGTCCAACATGTCACTGTAATGAAATTTTTATCGATAATTAATCGGTTGAAAGTGCGGAAATCGAAGTGTAATTGCTAAAAGAAATGTTTCATTTCGAACTAGAATTAGTTTTAAAATTTTGGAACTAACTTAAACTATAACTCAAGATAGCTATAGAAAGATGATTGATAGAATATCTTCAACATACTTCAATCTAATCCTTGTTCATCGAAGATCAATTATCCTTTTTTAAGATATGAGAAATTATTTATAGTAAAAATCGTGTTTCACTTTAAAAACTACATCGGAGTATTGCCTAGATGTTCTTCTTTCATTTTAAACATTCAATGAAAGATTGCCTAATGATATCTAAAAAGATTCTTTGAGATTTCTGCATGAAATCGAATTGGAAATCATTTTTGTTCTAGCTGCATTTCTCTCCCTCTTTCCCTTGCCACTTACATGAAGGTGCTGGTTATGGATTGCGTACTGACATTGGCCATGGGTTCAGACCAATGCGTTAGCCAGCCAGGATAGTACTCGGCATTGACTAGCGGACCCTTTGGCTGGTAGCGTCGCAACATGTCCCAAATGCTCTTCAGATCACGTGTGGCACCAAAATCCATGGTAGCCAGAACTCCGTCTATTTTGCCGCAGCGCAGTACAGAGGGTCCATCGTTGGTAAAGAGCACAGCGTTGTTTCCCACGGAGCCCCGAGTCTCGTCGCGCAGCCAGTTGCGGTAGTTGACATCGCAGGCAAAGTACGAACCATACTCGTTCTCCACCTGCACCATGATGATGGGTCCACCCTTGCCGTATAGATAGGGAACAATGCGAGACATCAGTTGGTTGTACCAGATGCGCACCTCACTGAGGTAATCTGCAAAGAGAAGGATCTACTTAGTTCTCTTTCAATGAGTTGTCTCTAGTAGTAGTCATACTTATGTCCGCCGTGCGGAGCTGAATGTTCGGGTACTTGGTGAGCAGCCAGTATGGGAAGCCACCCATGTCACGCTCGGCGCATATATAGGGACCCGGACGCAGTATGACCAGCAGATCCGCATCGACAGCCAAGCGTATGAAGCGCTCCAGATCCGCAATGCCAGTCCAAACGTAAACCCCATCTCGCGGATTGTGCAGTGACCATTCGACGTACCTGAAGAGCATTATCAGGATTAATGTGATATCGAGCTTAAGGTGTGGCACCTACGTTGTCACCGCGTTAAGTCCGGCGGCACGGATTGTGCGTAGATGTCGTGCCCAGGTGTCGGGATGTGCGCGGAAATAGTGAAAGGAGCCGGCGATAAAGCGAAATGGTTCTCCATCCTTCAGAAAGCGATTGTGCTCGTAGTCCACCTCAAATTTGCGATCACAGTGGACTCCAACGAGCATCGCCAAGACCACCACCACGGCGGCCACAAGCCTTAGTTCGTGCTGCATTGGTATCCTCTTGTTACTGAAAATATTTAGAATCAATTTCCATTTTAAATTTACATTTTAACTGGATTTTCTGCCCTTTGAAGACTGTCAAGCATTTCTGACTTATTTTAGAGAAATATCAAAATAAATTTAAATGATTCTGTAAAGTAATTCTTTATAAACTCTTGTGATTAAAGCTCGATTGCTATATAACAGATAAGGTTTAGTGTATCACAGTCATACATAATATTTCACTTGGATTCCTTCAACACACTTCCTTCTATGCAAATGAATATTATTAAAGTGCCATTGCACGCTACCTTCCGGTTATATCCAGTCGCCCAGTTTCCTATATATCGTGCGAGCACAAATCACAGTCGAGATGTGAGGCAAGACGTGATGAAATGATGCCGCAATTCAAGTTCATGGTTCAATTAGTTAGACGGCATCTCGCTTGTGATGCCGGGAGACAAGAGGGAAGATTGTTTGTTTTGCTTATTAAAGCTAGTAATTTAATGCAACGACTCGGCCGACAAATCAACTGCAAATTAATGCGGCTTCTGTTTGGCCAACAAATTTGGACAGCTCGAATCTCAACTCTGTAGACTTCTCCATCAGCATTAATTCCATGTGCTCTCAAATTAATTAATTTCTCAAAATTCCCGTTTGTTTATTAAAGCTTAATGTGAAAGACTCCCCAGACAACAACTAGGGCGACTTGTTATCGCCCTGACATGCCTCGCAATTCGAAACGCGATGATACAGTACATATACGTATATATGAATGTACTCTACACGATTATTAACATATGTGTATTATACATCATATGTACGTGTGTTTCTGCTCAGGTTCGCATGCTTCGCTGATAGGTCACTTAGCATTGTTGTTGTTTGCTTTGCCGAATTGTGAAGATTACGACCCGAAGTATTGTTTATGCACTTATCATTATTCCCAACGAATATTGAAACCAGAACAACCAGAAAAGTAAACACTTGTTGAGGTAAAAAAAGGTTTCAAAATCTGTGAGTTATCAGGAATTATATTGTGACTTTCATTAATTTGAGAGATATGTATAGAATAATTTTGCAGAATTATTCTTAGGCATGATCACGAATAAAAGAAAGATTTTGTGTTCAATGTAAAAACCAAACAAACTTTCGAATGTTATTTCCAAGTATATTGAATAAAGTGATTTGCACAAATAAGTCAAAACTTTCACAATGCTTGATTGGTAGACTAAGAAGGATTATAAATCAAAAACACTACTAAATCGATTAAAGGACATTCAGAATATTTCGGGACGAATGCTCTTGGTTTAGGTATCCATTTAGAATGGAAATATGTGAAAAACTTGAAAGAAATCGCTCGATGTGTATAATAGATTAAATACTTTCGATCACGAAGTATAACCTTTAAAACTTAAAGACACCAAAACAATATATAATGCACTAAAACTCTTTAAAGGCAACAAACGATCATGAATATATTTATAATGCACTAAAATCCGTAAAGTAAAGCCCCTTCCCCAATTAATTCTTTGCGATGCTCTACAAAGAGCACAACGAACTGTACTTTCCCATCTCGAACTGTTCAATCATTCAATCGTATCTTATGTTGATTAGGATTTGTAAACCCCACGCGAAATGATCTATCGTCAACATTTGTGCCCGACTTTCAGCACAAATACAAACTACGCTGATGAGGCAGCTGTTATTGAAATCTGTAAAACTCAATACCCTGTAACTGATGACTCTGTGGGGAATGGGAAATGTTAATGATCTGTGAAGTCCCACTCCACATCTGGCGGCCCTGTACTTGTGCTGCCAGTCAAAAATTGAAGCAATCTCGAAAACAAATTGCCACGCAGCCCGAATCGAGTACGAATGTACGAGTATATATATATGTATATATACATATATCAACTTGTACACAGCGGAGAATCTCGGGCAGCCAAACGGGCACAGCATGGGACAAGCATTTTAAGCGTTTGACCCAATTCAATTACAAGTATTTTGCATGCCCCAAGTCGAGTCACACAAAACAGGCACAGGGAACCGAGGGTACTCCCCCCTCCCCCGACATGGGTCGCACACACCTCCTACAGGGAAGCGGCGCCAGGCGCACTCTTTCTATCTTATCTTTTGTGCCCATTGTTCTTGATCAATGGGTAGCAGGTAAACAGAGCGCGATATCTTTCTGCTGCAGGTCAACGGGCTGCAGTTGCATATTGCCAGCGCACCTTGCCCAAAACAAAGAACATCTGATTCGCCTATTAGTCACGTGTGTGTGTGGACCTAGCCAAGTGAAGACTTTCCAAGACCAGATAGTATGTGTACTGTATGTATGTACCGTATGTATGTGTATATGCTGTATAGATCGCGCGATTTCCCGGTGAAAGCACTTGTTGCACTGCACATACGCGACGACTCGAGCTGGTGTGTCTGCTCCGCCTCGAAGCTAAACTCAAACTGAATGATCGGTCGGCTGCGAAGCCGTTGATAACTGCAGTCCACACAGTCTCAAAGCGCAGACAAGACGAGAACGATTCTTGAATCATTCGCGTGAAACGAACGAGTCGACAGGGACAGAAAGAGACAGAAGTAAAATTGATTTTATCAGGCAATCGTTAAGATTGAGTTGTTTTTGGGTTAGTTAGTATTTACAGCATGTTCATTATATGTTAATTGTAATAAGTGAATCTAACTTTTAGTTGAATGTTCTAGGATATTGTGAATAACAAGAAAGAATGCTTAAAAATAAATAAATTTAGTTATAAAATTTTCAAGTTAGATTATAAAAGCTCTTTAAATATAATAGTTCATCACCAAACATTTTAACTGATTGTTATTATCAAGCTACGAGTATGTGAACTACATTTGTACACTTTGTATGAATTTGTCTGAATATGTGGAGGAAATGCGAACAGTATTTAGTATCTGATAGATGTTATGATTGTACCACTTAGTTGCGATATCTCGAAGAACTTATTCAACAAATACTTTCACTTATGCATATTAATAACTTCAATTATGTCATTATTTTAGTCAACTATTAAGGTGACTATGACGACCTTTTAAGATCTCATACCATGATACTGTTCTAAGTTATTATTTTCTCCACATATCGTTCATGGAGATATGTATTTACCGCTGGCAATCTTGAGCTCTTTTTCAAAACTTGATGCCCAAGCAAAAAAAGAAAGTAATAAAATATTATGCATACGCAGAAGCTCATGGAAACCCATAACTGAAGATGAGGAAACATGAGGTATTTGAATAAATCATTTATTCATTAGACCCCTAAACAAGGGTTATGGCCCCCAGAAGCTATTTGTCCATTAGGGAAAGTCGCGTACGAATTTCCCGCAATATCAATACGGAATGTCAAAGAGTAAATACGAAAAGGTCTTATCAACGTGATTGTCATGCCATACAAATTTGAATTGGGCTACAGCTGCAGGCAGAGGAAGGGAGGGAGAAATGGGGGAAGTATTCATATTCTATGCATTAACTGTTGCTTAAACATACTCCCATACACACACACATACAGAATTTGCTTTGCTTTGTCGTATCATGTCCGTTCCGCATCCGCTCAAGAAACGTATGCAAAGAAGGGCTGAGCTGACGAGCCGCAGCCGCAGGCGCAACTGGCATATGGCAAGCGGCAACTGGCAACTGGCAACTGGCAAAGGCAACTTGGCCTGGCCTACATCCAATTGGCCAAAAAGTGAATTTTCTATGTTCGTCGTGTGTTGTTTTATTATTAATTTCGTACGTTTGTTATTGTTGTTTTTGTTCTTCTCGGGTCGCCAGCTGGGCTAATGGGCTTTTATTGGCCAAGCTCACACACAGGCACAGGAGGCACACTCGGGCAGCACGTTCTAGGCGCAGTCTGTGCCCCAAAATGTAAATCTCCTTGCAGAGCTTTAATGTTCACACGGCCGATGGCAGTTTAAAGTGTCCGTTGGGAATGCACAAAGCAAACACAAAGCGGCACACAAACACACACACACTTGCAGCTGGGCACAGACAATTAAACAGTCCACACACGTCACACGGACTCTGCCTTTCTGCCTCACTTCCCTCTCTGACTAGTTAACAGCTCAGCTTAAGGTCGACCACGCATTACGCATACGCAACGTGGGCATAGGCCGCCCATTTAAGGACTGTCAAGGGGTCTGCTTTGCTATCTGTAAGCCATTGTTCCACTACCGACTGTCACTTTCATGTGATGGGGGCAGAAGGCTTAAAAACCGGAAACTTCACACTTATGCCACTGCTCGAAACTTTTGGGGCAACAACACCAGCAACTACGTGTTGAATTGCAGGATTGCGGCAGCTGATTGCCTGTTTAATACTTTGACATTTTCCACATTGCCACCTTCGGTGTTTGCTTTGGCCAAGAGCAGCTAGAGCAGCACTTAAGCTTAGAGCCAAGTGTAGCAAAACACAGAGCTCGTTCGCAGCGCATGCACGTCAGCCTAATTGAGTGCATCCTTCCTTCGTTCCCCTCCGCCGTCCGCAACCTGTTGATTGCCACAAATTCAACATCAATTCAATTCAAATGCATTTTTGTGTTCAATTCAATTGCCACTTGGCGTTTCCTACGCCGCGCCTTGCCACGGCCGGCAACTCCAACATGCCGCCCGCCAACGACGCCGCTCTGGGTTGTGGCAATCAATTGAATTACATGTTTCCAGCTTCCTTTGCTGTGCGCGCATCGTTATACCCTGTAATTGCAGAGTTCTAATGGGTAACAATGTAGTCTTTGCCAAGCGAAACTTGTAATTTGAACTCCAACAAATGAACTTCCAAATTGACTGGACTTGAGATCAATTAGGGATGGAAGATGAAACTGCTTTGAGGTTATTTCTCAGCCTCCACCAGATATCGATATGTACAAATCAAGGAAGTTGGCAACTCCACTAATAAAAGAGAGAAAAGCAGACATCAGCAATCAGTCAAAATGAATTAAAAACGATTTCACCAAGTAAAGTAATAATGAAATTCAATTACCAAACTAACTTTATTTTTTATCTATTATTTTGTTTTTTAAGTATCTCCTCTGCCAGTTAAATCCAGGTTATGTGTAAGCTACTGCTGCAGCCTTGAAAATTTGCAAAAATATCGATATGCAAAGTGCAAGAAAATTGGTAATTCGGCCAGTCATTAATGAAGAATAACAATTTTAGCAAGGAAAATCAAGTTGAATCACCAGCCTTTATTTATACTCTCCTCTGTGTGTTTATACAGGGTATATGCAAGTCACTACAGCAACAGCTCGTCGGGAGCTTAGCTTACGTGTTTGCGCATGTTGTTAGTTGTTCTTGTTTTGACACCATTTTCCAGATGCCTGGATATGAATGCATCTGCGAGAATGTGGGGCTGTCTTATCGCGGTTGCCTCGCAGGCATTGCACAACGGAGAATTTGCATGGCAATTTCACTTAACGAGGCGAAGGGTGTGTGATGACAACTTCGCAGTATAATCAATGGCAATGGGGCAAGTGGGCGGAATGGGCTCCAAGGTGGCTCCGTGTGTGGCCCGCTGTGCTGGGCAAATATTTGCTTATGGGACTATAAATTGCAGTCACAGCCGTTGGCTTTTGGCACTCACTGTGTAACACACCATTAGGAATCCGCAAACAGTCGGAGGAGAAGGAAAAGAAAGGCAAACTCTCTTTAGTGAATGCACTGATCTTGTAATGATTAAAATAATAGGTATACTTTGAAATTGAGCGGTAAATTACCGCTGATATTTTTATTCACTACAGTCCGTTGATTTCTTTACGGCATAGCAAAACTCGTTATCGATAATTACCGATCTTGATGGTCAAATCCGATTGCTACGGATTGCTTTCTCCCTCTAGGGCAGCCGGGACACAATGGGGGTCGAGTCTTGGGAAACGAGCTCTGTTAGCGAAGAAACAAGCTGTTTAACATTTAACATTTTCTTCAACAGGAAAACAGAGCGCCATCTACCGAAGCGAGCGCCCGGATTCACGCAACAAAAAGATCAAGCCATGCATAATCAGAAACTGCTGCTGCTGTTATTAACAGCTGCCGTGGCTGTTAGCAGCGTCGATGTTGTCGATGTGGAATCTGACGATGACACTGTTTCTAGTGGTGGGAGCGGCATCAGCACGTTAGCGCCTGGCGCGCAACAGTCACGGAATCTGGTGAAACGTGCACCCACCTCGAGCTTCATCGGTATGCGAGGTAAGAAGGAACAGGAGGCGACATCAGAGGATCACTGGTCGGGTCTCGATCCGTTGGAATATGGCGACGATGATTTGGATAACTCTTACAACGAGAACGGGCGCCGTCTCAAGAAGGCTCCCTTGTCATTTGTTGGCGTGCGTGGCAAGAAGTATTCCAACAACAACAACCATTTGCAGAGCCTTCTGCAGCAAATGGAGGAGGAACGGACGCGCGAGAACTTGCTGCGGGATTTATTCGACCATATTGTGGGCGAAGACAATGAGGTGGTGGGCAAACGAGCGCCAACTGGGTTTACAGGCATGCGAGGCAAGCGACCGGCGTCGGAGGACGAAGAAGATGCATTAGAGCTGCTGCAGAAGCGCGCTCTGTCCAACTCCTTTGTGGGGGTACGCGGCAAGAAGGATGTGTCCCATCAGAACTACAAACGAGCGGCTCTTTCTGAGGTAAGCAAAATTTAAGCGGCTAGAGATGAGTACGTGACAGTTGTTAGAACCAGAGTTACGCGATCCTTTTGCACATCATTTTTAGAGTTTTTATTTAATCGATAAGTCCGGTAGTTAGCAACTTTAAGTTGTGAATATTTCTGCATGGTATTTTAAATTGAAATACATCGATCCTTCTGCACTTCAACTATCGGTGTGCGAGCAATTCGATAATCGATTCAATTTGCATTTCAAGTATTTCTGCATGCCGTTTTCATTTTGAATTCAAATTGAAATGAAACTTTTATTTACGCACAATTAAAATATTTCCAAGGCACTTAAAAAAGTTTGATAATTAGAAAAACTGGCATTTTGAAAAAAAAAAAGCATACGTATAATTGAGATTCTTCTGTATGCTTCCAACTAATGTATTATTACCATCGTCTGTCATACACTCATCTCAACTAATCCTCAACCCAAAAAACATATATGGAACTAACTCTGGCCAGTTGTGGCGCAAACTCTTTAAAAAGGCATACGATGTGCGTGGTAAGAAGCAACGGTACGCGGACTTTAACAGCAAATTCGTGGCAGTGCGGGGCAAGAAGAATAGCCTGGATCAGGAGGACAATGACTTGGAACAGAATTCCGTGCAGCCTTGGGTTTATCTCATCGGGAGCAAGCGTGCGCCAAACGGATTTGTTGGTATGCGGGGCAAACGTCCAGGTAGGCGGAAGAACAGATGGCAGACGGGATGATATAAATTTATACAGTTGTTGTCCTTGTTATTTTTGTTGTTGTACCGTTACAGCGCTCATGGAGTAAACGGAACTGATGA
Source organism: Zaprionus africanus (assembly GCA_018151435.1). Taxonomy (NCBI): domain Eukaryota; kingdom Metazoa; phylum Arthropoda; class Insecta; order Diptera; family Drosophilidae; genus Zaprionus; species Zaprionus africanus. Next base: position 1,458,932 of record JAECXB010002309.1, on the reverse strand, counting down.
TGGACGACGAGATATGCAAGGCGAGCGCTTTCCTCATTTACACGAATTGACGAATGACAGTCGGAAGTTCCTCTTAAACTAGTCGGAGATAATGTTTCAAATAATCAACGGGCTGGAGATTATTTCAAACGTGAACTACACACAGGACAAACACATGTAAACACACATATATACACACACATACAGGGAATCTATTCTCTTTGTCACTCTATTACGGGACTAGGAGTTACTACGTATGTATGTACTGTAAATTAAATTCGAATTGAAATCGCATTCGGGGCCTGGCTTCAAGAAAACATTTGAAATTAAACTATTTGCATATCTATTTGTGACAAGTTAATCAAAATTAAACCTTAATTAAAGTACATACTGTGTGTACCTAATATACAGATCTAGATATATTTCCATACGCCTACACACAAATGAAACGAGGGAAATGTTAATTTATTTGAAATCGATTTATTACAACGGTTAATTAAAGCAACCCTATCCACAACACTTGATTACAAATCTATATTAAACATACATATATTATATACATACCTACATACTTAAATGGCACAAATGTCTAATTAATTATTGTAAATATTGTATGGTGAATAAATAAAAATATATAAAACGATAATATTTTTGTTATATTCGTTGTTTTACGGGTCAAGAAAACATCTCCTATTAAAAATAAATCAACAGACATAGTATTCTTCTTAAAGAAAACAAACCCATTGCTGTTATCAGCTCTGAGTCGAAAACAATATACCATGTCAAGAGTTTTAAAGCTATAAACAATAAGAGCCGAAGTTTCTGGAAATTGTCGACTATCAACTGAATAACGAAGCATCCCTAATCGATAAGTGATGAATCAAGTCTACATCTGTTTTTCCGATTGGCTGGGCCAAATAAAATAAACCCAGTAAGCACCTGATGATATTTCCAAGAACAGGTAACACTATTAAATACATGTTCCAAAATTGACTAAGAGTGCCCGCCTATCCACACACACTTACTACTTGGTACACAAATGAAAACAATGTTTTTAAGAAGAAAATTACAAACTTCTGACAAAAGTGAATGTACCCTGTGCAAGGGTATAATAGGGCGAGTCAGCAAAGATGCGTGCAGGCGTCTGAATAAGCAAACAATGCGAGGCATTCAATATAGTAACAGGTAGAAACAATTGCAACTGATGCTCTTGGTACCTGCGCGTATGGCTGTGACTGCATTTACGGACAAATCAACGTTAATTGAAAATATAATTGATTCACTACGCACCCCTCCTCGACCTGCTGCTGCGTTTCAATCGTGTGCCGTGCAGTGTAAAATTATTATTTATCATTGCCGCGCCACTTTCACAAATATAACACGAATTTCGCATTTGTCGCTGCGTAAAGTTCTCCCGAAGAGAGAGAGAGAGACAAAGATTGAGAGTAAAACAGAGCCGCAGCGTAAGCCGGGAGCCCAGCTGGCTCTCTCAGCTGTTGCTCTCTCAGCTGTTGCTCTCAGCTGCGCAGTACGACGGCGATCGCAGCTTATAAATACGAGAGCCGAGCCCGTTCTAAGTCAGTTTGTTTTCAACAGTCACTCGGAACGTAAACAGCGTCGGCGTTGCCAACCAACCAAACAGAGCTAACCTAACTAAATGTTAGTACCCGTGAGTGTGTGTGTGTGTGTGAATGCATGAGTTAGCAGGACTCGAAGAGAGTTGTCAAGCTTCGATGATATTGTTATGTGTGTCAATTTTGCAAGACAATTAAATCAGATACGCGTAATTATATAAAACTATTGACGTTGCAATTAATGTCTGAAAGTCTGTGGAAAATTTCTTCTTGCATTTTCCAACCTACTCATCGCAATCACCCGACCAGCAGCGGCAGCAGGAGGGAAAACCTGTTCTTTCTCTGTTGCACACAGCTGTTTCGAATGTAGAAAGAGTGAAATTTTGTGCAAGATCATATTCGAACTTTCTGTTTTTGTTTTCTTCCAGCTACATACATATTAAGTGCGTATATATTTCTTTTGAGACATTGTGATTTATAGAGGAACCTCAAGATGCTACGACTCTGGGCATGTCTGCTCTTGGTCTGCCTAAGCCGAGCGGAACCCTTCTACAGCGAGTAAGTTGAAACTGAAGTTTGAAATATTTACGATGTTTTTGTGTGTGGTTTCTGTGTCGATCGTTTTGTATTTCAAAACTTCATGCATATTTCATGTTGTTTAGTAGTTTCTCGAAAAAGCAGTAAAATGCCGAGTTCCCCCCTTCATAAAGAATTCCGCCTAAACATTGCTTAATTGGTTTTTCAAATTTAGGTTAAATGCAATTTGGAAAATTATCACTTTGGTAGCATAAATTAACAACTAATTTGGTCACAGCTTCATTATAGAATGCTAATCATGAAAGCATAACTAATAACCCCCTCCCCCACCACCGCCCACAAGTTTGTAGATTAATTAGCCCAAAGTTTTTAACATTTATTCGTTTTTTAGTACTCCACTATAATGCATGCATTTATTACAGTGAATATATCGAGCTCCCTTTCGATTCAATCTCCAGCATGGGTGACACAGATCTCTGGTCTGACAGAAGTGACAGGTGATATAGTTCATATCAGCAAACGTTGTATATTTCGTACCTCGAACTATGTGTGCCCAGCAAACATTCCCATTCATTTAGCAAGCTATTCCCAAAACAAATACACCATTAAAAGTTGTCTGTCACACACAGATCCCGTTTAGTTCAAATATTTGCAAGCTAAGTTCGCCTCTTTACGATCTTGTGCCCATTGACAGATCATAAAACTAAGGGGAGATTTGTATTTACTTGGAGAAATTTCACATTTACAACGTTGCTAAACGATATTGTAAATACATATAGGGTAATAGGTCTACTTCAAAAAGAACACAAACAAACAGCAAACAGAAAAAAAGTCCCCGAATATCGCGAAAAGAAAGCCAAATTGTGGCGACCTCAATTTGCAAGACCTAAACCTGAACTCGTTCAGTGGGTGTTGAAGACTGTGAGTGTAGCCTGGAGTCGGTAATACCCAAAGAGAGTATAACTCAGCGAATCTTGATCTCGAAACGGGCACACAACAGCGCCGCAGAGATCAGTTAACCCTGCAGTTCAATTTTTGCGAAAGGCATTGCAAAAATAACAATAACAACAACAACAACAGCAACTACAACTCGATCACTGAGAACAATACCCAAGCAAAGTGGGTCATCGACTTAAGGGCATCCGCATGCAGATGCAGATGGAGATACAGTTGCAGAGGCCGATCATTGCCGATCTGACAGATTGTCGGCATGTTGACGCGCCTTTCACACCTGGCTGATTACAGTGGGCCACCTCAGGCACGAGCTGTACCAAGCTACAACCAACTCGGGTCTGACACCATTTTCAGTAGGAGCAATCATCAAAAATTGCCTCGCACGAAGCTCATTAACTTTTTGACACCTCATTAGATGCAATTTTGTGCCAGATAGTGTCCCAATTTAGCGCAATGTTGTTACCTAAAGACCCTACCCAAAAAGTGGGTCAACCTAAAGGGTGTAACTTGTTTGGTTCTGCGTTTTGCACTTCGCGCCCGAAGCGAACTCGAATCATGATCTTTGATTGACCATTGCCAAGCACATTCGTTGCGGAAGCCTTATCAGTTAATGTTGTTTAGTTTTCAAGACCTCTACACTGATTCGAGAAGTTTCTCAGCAGACATTTTCAATTGATCTTTTTGAAATTTGAATATACTCAGACTGTTTCGTTTTGTTTTCATTGTAAGAGAGTGTGAACTTTTGATTTACTTGAGTAATTACATATTGCAATGTTAACTATACAATTTGATAAAATATATACATATGTTCATTATTATTCAAGTACTATACACTCTTGCTATAGCTGAACACGTTCAATTATATCAGCATTTAACGTTTTCACTCCACAAGCTAGTTCAAAAAACTTAACTAGTTTTGAATCACGTAAACACATAAATGTTTATCAATTACAATATGTTGCTTCAGGTTTCTCCAGGCGTTTATGGAGCTGAACTCGGGTTGAGATTGCCTGTAAGCTGAATCTTCTCTAAATTGGCACAGCCATCTGGGAATCGTGACAAGCAAGTCTAGCACTCCCTGTTCCCTTCTCTTACTTCTACTACCGTTTTACGGTAGAATCGCAATAAGTCGCTGGAAGCCCTTGTGATGAGTCACACGAGGCAGACTCGGAGGCAGTTGAAGGTGTCATAAAAAGCTTCAAAAAAACAAAGCCAAAAAAACATTACCAGAAATCAGCAGCTATAAAAATTTGTAATGCTTGCCATTTCCAGCATAATATTCATACATACACATACATATGCACATGTATTTAGAGTTTTTTGTTTACTTTGTTCGGTTTTTATAATGTCTTATTGTTTTAATTAACTTCCGTGGTTCGCATTCCTAATGAGCTTCGTCAACAAAAAAGGTCCCGAAAATGCTACAAAAATACTGCTACCCGATTGTGCGTGTATATAGATACATTGTATATATATATAGTTGGGTGTGTAGAAAAAAATAGAGGAAAAGTCGCTTCTGTCAATAGAAAGCGGCAGCGGGATTTATTTGCTCAAAACGTTTGCTTGACTCATAGCGGGTGCTTGAGGTACTGTCGAGTATATCGAGTAGATATTTCGGACTTCAACTGAAACTGACAATAGACATAAATCTCCATTTGATAAATTACTGTCGAGGTGCAACGCAGCTTTATTTTGGGAACTTTTGCAAGTCCCAAAATTTAATTTTCATTTGGATTTTGCTTTGGTTTTTATAGTATTAGCTTCCCGAAATAATGAAGGCAGTCGGATGGGGGAGATCATTAGCATGCGACTCACAGAAATGCTGCGCAAAACAACTGCTAAACAATGGGCAAGATCAGCCTGGTCGCGTACAACTATATATAATACATATAGGTAGAACACAAATATATTTATATATATATAGAATGTCGAGTCGTAGCTTCTTTTATGAGCGAAACAATGGAAGGCATATGAATTATGCTCTGGGCCTAACTTCTGGTGTGGAATTTGCATGAAAGAGCACAAAACTCACCACACACCATTACCAGCACACTGAAACACACCACAACGATACACAACACTAACCAAAAACACTTCACTCCCAAACACCACCTACTCCTCGACAGCTTTATGCAACATTTAACACGCCCATTGCCGCTGCATCGCACGCTCTTTGCGCCCATGCCATTTCCACCACTCGCACCGCTAGAACCTCTGCGTGCTCTACCCTCGCAGCGCGTCGCAAGCGTCTGGGCTGCACCGCCGCCGGCACCGCTGGCAGCGCAACAGCCGCAGTCGCCACATGTCTCACTTAATGCGCCCCTGTTGCCAATCTACAGCAGCAACTATGGCAGCGATCATCTCGGCGACACGGAGTTTGTGCCCCTGGAACAGCAGCAGCAGCAGCAGGGACGCCAGGATGCGGTAACCTCTGCGCAGACCACAACGAGCCTTGAACACAGACCTTTCAGTAAGTCGTATAGCATGGTAATCACTTGAATATCCTGTTGATAATCGCTAATTCTCTTTCCCAGACGTGGACACCATTACCACGGACGTGAACTCACCCAATCCGGCTGTGTTCTTCCAGCAATCTTTCCCATTCTTTGGTAACGAGTTCTTCAATTCATTTGGTGGATTTGGCTTCGGCAATGCACAGGAACCTTGGTGGAAGGGGTGAGTTGAAATAAGATGAAATTTTATATAATTTTCCATTACAATACCTACACATGCCTTAGAGTTCATTCAGTTCTTAAGGTACTTTTAAATAACAAGTATCTTATACTAGAAAATCTTTTCTATATATACAAGAAGTTTAACTGAACAGGAGTCAACATCAGAAAGCATGACCAAATTAGATCAATATCATTTCTGTACTCTCTCACTTCTAATCTTAACCTCTCCCTGATTATAAGGTCAGCACAATCATTAAAAACTATTAAGATTTTAACCTTATCAAAGGGTATTGAAGATAATGATGATCGCATTAAAAAGAGTGTGCATATAATGAAGACGATCTTCAAGCAATATACTTATTGTAAAGAAACAACTGAACAGTCAAATTAAAGCCAAGATAATTGAAAGGCAATGCGGTTCTGATTCTAATGTGATTAAGTATCAGATAATTGCAAATCATGCCAACGAACAAGTGATTATATCATCTGCAAAGTCGTGTATAAATGATATATACATTTATATTCGTATATTAAATTAACCCCTCATGTTCGAAAATAGAATTCAATGGAAGATTTTGAAGTATTCTACGTAATACACAAAGTTTCTCGCTCAGCTTAGACAAAGCTCCTTCATTATTCGAGGGGCCAATCAGAGTGTCTTCCATTCAGATGTTATGGTCACTTGGTACGGCGCTTTCCTAATCGCCGCACACGACTGATTTCGATGTTGTTCTTGGCATTTGGCCATTAACCGAGCACAATGTCAAGTACGTTGAAGCTATTAAATATGATTTTGTAATGTCTACCTACCTACTACTTATCGGCAGCTGAGCTACCCTATACATAAACATATATACGATAATTCGCATCTCTCGATGTTTCCCACAATTCAAGCTGAATTGGCGATTCTCGATTAATTAATCAGTCAGCAGAAAAAGCGAGGCGAAGTCGAGCTTAATGCTGGATATATATATGGTATATATACGAATTATAGTGCAATCTATATAAGTTGATTTATAAAGATTCGTTTGCACTTTTCTAAATTGTTATTAAAGCAAAATTGTGAAATCAACTCGCTCTGCTTGTTGCATTTCGTTTGTTTTTCAGAACTGAGAACGAAAGTCAGACACAGCAATTGAAAAATTAGCTACATGCACAAACAAATAGCGAGAGTGGAGAGGTACATAGATATAACATACATTCTGTATGGTACATTTATATATATACATATCTATCACATGTACACACATATATCTGTATCTGTAGAGTATGCTCGCGGGTCGAGAAATTTCGAAAACTATATCCACATCGCACACAATGAGCCGCTCTGTGTGTTGCACCCACATTCAAATAATTGAATTGAAGGCAGGCAAAGCTGTTAAGCTCTTGATTCTATTGGGCATATATAGTATCCCCATATAGCATGTATATGTGATATTACACACACACACACACACAGACAGACAGACATGCTGAGATTACTGTACCCATCTCCTGTGCGAATTCGTAGCGCAAACATTAATCAGCGCGTCAGATAAGCGAGAGCCCTCATGGGGTGCGTTTATTGGGCGTCGGACTAACAAGCTGGGAGTTATAGTGTATACAGTAGTATATGCACATACACATTCACATGTGTGCTGCGTGTGTGTGTGTGTGAATAGTTGGAGCGAGTACATTGACTTTTGATTTGCAAGTCTACAATTTGACTGTGGTATTAGCAAGTTGGAAGCCAGGAATGCTAAGCAACTTGCTAAAAACTAAGCTATAAATACTAAGCAAATACTCGGGAAATATTCTTTCCAAATTATGAATGAAATCATCTCTGGAAAGATAAAGGAATATGGCATGACTAATGAAAATTTTGTAATAAAATAAATAATGATACTTTTATAAAGGGATTGAAAAGATTTAAAATTTTTTGATAACGAACAGTGACGTAAGAAAATCTTACTACGGATATATAGTTAATTGAGTATATGATCTACCTTTCCTCAAAATTTTAATCAGATCGGATAGTAAAGACAGAGGCTATGCCCAGTCAACTTAGAACCCTCAAGGTGTGCGCATGCCTGCATGTGCAAGTAAAATTGTTAGTGAATTTCAAAACTGAACAAAGAGTATCTTAAGTATCTTTCCTTTTCAAGTAGGACAGGGTATAATTTAAGTAACTAAAGATATAAGATAATAATAAAAGTTTTGCAAGAAAACGTTAAACCTCAACCTTTGATTAATGAACATTTTCTCAATATACTCGCAGTCCCAATGTGTGCACCGAGAAGGAGGAAAACGAGGGCGCAACCACGGAAACCGATGGTGATGAAAGTGTGGACACCTTTGGTCAGGAACGTGATGGTGCTGTTGCTGGCGCCGGTGCCGCTACTGGTGGCAGTGTTGTACGCTCACCGCTCTTTGGCCAGTTCCACTTCAGTGTGAACTCCTGTGCCGAGAAACCCAACAAGCACGTCTGCACCAAGATGTAAGTGGGCCACCAGCTGCCAACTGGCAACACGATAAGCGAATGCAGAAGCGGCAAAAACGGATTTGCATAAGCGTTCACATTGCGTATACGTTATGTGTATGTTTTATTCATATCTCGTCTCTCTCATTTATCTTTCTCTCTTTTTCGCATGCAGCGTCAATCAAAACGGCAAAAAGAAGACGCTTACACTGACACGACAGTGCTGCCACGGCTATGGACGACCCCGCAATGCCGACTTCACCACGCCCTGCGAGAAGATCGAGATCAAAGATATCGAAGCTACTGCCGCGGACATGGGTGCCAAGCAGTTCATCGAGAGTGCCAAGAGTGCCGGCGAGCTGGGCGACATGCTGGCCAGTGGAAGTGGCAAAAAGGTGACTCTATTTGTGCCCAACGATGCCGCCTTCCAGGAGTATCGTGGTCAGCATCAGCAGGAGAACGTAAGTAGAAGAGAGTCTCAGTTCCTTTCTTTTAATAAGGCAAAGCTTATCCCGTAGAACGTGGATGATAGTAAGTCAGATGACTCCAAGACTTCGTCGTCGTCGTCCTCGTCGTCAATCTACAAGCTGCACTCGGTGCTCGGCGATGTGCAACTGGAGGATGTGCCCAACGAGAAGCTGCTGCAAACTGAGCTCCCTGGCCAGACGATTCGCATCAATAGCTACCAGTTGCCGCCGTCCTTGGGTCTCGAGCCATATCGCTATGCCGCCAACTGTGTGCCCATTGAGAAGCACGACAAGCTCGCCGAGCAGGCGCTCGTTCACACACTGCGCGGTGTGCTGAAGCCTCTGAACAAGAATGTGATGCAGATCATACGCGAACGCCCAGACATGTCCATCATGCGTGCCGTGCTGGAGAAGACCAATATCAGTGCCGTGCTGGAGGGCGACAAGCCTGTCACCATCTTTGTGCCCACCGACGCAGCCTTCGATAAACTGGAACCACACTTGCGCCGTAGCCTCAAAGAGGGTCGTGGCTGTGCGACGAGTAAGTAACTAGTACCAGCTTGGAAGACTTTGACCTTCACCCTTCATCTTCCTTAGACATTCTGAAGAACCATATGCTGGATCTGACGTTCTGTTCGCTGGCCACGCTGCCAGGTGCCAAGACGACAGCCTTTAATCTGCTGGGCGAGCCACTGCTACTGAATCGCACCAAAAAGGCAGAGAACCAGACGGAGGAGCCAACGACCATCTACATTAACAACGCTGCAAAGATCCTTGAAGCTGACATCATGGGCACCAACGGCGTCCTGCACGTTATCGATACCATTCTGCCCACTGAATCGGCTCTGCCAATGACCACTTTGATGACCCAGAAGAATCTGACCATCTTCAAGGGCTTGTTGGAGGCCTCTGGTTTCGATGATCAGTTCGATGATTTGGACAATGTCACCATCTTTGCCCCCACCGACAAGGCACTACAGCACTCGGAATGGGCACGTCAGCTCGCCGAGAAACCAGAAGCTCTGAAGAACAACAAGGATCTGTTGGCCTTCCTCAACTATCACGTGATCAAGCCAATGATCAAGACCTGTGATCTCTCCGAGAGCTCACTGCCCACCGTTGAAGGTTCGAATGTGCGTCTCAATCTCTATTCCACACATGCACTCTTCTCGGATGTCATGAATCGTGCCACCGTTAACTGCGCCCGCCTCGTGCACTTTGATGACGAGAGCTGTGGATCTGTGTTGCACCAACTGGATCGTCCACTGACACCGCCCACAAACGTAAGAAACTTACCATTTCCTGACCCTTACCCTTTCTCACTTTTGCTGCTGATTTCAGAACCTGCTTAAATCGCTGGAGGCCAATCCCAACTACAGCAAATTCCTGGAACTGGTACGCAAGGCTAACTTGACCCATCTGCTGGCGAACGAGTCGGATAGCTTCACGCTACTGGTGCCCAAGAACGATGTGTTCGAAGAGTTCAGCGAATCGAGCGAATCCAAGTCGAGCACACAGACCCAGTCCGAGCTGGAGGCACAAGTGAAGACCCACATTGTCAACGATGTGGTCTGCTGTGCTGGCATCATTCCCACCAACTGGCCCTTCGTGCGTTCCATTGAATCCATTTCGGGTCAACATTTGCGCATCACTCGCGATCGTCGTCCCAAGATTGAGAACGCCGGAGTCACCAAGTGCGATGTTGTGGCCACAAATGGAATTCTACACGAGATCAATGACATTATTGTACCGCGACCCACTCAGCAGCATCGCCGACCACAGCTGCCGCCCAGCTACCAGCACCATGGTGATGCCTTCGACGGTTTCTTCTAAACCAAGATGACGACGATATTTATTAATATTTGTCTTCTCTCCCTCTCTATATACACGTATATATATTTATATTATTTTATAATGATTTGTCAACGCAGTTCGAAAGCTCTTCTGATAAATAAAATACATAGAATTATAAAACCAAATGCGATCCCATTGTGAGATTTGATAAATTTCCACTTCTGCGTGGAATGAGAGAACAGAAGATAAGCGCTAGAAAATGTAAACTTCTTTTGGAAATTTCCACCTTTCTGGATGTCCCACGATGTCCAAATTTAGCTCAGTTCTTGAAAGTAATTATTCTTCAAGTCTTCCTTCCATTTTCCTTATCCGTCTGCTTTCTTGAGCTCATATGATATGCTCGTCGGCCACATATGATTCTCAGGTCTCTATTGCTGTAACCTTTCATGCAATATAGTTTAACTTCTGGGCTTATAGGTTCATGTTATATCACGATTCCTCATGAGTTCTTTTATTGAAACGTTTATAAGAAAAAGTTGTGAAAAAACACAGTTAACGTTGCGTAATACAAAAATATTTCTAAACAATAGGCATAACCATTGGATGTGCGGATATCGCTTCTTCTCTCTCATTCTTTCTCTAGTTCAGCATTTAGAATTAATAGTCGACAAGCTTCTTAAGCTTAGGCGGTGCAGAGATGACCACGCGGCCCCGGTTACCGTTGCCACCACCACCACCACCGGCTCCACTGCCGCCACCCCCCGAACTGCTGGCATGCGGACGATCATGATCCTCATGCCCACGCGATTCATGTGATCGTTCATACTGTTGCTGGCGGTATCGCTCTCGTTCCCGATTCCTCTCCATGCTGCGCTCTCGTTGGCGACGTCGTCGCGATTGCGACTGACTGCGCCGACTGCGAGAGCGTCTGCGATCACGACTACCGCTGCGACGTCGACTGTGTGAACGACGCTTGCGTTCCATACGACTGGCACTTCGTCTGCTGCTGCGGGAACGCGATCGCTGCCTACGCGTTCGACTGGGACTTCGTGAGCGGCGCTGCTGCTTGCGCTGCACACGACTCGAGCTGCGTCGACTGCGGGAACTGGTGCGCTGGTGCTTGCTGCGTTGGTGCCTGGGACTGGGGGCACTGGGACTGCGTGATCTGCTGCGACGATCCGATGATTTGGGCAAGCGTGCACTGCGTGCCTCCGAGTCCACAGACTCTACATCGCTGTCCGAGAGTTTGCCACTTGAGGGCGTGCCGTATTTGTGCCGCAACTCACGTCGCCTGTGAATAAAGAGATGTGAGAGGACTTTCAATGAAAAAGCCACCCACAACCGATTACTCACCTACGGCGTAGCTTCAATGCCAGCTCACGCATCTCATCCTCACGCTCCTGCTGCAGCTGACGCTCTCGTTCAGTTTTCTCAATCTCAGCCCGCTTATCAGCCTTATCTGAAATAGAGATACAATAATTACTCCATGTTCTACAATGTATTCAACTTGCGTTTGTCTTTGTGAACTTCACACTACACTTTCGCTTGGCTTACATTGCCTGTTGAGCAGGTTTTGCATCTTGCGTTTAAGCCGCTCTCGCAGATTGGGTCGTCCACTGCCGGAGAACTGGCCAAAAGATGATCCCTGTAAAATGTAATCAATTAAACTTTAGTGGTGTTGCAACAGCCAAGCTGAGTTAAGTTGGAGTCAGTTCTGGTAACTGTCGAAAGTGTCGTCGCGATCGATAATCGAATAGGTCTATCACAATTTGGGTACATTGAATGGGCTATACGTAAGAGAGTTCTGCATGAATGAAAACGGCAAGTAAATCATTTAGGTGTACTCACTCGCAATGAGTGTAATTGAATGTGTTGGCCCCTGCCTTGTTAAGTTTCTATACTCATTCACTTTATAGTGCAGTATTTTTAAACCGTTGAAACCATTGAAAAAAGGGTATACTAACTTTGTGCAAATATATGTTAAAGGCAGGAGTATACATATTTTTGATCAGTATCACTTATAGATTCGATTGAGCCGTATCCGTCGGTCTGTCCGTCTGTTTTAACACAATACTGTAAAGTATTGTTGCCCTCATATAAATTCATTCATGCAGATGCCTAATACTTAAAACCTTCTCCCTAAAATTCCCTTAAAACATAATTGATGCTAGGCACTATTTGCATAATTCAAATCTAAATATATAAAGATTTTTTTTCTGAACTAAAGGAAAGCTATAAATGCCTTAAGCACGCCCACGCATATATCTAAAATTCTCTTGGTGACCGTATAAAACGTTTGCGACTGGGAGTGGTCCACTGTTTCTTGGTTAAGTCGTATGCATATTTTGGTTTTTTTAGAATTGAATTGGATTCATAATGGTTTGGATTTGGTTAAGGTAAAGGCGTGAAATTTTGTGGTGTACTCCAGTTTTTTGAGGCAATGAGACACTTTGGCTTTGCTTACTGACTTTGGTTTCGGTAGCAGAACTATATTTGCCTGTTTGATTACCCGTGCTGGATGACAATGGCTGTGAGCGCTCCGAGCTGCAAAAGAAATGAGATAAATGTGAAACTTAAACGGAATCTCAAAAGGGTTTTTCATATGGTATAAGTTGAATGCTGCTTGGTTGGGTGAGTCTACTTTACCACTGACGGCTGCCTTGACTTACGCAGTATCCGCGTCCAATTCCTCTGAGTCGTCACGATCTCTGCTGCGCAAAGATTTTCCTCCCTGTTTGCCAGCATCCTCGTCGGCATCGCTTGAGTCGCTGCTCTCTGGTGACTCTGATGATGAGTCGTCGCCACGCTTGCGTCCATAGTATCGCTTAAGTGGAGGCGGAGGTGCTTCCGTTACTTGTGGCAAGGCTGACGTTGAGGCGGCAGCGGCGCTTGCTGCAGCTGCCGCACTGGTCATACCAAGTACGCGCGAGGAGAGCGGATAACTGATCATTGGCACTGCTGATGTTGTTGTTTGTGATGTAGACTTCTGGTGCAGCTGATGCTGCAACTGCTTGATGGGCACATGAGCTCCCGTTGTTGCTGTTGTCAGTAGCGTTGTGCTCGTAGTGGTTGTGGTGCTAAGGCATACGGTTTTCTGGCTTAGAGGCGGCGTTGTGGTCGTCTTCTTGACGTTCGAACGTGGCTGACTCACGCGTCCCCTCGAGCTCGATCGAGATTTACGTTCACGCGAACGGGAACGTGAACGTCGTCTGCGGGACATGGAATAGGAGCTTGTGCTGGAGCTGCCTGAGGAGTAGGAGTAACGTTTACGCGACCGCTTGTAGCTGGGACTGCGTGAGGTATAGCGCTGCCAGGAACCTGAACGAGAACGCGAACGTGAACGAGAGTGGGTACGGGAACGTGATCTCTGATAATATCTTCGCCTTCGCCGGCTACGTGAGCGACTACGACTGCGACTACGACGATGATAGCTGCGCCGTCGGCTGCGTCGTCGACTGCTGGGACTGCGTGAGGCTGAGCGGGAGCGTCGACTACGTCCGCTACGTTTCGCAGTCTCGTTCATGAGTTTCAATTTATCTAAATTATCCTTGACCTGTTGTGCATAGGAGACAGAAGAGGCTGAGACACTTGCGGCACCGCTGCTGGCATTAATGCAGGATTCCCCTAGCGTCTGGCCAGGCTTGGTCAAGTTAATGGTGATCTTTGAGTGCGGTTGCATCTCATCCTCGCCGCCAAATGATGTAATGTACGTGATCTTTTCGCCACCACCCTCCGCTGGTGAGGGTGAACGTGATTCCGACTCCTCGTCTTTGTCCTTGTTTTTACCCTGATCCTCTTTAGCTGCATAGCTGGGCGGACTGAACGGTCGGTTTGCGATGCGACGCTCCTTTTGTGCCCGTCGCTCCCGACGTGATTTGCGACCGCTGAGCAGCATTTTCTCCTGCTCCTCCTCACGCGCAATGCGCAAAGCATCTGCCTCGTCAGCATCCTTGGTGAGATGCGAGAAGAAGTCATTGCTCTTCATGCCATAGTTGCGTCCGCAGGCGTTCAGCTCATGTGCCTGAGCTGTGTCCAGTTTGCCTATATCTATGGAAACATCCATGTCCATGTCCGAGTCAGAATCATCTGAGTTATCAGGCTGCTGTTGCTTGTCGCCACTTGCAGCAGCAGCCGCACCGCTGCTCGTTGCCGAGCCTCCTCCTCCTGTGTTAAATGGTTGTGGTCCAATGGCAATGGATGCCGCCGTCTCCCCCGTGTCGTCGTAGGAGTAACCAATGGTAGCTCCGCCTGTGCTCTTCTGCTTCTTTTTGCCCAAATTGCGTTCAGCTTCCAACTGCGCATTCGCGCCGAACTGCTCTTCCAGATAGAGTTGGTGCAAGAACTTATCCTCGCTGACATTGAGGAAATCATTTTGTGCCAAGATGCGATATCGTTCATAGTTCAATTGACGTTCCTCGACAGACAATTCGGCGTCTGCCGCATCGCCCGCAGCTGCATCCGAGCTGGCCTTCGTCACGGGTGCAATATAATCAAGATGTGCACGCACATCGAACCGATCGATAAGGTTGTCCTGCTGCCCCTGCCAAGGAACACTGAAGAAAGAGAAAAAGCCACAAAGTGCTAATTTAGTAAACTCAATGCAAAAAACGGTATTTATTGCTTAAAATGGGTTCAATATGACTTGCATGATTGCGTCGCCATCGCCGGCGGCAGCAACGGCAGGATCTAGATAAATTTTGCTGCGCCTGCCGTGCAACTGTAAAAATTGTGTGGGATCCGCTTGAATTTTATCGTAGAAATATTGCCGACGTTCAGCACGTTTCCGATAGTCGACAATGAGGCCGCGTATGCGACGCTCCTGTTTGCGAGCCTCGTGCCACATTATTTTCCATTAAATTCTCTAATATTGTAATAGGACAAGAACTTTTTCACAAATGTTTCACACACACACACGCTGCGCTCTCGGCCGGCAAATTTCGTCTATTTTTTTTCTCGTTTCGATTGCGTCTCTGAGACGCGCAGTGTTGGCTAACGTGGAAAAGCGACGCCCAGAACTGGTTCTGGTTCCGTGTTAAGCAAAGGCACAATTTAAATTTTGATTTTTTCTGATTCCGTGTTGAGCAGTGGCACAATTTGAATGTTCATTTGTTCTCGTTCCGTGTTGAACAGTGGCACAATTTGAATGCAGTTAGGGTAAACTACTCTAACCACAATTTTAGTTGATATAAAGAAAAGGATTCGAAATGGATCAGCAGCATCCACAAAGCATTCAGCTTAATTAGTTTTTAAGTTCTTTCTAGATTGCCAACCGTTTGCTCATGACTTGTGCAAATACGCATGCGCTGACCGTGCGAACATGGGGTTGGGGTGGAAACGGAAATAAAGAGGATAATAAATAACTGGCAAAACTGGAATGAGCCACAACAGAACACGCCGCTACCGCTGCTGTTGCCGCCGCCGCTTTATCCTTAAATAGTGAAAAGCTGGAATTAGCACAACCAGTTTGCTATATCCAGTTTAACGTCTATCTAATGTCTGCAAGACGTTACTATTTCGCAGCGGAGCAACGATACAATAACGAAAAGGACCCTCATAATGATGATGGCGATCCATTGTATCTCAACAACAACAATGCTGCCACAACGAACAATGAGCCAGAGCCGGATGCCGATAAGGACGACGACCTAGAGTTTTTGCAAGATGTGCCCTACTCCTCCAGCAGCATCGATCGCAGCTCGATTGGGTCTATACCCTGGGCCGATGATGCCATCAAAAAGAATAAATTGGATTGGGAACGCGTTGACCGCATGTTGAGCGGAGAGGAGGCACTGCCAGAGCAAGAGCCGGAACTGCGCAATGAAATCGCCGATTGGCAGCGCCAATTCCCCAGTTTACTGGCTCGCAAAGCGAAGCCTCTCAAGCAGCAGAGTTTCGACAATGCTGGCCGAGGTCAAACTGTGCCAGATGAGTGCGGTGAAATAGATTTCATATCGGATCTTAGCCTGAACTCTCTTAACGACTACGATGACGATGAGGAGGATGATACTGGCTTCTTGACGCCCACAGCCGAGCGTCAGCAGCGCCACAGTAAGGAGACAATGCCCTCAGCATCGCGAACTTATCTGCGTCCCACACAGAAGCTGGTGGCTATGCTCGACAGAGATTTACGCATCACATCGGTGGCCGTCAATCTGCGCAAGCGTTCGCAGCAGCACCAGCAGCAGCGTTCTCAGGTTCCGGCAGCAGTCCCGACCACGCCTCAATCTGCAACAGTCACCCGCTCACGCCTGAGAATGCCACCGATTCTAAACGTCCTGGACTCGAATCGACGTTTTCGTGGATTGCTTAACAATCGGAGTTTTGTGCAGCTAACGCAAGTGCAACAGCAGCCCAAGTCGGCGGCATTGACATACGCAAGAGACAATGCCGGGCGACGTCAACAGGCGGGGATTCGTTCAGCCTGGAACATGCCCATGGCCGCAAATCGATTCCTGCAAAACAAACATGCCATTGTGTTGCCTTCGCTAAATTATCACAGGGACTTTACAGGGACGACAACTGGGACCACTACCATTACCACGACATCCACACACAGCATATCCAGTGGCGGCGGTGCGGCTAACAGCAATAGTTCCTCTTTGGGGGGTATCTCGTCATCAGTAGAGCGCATGAGTTACAAGCCCCAACAGCAAACAACAGCATATGGCATGGATTTGGGCCACATCACCACGACCAATTCGAACACACCCTCGACGGGGGGTGGCGGCCGATCTATATCAGCGGCCATCCATCATCCACGCCACTCGGAGTTTGCCACAAGCAGTGCCTTCTACATACCATACAGTGCCTCAAAATTCAAAGCCTTTAAGTAGCCAAAACAGCCAGCAATAAAGTTTGATAAATACGCCTGGTCATTGCAGGGATAAAACATTTTAACTCTTGTTTTAACATTTAGATTATAGAAAACTTGATCATTCATCATTCCTTTAAATGTAGTATCCCATTCTAAAGGTCTCCTAACGAGTGACAGCAGTTTTTCCCGATAGTTCTACAGCAATAATTAAAAAGAGTGTAACCTTTGTCAAGGTTACCCCTACCTGAGCATTGCAGGGAAACAGCATTTAAACTTGTAGAATATAGAGTAGTTCATTATTCTCTTATGTGTAGTATCCCATTGTACGCCTCCTTACTATTTACAGCAGTGTTTTTTTCGATTTTTGAACCTTCTACAGTAAAAAATTAGAATAGATGAAACATCCTTATTCAAAAATTATTCCTTACGGGTTGGATGACCTTTGTCATTATATCGCAATCAATGGAAGCAGCACGAAACGTTCACAGATGTCTGTGTACGGAACAACTTCCTCATCAATAGAACCACAAAATGGGCAAAACTGGCCCGCCTGGTCCTTGCCAGAATAAACCAAAGATTTTCAAATGGAGAAACATCCTATAATTCTATCATTTTTATATGTTTAAATAGGTTCTTGGTGTTTACCTTAATGACAAATTAAGAAAATCTATGAAAGTAACGCGAATCATTTAAATCACAAGGTAGTCTAAAGATCAATAGAGACTTGATAAACAGGTCAACAATTTGCAGTAATCAGTATACACATTAGTTGAGTTTTCATTATCTGATCTATACAAAAAACGAAATATGAAATAAGCTTAGAATACGAAGCCATCGTTAGCTTTGATCGGGTAGGGATTTCTTTCTTTACAGACTCATGTTGTCGAGACGCAGTCGACCGTCGTTCTCCGTTAAGTAAAGCGTATCTGCCAGGCACTGTTCTGTGATGAGTTCTTCCACGCGATCGTTCATCTGCAGAGAGTGGGAAAAGGAGAAGATTAATTGTTGTCCACACTTAATTATCGGTTTGACTAACCCCTTTTGCTTTGCGCTCACTCAAAATTGTGGGATACTTGAAGGCAGGTCCAAAGTTGACGCTAACTGTGGCGCTCTTGTGTATAGATATGGCTGGGAAGTAGCTGCCGGCATAGATGTCTTCGAAGGCCACGCCTTGTGACTGGCCATTCTTGAAGAACTCGATTCGACTGCCTTGCAGTATGTGCAGGTTCTTCAGAGTCTCATTGATCTTATCCTTGTCCTCGTAGTACAAATGTGATTTGAATTTGACGAGTGGCTAAAGGAGAGTGGCTTAAGACGTTAGCTAATCTTATCAAATTGTAAGGCACATTTAACTTACGCGATCCTTAAATGTATTGGGCAAGTAATCCATTGTCGGCAATTCAGGTAGTTCGATAAGCAAGCCAAGGGTATCACCCTCACCGTAGGCATCACTGTAATGTTTACCTTGGCTCTCGGTGAATTTGGTGCCCTTTCGAGAACGCCAGGAGTAGCCGAACTTGTCGTATCCCAGTGGCGCTTGAAGATTTCCATATTCACGTCCCCAACCGATGCGAGTGGCTGCGCCTTCCGGCATCTCCTCGATGGTCAGCTCAAAGTACCAGCGACCGCGGTTCACAGCTATATGGGGGAGAATTTAAAGAAGATTCACATATAATTTTGGCATCACTTGCAGTTCGAGTGCCCTACTTACAGTGCGTGGCTCGAACTTGAGAGTAGCCACGTTCTCCAGTCACCGCCAGCCGATCCTCACTGATCTTCAGCTGCGGTGCTCGATCATGTAGCGCCAGCAGAACCGCATGTGGTACTAGGGTACGATAGAGCCAACCGGGTATGGGTTTGCCAGCCCAATCAGAGCTCTCGTCGAACTCTTGACGGAATGGTGCATGTGGATCGGGCTCTGCTAGTATGTAACGATAGCCGTCCTTATTGAACGGATGCTCCAATGGATAACCATGAGCCGGCAGCTTAACGTTAGCAGTTATATCAGAGCTTGGACGACCCTTTTTGCCCGTTGGCCCCGCATCGGTGCCTGGAAATTTCCGCTTTTGTCTATTGTTTTTAGCTAGCGTTGCTGCAATGTGGAATGGAAATATAAAAATCTATAAGTAAACGTTGGTACGTGACAATCAGCCTGTTTTCAGTTTACTGCCGTTCGTCCCACTGTCTGTGTGTATGTCTGTCTATCCCGCTGTACACTTACAGTCTTCCTCGTTGCTGCTGGCAATCGACGCTCCGCTCAGCATTGACGTCATCGCAAGGACAGCAGAGAAAATAAATCTAAATCGCGACGCGAATTTATTTAATTATGTTTAATACGCACTCACAAAAAAAGACACGCACACAGAAACACTTGCTACGCACTAATAAATTAAAGTAACCAATTGGAAAGCAACTATTTATTTATTTATTATAGTGAATGAGTTTCAGCCCCACCCGCCCGTTTCAGCTGCTCTTTGTGGGTGTCACAGTTGTGTTTTGGTATTTTTGTTTGCTTGATAATCTGCGCGAATGTGTGCATGTGTGTTTGTGTGCGTGTGTATCTGTGAGAGCGTATGTTTATGTGTGACGGTGCGAAAGAAACTACCGCAAAACCTAATGATGACGATCAGCTTTCGTTGCGATTGTTTGAATTGCGAAAAACGACGAGAGCGTAAAGTACAATAAACGTGAGCGAAAGAAAACGAAACAGAGAGGAAATAGAGAGCACACACACACACAGTCATATGCGTTGTTTGTTTTGTTTGGCATGCAAAACAGAATGCGATAAATACACAAATTGCGCAGTATTTGCCCCACTGTGAATGGGTCAGCTGTACAGCGGATAGTGGGCAAAACAAATTGTGTGCTAAACTAAAGAAGAGCTGATGAGCCAATGTGTAAAGTACTACGACTAGATGATACCCTTCAAATGTACTTCTGCTCATTAATTATACTCACCTTGCGTATAACCATCCTCGGTAAGGCGCAAAGCTCCAGTCTTACTCATGATTTCATAGTTGGGTTTGATTTGACGCAGATCTGGATTAAATAATCCATACATGGAGCCATGTTCGGAATGCTCTTCATAGGTGAACAGTGTGTTGACGTCCTTAACAAGGGATCTCTGTACAGTGGAGTACCAGGACTGCGTCAGGCGTCGCGGCATTGTTGTCATTGCCTCCCAATATTGTTCGATATAAGGAATGATCTCACGATCTTTGCTAAACTGTGTTTGTGGCTTTGCATCACGTGTTGCCACTTGTTGCATGTTGGCTATGGCGCACTGACACATCTGAGATATTGCTGATATTCAGAACAAAATTTATATCAAGTTTTAGTTTTCAAAAAGAATTTACTTGTACTTACTAGCCTGGCTCTTGCGAAAGCTCTCTGTACCGGTGGCAGAACAATTTTTGCACACAAAAACATAATTTGTGACAAATGGCAATATTTTTCCTTTGCCCAGTTGATACGTTATACAAGACTCGTGGATCCAGCGCGAGCAAGTGGCACACAGTAGCTCAATTGCGTTCAGGTTGCGCTCTTTGCCGCTAAAAATGCACAGTATGAAGATATTTGAATGTGCTGCATATATCGAATAAAACCTCTCGTTGCATGTGTGCATACCAATAACAAACGCCGGCTGCATTCTGGTTGTCGCCGCCTCCACCGCTGCCGCTGCCATCGGCAGCTCCGGTAACCGCTGTGGTCGAACTACGCTGCTCTTGCGATTGCACTTTTTCCTCGTCCATGTTAAAATTGAGATCAGAGCTAGCTTCGGCGGGTGAACTGGTTTCCATAACACACTCGTCCATAATTAATAATAAGGCTTTTATGGAATTTTTTATTCACAAAACATGTAAACAAATAAATTTGTCTACGATGAGTTGCTAAAAGCGGCGGCGACAAATATCGTATCGAACTACTTACAATACTATCGACAATCGAATGTGTAATGAAATCGAATGATAGCATGAGTGCTTGGTAAATAATCGGCCAACCACCACAACTATTGTCAGTCTATCGTAGGCAGTCTTAGTAGCGATTTTTCTTATCGACAGAAAATATATCTAGAAAATATATCAATTCATAAAAATTTATTAGAATTTAAGTGTACTCTTGGATGCAATGTTTGAGAAGTGCGTGTTGTGTGCATAAGAGTGAGTGGCATTGAGTGCGCAATATAAATGGAATTGCACGAACGACTAAAGAGATCAAATAAAAGCCCACCAAACAAATTCCACTTGGCGACAACGGCAAACGCTGGCGGAGGTGGAGGAGGAACGGCAAAGCAAACAGATCTTAAGAAGTAGAAGCGGTAGTTGTAGCCACGGCTTTTAGTGGATTTGCACAAAATTAGAACAATGTGCGAAGTTTGCGCCGATTTCCAAAACCTACTGGAGCTGTGTAAGTAATTATATTTCAAGTTTTTTTTTGCATTTTTATGTGTCGGCATTTACAACTCTGATAACTGTCTAAACGTGCGCCCACACTTCACAACCACTACCACCCATCCACCATCACCCACATATACATACACTTGACTTTACTTTTGCAGATGAGGTGCGCGTGGCCAGCTCTGAGCTTAAGTTTCAGCTGCTGCTGAAGAGTGAAATTGAGACGACATTCAATTACATTCAATCCTGGCCACAGCGTCAGTGTATGTGCTTGTATCGGGACAATAAGAACTATGATCGCTTCAACCTAGTGGTGCAGTCGCTTATTTGCCTCACGGTGCAGCATTTGAAACACATTGATCATCTGATCGATAGCTACAAGCGTCTAACCGCCAGCGCTGCACAGGTTGTCGCCCAGGCTCAACGAAAACCAGTGCACGATAAGCTCGACAAAGAGCTGCAACAGCAGCAGCAGCACAACGAAAATGAAGACGAAGGCGGCGAGAATAAGCAAAAGGTGTCAACGACGCCCTTCTCACCGACATCATCAACATCCCGCGCTTGTGACGATAATAAAACCATAAATCCTGCAGAAGCCTGCGATGAGGAGAAGAGAGCTTCGGGTGATGGTCCAGGACCGCCTAAGAAACAGCCCTGCACACCACCACCACCAACACCCTCAACCCCACCCACAAGCAGCAACAAGGCGCATCCACAATACACTGAAGAGCCATGGATACTGCCCGAGGTGGAGAAGCTACTGGTGCTCGTCTCCAAGGTATTCCTTCTCAATTTTCCGCTCTACATTGCCCATAAGCACGGCATGCACTCGCGCTTAGACGATCTGCAAGCGGAAGAAGCCCACCATTTGGCTCTAATCTGTGATCTGCATGACAACGACCTTCCCATTTACCTGCTACGCAACGTCAGTCTATTCTGTAACTCAGGTGGCTTTGGCGCCATGTCACTGTGCTTCGAACATCCCGATTTGCCCGTCTCAACAGCGCACTCCATGACTGCCACTGTGTCCAATGTGAAGCTCTGGCTCAACTATCATTGCAACACACAGCTCTTTGTCCCGCTGCGTAGCCGTATACTGCAATACATGTGTAAGCTCTCCGATCAAAACCTTCGCTCAGCAGCGACTCGTGCTATGGCCGATTTTGTATGGTCCTCCATGCGTGATCCTCTCGATGTGGCCGTTAACTTCGATACCGAAGGTCTAGCCTTGGCTTTCAAGTACTTCACATCAACCACTCTGACAATGCGTTTGGCGGGTAAGTTTTATATCAATTGATAGGGATTATTTCTAGCTTTAGAAATAATGTTACTATTCTCTTGTGTCACTCGTATCCGACACCAATGCTAACTAATTTTTTTCTATTACTCCCTCTTTGTTGTCCAGGCATGGCCCAAATAAATGCTCACATCAATCTTTTCAATGAAATCTGCACTACCGAAACGGTCAACGAAGTGGAGCTCTTTGGTCAGCGCATTGCCAATTGGCTAACAGAAAATCAGATTGTTCAGCACCTGTTTGGTCCGAATCTACATGTGGAGATCGTTAAACAGGCTCACGTGCTATTAAATTTCCTGGCTGTGGAGAATCAAATATCCGAGGAGGATATCAAACTTATCTGGCAGGCAACGCAACTGAAACACTGCTCGAAAACCATATTTGATATACTGCCAGCGCTAGTAAAAAATCTTGCTCCTCGTCCGGCCATGCACTTGTATTCGCTGCTCTGCCGCATGGACCCCAAGGAGCACACCGAGCAGAGCATTTACATTGCATCGGCTCTTACGAAATTGATTTGGACGCGGGATTGTTCGCGCAATCAAATGAATTTGATGCAAGATCATTTGCTGGGCTCCAATGTAACTGCATCTAGCTCCGATAGCGGCAGCATTGAAGGTAGCAATACCGAGGATGATCATGTGGGCGCCGATGATAGCAGCATAGCCAGCGGCGGTGGTGTTGGTGGCCAGAAGAGTCCAGTGGATGGAGTGACACCGTGTAAACAGGCCAGACACAGAAGGCACATCTGCGATCCTACTACGGAGAAGGTCAAGCAATTGAGTAGTGATGATATCACCAAAGTGGACATTAAGTATGTTCATGTTAAAATTATATTTATATGTGTTTAATTAATGTTTAATCCCATAGAAATCATCGCATTGTCAATATCATAGACAATACAAGCAGTGAAGAGGAGTTACAATCGCGTGCCGCCCTGGAACTGCAGCTGCATCGCAAGAAGACGAGCAACAAGCGACGTCGATCAAAAGCGAGCAATAACAAGCAGCAGCAGCAACAGTTGCTGCCACACGAGTTGGTTGAAATCTGGGACGGTGCCGAGGATGTGCCAAGCAGCGAGGACGGCGATGCCGATAACGATGGTGAACTACTAGCCGATAGTGATGAGTGTAGCGATGGTGCCGGCCATCAATTGGTTCCCGCTGCGGTACTCAAGCATTTGCATGGTGAAGGACCCTATATACGCGCCATTGCCGAAACAAACATCAGTGAATTGCTTAGTGGCGCCGAGAATGATGGCAGCTACTCATCGCCCATGAGCAACAAGTCAGAGAAGAATCTCGCTGACTTTGATGATGAGGATGTCTCGCCATGTGAGGAGGAATTGGCGCAGCTTGTTAACTCCCATGCTGGACGTGTGCCGGCTGCAAATTGCCGCGATGTAGCACCTGCCTTCGCAGCAGCCGCTGCTGCCTTGATGGCTGCCCAATCGGCGATGGCTATGCAAAAGTCTGGCGAGACAAATGTTGCGGCGGCCGCTGCTGCAGTTGCTGCTGCTGCTGTGGCAACAGGCAATGCACAACAATCGCTGGTCGCAATGCGTCAGCAGGCCAATGCTGCTGCTGCTGTTGCCGCAGCAGCCGCTGCCAAAGCGAAGTCCGATTCAGATGGTGATCTACTAGAAGTGAGTAACAAACAGCAGAACTCACCCAAGTCCACGAGCACATCATCGAGTAATAATCAGCCCTCGTTCAAGCTAAACGATGTATGTCAGCCAGGAAATACGTTACTCTGGGATTTGCTGCAGGACGATAAGATTGTAAGTGCTGCAGAAGATTAATTCTTTTACTTTACATAACTTATCAATCACTAATGTTTACTATATAATCGTTTAGGGTCAACTGGGTGAATCGCTTGCCCTGGAGGCTGAGAAGGCACTGGCAACGTTGCTGTGCTTCAGTATGGATCGACAATTGCGCACAAAATTCATTGAGGGTTGCCTGCAGAATGTGGCCAACAATCGGAGTGTTATTGTTAGCTTGCGTTTGTTGCCCAAACTGTTTGCATCATTCCAACAGTTTCGGCCATCGGACACGCATTCAATGACACTGTGGGCTGAACGCAATCATCGCATGATGCAGTGCTTCTTTAACAATATTCGTCACTATGCCCGGCGACATGCGGAGCTGTTGATCAATCAGAATGGTGAGCAGCAGCAGCAGCATTTGGGGCTGCAACTTTACTCGCATAAGACACAGGTCTCAGTGCGTTTGCAGTTTCTATCATCGATCTTCTCCTCGGTGGGTTCACCGAAAAGTTTTCGACTAACCCTCGAACAACTGGATGCATTATGGGATTGGTTAGCACACGATCCCGAATGCTCTGACTGCTATTTCTCGTGGCTGCAAGCGCAAACTAAAGGCGGAGATCAGCATGCTCTCGGCATTGATGCTCTGCAGCATTTGTATCTTAAGAAATTGCCAGAGCTACGTCCCGAAGAGTTCTCCATGGTTGCACTTGGCCTGTTTCAGCAGCTCTGCAGCTTTGCACGCATCGCAATGGCCGAGTATGAAAAACATAGTGACGCAATTGCCGCCAACTCCAGTGCTGTGGGCATGTATCATCTTTGGAAGATTGCATTGCGTGCGCAAAGCAATGAAGTTTCATTGGCAGCGATTCAATATATTAACATGTACTATATGGGACAACAGTTGCGATTAGAGAAGGAGTTCGTCTCACAGTGCATGGACAATCTGGTGCAGGCTGCAGCGGCGCTAGAGAAGTGAGTAAATGATTAATATAAATTGAGAATCACTAATCAACATTTGTCCCCTTTAGCATCGAGGATGAGAATGCTTTGATGCGGGTCCAGCGTGGTTTGCTGCTGTTAAACACTCATCTGGATACGTTTAGGCGTCGCTATGCCTTCCACTTGCGCCGTTGGGCCATTGAGGGCAAGGGCATTGGCTCGCATAGCAATTTAAAGAACGAGGGCGCTGGGCCTCCTCTGCGAATTGTGTTGCAACAGGCTGGACTGTCTGAGAAGAGTTTGCTGCATATGCATGCCTGCGATCTTATTGCTGATCTCAAGGCTGAGGTATCCAAGTGGTGGGAGAGCCTACAATCGGGCATGGCCGCACCTGTATTGGGATTACTGCTAAGCGATGGACCTTTGCGAATCATAACACAAGGACAGGAACTGACATCGGACTATGATGAGCGTACTTTGGGCGATGCTGGATTCAAGGACAATCAAATAGTTTATGTTTCGTTGGGAGGTCGTGGCGCGCGACGCAAGGAAACAAATATGGAGCATCCTTCGATGTTGCCACCACCGCCTAAGGAATGTCTGCCCACAGTGCTGCTCCTGCAACCGAAATACTTTGAGAAACTCTTTTGTCTCATGCAAACTCTGGGGGATATGAAGCCCCAGTCGTCCACTGTGCATTTGCAGCATCACACAAAGGCGCAGTTGCTGTCGCGCCGTGTCTGGGATATACTTGCCATGTTACCCACCAATCCTCACATATTGGATGCATTCAAGAACCTGGTAAATGACCTCGGCGAACTGCAGCAATTGGATCAAGATCAGGAGCAATTGGCCAATAAGCGCAAGCAAATCAAACAAAAGTTTAACGAGCTACTCGATCCAAGCAATTTGCAGAAGTTCATGTACTCCTTGCACATTGTAGAGAGTTTGGCATTGAGCAGCACGCCGCGCGTCTTAATAGGCACCATTTCAGGACCTGTTAGCGCTGCTGGTTCCAACGGCAATCTGGTGATAAGCGAGCAGCAGCCGCGTACGAAGAAAAGTGCCAACAGACGACACAATAGCAATGAGCAGCAGCCACAGCAGCCGGCGGAGCCAAAACGAAGTAGCAGTAGTAGTGATTGTAGCAAGGAGCTATCGGCGGAAATGGAGACGACGCTAACATCAACGCCACGTTCGGGCAGCGATGTGGAAGTGAGTGAAATGTCCAGTGGTGGCGATAAGGAGAATCAACCCAAGCAGAATAGTAAGAGGCACAAAAAGACTGAAGCCAGTGATCAGGAGCAGCAGCAGCAGCAGCGACCATTGGGCTGTTCTACACCGCCACTGCCAGCGCCAGCTCCTCCTGCTGCAACCACATTGCCATCGGTAGCGGCAGTGACGGCGGTGGCACCACCACAGCGCAGTGCATTGCTCAGCGAAAGCAGCAAGTGGAGCGAAGCGTTCATCAAATGCGGTGGATTGCAACATTTGTATGAGATCTTTAGTGGCGGCCAACTGCAACAGAGTGCCCATCCCAAGGAGCTGGCACTGAACGAGTGGCGTCATGATTGCCTGGCCAGCCTGTTGCGTATCCTTTGGCTGTTGGGTTTCGAGGAGCTGCAGACACAAGATGTGCACGTACTGATGTCCAGGCCACATGCATTTATGCTACAGCTAATGGAGGTCCCACAGTGCCTGAAGCGTTTGTCCAGCATATTGAACGATGAGGTGCATCAGCATTTGTCATCGGGCACAACATCATTGCTGTTTCCCTATCAGTTCCATCAGCTGCGCACTGGCTTCTGGGGTCGTGCTCAACTTGTGCAGTTTACTATGAACATTCTGGTGAGCTTTGTGCATGCCTCGCCGGAGGCACGTCGTCTGCTCTGGTCCCAGCCAGAGCAGTGCACTTGGCTGCAGAAGTTCATACTGGAGGATCCCGAGCCAGCGGTTCGTCGTGAGATTTGCGCTGGACTCTATCGCATCTGTTTGGGCAACGCTCAGAGCTATCGTCTGCTGTTGGCACCTTTGCTACACAAACTGATCGCATTGCTTCCACGAGCCGAGCAAATGAGCTCCTCGATACAGCACACACAGTTTCTTCTATCCGAAGAGGGTAAAGAACCGTATGGTCCTGCCTGTCGTGATTACTTCTGGCTGCTCGCACGCCTTGTGGACACTCTGACTACAGAGATGGTGGCGGAGGAACGCATCGACATTGAGCTGCTGTGTGAGAACATTTCGGAGAGCATCCTTAACCGCGACTATCATGAGCTACGTCATGGATATCAGGATGATGGTCTAGTGGGGCTGCTAAATCTAATGTCCAATCTGATTAAGTACGATACCAGCTACAAATACCGACCCAAGGCACTGAGTTTCATCGAGCAGCTTATCGAGTTTCTATTCGAGATGCCTTCGCCCGCCAATCGCCAGAAACCCAAATGCAAATCAGCCACATCGCGTGCTGCTGCATACGATCTGCTGGTGGAGCTTTGCCGCGGTTGTGCTACCAATTATAGCTATCTTCATGGACGATTGCTGGCCCAGCACAAGTCTGGTCCCAAACAACCATATCCCTGGGACTATTGGCCACGAGATGAGGGACGTGCCGAGTGTGGATATGTTGGTTTGACCAATTTAGGTGCCACATGCTACATGGCGTCGTGCATACAGCATTTGTATATGATGCCACAGGCACGTGCAGCAATATTGCGTCTTCCACCTGCCGGGGCACAGAAGCATGCACCAACACTGCTGGAATTGCAGCGAATGTTCGCATATCTGTTGGAATCGGAACGCAAGGCGTATAATCCGCGTAGCTTTTGTCGTGTCTATCAAATGGATCATCAGCCATTGAACACAGGCGAACAGAAGGATATGGCAGAATTTTTCATTGATCTGGTATCGAAACTAGAGGAAATGACGCCGGACTTGAAGCACCTGGTGAAGCGTTTGTTCTGCGGCACTCTGAGCAACAATGTCGTCTCATTGGACTGCGGTCATGTGTCCCGCACTGCTGAGGAGTTCTATACGGTTCGCTGTCAAGTTGCCGATATGCGTAATCTGCAGGAGTCACTGGACGAGGTCACTGTAAAGGATACCCTCGAGGGCGACAACATGTACACTTGCTCGCAGTGTGGCAAGAAGGTGCGTGCCGAGAAACGCGCCTGTTTCAAGAAGTTGCCACAGATATTGTGCTTCAATACGATGCGATATACCTTCAATATGGTCACCATGCTCAAGGAGAAGGTGAACACCCACTTCTCGTTCCCCCTACGGCTCAATATGTGTCACTATGTGGAGAAGACACTGATGCCGCAGCAGTATAAGGAAGAACGCGAGAAGCGCGAACGGGAACGAGAACAGCACGATGGGGATTTGGGGGCTGAGAACGAGAAGGCTGAAGCCACACTGGACGCTGACATCGAAGAGTGCTACGAGTAATGGAATAATCAAATCATCCATCTGTTTCCATCTGATAACCCTTTCATTCTCAGATACGAACTGGTTGGCGTTACTGTGCACACTGGTACAGCGGACGGCGGACATTATTACAGCTTTATAAAGGAACGCACAAAGAACAACTATCATCCGCACGAGCGTTGGTTTCTGTTCAATGATGCTGAGGTCAAGCCATTTGATCCCTCGCAAATAGCTGCAGAGTGTTTTGGCGGCGAGATGACCGTAAGTCATCATATCCTTCTATAGAATAAGAACAATTGGTTATGATTAACTCCAAATACTACATTTTATATATTCTCTACATTCCTATTCCCTTTACAGAGTAAAACGTATGACTCCGTCACTGAAAAGTATTTGGACTTCAGTTTTGAAAAGACAAACTCAGCCTATATGCTCTTCTATGAGCGCCGATTGCCAGAGCACTTGCAGCGGCGGCACTCAGAACTGCTGGCAACACCAACGCCAAGTCCGACGAATGAGGAAAAGCCAGACACAGAGGAGACATTGAAAATAGAAGGAGTAAGCAACATGACAGTGGATGAGATTAGTAAAGTCGAAGAGCCAGCAAAGAATGAAGAAGACAACGCACAGAAGGACAAGCAGAAAAAAACTGAGCAAGAAAACATTGTTAAAGAAAAGGAAGAAAACAGTGAAGAAGTAGAAAAAACAGCCAATTGTGATAATTTGAAGTCGAATAGCAACAACAACAACAAAACCCAGAAACCGCAGCAGACGTCTACCTCAAAGGCAGGCGGTGGCAGCATTGCGGATAATGAGAATGGTGGAGCCAGCAAACTGCAACAGTTTCGTCCATTATTGAGCAAGGAGCTTGAAGATTGGATATGGCAGGACAATCGACAGTTCCTGCAAGATCGAAATATCTTTGAGCATACCTATTTTAAGTGAGTACAACAAATGACTTGAAGTAGTAAAATTCATTTAATTTCACACACTTTTCCATTTGCTACAGCTTCATGTGGCAGATTTGTGGGCATATACCACAGACATTAATCTCTGAAACGGATGTCACCTGCATGGCCGCCCAGTTGTCAGTGTCATTTTTCATTGAAACATTCATACATGCAAAGGAGAAGGTGAGAGAAATTTGCGAGTAGCAACAAATGAGTCAAATATATAACGAAAAATCTCTACAGCCAACCATGGTGCCTTGGGTGGAGTTGCTGACCAAGCAATTTAATGCCAGCGAAGAAGCTTGTGAATGGTTCTTATCGCATATGTCCGTGGAACCATTTTGGCCCGTTCAGGTGTTAATCCAATGTCCCAATCAAATGGTGCGTCAAATGTTTCAGCGTCTCGTCATTCATGTCATACAACGGCTGCGGTAAGTCAAATAAAAATAGTGTTATGTCAATGTCTATACAATTTTTATTATCTTTCAATAGAGCCTCTCATGCTGATCTCTATTTGGGTGTCGAAACGGACGAAGATGGTCGGGAGCTCATTGGACAGGCATCGTGTGTAACGCGCTTTATAAGTTCTCTTATTTCACTGTTGGAGCATGGTGCGCGTTCCCATCTGCGACATCTGTCCGAGTACTTTAGTCTTTTGTGCGAGTTCTCTCGCATGGGCGAAGAAGAAGCAATGTTTCTGCTACGTATTGGTGTGCTAAAGAGTCTGGTAGATTTCTATCTGGGCCACAAGCAAACAGACAGTGTATGTTGTTCCTCAAACTGTGACCATAAATTGTAGAAAATAATCGATTATTTCCTGATTTGTAGATCGACATCAGTTCAGACAACGAAGATAATTCATCAGATGAAGCGCTTTCGGTGGAGAAAATGAGACCAGCATCGCTGGATAAAATGATTGCCCTGTGCGCCAGTCTCGTTGAACGCTCCAGGGGCACCGATTTTCGGTTACGTTTGTCACCCAAAGACTTCAATGCCATTGCCGGTGGAAAGGTGATACTGAAAAATCTCGAAAGCGTTAATTATTTCATTAAACCATCAACCAGTCAATCATCCACTAAACAATCGAATGCATGATCCTTTAATTTGTTTATTCCTTAATGCACTTTCTTGAAAATATTTCATTGTTTTAATGTGTGTTTTGAGGTACAATTTTGAGTTTATTTATTGTTAATATTATACGTTTTGTGAGTTGTATTATTCGCAGACTCATCTGTTGAAAGTCATTTGTTTTCTTTTTCTCACTAATTTGTTTTTGTTTTTATCTTCATGTATGGGGCTTTCGTTTTGTGTAAATAATTATAGTTATTTTTAAAGTTTCTCTATTTTGATTTGAATACTGAATAATGAATAATAAACAATAACTCACAGGTTCATTAGTTCATGTTCGAAACTGTTTAAAGGTTCTTTATCATTCGCTTCATATTTATTTATAATCCTTTCTTTATATATTTATCTTTGTTTTCATAGTTATTTATCATTCATTTCATGTTAAA
This sequence comes from Zaprionus africanus, assembly GCA_018151435.1. Classification (NCBI taxonomy): domain Eukaryota; kingdom Metazoa; phylum Arthropoda; class Insecta; order Diptera; family Drosophilidae; genus Zaprionus; species Zaprionus africanus. Next base: position 1,427,383 of record JAECXB010002309.1, on the reverse strand, counting down.
TTATCATTCCTTTCCATTTCCCAACTGTGCTTAAGTCTATTCCTAGATTTAAATATTCATTTAGTTTATTTATTTTTGTTTGAAGTGTTAACAATTCAAGTATTACAATCTATAAATGAAAGTTTTAATCACTCGTCACGCTATAAATATAAATATATGTATTATATATGCGTACAAAGTTTACTATCTATTACATTTTTACTTAAATATTTATTACTTTTAATCATCTTATGAATTATATATATGCGATACCACTGTATATCTAAATTCTCTAACTAATGACAAGACTCTTTACCATAATTCGTAGGGCTTTCCGTTTTTGTATCAACAAATTAAGGACGGCATTAATCCGCACCAGACAAAGCATTTAATACACGCGCTTTGTCGCTGCGATGAAAGATTGGCAACACAAATAATCAGCATGTTGTTTGCATCGGTAACAAAGCACACGGAACTCTGTGCGCCGTTCTTCAAGCTGCTCACACTGCTGACTGAGACACAGGGTGGTCCCGTGGGGCTGCCTTGCTTCACACAGCTGGTGCTGCCCCGTATGTGGGATGCTGCCGAGTATTGTCCACAGTCTGTCCTGGACTGGCTATCGCTGCAGGCAACGAAAAATAAAATTGCACATGCCTGGATCTTGCAATCTGCCGAGCAATGGCTGGAGCAATTTCTGCTCGCCCACGATAACACGCGCGTGAGGAACGGTATGTGATTGATTGTGATCGATTATGAATGATTTATTAAACATAGTTGTTATTTTTTGGCATTTCAGCTGCTGCCTGCCTGCTGGTGGCATTGGTGCCATCGCAACCGTTCCGTGCCAACTTCCGTGCTCACTCACAACACAAACTGTTGGCCCTGAATCCGCACAGCTACCGGTAAATGGAAAGAGAGTTATCTTTAGTAGCAAAATAAACATTTTTACGGTTTCGTAGTGACATCAACAGTGATGCCCAGTTGGTGCTGCATCAAGTGATCACGTTGCTTCTCCGTCTGTTGCGGCCAGCGCGTATCTATGCGGATATTGGAGCACATGGTACAACCAAGCTGACCGCGTACTTTAATCTTCTCAGCTATTGTATGGTTTCAAAGACTGAAAAACTAATGGCAAGTTTGGCTGCAATATGTACGGTTCATTGCTAACATTATCTTGTTTATCTTGGTACTTACAGATAGGTTCATATATGCGCTCCCTATGGGAGCTCTTCCATCCGCGTCTCTCAGAGCCCAGCGTGCCGGCTCATCACAACAAACATGCTCTGCTCACCTTTTGGCATCACTCGCTCGTCGATTGCCCTGAGAATGCGGCCCTGGTGGCCAACTGCCCGGAGATAACGCGCAACATTGCATTTAACTACATACTGTAAGAAACTCAGAGAAGTTAATTAGTAGTCGTAGTTAACCTCATGAACCCTTCTCCCTTTAAGTGCCGATCATGATGACGCTGAGATTGTTACCTACAATCGCTCAATGCTGCCTGCCTACTATGGATTGCTGCGATTGTGCTGCGAACAGAGTCGGGCATTAACCCGTCAATTGGCACAACATCAGAATTTACAGTGGGCCTTCAAGAACATTACGCCACATCCCACTCAATACGCGGCTGCTGTTGACGAACTGTTCAAACTTATGGCACTGTTTGCCACACGTCATCCAGATGCCAGTGAACAAGAGAAACTGGATGTGATTGCCTTCAGACGTTCCGTGATTGTATCCTACACTAGCAGTCTTGATGCACGAGTCTCCTGGTCGACGCTCATCAGTGCGCTCAAGATACTGGGTAAGTCATTGTAGATCTCTCCCACGGTATGTTATTAATTTGGAGTGTGCCTTTCAGTGGACAACGACGATGATCGCATGCTTGTCATCTTTAATGGTGGCATTGAGATGTGCTTTGAGGCGCTGCATACACTACATTCCATGCACCACGAGGCGACAGCCTGCCATGTTGCCGGGGATCTGCTGGATCTGCTTGGAGAAATGGTGCTGCTGCTGGCCACACTACGCTTGCGTACCGACAATCCGGCTCAGAAGAAGCAGCAACAACAACTGGAGCAACAATTGCAATTGCAACAGCAACAGTTGCTACAAAAACAACAACAAACGCAATGTACCCAAGCACCACAAACTCCGCAACAGAAGGAGAAGCAGCTGCAGCAGCAAATGCAACAACATTTGCAGTTGCAACAAATGCAATTGCAGCAGCAACACTTTCTGAGGCAACAGCATCAGCATTCAGCGCTGGCAAAGGCTCTGCCCGATGCCATTAAACGCCTGGCAACGTTACTTAACACATTCAACTCGCCGGAAATAAGTCGCATGGCCCTCGAGGTGCTCAAGGAGCTAGTGCGCAACGTTAGCTTGGAGGCCACAAGCATATTGGCTCCGATTTTGATCAACTGCCATCTCTCGGTGGCCAATGCGCCCAATGCAATTGGTCCGCTGGGACCGTATTTCCCGCGACGCGGTGCCAAGCAGACACCTTGGCCACAGGGCGCAAAGAACTCACCACGTCCCCCCAGGCCGATGGTGCAAATGTGCATTGCATTGTCTGAGTTGACACCGCGGGGATTGGACACCGAGTATGATGCACAAGTGGATGCCTTCTACAGGCCCTATCATGACTTTATCGACGTCATGCTGCGCATGTGCGTCAACACGGGAACTCTCAACGACACTCTGGTGAAGTTGCACTGCCTGGTGGCAATCGAGTCGACGCCGTTGCACTTCAACTACTTTCCCAAGTTCTGGGTGGGCATACACAATAACGCTCTGACGCACAAGTAAGTAAAGAGGACAGAGTCAATATCTCAGTGTGTTCCATACAAAAGTTTTCTTATATCAATTACAGATACTCGGAATTGCTTGTGAAGAATCAGTTGCTGATTGAATATTTGCATAATGTGCTCAGGGATGAGCGTAGTATGCTTAAGGATGGCTTCGTGCGCGAGTTTCTGGAGCTTTACTATAACAAGGTGGCTGCCCAATTGCCGGTGGCTCGTATGATTTACACTATCAACTATGGCATGCACTCCAAGGATGACATTGATGAGTTGTGTGGTGACCTCTTTGCTATACGTATCATTGCCCAGGCAACGGGTGTGCCCACCTCGGTGCGCAAGGAGCTGCGCGGATCCCTCAAGGCATTGCAGAACAAAAGCGAACGCTTCAAGAAGGAGATCGAGCGAGGTATGCAATTCCATAAATATCCCTTAAGCACTTGACTAACTTTCTGTATGCTTAGATCAATTTCCAAACAAGAAACTGAAGCGGGACTCTTGTAAAGGAGCAAAAGAGGAAATACAATCACCAAGCCAATCGGAGGCTGAGACGACGACGGTTGTGGAAAATTCCACTGATGGCAAGGACAAAAACGATTCTGCTGTCAATAAATCCAGCGGGGATGATGTATCCATGGATATATCCAGTGGAAGTGGTGGTAGCGACAATGCTGCTGTCGCGGGTGCTGCTTCTTCTTCTGTTGCTACTGTGGAAACCAGTCCACCAGTTGCAACTGGAGCTAAAGCCGTCGATGAACCAATGCAGAGTCCTGCCTCGGATAAACTTGAGAAAACCTCGGCTGCGTCATCCGATGATGAAACGGAGCTGGAAGATGAACTGGAACCAACGCCCAAGCGCAATAAAAAGACGAGTAACAAGAAAACCGCACAGGATCGTGCCAACGAGGACAGAAAGAGGCGTCTCAGCACACTGATCACCATGGAGTCGTACATTCACAGCATTTTGAGCATCATCAAACGGGACGCGAATACGTCCAGCAGTGCAGCAGCCAAAATAAAGAACACACCAGTGAAGATTTGGCCATGGAGGCATCAACATCCGCAGCGGCAGCAATCAAGGCAAGGCCCAAGGGTGCTTCAACGCCACCGGAACCCGAAGTATGCAGCGCAGATATGCTGCAGGAGAAATATAATATAGAGTTAGCAACCGAAATGAGTCTACAGTCTGCGGCGCTTATGGTTGGCAAGTCCAAAGCAAATGGACAAGATCATCTGGAACATGCACAGGATCGGTTCCGAGAGCCATTGTCGCCGCATGTTGCAACCGTTGTTAATAGTGCCGCCATTCCTGCTGCTGCGGCTGCCAGCAGCAGCAGTTCATTGACTGACGTTGCATCCACATCACAGGCGGCGAGTCCTACACAAATTTAGTTGTCATTCAATGATTTGCTCAGCATTTTATTTTTTGGCAAGCCGTTGGACTGATAATGACTTGCATCGGATCAGACGCAGATCAATTGCGGATGAAACATGCGGATCAGGCGCGTATTGATTGCCTAAACTTTCTTAGGTACTGTGCAAACTTTTGGCCAAAGGTCGAAAGTTTTAATGGAATGATTGTAGAGACAACCCAAGGTTGGTGCTGCTTGCTTGAGGCAGGCCCCCCGTCACACACATGCCCCCGTGATCTACACGCATGAAAATACCACTAAATTAAATGAAATATTCTAGAAACATATTGCAACGCTAACAAAAGCAAACCATACATGATTATAATAGATATATATATAGTATATATATGTAACACACTCACACACGCACACTGACACCCACAAAACCTTACACTCGCACACACACACATACACCCACAAACGCACTCACGCCGGCATACGAAACATAATAACATATATAAATATATACACAGAACATTCATACATCAATGCATACATAATACTGTTAGCAATAATCATAAATGTTACTATATAAGACTTCCAGACCGTAAAACAATTTCCAATTTGAAAAAGGATAATTTAGTATAAAGTTTACATACATTCAATGCAAGATCCTTGTGCGCTACGAAATGCCAAAAACACAAAATGCATTAGGAAAAACAAAAAGAAATGAAATGTTATGAAATGTAAGGAAAGGAAAGGAAAGCAAAAGTAAGGAATACACAAATTAATAATGGAAAATAATGAGTTGAGAACACGGCTTACGAGACGCTAATATCTATATATGTTGTAGTAGAACCTTTAGGTACGTTTTATGCTGCTATAAATACGTTTGGTTTAGTTTCCTACTTACTGATATATCACCTTTTTGCTCTTACTCTCTCTCTCTCTCCCCCACTTAATCTGTCCTTATCCCTTCCCATCGGCACATTGGCTCTATGTTAAACTCAAAATGAACAGATATTATATAATTAATCAACAATTTATCAACAGAAGAGGTGAATGTAAAAAAAATGTTCATTGTAAATTGCTGAACGGATACGAATTATACATGCATCATACTTACATAAATACATTTTACGTTCTTTAGTTCATGTGAGAATAAATTGTAATTACGCACATAAGTCTAGTAAGTTGTCCATGTGAAACACAAAGGGGCAAAGTTTAAAAAACTCATCCCCCTCTGAAGGGGCGCATAAAATGTTAGTTAGTAAGCAACAATGGCAAACGATCGAAATCTATAAAACTATGTATAATGTTGAACAACAAAATTAAATCATGAGCAACTAACAATACAAAATAATGCAGCATAAAAGTTTAATGGATGTGGAATTTATAAAAGGGCCATGGATCTTGATGGGCGGAACGAGATTCCATAAAGTGTATATGTATACATTCTTCATCAGCAATAGACTAACAGACTAATCGGTATAGTCATGCCTGCCTATATGACCTTTTAGATCCAGTGACTATATGAGCTAAAGCGTTTATAATTCGCAATGTCTTACTTTTTTTAGAATGTTGTCGCCTCTTCAACTCAATATTAATTCACAAAATAGGATACAGGAAATTATATTACCATTATTATTAAAAGTTGATTTGATCTTTATTATTATTACTCATAACTTTTCAAAATTATTAATTACTATAAATATTAAAGACCGAGTAGTATAGCTGATTTGGGTCAAAGTCTTCGTTCCTATGACTATATACAATGAAAGCTACGTTTTAGGTGTTTTTATTTGTTTAAAAATTTCTATTGGCAGTTTCTCTTCAATGTTTGGTTCTGCTAGAAATAATTTTGTAAAACAGTGTAATTTGAGAACTTCGTCATCGAATTTGACCTACTAAGCTACAGCTGTTTGCATCAACCCTTCAGATAGAGATAAAGTATCTCATGCGCATGCTCTGCCCTAAAATCAAAAAGGAAATAATTTTTTCGCACTGAAGTATTGAAGATGCCTTGCGTTGGTTGTGAAAAGGGCAAGTCACGATTAGATAGCTTTTTAAAAAGATTATACAGATAATAAATTTACATTTTACACACTCAGAATGCAAATGCACTGCAGAGAAATGTGCCGAGGACTGCAAGTGCAACTCGCCGGGTAAATGCGGGTGCAATCAATCCAAGGAAGCCTCAAGTGGCAGTGGCGGCTGCTGTCACAAGGAGACCACAGCTGGAGATGACAAAGCTTCGAAAGGATGCTGTAAGAATGCCAAGAACTGAACACCGAATCAGGAATTACATCTTCGTTGAGAGAAAGAGAGATACATAAGCAGCTACAATTGAATGATTTATTATACACTTTTAGTTTGCGTTAGTTTTAATCAAAAACGTATTTTATTTTTCACTAAATTTCTAAACTAAAAGACCTTTACCAACATTGTGACTGTGTCGATGGCAATGAGTTGTATTCTTTCGATTGAACAGAAGATGAAAAATATAGTATATGATGCGTACGCTTAACAAACGATCCAACAACAAAGTGTATTTATTTTTGTTTTGTATACATATTAAAAGGCGAGAGGAGGGCAAGAATTATGGTTAAAAAAAACATAATAAAAAAAGAGTATATCGGAAATTAAACAAATTTTAAATTCGAAAGCGGTTTGTTTATATTACAGCGTAAAAAGTTCGATTTCTCCTTCAATTTCTTCTCTCGTTTTACAGGTGTGTGTGTGTGTATGTATATATAGAATGTATATATGCATATAAAAAACAATTCTCAATTAGATTTTCAACAAATACGAGACACTTACTTAATATTCCTCTTATTAGTTTATAAAGTATGTTTATATATATATTTGTATATATTACTTCGTGCTACGCTGAGCTTTTAATTTAGTGTACGTAATATTAAAAAACACAATATTCCTTTAAGGGCAATTAATAGCTATCTTCGACTTAGGGCCTACATTACCATATCATATTACATACAAATCAATCGACAATTAAAAAGATCTCGATCTATTCTCGACTAAATTTAATTGCGCTTTGACTTGCGCTTTTTGCGACTGTTTGAAGCGGCTGTTGTTGATGTTGTTGTTGTTGTGGTTGGCGACGACTTAAAGTGGAAGGAGGCAGAGGCTGAGGCTGAACAACTGGCAGGCGCATTCTGGGGCAATGTTGTTGCAATGTTGCCTCCACCGAACTTGTCCCATATACTGCTGAAGAAACCTGGTGTGCCGTTGCTACTGCAGCTCTTATTGCTATTATTGTTTTTTTTGCAAGAAATATAATTGTTGTTGTTTTTGTTGCTGTTGTTGTTATTGTTGTTAGTCGTTTGTTTTTGCTGAGTAGCGGGAGAAGGTTGTGTTTTGTTGTTGTGTTGTGCTGCTGCTGCTACTTGGGCGTATTCTCATGAGCGCTTCACCTTGCCATTGATCACAGAAGCCGATGCACCTCCTCCGCCAACGGCCACCTCGGCCGCATGCGTGGCCACATGCTGTATGCCCTTCTCCATGCAACCCTGATAGATGGGCCTCATGAACTGCAAGCAACAAAAGGGGGGCTTAATATATATCTTAATTCTTTTTCTGCCTCATCCATCACTTACATTCTCCCACATGAGCGTGGCAAAGTCGTCCAGCTTTCCACCGAAGTCGCTCAGCTCGCCGCTGTATCTGTAGAGGATTGAAGACGAATACAGTTAAGGATATAGACTAACCATTTAGAACCCCATGGCACTTACCTTATGTACGCCCAGAGAGCTAGCGTGAGGAGGGCCACACCCATGACCAGATTGCAGAAGTTGGCAAATGTATAGAGACCTACCAGGCCAAAGATGCCGCTTACTATATACATGATGACAGCGCAGGCAAAGTAAACGGCCGGAGTGCGTGCCGCCTTAAAGATGTTTTTGCTTTCGTTGTGGGCCCGATAATTAACAAAACTCTCCTCCAGATCGGTATCGAGCTGCGTGCGAAACTTCTCGGTGAACTCCTCCCCGCCCATTTTACGTTTTGCAGCAAACTGAAAGAGTGCCTTGTCCTTGACACGCAAATGCTCTGTCTCCAGGTGTGCAGTGCTCAGATACGGCCTCGTGCCACCGCACACCTCCTCCATGAGTTGATTGTACAGCTCCTTTGCAGCTGCAACGGCAGTCAAATGATTTGCCTCAGCGGTGGCCACCAGCATGCTCTTCGGCTCAGGTAACTCGTTGCCCTTGTAGATGCTCATGTACGACTGGAAGTACTGGATGAGATCGCGCGCCCTTACGCGTTGTCCACTGATCTCTTTATACACAAGATTGTCTGGCGCCAGCAACATGGGCACCAGTGTTCGCAGGCTGTTCTTAAACTCGGGCGTAATATCCTTAAGGCGGCCATCGAATTGAGGATTTGTGGCGACATTCAGACCAGGATGGGGCATCAGAAAGCATGCCACCTCTGTGAAGCATGATGAGATGTGTCGGCGCAGCGATTGCAACTCAGGATGCTGTTTGTCCGATACCTCTAGTCGACGCTTGAGTATCTTATCGCCACCCAGTGCTCCGTATTCAGCCTCATATGGAAAACTCCAGTCACGCACTAGAAACTGCAGACGCTGGAATGGCTTCTTGCCGGTATCAGCCAGAGCAAGTCGACCGTATTCGGTGAACAGCTGCAAATGCTGCAGATCATCCTCCTGTATGTTTTGTGAGAGATTATAGATCTGCACCGAGGACAACATGGTGCTCAAGGGCGAACACAGTCGCACAATCGCGCACAGTGCTCTGGCTATCGAAGGCGCCCTGCGTGTCCAGCAATATGACGGCAATCTTATCGCCATTGGGATAATCATGCAGGAATATGTCTGACCACATCAATATGCCGGTTGTGTCCCTCTCAGATCCGCCGCGCCATGAGAAACCAGCCAATGGCTCCGACTCGTCACCCAGCCAATCTGTGACGTCGTGTCGCACATACTAGAGACGGAATACGATAGTAAATATGGCTAAGGAAGAGATATTTCAAGTAAGGTTTACCTTTGAGTACATGTAGCGTAGAAAGAAGTCGAGTAGGAAGCTTTTGCCTTTGCGGAAAGCGCCCGCAACGGATACGACACACACATACCGATCCTTGACCTCATCCCGCATTAGCACCTCACTGAGGGCATCTTCATTGAGGACGAACGTGTGCTCCTCGGATGCATTGATCACCTGCACTGCGGAGCCGCCAATTGCTGCTGATGTGCTGCTGCCCTCCATGTGTATGTATTGTTTTTGTTATTGCAAATGTGCTGATGTTTGGTGTGCCTCCAATAATCTCTCCTTAGACAAATTAAAAACGTTGCTATTGATTTTGTTTTGTTTTAAGCAACTGCAAAAAAGAAACACATTGTAAAATATGTGAAATATTTTATAAATGTTACTTTATATACACGTATGGGGATCCGATGACGATCCCAGCCTGAGCTGAACTAACTAACGGTTAATTGCGCAAGTTCTATACAACTGTGCGCGTGTGTGTGTGTGTGAGCATGACTGTTCTTTTGGCATGTGCAGACGACATAGACATAACGTGCCAGGCGGCCTGCAATTATGAGAGCTGGCCAAAAATAAATTCAGCTCTTTATGCCCGTTTCTTATACGGCCAGGTGCGTGCACGTAATCCACTTGACTCCCTATGTAATGTGCACACACGCACACACATATATAAATTTCTAAAATGCCATATTGTATATGGAAATCACAGTCGCAGTCGCAGTTTGTGATGACGTTGACAGGTTTTATTTTGTGTCGCGATCGATCCCAATTGGGAACAAACAAACTAATTATGGCACAAGTCTGACTTTGTGACAGACGAAAGACGACACGATCGGTAGAAATATAATAATTACATTTTGTGTTCCAATGCTTTAGCTTGTTGTTGTTGTTGTTTTTAGATTTATCGGATTGAATATGTAGGTAAAAGCGGCGCGTCGCTTCGCGACTGTCAACCAAATTGAACTGCACAGCACGCAAGTCACCCCGCGACTCAATGAATAACAACAAATGAGAGAGAGCCAACAGAGCGCTCTCCATGTGCTTACTCTCTGGCAGACACTCTCCGCTCGCTCTCCCACTCTCTCTGTGGCAACTCTGGCAGGTAGGTCAGAGAAACTAATCGCATATGCAGCTGTTTAAATAATTCCCTGTTTAATTATCACATTCGTTAACTGTGCCAAAGAGAATTTCAATTTTATATTATCACATTCGTTAACTGTGCCAAATGTTATTTTAATTTCCACGCTTTCAAAATATTTCGGTTTATTATTCCGATTTGTTCACTATGTGTTGGCAATGCCGCTGGGAATAGCAAAGCTGTGCTCAGAACGTTGCGCAGGTGCCAAAAAGAGACAACTATAGGTGTAGAGTTGATCATGAAACAAAGCCGCGCTATCGAGTTGTCTTCTTCTACCTTACCGGACATTTATACAGTATAGGATGTAAACAACGAAGACAAAACGTAACAGCAACAGTTGTGTGCGAGAGCGCAACGTCTGCGTTGACGCCAGCAGAGCGATTAGTCAACACAGTAGTCAGTAGTAACAACGACAACAACAGCGACGGGTAGCAGAATGACCACAGCAAAACGAGGAGCTAAAAAATGCAGAAAAAACATATAAAGCGCGCAAACGGGAGCACATTATAGGCGAAATATACTCTTAATTCACCTAAATTAGATAGCAAAAAGTGTTTAATTAGCTTAATCAAAGCACTAGTTCCAGTTGGGGGCCACCAGGGAACACTCACTCACATCATTCAGTCAGCAGAAGCCGCCGCCGCAGCATGCAGCAGTGTGGACACCGCCCAAGTGCCAGCTGGCAGCAGCAGCTACAGTGGCTCGCAACAATTTGCTACCTCGTGTTGAGTTGCAGCATCTCTGTCAGTATGCAGCAAGTAATGCCGGAGGTGGAGCCTGTCTACTACTACGTTGGCTGCTTCACAGCTCGCACTGATCTGCTGAAGGAATCTGTCTATGCCAAGACACCGCAGACTTGCATCGAGATCTGCGAACATCAGGGTCACAGGTACGCTGTGCTCGCGGCCGAGAAATGTTTCTGCGCTAATCAGCTAGAGGAGAACGAGCGCCAGGATGAGATACTCTGCCACACCCGATGCATTGCCAATAAGGCGCAGTACTGTGGCGGTGTCGGCGTACACTCGTATTACTCCACAACACTGTTGCGTCAACCGGGTCCGCATCGTCTGCGCGTGGCCAACAAGACGGCAAACAGTCTCACCCTCCACTGGGATGCCTATGAGCCCAGTAAGCTGCTGCTCGCAGGAGGCGTGCCTGGTCCACAAATCCAACTGATTGCGAACTACCTTATCAAATGTCAAGTGATCAAAACTTATTCCACACTACCAACATTCCAGCAACCCGAGTTCCTAGTCCAAGGCACTGAGACCAGCTTTGAGCTCACCGATCTGCAGCCAGCGACGCTCTACAATGTCAGCGTACGCGCGATTTGCGCTGCGCAACAACAACAGCAGGAGGAGCAACAGCAGAACGACTGTGGCAGTGCCGGCATTATGGACAGCACCGATGTGGGCCTGCCTAGTCCAGCTCCCGCACATCCCAAGATAATAAGCCGCACCGATCAGACAATCACCATTGAACTGGCTCCCGTACAGAACAACAATGGGCCAGTGAGCAAGTTGCTCATCATAGTTGAGAGAGTGGATAACTCGCTGAGCCAACCCTTCGATGCACAGCTGCTGGGCAGCTGGCAGGAGGCACAGCTGAACGGTGTGCCCTACTACATTGCCGCTGAACTCGACTATGATCGGCCCGAGGACAATCGCACTAGGCACTTTGTCGTTGGGGATGACAAGCGCTATGGACGGTATCGCAATGTGCCACTACAAACCCCCGAGGGTGATGAAGACAACAAGGAGGCACATGTGCATATCAGCTTGGGTGTGGTGAGTAGCAGTACCGCGTGGCGTATTCCAAATGAGATTAATCAACAGTTTTCTCCCGTCTAGGTAAGCACCTTGCGCAACATCACAAAGACGCTCTACACACGCAGCACGCATGAACAGCATGCTGGCTCCTTGGATGACTTTAGCTACGCCACGTTCGAGAAGGGACAGTCCTCGGTAGTGGCCCTGGCTGTCACCTGTGTGATCTTCGGCAGCTGTCTGCTGCTCAGTCTTATCTCATACTTTTATTTGCGCTTCAAAACCCACCACAGTCGTGGAGGAGGGCGTGCACGCAATGCACACGAGATGACACAACAAACACCGATCATTGAGCGGGAGAACAATGGGTATCTCATGGAGGAAGAGTTGCCACCGTCGCTAGAAAACTTAAGGCAGCAGATGCAAACAATGATGAATGCTCTCAATCAACTGCCACGTGGTGCACTGCGCTACAACACGGATGAGGTTATTGGTGACGGTCATTATGGCAAGATCATCACGGGCAGACTTCACGCTGGTGAAGCGGCTCTTCATGTACTCTCGCTGGACGAATTGAGTGGAGCATCACAGGTGATGCTGCTGCGGGAACTGGGGAATCTCAGAAAGCTGCAACGACACGAGTTGCTAGTGGAATTCTATGGAATCTCAATGGGTGCCGACTGCTCCTATCTGGTCTTTGAGCTGCAACGCGTTAGCCTTAAGCGACGCTTGATTGAGAGTCGCCTGGCAACACCAGCTCCAAGGCTGTCCACACTCACAGAACAATTGGTGCTGCAATGGATGTACGAACTGTCCAGTGCCATGTCGTATCTGGTCAGTTGCCAGGTGCAGCATCGTCAGTTGTCCAGTTACAGTGCTTATGTCACTGCCGACTCCAGAATCAAGGTCTCTGTCTTTGGCCCCTTGCACTATGCAAACAGCAATCGACAGCAGTTGGACCTCAGTCGTTGGCTGGCTCCCGAGGTGTTGCGTCACCAGCACCAGCAGCAACAGCACCAGGCAAGTCATGTTACAGCCAAGTCGGATGTCTGGTCATTTGCCTGCGTCGCCTGGGAGTGCTGTGCCTTGGGCGGCACACCCTATGCCAATGTGGCCAGCAGTCAGCAACTGTTGGAGGCTTTGCGAGCAGGCGTGCGTCCGGCACAACCTGCCTACGTCTATGGCGATCTTTACCAGCTGCTGCTTAACTGTTGGCAGCTCGAGCCGAGCGAACGTATTGGATTCGAAGATGTTGCCTTTGGTGTGCGTCAGCTTATGACCTCAGCCCGACATGCGCTCTGCTTTGATCGCTCACCAGGCGACACTTTCGAGACGCTGCCATTGTATCTGCCAATGCTAGAGACACGACCCTAGCAAGGAGAGAGAGAGCGGGAGGTAGGGAGAGAAGAGACCTACAATTGACATAGTTGACTAGTCTCTAACTAGGCACGACAATAGGCAGCTCCAGAGCACACAAAGACCCATTAGTCTTTATTTAAGAACTTTAAAATATATGTTAATGTAAAAAAATCGTCGCTTTTGTTGTGGTAAACCATCCTGTAGGCATTGTAAAGCAACTGCAGGGTATATCAATAGTTATATTTATCGAATAAGAATCAAATTTGATGAGGTCAGGTGTGCTTTTCTGTCTCAAAGTATTCCAATTGTAAAATAAACATAAACTTTCTTTTTATTTTACTAAGAAAAGAATGAGAGAATGGCAAGCAGATGTAGAAAGAAAGAGCAAAGTGCTAAAGAGAGAGAGAGTGAAATTAATAATAGAAAATATAAATAGGGAGATTGACGATTAATTAGCTGAAAGATCGAGTGCAATGGTTTTAGAATTACAAAAAGGTATACACTCTACACAAATATATAGTATACTATATATAGAAATTCCTTTGAACACAACTTCCATTTGGGAGAATTACAAGCGATGCATTCGCAAGTGGAATTTTTGTTGCATTAGTCATGGGGGAAGAGAGTGACGAAATCTTCTGCTCTGCCAAGTATCTAATAAGAACAAAATACACAGAAACACATACTTTGTATATATATCTGATTGTTCGATTGTTAAACAATTGTTTAGCTAATCGGAGGCTACTGCTGGCACTGCTGGCCACGGCAACTGATAAGACTTCGGATCGAGAATATGGAACCAAAAAAGTAAGCACATGTTTTATATGGGTAAACCAAGTCATTTGTATAGGAACTTATAGAACAGCAACAATACACACTTATAATATGAATAGTCCAAATATACACATATAGTATATGCGCAGGTAAGTTCTCTGTATGTATATAAACAAAGCTACACCGCTTCGATGACTTTTGCACCCGCGGAGTCAAGGTGAATGACGTTACCAAAGAGGGAAGAAAGAGGCTACGAGCTATATATCGAGGCTAACGCAATAACAATTGAAACCAGTCGAACAAATTAACTGCCTATCTCCCACACACACACACACGGGCGTATAAGTATTAACAATTTAAATTATTAATAAATCAAGCGCAGAGCTTTGCAATGACGCTATGCGAATGGACGGAGGTGTACGTGGACAAGAGAGTGGCGAATATTGATGGGCATGAAAAACTGGAATCAGTATTCGCACAGCTATTACAGCTGCTCAATGTTTTGCAAATTTATAATAACTAAGATGTATATATATCGTTGCGTATGTGTGAGTGTATGTGTGTGTATTCACGGCGACGACGCAATAAATTTTGTGTTTTTTGTTTTTATTACATACACAAAGTTCAACTTCTTCGTATCGGGAGCAAGTTGGGAGTCGAAACGGATTAGTTACACACACAGGCACATGCATACACACTGGCCGAGACACGGGGCATAACAGTTGCTTACTGTTATTATTATTATTATTGTTGACATCAGGCTCAACTTAAATATTACTCACTTTAATAAACAATTCGCCCACAACGTGCCTCTCTAGCTGCTGCTTGCTTTTCTTTCGTTTACTTTGCTCACCTTTTTTGTTAGTGATGCGCATTCATGTGTTCGATAACAAGTTGGAAAACAATCGAGTGTCGATAGGTCGCATCATCGAGGTTAACTGTGACTTTAAAAATAATTGGCTTCACGCGAAGAGTCACAGTAAACTTGTTGAATTTTGAAATTTAGTTGTTTAGAAAATGAACTTTCTTTAATCAATGTATGAAATTACGAGATTACATATATGTGTAAGATACTTTTTAGCTTATAGATAACAAGGAAGAATGCTACAGATATTCTGGGTCTTCAGTTCCAGAGTTTTCTATCTAAATAAACCCCGAAACCCAAATGATTTGAACTCATCAGATACTGATAAGTGTAGAATCAAGACATTTACTTTAATAACTAACTATTACATACTACATAGCGGTTTATAAGTTAAGTACATACAATAATTACTGTTGACTTTCGGATTAATCTAAGGCCCTCGAACTGGGGGGCCTCAAATGGGCCGCCGGGCGATGCCCCCATCCAGGCACATGCTGCGCTTATCACTGACGCAGGAAGCATACGCCATGGCGTGTGGAATGAAGTTCTGCTCGTACACCCCGGAGAAGAGCTGAGCATAAGGTCCGCTGGCGAAGACGGCGACATCGTCGCCACCATGGGTTTCCGATTCCAGCGGCACGGCAGTGGGGAACATAAAGTCTTTGTTCTTCATATTGATGGCGCGTAGATTCTTCCTCTTCACGGCCCCATCCTCCCGCAGGTAGTTGGTGTTGTAGCCGGGTCCATTGGCGTAGCTCAGCGTGGCGTAAGGCAAATCATCGGCCGCAAGTTGACCATCATTGATGCCGAAGATATCGTTCTTGCGACTGGAGTAACCCGCCAGCGACATGGTGTGCGAATGATCCGAGGTGACCACAATCAGTGTATCATCTACGCTGCTATGGGTGCGTGCCCAGCGTACAGACTTGTCGAACTCTGCTGTCTCATCGATCGCACGCAGAGCCAAGGTATCGTGGTGTCCGTGATCGATGCGACCGCCTTCAACGAACAGAAAGTAACCCCGGCCGGCACTTTGTCGCTCCAGAATGACCATCGCCACCTGTACCATCTCCTCCAGCGTGGGCTGCTCCTCGGGATTCGCATCCAGGTGGTAGGGCATGTGATAGGGTGCGAACAGACCGAGCACTCGTGACGTCTGGTTGGACAGTTCAAGCAACTCACGTCGGTTCTGTACAAATCTTGCGCTATTCGTGTGCTGACGCTGCCATTCCTCGATAAGATTGCGTCCGTCCTGACGTCGGCCGGGTGCGCCGCTAGCATCGTTCATGCCAGCGGGTAAAAAGTTCTCACGACCGCCGCCCATGATGACGTTAAGGTTCTGTCCCACGTGACCTGTGATCAGCTGGGAGGCAATGTCCTCACATACAGTCGGATCGGAATTATCTCGCATTACCTCAGCATCATTCTCCCAGTTGCGATTGGCGATGTGGGCGTAGACACCAGCAGGAGATGCATGCGTTACCGACGTCGTGGTGATTAGGCCCGTCGCCATACCCTGTTTCTGAGCCCATGCCGCAATGGAGGCCACATGATTGGCAGGCTGGGCCTGTGCTGCGCAATCCTTCATGCGCACCGCTGCGGTTACACCCACAGTGCCATAGTTGGCCTTGACGCCACCCAGATAGGCGGTGGCTGTGCACGCCGAGTCCGCGACCTGCATGTTGGCACAGTAGGTCTTGCTCAGACCCACGAAGGGGAACTGCTCGAAGGCGAACTGCTTCTCCTCGCCGCCCAAATAGACGCGCCCCGCTGTGATGGTGGGTATGGACATGCCGTCGCCCATGAAGAGCATTATGTTCTTGGCCAATTGTGTGTTCAATCGCAGCTTGCTCTCCAGCTGCTGCTCCAGCGTCGATTGTGCCATGCTCATCCAGTAGTCGGCATAATGCTCCTCCGGCTTGAGGGCATCGAAGCTGATCAGAGGCATGGCGCGCTTAGAGCGCCGCTCCGTGTGAGCGTCGTCGGTGGGGTACTCCGGATGCATGCGTCGCTCTGCATCGTGGGTGGGCAGCACTACAGGGGGAGAAGGTAGCGAAATGGGGATTAGCAATCAATTAGGTACAGTTCTGCCACAACATCGTCGACTTACCGTGGGTGGTGACCAGCGCAATGAGCCCGCCTAGTGTCAACAGTTGCAAGATCATCTTGGGTCTGTGTGCTTCACTCAATGCTAGGATGCTTCTGCTGCTGTGCACGTTCCCCGAGGAACTGATAGCGAGTTGCACGAGACTAGCGTTATTTATAGCGCGGCTCTGGCTTTCATAACAGGTCGCTGTCAACGCCGGCGCCGACAACAACGCAACCCCGGCATAACGACTGATAAACCAAAATCTATGTGTGTACACTCACACACATACTAAGTAGGTAGCTCTGTCTGTAAAGATGTATGTATGTATTGTACATACAGTATATAGAATCTGTAGCGATCGATCTGAAGTCCGCTTGGCACGTTTTGTGTTTGTTTTCTTTTTCGTATTTCGAAAACACTTTCCTATTTTTCAATGTGCGTTATCAATATCCGCGCCCCGCCGACACCATCGTCCGTCCCTAGCAGCGCGTCTGCCTGTCTGTCCGTTGCCCGCTGTCCGCGGGTGCTCATCCCCGTCTGTAACACGCGAGTTGTTGTTCACGTGATAGTTTCGCAGCGTTCCGTTTAAGTCATAAAATTGAAATGTTTCGGGTTGTCATAAAAATAGTACAGCATCAGCATGAGGCGCGGCATGAGTCGAGGCCAAGCTGTTTCCCCTGGAAATAATCGCGGCATAGTTACAGCGTATTTAGGTCCATCTGTACTTACCCGGCTTGGCTATTTTGCAACATCCTGTACAGCACTACTTGAAACACAATTCAAATCTACAAGAATATCCAACTTGGTCTCAAGAAAACCTTAGTTGATCTGCCGCTCAGTGTCTTATTAGAATGACCGAGAACATAACAGCTACGACAATTTACTGAACAACAGATCGTGTCTTCTACAATAAACATTTTAATTAGCAACATTTGGAATATGAAATTTCCAGTTAAACTAATAATAAATGAGTACTTGGTCGATTATAAATATATACGATTTGTGACCTATCTCTGATAAACCTTTTGCGCCTTTTAACCCATTGAAAATCTTTTAATTCAAGAACTTAATGACTTCATGATTAATAATTTGAAAGAACCGTTTCAGGAAGAGGGATTGACCGTATTTGGTATATTAAATCAATGTCTTAATAAACATAATTATTATTGCTAACACCAATTAGTGCTTTATACCAATATTTTCCAGAATCGTATGTAATTTTCTAGTAAAGCGAGAGTCAGGTGTACTTGACATTACATTGAACATGGTGGCAACACTCCTGTGAATTTAAAGTAGCGCGCAACGTTCTGTGTGAATGGCAAATGGTTGTTGCTGGCAATGCCTGTCACATGAACACTTGCCAATTGCGCAGGCGTTGAAAGCAAAACAAAACAGAAAGACTATCGCAATGCCAGCCTGCGTGCCATGGCTATATTCCCATACTCATGCTCTCACTTTCGTTGTGACCACTCTCTTTGGTCCACTCTCTCCCTCCCAATCACTCTCTTTAAGAGAAACCCTCTCTTGGACAGCATCCGTTATCTTGTGCTGCTGCTGCTGCTGCTGCGCCGCGCCAAGAAGCATCTTCGTTTAGAGAGCTTCTGGCCTGACAGCGCGCATTTGGTCAAAATAGTTGTTGGTTCGCATGCAAAACGTCAAAATCGCATAAGCTAGAAACATTTTTATATACCAACGGCGCGTTTTTAATTTTTTCTACTACACTACAGCATACTTACATTGAAAGAAAACCAAATGAAACTAAGGCAAAATAACCGAGAAATAATATTAAAAATCTAAAAAGAAACTTTCAGCCTTATTATATTGTTGTTTTCGAAATCGCAAATACCTATAAATATGTATACATACAAACATATACATATATTTATATATATACATACATATATAACTAAATAAACGCGTGTACATAACAAACGAAATTTCAATAATTTTCAAATAATTTAAAAAAAAGGTAAAATAAATTAAGTGAAAAAGTGCGTGCAAAAAAACGAATCATTTCTGTGAAATGAATATTATTTTGGGAAACCTTGTTATTGGACCTGAAATCGTTGACAAATTTGTTAAAAGTTTCTTCTCTGCGTGCGATTATTTGTGTGTATAACTGTATAAATTGCAAAAGCATAACATGTAGCGACATGTCAAGTTGTATATGTATACCCTATAAAGCCATCAATTTGTATTCATTACGCACAGGTATATAGACATACAAATGTCGAGGAAAAGAACAAAAACATAATTTACAAGAAAAGCAAATGTTTTCCTCATTGTAACTCTCTCTCTACTGTGGGTGTTCGTGTGTGAATTGGGATTATGTGACTACACGCATTCCGTATACCTAAGAATGTCTTTACACACAGGCTATATGTGCCTACATGCTACATACAGATACGCATATATTACAACATACTTAGAGCAGGAGGCTGCTCTTGGGGAAGGAAGCTGTTGTCCAATCCAACGACATAATAGTTCAATACATCGGCAGCCCGATGTGTGCCTTTAATTGTATGTGTGTGCGTGTGTGTGAAACTTCTTCCCATTTCCAATTTAAGCAAAGACTTAAGCTCTCTTACGAATTTAATTTTCCTCCCAGATTCACGACTTAAAGCTGGGTAGAATCGTATTGCAGAGTAAATTCATTAATTTGTCCATATTGAATGCTGTGTGTGTGTGTTCGCAACAATCTGGCAACTTTCAATTGGCTTCATTGACAGTTAAACTGAAAGTTGTTAGGTACACGACACACAACAAGAGGCGAAGTCGCGTCGAAAGTCGATGACAATGGGCTCGGCAACAACAACAACAACAATAAATAGAAGAACAACAACAACAGAGCAGCATCTCGCAGGATTGACAGAGCGAAATACTGGGGGAAGGATAGACAAGAGGAGAGCGGAGAGCAACTCTCTAAGTTCAGCAGTCACACGCGAATGGCAACAATACGAAAAACAATTAAATAACAAAAAGTATCCCAAACTTTATCAAGCCAAACAGTGACACACACACACATCATGTATACACACACAAGCTCATACACATACACATACACACTCACACTCACAGAGTCATATGCGAACTACACAAACAACTTGTCGCTTTTGTCCCACTGGGAGTGGGGAAGGGGGTGCAGTTTTGGCCCCACTGTTGGGAGAAACAAACTTTTAACTTAGTAGCCCACATACACACACAAGCACATATACACACAACCAGACATTCAAAACACAGATACACATACAATTGCGCTGAAGTAATAAACCAAAGGACATGTGTATGTATGTATGTGTGTGTGTGTTTGAGTGTGTGTACATACATTGAAACTCGAGTTGGCGAAGAGCTGCACACTGGGTCAAATTTCTCGCAAATAAAAACACACTTTTGTTTATGTTTTGATTTGGTTTTTCTGTTTTCAAAGTGAAAAGATGAATTGAAAAAAGACAATTTAGCTGATGAATAATTTAAAGAAAATAATTAATTCCTTCTTCTATATTTTGCAATATTTTTTTCATCTGGGTATCAATTAAATGCTCCATAAAATATATCGATATTCTTTTGAGCTGGTTCTTTAATTGCTTCGCTATTAAAATTTATAGGAATAGGCAATGAACATGTACAGAAAATATTAACAATGTATATTGTAAGTTTCTGCTTGAATTATGGGATAAAACAAAGTCAACAGTTTTTATCACTAAATGAACCTGAGAACGAATTCTTCTGAGTTAGTTCATTGATTTTTTTGCTATTTAATGGAATAAGAAGAAGACAGGCAAGACTTAATTTGTTGATTAATTAGTATTATAATTTTATTTTTGATCAATTTCAGAAAAATCTACTCGAATTAAGTGATTACTGAAAAAATATAGAAATTAAATAAGTAATAATAAAATTATATATAGTTTAAAGACGGGCAAGACATACTCAACCAGAACGTGTCGAGTTAGCTGTAAAATGCAATCAAACATTCATTTTTTTTTTATTTTATAAATACACGTATCTGGACCACTGTGCTGTCAGCATTCCAGCATCAACCAGATGTAGATTTGGAACCGAAAAGGATAAAGCGCTGGCCGAACGTTCGCACGAACAAGGCGGGCGGCACGAAGTTTCACGAAACGAACACACGAACGGTTAAGCATCGACTCGATTCAGTGAGAGTTAACTTTACCGTTGAGCTGTAAGCGTAAGCAGGGGGTGCTTCGTTTAAATGAGTGCTCGTTGAATGTGTGAGTAATTGGAGAGCAGCAGTAAGGGGGGTTGAGAAGGGCCGCGGAGGGGGCGAAGCAGCTAAGGGGATGCTTCGAATAGAGAGCAAATAACAACAGAAACAACAACTACATCTGCTGCTGTCGCTGCGCTGCTACTGCGCTGCTTCTGCGACGCTTACTGCGTTTTATGGGATGCCAACAGAGTTAAGCTTGGCGCCAGCTGAAGCTTTACTTGTGTGTGTGTGTGCGAGTGTGTGTATTGCGTGTGATGTATTATGAAAGCATTCGAGTCTAAGTAAATACAAGTATGACCAGTGGGCGAGGGGGCGTAGAGAAGAGGAGGAGTGATTGTTTTGTTCTCCTATCATGTGTACTTACATATGTATTAGTTTGTGTAATACATATAGCACAAGCTGTCGTTGTTGTTGTTGTCGCATGCATTATAAATAGACTGCAGCCAGGCTCGCCTATGAATTGCGCCCGTTTGTATGCTACAGAAGTGTGTGCCAAATGCCCATTACTGCAGGCAAAGGGGGAGTGTGTGACTGTGTGAATGTGTGTGTGTGTGTGTGTGGATGAGTGTTTGCGCCATTTTTGTGTTTACCCACCTTGACTGCAGTCAGTGAATTTGCTGCGGCAGCCCGCGCTTTAACTGCGCTTTGTTAATGGCCTACACTCATCTCGCATTATCCCTCCCTCTTTCGCCCCCTCTCCCATAGCAGACGTTGCACTGCAGTCGCGACAGGGCCTCGACAGGGCCATCGCTAACCAAACTGACCTTCACCCATTTTCCGGCACTTGAACAAACCGTGGCAAACCGACCGAGAGTCGAAACGGCCGCTCAACAGCCATTTTGCATTTTGTAGAGATCTGTGTCGTTTTGCAACACTGGCAATGGCACTGGCACACTATGCTGGTGCATTCCATCCATCCATCCAGCCAGTGGTCATGGTTTAAATATAGAACCAGCTGCACGCATGCATATGTGTTATGCATATATAGGACAGACCGACTTAATGCGCAGGATCTCGAGAGTCCTGGGAATATCCCCGGATAATGCCATGGCAACCTGCAGCTGCACCAACAACAGCTGCAGCTGCAGCAGAACAAACAGGTTGCTGCTGCTGCTGGCGCCATTGCTGCTGCTGCTGCTGCCTTTGTCGTTGCTCTTGTTGTTATTGCTGCTGTAACTCTCTCCAAGTACAGTTGTGCATTATGATTAACAAGCTTTCCCCGTGCGGTCATTTCAAATCAATTATGCGGAGCATAAATCATTTCACTTTTATTACCCTTCACGGACAGTTCGCTCAAGTGCTCGGTAGTGTTTGAATTTAACTATACTCACACACATATTCGGGACGATTCCAAAGTAAGGTGGCGAAAATAACTTTTCAATTTACTATTTTCTGATTCTTATAATAATAAATGATTTTGTCTGAGTGATCTGAAGAGAGTATCAATTAAAAGCTTTAAGTTTTAAATGATTCGGAAAAGATTTTAAATAATTGTTAATGCATATATTTGTAAAGGGAAAGTCAAATCAATTTGTTTGTGTGAATTCTCTAATAGAGCATAATTTATTTTTGGAGAAATAGAACTAAACCAACCAATTGTTATCAATTACATCTTGATACAAAATTTATTTAATCATATTGTTTCCCAAATTATGATAACTTAAGATTGGTTTAGGTTCGTGTACCTGAACATGATTTACTTGAGTGATTTATTACTTTGTCAAGAGCTATTTAAGTGACATTTCATATGGCATTGGCATTATTAAATGGATTCCACATATTGACATATATACTCAGGGAATTATCATCGCAACTTCGGTGCCTGGTCTCAATTGGTTTCACACTTGCGATGCCAATTAAAAATGTGGCTTATGCCAAAAAATCTAAATATTGAACGTGGCCCGCCATTTTGGCTGATTCGGCAGACTAACCGAATTATAATTAAGACCCGCCCGCCCCGTCCCTCACCTCCTCCCCAAACAGAACGCACGCAAACCTAACACAGACACACGCACAGCAATAACGCCAAATTTAAATCTGACAGGCAGCTGTTACATGGAAATCAGACGCCCAGTGGGGGAATTACTCTTAAATGGGGGGATTTTTCTGCTTTCTTTGCAATTGCAAGTTATTGAACCTGTAAAGTTTTTAATTAAAATTGGAATGAGTCGAATTAAACAATTAAACTTGCTCCATGTTGATCCGACAAATGCAAATATATTACACTGTTTGTGCGTGGTTTGACGAGGTATGGCAGGATACCCTATTGTGGGTATGGCTGTGCGTGAGTGGGGACAGGGGCAGGGAATGACAGATGGTGTGGCATGACAGGGTATGAGGGAGTATGGGAATTTACGTTGACAGATTAAGTCTGATTATTTAAGAGCTAAATATGTTATTAAAGTTATGCTATAGAAAAGACAGGAAGCGTGGTAGAATGTAGTAGGCAATGATGTTGTGTAAATGATATGACACAATGTATGACAGTATTGGGCAAGATAAGCCAAGATGAAGCATTATTTTAAAGCGTATGATAAGATATCGATAGAAAGAGGGGAACCGTAGGCGAGAGTGGCACAAGATGCGGGAAAAATTAATAATATATGACAAGACATGACAAGATATGGCAATGATATGACAGAGTATGGGAAAAAAAGTAGAGTATGATCTGATATTGTGTACTATGTCACGATAAAACGGTTTTTGGCAGGATATGGCAGGAAGTGTGGCAGCATATGCCAGTATATGGCAAGGTATGGCACGCATTAAATATAGTTGGCGGGTACGAAATGAAATTATGTAGTATGTCAACGTATGTATGTCTTACTACAGAATGATATGCAACTAAATGGTACAGTATAGTATGGCAAGATATGTCACTGGCTATTTTATTGCTGTGTCATTGATTCGCCAAGGCACAGTGGGTGTGGCAGAGCCAACAATAGTGTTTACGGTAGTACGTGCGTTAAATTTTAATTGATTTTTCCCAACAAATGTAGGAGTTGCAAACGAACAGCTTCATTGCCATACAAACATACATATACATATGTGTATGTGCTACATATACACGTACAGAAGTACAAATACATGTGTACGTGAGTGTGTTTGTGTGAGTGTGTGTACCTGCTTACGCGGAAAATAAACGATGCCAAATGTGAAAATGTGGAGTAGCGAGACTGGAGAGTGTAGAGAGTACAGCACCAGCAGCATTCGATACACACACAAAAACAAAAAACAAATACAAACAGACAGACATACATACACAAAGACACAAAGGCACACTCTCACACCAATACACACACACACGCACACTTAGATGGGAGCACATGGCGTGCGTTGAAACGAAATGGCAGACAGTCAGGCGTGCGAAACAACGCATACATGCACAGGAACACACACACGCACACACACATACATACAAACACAGAAAAACACACGCTGTCACACACACACACACACACAAAGATATGAAACGAAATCAACGACAGAGTTGGCGAACGTGAAACGAGACTCGGAACTCGTGTTCGGCCTGCGTACATGAATGGGCAAGTTGCTGGCCTGGCGCGGGGGGAGTGCTGAGGCGAGGGGGTTGGGCAATGGTTGGGGTGGTTGGGGAGACTGGCAGGCAGCAAAATGGAGGCTGGAAACCCTTGTAGCGGGAGGCGGATGCTGGGGAAAGGACGATTCAAGGAGCCAGTGAAAAACATTTTGTGCTGTTTTTGCTGTAGGCTGTTTATTGCCAGTTGTTGTTGTTGCCACTGCTGTTGTTGTTGATGATGTTTTTGTGTTTCTGCTGTGTATCTGTATCTGTAGCTGTATCTGTATTTGTGTTTGTGTATCTGTGCTCTGCTGTTTTATGTAGCATACCATTTATCGATTTATTTTGACTTCTATATGCCAGCGTGTTATTTAATATAAGAACAACGATAACAAGGCGAAGTAGAGTCGGGGGAGGAGTAGGGGCTGTTGTAGGGGAAGGGGAGAATGGAGTAAGACGGTAGGGGGAGGTGAGGGGTGGTTGGTTTTGCTGGGGTAACTTTAGGGCGCTTTTGGGTTCGGCAGCCACAACTTTTTCGCATAATGCGCCAATTTTAACAACGACCTAAAGTCAAATTGAGTAAAACGCATTGAAAACTTAAGTAATTTTCTCAGTTTTCCTTTTTTCGGTATTATTTTTTTGCTGTTGTTGCTGCTGTTGTTTCTTCTTCTCGCTTCTTCCTTCTCACTTGTTTTCTAAGCAAGAGAGAATCGCTCGCAGCAGAGTTCCCCCAATTCTGTTTTGTTCGCCTGTTTTTGCAGCTGTCCCGAGAAGGCAAAAAAATAACTGTGTTTTATGCTGTAATAACGGTGCCCAAAAAGGGCCACTAAAAGACATTCATAAACTGTTTAATGAAGCAAAGCAATTATAAGTCGGCAAAGTCGCCACAGCACTGAGAACAGTCCAATGCCTAATGATCTGTTGAGAATAAACTACTATAAACAAACAATACACTAGGGTACAATACTGAATACTTTTTGAATACCTCTTTGATGAGAAAAAGAATACAAAAATATAATGATCTGATGAGCAGAAACATCTATAGTATCAGACTAAGCTATGGTATTATATTGAATACTTCTTCAATATAAAATTACCTTAAGGAAGCCTAAGCAGAAACTTCTTTTACTTAATGCAGACATGATGCCAGTCAGGTCTGTTCATTGTTAAGAAAAATAATATAAAATATAATGATCGAATGGGTATAAACTACTAAATATAAAAAATATACTGCAGTATAATACTGAATACTACTAGAACGCTATATAATCTACCAATATGTGCACAAATACTTCTTAAATTTGCTTTTACAATATATTCCCTTAGGTAGCTGTTAAACACTTGAATGTAATCCAAAATGCGTGTCAAGCCGTCCTCTTTACCAATTTAAAAATGATACAAACTAATCTATAGCTAACAAGAATAAAAAACAACCACAACAACAACAACAACTTCAACACTCTTTTACCTTAATAAATATCGATGCCACAAGAGAAGTTCGCCCTCAAGTGAGAGACCAGAAGATGGCCGCCGCCCTTTCTTTGGCCCACCTTTTGCGCGCGCGTGTGAAATAAGAGAAAACAAACAAAAAACAAAAACAAAAGAAAAAACAAAAACATAAAAAAGCGTAAAAAAAAAAGCATAAAAAACAAAATGAGAAACATATGAATAGCCACAGCCACGGCCAGAGAGACAGCAGAAATTGAATGGGGAGAAGAGGGACAACAAAATTAGTGAAAAGTATTAACCGAGAATTATAACAACAACAACAACAAAATAACAACAACAACGAGAAGAGCAGCACGAGCCGTGGAACAACAGCAACTCAATGTCAAAGTGGACGCCGGATATAGAAATGCTCATATAGTTATCGCATCGCATCGCATCGTACCGTACCGTACCGTACCGTATCGGATCGTATATAGTGTATATATCGCATCTATATGTGCCATGCGAATGAGGCAAGCAATAGCCGTGGATTAGAGAGCCAACGTCGCCGTCGACGTCGGCGTTTGGTCGCTGCCAAACGACAATCAACACATCTATGAAATTCATCATACGCACCGTGGTACACAACGACACAAGCAAATGCAGCAACCAACTGAGCGGTAAGTCCGCTCCACACGCAATCGTGCAAACTGCGAATGCAAAACCCAAAACAGTTTTTCCGTTTCGTTCTCTTATTGTTTTTAAAAAGACACGTTCTTTTCCGTTCGTAACTAACAATGTCTTGTAAGTGTATACACCATGTTGTGTGTACATCTTTACACACACACACACACATATATATATTTATATATATAAGTATGGCACACCACCTAACCACGTAACGTAAATTGAATGTTAAAGACGACGCACAACGCCAGAATTGCGCGTTCCAAGATGTCTTGTTGTTACGGCATTGTTCTTGATGAGCTGATTTGTGTGTGATGATGATAATGATGTTGATAATGATGATGATGTGTGTGTGATATGTGCACATATCACCAGTGGCTGGTTAACATACACACATGCTAACAATGTGCTGAGGCAGACTAACACAACCAATCACAAACCTCATTCATCCCTCATCAATGTGTGATGACCAAAGTTCATAAAGAGCAATCAACCTAGACAGAGAACAATTCCACTGAGTTTGTCTAAGGTGCCATTCGTAGTTTGCTTTTCAGGGCAGTTACATGGATGAGAGTCTTTATTGCGAAATAACAGATAATAAAGGGGATTCCATATTAAAAAATAATATTTAATTTACCATCAAGGATAGATTTTGTTTACAGATTCCTCAACTTATTCAAGTGCCAAATCAGACAAGCTCAGGTTTCTTTCAATTTTAGATCCCTTTTAACATATATTTTGTTATAAAATTCACTTACAACAATTTAATCAATCATTTATAAAGCTTTCACAGATAAAACATTTATGAAAAGCTTCAAAATTCCAAGATTTCTTGTTTACAAATTAGGTTTCCTCTTCACATTAGTTAAACAATAAATCAAGCAATATATTTAACCTTAAAAAATAAATACGAACGAAAATATAGAGATCCAGCAGAACGTTTTGAAATAGATACGATCTTTAGCTGAAGATTCCCAATTAAGCTCTTTATAATTTCGGGTTTCTTTTAGTTACGAGGGTCGTTTGATAAGTCCGTGACTTTTTGTATTTGCCGCGCACCTGCTCTAAATACAACACTGCTCCTGTCAGCAGTTATCGATTAAAACTGTAAAATTTTGAGAAAGCTGCGTTTTTTGGTTTGCGTTTTATAGGCATTGAAAGCAGACGATCTCGTGAATTTTAACGAAAATGGAAAAAGTGAATTTCGTGTGCTAATTAAGCATTATTTTTGCGTAAAAATCCATCACCGAAACCAAGGAAAGACTTGATAAATATTATGGGGACTCTGCACCATCAATTTCAATGGTTAAGAAATGGTTTACTGAGTTCCGTTGTGGTCGTACCAGTACAAGTGATGCCGAACGTTCAGGTCGCCCAAAGAGGTCGTCATGCCAGAAATCGTCGACAAAATCCATGGAATGATATTGGATGATCGGAGAATGAAAGTGCTGAGGTAGCTGAGGCTGTAGGCATCTCAACTGAACGGGTACATCACATTTTACATGAATATTTGGACATGAAAAGCTTTCCGCGCGATGGGTGCCGCGATTGCTCACACACGACCATAAGCGCAACCGTGTGACCATTTCAAAGGAGTGTTTGGCGATGTTCAACCGCAATCCAAACGAATTTTGCGCCGTTTCGTTACCGTAGACGAAACATGGATCCACCACACCACACCAGAGACCAAAGAACAATCAAGACAGTGGGTTTCTCCGGGTGAACGCACCAAAGAAGGCCAAGGTGGGTCTGTCGGCCAACAAGGTCATGACCACAGTTTTTGGGATGCACAAGGTATCATTCACATCGATTACCTTGAAAAGGGTAAAACGATCACCGGCGAATATTATTCAGAGCTTTTGGACAGATTCGATATTGATTTGAAGCAGAAACGACCGCATTTGGCGAAAAAAGTGCTGTTCCATCAGGACAATGCACGGGTGCACACGTGTGTAGTCAGCATGGCAAAATTTCATAAATTGGGCTACGAACTGCTACCCCATCCAGCATATTCTCCAGATTTAGCCCCCTGTGACTATTTTTGTTTCCAAACATGAAGAAATGGCTCGGCGGTAAGAGATTCGGGTCAAATGAAGAGGTCATCACAGAAACAAACGACTATTTTGAGGGCCTTGAGAAAACCTATTATTTGGAAGGAATAAAAAAATTGGAAAAACGCTGGACTAAATGTATAGAGCTAAAAGGAGATTATGTTGAGAAATAAAACGCTTCTTTGACGAAAAAATATATTTTATTCAAAAGTCACGGACTTATCAAACGACCCTCGTATAATGAGAATAGTTTCTAGAGATGAAATACCCATTTGAACAATTAAATTTTCGATTTATTTAACCAAAATATAACTGCAAACCTTGAATCCTCGGTCCTCTATTTGAAGCGATCGCCAAAAGTCGACTCATTGCTTTGCTTTGGTTGAGTCTGTCAGATTTATGACTGAAGCACGAGAGAATGGACAGTTGACGTCACTGAAGAAAAAATGGAATTTCTTATTTAATATTTATTTTATTTTTACGTGATGAGTTGTTTTCGGCTTATTACGTATGCGGTAATACTTTTATTGCGTACGCTGCCAAAAAGACCGACACCGAGACTGAGACAGAGAGGGAGAGAAGTAGAGAAGCAGAGAAGCAGAGAGGAAAGTGTAGATGGCAGCAGAGAACTCAGCACGTCCCTTCCATGTGACTTTCGAGCGTGCTGCGCTGATCTATTGCTGATAAAGTGAAAGTCAAGTTATGCTAGAAATGCAATTATTCATGAACAAAAGGAAAAAAGAGAGACAGAATGATGGAGGGGGACAAAACAACAACGACATGGACTAAGAATTTGGTAGAACACACGCCAACGAGATGGGAAGCAATGGGGAATGGCAAGGGGAATGGAAACGGGGAAGTGCAAGGGGCAGGGGAAGGTGGCGTTTCGTGGAGACTTTTCAGCTCGTCCATTAGTTCGCTGTAGTTGTCTCCGAGTCTGGCATCTTGCTGCCAATGTCTGTTTATCCGCCCTGTCTGCCTGCCCGTCTGTCCACTTGTCTGTCTGTCTGTCTGTCAGCCTTAGCTGCCCGATGAAGTATTAATTTCTTTGCGCAGCGTTGAAAATTTGTTTTCCGCAACTGCGGCACGTGTGGCAAATGTGCCAGTACCTGAGAGGGCCCAATCACAGATATTTCGACAGAGACGCTGCCTGCATGTGACGCAGCTAAATAGAAAAATATTATGCAAATCATAAATGTGTTAGTTGATTTATTTTGTGACAGCTGCGAAGCTGTTGGAGAATCGAAGTAAAGGGATTGATTGAGTACTATACAAAAACTGCAGTTGCACTTTGATTGATTTGTTCAGTCTTATGCTTTGGTGACTGAAGAGGAGCCTAATCAATTGACCTAAATATAAATTAAAAGAGTTATTTAAATGAAGCGTAAGACCTTTTGGATTCTAATATTGAGTTGAACTGGGCATATTCGCCAGATAAGACATTTTAAAAACATTTTTTTAATTGTTCTACGCGGTTCTGATACAAAGATCAACTGATAGATTTAAAGCTATTGTTATAGTGAGTAACAATATCCGATAGATCATTAATTTGTCCAAAATTCGTTGGGTGATCATGGAGAATGAATTCCTTATGATTTCCGATCAAGGGGTTGAAGTATTTATGAATAGACCTATTATGTCGTTTTAACCTATCCTGCATTGAAATGTAACCGATTTTTATCGATTTTTTTTCAGTTGATTTAGTTTCCTATTTAGTCTGCTTATGGGGTCCGTAACTGGCCCTAAGGAATGGTGTCAGCTCTAGACAACGCAGTCTTTTCGAGCATAATTAAAATAACATTCTCAGTCCGAGTTTGCGAGTGCCTGCGACCTGATTGCAGCTTGCCGCAGTTTGGCCATATACATAATTGGTAGGCGTCTGGCGGCCGGTAACTTGTACAGACAACGACAGGTGGTCAGCTGGTGCAGCAGAAGGGAGAGGGACAGGGAAGAGATAAATAGAAAGAGAGGACAGTGCGAGTGATCGTCGCAGATCGTGGCGAGGAGCGGAGCGTGTCCATTAGCTGATTTAATGAAATCGTAAATCAAATGAACGGGATTGCTAAAAATACACGCGCGCGTATTTTATGTTTTTTGAAGTGGAACTTATGCCACAGCAACGATCACAACCCCAACAACAACAGCAACAGCAAGAGGAGAAGAAAAAGGAGAAGGAGGAGGAGCAGCAACAGTCGCCGAACAATAGATGAAACGTGGATGATTGTGCCAAAAGAGCCTCGGCCGGCATAGTGCATGTGCGCCCCTCAATCCTCTATCTTTATCCACGACATCTATCTGTGGGCTCTGTGGGCTATCTGCTATACCATAGAGTATGCTATATATGCTATACGGTATATGGTATATGCTATGCCTTCTAATGACGAGCACATGTAATGTTTTCTATTGCAAAACTTGGCGTCTCATTTCGACATTTCTTGCAGTGAATAATGCATAGCTCTGCATTATATTTTCCCTCCGTTTGTATCTGGCTGGGGTATGTGTGTGTGTTTGTATGTGTGTGTGTGTGTGTACAGTTTCTCGATTTTGGCAAGAGTGCCGCCATTGTAGTTGTCGTCTGCGACTTACAAGGCGTATCTTGGTACCCCGTGTTGGCCAAGAATTTGCTTGCTTGGCCGGCGTCACAAATTTCGCCGCTGTCGCTCTCTCGTCTCGTCTCGTCTCGTCTCACTTGCTGTCTTGCTCACACTCACTCTATCTCTGTCCTCGTCTAGCACGATCGTATCGTACCGCCGGCAAGTGAATGCATCTTTATTTAATTAAAATATTTTATTTGCTCCATTGTAAGGCGTCGCCTGGCGTCGCGTCTACTACAGGGACTACTTTCTGTAACACCCTCTGAACACCCCCTGTCCCATGGCATTGTCAACCCTAAGCAGCTTCGTTTTGGCATGTCCACATAGTATTCTATTCTATATTACCTTCGCCATGTCTCATTATTATTTATTGTCCGCATTAGTCAACTTTTGCCACGATATTTTCTTGTTGTTGTCGCATCCCATTGTTGTGAGTAATTTTATTTCATTTTCAAATTTGATTTGGCTTTAATGCCAACAGGTTTTTGGGCTATTTTCCGCTCGCATCGAAATGAAAAACTTATTTCATGTTCACCTACTGTGAAAAACTGATACTTTGTATGTCCATGTGAGAGACATGACGGAACAGTCGAACAAAGTTCCAACGCCTTGTGACAGCATTCACAATAGAACGCAATTTATGGCCTTCCTATATGGTACTGTATGGTGGCAGATGTATTTTCAATAGTTTTCACATTTTTGGACTTGCTTATACCATAGGAATTTTCGCAGTGAATTTAATGTATAGACTTATTTCTACTCGATTGGCTCATGCACCAGTAAGTGGCAAAGGAAGCAAGGAACTAATCGATTGTGCTTGTTTTTTAATTGATGTAACTTCAAAAATGTTCTATTTTAATTAATATGTTTACATAATTCAAAGTTTCGTACTGTATAGAGCTGTACAACCATCGGTATTTACCACTATCGAGTTTTTCCCATGTATGTAGACTTGTCTATTAATGGCACCGATATAATCGTTGTCCAGATATGTTACTTCAAATTTTAACTTTCCTAGATATTTTAACTTACATAAAAGTAATGATGCAGACAGTATTATCGGCTACCAAAAACGGTTATCGAAGGATTCCCATATACGCTTTCCATCGATATTACCGATACCATCGATGATGGTTTTACAGCTCTAGTATTGCAATTATCGAACTATAAATTAACTAGTCGGGAATAAAAAAGGAACTAAACCATTAACACAATTTAACCAATTCTGCTTTTAATTAAAAGAATTTAAAAAGAGTTTGCTGATTCGCTTTGATCATTAAGTACTAATCAAACTTTGGAACTATGAAGGTATTAAGGAGCTAACAGAATCAAATTGGTAATGAGAGTGTTTTAAGTTGAAATTTTTTCATATGCAGCCTTAATGTTTTGTTTAATAGAAGGACTCGGTAAATTAAGACATTTGAAAGAAGATTTTTTCTTACTAACTGTATATACAATATTAAGGAGATTCTTTACTCACTATACATAATTATTATAAAGAAGATTCTTATCTTATTGTGCATAACTTTCAATTAAGAAATGATCCGTGTATATCTCACAAAACTGGTCAAAAGCATTGCTAATAACAGGGTATGCCTTAGTCGAGTTGTGCCTTCATTTTGCTTATTCTATAGAACTCGAGAAAACACCATTCAGCCGTGCACCCTCTATGCAGCCTATTAACCCAATTCTCCGGTGGCACAAAGGCAGCACATGAAACTCTCGAAAGCCTCTTAAGTATTATATGTGCAATAAAAACTATATTTATAAAGCACACACTCGCACGTTTGTAATTGGTGTGTGTGTGTGTGCTTTGGAGGCGGGTGCGCTCATTAGTCAGCACGATTGATCATTATTTGTATTGAGGTAATACGCATTTAGGCACAGGTGGTTCCATCTTCCCCCTTTTAGATTGAGGTGGCAGTCAAGGTCGTCGATTGTCAGATCAAACAGTGCTGCACATAAGTCTGTGTGCTGTGTGCATGTGGGGGGTATTCTATCGAGTCGAGAAGTCTATTAGCAGCGATTGGCGCGTGTTTATTTGGATGCGAAAAAAGATTTTAATTGGATTCTGATATGAGACGCGACGTCTGATAGTTCCACATTGCTGACGGTGTGTGTGTGTGTGTTTGTGTGTGGCATTTACACGAATGCAGAGTCTAATTTTAGCCTGTGGTCTAACATTGAAAACTCTCAGAAATACACATACACACTCGCGAGCTAATTTTGTCCATAGTTTAGTCAGAGAAGTCACAAAGCCAGCTGTCGGTGCGATCAACGGGGCGTATGCGCATTGCTTTTGATCGCGATCGGTGATCGCATAAACAAGGCTGTGTTTCGCAATTACCTTTATGCGGCTACAAACACACACATCGGTTTGTCAGCCAAAATTGATGCCGACCCCCTCCACTCCTTCCTCCTGGCTCCTCCAGTCTGCCCTCCCCTTCCCTCCTTCTAACGAGCTAACAATAAGAAAACAAACAAGCGCGCAAGCAGAGGGAGATAAATCGACGCATATAAAGCCTTGGCATGAAACTTTTTATGAGCTACGCTCGCACAGTGGTCTACCACTCCCTCCCCCCGTCCTCCGGTTCTCCTCTACCTCCCCTTACTTGTCATAGCCAACATAGATCACAATAGAAAGAATGCGAAAGACTTGAGGTTATCATGGAATTCTTTGTTGTCTTTGTTTCATTTGCATTTGTTGTTGGTGCCATTGTTGTTGCTGATATTTTCATTGCTCCTCCTGCTGCGGCTGCTACTGCCGCTGTTTGGCCACGCTCTTCATTCCCTTACCCATTCCCCTGCCCCCTCTCTGCTGCTCATTGCTGTGTTTTAGTGGGCGCCTTGCCAAGCATTTTCTTAAACAAATTGTCGTCGCGCTCGGCAACATTCCGCGTGTTTACGCTTTACTACCGTCCTGTCCTGGCAGAGACAACGACCCACTATGACACAGTGTGCCAGTGGTACCACTGTGCACAACGTTAAACATGTGTAAATAATTTTAATTAAAAATCAACGACCGCTCGCTCGCTCGACCAGATTCACAGATACTTTGGCTTGGCCCTCACACTTGATGCTGTCGTCCGATTTGAGGGAGTGCTCTATTGGCTATTGATAGTGCATATCTATCTGTTGGATCACTTGTACCATTATGACTGAAGGTCACTGTGATCTCGAGATTAACACGTGAACACGGGAGAAGAGTATAGAGTAGAGGGTAGATAATAGTGTAGAGTAAAGTATAGAGTAGTGTATAGAGTAGAGTATAGAGTAGAGTATAGAGTAGAGTATAGAGTAGAGTATAGAGTAGAGCGAATGAATACAGAAATTCGTAGTATAATAGAAATGACATCTAAAATCTAAGTTCATATAATTAAGTTTACCTCAACCTTGATTTATATTGTCCTCAACTCTCAACTGGATTACAGAAAATCTTAAAATGACCCAAAGATCCAACTGATCCAACTATAGGTGTACAGTTGAGAGGCGAGTGAATACATTCGTTGGCAACGTTGGCACTCATTGCATTCGTTTTGCAATTCTTGAATTAATATAAAAATAAAACTTACAGAAACTTGCAATTAAATAACTAAGTCAAAAATACGACGACTTGTCGACCATTGTGCACAGAAATAGATAATGTAAGAGAGAGACAGAGAGATGGGTGAGGGGGAGAGGGATAGCAGCGAGCAGTGCAGAGAAAAGTGAGAGAGAGCTCACCAACGAAACTGGTGGGCGAATGCTTTGAACGACAAGTTCGGTGAAAGACTTTCGTTTTCTGAGACATCATAAAAAACGAGTATTTAAATAAAAAAAAAACGAAAAAGAAACAGATATATAGTATATATATGTATGTTCATTCAATGTCAGAGTACTTAGTTTGCTAATTTTTCATCAAGCATGTGCACGACTGCGACAAGTGTCTCGAATTCTTCGTCTGGCGAGCCAAACATTCACTCAGTCAGTCATTCAGTCAGTCACTTGCTCACTCAATCAGCCAGTCACTCAATCAGCCAGTCAGTCAGTCAGTCAATCAGTCAATCATTCAATCAGCCTGTCATCACAGTACTTCGCTAATGCCAAACCCTACATCCGAATCCCCCCACGATATACATGTTTCGATGTCAATCTCATTCTTTGTTTTGATTGTGTCGACGTCTCCTACTTGCCACACTTCTGATTGCCACAGTGCATGTCCTTGGTTCCCTCTACATGTCTAACATATGTATATAGAAAACCCCTTTTCGAACTTCTTCTTTAATTGCACATTTTTATGCATCAAATTTGTTTGTTACCAAGTTTTCAGTTATTCTTTTTTAATTCAATTTTGATGCTGATTAAAAAAAGAAAAAAAAAAAACAAAACGAAACCATTGCGATATCGAATATGTTCAATCATACCAAACCTTTTTGCAGATTTTTGATTTTGTATCCCCATCATCACCACCACTACCACAACAACAACAACAACTACTACTACAACAACAACAACTACAACAACAACAAGAACAAAATAAATAACATCAACTACAACAAGAACAAGCACCAACAAGAACAAGCACAAGAACAACAAGAATATCGACTGCGTCAAGTGCGACGATGGCTGCCATAAATACGGTAAGTACGCGTATAAAGCAACGCCAACAATAACAACAGCAACAACAACAACAAGCGCTGCAATAATTTGCCCGTTTGTGTGCAATCATTCATAAGGCACAATAATTTATACTCACACACACACGCACACACATAGAGACATGCTATAAACACATAAATAGACTATATCGCGCGCAGTGTACGTATTTTTATGCCTGGCAATCCAACACACAAATAGCATTTATTTATATAATCAAATTGGTCATCATTGCGTATGAGCAATATAGTAAAGCATACGCCACGCTGGCCACACACACACAAAAATACACATGAATATTTTATTAGCATATAATTGAAACTGCATAAATAGTCATCAACATCAAATGCGAAACCAAACGAAATGAAAAGTACGAAAAAAACATAAACAATAATTAACAAAACAAAATGTTCGTCAATTAAATTCCTGGAAAGTGGCCCAAGGGTGTGGGGAAGGGGAAGAGGAAAGGGGGGACGCTACTCCGTTCTAAAGCGTTTCCTTATACAAGACGACATTTGACGAATCACTGCTGCTTATTGATGACGTTGACAAGTCTATCGCGTGGGGGAGATAGGAAAGGTGAGGGGCAAGTGGAGAGGGGGGATGGTGAAGGGGGGTTAGCCAACTTCAACATGTGTTTCGGCTCATTTTACTAATAAGCAAAAGCCGATGACAAATTGCCGTGCCGCGACGAAGTATGCGCCGCTTTGGGCTAGCCCGCTCGATATTAAAAATCGCTTAAATTGCAAAATGACTCTCCACCCCCTTCCCCTTCCTTCTGGGCCACTTTCGGCGACGTCGGCTTTGACGCCAGCATCAACTTGCCGGTGGTTTCTTCACACACACTCACACACACACGCGGCGCAATATGTTTTTTGTGGGGTGACATTGACATTTGATTGACACATGAATCACGTTGTAAAAATACATTCACACACGCAGCAAGGCTGTGCACAGGTGGAGTGCAAGTGGGAGCAAGCAAGAGATAGGGAGCGAGAGAGAGAGGAGAGGAGAGGAACACACTCGCATTGTGGCGTAACAGGATGTGCCGTCGCGTGGTGCGAGATATGACAGCTCGACATGTTGTGCCGGGATTTTTGTTCAGCCAATGCTCACGTGAACACGAAACTCTTGCGCCCAAACAATAATAATGAATTATTTTTTAATTTACTGCCAGAATAGTGAACGATAAATACCATTAAATATACAGAATAGTCTTTTGTTTCGAAACAAACTCCTGCAAAGTTGGACATAGGGCAAGTATATTTTATAAACAATTCATTTGTCTTACAATCTTCAAACTGAATAATAAAAAAAATTTGTGCTTACCTTTCAAATATAATATATATCATAACACTTAATAACATATTTTTTAAATATGCAGATAGATCAGTATATCAAAGTACAGATCAGATTTCTTTATGTATTTTATGGCTAAAGATGTCAAGAATATTGACAGCTGAGTCATTATACTAGAAGACTCGCCAAGACTCTCGATCTGTTTTGCAAGTACTTAATTTCGTTGTATACAAAGATCATTTTTAATGGGAACTCAGACATTTATTTAAACATTTAAATGATTGCTACGATCGGAAATCGATAAAAAATAGAAGCAGCGAGTCGATATATTCATTTCATGGCAGTTTATTGTAAACTTAGCGCCTACTCATCGTTCAAATTGCCCGACTTGCTTGGCAGTCGCCACTTGTGGCTCATTCAGTGACCAGAACGAGGCATTTGTTATTGTTGTTGTTTTTGTTTTTATTCTCATTTTCATTTTCGTTAGGGCATTCTGTTGATTCGTTCATTTTCCGTGTAGCTCTGTGTTTATCTTGCTGAACAATAAAATTGTTTGTTTAACATTTTCATACGGCCCGAAGCGTCTAATTTACGCGAATGTCTTCGTCGTCGTCATCGTCGCAGGCACTTTTGGATGCGGATTTATTTATGCCAGCCCGCAGTACAATCTTGTTTATTCTCGCAGGCTGCGGGCAAGTGCAGGCCACATTAATTGGCCAAGCCAAGAGGGAAGTGAGGATAGTGAGGATATCAAGGCAGAGCGAGGCAAGCTGCAACTACAGCTAGGGATTGTATTGAAACAGACAATATATTAGGCAGACTAACTAAAAATACATACACACACACACACACACACAGAGACAGTTAAATCATACTCACTAGTAGGTGCCAAAGATTCGTGGCACTCCTGTCGAGGTCGTTGCGACATCGTTGTGACTTCCGCGCTTACTCAGCGCGAATTGGCTGCATTTAAATTCGATTAATTATGGCTTGCCTCCTCCATTAGCCGAGGGGACAGTTGCTGCGACTTATCAATAAGCTGGCATAATCCAAGTTGACAGTAGCCGATGTTGTCGTCGTGCTTTTGGCAGCTATTTAGAACGTACACAACACAGACAAGCAAACAAAGAGGGAGAGAGAGAGAGAGAGAGAGTGACAGGCAATTCTGCTTGTGTATTCATAATTGAGCAGCTTCTCAGCCTTTGCCTTTGCCCCCCCTCTCTGTGCAGGTACCCAAAAGCATACACCTTCCTCTGACAAATCTCGGCGCATCGCGCGTGTTGATGTGCAGCGCCTCTGTGGGCTCTGAGGGTTCCGTGACACTACAACTGAGGAATGGCAGCAGCAGCAGCAGCAGCAGCAACTCTTTGGAGACAGTCAGCAGCAGCAACTCGAATTCACCGACAGCCACAGCCTCAGCAGCAGCAACAGCAACAGTAGCAGCAACCTCAGCAACCGCATCAACAACAACAAGCAGCAGCACAAATGCCTCTACGAATGTTGTCACTGTGCTCGAGACGTCGTCGGCTACGTCAGCAACGACACTAGAGAATGCGTTGACCATCGGCTATCCGGATCCTGATATGTTAGCAGATGTTCTAGGCAGCATACAGACAGCCTGTAAGTTGCATGTTCACTCGAGCTTGAGCACGTTCATTCATCCTTTACATTGCAGCACTCAAAACCAAACGAAGCAGCCTCAGCAGCAGCAGCAGTAGCAGCAGCCACCGCAGCAGCAGCAACTGCAAGCAGCGTAGCAACAACCTCAGCAGCAAAAAGATACTGAACAGCGGCTTGACAACAGCAACAACAACAACAAGCAGCGGCGGCATTCAATTGAATAATCCCAATAAGATTACAATAACGCGACGCAGTGCCAGCAGCAAGATCAGCGTGCAGACTGTCAGTGCGTCGACAAACACGACCA
Organism: Zaprionus africanus; assembly: GCA_018151435.1. Taxonomy (NCBI): domain Eukaryota; kingdom Metazoa; phylum Arthropoda; class Insecta; order Diptera; family Drosophilidae; genus Zaprionus; species Zaprionus africanus. Next base: position 1,387,840 of record JAECXB010002309.1, on the reverse strand, counting down.
TCAGCAGCATCGCCAGCAGCAGCAGCAGCAGCAGCAGCAGCAGCAGTGGCAGTGGCAGCGTCAGCAAGACAAACTACATTAAGAATTGCCTGATACGCAGCAGCAGCTGCAGCAACACGGTCACCAATGTCACGACATTGGCGCAGATTATGAGCAACAGCAGCACCAGCAGCGCAGCCAGTTTACTCAGTCAGCACAACAACAACAGCAACTGCAGCAACAGCAGCAACTTCAGTACCGCCTCCTCTATCGGAAGCAGCATTAGCATTAGCAGCACCAACACCAACAGCAGCAGCAGCAATAGTAGCAGCAGCAACAGTAGCAGCAGCAACGTCAGCAACAGCAGCAACGGCAGCAACAGCAACGACAGCAACAGCAGCAGTGCTGCGCACAGTTTAAGCTTCAAGAGAAGCAACATTCGTCATGTTGCTGGCGTAGGCACTGCAGCAGCATCAACAAATACAACAGCAACTGGTACTGCCATTGTCAACGTCGAGAGTGTACCCAGAAAGAGTCGACCCAAGCTATCCTCGCCAACACGCCACGGACCGCAACAGTGTCAGGTAGGCGTGATCTGTATATAGTTAGATCTACAAGGGGCCTATATTGGCAGAAGGGAGTAGAATACTAAGAGTCACAAGGTCGCAGTATATCTTTTCTTCAAGATAGAATAAGAATAGATTTAAAAGTTGGGCTTATATGGCAGACAGCATTTTTAAAATATAATGTTCGTGGCAGGAAGGACCTTATTTATAAATTTGCTATAAATATCATAAATGTGGAACTAACTCAAGTTTTTATGCACAATTGTAGAATTTTCAAATGGAAAATCACAATTTTCACTCGATATGGTGTTATTAATCCTGTGAAATTTTGACAGCATACTGAAGAAGTTTGCTTTTACTATATAGAACAGTAAGCATTATTGAACGATAGCTCTTTTTCTAATAAAATTAATCCTGAACATCATTCATAAAATTTTCGAGATGTAAAAAAACCAGATTATCGACCTATTCTATCCCTTTCTCTATACAATACATTGTTCAAGTTGTAATCAAATTTAAATATAGGGAATGAATACAATGTTGTGTTGACAGAGAGAGGCAGCTAGATGCTAAACTATAATGCAAAATCAACCTGAATTTTGTACTCGATTGGCTTAATACTTATATTATATACAGGAAATACGTACTTGTATATAGTACATTCATATTCATATCATAAAAGTTATAATATCGTTAGTATGTTGTTAGGTTCGTTGTTGAGATATCGAGTGAAACTGATAATGGGCCGATAGTTTTTCTGTCAGATAAAGGATGCACTGTGTCGATAAGAATACAATTTCTAAATAAAGCAGAGTATTCCCCAGAATAAGTGAGTTCAGTATGAAAATCGTGCAATAGATCTAATAAGCCCCGTTCCGACTTCTATGCAGGATTATTTTTGCCAAGAGGCATTTCAAATGACACACATTCTACGCATAGTTATGCTGACTTTCAATTTACACAAGCATATGACGTATACGCAAAACGTAGAACGTATTACGCATACGCAACGTGGCTCATTAGCATTTCCAAATCGACACAGACATAGACACAAACATGTTGTTCGGCGACGCTAATTACATTTCATACGCCCGTACTTTTTATAGATTTGCAGCAAGATCTTTGGAAATGCCTCCGCGCTGGCCAAGCACAAACTGACGCACAGCGACGAACGGAAATATATTTGTGCGCTCTGCTCGAAGGCATTCAAGCGGCAAGATCACTTGTAAGTTAATGAAGCGCACCGCACCCCAGTCACCCCACAAATCCACTGATCCACTTACCAATTCGATATGCTCTCTTTGCCTCCCCCCCTCCTCTTTCTCTCTCTCTCCCCTCTGTAGAAACGGACACATGATGACGCATCGCAACAAGAAGCCTTACGAATGTAAGGCCGACGGCTGTGGCAAATCTTATTGCGACGCACGCTCCCTGCGACGCCACTCGGAGAATCACCATGGGGGCGTGGCAACACCCACCAATAACTCACTATCGCCCACCACCGCTAGCACTGTCGGCGGCAGCAGCAGCAGCAACAGCAACAGCAGCAGTGTGGGCGTGGCCACTAGTTCACTGAGTCTATCGCCGGCCACGGCCAACGGCGATGCAAGCTCACCCGATGGTGCCACCTGCATTCGCACCTACATCTCCACCGGCAGCAGCGTCGTGGATGCCGCCACAGGCATCGCCTTGTCCGACGAGCAAATCAAGGCCATGAATCTGCCCATCAAGACGGGCGTCACGCTGCTCTCGCCCACCACATCGACCTCCTCGAATGCATCCTCGTCGGCATCTTCGTCGTCGTCGTCATTGTCTTCGTTGACGTCGTGCCCCTCCACCAGTCCAGCCATTCAGCTGGCCAGTTCGCCCACCATTACGCTAAGCGATGGCGCCACCCTGGAGGGCGAGGGGCTGACGCGGGAGCAGCTGGACCTGATCAGCAAGATCATGCAGCAGACGAAGCAGACAAGCGCCCAGGTGACGGTCTCCTCACCCACTAGTGTCAGCTCGTACAAGATCAACACCGAGACGACGCCAGTGCAGCCGCGTCCACGCACCTGGAACATGCAACTGGTAAGCGTCTAATGAATAGACCGATATATTGATATATTGACGATATATTGATGATAAATTTATGATATATTCATGACGTATTGATGATATATATCGATGAAATATTGATCGTAATATGATATATTGATGGTACGTTGATGTTATATATATTGATGATATATTGATAATTGATATATATTAATGATATATTGATGATGTATTGATGATATATTGATGGCATGTTGATGATATATTGATGATTCATTGATGGAATATTGATGATATATTGATAGTTATTGATAATATATTGATGGTATATTAATGATAAATTGAGAATATATTGCTGATATATTGATGATATATTGAGATTATATTAATGATATATTGATGATGTATTGATGATACAATACATTGATGATATATTGATGATATATTGATGATATTTTTATGATATATTTGATGATGTATTGATGATAAAAAAGGTATATTGATGATATACCGACGATATATTGAAAATATATTTATGATATATTGATAATATATTGATGCTATATTGGTGATATATTGATAATAAATTAATGATAAATAAAAGATATATTGATGATATATTGGTGATATATTGATGATATACTGCTAGTCTACTGATGATGCATTGATGATATATTGAAGATGTATTGCAGAAATATTGATGGTATAGTGATATATTTGATAACCAAGATAATAACGGTATTCTCTTTATACTTCTCAGCTCAACAATGCACAGAATGTCACAGTGACTGTGGAGGATGGCACCGATTTGATAGGCACCGTCAGTGGCAGCGATGAGATCAAGGAGGAGGATCAGCAGCTAAGCCAGCAACTGGTGGCGACCCTCAATCCGCATCTGCTGAACATTGTGAAGATCGAGAAGCCCGTCGAGTGCAATCTCTGTCATCGCAAGTTCAAGAACATACCCGCCCTGAATGGGCACATGCGTCTCCATGGCGGCTACTTCAAGAAAGGATCCCGAGACGAAGCGCAGCGAGAAGAGGGACAACAGCGGACCGCCCCTGCAGACGGCCAGTATTGGTGTGCGAGCCCTCATCGAGGAGAAGATCATTAGCAAGCGCAAGGACATTACCAAGGTAAGCATCCGCAAGAGACCCCTTGATTGCCCCTTGACAGTTAGCCACATTGATGCAGTCTTTTTGCTTGTTGCAGGGCGCTTTCGTGGTGCCTGCTCCACCCGGCAGCATGCTCAGCACAGGAGGTGCCAACTGCGGCAGCAACAGCAACAGTGGCAACAACAACAGCGCCAGTCTGCGACGCTCACTCAGTGATCTGGAAAGCTTCCTAAATCCCAAGAGCAACAGCATCAGCAGCATCACGCAGACCTTGACCAGCAGCAGCAACAACAACAGCAGCACCAGCAACAATAGCAGCAACACTACAACAGCAGTGCTGCCGGCAGCCACCACCATCAAGAGCAGCAACGGGCTGAGCATTCAGCAGATCGGGCTGCCGCAGAGCATCGAGATCTTCAGCGGGGGCCAGCGACAGCCCAAGACACTTAGCCTTGGCAGTGGGGCCAATACAATCACCATAACCACCAACAATGTACCTACAACCACGACAATGAGCGCTCTGTCGGCGCTCAAGGGTGGCACCACTGCCATCGCCGCTGGCAACAGCTTGACCAGCGGGCAGGCGGATCCCAAGGATTCAACGCTGATTGAGTTGCTCAAGCGTGGCACACGCATTGCTGTGACCTCATCCAAGAACCGATCCCAACCGGGCAACTTACTTATGAGCGGCACAGAGCTGGCCACCTTGAGCGGCACCCGGAACAGCAGTGTGCAGACTGGACGGCAGATCATCACCAACAACAATCGCACTGTCATCATCCCCTCGGACGTGCATGTGGTGCCCACCAAGAGCAACTTGAACTCGTGCTCCACTGTGCCCTGCTCCAGTGCCATCTCATTGCCCGATGGCACGCCACTGTCGCTAACCATTGCGCCCAGTCCGAGCCAGGAGAGCATGGAGGCAACAAGCAGCATGGCAGGCAGCGTCAGTGGTGCTGCTGGTGGTGGTGGTGGTGTCTATACAGTCACCTATACCAGCGAAGCAGATGCCGGAGATTTGTTTGACGATACTAAGGTTTACAATGTGTCCGATACGGAAATGCTGCTGCAGACTGTGGACTCCATGGAGCTGTTCAATGACGATGATGACGAGGCGGTGGTGCACAAAAGCGAACATTCCGAGGATTTTGCGCTGCTTCACGAGGCGGATGATGTGCAGACGCAGCTGATCAAGCTGGAGCCAGTTGTGGAGCAACAACATCAACAGCAGACAATGATGACGACAACGACGATGGCGACTACAACGACGCCGCTGCCCACGTTCCAGCAATTCCATTCCAAGGAACTGATCATGCAGAATAGTTCGCAGATTCAGGCCATTGCCAACATGCGTGGCAGCAATGTGGGCGTGCTCTCCTCGCCGCTGCACTCGCCGCTGGCCTATCCGACGCCGCCGTCCAGCCACGAGACTGTGGCACAATCCTCGCCCTTCATTGAGGATGCAGCGGCACAGTTTGTCGATGCGAGCAACACCTTCTTCGGCGACAAGACCGACTTCTCGCACGTCTACTTCAAAACAGACGACACGCAGCAGCTGCAGCATCAGCTGAGCGAGAACGATACGGAGAAGATACTCAAACTGAAGACGGTGCTGGAGGAGAGCAGCTTCGATCCGACGATCAAGGTGGAGGATCTATTGAATGGCACCGAGGATGATGCTGAGTGCGATTTGCGTGAGTTTGCCGAGACAAATCTCTCGTTCCTCGACGACGATCAAGAGTTTCTCAACGATTCGAGGAACGCCACATCGCCCCTCTCCGAATCTTTCTTCACCAGCGGCATTGGGTCGGCAGAGGATGTGAAGCAGGTGCTGCGCGAGGTGCTGCCCGATGAGAATATGCAGCTGCAACTGAGCAGCACCGAGCAGCAGGGCGAGAACATAATCGATCTCTACTACTTGCCCGGCCTGGGACTGCAATCGCAGATGATGTCCAACTCGGATGATCCACTGTTGTCGTCGTCCCCTCGTGAATTCGGCAGTCAGCAGCGACAGGTGATTCATACGACAAGTTCCACACCTATGGAAGCATTGCCCCCTGGTGCTGTCAGCTACGAGCAGCAACAGCAGCAGGAGCAGCAGCAGCAGCAGCAGCAGGATCCCTCACAGCAGCAATTACAGCAGCAATCCGCGCAACAACTGCTGCAGTTGCTGCCCCAGCAGTCAGTGGAGCAGGCACAGCAACAGGCAGACTTTATGTTGCCCAACTTCAGCCAGGTGTCGTGCCAGACACAATATCTGGATGCCTCGCAGCAGTCTATGACGTTGCAGCCACTCAACAGCCTGCTGCAGCCGTTCCTCTATGGCGGAGGTGGAGCTGGAGGCGGAGGTGGAGCCAGCGGCACAGTGAGTGAAAAGCAGGAATTCGCGGCACTGTTGAATCCCCATGCCGCTGGCCAGGCAACCATCATCGATGCGAATCTCTTGTTCACCTGCGGCGCCACCATCAACGCCAGCAACAACAACATCGGCAACGGCAACAACATGTGCAACAACAAGCCGCTGCTTGCCACGCTGCCCGCGCACTCTGCATTGCCCACTCCGGTGGTCACACCCACGCCCAGTGTATCCATACTGCAGCCACTGTCGAACCAAACCAATTCCATACTGAAGCGACGACTGCGCTCCAATGGGGCCCACGATGCACACAAGTTCTCCAAATTCCATACACTCTCGCCACATCGCTCCAAGCTGCGCAAGCCATCGCGCACCCACTATACGCCGGCACCGATACTGAATCCCGATCGTAAGGGAACCGGGCTGTACTGCAGTGTCCGCAAGCAGCTGGGCCAGGGACTGTTCGATGGGTTTGACGATGATTTCGGTGACCCGGTGGGACTGGTAGACTTCTCTGACGAGTCCAAGGTGAATCTGGGATCAACCTATCAGGCACAGATACCGCCCTGCCGATCCGCCGAGGAACAGACTGCGAATGGAGCCAATGCATCGTCAACGGGCGCAGATCTTATGTGGGATCCCAGTGTGCAGTTGGATGAGAAGATACTCATGCGGTACATCGATCTCAGCAAGTCATCTGCTGTGCCCATGGGCAGCCATTCCGAGGAAGTGGCACTGCAGACCCTGCTCGAGGCCAAGGGCAACTCTGCTGCTGCCGTGCTTACCCTACTGCAGACGCAGTCGAGCGCCTTCCAAATGAAATGGACCGCCTACGAGCTGGAGCAGTTCCTGCGTGGCCTGGAGAAGCATGGCAAGGACTTTGGCAAAATAGCCAGCGAGGTAATTATCAGCAAGGGATCGAAGTTATATAATGTTTTATATCTATCATATGCTTATTGTTTGCAGTTGTTCACCAAAACCTCTGGGGAGTGCGTGCAAATGTATTATTTCTGGAAGAAGCTGTGCGTCGACTACAAGGTGTCACACTTGAAGATGGAGCCCGTCTTGCCGAGTACTCCGGTGGTGGAGCAGAAGCCGTATGTGTGCGAAATGGCGGACTGTTCGGCGGTAAGTTCTTCAAGCAAGTCGTGACCGCATCCCAGCTTCCCTAGCCCCCTTTTCGTTTCCCATTGTAACAAGGACCCTCACACTTGCAACCTACTGACTCTGCCTCTCTCGTTCTTCCACTCCCTCTCTCTATCTCTCTTGCTCACTTGTACATAACGTTCTCCCTGTCTGCATTCGAACTGCAGAGCTTCAGTTCGAAGGCGGCGCTGCACGGCCATGTTCGCATTCACGCTTATAACCGCATCTCCAGCAACAGTCACAACAACAACAACAACAACAACAATAGTCAAAACAGCAATAGCAACAACAACAGCAATAGCCACCACCAGCATGCCACGGCAATTAGTGCCAACAACAACAACAACAGCATCGTCAACGGCAGCAACAACAACAACGCATGCGCGCCGCCGTCTAGCAGCAATTCCAGCCATTGCCTCAGTTCAGCAGCAGCAGCAGTAACTGCGGCAGCAGCAGCAACATTAGCAACCACAATAACCAACAGCAATAATACCAACAACAACAACAACACCAACAGCAACAACAATTCCAATGCATGTGGCTCTTCCAGCAGCTCGACGACATTGCTAGTGACAGCAGCAACATTGACGGCAGCTAAGGACAACAGCAACAGTCACAGCATTCACAACGGCAACCATCACAACAACGGCAGCAATAACAACAGCAGCAGCAGCAACGTTCTCGGCCTGGGAAACACTTCCAACTCCAATCTGCCCAAGGACAGCGAATTCCCCTGCAAGGTGTGCGGCAAGTAAGATTCCCCCAAGACAATTTCCACATCAAAATCTTTAAAAAAAAAAGAAAAAACAAACAAATTAATTGAACAACTTTTGCGAGCTCATGAAAAATTCGAAATACGCAAACATATTAAGCGATTTGAGTGCCCGTGTATTGAGTTGAGACCGTAAACGCACGTTATATCGTAACTTTTGTGTCCAGAAGTATTCGTTATCGAGTCCGAGTTCCATATACAGTATTTATATAGTAATCATACTAGTTTTTCATGTTCTCAGTTTGGCATTTCCTTTTCAGTTCACAGCGAATTGTTTTCCATTCGAAATACAATATAATCTTGGGTTTCTTAATCGCCTCATCGTATTGCCCTCATTTTGTAGTGTTGGAAATCGTCCAACTCATATTTCACATACATATATCAAACTTGCGATTTCACTCTCATGCAATCTAGTTAGAGTTACCATTGAGTGATATATTAACTGTTGTTATTGTTGTTGTATTGTATTTTAATTGTTCCTCAATGCGATTACAAAAAAAAAAAAAAAAAAAATTCGATTCACAATTTGCGTGCCCACTACTATAACTACTACTACTGAAATCAAATCAAATCAATAAAATTCAATAATTGATCAATTTTAAAGCGAAGAGTCACAAGTCGCAAGTAGACGCTACTGAGCGGTCCTCTCCCTGCGCCCACCCTCAGCCGGAGAGAGCCGACTAGAGGCGCCAGGCGATTTTCAAAATCTCTGGCAAAACGCCTGGTAAGTAGCTATGCGAGATCCGTTAATTACTTTTGTTATTTGTTATTTCTTTTCACTTTTTGTTCTTTCTTGCTTTTAATTTCCCTTTTTTCTCTCTCGATTTCGATCTCGGAAAACACACACACTCTCCCGCTCTCTCTCTCTGTATCTCATTCTCTGATTTCGACTAACAGTTTTTGTATTTTGGGTTTTGCAAATGCAGCGCCCGCCCCTTCACGCCCACCAAAAAAAAAAAAAAAAAAAAAAACTATCTGCATTTGTATCTATTGTAAATATAATATATTATAACCCATGTCACCATTTCTGGGAATCTTCATTCATTGATTTTAAGCAATTTTCTAAATGTGTGAAACTCTTTCATATTACGAAGCTTGTACTTTATGCGTGATCCCGAGCAAGTCAATTGGCAGACAGTTCGCTGAAAATTAAACGCATACATATGCCCTATAGATGTATGTATATATATGTTCGATCACAACTGAAGAACCACCGTAATTGTACCTAATATTCTAAGATTCAAGCGCACATTACTTTTTACTTAACTCTTCTGTTCTCTTTGTTCTGTTTTTGGTTTCCTGTACATTTTTTTTTCTTTCCTGAATATATAAAGCAAAACTCTATACTCTCCATAGTTATAAAAACCAAAAATAACAAACAAGTAAAGCAAAATATTCTCCACACAAGGCTAAGTAACAAAAGGACGAAAAAGAAGCAACCAAAAAATAAAAAAAAACAAAGAAAAGAAAAGAAAAACCTTTTTGCATTTCGTAATTTTGCATGCCACCTTTTCTCACGACTGCTGACTCGATCTTTGCATGCTCCTACAGTGTAGTTTACTCTTTCACCATCTCGCTCTTTCTCTCTGTCTCTATATCGCTCTATCCTCGCCTCTCTCCAAATGCTTAATCTGTATGCTCTTGTCATATCTGGGTGTCTGTGCTATATGTGACTAGCTGCATTTTAATTGAACTCTAATTCTAGAATCGCTGATACCAGGCTCTAATTTGAGGCACTTCCTTTCTTCTTTCTCTCCCTTTCTTTGTCTGTCTCTTTTCCCCTAGGGTCTTCAATAAGGTGAAGAGCCGCAGCGCACATATGAAGACACATCGTGTACAGGAGGCGGATCAGTCAGGCGGATCCAGTTCTAAGCAATCAAGTAACAGTAACCAAGGAGCCATGACAACCGCACCAACAACTTCTGCAACCTCTGCCGCAACGTTGACAACCCTAACCCCAGCATAGACACGAAGCAACAACCAGGCCCCACATCGATTGACAATCGCGTTAACCAAGCAGCAAGCAATGTTAACCAATTTTAGAATTTAATCATACTTAAATCCCCCTCCCATTTAGTTGGAGAGAGGGGGGAATCTAATTGAATCTGTAGAATAAGCTAACGAATTGAGTAATTTCGATGTATTTAGCAGCTAATGGCATTTTTCTCATACATACTTTTCTACAAACACTCTTCCTATCGATCTAACCAACTATCTCTATAGCTACTATCTATCTACCTACCTATCTATCTATCTATTCACCTATCTATCTCTCTGACCTAGCCAACTCAACTCTTCAACTTGATCTGTAGTCATGAATTTTAAACGTAAGCGTGCATTGAAACGAGTTCAAATTGAATTGTTGTTAATAGCTATACTATATAGTATATACGATCTATAGTAGGCAAATGCAATATTTGTGTTAAGTGTAAGGAAGTACCTACCGTATTGTTATAGTAGGCCTTTTCTCGACTGTCGACTCGAATGTAGCACTAACTCTAATTCTAGTTACAATCTAAATCTAAATCTACTTCTAAAAAACTAAACTCGACTTTGATCTATTATCTATTAGCGCGTATGTACCGTTAACTACATGTTTTTCCACTCAAAACTAGTCGCATTTCATCGTTCGGATACTTTACTCCTCGTACAATACATGTTCAGTGGTTAAGAGATATGGACACATACACATAGAGAATACTATATACAAACACATACACACGGACAGACATACCTAGAAGAAAGAAGAACTTAGATAATACTGTACATAGGCGATATATGATTGTTGTTTCTTAGGCAATAGGTTGCAATTCAGCAATTTTAAACGGTTGATATCTTTATCTTTTATCGTACTTACACTTCTAAACTATTGTAATACCATATTGCTAAACGCAAAGCAAATAAAAATTCTAGTGAAATCAAGTGATATTGAGTGAGATCAAAAACGATTTTAGCTAAAAGAAAACCAAGTGAAACTCAAATTGAAAAATTTTAACTTTTAATGTGCAAGTTGTAAATAGGATACAAACGTACTACATATAGATATTTGTATTGTAAATAAGTGTGTGCATACCTACACATACACACCTATAGAGAATACACACACACACACACTCAAACACACGTAGAATGTAAGCAAATGTTGTTTTAATGTTTCTCCGAACGCATAAAAGACACTATTCTATCGATAAACCTTCTGAAAACAAACGTATATCTTTACAATCTCCAGATATACATAGATATATAAACAAATATATATATATATATATATATAGATGCAAGATGCAATGTATTTTCAATTAGACCTTAATAGACGCGCAGATACAACGTTTTAGATAAGAAAATGTAGAGATACAGGCCTAGTTAATGCATACACGACTACATATTCGACATATATACATTTACATATATATACATACTATATAGTGCCCAATCGGTACAACAGTAAATCTGCCAGCTAAATGACGAATAACAACAAGAATCACACGTTTTCCATTTGGACAGTGAGAGTACTACAGCAAATAGATCAATTGAGTGTACGCAATAAATGTTTTCGACGACAATGGTATATTATGACGTAAATAAGTATATTCTATATACATAAAACCAAAAATATATATAAATATATATAGTGTAACTGCAACTGTAAAAATAATGCATGCGAAATACCACTTGTAGAATCCTAACTATCCCATAGTATACCATATACTATGTACTTACTACAAGCAACACCTTTAGCAATTCTCAAGGTTGTAATGCGAACGTTTTGCTTGCCTGTTGAGCAATATGAAATCAGCTAGTGTATATAGATATTAAGAACGGCGGCCAGACCTGAACTCAATACTCAAATACTCGAACAAGGCGCAGCTGCAGCATGCAGGACACTCTTTAAGATTCCAAAAACCCCAAAACCCATTTACGATCTATAGATCGTATTCCCTCGAACTTTACACAAGCATCCTTTCTGGTAGTTGTTGTTGTGTGACTATGCGATATATATGCAATAAAGCGATAAATGGGTACCTCCTTAACAGGGGTTATCCATCATCAGCTAGAGCAACCCACCACAAGGCATCTTCAAAACCGTTCGTTGTGGGCTACGAAAGCCGTTCAAAGACTCTTCTCATACCAGTTACGATACTATTTTTGTACTTATACAACACTTACATACTTAGTACTTGTAGCAGTTAGCCGATAAGCCAATATGACGATAAGCCGATAGTCTCATTGTCACACATCGCACAAACATTGCAAACAAAAACGATCAACTATTTTTGTGCTAAAATACTTAACACAATTCAAACAAATTTCCAATCCTTTACCGCAATGTTCAACTTTGTTCAATTCTACGAAGAGAAAATTATTATTGATAAATGCCTTCAAGCGTACGTGTTAAGTATTATGAATAAAGTCTTGAAATGTATGCTTAAACCTAAGTATATATACCGTAATCATAAGTATTTAGCAGGATTTTATTAAGTAAGCTCTACTGTCAGATGCGTGTACTCTGTTGCTTTTCTAAAAAGTTTCCTAAAGACAAAAAAACAAAAAACCAAACACAAAAATGAGAGAAAGCCATAAGAAAGCAAAAGAAAACAAATTATATTATAGCATACATACTGCATGTTAACTAGGATACAACTCCAAATACCCTAAATTAACTATATAGTTAAAAAAAGAAGTAATTACCTGATTATTTTTCTATTTTGTTTTATTATATTTTCTATTTTTAAGTTGAAATCTTTTGTTTACTCTGTGAATCACATGTTTTCGCATCTATCGATTAAAAATTCGTATCTGTTATTTCAATGTGATCTGTGTGCATTTTTATTTCTTACTCGAAACGCAAACAAAGTAGATATGACAATCTCTGTGAAATAATGTATATGTATATGTATATGTATATGTACGATTCTCTGCTGTATTCACCTTCCTCTGATTTCGATACGAAACTGCATACTCAGCGGCGCCAGCACTTTATTCAAAATACTCTGCGTTGTGATTGTTCATTAAGTGTACGAGTATGTACATATAATCATACATACACACTCATATATATATATATATATAGAATATATATACTTACTATTTATACAATACACTCACACTCATGTACACCTATACCTAATTATATAGTATGTATATACATAAGTCTAACGAAAGCTGCATCTGCACGCGCTCTGAGCCACTGACTTATTTTATAGCTCAAGAATCTCAAGTGAATTCAAACAATATGCAACTCAAATAGTTAAGATCTTAGCAAATAAACGAGTGGACGTGCAGTCAATACTTTTTAACAATAATTTTACCACGCAAGGTACACGATACTTTTGGTTCTGGTTCTGCACATGCATATACCATGTATGATATATACATATATGAAAGATACAACTGAATTACTTCAAGATACAATACAAGCAACTTTATGAAATTGAAAACAATTGATAATAGCTCTTAGACATATCAATTTTATTTAACAAAAAACCTTAAAGAAAACCACATTCAATATATATATATGTATATGTATACATCGTAAGTACAGAACGTGTGTGTAAATTTCTATGGATGATCGCATTCCTGTTTAGCGCATAAGTGAGAATTTTAACCGCGGGCAATATGAAATGTCTTCACCACGCATACTACGAATCATCTAACGAACTACTGATAACTGCATACTGTCTATATACATACACTGCATGGTACACACATAAGATGAACAGAATGTCGTGAATTTTTAACCTATGTCTGTGTTCTATGAGATCTCCGAGTATTTAGACTGATCAGTTTCCGATAACTTTTCCGGTACTTCAATGAGGTTGCAATATGTTAACGATAAGCATACGAACCAAACAATCAGCGCCGCAATGCGAATCGACATCGATATGATACAAAATAAAATGAAATTGAATTGAATAATTGTTCAGGTATGCGAGAATTCGAAGTACTCTAAGGCTCAGTATTAGCGACAGCGCCCCGATCGATCATCGATCGGTGAGATACATGATAACAAAAAGTACCACAAAGAGTACACACAACTCTCAGACGTAAGTTTTAACTGTACATGTAATATGGTAAATCTTTTATAAAAACAAAGCAACTGTTACTTTATGGCATCAAAATGGTATGCTATAACCTCTTGTTGAACGTAAATCGTACTTAGGATGTAAACGAAAATTTCTCTGACAAAATGCAATTACAAATGCAGATAGATGATATGCAGATAAACACATATTTATATTGTACTAACATAATTGACTATATGTCGTGAATATTTACGGAATACATATATACATGAATGTTTTCACGGTTGTAACTGATGATCAAAATAGGTGTAAATTGATGAAATGAAACAGCAAACGGATTTTACCAGCTACATCATTTAAAACGCAAACTTGCTTTAACTTTGCTTTATACTTTACATTATTTATACCTTATAATAACGATTGCAATGTTCTTTCGGCACACACACCCACACACACACACACAAATATGTATAACTAATGCATTTCTTTCAACGAAGTCGACAATGTGCAACTCGACAAAAGAAAACTGTGGAAAACAAACGAAATTATTGATTTCTTATACACATGCAATAATTCTTTACACTTACTTTTGATAATAAATTGATCAACGTAAGGATATTTGAGAATCATGAATATTCCCTCCAAATAATTTTTAAAATTATGTATAGCTACAACTAGTCAACGCGTTTGGCCTCGGCTGCATCTCTGATAATTATAATGGAACGAAATGTCGACTGTCGGCTAACGATGGCGCATTGTATTTAGCATGATGTTACCAGTTGTATTAAACATTTAAATAACTATGATTATTATTATGATTACAAGATATTGTGTATTGTATGTGTATGTTTAACGTATGTTGTACAATTAAGCGTCTCAAGGCAAATGTCAAATGTCGAATGGCAAAGGGCAAAGGCCAAATACAGCTGTGGCTCTTGCCACATAATTGTAGTCAATTCTTCAATAAGCTTAAGATATATGAATATGAAAACGAAAACGAAAACGAAAAGGAACCTGCTAATACCGTCAGGAGATGAAAAATGATGATGATATATGGACACTATTTTCTAAAAATATTACAACAATAATTTATTGATTTGTTGGCAATTTTATAATATACACAGTTACTTTGGTTAGCTAGCTAGCAAAACGACAACGAGAACTAGGGTAGCTCTGAGGTAGTTTAACTTTATGAATGTTGTACTCAATGCCCGTAATCGGGGTACACACACCCATGTGAGCAATCTGTACAGTAAAGCATCCCGCAGCCTCATTGGACGGATGCGATCGAGATATTCGCTCGTCCTCGACCCGTTACCTACCAAGTTAGCAATGCTCGCTATCGCTGTCTTACTCACACACTTTCTCTCAGTCTTTCTATCTCTCACTCTCTGTCTCCACAATTTCCCACACGGTCTTACAATTTGTTGTATTCGTTGTACTCTGCCATTTTTGGTGTGATATTCTATTGGTTGTGCGACTATTTTAAAGTCGTTATACATATTGTTGCATTTCTACAAGCGAAAACAAAAAGAAAAACGTGAAAAACGAAAAAAAAAACACAAAACAAATTACAAAACTGAGATTAAAGTTTGTACTGGGTTTAACTTCAATTTCCTGTTGTTGCCTAATTTATTATGCGAATATATTAGTTAAATGTAGATTCTTCTTTGTATACGTTTTCACTGTACAAGCATACTGTAAGAATTTGTTAACTATTTTAGTCCATATGTTACATACCTTTAGGTTTAAGCACTTGTAATTTAATCAAAAATCATTTGAGCAACCTTAATGGAAATGAAGTAAACTTACAAACATCTATTAAAACAAAAAACAAAAAATACAAATAAAATGGAGTCTAATAAACTGGTGGTCATAAAACAAACAACCCAATGAGTTTCAATACATTAAAACAAATTTCAAATGAATAAATTGGGAGAAGCTAAATTAAATTATTTTATTTTAATTTATTTAAAGTATTAGTGAGTCTAAAAATTCTTTTTGTATTATAAAAATTCTTTTTATATTATATACATAAGGATTACCAACTTTCTTTTTTGATTTTAAAAAATTATTTTATTTTATTAAATTTACTCTTCTAATTCAAGCAAATCGCCCACTGTACTTTGTGCTGGTATTGTGCACTGGCTGTAAAAGCTTAGCGGAGACACAAACCAATCCAGAGCAAAGCTCTAAAACATTTTTCGCTTTCTCTCTGCCTCTCTCTTTCTCTCTGTTAGTTTACGCTCTCCTGCACTCAATTTGCTTGCTTTGTCATTGTCCTTTGCTTTTGCTTTCGCTTTCGCACTCCTTTATTTAGTTCAATGTGTTCAGTTGTGTTTAGACATCATATCCTGTCGTTGTTGCCATCGCCTTTCGTTGTCGTCCTTACCCAAGAACAATACCAAAGTCGACTTGAAGTGCATCTCTCCTAGGCGGTTTGCAGGAGGAGAAGAAAAGTGCAACCCAACTTGTAGAGCCCACAGAGTGAATAGTGAGGCACAAGATTAATTCGCTTGATCTATTGCCGGCTAAGGATATATACACTCGTGTACTTGTGTGTGTGCGTGTGTTCAGAGCTTCTAGTTCACCTCGGCTTCCCACAGAAATTTGGCTCGGGCCAAAGTAACTATACGTTTTTCGCAGTGCGTTCGCTTTAAACGGCTTCAAAATTAACTACTCGAAGTATCATCACAACGCTATGTCCCTATCGGCCATAGCCAAGGTAAGTACCGCGGCGTCGATGGCGCTAAAAATTTGCACCTCGTGCGGATGGAAAACTCACTCATACCGCGAGCCAGCCGACGCTGCAGCTGGTTTGAGTCGAACTCATCCTTGTTCACTCGTTCTACGCATGCGCAATGCGTCGAGCTTTTGCAACAGCGTACACACTGCCCAAGAGGGGCACGGAGAGTTGCCAACGTGCCGTGTTGCTGCCTAGTGAACTTAAAGTTAACTTTGACAGTAGAATGGCTTGGCAACCCTGTGCTGCGGCACATGCAACTCAAACCTCTCTCGGCACAAACAACCCTTAAAGCGCACCCTCTTGAGCGTCGTCGTTGCCGTGGCGTGCCGAGGATGTGTCTGGAAGTGTCCTTGGCACATCGTACGTACTGGCTTTGCTTTTGCCCGACAACCGACAAGGACCAGGACAACGTCAACTTGGTTAAGGTTAATGCCCCTAGCCGACCTTGATGTACGACACACTTCGGGACTTGGTGCCGATTCGGCCTACTGTGGGGTCGCTGTCTCTCTCTGGATACCGACGCCAGTGGCGGCTTTACTTTCACATGAGTTCAATGAACTTTTAGGCAACTTATTATGCTTTCAACATACATACACAATTTATTTTTGCGTCTCCCACCGTGTCTGTCTCCGTGTGCATGTGTGTGTGTGCATTTTGGCCGACGCTTTTCCCCAGAATTGGGCGGCATTTTGGCCCAACCGGATGGTTTCCTGTGTATATACACGGATATATATGTATGTATATCATTTCGGGGCTCGTCCGAGGCCAATGTCTCCTGTTACTGTTGCTCATTCACATGGCGGACGCATATCTCGCTGCAGACGGTCGGTCAATCAGTGTGTGTATAGCGTTCTTCCCGGTAGCAGCATAACCAACATAACGGAAAGTCGGTTCCATGAATCACGTAGGTTCTATGTATCACGTAGGTGGTGTAGGAGAACATTGCAAACTTCTCTTATTTAGAAATACAAATTGGATTTATTGAAGGGAACTTTAAGGATTATGTGTTTTCAGTTGTCAGACGCGTGTTAAAAGTGAACTATTGTAAACTTAGATGACGTACAAAAAGTGTTGAAAACTTAGGGATACTCCATAATCCTTTTAACTGTTGCTTTGGAACTTTAAAAAGCTTAATTCGACGAGGAAAAGTCTGAGTTGGCAACACTGCCCGAAAATATAATATATATAGTTAACAATTTCATATATATTACATAGAGGTTGGATATTCTATTAATTACCGCATCCTGATATATGAAAACCATTGAAAATTGTAAACTATAATTATTTGAAATAAAAAGACAAGTAGAAAATGTATATGAAACAAGAACGAAAGCAAAGTTAAACGGACTTGACAATTGTCTTCCCACTTTCCCCATCTAATGAGTTTTTTCAATATTCAACTTCTGTGCTCAGCGTATTTTGTGTTGCATACTTTGTAGAGAGTTCCTTGGAATTCACTACTCTTTTGAAATTCATCTTTTCATAACGTCTATGTAAATTATTCGATCATAATTAAATTTTAAGAAATCATTTGGACGGATATAGTTATTGTGTTTATCACAAAAGTACCATTAATTAGGTTTTTATCGATTTGTGGGGGTGGAATGGAATGGAACTTGATATGCATGCAATAATGAAACGTATGGTAAAAATTTGATAGTCCTTGTTTTTATAATCTCTGAGAGCTAGATATACAAACGGTCAGATAGACAGACGTACACTGATCTAAAGACTCGAATATATGTATAAAGTTTTTAGGGTCTTCAGTTGGCACATAATATAATTTTAACATATTCTTACCTCTAATCAAATATTCATTATATATGTATATTATATTCATAACAGTTTACAAAAATATAAACAAACATCTTAGTCGCTATTTGTTGATTGTTCGTTTGTGACAGTTGGGGTAGGGTGGGCGACCCGCCTCCGTATCTTTATCAGCTCTAGGTATAAACAATACTCAAGCAGCGCCCGCAAAAGCGACTGCAAGCAAATTAGCAAACTCACCTCCCTGGGCAACCTGTTTGACCAGATTACTACTCAGAATACGCGGCTGCTGATGAGGTATTTTTATGTGTACTCGTTATCAGTAGAGCAACCTGTTCTATGTTGCTCCGCAGTATTTATTTATTTAAAACGCAAAGCATTTCTCAAAAATGGGTGTGATACGGCATGGGGCTGGCTGAGGCTCGCTCATTCGCCTAACAACTGAGAACGGAATGAGGAGGTCGAGCCAGCCGGAGGCAAGTTAATTAAAATGTCGACTAACATTGTGTCTGTTTCCACTGTTTCTACCGATGCACAGCCAATACTTTACTCCTATTGGCGCAGCTCGTGCTCCTGGCGCGTGCGTATTGCGATGAACCTCAAGGAGATACCCTATGACATCAAGCCCATTAGTTTGATCAAGTCGGGTGGCGAACAGCATTGCAATGAGTATCGTGAAGTCAATCCCATGGAGCAGGTGCCGGCACTTCAAATCGGTGAGCTCCCCCAACACTTAACCCTATAAAGACATACATATATGTATATATTGAATTCCCAGACGGACATACGCTGATTGAGTCGGTTGCCATTATGCATTACCTGGAGGAGACGCGCCCGCAGCGTCCGCTACTGCCCCAAGATGTCCACAAACGGGCTAAGGTACGTGAAATCATCGAGATCATCTGCTCGGGCATTCAACCGCTGCAGAACCTCATTGTGCTCATTCATGTCGGTGAGGAGAAGAAGAAGGAATGGGCACAGCACTGGATTACACGTGGCTTCCGTGCCGTCGAGAAGGCACTCTCCACCTCAGCTGGCAAGTACTGTGTCGGCGACGAAATCTCCATGGCCGACTGTTGCCTAGTGCCGCAGGTGTTCAATGCCAGAAGGTAAGTGTGCGAGAAGGGTTCAGTGTAATTTGAACTCATGTTGATTTTCATTTCCATTCAATGCTTAGATTCCATGTGGACTTGCGCCCATATCCTATTATTTTGCGCATCGATCGTGAGCTGGAGAGCAATCCGGCATTCCGTGCTGCTCATCCCTCCAATCAGCCGGACTGTCCCCCGGAGCTGCCCAACAAATAGAATTTTCCGACGACAACTGCAAAGCGCCGTAAGACTAAAAAGTGAATTGCAGTTCGTAACCTCAAAAATGAAAAACAAAAAATATTGAAACTGAATACAGAAACAAAAATCAAGAAACCACGGATAAACAGAAAAATTGATGGGAGCTAAAGGAGAAGAGTTGGCGGAGAATCCGTTGAGAGAGAAACAGTCGGATGTGATTATAAAATTGCTAACAGCATTTAACTATGCATAAATGCATAAAAATACAATATTAACACATATATAATAAAAACACAAAAATTCAATTTGAATGAAACATGCACGCAAAACAATATTAATACTCAATAAGAAATTTATGATTTTCTTTGGTTTTCAATGTGAAATGATCTAAAAGATATACTCATATATATGACTTACGTATTTTCGTGAATTTTATTTAGGCTAACACAAAACATAAGAAATTCAATGAGAACTCATGACCGAAAGCAAAATTTTATTCAGGGATTTAAAAGCAACAAATGAAACACGTAAATTTCATAATAATGATGATGTACAACTTTACACAAATTATAAACCTAAACTAAGGCAAGTTGGGCGCTGAACATGGCAACATTTTGAAAAGTACAAAAGAAAGTAAACTCTACTAGCAGGCATTCAAATTATAATAATAATAAGAGAGATCAACCAATAACTCATAAGTGAAGAGCAAATAATATATACTACACTGTAAGTAAATATTCAAATCTACATCTGCGAATTCTTTAACATACAAACAAATGTCTTATCGCCATGCAGAGTAAATTGAGAATATTCAATGTACTGTAATTTGTAATTCTCCCAATTAAGAGCACACACATACAAATTAAAAACGAAAACAAATCACGTCTATTGAAATACTTATTCGCATGTAATATCATGAAGTCAAACAACTTTCAAGAATATTCTTAGAATTCTTAACATATGCACCCATTAGTCAATACGGATCATAGCCCCACTGCCTGATTTTGCAAGCAAACCAATCACACACATAAACTATGTTAATATCCGTAATATTGTAACAGTTCCAAATATTAACTACATATTTAAAAAAATAAACTTCTAACTAACAAAAAAAATACTGATCGTTGCAAAAACAGTGTTGCAAGCTGTCGTACTATTTATTCGTTTACGATGATTATGCTATCGATAGTGGGAAGCACGAAAATCGATTTATCACTCTTTTACAGCTGGTATACAATCATTTGAATAATTTTACATCGCGATTAAAAAAGTTCCATTGAGAATGTCCACAATGAGGGGATTTCTGTGCAGAGGACTGCGTTTAGCTGGGACACGCTACGCTAGCTCGTCCGCAGCAAAAGATGAGCTACCCGTGCTATTCTCGTATTTCTACAGCTCCTGTTCCTGGCGCGTCCGTATTGCGTTGGGCGTGAAGAGAATCCCCCACACCATCAGGGCAACCAGCCTGCTTGAGAAGGACGCCGCGCATTGCTACACGGAGGAGTACAAGAAAATTAATCCAATGCAAACGGTTCCGTCTCTGCAAATCGGTGAATATTAATAAATTCAAATTCTATTTTAGTATACGTGCTAATTGCCTTACTTGTGACTAGATGGGCACACGATCTGCGATTCAGTGGCCATTATGCACTACCTAGACGAGACACGTCCGGAGAATCCGCTTTTGCCGGCAGATCCTGTGGCACGAGCCAAGGTGCGCGAGATTGTAGAGATCATTTGCTCAGGTATTCAGCCACTACAGAATCGCCTTGTGCTGAGTACCATGGAGAGAGAAAAGAGCATGGAGTGGGCTGATAAGTGGATATCTCGTGGCTTTCGTGGACTCGAGAAGGTGCTCAGCACTTCGTCGGGCAAGTACTGTGTAGGTGATAGCCTAACAATGGCCGATTGCTGTCTTGTGCCGCAGGTGTTTAATGCCAAAAGGTGAGCAACAAAAGATTAATGTAACTAACAGAGAACTAATATATCTCCTATTTATATAACATAGATATAAAGTTAATCTTGCGCCGTATCCCAACATTCTACGATTAGTTGAAACTTTGGAGAAAGATGAAGTCATCAGTGCCTGCCATCCTCATAAACAGCTTGACTGTCCAGAGAAATTGCGGAGTTTAAAGCTTTGAAGTGATATTAACCAGATGATATTTTCAACCTCCATGATGAGATGATGCCAGATAATATCCTGATCCCTTAATTGGGCAGTAGAAAAATCTCAAACGCATTTAAGACTTCATAAAAAGAAAGCTAATATAATTAATATAACCTAAATATCAACATAGAATAGATTCCTTATAAAATAAAACTAACGATTGTTTTTAATATAATCTTTATTAGTTTTTTGTTTTTATTTTTATATAATCTTTCTTAAATTTGTAATTCATGTTACATGTTTTTTACTTTATAACTCTTTATGTACCTTCTGATTTGGATTTTACTTTACAATTACTTCTGGTTGTTCTAAACGGATCAGCTGCTTGCGTCTCTCAATAATGTGTGAATTATGTTCTGTGTGTGTGTGTGTTGTTGGTGTTCCATTTTATAGGTGCGTTACGTCTGTGTGTGTGTGTATGTATGTTATGTAAATGTAATCAACAAATTTTACTATAATTATTATATATGTAAGTGGGCGTGCAGGCAGGGGCCCCATGCATATCATAACATTACCGTGTTGACATTATGTTCAGTATGTTCAGAATGCCTGCCTTTGCGGTACATCGGATCTTTCCTAACTAGTTTGCTTGCTCTCTGCAGCCTAATGCTGCATTGGTTTTCTCGATCGTAAAGATTCATTTGCATATCGACTTTGGGTATATGATTCCCTTGGGTTGTAGTATATACGAGTATGTACTATGCATTTGTATATAAGTATATGTAGAGAAGGATAACTGATTTTTATATGTACTTTGAACCAGGATTATCACCCGATTCCGAATCGTACAAGATTGGTTTTTTTCCATTGTTATAAGAGTAGTTGCAAAAATTACGTGTTTCGTTTTATTTTAAAAATTTGAATGAGCTACGTTTTGCCATTTTTTGATTTCTTATTTAACATTTTCAATAGAGTTTTCGCAATTGATTTTCAATTAAATTTTGTTCAATATTCTCGATTACCCGGAAGATAATAACCTATGTAAAATTAGATACTGCCATGTGAGTGAGAGTTCATATCCCTCTCTACTCGAGTCGAACTCATACTAATAAAGGTATTGTATGTAAAATTATCATATTACCCGCCCAAGATGGCTGGGGCTGCATCAATATAAAACTTCAATTGATTATAGATTTGTAATAGAGCATAACTAAATTTCATTTCATTTGTTTCGATTTCGTTTTTTAATTTTGTTTATTTTTCTGTTATAGTACTTCTGTTTTCTTTTGTAAAGTTATTGCAGTTAGTTAATAGAATAGAGGGCTCCTGTTGTTGATGTCTTTTTTTCATTCGAAACTTACTCGATATTTTGTTGCTAAAATTTGTTTAAATATTTTGCTAATATGTATAAGTAAAACTTTAATATTTATTCTTTTTGTTTTGTTTTGTTTTTTGCTTTGCTTTGTTGTCAATAAGTAAATACATACTTATGATTATTATCGCTATTTAAACAACATACTCTAGGTCGTATATGGTGTTGCACTATGGGCACATACCAAAGAATTTTCTTGCTACTTATTGAAATTTG
The DNA here is from genome assembly GCA_018151435.1 of Zaprionus africanus. NCBI lineage: Eukaryota > Metazoa > Arthropoda > Insecta > Diptera > Drosophilidae > Zaprionus > Zaprionus africanus. Next base: position 1,364,340 of record JAECXB010002309.1, on the reverse strand, counting down.
TTTAAGAGCCATCTTCATATATATTGCACCTTTGCACCTACGTAAATGTTACAATCGCGTGTATACATACATTTATTTTATACATACTCTAATATACAATTCATGTGTTAATTGTTCATTGTTAATTCATTCACTTCCACTCTCCTTTCCTCTCTCATTTGTATTTTGTTTTTTGTTTTTTGTTTTTGTCATTATTATTATCACAGTCAAATCATAAAAGATTTAGTACTTTTACTTTTGAATGAGTTTCCATGATGTTTGCTTGCTGAATGTTCTGCGATTACGAGCTTTCCAAATGACCTCCTCTCTTTAAATAATGTTACGGTTTCTTTCTGCTTTGAGTTCTAAAATTGTGTACTAACTTTAAGACTTCGTTAGGTCGCTTAAACACGCGACTTTTCTTAACTTCGTCACACATCTTATTACATTAGTCGACTTAGCTTTGGCTAGGAAATTGTTTGTTCAGAGAAAACTGCAAGATGTTATACTATATACTTTATTTTTACTCTATATGTATTTGGTGTTTTGCTGCATTATTGTAGAAACTAGAGACCTATTAGGAGTGTGTCTGCATGGTAAAAGCTATAACAGAAAATCAGCATATCGCTCTGAGTATGTGTGTGTGTGTGTAAGTAACGAGAAGGCAACAATAATAAATTGTTTTTTTTTTTTGCTTATGTTGATCCTAAGGTACTCACGTATGCTCCTACTATATATCGTAACATCCTATGTTGCCGTCTGTTGTTCTCTACGCTAAGTTCGAGAGGAAATAATAAAACGTTGAGTGCCCGAGGAGACTGGCCTGGACACCCTACTATGTACTACATATATCATATATATATATATATATATATGCATCGACTATCGACTGACTGTGACTGTTCGGTAATGAAGCAGAGACATGAGTTGTGGGTGGCAAACCAAATTGATTTCGCTCTGATTATAACTGAATGAGCCTGTGAAACTATGGAAAACATAATAATATTAATAATGATGGCAAATAAATGTTGCAAGGGTTTGTATCATCGTTAAACCTTTTATTTAAATGTATGTATGAATTAATTAATAATAGATTTATGTATCACGCTAACAACTAGTTGTTTATATAGTATGTGTGTATGTATGCGTTTATTGTATGCATAGATGTATGTATGTATAGATATATTTACTATAAATATAAATTTTAAATATTTGTAATAAGATTTATGTGGTTGTTACTGTTGCTGTTGCTGCTGTTGTATTATCTCGTAGACGGCTTCCATTTTAGTTTGTTTGTTTGTTTTGTTGTTTGCCAATAGAAATTTGGAAAATGCGCTATTTACACACAATGTAGGGCAAAGGGGAGGGGCGTGGCATGTATTGTTTTCTCTCCTTCTCTCTCTCTGTTCTCTAGAATGGCATCTCGTCAACCTGACATTACTTGCGGCCGCACTGCGTATACGTGATATTTGGCTGCAACGTTTTACTTCGTGCGCACGTTGCAGGATTTGATTAGATTTTCACACGCAGTACGGTCAATTATCCGGATATACATGTATATATATATTGTATTATGTATATGTATGTATTTATAAATTTGCATTTAATTCTTTAATTGTCCTAATAACAGTGTGGAGGCAAAGCATAACAAAGTAAAATTAACAAGTTCTTGTAGATTTGTATATACAATATACGTGTGTGTCTGCGTATGTGTGTGTGTATTGCTATACAAGAAAATATATGTATATGTATATAGATTGAATTGAACTCTCTGTTTATACACGTTTGTATGCATGTATGTGTAGTTTTAATGTAAGGTGTTATAATCCATTTGATGTTTAGTTTATAATATTATCATATTTCAAAATTTTTACAGAGTAAAACTCGTCTTTCTTATCCTCTTGCGCTTTGAATATTTGCACATTTGCTACTATGTTTATTGTTTTTGTTTTTTTTTTCTTTTGTTTTTTTTAACCTTTAAGTCAACTTTGAAATACGTTTCAGATACGTTAATATACATGTAGTTAATAAAAGATTTCTGATTTTCTGTTTTGTTTTTATTTTTTTTTGTTTTTTATTTGCACTAGTTTAACTCTAATAGACTCCAACACGCGCTGAACTAACAGCCTTACCTTCCTTTAATCATAAACTTGCGAAATCAACCTTCTAACGTTAAAGTTAATGCAGTACTCTGCGTGGGGGTGACTGGCGGTGCAGGCGGAGCGGGGGCGAGGGGGCAGAGGGCGTGTGGTTAGGTGATCGTAAAATGATGAAAATTAATATGATCATTGACTGATTACCGATCCCCTTTTGCCAGTTTATTGGATTGCGAATTATAACAAGATACAATACATACATTGTAGGTAGACAGAGATAGAGCGATACTAACTATATGAAACTTGAACTTTGAACTCTAAGCGGGCTGGCATTTTCTTGGTATTTACAGCAAAAACACACGATTTGATAAAATCCAAACAAGCATAAACACGTCGACCGTCGGGCAGAGATGCCGCCTATAACGATATATATCCATATAGACCCAGAGCGTTGCATTTTGTCCTCCTTTTCGTCATGCATGGCGATGTCTATCTATCTCTTTCTCTCTATCTTTCGGCATTGTGGGCGTGGCATGTGAGCACTGGAAACGCAGGATGTGATTTCTATTCTGAATAAAAACATATAATATATAGTCGGACACACGGACTAAGGGGCGCGGCAGAAGGGGCGGAGGGCCCAATATATAAATATATATGTATATGCATTTGTGTGAGATGATTTTCGATCTGATCTGAAGTAAAGCTATATTCATTTCATTTGAGAACAAATTAATTATTTCATAACTAATTTCGTGTTTTGTTTTACGCGATATTCCCTCTTTTTTCATTATATATTTGTACATATATATATATATATATATTTTAGCTTGGTTTTCTCGTTTCGTCTTTGTTTTTTATTTGTTTTTTTTTTTTTTTTTTTTAATTCATATCACAGATCCAGTGCAAATATATATGTACGTGTGCATATATATTTGCTATTTTTTGTTTTCTCTACTCTTTTAGTTTAGATACCGTATAAAACTCATATGTATATTAAAAACATAACCCAGTGAGCACGCGCATGTGAGGATGACCATGTGGGTTTGGTTGTGTGTGTACGGGTGTGTGTGTGTGTGAAAATGTTGGGTGTACAAGGGGTGTACGGGGGTGGTGCCATGTGCCTATGCTAACTCTCAAGTTTGCCATGACAAAAAAGACGATAAAATGTAAACGGTTATTGTTGTTGTTGTAGTTGTTTGTAACTGCTGTTGTTGTTGTTGTTGTTATTGTTGGGGTCTGGATTCAGGATAGAGTGTCTTATGCTTGTTGTGATTTGTTTGAAATAGAACCATCAGCTTGGGTCTTTGCATCAGTTGTATCGTTGTAGTCATTCGTTATCACTATATTGTATAAGGTGACGGGGGGAGGGGGATCTGTTTCATGCTATAACTCAATTCTAATCCTTCCCGATTTCAACGTCTCAATTGAAGTGGGGTCTTTAAACTAACTGCGCTTTCATTGCCTTAAGTTCGAATAGATCGTAATAGAGGTATAACTATTATTGAGAGAAATAAACAACATAAAAATCTTCTTCGATCTTTCTTTTATATATATGTTTTCGCATTTTTCAAGGCACACTAGCATTTACGACTGTACTTTCGATATTATATTTATATTTGATTTCATTTAGGTTTTACTTTGACTTAAACTTCTTCTTCTTCATCTTGTTGTTGTTGTTGTTGTATCATTTGTCACAATTTGGATTCTTCATGTTTATGAATTTTATCGTAACTAATCTGGCGCAGATTAATCATAATTATCATATATATATTTATATATATTTTATTCTTATATTATATTTATATAAATATTGCACAATTAAGAAAACAAATGTAGGTCAGCATTAACAATAATAGCAAACAATTAATTAATTAATGTGAACAACTTTTCAACTTATAGTACATATAGGCTTAGCTTAGGGGGCTTAGGATTTTTTTAAGGGGGTGGTTCTTTTTTCTGTCATTTCGTGAGCGTTTTCAGTGATTGATTTGATTTGATTTGAACTGATTTGATTTGAGCTGGAATCGAGCGATATAGTAGAATATATCAGAGTTGATCGATTGTTGATTTGACATGATAATGTTGCAAATTTCGATAGAAAACACGCCTGCGGTGAGCTGTTTGTGAGCTGTGTATGCTGTGTGGTGTGGTGTGCTATGGTGTGGTGAGTTTCTTGTCCCGAGGTGCCGAAAAGGTGCTCGCAATGAAACACAACAAATTCTTTGATTTTTCGTATTAATTTATTTTTGTCAACTTCATTTTTCATTTATCATAAAAATAAACGTTAAACTAAATATAGATGTGTGTCTCTATGTGTCTGTGTAACTGTGTGTGTGTTTGTGTGTATATAAAACAATTAATTTCAATGCAGTGAATGCGTTTCTATTAATGTATTTCAATGGATGCTTATGGAAACTGAATATGTGATGTTAATCTAACTGTTCCGCTTGCTAATCGGAGAGTTTCTCTCCCCCTATACATATGCACTAGGTATGTATGTATATATGCGTGTGTGTGTGTATTAATGTTTGTGGAAGTAAGGTCAGATGTATTTGAATCGGAAGAATTGCACAATACTTAACAATTAATAGGGGTATTTGTGGCTTGTGTGTGTTGGTGTGTGTGTGTGTCTTGGGAAGATGATTTATTTTACACAGGATATTCCTCTTGATGTTCTTCTCATTTGTTTTGTGATGTATAAAGTGAAAGTTGGCAAATGTAATACTTAAGATTAGAATGTATGTCAAGAACAATGGTGCAGATTTCCAAATAAAACGAATAAAATGAATCGAATATAAAAAAACACTAAAATTAATGATTTTAAGAGGAATCGAAAATAAGACGAGACTCCAAGAGCCCCTAAGAAAATCGTATATTGCTTTCCTTAACGACGAAAGAAATTTATATATTAAAATAAGGTATAATAAGTAAATGAGGATTAACAATTTGGGAGCACAAAATCAATACCAAAAAAAGAGGAGACTCACGTGCGCGCGCAACACATTAACACCACTTTCATTGTAAAAGATATCATCCATTTCAGGGGGAAATTAAACAACATTACCATGATCAACGTATCAACAATATCAGTTTAAGATCAATGTACAAAAGTTTCAATATATATACACATATATATATATCAAATATTATATATATATAGTAAAGCAATAAGCACATAAGGGCAACAACAGAAAACAGAAACAGAAAACAAGAAACGTAATAAAATTTCATATATTGTGTGTGTGTGGTGTGTGTGTGTGTGTTTGAGGTAAAACTGTTTCGAAAGTTATCACTAGCCTGTATGCGTTCGATTCTCGATAGATATCATAGCATTTTCGATTCGACGCCAATCTTGCTGGAGTTGTAATTGTTATATAGATTTAATTTATAGCATATACACAGAATATTTACTTGTGTGTGTATGTGTGTGTGTGAGTTTGTGTTTGTAGTAAAATATTTACCTTATTTTCTCTCATACTTTCTTTTGCTTTCACTGAAAACGCTCGCAGTACACAAAACAGATTCAATTGGGGATAAAAAGGGGTTCAACATAATTCTAATTTACGTTTTAAAAATGTATATATATATATATGTGTGTGTGTGTGTGTGTGTTTGTTGTATGTAATATAAACAAGACTCAACAATTAGTATGCGACTGCATACATGTACATATGTATACAGAGATATACAGTACATATATACATGTACGAGCAGGGTACAATGTAACTAGGCATCTCTCTCTCTTTCTCTTTTAACTTTCTCTCTCATTCTATGCGACTTTATCGAGCTGTACATTGTCTCGATTCGAATTCAAATTCAAATTCAATTCAAAATTCATGCATATATACAATACATATGCATTTCAAGGGGTCAGGGGGCAGGGAAAAGGGGGCGGGGAGGTTTTACTCTTTATGTACACATATTAATGGCAAACAAATGCAGCACATTTTTAACTTGTTTTCTTGGGAGGATTACGTAGGGATTAGCCATAAAATATAGTATATATGATATATGCATAGATCCAATAGACTCTCAAGATATTCAAAGAAATGCCTTCATTATAATGTCTGTGTGCTGTTGTTTTATGGCTTGACTTTAGCTTTAAAGAGTTTCGATTTCAATTTCGATTTGGATTTGAATTTAAAGTTTTAGTTTTTCTTACTCTTTTTCTTTGTTTTGTTTTTCATTTTCTTATTTTTCTCTGTGTGTGATTTTAATAGATGAACAATATGTTTTTTAATCTTCTTTCTTTTCTTATTTTTTTTTTTTTTGCTTTGTTTTGTTTTGTTTTGTTTTTTTTTTTGAGTTTTTGCAGATTTACGCTTTTAATGGGGGGATAGTTGCTGTTGCTGTTGTTGTTGTTGTTGTTTTTTGTTGTTGTTGTGCTGCTGTTGCTTGATTGCTTGACTCTGCTTGGATTGGTATTGGAGTGGATTGGATTGATTAATTCACAACAGTGGTTAATGGAATTTGACGCGCCCTCTTTGTCTCCTCCTCGTTGATTTTCTGTTCAATTAGAAATTGCGCTTTGGCAATGGCACTCGGCTGACCAGTAATGGTAACAATGCGATTTCTAGTGCCAGGTGCGAATATGCCCTTTTTGGAAATTTGCACATTTGCGCCAGAAGCATGTTGAATTTCAACTAAACTACGACCGTTCGGACCTGGAATATTTGCATCAGATTGCGTTAAATATATATATGTATATGTATATGGATTATCATTTTAAAATCAAGTACAGACATATGTATGTATATAGTACATTTCGCTGGGTATACTACATATATATGCGCTTGTGTATGTGTGTGTTTCATGTGTATTAAGGCATGTGATGTGGGTATATATAGGTATATTATATGGTGCTGGTTCATCCGATATTATTAAACTAACTTTAAACACCTTAAGACCTGACACTGACTCTGAGGTAATAATTGCGAAGATAAACAACAAATTAAACCCAATAATTGCACTAGTTATTCCAATGTTAGTGTGTATATGATATATACTATATGTTCATCATGAATATAATGGCGAAAATTCGTAGTGCCGCTAAAGATCCTTTACTTTCTCATTGTACGATGTGACTAAGCATAAAAGACTGTCGAGCGAATTTTCATGACATCGTTCAATGCTGGAGTGGGGTAGGCGGAGGCGTGTGTGTGTGTGTTCGGGGGGGGCGGGGCAAGAAGTTGACTAGAAATTTCGCTACATATTTATCATATATTGTTAACAATATCAATGATTATCATTATAGTTATTGCTGAGTGTGTGAGTGGAATGTACGAAATGAGGAATGTTTTCTTTGAGCAATATATTGTATATCGATATATAGAGTTCCCTCTGGAGTCACTTGGAATGATTTGCTGGATCAGAGCACCTCTCTGATCATGACTAAGACATATATAAAGTTAAGTCTGGATAAGGAAATGTGTGTGTGTGTGTGTGTGCTGGGAAAGGTTTTCGCTGGCTGGGCTAGATCTTGTTCTGCTATTTGTTACTGTTGTTGTTGTTGATGTTATTGTCTTTGTTGTTGCTTTTTTTGTTGTTGTTGTTGTTTAATAGGAATAATAGAAGGGTTGCCCACCTAGAACAGCGCCAATTATTACTTCAGGCACCTCAACGTTCTTGGAATCCTTGGCGCCAAGATCACCCGGTGTGGGACTCTTACTAAGACCTCCTATCGAGGCGGCAGCGCCCAATTGCGCACTGCTCACCGTACCGGTGGCCCCGGTCAATCCGAAGCTGTTGTTGTTCAACGAAACAGGCGTGGCCGCGGGCGCAGTGGCTGAGCCCAAATGGCGGAATGGATCGAATTGCACCGCAGCCTCCAGTTGCGACTGCGTTGGCCTGCTGGCCGCAGCAGCAGCTGCCGCAGCGGCGGCATACTGCTCCAGATTTACCTGACCGACAGCACCAAAGACATTGCTAGCCGTGGCCGCAGAGGCCGCTGCAGCTGTCTGTTGATCCAGCGTCGGCACACCAAGGTAATTGCCCAACGTCGGATGCGCACCATTGGCGTGTGGCACACCAACACCCATGCCCAGTACACCGTACTTGGCCAGCACGCCTAGGGCGCTACAGATTTCAGAGGTAACGGTCTCAGAGTAGCCGGCACCGCGCATTGCCACCTGCAGGAAAGGAAGGAGTTAGTTGCAGTTCAAGTTTAGGCTTCTCTCTTTCACTTACCTTAATGTGCTCCAGCAACTGATTGGCAACTGGTAGATTGGGCGCCGGATTGGGCGAGCCGAGATTGAGGGACAGATTGATGCCCGTGCCATTGACTAGCAGACTGGCCGCGGTGGCCGCACTGCCAATTGTCGTGCCCAGGGTAGAGTTCAGCGAGGCGGTGCTTGAGTTGATGGCATTCTGATTTGTGGCATAAGGCGAACCAGTCGGATTGAAATTGGCAACGGGACCGTTGACATCCGCATACGAGACGTTCAGGCAGGTGCCCGACTGTGGATCCTCCACGATCTTTGAGAGTATCATTTTGCAGGCATTCTTGTTGTTCTCCTTGTCACCGATAATGGTGATGCAACGCTCCTGAAGCGATACGTCCTTGGGCTTCTGCGATATCTGCACATAGGAGCCGCTCTCCTCCTTGATCTGCTTGATGAAGGCGCCGCCTTTGCCAATGATCATGCCGGCCGTTGAATTTGGCACCAGTATCTTCACCTGCTTGTCGCGCTCCTGCGCCTGCTTCGACTCAGCGTCAATTATTTTCGTGGTCAGATCGGGCTTCTCGCGTATTTTGTCCATTATGAAGTCCACCACAGTCATGATACCCTCCACAGAGCCGGTGATGAGGCAAACTCGTTCGGTAGTGCCTGATTGAAGTCGAGAAAAGATGGAAATTAATGAAGAATCTGTTCTGTTTGAATTTTAGTAGCTTAGCTCACCTGGATAGAAGTCATGGGACTTGGACATCTTGACCCTAGCACCCGTGTCCTTTTGAAGCGAGGCGATGGTCTCGCCACCTTTGCCGATAATGGCCCCGGAGGCCACGGCTGGCACCAAGATCTTCATGTGAAATGTGGTATCGCCTGCAATGTGCAAAAAGAAAGTTGAAGGCGTCAGCGGAATTTTCATTGCTTTAGTCTGTGTATATATCGTATATATCTCGATCTCTTTTAGTTGTAGAAGTAGTAGTAGTAGTAGTAGAAGTAGTAGCTCCTTTCTTGGCGAGCGGGTCCTTCGGGTTACAAAATTTCAAATAATAACAGCTTTGGCGAGGACGATCGAATCGAATCGAATCGAACTGAAGTTGAAGTGGAAGCTAAAATTTTGAGTTTAGTTTTGTTATGAGCTGAGGGCGGAAGGTAGAGCGGAGTAGTGGGCGTGGCAAATGCGTCTGTTTGTGTTCAATGTTAATGCAAGCCATGAGAGATTAATGCACTTGAGGATGAAGATGATGCACATACAATATGCAAGCGAGAGAACCGAACCAGCAAAAGGGCAAATGGCAAATGGCAAATGGAGTCCAGCCGAGCCTAAAGCACTCGAAAGGAGGTCAGACCGTTGGTCGGAGAGTCGGTTGGGTTAGAGGTTAATGGGCTCCGTCAAGTTGGAGTATCTCGTTTCGTTTGGCAGTTCAGGTGAAGCTCAAAAGCGCGCGACATTCTCAGGTTTGGCAGAGTGAATCAGTGGGATAAGCATACTCAGAGAACGATAGACAGAAAGAGAGAGAGTGAGAGAGAGGAAGAAAAAGAGATTACAAGATTCATTCATTGGATTCATTCGTTTCTTTCGCTGCCTCGTCGTTATACAAAGATGAGTTTTAATGGTATTTAATGAAAGTATGAAAAAGCTTACCATGATGATTATGATTATTGTTATTATTTTCAATTTCAACCTCAATTCCAGAACAAACTGACTCACCTAAAACGAAACAGAAATACAAATACATTTATGAATTAGAGATGAGCGACAGGTTACGCCAGTTACGTAATTTGTACAAAGAGAGAGAGGGAAAGATAGCAAGAGAGAGGCTGAGAAAATGCAACGATCTCTCGCTGGCTTTTTCTCATTCTCAATTAGTTATGCATGAAGACGAGACTGCCACATACAGTGGGCACCCTTGACTAAGAACTAAGACTAGAATTTATGAGATACAGTTAGATAGATATGTAGATAGAAAGAAAATGAGAGTGAGAGCGGGAGCGGGAGCGGGAGAAGGGGAGATGCAGATACTTATGCATGTAAGTGTTATGACATATGTTCTGTGTAGCCAGTGCAAACTGTGCCACACAACACACAGCCAGACAAGACGAGTAAACAAACAAATTTCAATTAATAAAATGTGTCAAGCCGCGTCGCTCTATTACACAAAACAGTTCGCCGCAGCGAAGCAAATTGCAAAGAGCAGAGCAAAAAAAAAAAACCCCAAGCGTTGCACCTGACTGCTTGCCCCTTAGCCCTCCCTGCCTGCATCCTCCTTCCGACTGCCGACACTCACGTGGTTAAGAGGGTTGAGGAGGGCAAGGAGGTTGAGTAGATGAGCGTCGTTGAGGTTGCTCGGCTTGCTTGGTTTAATTTTGGCCAAGACAAATGTGTCGCCTCGTATCTACCCCCTTCTTACCAGCCCCTCCCCCCTCACCACGCGGTAAATGTGTGTCGTCTTTGTTCGTCATCTTATTGCCACTCAGAGGCAAGTGTCCTTCAAAAGTATTTCTCTAATTAGATACGAGCGACGAAATGAGGCACACATCCGTCTGTCCGCCCTTCCCTTCCTTTCATCCGTCTGTCCGTCTTTCTGTCTGTCAGTCAGTCAGGTAGAGTGTGACGCTGTTGGCGGGTCGATAGAACTACACCTTAAATAGTTTTTTGTCACTGACTGTTCTTTGGAAGCCTACAAAAAGTACTATTTCAGCAAGGGCTACAAGTTCTATTCGTCAAATATACTTGAGACACCCATTTCCTTTTCTATCCTTTCGCATCCTTATCTATTACATGCATTCCAGTCTTATTCTTGCATATCCCATCCTATTCTTTTCATATTTTCTATTCTTTTCTTTGATATACAGATCTATTCTAAGCTATTTTAACCTTTATTCTTACGTATTTTAACCTTTTTAAACCTATTCTAACCTTTTAAACCTATTTAAACTTATCCACTTGCTCTATTTTGTATTCCTTTTCTTTCAATCCTATCCTATCTGGTCGTATCATATACTTATACTATTCTAAGCTAGTCTACCATACCCTTCCCATTTTTTCCCTTTCCATTACTTTCCAATTCAATTAATTAGGTCACTTTGCAATCGATTTGCCTTGGCAAACCTAACAACTAATGTTGATTTATGAACATAAGCAAGATTAAAATAATATGTATGTTTATGAAACATTTATATGGTATAAAGTTGAAAGGTTGATCAAGATAAGAACTTAGGAAAATGGAACCATACACTTATTCGATAATGACATGAATTAAGGTAAATAATTGCAATTCATTTGAGAATAATGAACGAAAATTGACCCAGACTCGTGACTGCAGTGGAGCAAAAGCTCAGCTGAGCTCAGGTTGGCACAGTGGTTCTGTTTTACGAGCCACAAAGGACTCTGTACAGCGCAGTAAGACTGCAACTCGTAAATAACACTTGAAGCATTAGACTACCCAGTGCAGGTGTGCAGGGGGCGTGGCATGGCATGGCATGCGCTCATTTCGCATGTGGGAAAACTGGGCTAACACAGGTGGCCTAAAAGGATTTCGTGTTATGAAACCACTGTGCGTGTTAAAGCAAAGCCCCACAACGATTTAAGTCGCTTCGCAGTTGGGAATATGCAGGCGAAATCAAAAACGAATAACGAAGCAAGCATTGATGACTTTTGACCTTGAGTTCCAATGTTTGTGCCAGTTTTTTTTTTTTTTTTTTTTTTTTTTTTTTCTTAGTATGTGTTTGTGTTGGTGTTTCAGTTCATTATGTGTAAGCGAGTTTGGAACTCATTTTCAACATTGTCTTCCCTTGTTTTTAGCGTTTTATGCATTTTTGTATTTATTTATTTTTTTTTATTTTTTTTTTTGTTGGCGTCGGCAGTTGCAGATATTGAGATAATGACGTTGTGATTGGTTGATTGATTGGCAGATTGATGTTACTGTAGCTGTTGTGCTTGGACTCACTCACATTGTTGTCAGCGAAACAAAGAGAGAGAGAGAGATAGATAGTAGGGGGTAGAGAGGGGCGATCGAGTGTTGCTTAAGTGATGCGTTGTTTCTTGATGAAGTGTGTGAAGGTAAACCTAGAAGAGTTGTGCCCAGCGTTTTTTGATTTACTGTTTTTTTTTTTTTTTTGTATTGATTGTTTTTTGAATTTGATTGCGTGTTTTGATCAAACTCACCGTAGCACCAACAGGAGGCAGTCTTATATCCGACTGCAGCTGTTGTTGTCTCATGCTGTTGCTGCTGCTGCTGGTGATGCAAATGTTGCTGCTGCTGTTGTGCGCCCACTGCAATCGGCGCTGCTTCCGCATCAAGCGATGCATTTGGCGAGCCATTTTGGCTGAGCGTCTGCTGCTGCTGCTGTTGTTGTTGTTGTTGCTGCTGTTCCATCTGATGATAATGATGTTGAGTATTGCATTGATTAGGATGTGCAAGTATCTGTTGCAGCTGCTGCTGCTGCTGATGTTGCTTATAGCTAAGAACGGCTAATGAGTATGCAACATTGCTTCTGGCACTGCTGCTGCCGTTGCTGCTGCTTTTGATGCTGCTGCTACTGCTGCTGTTGCTGTTGCTGATACTGATGCTGTTGCTGCCGCTGGGCAGCGAATTAATTGATGAGGGCGATGTGGCTGCTTTTCTGGTGGAATGTTGCGTCTGATACTGATTGTGTGTGGGCGTAGAATGTTCATATTGATATGCATAATGTAGTTGCTGTTGCTGCTGGGTTCGTTGCTCTGGCTGCTGTTGCTGTTGGGGCTCTTGTTGTCTATGTTGCTGCTGCATTGATGTTGCTGTTTCAGCAGTCGTTGTTAGATAGTCTGTGTCCATTTGCTGCAACAATTGCTGAGCCAGCATTTCCATCACAACATTCTTAATACTATCCATTGTCTCTCATCTACATATACTGTACAGGTTCAGGTTCAGTTTCTCGATATTCTCTATATATATACTGTTGAAGTATTGTTGTTGTTGTTGCTGTTGCTTGCTTGATGTGATTTTGATTTACTTTTCAGTCTTTTTAGATTTGTATTTAGTTGGATGTTTTGCGACGGAATTGATTTGCTTATTATCGTATTTACTTGGCGTTGCTTATCGGAATTTCCTATATACACAAATACATATACCATATACCATATACGTGTACATATATAGGTGTGTATATTGATTGCAATTTCTATTTATTTGAGTTTGATAGGTTTTGCTGCTGCTTCTGAGTTTTGCTCTCTATTCTACGCGTTTCCCAATCAAAAACTTGAACAATAAACAAAAAGAAGAAAAAAGAAATTGAAATTGTTTGTCGATTAAGCTAATTTTGAATTGGTTTTTTTTTTTTTTTTTTTGGTTTTTTGGTTATTATTGTTTTGAATGTTGTTGAATGTTGCTATGGAAAACACACAGACGATAGAGAGAGAGAGAGAAAGAAAAGCCTTTACACGATCTGAAAGAGAACCCACAACGCATCAGGGAACAAAATTACAATACACGATCAGTTCATTATTTTTGGGTTTGTTTCTTTTCCTTAATCGTGTAAACGCTGCTCTCAGTTCTCAGTTGAATCGTATGAATCGTATAGGGCTTTGGATCTGCCCTTATAGAGATGATGATGCATGTAGTAGTTGGTAAGTATAGAGAGATCATAGAGAGGTTTTTTAGAGCGGTAGCGCCATCAGGTTTAGTACATTTTGCAGTGTGTTGAGTAGAGCTGAGTTGACTTGAGTTGAATTCGATTTGAGTTGAGTTTGATTTGAGTTGAGTTTAGCTGAGTTGAATTTGATTTGAGTTGAGTTTAGCTGAGTTGAATTTGATTTGTTGAGTTTGATTTGCATTGATTCGATTCAGAAGCAGCGCGCTGGATGGACATTTGTTGAAGTAGTATATAGACGAGTCGAGTTGAGTTGAGTTATAGATCAATGACGTTGCTGACATGTGGTGTACTTGGATGGCAATTAGGGTGGTGTACTTTGGTACTGTTCGTTGGTGGTGCGTGGCGGTGTGTGGCGTACGGCATTATTGAGTTATTATAGTACTCTAGTAGTGTATTAGGTGGTTGACTGCCAGCAACAGCAATAACAACAACATCAACAACAACGAGAATAAGTAAAGAAAGAAAAGTGAAGGATATACACACAGAGAAAGTCAAAGAGAAAGAGAGAGAGAGAGAGAGGGCGACAACTCGAACCTAGATAGTTTGATGCAAACTATCCCAAGTTGCATTTAGAGTTATGAAGCGGCAGCAACAGCAGCAGCAGCAGCAGCAGTAGTTGCGGCAGCAGCAGCAATTGTTGTTGATATTATTTAAAGGTGCATTTGGTTGATTGGTTGACTGGTCGATTGATTGATTGTTTGATTGACTGGCTGATGTTGATTATTATTGCACTGATTGATTGCCATCGCAAAAGAAAACACATTGACGATTGAACGATTGGCGATGGATTGATTCGATTCGCATTATCGGCATTATATACATACAATACGATCTCAACAACGATTCAGAACTTTCGGCAGAGATGAGAATATGTTATCAACTACGAGAGAGTATGTTCGACTTCGCTCGCACTCTGCGCGCCTCCTCTTGATGCTGTTTATATTGATGATTGTAATAATAGGCAGTAATATATAGTTATATATACATACATCAGATAAACATATGTATATATGCATATAGAGATATTGTAGTAGTAGTAGTAATATGTGGCATGTTTTGCAGTTGCGATTTGTTCAATTCGTGCTATATAGATAGTATGTCCATGTAGTATACATATACATATAAATATATAGTGTATATATATATGCATATATGGAGAGTATAGATAGTAGTAGTTAATGACGAGAGTTACACAACATCCAGAATGGAATGGAAGGTGGTGGTTGTTTTACATTTAGAATACGATTACAATGCCAAAGCTTTACCATTCAGCTCTTCTTTAGTTCCGATTCCTTTCCTTCTTCCTCCTCCTCCTCTTTTCTTCCTTGCCTGGCTGGATTCCCCTTGGTTCGCAGTTCAGTTCAGTTCAGATTAGTTCAATGCAGTTCAGCTGCGATCGTGTTCCCTTGATCGATATTGAAATGTTGATATTGAAGTTTCTGATTCTGATTCCGATTCGATTCCGCTTCCGATTGCCGTTTGATGCAGTTTTATCGTTTATCGATTATATTGATGATTTAAAATCGCATCGTATTTTACTTAGTTAGGCTTATCACATTTATGTGTTAGGATTTTATTGGCATTGCGCAAATGCTGCTGTGAGTTAAGAGATAATTTGTTGTTCATATGTAAGTATATTTTGTATTTTCATAATTATCATAAGTCAAAGTTCTCTTAATAATTGTCTATCGATAACTAAATACAGCGTTGACATAACTCTTCCTGTGTGTGGCTGTCTGAGTGTTTGTCTGTATTTTTATTTGTCTGTGTGTAGTTAGTTCGTGTTCGTATCGGCGTGTTTTTTGTTTGTGTGTGTGTGTAAGCACTTTAGTGAGCATCTCGCAGTTTTCATACGAATCTTATATTGACTTTCAATTAAGCTTTATTTTATTTTGTATTTGCGTTACAATTTTTCTTTTAGGCAGAAAACCTATCGGCCCATTATCAAAGTTTTCCGTGCCAACAGTCTTGAGCTCTGGTTTGCTTTGTTGGGTTTTTCTTTTGTTCAGATTTAACAAGCACATTTATACGAATAGAAATTACTAAAAACTAACAAAGCAAAAACGTGTTGGGTGATGCTATGCGTTGCGATGGAACGATGATGTTAGTATTATAAATCGGAAGTACTTATAGAAATGATGATTGTTTAATGGCACAGAAAAACAACAATGAAAAAAGGGAGCAATATATAATAACAAAATTGATTTCGAGTTAAAAAATGGCAGCAAGTTTTTGTATTGTTATAATCTCAGTCCATAATTACACGTCCCACTTGCCCATTAGGTATGACGTAAAGCCCCAGTTTGACTAATTGGAGCAACTAAATGCCAAATAATTACACGATCCTTATCGATTCCAGTCAACTGTTACGAGTTCTAAGCCCAGAACCTTGACACATTTTTAGCAATCGGAAGCAATTACCAAACATCGCATCGTTTCGATAATTGTGTGGAGAGAGAAAGAGCGAAAGAGAGAGAAATACAACTAAAATTTGTGAGCTCCGATTTCGGAGTGGAGACAACAAAGCAAAGTGGCAAATGACACATTTTAATACCTGTTGTTGTGGGCCATTCAAACTACATTAATCTGTTTTTATTCGAATTCGAACTCGAATTTACATGCACGGCAACAGCGCAAACTTCACTTCATGCGTGAGATCATCTGGCAAATTGTTAAAGCTGAAACGAGGAAGCTTAGACAGACACCTGCAAACGGGACCGCGATGAATTCGAAAGGGAGAAAACCTTTGCGACTACCTTTCGTAAAGGTATTTTTCAATGAGCTGGCAAAACAGAGTATGATAAACGAAGCGTTAGCTGGCATAGCCAGCGTATGTGTCTTGACAGTTTCAATTTATTTTTTTGTGGCTCACACACACTCACTCACAAGCACCCACATTCATTCACTCACACTGACAGCACTTTTCAAGGTGAAGTTTTGCTACCTTGCCGCAGATAACTGCCCACACATGGCAGAGGAGCAACAACAACGACAACAAACACGACACTCTTTTTCATTTGGGTATTTGAGACTTGTTGTCATTCATTTGCACATCAAACACATCCATTAACATGTGTGTATGTGTGTGTGTGTGTGTGTGTTATTGGCTGTCCGCCAAGCGTGACTCTTGAATTAATTACAACGTATTGAAATGAGAATCCAACACAAGCTTAAGCTTCAACTTGAAGTCCAACAAGATGCCACAACTCCGTCTCCAACTCCAATGTCGATAGTTGCCTCTTGCTCTATTCGAATTATCATTCAGCTGCTGACATTGAGCTTAATTCGTAGGGTAGCAAAAGAAGGAGGAGAAGCAGTAGCAGCAGGAGGAGGTGGAGGAGGAGGAGGAGCGGCAGGGCAGGGTCTCTCTCACTGACTGTTTTTTACGCGCCTATTTCACATACTCGTTTGACGTGTCTCGATGTGTATTTCTAATTGTTGCCTTAGGCTACAAATCACGAATTGAGGCGAGCACAGTCGAGTGTGTTTACTGCGTGTGTGCTGTGTGTGTGTGTGTGTGTGTGAATGAATGTCCGTCTCCGTCTCGTAGAAATGTAGCGAGCTAATGACAACTCTTTCATATGAAAATGCGACCTTGACACGGCGCACGGCGCAGACAAAATGTAATGCGATTGCCATGTTGCGCATACGCAGCGTGGTGGCATACAGTAACAGCCAAACATATATACACACATGTGTGCAGTGTATATGTATATTTGTTGTATATGCAAACTATCGACGCCATGTGACCAAAATGATCCAAATGAGAAGCACAAACAGTGACACAAATGCGCAGGCAAACACCAAATTGAACAGGCAGTTAGACAGTCAGATAGAAAGATAGATTATATAGTCGTGTATGCATGTATATAGACTAGTTTTGCATCCACATTGATGTATTAGTTTAGTGCGCGGGATGTTGTCATTGCCATGGGATAAATTGCACCGACAACGGGCGACGCTAATTAACAAGGTCAATGAGTGTTTTTTACCGAGCACTTCTCTATCTACTATATACACATCTATATACGTGTCTCTGTGTGTATGACTTAAAAACTGCACTTGGTAGGAAACACATACAGAAGCTCTGCTGAAATTGAAGCGGCGGCGTCGACGGCGTCAGTTGTTGCTGCTGGAGCTGGGGCTGCTGCTGCTGTTGGGGCTGCTGTTGTTGCGTCGTTGTTCTGGCAAACAACATGCTGGGTTATTTGACAGCCAACTCGATTGTATACTAACAAAATGGCTGCGGACGGCAGCTGGAAATGGCAAAGCAAAGCGAAGCGAGAGGAGCGAGCGAGCGCACGAAATGAACTACGAACGGCAACGGCGCGGACTGAAACCGCACTGAAGAATTTCGTCGCTGCGGCCGCCGGTGGCACACGAGGCAAAACGGCGAAGCAGACGGAGACGGAGAGAAAGAAAGAGAGAGAGACAGTGCTACAAGCGAGCACAGCAAGCAGAAAGAGAGAGAGAGAGAGAGAGAGAGAGCAGAGCGGCGCAGAGACAGGGCAAGAGTCGGAGCCAGTGTCAAACTCGGAGAGAGAGAGAGAGAGAGAGAGAAGCTGGTGATTTAAATGAGTCAGTCATTGCGATCGTTCATTATACAATACACGCATGCATATGTATGCCATGTCTGTCTATGTGTGTGTGTGTGCATGGGTGAGCAGCACGAGCTTATGATCTAATGGGCGAGTTTTTGACGTTGCCTCACTCCAAACTTTTTTAAGGCCATTATCAGCAGCCCGCGAGCAAGTGTGTGTGTGTGTGTGTGTGTGCAGAGGGAGTTGACTGACAAAAATAGAAAATGCTGCATATGCACACTGTGCATGTGTTAGTGGAACACGCAGATAAGCTGCCAGCGAAGCGAGAGCAGCGCGCAACGTGTCAAGTTTGTCAAGCGAACTTTATTAGTTCGGGCCCATTCGAAATTCGATAACTTCCCAGGCAAGGCATACGCCCCCATATGTCAACATATTCCGCATACATATAGTATATATACTATATACATATATGATATATACATGTGCATATAGAGAGCTAAAGCCCTCTTTTAGAGCTGGCAACTGGCATACGTTGCGTATGCGAAACGTGCAGCAATGCTCATACGCCGCGTGGCCAGCGCAGTTGCTGCTGCTGCTGCTGTTGTTGTTCTTATTCTTCTTGTTGTTGTTGTTGTTGTTGCTGTTGATGCAGCAAACTGACCCAATTCTACTTTAGCTGCAGCTGAAAACGAAAGCCTCACTCAGTCTGGCCCGGCCTGGGCCTCTCTGCCTGTGCCTGGGCCGCAGCCTATCGATAAGCGTAGGCGTCTATGTGTGTGTGTGTGCGTGTGTGTGTGTTTTGAGGGCACAGCCTGTAATAGGCGGAACTGGCCAGACACACAAGCATAATGAACCAGGCTCGCCCAGCACAGCACACAACAGCAAGCCAAGCCAACTGACACGATACGAGCCACTCAATCTATTAGTGGGACACTCGAGGGCGTGCAGAGAGATGCTCTACAAGTGCAGCTGCAACAACAACATGCAACGTGCAACCTGCAACAGCAACGCGGCAAGCGTGGCCAACACTTGAGTGACAACAAAAGAATGAAATAAGAATAAGGTAACCCAAAAAAGATGCCCGAAAGAGCGACAAAAAGAGAGCGTCGCAGAGTAAGGGAAGAGAGGGGGGAGGGTCTATGCCTGCAGGCAGTAAACGCACTTGAAGTGGCCACACAGGGCACAGAGGGTCGCAGAGGGGGGAGGTGGGGCATAGAGACAGTGGGGCAACAGCAGCATTTTAGTCTGCACAAAAAGCCAAGGTGCTAGCCGAATTCAGTGCAATTGTTTTTGTTGCCCGCGTGTCTTCATGTGCCCCGCTGCGTGTGTGTGAGTGTATGTTGGTGTGTGTGTGTGTGCTCAAGGACGTTTCCATGCTGGTGGGGCTGCTGTTGTTTCTGGTGCTGTGGCTGCGACTGCGGCTGTCGTGCCATGGCGCCATGCAATGCTGCAGTGCAGCTGTCGTCGCTTTGGCTGCCGCGTGTTGCAGCTGCTGCCGCCACTTCTGCACGGCTACTGCGCAGGACCTTGTCTAGGCAACGCACACACACACACATACACACACGCACATAGTGTGCGCACACTCGCAAACGCGCATTGTCAGCGAAGTGGGTCAACAGCGCTGTCAACGCAGCAGCAGCAGCAGCCACGCGCTCTCGCCCCTTTCTCCTCTCTTGCTCTCTTTTCCCCTCTGCTCATGCTTTCTCTCTCTGCTCTTGCTCTCTCTTTCTTTCTATATCTTTCTTCCTCTCTCTTACTCTGCATCCCTTTATCTTTGGCCGTGTTGCTCTGGCATCAATTTCTCAGCTCGGCCCTCTGCCTTGCTGTGCTTTGCTTTGCTTTGCTGTCAGCTTGGATTACGTAACCCGATGTTGACCCGCCTCCACCCCTCGTTCGTCCTCCCCCTCCCCCTTTCCCACTACTTGACTGTATCCGTTTTTAGTTTCTGCTATAATTTTACTGCATTTCCTTGCAGCCAGAGGACCTTCTTCGCCCCTTGCCCGCACAAACTACACATCCCTAGTTGGAACTTGCCGAAACTGGAGCCAGCAGTGACGAGCAAATAAATATTAATAAATGAAAATGAATGGCTGTCAAGACAGCTAAACAAATAAATTGTTTGAAAACTAATAAACAACAAGCATACATGTGTGTGTGTGTGTATGTGTGTGAGTTATGCATGCATCTCTGTGTATGTATCTACATCGTACATGTCATCGTAGACCTGTTCTATGACCAGCAATGAGACAACAATGATAGCAACAACAAAAATAATACAATACAATACATATACACTTAGGTACACACACACAACTCAAACACAATTCAATGAAGTTAATTATTAACAATGTCAATAACAACTTTATACACGAGGGGCGCATGAGAAGTTGCTGAGAATGAATGCAATTGTTGCATAAGAAAACAGTCCGGTCTCTATCTCTCCTCTCTCTCTTTCTCCCACTCTCTTTACTTCTATGAAGATCCCTAACAAATGGTTTCCGTTACAGTTTTCAACATGTTTGTCTGTCTTTGCAAACATCTCATAAATAACTAGAGTATGTAGAATTGTAACCCAAATGAAAACATCTCCTTTCTTATATTTATAAGCGTCGTTCACATAAATCAAAGTGGGAAAGATTTGTGAAACCTGAAGTTAATTATATTGTAGGAAGAAAAAGTGTAGGAAAGCATCGAAATATTTAATATCTACTGAATATCTAAAGACAGCTAAACCAACTTAATTTTTATACAAATCAGTCTAGCAAAAAGATCGAATATTCAGTAATAAACTATAATTACAAGTAAATACTATCATATACGAATTCATTAAACTACATCAGAACTAAACATAGAGATATTAGAGAATAAGAAGTGTTGGAAAACAATTCAGTTCGATAATACGGTTTCTAAAAATTGGAAAATATATGAAATGTAATTCATAGTTTTTATATAATCTCCTCGCTTATATCACACTTCATGGCATATTAGTTGAAGATTCAAAAATAAATTCGAATTATTTGTTCGATAGTTTACTACATGTCAGTGTTGGAAAAGAAAGAAAGACGGAAGAGTGTACTTTTTCAGAAAACTATTTGATAATAAAATAAATCTATTCGTAACTCAATAATCTCCTACAAACATATACAATATTATATAAAATTTATATACATATACTTTTTATATAATATTATATGATTGTTTGCTGTAAATGTAAGTTTAGTAAGAGGGTGTAGATAAGATAAATACCATGTCCCATTACGCTGAGTGGCAGTCGAATTATCCGACATGTCAGGTAAGTATTATAGAGTCAGTCAGTCAGATATATATATTTGTATATGTAGACCGTAAGTCAGTCATCATTTTCAATCATTTCGCAGGCAGTCGGTCAGTTAGTTAGCACGCTTCTGCGCACAATTAAGAAATTCCAATTTGGAGTCAGAAAACACGTTTTGCAGCTCACACACACACACACACACAACAGACAGGCTGTCAATGAGCTAAGTATACGCCAAGCAAGAGTCGCTTGTTAGGCAAGCAAGCAGGTCGGGGGGGGGCAGAGCGGGGCTGCAAACCGATCATATTGGAATACTTGAAAACAAAACCGACCGATGAGATCCACAATGTATATATATCTTCAAAGACTTATATATATATTTCGCTATTTTTATCTCACTGACTGCGCCGATGACGACGACGGCGACGGCGACGACGACGACAGGTAGTTAGATTGCGTCGCAGCTCACCTTGAAGACGGCAGCAGGTTGCCGTGTGGAAAAGTCAAAGCTATCAAGCAAAGCAGCCAAGCAAGTCAATCGTCTGATCGGAGCTTCGATGAAGATGCTCTCTCATTAGCCCCTCCTTCTACCTCAACCTCCTCCTGCCACTCCCACTTACCTTACGAAACGAAATACCCAAAGAGGTCAACTAAGTAAATGGGTCATAGTGCATCCTCAGAGAGAGAGAGAGAGAGATAGAGATAGAGAGACACCCTCCTGGCCTGTAAAACTTCTCTGATTGACTCACACGGGGCGTATGCGTAATCACAAGTCCGGGTCGAGTCAGTCAAATGTGTGTGTTGTGTGTGGGTTAAGATGATGGAAAACTTATTCAAATGTCCGAGAGTAGCAATAAATGGCAACAGCTGTACAGATGTATCTGTGTGTGTTTCGTATGTGTGTGTGTGTGTGTGTAACGATTTCAAGGTATTTACACGCTACAGAGCGATGGAGAGGAGGTGCAACAGCGACGGAGTAACAGGGCAGTGAACAGAAAAATGTAAAAAGAAACAAAAAAATAAATAAACGATATAATATAGCTAGAGCGATAGATAGACGACCGATAGATAGATAAAAGATATGGCAGATAGATAGATAGGTGGGCAGATTTTTTTTTTTTTTTTTTTTTTTTTTTTGGGAGGAGGGGGAAATAGAGAGCACGATAATATGAGAGATATGTAAAAGCGATACAGATATGCTCATTATTATGTACATTGTTTCAGCTTTTTTTTTTTTTTTTTTAATGGTTTCGATTTTGGATTTGGATTTGCAAAACTTACCGGAACTGAAATGTGAGCGTTTAGTTTGTTCATTTTCCGGATCGGAATCGAGCGGCCTTTTGCGAGAGTCGCCCATCTCGGGACTGGGACATGTCTCCATAGCAGCGTCTTCGGCCATTTTAAAGTGAATGTTGCTGGCTTTTGTATATGTTTTGAAAAGGTTTTGTTGTTGTTTGTTTTTTTTTTTTTTTTAAGTTTGAGTGTTGATTGCTTTTTCGGCTATTTTTGGTTTCTGTTTCGGTTTTGGCTCTTCGAATTCTCTCTTCTTAAGGCAAATATATATCTATATGTGTTATGTGACTTTGGTGCGGATCAGATTAGATCAGATCAGACGAGAGCTATAGCGACAGACCGGACTAGCAAGCAAACGCGGCGTATGCTTCTATCTGCAGTAGCTCCGCTCAATTTGCATCTGGAAGTATGTATGGGGCAGCCTAGCGTGGTGGGCTGCCTAGCAAGACGATGATGATTGATTGATTGATTGGTTGATTATTGATTGATTGAGTGTGGAATCCTTCAGTCCTTCCGTCTCTTCCGTCTTTAATGATCGCAATTCGCAGGCACGCACATTAATGCAGATACATATATAGAATCTCTCTCAATCTTTCTGGCTGCGGGAGCTTTAGCTTTAGCGTGTGCGAGCGGTTGCAAGTTGATCAAACTTATAGTCAAGCCTCAAAATTATTATTATCTAGAATTATATATTTGCTCGTCTTGTCCTTCTAGAGTTTGTAGTGACGATTTGCGTGACGATTTTGTATTATTTTTTTTTTCGTATTTTTTTTTGTTTTTTGGTTTTTTTTTAGGTTTTTGGTGGTGGAATGTGCGAATTGTTTTTTTTTTTTTTTTTTGTAAACGTTTATATGAAAAAAAGAAAAAGTAAAAAATATTTATGAGTGAATTATGCAGCAATAATAATAATATACATACATACAATAAACATTTAGGCATCATATGTATAAGAGAACAACGTATATTATACTCGAGATATAGTATGTTTTAAGTATATCAAAAACTTCAAGAATGCATCTCGCAGATAGAAAGATACACAAGTGATTCTAGAGTTAGGAGTTGACAGAGTTTAAAGAGTTGAGAGTGGAGAGTTTTTGAGAGTGGATAGTTGCGAGAGTGGAGATTTGTTGAGCGTTAGAGTATTGCGAGTTGAGTTTGAATCTGAATTTGATTTTGAGTTGAGTTTGGTTTAGTTTGGTTTGAGTTACATTTACAACAACAAGATTAACACATAACACTTTCATAGATAGTTGATGAAGTTGTTCTTTTATTTATTTTTTGTACAATATGAGCGAGGATTGCATGGCAAACAGGCTGGGGGCTGGTTGGGCAGGGGGCACAGGCAGGCAGCGAATGAGAACGATGCAACAAGACAACAGTTATTTTCAGCCAGAAATAAGCATGAAATATCGATATGTATGTTTGTATGTGTGTATGTCTGTGTATTTGTGTATTTAAAGTATATAAAAAACTGTGTGTGATAAGAGAAGCAGACAACAACAAGAAGAGGTCACGGGCAGTGTGAAAAGTTTTCTGGGTCAAAGAGTCAGTCAAGAAATGAAGTCAAACTGAAATAAGGCACGGAATGGAGGCTAGGGCGGGAGGTTGACAAACCCCTCTATGAAGTAGTATATACAATAAATTCGTTAAAGTAATTCCCAGATCAATTTTAGCTATAAAGAGTTGTTATTGTAAACATGACAATAAGTTGCCCCTTGTATATGCAAATAAACGCGTTACGCAACACTAAATGTTACCAAAAACTTTAAGTTTTCCTTTCTCACTCCTACAGGAATATCTTCACCATATTTGGTATCTTTATTTGCTACAAAAACTGAGTTATTGGCGCTCACACAGACAGACAGACGCACGGAGCTGTTAATGAATAGATCTATCTACATTTCGTCAAGGAAAGAATATAGAAAAGTACTTAATTTCGTCTCTATTCTATATTAAATTCCAATTAATCCTTTACTCTTCTAAGTCAAATGAAAAAGAGTTGAAATTGTTGAGAATGTTTCAACGGATTCAGCAAGGTTGTTTGTACACATCGTAATCGTAATACTTTCGCTTCCCCAAGACATATCGGCTAATGTATGCCACTGTCATTGTGTCATCAGGCATGGCCCACAACAACCATGGCCCATTGACCATAGTGACCAAAAAAAAAGAAAAAAAAAACAATCTATTGTTCCGTTGTGCAAGCTGCCAATCTCATTAATTCGATGCACGCGACTATGAAAATTATAACTCGATTGCAACTCGATTATGCACGGATGGATCGACGATTCGGCGGATTGTCTGCTTGTCTTGGATTCGTTTTTATGATCCACCGTCCCCAGTCCCCCCCTTTCACGTCCGTTGCTAATTAAATATGCATCAAAACAACAACAACAGCAACGAGCAACGCGCATTTTATTTGTTTAAAATGGCGTTTAATTATACAAATCGGACGGGCTGTTGTTGTTGTTGTTGTTGCTAAACCTATGTGTGTGCGTATATGCATGTGTAGTCGGTCTGCCTGTGTGTGTTTTTGATTTGACTGCAAACGACCTTGACCATTAAATAAATTTCTGTCCGCTAAGCACAGCGACTGCAAAGCAAAATCAGCAATAAATCGACGAGATGGCAACGCCAACAACAATGGCAACAACAACGACAGCAACAATAGCAACAACAACGAGGTGCTCATAGCAAGAGAATCCGCACAATACCAAATGCTTGCTACGAAATACTTGTTCGCAAAGAGACTGAGACTGAGGTACAGACAGAGACAGAGAAGTCTTTCAGGTCTTTTTGCTTTATGGCACCTGTCGCGAACTGCGAAAAAAGCCCCACAAATTTGCATTGACATAGAGCAAGGGAACGGAAAGAGGGGAGTGAGAAAGAGGCGAGAATTAGTAAGCGAAAAAAACAAACGAAAACTAGCAAACAAATTAAGAAGCAGAAGCTGCACGAGTAAAACGAGTTCTAGACGCAGCTTCATTGCAACAGAGAAGGGGAAGTGGGAGACGAGTGGGGAAAGACAATGAAGTATTAAGAATTACGGAATCGTGCGTCTAGTATCGCACAGAACCAGTTACTTTTGCGCCGTTTGACAATTGAATATATATTTTTCAATTAATTCGATTAATGATTCGTTTCGAAACGAAAACAAATAAGAAACAAAAACGAAAGATTCGTGATGCTCAAAATTATATTCCCCCTTTTTAAATAATTAAAACTAAGCAAGACAGAACAAAATTGTTCCGTAAAATTTTCTGAAATTTCTCAAATAGAATGTATAGGACAATTTGAAAATGAAATGCTGTATTTTTGATGAAATATCATAATGTAAAAACCTAAAAAATTTTAGGTTTTAGCATAAATCTTCTCTAGTTGTTTCAATACTGGATTTATATAAGCTTAAGGTTCCCTTATCCATGTACATATAAACTTCATTAATAATAAATTAATTTATAACTGATTGAAATAATATGTTACACCTATCCGATGTTGATGAAACATTAAGAAAATGTAATTTACAAAGCAAACCACCAATGTAGTCAGTTTGGTGGCAATATCTTGAAAAATAATACAAATCTACCCATAGGTTCTATGGCAGCTATCGAACACATCGTTTCTCTGTGAGATTACAACTCTTCTTCAATACTTTTGCTCGCTCTGCTATGGTATATCTGTAAATCAAAAACTTGGCACTAGGAATGCAACTTACAGTCGACTGTGAAGAAAACATGAGTCGTTGAAATATATGAGTAATATAGTATGTGTAGAAACCTCCATTGATTTTCTTGCACGTCCTTGAATCAATCATCAGCAACAAAATTAAAATAATATTTTCATGTAATGTATGTGAATACTTTAATACATATTCCCAACCTATTTTACCTGATGCTCGAAATGATCTATAGACAGCTGATGGATCTGCATTATTTTCACAAAATTTCAGGTACAAATGCTAAAGTAAATACCGCTCTCAGAAAGATTCCAATTTCATTATTTCATCTGTCAATTTTAGTTGAAAATAGAATTTTTCATCTATAAATAGATCAACAAATTTCAAAATATAAATCATGTATGTTTTTTTTTTATTTACCACTTTGCACACTTTGTGTAGGGTATTTCGAAAAAAATGTTGCGGCATGTGGCTGATTAGAGAGCAAGGCAAAGATGTCGTCGCTATATACATACATATGTATGTGTGTATATGTATTTATCGTCAACGTCAACGATGCAGCGATGCACTCAAGCCGAAAATGTGTTAATGATGATGAATACAAAACAGCTGCTGCTGGTCTCACAGCATAATGAAAAGAATCTTTCAATCAGAGCAAGGACTTTCGAATTGCGGTCAAAATTGCATTTGCATATCCAGAATACATTTGAAGGCCACCAAAACCGATCGATTTCAAGTAATGCGATTTGTAATTAACTTGGCTTGCAACAAGCGAATATTCTCATGAGTGTTAAGGTTGACATTTAATTGCAATCCTATAAGTACATGTATATAAATTTTATGATTTGGATAGGCCTTCTTGAAACTGTTACATGCATTCTCGGTTATCACAAAGCTAAAACTGGCTCACAGTAAAGTTTTAATTTGCTATAAGTTACTTAATGAATGTCTATATCATATAATATATGGGAGATGAGTTCATCTATATCTCAAGCAAGTAAGTAACCTTCCCATACGTTCTAGGTGCACTCGTGTCTACGTGCATTTCTAGGAACTCACGTCTAGACTGAAACTTCTTTTATCAAACTTCTCTATATACAGTTCACTTCGTTTATAACCCAGCAGGCAGGCACAGGCGGGCATATGCTTTATATTTCATCTTATCTCGCTGTCGTCGGCACACTTATCACGCCAGAGAAGGCGACTGCGATAAGGTATTCCAGTTTTTATACTATATACACATACTCTACATATGTTTTTTTTTATTTTTACTTTACTGATAAGCAAGCAGAAAGGAACATACATACATATATAGTATATAAGGCGACACAGTAGTGAGAACGAACCCGAAGCGGTTGCAGAAATTCTATAAATGTGAGAAACAAACAATTATGCAAAATGTGTCGAACTGTTGCAGAGCTCGAGGCGACTCCAGAGGGAACTCGGAACTGAGGAACTTGCCCATAAAAGATGTGTGTAGAACCCTCTCTCGCTTAATTGAAAGGCGCTACTCACTCGCTGGCGCTGGCTGCGAGTACGATAAGAATTTCCTCAGCACTTTGTGCTCTTGTGAGTTGATGATGTTGTTGATGGTGGTGGCGGCGACGCAATCGCATAAACCACACTTCAAGTGCAAAGCGGCAACAACTACAACAACTAGAACAACAGCAGCAGCATCAGCAATAACTACACGCACACTCACACACACATCGACACCACTTGAAGCTCATTTAACAAATTGTTGCCCAAAAAACACTTGGCACTCACATGAATCGCTGTTATTTATCTCTTGTTCTTCGTGATCTTCTCTCTCTTTCACTTCTTGAAGCTGCGAAATATATGTATCTTCAATAGATTCTTTACGAGCGACAAGTTCTCCAGTAAACCCAACGAGCAAGCTCAGCGCGGTATGCGAGTACGTGAAAATCGAAATTCAACTAATTTCGAAAACTGAAAACAATTAAAAACGAAATGAATTTCGAGCGCAGCTAACTGACTCACATCAACACACACTCACAGCAAAGTATCTACGAATTTCAAATGCTCACGAGAGCGAAGAGAGCAACAGCGAGAGCGGTGGCGGGAGCAGCAGAGAGGGAGAGCGAAAGAGAGCGCGCGACTATTGTGTAGATACTTTATCTACAATCAACGCGCGTTCAACTGTTTGGCACTTTGCAAGTGTTTGCTCAGCCGCTCTCACGAGCATACATGTGTGTGTGTATGTGTTTGGAATTGTTCGTGTGTGTGTTTGTGAGTGAGTGTTAATTTCTTATCAGTAAATAGTTTTCAGTATGTGCCCGTTGTTGATGTTGTCGCTCTTGACATTTGTCATTCGAGCTCAGCAATCGAATCAGATACAACTCAATAATACCAAGATTTCATGCTGATAATCTGTAGCTCAAAGTCAGTTAAAAGGGCTTACAGACGCACACACACACACTTACACTGGTAGACATGCCAAGGAACGGATACTCATTTGTTAGAATCTCGCTTTGTTGGCACATTTCGTTCGCATTTATCGCCCTTTCTTAGGCTCGACAAATCTGCTGACAGCTCCTGTTGTCGTCTATCTATGCAATCCATCTATCTGTCTCTCACTCGGGGAATGTATCTTTTATCTTATTATCCGCATTCGACAAGAGTATCATGTGCGATAAATTGTGTTTGTCTTCGGCTGTTCATCAGCAGCAGCACAAACAGAACCAGAGACAAATACACAAAGACTCTCAGACAACTGAGGTCAGCAAGATGCTGGTGAGTTATCCTATTAGGGTTGTACCCCACCCTCCTCACCTATATCCCAAATTGACTTTATATTGAGCTCATTAATCCTAACTTCATCAATGTACAAACAGAGCACAAAACGTGACAAAGCCACGTCTTGCACTTGCAACATTGATCAGTCCGTTTATAATATTCAAACAAGTAAAGAATGCAACAGTTAAGGTTGCTCAACTCTTAAATACCCTACGGTCAACATTGAAATGCCATTACAAGAGCTTTATGCAACACTAAATTATACTAAGCAATTAATCGCATTTATGTTTCTATTGTTTTTAAGTATTTTTGAGTAGTTTACTGTACTCGACTGTTTAATACGATGCAGAGAACTTTAAAATACTATTACAAGTGTATTATCCAACACTAAACTTTTCAATACATTAACTGTTTAATTAAATCTGAAAATTCTTTAGCAGAGTACTCTGCATATATCCTTGAAATGCTGTTATATAAACAAAATACAAGACTTATTGCTACTAAACACTTAAAATTATTTAAATGTTAATTATTTTAGTGTTGTTCAACTCTTTAGCAAATTAAACTGTCAGTTCCGTTTTAATGTTGAGAGAGTTTAAAGTGAAATGAATAAAATCAATAAACTTCACTTTGAAATAGTTGGAAATAGAATTTAGTAAATCGATAATTGGTTCACTTTGAAAGTTTTTTTTGTAATCGACTTTAAAACAAGAAGAGGAGAACTTAAACTACCCTGTGCAGAGTTAATTATATAGAAGGAATCACCCCCGCTAACATGAGCATTCCTATTCCATGTTGCTATAGTGGATACCACGGGGAGAAGGGGGAGAAGCTATGCCATGTAAAGGTCTTTCATAGGTCATCAAATCTAAACCACAATTGCTGCATAAAGAAATAATCCAA
The DNA here is from genome assembly GCA_018151435.1 of Zaprionus africanus. Classification (NCBI taxonomy): domain Eukaryota; kingdom Metazoa; phylum Arthropoda; class Insecta; order Diptera; family Drosophilidae; genus Zaprionus; species Zaprionus africanus. The sequence continues at coordinate 1,334,020 of JAECXB010002309.1, read as the reverse complement.
ACGAGCCCCGGACAATTGCCCCAAATTCATAATTGCAGGGAGAGAGAGAAAGAGAGAGCAGAAAACATATAGCTCATACTATATAATAGAATATCAGGCACAATGCACGTAATCACAACAGAACAGAACAGTAACAAATGAAAATGGGGCAGCAAAAGAGCAATAAACACACACAAAACGTGGTTCAAAACTGGCATGGAAAATGTGGAGTAAAGTCCTGAGAGGAGGTGCCAAGGGAGGGGGCAAATTGATGCCTGGCAGTGCAGTTAGTGCGTCGTCTGGAAGCATTCAGGCGGGGGCAAAGTGCGCTGCCATTAGCGGAAGTTGGCATCGAGCGCAAATGTCACAGGGCTGCCCATAGGATATTTTGCAGCTCGACATTTCTATACAGTATGCCTGTGGGTGTGTGTGTGGGGGGAGGGAGGGTGTAGAAGGGTATTCGTGTTGTGTTCCTTTTGAATGGCATTAAAGCAGTGCGCCGCCGCTGGCAAGGACATAGCCTGCAAAAAGGTAAACATTGTGCATATTTAACCAGGCGCCAAATATTTGAATGAGCCTGCAAGAGTGAATGATGCCCCGAAATGAGTGCCAAGGGGGAGTAGGGAGGGGCTGACGGGCACAGGGCGATAATGTTGGGCGACCTCGTTGACTTTGTCGGCACGTGCTCGTGAACTGAAGAAATGAATTTGTATATATAGTATATAGTCTAGATGTATGTATGTTCACTCATGTTTACTTTCGGCCACAGCACGAGGCACCCGGTGGAGACACCCTGTCGACGGAACTCGCATATGTAAGCGGTTATTTTTGTGCTTCTCGCATGTTACATGAAAAATGAAAGCGAAAATCAATAAACGACAAAGCACGCGATATGAAATTACCAACGCGCCCACTGACCCCAAGATAAAAAAGTTTCTATAGATGGTTGGAAGAACGGACGGTCAGAAAGACGGACAATGCATGGTAGCTGCAGTGGATGAAGGGATAGGGATGGAAATGGGGATGAGAAGGGAAGGGAAACGAAGCGTCGCGACGCCAAATGAGGAGATGCCTTTCCTTTCCTCTTTTTTTGTGGTGTGCGTATGCGGGCTTATAAATATTTACAGTCGACAGGAGCATCAACGCGTTGTTGTCTGTCAGGGGAGTTGCCCCCTTCGCCACCCTCCCTCCCCTTCCGTTAGAACGTTAGGGGGTTCTCTTTGCAGCCACAAGTCCTTCAGCTTGAGTATTTGTATGCAGATGCTCTGAGCACTTGCTCGAGCTGCTTTCCCTCATTTACGCTTGTTCCGCTCCTGCCTCTCCCTCGCTCGCTCGCTTTCTCTCTCTCTCTCTTTCCTCCCTGCCTCCCTCTGTCTCTTTCTGCTCGCTTTGTTCACATAATTTATGCTCATTGCAAGAACTTATCCCCGCCAGAGAGACTGCGGCATATTTGTTTTTGTGGGTTCTCGCTTACAGCACAGCAATCCTACCACGAGTGCTCCTCAGCCCCGCCCCCACCCCATCCTTCTCCCTTCAACCCTACCCTAACCGAGTCGATTGGAGTAAGCGGCTTTTCCAACGACTGTCGTGGATTTTGGCTTTACATTCTGTTGACTTGGCTCAGAGCCCTTTTGTTTTACATGTCGATACACACACACACAAACACTTGTCTCTGTGTGTGTATGTGTGTTTTTGTCATAAATTTAACATGACTTGCATTATTTTTCGACGACGAGGCACAAACAAACTGTGCACAGCTGTGGGAGTTGTTGTTGCTCCAAGTAGCATCATCAGCTGCGTCAACTGCGGACGCGGCTGTGGCTGCGACTGCGAAGGAGTCTGACATATATGGTAATTATTAATGTGGGCAAATTAAGTTAGGATCGTTGATTTTGTGCATACGCAACACGTTCACACGTGCAACACATGTGACATGCGCCAAAAATCGAGGCAAGTTGCGGATAGTCGACACATACATACCCTGAAGAAGGGACAGAAATAATTTGTTATAAAGGGACTGAGAACACACAATTCATGTGAATAATCAATAAATGGATTAAATTAGTTCCAGTTATATTTAAACAAGAAAATAATGCAATATTTTAATGTGTTTAGCTGTTTAATACTCTACAGATAACTATGTAATGCCGTAACAAGACCATTATCCAAGACTATTTCATTTACATTGTTTTAAATATTTTTGAGCGATTCGACTCGACTGTGAAATATTCTGCAGAGAACATTGAAACTGTTACAAAAGTATTATCCAAAACTAAATCGTATTTAACATTTCAAGACACTAGAATTTTCATAATATTTTAAGCAGTAGGTAGACTTAATTTTTAGATACCCTACATTTTACTTTCAATTGCTAACACAAGAGCGTTATCCAACACTGAATGCTACTAAACACTTAATATTACAATTTGCATAAATTTTTTAACTTGGGAACTTAAAAATACCTTTGCCAATGCATTATCTAACACTGAAGCTATTAAAATTGAAGAAATCAAGTTTTTTTAATGCTACTTTTAGCAATTTCAATGTGTCTTAGTAATTTAAACAACTTTTTCAAAACTCTATCATAAAATCAACTGTTTGAAAAAAACGGGTGTTCAGATACATATAGATGCATAGTGTGCACAATATAAGATGATTTCAGAGACTTCACGAGACAAATCACTTTACTTAGTGAAATCGATTAATTTAAAGTTATAATATGTAGAAAACTGCAACTAAGGCTACAATTAATTTAAAAGAATCACGAACTTGACTCATAATAGATGTAAGACTGTTGAAATTCTGGTTTATTCGTGAAGAATCATCATCGAAGTACCTCGCACATAAATAGGTGAAGGTGAAACGACGTAATAACTTAAGAATAAACACATTTAGCCAAGCACATTGAAGCGCACCTTAGCCAATGCCACTCAAAAGTCTGACGACGACGAAAAAAAAAAATAACAAGAAACAATCAACATAATACCATAAAAAAAGAAATATGTTCAAGGTATGAAAAAAATGCGATGGCAAGAACGAATAACGAAATGCTGCTCCAAGCACAAATCATCATGCACAGAGGGAGAGAGAGAATGCACGAGGTAACAGACAGACAGAATGAGAGGCAAAGAGACAGATGGAGAGAGATTGGTAGAGAGTAAGCTACAAGAGAGAACTGCTGTAGAGAGACAGATAGAGAGAGACAACTCAAGAGAGCAGAGAGCGCAACATGCAGCACATTGTCAGCTGTACGTAACGAGGAGGCGGTGATGAGGGAGGGGCAGAGTTGCCGCCCCCACGCCATGAAAACTAAATCAAAAGCTTCACAATTAGGCCAAACGAGCGGCGACTGCGACGTCAACTGCGACTGCAACTGCGACTGCGACTGCGATGCAGGCAGCCAGGCAACTGAGATATGCAGCCAACTATTTGAGTGTCTGTGTGTGTGCGAGTGTGTCTGTGTGTTGCAGTGTGTGTGCGCCACATGCAAATTACTGTGGCAAGTTGCGGGCGAGAGCAGCCCAGCATAAAACTATGTCGCTGGGTCGCCTCGCTCTGTGTGTGTGTGTGAGTGTGTGGGTGCGTGATTGGGGATCGCTGTGCTTGTTGTTGTTCTTGTTGTTGTTGTTGTGTTGCTCTTGCTGTTGTTATTGTTGGCAGGTGCCAGCAGCAGCAGGTCCAGGGAAAGACTCTAATAAAAGGTGCGTCGTGGAGCAGCAGCCAAAAGGCAAAGGCAGCAAGTAGGGGGCAGGCGCGTCTGCCAAGTAAACAACACAGCTCTGTTTCTCTCCCTCTCTCTATCTCCCATTTCCCTGTCTCGCTCTAATCACATGTATTTGTGAGGCTGCTCATCGAGTAGCGTCCCGACAGCTTGTCACTTGAAGCCCGCTTAATGTTCCAGAAATGTGGCTCAATTACGTGCGTATGTCTATAGAAGTCAAGGCTCGCCCCCAATAAGCAATCTAGTGCCATAAAGAAGCAACTTTCTTTCAGTTCTAATCAATATACAGCATGCATAGTTATAATCCCCAAGATTGTACCAAGAGTGGGGAACTTTCCCGAAAAAAACATCCCCAAAATAGAAACAAAATCACTATACACTCTGCAAGGGTAAAACTGCCCTATTTCGGTCTGATCTCTTTTTATCTTTAAATCTTAATAAACAGAAATATGTATTGTTATATTTTGTTGTATTCTGCAGAATATCAACACAGCATTTGTATGCAAATCGTTATCGCGATATATCGATTCGCTTGTCGAACTTTAATCAATTGTTGATTATATGTGACCAAGAAATGAATCGTGGCTTAGATTGCTTCTAACGCGTAATTTCGATATTTGCAATTCTACAATCGATACATTTGAATATTTTAATGTATGTAATATGGACACACCTCTTCAAGTCACATAAATTGATAACATTTTAGCCTACTGTCCCATAGTTTTTATCCTACTTTACCCCTTCCCTTGTTTTCCCCTATTCCCTATTTTACATCATAAAAATTTATTTTCTGACCTAACAAATTAATCGATTTATTTCTTTTATTGGCAAAACTGATTGTTTTTAATTGCAGAATCGGATAAAATTCCCGTATTTTGTTATTATTTATTCATGCAAATTACAACAAGTTGTTAAGCCAGTGTGGATTGTGTTTGTTACCACAAGAACATTAATACTCTAAATTATAATAAATGATTCGCATTGCCAAACCAAGCAGAAGCTCAAACGAGGGTGTCCACTCGAGCAGTTTCCTTTATCTTAATTAAGTTCAATTATCAGAAATCTAGCGGCAAAATTAGGCACACACACCAATACATACGTGTTATATGTATGTGTGTATGTACGTAGGTATTCGCAAATGTCATCAACGAAACCGTAAAAGCCCCATTGTGTATCTATTCTAGGGCAAATGGAATGGTTGGTTGTACATAGTACGTAGCTGTCCCATTAGCCCCTTTGGCGCACAGTTGCCGCATTAGGCACGCCGCACAATTAAGCACAGCATTGCAAGGGGTGGGAGGCAGTGGGCGGTATAGAAAAAAATAAATGAGACAGGAGTAGGCGTGGGTGGTGACTTCGCTTTTGGAATGCAGACAATTTTGTGCAGCGGCACAAATCGGACGACAAATTAAATAAAGCAATTGCAAAATTCATTTTATTTCTAAATTAAATTACATTCGATTACATTTCAATTGAAATTTAAATTAGTTATCGATAAATGCAGAAGAAGAAGCAGGTAAAGACGGAGCGGAATGAAAACGTAAAGGGAGATTGCTCAATGTCTTACTAACGAAGTCCCTTTTTTAGTTAAGGTTCGTAAAACTCGATAATTTAGCAATATCTAGGTAGAAAATCGATAGATATCGAATTGTAATAAATGCGCGATACTAGTAAAAAAAAATTGGTTGAAAGTGGATATTAAACATTGAATATATTCAAAAATACCTTTAATGGGCGTACAGATATCGAATGTACCGCCCGTAAGTATGAAATATAAAATTAGCCAAACATATACATTACATATTTAGGAAAGAATTTTAGCTATCGATCGGCAGTATAACAGTCAAGTACACTCGACATTGCTTACTTACTTGTTCTAACTGGAACTTGTTCGTACATTAACCATACGTAATTAACTGAGATTGCGAAATGGAGTTAAACAACTACCGATAATCGCGCAACAATATTTATAGTATACTCTATAGACCAATTAATGTGCAAATCAACTTAAACTACTGCTGCAATTAAGTTTTCTGGAATAGAACTGTGCGCCAGGTGCGTCATGTGATGTGCAAGGTCCCATGAGATTTGTAATTAAACTCACACGCTATTTTTATAAAAGATTTACAAAAGATACATGAAAAGTTGGACGGAGTATAAGAGGGAGTAATAGGAATATCAAGATAAGAAAATAGCTATAGAAGATTTTTTTCTTTTTAATGGAAATTGCATGTTAACAGAAGGAAGCAGCCCATTACCGCTATCTTTTTGCACTTATTTATATAATATATTGTACTATAAATAGCAATATATACAGTTAGACACTGAAGTCTACCCACACTTTGTTGACATTTCAAGAAACTGATATACAACAATATTTTGTGGCAACAACTGCAGTCTTGTTAAGTCTCAATTGGGCAATTTCCGGCACGGTCAGGTGCTTCTTATCAGCCCCATTTCTTGCCGAAGAGCACCTGTACGCAGTTTTTCGAAAGAGAACCAAGGGAATCGCCCAGACCAGGCCCAGGTTCGGTCGGGCCAGGCCAGCATTGCGAATATGCCAAATAGGTTAACAGCCGTTTCGTGCCTTTGGCTCGAAAATTTTTGTGGGTTACCTGTGTTTGCATAAACCTTTTTTTACGTTTCGTTGGAGCTGTTATATACCCTATAAGCGTGACAAAGCGGGGATTTTCAAGTTAACAGAACAGCTACTGTCTTTAGTTTACATTTCCCTGAAAACAGGGTATATTTAAGGCTATCAACAGCCCGAAGCGCTCGTTGCAGCGACAGTTTAACCCACATTCCATTGGAAGGCGCACTGCGAATTGCACAACGGGCAGCAGGCGAGATTAGGTAAGGCGGGGGCGAGGACGGGGACAGAGGAACTTGGAGGTTGGGCAATATGTAGTATGTAACAAAACGACAAACAGCGGACAATTTAATGCCTATTTGCATTTGAAAACAACAACAGAAGCAGCAGCGACGGCAGCTACAAACTGTAGAATCAAGTGTCGGGGCTGGTGCTGGGGCCACTGAACGAGTAAATTAACGAGAGGCGAGAAGACTAAGAAAATAACAGCCGAAAATTCCGTCGAACAGCGACTCTGAGATACGCCGAGATGCCCACCGACGTGTACGTGTGCGACAGTGTGAGTGGTGTGGAGTGTATGTGTGTGTGTACCGTCGTACAAAAACGAAAGTAGTTTCCAAGAAATATCCTTATGCAAGTTTACACGCGCCACACACAGCACTGCAGGTACAGTTGGATTTGGGGATGGGTATCGATTTGATATCGATATTAAAGTCAGACTCTATTTGATTTGATACTCACATCATATATCGATGTTTTGTTGTAAAACCATATTTTTCTATGATTAACTTTTTCTGTTATCAATATCGATATTTTTCACGACGATACCTATCCCTAGAATTATATGCGACTTAGTTTCGATTGTAACAGTTTTGTTATTTCTAGAGAGAACTATATATATATTAAACTTATGCTTACATAGTATAATCATATTCACCTCTTTGCAAGGAGTCGTGCATACAGCTGCAAGTAATGGTGTGCGGGGCTATAAATGTTACGATAACGATAACGATAGTATGTTGTACTTGTTTAATTATTTGATTTATCGAGAGTATCGAGTTATATTCGGATTTAAGTTGTTTTAGATGTGCGCACTAACGTATAATTATATTATTTATTGAAATCATTGATTGATTTTATATTCCGTGAACACACACACACACACGTCTGTTGCTGTGGCTGTTGTTGTTGCTGTTGTAGTTTTAGAATCAGTTGATTTTTTCTCTATCTCTGTGATTTAATTTATTATTGCAATTGTTGCTGTTGTAATTGAGTTAATGTTGCACGAACACGCTTGATGACTCTTCAACAATTTGTTTCGAATTGAAATTCCAATTCCCAACTACATATTCAAGGCTCTCTAATATTGATCTTGAGTCGAATTACACATACGTTTGCATGTGCAAGTGTGTGTGTGCGTGGGTATTTTAAGTGCAACTCTTAAACAAGCTCAGTGCGCTAACTTACATTCGGGCACACATACATACGTACAATATATATGTTCATGCATATGTGTGTACGTATGTATGCATATAGTGCACGCACATGCAAGCACAAGCTTGAAACACACACTCACACACACTTACACCGAACAAACGCAATATTTTTTAAAGTATTATATGCATAAATGCTTGTTTTTGTGTTCCGTTCTTTACGTATGCGTCACACGTCGTCTTTGCGTGCTCGACTCCGTCTCACGTTTGATTCTATCGCTGAAACTTGTCGACTGTCGACGACGTTGTCCGCGTCGCGGAATTCTGCTGCTGTTGCCAGTTGCAAATTACGGACCTGCGCAATGCCGAGAGTCCTCGCCAATCTCGCTCTTTCTCTCTCTCCTTCTCTCTTTGTGCACGCTGCGACAACGATTGCTCACGAATACATTTTAATTAACAACCTTTTCAAACGAAATGTGCTCAACTTATTGCGAATCTGTACATTCACAACAAGTGCGGGTAACGTGAGCTTGAATGTGAGATCGCCTAAAATCATCGATACACCAGCTTAATCGATAGGTGTACACGCATTTCGATTACAATTCACAATAACCCTTTGTTTACATTTTGCATAATGTGATTGTGATCGATAAGAAATTTAAATTCAAATTATTCAAAATGCTCAATCGATAGGCATGCACGCATTTCGATAACAATTCACAATAATGCTTTGTTTACATTTTGCATAACATATTTGTGATCGATAAAAGTATTCAAGCAACAATCATTTGAAATGATTTTTATTGTTTATATATTAATAGTGTTACCTTTACTCCCCTATTGACTATTGCATTAGTTTGCGATTTAATAGTTTAACGTAACACGCTTTGACCTTGAACAATAGTCAAGCATAGATTGTGTAAGTGAATGCGAAGTTCAAAAATGGTTAAGTTTACTTGAAATATACTCTATACTAATGCTGAGACTGCTGTTTCTCCAACTAATGCAACAAAGTGACAAGCTCTCTTTGGCTCTCCGCAGAGAGGCTGCCTCAAACACACTCACATGTTTGCCACGTACACGTGCGTCAGATCAAACACACACACATACACATATACGCGTTTATATAAATTTGTGTGTGGCTTTTGTTTTCTTCGCGCGCATTTGAATTTCTAAAGTGAATTTAAATGAATTTGTCGCTTGAAGCACTTTGCAGCACTTTGAATTGAAATTGCACTGTGGCCTGTTTGTTTTTATAATTTATTTCAATTATTTTTGTAACATGTAAATACATACAGACACACGTACGTACGTGTGTAGGAATGTATGTAAGTGTGTGCACATGCCAGCAGTACCTTTCATTCCTTCTCTCTCGCTCGCTCTCTTGCCTGCGCTTGCCTCTCTGCAGCTTACGCTCTTTCAATCACTCTCTCTCTGGGAGAGAGAAAGAGAGTCTGTCAGGCTCTCATTGGCTGACAGTGTGTGTGTGTGTGCTGTGTGTTGTTGGCGCTTATTAGGGCACTAGGTTTTCATGCAAACCTCGGAAAACTGCCGCGCACACACATACAAACACACACACACGTGGACGGTGCGACAGTTTTGGGGCAACTTTTGCATTTCCTGTGCCCCTTAAAGAAAAAAGCTCTGCTCTGAAAATCATCAAGCATACGCCACGTTTGCCTTGAGTGAATTGAACTTCTATTGAATGCCAAAACTAAATTGTTTATGACATAATGCAAGAAACTCACACACACGTACGCACACATGCACACGCACACAAATAGCAACTATATTTAAAGAATGCTCACGCGCCATATGTTTGGCAGCGTCGCTTTTGCGGGGAGGGAAGGGGGGCAGCCAGCAAACATGAAAATCTTGTGTGTGTGTGTGTGTTCGAAAAAATAACAAGAAAAACTCGTTAGCAAACACAAACGAAACGTAAAACATTTAAATAAAATATACATTATGTATACGCGCTGTGTGCGCGCTGCGTTTTATCAGCTTGTGCAGCGCAACGAGAGAGAGACACAGTGAGAGAGACGAAGGAAGAGGGTGAGCGGGGCGGGAGAGAGAGAGAGAGAGCGCTGAACAGAAATAGAGAGTGACAGCGACTGCGAGTGGTAGAAAAAGCTTTGCCACAGCACACACACACACACACACACACACACATTCGCTGACACACACACACACACACACATGCGCTCGCTCTGCTGCTTTGACACACTTTTATATGACGTCGTTTATTTGAATTTTTCGTTTTTTTTCGTACGTTTCTTTCTATTGCTTATTCCCTTTTTATATTTCCCCCGTTCCTTTCATTCCTCTTTCGAGTTTAGTTATTCTATGCTGCCTTTTGCCTGACATTTGACCAATGGAATGAACCGCCTGAGTCGCGCTCCTCGTTTGTTTTCTGCCAATAATTAACACATGTTCTTGCTCAGCTGCTGCCTCTGTCGCTGCCGCTGCCTCTATCTCTGCTGCCTCCAATTGGCCACCAACAACATTTCCAATTGGAAATTGGGAAGTTTTCTTATTGTTGTTGCTGTTGTCGATTAGATTTGTAGTGTTAATTGAATTTGCTGAGCAGAAAACTAGAGCATTTCGATTTTGGTAAACATACAATGCACGCACACACACACACACACACACACACACACACACGCACACACACAGGCAGCATGTGTGTTTGTAGGTCTGCGATGGGCCTGGGTGTGAGTATTTATGTAACCAGCATGCCAGGCAGAAGGCAGCGGCAGCGGCAGAGCGCAGCACTCGAGCCAAGGCGCAGGCACACACACACACTCACACACGCACACATAGATACTTTTTTGGCATTGAAACAAAACGTAGTTCACAAAAAGCACACACGCACACTGGCACAGCGACAGAGAGACACAGATACGCGCCAACACACTCACACACACGCACACTGGTACAAAAGTGCGAAGACGTTGGCGCAAAGAACGTTGAAGAAACTAACATGCGACGCATAAACAGACACACACACAGGCGCAGATTCACACACACAGACACACACACAAACCCACACAACCGCACTCACTCACACGCAGTCGAAAGCAGCTTAGAGAAATACACATGGTGCACACTGTGCACAGTGGGCACTGAAAGCACAATAGAGCAGCGCGTGCATTAGATTTAATTTGGAATTCTCAACAACAACAACAACAACGACGACAACAATAACACACGGAATATAATTTATATAGCACTTTCTGTATGTTTTTCTTTATCTCATTTGAATTTTTAATCTTGCGACTCGATCTGATTATCATATAATTATTGTATTATTTATTGTTTTTCCTTATCGACAACAACACGAGAGAGTACACATACACACATACATATATTGTATATGTATGTTGTATTATTTATTTCGTTGCAATGTTGTTACATATGTATGTATGTAGAGGTAGTTAGCATATAAACAAAACTCACTGATGACGACGCTCTGACTCTGACTGAACTCAACTGAACTGAACTGGACACTGACTGTGCGAGACGTTGATGGAAACTGTTTTGCCTTGTGCACTCACACTCACCAGAGTGCGCCTCTCTCGCTCTCACGCGCTCTCTTGCTCTTGCTCTCTCGCTGCCTTTATCTGCCTCTCGCAATCTCGCTCTCCCATGTCGAGATTTCTGTACAGAACTTTAAATTCCAATGCTGGGTTAGTCAGTGGTTGCACACACAGACAAACACCCAGACACATGTACACATACACACGCACACTTACTCACGCATACCTATAGACTCGTTTCAATTTTGCTTTCGTTGCCCATTTCGATTCGTAAGAGAGCGCGCATTGGGGCTCTCTTGCGTTCTGTCCGCAGTTTACTCTCTTTTAGTAATGCGTGTATTCTCTCTTAGTAAACTATCGTTCTATGTACCTAGCTTGCTCTCGCGTGCGCTCTCTCTCCCTCTCTCTTAAAGAAAACAACCACTTTACGCTCAAACTGGATTCGATTTACATTCTCATTGTGCAAGTTGGATTGCCCCGAGAACAACAATTAAAGTAATCCCAAAATTCTATGAAGCTCTTCAACTCTAATTTATCGAAATCAAAAAAGTTTTTATTATTTTTAATTAGATTTAAGTAGTTTTCAAAAATTCAAAATTTCAGAATCACTTGTAAATACTTTCGACAACAGCAATAATAACTCAAATGCCTGGAGATATACAAATTTTTTTTTTTCAAAATATTGGTTTATATATATAAAATCGATGGATTATACATATATGTATATAGTAATCTACAACTTTGATATAACTTTAATTAAAAAAAATATTTTAATTGATACCGAAAATTAGTGTTATTTTGTAAAATAATATTGATCTTTTTTTAAATACATCACGAAAATATAATATAAAGAAAAACCAATAAGAACAAAGACCATTTTTTGGATTTAATAGTACCAATACTATCATAATAAAATTCTTTATTCGTTCCAAACGCATGTTGTGAATTAAAATACCCTTTGAAGAATATACCAAAAATATTAAATGAAACACGAGTTTATTTATTTAAATCGATAGACGGTTTTATTAATATCATACGCATATACTCGTACATAGAGCTACTAATCAGATTGAGGATAATCAAAATAACCGTATATCATCGTCAGTTTTACAGAGATTGAGATTGCATTAAGAAATCTACACGCATCTTAACGTTAGATTCATCATTCACATAAGAAATCTACACATCTTATCGCTTAACATTCGAAATTAGGAATATTACATATAGTATGTCTAGTAAATTTTACGTTATTATCAACAATATTTGATTGCTTAGGAGATTGCGAGAAATTCAAAAAAATACATATATCACACACAAAATAACATAAATTATAACTAAGGAAATCGTATAATTAAAAGCCCTGTGTATGGTGGATTTTCAACTATATTCGTCAAAAATAAAATATATTGTATATGTCTGTGAGATTCACGTGAGATGTACGTCATGTATTTCCGTAAATAAAGAAAATATTCCTGCACTTTACTGGTCGAGACTATTGCTTATTGCTTTAAAGAGATTCCCAGTCGATTCAGCTATCATTATCGTTGTTATAGCTGACTATATAGGCAGCTGTCTCCATGGGACAAAGCGATGGGGCCGCCTTCTGTTCGAACCGCTCGAGAACCTGAAGAAATGTGAGTGTGGTGCGCTGGCAACTAACGGTGGGTTGCTCCTTACTCTGCAGCAAGTTGCAGACATCGAACTGTGGATGGAAGAGAAAAGATCAGAGTATTACCAGATGAACTAACTATCTCCCAGTGAGGGCAACTTACCTGATCTGGCTGCGAATCGCTGTTGCACTGCAGCAACTGAGTGCGATGCAGGACGAGACCAATGCGCTGGATAAGCGCTGTACTCTTGGACAGGCGACGCATCACAGGCACATCAAGTTCCTCAATGGCCGACATATGCGTCTGTCCAAACTGCTGCTGGGCACCAGTCCATTCGTTTTCGGTGTAGATGAACTTATCGAATGGATCTAGCATTGCTTGCAGTGCACGGTGGGCTGCACTTGTTAAGTAACTCGCCGGATGCGCTTCCGATGGGCGGGAACAGCCAACGATCTTCTCCAGCACAACTCGATAGATATGCAAGACGGGTTTGTTGTCCAGTACTCCCTGACCGAGACCCCGCTGATCATCGTAGGCCAGACGACGATCCTGCATGATTTCCAGCTCTCCAGATGCCAGCGAGGAGCCGCCCAAGGGTTGACCAGTTAACAACGAGAGACGCATGTTGGCATCCTCAATGAAAATGGCCGAGGGCACGGGATAATAATTTGCCTGCAGAGGCAACTTCTCCAGTCTGCGTCGCTTGATCACCTGCAATCCATTGAGATCTGTATAGAAGGTTTCCCCACTGTCGATTTGTGTCTGCAGGCGCATCACAATCTCCGTGTTGTCCTCCACTCCAATGTCGACGAGATTACGTATTTCTGGTGCATCCCCACGCAGAATGGTCTGATGTATAACATGGGACAAGCCAACGGATACAAACGACTCCAGTTTGCCTTCGCTGACGAGCACCACGGGTCGAGCCAAAAGCAAAGGCATTGCTGGTCCATTGGGCAAGAACAAATACGCCCCGGACTTATCGCCATGTGCACGCGTGCCGTACCGTAGGAACTTAAGATGAACAGGCACGTGGGGTGTGTCGGGCGTGAGCTGTATGGATTTCAGTGTGCCGAACTCTGAGAAAGCTACGCTTGGACCGCTACCAACACGTAGCGAGAACTCACGATGATCACCGAACTTAACATCCTCTGGATACAATCCCAAATTCACCGTAACCGGTGTGGTCATCAACAAAGTGGAAGCAAACGTGGTGTGTCTGCAAGAGAGGGAATCCTCATTAGAAACTCTAGCTATATATACAAGATAATCAGACTCACATTGGCTTGGAGTCCGAGACGGTAAGCACGTAGGTGGTCAGTCCCATTGGCGGCACACGTGCCTTGAAGAGCAGTCGATATTTGGTAGTGGACGCTTGTGGATTGACGGTTTTGCTGAGTGTATCGTGATGCCAGCTCCAGACGGGATTCACCTGCGCCTCCACAGCATTGCCTGACAGATCGCTTACGCTAATAAACGGACTGGATACATAGAAATCCACGAGCTCCTCACGCCAACGTGGCACCGTGTTGTGCAGCACAACATGTTTGGTGGGCAACTCTTCGCCCAAAATGATGGTGGTACGACTCTCCTCCACGCCCACGCCGGGCCAGCGTGAATCGTCCAGGGTGAAGTAATGGAAATTATAATCCGGACTATAGATGGAAGCCTTGGTGAGCAATCGATAGACTGCCTGCTGCATTACAAACTGGCACGACTTGAGGGCCAGCATCATCCTTGCCTCATAGTCGGCCACTACATGCGTCTTGGCTGTGCCTGTTATGCCGTCATGATGCTGGAACAGGGAGAGCTCTCGGCGTGCCCCTTCGAGCTTCTGACTGAAGCCCGCCATGGCATCCCAGGGTAGCCAGGCGTGTAGCATTTCTGCGGCACGCACATAGTGCATAAGTACGCGATCCATGCGCTTATGATAGGGCCTCGAGGTGAAGTAGCCACTCCAGTAGTTATCGGCACGATCCGCATAGGTAAAGAAGTCGCCACTGAGCGTAGGAAAACTGAGTCCTGCCTCTGCTTGATGCACGGCATCGAAATACTCCTGCAATGTGCCGAACTGTGCTTCCACATTGAAGTGCGGTTGATTGTTGATGTGATCGAAGAGCTTCTCATAGTTGACACGCTGCACATCCCATTCGGTATTCTGTTTATAACGGAAGTCATCTCCCAGCGGCACCAGCAGCACATTGCTTCGATACAGCTCGGCCTTCTTTTTCCACTGATCCACGAGCAACTCTGAACGTGCAGCCACATTGTTATCATCGATTGCCTTGGGCGGTATCCGCCAGGGACAGTTCAGTCCAAAGGATCCCATGCGCTTAAAGTCGAACTGGCAACAGACCTTGGGGTCGGGACCACAGGTGTGCGGTATATCATAGGAATAGAAGGGCATCATGTGTGTGAACAGTGCGCTCGAGCCTCGTGTATCCCATATCTGACGCCAATAGAATTCCAATTGTCTTTGTTGTGCCAGCTCCTTTTTCACCAAGTAATGAGTACGTTGTATGAGGAGATTCTGGAAGCCACTTCCACGCAATATGTACGGCAAGGTGGGACTGTATCCGAATGGATCGATGGCCCACGAAGAAGTTGGCGTTATGTTGAAATGTTGCTTCAACCATGTCTGTCCCTCGGTCAGCTGCAGCAGCACATTGCGCCAGTGGGAATTGGCCTCGTCAGTCATTACCCAACCGCCGGTTACAAACTCCAGCTGACCTTTCTTCACCAGCCTGAAAGAAAACCAGATTAAAAAATCAATTTCATATCATCCCGATCAATGCTTACGCTTTCATTTGTTGTTTCTTGTTCTCTCCCAAATCTTCATAGAAACGCGAGAAATATGAAATTTCAGCCCAAATGAATTTCATATCTGGATTCTCGGTCAGGTGGCGCAAGGCATTCGATAATATGTGTTTGGTGTCTGTAAACAAAAACATGTAGAACCCATTAAAGTGACTATTGTTAATAGCATAGATGGGAATTCGATAATGATATGATATCAATGACAACTTTAAAATTAAATTACAAAATGCTTATTAAAAAGGTTTTTCAAATTCTTTGCAATTATGCCTTTAACAAAGTACACGTATCTCAACATACACAGACATCTGATTGTTATCAATCTCAGCTTGGTACACGTACGTGCCTAGCAATTTATACGCTTCACTAAAGTATTTAAAAAATTGTGCAAATTCACAATATGAATAGCTAATCTTATAGTTTATTAAGCATTATCTTACCAGCATTGTAATAATCCTCAAAGGTCTGTATCCAACCGGGATCGTTGTGAGAGTGGGGCACCACAAACACCTTCAACTTATGGTGTCTGTTGTACTTGAGGTCATCGTATTTTATGTTCCAGCCCTGCTTCCAGACACCGCCGTCGATGTCCTCAAAGGACATTTGGTCATATAGCTGCAGCATTTGCACATCCACTTCGGGTACCTGCCCGACCACGTCGATGCACTCGCCATTGTTTTTGTTATTCTCATCGGTTTCAATCAGATTCGAACGTAAGGCCAATTTTTTATCCTTTCTGACTGAGCGCTTGGCAACATCTTCGTTAGGACTCTCCCGCAAAACGCTATCGAAATGCTGCGCTCTGGCTTCAAGCGAAATATAATTGGGCTGTTCGGAAAATTACAATTTATTATGAATCTTGCCAAACGTCAACCAATACACACACACATAGAAACAAAATTAGCAAGCGTACCTTTTTTACATTGGGTGCCGGTGCGGCAAAATTAAGGATCACATAGAGACTGAGAAAGATGAGGAGACAGCCACAGCAAATGAGTAGCGCAAAGCGACGACGAATGCGTAGCATACCGTATTAGTTGAGCATAGAAACTAACGCACTTACAGCTATTTAAAATCTGTTTAAATAGAGTGCGTGTTTTTTTCGCGTAAACAAATGCCAAACGCTAAAACGATTTACCAGTGTTATCGATAAGCAGGCATGTAGTGATGCCAAGTTGAATTAGTGAACGCAGGTGGCAGCTCTGATTCTCAAATCGATGCTATCAGCTGTTCGCATTTGGTATCGATAGTCCGTGTCGCAGTGCTGCCAACCTATGAGAAAAAACTCTTCCACAAAGAGTCCTGACAGTAAGTTCGAGTCAGTTAACTGTTGATTTTAGTAAAGAAACTAAAAAACAATTCGGAAAATAATAAATGATACTGGTATTATAATTGATAAGTATATATATGCATTGCATTACAAAATACATGTTTAAATGATATTAATAAAGCATTCAGCTGGTATTGTTATTTTTCTATGTATTCTCAATTCAATCGATTTCTACAGAGTCCTTCACAGCAATCCAAAAAGGAACTAAGGAACTGGACCCTAATATTGTAACAGAAAAAGATAAATTTGAATTAAGTGTAACCAGAACACTTAATAAATTAGATGATAATTGAATCCTGCCGCAGAAGTGCTTTAGAATTTGTTGTCCATTGCGCCATGAAGCGTCAGAATGTGAGAACCCTGTCGCTGGTGGTATGCACATTTACCTATTTGCTCATCGGAGCGGCAGTCTTCGACTCGCTTGAATCGCACACCGAGGCGAAGCGTTGGGAGTTTTTGCAAGGTACATACCTATATATTCTAGATCAATATATAGTATCCCCGGCAAGATCCAAATGCACACAACAAGCCCAACTTATGCACCCAAAACACAGAAAAAAAAATAATGAAAATTTTATCAATTGCATTGTAACGTTTTTTTTTTTCGTAACTGTCTGTAACATAGATCGATAAGTTGTGCATCGATAACATTTCAAATCACCTCAATCTAAGTCCTTTTGAAATACTTGAATGGTAGCGAACCTATCCCAACCACTATCTTATTAACTGTTGATCTATGTTCGTTCCTTTTGATTTCTTCTATTCGTAACTTTTAATTGGCCTTCGATCTGATTATTGATATTGGAATTCGCATCAAATTTTGCTTTCATTCCGTCGTGAAGCGGTCAAGAATAATTTCGTTAAGAAATACAATGTGAGTGCTGAAGACTACCGGATGATCGAAATAGTAATAATAGAGAACAAACCACACAAGGCGGGACCTCAGTGGAAATTCGCTGGCGCATTTTATTTTGCCACTGTGGTGCTGGCAATGATTGGTAAATATCGTACTAGTTTGGTAAATATCGCATAAGATATTAGCGACAAGAATATAATTGTTTGAATCCTAGAAGAAAAGAAAAAAAAAAAGAAAGAAAAGAACCAGTTAAGGTTCAGTAGTTTTTCAATTTATCTGAGATATTAGGTCATGCATTATTTTTTTCTTTTTAATAGAAAACAGTTCATGTGTTCTATTACATTTATGAATATTTATTAGATAACAAAAAAAATTCCCAATTGTTTAATAAGTATAGCCGAAAATTGTGAAGTTCTAATGATCAAATACTTAAGTAATGTAGTAATTATAAAATAATTATCTATGATAGATAGTAATGAGAGCGGTAGGTAGGTTAATGCAAACGTATCTTTGTGAACACTGTGTATATTTTAGGCTATGGACACTCCACTCCAACCACTGTCGCTGGGAAAATGTTTACGATGTGCTACGCTATGGTATGATCGATCCTGAACTCATTCTTTTAATCTACTATTCTATTGTAAAATGGATTTCATGACTTAATCTTTCAACTCTTTCCTGCAGGTGGGAATCCCCCTGGGTCTCGTTATGTTCCAGTCGATAGGAGAGCGTCTTAACAAGTTCGCCTCGGTTATTATACGGCGTGCGAAGCGGGCGAGCGGAGCACGATGCACGGATGCAACTGAAATGAATCTCATGCTTGCCACTGGCATGTTATCCTCGATTATCATTACAACCGGCGCGGCTGTGTTCTCTCGCTATGAGGGTTGGAGCTACTTCGATAGCTTTTACTATTGCTTCGTGACCCTGACGACCATCGGCTTTGGAGACTATGTGGCACTGCAGAATGACCAGGCGCTGACCCAGAAGCCTGGCTATGTGGCACTCAGCTTGGTCTTCATCCTCTTTGGCCTGGCTGTGGTGGCTGCGAGCATTAATCTGCTAGTGCTGCGCTTCATGACAATGTCGGTGGTGCCCTCAGGCTTCTTTAATGTTCATTTAAGTTGATGTTCCTCCTCCTCTTTCAGGCAAGCGGAGGATGCCAAGCGGGACGAGCAGGATGCACAGAATCTGGCTGCTGGCAATCAGCCGTTGACCTTCGACGATGAGTCCACATACAACATGAATGGCAAACTCCTGGAAAACAACTACACCACTGAGAACGATGAGACAGCTTCGCTCTGCTCCTGCACCTGCATGGGCGGTACACGGTGTCTGAACCATGAGCAGTTTGTCGATCCCGACTTTCAACCTATGGACATCATTGAGAGCACGTACTGCCTGAAACGCGCCTCCGTTTGATACGATCGAGTTTCGTCCATATCAGATATTTCAGATACCGAGACAGATATATAAACATACTATACAGATGTGCCAAATATTTCAGATAACCCACGTAGACAACCATCCACCCAGAAGCCAACTCAACACTCACACGAAGATGACAGAATGAATCACTCTGAATATGATATAGTAAATATTATCATGAGAATAAGATGATAGTAGTAGATCAGAGAAAGAAACTCTCAAAATATTATAAAGTATTTATTAAACTCAGATTTTAAAATTTAAATCTGAATGGAATTGAATTATGAATCATATTGATATTTGCAAGTCTCAGATTACATATATACGAAACTCTTTATTCAAAGTAGCATATATGTGTGTAAAACTTTCTGATAATCCACGTAGATAACTAGCCAACCAACCACCCATAAAGAACCCAACCCAAAATAGATGTATAAGTGTGCCACGAGATTCCATAGGAAACTTGATTAAATTCAAGATTTGCTCAAATTTTAAACATAATACAAATATAGCAAAAATATATATATACAACCTTTAAATATAATGTCATTTACATTTATCTCAGTTCGTGGTGATCGAAGTAGTCTAGAAAGGGCATAAGCAATTCCAAAATAATCACACTTCATTCTAACATCGACTCGAATACGATACACGTATAGAAAAAGTTTAAAAAAAAAAATTATACGTAAAAATAATCAGTTTGAAAACGTTTCCTATCGCCTTATCGCATAGGAATTTCTTTGCGACTTTAAAAAAAATTTGTTCCCCAATTTGATTGATATTTTAATTCGATCTAGTTCGATTCGTCCGTAGTAGTAAACATGCGTGAAATCGTCCACATTCAAGCTGGGCAATGTGGGAATCAGATCGGCGGCAAGTTCTGGGAGGTGATTTCTGACGAGCATTGCATCGACGCGACGGGTACATACTATGGGGACAGTGATCTGCAATTGGAGCGCATCAATGTCTACTACAATGAGGCGACCGGTGCCAAGTATGTGCCGCGCGCCATCTTAGTGGATCTGGAGCCAGGCACTATGGATTCAGTGCGTTCTGGTGCATTTGGACAGATTTTCCGCCCCGATAACTTTGTCTTTGGCCAGTCGGGAGCTGGAAATAACTGGGCCAAGGGACATTATACTGAGGGTGCTGAACTGGTTGACTCTGTGCTCGATGTGGTACGCAAGGAGTCGGAGGGCTGTGATTGCCTACAGGTGGGTATGCGGCGGATTGGGTGAGCATTAAGGATCATTGGGTAAATGTTTTGCTTTGACAGGGCTTTCAGCTAACCCACTCACTGGGCGGCGGTACCGGCTCCGGCATGGGCACCCTGTTGATCTCAAAAATTAGAGAGGAGTACCCCGATCGTATCATGAACACCTTCTCTGTGGTGCCTTCACCCAAGGTCTCGGACACTGTGGTCGAACCCTACAATGCAACGCTGAGCGTGCATCAGCTGGTGGAGAACACTGACGAGACGTACTGCATTGACAATGAGGCGCTGTACGACATCTGCTTCCGTACCTTGAAATTGACCACACCGACATATGGTGATCTGAACCATTTGGTATCGGCCACAATGTCCGGTGTGACTACCTGCCTGCGTTTCCCTGGCCAACTGAACGCGGATCTTCGCAAGCTTGCCGTGAATATGGTGCCTTTCCCGCGTCTGCATTTCTTCATGCCTGGATTTGCACCACTCACCTCTAGAGGTTCCCAGCAATATCGTGCCCTGACCGTACCGGAGCTGACGCAACAGATGTTCGATGCCAAGAACATGATGGCCGCCTGTGATCCCCGACATGGTCGCTATCTAACCGTTGCTGCCATCTTCCGCGGTCGCATGTCCATGAAGGAGGTGGACGAACAGATGCTTAATATACAGAACAAGAACAGCAGTTTCTTTGTTGAATGGATTCCCAACAATTGCAAGACCGCCGTGTGCGACATTCCGCCCCGTGGTCTCAAGATGTCAGCGACATTCATTGGCAACTCGACGGCCATTCAGGAGCTGTTCAAGCGTGTCTCAGAGCAGTTTACCGCCATGTTCCGTCGCAAGGCCTTCTTGCATTGGTACACGGGTGAGGGCATGGATGAGATGGAGTTCACTGAGGCCGAGAGCAACATGAACGATCTGGTATCGGAGTATCAGCAATACCAGGAGGCCACGGCCGATGAAGAGGGTGAATTCGATGAGGATGAAGAGGGAGGTGGCGATGAGTAAATAGATCAATGGGAAATTTAAACGGACACCACACTGACACGCATTGACATGCGCGCTGGCGCAACCCTATTGTTACAATACTCATACACATGTGTGTTTCACGACCTCGACCGACACAGGGTTTAACATTTGTTACATTGTCGAGCCGAGATTGAACTTGGTTTGAGCTCATTAATAAAGCGCCATCATGCAGGCGCTTGTGCCGTGCATCTTGCAATAGCTGACAACTCTGGCAGTTGCCTGGTGTTTTGACAACTCTCTGTCATGTCTTTGTCGTCGTCGCAGTCGCATTTTCCAGATACGCCGCGCTCCTCGCGCTGCGGCAATGTGCGCGGCCTGCAACGCATTCGTCCACATCCAGTTTCGTTGTTACGTTATTGCGACCTTCAGGAACGCAGCACTGATGACGATGACCTGGAGGAGGAGGAGGAGCAGGAGGATGAGGGCCAGTCTCCCCTCTACCGAACGGACTCGTACATGCTGCTAGTAAACATCTGCATGGATTCTGTGGCCTCCAGCGACGACAGGGCGCAGTAGGACAAAAGAATTTTCTCTTCTTTGTTTGTTTTATTTGTGACAGGAACAGCAGCAGAAACTTAAACGTAAATTAAATTAACTAAACCTTTTGAGATACAATACGATAAATACAAGTACAATTGCAATCTGTGTGTGTGGGGGGAGGAGGAAGATGCGCACAATCTGTGCCTAGACATCATCAAAGAGTCCACGCGGCGGAGGACTAATGATGCGTCTTGCATTCGTCTCCGCTAGCTCGTTCTCCAGCTCACTCTGTCCTCGGAATCCGACCTGCATCTGCGTGCTCACGCCAAAGCGTTCGTTGATCTCCTCCGACAGGGAGCGCGGCACTCCCAGGGCCGCAGCAGAGGAGGCCACCGCAGCGTAGTCAATACTCGCATCACCATCGCGCAACAGACCGTCAGCGGGTGTGCGATGCGAGTCGCTGCTCAGAGCTCCTGTGGCCCCACTGCGATACTTGCCCATGAAGTCGTGGCTGGGCATTGTGTCGGGGCGCATGAAGTCACGCCGTCTTGCCATAGCCTCCTCGGCACGCTGGCGTCGTCGCTTCTCACGTGCTATTAGGTCCTTTCCCTCCTGCACCAGCTCCGTCGCTATGGTTTCGTGCTGTAGAAACTGTTGAAAGCCCAAGGCGTTCAGGGCACGGCTGCCCAGGCTGAACCACGTGGCCAGGCAGAAGGCAAGCATGCACATGGGGAAATAGATGTTGAAGCCATTCGAGATGATGCCAATCACATCCATGTGGCCCATTATTTGCGTGTAGTACGTTTCCATAATGCGCTAAAAGATGAGAAAGTTAGCATTGATGAAGATAAGTCAGCAGGAATCACTTACCTTTTGTATGATGTGCGAGTCCATGTGGATGAGACCAAGAAAGTTGAGACACATCGGCGGCGTTAGACGACAGAGCAGCATGCCGCTAAAGATCAAGCTGTGCTCGTTGGTCTGGTGATGCGGTGCCAGGTAGTAGAGGTTCAAGAGCCGAATCCGCAGTATGGTCGAGTAGGTGCAATAGAAGAAATAGCACAGCACCACCATGGAGAAGACTTCGATGGTGAAAAAGTCATAGCTTCCTTTGGCCACATTGATCACATTGGCGAATATCGAGAGCACTGGATGGCGACTAAAGAACGTGAGTTCGCTCCACACGACCATGGCAGACATGAAGGCGGTGAGGACACACATCGCCTTAAGGAATGGCGCCTTCAGTAGGCACTCCCAATACCATTGCAAGGTTGGGCTATAGCAAAGCCTCTCCAGCTGCGATCGTTGACGCGGGAATTCTGTCTTGAATCTTCGCTCGGCTGAATGTATATTGCGTGCCACATCCTCCAGATGCAGCACCGTGTTCACCTGCACACTCCACAGTGCCTCAGTGCGCTGCAGTGTCTGCAGGGACTTAATCACCTGCTTATGTATACGCACCAGAGCCTTCTCTTGCGGCACAATGGTTGAGCTGGTGCCGCCCATGCCGTTACCTCCAGTGCGTGAGAAATTGCGACTAGCTCTTTCCTGCAGTTCTATAGGAACTTTGCGTATGATCGTCTCAACGCACGGACGCAGCTCATGGTTATTGGGCACAGCACGACTGATGCACTGCAGCGACTCGAGCACATCGTCCACGTGCTCCTCTGCCTCAGCCTTCTCCGTGCTAAGTTTTGCGGCCTTAAAGTAAGCATATTGCAAAGCAAATCCCGGCTTGGCGTTGTTCCACAACGACCGTGGCACCTCCACCAGGGCATAGCCCAGCAGCAACACGAGTAGAAAGAGGCCCCAAGTATTCGAGGCGGACGATGCAATGGCTTTTAGCTTCTGCCAATCTAGCGAGACTCCTTTAACTGCAATGTAGATCAGCAGGACGCCACAAATAAAGAGATAGGATCCATAGTAGATGGCATTTTCTATCATGGCCGACTTAAGTTTGCCCTTGATGGTGAAGTCACCTGCCTTGAGGTAGGACTGCATTAGGGGCATTATTAACCAGGTAAGGAACTGTGAGCTCCAGTAGATGATGCGCCACAAATTGGGGAACACAGACGCCGGCACCATGCCCCATGGCTCTTGGCACTCCTCTGGCGGTAACTGCGGATCGTTTACACTATTTGTTCTTATTGACGGATTTGTGCTAATGTTGCTGCCCAAAGTTGTAAGTGTTGCCGATGCTGGTGGTGCCACCGGGCTGCTGTGCTCCGCCAGGCACTGGCGATACAGCGTCTGCAATGAATTGGTTGTATGATATGCTAAGTATATAATATTGTCTATAGTCAATTTGCTTACCGAAGTCACATCCAGTGGAATGGTGAATACAATTAGAAAAGAGAAACACCAGGCTGTCAGCACCGAGAGCGTGACCAGGATGTGCTGACGTGGAATGTTGCCATAGCGATAGAGCAGCACGCTGGCCAGGAAGATAGCGGCAAAAATGCCGAAAGTCAGCAAGTAAGCCATGTTCCTCCTCTATGCCTCAGAGGCTTTGTTATTAATTTTGTTGTTGCTGTTGCTGTTGTTGTTGTTGTGCTTTGTGCGTTTCTGTTGCAGCAAACGAGCTGTCTCTCGATGCATTTCCTCGAGACTCTCCAGGGCCTGAGACTTTAATGGCATCAAGCGTGGTTTGACAAACACCAGCTCAGTTTTGTGTTCGAAGAACAGTTTTCCCGTACTGGGCTCAATCAATTCGATTTTCTCATTTACGTTTCGCAGCAATTCACGTTCTTTTGTCGACATGCTAACATTATTGCCGACCAATCATGCAAACTAGTGTCCTCTCTCTCGCTGTTCTGCGTTTAATTGCAATTTAATGCGAAAACCGACGTAATTTGCAAACAGATTGTGTGCTATTTGTTGTTATTCTCATTGACGAATCAATATTTATAGATTTTTTTCTTCTATTCCCACGTCTTGCATGTGTCGCGACAGTTGGCAACGCTATACCCAAAACGAATGGGCAACAATGCACAACAAAGTGTAGTTAAATGTCAACTGATATAATTTATATAAAATTTTTTATCAAAAAAATTAACTTGTTTGTTTGTTTTAATTTGCTTCAGGGTTATTTATATTTTGAATTGACACTCTTGCCGACAATTGGCAACACAAAATTCACAAAATATGGCAAGTCACAAGAATTAATCAACAAGCTGGCAGCCCCTTTACATTTATTTTATTTTTGTTTTGCTGTCAATTTCGTGTGGAAGCGAGAATACGTTCTAAAAACAAAAAAAGTGTTTGGTGATTCCTGTCAAAACTTCGAAGTCATGGACGCAGATGCCTTAGCACTCGCTGCGGAACAGACGCACGCGTGCCGCAACAGCGGTGGCGGCATAGAGCAATCGGAAATTTTATCAAGAACAACAACAGAAGAACAACTCCAAACAAACAGTGCCAGGGGTCAACAATGATGAATCGTGTCCCCAAGAGCTCAAGGTCGAACGGCCACAGTTGTCTCGCAAAGATAGCACGGCTCTGCAAGAAGCGGTTATGCGGCGTAAAACATCTACAGGCTACACGAGCTCGTTACCTTTGCCCGGCTTTCACACCCTGTCCAGATACAGGTGAATGGAGAACCCAAGAGTCTGCAGGTGGCTTTAGTGGGTTAGAGTTTCCAGACGCTTGTCAACCTGTTGACCGAGGATAAACTGCAATTGGCGCTCGACGTAGACATTCCCGAGTCCGCGCTCAAGTTATCCAGCGTCACAACCAGCCACTGATGGCGACAGATGAAGCAATACGTGCCTTGTTGGGGCGGGTGCAGCGTCCGCCTGTAATTCTGTCTGCCTTCTCAGTATGCACAAAGTATATTTTTTTATATATTAGGAAGTTAAAAGTGAAATGTTTCGATTTATGCATAATCAAAAGAAAATAAAAAAGTTTCGAAAAAATTTTTAAAGTTTGCGGTTTGAAATTGCCGCGCAATCAAAGTCAGCTGAGCAAGCGATAGTTTCACTTATCGAAATCTAACCGTAATTATTCATTTACTTTGTGTTATTGTTGCGGCTTGCTTTTTAAAGTGAAGACAATTTGCAAAGATGGATAATCATAGTTCAGGTATGTAGAATTAACGTTGTATGGTGGTTTATATATGTTTTGTATGATGCGTCGTGTATCGTCATTCGTTCGAGTATTTTTACAGCTGAAATTCAGCTAGTGTAGATGTTTTCTGTGTAGTGCAATTTATTTGACGCGCGCGCTCGCGAGCAACTAAAATTGGTATGTTTGTCGTTAAATGATTTCGACTAGGGTGATAATAACATCTTTTGCCCCTTGTTTCCCGTTTTGAAAAAATCGCTATGTTGCAGTCGAGTATGAGCTTCGGTGCTTAACATTGCTGGATGTTTGGGACAACAACGGATGTGATGACTCTGCCATAACAAAGGGGTTGCTGAATGCATTTAACAAAATTCATGCCAGCAACACGTTGCTCAAATAGTTTAATAGAACACGTTAGGAACTGTTAATGAAATCAGGGAAGAACAGACAGCAAACACGACAGGAGGCCGAAAATTTCCGGAAATCCCTTACCCCTGAAGAAGCATTGGCGTTTTTTTTTTTTAAATCGACTAACCAAACAGCAGAACATCAATATGCATCATCCTAATAAAGCTCGTGGCTGCAACATTCCCTTTTCCCATAGTGCATCGGAGACGCAATAGAAACTTCTTAACCTTTTATATACACAAAAAATGCAATTATTTCAATGCTGACAATTCCCATAAAATCACATAGATTTCTTATCGGGGCTTTAAAGGTCAAGGCGACGCTGACTAAAGACAAGAATTTGCTGACGCACTTGATCCACCAGCGAGAAGTTCAATGACAGCCGTGAGAGTTTCCTTGCCATTACCCAGTATATACTTAAATTACAGAGCAAACAACGCTTGGATTGACTGACTGTTCCTGTTCCAGTACAGTGGTTCATAGCGGAAAACCAAGCGGAAGCTTGTCGGCCGCCAGCCTGTCTGTCTATTGGTCAGAACTATTGAATGCACTGTTAATTCTGTAATTATGCTTGTTGTGCTTCGCTTATTGAGCCCGGGCTATACTTACTATGATCACAGTTTTTCAAAAAGGTTATTTAAAACGCATGTAAATAAGTTTGGATATAAAACAAAACGCAAAGCTGATATTGAAATTCTACATACGCCCACGAAATCTGTTTTGCTAGACTAGCTTATCATTGAGGGAATATTTTCCGATTGTCGTTTTCAATATAAAACAACACATAAAACTCAAAAGGCAATAAGTAAACTCTATAATTTTCTCTTTACATACAATACTTATTAGATTCGCATCCCAATTTATTTCTTGGTACATATAGTTAACAATGAAACTTCATTTAATGCTTATTACTTATTTAATCAGTTGCTAAGCAACTAACTGTTGAGTTTTCCGAAATCCCAAATCAATTATTCATTCAGCTCATTGTGCTTATTCAAATAGAAATTCATATTGAACAGCTAGGTATAGAAAACAGTAAGAAAACAGATGAAGCCAAGCAATATCGGAAATAAAAGAAAAGAAAACATAAATAATTTCCTGTAGCTTTTGCATAAAGGAAGAACTACAAAAGTGCTGGTTCTCGAGCGGATATTATCCGGCACAATAAGCAATGTAGCATATGTATGCAAACCCTCTCCAACAAGTACTATATGAAATACAATTAGTGAATGTGTTGGTGTATCAGTGTGTTCGAATCTAATGAAACATAAAAAGGCACGCGATTTGCGTGTTTATAATTCAACGCAATATCTACGCTCTTGCAATGTGATGTAAATACGTTCAAATATGTGTGTTCATATACAGTGTGCAGTTGTCCTTGATTGCTATATATAGCCAAGCCAACGTCCCGAACACCGTCAGAGCCAACGCCAATTTCATTTACATGTCAGGAACGAACTTTCTCCTTGGGAGACCCCCCTTTAAGATGTTCAAAATGTGCGTTCTTTGGCCATAGCTCGCCTGCAAATGATTAGGTTAAAAATGTTCTTCCTTATACTTAGTTCATGATTTATAACACAACTGCAAAACTTTTAAATTTATGCCAAGTTTCATTAAAGCTGTTGATTAAAATTTACATCTGCATAAAATGAGCTTCTTATCGTAATCAAAATCAATTAGTCGTGTTAGTTATTTCAGTTGAAACTCTAATCTTGATATTAAAGTGACGCAGTTCCTACACATTAAATTTTCTGAAAACGTAGTACTTTTTCTTCTATGCTGCAGCAAACGTTATTTGTCGACTGAGGTTTCTCCCTACATCCGGCAGAAGGGTTGCTTTGTGGTTTTGAAAATCCCCTTTTGTATTTCTTGGTACCTGCTTGATTTAATTGCGATGTAGTACGTTTCAAGAGTTAATTGAGAGGAAATCAGGTGTACAATCTCAATGAAATAAAATTGCTCGGTTACTTTTGGTCAAACACGGCAATATCAGTATGCAAAGAAACAAAAACAGCACCATAAACTTAATCTTGTGAGTCCTTTATAATGTCAGCATAAATATTTAATTTGTACCTCCAACTAAGCAATACTCCTTTCGGTATTGTACGCAAAGAAATTCAAAATAAGAAAAATTAAACTGATAAATGAAGAAAATTACATATGAGAGGTTATTCCACTTGCAAAACACGTGCAGCTGATGTTTATGCGAAAGTATGGAGAATAATAAGTATTTTAATCAAATTTGTCAGAATTAAGACATTTGTACTACTAATTGCTGGCAGCGTGCCAATTTCGTTCCCATACTAACTAACGTAGACCAGAAGACAGCGCAATCATAAAGATTATGGGGAATGCCTTGTAGCCCCCCCAACTGCTAAGTCCATCTGGTTTGAACTGGTTCTCGTTCACAGCAAGTCCTCTTTACGGTATACGAAACACACGCGCGTCAAAGCAAAGCAAATGCAAACAAAATACGCCGCAAACAGCTGAGCGGCATTGGCAATGGCAAAGGCAATGCAAACGCAACGTGCATATCAAAGGGGGATGTGCAGCGCAGCAGCAAGAACAACAAAACTGTTCATACTGAGGGTATATGGAGTATGTTCGGTTAGTCGGCTGGGTTCCTTAGAGTTTAACATCTACTTATCCACAAGATAGAGTTCTTTGTACTAGTACTATTATTAAAATAAAACTATATTTCTGCAAATAATACTAACTGACTTAATTCTATAACAAAGTACGAAGCAATATTCGAGTGTTTTTTATTACAGGGCATTATCATGTCGACTATTCTGTATTTGCTTCTTCTATGCGCTCTCTTGCTCTCCTGTTGTCGTATTTTGTTTTGTTTTAATAGTTTTGCTTCTGCTTTTGCTGTTCTGTTTCGGCTCTCAAAGTCATGGCCGATATTCGAATACCTGAGGAGCATTATCGGAAGCATAGAACTGAACAGTCACACGACGGCGCTCGCGCAGCAGACGACCACGGTAAACACACATTCACACACACACACGAACGCAGGGAATTAATAATAATAAAACTGTGCAGTCGGTGCATGGCCAGGCGATGTCGGAGGACAAACGGTACATTTTGTAAGACATGCTGAAAATAGAAAATTTTAAGAAATTGGCATAAAGTGTGAGTAAAAAACAAACGTGCAAATATTACGAGGTTCAAGAGTTCAAGTACCGATCGATTTTATAAATAGTTCCTCTATTGAAATCAATAAAACAATATTAAACAAATTTTGTGCAACAAAGTGCAATAGTTTATTTATGAATGTACCTCGTGTGCATTTACATATAAATACATACATACATACATGTATGTTTGTATAACAATAATCAATTGACGACAATTGAAGTGCAACAAAACACAGCGGCAGCGTCATGCAGAATTTCTCACAGGCGAGTGGAAAGTTTTGTTCAATATTCGATACGATTTTAGTTGCCAAGCATTGCATATAAAAATAGCAATTAACAAATTTATGCAACGACCGTTCAACACACAGATACATACATATATATTTATACTATTAGAGTATTGTAAGCGTTAAGTGTGCGCTTTAAAAATAAATAAATATATGTACAAATGTATATGCATGTACATACATATAGATGTACACACACATGTAGTATGTATTAATACATAAACAGCACGGTTTTATTTAATTTTTTTTTGCTAATTGATCTGCAGCCAAAATATTTGATAGTTTCTTAGCCACGTCACTTGGCTCGCCTTTGCCATTTAACTGCTTCTTGTTTCTTGCAACGTTTCGCGACGCTTTTTATTGGCGCCCGCATTAAGTTTTATAATAATGAGTTCCACGATATCAATAGAGGTAGCTGCGAGGTATAACACAGCAGTTCATACATACGTTTTAAGTCCGTTTTATCACTTAATCAGAAATAAGGGCATGGCGCCTCGAAGTTCACTACCTCTCAATCACTCTCTTCTGCTTCTATGTTCTTGCGGTAATTATGCAGGTTCTTTAGAAAGTGTCAATGATCTCAAAGTAATAAATACATACTTACACCTTGGAATGTTATAGTATAAAACTCGCAATGCATTCCTGGCATTTTCAAAGAAACTGCACGCCAGCTGTTGGAATAAAGTAAGGTATTTGACAATTGAATGGAAAGTTTTAATGTTAAATAAGTTATTGGTCGGATTGTTTTTCTACCCACACCCATTGATAATGTGTGAAAAATCGAATATTTAATTTCTGTAAATATTGTACATACATGTACACACCTATCGTGTTTATTGAAATTCAATTAATTGAAAAAACTTAAGGTTTGAACATACTCCTGCAGTGCATGGAACATTTTTGCGAGGTATCTGATAACGGGGAAACGGTAAAGAAAAAGGTATTTACATTGCAAATTCGATTTGTATTCCCAGTTACCTGTAAATTGTTAGGCGGTAGTTTGATGTAACAATGTAACCCGCAAGTTTAAAGTCATTAACACATAATGCATTAAAGACAAGTTTCCTTTCATTTAACCAGTTGCAACCAGCCACAGATATATTTATAATGACTTATTAGTCGCGTTCTTGGAACTAATCTTCAATGCGCAATCATAACAAACGTTGCTAATGCCGTCGTTATAACGTTGCTTCTAACGTGTTCTCCAACTGGTTTGCGAGACAGTTGATAAATATCATTTGATTAGGTGAACTTAATTTAACATTTCAGATCTAATCACTTGAAACAGGTTTGATTTGTCTTCCCTTTCACAATTCAAATAACAATGATGTTCAACTGAACAAACAAATTGGGAGACAACAACAAAACAATTCGGAAAAAAACAAATAAAAAAATCAAAACAAATTGAATGTTCATAAATAAATTGAGCAAAAAATACTTTTGTCACGTTTTTGACTCATTTAAACAAAACGAAAAGAAGGAGAAGAAACAACACAACTCGTGTTCTTCGCTGTTGTTTGCTTTGAATGATAATGTGTTCATATTTATGTATCATATATGATATATATATGGCAGAGAATACGCCTAGTGTACGCGGTATATTTTAAATGTCGGACAGTTGCCAAGCTTTAAAGTAGCCCGTGCGTATTGGTATGTTTGCAGTCTTACTTTGTATACTGTATAATTTTACAATTATTAGTGTTTGCAGTTGGGCATTTAAAAAAATTGTACATTAACTATTTAATCCGGCTAAAGTCTTAAGATATGCTATAGATGCACGACGATTGACACTTTAATAGTTTATTAGATTAGAATGCATTTTTGAACTGATAACGAATTCACTTTTAATTTGTCGTGTGCCGACAAGCATTTGTTGCTGTACTGGGATCAATCTCATCTACGGGTCTGATAAGTCCGATCGTTTACGCCAGCTGTTTTATTCCCCGTCGACTTTGTTGTCTGGCAGGTTGACGGATCAGCTGTATTTCTACCTTGTCGATTAGTTTTCATTCGCTTTTATTGTGAGGTTCATTGAGCGTCGGTTTTGTGATTAGTTTTGTGCTGGAACTGAGAACGTAAACTTAACTAATGCGGTACACTTGTAATAAGTGAGTACGAGTACTTGACATCGACGGAAGACCCAAAAACGCCGTAATTTTGTTTGTTTTTATCTTTCAACGAATTCGAATTCGTAGGCTCGACCGTAGTGTCAATTGTTGTTTTTGTAACTTTTTATTTATTCTATTAAGTTTTTGCCACATTTCACTTGCCACACCCTGCACGGATCAGTTTGTTTACGTCACGGTATCATGGTTCCATGGAATATTCCCAGTATTTATGCTGCCACAGCATAACCAAACATGAGATCATTTGCATACGCGTGCGCGGCTATTGTGTTCCCTGGCTTCAGTCTCTGGTCTCAGGTCTTCCGTCTCTGGTCACGTTACTCGGTATCGACTCAATCGGTTTATTTTGAAATTGGCGCCGATCGGCAATGACTTGGCGTCCTTCCGTTTATATCATATTTGTATTCGAATGTGGTTTGTAATTTCGCAAACAATTGATTTGTCTGTGTGTGTGTGTTTGTTTCGAATAACTATGTTCTGTCGGTGATCATGGATTTAAAGGTCGTAACAATCAGGAACATAATAAAATACTGTTTGAAAATTGAAGAAAGTTTTTATATAAAAAATGGTAGAATTCACTAATTTTCTTTATGCGATTGATATTATTGCTGTGATTTAGATTTCTTCTTATTGTTTGCTCCTATAAAATATTATATTTTTCAAATATAATAAATAAATTCACAATAGTGATATGAATGGTCTGTGTACTTACTTTAGAATTGCTTCTCGGTTTAGAATTTATAATTTCCCTCTGTAGGGAATCATTCTGCATGTTGTGGCTGTTGCCTTTGAATTAAAGGGCGTACAAGAGTGTGCGTGGTACTTCAACTAGTCATATTTGTATGTATTTCAAAATACGCATATCTGTTTATTTGATTGTACATTTTGTAATAGGTGCCAGACAGATTTTCGGTATTCATTGTCAACCCAATCATTTGACACTTGTCACAGTCGAAATTTGTTGCTAAGTTCGTGCAACTATTTGCTGGGGAGCTCCACTTATCGCATTCTTATTGGGGGTTTGGCTCATACTACACATGACGCCATTTTGTGGGCATTATCTGACTCACACACACACACAAATACTGATGTCTCTCGTTCTCTTTCAGTCTATCTGTCTGGCCGGTGTTCAATGTCTGCGTCTGGTAATTGGTTACAACCGACCCTAACCAGTCCGAGTCGGACGTGGCTTATTGCTTGTCTGGGCACATTTTCAGCGAGCTTTATCAATTTGCCTGGCAGCAGCACCTGTACTGTTGTGTTGTAAGAAACTACGCTGTAAGCACTTTCAGCTACATCTTATCAACCCGATCTATAGTAGTTTTACTCTTTTTACTCTTATTTTTTATTGTATGTCAGCTAATTATGTGGAATCTGCTGATTACAGTACCGAGTAGTTCTATTAGTTCGCAAGAGCATCGAAGAAATGTTGAAGCAGTTGCCACCTGTTCGATTCGAAAGCAACAGGTTGCGGCAATGCGATATCTTTTCAAACCATAAACAATAATTTAATATTGTTTATCGCAAAATAAGTAGCTGTGTTGTTGTCAATTAATGAAGCTGGAAAGAAAGTCAATTTGCCAATTTGCTATTTGATATAGTTAGCTTTTACTAGCTTTCAACTGAAATTATTTGTCGCCAATGTGTTCACTTGTTTACTGAATAAAAATACCAAATACTGAATAAAAATACCCGCATCAAATGCCGAGGCGCCTCTCCTAGAATCGAAAGCCAGAATGTATGTAAATCGTACTATTCCTCACTGTCTTCAGTATAACAAATAGAACTTTTATTGACGGTTTATTATTATGCCACATAAGCATTTCAATTGACGCCCAGTTCTTTTTACACGTTTCTATTTATACACACATTTATTGCCCCTATGGGTTCAAGAACATACACAAGAATATTAATATACTCGGATGAATGTTATAAGAAGCGAACAAGATAAGATGCAAGCACAAACGAAAGCAAACATTTTCCATTAGAAACAATTAAATATTAATAGAATCGAGATGTGTTTGAATAAATAATGAACGCATTTGTTACCATTATGTATGTGTATGACAATTCACAGTTATAGTTTGAGGGTTGACAGCTGCACACATACACAACAATTAACGGTTATGTTGGAGACATAATGACGCCATATCGCGAGATTTCTCGGAACACCAGATGCAGTCTGGAGTCGTTTGCAATGAGAAGCGTGCCGGGAAGCTGATGCCATTGAAAGCTTTAAGAACCTATACGTTTATTTGTTCGTGTATGAAGTGTGTGTGTGTGTACTTTAAGTTATTTAAGTAACTTCCCGAAGACATTCGTTGAACTTGAAGTCAAAGCGATTTGGATTGTCACACAAGCAACACAGCAAAAGCAGAACGTGAATCGCGAAGAGCTTGTTGTGCCTGCGCATGCGTGCGTGTGCGTTAGTGTCTGTGTGTGCGTGTGTGTTAAAGCTGTGATTGCCCGTACTCGTGTCAACAAAAGAGAAATATACAATAATCTAATCGGAAAGGAAAAGCGCGTTGGCCATTTGACTAACTTTTGCGCACCAAAATATCCAAATCTGAGCTAATTTCTGGGCAAAACATCGTAAACATTTAAAAATTAGTAAGTTCAATATGACCATCTAATTTTGACGGCTATAAAAAATTTGACAGACGTGTGCGAAATGAAACTCCCTAAAAAACAAACTCAAGGCATACAATTTTATGAGTTTAAGATGTATTGGATTTCGGATTTGGATTTACCGATTTGGCAAATGTTCGAAATTGTTGTTATTGTATTTTTTAGATTCTAAAGCGGGTATAAATATGGCAGTAAAGTTCTTTTGTGTGTCAACTCTTGTATTTGAGCAGACACGTGCCAGATAACTGCTTTAATGGACTATCGTTTGTATGTGAACTACATTGATGTGATTCACAACATACCAAAGCCAACAATAACTCTGGAAATCACACTATGTTGCTGTGTGTGAGTTACTTTATTATCTATAATTCATTTTCAGCAATTTTTAACTGTACCCATTTGAAGTCGTGAGGTGTCTCTCTTTCTCACTTTTTGTTGAATTTACTCTTGCTTCGAGGAGGAGGTGCAAAAAATAACATTGACGACTGTGAAACCAGAAGTGTCAGTTACTATTGTACTCGCATTATTTGCAGACTTAACGAGTAATCTCAATGTGGCGCTTAGTCACTGCAAAAATATCGTAACTCTGAAACTGTAATGTGATAAGAGATTTTTGTATCGTAATCAAAGAGAAAACTAATTCTTGCTGTTGACAACGAGGCGTATGCGTGATTCCCTTGTTGCACGATAGTTGGAGCTAGAGTTTGTTTAGACATTCGATGCACATAACGACGGGCGTGGGTGCAAGATGAGTAATTTGCTTTGAGGGACTTTTCTTGAAAGTCTCCTTGGCAAGCGCAATCTTTGTTCTTTGTTGAGTTTCCAACGGAAGAGAAACAAAGAAATGTACAATATGTAAATATTTGGATGCGCAATAATGAATCTCTTTTGACTGTCAGCATGGCATCTGCACTCGAACTCGAGCCAGTACTTTGCAGCCCATTTGTGCTTACAACTGGTACAGTCGATCCCCGAACACATGAGCTGCTTCGGCACTTGAGAGAAATAGTTACTTGATAAGATCAAACATGTCCGATATGCATTTGATTTTTGTTAAAGTTATAAACATAAGTACATGTCTAGTTTTACAGACTGCGGGCTATGTGAAACTTATCTTATCGCGTTTTGTTTTTGTTTTGCTTGAAGGTATTCATTAATCTATAATTGCACAATTAAGGCATTAGCCATGAGCTTTGATTTCGCCCCACTCTAGATAGCGATGTCTACAATAAATATTTGCTTTACCGTAAAAGACGGGTGTTCTTAGAGCTTTGCAGACTCGCGACAGTGCGATCGCACAGGACTGAATTATAAAGTGAGTAATTTTTATTGTAGTACAAAGTCTAGAATAAATTAGTTAATCTGGTTGTAGAATTCTTTCTTGGAAACGATGACAAGAAGTTTTAAGATTATTTATATTTGGTTACAGCAGTCGACATGAACTCTGTAAAGCGTAGCAATGAGAATATATAATTTAATTAGATCCTCACTAAATGAAAACAAACAATTATTAAATTTCCGTCTAATACATGACTCAGTTGACGCCATGTATTTCCCCGATTCGATATACAGTTGAACTTTGCGAAAATTCCTATAAATTGAACTGTCATAAATACACGTTCAACGAAAGTAGAAGGCAAAGTTGCGGTTAAGTTTAAATAAAATTGAAGGAAGCATTGGAAAGATTTGTGTAAAGGTGATTAGCACAAACAATTATCGGGATCATTTCATGTTGTTTACGTGCGTCACAAGATCTGCGCCTAAATGAGCATGTAAATCAAATGAAATCGTATCTAATCCAATCAACGTGTATGCGCAATGTGCACGCTTATAAAAGCCCAAAAATTAGACTCCTCTATGGCTTCGACGCGCTTGCTTTCGCAGCATATGACCTGTTTTTGTGGCCACCATAAAGTCCGCTTGGCACCTCTGAGCATCGTCGAACCCTACCACCATTTTGTCAAAACTTGTTCGCAGACCCCACATGTATCTACATATCTACAATATCATACAGTAATTATATGTGTGTGTGTCTGGTTTGCCTGTTCATTTGATTTAGCGTCGGCGTCGTAACGTTTCAGTCGGCAGCGACGCTAGCGCCTCTGCCGAGTCGAACAGCTGTTCGGTGTTTTTAATAAACAAACGCAGCGTCGGTTGTCTCAGTACGCAAAAGACAGTTCGCGGATACACATCGCTGCACAGACACTCGGTGCACGTTACAAGTGCGCGCTAAACGGGCCGTTCGCTAGAACACAGACCCCAAAAAACAACAGCAGCCGAAAGATCAAAAACAACAAAATTTCAAAAAAATTTCCAAAAACATTTTTCGAAAACTCAAACAATAGCTGCAGCGCATTTATATTAGAAAATCAGACGGGTTTGTTCAATGCTTTTATTAGCCGTGGCGTGTGCGTGTTCGAGGCGTTGAACTTTGCCAAGAAAAATAAATTTCTAAAATATTTACTGAAAACAAAATATAATAATTAAATATATATCTACATTGAACTGTTTCAAAAACAATATTGTTTGTTTTGTGTGCGCGAAAATAAAATTGTATATATAAATCCCGCACAGACAGAACAACTTACTCACACACGGTCAAGTTCTCTTTTGTTGTTCTGTTCGTAAACAAATTCGATTCTTGTTTCCGTGAGTTTGCTCGATTTGTTAAAATTTACAAATCAGGTAATTTAATTTTCTTGATCTGCCTTCGATAATGTTCTTGGTGTTGCAATAATTAAAATTATATAGATACGAAGAGTATCTTTTAGAATTTTAAGTGTACTATAAGTCAATTTCTAAAAAGACGTTCAACTTGTAGTTGTTTCGGAAACCTTGAAATATTTTCGAGTATGCTTGAAACGAGCACAGCACTCGGTCCGATCTTTTACAATCGCCTCGCAGTGGAACCAGTTGTCAAAATGTAAAATAGAACCACTTTATGCATGGGCGCCAGCTTTCAATACTATCAATTGCGTATGTAAGCATTGGCATTCAAGTTTCTTCTATGATATACGAGTATGTATGACTTCTCTAGCGAGTGACGTGAGAGAATTATTGTAATTTGCGCCAGACAAGGTACAATGCAATCAACTTTGCTTGCTGGCTCTCTGTGTGTCTGTTTGTCTGTCCGTATGTGTGCCGCACGTGTTTAGCCTCTGTTAGAAGTCGATTAATTTGGACTACTTGACAACAAGTGACAAGCTTCAACTAGTTGCTAGAACCGCACTCCAATCTACAGTGCTGCCAATTAGTCGGCAGCCAGCAGCTGCTGCGTATTAGTCAACCTCCCCGTCGCGGGGTCCCGATAACGAGAGTTGTATCTAAACGAGTTGTAATATAAATATTGCGACTTTGATAAGACGCGCAGCTCGCCCCTACTGTGCTTATACTCGTATGTTAGCTGGTAACAAAAACAAAAAAACGTGGCCTCTGTTGGGTATGTTGCTGAGCCAGTGCCTGAGCCGGAAAATCAACACCCTACAAATATGTGTTTGTTTTGTTTTCTATGTATTTCACTTCAACAACTTTTATGTTCATTTAATCACTTATTTTGCCAACTGTTGCGCCGTGTTATTACTCGGAACCGAACTTAGAATCACATGTAATTTAGTTGCGCTGGGTATAATATCTTACGCAAATAGTTCGAGTGTTAAGTAGATGTGTTTGCTTATTTATTACAAAATATTTACTGTGAAATTACCAGTTTATAGTAAAAATATGAAAACGTGTTTCTCAGAACGTTTCAATAATAATTTTGTGTGGCTAAAAAAATCTTTAACTTAATGGCTCTTCAAGTAGGTCACTTGGCAAAGGAGCGAATTTGTGCTTGATTAGCAAAACTCGAACACCTCGTTCGACTTTCTCTCTGCATATATAAGTATTTATTTGTATGCTCAAAAATAACAAGGGCAGGGAACTCTTTGAGTTCATAACAAAATTATTGTTAAAAATAAGGTTATTTATATAATTTTATCGCACATCATTGACGCAAACAACCCGTTTAAGATTTCTCAGTAAAACATTAAATAATTACCAATAACAATTACGATAATAATTTATACATTTTTGTTACTTTTTTATAGAAAAACCAAGGCTTCAAATGTGAACCAAATGCGTAGACATTTAGCTTTTTCTTAACTTACAACAACAAACACATACCGACACAACACTTCTACACACCCACACACAGACACGTAACAGATTGTGATAGACAATATATAAGGAAATCAAATTCGTAGAAGTCCCTTAGCTAGCTTCCCTTACACCCCAATAGAAGATAAATCGGAGAGTCACCATGGATTTTGATCAAATTCTTGCCAAATGCGGCGATTTCAACCGCTATCAGTTTATGATACTCGCCCTCTTCGGCTTTATCAATATCATCGTATCGATGGTGAGTAACTTTAAAAATATCTGTTAATATATTCACTAATATATAAAATGTATTTTGTAGCATTACTTTACACAAACCGTTATAAGCTTCGTGCCAGATCATTGGTGCTATCACGAAAAGCTAGTTAATTTGACATATAAGGAGATAGCAGATATATATTCCAAGTTCGAAGAGCCCTCATGCACCCGACTAGCCGACATTAATGGACCAAATGTTACAGTCAGCACTGAAAAGTGCGAGCGATGGATCTACAACTACGATTTCGGCTATAGGAGCATGAATACAGAGGTAAATTTAAAATGAGTTAAATTATTCTTTGTTTAACTTTACTATATTTGTACTTGTCTTTAAATTTTCAGCTGAACTGGGTGTGTGATTCAGCTTATAAGGCACGTATCGGACAATCTCTCTTCTTTATTGGCTCCGTTGTGGGTACGCTTTTTTACGGTCTCTTATCTGATAAAATTGGTCGTGTGCCAGCCTTGATATTGTCGAATTTCTGCGGATTTGCTGGCGATTTCTCTACAATTTTCACCAAGAGTGTGGCAACATTTACACTCTGCCGTTTTATATCTGGCCTGGCAGCCGATACCAACTTCTATCTCATGTATATAATAGGTAAGTGTGAGCCAGACAACAAGACATACATACGTGCGAGATTACCGCAATTGGTTGCTAATTTGTTATCTAAATGTGTCAACAGTGCTCGAATATATTCGGCCCAGCATGCGCACACTGGGTCTCAATATGGCTGTGGGTCTTTTCTACTGCCTGGGTTTGGTCTTTACGCCTTGGCTTGCGGTACTGGCTGGACACTGGCAAATATACCTGGCCTGCACATCGCTGCCCATACTGCTGGTGGTTCTGTACTATTTTGTGGTGCAGGAGAGCGCCCAATGGCTGGTCACGCGTAACGATATTGATGGCGCCATTAAGCGTTTGAAACGTGTGGCCCGATTCAATGGCTGCCACGTGACCCAGGCGGAGTTCGATGAGTTCCGGCGCCATTGCCAAATGACTCGCGAAATGCAGGGTGGCGATGACAAGAAGCATGCAACACTTCTGGATATGTTCAGGACGCCACGCATGCGCAAGAATACGCTGATTCTCTTCTTTAAATCGTAAGTTACACTTGGAATCCCTGGAACTGATTATGTTACTTATATAATTTTCATAATTTACAGCATGGTCATCACACTGTGCTATGATGCAGTATCGCGTAATGTTGAGGGAATGGGCATTTCGCCTTTCATCATGTTCTCACTGAGCGCTCTGGCTGTTCTGCCGTCGAGCATTTTACTGGTACTGCTTCAGGATCGCATTGGACGGAAGGGCATGGCTTCAGGATCCCTGCTGGTGGGTGGACTGTTTACAGCCGCTGCCGGCATTGCCATTGCCTATCAGCAGCACAATCATAATGCCATTCTTTTGGCCTGTCTGACCATTGCGGCACGTTTCGGAGTGGCCATTTCGTATGAGTCGGGCTCACAGTATGCCACGGAGCTAATACCGACATGTGTGCGAGGTCAAGGTGTGGCTGCCGTTCATGTGGCCGGATTTGCGGCTTCCTTCTTGGCACCCTATATCCTTTGGCTGGGAACGTTTTTCAAGGCAGCTCCGTCCATTATATTGGGCGTTTTGTTCTTTGCCGGCTCATTTGTTTGTCTGCTGCTGCCTGAGACGCTTAATCGGTATGTTTACTTGAAGTTTATCGGAATTAGGAGAGTACTAAATGTTAATCTTTGCCATTGCAGGAGTCTTCCCACGACCATCGAAGAGGGTGAAGTGTTTGGTAAGGGCGAACGCATGTTTGACTTCCCTTGCCTGCATCATCACGACGATGATGACTCGGACTCCGAGCTAGAAAAATACAAGCGCAAGCATTCGCTCATCGATGCGAAGCAGCAGGTAGAGTCTGGAAACTATACCAAGCGCAAGCAATCTTTGATCGATGCGGATCGTGAGGAGCAGGCCCTAAAAGATGCCAAGCATTGAGTCAATGCTAATCTAGTACTAATGACTAGTTGGTAGTTTAGTTAATCAATTTTTCCCTAGGCTCATAAGTAAGCAATCACTTCAATTGCTTGAACGCACCAATCAACCATCAGCACAGAAACCATGCAACAATGAAACAATAACATCCCTATAGACAGCTTTATGCATACAACTCTGAATGCAGACTTAACGCAATATATGTAAATATATCTATATATACATCAAACAGATCTGAAATAAAACTGAAATTAGCCACAGAGTGCCACTGGGGCTGTAGCAATACCTCATATATGGAACTATTTGATATGTTGTATATTCAGTATAAATAAAACATGAAGCTAATATGTGTGTGCTCACATACTTTACAGTTAGTACAGAAACTCTCACATACAAATGTTTGTATACTTAATTATATTTTGTAATGATAAATTCTTTAATTATACTTATATAGTCTTTAAATACATATACACATAGAATGTATACATAAATGCTTAGGAGCTCATAGTTATTTTTGAAAGCACTTTCCAATCTTTTTGAAAAATTGAGAGACCAAATTAGAATCGAAGTTGGAACTGAAATCGGAATTGCAAAGTTAACATTTAAGCGGCACAATATC
Organism: Zaprionus africanus; assembly: GCA_018151435.1. Lineage (NCBI taxonomy): Eukaryota > Metazoa > Arthropoda > Insecta > Diptera > Drosophilidae > Zaprionus > Zaprionus africanus. The sequence continues at coordinate 1,292,337 of JAECXB010002309.1, read as the reverse complement.
ACTTAACTGAATTGAATACTTACATTTGTATGTATGTGTAAGATATAAAGAACATTATCCCTTAGAAAGAGTTTATTTTCTTTATTTAGTTTTGATTTAGTCAAATACTAAGCATGCTAATACAATATCCAATAAAACAACAAATATTTAGAAAAACAAATTTAACAATACAATAAAAACAACAATGTATGAAGTACAGTTTGAATTTTTATTTAGTTTGATGTATTAAACAGTAAACAAAGTGTTAAATTTCAGTTGGCCGAATCAACATTTCATAAGATTCATAAATATCTGCACCTTCGTTCCATTGCAAAAGATGATCGTTATGATAATCTTTGTAATGCAAATCTCTAAAGGAAGTGTAAAGGAAATTGTTATACATTTTTAAAGGTAAATAAATGTATATACTTACGTTAGGCCACAATCTGTATACCACCAGCCTCCGCCTCCATCTATTGAACAGTTGACACTCTCGACTTGATCATTGTCTCTATCATAAGTGGAGAATTTTTGTTTTTCATTTATTCGCAAACCGTCACCAGCATCACCCTTGTATGCACCGAGGGATTTTAATGCAAAAGCCTCTGACTCACTGCCCACTACAAAGTGACTGTAACGCGCCCACTTTGTTCCACTGGTTTGTTGCAGTCGAATTAGCAGTTCGTGAGGTTGCAACGATGTGATAGTGTGGAGTAGGTTAAATCCAATGAAGAAGTCCGTATTTTTATCTCCAAATCCGTCGGCATACTCGAGCCAAGTGCGGTTAAAGCTTTCAGTGAATGTCTTACGGCGTTCGATAACAGACCAGACTTTCTCTTCGGTATCCTTATAGCATGGAGTAGGAATTTTCAGTGTCTTCATATGGCCAGTAGCAAGGCCAAAGCCAGGACAGAAATTATGATCGTCCTTTTTTGTATCGACCTGGGACTGTAGATCTGCTATCTGCTTTGTGCACTCAGACTGCTTAGAACTGGCATCTCCGATTTGTTTTTCCAAATCGGCATTAACTTTCGTTAGATTATTCGTGAGCTCACTAATAATTTGGCTATAGTTATTTTCACTGCTTATTTTAGTTTTTAGCTCGCTTTTCAATCCTTCAATTTTTTCTTTCAGTTGTGTTATGTATTTATTTTGTAAATTAATAAGATCTGTCTTATACTTTCTATCAGCTTTTGTTATCAGTGTATAGTTCTTATATAAATTGATTAATGCTGGATTTGTACAACTATATTTTAGGGAATTAATGTCCGTTTTAAAAAAATTCGCGAATCCAAACGAAAAATTTAAAGTCATACAGACAGTTAAAAAGAAATAATAAATTTTTCATTTTAAATTTTTAATATTCCAAAATCCGTCTGCTCACGACGAACACTCACGAAGTACTCAATCGCAAGAACCCACAATCTGAGCGCGAGCCGCAAAAAAATATGAACGTATGTATATATGGACTTATCACCACAAGCATGTATTTGTGTATTATATGCATATGTTGGTACAAATACTCGACATCCGATTGTGTTTTTGTTTTATTAGAACTCGATAAAAGTTTACTGACATTATGTGTATATTTAAAGAATTTCACTTGTTCACATAAATTAATTTTCTTCATTAATATCTTTGCGTGAAATATAATTTTTGGGTTTTATCTAAAATTACAATTAATATTTCTTATAGCTTAAAATTCTGTAAGTAAGGTTTTTATTTATATATTTAGTTCTGATAAAGAATTTCAGACATGCATACGTACATATACATATATGTGAATACATTTGAATATATGTAGTCTTCAACCATTGAAACGATCATTGCCCCGTTATTTGAAATTCAAGTGATATGTGTCGTGGGTTTTTCAGTTAATGATAACAATTGCGCTGACGAACTATTTGAATAGGAACTAATGTACTTGGCATTCATAAGTTAAAGATTTATCTAGCGTTGTACACATAAAAATCTTTTAAAAACATTCTTAAACGTTGTTCAAAAAGTGTTGCATTTCTAGAATTGAAATATCCATTTTTTAAGAGTCTCATGTATTTATTTTGTTATCGTTAAAGCATATAGAAATGAGGAACAAGTAAAAACAGTATAGAAGGAAATATACTAAGATTAATATATAAGGGATATACATCGATTACTATGCATTCTTAACATGAGTAATACCTATCAGACCATTTGGTTACAGGAACTAACTTTATGTTGAGTTCATCTTCAGGTTATATTGTTTTCATATTAGTTTCAGGGTAATCAGTTTTTTTAGCTGTTGTTATATACAGTATTTTAAGCATCAGACTTAGTGTCGCCGTTGGAAGAACTTTCCGCTTGTTTATTTAAGCAAGGGAAGTACAAGCAACTCTCGTTCATTGCAAACTCTTCCCCGTCGGCTAGATTTTCAGGTAGTTTCCTTAAAGCAAACGTTAATTAGTTTCGGACAAATATAGTTAATGATAAATATGACTTACTTGTGTAGAGTTTCCGGTATAGTCAGGCATAGGGCTGCGCCCAAAAACATAAGGCAGCTAATGAAAATTGATGGCAGTGGCTTATAGAACTTGGCCAAGTAGATCACGTAGAATGCCAAGGAGCTAGATGCAAGGCCGATAACATGAATATTAGAGACGGCTTGTCCCCTCACGCTCGTCGGTATAATTTCTGCAGCATATTGGATCTCTGCATCGTAGGAAACTGTGGCGCCATAGCGACCAAGTCCGATCATAATGGCTAGAAGAACGGCATTTTCCTTGGGGTCAAGAAAAGCAATCAAGAACCCTGTTACCGTAGTAATAATACCCCCCACCAGAAGAGCACCACATGCCATTCCCTTGCGTCCAATAATATTTTGTAGCAAGAGAATCGTGCAACCAGCGGGTAAGTAGTTGAGCGATGTAATGGAAAAGAGCTTAAAGGGTGACGTGCCAAGTCCCTCCATATTGCGGTTGATCACATCGTAAGAGAGTGTAATGATGACCCTGCGAGATTCGTTCGTATTAGAGTCTAAGGTTATGAACTGAGTTTTCCGTGAACTTACGATTTGAGCAGTAAGGTGAGTGTGAAGCGACGAAGCCGTGGTGTGCGGAACATTCCCATAAACGTGTCCTCGTGAGTTGTCCGCTGTCGCGCCTCATTCATCTTCTCACGATAGTGCTTCACGAATTCATCGAAGACAGAGTCCTCCACTTTTCGTCCATTGAACTTTGCCACCCACTTCAGGCATTGCACGGCCCGATCGTATCTCTTCTTCGTCAGCAGCCATTGGGCACTTTCGCATATGAATAGAGGATAAGCAAGCACTCCGAGGGCGGGTAGCGAGGCTAGCCAAAGGTATTGCCGCCAGTTGCCAATCCAGATGGCTGCCCAAGGAGAAGTTACCAGGCCGAAGCAGTAGAAAACAGCGAGGATGATGTTGAGACCAAAGGTGCGACGTTTTGGGCTAAGGTACTCGAACACTATAGAAGTTCCATGTAAAAAAATATATAATTTATAAGTATTTCCGGTCTTTAAACATTTGGAAAATAAAATGAATAACTCACCCAAAATATACATGAGATAGTACATTGTATCGGTCGAAAGACCGGAAACAAACCTTGAGAATGCAAACCAAGGCAAAGTGTGTACAAACGAGGTTATAAAATCACCAGAAGCACCTGCCAATGTTGCCATCAACATGCAGGGCAGCCGTCCAATGCGATCCGACAGATAACCAAAACTGATGGTACCGACGACTGAGCCAACAAAGAAGAACGATTGTCCGACGGCCGCTTGGTGCGACTTGTCACAGACCCACTGAAGTTCAGTGGTGAGACTCTCATAGCCGCTTTCTCGCTCAAAGATCCATTTGTCACAGGTCTGTCCATCTGCCACAATGGCAGTACCGTTGATAACTCCGTCAAGTACTGTACAAGAAGGATGTGAGACATTTGCAAAGACGGCGCGAAGCGATTCTGCGCTGAGTCCTTCCAGGTCATTATGAGAACACCTGCATACCAACTTTTTATTAGATTATAATTTCACACAAGGATTTCACACTATACTGACCAGTGCTCTGGGGTAAAAGTGATTAGCGTTTGCGAAAAGTAATGTAGGGAGCTGAGTATATTCGTATAACCGTAAAGTACCAGAATAACAAATTGAAAACGCCCGAAGCTGCCGCACTTCTCTAACACACGATCGAAATCCATTGTCGATCCTTCAGACCTAAGGTCCTTTCAATGTATTCAAATCTTGTAGGATGCAATTGATACTTTGAATGGAGAATAGGAAGGCAAAACTTGGACTTGAATACTCGCTGTCAGCTACATGCTCAACATTTCACAGTTCCAGATGAATTATCCCGCCGACACAATGCTGTTGTTGCTAACTCTGCGCGTAGTATTTGAATACTTCGCATTGTTAGTACTCGTCTTATATAGTATAGTATAAAAGTGGCGTCGCGCAGCATCTTCTAGATTAGAGAGCAAAATTAATGACAAAGATTGAGACGAGCTATCTACGCCAAATTATATGACTCTCATACTTGTACAAACAGAACGCTCTTTTATGTAGTCTAAAGACCGAATAGTGAGCTACTGTTCGCTATCAAATTGCCTACAGTCTCGTGGCATTACAGCCGGGACTCAGGATTTGCCACTGTTGTAAGCTTATCAGACGGAGCAATCAGACAGTGGATCAAGATCTAAACTAATATTGACTGAAACCGGACATAGGTTTTTTTTTGTATGTACTGTTCTCTGAAGGGGATCTTCAGTGATGCGTATTTCTCTCCGGTTTGGTTTATCGTACATTTAACTCGGCCGACCCGGTGTGGCTTAGAGACAAAAACAAAAACAAACAAAGCAATTCAGTAGAATGAAAAGCTAAGATGTTTTTGTTGTAGGATTTAGGAATTTCGGCAATCGCAAGTTTGTTTAGCCTAAGATTTATATTCGAGCTAGAAGCGTCGGATGCTGTAAGTCACGCCTGCCGAGTAAACATTTCATAGAATTAATCGTTGGCTTTATTCCGCGCCTGACAGCTTTAAGGCACGGCTTACACGCGAATACTATATACTGCATATAGTATAGATTACAACTCTATTGACTTTGTGAAATACTAGTTGCACACAGTCGTAAGCCGAGTAGTTCAGATAAACCATTTGACTGATCCCATTGTAAATGTTCCGGAACCATCGACGTGATCATTGTAAATTTTCGAGAGCCGGCTGGCAATAGACTTATCCTGGTTTAGTAGTTCCTCTCTGACGTTTTTTGTGGCATAAGGCGTAATTTATAATTGTATTACTTTATAGTCCCTTAATGACGACAATTTGGTCATAAAATGTATTCAAATGTCGCCATGAGCTGATCCCAACTAAGTAGCACTTGTTTAATAAAGTGCATTGCACTGCAGCCAGAAATTGTTAATTTAGATCCCACAGGAAAGTGCACGGTAATTAGAGTACAATAAATTAAGAGCTTTATTTTCTTAGGCATTTTCTTTACCAACTATAGAACGCGAATTATCGCCAGACGAAATCGTTGCAACAGCCAGCGTCTCTTCCTGTAGCTTTCTTTTCTGGCTAAAGCATGGGAAGAAATACCATCTTTCGCCTTTACCAAATTTCTCTCCATCCTCCAATGTCTGGGGTAGTTTTCTGCAGGTAAAATGGATACATTATTTGATTGTTCAATTTTATAATGAAGCAAATCTTACTTGTGAAGTGTCTCCGGCAGGGTCAGACATAAGGCAGCGCCAATAAACATTAGAAAACTGATGAACAGTGAAGGCAGTGGCTTATAATAGGTGCCCAAGAAGATGATGTACGAACTGAAGAAACCGAATCCATAGCCTACGACATGAATATTCGACATGCCTCGACCGCGTACACTAGTTGGAATTATTTCTACGGCATACTGGGCCTCCGCATCATAGGCGACTACTGCACCATATCTGCCAAGGCCGACCATTAGCGCCAGGATGATGGCATTTTCCGCTGGATCTAGACTTGCCACCAGGTATCCAGTGACAGCCGTGATAATTGCACCTACAAATAACGAGGCACAGGCCATGCCTTTACGTCCAATATAGTTCTGAAACAGTATTATAGTCAGGCCGGCGGGCAGAATCGTGATGCCCGTGTATGAGAAGAGTTTGAAGGGAGATGTTCCCATGCCCTCCATGTTGCGGCTGAGTATGTCGAAGGCTATTGTGATTATCATTCTGTGGATAAGTTGAGAAAAGTTATTGAACTATTCACACTGAGCTGACGGCAAAACTTACGACTTAAGGAATAAAATAATTGTGAACTTCCGCAATCGAGGTGTCCTGAGCATTCCCATGAATGTGTCCGACGTCGTCTTCTGTTGTTCGTTTAGTTTTTCATGATAGTATTTTATGAATTCATCGAAGACCGTCTCGTCCACTTGACGCTTATTGAACTTGGCTATGCGACGCAGACAGTCTGCGGCACGCTCAAACTGTCGCTTGGTCAGTAGCCACTCGGCGCTCTCGAATAGCAGGAACGGATAGCAGAGGACACCCAATGCTGGCAACGATGCAGCCCAGAGATAATGCCGCCAACTGCCAACCCAAATGGCAAGCCAGGGAGACACCATCAGACCAATAGAATAGAACACACCGTAGATTATGTTCAGTCCCAGGGTGCGACGTTTGGGACTGAGGTACTCGAATACTGCAAATTATTGAAAGTAAAATGATTGAACTGAACAATATAAAGAATTTGTTTTACTTACCCAATATATACATTAAGATGTACTGAGTATCAGTAGAGAGACCAGCAACAAAGCGACCCACCGAGAAAAATGGCAGCGAACTAACAAACGAGCTTATGAAATCACCGATGGCGCCTGTTAATGTGGTAAGGATGCAGGCTGGCAGTCGCCCAATCCGGTCGGCCAGACATCCAAAGAAAATGGTGCCTATTACGGAGCCCACGAAGAAGAACGATTGACCAACGGCCAGTTTGTAGGCATCGTCACAGACCCATTCGAGCTGTTTCAATATTTTGGGATGCGAGTGTAAATAAATATCATTAATAAGTGCATTAGCAATGCATACTTTTGCGCTCAATGGAAAATGTGAAATGTTAAATTCGAAAATTTCGCCGCCCCGCCGCCCCCCGCGCTAAAAGTCGGGTTCAAAAAGGGTTTTCATCTAAAAGAACCGAGAGAAACTCAAAAGTCAGTCTACAAAAGGTTTTCCTTTTCCTGGGCGACCTATACACTTTTCGAACTTGGAAGCGGTGAGTACTGATCAATGAAGAAAACAAGAACGAAATCAAAAAGCCCCAAGTCGCTATCTGCTTTAGTTTCGTTGCAATTTCTAATTGAAAAACGAAAAAATGCCGTTAATCGAAAAAATTTACAGAAAATATGAGCTGCTAGTACAGAACAATAAGCGCATTGTTCGGTATGCAATTATTCTGTTAAAAGTGGGAGGCAGCTATAGATTTTCATGTAAACTATGCTGCTAAACAACTAAGGCTCTGTTAATAAAAGCCAAATTACTTCCAACGCTGAACTTCTTTCTAGGCATGACTTACCTCAGTTGTAATACTTTCATAGCCGCTTTCACGTTCAAAATGCCACGATTGGCATTTGGTCTCACGATGGCTATTTAAGTCTGAGTCCCATTCCATGTATCCGCATCTGGCGGCAGAAGTGCTGTTTATGTATGCTATAACATCGGATGTTTGCTCTGGAATGCAGCTGCAGAAACAAAATAATTAATTATTATTTCATTTAATAACTTCAAATGTGCAAAATTAATTACGTGTGTGACGGCGTGAAACTGATGATTGTCTGGGAAAAGTAGTGCAGCGACGACAATAGGTTTGTGTAGCCATGGAGTGCTAGTAATACGAACTGATAGCGACCAAAGCTCCCGCATTTCTCTAATGTACGTTCGAAATCCATTGCGAAAATTTCGCTGGGATGCTCTCGCCCTAATCAACGTCCGCCTAGTTTGTTGGCCCACGAGCGTTTGCCAGAAAACGCTGCAGCTATTTCTATTTGAATATGTGTATTAAGTTTCGCGGGCTACACGAGCATCTTATATACTCTGCCTTGTCGTTTGGTATAAGAGAAAACTCTGGGAACGAATCGTAGCTGCCGACTTAGCCTTATCGTTCGTTGGGTCTGTAATAGACGTTCGTCTATATAATGGTAGATAACATCTCAACATGCGCATAGGGGGCCTAGATAAACAGATTTTCAGTTTCAGTTAGGGCCACGCTTAATTTCACAAAAGTGTGTGCAAAGATAGTCATAAGATATGACGCGTTTCTGATTAACTGAGATTACATTGTCTTGACGACACGGAAGAGACGATACTCGGGTAAAGGATATGTTATGGTCGAGTTGTCTGAGCGGAACAATTTTGATTGTTATCTGTAGACGGTGCTAAGCCACCCGTCTTGATATAATAGTAATAAAAATGGGAAGCTAAGTACGTTTACAATGTCTGCCAATATAAAGATCGTACTAGTATAGCAGTGGGTTTTGATAAAATAGAAAATATAAAATAAAAAAAAAAAATTTTGTTTCATTATGTTATAATATTTTTATATTTGTATACTTTCATCACATACTCAGTTAAAAAAGGAATATACAGAATATAAGTTAAATTTCGTACAGTATGTTTGGCATTGGATAACACTAAAAACAGGTTTTATATTCAATAATCCCCGACTTCATCGTAGTATGCAAACTGTATCAAGAGAAGCAGTTTTAGTGCGATAAAATTCACGTTATTGATTGTTGTTTATAAAGTATCTCATCATAATAAATTTAAGTTTAGTTTTTGTTGTTGTGTTTCGATTTTGCTGTTTTGTTGTGGACTCTTCTCTTGTCTGGCTTTAATTCGCAATCAGCTAATTTAAAACAACATTTTGATGGTTTAACGGTCTTTAACATTTTGTCAATATTTCGATAAGCTTTAAGATTATGTTGAGATTGATTTCTAAACACGCTGAATGCAATGACAGTTGCTAGCCCAATGTAAACGGCTTTATACAGTTCATTCATGACAAAAGAAAAACTTTCCACAGATTAAAATACAGCGTAAGCTTTGTATAAAAAACACTATAAACTTATATTAATTATGACTGCTATGCTAGACTATTTGTACAATGATATCGTACGTAAAGTACGGAAATCTCCGAAGGAACAGGTGAACTGTAAACTGATTAGCTTTAGCTTTAAGTGTATGCATAAAAGTATGCTAACATTTACTGAGTTCGACTTCGTAACCTTTACCTTGCCCCGAATAAAGCCAAAATATATGTTAAATTCGTGCGTTATGCTGCACTCTAGGGGGACAACTTCTGTACCGATTGCGTACGCTTTTCCATGAAACTGAACATATACCAGTGTTCGTTTTTACCGAAGTTCTCGCCATCCTCCAACGATGTGGGTAGCGTACGGTGGAGCGTCTCCGGCAGGAGAAGGCACAAACAGGCGCCCAGGAGTGACAGAAAGCCCAATATGAGTTCAGGCAACGGCGAGAAAATCGTACGTGTGTGTAGTATGTACGCACTAAAGAATGTAAAGGCGTAACCCATGACGTGCACCGCTGCGACGCCCTGACCGCGCACACAGGTTGGGATGAGTTCAGTGGCATACTGAGCGCCAGAGTTGTATGCCACAGTCACGCCAAAACGACCAATCACTGACAACGTCACCAAGAGTGTTGTGGCTGTGGAGAAGACAAGACAAATTCATTTATTTTCTTGTATTCTATAAACATTTTGTTATTTCAAACACTTTCAAAGTTTATTCGTAATGAAAGTCAAAATAGTTAAGCTACTTTTTTTTATAAAGTAAAATGATTTGAAGCCGCTAAACCTGTTATTTCTGAGACTTTATACATGGATGATGGCTTTGGCCGAACTTACTGCGATTACTAACGGTGGCTGCGGCAAAGAGAACGATGCCGGTCACCGATATGAAAATGCCACTGAGCAGCAGCGACATGGAAGCCATCGCCTTGCGTCCGATACGATCTTGAAGAGCAATGATCAGCAGGCAGGCGGGCAAAATGGTCGTTGCGCTCAGCGAGAACATGATGAATGGCGAAATGCCAAGGCCTTGCACGTTGCGGGAGACGGCGTCGTAGCACAGAGTAATGACCATGCTGAGAGAGTGGGCGGTGCAAAGATAGACAAGATATGTTTCGATGAATAAGTAAGCCGGGCCACTTGACTTTGTACTCACGATTTGAAGAACAATATGAGAGTATTGCGACGTAGACGAGGTGTCCTGAAGAGATCAATTAAATTTGCTGCTGTCTTCGTGCGTTGTTGACTGAACTTGCACTCTTCAACAAACTTTGTGTAGTCGCTTTCTTCAACTTGTCGACCATTTACCCTGGCCACAAATTTCAGACATTCCACAGCCTTTTCGTATTTCTGGATGGAAATTAACCACTGTACGCTCTCCGGAACTATAAAATAAAAGAGTGGTACGAGGCCCAAAGGCAAGGCGGTTGCCAACAAGTAGCCTCGCCAGCTGCTCATCAAGACTGCAACCCAGGGTGCACTCATTGAACCGATGCAGTAAAAAATTCCTATACAAATGCTTAGTCCAACAGTTCGCAAAGAGGGTCGCATGTATTCCATAACTGTAAGAAAACGGTATGATTATCTTCTTTTTGCATCTTTAATTTGAATACTTACCTAGTATGTACATCATCAGAAAGTTACTGTCAGTGGCAAAGCCCGCGATCAGGCGGAAGATAGAAAAGAGCACTAAATTGGTGCCAAAAATAGTCAGCAGGTTGCCAAGCATGGCGATGAGATTGGCAACTATCAAAATAGGAACTCGCCCCAGTATGTCCGCCAGATAACCCAAGCACAATGTTCCTACCACGGAGCCAACAAAAAACATGGATTGACCCAGGGTCAATTTCCAGGCGTCAACGCAAATCCAGTTCATATCGCTAGTAAAGCTTTCGTAATCCATGAATAGTTCGTATTTGTAGTTTTTGCATCCGTCCATTTTAGTTGCATTGTAGCTGTGTGGTAAGCAACTGGATGTCTGCGGTATTTCGCTTGTCGCTTCCAAGCCATCTGCGCACCTGTGCGATGAGTAATGAGATTCATTTAGTATACGCAGCAGTCAAGTCATGCTCTCATACATACCAGTACTTAGGCACAAAGCTGATTATCGTCTGGGAATAGTAGTGCATGGCAGAGAGCAGATTGATTAGACTAAATAGTATCAGCATCAGCACCTGCATGAGACCAAAGTCGCCACACTTCTCTAGAATCTTATCGACCTCTAACATTGTGTTCTTTTTGGAGGTACGCAAGAAATATATTCACAAAACTTCTGGCTCGTTTTAAGTTTACTTCAGTACGTTCCGAGTGATTTAATGCACTTGCGGCACATGCATCACATCTCGCATCGCTTCACATTCCCGCTCGTTCTGTGTGTGCGTCTCGTTAAATTCACCTAATTGTCAAAGTCAATTAGTTTTTTTAATTTCCCGGAACGCCTGAGCTTGAGCAAGCACAATTGTCAAATCAAAATTTGACACTTTTGTTTGTGTGAAGCAGTCAGTTTATTTATGAGGTTTAAGGTCAAGTTCATTATTAATTTAATAATTTTTCAGTTAAAGGGGCTTGCATGCCTTGGAATTCATAAACAGAAACTTTTTAATCTTCACTAACACAAAGAGAAATTTCGTAAGTTGATATGTTTCTTAAATTCAGCGATGTTGCACTCTGAGAAGACACTTCTAAACACTTGCACGAGTTTATTTCAACTGATCCTAGAATCCAATGCGGTGTTGTAAGGAACCTCGGTGGTTGTTATTTTACTTATAATTCTATATATATGCTGCACTTGAAACACGCAGCGAGGGATAATATTATGAAGGACAAGTACAGGTAGTTTCGATCCCTTCTCAGGTATCGTACGTGAGTTCATGAAATGTTTTGTCGTAAAAATAGGTAAGGGATCGCTGCATGGGGCAACATCATGTACCTGCTGGCACTAGCAGTGTTCTACGGTACAGTGCCGTGCAGTTCAGTGTAGCATTACTTCATGTTCATGAACACACTCATTATTTTGCTTTTCAACTTATCTATCCGTATCAGAAAGTATAAAGAGCAAACTCTAGCTCGTCTTATTATTTTATTTTTATCACATTTTTGAAACTGAGTCACAAATGATTGAACATGTGCATTCGATTACAGGATGATACAGCGCGAAATATTTTAAATTGGATTTTCAGCGATTAGAAACAGCTTTTTTGAACAAAGCGAAAACATATTGCGAGCGTGCGAACTTATTACGAGCGGTCGCTGACCGCTTCACGCGTACCGAGTGATTCTACTGATTCAACTGCAATACCCGCGTCTGATTTCATCCGACTAGAGATATGGTACGTTGGTCCCGTTTATGAACCGTCAGACACTGAAGTCAAGTTTCAAGTGTCGTCTCTGGATGCACTTCCATTGTCTACTGAAATTGAATGCAATATGTGTTGCTTTTGTGCTTATATTTTTTCCGTGAAGATAAATATAGATTTTGAGAGCTGCGATTGCTTGGCTCGCAACGACTTCGCATGTGACGCGTTTGCACTTAATATATCTGTGCGTGCGGGAGAATAATGATACTGTATACACTTGCCACGATAATAATGATATTACTGTTATCCCAATATAACCAACAAAAAATTAAATTTAGTTTCATGTCATTTTATAAGCTCGTTAAATTTTATAAAATTCTATTTTGTAGAATATTTCAGCTTCTGTGTTTTGAAAAATACACTTTCTTCCATTGTATGCCGATGGTTTATTTTGTTTTTATTTTCTTTGGGTTATCATATGTTTATAGGCTATGTAGATTTAACAGATGATTTGCGAAATGGCGTTTCTTAAATGTTGTCTATTGTAAACAATAATTTGCATGATTATGGCTAACACATACAAATTATCACTTGTACTGCGATTGACGTATTCCATTTTAAATATCTGTTGACATTCGGTTAATAATAACGATAGTAACAATTTGATAAAGATGAATAAAGTGTTTGATTACATAGTTTCACTGACTTTAAACCTTTAAAATTAAAGTGTTTTATGTGCCTAGTAATCAGTGTAATGGCGCATTAAATATACAGTTCGGTTAGCTCGATATCTAATTGTCGTACCTAAACATAAGGTTTTTATTAAAAATAACATTCTGTTTAATGATACAGGTATATACACAGTATATATGCTGGATCATTCTTGAAATGATTTATTAATATATATATATAAGCATAGTATGAAGCTAACATACTTACATACTAAGCTTCGGTTTTGTCTTTCTTTTTAAACGAAGGAAAAAAGAAGCAAGGTTCATCTGCGGCAAAACACTCTGCTTCAGCGAGAGTCTCTGGCAATTTCCTGAAGTGAAAAAACAAATCGATATTACCTAATTCAAGATGATTTCATTGTTATCAAAACTTACTTGTTTAAAGTCTCCGGTAGCGTTAGACACAAGCCGGCACCAAAGAACATAAGGCAACTTATGAATATCGATGGCAGCGGCTTATAGAACTTGGCCAGATAGATGACATAGAAAACCAAAGAGTTCGAAGCCAAACCAACGACATGTATGTTGGAAATTGCTCGCCCACGAACGCTTGTCGGAATAATCTCGGCAGCATATTGAATTTCTGCATCATATGAGACCGTTACACCGAAGCGGCCCAGGCCAATCATAATGGCTAGTAGTACAGCATTTTCTCTGGGATCGAGAAAAGCAATGAGAAATCCAGTAACTGTTGTTATAACGCCGCCTACGAGCAGAGCCCCACAAGCCATTCCTTTGCGTCCGATGACGTTTTGAAGCAAGAGAATTGTAAAACCAGCTGGCAAATAGTTTATCGAGGTGATGGAAAAGAGCTTGAAAGGCGACATGCCAAGACCTTCCATATTACGGTTGATAACATCGTACGACAGTGTAATGATGACTCTGTGGAAAGGTTGACATTATAATCTGGAGACGTCAGCTAGGTATCACGCACTTACGATTTCAGCAGTAGGGTGAGGGTGAAGCGACGGAGTCGTGGGGTTTTAAACATTCCCATAAATGTGTCTTCCTGAGTGTCACCTTTTTGTTTCACATTCATCTTCTCGCCGTGGTGTTTTATGAAATCATCAAAAACAGATTCCTCCACTTTTTGTCCATTAAACTTTGCCACCCACTTTAGGCATTGCACTGCGCGATCGTATCTCTTCTTCGTCAGCAGCCATTGGGCACTTTCGCAAATAAACAGCGGGTAGGCAAGCACCCCAAGAGCTGGTAACGAGGCTAGCCAAAGGTATTGCCGCCAGTTGCCTATCCAGAGTGCGATCCATGGAGAGGTTACCAGACCGAAGCAATAAAATACTGCGAGGATGATGTTGAGTCCGAAGGTACGTCGGCTTGGGCTAAGGTACTCAAAAACTGTATAATTTAAACAATTTACTTTTTAGCAGAAATCGTATTGCAGCAAAACACTTACCCAATATATACATTAAATAGTACATGGTATCGGTAGACAAGCCCGATATAAGTCGTGAAAGCATGAACAGTGGAAAACTATAAACAAACGAGGATAGAAAGTCCCCAGATGCCCCCGCCAGTGTGGCCATTAAGAGAGCTGGAATTCTGCCAATACAGTCCGATAAGTAGCCAAATGCTACGGTTCCAATGACGGAGCCAACAAAGAAAAACGATTGCCCGACGGCCGAGCGATGGGACTTGTCACAGACCCACTTGAGCTGCAAAAAGACAGCAGTTTATTACTAACAAGAAGTATCAAATTGCTTTAGGGTACCTCAGTTGTGAGACTTTCGTAGCCCTGTTCGCGTTTGAAGATCCAGTCTTGACACTGTCCTGAGCCAGCGACAATTCCCGTTCCATTCTGTACGCCCTGTAAAAGCGTACACGATGGCCGTGATATGTTTGCATACACCGATCGAATTTCAGACACACTGAGGTTCTGTAGATCGTCGTGATAACACCTTTAGTTAAGTTAAGTAAGTTATTAGAATATTTTGATATTTCTTTCTTCGTTTCCACATTTTACCAGTGCTCGGGTGTAAATGTAATCAGAGTTTGCGAAAAATAGTGCAATGCGCCGAGAATATTTGTATAGCCGTACAAGAGTAAAATCACTTTCTGAAAGCGACCAAAACTTCCGCATTTTTCCAGAACATCAGGAAAGTCCATTTGTGCAATGCGCTTACTTCGGCTTCCAAATAAGAACTGTGTTCTAGCTAAAAAAATAAAAAGTGGGTCTTTTAAAAGCTTCAACTCTGTTGTAAATTACAAAAAGTTTGCTTTGATAACGAACACATTCCGTGCAAAACAGCTGATCCCTCTTCGTAACTGGGACTAGAACAAACAGCAAATTGCCCTTAGGTGCTGGGCTGTACTTTGGGTATTGGCGATAATTAAGTGCATGGCGTAATATTTAAATATGTTTTCATACTTGTGTTGCGCGCTGTTAAGTTGAGATTAAAATTTTTAAAAATGTTTCAATCCCATATCATTTGTAATTCAGAAGATACTTTATGTAAACCGCATTTGCTATCAGTTCAAGTCTTCTGTTTACCTATAGCTGGAGTCTTCAAGTAACAGTTCGACGACAGTTGCTTTGATCAATTGCTTTAGTATTCGAGCGGCAAGTAATATGGTATAAAAGCAATCTGCACGATTCCTGTCGTGTTTTGTCTCATATCGAACCAAATACAGTACAATAGGAGCTCACATTGTCGCTACAAAAGTATCTGTGGCCTGCAACAAATTTGTGATCATAAATTAAGCGCGCAAAGTGAACACGAAACTTTAGCTAATGACATTGTTCTTGTACCATTGTTGAAGAGGGGGGGACTGGCAAGTTAAGGATTGCATTGAATTCTGTTATGTGTCACTGGCAGGTCACAAATATGCTGTTGCTTTGCCAGCGTTGGGCAAGTTGACCTTTCGCTGCACACGGTGGCAGCTGGAGCCAGGTATTTTGTTTGTTGTAATTTAATTGTCGACTGTCTGACCTTTTGCACATGCGCCAAGCTGTTGTTGTTGTTTTTTGTCCGTACCGGCGGATTCCATTTCGTTTACCGTTTTAGTTTTTCCCATAGCCAGCACTAATTATGCGCCTTCAATTCGATCAGAGTCCTAGCCGATAATAATTTAACATTTCAATTGTGTGTGCAGCGAAATAAATTTTCACATAATGTGAAAAAGTGAAAGGGCAAATGGCAAATAAACGGCTTGCTTTGGGTCCCTTTAAATGGTTTAGCGGAAGAATAACCTTTCTAAGCCGATGCAAAGTTGAACCCAGGCACACGATTCACCGCCAGGTGGCTGCCCAGTTTCAGTTTTAGTTTCAGATAGTCTAACTAGTTGTTGTTGTTGTTGTTGTTATTTCTAGCTGCTTGTCTGCCGGGTTGTCTGTCCGTTTGTCTATCTGGCAGCGCCATGTGGCATGATCAGTCTAGCTCTGACTCTGACTCTGGTCCGACTCCGACTCCGACTCCGACTCTGGCTCTGGCTCTGGCTATGGCTCTGGTTGTGTTGTCTTTTCAGTCTCTCTTGATCTTCAATTAGTTTATTGTTCGCTTGGTCTTTTGGCCCATGTGAAGCAGGCGACATTTGCCGCCAGTTTTTACTATAAATTGCCAGAACGCCAGCGCAACGTTTGCAGTTGTTGTTTCCTCGTCTAACGCGTTTCGTCGTCGTGCTCCAATCCTCCAAGTTACTTGGCCACATTCCAAGTGGTGTTCGGTGTTTGGGCCTAAAAAGGATTGACAAGTTGGAGTCGCGCAAGGACAACGAAGCACTCCAATGCTTAAGGTGTGTTTATTCATTCAGCTAAGCCTTCAACGGGATTATTCGAAAAAGAAATCATGAATACGAATCATCAACTAAAATTTTTCCATATTTAACTTAGATACTTCTGCTGAGCGCTGTGCTGGGTTTGGCCCGTGCCGGCGTTATTGGTCCCGGTCCGTATTATGGTGGACCAGCCGGGCCTTTGCCCGCTTATGCAGGATATGGGCCACATCATGGACCAGTACCAGGGCCGTACATAGCACCTGGTGAGTGTATATTGACCATAAAGTGATTCTTAATTCATTTGATTGCCCTAACAGCTCCAGCTCCTAAGCCGTCTGCACCGGAACCCTACGATGCCGATCCGAAGTATTCCTTTGGCTATGATATACAGGATGGTTACACCGGGGATCTAAAGAGTCAGCATGAGACCCGTCACGGTGATGTGGTCAAGGGCAGCTATTCGGTTGTGGATCCCGATGGCACCAAGCGCACAGTTGACTATACAGCAGATCCACATCATGGCTTCAATGCGGTAGTTCGTAAGGAGCCGCTAGCCTATAAGCATGTTGCACCAGTACCCGTAGCACCGGCTCCTGCACCGCACGCGTTGCCTTTGGCTCCGGTGCCAGCGCCTCCATTGCCGCCAGTGCCCAAGCCTGCCTTGCCTTTGCTTTCGTATCCATTTGCCCTGACAGCCTTGCATCGTGCACCCGGACCTGCGCCTGCTCCAGCACCAGCACCAGCCCCTGCTCCAGTACCAGTACCAGTTTCTGTGCCCGCTCACCTGCCAACCGCCCACTTCCATGCCGCCTACCCAGCCCTCTCACACAGCCCCTACGCACACTACCCCGCAGGCCCGCCCGCCCCCGCAGCTGATCCTCATGCATACTATCATCACTGAGTCGGCGAGATTTTGGCAAGTAGACGGCGTCTTCTATCTTCGGCACTCAGCACTCTACACTTAATTTCCGCTATGTCTACAACAAGTTTCTTTCTGCTGTCATCTTACTGCATATCATCTCATTCTGTTCTCCAAACGTTCTAGTATCTCCATTGTGTGTTCGTCATTGGATGTTGGTAATACGTACATGTATACATAGATCTTAAGCAGCACTATCCCTATTCTAAGTAAATATGTATGTTATCGAAATTAGGTAAATAAAATCAAAACTTAATGTCTTAATTAACATTTACTTATGAGATTGGGGCTTGACTTCTATAACTTTATCATCGACAACAAGTCAAGCTAAGAATGAATTCATTTCTTGGTAATAAAACACATTTATAACTCAGTTAATGTGTTATTCATTTATTTATTGTATCAACTTTCTGCAATGTTCATATACTTGTATGTTATATATGTTTTTCTTTGTATCAGATATATTATAATTATTCCGTTATGTATAAATATATGTGTGTATGTTTGTCTTGTATATAAACGTTTAAATATGTATGATTTGATATTATGCTTTAGGTTTTTGCATGTTTGCACATGTATATGTATGCTTTACTATATGTAAATGTTTATGTATGTATATGTATGTATTCATACTCTCTACCAACTGTAGAATAGGTGTAGGTGTGTAAGATCTCGCCATCGATTTCATCCTCTGCAAGTTACAAATAATATATATATGATATATACCATAATTAATTTCTGCATTGGTCTTGCTGCATGAAAATTAGATTTATAAGTACAATATAATACGATTATAGTCCTTAGTTTTGTAGTAAACGGTATCAAAAGATAGGTACAATTGAATTCGCCCATGTCCGTGCATAGACTACCACTTAAATGATTTCGGGGCTGCTCTAAGTCGAACCCTTTCCCTACCTTCATATCTACGCAGAGTTAAGAAACTGAAAGCGATAACTTAATAATATAGTACTATATACTGAAGCTATATCTCTAGTTGGGTAGTTCGGTAAGCATTTAACTAAGGGCTTAGTGCAGAGTGAAGTGTAGTGCTCGGTTGCTTTACAATTGGACACAATTTCGCTAAGTGAACTTATAGTTAGTTTTCTCTTTCATCAGATATAAATAGCTTTGTAGCTTTATAAGTACGAGAGTATGTAATATATCATACATATGATTAGTTTTTATCCAAATAAGTAGCTAATATAGCACGCAATATATTTTGTATAATTTTCGTTGATTGTTTGGCTTCGTGTCTAGTTTAACATATAGCTTATGCACAGATCTGTTATCTGGGCATAGGCCGCGATATAAGTATCTATCGTAGACAACCACTTGATGCACTGAAGACTATTTTGGGATATGCTTGAATTGCTTAACTTCATTTGTCGTTTAGTCATTATAAAATAATTCGAAAGCGGGCAGCTCTTTTTCAAATGAACATTTCGGCTTGCGTATACGGATACCAAGCTGTATTTCGAGTAAACATTTGCGATCCTCTCAATTATTATGGTTAACATGCATGCATTTAAATTCGTATCGAATATATGTAATATCATCCTAATTTTAAGTTTTCATTGTTCTTTTTTTTAGATTTGTAAGGATATGTTTACTAATGATTTTATACGATATATGCATTGTTTGTTTATCTTTTGGTTCATTTGTTTTTAACTTTTGAAACGGAGGGTTTAAAACTGTTGGTTATAACCAATAAGCTATTGGTAGGACTTATTTTCATGATTCGGTTAGAAAAATACGCATAGTGGGTAACTTCTCTACACTGATTGTGAGTTGTGAAAAAATTCAATATGTGTTTTCATTGTCAGTTCTTGATGGAATTAGTACGTATGCACTAAACTCAATTTAGATAGTTTGCTTTTTAAAAAGGATAAAAAAATGGATATTCCTTGTTTCACATAAACAACAGAAAATTTACTCCATATTGTCAATAGCTTTTTAAGAGTTTTTGCTTATTTATTTATCAAATTTAAAAAAACAATGGGAAAAAATTGAGTATTGATTAAAAGAAAAGTCTGTTCTATTTATCTTGTTTATTTGGTTTGTTCTTACTCAATTGATAAAGAACTTCATATCCTTCAATCTGAATGTTTTAATTTACGAACGCACACATTCATTTATTTTTTATTTTATAGTTCATTGCTTGGACATCTAAAAATGTACGGTAAGTTCGGTATTTAAAGCGATTCGAGTTCTATTTATCATATTCCCACACATGCATATCTGTGTATGCTTGTCTTAGTGTGTATATATAGGCAAGTATGAATGTAATTTGACTAGTAGTATTAAATGGATTTATGTATTGATTTATCTAGTAAACATTCAAGAAGTTCCTCTATGAATCTATGATGTACTTGATTGATTGATAGTAAAGAGCATAGAAAAAGGTGGTCCATTTAGTGATCGTATTCGTCATCATTATATTGATTAAGTTCATGAAAGCTAAGAAATATACTTAGTACTTCGAAGACTGTACGCGCAGCTAAAAACAATACAAATAAATCAAAACGCCGATTGCGGTTGTTAAATAAAAACTAATTCTTTAATTAAAAACATTGCAGCACACTTTTAGTAAGCACAACTAAATTATAATACAAAATACATATATATCGAAAATTAATAAATTACAAGTTAAACTGATAGTATACTTTATAGTTGGTAAAATAATAAATTTCAATTTGTTGTAAAATTAATGCAAAAATCAAATTATATAGTTTAAATCTATTGTTGCTTTGATTTGTTTTCGGAAGAAGTGCATTATTTTTAACAGTTTCGCATGTGCACACAATTGATTATGCATTATTACGATGATCGTTTATTTAAACTTAAGTTTCTTAACTAGGCTTTATATTTCTGCATTATTTTCAGCTTTTAATATGTATCCTTTACTTAATATTGATATCTTTCCATAACTAATTAAAATGGTTCTCGGGTTTCTCCTCTCATTAAATTATTGTTTCTGTTTTTCTTTCTCTTTTCTTTCTTTCATTTCCATCGTTATATGTTTTATGTATAAATATATGTACCACGATATTCATATGTATAAATTGTGTTTAGGTATATATGTATGTGTATGTATACTGTTTAAAATTTGCTTGCACGTCAGCCAATAGAGTGAAGCCTGCCTAAGTCAGCCATTTTTTAGTTTACTTGTATGTTTAATATTGCCTTAGACTTTCTTGTTTTGCTTTTTCTCAATATCGATAATTATTTATTTAGCTCCACACAGGTCTTCTCCGTATTCGTGGTCGTCGTCGTCGTTGTATTTGTTGTCGTGCTGCTACTCGTCTCATCCAAGTCATCGTTGTTTGTCTCGATTTCCTGTTCCGTGATAACAGTCACCAAACTATCAGCGGCTTCTGTTGCGCAAAGAGAGAGAGAGATGAAAAAGTTTAAGTTAAATATGAATGAATTTTTTTAAATTTATACATATATTTCTTATTTCGAGAGCACAACATGAATATTCAAATTACCACTTTGCCATAAATCCAATACGCTCTAGTTAAGATCTGCATTTGGCAGGGGAGATTAAGCAAAAGAAATATTCCATTAGATTTTGTGAAAGAGAGACAATCAGTAGACATGAACAACAATAAACAACAACAAAAAGCAAGAGCAAAGTTCAAAAAAACACTATTTGCAAAAAAAAAATAATTGCAGCCCAAATTTACTTAAAAATTCAACAGTAAATAAACGGCTGTGCCTAAAAGTATGCTGCAGAAAAGTAAAACAAACTTAATGAAGTGTTCCGCATAAGAAAAGTGAACAAAACGAAAGTAATGTAATATAACGGGTGTACATGTATGTTTGTTACATTTTACACTCGAATAAACAAATAATAAAAATATATATATAAATATTTATTCTAGCATTTTTATATATCAATTGTGGTACAACTGAAAGGGAGTCAAACAAGGCGAAAGATAAGTAAAACTGCTCAACCAAAGAACAAAGAACGAATTGAGGAAACTAAATAAAGTGAATTCGGAAAAATCAGTGCTTAAGTCACTCAAGCAATTTCCGCACCGTTCATATGCTGTTGCAACAAGCTGGAATGCGGCGGCGGCGGCGGACGTCCGTCATCGCCCAAGTAGCCGGACGACTGCATACCGGCAATTGGCATGTCAATGACGCCGTTGCCTGTTAGCATGCCCCGCTGAGAGTGGTTTTGTTGCTGTTGGGCTTGCTGTTGTTGTTGCTGCTGCTGCTGTTGCTGTTGCTGTTGATGCAGTGCGTTCAAGGCGCCGCTTAATTGATGCTGATGATGCTTAGCGGCCAGACTGGCTAGCTGTGGATGTTGCTGCAGCTCGTTGTTCAGACCTGGCAGCATAATGCCTTCTATATTGTTAAGTGTATATTGTACGTATGTGAACAAAAATGTGTTTGTGCAAAGCAGAGGATTAGTCACTTGAAGACAGGCGGATGGGTTACTTAAACATACCAGGCAACCCCCAATTAAAGTAATAAAAAAAGAACTTCTCTTAAACTTACTTGAATTGTGCTCATAGTGTCCATTCTGCTGATTCATTTTGGCCGGCGAATCTGTGTTGAGCTGCGAGGCGGTTACAGAGCGTGTTTGCAGTGTATTTGGCTTCGAGTTTAGCGCCGAGCCTGGAGCACTTGGCAAGCCGCTGCTGGTGGCGCTGCTACCGCCGCCGCCGTTGGGCTCGTCCAGTAGTTGACGCAGACGCTGCAGTTGCGCTTCCAGCTGCCGATTATGATCCTCGAGTATTTGCATGCGCGCCTCCAGGCGTCCCTTATGCTGGCGCAGCAACTTCGCCTCGGCCATCATGTCCTGCAGGGAAGAAGGATTTAGTTTAATCGATAACAAAGATGTAATTTTTCGGGTATTTACCTGTCCTTGTTCGCCCTGATTGGCAAGACCTGTCATACTGGAGCTGGAGTGCTGCATGCCATTGGAATCGTCGGGTGTGACGCTCTGCTGCTTAGTGCATAGCTGCTGGTACTCGGCCTGCAGATTGGCATTCTCCTCTTCTAGGTCGCGTATGATGGCCTCGAGTTCCTCGCGCTGTTCGGCATCCATGGCGGCCATTACCTGTACCGGTGACTTGGGGGCGCTGCCATTATTGGTAGGCAGCGCCTGACAATATTGTGCTATCAGCTGATGTTCGTCGTCGCTGTCCGGGGTCGAGTTGGAGCCAGTGCCGCCGTATTCGACCTGTGCCAGCCGCGAGGCATACATCTCCAGGCGCGAGTGCATGTCGCTTTGCAGTTGATGCGTCGTGTGTTGTGGACTGGGCGCGGGACTCTCGAGTGCGTCACCTGTTGAACAAAATTCTCTATAGAATGGGATCTCAATGGATGACATGATGCTCGATACTTACCCTCGAGCACACTTTGCACAGGTAGGTAGCCGACACGTGGATGCTTCTTAAAGTATTTGCGACTCTTGAATTTGTTTTTAAGCGCGCGCGTAAAGTCGCGCACGTCCTCGGTGGATGTGGTCTACAGAATATAACAAAGAATTTCGTAATTGCAATCGGTAATTAAATGAAATGTTCAGTATACGCACCGTTGTGCAGTACTCGTGCATGGGATGCGTTAGCTTGTGATTCTTGGCATTGCGTCCAAAGAAGAAACATTTTTGGCACATATCAAAGTTGAAGCACTTGAGGCAGCGATAGCGGAAGCCCACAATGGGATATTCCTTGCATATGTTGCACTTGGCCTGATGCTTGGCAGCCTCGGCGGCAGCCAGACGATGCAGCACCGGCAGCCAGACAAGACTCTGCGGTTCGTGTTGAAGCCAGCCGAGGAAATGCGGCAGCTCTATGGAAATTTCCTGATTACCATCGATGGCCTCCTGTGAGATGCCCGCCTGCTCGAGACAAGAACGCACCGAGGGCTCAATGTTGGAGCCACCAAAGGCGGCCACTTCACCCAGTTGACGCGGCACCTGTCAATGCACAAAAACAAATGAATAAATATGATTTAATGCACAGCAATTTTTCGTTATCTTCACCTGTATACAATCATGCAGCAACAGTCCGAGTCGGCGCTGATCCGCTCGTCTTTCGGTATCGGCCACCAGACGAAACAGATAGCGATACTTTTCCTCGAGGTGACCGCGGCAGAGTAGCACGAGTCCCACCTTGAAGCTTAGCACACGTATCTGTCCAGTGCGCTGCGAATCGTACACGTTCAGTATCCAGTTGATGGCCAGGTCGAGCATAAGCGTCAAATCAATTTTATCGATTGTCACATAGAGCGAATGCAGCACCGTTGTCATGTCCGGTATATCGATAAGCTTATCGTTCTGAGCGCGTAGTCCATGACGATCGAACGATTCACAGGCAGTCGTCATGGAAATGCGATCAAGTGCTAAGAAGAGAGATTTTATTAGCAATGCACTTGAAAGGCTCTTTCTTTCCACTTACCCAGTCTCTTTTGAACCGCGCGCAGCTTCATGGCCGTGCGGTAGGCCGAGAAGCGTATTTCATTTAGATCAGCCAGTCCCTTCATCAGTTCAATCATCTCCGGGTGGTCCCAATGTGTAGTCTCGCGCTCGTGGCTGCAAACGAGGTTAGTTATGGGATTTGCTCTCGTGCTTGCTTCATGCAATATACTCACTCGATGTAGTAAGGCACGTTGGAGGCAGTTGTGGCCCGCTCCCAGGGCGGCTTAACGCTCTGTCCCAAATTAGGTAACGGCCCAATGGTGCCACTGTTCGATGTATTGCGTCCATCGTCGCCGTTCTCGTGCGTGTGATTAGCGCCTGCCTGGCACAACACCTTCTGACGTTCGTCCATTGCAATTTGTAGCAACTTCATGCTGCAAGCAAAAATCATTTCCCTCAGTTTTCGACTCTGTTTATGGTATTGCCCCGTCGCCACTTACCGTGTATTCAAATCCTCTAGTTTGGACAAACATGGCGTCGGCACTAGCACCTGATTGGCGGTGAAAAACGATTGCTGCTCATTGCAGTCATCCAACAGCGCACTGGCCGTTGTCATCTTGTCCCGCAAACGCTGCAGCTGTTGCATCTGTTCATTGGCCTCGCCCACCGTTGGGGGCGTCTGCCAGGCATTCTTTGTTTGCTCGGCCAGAGCGACACGGGAACTCAAATCCTCCAAAACCTTCTGAAATTGGCGCATTTTCTGCAAAGAGCCAAACAACAGTTGTCAATTAGCAAAGGGCAACACTTTGTTAGTGAGAAATTTGGCGTAAATTGTACAAAATATTATGATTTATTTATGATTTCAAGGTAATTCAATTTATGCATTCCTCTAGCTGTTTGTTTTCCTTTCCACTTTGCTTGTCTTATAGGCAAATATAAAATATTCAATGAGTTTTATTTTCAGCAGACTTGCTTCAGTTTATCGGGCTGTCTGTAGGCAAATATGTATAAACATTAATATATGTATAATGAAAAGTTAGTTTCATACACGTCTTTTATGTCCGTCTTGGTCAGATGCTGTAGTCATGCTTTCATATTGAGTCTGCTCATATGCATAAAACTCCATCAGACTTAAGAAAACTTAGTATTTACTTGTGGGCGATTTCTTTAACTATGGTAAATATTTTGTCGGCTTTGACTATCGTTGCAGCATATTCGTTTTGATTAAATTACGTATACGACACATTTGCAGCAATAATTAAGTTTACTTCCTCTGACCAGCCGTTCTTTCGCCTTGAATAGAGCGAATTGCAATTTAAAGTTGCACATAACTAACTCTAGGCTTGCCTGCATCTGTGTGTGTGTGTCCCTTTGCTTTGTGCGTCTACTCTTCATTAGCAATAAAAGGCAAGGAACGCTCTTTAACTTTAAGAACGAGATGCGGCTGCCGCCAGGTGGAAGTTCGCTTCACACCGTTGCCAATTTGAGCGCTTTGAAAGTCAAAATTGTCAGCGGGAGTTGAGGCACAAGCAAGCAACCAACCAGATGCTGCTGCCGTTGCTCCCGGTGCTGCAGCTCCTGTTGCTGTTGCTGTTGCATGCCACACGTTTCATTTCGCACATTTTCATCATTTTCGCTTTTCAATTTCGCTTTGGCAGACCATTTGGCGGAGTCGCTGTCGTCCCATTGGAGTTTGCAACAGAAAACTTTCATTGCTGCCATTTTGCATACAAAATGCATGCAACAAGCAAAATGCATTTACCTGCGCACAACTTTCGACTTTGATGCAGCGCAACAAGCCACCAGGATGCCGGGATAGTAGCACGACAGGATGCCAGTACGGCAGGATGCCATGCCCTTGTCTGCACTCCCGACGCCTCCCCTTCGAGCCATTTACTCTATTATTTCATTTAGTTATAGTTATTTTACTGCTGCTGCCACCGATGTTGCTGCTGTTGCTGTTGCATCTGTGCGGTGCACTGCGCTTGCTTTTTAGTTCCTTTTTTTTGTAATTTAGTTTTCTTCGAGTTTGTGTTTTTGATTTTGAACTTTGCAGTTGCTGCTGTTTCCCCGGGGCAAGTTTATGCTTCATAATGCATGGACGTGCAAGTTTACATGTGTTGGCCTCTGGGGTCTCCTGTTGCCAGTGCCCTAAAGGCCACATCTCATCCAGAGTTACACACACAATGGTCGCATCTCCATTGTTGTTTCTGTCAATTTTTGCATAATTGGCTTGAGATATGCAAATAAAATGATGTAACTCCATTATGAATTCAATTTGTTTGCCTTCGACAACAGAGTTCCAGCCAGAGAATGAATACCTTCCTGAACTGTGCATTGTGCTGCAGCTAATTAAGCATAAATATAATCTGAAGTTTCAATTTGCTGTGCTTTTAGACCTGTACTCTGCCTGCTTTTCTCTTTGGCATCGCTTTGCATTTCTGTTTAATTAGCAAACCGAAGAAGAACAGCACAACAGTTGCGGTTGTCCCCGGCAGCGGTTGCCCACTGCAATCAATATTTTGATGTTTACAATAAATGAACAGCATAGCTATATGGCAAACAGACACGCCCTGCGCCCACCGGCCCACGCTGTAGGCGCCACTAATTAGTGGCAGCGATGCCACAACAAAGACAAGAAACCGTTTGATATCAAAGTCATTACGGAAACTCGCAGCACGCGGTGTTGATAGCAGGCCAATGCACTCTCTTAAGACCCGGAAGGCAGTCCCTCCCTCCCCCTTCCTCTCAGGGGGAAGCCGCGTATGCTGCTAGTGCAACTTTTTCAATTTTAATCAACGAGCACACAAAGCCAAGCCTCAAAGATGCGTGCAACTCTCGGTTGGGAATCCTTGTAAAGTCAATATGGCTGCCATCGCAGCAGCAGCAGGAGCAGCAACAGCAGGAGCAGCAACAGCAGTGGCAGCATTGCGCTGTTGCCTGTTTGTGTATTGGTGTATCAGGTAAAAATAAAAGAGAAAAAATAATACTGATAAAGAGTGCAGTACGGCGCAATTTAATACGTGTCATTTGCCAGCAGCTAATATAGCTCCTTGCCTCGCACACAGGTGGAGACACAGGCAAAGCCATCGTCATATTTTCTATGGCATGGCATCGATCTCGTGCCACGCGCATTGCAAGAATTGCGGCGCCTGCTGTCAGAGGATTAGAAGTCAACCAGGTGAGCAGCTGTGGTGTCATATCAAAGCCACTTCTCATGTCACTTTGATTCAATCAAGAACGCGCATAGCTTCAGCATTGCGTGCACTTAATTGACACTTTGAAACGTATTGATTAATTGACAGCAGTTACATATTTAGAGGCATACAAAATTAAATAGAACTGAGTTTTGATAGCACATTTCAAATCGATTAATTTACGAAAATTTTTCTGTAATTTTCAGCAATGTTTGCTAATCATAAGCGAAGCTGGAAAGTTTTCTTTATTGATTATAATTTTGAATTTTATTTTATTATTTATTTTATTATTAATCTAAATAGAGTTGGAAATCAATTAGGAGTAACCCTTTTGCACCCCACTCAATTTAAAAATATTTATTTAAATAATTTTAACCACTTTCTCTGATAAGTTTCATTTACTTTTAACTCAGATTCGCCTGCATAAGTAAGCAATAATTTGTACATTTAATTAATCGAGATTGTGTCGGTAATTATAATTGCACCGATTAAAGTCGCGCACTTTCATTAATCGAAAAAAAGTTGTCGTTTTATAACAGCTGCATACATACTCGTACTTAATTGTATACGTATTTTTGCCGAGCCATACGGGCAATCCTGTGCTGCGCGCTCTGGGCATTAATCAAGATTTTAATACCAACAAAACGAAAGCGTGGGAGAGTTGAGAAATTCATTTAATTAAAGTAGTAAGGCTTAAAAATACCCCGTTGGCCTTAATGCGCATATTTATAGACACGCACACATACATATAGAACATGCAACAAACCTCATTTTCGTCGCGCAACATGCCCACAATCTGAAGGAACATGCGCTCGGCATCGTTCTGCGGATCGCAGTTGGAGTAAGTGTCGTCCATGAGTGTGATATCGCCGATGCGACAGTGCAGCTGATCCTCGGAGGAGGATGAGTATATCGACAGCACGTTGCGATGTCGCCGCTCGTCAGCAACATCCGTAACGGACTTCGAGTGTTGTGTTGCAGTGTTTGTCGGTGTGCTTGTTGCAACTGTTGTAGCAACAGTTGTTGTAGCTGCTGCCTCATCATCTGCATCGGCATCGGGCTCATCGCAGCCGCTGCTACTCAGCTGGGAATAGCTCAGACTGAGCTGACTGCTCTCGTCATGATCATCATCCTGATCTTCTTGTTCCAGTTCTAGTTCCAGTTCCAGCTCATGCTCCAGCTCGGTGCCGCCAGTGCCGCTGTCGCCGCTCTGCGACGATGCCTTCGCTTGACCCCCGACCGCTGTGGCAGCAGCCGCTGCATTGGCCACCACCACGGCGAGATGATTGTAGGCCTGCGATTCGCCGCTGCTGCTGCTGCTGCGACTGCGACGCTTGATGGAGCGAAACGGCGACAGCAGACGTCGTCGCGTACTGCCAGTGGGCGTGGCATAGGGGGGCAACTGTAGCTGCAGTTGCTGATGTGACGGTGCGCCTGCATAGCGTTCCAATGACCTTGACTTGCTGTGATTGCTGTAGATCGTGGCATCGATGGCAGCCGCTGCCCTTGCCGTAGTTCGTCCTGATGTTGCAGCTGCAGCTCCTCCTTCTCCTCCAGCTGGCTGCCTTTGTTTTCTGCTGCTGCTGGTGTCGATGTGCGCATTCTCTATAATTTCGCCAGCCTCATCGCTGGAGCTGTGTGACAGCATCGCTGCCGGCGATGTTGCAGCAAATAGTCGCATCGTTGTTGCAATTGTTGTTGCACTTGTTGTTGTTGTTGCAGGTATCTTTACTGCTACTGCAGTTGCTGTTGTTGTCGACGTAGTTGACGTTGTTGTTGTTGTCGTTGTTGCCTTGCGTTGGGCTAATTAATCTTTGTACGCTTATGCAGATTTCAGGTTCTTGTTGTTGTTGTTGTTGTTCTTCAAGCACTTTGCTGCATCGTTTTAGGGCACATTCTTGCGTAATGATCGTTTCTATTTTTATAGACCGGTTAGACGGGATTCTTCTGCTCGCTATTCTTATTTTAACTGCACAAATATGCCGGCATATTAGGCAAGTGAATACGCTACAATTACACCACAAGCTCACACACATAGATATGCCTGTCAAAGGGGTGTAATTGTTTGTGTGTGTGCGTGCGTGTGTGTGTGTTTGCTGCTCGTAATTGACGAAGCAAATAAGCCACTAAATTACGCCGAAATTTCTCAGAGCCGCCCCTTTCCCAGCAAACATTGCACAGGCGTTAATTATCCCGATATCTTAGTGCCTGTTTGTTGTCGTTGTTGCTGTTGTTGTTGTTGCTGTTGTTGTTGTTGTTGTTGTGTGTTTGTCAAGTCGAGAAAGCCCAAAGGTTGCCGGCTGCATTTTGTTTACACAATTGCTGGGCTGGTGTGTAAATTATGTTGGGCAATATTTGCCCAATGAGATAAGTTAAGTTCTTCAATGCTTCATAGACACCCGAGTTGCTCAGACGAGCCGTGACATTGTTGCTTGACAGAGTATCCGACATGTGTGACAATCAGTGTCACCACAGGGTGTTGATTGCAGAGAGAGAGAGAGAGAGGAATATAGATTGTCCATGGCTGAGAACAGGATGTGGAGTTGTCAATCCTTTTTCCCAGTAAACATCAATACAGACTTCAAAAGACTTCGATATTATGTACTTATATTCTGCTCCCCTACAATCCCAAAAGAGTTCTAAGCCTCAAGAAAAAACAATCTCGCGACAACTTGTGGTTGACGCAGCAAAAAAAAAGTGTCAAGTGGTTAATACTTTCAACTAAGCAATGACCCCACAGAAAATAGGAATAAGTATCTACGCTCTACGTGCGTTTGCCGTGGCGAACACAATGTGGAAAAAAGATGATATTTCAGAATGAAGTTGAAAAAGCGCAGTAGACGAAAGCTCATTAAAATTCTAAGCCGTAAAGCAAAACAAAGTTTTTTAAACAAAGTCACAAGGGGCAGGAGAAAAAGGGGGGAGTGCAGTAAAGGGTAAGAGGCAAGTTCACGACAGACAAGTAAGCTAACAAGCCATTGACAGAGAAACTCGTGGAGGGGCCAGACATTGCCTCATTCGCTCGCTGACTGTGACCAGTTAAAAGAGCGAGAAAGACAGAGAGTGGGAGAGAGAGAGAGAGAGAGGGTGAAAAGTTCTGAAACAAGAAGTAGAAACAAAAATACCGGAATACCGTCAGGTAATGCCGGTAATGACATTGTAACGGTATTTATTACAACATTACGACGAATGACAAGTGCCTAATTAGTTGTACCAACATTGCCTGCCTCTCCTCCTCCTCTCCAGCTCTCTGCCCCCTTTGCAGTGTCTAGTTGTTTGTTTGGGGCATGCATAAATTAAAGCCGCATGCAGAGAGTTTCCACATTTTTCACTTCACTTCCCCCACCCCCTCCAAGGCAGGTAATTGAAAATGTGCCACACGCATTTCACATTTTTGCATACATTTTCTTGATTGCAATTTATGTGCAACACGAGCCTTTTGTGCCACGGCCTGCTATAAAAAATTAGTAACTATTTTGCAATTTGTTTAGTTTTTTTTTATATTTTTTTGTGAATGCATTACAAAATATTTACGCAGAAAATGCATTTTAGTTTTGATTGATGTACTCTGCTCGAACGTGAGGGAAATTCCCAATGAATTTCACTTTTTCATTCCCTATCCAGCTCTCTTTTTCTCTCTCTCTATCTCTCTCTCTCTGTCTGTCACTTCTTCTAAATTATAAAATATGCATATGGCATCTGGTCTGGGACGTTGGCTTGCATACGAAATCGGTTTCTCGGTTTGATAGAATGCCGCATTGATGTTTGGCCGGGGATGAATATTGGAATTTGTTGTTGCTTTTGATATGCAAATATTTTTCGCAGCAAAAGCAAATAAAAAACAGAAGAAAAACCAATGCACAAACTAGGAAATGAAATAGCTTCCACTCACATGTGTGTGGATTGTGTAATTGAACAGCAAAGTAAGATAGAGAAGTATTTATGGCTGCACTGGATGAATTTCCACGTGCTCGAAATTCTTCACTCACATAACAAATCTGAAGGTTCATGGGGATTAACTCTGAGTAAGTTCAATAAACTATTGAGCCGATCGAGCTTAATCAGCTTGAATTTACTAATAGCTTGTACCATCTCATGCTGAATACTTTGCGATTCGCCACACACTCACATTGCCCTTATCATTCATCTATCGTAAACATTTTCACTTTCAACTTGGCTAATACGAAATGCGCAGCACACGCGTTGCTGCAAAAGTTTTTAGTGCCGATTTGTGGACAAGAAATAAAACAAAGTAACAACAAATACACACACACGATGTACACAAATAAATCCTCTGGATTTGGTTATTTATGGGAAACCACAGGCGGTAAATCCGTTTACCTGCGCCAAGAAAATATCTCAAATTATTTCGGCTTTTTTTTTTGTTGTTTATCAACAACAGTTTCTAAAAACTAATTAAGTGGATGGAGCTTTGGCCCTTGGGCTGCAGACAATGCGAATAGAAAGCCTGCGGTCACATCCATAACTCGTCACGATCTCCAGGTGTCTTTTTCACATTGTCGAGCGCCCAACAAAAGGGCGAGCGAAAGAGATGGAAAGAGAGAGAGAGAGCGAGATCAACTGAGATCAGCAAGCGTGACAAGAATACGAGTAATAACTTAAGTATGGAAAGTCAAAGCAATTGCGCGACGGCAATAGAAATGTCGATTCATGGACCGCATTCAAATCACAGCGAGGCAAATCTAAAGAGAGAAAGAGGGAAAGGAAGATAGAGATGGTGAGATTTATTCCATTTATGCAGCTGCGGCATTATGTTGAAGTCTTACTCTATGATTGATAAGAGTCGTGGCACGTGCAGCAGATAATTGCAGATTGATTGAGTCGCAATGCCTCAATGAAAGACGAGTTGATAACTTCGTAAACTGCGCCATGCCCTGTGCATTTTTAATCAGACAGATTATTTGTTGTATTTCTCTTTGATAATGATTTTTTTTAACAAATTGCCAAGAGAAACAAAGATACTGGCGACTTTGCGCAGTGCATTCAACTCTGAAAAATTAATTCAGAGAAGCGAGCAAAAAGGCAAAAGAAACCAAACAAACCTATACAAAGAGCCGAGACTTACGAACACACACACACAGAGAAGAAATACGGGGCAAGCCGCACACAGATACTGCGGATTATTATATTTGCATACGAGTACGTATGCATGTTCCTGTCTGTAGGTGACTGTATGTGTGTGTGTGTGTGCATAAGTATGTGCATGTAACCGGAAATTTTCATCAGTTTTATTCAATTTATTGTATTTCAATGGAAAGGAAAAGCAAAAGTGCATAATGTGCCGCAGTTCTGGTTCTCATTTCGGCTTTTGTCTCTCTCCTCTCCCCCTTCACTCTCTCTCTTTCTCTCTCCCTCACATTGTTGCGCTCTGTTTCGCTTTTGCTTTTCTGTAGCAGCAACTGTTTAACTCTATCCCAGCTCTAAATGCTCCCTTCTGGTTGCCCGTCCATGCATAATTTCCCAGTTCTGTCAATGTTGTTGTTACAGTGCGTAAATCGTAACCGAAATGCATTTACTAAAGCGGGAGGGGAGGGGAAATTGAAATGAAATTGTGTGGGCGTTGCTGTTGTGTTTTCTTTTGTTTCAAATACGCTTTGTTCTCCGTTCTCCATTCTCTGTTCTGTTTCGTGTGTTTTTCTGTTATGGGCTTAATGGATGCAGCAACTGATACAAGGCCATAGAACACGGTTAACTGAATGTTGCTTTATGTTTGTGTTGTAGATCTAGCCCCAATTGATAAGCGGAGTTTTAACATGTGAACTAACGAATTCGTGTCGTATCACACAAGATAAAGAATGGAATTTACATAAATATAATTGGTACCAGCGTGTTTAGATGAAGATTGTATAAGACGAATGGCAGCACATTAAGTTAAACTGTGTTGTCCAAATACAGGTATTTATTCAGAAAACTTTCCCAACACACAATAAGCTCTTGTTCCACGAAATTGGATTGCCAAATCACAGAGAAATCGCTTCTATTTCGCATGTACAACAATTCAATCCAAGTGAATGCATTCAACTTGCATTCAGCTTGCTTACTCAATTCGTATACTGTATCAGACTCCGAAAATCTTGTACATTTTGCATAATATTCAATGGAATAACACAAATCCCGTGCGTCATACACCAAATTGCAATCACAAAGACATTCGCCACGCCCCCCATACACACACACACACATAGCAATATGCAGTGGCGCCACAAATCCACAACTCAAGTTGGCGTTGAAAAATTGTTCTAAAATGCAACTTGATGTCGCAACAAACTGGGTAACTGCCGGCAAAGCGAAGCATTTGACTCGACTTAGCCCAATAAACAAAAAATTGACAAAAAGAAAAAAAAAGTGGAGAAAAATTGTAAAAATAGAGGAACAAAATATAGGCCAGTTGCTTGGAGGGTCGCTGTGACCATGGCCAGCAATAAAAGTCAAGAGTGGCGGGCGACATGGCACAATTTATCGGAAACAAATGATCACAACAAGCCGAGGCAGGAAAAGCAGCAGCGAGAGAGAGAGATAGAGGGGGAGAAAGAGAGGAGAAAAAGGAAGCCTTGGCTAGTCGCGAGTTATGGGAATCCGAATCCAAATCGTACTCGGAATCGGCATCGGCTTACGAAGGAGGTCAGAGACGCAGTCGTTGGTCTCACTTGAATTCAAGGATGGCGGGCCCTAAGGCGGAGGCGTGGCTGCTTTGCGCGCCTCGCTTAAAAGGCTTTTGCTTAAACGAATTTTCATATCAATTTCGTTTGGCATCGCACGACGCAACGCCAGAACGACGACGACGACGACTTGACGGTTTTGGTGGGTGGAATGGCAAATGGAATCAATTGTTGAATTTTCCACAGTCGCGGCGAAGCGTCTTGGGGCGAAAATAACGTGGAGAATTTACAAGATGTTTTCGTAGCGATAAATAAAGTTGCAAATGTGAGCTGCATCAGCTGGCGGGCAACTATATACACGCTTCCCCGCCAGTCTCTCCCTGTTCCATGCCGGCCAGACGACATCAGGAGGTGCACTTTGTGTATCCGCCTGCCAGCAATTTGCCTCAAATTGCAGCTACGCATTCGCACAAATTGAAGGACTGCATTATGTGTGTCTTTGTGTGTGCGTGTGTGTCTGTGTGTGTGTGAGAGCTTAGAAACTGGTCCATTGGTCTAGAACCTTAAGACTTGTTTATTGCATTGCTCATGGCAAAAGACTTTGCTTTTGCTTTTTGCGCTTTTAAATGGAGCCCTCGCCCTCAGGTGGGCGGTGCTGCCGGCTCTGTGCCGTGTGTGTGAGTGTGTGCGAGTGTGTGTGGCCCGCCCATCACGTGCAGCTGTGCAGCAAGATTTCCTTTGTGCCATTGTTTGTCACAAATGCCATGGTTATTGCAATTAATGGTCATTATTTATGGCCATTTCAGTTGTTGGCTTTGATATTTTGTTATTTATAAGGCATTAATAATCTTCGTAAAAACTGCTGTGAATTGAAAGTAAGTATGTAGTATTTTATATATTTTAAATTACTTTCGCTTCTTCTACAAGATTTTGCAATAACTAAATATGAAATTACTCAGAACTACACTTACACTTCATTAATCTTCTCTAAACTATAAGAATATGCACTCGCATCTGGATTAGCTTCATTAAACACAGCGCAGTATAAAAAGCCATTTTGGTATTTCATGGCACAGTCTTCTGATAAATAATAAATGCAGGCGTGATGTGCTCTACGTACACATAAAAAATGCGTTATGATGTTGTGAATAAAATTTATGACAATAGTAAAATATTATTATGGCACCCGCGGGCGCGAAGAGCTTTAAAGCCCAGATGGCGAAATTAGTTTCCTCTTCAAATGGCAATTAAAGCTGCTTACCCAACCACTCACACACACACACACTACACATACACGTGTGTATATGGTGCAGATGTAGTCCAGTTTCAAATTCCTTCAATTGGCTAAATACATGTCCAACAGATATGATCAAGCTTGTTAATGGGAGTCCAGGAAGAGATACGGTGCCTGTGTAAAAGTTAGCTAAATGCCCAAACAGACTCACGTACCAAATGCTGAAGCTAAACATGGCTAAACGAGGTGGGGGGAGGAGGAAGCGGAGTTGGATTGGGTAAAGGATTAGGCAAGGACTAAGGACTAAGCTCGGGCTACGTGTGAGCACTCGAATGCATGTTCTTTTGTTTGTGAAAATTATTTTATAATCATTTTATCACATTTTCAAACCAAGTGCCCAGCTGCCAACAGCAAGAACAACAACAACAACAACAACAGCAGCAAACAAGAGAAGCACTAGCAACAACAACAAAAACAAGTGAAAAGTGACTGCAAAAGTTTTCATGGCACACACCTGCTGCTGGGGGAAAAGGCTCCCAGGATGAGGCTGCCAGGAGGATGGCAGATTGCCAGGACGCCGAAGACAACAATAGTTTGTCTGTCTCGGTTGTCTGTCTCAATATCTCTTACTCTCTCGCTCTCTCTCTCTCTCTCTCTATCTGCCAACAGCTGGCGGCTGCAACTTTTGCCTCCTATTGATGCCATGCGGGCTCACGTTCTGAGTGGCATGCAGCACAGAACACCAGAGCATACACCACACACCACACACACACACCACACACACACGTACCCTCGTTTATGGCATTGAATCTTCATTTTCGTTAGACAATGACAAAAATGGAGCATAATAGATAAAATTAAGTGCAAGTGCAGCAGACATCCGATAACGGGGCAGCCAAAGAAACCAGTGCAAAAAGCAACGCAGAGTCTGGGCATCTCTAGAGGCAAGAGGACGTTGGCGCGCAACCTCAACAGGCTGGGCATGAAGCCATTAATAAAGCGCATTCAATGGCTTTTGGCTAAATGCAATGGCGTCGACAAAATGGCGGCTCGGTTAGCTCAATGGCGTTTCCTTTGTGCTGGCAACTGCAGCGTTTACCCCAAACGTCGGCTTAAGTTTGGCATCTGACAGGCGACTAAATGAAATTCTATACGGATGCATATGTATGGCATAAAGCACGATAAGCAGTCTCAAGAAATATTTATATCTTTATAAAGTTGTTATGCGGGTATATTCACGAATACATTTTTTACCTTGAATATGCCAATATTTCCCATGTTTTTCCTATATTTATATTGATAGTATACGGTTTCTCTTTTCTGCTCGCGGCTTACAACAGCTGCAAGCCAAGCTAAATATTGGTTCAGCAAATTGAATTAAGCATTCTTGGAAACTCTTTGGCACTTGAGCTACCCCTCATTTCCCCGCGTCTTCCTACTCCATTCGCATAATAACTTTGCATATCATTTAACCAAGCACTCGGCGCCCCGGTTCCTGGCTTGTGCCGAAACACC
Organism: Zaprionus africanus; assembly: GCA_018151435.1. Taxonomy (NCBI): domain Eukaryota; kingdom Metazoa; phylum Arthropoda; class Insecta; order Diptera; family Drosophilidae; genus Zaprionus; species Zaprionus africanus. Next base: position 1,255,671 of record JAECXB010002309.1, on the reverse strand, counting down.
GTGACTTGAGAAAACTTTTCGAGTTTAATAAGAATAAAATAAGCGCAGCAACCTTTACCACGCTGTTCCCTCCCGCACAGCTACTCCCACGTCCATCAAACTTATCATAAGAAACGGCATTTTCATCAAATTTTAGCAACATTTTGCCACAAATTTTACGCAAATTTTGCCGTAATAACTTTAAGAAGCACAAGCGTAGGTGCCACAAAGTTGGTATATACTGTCGAGAATGCTGACAAGGTAGTGAAGGGGAAAAGCGGAGACGAAGCAAGCTGCGCAACCTTTCAGCGTTTCCCACCTACGCATACGCAACGTGACGAGAACAATAATAATTTTAATGAGTTATAAAAAGTCCTTTTACAACTCGTGCTAATAAGCATTCCATTTTTATAGCGCGAAAATACAATATAATCGCGCAGTGGGTGGAGAGGCGAAAGTTACCTTTGTTCAGGTTAACTTCCCCCAGAAAAACCAAAACAAAGCAAACCGAAATGTGGCTGAATATCGTATGTTGTCATCAGCTGAGCCACCTGAAAGGCAGCCAAGCAATTTGAAAGTTTTCAAACTGAAGCATTTCAGGCCAAATACTTGCACTTAATTTAGTCACAATATTTTATGGCTCAATTTCCGTTTTCTCAACTTCCGCCCGGCGCTTGCAATGGGGCGCAGCAAATGCGCCCAAAAAACAAGTTGAAGCTGCCACGGGTGATTAAACACAGCCAGTCCCAGTCCCAGAGACAGTGAGAAAAACAAACGGACAGACAGAGAGACAGGAATGACTGACTGACTGAGTGAACAGAGTTTTTCGCCAAGCCCAGGTTTGCGCAGCTTTTTTTTTTTTTTTTTTTTTCATTCTCTCCCCTTTGTGAAAAATGATAAATATGCTGAGATCTATTTCAGCAATGCTGACGGCGGGTGTGTCACTTAATGGCTTTATGTCGACTGCTCAAGGAACGAAAGTGAGCCCGGGGCAAAGCCGAGTTTTACATTGTACGAGCACGAGTTATTAATACTCATATCGCCGATCATCTGTTGTCGATTTCGGTATTCGAGTCAAGGCAATTGGGCTGGGCTGGGCGATGGAAAACGATGGCATTTACTTGGCAACCCGAGCTAAAGTAACTTCTGCTGATGAAAGTCAGCCGATTAAGAGTATTTCGAATGATTAATGTGTTTAGAGATTTTTATATTTAACATTTTTAAAATACTTTAAATTACTGATAAAGAGTGACTTGGTAATCAGTTAATATCAATTTAACAGTGAATTTATTTATTATTACAAATTGATTGAGTTATCCCATGAAAATAATTATCTTTGCCACATAAATCTGTCGAACATGATATTCGGCTTGGCACGAGTTTTTCGATTGCAAATCCGGAAAAACGATAAACACAATAAAATGAAAGTTGATAAATTAAAAATGTTCAACTGAATGCAGTGAAATCTACAATAATAAAGCCATTAATTTAAATCGTATTGAATGTCGATTGCCTAACCTACTGAAACTAAGAAAAATGAGACTTAAGGCAGAGCTACAACTGCATCAATCACGGCATGGAAGTGGAAATGGAATTGGAAATGCAAAGACAAGTCGGAGACCAAGTCCGAGTCCGCGTCATTTAATCAGCTTAAAATTGTTTATAGTCTCACTTCGCTAATTAAGTATCACTAAGCGCATTCGCAACGCCAATGCAAATCTCTCAAACTATCCAAACAGAGACGGCCAGACGATAGACGCTAGATAGCCCATGAATGCGAATGGTAATGTGAATGTGAATGGAGATGGGGATGGAAATGGAAATGAGAATCGACGTTCGATGTTCGACGGCCAGGCGTAATATATTTGCATTAACCCAGTGACACATTTTGACATAATCTGATTAATTGGCGTATGCTCGTAAAGGAGGAATAGAAATGCGGATGGCTAATGAAGCGCAAATAGAGCGAAGATGTTGCAACGCCCACAATTTGCTGGAGCCTTGCGCTGCACTCGCCTCGAATTTCCAGTGCATAGCAATTTATCAATTTTCAATTTTTTCGCTGTCTCTATCTCACTGTACAATTAATTGATGTCAACGGCTTGTTGTTGCAACCAGGAAGATTGAGTAACCCGACCGCAAAACGGCGTCTCTATCGTCATATCGAAGCTTACCGCTCTTGCCGCTTGCTGCTTGCCGCTTTGGCAACTTCATCAAAGACGCGTCAAAAGTTGGCGGCAACTTGGCGGCGTTTGTCTTTCTTGTGGCTGCATTTGGATTGCCTTTGCCTGCTGGTGGAGTTGCTTGTCAGCCACAGACGCCGCCAACGCCGCAAAATCAATCAGGCATGGAAAAGCAGCGCACTTTCCACACCCCCACGGGCTCCCCCTAACTCCAACCGACCCGACCCGCTCGCCAAACAGAGTGTGAGTGCGGCGAACCGCCCACATTTTCAATTTATTAAATGACATTTGTTTGGAGCGCTGGGCTCAATGGATATGTCTACTATATCGTATACTGGTATTTGCCTAGATATATTTGCGCCTATGGCCCCAAAGCATCAATTTTTAATTTCATTAGCGTGGCGCGGCCCCAGAGCCCCACTTTGGTTTTTCATTATCTGTTTTTCCAATTTGCATTTGCCGGTTTTGTGTTTTGGTTACAGCACTCGGCATTTTCCGGTTCATGGTTTGCCCATTTGAATTTTAAATGATTATTGATTTTTCCCCGCATTTTTTCATTCTTATTTTCGGTTTCCTTCTTGCTTTTTTCTCGCTTTTTTTTCTTTTTTGGTTGAGTTCTGCTTATCGTTGGCCCATTTTGTGGCATTCTAAACAAACTGTTAGTCAGGCTACAGGCTATTGGCCTGCCAGCTGGTATACAAATAGAAATTCGAATTCAGGGCCAAACAAATTTGCTAATTACTCGGAGTGCACAGAGTTCCCGAGTTCCCGAGCTGTGTGCAGAGTGTACAAACAAACAAACAGGTCGAAAGGTAAGTGAGGTCAGAAATACCATTCGTGGGCCAATAAGCAATGACCCCATCAAAAGCTGCACGAAAATATTCAGCAGTTAGTCACTAATTCACTCAATCAAAACGAATTCACAGCAATTGCCAAACATCTGTTCGAGTTGGGTTAACAACAAATTAAAAGCCATTAAACTAATGTCTCAATTCAAACATTCTGTTTACCTGCAGCTTATCTTGCGGCAAGTCAACTTATGATGCAATTAGTAAACAAGAACAGGTTGAGTACATGTGGCAAACAGAGGAAATAGGCAACAACGATAAACAGGCACCTGGCTGGTAATCAAAATTGTTTATTTATTAAATGAATTGGGAAAATTTTGCGCAGCAGAAAAATAGCCAACGACTGGCCAAAAAAATAGCTCATGGATATCGGCCATTTATATATTTATGCAATTAAAATAAACGTAAAGAAAATTCTAATTCCTAAAGTATATTTATGAATACGACTCTGGCAGAAAGGTAACATAAAATGCAAAGCACATAAAGGAGAATGCAAATATTTGGCAAAAAGAATTTAATTTGGAATTCGTATGTATTTTAAATACGGCTAATATATTATAAAGACGGGCGAGGGGGCTTGCGTGCAACGATACTTGCTGCTCATTAAAGACTCGCCTCAGACAAGAGTCTTTCCAAAACAATTTGCCATGCTTTCCAACGCCGTCAAAGAAAATAGCTTGAGCTCATTAAAGTCGCATTAAATGTGTGTGCGGGATTGGAGTACGAACGTTGTGTGTACTTGCAGCACGGCTTAGGTTGCCGTCAGCTTAAGCCATTATCAATGCCGTATGCAGCTTGACGTTCGTCGTTTGCTTTCCCCCTTTGTTTTGTTCGCCTCAAAAGTTCAACTAACGTTGCACGGTATCTAATGCCTTATCGATGAGCTAATTGCGCTTCCCAAGACAAACTTCAAGTCGCTGTCGAAGTTTCAGACTGATTTCGAGTCGCAGTCGGAGACGTAGTCGAAGTCTGTGATCTGCGATGCGGGCCAACTTGACGTTGATAAATGAGTCGATTCGCCTGTCAACGGGATTGTGGCGCTGCATGAGCTTCAGTTAGCTGAGCTAACTAACTAAACAATGCATAACTGTAGTTAACTTTGTTCTGAAGTGTGCGTCGCTCACACTGTGCTACATGTAAATTTTCTGCTCAATTAAGCTGTCAACATTTTGACAAACATTTGCGCTCATTAGAGCGCGCCTAGAATTATTAATACTTGGCTGGTACACAGCTCCCTCTGTCTCCCTCTCTTTCTCTCTCTGTGTCTCTGTCTGTCTGTGTGTCTCTCCTTCCTTCCCACCCTGTGCCGCATTCACATCAAGTGCCAGGCAATTTGTGGGTGATTTGCATAAAATGCCACTCGGAGTCGCGTCTTGGCCATTTGAGTTGTGATTTCTCTTTCGGTTGAGCTGTTTTTGCCACTTCCTGGCATCACTGGCATCACTTCAGTGCCCCTGCCCTTGCCCTAGTCGTCAGGCCTAGGCGCAGTGAGTCAGACATTTCAACAATCTGACAGCTGTTGATGTGAATTATTTCATTTGTTTGCCTGTTGATTTGCCTAACGGTTCAATGAAGCGCGTTCGCATTTCACCAAGGCGGCGTACTAATCGCAATCGAGATGAAAGAAGAAGAAGATCGAACACGCTGTGCGCCTGCAGCGGACACTTAATTGAGTGCAACTGTTAACTGTTAAATACTCGCACTGCGTAATTGTTCAATTGAAATGATTGAAACGGTTCTATCAGCAGTGAGCCCCTCCGCTTCCCTCATACTAACCCCTGTACACTGTCCTCTGTCCATTTGGGCTGATAAACATGCAGCAATTAGTACGACAATTTTTTAATTGATTGGCACAACGTTTCCATTGATAGTCCCGCAGCGCTCGCAGCGATGATGTGCGTGAGGAAGCGGGAAAAATTCGCTTCACTTATCGCGAGCATAGAGTGCATAGCAGCTGGCGCTGAACTGGAAGCTCAACTGGTCGTAACGCCGATAAGTAGGCTTTAACTCAGCTGCTGCTACGTGCTCATCCGACTATTGGAAAACTTGCAAGAGTTCCTCTAGAGTTTTGGTTCGTAGCGCAGTTGTGCAAGCTGCAAACGAAGCATAATTGGTGCATAATTCAGGTGCTTCACATATTCACCTTTATAAAGAGAAAAGGCTTAGTTTATGCACAGAAAGAGCTAGTAAGAATTAAGAAATATTAATTGGAAAAACTGCAAGTGCTTTCGATAATTTTTTTTATTGTAGTTAATTACTGCAGACAACTTATCCATATGGTATCGCTGCGCTGCAAGTAGATAACACATTCCCAAGTGCTCAATATGTTTCGTTATCGATTGAGCTTTGCATTTTTCTGGGATCATATATCTTCTCAAGTCTTTAAAGATACCTTTTGAGCCGGCGTAATTCACTTATCTAACACGCACTCAGTTGCAATCTACGCCGATAAGTTATTTATTCACACCAGCAGATGCTGTTTTTGCTTAAGTAGAGGAAAAATGAGCAAGATATAACATATTCCATGCAGTCTGCAGATGCTTCAAATGTGCCACCGACAGTTGCACCTCCCTCTTCAGTCCCACTTCACACAGCCAACAACGATGAATGTGTGCTTGGCCCTGCCCATACATATATTTCATCGCCTATGGGTACTGCATCAGAAACAACAACAACTGGAGATACTAGTGCTTGTTGCTGTGCTTTCTTATGCAATCCATCGGATACAATATCTGCAGTTCCATCACTTGGCATGCAAAATGTGCAACTGCGGCGCCCGCTTGCTCGCCTAGCTGTCGTCCGTCTTGTCTGTCCGTCTTGTCTGTCTGTCGTGTCTGGCCGTCGAGTCTATCCATTTATTTGGCGCTCACGTTGCAAGTTGCAATTGAGTTGCAGTTGCATCGTTGTGCCTATAAATAAGCACGTCAAGCAGTTAACACCATTAACCGCATATTAATTGGCCGAAATAGACACCGCAGCAAACTGCTGCAGGATTAGACCTGGTTGCAGTTGCAGTCGAACTCAAAGTCTCGACATTTGGCTGACATTTGTATAAATTCCGTAGAAGGCTTCGTCGCATCGTTGCCACATGTGGAAAGCCTTAAATGGCATTTGGCGTCGGCAAGTCGCGTTCGCGTGTGTCAAATGCGTATTTCTTACGAGTGCATTACTCGAAACTGCGAGCTCCATCGCCATCGCCATCACCATCTCCGTCTCGGTTTGCCATGCAAATGTCAACAAAGCCAGGGGAGAGGAGGGACTTTTCCACAGACTTGCTGTGTGTGGGTGCGGTATAGTGGGAGGCGACTGGGGACGGCAGCAAACTGCTGCGATAATTGCACATTTGAGGCACGCAAAAATTGCCAGACCTTCTCTGCCGCCGACTTTGCTGTACTAATAAATATCAATTGTATGCACAGCAACAACTACAACAACAACAGCAACAACAAGAACAAGAACAAGACCACGAACATGTTGTTGCCTTGTCTTTGCATTTCTTCTGCTGTTCTTACAACATGTACAGAGAGAGAGAGACACACACACACACGCAGACATGCAGACACACACAGATGCGCCGTCTACACATGCATAAATTAAACGCAATTAGCATAAACAATTTTCAGCTTTTAGCTGTAATCAAGAGTTGGGGGAAAACTGCCAGGAGCTACGGCTGCATGCAAGCGCATGCGGAATGTGTTCCGTGATTCAGCCGCAAATATGGTAAATCTGCTATGGAAATTTTGGTTGCATTATTAGTTTGCCGCATTAGGCTGCAGTTTAGCTACGTCATGTGTGAACAGAAAAGGAGTTTTTCAATTTTAAGTTTAATTCGAAATAGATAGAGAAAAGCGTAGCTCCAAATACAAATTCAGCCGAGGCTCTTTAGAGACTGAAGCCCTTTAAATATAGTAAAGGCAATTGAAATAGATAAAAAATAATTTCCAAGACTTGACTTGAATCCAAGAATTTACTGGTATCCAATCTGATGACTTCATACTGCAGCTGTGTCGAGTAACAATTTGCAGACGAAGAAGAAGAGAGCCAAGACCCTAACGAGGACAGTCAAAAATACAAACGTGATCTCACAAATTGCCCCCAAGAAGCCGCTGCCAGAACTCGAAGCGAAGAACCCTCCGTCCACAAGCCGCACATGGCCGGTATTTGTTTACATTTTCGCTAAAGACATACGTACTCAAATACATATTTATATACCCAGTAAATACGTATATGTACATATACCTCAGCAACTGTGTAGAATACCTCGAAACGACTCACAAGCTTGGGGTTTGACTGCCGTTTAACGAACGAATATATAAGTTTAAAAACAATAAATAAATAAAGGAGTGCAGCACCCGAAAATCGGTATTGCAAATAATAAATAAACTTAAAAATAAATATATAAATGAAAAGGTATTTAAAATATGTTTTTTGTAAGGTTGAGCTCATTTTTCGTAAACTAAAACGATCCATGGGAAAATCTGCTGAATACAACGTGAACATTTATTTAATGTAAACAAATTGATTGAAGTTCATCGTAACAAGTGTAAGTATTTTTTTGATTATAGAGGAAATACTTTATACACCCTGCAAATGCATCCAATACAGAGAAGTGCTAACCCATTATCTGTAACCCTGTCAAGGTCAAATTGCTTACGCTATAAATGAAAAAGCATTTAATGTGTTCAATAAATTCCTCAGTGCAGCTGAATGTATTTCGAATAGCCTTTTCTTATGTTCTTGACTTTAGTTTCGCCACATGTCGGAGCAATAAATTGAGTTATTCAAAATGAACAATCAAAGGAAATTCGTTGTGTGCTCGCCAAGTATTTCAATTGAAATGATTCCCACAACATTTGTTCACAATTATTATTAGTTGTAAACAAAAGCTGTTGGAAAATCAAAATATTGCTGTATCAATTAATATATGTGCCCTCAATGGTGTGTTTCAATTGAATTTCAAGTGAGAAAAGGGAATCCTAAGTAGTTAAATTGTTATTACTTATTTTCTATGACTATTCATTGAAGAGTATTTTGCATCTGTCTGAGCGCAATTTAAAAGTTGAACTATCACATTAATTAGTCTCGTTGTGGGGCTTATCTGCGCAGCCTCCCAGCCAAAGTGGGTCAAAGTTTTTTATTGGAGGTCGAGAGCTCCCTAACACGAGTGTGTGTGTGCACTTCATTCATAGCTTGGGCAAAATTAAAAGAGCAAAAGAGCAAATGTAGCACATTAGGGAGAGCAGATGAAAACTGAAACGCAGCAGAAGAGTTCGGATTTCAGCATAAATTTGATGCATTCAGTGGCATTAATTATTCGCCTTGAGATCATTGACAGCATCATAAAAAACCATCCATAACAGAGATCCCTGGCCCCCTCCCTGTTCACGCAAACCCATCGCATACTTATTGAGTATTGTTATCAGACTGTGTTAGATAAAAGTGTCACATTCGTGCTCCACTTTTGTGTTTCACACGATTTATAGTACATATGATACATGTGTATACGTATGTGTACATGGGGAATATGGGAATGTATTGTGAGAGTTATTATTATTATTATTGAGATGCACCACAAATGAACTTTATGGGGCCCAAAGACACTTGTTGTGAGATTTATGCTCAGCTCCGTGGGGTTAATCGAGTATGCGGGGACAATGTAAAAACAATAACAAAAACAAAAACGAAAACGAAAAATAAGAGTTAACATAAAAGAATAAACGTACTTTGAGCGTGTCGGTAATAAGAATTTGAGCTACAACTGAAACTGAACTTGTCTGCAAAATACAAAAAAATATACAAAAAGAAAAACAAATTGATGAGAATAAAAGAAATTGACGAAATTAAAACAAAAGCAGGCTTAAAAGAAAAGTGTTACTAGATTAGGAAAAATATGGGGATGTAGGAAATTGACATTCTCTGACATATGTATGCTCTGTCAACACATGTTTTCCTTAGACAAGCTTTTCGTCAATAGAAATTTCGTATTGCTGCCGCTGTTGCTCTTTAATCAACTTCACAGACTTAAAAGTTCAAAATGAGTTCAATGATTGAAACTTCAAATAAATGTTGACGTCATTGATGAATTCAGGAATCCAATGTGACTTCAGTTGAGTCTGGCAAACGGAAATCGAATTGGGGTCATGGCAGACCCTCGACTTAAGTCCGGGTCATTTGTTTAAATTAGCCGAGAAACAAGAAGATGTTCTTTCTCGATGTTGTTCAGTTTGCCAGAGTTTATTCGCTGCCTGCCATAAAGTATTTCATTAACTTATGAGACCTTGAGCAAGCTCCAGATGGCGCCTCGCATATGGGACGCCTGTGCAGCTTCGAGTCATGTCGTCCTAATTAACCAACTGACAACAAAGACATTTGGGATTGCCCCGATCCCGACTCGCTCCCTCGCATAAACTCGCCAACGACAAATGGAATGTGCACAAAGGAGATAACCCAACAGCAGCAGTAATAACAATGACTAACAACTGTAAAAGATAATAAAAAATCGCACACCCACACAAAGAGAGAGCGAGATAGAGGGAGAGAGATGTCAGAGATATACGCAGATGAAGATGTGCGACAATGCAAATTCAGTTGGGATACTTATGTGTATACTACAGTAACATACGAGAGTCCCTACATGAGCAAGAAGACACTGGAGTTACTTGACTCCCAACGAAGCCCAAACTGATGACAAACATAAAGTAAAAGATTCTCAGTTGTGTGCGCCCCTCCCTCACCCTCACTTGTCACCCTGCCTGCCTTAGTTTCAGTTTCAGTCAGGGCCTGCAGCTGACAGCGCAACAAGCAAATAAAGTGACAACTTTAACAAATAAACTGCAGAGCAGTCCTGTGCGGTATACGAGGGTACTCACTCGCGCTGGCGTGCTCGTGCTTCGTGTACTCACAGTCGCATTCGCTTGTATTCACACTCCGTACTCGCGCTCTTGAAAGATGCGATAACCAGCAGCAAGCTGTCGCATCTTTAGCATCTTGCGGTCCCCGCTAAGGCGACTAAATCTGCGCTGCCAGCATGCAAAAATGGAATGAAATTCAATAAAATGTAAAGTAAATAATAATAAACGACCTTCGCCGCTTGCCACCGAGGGAATTTCGCCTTTAGGCATCTGACAGCCAAGCGTGGGATATTAAAAGTGTGGTCCCGACAAGGAATGGGGAGGGGGGGGTGCCGACTGAATGAAGACATTGTTAAAGGGGAGCGCAGCATATGAAATTCGAGTCGTCGTTTATATGCACATAATAATGTGTAATTCATTTTCTGCTGAGTATGGCGAGTTCTTGTCCGGCTTATCGCCATTCAAGGAATATATAGTTAAGTCTCTGGCAAAAGTAATCAGATGATAAACCTCATGTAAATTTCATTATCATACAAACTGGCACACGGTCATAAATGACGCATTAAAGATTGCATTAAAAATATGATTACAACTTTAATTAAATTGTATAGAAAATCTAATTTCTGCATAAAACAAAAGACAAATTTGTACCAATATTTCACGTATACTATATTTGTGATGCATTTAAAATTGCTAATCATTTATATTTGTTTGTGTTTTTAGGCCAAAGCTTAGTCTGAGCTTAACAATAATTTATTGCCATAAGCTCCTTAAATCATTTTGTTAGGCAAACAATAGTTTTAGCTGATTTCAATTGAACCATATATTCAATTCGCTTTAGTTGATGTTTTTATAGCTGTCTCGTTTCCTTTTTTTCTCGTTTTTGTTTTTTCGGCGCATGCAGCAAAAATTTGCTTAACGCCGTCGCGCAACCCCACAAACAACAACAACAACAACAGTTACCACTAAACAACACAACGGAACTAAAAAACAATGCGTTCATATATATTTAGTCTATGTAGATAAAGTATCGAAAACGCGAGCGAGCTGCCGAACCGTACGAACTACGCGAAAACGAAATTCACCGCACAATGCGCACCACAAAATGCAAATCGAAATGCAAAAAGAAGAAAAAGAACTCTGGCGGAGAAAAAAGGGCGCATAATTTTAAACGTGACTGTTACAAAGAATTTCATTTCATTTATCACACAAAATTTCTGCCAAGCTGCCGACGACGTCGCCGACGTTGACAAAAATTATTATTATAAATTCGACCTTATTACTCTTGTTACTTTCGTTTGTTGTACAACAGTTTGGTTCGCGTTTGTTGTCTGTTGTCGGTATTATATTTCACTTCTTGGGAAACGGCAGCGCCAAGAATAAAAGGGGGACTTAGCATAGCAGAAAAGCGCGAATTGCTAGCAGAAGACACAACACAACATTAAGAGCACAAAATCACTTTGATATTTTCAGTTATCACATAGATCCTTAAGATTCTCATGCATGCAGATATTATGTATCTTACGGATACGCAAATGTTTCTCTCTTGGGTTCGCCAATACCGGCTGATCGCGTTCTGCGCGCGCGTCACTTTGCCTCGACAAAAAACGCAACCAACTTACGCGCCGACGTTTCAGAAACTGACCCAACAACAAAGCCGGCCGCGTGCGTTAAGTGAGCGACGTCGACGTCGACGCCCAAGAGTGACGCTGACGCTGACGGTGACGCTGACGGTTGTCGCTGTCGTTGTCGGTGTTGACGCTGCTGCAGCCACTTTGCGCTCAACTCCACAAGCAAACGAAACTTGTTCTCCCCAATGCACAAACACAAGCTAACACTTGCTCACACACACACTCTCTCACGCACACACACACACACACTCACGCACGCTGAGAACTTGTTGCTCGCATTTTGAGTTTTGTTTATGCTCTAGAATTGTTTATATACGTATGTAAATACACTCTCTTTGGCTCTTCGCCTGCGTGTGTGTGTTTGAGTGTGTATCTTTTTTCTGGCCAGTCTGCTTTGTTTTGTTCCCCGTCGCTCCCGCATCTTTTGTCTCTCAACCTCTGGCTCGCTCTCAGCTTCTGGCTCATTAAGTGGTTGTCGAATGGTGAGTGAGTATGTTGAGTGGCTTGTCGCTTGTCTGCCGGCCAATTGAGTGCTGCTCTTGAGTGTTGTTGTTATACTCGTAACATTTCAATGAGCTTTACGATTTGCCTTGTTTATTGCCGCAGTTCTTTTTGTTTTTCGGTTTTGCTTTTCGGTTTTCTTGTTTCATTTTCTGTTCGTTTTGTTTTTGTTTTTATTTTTGTTTTGTTTTCTTTTTTTCTATAGGTTTTGCCGCTTTTGCCTTTTTTCGTTAGGATTTATAAATGCATTTGAATGGTCTCTGCTTGCCTCTCTGCTTTATTTTTCCCGCATTTTGGTTGATTTTATTTGATTTTTATGGCATTTTATATACGCATTTTTGCGCGCGCCTTTTTCGTTACTGAATGATTTGGGGCTTATGAGTCACGGACGGGTTGTGAGTGTGTGTTGTGGATCATTATGGAGCACTGAAGGATTTATTGGCTGAATTTATATGTATAAACAGGGCAATATGACAATGAAATTGTAACGGGATTATGTTAAGTATGTGTTGCTTTTACAGCTTTTGATCAGGTGGCGCAAATCCCAAACAGATATAGATATATATCGCAGTTGTAATTATCAATATGATGTGCTTATATTTAATTCGTGTCTGATACAAAGAACTCTCCACTCACAAGTCGCATCCGTAAATCAACTCAGACAATGTGAGAACCGCACACGGTGCCAAATAAGTCAATGTCTCGTGCATATCATCCGTCAGCTGGCAACAACTTCATTCAGAGATGAAGATGCTGCAGTCTTAGCACCCGCTAGACGATTTTATTTTATGCAAAAAGTCAAATGCAAAACATTTTGGCCAATTTTGCCATTTCGCTTTCTGTCGTCATTGTCGCCACACGAGACAAAGTGTGAAAAATGCCCGCAACGAGTTTATCATGAGTGGAAAAAGTTTTCTTTAATTTTAGTCATAGTCGCTGCGAGTCTGGATTTGTCTACACTTGTGCGCGGCTGGCAAAGGACGTGGCAAAAAAAAAAAATTTATTAACTGCAGACGCGACAGCATGGACGAATGGGCACTGGACGGACTGAGCCAGCAGCAATAACTCCATAGACGACAGATTATTTTTGCTAGCTCTGTCTTTTTTTCCTCACTTTTTTTTTTTAAATGTCGCTGGAAAATCTATTTTAAGCGCATAATTTTTCACGCTGCCACCTTTCGAGAGCATTTTTTTTTCTGTAGCTCGACTTTCCATACTTTCATATGCATATATCTTAACCAAATGCGATTTGTTGTCACCAAGGCTAAAAGTATCTATGAGTTTGCTTTGCTTTCCCTTGATGTCTTAGTAGTTGGAGTTCCACTAATTTATAAATCGAATTTCGAGCTGAGAGTTGCTACAAAACTTTTTTGCAGAGGAATTAAGTTAAAGCTGCTTTGGAGTTGTTGGTTTCTAATTGACTTTAAACAATTAAAAATCGACCCTGGTGACTTTAAGTAAAACTATTTTCATTTGTAATTCAAGTCAGCAAAAATAAATTGCGGCAAATGTTAAATAAATATTTTCGTAGGGCAAGCAAAGTCGATTAAATAACTACGAGGGTCGTTTGATAAGTATTTTTGTATTTGCCGCGCACCTGCTCAAATACAACACTCCCTTCAGCAGTTATCGATTAACACTGACTGTAAAATTTCAAATTTGATCTAAGGCCCTCAAATATCGTATTTGATGGCAAACGTGGTTATATTTATTGTTAAATATTTACCAAATATCGCAAAAAGGCGAAGCCAATATTTATAAAATATACCCAGCATCCAATTGGGTTAAAAGGGTGAAATTGCAAAAGTTCTGCTGTGCGCAAAATGGCGCCATCAGACATTGGAAAACGTGCAAGTGAAAAAAAGATGACAGCCAAATGAATGTTGCCTGAACGACGCTCCGCACACCAATGTTTGTGTGCCGTGTTGTTGTTGTTTCTCTTGCTGCTGTTGTTGTTGTGTGCAATGTCAATATAACCGAACACGTTTGACAATTATACACGGTTACATTTCGTGGCATATTGCTGCAGTTCTGCAAACAAGAATGAAAAAAAAAAACCAAACCCGAAGCCAAATACTCGTGCAAAGTGGTGCAAAAAGTCAGCGCAATATGTGGTCTTAAATTGATAGCGGAAGGGGTGGCCAGGTGTGGTCGATCAGTTGGCTGGGAAAAAATTGGGTAAGGACTGGCTTCTGCAGCAGAGCCAAAGTAATCGCAAAACGCAGCATTCTGGAAACCAAAGCTAAAGCCAATGCCAGAGCTACAGCCAAAGCCAAAGCTAAACCATTTCAGCGTGACAATCAATTGATTTCCCAAGCGGTAAACGGGAAATGCTTTATTTTCCTTTTTTACTTGCTGGCTCGTATGCTTTTTCTGACATTTTTGTCAGGGTTCCAGCTATTTGTGATCAATGTGCAAACATTTAATGCTGTAGCGTCGCATAATGTTGCATATAAATCAATCGTTGTATTTTTGTTTACGGCTTATTTAAAGCGAAACGAATAAAAATTGTCTGGGGACAAACGGGTTGAAACAACTCGTAATTAAAAAGCTGTGTAAATGTTGCTAATATATTCTCTTTCTGCTGTTTGATTTTCATTTGCGTATTGCATTGCGTGTAATTTTTTAATTGTAATTTTTGTTGTTTTCCATTCGCAAGGGACGCATTCAGTGCATTTTCATTGTCATTCCACGTCAATTTTGTTACGAAAAAGTTTATATCCCACGCGAGACTGGTTTGTGTCCAGACTACATGGAACGTGTGAAATTAGCAATATGTATTGCATACTTTTGAGGTTGACTGTAATTGTATTTCATACGTTTGCTGAACCAATTTTAATTTTATCTTGGTTTTAAAAAAATTCAATTTACGCAAGTAGCACCAGCATAAATAAATCAACTAGTCTCTCCAGACGACATGAATAACGAACATATTTCACACTGCGTATGAGTGATTTATTGAATGGTTTTTTCGAAAAATGAAATTGATTTCGATGGTGTCTGGCCTGCATACTTAATAAACTAAACTTAACTGCAGGCGCGCATGCAACGGCAACTTCTATTTTGGTAGCCACATTTTTCACTAGCCCAACTGACCACAGCATGGGAGCGAGAAGAGAATAGAACAGCATGGAAGAGAACCGAACACAGCAGCAGCAGCAGCAGCAGTAGCCGGAGCAGTAGCACTCCGTACTCAAGGACAACACGACGATGACAAGCAGAGCAAACATGGCCAGCACAACAACAGCTGCTACTGTGGCCAAGCTCAGCGGTCATAAGGGGTTAAATGACTTGGCTATGCGTATGCCTGAGTGTGAGTATGTGTGCGAGTGTTTGTGTACGGCGCCAATATCGACCACATGTGGTTAAATTATGGCAAGCAGCAGCATTGTGCGCAGCGTTTCAGCTTCCCCAAGGGGAATGCGGTCGAACTGCCCTTATGTGATGGCCTGTGTGCAATTTCTATGCGTTTCAGCCACATTTATTTTGCTATTTTTACAGTTTTACAGGAAATCAATGGAACATATTTCATGGCACAAAGCAATTGCTTCCAAGTTTCGCACCACCCTTCGCTACATACAACCCGCTTAAGTGGGTTAAATGGTCGCATTGTGACTGCATTGGGTTAAGTGGTGGCACAATTGGATTCTTCAGAGCGTGTCCGGGTTTCCCAGATTTTCGCTCATTATTGCTACTGTTGTTGCTGTTGCTGCTGACTCCATAACACTCGAAAACCCTCGATAATGTGCCCAATGAACCAGAGTAGTTGTGTGGCTTTACTAAAGCTCTAACCAGAGACCATAGAGACCGAATATCTGGCAACAGAGTTTGGCAAACGGAACTTGCTAAGGACTTTTCATTAGCTGAGGCATTCGCTTGCGGTTTGGCTTGACATTGATGTGGTCATGCATCATTTGTGTGCCGAAGGAGCTGCAGTGCTGATGAAGTGGCAAATAAAGACCATGCATAGCTGGGGCTGCCTAATTGGGATAACATTTGATTGACAGGCATGCAAGTGCCACTTCGGTGATGCATTCTGCATTCTGCATACTGCATTCTGTATAGTGTGAATGCTAGAGTAGGCAAGCAATTCAAGATTGGTATAGCAACATAACTGAAATGATTTTTCGCAAACTTTAAGTTTTGCTTTCTTGATGCTCTGCAGTTTGCAAATTGAATTTTCTGTATTTCACGCCAGCTTTTGTTGCCACACGAATGGCTGTCACCAGCAGCGTCAGCAGCAGCAGCTGCAGACGGTTCTTTGTGCACGTTTGCTTAATGCATTTTCTTTTCGTGTTTTTCCAACTGCAAAAACGCACTTTAATTGCATTAACGTGAAAAATGCTGCCAAAAATGTGGGCAACATTGCAACATGCGATTGACGTGTCACAGGTTTTTTTCCCATTGAGTTTTAATGGTTTTTTTGCACCTGGTTGACACCTTAAGCGAGGCGTACGTCGCGTATGCTTGATATCAAAGAACATCAGTGGCAATGCTCAACATGCAAATGGAATTTAAAATTGAATTTAATACGCTCGTTGCCCAGTCAAACTTTTATTCAATTAATGGAAATTCTTCTTCGAGCTGGGACACACAGCAAGCGAAAAGGGCATGGCAGAAAAGGGCGGGCAGGGCAGACATTTGTGTGGTCAATTAACCACGCAGTGCATGCTGCGGCTTAGACCGGCAGCTCCTCCCCATCTGCTGCTGGACTGTATTAGCCAGCACTGGACAAAGTTTGTCCCACAGCTCTAGTATGCATGACTGTGTGTGCGGGTGTGAGTGTGAGTGAGTGTGTGTACGTCGGCCATTTGGAGACTTCATTTAAACGGAGGCAAGAGCTCCATAAAGCGCTCCTTTTAACACACAGAAAGTTTCATTTACGCTGTACCATTTTTGTGCTGGTTTCGTGGTAATTGTTTTAAGTTGCATTTATTTAAACTTTCTACGCTTTCTCTGTCAAAACTCCCGCGCCCGGGTCCCGACAAAGTTTGCCAGCTTGTTGAGAAAACTTTTTTAATTCTATTTAATTTTTTTGTTATTTTTTCCCATTTTTTTTTGTACTTCTTCTGTTCCACGTTGTTAATTTTTTTAAAGTTTTTCTTATCAGTTTTTTTTTTGAGTCGGTTGGAACCTGCATGGAAAGAATATGGCCGCAATGGGGAACAAATTTAAAAAACATGTTTGTTAAGCGATATCAAAAATAATTAAAGCACTTTCAGTGCTCAAAAATTAAAACATCATCTTAGTTGATTTATAATACCGTAAACTGAGTTGATTTATTTATGCAGCTTTGACCTACTCTACATTTTTCATTTATTGTTTAAAGAAGAAGAAATTGAAGAGAATATTTCTGAAAACTTTTTTGCTTGCATATAAATAACAATGTGCAGTCTTCTACATCAGGTGCAGGTTTGTTTCTTGTGAAATTCTTGCATATTTATCACACACACACGTGTACGCAAATCCTTTGGGCTTTTTCTTATTGTTGTTTATATTTAAACTTCAACAAGTAGGTCACACAGGCGCCTATCATTAACAACAGGCTTTTGTCATTTACCATGTGCACACAAATGCACTTGTATTTGTCTAGTTTGACCCAGTAAAACTTTAAATTACTCCCAATGGAAGTTCTGCATTAAATATAAAAATCCCAAATTCATGGAACAAGCAAAATCATATGATAAATTGACAGCATGAGCTCAACATAACTTGCAACGTTGGCATCGCTGTGTGGATATGAAAGGATTGAGCTGGGGGTAAGTTGCAAATACACATGTATTATACATGCAGGCATATCTCACCGTTGCACTCCTTTGACAGAGTAAGGAAAAGTTCGACTAACCCTCACTCGTTACTTGCTATTCCCTTAAGCCTTCTGCGCTTGGCAAACGTCTTAGGCCAAGTTTCTTCTCCCCGTTCAAGTGTCATATTTATGCGCACTTTGTTGCAAATATATTTTCTATGTCGCTCACTTGTTGTTGCTCCTTTGTTTCTGTTCCCTAGCATGGCACACAGCGGCATGTTGTTCCGTTTTATGGCATTGCTTCTTGCCTTCTTTGCTTGCTTTTGTATTGATTTTTGCTTCGGTTTAGCCCAGTTGCCCAAAAGTATGCTACACATATACAATATGTGCATTTTATGCGCTTTGATATTTTATATACGCACACACACACACACACAGACACACCACTCAACGAGTTGTACACACATACTGGTGTGTTTTTGTCCTTCGCTCGTATATCCATTGTTTGCACACTCTGTGACATTTTTATGCGGCCAAACTTTGTTGCATCAAATTTACGGTGCGTATGAGTAACGACAGCAGTTGCCATCAGCTTGCCACATTTGTGGCAAATATTTTCGTTCTTGTTTCTCACGCTGCTGTTGTTGTTTTGCAAGCCGAACGACGCCGTGCGTCGTAAAAAGCACACTTGCATTTATTAGCCATCAGGCGACAACCCACAACTGAGCCAAACCAAACGGAATCGAACGGACCGAACCAGCAATCAAACAGCCAAGAAACCCCCAAATCCAAATACTATGGAGAAGAATGGGAATCCAACGTATTCACCGTATTCAATGTATTCAACATATTCGAGTTTTCGTGTTGTCTTTCGACAGTTGCTCGCATTTGGTGCTGTTTTGTTGATACATTGAAATGCAATTGAATAATACATATGGGAAATTTGTACAAACTGCAAACATGTTGGCAACAACAAAACAACAGCACAATTTATCAGTTGCCAAACATTTTATGAAACTGTTTAAGCTAATCCCGGCTTACATTCGTTCAATGCAAACAGCCCCAAAAACATACATACTGCTACTCTTGATAGACTATTTATCCTTCAATTTACATTAAATTCATCTCTCTTTTAATCTGCAGCAACACGGAAATCACAAATTATTCCTATTCCTAATGATTCCATTCAAAGGCCTCCTCACAATTTCAACTCTGATTTGATTTCGTCCTCAAATGACTTGCTCGAAAAGTTGGCGCACACTTTCAGCTCGAAAATATAATTGCACAAAAAAAAGTACGAGTGCGAGTACGAATACTTGCACACACAGAAACACCCAACGTTACACCCATACATATATACATAAGTACACCCACTCTCATCCCCTGCTGAGAAGAAGAAGTTGAGAGGCCCTTCGAACGGCACAAGAGCTAAAACAAATTGGAGGCCATAAAAATTACAACGGTAAAAAGTCACGGGGCGCATAAGGAGTGCGCACTGCGAGTCAATTTGAATTCAGAATTCTCACAAGAAAATTCACCCGCAAGTCATAAGAAAATTATGAAAATGTTACAGAACAAATGAAGCTATAAGTAAGTAAGGTAAGGTCGTGTCGTTTGTGCCAGACTTACCGTCATGTATTCATCCAAACGATGCTTCCAATTGTCAGATCTATCGATTAGATTATTCCATTGCTCCGAAAGTTTTCCCACCTCGCGTCGTATGCTGCGTGTCAGCTCACGGCTCTGCTCCTCGGCGGACATGTAACGTGAGTCGGAATCGTGGGCGGCTGTAAGCCAAAAACGAGAAAAAAAAAAGAAGGGAAACATGAAAAAATTATGAAAATCGACAGGAAGACAGGCAGACAGAGAGGGAGGGAAGGCGGGTCATGGCAGAGGGATACGCAGTGAAAGGTTCTCCAGGTTGGCAAAAACAATTGCCACCTCGATTCCTGCTACGTGACGTAGCTCTCGCCAACCTTTATGAATTAGAGATGATATTATAGCTCTTAATGTCTGCCAACGGCAATGATTATGTCTGCTGACGATGGTAGGGGTCCATTGGGGGTGGAGGGGGCTTTGACTTTGATTATGCTGATTGCACACAGTGATTAAATTTGCAATAAAATGATCTCTCTGTTCGTCTCAAGTGTCGGGCTATTGTTCAGCGAGAGAGAGAGAGGAATGACAGCCGTTCTCAAGGGATAAGAGGCAACGAGAAACTGAGAACAAGGTGCTCGATTGCAATTAGGAATACTAGGAACTGTATACTGTATATTTAAGCAATCGATAAGGCATGGAAAACTTAGTGAAAGCCCACAAGTGAAACGGGCCAATAAGTGACAACAGCTTGAGCTATATCCTCTTCGAAATCGAATCGTCACTCGGTTAAAAAAAGAAGTACATAGAGGTTGAAGCAAAAACTGACGTCAATGTGGCGGAAATGCAAGGGAAGCCAGTGGCCGAGTGACAAGTGGCAGCTGCAGAACAAGCTCGGCAAGCTCGAAACTGGGCAAATCAAACCACCAGCCAGGCCACACACACAGACAGTGGCACAAATAAGTATGCCAACAACAGCGGCTTCTGCTGTGGCTGAGCATCGATGAACGTCAGAGCAGTTGGCTTAATCTAAATTTAATTTAATGCACGAACGGAGCAGCCGAACAACTTTTATGGCCAGCACCGAGGCCGGTATCAGTTGCAGGGGTCAAAGGGCAGCAGAGACCGGGGCAGTGGGGCATTGCTGGTTGGACAGTCGACATCTGGTAATATGACGTTAAGCAAATATCAAGACTGAAAAGCTTGAAGGACGACGCGTCGTCTGTCGCCAGCCCGGAGCTGTTGTAATATTCAAATTCAATTTAAAGATTGAGTTTATCGCATGGATGTTTTCTGCTCTTTGCGTGCCTCACTGATTGACTGACTCACTGACTGACTGACTGACTGACTGACTGACTGACTGACTGAGTTCGCTGCTGGAAATGGAAACGCAAATGATGGAAATGAACGACAGCGAAACTTTTGCGTTTGCCTTGATTTCCATTTTCTCTCAACAGCAAAAAAACTAACTTAAATTTTTTGGAATTGAATGCGAACTCAATTTTCTTGCCAGCTGGCAAGTTTAAAGTTTTCGAATTCAATTTGCAAGCTCTGAATTTAATATGCTGCAAACAATTATACGATAATACTACGCACATAATTAGGATTAATTTCAATAAACATTAGATTTTGTGGTCTTTGCTAAGCCACAAAACAAATATCAATGGCCAAAATCAAATGCCAAAAGCCACACAGGAATATCAAGCTGAATGACACATAAACCACTGTACACACGCCCACATAGACACAGCCCCAGACACACTGTTGTGTACCGTAGATACTGTTGATAGTTAGCACTAATAGCGCACTAATCCCACTAATTGCTTTGGGTGCAATTATCGTTGACGCCTCGCCAGCAGGGCGGGGCCACATCTCCTCTCCCATACTGTGTCTCCTGCTGTCAGCCTTTCTGTCCGTCTATCTGTCTGTCTGTCTATCTGTGTGCAGCCATTGTGCGAATACCAAAAACCAAAACAATCGAAACCAAACCGATTCCACACGGCCATTTGCTAAATTGTTGGCCCTAGTTAAAAAGTACTAAGCTCTGGCTAAAACCAATGAGAAAAATCCAACTGCATTGGAACAAAATCAATTGGCAATTCCGCCCCAGGCATATGCACAACAACAACAGTTGTGCTGCCTGCTTTTAGGCGTCTCACGTGCGGCTAAACTCTGTGGGTGCTTGTTGGCTATTCATGTAATTGCCAGTGTGCGTGCACGCGTGTACATGTGTTGGCATGTCTCTCTGTGTGTGTGTGTGTGCAGTTTCGTCAGCTGCTAAGCTGATGCAGTAGTCTCGTCTCTAAACGAGCTCTTAGTTCACGTTGTGCTGTTTGATTTCGAGATTTTCTATACAAATTGAGAGAGTTTACAACATGCGCTTTGTTGAATCCTGATGAGAATGTTGAGCGATTCCTTCTTTAAAGATATTTAATTTCTGGCAGCTTAAACCGCATCAAAATTCAGTGATTGGATACTAACTGTAATGAAGGCCATCACTTATAGTGTCAATTTAAAATAGTGCTTGCAGATTCATGGCGTTTTTTGTGGTCACCGGTTTACTATCTGTCAGCCCTGAATGAACGCGTACATAATAATTTAATGGAATCTCGTTAAACTTACCCTCCGTATCGCTGGTATCCGAGACGGGCGCCTCGCTGGCAATATACTGACGACCGCTCGTTAAATTGCTCTCAACAATTGGGCGTTTATCCTCCAACTGACGGCGAAAAGCTTTATGATCATCCTGCAAATAGAGGCACAAGAAAAAGAGAAGGACAGACAAAAGAGAAAGAGATAGATGAGAGTTCATGGCAAATAAAATATGTAGTTGTCAAAGTGGCTGCAAAAGATTTATTTATTTGCAGCCCCAAAATAAAAATGTTAAAAAAAAACAAACTATTTGCTCTATTGGCAAAAGCTTTTCAAAATGAAACGGCCCCGTACTTCTAAACCCCCCTCCCCCCAAGCTGAAGCAGTCAAGTGCTCTGCAATAAAAAATCATAGAACGCCGTTGGTGAACTCACAATAAATTTCGTGTTTAATGCATTTAGTGGCGAAATAAAAAATGCAACAATATAAGGCAATACCAAATAGTACAAGCCAAAGCGTCTTTACAACTCACACACACACACACAGAGAAACATGTACACACACACATACACACCGCAGGCCGAAATGTAAATGTCCGGCAGACCGTAACTTAGTGGCA
Source organism: Zaprionus africanus (assembly GCA_018151435.1). Taxonomy (NCBI): domain Eukaryota; kingdom Metazoa; phylum Arthropoda; class Insecta; order Diptera; family Drosophilidae; genus Zaprionus; species Zaprionus africanus. The sequence continues at coordinate 1,233,125 of JAECXB010002309.1, read as the reverse complement.
GGCAATAGATTCCCAGAGCCTGCCAGGCTTTGCTCCAAGGGTGAAAGTTGCCTCAATTTTTCTTGGCTAGCAGCGGGGGCTGAGTATGTGTGTGTGTGTGTGTGTGTGTGTGAGTGTGCTGGGGGTAAGTGAAATTCAAGTGGCGCACGCTGTGTTAGACAGTGTTTCAGCATTTTCAACTCTCCGGCAGCTTCGGCTTGTTCTCTGTTGCTTGCTTTCTTTCCCTGCCTTGGCGAGTCCTTAAGTGATTTCCGCAAACACTCGCACACACACTCGCACACACACCCAATTTATACACCCCCTGCACATATGTGAGTGTGAATGTTTTTGACATAACAAGCATCATTTAACAATTATTTAAGAATTCGCAGCCGGAGCAGTTTAGCCAAGTGGGACTTTCAATTCAACAACGCAATTCGGTCAAGTTGGGCAGTTAGATACGACGATTGCTAGAGGACGCCCCCAAACACAAGTGAGGGGCGGGGCTCCTCAAGTGACTTGGCGTAAAGCAAGAAAAATAATACAGCACGAACGGACGAACGAACGAATGCAATGCACTCATAAAGCACATTTTATATGAGGCTATAAAAAACATTGACGCAGCAACTTCTGAATTATGTAAGGGATACATCGTGTTTGGAGTGTGTTTGGAGTGTGTGGCTGGCATCGCAATGATAAGCCGTCCGCAAATACTGAATCCAAATTAGCCGACCACAAGTCCGAGTGCTTAACTGAAAGGTATTTTGCAGACAAATATAATGCAATACATAAACCCTGCAGATTCTACGAAGCGTGTACTGAATTTGATAATTGGTTATAGATTTCCAAACTAATTTCGAACAATAAGTAATTTAATGCTATTTGCTTTTTTCAATGGCACAGCACGGCATCTATTCTATTTACCGATTTCAGTATCATTCATACGCACCGTTTGCCATTGTACAATAAGCAGAGCACACACACAAATATCAATGCAGCCCGAAACTAGAATAATTCTATGCAATAATCGTACATTGTATACAAACAATTGCCCCGATGCGATTCTCGTGCGCACTGCAAATGAATTCAATAGTCAAACATATCGAAAGCCGAGGGACAAACAATTCGATAAGCTCGGCTTAGTGTATTGGCAGTTACATACATAGTCTGAGTACTTATGCTTATACACGTATAGTTTCATTTACAACAAGACTTTAAGCTAAGCACGGGAATTTACACTAAATTTCGCAGAATGTCAACGGATTTTTCAATATATAATTATGGCTAAATATTTGCTTGAGCTCGAAAAATGCCTGGCGCACACACAAAATGGGCTTGCCAACCACTTTATGCGCCATTAAATCACAGAGGCCCCTCCAGTCACACGCAGACAGAGTCATACACACGTACACTCACACACATACACAGACACGCACACAAGTCAGCATAGCCTGCTAGGCACACACCCCCACACAAAATTACGAATTGTGCCAGAAAATGCCACTAAAAATACTGAGTACCCCGCCGCACTTGCATGAGCCCCCAAAAGCCTTCCACACAATTAGTTGGCCAGAGCAAATTGAGGTGCAGTCAGTGCTTTGGAAAAGGTTAAAATTGGGTCGTTCGCAACACAAAAAGCAGCGAAAAGCAGCAGTAACTCCTCAGCATCCCCATCGCAGCATCCCTTGGCACGATGATGAGCACAGCAAAGTTTGTGTGCAGGTTCGAAACTGGGCCATGCCTACTACAAGTACCATTATACCATGTATATTCAGGTTCGTAGGGAGTTTGAGCTTGAGATTTGTGCAATTGAAGATTTCACAATTTCAAATTCCACATTTTTTTTAACTTATGCAAACTCCAAAAGAACATAATAAATGATGAGGGGATTTGGTTGAAATTCCACGTTGTTATCCAACAATTACAAGTATTTGTCATTCCAATCTCAACTTACCAATTGCTTTTGTAGACTGGCCGCATCCCCGCGCACTGGTCCCAGGCCTAGGGTGCTCAGTTCGGTATCCTTGCGAATGACCCATTCGGTTAGCTCGCGCAGGGACAACAGCAGCGCATTCCAATGTTCCGAATTTGACTCCAAGCGATTTCTGCAAGGGAGAGAGAGAGAAGGCAGCAGGTCAGAAGTATGCCACAAATAAGAAATATAAACGTCGTAATAATATTAAATTTAATTTGCACTTTACAACACACAGGCCGAGCAGCTGTGTTGATTATCAACGAGCTCGAGCCCGAGCCCAGCCAAAAGACCGCAAAATGTCAGCGACAATTTGTCTACTTCCGCAAAGGGGGAGCCGCATACCCGTCTCCTGGTCGCCCAGCTATTCTAATAGACCCTCTTGCCGCCACGCCCGAGGGCAGGCGACGACCCAAGTGCTTGTCGTCTACGCTAAATTTTAGCAGTCACTGTAATGGTGAAATGCCTTGGCATTTTATTTTCATTTTATTTGGCCAAAGGAGCATCCTGTCCGCCATATCGCTGGCATATTTTTCGCCCCATTTTCTGTGGGGCAACCAAAAAAAACGAAAATGAAAAGAAGAAGAAATCTCTTAAAAACCTGCATCCGCCCGCTTGCGCCCCGTCGCACTCGCTGTTATGACAATAGTCATCTAGGACCGTCTGAGAGTCGTCTTTTGTCTGTTTATCTTTGAGGAAATTCCTTGGCTCGTTCGCCTTTATGATTTCTCTTGTAATTAAGGCATGGCATCGCAATGGAACTAGAGTATGTATGGGTTATGCGGGCAGCTGCTACTCACAATGTTCACTTTCATTTTTTGACCATGCCAAATTATAAAAGCAACGACTTGCGACGGAAATAGGCTCGGAAATGAGATGTATTCAAATATGCTCGCTGTGCTTTTCTTATGTACGAGTAAGCACACTTTTTTCTCTATTTTCCTGTTGTATTTTCTCATTCGAGTCTGCCTTTACCAGCTTCTCAGCTTGTCGTCCGGCTCGTTTTGCTCGTTTATGGCAAAGCCTTGTCAGATTTCCTTTTTTGTTTGTCAGCTTCTGTCGTTGACTTTGCCAGACACAATTAGTACGAGCAGCAAATTGAGCTGGCAAATGACATGGCCTGCGGCGGAACATTTCCCCGATGATTGTCTAGGCTCGAATGTGTTCGCATTGTGCTGAGGTGGGGCAATATGTGAGGAAATTATTTGATTCAGACGCGTGAAATTCAAGACGCACTTTAATTACGTTAATTTGACCAGGTACTTTACCATTCTCTTCTATTTATATTGCGCTTCAAATTAAATTTTCTTTGTCATCTGCGGAGCAGTTGGGCAAGCAAACATATTTTCTGAACACTGTCAGAGCCTAATACATTGATTGAGTATGTTGAATTTTTCATATTCATCATTCTATCTCGCCCGGTGCTTGGATTACAAGATTTGCAGCAGGACGAAAGGTATTTGAGTTGTCCCAAATGTAATTTAAGACATAAACTCACACGCACCGCATGACAAGCACCCGTATTTGCTTCCTCTTTCTGTATGAAACAGGTTCATCAATCTTCGCACAACTCAAACAACAATCAGCAGAGCTAAGCAAAGGAATGCGTTGCGTTTCAAACACCTGTGGATGATGCCACAAAACAAACTCCGTTTGAGTCGAGTTAAGCTTAGAGTTGAGTCCAAAGTTGGACTGTGTCGAAGACGATAGAACGAACAACGACGAAAGTTCAAAGCCGGGAACTTTGTACATAAATGACCTAAAGCGAGAGCCAAAGTGCCGCGGCTAATACAAACAGCAAAGCAAAGAGTGAGTGAGTGAGACAGGGCGAGCGAAGGAGCAAACTTTTCAAGTGCTGTCCGAAAATATTTCATTGGAATTTATAAGCTAGCAAATCTCCGGCAGAAATAACACAAACAACAACTGAAGCTAAAGCAAACACGGGGCAAGCCAACAAAGCAATGGCTGTTGGCCAAACAACTATAAGAACAGCAACAACAACAACAACAACAATGACGGAAGTGGGCAAACTTGGCTAACGGAAATATGCCAAAACGCCAACAATGAACGTAAATAGAAAGCGTCGCGAGCTGACAAAGAATAATCGTCAGAACTTGCCTGCCACGAAAGCAGCAACGACAACAACAGCGACAACAACAGCAAAAACAGCATCGACAAGCAGCACAGCACAGCACAGTGGGAGGTAGCTGGGCGTGGGCAAACATTTTGGGCACACTTAAGGTGTCATTCGTTAGCTCTTGCGGCCTAATTGAAAACCGCTTCGAAGCAAGAGCATTAAATAAATCGTTGCCTACTTTTGCGAGCACAAGAAACACGTATACGCACCGTCGGGCGGCGTCTTCACATAATTGCCATTTATATTCATTTTGTGGCCGCTTGTTTTTCAGCGCTTTTCGCATGTCATCATCATTATTCATTTTAACCCCTCGTCGCCTCGTCTGCTCACCCAGGACTTTGTCCTGGTAAACAGCAGGGGCAGACAACTGGCTGAATTTGCTCCACACACAAGCAGCTCCAGCTCATGGTCGGCATCAATATCAACAAGCGAACAATATTTGTATACGCTGGCATGCTTTTTTTATGAAATGTGGAAATTACAAACATACAGCGACATGGTCAGGGCGCAGGACATGCCAAAGGAGCCTGTTTGCACTCGATTTCATCTCATTGTTGTCGAAGGCAGCGGGAGAGTGGTTCCGAGTGGTGCTGTCAACGTCAACGCCTGGCACCGCGTTGGTCACATCAACGGCGAGCCTGCGAAGTGGCAGGGTGCACACAGTGCACGGTCCATGCTGCACGGCCTTTTGTGCCCCACTGTGTCGCTTCGCCCGATTCCGGCACTTTTCACGCGTTACGTTTTTATTGATTTTCATTTGGGTCGGGGCCGAAGCTGTTTGATGGAATCGCTTTTACATCTGGCTTTCTGCCTGGCCAGGCGTAAAGTGTTGTTGTTGCCCACCAGCCGCGCTCAAAAGCATCGGCTCGCTTGGTCGCCTGGCATGTTTGTTCTCCTGTTTTCGCATTTTCATCAACACAAAGTCGCTTAACCCAGACAACAGGACACAGCACAACGGTGTCTGCGTTGACTGTGGAAACTGGCAGACTCAACTTGAGTTTAATTTGGTTTAATTAATGCCTCAGCTTGCAAGGCCCTTTCCCGTATCATCGTTCAGGCTACTTAACACATGTTGAGGGAAAATTGTTGGCGATATGCGGAAGAAGAAAGCGATAGAAGCATCGATAGTTTAAATTGTAAAAGCACAAAATATTCTAATTGAATTCAACGAATTTCCCTCGTATCTTAGTTAACCATCTATGCAATATTCCACACGATTCATTCATCATCACGATAGTCATTTATTTGCATTTGCATACGTATGTGTATGTATATGCATGCATATGTATTTGCCATTTTAGTCCAACAATAACAAGTCGAAACTGCAAACGGCAATGGCAACGGGAATGTGGTTGAGCATCATCATCATCATACGCCGCCGCCGTTCAGGAATAACAACAAAACAAAATTCAGCAAAGGAGAACACGAAAGGGAAACAAGCGAAACGGCCAGAGAGAGAGAGAGAGAGGGTAGGGGAGTGAGAGGATGTCTGAGGTAAAAGCACTTACCTGATTGCAATACTTTTCGATTTTAAATTATTCCAACGTTGATTCATTTCATCCAAGCGACGCTGCAGCATAACCGCATCCTCTTGCGAGGTGAGCGAACCCAAAAGTTTGCGGCCGGTGCCATCGAGACGATCGTAAACAACGCGATGGGTTTCAATTTCCGATTGTAGATCCTGCAAACGAAAGCACAAGCATAACGAGAACTGTTAAAAAGTTGAAAAGGTTCAATGAGTATGCGAGTATCGAGTGAAACACCCGAGCACCCACACACACACACACACTGGGAAATGCTAATAAATTAGTGTATGTAAAATTTATTCATAAGTGCGGTCGCGCGCACGACCAGCTGCCAGGAAATTGAATCTGAATTTCAATATGAATTTGTTGTGCACCCACCAAAAACTATTGTGAGCGAGCATATGCATATGTATGTGTGTCTGTGTGTGTGTGTGTGTTTGTGTATCGTTTCGTATGCACAAAAACGCGTGATATGCAAAGCGGTTGCAAAGCATTTTAGACAAAGCGAGTGAGGTTGCAACGGCAAGGAGACCGGGTTACCTGGGGCAGGATTAAGCGCTCGGCCATTTAGCCCAACAAGCAGGCCATGAAATTGCCGAGTTTGCCATCAATAGGCCCGCACGCCCATTTAAAACGTTGCCGTGCGTTCACCCCTCACACCATTCCTCACTCCCCCTCATCGAGCTGTTTTCACGAAAGTTTTGAACATGAGTGACAAGTTTTAAAGCGCTTTTCGCTGCCCCGTATCCCATATCCCGTATCCGGCTATTCTCGCTTTGCAATTATTAACCGCATGTGACCCCAGCTGCCTGCCCTTCTCCTCCTTCTCTCTCTCTCTCTCTCTCTATTCCTTCAGTCAGACTGTTTGGCTGTCTTGTTTTGTGCCATGCCACTGTGGCAGCTGTTGTGGCAGGTGTTTTATTTGTCAACCCGCCTGGCAAGGGCTTAAAAATGTTTCGCCTCTTGGTTTGTTTTCTGGACCCGAAAAACTCGAAAAATTTAGCCAGTTATTTGCTGTGGTTTTCTCGGTTAACTCACCCACAAAATATATATGTACACAAGTTGTCTATGTGTGTGTGTGTTGCGCCTGTCTTGTGCATTTTAAGGCAGCTTCTAAAGCGGTTTTAAGGTTTTAACTTTGATGTGGCTTAGGTCATGTGGTAAGGATTGCAAACGGGAAGTTCTTAGCCTGGCTTATGTTTTATCTGCTGGAACACAATGCCCGGCTTAGCCACAGTTCTATGAAGCCTTGCACATTTATAAGCGATAATTACTATGTAAATAGATAACCTTTATTTTAGACTTGGCACACTAATTAAAACTAAACACCTTACTTAAAGTGTTTCGAATGGTTACCAAATCCTTTTCGGTTTCCAAGCAATGTTTTTTCGCTAATTGAATTAATCAATCAATCACACGAAACGTGCCAAATAAACTAATTAAAAGTGGAATTAGTGGCGCACAACTCAAATAGCATAAGAGCGCCGGAAATGGCTTCTAAAAATGCGTGTGTGTGTAAGTCGGTGTTTGCTAATTAAACCTTCATTGGGGTGCCAATGTTTTTGTTTAAGTAAACAAAGGCAGCAGCAGAAAAAAGGCTGCGCCAGTAATGAGTAAATAAATAAAGCAAGCGCAAGCAAAGGGAGTAAAAATCCACGACGTTTTTTCTACGATGTTGTGCGAAACGAGGCTTCAATTAATTTGGCTTATGCATGTCACACACATGCCCAAGCACCCACACACGCACACACACACTCACACTCAGGCACACACGCACACGTTCACAAACAGAGCGATTCAATTAATGCGCAAAAATTGTTTATACACCAATAGAGCGGAAATGAGCGATGCTTGTGGGGCGGAAAGAGCGTGAAGGCATGATAGTGGCAGAGAGAGAAAGAGAGGGAGTGAAGGAGAGAGGGAGAAAGAGATGGAGAAAGCAACGCATAACAAAGCATTTTTAATGAGTCAACCGTCTCTGCATCTCTGTATATAAGTGCGTGGGAGTGTGTTAGTGCGTGGGTGTGTGTCTCATTGTGCGTGGGTTACGTATTGCAAGTGGCAGCATAGGAGAAGGGGAGTGTGGGGTTTCTGGGAGGCGTGGCACATGTGGAAAAGCCGATTAAATCAATTAAAACGAGAAAACGCCAACGGCAACGCCGTCACTTTTAATGTCAGCACTTTGTCGCACTGAACTTGCCCATTATCCTGGGGTTAGAATTGCCCAATGCCGCCATTTCTTTTTTGCTTACATGCCTCCATCATCATCAGCGGTCGCTACAACAACTAATGCTGCTAATTTGTGCCCCCCAAAACCTGCACACCCCTGCACTGATATGACTCGAGTTGGCATTTTTTATCAAATCTAAAACGTGCGCACTTTTTTGAGGTCATTTCCCGTTAAGCCCGGCACCAGGTTCAGGCTCAACCTGAAGCCGCAAATGTGCGCGTGTTTCATGTAAGCATTAGCAAAGATATGTATGTGTGTGTGAGCATGTATGTGTATGTGCGCTCGGACTAACTCACGCTTTGTTGGCTCATTTTTCACATTTCCGCTACTAGACCTTGCCAACTCACATATGCAATACTTATATGTATATACGTGTGTATGTGTGCGTGTGTGTGTGTGTATGTGCCATGTCTGCATTTTGCACTTTTAAGCCCCAATTAAGTAAATGCCAAGCCCCCGCCTGAGCTGCACTTCTGTGGCAGCATAAAACGAGACGTGATTCGGTTGCCATACGGATCTCCTCTGATGGCTGAGCTGCTGTTGACTGCGATTACAGTTCTTTTAGTTGCTCCAATCTTTGCTGCTGATATTAATTACTCACATGTTTATATGCGTTGCTTGGTATTCATTCAAAGCCAGAGTTCAGGGATCAAAAAAGGGATGCAGTAATTAAAATACACAGACAAGATTGATTGGCAACTGCAGAAACTCCACACATCCATCACTCCATTCCTCTTCCATTTATTTAGATTTTATAGAAATTCATAGAAAACATAAGAGCCCCAAAAACAGCATAAATTTACAGGCGACCTCGGTGCGTATGATAAATATTCGCTTGGCCCCAGCAAAAGCCTGACAAGATGCTGTACACAGTGAGCTCAACTGCAATGTCAGCATGAATTTGAAATCAAATTTTTGAACGAACAAAAATACCTTTGGGTGTTTGCTCTCATAAATAATAGCGTAGCATATCAGCCATAAAAAGAGGGGAGAAGGAGCAGAAGAAACAACAAGCAAGAGAAGCCAGAATATGGTAGGCAGAGGCATAAAGAGGCTACAGACGGCCATACAAATAAAATGGAAATGCGTTTATAACGCGCTCATAAATATATTAGGGCCACATAATAAACACATCGCCAAGTGATGTCGACTGAGGCAGTGACGAATGTTGAGCAAACCTGACTGGCTGGCCACGCCTCACGCCGACGTTCACCCACTCCAGTAGCTTCTCTGATCCCTTGGGGTGCTGGCTGTCAGCAGGGACAGGCGGTGAGCTGTCAAATGGGCTTGCCCGAAGCGTTCATGCGGCAGTGACAGGCTCGTGCTGCTGCGGACCCCGCTCCGCCCATTTTCAACATTCCCCCCCCCCTTCTGTCTTCATTCAAAAGCGAGTCAAAACAAAAACGACAACAATTTTAAACGGGCCTCCGATGAGGACTCAGCCTCCCCCCGAGTGGGGACACATATGAGTAGCGTATTCCCGTCTCCAACAACCCTTAGTCTTCTTTTCGCCCCCTCCCTTAACCGTTATCGTTCGAATGGGCATGTAGATGTAGCATTTTACATATTTTAGGCAGCCTCTTGTTTACATGCGTGTAAATCCTTTATGGCCAACTTTGGCTGTCATTGGCAACAACAACAGCATGGGAAGCAAAAAGAACTGAGCAGCAAGACGAAAAATAAACTGAAATTTGATTTTCAACGAACGAGGAAAATGTGCTCAAGTTGTTTGTTCGATGCCTGCTCTCAGCTTATTTGATTATGTTTATTTCCTGACTCACCTTTTCGAATATTTCGGGGAATATTATCTGCCTGAGTGCGCTGTCTCGATGCGTGTGTGTGACACGAATTTAAATTGTAGCAATTTATGAAACGAATTTAATTTTATTTTAACCTCCATCTACATTTATGTTTTTGTCAGAAATCATTTGCCCGTTTGTTTCTCACTTATATCCACTTAAAATACTTTTCTACTTAGACAAACAAACAGCGAAGTTACCAAAGAAGTAAAAGCCAAATCAAAAATGCATAAGGAATGAAAAGAAGTAGCTAGAAAATGAAGGAGTATAGAAAATATAAGCTGAAACTGTACTTGAAGCCAGTCATATACTGGCATAATCGACTGCACTTGTCTTTGACTTATCTGCAAAGTTTACGCTGTGCTGAACACACACACACACACACGCATACTTCTATAATCAGCTAACAAACTATGTTTAGCAGGTAAATTGAGACTGAAGGAAAAAGAAAAACCAAGAGAGCTGGCTAAGCCAAATCAAAGTGCTGCGTTTTGCTGTCTCAGCAGCGTCAAACAAGTCTGGCAACCGGGCGAAAACCAGCTGAAGTCAGTCGAGTTAAATGTTGATGGTTTTTGGTACTGCAGCTTATCGCCACATCTCACACTCTGCGGTTCTTGTTGTCCATATTATTAGACGACTAAGCCCCTCTCCGTCCACACTTCCACACACACACACTGTGTATTTTACTGCAGCTGTATGTGGTTCTGCTCCAGTTTAATTTACTTTGCCAGGCAACTGCTGGAGAGTGCCCCAGTGTAGCCAGTTCACAGAGCGAGCTCATAAAACGGACCAGGTAGGAACACCGTGCGGGGACTTGTGTTCCGGCACATTGCCACTCAGCTTCCTCAGCTTCCTCAGCATGCTTTGCGCCTTCATTTCGTTTATAATCCTTTTCGTATGCCGCCTGCAGCGGCACGGCTTCGTCACAACGGAGGCTCAAGTTTAGGGCTCTACTCAGGGGCTCGGGCCACGGATCCCATTCACGTTTCCATTCCCTTGCCAGTCAGCATTATATTTTTAACCAGTGTCGCCTTCATTGTTTTAGCCTGCTTGTTATTCCTGTTCCACTTGTTGTTGTTCTCTCTGTATTCTACCTTCATCTTGGCAGCTCGTTATTTGCGTGGCAACTTTAATGGCGGCTACGTTAAAAAGGATTACTAACTGATATATAAGAACTATACGATCTGAAGTTAATGGAAAAACTATCACTTACGATGCCTTCACAAGTTGCTGGTAAGCTTTAAGACCTTTTAAAACCACTTTGACTTAGGCTATTCCCAGGCATCATGTGCCAGGCAAGGCGTAGACTTAAGTAGCTCAAGGGGTCAGGCATAATCCCCCGTATGGAACGTCCGCATCTGTACGAATGCGACTTATGTTTTTCCACCTTTGACCACTGCTGCTGTCCTAACTGACTTTCCCATTTTGCATCATCCTTCTACACAGGCACAGGCACAATCCTTTATGTGTCCTTTTTTATTGTCTGCTGCAGGTGAGCTCCGCACAGTTTGTGTCTTTGTCTGTTCGTCAGTGTGTCACAATTGCCCTACGTACTGCGCCCGTGTCCTTCTCGCTCTGTTCATCATTTCTCTCTCTCTTGCTCTTCTGTTTATCCCACCTGCGTCGCCTGCTCAACTCGTCAACACCAAAGCCTGCATATTGTTACTCGTATTTGCCTTTGACTTGAGTTGTTTTCTGACGTTGCCGCCCAGGCGTAACAAAAAAAGAAAGCTGAGAAACACAAATACACACACACAGACATACATACAAACACATACACACCGAAATAAACAAAACAAACGGTGTCATTATTTTTGTGAGGCTTGCACGTACGCCCGGGCACCTTGGCTCAACACTACTTCCCCTCCCCCTCGCTCTGTTCCTCGTCCACGGATCTGGACATAGTCAAAGCCATTGTTGTTCTCCTCGGCTGTTGGTTGTTTTTATGTAGTCCTGGCTGCCGACTGGCTGCGAGTCGGCTATTAACCCAAATCCCACGAGTGCAAGTTGTTGTTGTTTGTGTTGCTCTGGCTGTTGTTGTTGTTGTTGCTGTTGTTGTGTATTTCAGTTTGTGTGCGTCTGGCTCGCTGACTTTAGCGGAAAGTTCAACGGCAGCGGGCGCAGAAAATACAGAGTAAAAAAAACAAAAAACGCACTCAAATATATTTTTTTATTTTAATGCATATTAATCATACGCCATGTTTGCCTTGTGCATTTCAATTGGCCCGTCGTGCGGCAGAGTGTTGACATTTTCAAAGCAAACAATTTATTTTATACTATGCACACTCAAATTAATTAATTCAATGACATAAATTTCGAGCATACGCTCTCACTCTCTCCCATAGTTTGTTCATTATAAATTTCTATAAACCGCTTTTGAAAGCAAACCACACACACACCCACACACACACAGCGCAAGCGCGTATAAAGGATGAGAAGCGAAAATGCAACACAAGACTGTTATGAAAATATTTTTTAATTAAAAATTTAAGCGTGCCGCTGTGAAAATGGCGAAAAGAGCGGAGCGCAAAATATGTTCCCGAGTATTCGCACAATTTTGGCACTTTTAGTGTGATTTTTATTTGGATAATAAAAGCGAAGCTGAAGTGCTCCCGAGAGGAAAAGAAACAGTCCTTCAGATGACAGTTTCTGTTCTATTGTTGCCAGATACACTTTCAATTCAGTTTCGGTTAAGTTTCTGCTAAGTATTCAAATAAATTTATTACCATTTTTAAATTAATTAAGCAATCTAAAAGTTATTCATTGCAATTTACAGTATATTTAGTATTTTAAATACACAAACATGCCATGCCAAGTGTATTTTCCAGTTTTCTGGCTCTATATATTTGCCAAAGCATTTGCATCCCCAAGCACCCTTGATGCGTCCAAAGACTTGACAAAGACTTTTGGCTGATGCAAATATTTGGCTGTGAATCTATTAAGAGACGCCTTCGTGGTGAATGCAACATTTGTTTGCCAACAAATTTGTGCAGCACTTTAACGAACAATTCGCAATGCTAACAAAGTCGGCCCAGTTGGCAGCACATCGGACAAGTTGGCAACTATTTTCGCCGCGTTGGCAAGTGAATTTGTTGCCCGTTGCACAAACTGCATATGGAAATATCAACTTAAAATATGCCAAACTGAGGTGGAAAATATGAGAAACAGAGGCGCAGAGAGGGAGTGCCATGGAAGATTTGCGTGACGTTTGCTGCAAAATACATTTTGCATAGCAAACGAGGCAAAAGATGGCAAACGAGACAACATCAGAAGATGGCGAACGCTCATTAAAATTCATAAAGAAGCGCAACTGAAAGACAGAAAGACGAAGAGACGAAAAGCGAAAAGGAAAAAACGGAAATGCCGAAAAGATGGAAAAACCAAATGTGTTATGGCCTCACTTTGTTTTATTTATTTGCTTTCGCTGTGGGGAACGTAACGTAAATTGAAATAAATAAAATGCGGTGGCATCATAATTGCGCGTCTCTGGCGCGCATCCTTGCGGGGATAATAAAATTCCACATACGACCTCGGACTAAGACATGACTCTGCCCGAAAAATAATTGAGAAATGCTGCCAGGAGGAGTACCAAGTACTCGTATATATATTTATGTATTTGGAACGTACAAATATATGGGATATCTGGCATACTTGGAGGTAAATTAGACCTTTTTAATGCAGGAAGAAGAGCGATCCCTGCAGACAGGAAATAAATGTGTGCCACACAAAATTAATGGTAATAATAGAACTTGTGCCTTTAATTCGGATAACTGCAGCCAAGTTGAACTATTTTCCTTAACTTATTCGACTCTATACTCTATATAAGTCAGTCATTTTAAAGGACTTGTAAATGTCGCAATTTATTTCTTACCAAAATGAAACCAACTTTGCAGACAGCAAGTTTAATTTGTTTATTAAATATAAACGAGCTTTGTGTGCACCACGCTCTCAGTTAGTTTGTCGCCAAGCCGAGCTCATCACCACGACAGGCAGAGGACACTTTTAAACTACTTTAACTTTGTCTGCTCCTGCCAGGCAGTCCCTGTTTTTGGCTGAGTGTGCGGTTTTGACCCATGTGAGCAGCCAGCTGCACATACCTGCACATAAGGGACATGTGGCAGGTCGTACTTATCTGTCGGATGTGGATGTGGATGAGGTGTATCGCAGTATTTAAGCCCTTCCGAGGGCTCTTTCTCCTTTATGTGGCAGCTGCTGACTACCGTCTGGCAACTGACAACAGGAAAACTTTGCACAAGGCGACTTTTTAAATTAGTCGTAATAAATAATTAAGCATATCACATGTATATTTTGTGAGCTTGTTTCTGGTTTTTTGAGGGGGATTTCCTTGGATTTGTGCTTGCTGTAGCGCAAACAGCAAATTACAGTTAATACTTTCTTCCTTTTCTGTTTGTTTGTGCTGGTAAACTTTGTGCCTCAACAAATAACTGAAGCCGACAAACGACTCAGTTGGCAAACAAAAGATTTAACTTTCGATGTGTCAGCGCAAAAGATCATACATACATGCGTATGCTGTATTTAAATTTAATATAAAAATTTAGTCAACAAACTTAATTCAGAAAAAAATTGACAATTACATATGCAATTCAGAAAGCATTTTACTTCGTTTTTAGCTCCTTAATTCTTCAAGCAAAGCAGAACGACCCAACTGGGAATTTTCCAGTGTGGAAACTTATTTATCGGGCTTTTTAATTAACTTACTCGCAATGCAAACGAAGAGTGATGTCTGCTGGTCAAAGGAGAATTGAAGGAGAACAGCGAAGTAATGATAAGCCAGAGTGGAAACGCAGTGAGTATTCTTTGCCCAGGATAATGGTAGTCGAGTCACGTTGAGTTGCAACAACAATTCAACAAAAAGTGGCATGCAAACATCAACAATAATAATAAGAGTGGCATTGTCAGTTGCAGCAGCAGCAGAAAGGAAGTCAAAGGAAGCACAATAACCATATTGGATGTCCGCACAGGATACGTAGACAAACAGACAGACACTGAGAGAAGTAAGCAGAACACTGGACAGCAGAAAAATAGTTGCCTCAGGAGACAAATGCAGCCGTTAGCTTGTCCTTGTCTTCAGCTCTATTGGGCAACTTTCCAAAAATACTCCTAATAAACAAGAGACATTGATGAAGCTACTAACTTCTTGTTTAATATTATAAAATAAAATTGAAGAAATAAACATACCGAATTGGTTGGTTGAAAACTCAGTACACAAGAAAGTTAAGATTGTTCTATTAGTTTGAGTAGTACAAACCTTATGATATATCATGAATTCCCTTTCGAAATAAACTTCAATCACGGTCAAGAGGACAAATTGGCTAAATGGAATGCCAAAAGACCAACAAGAATCGATACAAGTTTGTTTATCTGATGTGCATCGAGCAAATGGCACTAAAATTGATATTGTTCGAATTGAAGCCACTTTTCTCCGTTTACCTGTCGGCCCTTTAATTCTGCATGTGCAATTTCCGTAGCATACTTTTCAGCATGGCTCTGCATAAAATGTTTGTTACATTATATTCGCAATTAAAATCGCGTTAATTTGTTTTCACAACATTTTTTTGCTCCGCTATTGGCATTCTACTGTGTGCGAGCATTAAAAGCACAAAAGCCCGTAAGCATAATTTGCATATGCTAGTTTAATTAATTAATTACTACAATTAAATTATGAGCGCATATTTTAAAACATCCATTTTAAGCAGAATTCAAAGCGAAAAAAATAATAACATATTTTATGGAATAATGAATGAATGCAAATGAATGCCCGAAGCATTTACACAAGTATTCATGTGTTTGTGTGTAAGTGTTTTTGCGTGCATCGTCATAATTCGTTTTACAGTTTATTTCATGTTTTCTTTATGTTTTCATTCCCAAGCTCTCAGTTTAAATTTTAACTGTCCAAACTGACCGCCATATTTAAGGCTATTTTTTATTCTCTTGCTGTTCATTTTTTATGTGCTAGTTTTTAATGTCCCAAAGCAGCGTTCACTTTGCATAACTAATTAAAGTCAGTTGGCGCTTTTCATGCGCCATTTCGCTCCATCTTCTCACTTACACTCTCTTCCCTCTCTCTGTCTCTCTCTCTCTCTTTCTCTTCTTAGTATGCAACAAACGACTAGACCAGACAGCAATAAAAGGAAAGCGAAAAATTATTATGACACGCAAAAGGCGTTTCCACGGCACCACCAGCCCTGCACCACTGTGCACCCGGCACACGCCTTCACTTTGGTAAAAAGAAGCTGTAAACTTGTTGTGAATGGAGCGAGATTCTCTATTAATTAAAAATTGCAACGACAGCTGTCGGCTTAAAAAGGTCCCACTGGAAATTGACTAAGACCATAAACAAGCAACACGCATATTTAAATCCTACTCAAATATGCCAAAGATATTAAGCAAAAGCGTCAAGCAATTTAAAAACTAAAGGTTTACTGAAACGTATTCTATTAAATTTACTTTTAAGTATTGATTTCTTTTTTTCTGTAATGAATTTTTTCATTTGCCAAATAAAACTCATATAACTATAAACAAAGTAAGTAACTTCGGCGCAGCTTGCGCTTTATGTAAGCTATCAATAGAAAGTTAATTTTTAGCACACGAGCATTAAAAATTTACCAACCTTGCAACTTTTCTCGCACCCAATTGGCCAATGACCGCAGTTGAACCCGCCGTGCCGGCACAAACTGGGGAGAACTCTCTCTCTCTCTCTATCTGAGTTGTGACCGGTAAAAATAACTTTTCACAAATTATCAGCGCAGTAAATGAAACTTTGTTATGGAATGGCCCAGAAATTACATACCGCTGAAAGGTTGCTCTTTTGCTGGTTTTTTAGCCGTTTCGCCCGAACAACTTTTAAAACTGATGATAGTCGGGCATTACCTGTGCACAGTGCCACCTTAGCTTGTAACCGAAGGCACTCACACGTGTTTGTAATTATGTAATACAAATAGGTAATGGAAGTTCTGCAAACTCGTGTGCCAGTGTAGGAGGGGCCCTTCACGTGCCACGTTCTTGTGGGCCAGTTAACGTACAATTAAAAAGACAAATAGCCCGGGCTGCAACTGGTCAAAGCCCCGCTTCGACCCACCTCTGCCCCGAGGGGAAAAAACAAACAAGCGTTCGGGAAGGCGTTGGGCGGGTGAAAAGAAAATCACATTTGCGGCAACATTTTAGTTGCGTAATTAAATTTATTAAAATAAATTGCCAATTTGCGATCGGACGAGGTCTTAACTTTTAATGAAATGTGTGCAACAGAGTTGCAAAACCGAGCGAGCTCACAATGAAACTGTGGTGCAAATTGTGGTACAGAAAAGGGAAACTGTAAAATCGAGTTTTAAAAATAAAAGGCAGAAATTCTGTCAGGCAGCAAAAAGCGGAAAAATTTCATGTTTTATAACGTGGCACAAATACAAATACAATTATAAACTATATGAATAGTTTGCACACCCTTTCCTCTCTCTCTTTTTTCTGCCATCTCAGATTTGTTCTCCCTCTCTTAGCTCTCTGTGCAATTTGTTGGTGTGTTTAATGGCGTTGAAGCAAAAATGTAAAAGCGTCAACCTTGTTGCCACTTTACAAGAAAAATATTATTGTGTTGTGGCTGATGGCAACGTTGCCAAGTTTTATGTCAAGGGTTGCATACAGTGGGAGGTAGGTGGCAGTGTGTAGTTTCGTGGGTAGTTTATAGGAATAGAGAAAGCAAGTTCTCATCTACGATGAATGAATGCCAATGCTTCTAGCATCGCTTTTAAGCTAAAAGCAATGAATAAGAAGTGACGTATAGTAAATTATGTTTAGACATTTTAGACAATGTAATATACAATTCCAAACACTTCATCGAGAGTGTAAAATAGAATCGAATTAAACTTTTAAATTCATTTTTATTTTTTGCAAATGTTTTCCAACAACCTTTTATTGTTGTCTTTAAGAATTTATTCGGGCATATTATTTAGTCGAAACATGTGATCAAAGTATTGAAAATTTTTTAAAAACAAGCCAAAGCTTTTTAGCTCTGAAAAAGTTACCACAAAGAAAATAAAGAGGAATAAGGCCAGACAAGATATTGAAAAAAAGACAAGAAAACATGGAGAAAGACTGAGGAAATCCAACCGAGACGGCACATTAATAAAGTTGCCAACTTGCAGTTAACTTTACCCGTGAGTGTGCTTAAACATTATAAACAGCCAGGAAACAGAAACGGGGACAACAACAATGCCAGCCAGCCAGCCAAGGGCAGAGCAACAAATGGGCAAACAAACGACTAAATTACGTTGGCCGACAGGCGCCTAAAAGTATACAGCACGCACCGAGGCAATAAACAATATTAAACCACAGGCACGTCGGCTTCTTCTTCGGCATCGTCGTCGTCAGGGAGCGGAAAAACTTCGGGCTGTAAATGGCAAACTGATTTAAAATTAAGCGAAATGATTTTACCTAAACAAGAAAACATCCATATACAAGAAAACCTGCACACTCCCACCCTCACGCACGAACACCCACACACACACGCACGCACAAATGAGTATCATCAATCACGCGAGAGTGCGAAAGAAATGAAGTGAGAATGGCGCAGACTTAAGAGGAAAGACGTTTCAAAATAAAGGATAAGCGCAAGTTAAGTTAATATTGCGAACGGAAGCTCCGCGGAAATGTTACTGATTTAACCGATATTAAGTGAGGGAAGGGAGGGAGGTGAGCTATGTTGAGTAGCATCAGCTGCAGCCACAGAAACTTTTTTAATAACTTTGTTGTTGCATGAGCAGTCAATTATGTTAATAAATTTAGTACACAATTTGCCTACTGCCTCCTGGCGGCAATCGACGTGCTTTGTCTTGCCTTTGATTTAATGTGCGTCCTACTTTCGAGTGAAACCATTTTAAAGTGAGTTACTCGAATGTCTCTTGTTCCTCTCTCTCCTCCCCTCTCTCTCTTTCTCTCTCTCTCTCTCTCTCTGTCTCTGTCTTTCTTGCACTCAGTCTCTAAGCGATAAAGTTGTTGGCCTAAGTGGCGCACTTCAAGTTTTGCGGTTTGGCGCAAAACACACAAATTCAAAAGTTCGCCTCGCACTTTGTCAACTGCCACACCCCTTGCGCACACACACACACTCACACCATAGCTGTGGGCTTCGAGTGGCTGTTTATGTCGAAATTGAATGTCTCTCTACTCTTTATGCGAAGCTAATAAGTGTTGTGCCACCGTTTGTTGTTGTTGCTGTTGCTCGTATTGTGGCTGTTGATAACTTCCTGGAGACTGCCAAGAGCAGCCTGCAGGAAGTTGTTGGCTCGTTTAGTTTATTTATTTGAAAATGATTTTGCCAGGAAAACCGCAGGTACTTGAAATTAAATTATTTACATTTGCCTGTCATCAGCGCCAACAGGCGAAACAAGCGACAACAGATCCGCAGTGTATGACACCCACAGCTCTCGTTCTCCATTCGCTTATTTGCTCACCACAAATTCTCTCGTTTTCTTCACACTTCCCCTTCCCCACAACTTGTACCTCACCAAGCAACACCTTGGCTGGGTAAAAACTTTGCTCATTTGCATTGTTCGCGATTTTCATGTGTTTGTTGACACTTTTTTCTGCAAGCGAAAAACAGTTTATTTCTCAAGCAACTGCCAAGATATATTCAAGTGTGAGGTGTGTGTATAATGCCCAGACTTAAAAGTACCTCAATTGGTATACTCTCCTGTGAGTTGTTGCAACTATGCCTTATGCTTGTAGCAATTAGAGCGAAGATATATTGGCTAATGTATTTCCTTATAGCAATAACTAAGTTTCTTACCTACTTCACTTGCAATAATTCAAATGCAAGTGCTCGGCGCATAAATACTCAGCTATGACATTAAATCTTACACAGCGCAGATTAAACAGTGCTCAGAGAGCAACATAAATTACGTTGGCAAAGCTTTGCAGTCTGCCTGGGAAGTGGGCGTCGTGTCCTGAAAGGGCGTGAATTGTCAAACGAAGAGCAAATGTAGCCAATCTAGAAACTCCAGAAATAGCGCAGACAATTGGACTTATGCGCATGTGAGCTTGTGTGTGTCTGCGAGGGAGTTGCTGTTGCCAAAAGAGACAAATTACGCAAGGCGAAGACACAATGCACACACTTATAGACACACACACGCAGACACTGGTACACGGAAAGTATCTCAAAGATACAACATGTTAACAGCGACAATAACAAGTTATGAGACAGTCTGGCAGGCAAACAGCGCATAACAATAAAATGCAAAGACCAACTTGGCAAATTTATTTCACAAAACTATAGCGCAAATAATAATAAAGCACCTAGTGGCAAAGGGTGTCGGGAGGGAAAGAAGGAGCAACAACGACAAAGGAGGTAAGGAGCGAAGAACACATGTTGGCATGTTGATTGCCACGTGTAGTTCTTGCCTTTTTTCGGCTAGCTTAGCCAAAAGCTTGACAGACGGGCGAGGGCCAGGGAGAAGGCGCGCGCGCACACAGTAAGAGCCAAAAGTATTTGGCAAGTAGATTTTTGACTTGCCATTTACGACACCGTCACCATTAAGCGTTTTAGCGAGCACCCACACGTCCTAAGTGTATTCTCGCCTCAGTCTCTGTCTCCGTCTCAGCCTTATCCTCAACCTCGTCCTTAGTCTTTGTCTCAGTTTCGTTTAAGGCGAAAAGGTTCGTGACGCTTCATTTCAGCCTGGCAGGTCCTGGCAAGCCCTTAGAAAAGTTTCTTGCTAGATTTAAGTGCGCAGCACACACACACACTCCCTTCCCTACACACACACAACCGCACTAACTTATACAGAGCTTGCTTAAACCACAGCACATTAGGCGGTGCGTGTGTGTATGTGTGTGTGTGCAAATCTTCGAGTTCATGTCGCTAGCTTAACTTTGATTTCTCTGTATAACTTTCTCACTTAAATGGGCGTTAGAACGGTACAAAGTGTCGACGCTGGTAAAAGTTGAGGCTGTCAGCCCCCGAGGAGGAAATTCACGACGAAAAACCTTATCTCGCAGGTAAATAAATTCAGGCAATTCTCCATATTATCAGTCAAACGATAATAACTTTAATAAATTAGATATCTATATTAAAGCATTCTGTGCAAATGGCAAAGGAAAACACTTTGATTGCTACTAAGTTATTTCCCTTTGGCCCTTTCAAATATTCAGCATTTCTTTTGAGGGCAGCAAAAAAGCTTTTATGGGATTTTGTGTGCACTCGGACCAGCTTAACTTTTACCTTTCGTTTCGTTCGTATTGATTTTTTCTGCAGAAATGTATTTACGAATACCTGGCATAAATGTCGAAACAAATAAAAGTGCAACATAAAACTAAAACCAAGTCGACAGCCAGGCAGCCGCAAGAACACCACACAAAACTTCTTCTTCTTGATCGACAACAACAACAGCAGCAACGACAGCAACAAAAGGAATAAAATTTATAATGTCGAACATTGAGTTGGGCGTTGAGGTTTCGGACGGAGTCGGAGTCGGTGGTGTCGGATTTGGATTCGGGTTTTTGGGGTTGCCCGGCGGTTGTCAGCTCTGTTCAGCGGGGATCTATTGTGTGGTTTCGCCAGCAATTCAAGTGTGCCAACTGCCATGAAGTGAGATAATGTTATTTGTACCCAACCGTAACCGAACCGAACCGTCTGAAAGCCCCGAAGAAACCCTTTTTGGGCACAGACACTGCGAGATAAGATGTCGAGAGAAAGAGACAGAGGGAATTTGTGGCCGTGACATTTGCAAATTCTTTAAATATTAAAATCTTGATTAAGTTAAATGCGCATTTGGGGCCAACGCAACTTAAGTACACACTTTGCATTTGCTATGCACATAAACTGATTCCGTGGCCATATGCCCAGCCTCGCGAAGACCAACAAATCTCTGTTTTTGTCGGCGCGCCTTGGGTTGTTGGCTTCAACTTCGGTTCAAGTTAAAGTTCTTGCTGCTGTTTTTGCGGGTCTTCTTTTATTATTTTTCTGCTTTGGCTGTGCAATCTTATACTGGGCAGTTGAAATTTCATAAATTTTACTCACGATTTAGAGCGTAGAAAATTCGATTCGCTAAGTGACAGCTGTCAACGCAGGGCAAGGCTACTCATAATCGATAATTTACTTTCTCCAATCTGATCTTTCACCTAGAAAGTTCATTTTTTAGCAAACTTTTCTGCTTCAATTAGCCGCCTACAATTAAGACCTAATTGAGCCCACATTTATCAACATTTTTTTCGCTCCACGAAACGCCTTCGCGCGCGATTCAAGGGTGACCCCTTCGTTATTACAGCCAACCCCCAAATGGGGTGCTCAAGTTGCTTATTCAACTTTCTTTTCTGTGATCTTCTTCCTTCTTTTTCTTTCTTTGTTTCGTGTATATTGAATTTTCACTGTGAAGCCTACTTAAGTTGTCATTTTGATTGCTTTTGAAGCTTGCCAAAGCCTACGCTAATTTTTCTTCCTCCCGCTCCTCCACATAAATTTCCCCTGGTCCAGCATCTATCATTTTGTCAGCCTGTCGCGGCACGCCTAACACAATTTTCATTCCATTTTTTTTTTTTTTTTTTTTTTTTTTTCGTTTTGTTCACTTTACGCCTCTCCCCTCATGCAGATAGAGATTTGCATGTGACATTTGCGAGGAAAATGAAAGAAGGCATCCAAATTGGGCACGAAGTGTCCCCCATTTTCTGGCATTGAATTATTAAGTGACAGCAGCCTAGAAAAGTGCGACTCACTTTCGGTTTCGCATTATTCGATTGACATTCAGTCGTAAATTCTACGAAATCTCAGCAAGCGACTGGCAATCGTTGGGTCTGGGTGTTCTAAATGCCATTAAATCCGATTTATATTTAATTATCCAAAGACTCCAGGCAATTTTCAAGATAATTCTTAAATGTAATCAATATCTGATTAGGGAGAAAAGCAGCTAGAAGTCAATATATAATTGGAGAGCTCAAAAATAAATCTCCAAAATTAAATGTGTGTTTTTGTCGATAATTTATCCGAATTATTCTCCATCTATTACAATTTTACACTTACGTAACCTTTGGAATTCTCACTAGACGATGATTTCACGCATGAACTTACCTGCAAAGAAAGATGTTAAAAATTAATTTAGACAATTGTAAGTTAGCTTTGCTTTGCGAATATCAAAATCAAACATGTATAAATTAATTAATTAATGTTGCTTAATATATTATTTACAAACAATCAAACAACTGTTCTTGCTTACGGCGCATTTAGAACTTTAATAAATGGAAAGATGCTTTCAATTCGATGAAAACATGTGATGAATAATGTGTTTAGTGTTTGCCTGGACAGCCTTGACAGGCGAAAACACAGGCAAAAGGAAATCAAGAAATGGCACATGCGTCATATGCCAGATGCCATACACAGTTGTCGTATGGGATATGTCATGTTTCTAGGTCAGTTTTTGTTTGCCTGAAATTCATTTCCTCGCATTTCCTGTTCCCGTTGGTCGCTTTAAATCAACGTTTCGTTTCTGGCCGAGGTAGTCAAGCTGAAATATTTTTATACTTGTATATCAAAGAAGAATATGGTGCCTAGCTTGAGGCGCTGGCACAACAATAAACAAAGAAGCAGCAGAAGCAGCAGCAGACGCAGCACGGCACAGCACACGCAGCACTGGCGGGCGCGACAAACCCAACAAAAGTGATGGCAGAAATGAGCAAAGCAGCAGCAAATTAGATTTTTAGGTCAACAAAGTCCAACTGGGGTGCGCGTCGTAGAGGCTACGGCTATGCGGTTTATATGTCACTTGCTGCCCGACTTTGTTTAATACCCAGTAAACATTTGTCAACTCTAAAGGGGAGTATGCGAAGTAAAAAGAAGTAGAGTGAATCATTATTGATTAATACTGAGATCAATGTGCCTCTCTTTAATTAAAAATTTAAAATATTAAATTTTTTTTTTTTTTTTTTTTTTTTTTTGTGTTTGTTCATTTCATTAAGGGTCAGACTGCAAATTTTTCTGTAACCTAATAAGCATCTATAGTTGTTTCTTCTCCAAGACTACTTAACATTTAATTAATAAGAAGTTTCTGTTAATTTTTAGGTAAGTTCAGTAAAGGGTATCAAGTAAGCCAGTACAAAAGCCTATAGATTTTCTCGCTTGCTGTTTTTTTCAGTTCTTGTTGCTTTTGTCGCATTTTTGTTAACTTTCACCACAGCTCCTTCTGCCTGAACGCTTTGATGCTGTGCGCGCAGCTCGCTGGCCACGTGTGTTCATTTTTTGTCCTCTCTGTTTTTTTCTGCCCTGCTGCCGTAGCGCTGCTGTAACCAACTGACGCTTTATAGGCTAAATAAATACCGCAAGCAGGCGGAGGCGGAGCGCAAGAAGAAGGGGAGGGCATGGACTATGGCCTGACTTGACACTTTTGTGCGTTGGTTTTTGCCCGCAGGTGTTGAATGGTTTTCAGGCAGTTGAGGCAGGTAAGGTTACTACTACAACTCTGCACTGCACTGCAGTGCTGTGGGGTGCTTTGGGGTGCTGTGTTGTGGTGGTGTGCTGTTGTTGGGGCTTTAAGTGCATTGCATACTTATAGGCACTTATGCGACGCATTATGCTGCTGACCTGAATTGCAAGCTGTGCTAATACGAGTGAGTGAGATTCGGATTGCCAAAGTGGAAAAGTGCAAAAGACTGCGGCCACAAATATCAAGAGCACGCTTGGATTTTACCTCTGCGACTCCCGACTGTTTATGCACTAAACATACTGACCTCAATTGAGCCTGCTGCACGGCTCCAAAGTGCGATACACGTTCGAAGTGCTGTGCTGGTTGCGAATGCTGTAGGAAATGTTTTCATTCAATTTCAACTCGGCAACTACTGCCGAGTTCATTATATTTTCACATCATTACCAAGTCAGAAGCAAACGACGAGGCAACCAGACGCTGCCAGTCGTCCGTAAGAGCCGACAGATCCGACAACGTTGCACGTTTGCTATAACTATGCTAATTTTAACTCGTTTCGAAAATAACAAACTCGCACACACGCCAACCAGAGATGCGATGCAAAAAAGAATGCTACACATGCGGGAGACTGTGTGAGAGAGACAGACTAAGAGAAATGAGAGAAGAGGTGCGGAGTGCTACGAAGAGATTCTCATAATGCTGACGAGAGCTGTTAGTGCGCCCGTTGCCTAGACAAGGCAGCCACAGACAGGCAGACAGACAGACGCACAACCAGAAAGATATCTAATCCGAGCGGGACACAGACAGAACCAAACAGCATACAGCATATGAAGCTCATTCTTTCGCTCAGATTTCCCATGTTGCATGTTGTTCTCGAAAACGATGATGGTTTTCCTTCTTCTTTATTTTTACTGTGCAGCATCTCTATTTTTTCACTGTCCAAAGCATAATAATTTTGGTGTAAAACTCATGTTTGCCGAACGCAATTCCTGCTGCAGTAGCAGCTGCTGCTGCAGTTACTGCTGCTAATACCACGCTGCGTATGTGCAATATGAGACAGTAAGCTTGCTGAGCATAATGAACGAAATGAGAGCAGCATTAAACAGCAGCTTATCATTTATGCTTTTAATTAAATGTTAGTGCACTTTTTAAATACATTTATTTATGATTATTTCATTATGTTCAGAGTAAAAACGATGGAAAAATGAAACAAACAAAGTAAAATAATTTGCAGGGATGCTGCTTTCTAATTATTTCAGGTACAACAAATAAATGCATCGTAAATTTGTTTTATAGTCTGAAACATTAAATAAAATAATTAATTATGAAGACTGATTAACCCAACTTCTTTGAGCACGCACTACATGCAAGGCAGAGACCACGAGAAGAAGTAAGTTAAAGGCCATAAATAATTGGAACTAATTTCAGCAGACACAACACACACACACATCACGTTGTGTGTCAACTAATAATGGCAATGACACACATCATACCCAACACACACACACATACACTCACACATCATACACTGTATGCGCTGCGAACTACAGAGGGCGCCCAGCACACGACACATAATCGCATAAAAGTAATAAACTCGGCAAAAAGTGGTCGTATGACTGACAGACAGACCGACTGGGGGAAGCACTGACTGACTGACTGACTAACTGTGTGGTTGGGTTATGTGGGGTTGAGTTAAGTCCTGGGTCTGAGAGTGTGGCTGCTTGTAAAAACGACACACAAAGAAGTTGCCTTCATAATAGGGCCACTTAAATTGTGCGTCTCTCTTCCTCCCATTCTCTCTCCCTCTCTGTTTCCATGTACTATCTCTATCTACACAGCAATAAGCCAAGCGTAAATGCAACACGGCTTTAATGCAGTGTGTGGTAGGAAAGACAAGAGAACCCGCATGAACATCGCAAGAGATAAACAAGATCGCAAAAATAGTTATCAGAGCACAAATATTTGCTGAAATTTCCAATTCAAGCAAGTGCTGGCACAAACACTCAAATACCTTATATTATTTATAATCATGATACAGGAAATAAAAAATTCCAAAATGAATTTAAAATGTCGGGGCACAAAAAAAAAACCGCCTAGAGAAACGATTTCGGGCGAAAATGTTATCAAAATGCCGACAACGGGGGCCAGGCAACTTACAGTTTATTAGTATGTATGGCACACATGGTGTGTGCAACAAGGATGTCGACACTGTTGCCATGTTGTGGCTGTCCAGTCCATGCTCCCGCTCTGCCCGCTGGCCTTGTTGTTGATGTCCGTGTCGCTGTGATGTGGTCATGTCATTGCCTCAGCATACTGATAAAAATTTTCAACAAACTTTGAGCTAACGACATCGCCCACTAAAAGTGGGGGTGTGGCGTAGGGAGCGTGTGTGTTTGTGTGTGTATAGTATCTAACGAGTATTTTTTTTTAAGCAGAGAAAGTCGTGAGATGCGCTCGCCGCACGCTTTTCCGCCAATTTCGAGAGAATGGCACGCGACGGCCATTTTGAAAAATGGCCAAACACTATTAGCTTTTCCTTTTGTTTTAGAGTGGAAACGGTAGAAGGGCGGGAGCAAAGGGACAAGCGGGGGCAGCCAAACAACGGCTAAAATATTAGTTGCTACATGTTTCGTGTCATGAAACTTTATTGTTGTTTTTCCTGCAGCTGCAGCTGTGGCAACAGAAATGTTCATATTTATATCCTCTCTCCGTTCCCCGGAGTCGGGTCTGAGCACTGGCAGATGCAAATGCCAAAATGTGATAAAAATATGTAATATAGATTTATGATATTAGATGATGCTATGAGAGAAATGTGCAGACAAATAAATGACACTCTCTTTTCGCTTTCTCAAGCGACACGAGACAGTGAGAAATGTTGAGATACAAATGGCATAAGGATTAATGTGGGAAGATGTTGTGATAAAAAAGTATAAACTATAATGATAAGTAGGGTTAAAATTAAATCAAAACAATATATAAATATTTGCAAATAATTTTAAAGTTTAAAAACAATAATAAACAATTATTATTTATTGCTAGCTTTTGTTTATTGACATCACATTAATCTTTAAAGTTTTTTCCACACTGCAACGATGCTTTTCTGCCCCAGAGCAGCTCTCAGCGATTGCCATTCCCAAATCAATTCTAATTCATAGCCTTCGGCCAGCTGCTGCCCAAGACGTGAATGAGGGACAAAGTGAATGAATGAAGGAGAGAAAGATGGAGAGTGGAGGGAGAAAACTGGTCGTAAACGCCCGTTTTTCAATTTTCCACACAATCGAGCGCAAAGCAACAGCACATGGAACTATGTGCCCAACTATTTCCAGTGTCGCATATCGCGCTTACGGAATCCCTAAAAAACCAAACTCCACTACAGACATGTGCACACGTAAGCTTATGAGTGTGTGTGTGTGTGTGTGTGTGAGTGTGCAGACGACTTGTGCGCCATAAATAAGCAGACTTTTCAACACATTAAACACAATAAATCCGAGCCGTAACAAAGACAACGAATAAACAACTTGACGCGTCTGTCAAACTGGGCGTTGACTGATGTCAACATAGGCACAAGAGTGCAACAACAACAATAAGAGCGAGACAACAACAATGAGAGTCACAAAAAAGAAAAAAGATGCCGCTGAATGGCATTTGGCATGTGAACTCGTCGAGTAATCCAAAATCCACACGGCGCACAGAAAATCCAATTGAGTGTGGCCGTATTGTTGTCGATGCTGAGCCAAAGCCGCAACACATTCGCCTCGCATTAGTGAGATTGCAATTACGACTGTGTGCCATGTGTGTATGTGAGTCTGTATGGTTGTGGTTGTGTGCACGCGCGCTCAAAAGCAGACTGTGAAAAGTAATCGTCGCACACACACAATGCAATAACCATGACGACGAGCTAAACTGCAGCCTAGGGGAGCGTGGGAGAGACAGAGAGAGAGGGAGAGGGAGAGAGTGAAAGAGAGCAGATCGCAAGGCTAAAGCTAGCTCTGGCTGACACTCAGTCATCATCAGTTCGTTGCCAAGCTCGCCGCCTGCTAACAAAACCCTCCGTCGGCATTCTCTATTCCTCTATTCCTGTGTTGTTGCCTTTAATAAACACACTCGACCGGCTTTTGACTTTGATGTAGTGCACTCGAGAGATGTCAAGTGTCTCTGACTGTTTGTTTTTCTCTCATGCCCAGCAACAATTGCAAGAAGAGAAATAAGAACAACAACAACAATAGCAACAAAGAAAAGAGAAAGAGAGGGAGAGAAAAAGTCAACTAATAATGCTAAAGTGTCAACAAGCTCAGCCTTAAAGCGCCTGAAAGTCGACTGCAAAGTTAACGCCCATTCAAAGCGTACGAGTAAATTCAACATTTTTAGTCTGCTGAATTTGTGACAGGCCCGACCGACATACACACTGTGAACTGTTTGCATGTCGCACAATCAAATTGCCACTTTCATGTCGTCGTGCAACCCAATTTTCTGACAAGCTCCCGAAGAAAAATCATGTACTACGTGAGTTTGTTTTCTCCCTCATGCACAATTCAATTTGGGGAAAATGTAATCGATGCTAAGATGTGCCAAGCAAATACATGACACACACAAAAAAAAGAAGAGTAGAAGAAAAATATCCCACATATCTGTCGATTGCTCAGCTAAACGTTGCAGCGTACGAGTGAGTCGGGTGTGTATCTGTGTGTGTGTGAGGGTGTGACACAGTTATGTATGCTCGTACATACAATGCAGGAGTTTAATTCTACATCACTTGATGTGCTCTGAAGTGCAGCCAAAGAAGTTGTGCTCAATGCATTCTTGCGCAGCTGAATGGGGATACATTTTAAGTACAGTACGGGGTAGAGAAAGAAATTGACAAGGGGGTATTTGCAAATTGTGAAAGTGTAGTTAAGCAGCGTTAATTTAAATGTTGCCAACAGAATGTGCTTCATGTTCAATCAATTCTCATGGAACTTAACATCGTTATGTCAGCTTTAAAGTTCGCCTCCAACTGAGGTTCATCATTTATTCTTGTTGCGCATTCGAACATTAACCAACTATGATTCAATAGTTGAATCAACAGAGCTACGATGATAAGCTGCGACATTAGTGAAATGCTGTCACGTAATTGCAATGAAGGCTTATTAATAAACCATTAACCCGAGCAGGCTGGAATTTAATATTGAATTGTGCACAATCAGTAAAGCGAATTATGGTCAGTTGATGGCATCGGCAGTTCGGACGAGTATTGCACTTAATGGATGTCACGAGTACTCAGAGAAAACCGCAAACGAGTTGCGGCTTGTTGCACTACTATGCAATGACTGCCCCCGATTGACTTCGATTACTGTCAGGGGTATTAAAGTAATTGCACGGCAATTTTATGTCGAATATGTTTTTCAACCAAAACTCGAAAAAAGCGCAACATTTTTGCACAGTAATTTGCACATGTGCAATTGGTGGGTGCAGGCCCACTTGGATGGGGTAGCTGCATCTATCAATGCCTGCAGTTGTGAATGCTATTCGGTACGAGTATTCTGATTAATGAAGCTGCCATTCAGAAAACGCTAAAAGCGTTTCCTGCCACAATACCAAATTGAGCTGTTGCATATTCCAAGGCGCACACTGAGTGCGGGAGGCGTAGTTGCAGGGAGAGGGTGGAACAGACTGCAAACAAATTGGAAAAACGCCGAACGCATTTCGTTTTGCTGGCTGCTGCAATCTGTAAGATACTTTATCGTGTTTCTCTCTTTAGTTTCTTCTTTTTTCTTTTTTTTTTTTTTTTTTTTTTTTTGGCCCTGCATTTGCATAGCACTTTTGTTGCCTTCCATGCTAACCCAGTTGCACCTGTGAAAACGCCCTGCAGTTTGTCAGTTTGTTTGCTGTTTCGCTGCCAAAGAAAATATGTCAAAAATCAGCACAGAAGAAAAAAAGAGTCAAAAACGATAAGGAATTTTTTTGATCGCCTACAGCTTGCAGCAAAATTTCATTCGTCGCTCAAAACACACACACAGACGCACTCACACTCAGTCATACACGCACAGACAGTTACACACACGCTCACACACACGCTCAGCCAGGCACACACACTCAGCCAGGCACACACACTCTTCCAGGCACACACAGTCACCCACGCAGATACACACTGTGCATAGAAGTAGCACAGCAACTTAGTTGCTTGTCAGCTGCTCTGCATGTTTATGTATGTGTGTGTGTAACTGGTTGTGCGTGTGTTGTGTTGTGTACTGTCGGCAGTGAAGTTCCAGCGAGACGTCTGAAAGTATGCAAACAGCTTCGACTGCTGTCGGCTCAGATTTTCGTTTTCATTTTGAGAAAAATGAAATTGGTTGCATTCCAACAGAAGCGCATTGACTGCTGCCGTAGACGTTTGCATTTTCATTGAGGCAGAGGCAAACATAAAGTGTTGTACTTCGAGCAAAGATCAAGACTCAATTGAAATGTTAATTACAGAAGAGATGATAGATCCTAGTATAAACTGAGAAAAGCCTTTGATAACTGAATTCAAACTGTATTTATAAAATGAACATTGTATATTCAAGGTGCAACTACACTGCTCAAATAGCTTATAAATTAAAGAGTGTTTCTATAAATTTACTTTGTCACCAAGTCATGTTGCTAAAAATACGATAAAAGCACTTAACAAAACGTGCACAGGCGTGTCACGTGTATATATAAATCAATTCTATAAATACTTTTCAATTCGTGCAGGAAATTCAGCTGATGAAGCAGGTATCTCTATGCTCAAAGGTCTCAAAGAAGTCGCACACGCTGCCATACATTATAATTGGCATAAGTCACGTAATCAAAAAAGGAGCCTGCGCCCAAGTAGGGAGATATTACAATACACAGACGGGTATTTATGGCAACTTTTCAATTTTAATAGCATTTGTAGATATTATGCGTCGTTTTCCTTTTGATTTAATTATAACATCATGAAGAGACGCTGTTATGTATAAATATACTTCAACTGAAGTCCCGCGGTTGATTAAGCGCTCTCGTAGCATACTTTTCAGCTGCGGCAATTTTCGCTTGTTTCCTCAGTGGGCACTTCTCGTTGGTCTCCCTTGCTCCGGTTCGGGCTGGGGCTGTGAGTAATGAAGTGCTTTAAATATTAAAACCAATTTACGCGACAACATACGCGTGTTATGAAGCTTGTTACCCGCATTTTTGTTATTAATTCTCTGCGCCGCAAAAAAAAAAAGGAAAGGAAAAACCGGAAGCAGCTGACGTATTTCCATGGCTGGTCTGGCCGGTCCTGATCCTGCGCCACTGGAGTGGAGTGCTCTGGACTGGACTTGCTCGTATTCCCAGGCAGGCTCGTGTGAGCAGTAAACTTTTGCAATTAATCAAGATAGGCCAACCAGCAACCGAACAACAATAACAAGAGCAACAACAACGACGATGACAATGTCGCATTTGCATGAGGCTGCCATATGGCAGTCTCCACCTGAACAATCTCATTCCCTTTCCCTGTCTCTCTCTCTCTCTCTGCAAGTTTGGCATCTCGCTTGCTCCTTTTGGCATGTTCGTGTGGGCGACAAAGATTAATAATAATAACTACGACTAGCACAGCGGTTGGTCAGCAAGTGGCATAATCATGATTTATGACATGCAATTAATAAGCGACATGGCTGGACGAACGGTTCTAGCCACAATTGAAAGCTGTTGAAAGCACAATTCCCCGACCTCAACACTTCCATCTCCATCTCCATTCCCCATTTCCCATTTTCCCCTTGGCGACCATCCACACTCTTCGTGCAACTGCCGTAGCTCCCACTGTGGCACGACTATTGCAATTATTTTAAGCACGCACATTTGCTGCTTGCTGTTGTTCTTTTTGTTATTGTTATGGCGGTTTTTAATCATTGGCGAAAAAATGGCGAGAAAGCAAAATATTTAAGCATTAAAATAACGGCAATTTTGTGAGGAACATATGCGGCCAATTTAATGGGAAAAATTCAAATAAAATTAAGCTGCAATTATTTGCATTAATTAAGGTTGAAATTCGCACATGAGAACAGGTTCAGTCAGGATAAATAAAGTTTGATAAAAGTTGGCTTTTTGTACTTTGATAATATTAATAAATATTTAAAAATGTATACAGAAGAAAAATAAAAAATAAAACAAGAAGAGCTCAACAGAATTTTATACCCTTCGTTTTTGCTAAAACATGAATATGAATGAAATGAATTTTCTCGCTGTAATTTTCTTGTACCCTGAGCACTTATTATGTATAAAAACTGTTATTATTGCCACACAGAATAATTAAACGTGCTTTTAATGCTGACAGTTTGTTATTAAACAATTTTAAATTAATTGTAAAATTTTTTTTTAATAAGCTTTATATAATTTCCATTGACTAATTGCAGCCTTAAAGTGAATGCACACTGTTGCAACTGCAACTATTGTTGTTGCTGCTGCTGCTGCTGCGGTGTTGCGCCCGCTGCACAGCTAATTAAAATAAATGGCCCTTGGCAACCCTGTCAATGTGGTCGCCATTTGCCGACAATGGTCACCAAAATGGGTGCAAATGACGTTTCGGCTGCTCGCTTAATTTTACAGTTCATTTAGCTCTAAGGGTCCATTTTGAGGCCAGTTTGGATGTGCTCGGCAAACATGTGGTCAACACTTGTGTTGCTGTTGTTGCTGCTGTTGCTGCTGTTGTTGTTGTTGTTGCTGATGTTGTTGCTTTTTCTGGCCAGTTAAAATAATTAGTTTGTAATGAAAGTTTTGCTCGGGCGTCGACCGACAAACGCAATTATTGCAGTTTGTGCATATTTGTGCAATTGTTTGCAATTACATTATGAAAAGCACATTTTAGCCATTTATTTGTTTAGTTTTTGCTGGCCAGCATCAGTCAGAAAAAACAGGACAATGCAAGAACAAAGTTCAGATGAAAATTTAAATGGAGTTTTTGGCAAATAAATTAATTAAATTGAATGCCAGAAATGTTCACATTTTCATTAATTTTGTTGTTCAATTGCCGCAAGTTATTTAATTATGTCTAATAAATTAAAATGTCTGAAATACACAATACCCAGTGGTATAATTTAATTGCACTAAATATAATGCACTTTACCCTATTTATAAATGCATGACATGTATACCTCACTGACGCCATTCGTGGCTTAAAGGGTATACTATTTAGGCGCATTTTCTATTTAGTTTGCATAGTTTAATTTACTATTTCGGGGCATTTAACGGTGCCACAGAAATTAAGCAACAGAAAAACATTTCTAAACATTGAAGTAGACATTTAAATAAGTTAAGTTATAAGTTTGATTAGTTCTAATTAGATTGCATCTCAAATCATTTAAAACATTTAAACAAAAAATCTACGAATATACATGCAGTGCATACGTAATTCATTTACACGAATCTAGGCAACAATTTGAACTAGTTCCCATTTGCATACGTACTCTCGCAAACTTTAATCAAGGCGAGCATAAAATTATATGCATACCAAATGAATACCAAGGGGTTATGTACTCATACCCAACTGTGCATATGCTAGCTAGATGTGCCAGATAAGCGAAGCAGAGGAGCAGAGACAGAGAAACAGACACCGAAGTACCTGGCGCACAGAGGTTACAGGTCAGAGCGTGCACAATTAGAATGGAGCTAGTCATCATTAAACCTTACCAACCTACCAGCCCCAAGCCGGTAACCCAAAACGAACTGAGGGCAAGGGGCGTGCTTCAGTCAAGCATTTCCGTTTCCGCCCTGCAGTCATGCTAAATTGTACGAAATTAGTTCTCTGATTTATTTTGCATATCAAATTTTAAGCACACACACACACGTAGACGTAACCAGCCACAGCACAGAGCCAAATCAAATTTCATATGGAAAATGAGTGACAGGAGAGGAGGGGAGAGAAGAGGATACGCTTTAAGTCATGATAGCCTCACTGATTAGCTACTTTTGGGAATTTTCGTGACTTGTCGCTTGATTACTTCCCTCAACTGCCGTCTGGGATGTGCCCAAGTTTTATGGCTCTCACACTAACGAACTGACACACACACACACATACACACACACGTAGTTGTCTGTGGTTCTTCATCGTCATCATCATTTACGATGAGCTGAGTTGACTGAAACTACACCATAAAATGGGCGTAGTTTCTGGGCAACCTGCCCCAAAATTTGATTAAAATTTCAATTTTGCTCTTTGCGCTTTATCTGTCGATTAGCATTGAAATTAGTTAAAAGCCTCCCAACAAAATGACTTTGTAGTTTATTAATATTAATTGCCGATGTTGAGCTACAGCAATTTTCGAGAAAATTGATAGCTTCGCCATGCTTCCCTTTGCCGTTTTTCTTCATTGAAAATGTTTAACTTTCTGGGTCATTAACTGATTTGATAGCTTTTGCCACGTTATGCAGTTGAGCGTAATATGCGGGTGACCCAAGATAAGTTGCTCGGGTCAGTGTGGCGTGAGGCATGGGCTGCACGTTTAATATGATTTAAAGGAAAAGGCATGGCTGATGGGAGCGATGAATTATTTATTTAGGGTTAATACTTACAAAGAGAAATAAACAGTGAAGAGAGTTTTAAACATACCTGGAAAAGAAAGAGGAATAATAATATTTAATAGTATTTTTATGAATTTATAGTCAAGGGAGAGAGAGAGAAGTTTTCTAAAGGGGCAAGTTGAACACACCAGCTGCACTTAGAGGGAATTATACATTAATTAGACATCACTTACCTGACTCAAACGATCCTGACTGTCGATGATATCGATGAACAATCGCATGCGATCGTCCAGTATCTGAAACCCGTTGCGGGGCAAAAGCAGAAGATTCTGCACCGCATCGCGAATGCTGCCCGGCGTTGTGCTGCACGAGCTGCTGTCGTCGCTGTTGAAACCGTTTTGCAATTGTTGCTGTTGTTGCTGCTGGAAGTGTTGCTGCTGCTGCTGCTGGTGTTGCTGATGGTGCTGCTGTTGCTGTTGCTGCAACTTAAGCTGCATCGAGTGCTGCCGCAATGCCTCCGAACACTTGCGCAAATAATCATAGGAACCTTTCGATTTGTACTTATCGGCCATGGCATGAAAACTGTCCAAAATCTCATTAAAATCCGTCATCAGTGGCGCCGTCGAAGGTGTTGTGGTGGCACTCGACGGTGTGGTCACTGTCAACGCCAGAGATCCCAGCGAGCTGTTCGACTTGCTCATGACCATTTGTTGCGGCGAACTGGTAATCACACGAAGCTCACTGGTCAACGAGCTGCTGCCGCCGTTGGCCAGAGCTTTGAGGCTGCCGCTGCTGACCGAGCTGCTGACCGCCTTGCTGGGACTGAGCGCCTGCAAATCCTCGCTCATCAGTCGCAAATTATCGGAGATCTGATGAAAGCTCTCGGAGGTGACTAGTGAATGCTCGCGTTGCTCCAGTTTGGCACTGTTGCTGCCGGGAATAACGCTGCTCTTGGGTCGTCGCCGTGTGGGCAAGCCACTGGCAGCTGCAGCGCCTGGGGGCACAGGGCCATTGTTCGCTGCTGCTGCGACTGCTGCGACTGTTCCAGCGCCGGGTACTCCCACACTCGGTGTACCGGATGTGACATCGGGCATTTGCAATGGCTTCGATATGAACGAATCGAGCGTCTGCGATGTGCTCAGCTTGGGCTTATCCGCATTCTCAGGTATTTTATTGGAGCGTATTGCGTCCAGAAACTGACGCAGTTGATCCGATGGCGTTGGCGGCGGTGCTGCATCCTCGATAGCTGCAGCAGCAGCAACTTTGGCTTCGCCATTGCGCTTGAGCGTCGAAGAAGGCTTGAGCACATCGTCGGGCATATGTTGCTGATACTCCTGTCGCATGCTGCTGCGTATGTTGTCCAGGAAGAGTCGCAACTGGTTGGACGGCGTCTGCACCTCGCCAGCTCCCGACAGCGAAGCCAACGATTTGCTGACTATTTCCGGCGAGATCATGTTCGGCTGGAAGTTGTTGTTGCTGTTAGTAGTGTTGCTGCTGCTGCCAGTAGTGTTGTTGCCATTGCTGCTGCCTTGCTGTTGCTGCTGCTGCTTTGGGCGCAAGCAAATTGAGATTCGTTTGACTTTGCTTGGCCAGTTGCTGCTGTCGCTTCAGCTCGGAGAG
Organism: Zaprionus africanus; assembly: GCA_018151435.1. Lineage (NCBI taxonomy): Eukaryota > Metazoa > Arthropoda > Insecta > Diptera > Drosophilidae > Zaprionus > Zaprionus africanus. Next base: position 1,196,972 of record JAECXB010002309.1, on the reverse strand, counting down.
CAACTTGGCCTGTTCGGAATACTTGCGCACACTCTCCGTTATGGTGCGCAACTGCTCGGAATAGGCACGCAACTGATGCTCTAGATAGGCCTGATCTGGCCCAGCCCCTGCGGCGGCATAGCTGGAGGGTCGAGTATCCGATTTGCCATTCTCCGCCGGCTCCTGGCTGCCGCCATGAAAGCTCAGCGAGTGTCGCATCGTGTTGTTCGCCTGTTGTGCCGAAGGTGCCGCCTGCAACATGTTGTCGGCGCTGCAGCTCTTCTTGGGACTCCGCTGACGACCCAGTGTGCCATTGTTGTTGCCATTCCCATTGGCATTGCTGCCATTGCCATTGGCAAAGCGTCGCATTGGTATTGGGGGCGCCTCTGTTTGGCCAGCGCCGCCGCCATTAAAGCGATCCAAGCTGCGTGGACGCTGCGCTCCATTGCCATTCAACTGTCCAGCAATGGGTGAAGCCAAGCTTCGGTTCTGTGCCTGCTGATGCTGCTGCTGCAATGCCGGCCCATTGGGACGTGGTGTGCTCTGCGAGCGTCGCGGCACAGCGGGTAAGCCGGCAACAGTTGCTGCTGGTCCTGCTGGCGACGGCTTGCGATGCATGGGCACTGGCGGTGCCGGTTGTCCATTGGTGGGACTCTGCCTGTACTGCTGGAAAATGGCCGCATAAAGCGATTCCTTGTCCGCAGCACTCGCTGTGGCTGTCGGCGCTGTGCTGCTGCTGGCGTTGCTTACCAGGCTGACAGCATTGCGCAACTGTTGCTGCTGCCGCGAGAGGTGCAACAATCGCTGTTGCTGCTGGGCACTATAGTCCACAAAGCCCGAACGCGGCCCGCTGGTTGGCGATGCTGCGGCGGCAGCGACAGCAATGCTGTGTGGACGCTGCTTCAGTCCACGCAGACGCGACGGTTCCGCATATTCTGGCATCTCATAGCCTTGGCTTGCTGTTGCTGTTCCTGTTGCTGTTGTTGCTGTCGGCGCTGGCGCTTTGGCCAGCATGGGGGGTGTCGCCTCCGTGGGTGATGGACTGTTTAGAAAAGGATTGTTACCCTTCAGTGCTATGGGCGTGGCAGCACCAGGTATGCCCGCTGAGGGCAACATGTTCGTCAACTGCGGCGGCGGTCCCGGTGAGCTCTGCAGCGACTGTTGCTGATGATGCTGTGTGCTGCCCGGATAGAGCAGCGATTCGCTTATGTGCAGATCAAGCTCATGAGCGTTGGGTTTGGTGTAGTTGCTGTTAGTCGTATTGTTGCGCGTTGGGGGCGTGGCTGCTGCTGCTGGGTAGCCTGTTATACGAAAACCATTCATACTGGCAGCCTGAGGCGTCTGTCGATGCTGTTGGTGTTGTTGTTGCTGTTGATGCTGCTGCTGTTGTTGTTGTTGTTGTTGTTGTTGTTGTTGCTGTTGTTGTTGCTGTTGTTGTTGTTGCTGTGCACTTTTTGTCGTTATTGTCGTTGTCATATCGTGCTACGTCGCCTGGCTACGTGGCCATTGTGTGTTTGCTCGGTTTGCCAATGTCGTTAAGTTGCTTTGCTTTTGGCATGGGACTTGTTCAATTGTCTAGCCCGCTTGGGCAATCAATTGAACAGTTTGAACAGTCGAACAGTATCGAGCAATCCGGCAATCGGGTAATCAATCAATCAATCACTTAACTCCTGTGCTCGTCACATCACCATCGTCTTCAGCTTATCAATTTAACTGCACTTCGTGGGGCAATTATTGAAATTAGTGTGCGACTCGGCAACTCTTGTGAAAGCTATGGCGAGAGGGGGGTGACGGAAATGGAACGCGTTGTGCATTTTAATTTATGTATGTCGCCACACGGGACGTATGCGCAATATTTCGATTTATTTTTGGCAATTTGACAAATGTTGTGAGCTCCTGCTTCGGGCAATAGATGCACTGATTTATTGTTATCGTTAAGTTTTAGTGAATAAGAATTATGTCGCATCTACGTCGATCAAGCAATTAACACTATTTAAACTGCAAACCCAAATATTTACATTGCATATTTATTTATCAAATTATTTAAAGTTGTGCAAACAGAACTCAGAATAAATATTTTTCATATTTTCACATTTCTTAAATTCCCATTGTAGGGCAGACTGGAGCAGATAGAAGGCAATAAGCTGCAGGGAGAGAGGGGGCAACTCCTTGGGAAATTCGACAAAATTCATCATAATAAACATGCTGTTTACATGGGAAATAAACAGCAAACAAATTGAACAGCAGCAGGAGAGCCACGAGTCACACTGTGTGTGGGTTGGCAATGTAAATTTAATAACAAATTGTGGAGAAATATTCCTTGTTGCACATGGCAGAACCTGTCGAAATATTTCGACATTACAATGTCAGAGCTTCTTCTGGGTGCTTTGGTGCATGATGGCCAAGGAATGTGCTGGCCGAAAATTCAAAATTGAGATGCCAACGAATGCAGTTGCCAAAGTTCCTAGGTGGTGGCTTTGGCTTTGGCTTTGGCACAACTATTTATGACTACTCCTTGTGGGTGGTGGCACACAATGCCTTTTGGAACATGGAGCCGTGGATGCCGTGCTACGTGTCAACAGCAATATGAACATGGCACACACTCACACACACACATACGAGTATAACACACTCACAAATATTGAAACTCACATTCTAGCGTAGGGAAAAAAGCAACTGAAGCATTTGCACGCTTAAGAGCATAAATACGCCGTAAAGGGATATGGTGACAATACGAGGAGAGGCGGCAGGGGGCGGGGCGGCAGACATAGAAAAAGGATACACGACCAAGGGCTTAAACTCGGCATTAACATAAATATTTAATAAAAAATGCGCATAAATTATAAAATACCAACTCAGTTGAGATATGAAAATAAACAAATGAGCGAGTCGCACACACACACACAGTCAGGAATACACAGGCACACAGACACACACACGGAGAAACGAACACAGACTAAATGAGAAAATGGCAAAATGAAACATGCCATGTGGGAAATGCGCGCAGAACATGCTCGAGGAGTCCCGAGTATGACAAACATGTGCGTCGAGTGGCTTGATTCATTTGCATTCTACAACGAAATCTAAACAAATTACACTGCAAGAAACAAAGCAGAGTGAAGAAGAGTAAGAAGTATGTGCCATAATCAGCTTACGATTTCAATTTCGAATTGTTTTTCTTGCAAATTGAAAATTAAATAGAATTTTACTTTGTCAAATCAAATTTATTTCCGCAAATTCTTGAGTATGAAAAGAATTTTATGTTGTTAATTGAAATCTGCAGCTTGAAAATTTACACATAATAATGCAAACACACACAGCATTTCGAGCTGTGCAAACACACTCGACTGGCAGGTTGCAGTGAGGGGTGTAAAATGGGAACGGGTTGAGGAGGGAGGAAGAAGCGCTTGCAGAATGTTGCTCTTGCACTTTGTCAGCTCGTCATGCTCAGCTGTCTGCAACGTACTCGGCTGTCTGGCTGTATGCCATGGCTTATGACTAGACTCTGCCACACACACACACACGCACACACACACGCACACCTTGTCTCAGCTGGTGAGTGTGTCAGTGTGCCAAAGGACAGTAATAGCATCAGCAGCCACAGCAGCAGTGGGAAAGTAACTTGTATCAACACTTTAGCACATGCAAGTGTACTGAAGTGCGCCACTTTAGACACACACACACACACACACACACACACACACGCACTCGCACACACACCTGCTGACCCTTTAGATCGTTGCCCCCGAAAGCAGGCAACGAAATGCCAACGTCGAGCTTAAGCATCAGTTTGACATATTTAGGTTGGCTCAGCTGCACGCCCTCTCCCTCCCCCCTTCTCTCTCTCTCTTCTTCTCTACCTCCCTCCCTCCTACTCTCTGTTTGTTGTTGGTCTCATTAGAATTCCTAGCTAAATGTTGAGCCGCCCGTCTCTGTATTTTGTATGCCAAGATTTCGAAATGCTTTTGAATTTGCTAATGAACATAACTCAGAGTACAGAAGCGCCAGCCGTAACTGACTGACAGACAGACAAACAGACAGACAGACAGGCAAACAGTCAGTCATACAGTCGGACAGACAACCGGAGAGCTAGTAAAGTTTTGGTATTGTTTGTTTAAGTTTTAAATTAATGACGGCATATTTACTTGCGGTTGCTCAACTGAAGCAGCAGCTGCTGCCACGTCTTGCTGAGCTTAGTTGCTGCTGTTGCTTCTTCGCGCAGAGAGGCAACCCTGTTTACCCACTGACCAACTCTTCAAAATAGATTAACAAAAATTAATGTTATGCTCAGGGTTTGTGCTCGGCTATAAACTCTGTTCCTTCTCCTCCTCTATCTGAATCTGAATCTGTTGGCTTGTGTTATCTGCTGCAGAGTGAGTTGAAATTAAATAAGATATGCTGTCACTGTCATGCCTTTGTAGTGCGTGTGTGCGTGTATGTGTGTGTGTGTAAGTTCCTGTGGCTGATGAATCTCGGCATCTCGGAATTTGATTCAATTTGTAGCTCCACCAAGACGGAAAACACAGACCACATCTTGGGTCTGTCTTGAAATGCAAAGGACTGGCAGTTGTCCTGCCAGAGGGGAGAAGGGGGAGGGTCTTGTTGTCAGCGATTGTTTGTTTGTCTTGTGCGTGACACACACTTGTACACACACTCCCATGCAGCACGGCAAGTGCAGAGACAAACAGAAATTAATTGGTTTACATAATGCAAAAAGTGCAAGAGTTGCTGATTAGCAAAGAGAAGAAACAACATACAAAATCAAAAGAGAGCAGCAGAGAGGAATGAAAAACAACCTAAAAATACTTTTGTTTATTTCTTCATACGAAATTTCCAATCAAATAAATGTAAATCAGAAAACCGCTCCATCATCGATTCAATTAATCTAATTAAATGCATTACGGCAAGACAACAAATGGCGGCATCCCATTCAATGATTTTCAATTAATGTGTAAACCCCATCGACAACAACAACAGCAGCAGCTACAGCTAAAAGGCACCACAAAGCACAAACTGACCACCGCCTGACGGTGGGGCAACCACTGAAAGAGGAGAGACTGCAAAAAGCAAATCCCAAAAGCTTAAGGCAATTTTTTAAAACAAACTATCCACTCGATGAGCAAAGGCAGCCGCATTCAAAGCTCACACACACACACACACACAGACACACAGACAGACACGTAGCAAAGCAAACGAGGATAACAAATGAACAAGGGATCAGAAGGCGGTGGGCGGGCCGTGTCGGTCGTGTCGCACAACATGCAATGGCCAAGAAACACTAAAAAAATAGACATGATAAATTAAAAACCAAAATGAATACAAAACAAACAGAGCACAACACTCACACACACTCACACGCAGAGCACAAGAAAAATTACACTCTGTTCGCATTCGAGTGGGCGTGGCATGGCCGCGCTTTGAAGGCGTCGTTACAGCTCGTGGTTGAAGTGTGTTAAGTGGCATGCCCCAAAGGCGTCGTGGCGGGGGAGAGGGGAGGAGGGTTGAGGTTTGCGGAACGCAGGATAAATAACAAAACGACACACTGATAAAGAGTATACACATAGAGAGTGAGAAGGAGAATCAAATCAGCAGGAAAGGCAGCAACAGAAGCTGAACTCTGAGTCAAAGTAAACCGAAGTTGCTTGGCTAAGGAGGCGCGGGTAAGCTTTGCGGCAGGTGTTTGAGCATTTTGAAGTGCCAGCGACGCGCAATTTACATAGCCTCAATACAGCTACAGGGTTGCCAAGGCATTAGAATAAATTCGAGTAGAACAAACAAAATATTTAGCGAATTTTTCTACTTAAATATAAAATACATTCATTGATATCAGAGAAATAAAAGTAGAGAAATAGTTAAATTATACAAAAATTTTATGATATTTCGCAGCATTTCACAGTCAACTGGCAACCCTATTCGTAGGGGCAATATATCAACATTGCACCTGCCGGCGCGCGCGCCATGAACTAAGCCAATAGACATGGCCAACATGGCCAACACGGCCAGGACACCTTGGTCGACACAGTGCAAATACGCAGCCAAGTGAGAAATGAAGACGAGTTAGTTAAGGCAGCCAGAGATTGGCACGCTTCGTTGCCGCTGGCAACCCACAATCCACAACCAGGTCTCCCTAGCTCCCCCTTCCTGCCAACTTCCTCCCTCCCTCTCAATTGCCATGTGCTAAGCCTCAATGTGCAAGGAGACGTTGCGAACGAAGGAACGACGACATAAATCAGCTTGTGGGAGAAGTTAAGCAGAGAACTCGTGTAGGACACGAGCCAAGAAAGAAAAAACAGCAACAGCAAGAACAACACTAATTGAAACGCAAGGTAGAATTAATGGCTAGGGAAATATAACTGGTTGAGGTGAAATTTGAAAAAGTAAAACTGAAACGAAACGGTACTTAAGTTAGCCAATTAAAGGGAACGTCTCCCCAGCCCCAGTTGGCTGACGCAAGCAAATTGGCTGCTGACCAGACGGGAAGATAACGTTGGAATGGAAGAAGTACAGCAAAAGGAAGATAAACGCAAACTTTCCTTGTCCTTCTGCTCTTCTTTTTCTTCTTCTCACACTGCTCTGTCTGTGCGAGTAAACGCAAAAATTAGTTTTTTCGGTTAGACAATTTTATTAAGGTCTAATTGAAATAACCAACTGGCTAGAAACGAGCTGCCAAACGCACAAACACACACACGTGCTGTTAGTTCCTGTGTGCGTGTGTGTGAGATCTAATTAAGACCACAGTTCACTAATTATAACGTATTTAAGTGTTAATAAAGTTCTGCCCGCGAGAGAGCGAAGGAGAAGGAGGGAAGGAAGTGATGTGTGCGTGTTTAAGGTAAATGACAGACGTCTGACACCTTCAGCTGCCTCACAAAAACCTTCAGCGCATCGTTAAATAACACTTTGGTATTTTGTTTCCCATTCGCTTGGCTTAACGTGTACCTTCTTGAGGATTTTCGATTTGAGCTCCAAGACAATTTCGCTGATAACGCGAGCCAAGTTTATGTTAATAATTTGCGGAATTTTCGGCTCAAAGTTTTAATCTACTAAAAGCTGACAGAAGTGTGATTATGTGATTCCGAAATGCCATCGTACCTGTGATTGTGTGTGTGTGTGTGTGGGTGTGCTTTGTTTTATGACGTGTTGTCATGACATTAAGTTGAGCTGGGGAAATTTGTAGGTGTGTGAGGGTTATAAATTTTGCCACAGGCACAAATAAAAGGAACGAGGAAACGACTTAAGGAACAGAGCTAATTTTAACATGATTGAAGGAAAGGAAAGGGAAACAGTAGAAGAGAGAGAGAGAGAGAGGGGAAGCGAGGCTATGGATATTTAAGTAGCTGCAAATTGGCATTCATGTATGTAGACCTTATCACATTGATCTTCTAACTCGCTCAAATTTAATCTACTTAAAAGTGAAAACAGTTTGTTTCTCTATCATAAATAGCCGGAAGTGCAGCACTCAAGCATTGCGTATACGCCGCGTCGCACTCTTGCGTTGCACACAATAATCATCTTAATAATAGCCAAAGTTCAAAAGAAAGCCCAGCAATTTGAATGCCGTTTGAACCCTTTCTATTTATATAATTTATTTATGAGCTTTTCAAGTGCTTTTCCTTCCCCCTCGGGCTGTGGACATTAAAACTCGATTACATAATAAAAGTTCAGAGCAAACGTGCAAGGCAAGCAAAATGCCAAAGGCCAAGGAGGCCGCGCTTTGCAAAACTTCGACGGACTTTTTGGAAACTTTTCATCGACATTAACGCAACATTATCGAACGCTAACGAACTATTTATGAAAATAGAAACGAATGAAAACGAATCTAATTGAAATTAAGCAAGGCAGGCCAGCTCAGAATAGAAAGGTGAAGACTGGAAAGGAAAATAAGTTTACCAGAGCAATTCTCAACATTTTCACGCGCTCTGCTCTCATTGAATTGATCAACTTCTGTGAAGAAATAAAATCACAATGCAGTAATTGAATTCAACAAATCGTTTACAAAACTGCCAACGAACTCGGCGCTGAGCGCAAAATTAATTCAATTCACTTACAATAATAATTTGCACAATAAAAACGGCAACAATTGAATGAGCAGCAACATTACGAGCTGCCAGCTGCTTGGATTGTGGGATCTTGAGTTTGAGTTTGAGTAAGGTTCTGGAGGGGGTGTTTACGGTAAACTTGTGCCCAGATTTAATCACAAAATGGCTGCCAGTTACCGTTGCCTCTCATTGGTGCGTCCGTAGACATTCGTTACGTGCCTGTGCGATGGCTAAGCAAAAGTTTTCCCTGTAGTCGTCGTGAAATTAATGAATCTGTTATGCAAAATCGACAACTAGCAGCAGCAGCGGCAACAACGACAACAGTGGCAAACAATTACGCTGCCAGGTGGCAAGAACGAAGCAGGGGAATGAAGGCAACAGCTCAGCTCCGCTCGTGCCTGTCTGTTGGGTAACTTTTGTTAAGTGGAAAAACTATCACGCATAGTTAACGCCGATCAATGCAATTTGTTGGCAGCAACAGGCAAAATGAGTTCCAGCGAGATTATATTAAAAAAAAGAATAGAAGGCAAGCGAAATGCTGATAAATAAAGTACGTAAAGAATCAGAAAGAGCGATTAAAAGAGTTCTAAAAAAAACTCATCAAAACTTGAGCAGGTAAAATCTGTAAGCAGCATAAAAAAGATTTAAATTTCTGAAATGCTGGAGGAACATTCAAGCGAATATTCAAGAGCATCTTTGAAATTGAATAACCCTCAATTTGGCTCAATTCAAGTCCTGGAATTATCATTACCACGCAAAAGAGCACTTGAAATATCTATTCACAGCTATCGTTGCTTGGCTTACAATGTGACGTTAAACTGCAAACTACATTTGTGGCGAACGCTGCGTATACGCAATATCAAACGCGCACTTATCCTTTACTTTTTCGATCTCTTCTACTTATTTTTGGGCAAACACACCCTCGCTTTGGGGCACGTTCCTCGGCAAACAGCAACACAAGCGCCTGCAGGAAGCTCACTTTATTTTTATGTGCGTGTGTGTGTGTGTGTAAGTGTGTGTGTGTAAGCGTGTGAATGTGTGTATGCGGGCCGAAGCACGCCTTGTACTTGTACTTGTACAACACTTAAATCCCAATTCGTTTCGGCTGCAGGAATCACAGCGCAGTGACCCACACACACACACACAACTGGGGATGGGACGGGCAGAGGGGTGTGAGGGGGGACACTTACTTAGCATGCATGTATGTATATTTTATTGATACGCAACTGTGAGAATGCCGCTGGGCAATTCGTTTGTTCTCTCGCTTGCTCAAAGTTTGCTCGGTTGGGTCGGGTTCGTTTCTTGTCCGGCTGTGTGAAAATGTGTGCGTGGCTTTTAATGCGTTTTCAAGAGAGGTTTACGGCTTTGGCTACGAAACAAGCAAGCTGCCCCCGAGGCGCCGTCATATGTATCAAAAAAGGAAAAAGGCTGCGGGTTTTCCTTATTTTCTCAACGAACGAGTCATATGGAAATCCCTTGGCTACGCCTTCCTCATGGCTTACACATCGTATTCACACTTCTGCCGTGCACAAGTTAAGTCTCTTCAAGCAGAGGAGACTCCAGTGAAGTGTCTCTTGCCAAGTCATCTCTTTTAACAACTAATTGACAAACTATAATTTCATGTTTACACTTTCTTTGAGAAGTGTATTTGCTGTTCAGCTATTTCTTGCAGATTTTCCGCTCCGCCTTTTATTTCATTTTGTGCGTCAAGCGATTCATTCATCTTCGCTCAGGCCCGGCAACAATCAATAAAATTCAAGTTGCCTTTTTCGCCAGCCGCACAAAAGTCATGCCAGCTGCCGACGCATTGCAAGGACACAAGGAGGGGAGGGGCTGGGTACAGGCAAGGCAAGGCAAGGCTGGTCAGGCACTGGGGGGTTTCGTATCCCTACTTCCATATATTGAATGTCAGAGCATTTGCAAATGCCGCCTGATTAATGACGCAATAATTGTTGCCACAAGCCAAGAAAAAAAAGGAAAGCGAAAAGGACTAAGGCTGAACTCATCCAGCGGCTTCTTCGGACGTCGTTTAAGTTTGGTTTTATGCAAACAAAGTGTTAAAAAATTGACTTTTGCCATGTCAAACGATTGAGAGGGCAGTAGGGAGGAGGGTCGTCTCTTGTTCTGGCCATTTGATAGGATTATTATCGTGTTAGCTGCACCATTTTGGCCATTTGATTTTGTGAAAAGCTTTGACGTTACGTTCAATTTACCAAATTGCTCGAATGGAAATTTCAACTACCTCTCATCTCCGTTTTCTTGAGACCTAACGAGGCTTGTGAAAATCTTCAACTCCGACAAGCTCCCCTCTCTCTCTTCCTCTCGCTCTCTCTCTCTGCTCGGGTAGTTTTCCTGCTCTTGCTCTTTGTGGCACTCTTAATGATGATTTATATGCCAAATTTGTGGCTGCTTGCTTTTCAATTGTTCGGTTAATTACGTGTGACTGCTTGGGGTTGAATTGAATTGGTTGGCAATGAGGTTCAATTGCAGCACGACGATAGTGTTTCTTTAAGATATCGTTAGTGTTTCTTTAAGATATCGTGTATATTCACAACTAAAGTGCTCGAACGAATAAATATTCATTAGCTTAAATCTTAAACCGCAGCTAATAAATCACACACATAATTCCAGTCCAACTCATTTATTAGTCTAGCTGCATCTTTGGCCATTAGCGAGGGGCTTATAAAAGCGCGCAAATGCCTTGGAGGGAATCTCGCACACCCACACACACACGCACACGCAGAACAAATAATTGCACGATGCGTAAACAAAGCATAATTAACAAAAGAAAGAATACACCCGGCAAAAGAGCTGCCATGGAACTCGTTGGGAGTTGGGAATTATGCAAAAAGCGGAAATAAAGTACAAATTTATGTTGTGGAGTTCTGCCAAAGGATTCAGACGGTGTGTTGGCATTGGGTTGTGTGTTCCCAGTTAGGAGTTGGGGGTTAGGGGCGTGCCAGGCGCGCTAATTTGCTAAGCTCGCTTAGAGGCACTTTCGCCCCCTGGAGATGTGAGTTGAGCTGAGCAGCAGAGGCAGCAGGGCTTTCGCGGAATTATCATTAGAATTTAAATTGCCTTTTGCTGCCAGTTAGGTAAAGGTAAATAATTTGTGGCGCTCCACAACGGTTGGCATATTTTTTATGAGCTTATTCACCCTTATTTATTTTCTTCAGTTTTTTTCCCCTCCTCCTCCTCTATATTTTTGTTCTTGTTTGCCAGAGGCCCCTAATTTAAGCACCTTTTCTCTGCTAAGCTCTCTTATCTAGCTGAATATTTAATTAACCGCAATGTCTAACCATGAAAGGGAAAGTGAAAAGACAGAACTCAAAGAGAGACTGAAAAATGTTCTGATAACTGGGCTAAAGGAACTGAAAGTTGCAACATTTCTGGCTGCTACGCTGACAGATTTCCCAAGTCTTATAGAAACTGCGCAACCAACTGAGAAAAGTTCTCCAACTCATTTTCTACAATTTTATCTTGTTTAACTTTTATTATCTGTGGCGCTGCGCGGCTCTGATAAGCCTTATCTGACATGTGTATGGTTAGCCTTTTGATGTTGTTGCACTTGCTGCGGACTGCTCTGTGCTTGTTGTTGTTGTCGCATCAGCAGCAGTTGCTCAGTTCTTGTTGTTGTTGTTGTTTCTGTTGTTGGCATTTTCGAATAGTTGTGAAGTATGTACATCGCAGAAACAAACAACGGGCAAAGCACACACACACACGCATATACATCGTATCCACTGTGTACGTTGTTATACCACATTTTGTGGCTGCCACGCCCACAAGCCCACTTGCCACATGTCGCTTATAATTTGCTGTAACTTTTGCGTGTCTCTTAACTGACATTTTGGCTTGTGCGGTTTTTTGCGGGATGCTTTTGACAACTGCAACTGTTGCATGCAACGAATAATACCCTGTAACAACCAAATAGTTGGGAATTCTTTTTTTTTTTTGCAAAATTATGGTGCCTAGACGCAGTAATGATCCATCTATACTAGAAGACTATTAAAAACAAATTTAAAATTAATTAATTTTTTTTTTTTTTTTTTTTTTTTTTTTTTTTTTTGAAGCGTATTTAGAAGTCGTGAAATTTCCCAACATTTTAAATAGGCAACGCCATAAAGTACAATATGTACATAAGTCATACAAATTTGCAAATTATACTATTTTTTTATGGCTCTTGTTTATGCCTCGACGATGACACTGAGAAACTCACATGCTCTACACATTTAAATGTATCTTTCTAGTCGATGGCTCGCAATCAGTCAAGATTATGTTTATGTTTACAATATCTAGAACTGTTTTTCTGATTGACAGTCACATGTCGTGAGTTTTGTGTGTGTGTTTGTGTTTTCCAAAAATATACATTTCTGCTTGTCCAGCATTGACATAAACTTGTTTTTCTTTCTTTCTTTTGTTCTCTTTGCCCGCATTTGGGAAAAGAAACTGGACTGCAGAATTTTTTTCAATTACACAGCCACATGTGAGCTGCTGACATTTTGGCAATTGTGTATTGTGTCGAACATTTCTGGTTTATGGCGATTATAGTTTTGCCTGCGCTTGACGTGCTTTTCAATGCAACTGTCGAATTGTCTGTTGATTTATTGTGAAATATTCGGCTCAGGGTTCACATGCAAATTTACAACAATAAATTCCTTCCTCCTCCAAAGGGAGAATGAACATTACGTGGGCAATTCATAAAGTTAACGATTCCCAAATGTGCAAATTACAGAAACAGCAAAAAGATTTCAATTCAAAAAATCTTTAAAGTTTCAATGCCATAACTCATTCGGGTTTCGAAAGAAGCAACGGCCACGCCCACAAAGTTAATGCACTTTTAATATGCACATAATTTCGTTACATTTCAACCAGAATGCTGTGCTATGCAATTTGTGGGCGGGCAAAGGAAAATGATTCACAAAAACCCGAGGGAAAAGGGGGAAAAAGAATATATAATAATATTCTTGTGATGATAACATGCGAAAATGTAGTTAACATTGTGCAAAACAGTCGCCGAATGAAGTGGAAGTGGAACAGCAGCAGGAAACAGACAAAAACAACGCAAGCCGTAGGAATAACAACAGCAACAACAACAAAAACAACAGTAGTTACAACGGCAAAGGAAAGCGAGTGCGCACAAAAGTATGCAGCAATAACTGCAACACCAGCTAAACAATTGCGATGCCAAAGCGTCTATGTGTGTTAGTCTGCGTGTTTGTGCGTGTGTGTGTGCGTCTCCGAGTTGTATTTGTGTTTGTGCGTCTGCATTTCCAGCTGCTGCATAAGGATCGCATTTAATTTCGTTGCATTCGCAAAAAAATTGTGTATGTTGCTGTTGCTTCTCGTTTTTCACGAATATCTCCTTTTGCTGCTAGTATTCCCCTATTGTTGTTGACTTCTATTGTTGTTGCTGTTGTTGTTTTTATCGCATGTTTGGCCGCGAGTCACCATTTGTGTTTATAAATGGAGAATCGCTAACACAAACACGAACACAAACTTCAGCGCCAACAAACAGAGAAACACACAAAACATGTTGTCTGTGCGGCGTCTGCAACTGTCTCTCTCTCTCTCTCTCCTTTTCCCTGCCTTTCCCTCTCTTTCTGGCTTACTCTAACTAACTTCATCTCTGTTTTGTAGCAAACACTGGCACAAATTAAATGCAATAACATGCGAGAAGGGGTCACAAAAACACAGTAAAATAAAAATATTCAACAACCGGTTGCAACCAGAGCCGCAGCGGAAGCCCTACAGGACTAAGAGCCGCTGCAGCAGAGGGAGATGGGGGGTTTGTCTGCGTAGTGGGGAAGCAGTGTGAGACCGAAGCAGACTCTCAGTCGGTGTGCGAGCAAGGGGTAACTCCTTCTGGGCGAACGACGCATTGCAAATGTGTCTGGGTAAAGTGCCACGTTGAAGCAATTACAGCTGAAGTGAAGATGTAATCTTTATGTGCGCTGCACTTGTAGTGGTTTACGTGTAGATGCGGATGACAAATAACTTCATCTTTGTGTGATATATGCAGGCTCTTAAATCTCTGCGACAATTCCGTTTTACTTAGTTACACCAACGTGCAGAGAATGGACAGAGAGCACTGAGGTTCTGCTGGAAAGTATTAGTTCTGGTTTCAAGCAAAGAAAACTTCCAAGAGCCATTGTTGACGGAACACATCCATACATATACATATTGTATATAGTATATATTCATATTCATATTCATATTTTCATTTACTTTTACACATCATATTCTTAGCTCTGACATTGACTTCAAAAAGTATTTCAAATCAAATTCGAACAAAATGAACCGAAAATCGGATGACGAACCAATAAAAGTTGATGAAGAGCACGGAAGAAAAAAGGATTTTTCAACTAGAACATTAAGTACAAAAGGAACAGTTGCCGTCGAGCGGATATCAGAAGAGAGGCGTTGGACCGATATATTTCCTCATTGTTCTACTTTTTGGGCCGGTGTGTGTACGATCATTTTAGTCGTAGTTCTGTTTTTTGTTATTCTATTTGCGGTGACTAATACGGTGCATATATGATTGAGTATTAAAAAGAACAGTGACAGGGAGGAGCACAACAAATCACTCGTCATTTTTTTTAAGGTAGCAACTGGCATTCACTGTGTCCATTATTCTCGTAATTTACATGTCCCGTGGCCAGTGGTATTCCAAACTGTCTGCGACGGTACTTGAAAGTGCGCTACACTTTTTGCCTCACATCCTGGTCGCTTTCTGACCGCCAACTGATGCCGTTTGACTGACGGACTGACGCACTGACAAGAGGCACTTGAATCTTGTTACTGTTGTCGCTCGTGCAAGTTGACCCGCCTGGCTCTTCAAACTAACCAGCGAACCCACTCACTCGCACTCACACTCACTCGCACACTCACACGTAAACGCAGCAACGGAAACTGAATTTGTGGCTTTGATAGCCATTGCATCCTGGTCGAGTCAAGTCGAGTGGCAGCCGTTCTTCAAGTCCTTCAGCAGCCTCTGCTTTTGTTTCTATGTAAAGTTTTTCCACCATTCGTTTTGCTTTGCCCATTCCTATCTTCTTCTTTCCTATTCCCTTGCTCTTCTCCGTCTTCTCTTCTCGCTTCTCTTTTTGTTTTAGGTTTTCCGGCCTGTTTGTGTTTCTCTTTTCGGCTACGCTCTGCGCGGAAATGTAAATTAATTGGTCTAACAAAGTGCACTCAAATTGTGCTGCGGGTTCTGTGTGTTGTTGTTGTTTGTTTGTTGTTGTTTTCATTATTATTATTGTTTTTTTTTTTGTGGCTGCTGTGCAATCGTAAAACTTTAATTGAGGGAGTCTCAAAAAAAAAGTATTTTCCGATTGACTTTTTGGCACTTGAGCTATAAATTCTAATGAAAATTGGAAGGGATCTAACGTATAACTCATCGATCAATTTGAAATGTTCAAAACAATTAAGCAATAAATCGAAGTGTTTTTGATTGAATATCGATATATCAGTTTCAGGGCTTTGAATTTGTACAGTTTTCAAAAGAAACAAAAGACCATTTTAGGTGATAAATTAAACTTTTACTCGTGTGTGTTTCTACACCCACCTAATCTAATGTAAGTTACTGGCTCCAAATTGATTAGCAGAAAAACCTCGCTGAGTATATCAATTAAAATTTTACAACATTTTTAACTAACTTTCGATTCGATAACAAAAAAGTTGCTGCACCTTTAAGGCATCCGCCGAAATCCACTCGAGCGTTATAATTTTTAGCTAAACAGACAATTAATACTCGAGTGGCGCTGCCTAAGAGAGAACTGACCAAAAGGTGCGGAAGAAAATGAGGAAAAAAAACCTCAAAAAACAGCAAAGCTCCAATCAAACGACTTTGAAGAACCCACGCAGACCAAACAGTTCAGACAGACAACTGGACAGACAATATTTTGAAGTGCTTCTTAGCCTGCCGCCGTCAACAACAAATACAAAAACTACAACAAATAAACAACTATGACAACTTCAAAGCCTACGCACAATGTTTCTTTTCTTTGTTGTTGTTTGTTGTGCACTATAAAAACGAAGTATTGATGATTTTGTGGAACAACTTGTAACATAAGGTAGAAAACATATTTGTAATATATTTTTATTTATATATATTTCTATATTTTTTCTGCCATCTGTTTTTCATCATTCACTTTACTATGCAATGAACCAATTTTTTATTTTTTTTTTAAATTTAAATCTCTGGATTTGCCATTTCATAAGAAAGTAACATAACCTATGCATAGATCACATCATAGACCTAACTCAAAAACGTGTTTTTGGTTCTTTGTCATTTACTATCAAGCTGAATTGTTAGTGTAATGAGTCTTCGGCGTGTTGCATGGTCTGCATTATGTTAAATCTCTTCGGTTTGCTTTGTTTGTGAACTTGTTTTGGTTACTTGTTGCTTTCTGTGTCTGTCGTCGCAACCGCCGCCGCCACCGCCAACACCGCTGACGCCGACGCCACAAGCGTCAACAGGTAAACGTAAACATGCCCCACACACACACACACACACACGCGACCAGTTGCCCAGCGAGACTACAAGACTCCAATACACCTCAGCAGAGACCCAGAAGAGCTCAAGAAAACGCATGTTTGACATTTGTTATTGACCAAAGCCGCATGCCCCACACCTCTGAGGGTCGTGCATATTTTCTTGTCTTAATGCGCGTTGACGGGAAAAACTTGTAAACGAAAAGTTTTTTTTTTGTGTTTTTTTTTCGAAAGTGCGGAAATCTCTTTATGAATGAAATTGGGACTCGAGGCAACGAGACTGTGTCGATTGTGTTGTCATTTGATAAATAATCGGCTTTGAGTTGCGTGCCAAATCGTGTTAGCTTTGCTTATTTTTTTTTGGGTTAGAGTTGAAAGTTTATCAGCATCGGAGAAGTGATCAATAAGTGCTGTTTGTATATTTGGATTATTCATCGAGAATCTTGTTCAGTATTTATTGAATCAGAGACAAAGCAATCTTATATATTGGAGTTTATTGATAAATGCACTCGAGCATGAATTTATGACTGCATCCGATTTTTATTAGACGGAAACACTTAACAAGTCCATCAGACTGCCTGACTATACTTTGGAGTATTTCAGTTTATATTTTTAGCTTACTGAATATTAATTTGTTAAACAAAAAATCCACAAAATTTGCTCCACAACATTTGTCAACTCCATTTGAATATTTTTTATTTATGCAGCAATTGCAGTTTATTGATTTAGTTCGGCTTCACATGGCACCAAGGCGATTACGTTTGCAGTTAAACATTCTTTTTGTTTATATTTTATTTTTTTTGTTTTTGTGCACTTTGCATACTTATTCGAAGAATTAAATTAACATTGTAAATGTGTTGTTTCTATTTGTTATTCTTGTGGTGCACACAAAAAGTGCACGCTGCATAAATTTCAATTTCAATTTCACTGAGTTCACAGCGCGCGCGATGCACAGGAAGGAGGCCAGAGAAATGTGTGCATAATTAATGCACATTTCACTTTAAAATGCACACATATGCACACATACGAGTGCACTCAAACACACACACACATGCAGGCGCGCAGAACATGCACTGCTTGCACAGACATTACACAGAAGAAGGCGGGAAGCAAAATGGCGACGTTGCTTTAAGCAAAGATTTGCGATTAATTGTTGCATGGTGGATTCAATTTACATGTCTGCTGCAGTCGCAGCCCGTAAAAGTGCATGTGTGAGTAGGCATTTGGATGCATGCATGCATGTGTGTTTGTGTAATGCGCGCCTGTAAGTATGCAATGGCCAATTGGCTTGCAAATTCTTTGCATACCGTAAACAAAATTTTAATTCTCTCTCGAAAATTTTCACAAGTTTTTTTGAGTTAATCTTTTAACCGCTTCGCGAACATTTCATTTAATTCCGTTAACTTGAGAATGAATTTTTGAATGTTCACTCTAGCCGGTTAAGTAAATCTGCGCTCTGCGACCGTAATCAACGCGCGTCCGGGCGCATCTCAGAACACGAACTAAACGACGTCGGCCAACGGCAATGCGAACCAACTGCCGAAGCAGCGACGTCGACGCCACAGCATCCAGCAGCAGCGGCAGAGGCAGAGGCAGCAGCAGCAGCTGGCGAGCACTCCAAAATAGCGACAGTCGCTTGGCGTCGGCATCGGCATGTGCCGAGATAACAAAAACAGAGAACGAAAACGAAAACGAAAACAGACGCCGAGAGGGGCCCGCTCGAGTGGAGAGTTTGGGGCTCTCTCAGTCTACACGGCGAACAGCCGGTAAATATAACGGTATTGGCCGGCAAATAAGGCACGCAAAAGTAAATAACATAAAGGCATGGACTAGTAGATACTCTGTAAAGTGCAGTGACAAAATATATTTCATATAAGATAAGGATTATCTATAAAATTTGATGCACTTATTGCATTGAAACTTAGTGCAATAATTTCTTTTATTTTATTCAAAAGCTATATCTTTGATCTTTTGATATACCCTGCAATAATCTTGGGGTATCTCAATATAATAACACAACAAATTTTATCAAAATTCTTATAAACAACTACAGCATTGCCAGACCAAAAGATTCAAGTGATAAAGCTTTCTTAAGACCGTGAGCTTTTTGGGACAAGGCGTTTGCGCAGTTAAGTGTTGCAAAAAGCTTTTTCTGAGAGTTATGCGAGACTTTTAGTACATTGGGAAAAGGATTTATCTAATACAAATACCCATTGTGTGAGCTTTTAGAGTGTATGAAAAGGGATAATATTATAAAGTTTGAAGTTAAGCTTTTAAGGTATATTTTCCTCATTTATAAAGTTAACCTGTTAATTTATGAATTGCAATTCTGCGTTAAAGTTTTTAATATAAAGTTGAAAAGCATAAAATTAACAAATTAATTTATTAAAATTAATAAAAAAATTATGTTAGACATAATCCTAATTGAATCGCATGTTTTGGGACAACATAAAGTGTAAGAAATTAATATAAAAAGCATATTGAAATGAATCCAATTGACTGACTGCGTGATTAGAAGAAAGTGAAAGAGACAGCAGCACAGATGATGAGAAAGATGCTGATGCTGATGATGGCGATGCTGATGATGCCGATGACGTCAAGCGGGCAGTAACCCGAGCACCCAAAACAAACAAACAGACAGACGCCACGCAGCACTTGAAATACGCGCCGCACTTTGTAATGATGCGTGGGTGGAAATGGGAACAGAGGCGTTCGTGGAGAAGTAGAGGGAGGGAGGAGGGGCCTGCTCTGGTGTCGTTGATAAGTGCCCAAGCACACAAGCAAGTGATGTGCATATGTAGGGGGTATGAGTAGCGTAGATGGAGTATTTGTGTGTGGCATGCAACCCGTTCGAAACTGCAACGGCAATTCGGATTGCAAATGCAATTGAGACATTAAGTGGTCTCGCCGGCTGTACAGGAGGATGGGATGGTGGTGGAAATTCGTTCCGATCCGTGCCGGTCATCAAAGCATGCTACAAAGTAAGCAAATTCGAGTGGATGCGTATCATTGGTTGATGGGGCCACGCCTCCTCCTCCACCAGCACTTGAGCCCCGATCTGATATCACACAAATTGCTTGCATGTTTCATGGTCATACACAGGGAAATGTTTAAGAAAATTAGCTGATAAACCGGAGAGTGCAAGAGGGAGAGATGATGAGTAGGGAGAAATCAAGAGCTGACCAAATGAATGCGGGTCAATTATAGACAAGGAATCAAATTGAAGAAAATTCTCTTTGAAAACTGCAAACACTTTTATAATGATTTGCAGTTATAAATTTAGCGCTATTTAATAATCATAATAATGCTAAAATATAAACATCAAAAACAAAAACGATATAAACATCAAAAAATTAATCTATTGTAGAGATAATCCATTTCATGTTTTTAATTCTTACATTACGCTCTTTTCAATTTGTACAATCTGTTCTCTTAGCTCTCCTAAGCGATATTGACCCTTTCTCCCTCCTCTTGTGTTATACAACACAATATACTATCGATACGATTTCCGATTAACTTAATTAAGTTAGAATAGTGTAGTGACAAAGGTCACACTTGATAACATAAGACTTAACATAATAGACTTAACATAAACTTAACACTATGTACAATAAAACACTAAAAAATTTGCAATCATTTTTGTTAATTTCTCCACTGTGCAAGGCAACGCCCTAAAATGCAGAGCGAAATTCTTCCCAGTGCATAAATCTGTCAGTTGGAATCTGAGTAATTGTTGTACAAAGGCAGCGGTGTGTTCATAGAGGGGTCATTCGTCTCATTCAATAAGGGAACAATAATAATATAAGATAAACACTCACCTTAAACATCAGGGGATTGCGTTCAATGTCCGATTCTGCATTTTCACAAAGTGTTTCCGTTTCGGAGAGAAAAGCGAGGAACTAAAAAGGAGAACAGTCAATTAGAGAAACACTCTTGAGATATTTATATACATTAATGGCATTTTATACTCACTTGATCCATAGCACGGTCGAACGATTGTAGACTATGCACAGCCGCATGAAGTTGTTTGCCGCGATTGATGACGCCATTGTTTAAGTTTGAGTAGCTGTAGATAAATGAATATAATAATAGATAAATATATAAATTAATTGAGGTTCAAGTAAGGTAATAAAAGAGTAAACTACAGTCAAGCATATTTGATTATTTTAAAATTTAAATACAAGCTAATTGACGGATACAACCTTGAGAACACTTAAACTTATTGCAAATAAAAACAGCACAATGCTTTCATCTCCTGAGAGAGTCGTCTTAAAAAGAGAGCACTAAGAAAAAGGAATGCCGCCTGCATAGTCGAGCTTTTCATCCTGAAGTATTTCGCTGGCAAAGTGCAAGTCATTAAATCACATTAAATGCAAATTCCCTGAACTGATTTGAATATAAATTGAGCGCTACATTTCGCATATCATTAAAGGCCGTCAAACAGAGACAGAGAGTCACAGGAGTGCAAGTCTTTCTACGATTTCAATACCCACTCACCGTTGATTAATGGCTTCCGTCATCTTCTTAATTCTGGAAGTGTCATCGTTGGGATAGACTGCAATTAGTTTCTGTGTCAACTCGCTGAAGAGCTCAAAGTGCTGCTTATTCTGATGCAACTCGGCGTGGAAGGACTGCATGCCAATCGAGAGAGAGATGGAAATAGATTAATTCAGTGCACTCGAACCACTCGACCCCAAGGACTCACTACTCACCTTCTGCTCCTTCTGTTGGGCCTCCAGTATGTCGGCTGTGGTGGCCACAGTGCCCATACGCTCGGCTCGCTGCTCCATGCGCGCCAGCCACTTCTCCAGCTCCAGTCGCTTGGCCTCAAAGCTGCCGAACAGGGGAGAGGCATTAATTAGAATGACCCAAAAAGGGAGGAAAGAAGATTGCAAAATGAACCTACCGCTGTGAGTCGCTCAGCATGTTCTTCAGCTGCGCGGCACGCTGCAACACGCACTGCGACGTCTCATCCCAATGCTCTCGCAAACGGGTCACTGTGAAGGGAAATAAATATTATTATAAGATGTTTCCATATAGAAATACAACTATGAGAGCGTTAGCTAAAACAACAACAAATTATAACTGGGCAAACGGAAATTAGCTAGAGGGGGGTAACCTATGGAGCCGGTAACCCAATTCGAACATTTATTGATCAGTTGTGAGTTTATATAGCGCCATGCGAACTTTTCATTAGTAATAACTTCCGTTAGCTAAGGGAGTGTTTAACTGTGTGCGTGACTGTGAGCTAGAGATTAGCTAGGTAGATTAGTGGGGCTCTGTTGCCCAACTGTGGCTGTTAACTGTCACACATCGTGGTTAGCATAAACACAAACTGCAGTCGTTCGTTACCTTTGAGAAAGCAACGTATATAGTCTAAGTCGGCTGAACAGTGCGGTGCTAACGAGAACTGTTTTAACTCTATCAGAGGGGTAGAAAATAATAGTTTAAATAAAAAATAATAAAGTAAACTTTTATAAAATTATAACTTCTTATTCCAGACTTATTCAGTACACTCTTTAGCACCCTTCCTGTGTCTTACCGGGCACATTGGCTGTCTGTGACATTTGCGTCTCGTCATGCGACGAACGGCGACGCATGCGCAACTCCTCGCGCGACAATCCACTCGCAGGCGCAGCCACCCCGGGGCCGACGCCGCCGACGACGACCTGAGCGGCAGCAGCAGCGGCGACCGCAGCTGCCCTCGACTGAGCCTGATGCTGTAGCAGTGCTGCAGCTGCCGCCGAGCCGGGCAACTGTCCCATATTGTGCACCACCTGCGGCGGAATGTTGCCCAGCAATTGTTGGCGAATCTGTTCACGGAACTCGCTGCTCAACGGCATGGGAGGCTGCGGCGACTGCTGCTGCTGCTGCTGTTGCTGCGACTGTGGTGTCGCCTGCGACGCTGCCTGATGATGTGCACCAGCACCAGACAGATTATTCTGCATGCGATGCCGACTGTACTGCAACTCAAGTGGCAAATTACGATCCAGCGAACGCATATGATGTTCTATAGTCGAACGCATCGATTGCTCCACTTGCGAAGCTGATGCCGAAGAGACTGAAGAGGAGGAGGAATTGTGCAGTGACTGTTGTTGTGCCTGGGCACGCAGCTGTTTCAGTTCCTCCAGCGATTGTCGTGAGTCGCCGGCTCGACTCTCGTCCAGCGACAGATTGCGTTCATAATTGGCAGTGCGCAAGTTAACAGAACTTCCCAAGTGACGACCACCAGCACCGCCACCGGCGGCCAGGCTGGCCTTAAAACTGATATCGAAGTTGTTCTGCACAGCCGCCTCCAGACTACGCAGATTCATTTGCTCCTGCATGGCACGCTCCATATTACGCAGTCCACTCTCAATGCCACGCAGGGCGTCCTCTGAGCCAAATTCCTCTGTGGGCGAGACGGCAACTGGCGGTGGCCGATTCAGTTTCTTTGCTTCGCTGGCTCTCGTGGGCGCCGGCGAAGGCACTAGAGTGCAATTAGCTGCTGCATTCTTTGAGCTCTGCTCGCTGAGGGCGGCCACAGCGGACTGTAGCACCAGTGGCGGCGGCGGAGGCGGCATCTCGAAGGGATTTGAACAGCGTCGGGCGGCCATTGCCTCGGCAGAAAGCGTTGAATGTTTCTCTGGTGGCGGCGGTGGTTTCTCGCTCTTGAACTTCAGTCCAGCAAGCGGTGAATTTTGAGCTGAATTTTGCGCTGAGCTCTGTGCCGACGCCGGCTTCTTGGGCAGTGGCGGTGGCTGACGCATAGGGGGTGGCAATCCTGGCACAGCCATGACCATTGCCTGGCTATCGGGTATACTCTTCAGACTGTGACGCTTGGGTGGTATTTCAGGCGGCGCTGTACGATCACTGGAACCTCGTGCCGGTATGGCAGGAACTGGCCGACTCTGTGGAGGAAGTGGTGGTGGCGCGGCTGATTTCGGGCCAGGAGCCACTTGCTCCGTTGAGCTCTGCTTGCGCAATATCTGCTGAGCACGCAGTGCAGCCTGTGCAGCCAGTTCGGAATTGAGACGTGGTATCTGCGGTGCCAACTTGAGGGCCTGCTCATCGTTGGGCACCGTTGGGGGCACTGGCGGAGGCGGTTTGGCAGTCATTGCTGGGTCGTTCAGAAAGGATTCTTTTGTGCGTGTCGTTGTGCGTAGTTGTGGCGTGGCTGGCCTAGCTGCAACAGCTGCTGCTAGATGTTTTGTTGTTGTGGGATTGTGGTCTCGGGGCGTTTCACTTGATGTGCTTCATCACGTACTATTTATGATATGTTGTTGGCTTTGCATTGTCTGTCGCGGTTCAATTTAAAGCACGCCTAAATGTTGACATTGGTTACTGGTAAACATATGTATCGGCATCGACACCGGCACCAGCTAACCGACATAGCCAGCGGCACCGGCATCGTCACCTCCCCACGCGGTTTGTGTTCTTGTTGGTCTGGGTTTGTTTATACAACGTGCCGGAAACTCAACACAGTAACAGACCACAGGCAAACACACAAACAAAGAACACAAACAACGAAGAGCGCCAACCGTAAAGAGCGAGCCAGTTTAGCTAAGAGAGCGTTCACTCCACACCCGCACACACTATTCATCCACACACACACTCACTCACACACTCACATTCACCAAACTCGTTCTCTTTCACACAGTTTTTCACCACACTTCTTGCCATGCACTGCGCCGGCTGTCAACGCACACAGGCGGCGTATTTGGTATCTCCAAATCGTTGCATACTTTTTGGCGCTGTTTTGCTTTGCTGTCTCCTTCGAGGCACAGTAGTTATCGCAAATGAAGTCTAAGTTTTTCACTTCATTATGCTTAACTAGATAATTATTAAGTTTAAGTTTTTATTGCCAAAGAATTCGCTCTATATTTTATGCACTTCAATTACTCTCAAAGCCAACTTAACTCTTAATTACTGTGATAATATATTCGAGTCTAATACATCATTGTTTAATCACAATTATTCTAATAGAAAAGTTAATTTTCAACTATTTAAAAAATGAGTACAACTTTTGACTTTTTGTCAGTGTCCACTGTATAACTTTTGAGACGCGCCTGCCTTCGTGTGTCTAGTTGTCTGCGTGGCAGATGAGTGCACTCTTATGCGAGTGAGCACACATGCACACACCAGCACGCACGCACACAAACATGTCGAAGTAGACTCTATACGCAGCTGGTTGTGCGCCCAAATGTATGCAGCAAACTTTTACGCAGCGAGCACTGCGAACTTTGCCGTTTGCTTTTGGCACCTGCGACAGAAGAAGCAACAGACAAGCTTGTGTGCGTATTCGTGTTGCTATTACTCTTGACAGTGTAGTTGTAGTTGTGGCTGCTGTCATTGTTTGTTGTTTTTCTGCATGTGCAAACCAAACGGTGCGCTTTTATTGTCCCGTCCAGTGCATGCCTTGCTGCACAGTGCCGCGCCGCGCCGCGCCGTGCCGTGGCATTAAAACTGAGAAAATCGCCCATGGCAGGTGCATTTAACTTCTGGCACACACCTTTAAATGTGCATTTTAACAATGTCGACGTTGTGGGGCATTTCACTCTGTGCAATTTTTATTGTTTACCCCGCCACAAGCGGTCTCCCCCCGCTACAACTGCATTGTTCTGTTGCTGCTGCTGCAATTTGTAGCACTGTCTGTCGGTTTGTCTACTGTTTTCCGTTGCTTTTGCCTCAAACGCTTGACTTGACTTTGTTTAATAGTCTTTTTTTTCCTGCATCATGTTTAACCGTTAAGTGTGCAATAATGATGCTCTTTAACCCTCCCGTCTCAGCCCTAGCAAGCTCCTCCTAGAATAATTACTCAACTTTGCAGTTTGCTTTTCAGCAAATATTTTAGCTTCGCTTGCCAATGCAAACTTTCAGCTGCAGATTTTAGCAATTAGCAGCAAATTTGTTGGCTTTTCATAGATACTTGCGAAAGCCGGATTGGCTATGAAGCGAGCTAGTTTAAGTCGAAGGGAAATTGTTTCGTTTTTCGAAGGGGATAGAAGATTAAAAAAGTTGAAGTTGCTAATTGCAAGGATTTTGTGAAGCCTGATATAGAAATAAATAGAGAATATATTAGAGAAGTTTCCATAGCACAGGTTGAACTGTGACCTCTGGCAATGAAGTGACCTCTCACACTGTCAGTTATTTCTTCATAACACTAAATTGACGCATCCATTGCATTAAGTAACGAAAGCTGTTCATTAATCATACTCAGGCCACACCCTCTTGCCGGCTGTAATAAGCGAAACAATTTGTGTTCACTGCTGGGGTTTGTACTTGCCCTGAGGATATACATAACTATGATTTATATGCAAAACAACAATTTCGAACTGTCTATCAAAACTTTAACAATTTTCTACTCAGCAAATAAGCATAAAATATGCAACAATTTGTGATGAACAACCAGAGAAGCAGAGCGCTTGTTAGCCAAGTAAACTTCATTGTCTTGGATTTGAGTTAACCAAGGGCGGGAGCAGAAGTAGAAACAACGAGAACAGTAAAAGGGCGGGGAAAGGGAAGCGAGAGCCAAACAAGTTGAAAACTATTCTCCTGCACAACACGTTTGCGGTGCGGACGAATGAATACGCACATACTACATAAATGAAATGTTCTTTCCGCCTAAAAGTATGCAATCAAGTCAAACAACTTGAGTGTGTGTTTCGACGCCGCGGCCTCAACTTGTTTGTGTTGTTGCTGTTACGGTTGATGTTGTTAACGTTGTTATTGTTCTTGTTGCTGTTGTTGTTGTTGTTGTTGCTGCTGCTGTTGTTGTTGCCGCTTTTACCATTTGAGTGAGCGCCAATTTTTTCATGATTTTTTGCTGGCGCTGCTTTTTTGTGTGCCTCCAACGATTTGCCATTCACGACGCGCGCACACACATACGTTCACGCACACACCCACCACACACACAAACACACACACACACACAAGCGCACGCACACTTAGCCACCCCTCAAGTTATGCTACATAATTTTTTCTCAGCTGCTGCTACTTCCTCCGTCTTCATTCATTCTTCGTCCTTCGTCGCCTTCACGTTTTGCTCTGCGCGCTCATGTAATTTATTGAAACACATTTATTTCCCTATGATGTGAACAACAACAGCAGCAGCAGCAGCAGCAGCAACAACACAAGCTCATATTGTTGCTGTCTGCCTCATTGTTGTTGTACTTGTTGTTGTGCCCACAAATACGCCCACTTTATTCGGCGTCTCTTTTGTTGACTTTGCCAGTTTGGTTTTATTGAATATTTCTATGTAAATTCTCTCTTGTCGTCTATGGGCGCATTTATTATAATATTAATGGCATTTTCGCCTGTTATGTTTTAATTAATTAGACAAATGGTTTCTTGTTTCATGTGCAATGTACATTTACAACGTGCTATACAATGTACTTGTGTACATGTGCATAATTAACGTTGTCTTCGAATAAATCAAATTAAAACATTGTTCTTTTTGTAGCACGAACTTTTACTGCTATGAAAGTAGAGATCAAAAGATATAAGGGGTAACTTTAGAGAACTAAATGGTTGCATTAAATTTGTAATTTTGTTTTTCTATTTTTAATTTTAAAGATAAAACTTGCACATAATTCATTTTTATTCGTATCCCCTTTTAAGATTATTCCTTTAAGCCACTAAACCCTCTGTTAGGGCCAACAATTATGGTATCTCTTAACGGCTTTCCGCTGAATAAAACATTTGCAATTAATTTTAAACGCAACCTTTGAATTTTTCATTTTCAATTGGACGGGGTCTGCCCGGCGCATTTGAAGGGATCCCTTCAATTAACACGCATAGTCATGCACACCATTTATTTCTGTGTGCATTTTCAATAATTTGCATTTGGTTTTTGTGAAGTTTTCAGACGTTTTTTAACGCTTTTTTGTTCGACAACATTTGCGGAGTTTGCCACCCTCAGGTTTATTGATTTACAAACGTGGCGGCGGTAGAAAGCAACAAAAATAACACAGCAACAACAACAACAACAAACAAAACAAGAGCAACACCGGTAGTAACTCCAAAAGAGAAACAGAGCGACTGTGAAAGAGAGAGAGGGAGACAGAGAGTGGGAGAAAGAGAGAGGCAGTATAAGGCTTGCTTGAGGCCCAGCTTTGCCCAGCAAGGCTGGGCAAATTAATCCATCGCAGACAAAAACTTTAAATGTCGTTTTGTGGTTTGACTTTTGCTGGCACTCGAAAAGAACCTTAACATGCACGCACAACGCACACATACTAAGGGCAAGCACGCACACACACTCACTCACGCACGCACTTATACACGCACAGACTGTAACATAGACATCAAACACTAAAGCTCTGCTAATTGATTGCAATTATTTTGGCTTAGTTTGCGAACGATTCTCTCGATTTTTTTATGGCCTTTTACAGTTTTAAGCACAGCAATTTTCACGCGTCGCGAGGACGTGAAGGGACGCAAAAGGGCGCACCGTTTTAAATGGGGGGATATATAGACGAATACGACGTTATTCACAACCGTTTGTACGCAGTCAGAGCCCTCGAATGTCCTGGGCTGACTGCTGTCCAAGTCCGCACTGGCACGAACAAAGAGCACGTTGCGTTTTCAACACGGAAATGTTTTGCACAGCGCTCTCGCCATGCTGTTGCTCTCTCTTTGTCTACTATCTCCACTCAGCACGGGGAGCAGCAACCCCAAAATACAAAAAAAATAGAAGATATGGGTAAACAAAGCGAACGGGCGCTGTCAAGCAACCCCCACGTAATTACAACTCGCGCCCAAACCAACTGAACAAACAGCCACCCCCACGCGGGCAGCAGTCTCGCTCTCTCTCTCTCTAACATGCGCTCTCTCTCGGCTACTCTCTCTGGCTCTCTTTATTCACCCGGCATTCCGGCAGTTTGTTTTGCTTGTGAATGCCATGCGCATTGGGGTGCTCCATAGCCGGGAGCAGCCGGAATCCATTCTGGGGCCACCGAACCTTCCTGCCACATGTTGTGCGTGTCTGCCGCAAACCTTGACAACTGATAAGAAACTTTTACATCGACTTTGCACAGGGTTGCACACTGAAAGCGTGCCGGGGCCATTGACGGAATTTGTAAGTGTGTGCGTGCGTGTGTGTGTGTGTGCATCGCTCTGCTATCACAGCGTGCTGAATATTTGTTTTTCCCTCCCTCGGCCTTATCACCTTTCTCAGAAGGCGTGGGTGGGTAGGCTGATGATGGGGGTACTGGGCTGGGTAATCACGTGGGGACTTGTGGCAGTTGAGGCGTGTGCAATGGCCCCGAAACAGAACTGCAGAGGCAAAAGCTTGTACTTTATTAACGAGTGAAAACTAGGAAAAAAGGAAATGGAAAAACATTGAGAGAATAAAAAAATGAGCATCGTTTTATTTCATGAACTGTTGCACAGCAGTTAATAGAAAAGCAGTTGGGACTAAATCTGATTAACCAACACATGCTCTTCAGATACTCTAACTTAAGTAGCTCGCATAAGTTCCACTTAGTTCCAAGAAGTGTGCGCAAAGAAGAAAGAAATAACCTTTGTCAAAAACAATGTAAACAAATTGACAGCAGACGCCAAAGGAAGAATAAAATGAATTTAATTAAAAATTTATCGTCAAGCTTATTGTGTGCGCGAGAATAAAGACAAGGATCCACTTGAGCACACACACACACACACACACACATGACCGGCACGTACAGTTCAGCCAAGACAATTTGCGTAATGAGTGAGCAGAAGAAGAAAAGAAAACAATTGCGAAAAACGACTCGGCGAAGCGGGAGAGCAACTTTAACGTGTGTGGAATGATGTAGCAAAGTTCCTTGTTGTTCCTGCCTCCAAGCTGCAGGCAAGGACATTCTCCTCGCATCCAAACACAAAGCTTAAGCTTGCCGTATTTAAGCACACACATTTTCCGGATACTTTCATGCTGCGCTAAAACTATCTCTGCTGTTGAAACCTGGCGACTTAAAAGCCTGACGCAGCCATGACAATTATTTAATTTAAGGTTTGCCATTTTGTAGCTAACAGGGGGCAGGAGCAGGGGCAGGGGTGTGCAGCGTTGAGTGCTCGAGTTTCATAAAGCCAAAGCCCATGGCTAAAGCCAAAGCCCAATTGCCCCGGGCCAAAGGTCTGAGGTTAAGCAGCCATGAAGACTACACTTTTAAGTAATTAAAAACAAAACGAGAGACGTGAAAGAGAAACAACGAAGCGACAAATACACTAAAGAAAAGACTTGAAAATGTCTGTATTTAATTTAGTATATGAATTTCAAGGAAAGTCTGTAAAGATTTTAATTTCATAATATGATGCAAACACTTTTTTTGAAATAAAATTATATAATTTCGTCAGGCAAAGCAGTGAGAATAGTTATGGAAAGTTGCTGCGAGTCTACACGAAATATTTATTACAGAAAACTCTCTGAAAACTTTACATAATTTATGCTTTATGAAAAAGTCACAATGCCCCGCGGCAAGGGCAGCAGCAGCAGCGGCAGCAGAGGAGAAAAACTTCTTGAAAGCGCAGACACATGCGCCAGAAAGCGGCAGCCGGGTAGACAATTCAACGAGGGAGGCCTATTAAAGTGTGTAATGGCGTGAAGTGGGCGTGTAACTGGGCAAGGGGGAAGGGCAGGGTGTGGTGACGAGTATCTGCACCGGTTGAAGGCTCTGCTGCTGCTGCGGGAAAGACGGCAATTAGAGGCAATTTGGTAGCTGTTTTTAGCCTGGTCAGGGACCACATACTGCGAGACTCTCACTCCAACTCCAACTCTGACTGGGTGCCCGAGTACGTTGTCCTTTCAGAGAATGCGCTTTGTTATTATTATTGCTGCTGGTGTCGTTGCCGTTGTTGTTGTTGCAGCAACAGCCGCTGCACTAAAATTGCATGTCAAAGACAGATTTACGAGGCGCCCACACACACCCACACCCACACACATTGTGTTCTACTTGGGGCATCGGTTTCGCTTTGCTTTGTAGGCACTTTATTTATGATAACACAACTTGTGCCCATAGAGGAGCTTGGGTCACACGGGTTGGCAAAGTTTTTCGCCTGGCCGCGCCTCATGGCACGCCAACGAGAGAGCCATATGAGATAATAAATAATGGTTTAATTAAGCGTCAGCTTACAAAATGCGTAATTAATTGATTTTGTGTGCAGTTTGTTTGGGCCCAGATAAGCGACAGGCCCTGTCAGCTGCACACCAAGGGACCAGGAACAAAAGGGGCTTGGGTAAAGTGTATGCCCAGCCCAACTGAAAACTTTAGAGGCAATTATCTGGTGTCATGATTGGGCCTTTATTTATGTGGTCGATTGGCCACAATTAGCGCGGCATTTTGGTTTAATTTGCCTAATTGCTTTTAGGACAGTTTAAGTTGAGTTTTAAATTTGTAACTATACAAAATTTAACTAGTTTGAATTATATTTTGAGCTCTTTAAATCAACTTATACCACAAAATACCTTTACTCGTACATCTAAGAAGATTTGCTTCGCTTTGGCATCCGAGGAGGCACCACAACAAAGCTGAGAGCCAACGACATATGGAATTTGGTATGTGGCAGAGCTAAGCAGGCACCAGTGGCATGCAGTAACGACAACAAGGACTCACTTATGTACGTGGTCGAGGGCAGGACAAGTTACAAATGTTTATGACAAACCAAACATCGTAATAATATGTAACAACAACAACAAGAACAACAACAACAACAGACGCAAGCAGTGCAAGCGACTGCAGGCCAATCCCCCCAGAGTCCGCACAATGACATAAAATACAAAACTATGTAAGCTCTGCACACACAATCACAACAACGACAACAGTAACAACAACAACGACAACAACGAGACGACAGCAGCTACAGTGAGGGGCATAAAAATGTATACCGCCTGCCGTTTACCCGCTCGGCATGTCAATTAAATGTCAACTGGCATAAATGTTGCTTGCCGTCTGCCACATTAAAATTCTTAAGCGAATGAGAGGCAGAGACAGAGAGAGAGTGAGAGAGAGAGAAAGATAAATAGAGTAGATTTATTCTTATTTATTCTTATTCTCACGTTTTCATGAGCGAGCATGCGCCTTAAAGCATGCAGTGAACATTGAAATTCTCTTTGGGCCAAGACTCTGCTCTTTGCCAGTGCCTGTCAAACTGTATGCATATTCACCACTAACTTAAAAAACAAAAAAAGAAATAAAAAAATACTTGATTCGATTCGGTATGTTCGGCATTTTATGCATTCTCAAGTTGGACAATTGACTAAGGTTGCCTACGTCAGTTTCTAAGTGTGTCCGTTTTTATTTGTCTGTGTGTGTGT
Organism: Zaprionus africanus; assembly: GCA_018151435.1. Lineage (NCBI taxonomy): Eukaryota > Metazoa > Arthropoda > Insecta > Diptera > Drosophilidae > Zaprionus > Zaprionus africanus. Next base: position 1,165,193 of record JAECXB010002309.1, on the reverse strand, counting down.
GTGTGTGTGTTTGAGTGTGTACTGTATATTTGTATTTGTTTTGAACTTTGCCATTGTCTTTCATTGTCAGTCCACGGCGTTGACTTTGCCATCTTGGTATACCCATTTCAAACAGCCGAAGAAGTTATCCAAAACTCATATTAAGTTTGTAAATGCGCCGCATTAACTTTACTACTGACTATTTTATTTAACTTGCTTTGCATTTGTTGTTATGTCTATTGGTTTTATAGGGTATTCTGTAGTCGACACTCTCAGCTTTATTGATTCATGTTTGCCTTTTCTTGCAGCAACAGCAGCTAGTCCTATCCAAAGACAGATGCTACATGACTACGCGCAGAGACTTAGTGTCAGGAGGTTCACGGCCTCGTTATGCAAATGTTTGCAACAGCAACGGGAACAGAAGCAACAATAACAACCGCCAGCCACCCCACTGTGCAGGCCAGTTAGCTAGCCAAGTGCCAAGACTGCGTTAGCAGTTTTAAGTGGATCTAGAGTCTGTTTCTGTTTCGCAATGTACATCGCACATGAATCTAGACTGCATGTCTACCTTCATGTGTGTCTCTGTGTGTGTGTGAGAGTGTCTATCCATGTGTGTATGCGAGCGCGCATTGGTCTGGCAAAGCGGAAATTTGTTTGCACGAAAGTCGTTAAGGGAAATGGCAATGGTATCTGGCCAGTTGCCTGGCTGAAACGCAATCTGCATGCAATTCATAATGGCATTTAGCAGACAGACTGCTAAAAGGGTCTAATGAAATTTCCATTTGGCTTCGAAATTTTGGCAATTTGTCCGATTAAAATTCAAGTGCACAAGTGTATTTCCCGAAACGCTTTCTCTCAACACACATAGACAGCTTAAAGCAATATAACTCTAAAACCAACTTCAAGATAATATGTAGCCTACTTTTTGGAGCACGAGTAAATATTTCAGTTGCAAATTAACTAAAAGGTTTCGAACTCTTACTTGCTATTTACTTAACTGTATTGAACAACATAAAAGTTAAAGATACTTTACCTTTTTCTTGCAACTGCTGACGTTTAATATCTCCTTTTAGCACTTCTGCGGTGTGCACCAGTTCATTGAGTTGCGGTTTTTTCATTTTCAATTCGCGCAAAACTTTCTGCAAAGAGTGAAACACATTTCAAGTGGAAGCAATGGCCACGTTTCGACAGCGGCACAGTGGTACTCACCTCCTGCTTTTCGATGGCCAAGCGCACCGCATCGACATCGTCCAGCAAAACACTTTGTATCTTGATCATGTTTTGCTCCCAAGTCAACCAGTCGGAAATGTGCAAAACAGACTTATCGAAGCTGCTGGCCAAAGCACCGCTGCCACTGGGTTCACTGTTGTAGTCTGGAAAAATTGATAAAACCAAAGAGATTTCCATTAGAAAATAGACAATGATGATGATAATTAGAGGACGGCATCCTATTCGCAGTCACAGATGTTGGCGTTCCTTCATTAACGGCAGCTGCGGTCGCCAGCACGGCCCAATTGTGGTCACCATGACCAAGTTTCACGCATTCACTTGCCGTTTTGATCCTACGGTGCCAGTGCTGTGTTCACTTTGCCGCTGCTGCTGCTGCTGCCTGCTCGGCCAGTCAGTCGGCCATTTCAAAATGCCTGTCTGAAGGCGCATAGAAAACGACGAGTGAATAAAAACTATTTCAATGAAGTAAACTTTCAAGTAGCTTTATTGGACAGCCGTGCGTCAGCTCAAGCACAGTGGGAAAATATGCAACAATTGCGTTGAGCTTGACTTTAAAATAATAAACTACATTTAATTTATAAATCAACCGACTACAAAAATAAATTTATCACCAGAGTAAACCTATATTTTTTATTTCTGTTACTCATATTTTCTCTTCCTCGCTAATTTTTCCCATTGTCAACATTCAAAATGCCAACTTTCAATTGAAAATTTGCAGTGTCCGCCAACGTTTCAAAGAGACACATTCAGGGACACACAACCGACTCAGGGAATTGAAAGAAAAGCTTAGGGCAAGTTTCGTAAGCCTAAGAAGATGACGCAGAAATTTATGAAAGTTTCGGGGACTTAAGTTGCACATAAGCCGTGAAAACGAACCCAATAACTATGTCAGCACGTGTGTCTGTGTGTGTGTGTGTGCATACTTATGTATGTATGTCCAGCCACAACGTCGCGTTCTGTACTTTGTTTTTGTTTTTGACAACACTCCACGCAGGATTAGAGTCCCTTTTTGCGATAAGGGATTTGGAGGCGAACAACCCACAGCAAGGGAGAGTCGAGAAAGAAAAACTCTGAACAGGTTTTTGAGGCAGGCCTTTTACTAGACATGTCTATGTTGAATGAATGAATGCCACACGTCTGTATGCATTTAGAATGAAATACATGAGAGTCACAGCTCATAAGAGGCCGTTAAGCAAACATGTGAAAAAGCTTCAGAAAAAAAAAAAAAAAAAAACCGTGTAACAAGCCTAAGACACAAGACACAAGCACTTCCACGTTCGAAGTAGCTGGAGAGGAAAAACACGTTAAGTGCAAAATTTCTTTTCACTCATTTTGACGCATGTATTGTGCCCACACCATAATTGTCATGTGTGCGGCCTTCTCGGTCTCAGGCAGGTGCAAAATGGTAGAAAATCATTAAAATTATAAATAAAGAATAAAGTGAGAACAACACGTTGGTACGGGCCTGATAAAGCCAACGTTGACGGCCGCAACAGGAGAATGTCATAATTCATTAAAAAGCTAAGAAGGCTTGTCAGTTATTTCTGTCGCAATGAGTCTCAGAGCTCGGAACTCTTCTTCCTTCAGCAATTTCTTGAAAAAGGATAATTTTTTATAACGGAACTCTTCTTCTTGAAGGGATTTGTTTAAAAGCAACGAATGAATATGTTCTTATACACGAGAATCATCGACAGCAGACCTAAGTTTCGTTTTAATCGTTCTTTAATTTGATTTAAAGGGTTATTTTCCGTGCAAGTTTCCTAGAGTTGGCAAATAACTAACACAGTTAAGGATAATGTGATGTAATCGTATCTTCCCAACAAGTAATAGGAGTTCTAAGCCTGTCTGAAGGCCAAGAATATATTCAAACATAACATACACATAACACAACATTGTAGTATTTTGGTCTTCGTAATTTCAGTCGGAAATAAGAGCTAGCAATGCCTACAGTTCAATCACTTTTTTCAGAGACAACTCACAAGATAGATTTTGATTATTATTTGAAGTTGTTTTTACAAGTTTGGAATTTTTCTTATATGCCCTTGCAGGTGGCAGCTAACTCACCTGAGCATCGAATATTGTTTAGCACGCGCTGTCGAAATGTTAAGAAATAACTGATTGAATTGCCGGCAATATGCCCGTCTGCAAGCACAAGTAGAGCATGCGCCACGACGGTTTTGTTCCTGCTTTAGTTAGCCAAGACAACAGGGAATCGTGTCTTGGATATTAGTCAAGCAACGCAAGCAGTGAACTGCTTACTTATAATATTGTAGAATAACTGCATTAGCAAATCAACTGCAGTTTTTTGCAGTTTTCCAGTTGAAAAACGCCGCAAAACCAGAGCAATTTTTAATTTTTTCTTAACAGAACATTTTTATTATTTATTTATTTTATTTATTTTTAACGTATTAAAATTCAACAACCGCGCGAATGTGCACAGTGGTTCAAAAGCTCCATAACAAGCGTTCAAAACCTCCATGCAATTGGTTTCGTAGCAATTACCTTTTATTGGATATACACGTAGGCGTTGGAAATTTAAACGCGTTGCAAATATTACATAGTTTGAGTACAGTACAATACAGTCTATATCAAAAACAACAACAAACAAAACAATAAACACAACAACACAAGCCAAAGAAAACACTAGTTGAGTTATTTGCAAATTGCAAACTGTTAAAAATGGAAAGCAGACATAGTACAATTAATTTCGATGAGCCCATGACTTTAAATGTGGCAAGCCGGGACTATGGTCTTATCAGGATCTCCCAGAGATCAACTCCATTTCCATGTGTACAAAAATCTTTATCAGCATCAAGGATTGCGCAACGTCTTGGCGTCGAAGCACTTCAAAATATCAGTGGAAGTAGCTCAACATCAGAGACCAAAACTTCTATGTGCCCATTCAAAAAAAAGGGTTCAAGCACTCCGCATCCAATTAAGGGAATAGAGCTCAACCCGAAAGTTCTGGTAAAAAACATGCTCATAAATAAAGCCAAGAGATTCTTAACAAACTTCGATGGAGCATCATTGAAAAGCTTTTCGACAAATACTGGAATATTCACTAACGACTTTCATCAAGGTTTTGTATCACCACCTGGATTAGAGCCTACGGAAAAAAAAGGGTCATTTCGCAATGAAGGCTCACAATCAAGGGACAGTAAAAAAAAAGTTTCCTGGTTTGTACCACAAAAATCTCTCCATTTTGTGACGTCTGAACATGATCTCTTAAGCTTTAAAGAGCGACGTCGATTATTCAATATGGCTGAATATACAATTGCAAAAAATGGGAAAAAAATGAGCGAAGTTGCAATGGCCGCACAACCACAGCCAGATACAAGTATGGATCACATGGACAAAGCTGATTGGCAAGCGCACGTGGAAATAGCATCGTATATTAATAATCATGGCTTCACTATTGACGACTCTGATCATACTGCGCACATTTTTCGCAAAAGTAGCATACATAAAATTAAAGACAGCAATAAATCAACTTCCAATTTGATCCCTATCAAGAAAATTAACAGTTTAATACTTTATGCACAATTCAGATCATTAGAAATAATTAATAATTCTCGGAGCAAAACGACGACGATTACACGATGAAACCGAGTTAACCTTTTGCTACTTTGCCGTTCCCAATGAACCGAAGTTTAATACCAAAGAAGATGTTTCTTTAAATCATGACAAGGCTTAACTTAATATTAAATATTTATGCATGACGAGGGCATTTTTCTTTCGTCGGCAATAGACTATGTACGTGTGTCAAGTTTGTCATGATTACATAAGAACTAACAGATGAAACTCTTACAATATAAACGCGTAAACACATAAACTGTAATTAATTTTTATAAAAATAAACTCAATAATTTGCAATCTTTAATTGTTCTTTTAAAAGGGTTTATTTATTTCCAGTTTTATACGAACGGACATATGGACAGTCGGCCATCAACGTGTATACCACATTCTTGATGTGATGGAATGCGAGGTGTGTTCAAAAAGTAAGGTGACAAATTTAGCGGGCAATGCACAATGAAATAAACTTCGTCTGCGCCAGGTAAACATAAACCTTCATGCCAAATGTGGTGTCTCTAGCTTCAGCTCTAGCTGAGATCTGTGTGTTCAGTTCATCCGGACAGACGGACAGGCATGGCTTAATCGACTCGGCTAGTTTGCACAAAGGTAGTATATCCTTTTTGACCAGTTTTAATGGACGAGGGGTATAAAAATCGATAATCGAAAGTACATTGTCCGCGAAATTTGAAAAGTCAGCTTACTTTTTGATCACACCTCGTTTACCCGCTTTAACTGGTTAAATAAATTTCACTATTTCGCAATACATCGATAGCTTGCATCCTTACAGATAAAGGGTATTAAAATGGTAATTGAATTTAAACCCTTAGTGGGTTAAATTACACTGCAAAAACCTGCAGTAACCAGAAAAGAAAATATAAAATCGAACTTAAGTAGGCTGTTTGAGGATTTTGTTCATGCAAACTTAAAACAAAACAGAAACTACATACACCGTTTTTTCTTCTATATAATATAAAAAAAAAAAAAAAAATTATAAAACAAAACAAAAAAACAGAAAAACAACAAAACAGTGGTTACCATGGCACAAAAGTTGGAATTCGCGGACAAAACATATGGAGCCATCAACGTGCTCTCCCGTGATTACGGCCTTATGCGTGTAGTCCCTGAGAAGTCAGCAACACCTTATCCACGTACTTCCCAACCAATTGATGTGGACATTCTTCGTAACCGACTCGCATATCAGCAAAATGAACCGCAGGACAACGTAGATACAACAACGAAAATGAATGTTGATTCAATTGAATCTTTGCCCTTGCAAAAACCGCATTCCACTGTAGATTTTAAGCAACAAGCTAAGTCTACGGAATTTGAAAAACAGCCATCTCGTCAAATTATATTACCACCAAGAAGGTCATCTCCCTCGGCGCGAAGTTCATACAATCAGCATTTACTTTCAATCGGAACACCACACCCCTCAAAAAAAATAGCATTGAATCCTAAAGTGTTGTTGAATAGATTGAGTAAAGTTAATAAGGAAAAGAAAGTTAAAATGCTTGTACCTGCGGACACCTGGTCTTTTATAGACAGCAAATCTACTTTAACATCGAGCGTGGATTCCCAAAGTAAATCTACCTGCAATAGCGAGACTCAAAGTTTTCATCAGCGCAGAAAATTGTTCGATATGAACGAATTCAATATCGCCAAGAACGGCAAGAAGTTAAGCGAGATACCGATGGGCGAAGCTTATATCCCATGGAATACGGACTATTTGTCTAATATAGCCGATGTAAAGGCCGCTAATGATATAAGCGAATACCTCAATAAGCATGGAATCACAATAAGCAAGCACAATTCATTTATTGATATCAACGGGCGCTTAAGGAGCCTTTCCTTTGATTCCCAAGCGTCACCACCTACAACCACAACAGAAGACACTATTCAATATTCAAAACTGTCAACAGACAGAGAAAACACATGTACGCACACACACTTTTCATGAAAAAAAAAAACTCCACCAAGCTGCGAAACCTATCATTCAACAAATAGAGAAAATACACTAGAAATGTTTCAATGTATTTTCTTTGTTTTTCGAAAGATATGCGGTATCGAAAAACCTTTGCGCACAGTTTAGTTTATTAACATTATGCAAATACAAAAACAAGTACTGCAATTCTAACAATTAATTTTACAAAGTCTATCGTTTTATTGGGGGAGGCGGACAAAAAATAAAGCTACATGCATATGTACGAGGGCTGTCAGATAAGTTTCAGCCTGACTAAGAACCTGACGGTAACAGAAAGCGACCTACATATTACAAACAATTCAAAATAAAAAAAAAACAAATATGGTACTGTTCCATGCGCACAAAGGTCACTATAAATTAAAGGTAACTAAGTATAAGTTTAAGTTGAATGTTGTTCCTTTCATACAAATCGAATCATGCCAAAAACATTTAAAATAGACTATATCTGCGACTTTTACAATGAGATCTGTGTGTTCATCTGGTCAGACGGACAGACAGACATGTGTCAATCGACTCGGATGGTAATCCGGAACAAGAATATGCAGACTTTGGTCAACCACGCCTTCTTCTACATGTCAAATACATTTGCATAAATGTTGTATACCCTTTTTTGCCAATTTTTGAATGTTCGAAGGGTAAATAGAATAATAAATGAACTTTTAATTTGATCCAATATGATCATTATTGATAATAAGCTAATAACATTGAACTTTATGGTGCAAGCCCCCTTAGCTCGATGAGCTCGTTCGCCAATCCACATTTAAGTTAATTAAGAAATTTTTCACGACTTCCGAAACAACATACAATCATTTGGGTAAAGTAGGCGGTTTCGGTATTTTCTTCATGAAAATAACTAAACACAAATGCTTTATTCAGTAAACCTACACAAAGCAGATCACACACACCCACAGATATACAAGGAGACACAATAAAAAATCTACAAAAAAAAAAGAAGGGTAAATCAGACAATGGGTAAAGAATTAGGATTCACAGCAACAAAATTTGAAAATGTGTCCTCCCGCGATTATGGACTTATGCGAGTGAGCAAAGGTGACGGATCAGCAACACCTTATCCACGCCACTCCAAGCCCATCGATCAAGGAAGTATTCGTGATCGTCTCTTAGAGGAGCAAAAGAGAATATTAAGCCCCCTTGGAACAAGGAGCATAAGTCAACATCTATTTGAGGAGACTCATCAACCCAACCCATCCCAATCAGCAAGTTTGACCTCTACAGAAATAAGTAACAATATAAAAAAACAATTGACTGGAAAGCGAAGCGTTAGAATGCGATCCAGAATTAATGCTGCATCCACGCGAAGCTCTCTTAATCAGCAATTACTTTCAATGGGAACACCACATCCCAAAAAGAAAATTGTGTTGAATCCAAAAACATTAGTTAATCGATTAAGCAGTCACGCTTTCCGCACAGCCTCTAATGTTGCTGCTACTTTTGTTTCTAAAAAAATTGGACCCCTAGGCAGCATTGGTTCGCTGACAGAAACAACGGAATCGGAAGAGTTTTTAAAGTCTCATGATATGCATTTCAAACACTCGCAGCACACTTCAAAATTCAAATCCAGTACACACACAAGTACAGTCGTGTGTGCAAAGCCAATATTGAAGAAATCCTCTAAATGTATGGTGGCACCTCTTGCTCCGAAATGCGCTAAAAAGGTAAAGCTTATAGTACCAAAAAGTACATGGACTGAAACAATGCCACCACAAAATGATAGAGAAAAATTTGCAGAACGACGGCGATTACATGATGAAGCCGAATTCACCATTTGCAAGAATGGTGTCCGTTTGAGCGAAATTGTGATGAGAATTCCCGATGAATCGAAGTTTATTGTCGACCCTGATTTATACGATCATGACAATGCATTAATTAAAATAAAAAAAATTTTGCGTGACCAGGGCATTATTTGTACCATTGCCAATAAAATAAATGTATAAAGATTTGGACATAATAACATAAGAGAAAAGCAATGTACGAAACTTTTACAACATAGACACGTACACACGTGAATGTTGTAATTGATTTGTATAATAATAAAAAAATATTTACTTTCAAAACTTTTATTTTCAATCTCTCGATAGCTTTCAGACCTCAACAAAAATCTTAAGTAATTAATTATTAATTAATTCACTTTTAAGTGCAGTCTATCGAGTAAAAAAAAAATCTCGTAAGTCCCACAAAATCATATCAAAACTGAAATTCAAACAATAAATATACAAAGTGTACAGATTTTTTTGAGAAAGGGATATACAAAAATAATCGATGTTACCCTTTAAATCAAATTTTATATTTTACATATGTACGTACATTCATACATGTCTATAGAAATACAACATGTCAAAAGTGTTGCTGACATGGTCCATATGTGAGAGTCGCGCCCGCAACAAACTCAAACAGTAAACGACATAAATATTTACCAGCAAAACTGTAAAGAACAAAAGGCCAGGGGGGAAATGGAGGAGCGTCCAAAGAAACGCCACGAAAATCCCATAAAATGCAATAATGTATTTCCAGCTGCATGAAAAACATGAAATTCAAAACTCCAGAAATCAAAAATAAATTTGAATTCCGTTTTGTGAAAAATGAATACGCGCGTGCCTTTCTGTAAGTTTTTACGTTCTGTATAAACTTGTTGCATTTGCAAAAACTGTAAATAGTTTTTATATATGAATGCATAGAAAAATTTAAGATATTGTTTAGAAAATGTTTTTTTAATGTAGAGTTTGTGGAAGCTACTCTACTTTACCACACTCCAGTAGCTCGAATTTTGTTTCAACTTCAACAGAATTGCACAAAGTAAGTATACCCTTAATTAGAATTTCCTATGATCGAAGGGTATAAAAAAGATAAAAAGAAAAGAGTAACCTACCCTGCAGTAAGGCATTTTCCGCGTTTCCGTTCCCGCTCCCGTTGCCAACTTTAGTGTCGCTCTTTAGTTCTGTTAATGAAAGCTCAATCAAATCGGCGTGAGCAATCAAATTGTTTTTAGTCTGAAATTTAAAAATGTAAAAAGAGAGTGAGAGAGATTGCACAAAGAGTAACAATGCTTTAAAATAAATGGCAAACCTTTTCGATTTCGTTCATCATGACTGGCGTTATCTTTGGCATCTGGGGGTTCTTGCCAATGGCGCCGACAATGACCTGTAAATCGTCACGGCGTTCCTGCAAGCAAACAAAAAAAATGAGTAGAATTTCACGTGTGGTAAAAAAATTAACAATGAATCAAAGGGAAAATGGAAGTGGAGAAAAAAAGCTGTTCACGCACACGTACAAAATGGGCACCGCTGGGAAAGCCAACGGTGAATGTAATTCAATTCCAGCTGCAATCGAACAAAAATTTCCCATGCAGGAGTCTCTCAGAACAATGAAAATGGGTGTATGGAATGCAATGTGTGTGTTTGTTGTATACCGCACTCGCCGCGTGTGTCAACCAACAAAATTGCATAGAGCACCCGGGGGCAAACAATTTTTGGCGCCAAGCGAGTTTGCCCACAACACTTAAATCAATCAAATAAATTGCGAAAGACGCGACCGTTGCGTATACAAGACGTTTAAAGACTGAGAACAAAAACAACGCCACAACGCTGGCAACAAGAGGGAAAACTGAATTCCAAATTAAAGAGATCACGCAACGATTTAACTCAAAACTTTGTTTCTCCGCTCTTAATGCTCACTCTTAAGATTTTCCTCAATGTCTGCGTTCAAATATTCTATTTTTAATCATAGGTTTCCCATTTTTTTATTTATTTATGTTTGATTCAGAAAAAGTTTGTCATCGTTTGGGGTCACAAAAAAAAACCAAAAGCAGAAACAAAACAAAAATAAATAAGAAGTGTACGCATTGATTAATGATACGTCGTCTCGGGGCTTATAATGTCGATGCGAGAAGATTTCATTTTTAATATTTTATTCAAGGGAAATACAAAAATTGTTCATTTGCAATTAAAAATAAAAATAAATACAAAAGAGATAATGGTATTTAAAATAATCAACATCAAAAATTAATTGTTTTAATTCTGTTCCACTTAAACTTGAAATATAATGACAACAATAGATGCAGATGCATTGCGAGTGTTGAAATTTTCTATACCATTTAATATTTAACTTTTAAACGATTTTTCAAAGTTTTTACATGAACTTTTCTATTAAACTTGACATGATACACAAGTTAACATGCTATGTAACATATATTAAATATAAATTCATATCTTGTCCTCTTTCGCACAACCCAAATCCGTCAACAGACCATTCTATGTATATTTCAATGCAAAACTGCAGAAATCTCTTAGATTTCGCTCTCTTCGTAATCGTTTATCTCTCTCTAGAAATGCCATCTCACAGATGTAAATGTTGATGCAGGCGTACGACAAAACGTCGCGACTTGTCTATTTGTAACTAAGTATGTCAGAAATGTTTTTTGTTTCGTTTATTTTGGGTATTTCTAATGGCACAAGTCACATATGTTAGTCTGTGCCGATGCCCTGAATTCTCAAGAGGCCAATTAACTTGTGTGGAGAGAAGAGCAAAAGAGATGTCTATAAGAAAGCAGCCAGCTTTTAACCAAATATCATAGATGATTTTAAATAATGCGTGCAATTATAAAAGTAATTAAAATTATTAAGTATCGGGCAATTTGAAGTGAATTTGGATGCACGCCAGCATGAAATAGATGTGGTCACACTCACATTGATATCCTTCATGCGTTTCTCGAGCTCAGCGCTGGTCTTGAGATCAACAGGTTTCTCGATCAGCACATTGATGCGACGCAAGCCCTTTGTCACCAGTTCCTCGATATTGACACTATCCGGCGTGCCACGGGGCGCTGTGGTGCCCGTGAGTTTGCACCTGTTAAAAAATAATATGATAAGTCAAGTATGACATTTTGAAATTATGTTTTTATTTTTGTACTTGGCCTGTTGCACCTCGCGAAACTTCTCACGCAGAATGATCTGCGTGCGCATTACCAGGCGAGAGATGCTGCCCTGTTTGCCATGTGTCTCAAGAACTAACGAATCACCCTTAGAGATGAGAGTTGCAGCATCTGGAGCTATCAACAGCTTCAAGTCCTCGCTGCAAATCAAAGAGAATCCTGATTAAAAGATCTGATTATCTGATCTAAAGATTATTTGCACTTACGCCTCGCTCTCGTGACCCTGTTCGATCTTGGCCCTGGTCAGGTCCAGTTTATAAATCATCTGTTTGGCAAGTCTATTGAACTCCTGCACACGTTGTTCCAGGCTCAACCCTGAGCTAGGCTCTTCACTGGGCGGACTCTTGAGCGTCACATTCGAATCGTCTAGTGGCGAGGGCATTGAGTTCAGAACCTTGCTCAGGAACGAGTTCGGCTTCTTGGCAGATGGGGTCTCAATGCGGCTCTGCGTTAATTTTTTTTTTTAAATAAAAAGATATAGAGAAATGCATAACAGTAAAGTGAAATGGTGGACCAAAGGCAACCCAATTACCGTATCACTATCGGAGTCAATGGTTGGTGTCATTTCCAGCGAAAAACGAGGTATTTCCTCGTCATCGGAGAATACCAAGGGTTCTACATCGAAACTTGTCTCCTTGTCGGGACTATAGAAACTATTTCGTATGGGCGATTCTGGCTCCGTATCGGGAGTAGTTGCCTCTAATTCCGGTTGCAGTTGACGCCACCGTTTCGCCTTTGATCGATGCACTTCGGTGCTACCATCTGCAGCAGTTGCTGCATCACGCCCTTGCGTCATCTCCTGCTCATCCTCCTCAGAATCACGCAATATGTCACGCTCATGAGCAATACGCTTGCGTTTTTCATCAAAGGAAATGCGTTGCTTCTCAACACGCAGAAATGGTGTACTTGTATTGCCCTCAGCAGGACGCAGCATGGCTTCCCCTTCTGCATCAGCTTTGTCTGCCTGAACTTTGTCTTGCGGTGTTTCCTTCAGCGAATGCTTGCTCCTGCTGCGCCGCATTTCTTTGCCTTCCGCATCGAAACGTGATGACGAGTCTGAATCTTCAGAAAGGTCAACAATCTGCACTGTCTGCACATATTCAGGCAAAAGAGGCTCCACGCTCTCCAGTATATTAACCGTATCCACAATTTCGCCTTGTTGCGGTTCCAGTGCAATATTATGCACCGACATCTTATCGTTTTGTATGTTCTTCACTTTGATCTCTACCACCTGTGCGGGAGCTGGTGGTGCTTTACGTTTGTTTTTCGCTGGTTTTGGTGGTGGTGTTGCAGCAGGCGATTCTTCAGCCTTACCCACTTGTGCTTGCGGGTTCAGGGAGATCTGCGAGAAGAGCGTACTCGACTCGGCCAAACGGAATGTTTGCGGTGGCAACAAATCGGGCAACACATGTTCGCCATCCGCATCCTTTACCGCCTTTGGCGTTTGCGGTTCGGTTGCACTTGTATTGGGCGAACTATTGCCTCCTTCGCCGGCCTGTGGTGTACGCGCACGTCTCTGACGCACTGTATCGCTGACAACAACAATTTCTGTATCATCATCATCGTTCGCTTTGTTTGTGGCCTTTGACTTATCTGTGGCAGTGCCCAGCGTGCATGTTTCATTGAATCGGGTTTTTAAAGTATCCTGTGCAATAATATATTTTATATATATTTTTCAACATTATGTTTTGTTAAAGATTTGATTTGATTATAAATGAAGACCATAAAGCGTTGGTGAAGGGAATACAAATACATGTTTATGTCAGTATATTGTTGTTGTCGGGATGTGTTGATTGGACGCAGCCGCAACCGATTTGATTTCCAATTATGGTTTAAAGAGTTTTATATATATCGTATTTATATAAAAGTAGGGAGAACAGTAACAAGAACTTCAAACAACAAAACGCAAAACAAAAGAATTTATCTTGAAGCGTGAAAATGACACCAAGTTAAGACCTCGTAGAGCTAGTGATACGGTGATTCTGGTATGTTTTTTTGGGTGATGGTTGTTGGTATTTGATTTATCTGGTATTTAAATTGGTTGTAGATTAGCTTGGTGGAAAGATTATTATGAATGTTTTATGTTTTATTCGAATGGGTGGTATATGAAATAGCAAAAGAAAAATCATGAATTTACAACAAATAAATAAGCATTAAACATAAGTAATAAATATTATAGCATTGACACCTTTTGGTTAGAGCACAACATTAATTGTAGTATTATTTAAACTTTAAAAATTAATTAATACATACAGAATATATATAAACATTTAGAATAATTTAAAAAAAGATAAATAGCTTAAGAAATAAATAAAAAAACTGGAAAAATAAAGATTTACATTCGCTTCGCAGGAGAACCAATCATTTTATCCTTATGCCAAAGAAGCACGACAAATTCAATTCCATTTTAAAATGCAAGCGAAAGTACATGTGCAAAGGTGGAGTGTATGAGTGTGTGTATATGTGTATGTATGTGAATGAAAACAGAACCCAAAGGTGTTAAAATGAGAAACAACCAGACAAGGCGAAATGTGATGTGTGATGTGTGAACAAAATAGATTGAATAAAAGCGCAGACAGACAGAAATAGACTGACAGACGCAGATGCGAAACCACTGGGAAAACATGAGATTTTATAAAGATGAATCCTAAGTGCATTTCTTAATGTTAAACTAAGCGGATGAGAGAGTCTTATTACGGCAATCGTTTTGTACGCACCACAACAATTGCAATAACTTGTTGCTGCAATTTCTCAATTTCCGGATTCGATGGCACATTTATCTCCTTAAGATCATGTTCCATGGCTCTGAAATGCAATCAAATGTTAATAGGCGAGCAGACTTGCATTAGAAGTGAGTTTACTTGAGCGTCTCCAGTGAAATGTTATCCAAATTCTGCAGCGTGGCCTTCATCTCGGTCAGACGTTTAATAATATCCGCACTGGTCAGCTTGTGATAGGTTGCCTTCAGGCCATCGATGCGCTGGCGTGTCTCTTGCATGCAGCTCTGGTCGCAGGACAGACTGTATTCGTTGTAATATTTCTCACAACGCTGCAGCACATCCTCGAACTCGAGCAGTATGGAATTGCGATCGTGCACCTCTTGCGGGGACTCGAAACGTCGGATGAGCTCGTCAGCCGATTCGAAGCACTGCTCCAATTGCCTGGCCAATTTCATGAGACTCTCCAGTATCGCCTTCGATTGGGTCACATTCTCGCCGAGTGCATTGTACAAATGCTTCAGTGCATCGATACGTTGGCTCAGCTGCTTGGGCGACTTGGTGTACTTGTCCTCGCACACACGTCGTCCCGTCTTTATGGTGCTCTCAATTTCCGCCTTGATTTCGGACAGTGTGCGATAAATTTGCTATAAAATCAAAGAAAAAAATAAAAAGTTAATTTTGAGCTTAGCTGGGAGTTTTTTATGGGAACATACGAAACACTTCTGGTACTGTGCCTGCACGGTGCTCGGCCCCGCCGAGGCCACATCCAGCACCAACGTGGAGTGCTCAACGCTACGTAGCTCTCCATAGGCCCGGTTTAGTCGGGACTCGTAGGCAGGCTGTGGAGCTGTGCACTTGTTCAGTTTGGCCTGACACGCCTTGAAGCGCAGCTCCATTAGATTGAGCTGCTCCTGCAATCGATTGGCTGCACCAGTTTTCCCATTAGCAGTGTGCTCAGCAATCAGGTCACTTATATCGTGAAAGTTTTGCTCGTTTATGGCAAACTCACGCGCCAGCATCTGCAAGGGGTGTTCACTTTGATTATTTGTCTGTTTAAATTAAATATTTCACGTTGCTAACCTGAAAATCATCTGGCAGATCCTCAATGGTCACATCGTTTTCCAGATGCTCGCTGAGTATCTCATCCATACGCGTCAGCCAGGCCTCCAGATGGACAACAGCGCGTTCCGATTGCTGTGCCTCACTGACCTTCTCCTCCAGCAATTCGGTGCGTTTCTTGGCCTGCTGCTGCAACTTTGTCCAGCGCACCACAATTCCATCGATATCCTTACGCATCACATCGGCCATGAATTCATTGTCAATTAGCTCGTTGCCAATTTCCTGAATCTTATCTAGCCATTCCTCGGAGTGGGCGCGCAGCACATTCTCCAGATCCTGTAAATGAAATAAGAAGAGTTTAAAAACAATATGCAAATAATGATTAATTATGCTTCTCTCTGTTTTCTTACATCCAGCTCTTCCATTATTTCCTCAGCATCTGCTGCATTTTCGGGTGTGTTGCGTATCTTATTTTCCAGCCTGTCCAGGTAGCCCGTTTCGCTGACCATAAACTTCTTAAACTCGCCCAATTGGGTAGAGATGTGTTCGAGCAACGCTGTTTTGGCATACACCAGTTCCGTGACCTCCGTCCAGCGTGCATTGAGGCGTGTAAATTGCTTGGCCAGCGTACCGTACTTGGCATCCTTGTCCTTGTCCTGCAGCTCGTCCATTTGCAGCAACAGCTCACCGCCCAGCTCGTTGAGCTCGCGGAATTGTTTGGCCTCCCGTTCGCATGTTTCCTTGAGTGTTTGGAATTTGCTTTTGCTCTGGAAGAGCTCATTGGAATTGCCAATGTCAGCCACACCTGACTTGGGCGTATTGGCCTCCAGTTCGCTGAGCCAGCGCTCGGTTTGCAGCAATCGCTCTTGAATCGCATCGATGTGCGACTGCATCGCCGTCTGCTGCTGTTGCTGGTTCTGATGCAGTTGCTCCACCTGTTCGTATAGCGCGTTCAGCGCACGTATTTGTGCCTGCAGTGATTCACGCTGTTCGTCATCAGATTCTTTTATTAAAATTTCACTGAAATTCCTCGCACTAATCACATCGATCTCAAGCTTACGCAAATCCTGTGCTTGAATCACATCGGGTGCACTGCTCAACACAGCAATTATGGAATTGTACTCGGCCACAAAATGATTGAGGTTCTCAATTGCCGTTGTCTGCTTGATGACTCTCTCGCTCAACTGTTCTGGCAACCGCTGCCACGCTGCTTGCAGCTCTGCGCTGAGCATATGGCCTGGCACACGTTCGTAGCAGGGCTTCAGGGACTCAAGTTCATCGACCAGTTGATTGAGCAGCTGCTGTTGCTGTTGCATTGCCTCCAGATTGGACACACGTACCTTCTGTGTGGCCACTTTGTTGACAAACTGCTCCAGTTGCTGCAACTGCTGGGCAATTGTTTCACCACCACGCTGCTGGATCAGAGCATTGAGCGCCTGCTTCATGTCGTGCCAGCTGTCGTAGAATATTCCAAAGTCCTGTTTCCACTCAATCAGTTGATCATCCAGTGCCTCAGTGGCATCACGTGCCTCGGCAATCTCTTTGGAAAGCGATTCCATGTGACTGAGTCGCTGTTCGAGTTCCTGGCAACTGGCCGAGGCTGCATGTTGCTTATACCAATCCCGAGAGTCAGCCAACACAAGCTTAAAGCCCGTCAGGCTGTTGTAATACCGTTCCTTGGCCAGCAGAGCGCTGCTCTCGTTGTGTTGACTGGCCAAACGTTGGTTAAGCGCCGCATACCGTTGCTCCAGTTGCTTTATGTCTGCCGCCTCCAATTGTAGTTTGCGTCCAGGCTCTTCCTGCTCACACACTTCGTACAGCTTCCTGAGCTCGGGCAGAGTATTCGACCGTTGTTGATTCTCAGCCTGCAGCTCTTTGAGCAACTCGCAGCGATTGCGCAAACTTTGACGCTGCAACTGCTGCATTTGCTGCTCCACATCCTGCACATGTGAGAAATGCTCCCTGATTTTCATCTCAAGCGCTAAGAAATTATCCGCGTTTCGCAACTTGCGCTTCTTGCTGGCCAACTGATCGGGCTCCAGTCCCTCCTGCTGCTCTTTCTCTTTTAGCTCCCCGTCATCTTCCTCTTCCTCATCCTCACCGAATCGGATTATCATTTGATAATCCACCCAGCCCTCAGGTCGCACCACTCGACTGTCATCGTAGCTGGCTCGTTCACGTCCGAAATTGAATCCCTTTGTCTCGATACGCAGCGTTTGCACCTCGAGAATCTGCTTAAGTGCATCCAGGCGATCCTCGTAACTCTCCAACTGCATCAGCACGCGTTCACCCTTGTCGTCGCCATCCTGCAAGGTGGCAGCCACCATTTGACGCAAGTCAATTAGGTAACGCTGCAGCTCAAGCAAATCCTTGGCACAATAGTTCAACTCGTTGATGCGCTGCGTAATGCCGCCCACATCCGTGACATCGCCATGGCTCTCCATGCGCTTCAGATCCTTTTCACGGGCATCCAACCAGCGCGAGATGCACTTGTATTGCTGTAACTTCTCCGTGCGCAGATCAATCCACTTGACTACATGGGACCAACGTTCTCCCAGTGCACTGAGACGGTCTTCCAGATCGTTGAAGTTACCCGAGGTGTCATTCACAATGACCACCATGCTGCTGATGCTGTCCACCAGCTCCTGCTGCTCACACAGATCGGCCTTAAGTTGACGTGCCTCGGTCAACTGCTGCTCGGCTTCGGCGATTGTGGGCCCTAAGTCACTCATGTGAGATATGCGATCCTCCACATTGGTCAAGAACTGACGCAATTGCTCCAGTTTCTGCTTTTGAAACTCGGCCAGACGCATCAGAATCTTAGCCTGCATGTCGAGGGCACGCAAACGTAACGTCTCCCAGCGTTCGTTGAGCAGCACCATTTGTTGGCGCACCTCGTTCTGGTCCTCCTGTGAGAGACCCGAACCGTCCTTCTTTTGTGACTCATTTATCAGATTGCTACCCTCCTCGAGCGCCTCGCCCACGAATTCCTGATGCTCGGTAAGCTTCAGCATAAAGTTCTCGTTCTCGTGAAACTGTTGCTTGGCTGTCTGAAAATCCGGTGGATCGGCTACTTCCTGAGACAACAGTTGCTCATCCCCCAACAAAAGCGTCAAGACTGCCTCTAGAGCTGATTGATAGCTACTGATTTCGACACTCGCATTGGTGGCCGTGCTCAAGGGTCGCAACGAGCTTGCATCGACTGCAGATTTCAGCTCCATGCTGGTCGCACTGTCCGAAGTGTAGAGCTCTCGTTCGCCATCCAGTGGCACCTCATCCAGATCTGTAATACTTGTGCAGGGCACTCTGTCGCGCTCGGTGGCCCGCATCGATTCCATGGCATGGTACAGGCACATCACATACATCTGTATGGACTTGTTATCCGGCTTATGTGTGTGCACATCCTCGGCGTCAAGGAGCTTCTCGATTTTAAAATGTCTGTATGCCAAATCGAAGGCCAAATGCAGACGCTGCAATGCATGTTGTCTCAGCTCCGTCTCCAGATCCAGCTCATCCAGATGAGCGGCCAATATCATGAGAAAAGCTCTGCCATCAGCCCAAGAGCTAGAGAAGTCGTTTAAAGACACGCCATGCGGCTCTGTATATTGCCTCGCCCAGGCCAACAGGGATTTCTCGACGCCATTGCTCGAATGACTTTTGACTAGATGCTGGCCATTGAACTCGAGCGCTATGAGCCAGATGAGGCCCAAAGTAAGCTTAGGATTGCCACCCACAATGTCATCACTGGAGATGTTGACCAACTTCACACCATGCTGCTGGATCACGTGTAGCACCTTGTTTAGATTGTTGATGTGATGGACGCGCATGCGACCCTTTTCGGGTTTCTGTAGGGGAAAGAAATTAAAATCATTTATTAGTGAGAATGGAATTATCAAATTGATGATGTGCATAATACATTCTTAGATGCATAAGTACTCAGATATCTGTATAGCACATTTGTTAATGGATCCATTGCTACTGACACTAACTCTTGCAAACATATGTATATTCATATATACGTAGTGTATACAGTTGCATTTGCATTCATTTCATCATGAAAGTTTTAATGAACTTGCGAAATAATTTAAACGTCAGAATAGTTGCTATGATTCTGACGTTTAAATTATTTTGTGATTTTTGCTTGCATTATAATTTGAACACAATTCCATATGCATATGTATGTATGTTTAATATACCTTTATATACTCTTTAATAATTAAATTCAATTCTTTTGCACATTCAAGTTCAATTTTTACTCCGCATCACGAAGCAATAATCGTTTTTTTTTAATTACCAAGCCAATTTATCGATGTGGTCAATTCGATAAAATGGATTTTATTACTCATCGATTTTTATACACACAAAAATGTTGGCAAAAATTAAATTTGATGCAGAAGCAAGGTGAAATTCGAACCGGAAAACCGAAAAAAATTTGTTTTGTTGTGGAAATTCGTCGTATTAAATTATGGTAAGGTCAATCATTCGATTTTATTATATATTTATTATGATTGGCCAATATTTATTATAAAAAATATTCAGCTATTTAACCTAAACCTAAATTCATTTATCTCCTCGTCAACTTACCAACTGTGTTTGTGTCAGGGTGCTGAGCAATGCCAACAGACGATGGCCATCCCGTAGGTCCAAAAAGAGATCGTTCACTGGCGTGCACTGGGTATTGCTGAGATGTGAATTGATCCATTTCGTAAAAGTTTTCTTCTGTATGTGCTGTCGTTCATCTGCAAGTAAGGAAACGGTACATGAGTTAATTAACTGAGACTGGGCAGTTAAGTATGTTCCCTTAGCTCACACCTCGAGCAACACGGGTCGCCTTCAAAGGCTGTTTATAGGTCATCATAGAGTGCAGTTCGGGCCAAGCCCGAGTCTTTCTTCTTTTTTTTTTTTTTTTTTTGTGTCTAACCAGCGCACGTTGCTGGTGCCAACATTTCCAGCCGGCTGTCTGTGCAGTCTGCTTTTCTAGTCTTATTGTCAGACACGGGGGCCTAGCCCAGTTCTAGTGGAGACAGCTCTGCTAATGAACTGAACCCAAAACGTGCCAAAATCAATTAGTAAAGCACTCGTCAGAGCCATTGTCCAAGTTTGTGCTTCCCAGTCGCGTCATTTGTCAGTTTTGTGCGAAACTGCAAGTCTGTCCGAAACAATTTGCATGCACTCTCAGTTCAGTTGGCAACGTGTCTTGCACCCACATACAAGTAAGTTAAACTGGACACACTTGTTGGCAGCCTGAGGCGCTGATTGATGTCGACTGAGCTTGGTTTGGCTTGTCTTTGGCAACGCATCTTGATCGGACTCCCCGAAACTGTCCCGAGCGCAGTTATTGATAGTTTTCGGGTAAGTGTTTATCCTAAAGCTAGACGATTTTCTTACTGACATGCTGACAGCTTTTAGCTGATTAAATGGAAGTTCAAGCTGTGGCAAGACACGGAGTTTGAAATATGTTTATTGTTTATTTCGCCTGCACACGAAAGAAGTTTCTTTTCTTAGTTGGGTTTGGAGCAAAAGCAACATAAGTTTCTTGCATGTGTGCCTCAAGGTTTTTGCAGCTAATTTCACAAACATTTTAAGTTTAAAGAAGTGTGTACTAAATAGCATAAACATAGCGAATAGAATTTTATTGTTGTCGGGGCTACTAAACTTCTTTGTTTGCAAACTTAAGAAACATTAACAAACAGCTGTGCAGAAATGATTAAGCGCGCTTTGTCTCAATTTAGTTTAGGTAGTGAGTAATTATTTGCATATATATTAAATGTACTCTAATGAATTACTTTGTTTTACTTTCAGTAAACATATTTCCCGACTCGGCTGTAGCGAGCTCATTAAAAATCAATACAAAGCCGTTATAATTAAGGGCAAATCAAAGTAACTGGCAAGGCAGCTGTCAAGGATATTCGCAATGTCAATGCGTCAAATGGGAAAGGATTGCATCCACACACGTGTCGGAGAACTCAACATCAACATCAAGTCGTGGCACGTCAGTCACTTGAGCGCAGTTTAATAGCCATATAAATGGAGGCAACTGCTTGTGCTGACTAATTGCTGGGCGAAACTACGAGTCTGAGCCTGCCACCCACTAATCGCACACACACACACACACAACATTGATCGAGAAGGCAGCTTAACGTGGAAAACGGTTGAAAATAACGAGGTTGAGCGTCGCAAACTGTTGCATGCGGCCGACAAATGAGGCCAACTGTAAAGTGCGTGGCGAGGACGCTGCAGGACGAGAATGGAATGGAACCAAAACGTGGCCAGCTAATATCCTGTGACATTGCACGTACAAAAGTCGTCAGTCAATGCGGACTAGTTGGCGTCCGAGCGGAGATACGATACGAGATGCTCATCAATTAATTACTTAGTGGACTCGAGCTTGAAACTGGTTCCGGCAATTGGAAGCTCTCAGTTAGTGGAACATCGAGTTGTGGGGAATATTTTGCGTGCCATTGGCTAATTAAATGAAATTCCATTAAGTGCATTAAGTGAGCTTAGAAGCTGCACAAATTAACTTAGAAGAAGCTCCCCAACGGAAGAGAAGCACAAGAGGGTCTGGAAAACTGACACTGTTGAAGACAATTAAACAAATTCAAATATCATGACAATTGCTGCGTCATCACGACAACTCCGCAGACTGTACCATCTCAGCATCATCTCGAAGAGCAGCAGCTCCCTCTTCCTATTGCAGTTGTAGTTTTCTGCTTGCTAAGAAAGATTTTTGTTTTGGGTTTCTTCTTTTGCCATTGCTATTTGTCTTTAAAGTCGTTTTGTGAATTGCGTTGTTTTTCTGGGAAAACTCTTTTGAAGTTGCTTCATTTAAGGTTGTTTCACTTTTGTCGACAGTAGTAACAACTGTTGAAGTCAAGTTTTATTGAATTTATTGATATCTCTAGAAAAGTACTGCAATGCCCTAGAAGTTTTTCCCCTCAAGTTACTGAAGGTTATGACAATAAAACTATTCACAAAAGTTCAATTTGTTAGTTCCAATTCGAGTTAAACTTCGCCAGCAAACAGAACTTTACCAACTTTTTTACCTATGAAAAAAGCTACGTATTTTTGGGAGCTTACACATAAATTAAAATTACTTCCAATGGAAAACTTTGCTTTGATTTATTTACTGTTGCTGCATTGTTTAATTGCAATTTCAACAACAATTTATGCAAAATAAAAAAAAAATAATTGGAACCAAATAATACAAGTTGATTGGAATTGAATTCAATTGAAAAGCAGACAAGCCTGACAGCCTGATGTCATTACGACCTATACAATTATTTCGATGTGCCCCATTCCATTCCGATTCCAGAGTACGAATTCACACCCAAAACGCCCACACAGCGTCAGCATCAGCTGATGGTTATGGTTATTGTTTTTATTGTTGTTGTTGTCGGTATACTTTTTATTGCTTTCAATTATAAAACCATAAATCGACACTTTATGGCTTTGAAACACAAGCAGAGCATACAAAAAAAATTTTCATTCAATTCAAAACTTTGGGTGTAAACCAACAAAGTATCGATTACCCGCTGTTTTGTCAGTCAATTCGAATGAAATAAAAACACAAAGCTTTGACGGACTTCGAAATGTTCTTAATTGTTCTGTGGCATTTTTGGTTCATATGTACTTCACAGTGTGGTTTGTAAATTTATCTGTTGTCATTGTTTGACATCTGAGTCTCATTGAGAAATTTGTTTGATTGCCTTGCCGACAGTTTAATAGACTGACCAATGCACTTGATAAGAAATCTGCCAGCGGGACATTTGATGCATAAGAACAAATTACTGACATTTTATAAACTTTAAAACTAACTAAAGTATCAATCTTTATACAAATCAAAGTGAAATACATACTGAGATAAATTTTTTTTTAAATGAGAGATAACGACAGACGACCCCTACTTTCCTGCTGGTAAAATAATCCACATAAGTCTCTTTCAAACTTCTGTTCCTCTGTAAATATGTATATTTTTTTTGTTGGCGACCAGTCAAAAATGTCAATATTATTTTAACACAAGATAAAGATAACAAAATGCAGCCTTAAACATTTAACTTCCGTTAACTTTCCCCACAATGTAAACAGAACTTCAATAATCCATATTCCCCAAATCATAAAGTACGATTATTGATGATGAAAAAAATAGAAGGAATTATAAATAAATGTAAACAAAATGTGAAACGGCAACGGGCCGCATTTTGTGTTTATTATTGAACAAGCGCTTGGCATGTGCCGTCGTCTCCCCCCTCGCGCCTGTGGGTCAACAGAAAACTCACGCACCAAGTTGCACGCTACAAAAACAAGAACAGAAACGCACACCCGGAGAGACTACCGTAACAAATATTTATTATTTTCCCAGTGTATGTATGTGTGTGTGTGTACTTATGGTAAAGTGTGGAGTGCGCTGCCTTAGTAGTACTTGTATATGTGTGTCATGCACAAGAATTGAATCGAAAGGTTAAGGAACTTCATCTACGCATTTGAGACTGATAAGCGGCGCCTCTCATCCGCACAGCCGCTTATCAGTCCAACGATTCTAATGACTGAGCACATGGCATGGGGCTATTCGTTACGATTCGTTAATTATTCAACAATAATATCAACCAAATTGAAATTCCGGTAAAACAAAAAAGTACAATGGAATGAGAGCATGATATATGGGCGTGACATAATACCGAATAAATACAGTCATAACACAGTAAAGAGAACTGATCAAAGTACTTATTAAATGAATAATTTAAAAATAAATATATTTTAAAACCTTTAATAATACATGATATTTTTAAAAGGAGCATGAGTAATTATATGTATGCATGCAGTATGAATACCATAAAATAATTTTGAAAAGTTGCAATTCTTTATCACCTCCACAAAATTTTACTTTTTACAAACTAAGTCAACTTTCAACATTCAGCATTCCACATTTTGGTTGTTAAACTTTTCCTCAGTCGCTTTTACAGCTTCTTGGGGCGGGGGAGTTGAAATCATGGGCTAGGGGGCCTGGGGTTGGCGGCCCCTATTCGCACCAGTGACTTTGTTGCCATGACTTTTTAATGACAGTTCCATAAAGCCGACTCGGCAGCTTCGTCTGTGACTCCAGGCAGCTTCAATTTTAATTGCCTGTTGTCGCTGGCTTTTACAGCCCATATGGGAAATGCAGTCTCAGCAACAAAAGCAACAGCAACAACAACAGCATTTACTCCAACACCAACCAGCAGCATGATCAACATTTTTCATCTCATTCATAACACTCAGACAATTTTCTGAGTTTACTTTTTTTTTAAACATTTTTATTGTTATACTAACAGCAAGAATACACGTACATACAAACATATGTGCAGAGGCTAATACATGTACTATAGATACATATATGAATATGTTTTAAGCCATGTATGCTTTCTACCCTGGGTTAAGTTAAGTGTATAATAAAGTACTTCAAGGCAGGAGCCAACAGGTTTGACCTTAATATGCATGCATACGTTTTTGCAGATTGTTTACTATCATTCATCATCAGGTTATCTGGCAGAGAGTGCAGACTAGAGAGCAATTCAGTCTTTTGAAATTTTGTTTATGCTTGAATATTGAGTTCAAATTTGAAAAGCTGAACAAACTGATTTTGAAACAGCGCCACAGATTGTTTTTCTATTCCCAATACAGGGTATCTTCCAGTGTATATATATATTCGCTTTGATGATTTTAAACATTGACTTTATCAGACTTATTGCCTTTGCACATTTCGATTACCAGCACTTTTGTATCGCTTTGTACGTGACGCCCTCTCCAGTGCGTCGCATGTGACACGCATTCGATATGCGACTCAACAAATTTCTCTAAATTTCAGGTTCTCCCTCTTCTTTCTTTTTGTTGTTTTTAGTTCTTCTGCGAAATATGTACATATATTATTTGTACTGTTTTATGCACTCAATTGAGTTTTTATTTATTTAAGTTTTATTTTTCTTCATCTTCTATGTGTTTCTTTAACACAAATACGATACAATTGCGTAGGAGTATCCAATACTTGTCGATGTTTTATTCAATTTCTATTCGTTACTGGACCTGAATTAAAGATGTGAACGAGTATTTGTTCTGAGCAAATCTATCGACAAATTGGCTTGGAAATTCGTTAAATTAGAGATGTGTATCTCGTTAGAGTGTTTGTTTAATGTTTGTTTGGTAACTAATTGTTAGGATGGCAAAATGAATATGTAGACAAGAAGTCTTATTTAAATTAAAAAGTAAATTAGACAATACAGCATAGGGATTGCCTTAACTTTAAGCACCCAAACATTTGCACTCAATTTAGCAAAAGTCAGCCAGTTAACAATATCTTCAGTTCGGAATTCGACTCGTTTGTTCGACTGGCGCCTCTTCGAACGCCGTGTATTGCCTGTTAATGGGTTCCCAGTTCAGAGTTCCCATATTAAGAAACGCTATTTGAACGCGCGCTACAGCAAATTAAATGCATCATTCAAACAAACATTTGTGGCAACTTTGGCCCGCATAAATTAGTACTCGGACTGCATTTCCAATGCCGAAAATGTCAGAAGATCATGTGGAAAACCAGTTTACCCCTTCCGCCTCACGCAATTCAACCAAAAAATGAAAAAGAAGAAAGAAAACAGGCAGCTGCATGCAAGAGAACAACAATACCAGCATGTCCAACACTTTTAGAGTGTTTCTTGACGTACCACAGGCTTATCAACGTGGGGGACACAACAAGACAAGATACATAGCGACTCGAGTCATGTTTATGTTATGTGTATAGCCAACCGGCCAAAGTCAAAGCCCCCACAATTGCCCACCTCCACCTCCATCTCCATCACTATTTCCACCTCCACACAGCGATGTTCCGAGCTGTTGTTTGGTCGGTCTCTTGTTCGGTTAGCCTCTGCCTCTCGGCGGTCTGTGCAAGCCGAAGTTTTAATTCATTTTTTGTTGTTGTTGTTGTTGTTGTTTTACAAATATGTTTTTTACAGTCGCGGCACCAACAGCACCACAGTTCGGTCAACACTTTGGCCAACACTTCCGACATTCACAGCGAGCAAATTTGCATACATAGAGTTTATACCGTACACCCAGTGCACAGGGTCGGTCTGAGTATCACCGGATGGACAGCACTAGAAATTAACAGTTAAACTTCAGTTTAGAGAGTAGTATGACAATATTATTATTAACTTTCGCGTTTGCTATTCCGCTCAAAATCAACAAAGAGTAGAGTTGCATAATTTAGCTTTACAAATGTTTATATAATTATTGTAAAGTTTGCATATTATTTAGAATCTATTAAAATATATATTCGAGTAGATGACAGCAGTTAAAGTTGCTTAATAAATTTTATAAAATGAAGTCTTTTATTCGCATCTTTCCTTTGGCTTTTAAGTGCACTTAGCATTCTCCAGTAGCGAAATTTATGACAAATTCACTCCACACGTCCGTCTATCTATAAATATTCATTAAATTATTTAGCGATATCTTGGCAAAACGGCCCACTCGAAATACTTTACGCCTTATTAACTTGCGTCGTCGTCGTCGTCTTGTGGATTTTGTGGAAAATTGATTGCAAATCCACTTAGGCGGCAGGTTTTGGCTGAGCTGACAAAATGCTGCGATTGCTGCTTAAATTTTACGCATTCATTAATGTTACGGATAATTGAATTTACTTATCATGAAATTCATTCATTAAAGCCAAGCAGCAACAAAAAAAACAGCAACATTGGCGAATACTACAAACGTTGATAATGATGACTCGACTGAAGAATTCACAATTAAGAGGGGAAGAGCCAACGATTCGGGAATTGACCACAAACTGGTTCTACTCGACTTCACTAGGCACACACCTGCATTCACATATGCTTTCACATGCGTTGCGGGACTTAAATACAGACATAAAGAAAACGATCAGGTGCTGCTTTGTCGGTTCTTGAGGATGTAACAGTTGTCGCCTGACTAATTTAAGCGTTTTCCCAAATTGCACTCACGAAAACATTGGAAAGTTACGATCATTATTTAGGAATTTAAACAACGGAATTCGAGTGCGAGTGGATTAATTGAGCTTACTGCAATTTGGTTTGTTTAATCTTTTTTAATGAAAACATTATTATAACAAGCACGTGCATCTTGAACCTTTCCACCAGAAGGCCTTCTGTTGCAACCTTTCTAATATGCCCACACCTTGGCGCGGTCTGCAAATGTTTGCACATCCAAACAAGTATTTGCCATTCATTTTGCAATGCCTCGTCTCTCCTAGGCCTTATTAAAGCCCACTTAGGCCGAATAGCTCTTTAGTGACTGCGAGGACTTGCACTTGAATGACTTGCTAGAATCATTGCATACCCTGTAGCGAAAGCAAATGGGTATACATTGTACATTGTTTTAAACTCACAAGGAAGTTTCTAAGGTCGAGTTGATTTGCTCAACATGTTAAAGGAGTGCGGGGTATCTGAGCTGTTACTTTCGTTACTTGTTTATCCTGTTTTATTTTTTTTTATTTCCAGCACATGTGCGCTTCCCTTTTTCAACTGCCCCTACTCCACTTTAATTGATAGAGCTTTTGCAGTATTTGCCATAACGATTCCCAGCAGAGAAGCGTGAGAATTCACCACAGTCATGAGTTATTAATTTACACGATTGCTCGCTCGCGAAGTTATTGGACAAACAAGCTCCAGAGAGATCCAAACACAAAAAAAAAAAACAATAGCTATATGTATACGTATCTGTATTATTTTTTATCGTAGCCCTCTTGGTGCTGGAATTTAATTCGCAATAATTAACTGTATTTGTTTGCTTGTTCAAAAGAATATCGACAACATAATTGAACCAGGCAGAAAATGTTGACCCTGGCCATGGAGCGTTAAGTGACGGTCACGAATGGTTCGTATATTATATATTGTACATATAAAATGAATAACATATTGTATATAACTCGCGATGAGTCATGCAACGGCTTTTATATTTCCCCTTTACTTTGCTGGATTATCACTTCTCGAAGAAAATCATCTTAGGCTTTTGTCTTCAGCTCTCCAGCTAAGTTTGGCTCGAAGACTCAATCATTCCTTCGACATGTAGACAATCAATCCGTACGCCCCACAAGCAGTTCGTTGCTCTGCCCGCCCCCCGTATAAATTCAATTCATAACTCAAACAGTCTTATCACCTCACATTGATCGATGTTGCGTGCATCGGGGCAAAAACAAAATGTATTAAAAAGTAAAAAAAAAAATATGAGTATAAAAGAGAAAGGGCGCTAAAGCTAAGAGGCTTGCACTGATGCATATGTATGGACATATGTCTATATGTATACATCTGTAGCATTAACGAGCGTTGCACATCGCACAGTGGAACAATTTTTCACATTCATAAATATAAATTTACTTAAAATTCAAGAACATTTAGATGCAGTTTAAAATTTGTTTTAAATATGTTTGGAATATGTCTGAAATTTAAAATTTTAAGTCATGTTGTGACAATTGCAACCACTGTGCGCTGTGAGCGATCAGTTTTTCACTGCAGTCGAAGATTTGTAACGCTTCAATGCGGTTTATCATGTTTGTCTACACGTCAGAGACAAAGCAGCGATCCCAAGTCAGCTAAAGTCAGTGGAACCAAACATTTATGGTCAAGTGAGTTCGCAAACATTTCACTCACTTTGAGCCTCGGGTCCAACTTTTGCTTTTGCTCTTGGCCACACTGTGTGCCTATTCAATTTACCTTATTGGATGAGCAAACTTTCTAATTAACCATTGTTAATGAAAACTGCGAGTGTAACTGGCTGTATGTATGTACGAGTATGTGTGCGTGCGTGGTGTGTGTGTGTTAGAACGCATTCGTTGTCAACTTACGATAATACTTATTAGTGTCTGTTGGCAGTCGGCTCTGTGTTTATTTTTAGTGACGACGACTAACTGCTACATCAACTTGTCAGGTGCTTATACAATGCGCAACACAAGATACTTGTAAGTACAGCTGTAGATTATTTTTTACTCGATATTTACCTGTTAACGTATGTATGTGCTATGAATAGTCACGTACACATACAACAAGCTTTAGAATGCGGTAAGCTATTGATCTTATATCATCAAGTGTTTCGACTTGATTAATGGATGCTAGTCGTACATATTAAATAGATGTGTGTGAAACAGTCGAGATTGATCCAAATTATGGGTTGCGAATAACAAATAAGCATATTAGTAATATTATATCTAATTTAATTTAGAGAAGTTTCAAGAACTCTTCAACAAATTGAAAAGATAAGTACTTGATACACTTATCGTTAACAGCTCATCCCGCAATTATCCATATTGTCTTCAATTTCAGCTCAGCTGGGTTCATTTCTTTTTCTCTCACGCATCTAGACCCGGTCAAATTAACCCCATTGGCAGCTTGAAGCTCGTGCCCTCATTTTATTTCTGTTTCAGTTTAATTTCTCGAAAAACAGCAACAACAACAACAGATCAGATGGAAATAGAACTGTTTCTTTGCACCATTGGTGACAGTTGTCGGCTCCCAAACGAGCACGATTGCGACCACATGTTGCACACGCACGGCACGGGCACACACCCCGTTTATACACACACACACACACACACACACATCGCATTTAAATATGCTCACAGACATAAGCAATGGATGAGCATCTCTCGCTTAGCTCATTTGGTTAAGCATTTAATGATCACACAAACAGAGGGCGTGACTCAATTGCCGGCTCTGTCGCTTTTGTTCTATGGATTGCACAACAGAAATGGATAAAATACTACAGAGATACAAATAATACATTATTTCGGGATAATTGATTGAAAATTGGGAAATGGAATTGTTCGTATTAAAATAAGTATTTAATTATTGTATAAAATGTATTTATATTTAAGATAGCTTCTTGATTTATGTGATAGGTCGCTTTAAAGTGCTCGTACTAAAAACCAAGACTTAGACTCTTTATATTACCCATGCCCTATCTCTCTCTTGCTCCCTCTCTTTTTCCCTCTTTCTCACTTTTATTTTCCGCATCGGGCGCACTGCGTAACACGCCCGCTAATGAGCTCCGACCGCCGTGAGGTTGGCGGGCTTAGTGTCTGTGCCCATCGGTAATTGAGACTCGATTTGGTTGCGAACCGCATCAATTTGTGTTTGCCATTTGCCGCAGTTCGTGTGTGGGTTTCAGTTTTGGCTTTTTGTATCTGTATCTAAACATGCATACATCCAATTACAAATGTGGGTGTGTGCACATGTACGCATGTGTGTAAGTGTGTGTGTGCTTGTTTCTATGTCTCTGGTATGTCTGCGACAAGCAGCTGCTGCTGGCTTTGACTGCTATGGAATGCGAATGCGCATTTGCATTTGGCCACATGTGGCAAACTATCAGCAATGACTGTCTGTCTGACTGTCTGTCTGACTGTCTGTCGGGCAGGCTGCCTGACTGGGTTAAATGTGGAGCAGCCGCCACATGCGAGTAAAAAAATAAATACTCACGCCCATAAAAAAATTACTCAAGATTACAACTTGCAATTTGTTATTGCAGTTCTGCTAATGGTTTTTCATTTGGGTTACAGCACGTTTGCAACTGAATTCTTCAGCTACAAGATCATTAATTGAACTTCGAAGGCACTGCGATCATCAATATTGATGATATATAATGTGTACTCACTTAAGATTAAGTTTTTTGTTTATTTTTCAAAGCATTTCAGTAGCGAATTAAATCAAAATGAATCATTAAAGTTGTTCATTGGTATTTTTTCTATCCTCTTCTTTTTTAATCGACATCAGCTTACTAGAACTGGAAGTTAAATAGATTCTCAAACCGAAAAACGATGTTTTTATTTTCTCCGATGCATCGATTTAATTTTTGAGAATCGATTGAATCGAAAATTTTGAAACTAGTACTAAATGTCCCTCAAAAAGTGGTACAAAATGTTTTAGGTTTTTAGGGTTCGTGGGGCAGATAAGCATTTTCTTTTGAAGAATTTAAAGTTGTTTCAAACCAAAAGAACGTTGTTTTTTCTCTTATTTCACAACAAAAAACAGTTTTTTCCTTCAATTTGTGAATTTTAGTCGATTTAGATCGATTTTTTCTTGATATTTTTGAGAATAAATCGATTCAGTGAACATTAATTTATTTCCCCCTCTACAGCTTACCAATTAAAATCGCTGGTTCCATAGTCGTTTATCGGTTGTTCGAACTTATCGATATGGGCGTAGTATCCAAAATTCGTTTCGTTTCGCAGCGCGTAAATTGTTTCCAGATTTAGTATACAAAATCGTTGAATCACATTAAAAACACTTTCGCTTTTTTACGTATTTTAAAACATCAAATTATGATTTTTGGCTTTTTTGTTTACATTTTAATCGCATTACACTTGTTTTTGTTTTTTTCTTTTTATTTGTTTCGTTGTATTTCGTGGTAATTGTTGTAAATAAAGGCGCACCTTGGGATTCTGCCTAAAAACAGGCGAAAAAGGTGCCAAATTCGATGAGAAACAGAGCTGAAAACAAAATGCGACACCTGTGACGTTCCCGCCTTTAATTTCATGTTTGCAAAGCCAACGTAAACAGAGAGAAATATGAAAACCAAACACGACGAATCAAACACAAACAGAAGAGCAACAAGAAAAGCAAAGTGAGTGAGCGGAAAAGAACAACAAACTACCGTTAAACGGTACAACGCTCTCGCTGTAATGAGTTTCTTTTTGTTTGTTTGTTTGCTGGTTAGTTGTTGTTGTTGTTGTTTGCATGCCATTTGTTGTTGCCTGCTTAATTTAACACGGCTTTTAGTTTGCTGTTTGCTTAGTGCATTGTTTTTTTTTTATTATTTTTATCAAAGTATTCCTTATCGCCGCGAGCACACGAACAAGAATTAGATAGTGTGTGTGTGTGTAAGAGAGAGAGACACACACAGGTGGTTGATTTACTCTCGCTCTGCGGCTCGATCAGAAAACAAACACCGGTTGGGAGCCGAGAAACAGTTGGCATTGGAATGAAACACGCAAAGAAGCACGTTCACATTCCAATAAGCACGCGCATGGAAAGCGAAAACCAGATATGAAACAATGGAATCTGTGGAACAGACAACAGTTTCGCTGCTTCCACCGCTGCTGACGTCGCTGTTGCCCGTCGCGGGTAATTTGTGAGTCAAAGAATCAACCAACAACAACAACTAAAACTGTAGTTGAGTGCATGAGTGTGCGTTTATGACTGTTTGTTGTTTGTATGTGTTTGTCAGTGCCTTTGAGCAAGAAAAGACTTGAAGACAATGCCACAGAGAAAAAAAATTAAACACCACGAAAACTGAAGAAAAATTCAACACAACTTCACAAAATATCACTTCGATTCCAGTTAGAAAACACTTAGTATTATTAAATTTGATTAGAACAACTTGTTGCTGTTTGGTGCAACAATGCAAACACTGCATACACTTGAACTTGTTGCGTCGCAGCCAACGATGGCGTCAACAACGTCGACGGTGACGGCAGCGTCCACTTTTAATTAAATTTTTGCACTGCCTTTTGAGCCAAATTTTCACTGTTCGCTGTGCACACGTTCTAATTACACGTTTTTAATTAAACTTTATAGAGGCGCTTTTATGGCACAAATATTTTACAGCAGAGCGCTGTTTTAAAACACTTTTTATTGCTACCCCTTTGCACTGCTTCTTCTTTAGCTTTTTTCGTTTTTTTTCTCTCTCGCTCTCTTTTTACCTCACTGTAAAACTTAAAAACCTTCCGCGCACTTAAAGCGAAGTTTCTCGCGCGACTGCGCTGTCGTGACTGTCCGATTGGAACAAACCGATCTTCGGAATGAGCGAGAGAGAGCTGACGCTACTGAGCACCCCAAATGAGCAAGCTAAAACTAGCTAGATTGTATGGCACACCGCAGTTCAATTGCTTTGCTATTGCTTATCTTCCACAGCAAACATTTCCTTAGAATTTGTTCTATATTAGAAATATGAATATGATTAATTTTAAAATAAATAAAAAGTATAAATTGTTATTGTAATGGTCACCCCTGTCAGCATTTATGATAGATTTGAGAACGAGAACTCAACATGACTGATATTAATTAGCTTTATCTTTTCATTTTGACGTAACAATAATGTTATTTGTTTACACTATACAGCACAATATTAAAAAATTAAAAAAAATATATTAAGTTATGAGAATATTAAAGCTGGAAGTTAAATCGATTCTCAAATCGATTTAACGATGTTTTTATTTTATCGGAAAATTTGTCCGGTTATTTGTAATAAGAATATAGAGTCTTTTTTTTAGAATCGACTTTGAATTCAAAAAATAGAAGCTGGTTATTTGTTTTAACACAAAACGTTTTTTACCTAAAATCTCAAATTTTCGGTGATAAAACGATTTTTTATTGAATTGTTAATTGATTTATTTCCGCCTCTAGAGAGTATAAAATCTTCGGCCTATGGTTAACTAACAGTTTTCGTTCAGAGAACGGGTTGATTTAACATTGTCTGAGAATTGTGGTTCAAATGTTCCATTTTCATTTTGTTGCAGTCAACAAAGTGCCGCAGTGAGGAGTGGAATTTGCTCTTGAAAAGGAAATCAATTGAAATCGAATTGAAATTAATTGATAAACAATGAAAGAAGAAAGTAAATATATGATTGATCTCGCTGACAAAAGGTATGTAGTATGATTTACGCACATAAATCATTCTTAACATTTTTGTCAATTATACTTCGGTATATTTTTATTGTTGTGGCCCAAAGGTAAAAGTCGTAAAGGTGCAAAACAATATAAAATTTTGCGTAATTCCAAACAGATATACCTTTAGCCTGCACTTCTATTACTTATTCTAATTCTATTCTGCACAGTTTTAATTGTTTCATTTTTATTTTTATGTACGACCTAAAAACGACAATTATGATAAAAGACAAAATATAATAAAAAAGTTTCTTTATATATTTTAAGATAATGAGCTTGACATCGTATGCAAAAGTTTCGACGCAGCGGCATTTTATCAAAATTTAAAGCCATAACAAACATGAGATAAGCAAAACAGGTGTAGACATGCTCTAATACGTGTGTTGGCAGGGGTATAAATATATAAGTACATATGTATGTACGACATTGTACAAGTAATATATAGGTGTATCCCATATATACATTCTTTATCTTGAAGTATGTATATTTGGAAATACCGCAACTCAATACTCACCCATCGTTTTCGCTAGAAACTCATCGTAGTTCATTAAGGGCGGTGTCGAGGCACCTTGCACGACATCGATAAACTCCTCTTCGCTGTAGACTGAATCATAATCACTTGGATCGTAAGAGGCCATAGTAATTCAAATTTTCACCCTCTTGTTTTGAAAACTTTTATTTTTGGACTTATGACTTGAAAAGTTGTTAATTTCTGTTGACTCTTCACTTTTTGTTTACACAATGTTGCATACTTTTAGACAGCACTATAAAAATATCAACCGTTTAGAGCCAAAAAAGCTAAATCTGACAGAAAACGGCTGAGTTAGTAACAATGCTTATGTGAGCCGGTGAAATAAGGTCGATCACACAAAGAATACACTGCAGTTTTGAGCGCCGAATTATTATCGCTTGATTGAATCCAATTGTAAATTTGAATATATCGATTATATGCCAAAACACATCACTGAAATGCTAAAGCATTTATCAGATTCTTCAAAAAAACTGCATTCGCGTAATTTTTCCAGCATAGAACCGACGACCGAATGCGCTTACATTTCGTGTACGACTAACGCTACAGTTCCCGAGAAGCTCTAATCAACGACGCGCGGAATACAAATACTACGAAGGCTATCAGAGGCACAATTGTGGAACTTAATGCAAACGTCTCTCAACTGATTAGAATACTTATAAAAACACAACAACGGAGACGAAATGTTCAATTTGCACAGAGATGGATTCTACGCTCCACAAACCTCTCTCTCAGCCATTAAACAACGATGCTATCAGAGTGTTTCTACTGCTCTCTTGTTTTTTACTTGTCTGGGGCGAAAGTAATGCCAGCGCCCGTCCGTCTTGAGGTGGGAGCGCACTCGGCTCGTAGTAGGCATATCTTATCTCAGTCATGTAGAATTCAAACTTGTTTCCCTCGAGTATTGAAACAAGTAAAAAGCGTAAACGGCTTACTGATAGCTCAATTTCCAATTAATTAATTCGCTAGTCACAATGCAATATTTTGATTGTGAGCACGATAATGATTGAAATAAACATCACGGAATGCGAAATCACATCTGTAGCTTACCTAAAGAGATTAATTTAATTGTTGATCCATTCTTAAAGAGTTGTTTGTAAAGAAATGATAGCCATGTTTTCCAGATCTCCCAATAAAAGTCACTTTTGTTTTCAAAACAGCACACCAAAGAAATAGCTTCATTGGAATGTTAAAAATTGTATTTAAGTATCTGTATTTTTTTAATCTATATTCATATACACATAGAATTGTCGTATATAGTATGT
Source organism: Zaprionus africanus (assembly GCA_018151435.1). NCBI lineage: Eukaryota > Metazoa > Arthropoda > Insecta > Diptera > Drosophilidae > Zaprionus > Zaprionus africanus. Next base: position 1,129,256 of record JAECXB010002309.1, on the reverse strand, counting down.
ATTGTATATATTTTTGTAATGTTGAAATTTCTTTTGTGTTTCACGTAATTGAATTCAAGTTTCGCCTAATTTTTAATATTTGGTTAGTTGTTTTTTTGTGTGATTTTTGAAGAGAATTTACCTCTTGTTTGCTGCATTAGAAGTTTCTGCTACAATTCTTGGTTATGTATCGATATAGAAGTATTCGTAAATTGTTGTGTATTGTGTAGGGAATGGTTTGTAAGCAGAAATAATATTCTTAAATTTGAACTTAATATCTATAAAGAAAATTTCATTTAATTTTGAGGTTTAATTTGAACGAGTATTTGTAGCTTTGCAGAATTGTTTCAGTGTTTTAATGTTTTTTTGGGTCAGTTTTGGGCTTAAAACACGGAAACAAGTTGCAAAGAATTGTTTTAAAAATTAAATGATAAAAACTAATTTGAAAAAAAAACTGTATACTTTACTTGAAATTGGTATGTGTGTGTTGTTGTTTTTTCAAAGTTTAGTTTCTCATCGGATATCTTTTGTTCTAGTTTGTTCTCATATTTGATATGTTTTCGTTATTAATTGATATGTTGCATATACTTTTGCTAATTAAGAATTGTTTCAATTGTTTCTCTTGTCTTGCGTTTTGCAGTTTCATAGCGTTTGATAACATCTATGGCAAATCCGCTGATATGTATGTGATATAGTTTTTATGGCTTACCTTATATAGTTCTCATATTTGTATATATAATATCTCAAGTATTTCTTTAGCTTGTATAATAAGATTCAAAATTTTCAAAAATATGCACAAAGAAACGCGTGATCTTGCGTAATTGCAAAGTTTTTCGATAGGATTCCGAGTAAACGATATCAAAGTGTGTTAAAATATTACATTTATCTAACAGTAAATATGCAAATGTAATAATTGGGTCTCATCATAAAAAACGATAAAATTATCACTTGGTTTTGGTTGTTTTTTTTTTCTTTCTTTGTTTTCTTCGCGTTCATATTTCGTTTGCATCGATATGAAATAAGTAGTTTGTCTCTTTATTTACATGGGCTTATACACGTACATGATTATAGATAATATATAATGCCATTGGTAGCATTTTATGTTTTTCAAATACATGCATATATGCACATATATATTTATATATATATATATATATATATAATTCAATGGATCTCTTGCCTTATTTTGTTTGTTCAAAACCACTCTTAACAATATATTTGGATACGTTTGTATATATCTTGTGTATATATGTAAAGATTTCGACATTAATGGGGACAACTATTAGTTAACGAAACATCAAATAAGAAATCATATGATTTATAGTTCTATAAATACTTAGTTGTTTTGGTTTCTACCAGCTAATTCAAGGTACTTATAACTCCATTATTTTTATACTTTATTTTAGTTTTTAGCTTTCCTTTCTCCTAGAACGTTGGGTTCGTTTGCTTGCATTGAATTGAACTGAAATACCTCAAGAGTGGCACACCCAATTTACAGGGTGTACGCCTACTTTCCTTCTCTCTCTTTGTATTAACAATTCCGTGCTCTTTCATGTCATATTGGGTAATTCTTTTGTAAATTTAATTTAATTTTATGAGAAAGTTGAATGGAAACGTTAAGCAAAAGTAAGTCAAGTGCAAAAAGTCAAGTCTTAGCAGCCAATTTTGCTGTTGGCTCATATACCATTCACAAAGTCGTTAGGGGGTCAGCTTTAAGACCAAAACAAAACTGGCTGCTAAAATATTTGTATTCTCATGAGCTTCATTTTGGTTACCATTTTTTTCATTTTTTTTTTTATATATTTAAGTGAACATAGTAAACATTTCAAACATTTAATTTAATATATTGTTTTCGAGGAATTTGTAAATTATGCAACTCGACAAGTGTTATATTACTTGCACAGTAGCCCGACTCTAATCCAATCTTCTTCTTAAAGTAGGTTGTGATATATGTATCTATCTTCTGTATTTCGTAAACATTTTGAGAGTTTCTACGGGGTTTCAATATAATAGCATTAGCTGCAGGGCTTGCGATTAGGATAATACATGTTTTCTAAGCTCTAGATAATACATATATCCACGATAGATATACTAAACTCTACAATTACTTGGACATCAGTGAGTGTGTAGAAAATAAGTTTCGAAAAGATACAGATACTTGTGACAATAATAGTACTAGACATTGTTTGACATTGGAAGGTTTTTACTGATAGCCATGGTTTCTATTCTTTTGTCTGAAACTTTGTTGATTATTAAGAAGTAGACGCCTAGGATTCTCGGCAATTTTTGCGAATACCTTTCGTATTTGAGTGTGCAGATTGAAACTAGAGTTATTGTGAGGCATTTTGAAACACTTAAAAATACATTGATAAGATCCGTATTCACGTACATAACATACATTTAAGAAAGAGATTTGATATAACACTAATAAGTTTTTGTTTTCTTGTGTTTCTTTTTCAATTGATCTTGTTTCGCCAAACGATCCTGCTTCCATTTTTTCTTTTAATATTTTCTTTGCGTGTAATGTTTTTTTTGCTTACGAAAAGACGATTCGTTTCTGAAAGATGCATGTTAATTTTCTCAAAAAGTTGCGAAGTTTTTAACGAAAAAAACTCATACATGAGAAAATGTAGATTTATCGATAGAGCTCAGAATAATTGGTAAAGTTTTCACATTTAGACTTTAATTTTTTTTTCATTGTTTTCCATTAGGTTTTTGAATTTTTGAAAAACCAAAATGTTTCTTTAGATTCGTTTTATATTTTTTCTTGATTTTTGTACTGTTTTCCACTTTTTTTGTAGTAATTTTTGTGGGGTTTTCTATAAAAAGGTTTTCATAAATCGAAAAAAATATATTGTATAGGTCGTCGAAAAGTTATAAGGCAAAATATAAACAGTTGATAACATAACAAAATTGCTAGTGTTTTGAGAAAATGTGTATTCATTTATGATTTATGAGTGTAGAGTGTAATGTGTGTAATGGGTGTGTATTGGAAATGAACGGAATTACTTGCTGCACCTTTTCAATAATTGTAGTTATCGTAAGGTGTTCCCAAATATGAATAGAAATTAGAATTAATGGGCTGTGAGTGTGCATAGTAAAATCCAGAAGCCGGATCAGGCGCTACTCAATCAAGGAAACCGGTGTTGACTAATTTCTCCAAGAAGAATTTAACATCACCCAGCTCCGAGTCCTTGATTCCAAGTGATTTCAACATGCCCAAGTCGCCATTTTCCACAGCCATGAAAACTGAACGCAAATGCTCAACATCGGATCTGAAATAAAATAGTTGAGAAACAATGTTTAATTGCAGTTGCTTAAGTATAGTTTTTCTGCTTTTGGGAAGCTTATTTATCTTGCAACTCTAGACTCTTATGACCATGACCACAAAGAACACACTGGAGAAACATTCATTAAACAGTGGGAAAACAAAAATAAATGTGGAAGATTTTTTTAAACATTTTTAATAATTTGAATATAAATTAGATACAGTTTATATATATAGAAAATTATTATAGAAAAAAACAGAAATCTTAGATTGACTCAAAATTTAATAAATGTACTTCGAAGTTAATTTGCTAACTGTTCCCACTGTCTGTGCGTGCAACTCTCTCTCTGTGTTCACGAAAAACCAACAAACAGAGAGAAGTTCACATGAGTCTTGCTGCGGTTAGCTTCAAATTATACGCTTTGCTTAATTAATCCCTCCAGGTACCGTTGCTGCTCATCCCTTGTTATTGTTGTTCTAACTTTTGTTGCGGTTATTTTTGTTGTTGTGGAAAACTTCATTATCATCACGAGCACACAAAAGCAAGAGCGACAAAAGCAACATTGCAAAATGTACATTAATATAATTTGCGTGTTTGCCGGTCTCGAGACCATGTCACACACGACTACCCCCCTTCGTGCTCCATCCTCCTACTCATTTCACTGGTACCATGGCCATTTTGCCTGCTGGAAACTGCCCTCCCAGGCACACCAAAACACCAAAGTTTCAGTCTCTTTCAAGCATTTCTAGCATTTGTGCGATTAATTGCGCTGATGAAATTTCCTAAATGCCAGTGAAACAGCTCGTCCAGACGAACCATGTGAGGAGCACAAGTGTCTCCCTCCAATTTATCAACATGTGCGTTGGTGCATTTCGTGTCTAGTCAGTCCGAAATTACCCACACTTCCGCTTTGGGCTTTTTCATTGTTATTGCCAGCACTTTGTGGTTAGTTGTCGTTGTACTAATTTAATGAAAATTCCCTTTTTCGTACATATAATGTTCATACACACATAGTACACAAGTATTTATGTGTGCTATTCAACTCAAGCCCTTTTATTTTTATTTTTGGCTACCTTATACAGCAACAATTTAAGAGTAAAGCATACAAAAAAAAATCTTTTGGTTATGAACAAGTACAACCAAGTTTTAACAAGATTTTTTTTTTTTTTGCATATAACGTTAGTCAAGTTTGTTCGGTAAACATTTAATGCACAAAAAATTTAGGTCAGTCTGAAGAAATAATCTAGGACTTGTCAATTTATTCTTTGATCTAAATTCAAAGCAGTATACACTGACCTAGCGCATATATAACGTTCGCAAAAATAAATTGTGGCTCACAAATATATTTTTCTTTTTTGCATTCACGTATGTTAAGGGGTGTTTGCTTAACTTTTCTGGTGCCAAGAGACATACTGAGAATGAGTGGGAAGGTGGCGAAGTATCCCCTTCAGTCTGGGTGCCAAAATGTTAAGCAAATAATAAAAAACAGACGTAGACAAACGCGCAAAAACCCTGCACACGATATTTTAAAATTCCATAACGCGTTTTGTGGCGAGCTCACGGAGAGAGATGCAAGGACCAAATAAAGGACACACGCATAATTCAGGAGCTACGTGAAAGCCGCAGCATGACATGTTGCACAAATAGAGCGTCCTGGAGAGGGAAGCAGAAAAGAAGCAGAAAATAAATGGAAAAAAGAACCGCAGAAACAAAGGCCATGGTAAAATAAATACTATACAATATTATATGGCTTTAAAGATACCAAGTACTTGATAAGATAAGGATAAACAAAAAAAGAAAAAAAAAACAATAAGTATAAAGGGAACATAAATTAACGAGTTTTTAGTTTTAATTCCCCGATCAAATATTTATATAAGATTTCCTAGTATATTTCCTAGTTTATACATTAAATAGTTTGTCCCGCAAATACCCCTTTTCTTTGGGCATACACGGTATACAAAGAGTGAGAGCTAACAAAAAATAAAAATAGCCCTGGGTAATGCCAAGTTTATTTAGTAGCTTTCATTATTTATACTATTTTCAGGGTAGCACTAAATTAAGAGCAAAGTTTTTGGGGAAAATAATGCGATTTCATTCTTTTCAGTCTTGTAACCCCCGAGTATTTTTCGAGCTTACTTCATTAAGTGCAATGCGGCGCCAAAGTCATCAATCGTTTGGGATTCACTCAGGGCAATGGCCACCTTATCCACCCCACCCAGTGGGCTGAGGGCATCACGTGCCTTGCTACCAAATAGTTTTTCCAGGTAATTGGGTCCGTGAGAGGCGATTAAACTCTGCAGAAACGATGCCGTCTCCTCGACAGGAGGACGCTTAGCTGTAAAAGAGAAAAGAAAAGAGAGAAAAGATGATTATGATATGCTCATAAAGCGTCAGGTCCAATTAAAACAAATTTAGGATTACGTGTGGCAAAGTAGAAAAAGAATAAATTCATATTTATTTACGGCAATCATTTTCGCATTTGCTTTATTCTTTAATGTACTCGCATATTACTGTAATTAATTTCTTTGTTGTTCTTCGATGAGATTGCAATTAATTATTTACATAAATGAATAATAAATTGCACAGAAAATTTTACTCTGCAACCGTAAGCAAGTGACGGAGTAGTTCAGTGCCGAACTAAATTTGAGTAATAAATAACAAACTCTGATAGTAGAATCCAACACACAATTCATTGACTCCAAATGCCCAGAAGCAATAACAAATTGATGTCATCTACAGGGTACCTCCCTGGGGTGCATCCCCAGTTAAGAAAACTTTTCACATTTGCTTCTCAATGTCATGCAATTTAAATTATCTTCCGTTTGTCTATACATAAGTTAAACGCACACGTGCCAAATTAAAGACGGCTTAAGGAAGGGTTAACCTCATCAAATATTTGCATCTTAACGTGGACGAGATTTGTAAATTACGAAAGAGAAGACCGCATTAAATATTTAAAATCACATGCATACACGATTGAAAGCTATTCAATATTCATTTAATACACATACACATGATAGAACCAGACCGCAGAGCCGTATACTTGCTGTGCTTTTGTTTCGAAATTGCCTGAAAATCATCTAGACACGCATTTAAAGGTTGAACTCATGTTTAAAGAACCTTCGCACCGTTTTTTATTCAACGTTTTTTTGTCTATTTCGGTCAAATTGCCAGCATTTATAGGTCACTTCTTGTCCGTCCGCTTGTCCGTTTGTCCGTTTATCCATTTGTCTGCCTGTTGTCAGTCAGTCACAAAGGACGCTCGAGTTTGCACCGCTTGATGCCGGCATTTAACCCACAGGCTGCACTTTCGAACCCCTGCGAATATGCCCCACGTACATACATATGCTCTCTGTTGTTAGCATTTTTAATGCTTGCAAGGACACGTTAGTCGATGGGTCTGTTGCGCCCCAATAGGGTACACACATGTGTGCGAGTGTGCATGTGTGTGTGAGTTGATTCAGTTACTGACTGTATTTGTTATGCAAATGGCTCAGTTTGCGAGCATTTTTTTCGTACATTTTGTTTAGCTGTAGCCGTCTATACGAGCTCCTATGCTTGTATTGTGCACATATCGCCAGGGAGCGTCATAGTTATACACACTCTATCCTCCTAGACCTCTCTCCGTGTGTGTTTATGTGTGCGTGTCGCCAGTTGTTACATATTCAAGCGATGTGTATCAACAGTTCAGATAAAACTACGGAGCATTAGCAGGCTCTTTGGACGGTCGACCCTCTGCTCCTCCCTTTAGCATGTTTCACTATAATGGCAACTTTTTGTATGCGGATAAAATTTTATGCAAAATAATGCTAATTTCCCGGGGGCTATTGGAGTGCAACGCATTAAAAAGTTTCGAATTTTTTATTGCAACTCCTTTTTTCCAAATGAAATTATATTTTTTCGATATGAAGATTTTTAACGTAGCTCTTTTGGATTCAGTGACTACGTTCGATTGTGTTCTTTAAGTAAATATAAATTTTACTTAATACATTCTTCTCAATATTTATAATACACCCATTTACTACTTATCGTAGGTATTCAATGTGGCAGTTCAGACCATAAGAACTGCTTTAAATAGCAGCTGATTTTAATCGGTGCTGCCATTTACTTAGCTGGAAAAGGCCAGGTGCGCTAATTATTATTCATTAATAAGCATTTTGGCCACGTTAAGGCTGAGCAAAGCTGCGCCCCTCTGAGACTAGGCTGGAGCAACAATTGGCCAGACTGTTGCCAGGCAAAACAGGAAACGGGCAAACGGCAACTTGAGCCTGGCATTTAGTGTGAACAGAGAGAACACAATAGAAAGACAGAAGGCGCGAAGGAGACAGTGAAGTAGAGTGCGGCGCATAATTTATCAAAGACATTCGAGCCGGGTGCTATAACTTGCGCCCACATCAGACCGACTCCGACACGTCGTAAATGATTTCATTGTCGAAAAATAGTTCTTTTTTTTTTCCCCGTAACACAACAATAGCACACGAGAAATTTACGCCAGACTTCGCTCGATTTTGCCCTGTGGCCTTTTCCTTTTGTCCTGGCAACGGAGTCAACGAGCGGGCTGTGGAAAGGGCAGGGGGGTGCTTGGGGCGTTTGGTAACTTGAGGCAAAACGCGTTTTCCCTTGTCTCCCGATGACTTTGAGCTTTCATCCAAGTGAATTGTGGCAATTAGTGGTAACAATTTGCTGTTTGCTTTAAGTTTCCAATGCCTTTTGTTTACTCAGCAGGCGAAGCCCCAACGGCTGCCCCAAGACTCGCAACTGTTTCCACACGGCATGTGCTCAATTCTGAATTTACTAGTATTCAACTTCAAATTTAAATATAGATATATTTGAATACCTTTAAGAAGTATGTCTAATAGATTTATTTAATATTCAATACGAAAATATTGGACCAAAAACGTGAGTTAATAAATCAAAAAAATCATTTATTCTCTGAAAAATCTCTACATTAAGTTCAAGGATTTCAATAGAAGATCTACGCAGGATAAATAACGCTCAACTATTTTACAACTCGAAGCGAGTCTCATCCAAGTATCTGTCAGTCATTGTCAGAAGTTTTGTGGCATGTTTTACACATTAAATTCTCGCCAGAAAGTTATGCCGTTCAAATGGACGACAAACCGGAAACTTTTTGATTTGCCAACAAACTTTGTGCTTCTGTGTGGCTAATTTGATTAGATGCAAGCGAGTAGTAAACCAAAAACAGCAGCACACAAGCAGAAAGAAATTACTAGGGTAGAAGTAGAAGTTTAACTTGTGCACAAATCTTTCAAAGTGCAACACGATGTCAGCCGAAATTCGGTTCCAGTTGGATAAGCTTTTGCCTGGTGGCCATGTATGTCAATTCTAGCCTTGATATGTCACACACATGTCACCCAAACCAGCCACCCCTCACACACACACACACACACACACACATAGATGACTTTTGGCTCTAATTGAAATACGGCCTTTAATTTCCTGCTTGCTTGCTGCCAGTCAAATTTTGCCATTTCCAGCTACATAAATGCCTGCTGGGGAGCAACTGACATGCCTTGGAATGAAATTTTGTGCCTTGCCCTTAACCATTTTTGATTGCAGTCTATGCCTGTTGGCCACAAATCAAACTTGCGCACAATTGCCTGGCATTGATTTCGGGTGGAAAGACATCAAAGGACCTAATTAAATTATTCACTGCCCACTAGCGAGCAGTTTGCATACAATTAAAGCTGAACTTGTCCAATGCGCAATGTTTGCTCACTGTTTGTTGTGTTGTGTTTGTGTTCAATGGAGAGCCAGTGCAGAAGCAGAACAGTTACTTACCCGCAGTGCAAAGACGTATGTCCTCGTCGTAACCGTCAGTACAATCAGGGGCACCATCGCATAAATATTGTATGGAAATGCAATTACCATCGATGGGGCACTTGAATGGTTCATAAGCCAGACAGGGTGCTGTAAGAGAAGATCAGGAATAAAGACCATGAATATAGAGCAGCTGGTGTTGTAAATTACATAAGAGCTATACACGTAGTTAGTTGGCGAGTGTACTCTTAATTAAAAGTTACTTTAAAAGTTTTTATCTCAGGTTTCATAAACATTTTGAAATGTAATCAGCTTAAAAATAAAATGCAGGAAAAATAAAAAACAAAAGTATCCTTTTCTATGTCATCTGAGCTTAACATTTTACAATAACAAACAGTTTAGGGCTACCAAATTTTTGTTCAAACTTCAAAAATAGAATTCAATGAGAAATTTCACATTTTACGAGAAATAATTCTATAGAAAGGCAAACATGTATGCATATCTAATAAATGTAAACACAATATCAACCATGCTTGTGCGGGGACACACTGAAAAGGGCAAACTGCAAGTATTGTAATCGCATTTGCGCCAGTTAAGCGGATTTGTCACACAGATATATGCGTATTTATTGTCAATTTTACTATTCAGCATATAACGGGCTACCAGAATTTGCTAAATATTCCCTTTGTGTAGAGCAAATATTTTATGTAAAAACCAAATGAAAAGTTAGAATTTTTCCAGGTCTTCAAGTTGTTTTCAATGGCAAAGTCATACTGTAAAACGCTTTAGTACTTGCCAACTATCAACAAATAATTGCACTTCATCTTTTTTTCTCTCGATGCTTTCTAACTCTCTTCTGCTCTTTTTACTGGCTATCGCAATGCCTGGAGTTTATTTTCATCTACCTTTGGTTGCATAAATTTGAATTGCAAAAGCAATTTTGCTGCGTTGGCGTTCCTTATGCTGAACGCACAAGTTGAAAAGAACAACAGCAAGAAATAAAAGTGCTGCAAAACTGTAATAGAAAAAATGTCAAGTACCATGCTGGAGCTGAAAAGAGTTTGAAGAATCAAACAAAAAGCAAACTAAGCGATCATTTTAAAAGTTGGCGAAGAATATTCAGAAGAAATTGAATTAGAATTGTGCACAAAGAATATTTTATAGAAAAGGGTGCGCGCTTAATGTGAGTTTATAACAAACAAATAATTTTTAAGGCTGCTCACATTTTGAGAACCCGAACCGCACATAACCGTAAAGCAAAGGCAGGAAACCGCAGAAACCAAATGCTGAAAAGTAAACCTCTTTTTGCGAGCTGCGCTCTTAACCGAGCTGCGCACATTAAAGCCAGACAAATGAACATAAACAAACCTAAGCCAGACACCCACTCACGCACACTGAGAAGTGAAAATTGTTCGAGGCTCAGCTTTACTTTAGCACTCACACTCCTTCCTCGTTTCCGCCTCCGCCTCTGCCACGTGCCGCGCGAAATAAAACCAATTTGCGCTGTAGAAGTATAAAAACAAAAACCAGCAAAAATTCACAGAAGAGCAACAAGGCCCTGAAAAACACAACACAACTGAAGAAAAACAAAAACATGCGAAAATTAAAATACCAAATTTTTGAGCTCAACACATGCATGTTAATAAACGGCGCAGGATATAGGCCAGAAGAGAAGTGAAAATCACAAGAACATCAACATCAACAACAACAGCAACAACAACAATTTTAATAGCAGCCAGAGCTCTGACAGCAGAAAAAGGACAACAATAAATTCAATTAACTTGCGCCTTGTTTGGGTTTCATTTTGATTTTCATTCTCTCTCGTGCTGCTGGCCAAAAACAAAATGGCAGCTAATGCGCATTTAACGCGATTTCATGAACACCGAAAATAAGTGATAAAAAAACAATACAAACGCAGCAGCAGTCAGAGCAAAAACAATTTAAAAGATGCGCATAAATTAATTGTGTTGATTGTGTGCTAATTTTTTATTTTATGTTTGTTTTTCTTTTACAATTATTTACGATTGTGCAACCTTTGTTTTAATGGATTTTACATTAATGTTTACTTTGTGAATATGTTTTTTTAATGTGATTTTAATTGGGCGTAATGAATTAAATTCAATTAAAAATTCTGTACTTAATTCAGATTAATTTAGTAGCGCAAATTGCATTTCCATTGTAATGGCAACAAATTAAAACCGGATGGACGAGCTTTTTTGTTTAAAAACGATTAATTAATACACAATTAGCGCACATTATTTAAATCAATTGAAGTACAATACAGGATCCTTCTTCTATGGTATCTATTTACTTTTTTTCAGTTATGTTTTGTGGTTATTCATATACTATTTTTAATAATTGATAATGCCTCCATCAAATGTCACGTCAATAATAATATCGCCAATTTAATAATTAATTATGTGCAAGTTTCATTTGTTATGCTAAGGGAAAAAATACATACATTAAATAACCGGTTTTTATGCTTTTCAAATCGAGCGGATAATCAATTATTTTTTCGGCTTTGTGCAAGAGAATTCAATAGAAAAATCCCAAAGTAAGCTTAAATGTCACAGCTCGTTCAGCGCGCTTGACATAAAGGCGACTTTAAGTGTGAACGTAAAACGTTTCGACAGCTTCTGGCTGCAAATGTAACTTTATCGCCAGACGAACCCTTTTTTCTTGCCAATTTAGCTCACATTTCTTTTTGACCTTAAGGTCATACAATTTGGTTGGGATTGTTCATCACGCAACTTGCACAATAAACCAAATCATCATTCACTTGGAGCTCACGTTCCACAGCTATTGTTGTTGTTGTTTACTTTCTGCTTAAGTCGAGTGAATTATGGGACAGCTCCCTGGGCTTGTCAATTATCACGGTCCTCTGGGTATATAAATTTCATTTGTTCTAGCATCAAATAATAATGAATAGCTTGCGGCTGCCTTACAAAATGTTACACTTTTGCTTTCAGTTTCAGAAATTTACGTACCATGTACAAAGACAGCTATGGCAGGCAAATTAAGTAGTCTAGCGCGTGCAATGAGGCGTATCTATAATACACACACGCATGCGAGTTCGAGCCATGAAATTAAACCACAGAACGTTGACACTCACCTAAGCAATTCAGTAAAGTTGAATTTATGAAGTTGAAAGTGCTACAACTCAAAAGTCAATTTCATCGTTAAAACTTTTTGAGTTATTCAAGTGAATGGAAAACTGTTCAAGTACTAAAAGTAGGAATAACACAGTCAAAACACACTCAATCCTGTTTCATTGGACTTAAGTGACAATTCGAATTTTGTGTTTATTTAAGCCTGCTAAAATCGATTGCAAAAGCAAACAATTGCCCAAGTGGCAACAAGTGCGCTCAAAAGTAGGCAACATAAATGTGCATTCTGCACTCAATGCCTGGAGGAGTCGGTTTGGTTGGTTGTGGGAGGTGGGGGAGGGGAGTATATTCACTATTGTGGTTTGACAGAAAACCAACTGCGGTTTGGGCCGAACTGAATTAATTTTCAGTTCATGTACATTGGCAACTCGAGAGCAACTGCAACCGGAGTCGGACATGTGTCGACTTGTGGCTTGGTCATGTCGTGTGTTGCACACTTAATAAATGCACCAAAGGTGTCATAGACCATGAAGTCGACACGCAACTGAGGCCACCTGTCAGCGCTCTGACGAGCAATATAAAGCATCTTTGTATGCACGTTATGTCGGCAGAGTAAGTAGCATAAAAATAAAAGCGAGAATAGCATTTTTTGTGCTAAGCACTGCACGTGACGGTCCGAAGAAGCGATTGGAAACGAGAGTAGCCGTGACACAAATGTCTTCTTGTTGCTGGCTTAAATTAAGCGTAGCTGACAATGTCTTGGAGGCGGGTGGTTGGAGATAAAAGTGTTGACAAACGAGACGTATACGCAATATCCTTCGCACACACACTCACACACACATGTCGTCGTTGTTGTCCTGGCTTTTGGCACATCAGCTCGAACACACGCCTGCCAATTGCAGTTTACCTTACTCACGCAATTGCCAAGGTGTGTCCCGAGACCTGGCAGCTAATCCTGTACGAGACATAATGCGCACAAGGTAAATATGTTGGTAGCCCAAAGGAATAAGGCCAAACAGGGGAGAGTTAATCTTGTGACTTGGCTGTGTCTATAGAATTATGGCAATTTATTTTTTGTTTTTGCATGAACTTATTAAGAAGTAGATTAATTTTCTACTGACAGTATATAAAGAGGAATATATTTTTATATACTAGCAAGACTTCACTTAAGTTATTACCATTCTATATCTACTAAAGTTGCAGGAGAAACTCATGACTCATTGTGTTTGTCAGGAAAACTAACCCATTGCTAGCGAAATGCAAACAATACGTCGGCACAACATGACGTATACGCAGGAGAAACTAAATAATTACACACACACATCCACACCCACGCACAGACGTCAGCAGCAACAGACTAATGAAAATTACTTTCCTTCCGCAGTCCGGCTAAGGACAGCTTCGCATGTTTGTGTGCGTGTGAGTGTGCTGTATTGGTGCTTTGTTGCTGCCTCTGAACTAGTTTGATTGCATATAACTAATTGTTTTGCTTATAAATTACCACATTTGTATGCACTGGCACGCCGGCAACGACAATGCCTGACGTAATTTACTATCGCACCCGGAGACATGCATCTTTGCGATTGTCTTAGGACCAACACACACACGTACGCACTCATACACACTGACATACTTCGCTCTCCTTCGCTTCAATTGAATGGAATGTGCCGAAGGCACGAACTATCTTTCAGCATGTGGAGTTTCTCGAACTGATAGAAGTATTTTCCGTATAAATAGTTGGGAAAAAAACAACAGCTGCATCGGCAGTTATTTACTCAGTTGTTAGTTCGTAAGAATTCTAGCTGAACAAGCTGTGAAGCCGTGGTTACGATGCAGTTCAAATAAAGCACGACGAATGAACGACTTATGACACTGCACTTTTCACATTTGTAGAGCAACTAAGTATTGAGCAAAACATTTCAATAGATGTTCATGAAAACAAGTACAGTAAATAGAATTGAAATATTAATTAAGTCAGATATTGCTGTTTTCAATCTACCTAATCAGCGCATTAGTGCAGCTAATTAATACATCACTAGAGGCCATTGCGTATACGCCTGTGTTTACAAATTCTACAGACCTCATTTGACTGCCGCCTACGGCACACATAAATATTACCGAATTTAAATTAATTACTTCAAGCGTGTTGGTATGTGTAATTGAGTGCAAAGTGAGAGTATTAATGTGAGAATTATAAATTTGAATTAGGCTAAACATTTTGCAGCTAAGCTCAATTGTGGGACTTCTGTTTAATCTATGGGAGATTAATTATTTAAATTACCTAAGTTCAAGACTTGTAGAACACTTTTTATTTGTTCACTTGCATTCAAAATTGCTTTACAAATTATTTCACACACATAAAATCTGCAACATAAAAAGCAAAATACTTTATTTTATTGACCTATGGATTTGCGTGTAGAAAGCGTGAAATCCATTTGAGTCCACGCTATAAATTTCTGCACGTTTATTGGCACATAAAAAGCGTTTTTTGCGCCACGGAAATAATGCTTCGCATACGCAACTATAAATTCCTGAAAAATTGGCAGTATGTGTGCGCTGGTGCCTGTGTTTGTAAGAGTGTGTGGTGTGAAGCTATAAAATTGCAAACATAAATTATATTTTCTAATGGTTCAAACGGAAATGCGCCAAACTAATGCAATTTGCTCGACACGATCGAATAGAAAGTAAATTGCAGTTGCAACTAAATATTGATCAAAAGTATGTGAACTAGAAAATACTCTGCAAAAGTAGAAAAAGCTGACTTTTCTATAAAAGAGTTTTAGTTAAATGTTCCCCTACATAGAGAAAGAAACGTTCAAGCTTTAAGAAAATCTTTTAAAGCTGCCTGCACGATGTAATGGGAACTTCTCATGTGATGGTTTCGTGATTGGAAGGTATTTTTTATTACCGCCTGCAGTTTGTCGACGGGAAGTTAATCGGAAGTGGACACATTGTTAGGGTTATAGCCTTTCCTTATTGCACTTGCAAATGTTTAAGACCTGAGCATGTTCGAAGAATTCTTGAGCATAAGACTAAAGCGAAAATTTCGTCAAGATATCAATGTCTGTACTAAAACAACTATGTTTATCTTAAATAGCCAATATTAGCATAATCGGAACACAAGTAAAGTCAAGACATTCAATTTGCACAAACGAAAAACACGATAAACTAAATTGAACAAATTTCGCCCAAAAAAAAGAAGAAAGTTGTTTATTATCTGCTGCCATTGGCATTGTGCGAAGCCAACCGCAAAATTTTCACAGAATTTTGCTTGTGGTTTTGCGTTTTTGATTTTCGTTTCTGTTTTTCTTTTCATTCAACACGCAACAGACAAAACAATGTCATTAGAGTGAAATAAGCGAAAACGAGTAAACACTCGTCTGCCAGCACGAGTCAGTCTCCACGTCTCGTCCTGTCCGTCTGTCTGCCCGACTGCCTCGCCTTCCTTTTTTGGGGCAACTAGAACGCCCCGAAAATATTCCGAAAATGGCTGAGCGACCATGTGTCAGTGGCTGCAATCATCCAAACTGCCAGCACCACTCGTAGTTCTCATTCCCATTCATTCCCCTTTCCTATTGTCTAGTTGGGTTTGCGGGTTGTGAACTGTGGACTGTGGCTTGTGTCTGCGGGTTGCGGCAACAATAGCCAAACTACACGACATGATAATGCACACACACACACCCTGGCACGCAAGCATACCAACACAAACACACACACGCACACATCATTATTTGTGCAGTCAAAGTTCGCATTACTCGCCTGGCAGAGCGAAAATAAAAGTAATTCGTTTAGCAGAAAGCAAAGCGCAAATGAAGTTTGCCATAATACTGAGAGCACATTTATAAATTCTGCATGATATTCTCAGTAGTCTCAGCACGCATATTTGAATGTCTAGTGCTATATGTAAATGACATTTAACCCCAATTTGTGGCACAGTGACAGAATGGAAAAGGTGCTTGAACTCATGTAGAAATGTTTAGTTTTTTGAATGACAAAATGAGCAGCAGTTTTTAGAATATTAAGTTCGTATTTTCAAATTTATAAAACTGCCTTAAATATTTTAAATAAATACAGTTAGTGACTTTAAATGCTTAGCAGCGAACTATAAATTCTTTTAGTGCATGAATTGCTTCCAGAAATGCAACTTATAATAAAAGTTCTTAAGCTGAAAATACCTATCAATTCAATATTAACTTACAGGATATCCCAAACCAAGTCAAACCCCAAATTGAAATAGTTAACCAAGCTATTTGACACCACTCGTGTTTAGCCCATAAGCTCAGTAAATGGATCGTTTACAATTGCCGTGGCGCAAATGCAACTCAATTTCTAGTGTCAACAACATGAAATTTCCTGGCAACACTCACATGCAACAATGCGGGGCAAACAGTAAAATAAACACAGATACACGCGATCAGGTGACCAAACACGATACAGATGGCAGGTGTCACACATCGAACACTGTGGGAGGGCACTGTCAAACAGCGTGTTGATGATGTACACGGACATAAGGATGTCATTTAATTGGTTGAATATCCGTTTCCTGATTTAAGTGCTATAATGGCTTGTTTGATTTCCGTTGTTAGCCAGAGTACATAAAAGTGAATTAAGGATATATAAATGCGTTTTTTATTGGCGTGGAGAAGAACAAAAGGCATTTTTATTACCAAGAGAGGCGTTTAATGATAAACTTGACTGCCAAAAAAGATATTAACTTGTCGTTTGCACTCTAATTGGGTAAATTAACGTATTTTAACTGTTCTTGCGCACTCAGTTGTCAGTTAATTTGTGCGATTTTGTGACGCTTGTTGAATAAACTGAAAGCAATAAATTTCCTCACATGTGAAAGTTGTCTTTGCTGGCACTGTTACTGTACCTTTAAGTGCGCCTCAGCTGTACCTTGACCGACTGGAAACACACTTAGCACAACTGTGGTGCGCCACAAATAGCGTTTTCTTGGCATTCTCATGCAAATGTCAGAGCTTTCTTGGTTTTCTTGCACTTGAGGTTTTGCCTTTCAGCCATTCAAGGTCCTTGCCTTGTCTTTGTTGACACATTTATTGCGGCTCCGCTGTGTGCGTCACTTGTGCGCAAAGAAACGACCTTGCACTTGGCGACGTTGCAACAGAAATAATGCTTATATAATTAACACTTGAGCTGCTGGCTTGCAGAATATGACAATTACGCCCGGGCCCGGAACATGGCCAAAGACGAAGACGTGCAACGAATATAAGTATAAAGAGAACATGGCGCCGGGGGTCAGAGCCTGCAGTCGCCGTTGGCTTATTTAAGGCGACTGTGCTGCGCTTTCATAGCGTCATAATGCTATCTAAGTGCAGGCAATTAAAATTAAAGCCACCAACTTTAGCTCAACTGACTTTGCAGTCCCGGCAAAATTACATTATTTATTTTCCCTCCGAGATGAGCTGAAGAAGAAGAAAATCTTCGCCCCTTGGTTGGATGACAGTGGAGGTACATATAACAGACGGGCCATGAAATTAATGTGTGATAATCATGAGAAATGTTTGTTTTCCCCGAACAGGAAACCGTGAATGAGCAGGTTGAGCCCTGCTTTGAGGCATGTTTACGCACGTATTTACCAATTCCAACAGTTGTTGGGAAGCATTCATTTGAATTAGCCCTCTAATTGAAAGCACGTTAAGCCCGCCAGTGGTTGATGATATGTTGTTGTTCTTGTTGTTGTTGTTGTTGTTCTTGTTGCAGTTCTTGTAATTGATAAATGAGGCCGACATTCGTTTTCATTAGCACCTGACTTGACTTGAACGCAGTTGTCTTGGCATTATCTCAAGCGTAACTGAAATTTACTTTAAATGTTTATTATTCACCTTGTAGATTTGCTAGATTGATTTTCTCCTGGGGAACAAAGGAATCTTTTAAATTATTCAGGGCCGAAAAGATCACTTTTAATTGGCTGAAAAGTTTTTGAATACTAAATGTAAGACCTGAAATTACTTAAATCCGTAGAGATTGTCGGACTCTTCTTTTGTTTCGCGTTTTTTCGTACCTTGTACTGGGCACCAGAGTTGATTGAACGTAGATCCATTTAAAGAAATATGTAGTATGCATAACTAAGTTTTAAATAATTAGATTAATTCTTATTTAATAATAATAATTTTTATATAAATTTATTTATTTATAATCAATTCTCCCTTTAAAAAAAAGATCGATTTTCAAAAGTAAAAAAAACATAATCAAGGATATCTGTCAGTCGAGATTATGTTTTCCCTTTACTTCTGTTCTTCCATTCTTCTCGTTTGCTTTACTTGTGCCTTTTAGCATTGCGCATTTTACAATAATAAAATACATTTGGACTCTTTGACATTTAATGCTCTTGAGGCCGCAATTTGAGCCGCACTTTGTTAACTTTGCTGGCCTGACAACAGTCATGATAATGCTGTCGCCGATGATGAATATGACTTGTGGCATTGGGTTACCTGTTTACCATCAGTGATAATGGCATTAAGAATAATTGACAGACCTGCCTAGCAGGCATGAAATGCGCCCTCTAAGCCTGTCAGAGGTGACTACTATTCATTATTTTCTAAATGGCAACTAATTAATTACAAAATAACGCTGCCTCCTTATGATAATAGGAATTTTAGTTGAAAATAACTTACAGTGTGGTAAACAATAAACGCATATACATGTGTTATATATAGAGGTTTTAATTTGAGCTTATTCTGCCAACAAATTTGTTAGCTTTACTTGTTGTTAGGTTTTCATTTGATGTTGACTGCGTCTTAATTTCTCATACAGGATACAATTCGGGCACTTTCATGCGCCAGCTTAATGTGCCACGCTTGACTATCTCATAACAAGAGCCCTACAAACAAAAAAAAACAAGCCATACTCCTGCTCTCAGACTGGTACATCAGTTGGAAATAAGCCGGATGTGAATATGTAAATTAAATCCGGACAAAGCAAGCAACAGTCGTCCCATGATATGGCGACGAAGCGCTCAGGTGTGGCACAGGAAAAAACACATAAGAGTTGATAAATTATTTATATTAAATCGTTTGTGCGACTCGTATGTACGGTACATTGCTTAAAGCCACGATAATAACGATGTGTACCCCCATTTTCAACGCCACCCCAGCAACTTGAATCCCGATTTAAACCTCAGCATCGGCGTTCGCATATCAAGTGTCGGCCCGGAGCCAGAAGCAAAGCCCCAGCTGCGTATCGCGCCCGCATAATCGAATGGAAAAAAGTTAAAAAAAAACGTTGTTGAAAATCAAATGGGCGTCCGTAGTATGAGCTCCATGGGTTGTTTAAAAACTTGCGCTAGGGAAAGTATCGAAAGAGTATAGGAATAAGTGGGTTTAACTGATATGTGTTAATGCTTAACCGAAGGAGCAACCCTCGCACATAGTGCCTGGATTTAATGGATTCCCAAGTATTTATGAATGCAGGCGTAAAGGCAAATGGCTGTCGATAAATTGATTAAGCAATGCCAAAAGGTCTCGCGTAGCTTAAAACAGAAATAAGCATAGCGAATGAGGAGCACAACAGTTATTGGATACCCTGTATTTCACTTTTAAATATGTTCTTTGCATGTTACTCTAAATAAAGAATTGATTTCATTTGAAGTATTTTCTATTACTGAAGAAAATATTATTGAATGCATGTATACGCAGTAAAGTATCTATTTTTTGGCAAATATTTTCTTTGTTGTATTCAATTACTTAAGTTCTGCACAGCTGTTCAGATTCACTCTCCTGTATTCAGTCTCCGCGCAGGATATTAGCTCCACGAAGGTGTTCAAATATTTATGAGAAATTCATTTAGCCATAAGGAAATCAATCAATCAATCGAGCTGAACAAACCGGCCAGCTGCGTCGAAAGTAACGAAACATCACGAAACCTCACTGTCGACTACGCAAATGCCCATAAAAGGGAATCACCAAATAGGAGGGTAAAGTGGGGAAGTGGAGAAGTGAGGAAAAGGGCAAAAGGGCATGCCGGTGCCAGCTGGCGGCACTAGCTAGATGTCGTTCGTGTATTTATCATATCAATCCAAACATCAGCTTTATTTTGCACATCATTCTTCTTATTGCTTTAGCGGCTCGACAGTTTGCGCTAAATTTTCCGTTCGCCGCACATTTAACAGGCAATTACCAGGGCCCTTAATTTATGGCGCCGCCGAATCTGTCAATTTGTTCTGCAAAGTCTTCTTCAGCCTGTGCCTCATTAAGTTGAATATATTTGCGGTTGTCGAATACCCTATTTTTCTTGCTGCGGCGACGGGAGTTTGGCAAGCTTAAGTCGCTCAACTCAACTTGAAAGCTGTAGAATATTCAAGCTAGAATATCTAGAATTTTATATCCATATCTGAGCTGCCATCTTTCATGTCTGTCATTTGCATTCGTTAGATTTGCGCACGCTCAATAAATCAGCTTTTCGTTTTTTCCACTTCGCTGTTCGCCATTTCGACTGCGATCTGATTGAATTACATTTAGTTCTAGTCGAGTTTCTTCTTCTATTTCCTTTTTTCGCATGCATTTGGCTGCCCTACTTAATGGCTTTGTAATGATTTTCGTTATTAGCCCGAGGGGTCAGACAAAATTAAGTTTCCTTTCGCGTCATTGGGCGATGAGACGACGCAGATAGGCCAAAGGTTGGCACACATTTTCAGTGGGCTGTGCCGCCCTTGGTTGCTGGGGGCTCAAAGTCCACGGTATTGCCAATTAAATGTATCGCCATTTGTCATGGTGGCTTATTAAGCTTAGGCGACACTGTCGTATTGATTTGACATTACGATTTCTGCGGGGCTTTATTTGATACTATCGAGCTGCCGCAATGCGGATATGTTCTAGGGACAAGTTAATTAAAAATCAATATAACATATTTATTTGGGACTTTTTCAAGTTACTGTTTTAGGTTCGAGTGGCCAGAGGATTCGATCGATTAAGTAGGAATTGGTAAGGAATAAAAGTAACTAAGTTTTACAGGGAAGTGTGGAAATAGACAAAAATTGAATGTCACGCCCAAAAAATCAATAATTTAATCGTTAGAATTGGATTTAAGAGTGACATAAAGAGATTCAAAATTTGTGGTTAAGACAATACTTAGCTAATTATGATACCAACATAAAGTATTCATATACGGACGTTTGCAATTAAGAAGCATACAAAAACTAAACCCAGCTCAGTATCTCCCGCCTTTAAGTAACTTCTGCAGATTTTATCCTTTAACTTGAACGCTCATTAAAATCAAGAGTCGGAAAGCTTATGCAAAATACGCTCCCAGCACCAACCCCATGATAGGGTGCATCCCATTACAGATGCTATCTAGAACGAGTGCAATGAAATCTCATAAAAAGCTGCACGTTAACCTTTATACCAGTGTGGCGAAGTGTGCAGCAGCTTCACTTATTCCGGCTCATCCATGGCATAAAACCACTAAAGCCGTCGGCAACACGTGGCCATAGCAAAAGTCATAAAAGTCCGCACGTAGGAACTTGGCTTAAATCATTGCCACCACTAATAATGAAAGAAACCTACAGACTGATATGGAAAGAGGGAGAGAAAGAGGGAGAGGGAGAGAGGGAGCAAAAGAGAGACTGTGGTGGAATACTTTTTAAAGCAAAGCCCGCGCAATACAGCGAAACTCATAAAACTTGAGCAATCGCGCATAAATCTCCGGCAGACAAAATGGCCAACTGTTGTTGTTGTCTGAGCCATGCAAAAAGTTTGCATGCGAAACGGGTGTATCGACTTTCGCCAACAATAAAACTCAATGGTGTAGAACGGCCGAGGTCGCCATGGCATCGTCGAGTTGAGTGTGAGGCAGGCCAGGGTTGGGCGTAGCCCAGTGTGTATCAAGTGACGGCCAAGGATCCGATGCAGTGTGCCAACCCACCAGGTTGACTTGATAGCACTGGGCAGGTGTTTTATGGCGCTTTAGAATTGAACAGGCAGCGCGCTTGGCAAATTCATCTGCAGGTTTAATAATAACTTTTTTTATGGCCCCAGTTTAAAACTGTGTTTATTAAACCCGTTTAAGAACTCTCTAGTTGCAGGGTATTAGCGTGATAAAACTATTGTCCATCTCTTGTCACGTCGTTCGAGTAAAACACTATGATGCGAGTCCAGTCCGTACGTAAAAAAATCAATATAAATATATATTTTCATTAGAACGATGTGTGCTGGCAGAGATTGAAAGATTACTGGCAGGGTACATAATATTTAGTTGTTACTTCTACCTAACATATACCCTAACGTTGAGTCGAACCTTTTCCTTTGATGAAGCTTCAACCAAGTTTTGTGCTCAGCAAAAGTTAACTACCTATCGTAAAGTCCTGTAAAATTATGAACACTAAAAGAAAGTAATAAACTTAATGTAGAGTTTCAGAGATTTCGATTAAGATATTAACAAACTATGCAGAGTATCAAGACTTCGGCAAGCCAAAGCTGATAGGGCTTTTTTTCGTTAGGCTGGCCGTGCGTGTTTGTGTTGTTGCTGGTACGTAAACATCCCTGCAACATGCAACGCCAAAGGCAACGGCAACGGCAACGTGAGTGGCAGAGTGGCAGAACATAAATCTGCAAATGTGATAAATGGCTGTAAAGCGGAACCTAATGTTTATTTAAAATAATGATGATGAGCAGACTGTTAAAGGAGCAGAAGGAGGTCCAGGGCACTTCCTGTCGCTCGTCTCGCTGCGGCGTATGCAAATGCGTACGGCACATTAGGCAAAATTGTCAAATGTCCGTGGTGAGTGGCTCTTTAAAGGACGCGACTTTGTGACGTTGCTGCTGCCAGTTGCCTTTTAGATGTCAATTATTCATAAATTGCGCATACGTCGACGCTCATTACGCATACGCCCCGAGTGTGCGAGCTCAAATTGCTTTCATTTCACACAGAACAGACACGTATGTTGTATGTGTACCTGTATGTGTGCAGTTGCGTATGTCTGTCATGCGTGCAGTTAAGTATAGGTTAGCAGGCATATATCAGACAGCACATTAATTTGATTTACATAGCGCCACGTGGCAGTTGTCCTTTCGCCTTTCACATTGCTCAGGTATATTGGCCAATATTAGCATAATTTACCATGGCTTATGGGAAATGCCGTGAATTTAAACTTGCGGCTTTCCTCGAATTTTCTCGAACTTCACGAAACTGTTCTCTCCTGTAAAATGCTGTTTATAATGCCGACGGAACCGTATAATTTACGCACGAAATCGAAAAACTTTTCTGCTGGTTGTTTATTCTTTGTTTGCTCGTCTTATTATTATTGTTGTTGTGTTCTCGCTCAGTCTCTCACAGATTTATAATCATAATGAATATAAATGAACAATTTACGCAAAGCTGAGCAAAGTATTCGTAACTTGAGGGCAATTTGAATGGTTTTAGTCTTCTTAACTTTATGGTGTATGTAATTGTTGCTTTCTTGGGCATATTTATGTACAATTGAAGTAATAAAAATATCAAACAAAATATACCAAAGGACTAGCAGGGTCGGCTGGTTTATA
This sequence comes from Zaprionus africanus, assembly GCA_018151435.1. Classification (NCBI taxonomy): domain Eukaryota; kingdom Metazoa; phylum Arthropoda; class Insecta; order Diptera; family Drosophilidae; genus Zaprionus; species Zaprionus africanus. The sequence goes on along the minus strand of JAECXB010002309.1, from coordinate 1,105,622 downwards.
TATCTACACCAAATCGGTAGAAATGCCAGACAAATAAATTGCAAAATTAAATAAAATCCACAGACAGCTCATCGGGCTTAAGGACACAGTGATATGTGTGTGTATAAATCAGTATACACCCTTCTTCTTTTTAGCCATTTCATGCATTTGCTGTGGTCACAATATGTGTTTTTATTTTTATGTGGTTTTCAGCCTTCTAATCCGGTGTCCAGGGCCTGTTGACTTCCTCACGCACAGCTGCTGCGGCTTTGTGAGAGGGCTAAATACACAGCAGGATGGGTAATGACAACTTTATCGTCGTTCATCAGCTGTCCTTTAGGGACGGGTCTCGACGCCCCTTTTGTACTCAGTTGTTGCTCGCAGAGCATTCATATTTGATTATATTATGCCAGCAGATACGGATATATGTACCAACGGTTATTCCTTAGGCTCGCCTAATAAATTTAACTTTGATGTATTTGCTCGGAAAATAACAACAACAGCGCCTGGCTGAAGGCTTTATGAATATTATGCCAACATTTGGCATCTATTATGCAGGACACAACGCGCACAACGAACGAAGACTCGTTTGTCTCGACCCAATCATAAAGTTGAGTCAATGCCGTCATTAACAGTTACAAATGCCGGCATCGAGAGGATGCTCAATCTTTATGACACGCCGACGACAGATCAGTTTTTCTTTCTTTGCCTTTCTTTGCTTCTCTCCTCTTTGTAAATCGTATTATTGAACAAGAGCAACATTCGAGCAGGACGCGACAGTGGGATACCCTTCGACCTCTTTTGAAATGTAAAGAGTCCACAATTGTACGATACTACTTCTTAATATAAATATCGTAACAAGCTACGTATTGGTCTAAATCAGAATGTTGTATCTCTTTTATGTCGCTCACAAATCAACTTCAAAGATTTAATTATTGATTTGCGGGGGCGGTGGGCGTGGCACTCAACATTTGAAATAAACTTCATCTGCGCCAGGTAAACAGAAACCTCCATGCCAAATTTGGCGTCTCTAGCTTTTATAATAGCTGAGATCTGTGCGTTCATCTGGTCATCCGGACATCCGGACAAAAAGACAGACATGGCCTAATCGACTCCGCTAGTGCTCCTGAGCAAGAATATATATACTTTGTGGGGTCTCCCACGCCTCCTTCTGCCTGTTACATAAATTTGCACGAAGTTCGTATAAAAAGACAGAAAGCAATTTGCAAATTTTGCACAACACGCCAATAATATACTCAGCTTAAATGATTGAGATACAAATGCAAATTTGCTGCTCACACATGAGGAAACAGTTTGGCAAATTTATGTGAAAAGTTTCGCACGAATTCAAATGAGAAAAAGTTAGGAAGTGGCAGAAAGGTAACATAACAAACAGAAAGGCTTAATTTGGAGAAGCAGATGGCATCAATAGAACTTACCACATCTCAAATAGAAAGATTGATGGCTTCTACAAATTGAAGATGTTCTCAAGATTTCTTATTTAACCTTACTAGTCTCAGTAAGTTTCTATCGGCATAGGCTTTATCAATTTTGTCATATTATCAAACTTTAAACAAAATGAAGTAGTCCGTAGTTTTTATGTCTTACTTTAATACTATGTTCTAAAATGATACTCCATTGTTAGGCAGGTCTCCAAAAATAAAATTTCAAAAAACTTTAGAAACATACAAAAAAGGAAAAAAATAATTTTAAAATTTTATCGTAGTGAAGATGCAGGCTCATCATGCCATGCCAGATTTCCGATGCCGTAACAATTGTCAGCACAAAGAGTGCCAGCGGCATGCGCCACTTGGTGTTGTAGATCAGCACACGCAATGTAAGTGTCTGGGTGAGGTGAATGCCTCATCAATATTCCTGGAGAATGTACTCGACCTGGCCAATACGTTGGCCCAAATAATGATCATATGCGGACTGCATGAGTGCAAGGCCAAGTCCACTGTGGATATTATAACCTATGCGTTTCTACACTATGATCAGGTATGTTATTGCATCGATACAGTGCCCAAGAAGCGGCTACGCAAGGAGGATTTGTTCCATGAACTGGGCAAAAAGTCGCTGATGAACAAGGTGGAGGCCCATCTGGCCTACACGATCATCAAGCGCGGCTTCAAGGCCTTCTACTATGAGCCAAAACAGGAGCTCACCTACGATGACCAGGGTAGGCCCAGTTACAACGACGAGTGTGTGTGGGTGCATGCTGCTCGCAAAACTGCCGAGGCCTATGCACGCTTCGATGGCCTATCTTGCCAAGAGCAGATTGCTTTCGAGGCGAAAATAAAGATAGCCTATAAGAGATTCTACGACCGCATGCAGACGCGTTCTCGCCAGCCGGAGGGTGATGACTGCAACTGTTGTTTCTGTGCCAAGAAGCGTGGCCATTTGGTCTATGCCAAGGAACCAGTGCCGTGCAGTACCAAGCGCAAGCCGAAGCATGTCTGTCCCTATTGCTGCAAGAAGAAGCAGAAACTGCAGTATACTCATCCGGCTCGCCAGCCCGCCAAGTGCCCCAAGTGCCACAAGTCACGCAAGTTCTGTTGCTGCGCCAAAATGGACTTCAATCTGCAATGGGTCAAGAGTATTTGGGATCGTCCTGATTTCAACCAGTATTATAAGAATGAGATTGCCGAAATCGAACAACGTCTCACCCAAGGCACCTGCTGGTTGCCGCCAGAGCCGGTTGCGGCCGATAATGTTGAGCCCGAAGAGTGCGAAGAGGAGGAATTCTCACCAGAAACTCAATTGGCCCTTGCCGGCAAGACTGTTCCCAAGATACCAAAAGATGAGGAGGAAGATATGGCAGATAACGAAGATGGTGCAGAGGGTAAGGAAGGTGGTGACGAGTAGAGTAAAGAAATATTATATGGACTCTTAATGCCAGGTGTCGGACTATTTGAACGTTTCTAAATTAATAAACTGCAACAAATATTAACATCGTACATTGTGTGTGTTGCTCTCTCTTTAATAAGGAAATCACAGTTGCGCTCACACTGCATCTGTGTTTGTTCTCCACGCGCTTCTTCCACTTCATCAACGGCGTATATTGCCCTGAAGCTGTTGTGTGGTTGCGGACTCACACAAAGGTATTTCAGCAGGTGACCTCGGAAGCAGCATCAGATGCGGCATTAGCTGCAAATGCAACCGAGCGCAATTTGCCGAGTTATTCAACTTGCTTGGAAACCCTTTCAATTGCCCACAGTGCTTGGTTGAATCTTAGCTCTTGCCACATTTGCCCATTACCTTCTTGTGAGAGTTTGCTCGTTATTAAATGCACCAAGATTCGCTTGCCAAGTTAAGCTATGCAATTTGAAATCCCTGAATGTCAAAAATAAATTTGCTTTTTTGCAATGTCTTTTGTATATAAAGCATAAATTGAATATACACTATCATAAACAGGAACCTAATTTATTTAAAATATATTTTATCCATTCTTGTTGATACAGAGTATGTTGAGTTCGCATCACTTTGACCCACAGAGCTTATGTCAAGTGCACTTTAGACTCAACCACTAAATATTCACTATAATATTCAAGATGTTTTCACATACAATTTCCATTTGTGCTGTGCACTTCATAGCCACAGAATGCAGGGTATGCGCCATTCAAGACACTTCTCGAGTGCATTGCGAATTTGCTTTTAAATGGAATGCTGTTTGTGACGTAAGTTTAAATGTGGCAGATATTCTTTTTCCACTCTGCGCTTGACAGAACATTTTTGGATTGCCAGGCAAAGCAACTGGGGAAAATGAATAATCCGTGAATGCACCTGGCTTATCATAAATACCTGTCCGTACTGGGGCGCAGGAAATTTGAATGTGCTTTGTGGTTCAGCCGGAAAAATAGCAGCAAATAATTCATATCATACGTGCTAATATAGTTCTCATTCACACAAAGCCACAAAATTGAATTTGCATTTTGGCGAATTTCCCGCGAGAGATTTGCGGCTAATTCTATCGTCGAATTGTCGCTCGAATAGATGCCCATTGTTTTTAGCCGTGTCAATGTTAAATCGCTCACGTTTGTTAAATAAAAAGCTTAATTGGATTTAGCATAAATTGGCTGCAAATTTCAATGCGCCATATGCACAACTAATTGAAATTGTAATTAGAATGTTCGCAAAATTACACCAAATAATTAGCGTAGTTGTAGAACTTACAATATTCATTATGCAAAACTTTACTTGGCTCCAAGGCATAAGGCAAAGGTTGAACCCGAACCCGAACCCGAACATAATCCAATTAGGCTGAAAGTTATACGCAACGAAACATGTGGGGAATGTTAAAATTATCTCGTATTCATGTCATGAATTTCACAAGGTTCATTTATCATATGCGCCGGATTGAGCTCCGCCGTCGAGAGAATTTCATATTTTATGCACAGGCATGGCAACTGTTGAAACGCAAAAATTTATTTAATATTTTGCCATTGCCAATGGCAAATGGGCAAATCAATTTGCGTAACGAAATGCTGTGCAAATTCATAGAAATCCCTGTACAGCGGAATAAGTCCCAATATTGAATATCCCCATGATCCACGCAATGGCACCTGAGCTGTGCGGTTCGTTTGATAGCTTTCGCACACACTCACGACTGCATATTGAATGGCTTTCAGTGCTTGGAGCTATATTTGATATTCAAAACCAAGACTCCAGCTGCAGTCCGTTGCAGGCTGAAGACATAAAAAACATCTTTGGCCAAGGGCGAAGCTACGAAGCAACGTCTTGGCCCAAACACTAAAATGGCGCAAAAGTCACAAGTGGATTTTGAGTGCAAATGCTGCAAACGGTCGCCATTCAGGCAATGTGCAGCTGTATTTGCAACTTTGGCTGTATCTGCCACGAAACAGCTCTTGCAACTCGATGGCTATACTGTGGTAAGTATCTTTTAGCTATCACGTTGGCAGGATATTACTTCAGCTCTGCTTTGGTTGTGGCTTTGGCTATTCCAAATTGGATTTGCAATGTGTTATTTCTATTTTTCAAAACGAACTGCAAAAATGCAGAGCACAAATATGTAAAGGAAAAAATAAGAAGGGGTTGCAAGTAGAATTTGAATAAAATAACATTGTAGTTGCTAAGAATGGCGCAGCACAATGTTCAGCTGTGGTAAGCAGCTTGGGTAACTAGGAAAAGCACTTAGGATTTCAAAGCAAAAGTTCTGAGCTGCGCACTTCTCCATGAATGTAAGTCTGAACTGTATAATCTCTACTTGAATATCAGCTTACTCAGAAAACTATAGTCATAAGATAAAATAACCCTATAATTTCTAGCTATTTATCCAGGGTATTTAGGGTGCGCCACACTCGTCAAACAGTGGCGGTCTGAACTTGAAATGTGCAACCCTTCAATGTGTATTATTTTAAGCAGGCCACAGCCACAAATCAATATGACACGCCCCCCTAGCCCAGTTTGTTGTTTGTCTGTAATGATTATCCGAAAGTATTCGATGCTCTTTGGCCTAATGAAAAAGCGATGTTTCGCTTGGGTTATTTTCGTTTCCGCCACGCGGCGAATGAGTAATGCATGAAGGTCGCCCACCCCCTCCCACTCGATGACTGAACTACCTGGCAACCAGTTGGACTAACTGACTAACTGGGTTGGTCTCTTCTCTAGGTGTTTTTTACATATTAAATAAGTTGCTTTTTATGTGGAAAAACTTTCTAGTGCGGTTAGTGCGAGAAGTATATACACACAAATAAGAGAAAATGGAAGGGCAGCCGAGAAAAGAAGGAGAGGAGAAAGTGGAAGTAAAACAGGCGAGACAAGAAAAACACTTTCGCTCGTCTGTTGGCAGCCCGTAAAATTGACAAACCGTAAAAAAGGAAAGAAATGTACGACTTTGTGTATGTATGTATACAGTCTTACAATTGCGTACTTTGAATACCCTCACCCCAACACTGGCATCATCAAATAATATTACGCCATAAAAGTAAGGCGAATATTTTAGCCATTTAGTTAGTTATAGCTGGCTGGCTTTGCCTTACTTGCGTCTCGGACTCATTAACATTATACGTACAAGCAGTAAAAGTATGCATAATGCGAATACCTTAACAGCCGAGCAACGTCAGAGGGCGAGCTAAACTGGGCGCCAGGATATTTATAGCCAAGTTGTCGCGAAACGTATAATAGACGCATCGATTTGTTCGACGAGTTGGAATATCGATTTAAATTGACCTTTAGCCTCGAATCGAATGTGATGTATTATTGATAACGCAATTATCAACTACTAAACGGAATATTGACGTAGTTTTCAGCAAGTAAATAAATAGTTTATCGGTCACAAAAGTTTATGCCTTATTTCACACTTTAAATTCAAAAAGAACTTTCAGATCTTTAATTTCCATTCGAAATGTCGGCTATTTGCTGGACAACGTACATTAATCCGTATATCAGTTTAACTGTGCCATTATGGCACTGACGACAGTCATTTAAGGGGAGGCCAGCATGTTGGTCTGACGTCGCACTGCGCTGGCTTTCGAAACTTGCCTCGTTTACGCGGCGTATGCGTATCCAGTGTTGCTGAGGACGCGAGCTGGCAGCGCAATTTGCATACGCATATCTAATAAATTCATAGATTTGCATATCAATGGGCCAGTTTACACAAAATTGGCAAGTGAGTCATAAATCACTGTTGACTCGCCGTAATTAAACTGTCAACATAATTAAATTGATCGCATTGCAGGTAGTTGCGAACATTTTTGAAGTTCCTTTTGAAGTTCTTTTTAATGGCTCAGTTCCTTTGCTTGACCAACAGCAATAGCTCTTTGCATATTCATTATACTGCAGAATTGCCTAGACATTGTCGGCACATTCGAACAAACATTCTTTACTTGTGTACATGACAAATTTACTAGCCATTTTATAGCGTTTTAGCTCGGAATTTATATTGTTATTATTTATGTCGGACTATGCCCACACAAATTGCAGATACGCCTCGAAAGTTTCAGCCCCGGCAATAATAATAAATAATTTGCGGCTGCCGGAAAAGTGTGAGAAGGGTCAGGCATTCATTATGGAAACTATATAGCTTTTGTCTTTGGCGAATATACATACACACTATACATACATACTATACTTCGTAATCTGAGTTCGAGCTATTTAGTTTCAATTACAGTTTTGTATCCGCAGCAATTAAATTTTAACTGGCTTTGTGGCTGAGCAAAATTGTAATTTATTTCCGAATTTAATTGGAAATCAAACAAGAACAAATTTATCTGGTTTAATTGGTTCTGCCATGGAAATACTATATAATACTCTAATCAGATATTCAGCTCTAGTGTACCTACGCCAGTTAACCTTTCCCCTATTATTATGGTTTTGTTCGTATAAATGAGTAAACATTTCCATTATTTCTGTAACAAGCAAACTATTTGGGGGCAATTTAATGCGGCTTTCACTCGTGTTGCCCCTTCTGCCAGGTGGGTGTACAAACTGCTATTGATTTCTCGCCTTGTTGGCGAACCAGCACACTATTTTTGGCAGAGTAATGCCTTGTACACACAGCTCACATATATTTCTTAGCTAATTTAATTAGTTTTATGGGGTACCTGCTCAATTGTTGGGCATATATAATCAGCAAATGCGCTGTATATTATGCAATGTTCGTTTATTTTCAGTAGAGAGTACAGAACAAAGGATACAAAAGTTCCCCAGCTGAGTGATTGTAGTATGTTTCTTTGCGTGCATGTGTTTGTATGTATGTGTATGTGCTGCCACTCGAGTGCATTCGGAAACCAAAGCGGCAACAAATGGCAAACAAAACGTAGCATACTCTGAGCCGTTCGCTGAAGCGTGCCACACATGCAAATGCAAATGTAAAAAGGCAAAAGCAAATATAAAACACAAAACGCGACTCACCGCAACCGCAGCCAAAGTCAGCGCCAGCTGCAGAGTCAGCAACAAAACTAAACCCGGCAATATTGGCTTACAGAATTTCGTGCTGCCATTCAAACTCGTTGCCCATTTACGTGATCGTTTGCTGCAGTTGGGATTCTCCATGGAATTCTCTCCCCAATTCAGCAAAATATGAACGGTACCCAAGCCAAAATCGTGATTATGCTCACATTATGGCAAACATTGCGCACTGGGAGCTGAGTTGCAATTTCCTGCTCTCTCTTTCTCGTAATAACCATCAAGTTTATTAGTTGGCTTGCTTTGCTTTGGGTTTCGCACTCGAACTGCTCGTCTAATTTTATTAAAAACTTTCGCTTTCGCTGGCCGCGGCCCAGGTCCAAACTTCTGCTACGGCTTCTTCTACCAATGTTGCGAAATTAATTTTCTGTCGGCCCTGCTCCTCTTTATACCCCGCAACAAAAGCGAAGAAGGCCTGTCATATTCCAAGTTGTAAGAGTTAACTAAGAATCTGCCAGTGCAAACTTTTATCAAGTTTGCGTGATAACTTTGCTCGCTTCCTTATGCAATAGACACTCATGCATTTACTGGGTATCCTAATGTCGACTTCGAGTACTTGCTTCATTTTTTTTCTTTGTTTTTCACGCTGCTTTTTGGTAGCTCGCCTGCTGCATTGTTGACCGAACTTGCGCGCTGCGTGCCTCATTAAGTATGAATAAGCGAGACCGTAAACTGAATTCGTGTTGCAGAAGTTTTAATGGATTTTACGCAGGTGAGAGGCGTTAAAGGATTGGGGGGAGGGGGCACGTGGTCGCCATTAGAAGCCTATTCACAACCATCAAGCGTGTGCGCTTCGATTTTGTCTGTTTTTGGACGGAACAACTTAACCTTTGACTTTTGACTTTATTCAATTACTGTATGCCATTTAGTTCTCATTCAGTAAGACACTTTCCCAACAAAACAATCATATCTAGCTTGAAGCTCTACTCGTGCCACTGAATACTCGCCCAATCAACTCGAGTCGATTGCCCTTTAACTTCAAATGCCACTTAATAACCTATTCATATTCCATTTTCAATCAGGCACAGGTGAGTGGTTAGCTTACACTAAATTGCACCTGCACACTAACAAGCGCAGCTCTGTTGCATGCTACTTTACCACCGACCACTTAAAGTGCAAAACGGTGTGACCATAAAAAAATCATAGAAAAAAAAGGAACTCTGTTAAAATGTCATGCGATGCTTTGTAATATGCTCAGGCTTTTGTTGCAACAAGCTGCGCTGCACACTATATTAACTGCCAGCATTCAGGGGCAAAGCAAAAAAATGATTATGGCCACAACCGCGTTCGTTAGCGTTGGAGCGTTGTTGGTCAGAAAGGCGACCAACGGCAAATGCCTCAACTACAAAAGCGACCGACAATGGCAGCCCGCACTGAATGATGGACAGCGACGACAAGGAGAACGGAAACATGGCTGAAAGGTGGCAAGAGCGAACGAAATGAAAATCCTTTCAGCGTTAACCCCGAAGTCATCACCATCCAGTCATCAGCTGTCCAATAAGCCACAAGCTACACCAACTACGGTCCACGCTTTAAGTACATTTCTTAAACTAACAATACACACCATCATTGAGAACTTGCCGCAAGGATGATGAATGGAATTTTCCCTTATTCAGTAACTTGTCTACTCAATTATAAAGCTCATAATTGATCCAGTTCGTAAGAAATAAACTTATTTATGTAGAACTTGCCATGAAACTGATTACTTTATTAGCAGTAGTTATTCATTATAAGATAAACTTGGGTTCTGCTCACCAATTTGATTTCATTTTTAACCTTCAACCACAGTTGCTTTAACTGCTAATGACAAGAGAAGTCGAAACTTACGGAACATGTACTGCAATTGAAAGTACTGTCAAAATGTCAGTAGTTCGAACTACGACTTAACCAATCAGCTATAAATATATAAACTCTGTTCCTACGGATAATCACTGACAATTCAAAAAAATAAATCAAGTATGAAAATGACAGCTGCAGCTACGCATCCAATAATTGGATAGACAAGTTAAAAAAGTTCTTTAATTTCCCGAGTGTTTTAAAAGGTTAACAGATTAACTTTGTAATCCGTATGAATAATGTGTTACCGTGCTTAATTGTTTGCACTGTAATTAGCCATAATTATTTAATTACCATAAATAACAACGTAACTGTCATAAAAAGTTTACATTTTAACGATCTCCTTAATCGTTCATTAAGCCGGAACTTTTATAATTTTCAGCTATGCGGCACATTACCTCACTGGTGTTGATTTAATAATACAATATACATATATAATATAATAGCTCCGCATGCAATAAAAACATATGGGGAATTCCCACATGCAAATCTGGACTAGCAAGGAACTTTATTGAAACGGGTAAGGTACGAGTATAAAAAAAAAATTATACTATGTAAAAGTAGCTAGAAAAGCTGTGCCTAGTTTAATGTAATTAAATACATAGTTTCGGACACGCGAATGCAAAAAGACTGCACATTTCGCTAGTCAAAAATAAAGTGAAATAAAGGGTAGTCAAAAAAAAAAAAAAAAAAAAAAAAAAACTGTTAAATCCTTTAGTATATTTGATACTGAAACACTTTTATATCATTACAGAAAATGCTGAAAAATAAGCGTGACAATTCAATTGATCTATATTTTTTTTTTTTTTATTATTATTGGACGTTGAATACAATGGCTGTATTAACAAGTGGTCCAACGACACCAAGCCGATGCTTGTTGCGCGCGGATATGTCTAAGAGTAACCTTAGTTGACACTTTAATAAACCTAGAATTATTGATAAATGGGCATAGTTCAAACTTTACTTACCGCTACGTTTGGGCACCGGATCCATGTGGCCATACAAACGACTCAAATCGATGGCACTTGCCGTTGTTTGGAGCAACAAGAGGGCCAGGGTGAATGTGGGAAAGATGAAGCGTCTCTGATCCATGGTCAAGGGCATGGAAGAGGACATTCTGGTCGTGTTGTGGTTGTTGCCGCTACGCCTGATGCTTCAAATTAAGTTCCTGCGCTGCGAACGTGCCAAAATTAAATACTCGCGTCACTATCTGCCTCTGATATTTCTATATTCGTATGTATCTCTGCTCTCGTATCTAGATGTATCTGACAGAGCCAAAAAAAATTGGACAAAAACTTTCGCACGCTCACGTTTTCCGCTTTACTCGACTGTTTGACAGAGTTTTCTAGTTAGTTTCAGTTTTGGAGCGCCGCCGGGCCTTATGTCATTGGCAAGTGGCAAAAACAACACGACTGTCGGCTGTCGAGTTTTGTGTGTTTCAGTGCGGGCTCTGATTGAATTATTGTTGGCACTTCTGCTGCAGCACTGCAGTGTCCCGTCCCGTTGCACGGCTCTGCATTCACCAAAGTCTACGCTAATCACCGCTAATCTAATGGAGTTATACGCACCAGAGGTTCGCTGTTTGTTCTTAACTTACTTTCGTTACGTCGATTCTTCTTTTTTTGTTCGGTATTTTAAGTGTCTAACCTCTACGATAAGCTTTTCTACTATAAAGCGAACTCTAAACCGTTTGCTTTCGTTAAGTTTCGTTTCTACTTTTGGTTTTAGGTTCGGTTTCGGTTTCGTTTTCGCTAAAACTTAAAATCGAAAAGAATTTGCAGGCAAACGAATATTGTGTTTTAGTCGACTTTTTACATTTTTCTACACTGAAACGATATAAGCAAAGTGTAGCAAAAGGAATTAGTTTTTCGTATATTTGAAAACATTAAATAAATCATTTTTGTTTTAAGTGGTTTTCTGTATTTTGTTCGCTAAACATGTGTGCAATTTATTAAGACTTGACATTCTTGTAATTAAATATACATAAGGCATATAGAATGTCACTTAATAAATTTGATGCCCAAGAAATGTCTTTCCTTCGAATTGTACTTTGTGGCAAAAACATTCTTGAAATAAATGTAAGATTACTTGACAGAAAGACGAGCTAAATTTCAAACTGAAAGCCAGACAGTGTAGAACGAGAGAGAGTCGACCGAATTCAAAAGGAAATTTTAAATTAAAATAGACAACAAAATCTCTGAGGGGGAGAGAGAAGGGCAGACCGTTGATTAGGAGCCGAAATAAACATGAAAATGAACAAACACATACTTAATTAACACTGCATGAACTTCACACCAAGGATTTCAACTTGGCACGCAAATGTCACACTCTCGTGACAACACAGACAAACAAATATACACATACATATACATATATGTATATAGCTAAAGACAACATCATCTAAAATTTGCGGCAATTTGCGTTTGTCGTCTAATCAGCTTAACGAACTTTAACATTTTTTGTGTGGGGCACAAAGAGTTGAACAACCCTTTGCTTTTTAAGTCTTGTGGCAAATACTCATACGAGCAAACACACACACACACACACACACACTGTGTGCTGAACACACATATAATCCGCTCCGGTCATACTTCAGCGCCTTTTAATGACTCTCTAGAGCAGCCGAAACACATACGCAGCAGAAGCAGAAGGAAATCATCTAAAGGAGCAGGCAACCCAGAGCGGACCTTTAATTATAGTCAAGTTAAACCTTTTTTCGTTTTCTTTTTTCCAGTTTGCCTTTCGCAAAAGTCAAGCCCAAAGAAGATGAAACTTTTGGCAGACTTTTGCTTTATTTTGGCAGCGCAATCAAAAATGTAGCAAAAATTTCAGTGCACTTTATTTGCGCAAAATGAAAAAACTTTTGCTTCTAAGCTTAGCGTCCTTCTAAAAAAAAAATAAATGGGGGAGATCAAGAAACAAGCGGCGGCATATTAATTAGTCAGCGTCCCTTTTTGAAAGTCCAACTTGTTCTTTTCGTCATTTTTGTTGACTTTAAGCAAGTTGCTGTACTCAAATAACAGCAAAAGGGATGTTTTGGGTTGTCCTCGTTGCTGTTAATGTTGATGTAGGCTTGTCTGGCCAGCCCAATGAGAATAAAACCCCCTTTTTTTGAGTGCCACTGTTGTTTTTAATTAAACGGGCAAGAGGAGGCAACGTTGCTCATACGCTTGCTAATCAAAATTTATGTGAAAACATTTCTGGTGGGGAACTCAAAGTGTCTCGCTCTCGCTCCCTTTCCTCTTAGAGTTCCAAAATATACACTTAAACTTTAAAAGTCTCTGGAGAGAACGAAATGAAATTTAAGCTGTTGCAATTTCCGCTGCTGCCATTGCTGCATTTGGCCGAATGAAATGTGTCGTAAAAACTTTGTGACAATTCCCAAGCAAGCATACATGGAGCAAGTCAATAACGAGCCAAATTCTTTAATAAAGCGAAATGAAAGTTTTGTGCAAACGATCTAATGAACATGGCCAGCGCTGAGTTTCACATTAAACGACAGGGAACACACACACAATTCTCGACCAAATCATATACACCAGAGGCCAGAGCAAGCCAAATATTTTAGAGACGTGTTTGCCGTACAGATACAGGACCACATACCCCCCCAAATACAGCCGCAACCACATGGCCCCAATATTACGATGAGCCTCAGGGACAGTGCGAAAGCAGGAAAGGCACAGAGAAGCGAGAGTTACACAGCAGAGACTGGCAGGCAGGCAATAAAGTAGGGAACTAAGTGAATTATGTGTTAGGTGGCAAATAAAAAGGCACAAATTGTTTTAATAAGTCGAAAAAGTACTTTAAGCCAAAGAGTAACTTTTTATGTGTGCAAACTTAAAGCCAACGGGATCAAATCTTTGAACGCGGATTGGCAAACAAATCAACATTCGCTGCGACAATAAAACTGTCAACAAATTAAACTAAAAGCCTCGAACACGTATGAACACGTTTGGTGTGTCAATAAAAAACAGTAATTGCTCTGAGGCAATTCCCTTTGCATACCAGATAATTTTAGGGCATGAAGGAATCTCTAAAATGGGACGCACAACTTTTGCTTACCTTTGGGTATCTTTAAACTTAAAAAATGTATAAAAATAGCGAGGCTTGCAGACGAAATCACAAACAAACATTAATTTGCATAATATGTATACGGCCAGCGAAAGCAGAGACTGTCCGAAAAAGCAACAACAACAACAAGGAAAACAACAACAGAGAGGCTGAAAAAACTGAACATTTTATGCTGCCTTCTTCATATAATATGGTCGGGCTGACAAAGAGGTTCGGGGGACTGTGTTTCCTTAATGCATAATTTAACAGCTGCCGTTGGCGTAGCAAGCGAAGGGACAGGTCCGGGAGCTGGAGAGACGTATGTATGGCAACAGTGGGCGCGCCTGGAAGTAGGCAACAATCAACAACTGCGTGTTGTTATTCAAAGCACAGAAGACAAACACACGGCGTATACGCAATGCGAGCCAAATGCTCAGCTAACGAGGCTAAGAATGAGGCTGCGGCTAACTCTGAAATGAATAATGTGTACAGCGACGGCTCTTGAATTGAATTCTTTAACACACAAAGGCGCACACACACACACAGAGACACCAACACGTACAGAGTGCAAATAAAGTTGGCTATAGAATTTTCCTTCTTTTTTGTCAATTTTGTAACTTGATTTGGTTTTGTGCGCAAAGTTGTCTTTAACAATGTCACCAGAGAAAAGGTTTCACGTTTATGCGCTATATTTTATTACGATCTCACGCACACACACACACGCAAAGAACACGGCAGAATGAAAAGCGCGGCAATGGCAAAAACAATTTCGTATTTATGTAAAAACGACAAAATAACTTTTTGTGCATTTCTATTTTACCGCTCGGCAGAGAGCGAGCTCTGCCACTGCCCTGCAGAGCTGTGCTCTGTGTATGTATGTGTGTGTGTGTGTGTTTGTTCGTGTGTGTGTGTGGAGGATAATATACGGTTACAGTACGTTTGAGTACGAGCCAACAACTCGAACAACTATTTACAACTCCGCTTGAGTGTAAGTTTCAAACTCGACTGAAGCGTTGAGCGTTTTGTCAGCGCCTTTTATGCGTTTCACATTGACTCTGAAGCGGCCAGCCTTGAGTGAAACTCAAAACGCCTACACAATTGTTCGTCCTGAGCAACTTGATATGCTCTTTTACTCATCTCTCTCTCTTTCTCTCTCTCTCTCTCTCGCCATACTGGCAATTGTTGGGTGTTGGCGTTGTTGTTGCTGTTGTCGCTTGTGTCAAGTGCAAAGGTGATGAGAGAGTGGGCACCCACGAGGTCTCGCATTACAACAAGTTGGCACACTGGGGAGAATTTGCTGCGGTTGTGTGAACTTATGACGATAATCAAAGATTAATGCCAGCGCAGGTTAATCAAGTTAGTTCAAATTAATCAAGCTAAAGTTTCATTGGCATTTTTTTTTAAAGTGAAGGAACTTTAAATAAGTTTTAGTTTTACAAGTTTTGTATATTTATAAAGTATTAAGAGCTTAAATTTTGCGTCTTATCTTCAAAGAATTCCCTCAAATTCCATTGTAGATATGAAAACAATTTAAATACTTCTAAAGAAATTACCTCCCTGATAGTTTCAAACTACAATTTGTGTAAACTAATACCACAAACGCTTGCCTTTAAGTGTGCCTCGATTGCTTCTACCCACATTCTCAACTATCATCAATTTGTGCAGTCCGATAAGCCGGGCATATCAATTACCAACCTACTGGAACCACACACACCCACTCAAGGTCGCAGATCCTGCGGGCGAGAACCAACAATCATTTATCAATAGCAAGCAAACTGTAGTGCCCTTGTCGGGCTCCATTTAATGCGCGCGTAATTAGAGCAACTAATATTAATTAGTACGAACAGTATTACATCTACTTGTGGGCGCCGGGCGTAACGCACAACTTCCTGGTAATGAAAAACATGTGCTCGTGAAATATCACCCAATACTGCCAACTACCAACTTATAATTGCAGCAACAGTACTCACAATGCTGAGTAGCTAAGCCAAGTGGTTGAGTATTTTGACTCATTGCCGGCTCCGACCCCGCCCCGTTTGCTGCCCACGTAAATTGTCTCGAGCTGTAGTCCAATAGTTTGAAAAGCGAGTCCCACACACGGGCGCCCACGCTCTGATGCGGGTAGCGCTGATTCGCTCCAGTCCAAAAAGCTCAAGGGGTATGTCGGCAAACGCGATGTTTCCCCTGCAATGCGTTGGCGTTACACTCAAAAGGCGAGTGGCAGGCAGAGAGCTTCAACGTTGTTCTACATTGTTTTGACATTTTCGACTTCAAAATATGCAATATTCAAATGACTTACAGGGAATTTTGTTTACTTGCCTTCTTAAGATAAACAATTAATTAAATATTTTCACGCATATAGTTTCTAGAATCCATTTCAATTAATTTTTTATTTACTTACAAATTTATTCACTGCAGCACATGCAGTGCCTTTCATGCCTTGAATCTTTGTTTACTTGCCTTCTTAAGATAAACAATTAATTAAAAATTTTCAAGCATATAGTTTCTAGAATTCATTTTAATTCATTTTTTATTTACTAATAAATTATTCACTGCAATTATTCACCACATGCAATGCGCATTCATGCCTTAAACTTCATTTACATTCCTTCTTAAGATAAACAATTAATTAAATATTTTCACGCATATAGTTTCTAGAATTCACTTTAATTAATTTTTTTATTTACTTATTCACAAATTATTCACATGCAATTTGCATTCACGCCTTGCAATAATAATTCATTATGATAAGCACACAATTAGCATAGTCCAATTAACCTTATAGGGGCAGTGACACTCTATAAATTGCCACAGACAGCAGGTGAACCACTTTAGTCAAGTGCAATGTTCATAAAGAAGATGCAGTATTTTATGTATATACTGACTTTATGTTTCGGTCTTTCCTTATCTACGCACAATCCCTATCGACGCAATGTAGAACTATTACTGCAGGAGCCCAGCTCGGGACCCTATACGAAAGACGCTGCAGCCGCAGTGCAGGAGCTGTGGATCACACAGCAAGTGAATCATTTCGATGTGGACAGCAATGCAACCTGGCAAATGGTAAGCAAGCTTAACAAGAATCTTTTTTGCAAGAATTTCCTTACTTCCTACCCACAGAGGTATCTGCAAAATGGCAAATACCACAGGCCACATGGACCCATTTACATATTCGTAGGTGGTGAATGGACCATTACGCCGGGACTACTGTGCACGGGCCTGATGCATGACATGGCTGTGGAAAATGCAGGCATGTTGTACTACACAGAGCATCGTTACTACGGACAGAGCTGGCCTTTTGGGTAGGTGGGCAAGTACTTTAATATGTATGACAGTTTCTAGAAGAGCTTCCCATTATGTAGAGTTGACTCCCTGTCCATGGAGCAACTGCAGCACTTGACTGTGCAGCAGGCCTTGGCTGATCTGGCGCATTTCATTCGCCATCAAAAGTCGAGCTCTGCTAATCTTACACAGTCAAAGGTCATACTAGTTGGCGGCTCCTACTCTGGCAGCATGGCAGCTTGGATGACGAAGCTCTATCCAGAGCTCATTACAGCCAGCTGGGCATCCAGTGCGCCATTGTTGGCCAAGGCGGATTTCCACGGCAAGTGCAGCGAGCTTTACCAAACATTGCGAGTCTGAATTGATTCTCCAAAACTTACAGAATATATGCAGTTGGTGGGCGAGTCCTTAGAGCTCAGCTATGGCCGCAATTGCACAGCTCGACTGGAGCGGGGCATGCAGCACTTGGTAGATTTATTCAATGCGAACGACACGCATGAGTTACTTGCGAAACTCAATGCCTGCAAGGGATTCGATGCAAATGACTTTTGGGATCGCACAACTTTCTTCGCCGGCATTGGAAACTACTTTGCGCTGGTCGTGCAAAGTTACAGGTGAGCTGAGTCGTGGCCACTCTCCTGAATTTTGAAGGTACTGCTAACTTTTCTTTTTGGTGACACCCCTGATGAAAAGTGGCTACATTCCCGCACTTTGTGACACGCTTATGGCGCTGCACTCAAGCGACGCATTGGCCTTGCAGCGCTTGCTGCAGCTGCTCTACGTGGATGACACTCACTGCCAGGACTTTCGTTACCAGTCCATGCTACATTTATTCCACGAACATGCCGTCCATGGCACGGGCAGTGAGTTAACGCGTTGCACTTGTTGTTGTTGCTGATGAAATCCAAACTTCGCTTGCAGCACGCGCCTGGTTCTATCAGACGTGCAACCAATTTGGTTGGTACACCACCACCAGCACAGCGACTAACAGCAGCAACAGCAACACTTCATCAGCGGGCTCATCTGACTTCCCGTCGTCGTCGTCGTTTGGCAACCAGGTGCCCTTGCGCTACTTTGAAGGCCTGTGCCGCGATGCTTTCGGAGATGAACAGACACCAGAACTGCTGGCAGCGAACATTGCGCGAGTGAATCAACAATTTGGTGGACTTGACTTCGGGCAGAGTATGCGCCATCGTCAGGTGCTCTTCACACATGGCCAACTGGATCCGTGGCGCGCGTTGGGCCAGCAACATGGCCGTCAGGCCACGGTTATAGCAGGTAACAAGCACACACAGACACACACACACACACACGCACACACAGACATCGAACAACATCGGGCAAGAGGCAATTAACTTTATGAACCAGCCACTAATTAATCTTCACCCTGCGGCAGGCTACTCGCACGTGGAGGACTTGGCGAGCATCAATGTGGCGGACAGTGTTGCCATGAATCTGGCCAAGCTGCGTGTCATGTCCTTTCTGCGTCGCCACATTGCAGCAGCCAGATAAATGACAAGCATGCGACTTAATGCATTATTAAATCAACAACTTGTTGTCATTGTTTTTCTTCTGCTTCTTCTTGCTCTTCTACATCATCTTCTTCTTCTTCTTCTTCTTGTTGTACTTTGTAAATTCCTTCTTTGCTGGAAATTGTTGTAGGCGCTGGGTAAACAGAGACAAATTGAGTGACACTTGGACGTAAGTGAGATAAGTGTTAGAAGCTCTTACATGCATGTGTAAGTGTGTGTGTGAGTGTGTGTGTGAGTGTGTGTGTGATCTGTGCTTGTGTGCCTTTATGCGTGGGTTTGTTTGCCTAGCTAAGGGAATAGCAAAAGCCATTTTAGTTGATTAGAAAAATGCAAGGCAACTAAATGACGCAGTCATGAAGCAAAAAACAAGAGCAACAGTCGAGTGGCACGCGACAGTGGGATACTCTTCGAACTTTTTTTTAAACGTAAAGAGTCCATAATTGTACGATACTACTCTTTAATATGCAAACGTCTGTATATGAATACGTGTATATGCATCTCGCATTTCACTTTGACGTTTACCATATGTTGATATCATAATTAGCTAAGTATTGATCTTAATCAGAATGTTATGTCGCTCACAAATCAACTTAAAAGATAATATTATTGATTTGCGGGGGCGGTGGGCGTGGCTCCTAACATTTGAAATTAACTTGATCTGCGCCTGGTAAACAGAAACCAAGCCAAATTTGGTATCTCTAGCTTTTATAATAGCTGAGATCTGTGTGTTTATCTGGTCATCCGGACATCCGGACAGACAGACAGACATGGCTTAATCGACTCGGCTATTGATCCTGAGCAAGAATATATACACTTTGTGGGGTCTCCCACGCCTCCTTCTGCTTGTTACATACATTTGCACAGAGTTAGTATACCCTTTTTGAACATTTGCAATGGTTCAAGGGTATAAAAAGATTTTTATTGCATTTCACATGCGCTTAGCTTTATGCACCTTAGATGCTTGAGTATCTGCACTCAGCTATTTGGGCAATCTTAGCTCTGGCATCAGAGTGATGTCAAACAAATGTCGCTGTTTTAGTAGCAATTCGCGCTAACATGGCGTATACGCAATGTGTAAACATGCAAGCGGCATGCAGACAGATGTGAAGACTCAACGTGGGGTGCGTAAAAGGTTTTAGCTCGGCAAGGCATAAAAAATACACGGGCAGATAATGTTGCACTTCATGAAGATACCCTGTAGATTTTGAAGAGGCTTTAAAATGAAAACAAAAATTATTCCGAGTCGTTAACTTATTAAAAATATCATGAAATGCTGTTACGCTAGTCAGTAAAATAATATTTATTTATTTTTTTTAATTTTTTTTTTATTTTTTTTTTTAAGGCAGTTGCTTGCCTGTGCAGACTCCACGCCACGTCGTCTGTAATTGGCATATAATTCATGTGTCTCGGACGCCAGGCAAATGTCAGAGGATTGTGTCTCAAACACGTAGTGTGCATTCGGAAAGGATTGCAAATAAAAATGGCAGACAGTGTTGAATTATTGAAGTCGAAGTTGCGCCACGGCGCCAAGAGAGAGAGAGAGAGGGGGGAGAGTGAAATGGGCCTCATGCAGATTTCTGTGCTACTCGGGGACGCCAGGGGACGCTTAACTCGCGGCAATGGAGGAGCTATGAAAAGTTATTATTATTGGTTCACGTTGTTGACGTTGTTAATGTTGTTGTTGCTGTTGCCGTTGTTGTTGCTGTTGTTCTTGTTGTTGTTGTTTTCCTGTCACTTTGCTTACCCGAGAAATGCAAATTGTCGGAATCGCGCACAATTGATGTTACGCTTAAGCGCTTTTACTTTTTGTTGTTGTTGTGGTTGTTGTAGCGGTTCTTGTTACTGTTGCTGTTAATTTTTTTGCCATTGTTATTTTCCTTAATGGGCGTTGAAAGGATTATCGCGAATGTGCCCACACTCGCGTAGGCAACGCCTCAAGTAAATCGCACTGTGAAAATCATTAGCATATAAATGAAATTTTATATCACACAGTTAACATGTGTATTCCAGCTCAGTGGATTAAAAAGGCAGCCAATTGCATTTCTTGGAATATAAAGAGTGTTAAATATATGTATCATAATTGTATTTTCATCACATTTACAATTATATAAAAGAAGTCGCAAGCAGTTGAATGGAAAACTTATTTCTACCTTTGTTATTTTTTTTATAGATTAAAAAATTTACAATTATCATTGAGAAACGATTAAATAATTGTAAAAATAGTTTTTAAAAATTTTAAAAGTTTTAAAAATCTTAGAAATTTTATAAATTTAAAAATTTAAAATGTTAAAATGCCTATACGTAAATTTTAACTTTTATTTATACGTTTTTGGTTTTATTTTTTTTTTATTACTTAATTTTAGTTCATATTTAATTTAATTTATATTTAATTTTTATTAATTATGATCCCAATAGTCGACTGTATTTAGTTGACTTTAAATAAATAAATAAAGAGTTGAATTCCAAATAAATATTTTATAAATTAAAAATTAAATTACAGTCCAAACGTAACTGCCTTTTGAACTTTCATATTTCCCATTTAAGTCCAGGATCAGTTTTGTGTTTCTTGGATAAGTAAACATCGCCAGGCTTCCCACACACACACAGAGAAATGCCAAAGTAATATTGAGCTTATGGCAGCAAATGTCAAAAGCTCTTTTCGTCTACTCATGCGCTCGACAAGGCACTCACACTCACTCGGAGCAAAAGCTTGCGCTCTCTTTGAGTCAACTGTTGCCCGAAGGGCGCATTATGAATGGCATCCTGTTGCGCGAACAGACTCGTAACAGGTGGCAAGGCTTCAACAGCGCTCAATGAGCTGCGGGACAGCTTTAATGGAGCTGCCACTGGCCAGATGGCAAATGCTACGTATAGATACGCGATATGGGGAATGGGGGGGTATCATTTGCCCAACCACCCCATGGCTGAAATGAGCGGAAGTCGCTGCGATTGAGAGTGTAACTTTGAAACGCTTTCTGCAGACACCTTGACACTGTATACGAACAACACACACACACACACGAGTACATTTGCATTGAGCTTAAATAACAATGGGAAAAAGAAGAAGTCTTTTTTAGCGTGTTCTCAGGGTTGCTACCTTGACTTGTGTTAATCGCTAACTCTGCTCTGTATTTAGCTCTCTACTAGCGCCGTAATTTCTGACTCAAGTGGATTAGTTGCCACACGGTTTGTTTTGCGCTCAAGTTTTATTTTCTGAAAACTTAACGGAAAGTTGACAAACAAATTGCTTAGAAACCTCAAGGACTTGTAAAACATTTCGAACTAAATGAATGAAGTCAACTCGAATACCGGAAATTTGTGCGAATGTGCAAACACTCGAGTGAAGAAGAAGAAGGCAGCATCTCTAAAAATTCAACAATGTTTAAGTTTTCTTTAAAGGTATTTCAAAGAACTCATAAAATTTGCCATACTTTATGCACAACTCAGCACACTTCAAAAGTCAGAAAAACAGCGCATAATATTCTGCTCACCTCACATAATGTTGGCTTGTATTGCGTGGATGTTGCTGCCTGCCAATCTCTCTTGGTCCCACATGGTCTCATCACATGCACACACACACACACACACAAACATTAATTAAGCTAAGTAAACGGAAAGTTGTTCAGCTTTCTGGCTAATCGCTGCCACAAACTTATCCTAAGTTCCGCTGAAATAACTTTATGCGACTCTTTGAACTTTGTACACACGTGCAAGTGACTCCAAATGAAATTGTTGCAAGCTTTAAAAGTCAGGAGCCGCGGTGGGGAGCCACAAGACCCTTGGGAGGCGTAACAGAGATTTCATGCCAGGCGCATGGCGATCTGAAAACTTTGCCCACTAATCAGGATTATAATTTAATTTTTGCCAACCACCGTGCGAATTAACCCCGTCTGCATGTTGGCTCAATTCTCCCCGGCGCGCTTAATTAGCCATGGGCCAATAATTTTCCAGATTTTTAGCTACCTGCGAAGTGTGCTTTAATTGAGCGCTTAAATGTTTGCCAACTTAGTTGCGCCCCACGCCTTATTCCCTGCACACCCCACAATGGTCCTTACGGGGTTCCAAAATTGAAAAAGCGGAAAATAGTTTCCTACGGCGTTTCTTCGTATTTTACACATTTGTATTTTCATTTCATTAACTTAAGCCTTGACCTTTAAGTCATGCCATAGTAAGCAGTAGGATACATTGCAAGAGGGTTGTTTAACATATATTTGATTTGAGTAATATAATATATGATTGTTTTACAATCTCTGTTTTTCTTTTGATTACATTGCACAATTTGTACAATTCGCTATTTTATCTCACATTGTTATTTCTTTATTATTCGCTTTGTTGTTATCATATGAAGTTTTCTCGAGTTTGAAGGAGGCGACTTCTAAGGGCCCCAACATTTTTGCCACAATCGGAATTGTTCCGTTGATTCGTTCCTAGCTTGGATTTGAATGGATTTCGTTTCGGGTTTTTCAAGTTCTGTCGGTTGTCTGCCTGTTTTCTATTGTGATGCTGATTGAATGTTTCTTGATTAATATTTTGATTGTATCTGGAAAAGTTCACGAGTGGTCTACCTGTGCTATTGCAGTCAACATTTTGCAGGTCTTGGGCCCGGAAAAGGTGGGAATGTAAGCCGTGGTCTCTGCTGCTGTATGGGACCAGTTCGTGGTGCCTGCATTGAACGACTTCTGTTTCCTGGTTCCTGTTGGCCTCCAGATTCTGGTCTCTGATGCAATCTAGATCGAGATCTGGACTCCTGAACCCTTCTTACCTCCTGCGGTCCAGATTGAGCTCTTGATAGCTCTTGTCGCTGTCTTGGGCCTTGCTCTACTCCCGATTCCCGTTGGCCTCCTGTTGCTGGTCTCTGAATAGATTGAGCTCTTTGTCTCTCTGTTGGTCCAGCTGGAGGTCGAGGTCCCAGTTGTGGAGCTTGAAAGGTACGTTCTAAGTTATTGGGAACTGAGCACATGGCGCTTGAGTTTTGCCAAATTGGAAGTTGCAGTTGTGGAATATTGAAAAATGGTTTGATATTACCTCCTGAATTACCGTTATCAGCCTTCTTCTTCATCCAATGCTCTTTCAGATGATCCTTAAACTTCAAGAAGTTATGGGTGACATATCGGCATTGATTACAGCAAACGGGCACAGAGCAATTTAAAGCCTCAGCCCTTTCCGGTGTAATGGGCGGAATGCAGCCCCGCATTAGCAACATGCCGCATACAGCTGGAAACTTTATAAACAATTCCGTATTGAAGGTGTTCCAATGAGTAATACGACGCATATAATCCGAACAGAAGTCATTGGATATAACATGCATATTCAGGCGATTCATGAATGCATTTATTTTGAAACCAATCACAAAGAGATTGTGCGGCAAATTGTGGAGATCGATAACTCGATGCGCCAGCTCCATCATGTGATTCAAAAGGGGCAAGTGCTCACGTCTTAGCTGCATAATCAAAGGTTAAATCAAATTCACATAAGGATTGCATTTACTTACAGCTGTCACATTGATTATATCGACCTTGGGCAGTACCAGAAAATGATATTCCGCTTTGGGGTTCGCTGAATTACGCAGCACGGCCGCCATATCTGTTTGAAGTACAACATCTTCGCCTGCTTCCATTAAACGCGTCAATCGCCCACGTTCATATTCTTTATCCTCCTCCATAGCGTCAACTGAAAATGCTCGACAAATTATATCAGTGCAGTCCAAGTGACAGTTTAAATATGAGTGAATGGAGAAGAGAAGAATTCGAAGTTTGCAAACATACACAACTGATTGTAGAAACACCTATGGACAGTGTTCAAACAGCCTACGCAGATTGCTCAATCAAGTACTTATATAGGGTTGATGAGCTTCTCCATTATGACAATTTGCAATTATTTTCTTCCTTTCAATATTGTAATATTTAAATCGAATAGATTTTAATAGATTCAATGAATAGACTTGTGCCTTTAGAATTATGAAGCTGCAACTAATATTTATTATTTATTAATTTTATAAAAGGTTTTGGCAACCTTTGTTGTTTATCAATTATGCGTATTTATATTTTTATTTTTATGTAATGAGAAATACTCTCATTGAGAAGTTTACGTTATATGCAAAAACAATTATCGAATTTGAAAAAAAGCATACTATATATTATTTATTTGCCGAAATCTCGAATGAAATAATCATTTTAAAAATGTTTATAATTTTTATTTTTTTTCATGCTCGTATCTAAAATTTGTTTGACAAAAGTTAGTTTCACAGTTTAATAATAATAAATGAAAGTTGTCGGTTAGTAATTTATTTTCCAATATTTTTGGACTTTTCTTTTTGTTGTTTCGATCTAATTGAATTTTGCACATTATAATGATATTGAGATTTTTTCCACTTTTTTTTTAATCCTGGCTTACCTTTGTTAGTGTGGCCGTTTCCCCCAGCCTGACCGCTCGTTTGTGGGGAAGACACACTTTCAGCTGGCTTTGGATTCCCTTTGGGCTGGTTATTCAAACTTGCATTTTGATTCTTATTGGCCAACGTTCCAGACTTCTCTTGTTGACTATTTGGTATATTTTTTTGGACGTTTTTCACTTGTTGGCTTCCGGAACTCTCTGAAGTGGCTTGAGCATGGTTTATTGGACCTATTGGTCTCCAGTTTGGTTTACTGACATTTGGATGAGACTGCAAGATATTTTGTAGTTGGGGCCTTGGTCCGATAAATCGAAAGGGAACAACTTGTCCGGCATTTGGAGGTTGCCGAAATGGATTAAAATGAGGTGGAACATTTGGAGCGCGACCATTCCACATTTGCTGGGGATTAGGATAACCTCTAGGCGCATTCTTATAATCTCTTTGTGGACGACGGAGACCTTCTGTTATATAATTCGCATATGCGATAATGCCAGAAAGATTGGTTCCCGCGACAAGACTTGCATTATCCGATCCCCGAGGACTTTGATTAGCTTTTTGATGATTTTCGACTTGGGTTTTGCGACGCCAACTTACTGGGTCTTCCTTTGGTTTTGAATTCTTTGTTGATTCGGTATTATTTTGCGACTCGGTCAGCTCAACCGTTTGCAGATCCTCATCCAAGTTTTCGCATGGTTTGGAATCCAATGTTGCCTCGTCCAGTAAGCTGGTGAGCTTATCCACTTGTTTTTGTACTTCGGATTTACGTTCTCGCTTCTGCCAATGCTCGAACAAATGTCCCTTCAAGCTCAGCAAACTCTCGGTGGAGAAATCACATTGATTGCACTTCAGTGGCATCGCCTCACGCAATTTCTCTGCTTCTCCGTCTGCCATGGGCTCAATGTAGCCCTGCAGGCGTAAAAGGGCATAGACAGCCTGATAGCTTAAAAAGAGGTCAGTATTGAAGCTGTTCCAATGCTTTACACGTCGAAAAGATTCCGAGTAGAAGTCATCCGATATCACATGCATTGTTAGGCATTTCATAAAGGCATCGACTTTAAAGCCAACCTTGAAACTGCTGGATCCCAAATGCTTTTGACGTTCGATTATTTCATTCGCCAAATCCATCATGTGGTCCAAGAGATCTAGGTGCTCTCGTGTTAACTGCAATACAGACACATTATCTTTCATTAAAGTACACATACATTCATATGTCACATTGCACTTACTGCAGTCACGTTGGGAATATCTTCCTTGGCGACAACCAGGAAGTGGTACTGCGCTTTGGGATAAGCATCTTTCATTACGCACGCTCGATCGGTTTCAATCAACAAATTCTTTTTGTTGGTTCATTTGACGAGTCAAACTAGCCTGGGCCAATAACTTATGTGAATTCATTATATGTAAAATATTTGTGATTCACCGAAAACTAAAATGCAACAATTAAGCTCAAACACACGTACATATGTATGTATTTAATTCCAGAGTTCCAACAATACTAAAAGTATCGAACGAGTGGAATTGACACAAAAATTGATTGTGAACGTTGTTAAACAGTGTTGTAAAGCATCCGCGACCTGCTTTGATCGACATTTATACACATATGCGCACATTTATATAAACGTTTTGTTATTGTTTTCTAATGTCATTATTTTTCGATATGAGAGAACTCAGTGCTGCTGCAGATGTTCCTTGAGCGATGGAATATTTTTAGCAGTATATGCACATTGATTGCATTTAAGGGGTGTAGCCAGTAGTTCGTCTAATATATTTTTAGGCCAGCGTTGTATGCAGCCATCTGCATCCAATTTGTTGTAGAGCGCTTTTAAAACAAATAATATGTAAGACTGTGGTTCTCTTTAAGAAAATAAGTTTAACTTACTTTCGAAAGGCACAAATAACGAAGTATTAAAGCTATTCCAGTGCTTTTTGGTTTTTAAGTAACTTGAGATGAAATCCTTGGAAATGACATGTAAATGGAGCCGTTGCATGCTTGGTTGTGCATGAAACCCAATTTGAAAGTTTTCCAAGCGTTTGCCACGCACTTCTATGATATTGCGCGCCAGCAGATGCAGTTCATCCAATAATGGCAAGTGCTCCTTACTCAGCTGTAATTGGTGTAAAGAATATCAACAGTTGTCTAGAGTTGACACTATTCCCAAATGTTACCATAAAAATACTCGCAATATCCTCTTTGGGTAGCACAAGATAATGATGACGCGCTTTTGGGAATTTGTCGGCTATGACAACAGCTACATCTGTTGATATTAATACATTTTTTGGATCCAAAATTGTTTTTATCAACCCGGTTTGCCAAGCCATTTCGAACAGCTGTTTTTCGTAGCAGACGCTGTTGCTTATGTGTTGATAAGTGCTTCGATCTGATACAGACAGTGTGGGAAAATGCTGTTGAGAGCAGAATAGTGCGTGCGTCAAGCGCGTTAAAATTTTATTACAGTAAAATAACTCATTTAAAGTTAATATCTTTTTTTTATTAATATTATGATTTATTGCTAAAAATAAATTATGAAATGATCCTTTCATTACCAACCAATAAAATTTTTGAATTGTAAGTTATTTTATGACAACGGGTTGCCCAACACTGTGACCCCGGCACATGCAACCCTGCACGCAACCCTGTAAACACAACAACAATGAACTACAAGAGCCGAGAAGAATATTATTTGTTTGGCCGTCTAAATGTGCCTGTGTGCAGCGTGTGGGAAAGTAAAAAAGTGTATAGAGCGACATACGAAAATCAGCCGTGCTTTTTTTTTACGCAACGCACGCGAAAATTTTCCCATTACGTGATTGATTTCAATTGGAATTCATTCAAATTTCACTTTGAAGTGTCCAGTGCAGCGCCAAGCTAACGGAAATTTGCATGTGGAATTAAGAGTCAACAAAACTGAAATTTATCAATTAAACGATTACGCAAAATAAACTGCGTGAAACGAACGCAATATGGCGAACGTCGCAGACGGAAAGCCACGCCTTATGGCAGAACCGTTGCACATACAGCGATTAGAGGCGGCATTAAATATGCGGCCCTTCATGGAGATGGCGCGCCAGGCGCTCAAGCAGCCACTGAGCAGTGGCAGTGGCAGCGGCACAGAACTGGAGCCAGAGGGCGATGCCTGCATTGACTCCGATGACTCCTCCACCAGAGTGGGTTTCGTGAAATTAAAACACAAACAGAGACACAGGAAACGTCTGCTCGGCAGCAAAGAAGGTAACTACAGACATAATCTTGGCCTATTTTTAACTTATTTGATATTATAGAACGACAGAGCGTCAAGGCGCAAGTCTACAATTTCAATGATCTGACAAGCGATCGGGAATGGCTATACGATGTTCTGCTTAGCGATACGGAGAGCGAGGGCCCGGTTAGCGATGAGGATGTGTATGTCGCCAAAATGCTGCGCGAGCACCTTCAAGAGCAGCGACAGCGCAAAAACTACTACAAAAAACCCACGGTATGTTAAATTCGCATTGTTTATCATGAACATAAATCAATGGCTATTCTTGCAGAATGCTCAATATGCCTACTACGGTAGCGGATTGCTGTCGAACCACGATATCTACGCCGAGCGCCAGCAAGCAACAGTTGGAGTTCGCAAGCGACGACGTCGCACAAAGCAAGAGATACTCATGGCCCGTCTGGCAGAAGCACAAGCTGGTCCCAAGCCGGCTAAACAGCGTCGACGTGGGCGCAAGAAGCGCACTTTGAATTCTCCAGAGTCGGGTGAGGTGCATCCCTCAGAGCTCGGCAAGTATAGTTTTGGCGATACTCTGCCTGCCAATGATGAGGATGAGGAAGATAACGGCGAGATCGATTACAAGCGGGAACTGGCCAACCTGGCACTCGACTATCCCGAAGAGGAGGAAGAAATTGAAGAGGAAGTGGATGTGGTTGGCGCAACTGATGGACAAGTAACACGTGTACGTCGTCGCCGCAAGAATCCCGAAGTATTAGCAGCACGCCGTCGACGTATTTGGCAGATTATGTCGAAGAAGGAGTCCGGTCGCCTGCAACGCATCAAGAGTAACAATCACAAAGAGATGTTGGCCAACTGCAAGCGTGTGGCCGGCATGTGCGCCAAGGTGGTACGGCAGCGAGCTCTCAACTCGCAGCGCATTATGAAGGAGACGGTATGGCGTGCCAAGCGACTTACACGTGAAATGCTGACCTATTGGAAGCGCTATGAGCGCGTAGAACGTGATCAACGTCGCAAACAGGAACGTGAGGCTGAGGAGCAACGAAAACAGGACGTGGAGCTTATTGAGGTTAAGCGGCAACAGCGAAAACTCAACTTCCTTATTACACAAACTGAGCTTTACGCGCATTTTATGTCCAAGAAACTTGGACAAGGAACTGAGGCGGATCAGTTGCGCATCTTGAGTCAACTAGACGAGGAGCACAATGCGCGCCTGGCCGCACACGATGATTACGATGCTGGCGAAATGAAGCAATTGGCCCAGGCTAATGCGGAAGCAGCTCTTCAGCGAGATCTAGATAAAACTAAGGCATTCGATGTGCCATTTAAGCGTGAGGAAGTGTTGGAGCAGTTGCAAGAGCTGGATCAAGCCAATCCAGAGCGTGCGGAAATGAAGGATCTGCCACAGCCAAAGATGTTCAAGGGCACCCTAAAGGGATATCAAATTAAAGGCATGACATGGCTGGCAAACATCTACGACCAGGGCATTAGCGGCATTCTGGCCGATGAGATGGGCCTGGGCAAAACAGTGCAATCGATAGCATTTCTATGTCACATTGCAGAACATTACGGTGTATGGGGCCCATTCCTAGTCATATCACCCGCATCCACGCTACACAATTGGCAACAGGAAATGTCTCGTTTTGTGCCCGATTTCAATGTAGTGCCATACTGGGGTTCACCCAATGAGCGTAAAATTCTGCGACAATTCTGGGAACAAAAACATCTGCACACACGGGAGGCAAGTTTCCATGTGGTGATCACATCATACCAACTGGTCGTTAGCGATTACAAGTACTTCAATCGGATTAAGTGGCAATACATGGTGCTAGACGAGGCACAGGCCATCAAGAGCGCCGCATCCCAACGTTGGAAGCTACTTCTGGGCTTCAATTGCCGGAATCGTTTGCTACTTAGTGGTACTCCGATTCAAAATAGCATGGCCGAGCTGTGGGCGTTGCTGCACTTTATCATGCCCACACTGTTTGATTCGCATGACGAATTCAACGAATGGTTTTCCAAGGACATTGAATCACATGCGGAGAACAAAACTGGAATCGACGAACGTCAAATCTCGAGACTCCATATGATACTGAAACCTTTTATGCTGCGTCGCATTAAAAAGGATGTGGAAAACGAACTCTCCGATAAGATTGAGATTATGGTGTACTGTCCGCTAACTATTCGTCAGAAGCTACTCTATCGTGCACTTAAGCAAAAGATTCGCATTGAGGATTTACTTCACTTGGCCAGCGGAGGATCCACAGCTTCTGCGGCTTCATCGGATGGCGCCATTTTGGATCGTAACTTTACTTCGAATCTCATGAACCTTGTGATGCAGTTTCGCAAAGTCTGCAATCATCCAGAACTGTTTGAGAGACGTGATGCTAAAAGTCCCTTTAGCATGCGTTGTGCTGAGTACGTTATGCCCCGTTTGGTCTTTGCGGATGGAATACTTCAAACGGCATTGCCCAGTCGCAAGCACCTGCTCTACAATAGGTTCGTATGAATACATATCGTACTCTGAATTCTTATTCTAATCCAATTTACTTATGAATAGGTTTAACATTTTCAAATCGGCCCACATGCAAAGATCGCTTG
Source organism: Zaprionus africanus (assembly GCA_018151435.1). Taxonomy (NCBI): domain Eukaryota; kingdom Metazoa; phylum Arthropoda; class Insecta; order Diptera; family Drosophilidae; genus Zaprionus; species Zaprionus africanus. The sequence goes on along the minus strand of JAECXB010002309.1, from coordinate 1,074,810 downwards.
TCGACGATGTCCACTTGGATAGATGCTTTAGCTTTACTCGCTTCTGTGATCTCTCGTTGTCTGACATAGAAGACGTCACCTGGCATGGCCTGATCGATACGTAAGTAATGTACTTATCATCAAGAAGAACTCATGTTTAATGCCAACTTTAATTTTGCAGTTTGTTGCACTATCGACGCGACATGGAAAAGCAACCACTTCTTTCTTATCGTCGTCAGTGGTGGCCGGAATATAAGGAGTCTCGCTATCAGTTACTGGAACCTCTACTGGAACGAAAAATGGTTCCGGATTATATGCTAACGAACAGTGTGCTAAGGAACTTCATCTTTACCGCAATGGTGTGTGTTATGACTTTTATGTTTTACTCTTTCATATCTATATGATTACATTTTATACTTGCAGACTTCTTCGGAGAGCAGTGTATATGCTTTTGGCGATTATATCACAATCAACATGCAAGAAACAATCGAACATCGTGTAACACGTTCAAAAATACTTAAGCAAAAGGCTGCACTCATTGAAGAGATTGGCGATGGCGACAGACAGCCGGAGGTGAAATCAGAAACTGGCGTTAAGCAGGAACTAGAAGTAGAATCGGTAGAAGTTCAGACCAAATCAAATACCAAGAGCGATGTTAAGGTGAAAACGTTGCATTTGCTGCCCGAGTTTCCGCATCGTCTACGCAAGCCGCAAGTTTACAAATGTGAACCATTGCAAATGCCGCGATTCCTCTACTCATTAGGTCAACGTGTGCAGGCTGTGGATAGGCACTTATAGTAAGTACAACATATTTCATTTCATATAATTGCCTTTTACTTACCTTTATTCCTTATCCCTTAGCTGCGAAAGCCGCGCTGCCGCCTGGACTCAATTACGTCATTTGCAGTGTGAAAACAACGTGGGCAAAGAACTTGTCACGACAGGCTTGGCCTTATGCAGACCACGCAGTGGCTGGTCATCAATTGTAGTGCCGGATAAAGAGACACTTATCACAGATGCCGGTAAACTGTTTGTACTGGATAGTCTTCTCACACGCCTCAAAGCCGAGGGCCATCGTGTGCTGATCTACTCACAAATGACAAAAATGATTGATCTTCTGGAGGTGCGCCTTATGCTAGTGTACATTGTCTGAATATCGTCTAAACCTTATAAATTTTTTTAAGGAATATATGTGGCATCGCAAGCATCGGTACATGCGTCTTGACGGATCCAGCAAGATATCAGCTCGTCGTGATATGGTTGCTGATTTTCAAAGCCGTGCTGATATATTTGTATTTTTGCTCTCAACGCGTGCAGGAGGATTGGGTATAAATTTGACTGCAGCAGATACGGTAAGTTAAAGATTATTACCTATTCCTGAAGGGAATACAATCTCCAGAGCATATATTTGAAATAAGGACAGCCAGTCCAGGGAAAACGGTCGATATATTATGTTATCTAGTACACCAAGTCAGAAAATCTATCAAACTTTTTTTGTAAATTAATAACATTGTAAACCAAACTAGAATCGTTGATACATAGAAACAAAATTTGTTCGTTTACGTATCGTGGAATCGTAATGGAACTCTTACGAAAATTGCAAATATTACCCATTAGTGCTCCGCCGGGGTTGCCACACATTAAGGCTAATCTGACACCGTTGAAATCCCGGAAGATTCTGGAGATTAACCACGAATCCACACCAATACATTTTGATTTGGAAAAACGAAATGGATTGGATATCGAATCAGATTGCAAAATTGATATCATCATAGATGCGAATCCCAAAAATCCAAATTCAAACGTAAAAAAAAGTGCAAATCAAAAATCCGTAACAATTCAAAATCAAATGCAAATCAAAAATCAATACGTTAATTGCCCATTTCGGGTACCGCCTGCTCGCAAAATGAATAGTCTGCTGCATATCAATTACAATGGCCATCAAGCGGCGTTGGTTTGTCAGGTGCGTACAGCAGATCTGAATGCACTGAAGCAACGATTGCTGCCCGTTTTGCGTAAATACAAGTCAAGATATAGCGACATGCGACTCGAACGTAATCCCTTCCGGCCAATGAGTCTAATTTTTGCATCTTTGCCCAGCGTTGTCGATACGAACTATGCGGATATCGAACAGAAGCTGCAGCACGATGTGAAGCAATGTAAGGCTCTGGGGTACAGGATAGTTAACAACAAAACAGGCCAGTTATGCTTCAATTGCCTGCCGACAGATGCGCAAAGAGTGTCTGCTAGGCTAAAGAAGTGTGGCTATAAGCCGCAGCATACTGAAGTTGCCCATTTCGCGAGGGATCCGCTGGTGAATTTCACGACATCGCAATGGCAAAACTATTCGGATTTTCTCAAGACTTTACAGGCGGATACGGACGTTTTGAAGGTCTATGGCAATGTGCAGCCGTCGTCGCACGGCAGAATTGGCACCTAGTCGATTTATGTGTAGGCGCTGAATAAAGGAATAAAGGGGCAAAGGCAAAGGCAAACTCTTGTTGCCGCCTCTTGTATCCATTTGCTCGACTACTTGTTTATGCAATACGCGGTCGGCATCGCCCGAGCCATGATTTACACATTCTGATCTTTATCACAACAATGACAGTGGCAAAGCCACCAGAAATTCTCAGCCAAAAGGATGCACTACATACACATACAAAAGATTGTACATCTAACTGAGGGTCTGTCTTTGTGGGTGTGTATGTGTGTGTGTGTCGCGATTCGATTCGTGTTGATTTCTGGCTTGTGGGACTCTGGCTGCTGGGCTTCGTGTGAACATTTTCGCTCGGTTCCTAAATCATTTTGTCACTGATTTTGATTTGTTATTCGCGCTTGCCAAGAAGTAATTTGGTTTGTCTTCTCGTCTTCGGTTTTATTGTTTGGTTCTCAGGCTCGAAATTGCTCGCCCAACTCGTTGTGTTGACTAATTCCTTGGCATTTGGCATTGGCATCGAATTTTGCGGCAGCTTTAATTGTATTTATTCTCTTGAGTGAGATAATCGGCGACGATTTTGCTCTTTATTATGGTCATCAGTTAAAGTTATTTTTACCACAATTTCGTACTTATGTGAAATTGCAACAGGGGAACATTCTAAAATTATTTGACTAAAAACCAGCTCACCACATTGGCATTTCTTTCCCCGTTGGAGATCCCAAAAAATTGTATCAGTTACATTCCAAATGAGATGAGACCAACATAATAATTGTTAATTCTTAACCATTTGTAAACAAATTCAATGCTTTTTGTGCTCAAATATCCGTTGGCTACTTTGGGTCATTGTCATGCATGTCTTTGTTTCGCTTGTCTCAAAGATTTATGGCATTTTCGAAACGGTAGTGAAGTCTTCGAGTGGCCGCCCTCAATCGGTTTAGTTGAATGGTCTCCTAATTGTTAATATGCTATGCACGATTCCGAATTTAGTGCAATTCATTCAGTGTCCAAATTTTGTCGGTTCGTGTTTGAAAACCTACCGCGGTCAACTGACCCAGTACTAGCACCTTTAATCTGATTAGAGGAATTTTTTTCGTACTTAAGATTATACAAAGAACTTAGCTTATTGTTTCTTGTGGCTATCAAATATTCCCCTTTGTTTTTTATATGTTAAGAGCCAAACTATATGTCTATTAAAAATTCCGAAATTAAAACAAATATGTTAGTCCTCTTTTTGAATTGCAAATATAATATATTAATAATTGGAATATAAATCTACATGAATAGTATATGAATAAAAACGGGATACAGTATTGGATTTGTCAATAAATAATTATCGTAGAATATTTGTTGTTTACTCGAGCCATTCACGTATCAGTTCAATCAATCTTTGCTTGGAAGCTGCTAAAGCAGCGCTGTCCGACGGATCAACTGAATCTCTGTCGCAACAGTGTGAATACAGTGGAATAATTACTGCACCTTGTTCTTCGTCTGAGCCAACTGCCTTCCAGGGATCCAATCCACCATGTGTCATATAAATATTCTCAGTATCAGGATTTTTACCGCCGAATTCTATGTTTGTCGCTCTAACATATTTTTCAATACTTTCTTCATCAAAATCATCTCCAAAGACGTCTTGACAAGTGTCTGTATATAAGGTAGCCGGGAATAAAGATCCGAAGGGTTGATGCTTGCTGGCAGATGATTGAAACCAGCCAAATTCACTGCATGTTTGATAGAACCATCCTAGTCCAGCTGTTAAGAAATATTGTTAAAAGATGTTAACCATTTATTTTGACTTGAACTTACTTCCATCGTAATTGTTCTTGGCCCATTTGTAATAATTTACAGTTCCCTTGTATCTGGAGTTAACACATGCCGGCTTACCGAGACGCCATTGCACAAACTGAGAGAGAGCTGTAGCATCGTCAGGGCTGAAATCACGTAGAACAGAACAATACTTTGCCAAGTCATAGTTTTGGGGCCTGCAGGAAGAGGTTTATTAGTCCGTGGCTATTTTGTCTGTATATGCATTTTATAGTTACTTTTGATATTGAGCGATGCCTGCAAAAATATTTGCAATCGTGCTGAATATTTGCCATTGATCCTGTTCGTTGTTGATGTCGAAACTATCACAAAGGTTTAACTGTTTCTTGGCCTCAGCACCTTGTCCAGTCTCAAACAAAGCTTGAAAGTATGACGTCGCATTATCAATTAAATTATAGCAGTAATCTCCTCCTAGCTGTCTGTATGCTTGTCCAATGATCTTCATATAGTCTGCAAGAGAATTAATGAATTCAATAACTTTTTTTAAGAGGTTAAAAACTATTTCACAAACCTTTAAAGTCCACTTTAGCTTTTAAGGGAGCACTAGAAGCCCAACTACCTACGATCAAGTCGGGGTATAATTTTTTCAGCCATACAGCCATTGTGGCTGAGTATGAGCATCCTGATACCACTACCTTTGAGTCCTTGTATTTTTCCTCTTCCTTGAGGACCTTGATAACATTTACAACGTCAGCTAAAGCCTGTTTTACACCTTGGTACTTGAGATTTTCAGTTGAAAGAGGCCTGCACAAAAAGAAAATGAATTGCTTTAGTGTTCGATCCGGAATAAGTAAGGTAACTTACTTGATGGGAATGCTCTGGCCGAAGAATCGATGCTCCGTATATACTACTGAACCGTTATGCTCTTTTGCGATATCCACCCAAAGACCTGAAGTGATAGTGTCAGGTTCAATCTTCCATTCTCCACCCAGATATATGAATATAGGAGCGCCGGCCACGAAATAGTCCTCGTTAATTAAGACTCGCTTGAATAAGAGATAGTTGTTAGTGATACTTCGTAACTTGTTCTCTGTTAAAGAACCCATGGTTAAAGTGTCTTACGTCGTCCCACACATTGTCATTGTTCTCATCAAAATTGTCCAATTTCTGACTGATCCAGCGAGTTTCCACATTTGATCTCTGGTAACTGTGCTGCACCGGCGGCCCACGGTGAAGTTCGTTGACGGTTCTCACATAGTCAGACATTTCAACATCTTCTGCAGGAACACTGACTGCAGAAATAATCGGAGCCAGTAAAGTTAAAACTACTAGAGTAGGCTTCATCTTGCTTGATAGTTCGCAAGTCTTGGAATGATTTCCTACTCAAATACGCGGTCTATTTATTCAAAACACAAAGCAATAGCTTCTTGTTAAAAGATAACAGTTAATTATAAAAATATATTTACAAATAGTTTTGTTTGGAACCAACCTCATTAACTTTACTTAATTAGTATTGACAAGTACTGAATTCCTTTCTTTTGGTCACATGTTTGAACACGGGAATAATTATTTATAGCCCAATATTGTATTTTAGTATTTATGGTCAATGAATTTAGCTGAGAGAAGTGTATGTACATGTACATTCTTTTTTATTTATTCTAAGAATTGTAAGGTTATGGAAAAAAAATTATGTTCGTATATTAAAGAAAAAAAAACACTTGGTATTAAATACCAAACAGAGATAAGAAACATTTAAGCAAGCCACTCGGCAACCAGTTTTATCAACTTCTGCTTTGACGCAAGTAATGCAGGACTGTCTGTTGGGCTTATCGAGCCACTATCCGGACAGTGAGAGGCTTGGGGTATAACTGTGGCACCCTGAGCTGCGCCAGCGCCAACCTTGCTCCATGGATCCAATCCACCTTGAACCAGATATACATTCTCGACATCAGGATAGAGACCACCGAACTCAATGTTCGTGTCTTTAATATAGCTTCGAATCTTTTCCTCGGTGTAGTTGGCTCCAAAGACATCGTTGCACTGATCGGTATAAAGAGTCACGGGGAAGGATGAACCGAACGGCTGTTTTCTACTACCAGAGGATTGGAACCAGCCAAACTCTCTACATGTTTGATAGAACCAGGCTAGACCACCTAAAAGAAAGAAGAAGAAGATTGAATATATTCGGCTTTCTAGTTGTTCATGTCATATTTACCAGTTCCATCGTAGTTATTCATAGTGTATTTGTAATAATTGACAACACCCTGGTATCGGGTGTTAACACATGCTGGTTTGTTGAGACGCCATTGCACAAACAGAGAGAGAGCTTCGGCATCGTCATCACTAAAGCTGCGCAGCACGGAGCAATACTGGGCAAGGTCATAATTCTCTGGCCTATGAAGAAGCGATCATTAGAAATGTATAATGTTAAAATAATTTTGCAGTTACTTTTGATATTGGGCGATGCCAGCAAATAGGTTGGCAATAGTACTAAAAATCTGCCACTGATCCTTTTCGTTATCAACATCGAAACTACTGCAGAGATTCAATTGTTTCTTGGCTTCAGCACCTTGTCCAGTGGCAAATAAATTCTCATAATAGGAGGTGGCGTTGTCAATAAGATCGTAGCAATAGTCTCCTCCCAACTCCCTGTATGCCTCGCCAATAACTTTCATATAGTCTGCCAAATCGTAGAAAAATATATATTATAATATATTATGTATATATTTTAATATATATTATATACCTCTAAAGTTGACTTTGGCTTCCAAGGGAGCACTAGAAGCCCAACTGCCTACAACAACGTCTGGGTATAGTTTCTTTAACCAGACTGCCATTGTTGCAGAGTAAGAGCATCCCGATATAACTACCTTTGAGTCCTTGTATTTATCCTCCTCCTTAAGGACCTTAATAATATTTACCACATCAGCCAAGGCTTGGTTAACACTTTGGTACTTAAGGTTCTCAGTTGAAAGAGGTCTGTGAATTTTGAATAAATATATACGTTTTCCTCCAGCTGGAAATATTTTCTTTCTTTAATTGGGGTAACATACTTGATTGGAATGCTCTCGCCAAAGAATCGATGTTCTGTATAGACCACAGATCCGTTGTGCTGCTTTGCAATGTCTACCCAGAGTCCCGAAGTAATCGTATCAGGTTCAATTTTCCATTCTCCGCCCAGGTATATAAAAATTGGTGAACCGTCAACGAAAAAATCCTCGTTGATCAAAACACGCTGGAAATAATTGCTCTCTTTAGCTGAAGTTTACTTAAGTAGGTTCAAGGGACTCACATCTTGCCACTCCTCATCATTGTCATCATCAAAATTGTCCAGTTTCTGAGTGATCCAGCGTGTCTGTACATTGGATCTCAGCTTGGTTTGTTGCTTTGGCGGACCACGGTAAAGCTCATTTAAAGTCCTGATAGAGTCAGGAATTTCAAACGTATCTAGCGGTTCTGGCAGGCTGGCTGCAAAAATAAAAGGCACGAGCAGTGCTAGTAATACTATGGTACACTTCATGTTGTTGGATGGTTCACAAGTTTTAGAATGATTTCCTACCCCAATACTCGGACTATTTATTCAAAATGTTCTGCATAGATTGCGGCAAATGATAACCGTCAAGTAAAAAGTAAATATTGATATATATTGTATAGTTTAAAGACCCATATCAACGTGATGATAAAAAGCACTTGGTTGTATAACTCACGTGTTACATCACGTTGACTCGAAATTAATGTATGAATTACATTTTAAAATACTAATTATTACCATTTACATTAATGTTAAAAAACATTAAATAATCTCAAATTACACTTGAAAAATGATGACAAGGCATGTGTCGCCTGCGTAATATTTATTTCATGGTTACCTGTATGATAGTTATGTGATCAGTGCCAGCGAAACAAGGGTCCGCACGTGTACTTTTATTTGCTTTAATCCTTTTATTTATACGAGTACAAGACAATTTTAAAGTGCACAGTTGAACTTGACTCATTTATTGCAGTAGTTGAAGCATGTTGATCGTTTACTTGCGACTGATTACGATTGAGTAAACAAGAGGTTTTTGCCCCGCCTTATTCAATAGCTGGCCATGATGTAAAATCCTTATAGCTGCTCATGATGTAAAGATCTTATCATACTATTTTAATTAATTTCATAATAATTTCGCCCTCAACCGTTAAAAATAGTTATAAATAGTACAAATGGTTGCGACACGGGATAAAAAGGCATGACAGCAGACCCCAAATTTGATATGATCATAGTCATGAGCCTAACCGGCTAAGCTATGTTCTGATCTACCTATTATAGAGTCGCCAAATTGTACTTTCTGTATAGCAAAGGCAGATTAAAGTTTATTTCAAATGTCTGGTGATGTGGCACCGGCCCTTTAACATTCGGTCTCCTTTTGTGATTGATTAAAGACTGTTATTATTAAATGCTCCCATTGGGGCCTGCAGCGCTCAGACATGGCTCCACTCTTTCTTTATTATTAGTATTTTTAACCTTTACTTACAATAATGAGATTATGAGAGCAATAAGTTCCAGCAGTCCACTGCTTACTAACCCTAACTCTGTTAAACATAATCAATCATTAATTTGGAATAACAGAAATTGTATTTGCTTTGCATTTTAACAGTACACAAGTTTCCAAGTTTTTAAAATATATAGCACGCCCTTTAGAAGGGTTCTAAGTAGTTAACAGTCTGTTCAGTTTCCCTCGCTGCTATTTGATTTGAATTCATATCTATTGCATACTTTTGAGATTGTAAAAAATTCTGTATTTCCACTGGGAGAATTATCGATTATCGAAACGATTAGAACTTGTTAAAAATGCACAATATTTAATAAAAGCATTTTCTTTGATATTTAGAATGCAATTTAAATTTTATTTATTTCCATTCATTACAAATTGTTGTTTACACATTGATATCGATAACAACAACAGTTAGGCTAACCACTCGCGAACTAGTTCAGCAAGGCGTAGCTTGGAATTGCGCATTTCCAGGTTGAAGCTACTATCGACGGAACTGAAGTCATTACAGTGCGAGGCGTTAGTAATAACTGTGGCACCTTCGTCAACTCCATGGCCAATGGCATTCCATGGGTCCAGTTCACCGTGGGTCATATAGACATTTTCCACATTTGGTTCCATGCCACCGAAATCTAAGTTGGTCTGGGCCACATTCTCTTCAATCTGGGAGCTTCCGTATTTTGAGGCAAAAACATCTTTGCAAAGCTCAATGTAAAGTGTTGCCGGAAATTTGCTACCAAAAGGTTGATTGCTCGAACTTGATGACTGATACCAGCCATATTCATTACAAGTCTGATAATACCAAGGACGACCTAACGTGAACGATAAGTTACAATCAGTCAAAGAAATATGTTTGGCTTTACTACAACAACTTACCCGAATCAAATTCCTTAATACCCGAAAGATAATAATCGACCATGATTTGGTAGCGTGCATCGATGCAGCTCGGATAGTCCCAAGCCCAGTAGGCAAAGTTGGCAATAGCTGTGGCATCATCATCGAAACTCAATAGAAAGTCACAATAGTACTCGATGTCGCCAGTCCTATTATTGTAGAAAATGACCATTAGTTGTGGTTAATTGAGATTGGATTAGTGTCTGACTCACGTTTGGTATTGTGCCACGCCAGAGAAAATATTGGAAATACTGCTAAATAGGGTCCACAGATCCAGATCGTTATTGTGATCGAAAGTGCTGCAAACACGCAACATTGCCCTGGCCTCGGCAGAGCGTCCGTTTGCAAACAAATCTTCCAAGTCAGCAATGCCTTTCTCTATGCGATTGTAGCACTTCTCACCACCCAATTTCTTGAAAGCCTTTCCCACCACCTCCTTGTACTCGTAGAAGTCAACCTTGGCCAGCAGAGGTGCACTTGACGCCCAGCCACCCACAACCAAGTCGGGGTAGAGACGCTTGAACCACACAACCATTGTTGCTGAGTAGGAACCGCCAGCAATCAGCACCTTTGAGTTGGTCAACTGAGCGTTCTCCGCCTTGAAAGTCTGAATGAATTTTGCCACATCAGCCAGTGCCTGCTTCACATGCAAATACTGCAAATCCTCTGTGGACATTGTTCTGTTGGCAACGAAGGCATATTTGTTCGAATGTGAATTGATTGTTGTTCCTGTTTTTAGTTTACTTACTCTGTGGGAACGCTCTGTCCGTAATAACGATGTTCGGTGTAGACAAGAACACCTTTATGCTCCTGGGCCAAATCATACCAAAGACCTCCACTAACCATACTCGGTTCGGCCTCCCATTCGCCTCCCAAAAATATGAAAATGGGACTGCCTTCGGTTTGGAACTCATCGTTGAGCAAATAACGCTATCATATCAATTTATACATTCAATTATTGGTACAAAATTGATACGCCTTTTTTACTCACCATTTGATATGTTTTCTCATTGGTTTCATCGAAATGATCAAGGGGCTGTGTTATCCATTTTTCTTCAACATCTGCGCGGCGTGCAACCGCCTGCTTGGGTGGACCACGATGGAGGTTGTTGAGAGTTTTCACCAGAACCGGCACATCCTTCTTCAGCACACGGCCATGTGCTCCGGAACAGGCAAGAGCCACTAGCGTAAGACTGACCAACTGTATGACCAGCATGTTTCTGAATGAAACTAAACATTGTCAGACGTTTCACTTATAACCCAGTCAACTGCTGTCAAGTTTTTATTAATTTGCGGTCAAGTGCGGTGCTATAAATTGCAGTTGATAAGATTTACTGGGGAAACTTCTGATAAGGTGGGATTTTTTTCACGAATTCTAAAATAAAATATATTTCGCATGATTTGGATCTATATTTCCCGATATTATGCTGGACATTGTATCATAGTTTTCTCGCAGAAGAAACAAAAACTGACCTAAACAAAATCATAGGTTAAAGACCTAAACAATCAGAGGGTTATCCACCCAACATCAATCAAAAGTCCCACACATTTTAATTTATAACATACAGGTGTTTATTATAGCACTAAAACAAACTCGTGTTAGATTGTCATTATCGCTGAGAGATAGCGCCGTAGGTTCCGCATTTTATTTCAGCCATTCGCGCACAAGTTCGGCAACACGTTCTTTCGAGGCACGCATTTCAGCGGTGTCGCTGTCACTGATTGAACCAAAGTCCTTGCAATGCGCGTATTCTAAAAATATTCAAGATTTAGAGGTTTAATAAAATTAATTCCCTAATATTGTATATCAATTAAACTTACCTGGCAGTATAGTCGCTTCTGTTTCATTCTGTATGCCCATCGCACGCCAAGGATCCAAATGACCATGGGTAAAGTACACATTCTCTACGTTAGGTGACAGGCCACCGAAGTATTCATTTGTGTCTGCAATTTGGGCCTCGATAAAGGAATTACTGTATTGTGATCCATAAAGATCGGCGCACATAGTCGTGTAATAAGCTGCTGGGAATTTGGTGCCGAAGGGCTGTGCCGAAGAACCCGATGTCTGATACCATCCGTACTCATTACAAGTTTGAAAAATCCATTGTCGCACTGTAACATAAGTAATAGACTGTGAACGAGATTCTCTTAGTGAGAGTAGATTTGAACTTACTTATATTGCCTGTGTATTTGGACTCCAAGAGTGTGGTCACCATCGCACTGTAGCTAAGGTCATTGCACTTGTCATTGCCAAATTCTTCAAGTATGTACTTGCTCACTCCAATAAGATCGCTACTTTCGCCCATTATCTTCTGACAGACTCCTTCAATTTGTCCGGCACTTAATAGAAATAAAAATTTAATTAATTTACTTTCTTAGCGAAGTTATTTTAAAGCTTACTTGTGTGTCTGTACAACACCAGCGAAAATGTCGGAGATTTCACTAAAAAGTGTCCAAACATCCAAATCGCTATAAACGTCGAACTTTTCACAAAGCTTTAGCAAAGCCTTGACTTCGCCACCACGTTTGTTAGCAAACATTGTCTCCAGCTCGGCAATACCGTTCTCAATTCTATTATAACATGCAGAGCCGCCCATTAATGAGATAGACTGACCCGTAATTTCCTTGTATTCTTAAAAAAAATAATAAATGAAGTTAGTTTTTACATCTTCATATCGCAAAGAAGAACACTTACCCACAAAGTTAAGTTTAGCGAAAAGAGGCGCACTAGAAGCCCAACCGCCAGCGACCAAATCGGGGTATACCTTCTTGAACCATGTGACCATGGTGGCCGAGTATGACCCACCCACGATTATGACTTTGGAGTCACTCAAACCTTCGTAGTTTTCCTTTTTCGTAGTAATAAAGTGCGCCAGATCGGCCAAAGCTTGTCTCACATGCAAATATTTTATATTCTCATTAGACAAGTCACTGGAATTAAAAAAAAAAAAAAAAAAAAAAATCAAATATCAGAAAATTTAGCATTATCGAAACCGATCATAAAACACACAACGATTTTGCTTATCACAAAAACTAATTAAAACTTACGGCAATGGCTTGCTTTCGCCGTAATACCGATGCTCGGTGTATGCCAAGAGTCCGTTGTGTTCCTTGGCCATGTCATACATGTGACCAGCCGTAATGCGGCCCTGAGATATTTCCCACTCGCCGCCAAGGTAAATAAAAAGAGGCCCACCAGATTTGAAGAAAACATCATTGAGCATGTATCTCTGCAACAAAAAAAACACATTTACATAAATAATATATTAGTATTTGACACTGTTATACAATTTATAAACTATTACCATTTGCCATGTGCGAGTTTCAGACTCATTGAAATGGTCCAGTTTCTGTTCGATCCACAATGTTTGTACTTCATCTGCTCTACTTTGGCTCGACAGCAAAGGCGGCTCCTCATGAAGTTTTTTGAATGTGCGCTGAAATATATTAGCATTGGCCTGCCCGGATAGAGCCAAAGCAAGCAGCAGTGCCAAGAACGTAACTCCGATTAGGCGTTGTGTCATCGTTGTAGATTGGACTTCTACTGTGGCTAAAAGCGCACCTCAAGCTTTACTAATACAAATTGCTTAGCCCAGTGCCAAATCTTATCAGCGAGTTGACTTCTTAATGAGGACATTATCTAGGTATAGAAAAAAGGCATGCGATTGTAAATAATACAAGCAATAGCCATGCTCCGTTCTCGACTAATAGCTTGAAATACCCCATTTAACACCTTGCTGTGCTTTATCAATTTGTGTTACCCAACCAATTTAAAATTCACTCACTCTATTTGCAGTTACTGAAGTGTGTTGATAATGTGTGTCAATTTGTTTAAATTGGCTAAGTGTTCTATAGTTTTATTAATTATTATTTTCAAACCACAGATAAAAATCAAAATGTAATTAATAATTAAATTTTTGTATTTATCTGTATATTGCTTTGACTATTTTTATCGAACATTGAAAATGGTCAAAAAAGGGTATACTAACTTTGTGTGTAACAGGCAGAAGAAGGCGTGGGAGATCCCACAAAGTGTATATATTCTTGCTCAGCATCACTAGCCGAGTGGATTAAGCCATTTCTGTCTGTCTGTCCGGATGTCCGGCTGTCCAGATGAACAAACAGATCTCAGCTATTATAAAAGCTAGAGACACCAAATTTGGCATGAAGGTTTCTGTTTACTCGGCGCAGATGAAGTTTATTTCAAATGTTGGGTGCCACGCCCAACGCCCCCGTAAATCAATAATTTAATATATTTTAAGCTGATTTGTGAGCGACATATAAAAGATAAAACATTCTGAGTGAGACAATACTAAGCTTATAATACTACCAATATAACGTCAAAATTTTTTGCATTCAAACGCACAAAGACACCTACACAAACATTTGGGCTTGACCAATAAAATGCTAAATGCATATACACATATTCATATAAAGACGCATATTAAGGCTTAAGTTACAATTTTTCTATTAAGTAGAAGTACCGTACAATTATGGACTCTTAACGTTTAAAAAAAGGTCCAAGGGTATCCCACTGTCGCGTGCCGCTCGACTGTTGCTTTTGTTAAGACTATCGTTTAATAGCATTTCTTGAGCACACTCTCAGCGTACCCGTCATCGTTTATCCAGCTTTCAATAATTCTTATTCCCTTTTCCTTAGCCGCCGCAAGTTCTGGGGAATCATTTTTACTGCGTTCCCTTAAGTCATGACAATGGCCAACTCCTGCATTAATGAAATATTTATTAACTGATACACTCTGTCAAAATATATTTTCCTTCTTACCTGGTATGACCGTCGCACATTTATCGGATACACCAGCATATCTCCAAGGATCATCTTCGGCTTTTGTAAAATAAACTCTATCAATGTGCGGCTCTTGACCCCCATATTTTGCCATCGTTTCGTCAATTTTACTGTTTATATAATCTATGGTATATTTAGGACCAAACTTTTTCTTGCACTCGGATATTTGGGCGGTGAACAATTGTCTATTACCAAATGGTTGATGCATTGAGCTCGTGGTAAAGAAGTTACCAAACTCATTGCAAGATTGATAAAGATATTGACGCGCTGAAATTAAATGTTTATCTGAAGAGTAACTCAGTTTTAACGAAATCTAATTTTGATTCTAACCTATTTTCTTTTCGTTAAAATCAATTTCATCGGTGTTATCTTCATCGAGATCTGGAATTTTTGACCAAAAAATATTGAGTTGTTTACCGAAGCCAACAAAGTCATTGTCGTCTATTTCGGTCATGTTCTTACACATTTTCTGTATCGTGGATTTACTATGAAATCAGCATGAGATTATTATATATAGCCTTACAAAGTTTAAGACTCACTTGCGATGCTGAACGTGAACTGCCATTATGTCATGTACCTCATCATAAGGTTTAGACAAATTCAGGGCCTGCAGCTGAGTGTAAACACTTGTATTTTGCTTTTTATGTCGAAGATATTCTTTGCTTGCATATTCGAGACGATCATAGCACTTATCTCCGCCGATTTTGCGAATTGATTTTCCGACGCTGACAAATCCGTCTCAAGAAAATAAATAATTAATATAAGTCTAATATAAATGTAAAATAGACTTACCGGAATAATCGAGTCTATATAATAAAGCTGCTCCAGCTGACCAGACACCATCAACTAGGTCAGGATACAATTGCCTAAAATAGGACACTAAATTTCCGGCATACGAACATCCAATGAGTATGACCTTAGAGTTGGCCAATCCAGGAACAGTTTTCTTTTTGTATCTTATTACATGTGCAAGATCTGCCAAAGCTTGTTCCGCACTCAAGTATTGTAAGTTTTCGACAGACAAATTCCTGTTAAAAGTCAGAAATATTTGTTTGTGATTTTTTTCAATTACCTTTTACTTCTACTCACTCAACGGGCCAACTTCGTCCGTAGTACCGATGTTCAGTTTGAATCCCATACGCATTAAATTTTTCAATAATTTCGTAAAAAATACTCAACAGTTTGTACTTTTTTTCCATCAGCCATTCGGCATTCACATTAATAATAATAGGACCACCTGGCTTATAGAAGGTAGTACTTTCTAGATATCGCTATGTGGAAAGGATTAATATATTTTAATCTATATAGAAACATCCAATTATACTTGCCATATTCCATGTTCGTGTCTCGCTGTTGTTAAAGTGATCCAACTTTTGTTCAATCCAAAATTCATTCTCCTCCACTTTTTCGTTTATAGCCAAAACTAACTGTGCACAGATCAAAAGTATAATGTAACAAAGCATTATAATCGTTAGATTCCATGTAATCTGTAGAACGTCATGAATCGACTGTCGTAACTTAGTTGACTCAATTCTTTTTATACATGTTATACGCTTCATTTATAATTGTAATTATATGGTTTAAATGGTAAACGTTAATGCATTTTTTTCGTTTTGACAAAAGATAAATGTTTGTAGATCTTGCAAATAAATATTAATTTTACTTGCATTTATATTAAATTTACATACTCAGGCTCTGCAGTTTTAACATTGTTTTTCCATCTCTATTGAATTTTAAAACTGAATTTGCTATCTTCCAAACGGAAGTGCAGCTCTTATAGAGCAGACAGAAGTGGCTTCTATTTTATGTGTAGAACATAACACGTGTTCCAAATTCAGTTCAATATAATTAGGTTTATCAAACCCGGATATGGGAATCCACAAGCAACCCTTAACGAATCGCTGCACACTTGTAACCTATGCACGTCTCGCATGCAAAGAGCTCTCCCTACTTGAGAATAGATAATAGAAAGGAAAGGCGTATAATTCGTGACACAACAATGTCGATTGATAAATATTCGTACAAGTATTCATTAGGCATGGCCGACAAATGCGACATATCAAAAGGATAGCGAAAGGATGTGCGTGTCAAATTCCTATTTACATACCAAATTTGAATTTCAATAGAAGATTCTGAATAACTAAAGCAAACGGAAGTGGAACTCATTTTGTCTTTAATCTACACTTGCAGGTTATCTTCTATGATTCGGATTGGAATCCCACCGTTGACCAACAGGCCATGGATCGAGCACATCGTCTGGGGCAGACAAAACAGGTGACCGTTTACCGGCTCATTTGCAAAGGTACCATCGAGGAGAGAATTCTGCAAAGGGCACGCGAAAAGAGCGAGGTAAGAAACCACTCACGGCCAGGAAACCGCAAAACCAAACAACAAGAAAAACAAATACAATAACCCGACTCACTGGGAGGGAGGAGTATCGGCATTGTTTTGCCGCATATTAGGCACGTGCGTGGACTTCCCCCATGTCGGGTTTGAATTGTCTGACGCATTGTTGCGCCTTGCGTCTTTCAAAATGCTAAATGAAACACGAGCCGCACGCATGAAACACTTGTACACGATGTGATGTGCATTATTGTTGTTGGGGCTGCACGGGGTAAAACGATACCGGAAATCAATTATACAATTGGTTAGGCGACAATTCGGTTACGCCTTTAAGTTCTACAGACGAATTGTTCCTTTCCCCTTGCACCCCATGCATTTATTAGTTTAATTACCGATCCCTTTATTACCATATAAAAGTGCTTAGGCCGCACTAAGAGCGGAAGCTACTCTGTGCCGCTACTCTCCTTTACGTGTTTCGTTGCATTTCCTGACGCGTTGCTCTTTTAGGATTTTCGGCATTTTGTATATTTAATTCATGTACTTCTTTCAGATACAACGCATGGTAATCAGCGGCGGCAACTTCAAGCCTGACACACTCAAGCCCAAGGAAGTCGTATCTTTGCTTCTCGACGATGAAGAAATCGAAATGAAATGTAAGTTGAATACTGTGATAAACTTAAATGAAATTTGAATAAACATATTTATTTTCTTTGGCAACAGATCGACAAGAGGCCAAGTTGCAGGACAAGGAGGACGCAACCTCATCACCCTCACCTAATACAACAACAGCATCAAAGACATCAGCATCGGCAAATCAAAGCGAACGCAAACGACGAAAGCCAAATAAGGTTAGCAATCAACACTAAAAGTGGAATAACCTCCAGTAGTTAATAATTGTTTATAACGATAAAGGCAAATAGGTTAATGTAAATCTAAGGACTTCCGGCTGAATACAAGAATTCAAACTGCGAGGAGAGCTGTTAATGGCCACTTATTAGATCAAGTTTACACCTGTTACACGCAGCGACAAGTTCCGCCGTCTCAATGAAAGTAAATGATCTTTTAAGTGAAGTTCAAATTGCGAGTTAGCCATATAGAGATAGAGGCACAGATACAGATACAGATACAGCTACAAGTGCAGATACAGAAACCGAGACTGAGACCAAGAAGTAAGAAAGACAGCTTCGGGTCTGGCTTTTGTTGTTCTTACTTGGGCACTGCACGGTGGTCATGGTCACGTGATTCATGCAACAACAAAAATAGCAACTACAACAGAGCAGCAAGAGCAGCAGCATTAACGACAATTCAATTTGCTACAAGACTCGACTCAACTCATCGCAGGGGCTCGTCTTGTCTTGGTCTGCTACGTACGAGAGTACGTAGCGTGCTTTGAACTTGCTGCCAGCTTTGGGCATATATTCGTAGTGGATCTGTTGCCTATATTCATTCATCCAAGTGTTGTGTTCCCTACAAACGACCAAAGCAAACACATTACTCTCTATCCAAGTTGGTCTTGTGTCCAAGTCTTGGAAAACAGTTTCAAGTACCTTGTGGGGTGCACCAACTTCTGCTGCCAGTTGCCGGTTGCCTCTTGCCGGCTCTTCTTCGTTTCGGTTTCGCTAAATGATTTTGTGCGTTCAATGGAACACTGATTATGGTCTGTTGCCTCTTTGTCTTTTCTTTTGCTTTTCTCTTGCTCTCTCTTTCCATCTCTCACTCCGTTTTTGGTTAGTTCTATTCGTAGGGTCTCTTTTTCTCTCTCATGGAGTCTTTTTTGCCTGCACTCAAGTTCATATACCACACCACACAGAGAATTATAAGTATTTTAATGGCACGCAGCCATCTTTTCCCTTCTTCCTCTTTTGGTCTGCTTCTTCTTCGTTTTTTGTCTCTTCTGTTGCATCTACAACTTTGTCTGCCTGTCAATTCATTTACTGCTTGAAAGTTCAAGTTTCAGCTTCTCGTTCAAGTTTCAGGTTAAGTGTCATTGCCCATAGATTTGCTTTATGCCTGTTTATTGAAATGATTCGTTTGGAACTGATTGCACTCATTTTGAGTCACAGTTGCTTGATATGTTTTCCAACGGTTTCTCTGTGCCTAACAGTGAAGTTTCCCCCAGACTGTATGCTCCATTGGTTTAATTGGATTGTTATAGAATGTGCAGGGCATGAAATAGACGGAGAAACTGAGAGCTAAGCTTACTTATATGATGATATATGTATATAGACCCTTAGAAGCGATAGCTGACATACATCGCTACTGTGCTGCCTATCTTTATAATGACTGTATAATCTGTGCAAATTTTATGCAAAACACTTACCCTAGTGTCGGGAAGTTGCTCAAGCTTGAAAAGAAAAGATTCCCTTCTAAGGAGCTGACTGACTCAAGTTTAAGTTCGAAATGGTTTATATTAAATGTAACACAGTAGCACAAAATTAAAGAAAGAGAAGAACAACTGCAATAAATTATAAGCGAAAACCTTTTTCAGCTCACTTAGTTAGGGTAGAAAGAAAACAGGCAGAATACCGCGCAGTTGCTTGTCTTTTATTTTACTTCCGGAGCCAATAAAAATGCTAATTAACAAGATTGTTCCATCTCGAATTTAATATATATTTCACTTCACTTTTCTACTTAGGAGGCTAATATGGGAGGCATAACGATTCCTGCCAACGATGAAGATGGCAGCTCCTCCTTGAAGCGCGTGAAACAGGAACTTGATGATGAATCCATTGATGTAGGCATTGCCTCATCCACATCCAGTGCAGGCACCGACAACCAAGTGCAGCTCAGTCAAGAAACCTATGTGCCAGGTGCAACGTGTGTGATGCCACAACAGCAACAGAATCAACTGCATTTACAAACAGACAACAATTCCGATAACGAGGCTTTGGTGGTGGATGGCGATGGTCCCTCAACAGATTCAATGAGTGAGTACATTTCTTAATGTAAATTGAAAGGAATATAGCCTAAAATTGATCAATATGTATGTGAACATTTAGTCGATCTCAAATTGAATTCCTTAGCTGATTGACAGTCGAATTGACTAGCACAGACATCTGTTGGCTACAAGTTCCATTACATCATTACAAACGCTGAAATTCTGAACATATTCCAATCACTTTGTAATTAATAATTCAAATTATTTGGCAATACTCAGCAGAGGCTCAGCAGAATGTGGTCTACTACCAGCCGAACAAGTTGCTGGCTGAACAACTTGGCCTGTTTGGTGTTATGAGCTTGCAAATCGCATGTGGGATGTGCAACACCAAAAACCTCAGCCTAGACTCAGTGATTGCAACTTGTTTTTTTTTGGCAACTGCTGCTGCAACAACAACACGCATGTGATTTGCATTCGAAAATATGCTAAGTAAATTTGAAATTTGTTTAACAATTAACCAATCGAAAGTACAAGACGTTCAAAAGTAGGCAACACAGTGAAACAATAAAAAAGCAGAAATAAAAGCCAAACTGATGTTGAATCGCGACAAGTGCAACGTCAACAGATTGCACTCGTTGTTATAGTCGAATCTGTTGGCCAACGACAAACAACAACAGGAGAAACAACGGCAACAACTGTGACTTGTCTTGGCCACGACTATTTGCCTGGTTAACTGCCTGCAGTTCGATTGCCGAGGCAAACGCAACAAATTGTGCCTATGTTTTTGTCTTTCGCAGTTGTGCATGTCGTTGATAACAATTTCGATGACATTTGCTGTTGGCCAACAACCTGATACTCTGTAAAAATTGGAAATGACTTTAATCTAGTTTTATTTTAAGTAGAAAGTGTAATAGACAGTCGACTGGGTTAAACATTTGCTGTCCGCGTACGCAACCTAATTTAATATCAGTCGTTGCCTGGAAATTGTTGCTGCCAGTTGATTATGTTCCCCATTGCGACTAGCCTGTCAGTCAGCCAGTCAGTCACCTCGTCGGTCGTTCGGTTGGTGAGTTGTTAGCTGTTTTCGGCCTATTGATTTGTTGGCTCTTATGCATTAAAATGCCACAAAAAACCAAGGCGCTCATAAATATTTTTTATATACCATTTCTTTTGGGTTTCTGCCATTGCCAGAGGGCTTGGCAAATGAAAACATCTAATTTAATCAATGGCTTCACGTGTTGTGGCTACATAAATTGTAGCTACCTTTTGCAGTTTCGTCTTTTTCCTGCCTTGATTTCGTAATTTCCCGTTGTACCGATTCACCCCGTAGACATTTATTTGCTGTTTATTTACAGGCCAAAATGAGAAATTGTCATGAGAGCAAGTTATCGTTATTGAAATGTTCGCATTTAATTTTTGGGCCACTGAAATTGCTGCGGCACGTATTGTGGGATGTTATTTATGGTTTTAATAAACCATTAAATAAATAAATGCTAGAAAAATCAAGATGCTTTTCATGTTATGCATTGCAGCTAAGACTCTTCAGTAATAGTTAACTGTATTATGTGAGTCTTGGCAATGCAAACACATCCGGTCTGCAGTTCTGCCCTATCTATGAGTTCATCCAATTACGCGTTCCTCACGCACTCGACTTTATAGTTAAGGCATTTACTCAACGCGTATGTTTTACTCAACTGCATTCCTTGGCAAACACTTGATCCACAGTCCATAACAACAGAGAGACTCTTGAGGTGTTTTAATTTTATGCAGCAGGATTTCTGTTATTGTTGTTGTAATTTTTTTCCTATTTCGCTGTTGCTTGTAAACAATTTTTCGCATTTTCTTGGCATCGTTGCTGGCAATGTGGGTTAAGCTTACATGACATGCGGCAGTCCACAAATCATCCGGTTAGGCAGTTGGAAGCAGCTGGAGCTGCCGATGAAGTTGAAGTCCAGTTGCAGCGTGTAAGTCATTCAAATTGCCATTCCACATGAATGTTTGTGTTGTGTAGCAATGACAGCAAAAGTATCTTTTAATTGATTTCGTTCAAGTTTCGTTTTCACAGCGGACACGTGCCAACAACTGCAGTGAGAGATACTCTCCATCAAGGCATGGGAGTCAAAATAGATTCGTTTATAGATTGTTGCAACAACGCCCAATTGAGAAATGTGGCACAGACAGACAATATTCATTATTCATTAGTTTGATCAGAGATCCTTGTGTCCACTTTGTCAGTGCGGCATGTGATACATATAAATAATTAAAGAAACAGTTGTAAACAAGGTGCAAAACTCCCAAAGAACATGACAACGCCAGCAGCAGCAGCAACAACAGCAGCAGCAACAACAACAGCAGCAGCAACAACAATAGCGGCAGCAATCGTGAAAAAGTATCTCATAAAATACACGTTAGCCATGAGTTACAATTACGCTGAAATCTTGTCAGCAAATCAAAACTGCGAACAAAAACGCTGATTGGCCACAAAAATTCACACAGTTAACAAATAATTACAAAATGAAAAATCCAAAGAAACAAAAACAAAAAGAAATAAAGAAACAAAGTCAGAGAGAAAAACCTCTTAAATGCCAATGTGCGTATCGTTGAGCTTTACAGAAAAATTAACAATAAATTGCATAGGCTCGTTTGCTAATGGTTATTTGTTATTCGTCATTGTTGTTATTGGATTCTCTCAACTGTCGCCGGTGCATAAATTTACACCTTATTGGCCCCCATAGCACCCAGAGCAGTGATATATGTATGCAGTTACACACAGACACGTTGCGAGTGTGTGTATGGTTCGCAGTCGTTGCTTGTCTGTTTTGATTTGAAACTTCATAATTAAAGTGGTTTTGACTTAAATTGGTTAATCATATTTATATGCGAAGTATTCCAGCGTAAATTAATGAATCGCATTCAAGCTCATTGCAAAGAATTTGCTTTGCTATTGCCAGGCTGTGAATACGAGTACTCGTGCGTGTTTATTCAATTGAAGTGCGAGCATTTTATTATAATTACTTTCGAAATGAATTAAAAAGCATTTTTATATAATCATTGGGAATATCGTGAGTTGCAGGGGAATATCTTCTCGTATAAATCTTCTTCAGTTAAAATCTTCTGCCTTTAATTTTGCTGCACATTTTTTATTCCTTTGCTGTTTTTAGATAAAATATTGTTTAAGGTAAGGCCGCAGTGCTGAAATTCCTATTTATTCGAAGCTTGGCATTATCCCCAGCCGTATCCCCCACTGCCACTTAAGACACAATAGAAACGGCTCAATCACGCACTCCTGCCGGCCGGCAGCGAGAGAAGCTTCGTCGTCGTCGTTGGCGACACGCATTCGAGGTCATAACCCAATTCCTTTTGTAGACATTGTCCGACTGAATGCCAGGCAAGAGATCTCGCTGTTAGGAAGCAACAACTGCGAGCTGAACGTACTCGTGCTTGTATTCGTATTCGTACTTGGTGCTGTTTTATCAACCATAGCAGCTGTATTTCTCGAATGCCATGGACATGCATTACCCAGCAGAAGAAGCTTCTGCCGTCTTGCTCGTTCGATACCCAATTGAAATTCGGTGCGCATTGCAATTGATCGCACTTTTTGCCTTGTGATTGTGCGAGTTCCTTTCTAACGTTGTTGTTCTTCTTGTTGCTGTTGTTGTTGTGTCTGTATCAGCGCTTGCCTTGGTTGCCTGCAGTCGTCTGCTGGCCCGCTGGCATTGTCGCCCATCTTCATTATCATCCATGCTGCCGCGTGTTGCATTTGATGATGTGCGCCGTTTGTAGACTGCAACAACATTGCCTCGATGTCGCCAACATCATCATCATTGTTGTTGTCGTTGTTGTTGTTGTTGCTGTTGTTGTCGGCAGTTTGTTGGTTACCGTTGTCATGATTTGTTGTCGCCAGTTTCCAACCTGGTCGAACCACGATTTTTGTCTGCCTTTTTTATTATTTTCCTTTGCTTCGTTTCGATTCGGTTTTCCTTTGCTTTTGCTTTTGCTTTCGTGGTATTCCCGATGCCTGAAGAATTTTAATAATTCTCTAGCGTTGTTTTCTCCTTCTTTTTCTTTTGTACTTCCATTCTTTATGAGCATTTCCTGTCGGGTATCGCCTACTGGCCGGAACTGTTCCTTTAAGGACAAACTCCTTACGTGGAGTGCGACTTGAAAAGTCATCAATCTCGCACTCAACCGCAGAGTGCTCGTAACATGTGTGAAATCGACACCACATATGCCACATGGACGCATCGACGGCGGAAACAAAAGCAATTTTACGCTACATTTGCTTAATGAACCTCTAACACAACCCTCGATACGCCGCTGCAGATGTTTTTACCACCAAAAAAAATGTACAGATCATATAAATTTTTAAAGTATTTTGGTTAGTTTAAAAATGTAAAAAGGTTCGTTTGTTTTTAAAGTTTCCTCCTAACAGTTTAGTTCTTTGATTTCTTGTCGCCTTAACTTGAAATGATGAACTAAAATTCAAAAGTTGATTTATCAAAATTCCAAATAACTTTTAAAAGTTTCGAACAGCAACTCGTAGTAAATTTCTAGAATTTGTATTTTAAAATTGAATTTTGATTCCTTTTCGGCCCACTACGATACGCAAAATTTGTTGTGTCAAGGATGAATATAGAAGAAGCTACGCAGCAAAGACGGAATGAATGGTTAGAGCGTAATGCTCAACCCAAAAATAGATATATAGTGCCTTCAATAAGGCAGCCGACGCGCTGGCAGAAGCCCGGACCGATGAGTCGCGCTGACTGGGTGTATTTCCACAAATGGATCGCGCGGCAATATTATCCTTCGCATGAGCAAAAACAATCCGAACCGATAACGAGAAAGTTACCTGCTATAATGCAGCCAATACCTGGAGTTTTCATATGGCGACAGCCGCGAAACTTGGGCGGCAAGCAAGCCCATGAAGAAGCAATCAAAAGGCTGAGTAAACCGCGGAATCCGCGTCGCACTCGTGTTGCACCTGCAAAAAATGATTTCACCTATCGTCCATGGATTGGAAATCGCCCACATCGGCCACGTTTGGAGCGTGGACGACCCCGGAAGAAGCCCCAGATACCCCTTTGGTTTCAGCACGATGAACTGGAAATCGATTTTTGGTCCAAACTTCGATTTCCTGTTTCTCGTGGAGCACAAAGAGCTGTAGCTTCAAAAAGATCCATTAAACTGTCTCTGCCACGTTGCTGTCTACCAAAACCGATTGAAAGACCGCCACCAAAGCGACAGAAGATGTCTCCACGACAATGGAGAAGCCATCAGAGGCGCCTCGGCTTTCTATCCACGCCCAATCCACGCGTCCTTGCTGAGTTATGCTGCTCTTCATTGCGCAATCTGTGCCCCCAATGTGGATGCCCATTATGTTGTCCGTTTGGCAATTCGATGAATTGATCTAATATCACAGCTGTACATTCACATGGATATTATATTAATTCATACAATTGCTGTACAGTGAAGCATTAAAGGCAGAACAATTGTTTATAGAAAAGTATTTTCGCGAATTTTCTATATCCTTCACTCACATCATATTGTCACGTCTTTATGTGTCAAAAATAAACAAATAAATGGATAAATTGACATTTTATTATTCAGTTGCTGTTAACAACATTAGGCTAAATATCGTTAGTTCATTATTTATAAAACTCTCAACGCAAGTAGATGTATATATTTGTATATATGTAAAAAAAAGATATTTTTTCTCCTTTTGGTTTTTTTCGTTAAATTATTAAGTAGTTCCTTTTGCTGAAAATGAGTTTCAACGACGAGGATGGTGAGGGGGATTCTAAGAATGTGGAAGAGGAAGTCAAGCCCCCGCCATCATGGGTCGAATGGGTTGAACGCAACTCCCGGCCAAAGAAGCGTTGCATATTGCGAGAACCTCGCCAGATAACACGATGGCAGAAACCTGGTCCCATGACCAAGACACAATGGCGAATGTTTTTCCAATGGGCACTGAAAAATGCCATGCCGAAAGAATTAAAAATACCCCCACCTGAACCTTTACCCTGCCCTGAAAAATATTTACCCTGTGCTCGCGAGGAACGTTATGTTGATCCAGAGGAAATGCAAGAGAAAATGGAGAAATTGTCAAAGCCTTTGGAACG
The DNA here is from genome assembly GCA_018151435.1 of Zaprionus africanus. Taxonomy (NCBI): domain Eukaryota; kingdom Metazoa; phylum Arthropoda; class Insecta; order Diptera; family Drosophilidae; genus Zaprionus; species Zaprionus africanus. The sequence goes on along the minus strand of JAECXB010002309.1, from coordinate 1,049,060 downwards.
TAAAATAACGCCAAAACATGAGTATTATAAAGAGAAATTTCCATATTCGCCAGTGATTGTGTGGGGCCAGCCAGCGCACCACGACAAGGGTCGTCCATTTAAGAAACCATTTATGCCATGTTGCTTCCCCAACAAGGATATCGAAGATGATTTTTGGGCTGAACTCCGTTTTCCCATACGTCCGGCTGCCCTCAAGGCTCGGCCGACAGCACGCATTTTAAGTTTAGCCAAACCTCATATTATGCCACCAAGTCCGCCCCATTGCCCTATACCACGTAGAGCGTATGCACCACTGGAAGTGCCTCCGCCGAAGCGTAAAAAGTTTACACCGAAAGGCTGGCGGCTGCACCAACTACGTCTGCTATATCTCTCCCAGCCAGTTTCTCGACCAGAATTCGAGTATTTATATATGTAACGTGGCTTAACTCGCTTGACTATGAATACTCTAGTAAAATGGAAAATAAATTATATCGTATGTAAGAATTAACTGCAATTCATTCACACGTCGAGCAAAAACTACACTTGGCGTTAAATCCTTACAATCTCCTCATTGTCTAAGTTGAGGAATCTTAGCAGTTTGTGCCTCCAAATGTGAAGCTTATCAGGCGTGATAAACTTTCGTGATAATTCGCCGAGTCGGACTATGATCAAAGGTCCTTATCAGAGAGATAACCTAATGAATGATTGGTTGAATCCGCTAATGCACTTCGAAGGCCTTTGCCAGTTTGAATGAGTTCCAAAATTGATCATGATGAGATATAAAAAAGAAAGGAATTCGGCTCAAAGGATGTACTATCCCAAAAGTGAACATACTTTTTTAAATTTAATGAGTCAAAATTCTAAATTTCAATTTAAAATTTGAGTTTTATTAAAGATTAAAAGTTTCTTTAATTTACTCACTATTGAATTTTAAAGTACTCTTTCTGATACTCTAGGGTATTTGCTAGTTGAGTGCCAAGTGCACCAATTCGATGACTTTGGTGATAAATAATGATGTAAAGCTAAACTTTCTTTAATTTATTAACTATTCATTTTTAAAGTACTTTTTCTGATACTCTATTTCGAAGCTGCAGAGTATTTGCCAGTTGAGTGCCCTTTCATAATATTTTACTGCACCAATTCGATGACTTGGTGATAAATTATGATAATCTTTAATTTATTCACTATTAAATTTCAAAGTCCTCTTTCTGATATTCTTTTTCAAAACTACAGAGTATTTGCTAGTTGAGTTTGCCCTTTCATAACATTTTACTGCACCAATTCGATGACTTTGGTGATAAATTATGATGAAAAGCGAAACTTTCGACAATATTTGTGTATTTGTTGTTTTGCTGCAATGCCGCGACGTTTGACCGAAATACACAACAGCAACACACACACACACACACACACTCGTACTTGTAATCAGAATAACAAATTTCCCAAAAAATACAAGCTGTGCATGGGCCAAAGGATTGCCTTGGATTGAATATTATTGATAAAACTTATGGGCCACACAGCGCAGGCAATTCCCTATAGACAACAATATGTTTATACATATAAAATATTGTTTCTTTTTGGAACTCGCTCTCGATTTTCGTTCGCAATCGAAGCGATAGGCAACCGAAGAGCTAAAGTCTCATTAAAAATGGCTTTAAGTTGTAGACAAACTTGTAGACAATTCCGCAAAGGGGCCAACACTCGACTCGACTTGTGGCACCAGCTGCAACTTCAATGATGATCATGATGATGATCATTCACGAGAGACGAGACTATGTTGATCATGACTTGCCCGCGACGAGACGAGACGAGACGATGATGATGATGGTTGGATGTTGATTGGAATTGGGACTGGGATTGGGTTTGTGATGATGTTGCTGCACTTGTGTTGCATACCAAAATAGCTAGCGCCAGGCAATGTCGCCAGTGCGACAGCAACAACAACAACAGAGGGGAATCAACAAGCACATTGTTGTCATCAGTTGTTTGTTAGAGTTGCCCGTCTCTTGTGTTCTTGTTGACTTTGTTTTATTTATGCAATTTACAGTTAAGCCAAAGGGAGAGAAATACCAAAGGCAACAGCAAAAGACAAGTTCGCATTTACATTAAACTAGTTCCTGTTCTTGAACCCTGCACGAGACACAAAAGTTTCGACTTGTTCTTTGGCGTTTTGGGCCTCGAAATGTAACACCAATATGGTCATGGCACACAATAAGTTAAGAGAGAAGCAGCTCGAGCTCAGGCTGATGAAAGTGATGAGTGTGGCTCGAGGCAATCGAACTAACCAGCTGACTTATCTTTGGCTTAGTCTGTCTTCATTTATTTCTTCATTCCAATTGCAAGCATCTCTCTCTCTCTCTCTTTAGCAGCTGTCGTAGTGTACAGCATAAATTGCCATGGCACGCTCATAAAGATACCTTCTCGGGTCACCTATGTAATTATTGGCGCCCTAATTCATTTCTCTGCCATCAAATCGAATAAATGTGCTGTTAAAATGTTACAATATATTGAGTTTTTCTACTCTTCGTAAGTTCTTCTTGTTTATTACCAGCTCTGTTTGTTTTACGGCCCGATTGCTTTGTGCCAGCTGTTAAGCCACAACCGCGAAAACCCAAAAAGAAAAAGCAGAGGGAACCAACAAAAAATGCACCCCAATTAATCAATAAAACCCATAATTCTTATTTGCAGACTTCTTGGGCGACTTTGGCGGCATTTCGTCGGTGCGGCGACGTCACCACCCGCGCGGCACCAAGCGAGGACGACCACGTGGCAGCACAAGACGCGGCGGTGGACATGGATCATTGCAGCGCGTGCCGACACCGACATCGCCGGCAATTGGAAGTGGAACGACCGCATCGCCGTTGCCGACACAGCAGGAAGCAGGAGGCAGCGGCCACGAGGCTGCAAGTGGCCCGTCCGTGCCACAAAATGAGGAAGGTAAGTGCGCAATTGCTGTTGAGCCAGCGGTTTGTTGATCAGTTTCCTGCACTCGAGTGTCACTTGTCGCTAATCGCTGTTATAATCACGTTTATCGCTGCCTTTTTACATAAGCACTCGCATACACACACACACACTCGCACACACACGCACAACAATTGGGCATACTCGAGTGTGTGGCTTCCCCTTTTTCCGTTTACATTTTGGAACAGCCCGAATTCTGTTTTTTTTTTGGAACGTGACAATTTTAGCACAGCACAAAACATTTTCATTACATCATTATTTTCAATGGCATTCACGGGGGGCTCCCCCAGCTGCAGTCAAGCCAAATATTTGTTTCAAGATTTGCATCTGGCTGCATTATCGCTGATGCTGTTCAGCCCCTGCGGCAGTTGATACATTGTTGGGGAGTACTTCCTAAGTGCCTCTCATTATAATTGAAATGCTCTTCAGGCATTGGGAGTCCCAAAATCTCGGCAGTGTTGAGGGAGAGACAAGAAGAAGTGTGTCTCTTGATGCATAATGCTCTCTAATGTGTAGGCTAAAAATATATATCAGACAACAGGATATACGAAGTCTTACAATTCAATTCGCACATTTGTAATTCCGAAGATTAAACGACAAACACGTTTTGAAATTTGTATTGATTTGCAAGCGTTTATATCGATATTGCTTATTAGTTTCGAGTAAAATTTTTGACTGCTGTCAGCTTTAAAATTATGCAAACAGCTGCAGCGAAAACTAAAGTCAAAAATTAATGCAAGCAGCTAGAAAATTTAATGGAAAATTGTTGCCCAAAAATTGTGTGCAATTTTTGCAGTTAAATGCCCGAAAACACGTTGGCGCACATGTCAAATTTGCACAACAAATGATAATTGCACAAATCGGCTTAAATGCTCAGACGCACAGCCAAAAGGCGGATATGTGTGTGAGAGAGAGACGAGGGTGCATGTAGAAGGGGCCAGGCTGTAATGCAAATGATGCGGGCAGCGCCAGACAACACGTGACAGAAATGAAGTTTACCAGCCAAATGGAGACATAATCACCATGGCAAATGCGCAGGAGAATGTTTTGCAATGATGAACTAGAAGTTACCCTCGAAAAAAATACATTTTTTGCCCTGTATAAAGATCGGATATGATAAAGATCTGTGCTACTCATACTTGGTATTAAAACTACATTCATACATTGCATTCAACATCTCAAAACCAGCAATGAAGCAAGTCTTTTAATTGACACACCATAACTAACAGATTACAGGGTATTAAATCAAAGGACACATGCGTGAGTGGGTTGGGTTTGAGTTCGCTTTTGGGATTTTGGGACTGTGCTGGCAATTAAAATAAACCACAATTAACGCGCTCTAAAGTATGCAACATTGTAGCCAGACGAGCACACGCAACTGTGGCAGGACACATTGCCGGAACGTGCGTCCGCAAGCGCCAGTCGTATTAACGACAATGTTGCAGCTCCCTCCTTCAATTAGCTCTGCAACTGCGCATTTTGCATAAATTACGATTACTTAAGAGTCGATCCAACAAGCCTGACTAATCCCATTTACAAATTTGTTTCGCTTCCAGATACACCTGCCACTTTCACTGGACTCAGCGCTCCAATGGGAACGCCGCCTGCTTCGTTGGTTAAACGTGGACCCGGACGACCACGCTCGAAGACAGCGACTCCCATCAGTCGTGGTACGCGCGGTACTCCACGTACCCGTCGACCCATAGGGCCGCTGCTTGTGCCCCTTGGACGTAGCCCGAATGCAACGCCACCCGGCAGCAGTCCGGCCACCAGTCGTGCTCCAAGTCCGTTAACTCACACAGACCGCGGCGCCGGAATACTCGAGTAACTTTAACGATTCCAAGATGCCCAATCCTTACTTACACCATGTGATGATTGTTTTATTGTTTTATAGCATTTATAACATTTCGTTGGCCAAATCTAATAAAAAACCTTCATCTGAAAGACAATTGTTTTATTTGATATATTTATTTTACGTATAATCTATGCTAAGATGTATAATTATTGAACAGATTGAGTGAATATATTATATTCGCAAAAAGTATAAACTTCTCTTCAAGCTGACATTGCAGAATTGACAATCCCCATGAGTATACGAAAATAGCTTGACCTTAAGAGTAGCATAAAAAACAATGGAGGCACAGCTGCCAATGCGCCTAGGACTCTATGCGCTGAGTGAGGACTATTATATCCATTGTGAACTATGCGCAAATGGTGACTTTGTCTAAGATAAATTGGATTAGAAACGCCGAACGCGCACATTCATCATGCACGCCAAGGACCCGGACAGGGGCTGCCAGCCGCATGTGATAGATAGTTGTTGGGGTACCTAAAAAACGAAACGAAAATGGAGACGGAGATGAAGAGCAAACCCTCGCAGACAAATAGTAGGAGTAGACAATTTAATTTCCGAAAAATAGCTGCTACGAAAATAGAACAAAGCCAGGCGGCTCCTTGAGGGTTCGGGCTTAAGTGCCAAGACGATGATGAACATTCTTCTTCCAGAGCAAGCGCGCGCGCGAGTACGTTGGGGGTAGTTGAATTAGTAGAGCATGCGGGGTTCGTTTTTTAAAGGGCTAAGAAGAAAAGGGATAAGAGGATGAAAGAGATGCTGCTGCATGCCAACGCACACACCTTGGAGATTCTCTATTTGCGTGACTGTCTTGTCTGCTGTTCTTTGTGGCCATGTGCATGGTCTGTGTAGGCAGCGGAAAGGATTTAAAGGAGAAGAAGAAGAAGTATGCAAGCACTTGGATTTCCTTCTTGCCCCTGTAGAAGGAGAAAATTTAATCCTTTTGCTTATTTTTTCAAGGTGTGGCTACGCAATGTGTGTGCATCCTTCTTATTGTCTTGATTTATAGAGCGAGCTACGATCTACAGAAAAAAAAGGATTTAAGTCAGCATTTTGCGGCTTATTAGTTGCGCTGGATTTAATCATAAGAATGGGCTGCGCCTACTGTGCACGGAAGCAGCTGCCTTTACAAGACACATTCTTGCGGTCTAAGAATTAATAGACAGCTGGAGAAACTACGAAGTAGATTGACTGCCAACGCATCTTTGAGAGCGCGCTGTTCTCAGGCCTCAGGCAGCAAATCAAGCAAATGCTAATGTCATCACTGAACTGGTATTAAGTATTAAACATTTAAATGCTAAATTAGCCAAGTATAACCAGATGCTGTGCCACACCTTCGCCGTGGCTCACAAACGAGCTAACAGGAGTTACAACTGTCGCCAATGAGGCGAACCTGTTGCCGGCTTTTAAGCAATTTTCTTTTTCCTGACTGCGATTGAAATGCTGTTTGTTGTGATTTTTAATTGAACAAAAAATGCACAAGTGTGCGTATCTCTTGTGTGCGTGTGTGCCTTGCCTGATCTAGTGGCTAAATCTCAGCGTTTGCCTTCGTCTGTCGGGATCGGGATGGCTGCTAATTAATAAACGCACTGCCGGCAGCAAGGGAGGAAGGAAACCGGTGAACGACGACTACGAAAATTGCAAAGACAACTCCAACTCCAACTACAACTACAACAAAACAACTGCGATTGCAACTGAGGCCGCCGAGGCCGCCCGACGCCGTCGCAGATGCCACTTGGCATAAATGCACACTTTTAAAATTGTTGAGATTCTCCAACTGTAGCTAAAACGTGCAGCTTTATGACAGTCGCCCCCCTTCGTCCCCAACGTCATCAACTGACTGGCCGACTCGCTGTGCAGGCTACAGAAAAAAGTTGCAGCAACCACTCGGCGGCCGCAGTCGGCATCAGAATATTAAGAATTGTCAGTCAATGCCATCGATGACAACAACAACAACAGCAACAACTGAAAGGAAGAACTCAACACAAAGATTTCCCTGGTAGTAAGTCTATCAGTTTTAACAGTCGAATAAGTTGGAACTGCATCAAATTTTATCTGAGTTTGTAGGTATTTGTAAAGCGTCTTCTGCAGTTTTTAGAGAAAAATAAGACTCATACACACACACACACCCACTGTGGCAAACACAAAGGCAATGTTGCATGGCAAGTTTTAAATTTTTGATACTGTTTGACTCAGGATTGTATTCTGCTTAAAACATTAGTTAAATTTTCAACTTTTAAACGCAATATCTCTAAAAGTTGAAGCTTCTTTTTGGGATTCCCAAAAGATATTACACTTTTCTACACTATACTGCACGTTACTTTATTTAGTATATCTGTATATACCTTTAATAAAAATCATGTGCTGTAACTAATGGCCAAACTGAAGTTTCCCTCAAAGTTTTCAGCTACTGTTGTTCTTTTCATTTGATTACAGGCTTTATGTTGTTTTATATTTTGTTGTTGTTGTTACCCACATACCTTGATTGCTGCGCTAATTTAATGTCATGCACACTTAATGGCTGCGCTTCTTGAGCGGCGGGTGTTGATTACAACAACAAAATTATGTTTATGTTTGCTTTGAGTAGAAACAAATTTTTATTTTGTTTTTATTACACCGCAAGTTTCTCGTTGTTGTTGTTGCTTCCACCTTGTAGTACAATTATTTTGGCAGGCGATGCGTGAATGCGTCAAATGCGACGTTGCGTGCCTTCAACTCACATTGGGGTACTTTGTCTGGTGCGGACTAAAACAAATGACTTAGGCAACGAACTTTTCTCGCAGTGGTTCAACGTGTGTCAACGGAAATGCTTAACAGTTTTACAAGTTTATTAATTTATGTGCACACATAAAACTTCTCATTAGTATTAGATAAACTAATAAAGCCAAATAAAACTAGTTCAGTTTTAAAAAGTCTTTTCATATTTTCACTCTGGTGTGTGTTCTTCAAAAATACCTTTGAACACATAATTGCGACTATTCCCATAGTGAAGATCGAGGCTGCTCACTGTAGTAACTTGTTAACTTAATTGACTTGGCTTTTTGTACAAAACTAATTCAATAATGAAAACATATCAATAAACACACGACGCTGCCGTCAACCGGTGACGGCTTTCAAAAATACTCGCCTCGTACGCGAGGAGCTCGAGCTCAACTCGGCTTGGCTGCTCGCCTCGGCTTGGCTGCTCGCCTCGGCTGGTTGTGCAAAAAGCGCAGCGTGCAGCTGACAGGAGCAGGAACAACAAAAAGCCATGGCAACAATAATTAAAAAATTTAATTGATGCATTAAAGCAGGCAACAAGTTTTCCACTCGTTTGACTCGACTCAACTCTCAACTGCAACTTTGTTTTTTGCTGCTCTTTTTTTTTTTCATTGTTGTTTTTTCTTCTCATCAATTTTTTCCTTCTTTTTTGTGCCAACCTCTTGGCGCCCGAACTGCACTTGGTCTACAGCACACACTATTTTTAACCAGGAGAAGCAGCAGCAGGACCTGAGGATCTGGACCGTGGTATCGTTAACAAAGCTAAAGGGCCTCATTATCCAGGCCCGCCAGTCGAGTGGGCTGGCCTTCTCAATACATATGTAAGTACGAATTTGAAATATTTACATTAAAATACCTCAGCAGCGAATGCAGTGGCGGCTTTGCTTGAAGTCTGTCTGCCAGATAGACGCCAACTAGAGGATAAACGATAAACGATAACGATAATGCGTACAATGTCCATGTCTAAAAAGTAAAATTCAATTCCCTTTCATTGCAGAGAAGTCTACTTAGGACACTCAGTTATTATTAATTTTTTATTGCACTCAACTCATAATTTATTATATACTTGCGCACCTTAAGTATATATATTTTCAATTTGTGGCCTCTCATTTGCAAGCTGTCACTGCTACACTGCACAAAAAGTAAACAATTACTCAATTTGGCTGCGCCCCAGTGCAACGCTCTTTATCATTAACATATCGCATCCTGTGCATCTGGATCTGGATCAGGGACTGCAACGAGGACTGCCACTGCCACTGGGTCGCATGCAACTTGACAAATATGCTTTCGGCTCTAATTATACACAAAGAGAGCGAACCGCTGCCGTCGTTGCGCATGCTCATCGGGTGCAGGCAGGACGGACTGACAATATCGTTACAATGTCGAAGATCAGGACTGACCAGGGCCAGTTGACCCCAATTCGGAGTGTGGATGTGCGGACAACCCTTTCAGACACGTACGCACACACACACCGGCATTGTGGCTATATAATCACACTGCGACTGTCAACTGGACAGAACTGGACAATGAAAAGGTCGCAAATTAAATTGTATTAAAATTTTTTTATAGTATTTTATTTTTTTATGTTTATTTTTGTTTCTTTTTTTGGGGACTTTTGCGTGTGAAAGAAATACGAGCTATGCAAATGCACAAAAGTGAAAAGAAGAAATTTTGAGGTCTGTGAAACATTTCAATTTGCCCACCCTGCCCTGGGAACTGCACACTCCAGCACACTATCAGCGTCAAACATCTTGTTTGCGTCGTTAAAAATTCGGTTCAGAAGAGATTAAATTTGCATATAACGCATTTGAGGCGAACGCAGGCAAATGACAACAAATTATCACAGCGATAACGGCGGCGACTGCGGCTGTCACAATGTTTAAGCTCTTTCTTTGGCTTAGCTCAATACTATTATTCACTTTGAAAGACCTCCCAATTAGCTTGATTTATTGTAATAAAATCACAAATCAGCTTGGTTGTTTTTTTTTTATTTTTTTGCTGGAGTCTTTCTCATTGAAAGTCGACTTGGTGTGTCGAACTGAGCAGGTTTTATTATTAATTACAGCTGAAAACATTTATGTTAAGCACGTACAAAAGAACTGTCAAACTCATCCGAGTTGGGCCGTCAACTTGGCGCCACTTTGGCCACATGCAATGCCATTTTTTGTTGCTGCCTCTGCAGAATAATTAAAATAATAAATAACAATGCAACAAAATATGCAATTTCACCATACGAAATTTAATAAAAATTGCAAATCTCACATCAAAAATGAAACGAAAACATAGCGTGTCCCAAAAGGGCAGACTAAACTAAGTTTACAATAAGTTGGAAGAGACAGAGAGAGGGAAAGAGAGAGAGAGGGAGATGAAGAGTAGTAGGAGGAAACTTTAGAGTATTAACATTTTTGGGCATGAAATTGTTGCACATTGGCACGTTTGGGCAGCCGGGCACAGTGGCTCGAAATGGCGCAAACTTACTTTGTAAACTAGGAATATCCATTGCTTTATCATATCTGCCCCACTGTACTGGCTTTTCGGCATGCCTTGAACTTATTAGAGCGGCAACAGCTAATGAACTTTGGCAGTTTGCGGCAATGTCTTTTTCATCTACTCCAGACATGACATGAACTTAATTAATTATTTATATGATCAAATATTTATGAACAATTTTATATTTCCATACTTTTCTCAGCTCCAGTTGTCCTCTAACCGTTACAGGCAACAACCGCCATTGTTTGTTTCTCAAGCAGGCGTCGCGAATTTGGTCAGTCAGTTCGTTGCCTAAGTCTTTTGTTGTGACCGCAGTGGTCGCATTGGTTGCCGGACACATTTCCCTTTTACTTCCCAAAATACAATTGCAAATTGCTGGCGGTAGAAATCTGTATAAATTAAGCATTAAATGCATAACATCACGGATCACGGTCAATGCATACACGGCAATTTCCATGCAAATTATATACACTTATGCATTGTCCACCTCAGCAGCAACAACAATGACAAGCAAAGGGCAAGCGGGCAGGGATGATGTTGTGCAGTAGGCTGTCTCTTTGCCCAGTTGATCGACAGTCGATGATGGCCACACTTCAGGCGACAACGTTGCAAACTGTTTTCGCACCTTACGGTCACATCGCAGCATCAGCGGCCCTGAAAACCAACTTTCCTAAAGTGTGAACATCAAGCGCCAGACGGGGGAAAGTGCGAGCGCCGCAACTGGCCCGAGGACATGTAAAACTGTTTGAGGTGTGGCGCGACATGAGCGCCAGTAGATGATGTTGCTGCTGGTGACGGTCAAGCGTGGTAGCAATGACAATGCCCACGGCTGCTCTATCCCTCTGTCCATCAGTTCATCCTCTGTCCCTCTGTCCTTCTTCTTCAATTTCATGTGTTGACGCTGATGGTGACGACACTTTCTTTTCCACCTTCATGGCACAGCTGCAATCAACTCCATGTAGCCCTGGCCAGGGGCAATTTCAGAATTCTCAAGGCGAAAGTAGCCTGTGAAGTGCGTGCGCCGCCACTTGGGGCGTGTGTGCATGCTGCAGGGGGCGTGGCGCAGAGCCTGCAATGTGCACCGCAAATTATGAGGTGTTATGTCAATGCCGTCGCCGCAGCAGGACCAGGAGCACGTCCACTGCGCTGCTCTCATCGATAGCGTTAAAGTGCCTGAAAATGCGCGTTAAAAGTCGCACGACCAAGTCGCTTGTGAAAGGCTTTTGACTGCTCATCAGTTCACAGCACAGACATATAATTGAAAACGCCCCGTGGAAAGGGAAAATGCAAATGTATGGCTCAGCTACCGAAGGGGCCAAAGGGAAATTAAGAGACCATGGGCTGTCCGTGAATAATCGTGAATTTTTGGTGGAGGCCTTAGCAGGTTTTTTTTCTCAAGATTTCTGCAAGAATCTTTTGAAAGCTGATGTTTATGACTTAATTTACTTAGGCACTAGGTATTCAGAGCATGCATAACTTTTTATTAATAATTCGACATATATCACTTTGAAAATAAAATAAATAAACAATTAATAAATAAATAACGTTTACATATTTTATATTCATAGAGTTGAATTAATATAATAAAGATAAATGCGCAGGATATTCCCAAGTCTTGACTATCTTACTGGGCATCGAATGGTTTCGCTTGCAACTCGCAGCCTGCCTGCATCCTCAGCAAGTTTAGTTGCAGTTGTAGCAGCAATTGTTGTTGTTGTAATTGTCATGGTTGTTGTTATTGACTTCACTTGTTTTCATTGGCGTTCGCCAGTGGACTTTGTCGCTGTCATCGTCGATGTCTGCTCCATCGTTGGACGTTCGATTTGTGGCTGCAAACGTGCAGCATTTTATGAAATTGCTTGTTGTTATTATTATGGTTATTATTAGTAGCATTTCTTGCTCCTGTTGTTGCTCCTACTGTTGTTGTTGTTGTTGCTGCAGTTGTTCGCTTTTAGCTGCTGCTACTGTTGCTCCTGTGTGTCATTTGAAGTTTGGCGCTGGCGCTGGCGCTGTGGCTGCTCTCACGGCGTTCTCTACGAAAATATAAACATAACAATCATTACAAGCAACATTACCTGCAACAACAACAACAACAGCAACAACAACAACAGCAACAGCAACTGCAGTAGAAGGTGAAACGAAAGCTGAACAAAAAACATTATTGATATTTATGAGAATTATGTCGACTTCCTGCTCTCCACCGTGTGGTGGTGTCTTAAGTGGCGCTAAATGCGTGCATTTAATATAATAAATCTCTTTCTTTGTGTTATTTATTATTATTATTTTTATTTTGTTGTTTTTTCGTATGCGCCGCTGGCGTTCGGAGATCTCTTGAGCCAAGTTTTGTGTGGCCGGGCACGTACATGTCGAGATTAAGTGGCGTGAAGTGAAGTCAAGTCAAGTGAAAGGGTCGACAGCCTGTGGAAGTGGAAGTCTAGCCCTAGTCTAGTCTCGGGTAGAAAAATATGGGAAATTTCTGCCCAAAATTGGGCGAGTGCTGCAAGTTTGTTGCCCAAGTCTTTTGCTTTATCGAGCGTTAAGAAGTTTACTTTCGAAAGCATTCACCGCCTCACACGCATTTCGGGTCGCACAGCATTTCTTTATGAAATCAATTGCCCGTGCAACGTCAGCCAGAAAATGCATATGCATATGCATATTATAGCCAAGATCCTGCCACATCTACCGTTAGTCGCAGTGTACATACATCATGCCTTGGGCGTCTTTGAGATGGAGGAGTTTTTCGGTAGTTTTTCGGGAAATATATGTTGCCATTGTTGCACCTACTGCCAAAGCATAGACAACGCACAATGTTGTCATGCCGAGGCTATTGTTGCGTTTCTCTCTCCTTATTGATTGTTTGTTTTGCCTTCTGTCCCATTGACAATTGGTCATAAGTTAGGCACCCGATGGTCAGACACCCCAAGCATGCAGCAGAATGTCAACGCATTGTCTTCCCGTTGCTGCCCCTGAGTTATGTGCGGCATGGAAAATCGCTGAAGTAGCCCAAAGAAAAAGCGACTCAGAGGGCGGAGAGAAAGAGAGTGCTATGAAATCGATTGCACAGTCTCGAAGCAGCGCTAATGTGAGAGCTACGCCCAGCAGTGCTCAAACTTTGATTGATTGTGGAGCAGTTTCAATGAAAGTGAAAGAATACATTGGGCATGACGTGGAGTTGAATATTCATACTAAAACTTTGCTATTTATTGACATTCGTTGCTCCAAGAAGGCAATAAAACGGACAAACAAAAATTGAATGAAGTTGAATTGATGAATTGATTTTGGAACTCTTCACTTCAAATACTAATGAATAAAATTTTGAATGCAAGAATATATTTTATTATTAATATTAAATAAAAATGTATTCTATTAAAAATATGAAATTTAATAAAGAAAGAATATCTGTATTCTATTAATGATATTTATATTTATGAATGCATTTACAACTAGTCTAAAAAAAAAACATTTAGTTAAATTCTATAAAATTTCTTCAGTAGAACTTCTTTAACTTCTAAACAGTTTGTGTGTTTATATTCCATTTCTTGGTACTTTCATGGACGAAATGAAAAATTTCAATGCAAGAATATATTCTATTATCAATGTGAAATAAGAATATATTCTATTGAAAATAGAAATATGATTATGAAAGAATATCTGTTTTCTATTATTGATACTTATAAATGCATCTACGAACTACTTTACTTCTATTAAATATATGAAATATGATAATAAAAAAAAAAATCTGTATTCTATAAATAATATTTAACAATGCATCTATAATACTTTTCGTGAAATTCTCTAAAAATTTCTTCAGTAGAACTCCTTTACATCTTTCCATACAGTTTGTTTGTTTATATTCCATTTCTTGCTGCTTTCACAGCAGTTCGCTGACACATAATAAATAATTGTGCACCCACATCTGCCGTGTGCACAAACAGTGTCAACACAAAAGTCAAGAGAACAAAGCAACCAGCATACAAGACAGACTTACACACACACAAACACACACTCATGTAGGCATTCATAGGTTGGCAAACATCCAAACGCCAAACAGTGGCAATATTTGGCTGCTGTTTACAATGTTGCGCCCTCGCCTGGGGACGCCATGGGTAGGTTTCCTAAGAAATTGGCGCATGCTGTGAATTGCGCAGACAGACAGCAAAGACTGCCAAGACAGCAGATACAGCAGCGTGTACTATACACATATCTATCTAACTATTCTCCATAGTCATAGTCATAGTCATAGTCATGGACAATATTGCGTCGCTTTTGTTTGGCAACAGCTTGACGATTGGGATTTGGATTTCGGATTGGGATTTTGGGACTCGGATTCGGATTTGTCTTTGGCTTTTTTTTCGCTTGCATGCTTTATTTTTCATTCACGCCAGCCTCGCTCGGGGCTATCAACAAACGCGATGATACATTGTGCGAATCCAAGCCTGGGTCTGCATGTCGGGGCAGCCTGGTCATAAAGTGTCAACAGTAGCAGCAACAGTAGCTACCGTTCTACGTGCAACGTGCAAAACTTTTTGCATTTCTTCACAGCGATATTTTTTGTGGCCAGGCAGCAACAATTTTTCGCTGGAATTTATCTGATGCTGTTGAGTCATGCAATGTCTTAGGCAGCATTTGAATTATGGAGATGATAATGCGTTTGCCGATGTGTGTGACATGAGTGCCATTCCGTGCCGCAGTTGCAGTTGCGGTTGCAGAAATTTGCATTTGTAGCAGCGCGACACCAGCAACAGCAACTTGCCACAACTGAGCACATGCAGCAGCGGCTCAATTAAATCGCTTGTACTGCATAAAAATCATCAGCACTTGCCGAAAAAATAAAAAGAAAACTGAGCTGAACCGAACTCAAATCAACTCAAACTATGCTGTCCGACACGCGCACCCCGTCTGTTTAATTGAGTTGATTAGCGTCCAATTCCCCGCACCCCTCCCCCTTTCCCTGCCCCTTGCTCTGTCGCGCAAAAATGATAAAAATTGCTGCTGACATGCGCTTGAGAAAATAAAAGTATATGAATTCACAAACATGCCACCATGCCGCGTACATATTTATATGAAGCAAAAATAACGGTAACATCGAAATATTTCTTACAACTTGCGGCAATCAGCAGCCACAGCTCCAGCCCCTGTTCCTGTCCCTGTCGCTTTTTCACTTGTCCAGACGACGTGCCTCCATCTTCCGCCTTCGTTTGGCATGTCATGCTTGGCCTCCTCCTCTCAAATTAACGACACACACAGACAGTCTTCACATCCCCTTCCCTACCTCCTATCCTACCTGTCTTGTCCTCTCTCCCTCCGTCCCTCTCTTTCTCTCTCGCAATGATATGAAATGAAATGCAATTTTTGAAATAATTAAATATGAAGCCCAACATATTTTAATGGCTTGCCTCTTGTTCTTGGGACCACGTGAATTTCGGCGAAATTGTATTCGCAATTAGCCGCAACACAAACATTAATTTATGTTAATATTTTGCAGCTTTCAGGTTTTCAATAATAAGATTAATATTATTTTACTTTACATGGAGTTTCTATAGAAAAGAAGGGAAATTTGTTGGTTTTAATCAGAATGTTGTATCTTTTATAAGTCGCTTACAAATTAAATTATTGATTTGCGGGGGCGGTGAGTGTGGCAACCAACATTTGAAATAAACTTCATCTGCGCCCGGAAAACAGAAACCTTCATGCCAAATTTGGTGTCTCTAGCTTTTATAATAGCTGAGATCTGTGTGTTCATCTGGGAATCCGGACATCCGGACAAAAAGGCAGACATGGCTTAATCGACTCGACTAGTGATACTGAATAGGAATTTATATACTTTGTGGGGTCTCCCACGCCTCCTTCTGCCTTTTATATTTGTTTATATTTGCACAAAGCTAGTATACCCTTTATTTAGGGTATAAAAACTGTCTTTTGCCATGTTTAAGCCTTCTTTTGGAAGTAGAGCTCCGTTATATGTAACTGTTAATTGGCAAACTATTGTAGAAGAAAACTTCTGGAGAAGTCCAGCGCGGGAGAAAAGTGTCTGCTTACAACCTAATTCCGCTGCTAATGACAAGCAACAAATTAATGGGTTCAACATTTTAGAAAGAATGTGGCAAATAAAAAATAGTCAAGACACTTGGCACTTGAACTGTGCACTCATTAAACCTCTCACACACACACACACACAGACACACACACTTTGTAACTATCGTCTATGGAGCTCTATGACAGCAGCTGCATGAAGTCCCAGTTCAGCGACCAAAACTCTCACTAGGCACTTAAAAATTAACGCTTTTGACAGCCAAACGGACTTTCAAACGTACAAAGAGCAAGAGCAGCAACAACAACAACAGTAACAACAACAACAAGAGTAACAGCAACAAAAAACTTGCCAGGCGCAACAAAGTGTCAATGCGGCGGGCAGCAGCAGCTTTAACAAGATTGGCAGCGACGCCAACTGCGGCAGCGGCAGATGAAGACGAAGCAGCCAAGATTTTCTCATAAGGTGCAAAATCTGTAAATGTGGATGTGGATGTGTGATCATAAAAGACGAAACAACAGAAAACATGCACAGAAATAACCTCCGAGAAGCCGACAGAAACAGAGTCATAAAAGCAGAAAGAACCCGCCTCTTTCGCTCCAAGTCTCCAGTTTCGGCTTTGAGATGACTCCTAATTAGCTGGACTTGGATGGAGGAGGGGGGGGAAGCTTTTGTGCAATTGAGTCACACAATACTTCAATATTTTAAGTATATATTTTATTATTATATTTTTCTTATGTTTCCCCATGGAGAGGTGCATCCTCCCAAATGAAGCAGTTAAAATCTCTGGCTAATAAATAAATTAAGTCTTTAACGATGGCAACAACAACAACAGAAAAAGCACGAGACCTCAAAGCAGAAGCCATCTCTGCAGGGCGCTCGAACGTCTCAATTATGTGTTGTTCAAGCTCATTGTTTTTGAATTTTTTCTTAATTTTCTTATGGTTATGGCTTGTTTGTTGTTGTTGTTGTTTTCGTGGCTTATCTCATCGCAGATCTGTGCGCAGCTGGCCGAAAATTCGTTGCGGAAATTCGTTGTTACAATTTAAATGGGGCTCATAAATGACTTGGCCCTAGGCTGATTTCGTCTCCAATTAAAATTGTAATATTTTTGTTAATTCTTTTAATTAGCTAATTTGCAAACAATTAAAGTCAAGCAAGAAGATTTATGCCTGGCAGTTGTTTCAAACTTGTCGAGTCATTTGATTGCCGATTGAAATGTGGCAGCAGCAGAGATTATGTTAAGTCAGACCGGAATAAGAAGGGCACTATGAGTGAAATGCTACAGTGGAAGGAAAGTTGATCTCTATTTATAAAGTCAGATTCAATGTGGATTAAGGTTAGGTGAAACTTTTGCTGATATTTGAATGTCACTGAGAATGAGCTTCTCTTAAGTTGATGAATAGAATTTCGCAACAGCAATGTAGTTATCATTCCTAAATCTGCCAGTTCCTCCTACTGTTCCTTGTCTATGCTGTCGAATACTCATCCACATTGAGTTATTGCCAAACTGAAACTCAGTTCCCACGTTTAGCCAATCTAGAGAACAGTTTTATAACCGTAACCAGACACAAAACTGGGCCTGAGAACATTTCGTGATGTCCACCTGCAAAAACCTACACTAAAACCGAAGCGGAAAGAAGATCTGTTGTTGCAATCCCATAGCCTCGCTATATACGAGTATGTACGGTCCACACAGTTCCAGCTGCGTGCGAGCCTAACAGCACCGCTACGCACGAAATTGTTTTTTCTCCCTTTCTCTCTTACTCTCTGGGGTTTTTTTTAGTTTTTGTTCAGTCAGGTAGTTTCATCCGAAAGCATTTCCAAACAATTGAGTTTTCAAAATGACAATTTTTTGTTTTTGTGCTGCAGCCTGCGAACGTAAAGAGAACTAAGTGGAAATAGTAGAACAATGCCGATAGATGGATTGGCACTGGCTCTGGCAGTGCACCTGAGCTAGTGAGAGATCACCTCTATTGTGCGGCTGGGAGAAAATAATGCTTTATATAATTAAAAAGAATATGAAAGAAAAAAAAAAAACAGTTCGTTTTATCAACATGCGATGGCAACAGCAAACAACAACAACAAAAAAAGCAGCTACCAAAAAAACGAAAAAAGTAAAACAAGTTTGTTGCCCGAGTCTTTTGTTTTGCGGGCAGGCGCTTGTCAAGTTTTTGTTGCCTGATCCTCGCTCTCGCTCTCTTCTTCTTTCCCAGTCCTTCTCTCGTTCAACTTAACGCTTCACTACTGACAAATGAGCAGCATATCCTGTTGATCCTGTTGCCGGGATATATAATTATATTGCCATCCCATCGCATACGTGTGAAGCCTGCAGCTTTAATTGCAATCATAATTAAAAGCTCATAAATTAAGGGCTCACAGTGCTGCAAAAAAACGAAACGTGCAAATTAAATTATGCTCGACTCAATTAATTCATTAAAACAGCACAGAGACCCTGATGAGAGAGAAACAACTTCTGCAGTTAAATCAATCAACGCCAAATACCACAGTCCACAGTCGCATATTCCCTAAGGACTCAACGAATGGTCAACCGGTTTGCCATCCTTACGCATCCTTAGAATATGCATTATGCAACTGCAACTGCAACTACAACTTTGGGGGGAGCAGTGCGCCAGGGCTTTCATAATTTATTGATTTTATATGGCGTCACATTTGTCTCTTTGTCTGTCTGACGCTGACAGTTTTTGCCACTGCTGCAGTCGTTGCGACATTTTGACAGTTGCCTCTTGTCGTGGCAGACAAGACGCTGCGCCGCGCTGTGCTGTCACTTTAATTGCAACTGACGCATTGCCAAAAATACACTGCACTGCACTGCCAGTGCTGCCATATCCTGTGCGATAAGCGCGACTGTCATTTCAATTTTTCATGCTGCCAAGGAAACAGCGCAAGGTGCGCTAGTACCCCCTACTATCCTACATACGATTAAATAATACGTTATGCTGTGGCCGAACCCCCTCTGATCATAATTCATGGCTCGAACGAGAGTGCGAGTTTGTGGCTTAAGTCTTTTGTCTTGCGGTAACGGATACTCGAGTTATCAACTTCAAAATTGCGTGTATTGCGTCATAAAATTGTTGATATTATTGTGACTCGATTGAGTTGATAATATGCTAAATAACCAGTCGGGGAAAACGATATGTGCAAAATACTATACTTCATTTAAATACATAAATTACATTCATTCATAACTGAAATGTATATAAGAAAGTAATGTGGCAAGTTCTTTAAGTTGAATTTCGGTTTTTAGTTTGAGAATTCAAGTTTTCACGCTCTTCCGACGGCCTTTCAAACACTTGCCGTAACTTTAATTAAGACACACAGTAATTTATACAAATGCATTCATTTACTTCTTAAATTTTCTTTTTAGGTCAAAACAGCATTTACCGTTAGCTGCGCTTATTATGGATTCGCTTTCCTGTTACAACACGCAACACGAACCGAAGCAACCCTTCGCGCATGGTTCCGATGAATAGATAATAAATAAAGAGAATGCAGACGAAGCGCAATTAAAACGGAAGCCCTTAACCCCTTTGGGCCATTAATTCTAACAAAAACCCTTCAGCCGCGGCAGGTGCAAGTCGCGAGAGAGGGACAGAGAGAGAGAGAGGGGAAACAAAGTGCTAATGATATCAATATAAAATGTTAATGAAATTATGTCTGGAAATATGTGTGTCTGTATTTTAAGTCTGAATAAAATGAGAACGTCGACAATTAAAATGCAATTTGTGCAAATCCTTGAAGCTGCAATAACTGTAACTGCAACTGCAAGTGGGACAAAAACTCGCAAGTTGCAAGTTGCAGGTTGCTACTTTTATAGTTGCAGCTGCAGCGGCGACCTGTTGCAGATGCCTATCACATTTTGACTGGCCGCTCATTAACGGCAGCGTGCAGCAGAGCGTAGAGTATTTAGTTTTATTAATTTTGATAGCGAACTCCTCGCATTTGCGTGCTCGTCATCGTGCCCCGCATGCAACAGCGTGCAGCGTGACCAAACAAACCCCGAAAAATTGAACCCTATTCCAGAGTTTTAACCCTTTTTTCTGGGCTTATCGAAATGCAGCCGAAAATTAACCGAAAATAGCGTCGCGCGTCTCGTGACTCTGGACTCAACGTCAGGCGCATCCTGTGCACGACTTCGATTTCTACGCTTTCTACACTCACTGCCACTGGCCGCGGCTCGTTGCAGCGGCGAACAGGTGTAATGATTTCTTTTGCACCTTGACTTCTGCTTCCGTTTCATCGCTGTTGTTTGCCAGGGGTACTTTCTGTGCTTACTTCCTCACACATACACACAAAGAAGATACTTTAGTACAGGGTGATACACTTGCCTTGCTATTGCCGCTTGCACTGACCCAGCTTGGGCACTGTTCTCTCATTCTTGGCTGAGGTATTGTATGCATTTAGAGCTTTACATAAAAGATAAGAAATAAACGCTTTCCTTACCACTTTCTACACGACGCTGGTGTTCTTCAGACTCGGCGTTTGTAAACAAGAAAAGAGAATAGTGCAGCGCGGGAAGAATAACGAATATGAAGGGAAATGTACGAAACGTTATCTTCATTGTTAAAAAAATTTTAAATTTACACTTTTAAAATGTAAACGCTCTCGAAATCTAAGAGTGAACTGGAAATAGCATTCAAAGCAAAGCACCCTGTATGTTTCGTGCCTGTTTAATCGTTAATTTTATACTAAGGACTTTATTATCGACATTTAATCGCCGCCGGTGCAAGCCAGAAGCATTTAAAAGCACTGAGAGAAATTGATACTGAGAAAGTTCTTGTATTTTAAGTATAACAAGAGCAACAGTCGAGCGGCATGCGACAGTGGGATACCCTTCGACATTTCTTAAACGTAGAGTCCACGTTATGTTGGTATTATAATAAGCTAAGTGTTGGTCTAACTCAGAATTTTGTATCTTTTATATGTCACTCACAAATCAACTTAAAAGATTAAATTATTGATTTACGGAGGCGGTGGGCGTGACACCTTACATTTGAAATAAACTTGATCTGCGCTTGGTAAACATAAACCTTTATGCGAAATTTGGTGTCTCTAGCTTTTATAATAGCTGAGATCTGTGTGTTCATCTGGGCATCCGGACATCCGGACAGACAAATAGACATGGCTTAATCGACTCGGCTAGTGATCCAGAGTAGGAATATACGAGGGTCGTTTGATAAGTCCGTGACTTTTTGTATTTGCCGCGCACCTGCTCAAATACAACACTGCTCCTGTCAGCAGTTATCGATTAACAGCTGACTGTAAAATTTGAAAGCTGCGTTTTTGGTTTGCGTTTTATAGGCATTGAAAGCAGACGATCTCGATCTCCATTTTCGTTAAAATTCACGAGATCGTCTGCTTTCAATGCCTAAAAACAAAAACCAGCTTTTTAACTGACAGCTTTAATCATAATGTTTTTTTTTATAGAATGTGGAAAATAAAAAAATAGACTTATAAAAACCCCCGTATACACTTTGTGGGGTCTGCGACGCCAGCTTCTGCCTGTTACATACATTTGCATAAAGTTAGTATACTCTTTTTTGACCATTTTCAATGGTCGAAGGGTAAACAAATTGAGCAAAACTTGAATATATTTATAAAGCTTCAGAACTTTCTTCCCAATTTCTTTCAGTGTGAACTCAGCATGACAATGTAATATAACCGCAAGAGAACTTCCTCAATATCAATCATTACGCCTGCTATATTTCCTACCCCCATGCGAAGCTTTCTTCATAAACCATTCAAGTAGCCCCAAAAATTGGTGAAGAGAAAAAAAACAGTTGCTTCTGCAGGTTGGCAACTGCAATTTTCAGGTGTTAGCCGAGTTGCTGGGCTGCAACCCTTTCATTAGACGGGCAAAAATGATATATTTAATCCGTTCATTCGGTCGATCTTTCGCTCGTACAAGTGCATGCAGTCAAGCGAGTGCTTGTCTTCGAAGAAGAGCACGAAAGAGAACTGGAAGTGGAGGAAGAAGCGGAGCGGGTCGGTAATGATAAACCTGATATGAAACACACTTAAGGGCTTAACTTGGGTAATCTGCAGTTTGTTCGAGTAGAAACATCAGCGACAACACCAACAGACTTGAGACTGCGACTGGCGACCAGCGAAATTAAAACATAAGTGTGCGTAAGGTTCACTTCGAACTTGCGTTGGGGGAGACAGACAGAGAGTGAGAGAGATGGGGAGAGAGAAGCGATTGCAGATGCAGATCAGTTGCCGGCGAAACGTCGCTTGCTTGCAGGTGGATTTCTCAAGTGGCTGCGTCCGTTCTCTACAGGCTTCACATATGTAAATATATGTTTATATATATACACAAGTCTGTGTTGGCATTGGAAACAAGTGGAAACAACTCAAGGCAGGCTTTAGATAAATTAGAGCTGCGTTTGAAGTGCGGCCGAAGAGCAAAGCTGTTCATTGAGATCAGAAGTGCATTTAAAATTTATTAGATCAGTTAACAGAAATGCAGAAATACTTGAGATACTCTGTACTTTAAACAGTGTAATAACAATTTAAACACTTCTCTAGTTTGGCATAGATCTTATAAGTTTTCTATTAAGTTTGATTGACAGTTTAATTATAAGAACTGAAAGACTTTATGACTTATATAAGTTATGCCCTTGCTCATTAGCCAATGCAACAATGTCAGAGTTAAGTCAATAAAATTGACGAAAAAACAGTTCAAAAATAAATTCCGTTTCAACTTTGGCTTAGCAAATACAAGAAGACTAAGAGAAGGAGCCGGGCAGATCCCAAGGGAGCTAAGACCGAGTCGCATTATTCACGCTCGCTTAAGACTTGGCAGTCAAGATACGTCTAAGACATTGACTTAGCGACGTCTGCAGCGAAATGCAATTGTATGCGGTGTCAAAAGTCGCACAGCAATCAATCAATTTAACAACCATGGAAAATTCGACAGACATTCGCACAATGGAGACGGAAAATCGTAAAATAAATTGTACAAAATCTATCAAAGGACACACAGAGGACACACAGTAGTCGCCCCTGTTGGGGTGAGTTGTGAGCATTGAATGATTTTCTATTCTTTGCGATTTCCTTGGCAAGCAAGCGACACAATGAAACACACACACGACTCACGTTGCACAGACAGACTCTGCTGTCCGGGGCATGTCCTTTGTGGCATGTTTGCGTAATGTTAACAAGACGCTGTGCAAACTTTAAGTTGCTCAGTCTCCATCGCAGTTGAGCAGCTGGCGCAGAGTCAACAAACTGTCTGCTAAAAATCTTCGGCCACAACGCGTGCCATATGTCAAGCTCCAACTAAACACGAAAAAGTCTCAACTGACGTCGGGTAATTAAAACCACACGCTTATCATTTATTCACGAGTACTCGAACTCGAACTCGCACTGACACTGGCACTCTCCAACCGAAAATCGCCGTCGTCCCTGCGCCAGTTCTTGATTGGCTTCGCGGCGTCGCATTAAATGTCGCAACGAAGCAAGTACAATACACAAAAAAATAAAAAACAATCCTGGCAGCCGGCGTAGTCCATCAACAACAACAACAACTGCAACAACAACTGTCGCCCTGGCATCAGGTTCGCTTACTTGCTCAGATTTTCGTTTCTTTTATACGCTTTTTTTGGTGGCAGGCTCGGGGCCGGGGCTCGTGTGTGGCAACAACTGCCGCACGATAAATTTGCAGCTATCAAATTGATACGATTTCTTAAGTATATAGTGTAAGCTATAAATATTAAAGGGGCGATCAGCGATACGCATGATGGGTGGCAAGGGGAGGAGCAAGACTTTTAGATACGATTCAGGTTCAGGTTCGGTTTCGGGTTCAGGTTTTTGCGGCTACTCGAGTAATGTCTGCATTTATGCAAATACGTTTTAATTGCGCTGATTGTCAATTACATAAAGCTCGAATAATTACGTAAACCATGAGGAAAGTTTGAACAATAATAAAGGACAGAATATAAAATATATATAATAATAATAATATATATAAATAAGTAATTCAAACCAGGATGGTCTCGCTGTTTATGTTTCCAAGAAGAAGAACTCTTGGCTCTGCTTTTAACACCTCTTAGCACCTTCGTGGAAGTTATAGCAACATTTTCGATCGAACAAATTACAAGCAATAACACTTGTAAATGAACTGCCCGACATTCTTTGGCAACAACGTCACGATCGGACTTGAAGAATGTGAAGAGTCGTAAATCCAGTGAAATTAACAATTGTATCTGAACGCTTTTAAAACGTCTGCTGGCCAACGCCCCTGCATGACAAATAAGCTAATGGCGAAAGGCAGTAGAAGGCCAATAGAAGAATAAAATTGGCATGCGTAGCAAGCTAGATATTTCCATATAAAAACATACTTATATGCTACATACTTGCAGCACACCCTACTCCAAGTTGTGCCTGGAAAAATAAGTCAGCAGCAACAGTTGCTGGTCGTAGCTGGGCGAAGCAACAGTTATTGTTTCTAACTAAGTAGCGTCTGCTGTGATTGCCACCATTTTGCAGGCCAGTGCAGCTGCCGCAGCTCAAAAACAACAACAAAAGAGGAAAAAAGAAAAAAGAAACAAAACTAAATCTCTTTGGCATGGTAAAAAAGAAATCCATTTCGAGCCGCCGCCGCCGCCGCTGCAGCCTGTTGCGCACAGGATGAATGCATCTGCATTATCCTTCAAAATGTACCTGCTGTGCCCAGCAACAACTGGCAAATGTTTCCAGCATTCGTTTCAGTTTCTCCCCCTTCCCTCTTCGTAGACCTAGGGAGGACCCTCTCAGTGATTCTGTGCCGGCGAGCAATCTGTTGCTTGCCCTGCACATGTCTCTCTCTCTGATTCTTGTGTTTTGATTCCGAATTCGATGCCCTCGCAAGGTGTTCCACTGACCCTGTTTTGTTCGCACAAAAACTTGTCTGAACGCAGTAAATAACAACAGCATTTGGTCCATATGTAGTTGCTGTGATCTTTGTTTTCGCAGAACAGCAGTAGAAGTATTGAAGTTGGAGATTTCGAGTACTTTCGAGTTGTTTTTTCTGCAAAGAGACTGTACTTTAGAAGTGACAGGAATAAGTAGAGATCTTAGTAAAGAGAACATGCATAAATAAGTTAGGGCAATCATTGTTTAAATGATATACAACTGCTCATTGGTATAACGTAACTGATAAGATGATATTGTTCATTACAAACATACTAAGTGTAAATATATTATAGTTTACATATCTCTCTCACTCTTTGGCATATAAGTACTTAATGATTTTACAAATTAATTTCCCAAACTTCATCAAGTGTCTTTAAATGTCAGAGAAGTTGCACAAATCTGTCAGACAACATGCATGCCTATGTCAGGAGGTCATTCACTCAGTGGCTCGTTACAATTGCCGTACAGTTGCCACCCAAAAAGTCGCCAAATTGGCTAACTAAGAAGTTTAGCTGAGCCTTGTTCGATTTACACACCCACACCCACACACCAAATGTTGCATGCCGCGCCCACATCTGTTCGAAAGCTAATAAAGTTGTCATTGCAGCACGATTGAGCGGTTAGCCACAGATTTTCCCACTGGCGGCACGTACAACGCCAAGCAGCAGCAGCAGCAGCAACTGGCAACTAGCAACATCAACGAGGAGGCAACAACGACAATTACCAACGGCAGTCATTACAGTGGCAACCAAAGTTGGCCATAACAAGCGAATGGTGGCGCTATATAATCATAGACGACGTCCGCGTCTGCGTCCACGTCCACGTCCACGTCGTCGCCGGACTTCAGTGGAGCAGTGGAGAGGCAGGCTCGAGCTGCACTCTAAATCAATTAACAGCACGTCAAAAGTGTTGAAAATTGGACCAACAGCTCGGGCAAGTGCAAGGCGGCTGTTAATAGATAAACTGGCAGGGGTACCACAAGTGGCAAGGGAGTACAAGCTGGAGCCTCTGCTATCTCTCTCTCTCTCTCTTTCTCTCCTCTGTGCTGGGAAAGTGAGGTGCAAAATGTGTAGCAAGCTGTCTGCGTTGAAGGCTAATCAGCATGCAAATAATGTTGCCGCCTCTGCAAGAAGATTAAAGAGCCATGTACCATTGATAGCCACCGTAGCGGACACTCTTGTCTAGGGGGAGACCTCAGACGAGGTGGGGGCAGGGGGGGAGTTAAAGTTGTGTCTACGACGTGCTGGGTAAACCAGTTACAGGTCGTTGAGAAAATTATTGAGTGAAATGAATTTGTTAACACCTTGCGACGAACTGTGTGTGGAGCGGGCGTGCCACAACATGGACCGATAATTAAGTATGCGTCATGTTGGCGTTAAGCAGTGCCCCCCCCCCTTCTCCCCTCTTCGCCACTTCACAGCTATTTGGCTCCTCGATTAGCGGGAGTATGCGATCTTTAAGCGTAATTATGCCAAGCTGCGAGCATGTCTTCATTAGTTGGCCACTGGCATTGTTATTATTATGATTATTTGCCTATTTGTTTGGCATTCACTTGCCACATTGCCCCACACACAGCAGCAGCAACTAGAGTTGGTAGAAAACTGTAGCAACTGTAGCAACTTTTCTTGTGCTGCCAGCAAGTTTTTCACTTTTATTTATGATGAAGATGTCAATCTGGCAGCCTGTTGCCTGTTGCCTGTGTCGGCATGTGTTTGTCTTTCCAATTGCCTGTCCGGTACACTCCATCTCTGCACACAGTCAGTGTCAGTGTCACACAGACGAGTTTTCATCCATTTTCAGGCCTGGGAAAAGTTGATGTTGGTAAAAAGTCGGGCATATATTTGGATTACACATTGAGATTGATGTGCAGACATTTAATTGGATCGCACAGAAAAGGGAACTCTACTCCAGTTTTCTACACTGTAAAATTCCCCAAACAGTTCAACAACATTTCCGAAATGCAAATCGCCCAAAAAAAGAAACGATTTACGATAAACAAGCTGTTTTACGATCAAATCTCAATGAACATTTACCAAATGATGCGTAGTGGCTTTTTTTAGAGCCCACTTCGGAGCATGTACAACGCTTGGCGTGGCGGCACGTGTCGCGCTTACAAATGACGCCCAATTGGCGGCCCAAGTAGCTACCAACGGTAGTCCAGAAGCCATAAATGCCGCCCGAGGAGGAGCACCACGGCACGTATGTGTCACCATGGCATGGCACACTCACGAAATTTCTGTTCTGTGGGGCCGAGACTCATCGCTCTGAGGCGGGGCGGCAACTCTGGCTCTGGGGCTACGGGGCATGCGGCTATTTGATGTCAAAATAATTGTTAATCCGCAGGGAATAGCAAGTTTTTTTTTGGTTTGGTTTGGTTTGGCTTTTGGGGGGAAGCTTCGTCATCGAGTCGAGCATAGCCTACGGCATCGGCTTCAGATATTTACGAGTAGCTGTTGCACTCGAAACGTGACAAGCTTATGAAGATTTATGGGGTTCAGGCTTCGTCTCCCGTCGTCGGTCGCCACTCGGCATTGTCGCCATTTCCATTCTCACGATCGGTGTTCGATCGACAGTTTTTTCCTTATTCGTTTTTCGTTTATTTTCTTTCGTACAATTTCGTTTGCTTAATTTAAGTACAAAGTACGTGCAGCGTCCCATCGGACATTGATTTTTAATTTGTCCATTAAAATGCAATCATCACGCCCGCCATGGCCCGTCGCGACATTCCCGGTTCCCACCTGGTACCGGGTAAAGTATTTGCCTCCCCTCCCCTCCCCTCAACTGCCAACACTTCAGCTTCTTTGTTTTATAATTTGCCAGAAAATATGGCACCATAATTTACGCATTTTATTCGCTCATCGACTGTTACATTTAAATTTTGCCAAGCGATCACGCATGCAGACTGCATTTGCAGCTCGCCCAATCGATGTGCCGTGAGCATTTTAATGACAAACATTTCGAACTGCTCCATTTTGCGTCATTCCGACAAAACAAATGGCGGCGCTGTGAGCTGATTTTAAAGTGAGCTTTAAATTAAAAACAATTGTGAAATAATAACTGAAGAGATTTAAGAGCAAGATGGGGCACAAAGGTTGTTTAAATTTATTTATACAAATACGAAGAATACTTTTCCATCAAGCTAAAGGCACAACATCAACGAAGTCGAAAAGAAAATCAAACTTATATTGCAAATTTCAGTAAGTTTTCCTGCTGTTTTCAATGCCTCTTTCTAAGCTTTTTATACCCTTCGACCATTGAAAATATTAAAAAAAGGAATATCTTACTTTGTGTGAATATATGTCACAAAGTTAATTAAGCCATGTCTGTCTGTCTGTCTGTCCGGATGTCCGGATGATCAGATGAACACACAGATCTCAGCTATTATAAGAGCTAGAGACACCAAATTTGGCACGAAGGTTTCTGTTTACCAGACGCAGATCAAGTTTATTTCAAATGCTTGCTGCCACACCCACCGCCCCCGCAAATCAATAATATAATTTTTAAAGTGGCTTTGTGAGCGACATATAAAAGATACAACTTTCTGATTTAGACTCATAATAAGCTAATTATAATATCTACTTATCGCTTAAATTTCAATTTGATTCGACAATAAATTTAGACGTAATTAATAATAAAGCCTCGTTCGCTTGGAATTTGTATACAATAATATATCGAAGATCTTTCTAGATGCACGAAACTGTTTCTCCTTTGTCAACATATTTTTTTTATTTCATTCCCGTTACGATTAGCATATACGGCATAGAACCTTCAGCATCGTCGGCAGCAGCAACTCCTCTTAAGGATGCAACGGCGAGCAGGATAGACACATGTTTGACATTATCAAACCGCAGCATCCGCGGCAGCTTGAATTCTTAATGCTCTTCACACATGTCGGACAAGAGGAACATGTTGAATGGGTCACAGGCAGTAAAAATGGAAATAAATTCAAAACCCGCAACGAACAGTTGTGATTTCTCGCAGTGTTCGTCTTCGGGGACAACTGTTGCACCGAAGACTGGGAACCTGAAACTGCGTTGGAAGATCTGCGATTGAGACTGAGAGACTGAGACTGAGGCAGATATTATTTCCGCTTTGTGCATCGTTTGTTTCTCTCGTTCGCATGCTCATTCTCAATTGCGAGTTCTGTTTTGATTCTCTTTTATGCTGCTTCCGCATCCTTGTTGTTTTGAAATTTCGCGCATCTGCCGTTGAGACAGGTTCAGGTACACAGGATCAGACGGAGAGGGCAACAAGTTCCCAGTGTACGCACTGGATCGCCTGTTTCCTTCCGCTGGGCCGGAAGTTTTTATGTCTTTTGTAACTAATCGTCAAGGATCACAGATCAGAGATTTCGGCAAATTATTGCAAGGCGGGTGGTTAATGAGAAATGAAAAACCCTCCGAGAAAAAAAAACAGACAAGAGAATATTATTTACAAAACGTTTTCCTGTTTGCCCGACAAGAGAAAGAGAGAGACCTGAACAGGTTTCCCATTTCGGCAAATTTGCATGACCGGAAGTTGTTGCTCTCTTTGTGCCTTCGCTTTGGGTGAAAGGTGATGCCGATGATCTGTTTGAGATAGTCCCAAACAATCGGAATTATAATTGAATGTCAACTTCAAACGAATTTCCCACCGACCTGCAGAGCTACCAAGTGAAATATGATAAGTAGAAGAGTCTAGAGCAAAGTTGTAGAAGTTCCAAGTGAAATATGATAAACAGAAGAGTCTAGAACAAAGTTTAGTTAAGGAAGTACAAAGTTGTACATAAGTTTGTTTAAGGCGTATCCTTTTGCTTCACAAATTAATCGCTTTTAATGGACTTCATTTTCTTAAAACATACGTAAAACATAAGCAGAACATGGACTTGGCATCACGATAAGTCAGCATGGCCAGCGCTAACAGGCACCTTTAGCCGGCACAATGCATGAAAAATTATGATATAAATTATACAATGCACATTGCAACATTTTCAATGCATGGAACACCGGCTGCCCTCGACACGGCAGGACGAAAATCGTGCAGGACAATGGCGTGTCCAACTACCTGCTGGCCAGAGTCCTGTCAGCTTGAACCTGCCGATGCTTATCGACGGTTTTAAGCGTCTCAAATGAGTCTGGCCCCAGTGAGGACTTTGTCTTGCCAGCGTGACGCGCGATTAGAGATTACGAAGTGCCGTCTGCCCGTGTCCAAGGGCGAGACATGGCCAGCACAGAGAGATACAGAGAGAAAGAGAGTTCCAGCCGGCCCCTATAAAGAATATAATATCTTGCTGTTAGACAAATGCCTTCATTGGAAAATGCCTGCATACAAATGATTTCACAAAGGAAAATACACGAGAAAAATTATAAAAAATTCCACTTTAATCTAATGAGCGATCTATATGTTTTTTAATGATTCGTAATGCTTTGCTAAGGTGTTAGAAATAGTAAGGAAAGAATTTCAAGGAGTTAGCAGAGCAGGATAAATAGTTCTACGTAATTTGTATTGCGAAATCGAGCAGAGCTGTAAATGATTTTAATTTGAATTCCTTTCAAAACATTTAATACAATCCGATCCTTAATACATAACCCTTTAGTATATGTAGTGTTTAATATATTTGAAGTTTTATATTATATTTTTGTAAGAAATCGTAAAAAATTTCAAGGAGTTGGCAGAGCAGGATAAATAAATCTACGTAATTTGTATTGCGAAATCGAGCAAGGCTGTACTCCATTTAAATTTTAATTCCTTTCAAAACGTGCAATACAATCCGATCTTCACTATGGTATATTACCCTTTGGCATATGAAGTTTGACATATATTTTCAGCTTGCAAACAGTTGCGAATTGTCAAAGGCTTAAGCAAACAGTGGCACAAAAGCTGAGCAAACAATGCCAGGATTGAAGGATAATCGCTATTGTCGCTCATGTTTGCGCAAATTCTGCAGGCGCTGTTAGATCAAGCCAATTGTCGCAGGACATAACAGAAGGATTAGACCTCCTCCTCTGCTCCTTTGCTCGAGAGAGTTGCGTATGAAATATGAAAGGTTTTGCAGCTGCCAGTGGGACATTTGGTGTGTGGGTGCTCGAGGCAGGACATTGAAAACTTGAAAGTCTCGCAGCAGCAGCTGATGATGAGCGACAGGCAACACAGGATACACATAGTTCCTGCCGTCAGGCTGTTTCTATTAAAAAATGAAGAAAATATCTCATAATTTTTTTCAGTTTTAAGAGAGAAAAATGTAAAAAAAAAGTGGTACAATAAGGACACGCACGCTCCAAATGAGGATCGACGCCAATGACAGCTGCCGGTGACAGCACATGCTCTCAACTAAAGCAGGATACGCATATCCTGCGTTTAAATTTCCAGATTTTCTCTATTAAAAAAACGCTGCGCAGGCGGCACGCGCTTGACCTTGACATTGTTGCCTAGGCAGGGACGACTGTACGCGAGAGTACAGTCAACACACACATGCACACGCACAGTCGACACTCGATAGGCAGCGCAGCCGGCGGAGGAGTCAAGCGCAGGCGGACAAGCGGACAGGCGGACGGACACGGACACATGTAGAGGAGCAGCCTACCTAGAGTGTCTTCTTCTTCGCATGCTGCTTGCTTTTTTACTTGTGTGCTCTTCTTCTTGTTCTTACTTGTTTTTTTGTGTGTGCTCTGTGTAAGTATCCTGTTCCAAATGTCCTGCGTGTGCATGCGTACAAAAACAACTACAGCAACAAAAGACAAGACACGGCAAAAAAGACAGAGAGAGAGACAGCGAGAGAGAGAAGCGAACAAAAATTGAGCGGGGCAGATGTTTCCTCAACAGGCTGCAAAATAACACCACGCATGATCAGTTCACTTGGTCCTGCTCCCGCTCCTTGTGCCGTCCCGCTGTTTTTTATGTTCGCTCGTATTTTTTAGTGCGTCTCAATCGACTTGTCGAGCATTGTCCTCATCCTCCTGCTGCTTTGTCTACTAAATCTGCTGACTATTTTCCTTTGCAGGAATCAAGAAATCATTATTATCGGCAGCATAGATATTGTGCGGGTGGATCCAAGCTGCAAGCTGTCCAGCTCATCGATGATTCTATAGTTTCGTTCCCCTGAGCACTCCAAGGTCTTCATTTGGTATTCAGCTTGCGCTGTGTGGCACATGCTGGTCATCTTTTTATTTATATGACGAGACTCAAGAACTTTTGAGGTATATATTGCCCATCTGCAGCAATATATTGTATCTCTCGTACATATATCTTCACAATTAACAAAGTCGAAGGGGGAAAACACTCTGATCGTACCGAGCAAGTTTAAAGAGCTATAAAATAAAGTGAATATTGATATAAAAGAATGATAATCACTATGAATATGTTCATTAAAACTTAAGCAAAAACATGAAAACACTTAAGTAGAGGCAACATATCCTCTACTTGCACATGACCTTTGAATATGACAAACATTTCTTTATTTTTCAGAACATGACTCAATAACATCCTTAAAAAACTCATAAGAAATAGACTATAGACATTTCTACAAAGTTACATCTGCTGAAATTCTAGAGCAAATTGATAACTCTACAATCAATAGAGCACTGTCTACTTTGTTGACTATTGTCTACCCCAAAATGATGTCAATTTGCGGGCAGCTGTTAATTTCGAGTATTCAGTAGACAACCCACACACTCGTGAGTGCAATTCGTTAGGTGTGGCAATTTAATCATACATGAATCACAGGACAGCTGTATTTACCACCAGCCCCTACAATGTTGGCACACTCCCAGCAAATTAACCAATAGAAATCATCAATAAAAACCCTTTTGTGAAAATTGCATGCGATTCTCTGCAGTTTTATACAATTTTGACAACATTTTTGCAGCTTGCCGACGAGTCACCCCTTTGGAAATTGCGACAATTGTCTATTTGCGCAAACATGACCCAGAAATGTCTCTGTGCCATTGTCAACTTGGTTCTTTGTGGTGTGTTTGAATCCTTTTTCCATGATTTCAGATCTGCCTTTTGATTAGCTGCGCTGCCAAACGTCTAAGGTCTTTGTTAGTTTTCGATATGGATATGTCAATAGAGCTCTGGCTTTATGTTTGCCCCATCAGATTGGGAGATTGTGAGACGCGATGTTGTCTCGGTTCGCATCTGCATAGCTGGCGCATTGTTCGCTAGTTGATTCTTTGAATTTAAAGAGTTTTACGTGCCTTTGGGTGAATCCTTTGGCCTGTGGGTTTCTTAGGAACTGTGAGAGAGATCTCTCTTTATTATTTGGACATTGGCTGCTATAAAAGTGCCATAAATCGTCGGCCAGCAATTCACACTCACGCGTGATTTTCAAACAAACACGCATTGACGGATGCTTATGCAATGACCTTAGACCCAAAGACATCTGTTCCGGCCACTTCAGCGCAAGACATGAATAAATCTTCGAAGAAGTTTCGCAGTCAAGGTGCTGCAAGGAAAGAACTATGCCGAGCAGGTTTGCTGCGGCGTTTGTTTGCCTTTCTAGTTTGCACTGGCCTCGACCTGAACCGTGTTTGATCCTGTGGCCTATGTCCTTCTGCCTTCTCTTGCCTGTTGCCTGTTGCTTTCGCCTGCGGCTTTTGTTTCCACATTTGCAGCTGCCTCGCACTGGAAAATATTTGCATACGCGTACGCACAGTGGGTGTCGCCTTGGCTTGGCCTTGGCAGCGGCTTTGCCCTGGCCACACAATGCCCTCTCTTTTGTTACCTTTTTACGCATCACCTGTCCGGGGCACGTGCTCTGCAGACTGGACTGACTGACCTGCGCTCACATTTCCATTTGCCGCGTCATCGGAGACAGCTCAGGAGCAACGTGGGTGAGCTCTGCCCTGCAATTAGGTTTAGAACAATATGTATCTTATCTAGGACGGAAACTTAAGCCAGAGATTATTGCAAATTTGTGTAGGAGTAATCACTCCTACCTTAATCGTCTGCTTAGAACTGAGCTACAGGAAGGTAGTTAGAAGCACAGAGAACTGCATTTATATAGAACTAGGTAAGAGATAATATCTTAAAGGTTTATTCAAAGAAGTTTTCAAGGTAATCAGTATGGTGTGCTTCGGTGAAAAATACCAAAATAAACTATTTTGAGCACTTCCAACTTCTTTTCCTATAATATTCAGTAACACAGGACTATAAGAAATTTAATATACGAGTACGCTGTCTTAAGGCTAAGAACACTATGGAATTCTTTTGAAGACTCCCCCATTAAAGATGCATTTCATAATGAACCAAGCAACCTCATCTCATTCTATTCCTTTAGCATGAATCTTCTGCTTTTCCTTTATCTGCGAGCATCGAAGCGTGCTCGGGAATCTTGTGTGATATAGTGCATTTTATCGCTTGAGTTGCATTCAATGCTAGTTACATAATAACTGCGACATATGACGGAGATCCTTTGCTCCACAGCATGTCCTGTTGTGACACCATTTAATTCACATTTTCCCCGTAGAAATTCCTTGGCATACGTGCGTTGTAATAAATTTTATATAAATTTGACAAAATGAATCAAAACAATGAGCCTAGCCGAGCCGGGGACTAGCGGCCTGGCGAATGCAAGGACACGCACAAAAAGCGAAACAATTGCAGCACGCGGCAGGACACGAAACCGACGACAGGCAGGACAATGGGCCAAGTACTCGACTGGACAATGGCAACATGCAGCAAGCAGCAAGGAGTCGCAGCGACTTGGTTGATAAGAATAAGAAATGCCGGCGAGGCGGCTGCATGCAGCACCTGGTGTTTGCCAGAGACAGACAGCAAGGACAAGCAAAGGACGCAAGACGAACCGGTACAGTTCGGCAAAAACACAGCAAGATGCAACGTGTGGGCACGTGCTGCGTGCGGCCCAAGAGAGTGACTAGAGAGTCTCTCTGCTTAAGTGGATCCTGCAGCGTCTGTTGCAGCCGCCAAATGCATCCCACATGGAATGGGAACGGCTCAATTATGAGCGTCAAATTAAATTTTGGTAACACATGCAGGCCAAGAGAGAGAGAGAGAGGGAGACAGAGAGGGGGAGAAGCAACCCTTTCCTTGGCATCTCTAGCACATCAGACGAGGCCTGCTGCCACTGCTGGTCAGTTCTCGTCCAGGTGGTAAATCCCTAACCCGCCTCGATAATTACGCCATGCGCCGTCGCCGCCGTCGTCGCCATCGCCGTCGTTTGACTGGCTTTGACTTGAACCCAAAACCTAAACCGAACCCTTCGGCAACTGTTTCAATTTCAACTCTTTGCTTGGCGTCTGCTGCGATAATTCGATGGCATCTGTAAGCGAAGGGTTTTTTATTTTTTTTCTTTTTTCAGTTTTCTTTAGTGTTTTTTTCGTCCTTTTGCTGCTCGCCCCGTTGTCTCTCGGCGTTTTTAGCCACGTAGATTTTTCAACAGCGTCGTTCATTAGTCCGCTCATCTGTCCGTTCTACCTTGCTCTGTCTCCGTCTCCATCTCTCTCTCTCTCCCCCTTACTATTTTTGGCAGTTGGTCATTACGCATGCACTGGCAGATGCTCGCTCGCCGCTGCTGCTGCTGCTGCTTCTTCCTGCTCTTTTTTATCCTTTCGCAGAAGGGTCAACTCTCTGTCCGTCCGTCCGTTGCCGCTGGCAGCCGCCTGTAAACAACACCTTTGATTTCAAGCTGCAGCCGGAGTTGAAGCTGGCAGTCAAATTGAATTCCCTCTGCTGCGGCTTCTGCTACTGCTGCTGACGGCAGTTAGAAGGGTTGTCCTGCCAGGTTGCCTGTTTGGCTTCTTGATGAGTTTGCGTAGATAAGCATTGGGGCATTTGGCTGGACATGCTGCCAGTTAAATTAATAATAAAGCCAAACTTGCAGCCGTTCTTTGAATCGAACACAATTTTGGCTAACAAACAGCTAACAATAAAATCCAGGAAAACGAATTGGCAACTGCTGAACAGCTGCGACAACTAACCAAGCACGAGTACTGCATGAATCCATTCACTCCCTACTTCACATTTTTATATATATACTCTGAATGTACATAAATTAAGTATAAATATTTTATTACATATAATTTTATATTTCCCCAAAACTTTACAACTTTGTTTTTGTACTTTTTCGAATAACATACTAGGTGTGTTCATAAAGTAAGGTGACTTTTATAATTTTGCAGGCATTGTACTTTCGATTATCAATTATCTTATACCCTTCGACCATTGAAAATGGAAAAAGATATACTAACTTTGTGAAAATGTATGTAACAGGCAGAAGAAGCCGAGGGAGACCCCACAAAGTTATTCTTGCTCAGGATCACTAGCCGAGTCGATTAAGCCTGTCTGTCCGGAGGTCCGGATAACCAGATGAACATACATATCTCAGCTATTATAAAAGCTAGAGACACCAAATTTGGCATGAAGGTTTCTATTTACGTGGCGCAGATGAAGTTTATTTCAAATGTTGCCACGCCCACTGCCCAATGCGAAATTTGAAAAGTCACCTTATTTTTTGAACACACCTTGTAAATTGAATTTTTATAAATTTCCTCATTCTTCTTTATTTGTGTTGTTTTGAATACTGAAGATAAGATTAAGTTTCCCAAATCCTGACAAGATTATTGTTAATATTATTTATTTTTATAAAGCTAGATTTCCCCATTCATTAGTGTATTTCTTAAATAAACTCATTTGATATTTCGAAAACTCTCGATTTCTTCAGCAACTGAGCAAATAATGAAATTACGCGCAAATCCTTTGTGCAAACAGTGCGTATAAATCATTTGCGTAAAACGAGGACAATTTGCAGCGAGCTGTCAGCAGGCGACAAAGCGATGGAAAAACAAAAAGAATAAGAACATTTTTGCAGGAAAAACTAACAATGATTAGGCGAGTTGGCAGTGCATGAAGCAGAAGAAGAACAAGAAGAAGCAGCAGCAGACGGTAGCCGAGGATATCTTTCAAATCAAACAACTGTGTGTCCAAGTGGCATATGGTCTAGCCTAGCCTTAGTTCGTCGTCAGTTTTCTATAGAAGCCTGTGGAACTCAATCTCCTTGGTCAAGCATCAGTGGCAGAACTGTACGGACGGCAGGACAGACAGTTGAACTGTCGTTATGCACTTTAAGTGGCCAGTTTCGTTACAGCGCCGCCTGCAACGCCGCATGTGTCGCATATCGGTTGAAAGGGACAAAGACAGAGACATGCAGACAGACTGAGCAAAGGAATCTCAGTTTCGGTCTGTAGTAGGTGTTGCCTGGGCACAACCCACCCAAGTCTTGGGTCTGGTGTCCTGACGACGCTGTCCTGCGGTGCCGTTTACATTTGTCTTACTTGTGGTTTTCGCTCCGCTGCCTTTTGTTTCTGCTTTTCGTCGGCGGCTGCTGCAGAAATCGTTTTCGTATTACTTACAACAATTTGTTGCAATTGTTCACAAAGGTTACCTTTGATTGTAATTGAGTTCATCTCTCCCGACGAATATCAAATTTGCAACTCACTTTACAAATTACGCGCGAGAATTTCTAAGGAAATGCGGGAGAAAACAAGAAATATATTTGATATCGAGCAAATTCGATTCAAAGAATGAAATTTAAAACCATTTTATGTTTTCGATCTCTATAAAGGAAGTTACCACGCTCTATATATAACTCGAAATACGCATTTAATTCGCAACTTTGCAGTTCTGAATGAACTCGCACTTTGCAATTTAGGTAAACAGGTCCATTTGCGAACCCTTTTCGTATTGTTTGGACGCCCTCTTCCCCTCCGCTGGCATAGCTTTCAAATTATTGCAGGTAATTGCTGCGAGTCGAGTGGAAAATAGAACATATTGCTGAAAAGCTTCAAGCAGGCGCAAAGTCTCTTGTTGCTGGTCGAGAGCTGACCCCGCAGCAACCCCAGCGGTCAAAAGAGGGTAACAGAGACGGGGGTACAGACGTAGAAGGAGTAAGAGACGTGGACGGAGACTGAGCTCAGAGACAACAGTTGGTGTCTGACAGCAACCTGACCGATGACGATGAGTTGGAGTTGCTCATGTTGCTGTTGCTGTTGTTGTTGTTGCTGAAGTTGGAGCAACCTGCCAGCGTCTGTGGCTGTAAAATTGCCAATGCGCATGCGCGCCGGGCCAACAATTTCACATTTAATGATAATAATGATGGCGATAATAGGTTGAAATTAGTTAAACACGAATTATAACAACAACAGCAAAAGGGTTTGGATATTGCGAGGGAGCGCGAGAAATGAACTGCAGAAAGAAAGAGAGAGAGAGAAAACAATGAGTGAAAGAGGGAGCGACTATGAGGCGCTCTCGACTATTTTCTCGGGGCAAGTTAAGTGCCGCCAGCTGTTGCCGGCCAAGACGAGATTGGCGCTGCCAGAGCAAAATTACTCGACACGGCCAAAACTAAAAGTTGGCCAACTAATTTGGCTCAGGTGGCGCAGCAGCGAAAACGGAACAAATTTATAACAATTTTCTGATCGGTAGGCACTAAATTGTATTCCATCTGGCCAAGTGATTGAGACGCGCTTAACAACAATATATAGTCCCTTTGATATATATTCCTCTCCAATATGTATTCCTCTCCTCTCTCTGGGGATCCATATCAGACACTCTTTACTATACTCCACTCCCCATTAGCTCCGTTTATCGTTCATAAAGCATTCATTACCAAACTGTTTATATAGAATACCTTACTATAATATATAGTAAGTATCTCCCCTTATCCCATTCACGTTTATCATAATGAGCAGCCCAAACATTTTTGTCACGTACACATAAATGATAAACACTTTGTTCAACCCAATGGAATTCCCCCATGGTCTTTAAGCCATTTTATAGCTACTTTCGGTTTAGCTGCTGTTCTTTTCTTTCTTTGTCAACCGAAACTTTGAAGTGGCCGCCACGGAGCGAACTATTAATGAAGGAAGGTCCAGTTTAACGAGTTAGTTGACCATTTGGGATGAAACAAACTTAGGATCATTGAGCTGCCCTGCTAACTGACCACACACAACCGAAGTGACATCAGAGATGCGATATAAAACGATCGACAAGTTGACAGTGAACTTCATCCGAAGACCACCCAAATGGGCGTAGAATTGGAAGGCAGAGAACATGATAATAGATTTGTACAGATTTTTATGAAGCTGCTAGATCGTTGAGCTTAAAGTTGATCAGACTTTTAAATAGTCGCTTATCTGAGGTCAATAAGGAATAAAAGCTAAACTTGAGCTTGGAAAGAATTATTAAGTATCTATAAAAGAGCATAAGATGATTAAATAGAAATGGCTTGCCTTAAACTTAAGTGATCTACACCAAGAGCCTAAGATCATTACAATAGTTATGTAAGATATTTTATTGCGGTTGCTTGGGTTTCTTTATCCTTTGGAAACCATTTCAGTGATCAACTGTACCTCGTACTTGACCCAAATGCATATCAAATACGCAGCTGATCGCACATTATGCCCTTGAGAGCTATTATATATCGCTATCTAAGGCATATCCATTTTCCGCAAGATGCAAACTAACAACAGCAGAAAGAAGGAGAGCAGAAGAAGGAGGAGGAGGAGATTACACTCAACGATGCACTCAAGCGATTGGCAGCCTGAGGAGGCCCAATTGAAATATATTACATGATGGATAACCAATCAAGCGATTATCCTTATAATTATGATCGACTGCACGGCAGCTACTACTGCCTGCCTGAGTCGACGTGTTGCTCCACTTTCTGGCCTTATCCAAGAATGCCGATCTCCGACCGCTGCTCGACCACAAAACGCAATAAACAGAAGGCAACACGAAGTCGGAAATTTTTTGACTGACAGTTACAGCTTCATTGCGGCTCACAAAAGGGCCAACAAATGTGGAAGGTATTGCGTTGGCTCTATAGAGCAGATCAGCCTTGGCTAGCCCATTCTTTTCGCATTGACGACAGCATTATTGACGCATGATCGGGGGAAGTGGAGGGGGGAGGAAGAGGCCACATGGAACTCATCTGCCGGATGATTCGCTAGGGGTGGAACAAACGTACGATATACTATACAAGATGATCTTTTGTTTGACTTTGAGGCATTGTCTGCCCAGGCTACCGATACCTTCTTGCGCGAGTACAGCTTGCCCACGTTTTTTGGGATATCTCCTTGCAGTAGCTGAAGATTTGTAGCCCGATATGTCTTGACTTTGGGAGTCATAAAACCCAATTTTTCATTGCGCAATTGCGGAGTCATAAGTATATTTAAATTGAATTAAAATGCTCTGCCCACTTAATGAGGCGCAACAAAGTATCGTTAGGGATAATCGGGCAGTCGTAAAACTAAAGGCCATAAAACGTATCCTGCTTATTGCAGGCAGAGACAGATGCACGAGCGGAAGGATACGCAACACTTTTATTGGACTTCTGCGCAAACAGAGTGCCAGACGATAAAGAGACACGTCTGATGGAGCAGACGCTATATGCTATATAGTCTCGTATATGCCATATCGTTTATGATTTATTGAGTACTCTAGCCCAGTTGGAGAATCGCGCGTGCCGCATTTCGTTTATCTTTGGAAACAGCTGCCAGCTCGATAAGCGTCGACGAGTTTTAGTTTCGCTTTTACCTTTAGGAATATTTCCCCGATATCATCGACTCGGTATTTGCTTAGATTTCTTATCTTATCTCTTTCCATGCTTATCTGCTGTGCCGGGTTCAAGCTGTGTACGTGGAATGTTATTTCTCGCTACCTGACTGTATCGACGCTCAAACTGAACTTAACCCCATTTTTCTGGGAATTATTATTTGCCTGGGCATTTGCGAAAAGCTTAGCACGAGCCAAAAGTAACAAAAAAAGAGGGGAGAAACGTACATAAGTCGATTCTTCTCTTTGCTTAAGTTGTGTCAATATTTTGTTGCTCTTGGTATTTTATGTAACGGCATTTTTCTGAAGGAATTCTATAAAGGGGAAGCAAACTAGATAATCGAAAAGAGGTTCGAGTGAGGGTTTGTGTTTAGAATATTCAAAGAATCAGAATCTAAATTTTGTGTAGAAGAAGGTTTGATATACATGAATGGTGGAATGGGATATATTTTTTTGATTTCGATGGTTATCATTAATTTTGTGTTTATTATAATATTTATTATTATTTTATAATTATTAAAATTGTTCATATTTTTATCTTTATTATTATTATTACTATTATTTATTTTTTATTATTATTATTGTTATTATTATTAAATTATTATTTTTATTATTATTAGTTTTATTTTTAAAATTATTATTAAGTTATTATTTCAATAATTTTTAAGTTATTATTATTGCTGTTTTTCCAATATTATTATGTGATCGAAACAGTATTTTGGAAACCTTTATTTCTATTTTATATAAACATTTTTGAGGTATGTCAAAAAAGAATTAATATGTTACCTTATACAATAGTTTTACAGATTAAAACATAATAATCATCGTTTAATGCATATATAGATAAATGTTTTAAGAGGTTAAAAGACTGAAATCAATACCTTATATTTATATCTAAAATAGCAGCAGGTACAGTTGCGTTACTTGGGATCAGTCACAGCACATTGATTGTCAAGACAATCGTATGTTGTGTGGAAGAAACGTCAGAACCAATAAAAATAAAGAAGTCAACAACATCATCCCAAACAACAACAACAACAACAACAACAACAACTGCCGGTGGCAGTGGCAGATAATCAGCCCGCATAAATACAAATTAAAGTGCAGGCGACTTACGGTTAATATATGCAACAACAACAACAATTGCAAGAGCAACAGGCACAACAACAATGATAAAATATAAAGAGAAAGAAAATAGCATAAAAATTAAATTTGTCGCGTGTTTGCCGCCTGCTGCCGACGACGAAGTAACCGAAAACAACAACCGATGTGGTCGGATCGGAGCTGGAGCTGGGCAGGAGCTAAAGTCGAGACCAGAAAGATGGCAAGTCAAGTTAAAGCCCAAGCCGAGCCAAGCTGAAGCCGAAGTCAGCCCAAGTAAGTCTACGTCCCGCAGCCGGCAGACGGGCCCAGCATTCGTCGCTAATCATGGTAATTATGGCAATGAAAAAGTTGCCCAGGCAGTCAGCCAAAGCCAAAGAAGACACCCAAGCTGGGAGCACTACACAACGGGCAGATACCCTGTAAAGTTAAAGGGAATTTCTAAGAATTGTAAAGAACAATGTAAAAACTTTCTTAACTCATTATGAAATCATACAAAGAATGCTTTTAATATTAAAACAAGATGGGTACATAGAATTCAGTTTATTTCTGCAAGAAGAGGAACATATATTCCCCCAAAACAACCTCATCAAACCCCCCACTAAAGACCTGCCACTGGCTACAGGGTATAAACAGAAATGAAAACCCAACTGGGGAGCACTTTTTTTCGGTGTGTGTTTTCTTCTTCTTTTCGTTGTTGTTGTCCCTGATAAATAATAAAAGAAAAAACAGTAAATACACCTGTTGGCGGCAGGCGATGTGCAAATGTGTGAGTACCTGTGTGTGTGTGTGTGAGCGTCTGTGTGTGTGAATG
Source organism: Zaprionus africanus (assembly GCA_018151435.1). NCBI lineage: Eukaryota > Metazoa > Arthropoda > Insecta > Diptera > Drosophilidae > Zaprionus > Zaprionus africanus. The sequence goes on along the minus strand of JAECXB010002309.1, from coordinate 1,006,607 downwards.
TGAGTGACTTGTGGCTGAGCATGCGCAAAAGTTGTTGCTGCCAGAAAAACGGAAGTTTGTTGGCACCAAAACAACACAAACACCGGATGCAGCTTGCCTGCTGCTCTGCAGGACAACACAACAACAACAGCAGCAACAACAACAAAATTAATTTTTTCGAATGCAACAGGTTGCCCGCTTGCAGGCTGCGGCCTAAAGTGGGAAAGCTTTGCCAAATTACGAGCTCATATAAAATACTTTTTTGGGGCTACTTTTTAAATGATTAGCTCGAAGAACCCGTTCGCTTATCTCTCTGTTCCTCCACCTCTCGCAGTCCTTCCCTCTCCCCTCTGTCTCTCTTTGTGTCTTCCACTCTGTTTTTCTCCCCCAAAAAGTTTTCATTACGCTTAATCTGTCCAGCGGGGCAGATGCCGTTCGTTCGCTGGATCGTTCTCATCAACCGCGTTGGGCCTTAACTTTCCATTAACCTGCACGTAATCTGCCCCCTCTCCTCTCCTCTCGTCACAGCGCGATATGTGCATCCGATTTTCATTATCATTTTGCGAAATTCATTAAAAATGACAAAATGCACAGGAAGCTACTGTCAATGATAATTTCGGTTGACAAAACTCATTTAAATACGCATTAAAATTGAACTTTAATTTGGGTCAGCGATTAAATCGTAGTAGTAACAGCTCATAAGTAATGCGATTTGGCAGCTCGATAAGACCAGGCACAGATATGAACTGCCTGATCTGATCTTGGGGGTCATTCAGTTATGAAGGGATCCCATGGGAATTTCTCACACTCGACTTATTTGCCTTGAGAAGTTTATCTGTTTTATTATCGTTTTTCATAATTGGTCGAAACTCTTTTTATTTTCCTTTATTTCTTACATATTAATCTTTGATATCTTGAGATCTTTCTGAAAACGTTCAGTGTTAAACAGTTTCTTTTCATATAAAAGTAAAAATGATAAAATAAATATTAAAATATTAGCTAATTTAAAGCAAATGGGAATTTCACACAATCGACTTTTTTGCCTTGAGAAGTTTATCTGTTTTTTGTCGAACCTTTTTTTAATTTTACTTTATTACTTACATATTAATCTTTTATATCTTAAGATCTTTATGAAAACGTTAGGTCTTTAACGGTTTCTTTTCATATAAAGGGAACAAAATAATAAAATAAATAGTGAAATATTTATTTATTTAAAGCAAAAGGGAGTTTCACACACTCGACTTTTTTTCCTTGAGAGATTTATCTGTTTTATTATCGTTTTTCATAATTTGTCGAATTTTTTTTTACTATATTGCTTACATATTAATCTTGAGATCTTTCTGGAATCGTTTAGTGTCAAAATGGTTTCTTATCATATAAAGAAAAATAAATAAAAAAATATTAGTTAATTTAAAGCAAAACATTGTCACTTTTCTCATATTATCGAACTTATCTGCACTTTACTTTATTGCTTTCATTTCTTTTTCAATCTTTTTGAAATCTTGTGTAGTATATCGATTTATTTTATTTATTTTTATATTATTTTATTACAAAGCGACAGCCTTAAACGATTTCAACTATGAACTTCCTCTTTCCCATTCCCAAATCGCTTATCTTTAATCCATTTTCTTCCTGGCACAGGACAAAGTTTGTTTGCCAAGCAATTAAAATGGTAAATTCCTTTTTCCCTCATTTGTTTGGTTAACTAATTGCCAAAAAGATAAACGCTGCAAGTCGCAGGAATCGTGCAGGACTCGTGTAAACAACATTAGTGAACGGCAATTTGCAGATATGACGACGCTGTCTAGACAAGGAAGGTCCCCATGTCGGAGACAGAGGTCAGGGTCAGGTTCAGTTTGAGGCGCATTGAAATTAGTTTTTTTTTTTTAGTTAAACGTTTGCAGCTGCACCTGCCCTAAGAATTAATTATTCTAGTCAGGGTGCAGCAGGGGGCGTAACAGTACGTGCCCTTACGCCCACAAATGAGTTCGAAAATTGCAGAAGAAGAAGGCCGAAATGATTGTGCAGTTTGTTGTGCCAGGACTTACAAATCTGCTGCCGGCATTCGCTTTGAACGTGGCTCATGCTCAGCAGGTTTCGATCCTAGAAACGAGATCAACTACGTGAGTCGAATCGATCGACGTGTCCTTTTCCAACTTGGGTTTTTACTCAACATCTACAGGAAATGCCCGAAATGTGTTTGGAAAATTCATTAGCTTCGTGACAAGGAGCAACATGTGTTGCCGCCATTCCAGGCACGATAAGATATAGTCACTCAAGCATATGTATGCTGCGTGCACTTGAAGTGATCCTCTGGAAACAGAGAACTCTTGGTATTCCCTGTGAAAGCAATTACAGTTAAGGATAGCTGAGATTTCGGGAATTCACAAAGGGAAAGTGGGTCAAGTATGTGACTGGGGTTGAGCAAAGGCATAAGAATATATTATATAGTAAAAAAATACAAGTGGAGAATCTTAAACCTAAAATGAAATACCAAAGGAAAATTGTATTCGTATATAAATTATGAAAATTATATAGTACAAGGCACAAGTAAAGAGTCCCAACTTAGACTAAAATGAAATAACAAATGAATAGAGTATATAATAAATTATAAAATATATTTCTTTATAATAAAAGAACTCTGCTGAAAGTTCTAGTTAAATCAGGATTTACATAGTTCTTATAGAATTAATACTTTCTTCAGCTAGTTTTTTTATAAAACACCATAAAATTCAGTTGTCTTTGATCATGTATATCTACAAATATCATTCTAGTACAATTTAAATCCTGAAATATCTCTCTATATACAATACAAGCTCCGTTAAAACTTAAATATAGTTTTAGAATAATTTGGAAGTTTTTCATTTTTGTTTTTCTTCTTTCTTCTTAAATATAGTTTTAGAATAATTTGGAAGTTTTTCATTTTTATTTTGTCTTCTTTCTTCCTTTGATTATATATCATCCATCAATTCTATAGTTGTTTCCTCAGTTTATTCATCTTCTTTCTTCCTTTGATTACATATCTACCACACATCACTCTCTATAGGAAGGGTTTCAAATCCTTTAAACAGCTTGACATAACGGCACCTCTTGTAAGGGTTATCTAATTTCCATTTTCCTCTTGGGACTCCCTGCACTTCCCACGCTAAAACCACTTCCGCTTCGTGCAAAGATTCCCACAGACAATCGCAGACAGATCAGACATTTTGGGGATTACGCAATGCACCTGATCACACCCTCGCAAATTCGGCAGGTTCCGAGACAAGGGTGCCCCTAGAAGGCAACTGCTTCGAAGGATCCTTCACTTCCGTTCCCACAACTTCACTTTCCCAACTGATGCCAATTAAAGCAATACGAAATCATATTCTAACAAACGAAAGGATTAAGAAATATAGAATTGAGGACGAGGAACAGCTGTTGAAAACCTTGCGAAAAACACATAAATTCACACGGAAGTTAAGAGCGAAAACAGACGAAAGAACAAAAAGAGAAAACCAAAAAAACATAAAAACAAATCTCAAATCTTTTGCATCTTACGAATCTTCGAGACCAGCAGCGACAGCTGCAGCTTCAGCGGCCTGAGAAGTGGGGCAAGTGAGAGAGAGAGAGAGATAGAGAGAGAGAAACAGCAAAGGACGCACATCCTAGTCCAGGAACCTGCTGTTGCTGCTGTGTGTGTGTGGTGTGTGTGTGTGTGTGTGTGTGGGGAAGTGCACATGTCCCTCATATCTTCGCTGCTTCGATTTCGAAATCAAATAGAAAAATTCTATTTCGGTTTTTGTGTTTTGTTACATTTGCATCCTGTGGGAAACTTCGTTGCATGGGAAACTGTGTTGGGAGACACCTGCCACCCGGGGTAACGTAGTTCTCCCATGGGAGATACTCTTACTCTTACTATGAGGGGACAGTCGGGATATAAGATTCCCTTAACTGAGACTATTCCTTGCCGAGAGTACTTCAGCACTTTGCCAATCGATGGAAATGAAAAACTTCCGGTCAGGCTGAGGCACTTGTTGCTGCCACTGGGACGCGACACGAGGCTGGCGACATCCGACATCCTTATTTGCATGGCGTGGGCAAAGCGCAGGAAATGTCCGTGGAGGCAACTGCAAAACTAATCGCCGCGACAAGAAGGACAACAACAACAACAACTGGCACAACAACAAACAACAACAAGTACCTGCTGCTGCTGCCGCGACGTTGTTGTCCTTCGCGCAAAACCGGAAGTAGTCAAGGCTCAAGGTGCAAAACAAGCAGCAGCAGCAGAGGCAGCAGCAGAGGCAGCAGCAGAGGCAGCAGCATGTGGATGATGGATGCGCAGAGCCGGAGAGAGAGAGAGAATGAGAGAGAAAGGGAGAGCGAGAGAGACAGTGCGTTTGAGGGACGCGTAATTTGATTCGCGCTCATAGAATTTTAGCGTCCTAAAAAAGGATACGCAGTTCCCTATGCCACCTCTCTCCCTGCCCCCCTCCTCTCCTGCTGTACACCTCCTCATATGAAAGGTAGGAAGGAAGGAAGTTCGCTACGAAATTCCCACGAATTCGGACTGTGGAGCCTGTCGAAACGATCCATGCATCGCTTCCGGTTTTTGCCTTCTTCTTGTTTACGCGAAACTTTTACGCATTCGCCTCGTCCTGATGAATGAAACGGGTTGTTCGACTCGACTCGACTCGACTCGACTCATTCATAACAGGATGCTGGACTTGGGCAAGGACATCGTTCTGTCCGAATTCCAGGAATCGTTTGAATAGCGTCGTGTGCTGCAGATATTTTTCATACATAATGCAAACAAGTTCGTGGAACTAAAGCTGCCAGACTTTTTTGTAAAGCTTTTGCCCAATTTTCAAAGGGTTACCTGAGTTAGGAGTAAAATGAGCGGCATTTGAGGTTAGGTTTTGAAGGTAGAAGTTTAATTTTTGTGTGTATTATTTATAAGCATTTATTCTAATATTTTCTGTATCAAATATTATCAAATAAATATTTAAGTTTTTATTTGGATTACTTTGATGTGGAATAATTCAATAAAATATCATACTTTTAAAAATCAAATATATCGAATTCTAATATTTTAAACAGTATTCTAAACTTTTCTTATATAATTTATTGTATTATAATAAAGTCTTTTCATTCTCTCCTGACTTCTAATAAGCCTTCTTCTCCCCTCTCTCACTTCCTTCAAACCTTGAACAGGTTTACAATTAAAATCATAAAAAAACCCGCGAAATTTTCATGTAAAATTAAAGTTATAAACAGTTCATGAGTGATGGCCACCCTGTTAGCAGCCTCTCTCTCTCTCTCTCTTGCTCTCTCTTTGCCCTCCCCTTTTTCTTGAAGAGTGTCGCAGCCACGCGCCTAATTTTTCCAGTTTTTTTATACGAAGAAGAAGCCAAAAATGATAAAAACAAAAAAGGTTAAAAGAAAAAAAAAACCAAATGAAAACATAAAGTACGCAAAGTAAAAGAAGTTGGCGCAGTAAGAAGAAGAAGCAGCAGGGGGAGGCAGAAGAAGAAATGTACATTGAGGGAGGGAGAGAGGGTGAGAAAGAGTGAAGGAGTAAACGAGTGAGGTAGAAGGAGAGAGTAGGGAAGAAAGAGGAAGTCGGTTACTGACTGTTGAAGACTCAAAAGGGAGATGAAGAAGGAGGGGAAGAAGGAGTGAAGAAGAGAGTGTGGGGAAGAGACTGTGGAGAAGAAATTGTATGGAGAAGTGAGGGGAAGAGAGTGAGAGGGAAAGAGAGATGTAGAAATGGAGCGAATGACGGGCACAGAGAGAGGAGGAGAGTTTGGTACAGGGGGGCAGTGTACTGTCTGCACGGGCAGCCAGATGAGTGCGACGATCGCTCTGCTCCTCCCCCCCCGCTCCTTTCCCCTCCCCCGTGCCACTGTGCGTGCGCGTGCGTGTGGAGTACATGACCCCAATTTCTTTTGGCTGTGTGTTTTGCCTGTTGTGTTTTTGCTTATTATGCACAGCGAGGCAAGGTGCCTGCAACTGCGGCAAGGAGCTGGGGGGGTGAGGGGGAGCAGGTCTTTTGGAAGGATGATGTATGTTGCGCTTTCAATTTGGAGCAGCAGGACATCTGTTTGGCCTCCGCTACCTGCGCTGCTGCTGCTGTGGCGGCCCCAACGTGCTCGGAACCGGTTTACAGGTGCTAACTTGGCCCGCAACGAAACCGACTCTGGTGCAAGTTCGCTGCCGCTGCAACGCTGCGACTTGTGCTCCACAGCCCGCAGCTTTTGGCGGCAATAAATTTGTGTTTAATTTAAAAACTTTTCACTCTTCGCTCGCCTTTTGCTCTTTAATTTATGGCGCAAAGAGATTTTTGTTTAAATATCATCGAGTGAAATTTCTGCACGGGTTCCCCCTTTTTTTTTTGGGTGTTGACTTGATTGCGCTGGCACCCCCTCCACCTCCACCTCCCCCCTCGCTCGGTCTCATGCAAACGACATGCAAATTAATGAAGAACGATTTTTATATATGAACAACTTTATCGAAGGGCCGCACAAAAGATTCGCACATTTCTCCTTCTCATTCCCATTCTCGTTCTCGTTCATTTATCAGAGATCCTTTTGCGCCTTATGCACTCATCGCCAAATGTGATTTACAATGTTTGCTAATTTTAATTGACGTTCATTAATCTTATCGCAGTGGAATAAGGGAGAACAAGAGTTAAACAAATTGTGTTTAATATTTCTTGATTTCGTAAAAGTTGGAGAGAGAAATAAACTTCAATTAAGCATAGTTGGGATCGTCTATTCCGTTCTCCCTCTCTCTCTTTCTTTCATCTCCATACCGTTATTCGATTTCCGTTATTCTCTGCCTCCTTGTTGTTTTGAGCGCCAAAAAACCCTTTCACATGTAAATTATACTTCATAAAGGCACCAAAAATCCTTTTATGCGAGGTTCCTGCGGATTATCTATGGCTCTGCTGCCCTTAGAAATAAAAAACAACCCTTCCAGGGAGACAAAAGGGTTCGACCACTCGCCTGTTTTGCTTTTTAAGTGTATTTGCGCGGGCAAAATTCATATTTGACTCTTCCAAATGCAAAAACTAAATCTAAAATTGATTTTTCAATATTTATTAAACCAAAAATTGATCAAGTTGCTTGAGGCAAACTAGTGAAAACTAGCTTTAACTTTGCGCTCTTTTCAACTTATAATTTACACCCAACAAATTTCGCATATTTTCTAATGTTGAACAAAAGCACGTATGTACCAAATACAAAAAACTGCGTTTCAAGAACTTTATCCGTTTTCCCGCAATTTGCAATTAAAACTCATCATTTATTCAATTCGTTAACAACATTTTTATAGTGAACTGCTTGCATTGCACTGCTTGCCAACACATTCATGTTGCACGCAACATATTTGTAATGTTTAAACTAAAACTCCCTTGTTGCGGCAACATTTCGCTCCGTCCGCAACATTCGTCGTAAACACGTTTCTCTCTCAGCGCCCGACACACACCAGCTGTCCCGTTTCCACGCGCAGGCGCACCCAGCTTACCAACTCACGTACAGGCTGTGTAACACAGGGATGACCACGGCGTGTGTGCGTCTGTGCTGTGACAGTGTGTGTGCGCCAGCAGGCGTTTTGTTGTTGCCTTGTTGCTGCTGCCGATGTCGCTGCAACTGTGCTCTCTCGCAACAGCGTGCGCTCACATACCCTCGCTCTCTCTCTCCCTGTCCGTGTGTGTGTCTGTCTCTCTCTGGCAATGCAGCAGCGCGGCGCGGCGCGACGGCTAAAAACAAATTTGAAAAATAAAACAATTTCTGCTTTCATTCTGTTTTTGATTCTTGCGCTGTGCGGTTCGTTGCGGCTGCTTCGTTGTTCCGTCGCCAATTCGCTCTGTGGCTCTTACGTCGTGCACATCGTTTCGGTCGTGTCGCGCGTCGCTTTCAAATATTTGTAGCCCACACACAACAACATAAGAAACGCACAAATAATTTGTATAATTCATGCAAATTTAAATTAAATGTGCAACGAAAGTGCGATAAATAAATACGAGCTGCCATTTCGATATTCTTAAATAAAATTCAGCTCGAAACGCGAATAAAGTGCATGAACAAAAGAATTTGAAAAGTGATTTTTGAAATATTGAAAAATATTGAAATATTGTAAAACAACCTACGGCAAATACAATTTTGCATGTGCGTGCGAATTTAGCAAAGAGAATAGAAAATCAAATTTACTAGCGGCATTTTGCCCTTCCTCCTCCCCTCACACTCGCGCCGTGCGTGAGAAGGAGAAGGCTGAGAAAGTTCGCCTAAAAGAAAATTGCCGAATTTCGTCTCACAACAGAAAAGCACAAATAAAAAATGTGGCGCGTGCACGTGTGACAGAGAATAAAAATATATAAAATAAAAACCACACATACACACACACACACATACAAATATATATAGAAACAACAACAAAATGCACACAAAAGCAACAACGACATCAACAAATTGCCAAAGCATGTGCCGCAGTTAGCTGCAAAAAATAAGAGAATTACCCGAAAAAAATACAATAAACTATAATAATATTTTTTATGTTGTAATTGTGTATGTGCGTGTGTCGTAGCAGCCAGAGTAACAACAAAAACAACAACGCCGCCCCACAAGGATTATTACACTAATAAAAACACACAACACAACAACAACGGCAACTTGAAGTTACAACAAACCACAACGGACAACAACAAAAGCAATAAACATGCATTGGATTAAATGTTTATTAACCGCATTCATTTGCTTTACAGTTATTGTGCAGGTGAGCTTTTCCCTTTCCCATCCCATATCTATCCTTCTTTTTTTTGTGCACTTCTCTGCTCTTTACGTTCATTTCGTAGCAACAGCAACTTGTTGTTGGATTTACTTTTGTAATTTTCGATTTGCCGATATTCCCGCTTTACTTATACATACATGTGCGCCTGCGTTTTGCAGCTGTCACCAATACACGAACACCAGTGGTGTGTGTGTGTGAGTGCAGGGTAGAAGAGCTTTTGGCGTTGCCAGCCTGGCGATAAACAGGCGATGCGAGCCACAAATTAGCGGTTTTTTGCAGTAAAATGTGATTTTCTTCGGTATTCTAAAGGGACTTCAAATAATTTTCAATATTATTACATTTTCTTGCCTATTCTATTTGAAATATCAGTTCCTCTAACTGTTTTTGGCTTATTTATGATTTGTAATTTGAGCCACAGAGTTTCTCTCCCTTGCGAGCTTAGAAAACAGCTGAGCAAACAGGGGTTGATTCCGATCTTTCGATAAGGTTCACCACCCTTAGATGAAAACTAGTTTTGCCTTTTGATCGGCAAACAGGTCCAAGCCCAAAAAAAATTCAACAGTCTCTTTAGTATGAACTCAAAAAAAATTACCACCAACGGTGCAAAAGCAAAATAATAAAAATAAAATAATGAAAAGAAAAACGAGAAGCTGCTCGATTTCAATGCGACCCATGCATGTGTCTGTGTTTGTGTGTGTGTGTGTGTGTGTGTGTAAATGGGCAACATCTGCCGCCGTTGTCGACATTTTTGCATGCGCTTTTTACATGGGCGTTTTTGGCTACACTTTGCGTAGGTCAACGTCAACGTCGCCTTCACTTGCTCTCTTTGCTCTTCATTTTCCCTTTTTGCTGCTGCTTCTTTTCATTGATCTTTAACGCCACAGAGCCAGGCAGCATCCCCTGCATGTGGCTTTACTTCAATTCTCTCCCTCGTGTTCGCTCCTCTCCATCTCCTCCCTCTCTCTCTCTTCTCTGTCTGTCTGCAGCTTTGACACATTGCGTGCTTTACTTTTGCACTGTTTCTCTCATTTTTTTTTCCTCACTAAGTTGCTAATTTTAACTGTCTTGAAACCTCCTGCGGTCCAGCTGAGCTCTGCAGCTGTTGCCAGGACAGGACCAGGCAGACTTTTGATATGCCCCAAACCGAAGCTGCCTTGTCTGTCTGTCTGATGGTCTGGCAGCACGGCTCGAAAGCTCGATAAACTATTAGAATTGACATTGAAAGAAGAGAGCGAAATACTCTTTCTCACTATTTGTTTCCTGCCCACTTCTTTGCACATTATTTCGTCTGCTTTAATATAGAGAATAACCGTAATTCGTGTCTTCTGTTTATCATATGCAGTAATTGTTGCTGCCTCTCTCTTGCACTCATCTTCTGTTTGCAATTTTCATATTAACATTGAATGAACGAACACGGGTGAAGAATGAATGAATGACACACACAGTCGACTCTTTATCTTTGTCTTTTCTTCATCTCTCTCGCGCTGTCTTCGTCTCTGTTTGTCTCGCCTTATAACATAATTAATTGCAATTTAGAAGCTGTGGGAGAAGCAACTCCCACACACACACACAGAGACAGACACACAGAAGCTGTTTCACTTGCGCTTATAACTGTTTCCCCAGGCCCGTTGTTAACGGTTGATTGTGATGATGAATTTAAATGATTAATAAACAACGTAGCTCAAAGCCAAAGGGCACACTGCGTCTTCCACTTCCCTCTCTCTCTCTCTCTCTCTTGCGCTTTTCCTCTAGTTGCTCTGCTCTCACAGGGTTAGGCGAACACCTGTAAGGGAGCATTGAAATGCGTGTCTGTCTGTCTGTGTGTCTGTGTGTGTGTGTGTGTTGTAACCCACAACATTCAAACTGTCAGTCAGTCAGTCAGGCAGGCAGGCAGGCAGATCGTAAGATCGTAAGTTGACGTGGAAATGGCAAAAAAAAAAGTACTGTCTGCGGGGGAATGTGCGGGGTATATCTCTAACGAGTCGCGTCAGGCCTGAGTGATCACACCGTAAAAGAAAAGATAGAGAGAGAGAGGGACGGCATTAGGACGCGTTCATATAGACTGTAAATCTAGCCATAGCTCGTAAAACCAACAGCAACTAACTGAGCAAACTGAGTCAAGCAAAAGGTAAACAATGCAACGCACTATTTTCTAACACTTTTAACAAGTGTCTCTCTCTCTCTCTGTCCCTCCCTCCCTTGCTGTCTTTCTTGGCATTTCTTGGCTTACAAGTTCTCTCTCCACCTGTAGCTGTTGTTTCTTCTTATTTATGTGTGCCCAAAAGGTCTTCAAGCGTAATAAAGTTCAGAGTTGAAGGCAAAACAAGCAAGCAAGAAAAGAAAAGACAAAAGAACTTAGGAAACAAGTAAATAAAATTATGTATAATAATTTTTTGAATGCGGAAAATGTAGAAATTTATTCATGTTAAATTTTCCAGCAAGGGAAATTTTCAACTAAAAAAAAAAAAAAAAAAACAAGTGTGTAAAATTCGGGGGTGTTTTATCTATCTCTTTCTATTTACAGAATTTCCTCTGCTTGGGAAATTTTGTGCAAGTGTGAGAAAATATTCAAAAACAAAATTAAAATGGTGTCAAAAATGTAGAAAACTATTTGTGGTTTGCTTTCTGTCATTGCACATCTTGAAACTATCTTTGGCACCGCTTTGTTTCTTCCCACCAAACACGTGTGCTGTCTCCCTCTCTCTCTCTCAGGCTTTGTGTGTTAGTGTTGGTAAATGTTTCGGTGTTATGCAAATTGATTTGCTTTGTACATATTTTGACAACTGCCGCCTGCACCTTTGTTTGTGTGCGCTTTGCTGCCTTTTTGTTTTCTTTCCCCAAAGTGTATGTGTGTGTGTGTGTGTGTGTGTGTGTGTGTTTGTGTTGCATATCAAATAGTTGAGCAGCCTCTCAACTTCATCTGCAATCTGCAGTTGTAGCTGTATCTTTTTTTTTGCTGTGCCCTGCACTTGCCTTCGCTCTTCTTAACCTTCCTTCCGCTTATTGCTTTTTCTAACATTTCTTTTATGTGAGCTTTTTATTAATTCAACCACGCTCCCCTCCTCCCACTCTTCTTATTCTGCTGTCCACTGTCTCGCAGCATCAGCAACGCATCATTGCCGATCGTCTATTAATTCTTTTTTCCTCCTTCGTTTTTTGCAATGCTCTTCTTCAAAGCGCCGTTGAAAACAAGTTTTGCGCTCCCTCTCTCTCGCTCTCTCACAGCGTGCAGGCAGCTGCCAGCTGCAATTTGAAAAGCACAACAACAGCAACAACAAGAAGAGGCGAATTCACTTTTAAGTCTGGCTTTGCTCTTTTTGTGCGGCACCAGCTGACAACAACAAACGCTAAACTGTTATAGCCTAAGGGGCTTGCTCTCAGAGAGAGAGCGGCTCTCTCGCACTTCTTGTGTGCGCTCTCTCTCTCTCCTCTCTCTCTGTTCGCTCTTTTAAATATGGCTGGCTCTGCAGCGCATGCAGTGCGGCCGCTTCTTCACCTGGCGTTCGCTGTGTTTGCTGCTTACACCTTTTGCTGCGCCTCCGACTGAACGAACGAACGTCGCTTCGTCACTTTGTCGCTCTGTTCGTTCGTTCGCCCGTTCGCTCGTTCGTTCGTTTGTTCGTTTTAACCATCAATGTTGACCGGCAAAATCGTATGCCGTGGGAAACAATTCGGTTTTACTTGTACATTTTTTTCAACGTTTTTCTTTTGCCTGCCTGTTGCCGTCGTCGTCGTCGTCGGCGTCGCTGCTCTGCCGCTGCTGCTGCTGGTGCTGCTTCTTTTTGTGCTGCTCTTTTGCGTCCGTTTTGCCGTGTGTTGTTTTGTTTTTGTTGTTTTTCTTTTTAGTTTTAGTTGTTGTTGCTGTTTTTTGGCTTTGGCCTGCTGCTTATTAATACACGTTTTGTTGTACGTAGCGCAGCAGCGTCGCTGCTTGCGTCGCCTGTTGCCAGTTGCTGCTGCTGCGCGTTCGTTGCTTAAGTCTTTCGTTTTGCGTGTATCTTGGGCGACTTTTTTGCTGCTTATGTTTATTTATTTGATTTGTACGAGTTTTATGAAGTGTTTGCATTTGTGCCTTGTTTTTTCTCCTTCTTCTTCTTACTTCTCTTTGTATTATTTATGAACTGCATTTGCAATTGCTGCTAGAGCATCAATAATTTTTATTATTTCATTACGTTTCTCTCCTCCTCTTTCTCTTCCTCTCCATGTGTGTGGTGGGGGTTTTTTCAACCTAATTCTCACTCAATTACAAAGGACCGCGATAAATGTTAGCGCCAAGCTCAATTGCTCAGGCCCATTAAATGTTAGTTAAGCAGCTTTGCTACAGTTTTTTCTCCTCTTCTCTTCCTCCTCCTTCTCTATGCTTGCCCCTTTTGTGTTATTATCTCGCATTGTGCGTTGTGTCTGCTGCTGGCCACGCTTTATTTCTTACATTTAGGTCCGACCCAGCAGCGGATTACACCTGTGCGTGGCTTACACAGCATCTCAGCAGCAGGTCGAGTGGGGAATGGGAAACAGGGGAAGGGGGTAAGCGGCAGACGCACTTCTGCTTAATTGAGCAATTAAACACCCATGTTCAGAGTACAAACGGAGATGAAGTTAACCAGCAACAACAACAGAACATAAACAATAAAAGCTTCCCAAGCCAGCACCTCATGTGGAGCAGCAGCAGCGACTCTGCCTCTCTCCCTGTCTCTGTCTGCCTTTGCTCTCTGCTCATGTCTTGTTAACAATTAAATTGTCATTTTAACAAGCTTCACTTGCTGTTGTTGTTGCTCTTGTTGTTGTTAAAATGTTAATTGCCGAACAGTTATAGAAGAAAACGGGCAGCAATCAGAGCAATAACTTTAGAGCGCTCCTATTTTTGGGCATTGCCTTGTTGCCACTCGCTCTGCTCGAGAGTTTCGAGCGCCCATTTATGGCTGCCCCTGCCTGTGTGAAGTCATAATTAAAGTTCTCTCAAGTGCTCTATCTATAGTCCACATATAAACTGATATATAAAACGAGTGCTGCACTTGAGCATGCCTAGAATCTTCCACTAGCAAGATTTCCTTGCTTTGCTTTCCTTTTAGTCAAAAGTTGTTTACACGCGCTGTTGACCCATTTTACTAATTTATCTTCACACCTAAGCTCGTAAAATGCAAATACGCAAATTAATTGAGAAATTTACGACGCTGAAATTCAAAGAGAATCAAAAAACAAAATTTGCAAATCGAAATATGCAAATTGCTTTCAAAGGCGGCGGCGCTTCACAAACGAATGAGAAACGAGGCAAAGCAAAGTTTGAGTTCGACTCGAACGGGAGTAAAGCATAAGGGAGCACAGCGAGACCGCTTGCTGTGCATTTGTTGTTGTTGTTGTTGTTGCAATATTTCATAAGCCCGTTTTGTCCTTTGCATGGGTCTCTTTTTATTTTCGCTGCATTCGCGATCGCTACTCGATATTGGTATTTGGTTTGCACGTTAAATTCCAGCAGTTTCATCTTGTTTTCCTTTTCTTTCCTTCTTTTCGCCTTCCTTTTTTTGTCAGCTCTTTTTCGGCTAAATACCATGTTGAAAGATTTATTGAGGCTGCTGCATTCTTAAGCTTCCTTCGTCGAAATGAATTGCTTTTTAATTTGATTAATACTAATGCAACGTTCTCCCTCTCTCTCTCTCTCTTTCTTTCTCTCCCTCACAGGTTCACAGTTCCGGCAATTTCGAATTGCGCCTGAAATACTTTAGCAACGAGCATGGACGCGACAACGAGGGACATTGCTGCAGCGGGCAAACGGATGCGACGACAGGGAAATGCATTGGGACCTGCAAGACGCGGTTTCGTGTCTGCTTGAAACATTATCAGGCCACCATAGACACAACATCGCAGTGCACATACGGCGATGTGGTGACGCCCATTCTCGGCGAGAACTCATTCAATCTGACGGATGCGCAAAGCTATCAAAATAAAGGCTTCACGAATCCCATTCAGTTTGCCTTCAACTTTGCCTGGCCGGTGAGTAGAACATCAAATTGATGTCCCCCTCTCTCTCTCTCCCTCTCTCTGTAACTTTGTAGAGAGTTGTACTATATTTAGACAGCCCTATGAGTCAGTCTGTCAGCAAGATCAGCCCCCCCCCCCACCTCCCGCTGTCAATAAAATTGTCTCTTTTTTCCTCTTAATTCTTTTTTACTTCTGTGCGGCGTCTTTGCTAATTTGTTTGTGGCGCTTTTTATAGCACAGAAGTCTTTAGTATGCGTGAGTGTGTGTGTGTGCGTGCGTACTTCCGCCCGTAGCGCGCGTTCAGCGTGTCCTTGTCAAGGGTTGTTGGCGCAAACATCTGTCGGCTATTAAAGTGCGCTGAAATACGCGTGCGCCGCATCGCCTCACCACCAGCGACAATTTCCAGCTCGCTGCTTGCGCCGACGCCCAAACAACCCCTGCTGCAGAGTGAGAGAGACAAAGAGACAGGGGGAGGGGGCAACATAGCAGAGAACGTTACTTTTTTAGTCGCTGTTGACTTTGAACAGCTTTAGCAGATTTACCCAGCTACATTTGCTATTGTCTGCATTCTTCTGCTGCTGCTTCTCCTCTTTCTCCTTCTTTACCTCCCCCTTGTGCTGGTTGCAGCACGTGTTTGCTTAATAAATTGCTTCGAAATTTCAAACAATTCCAACTGCAACACAAGAATTCTTTAGCGGCCTCGCGCGCTGCACCTTTTCTGCTCCAGTGGCTAAGAAATATATCGAGAGTCGCGACTGGAACTAGCATGCCACATGCATTTCTTAATTATTACGAGTCTCTCTCTCTCCTTCTCCATGTGTGTGTGTGTGGAACGCTCACCCCACCAGACTCGATCGCTCGCTCGCTCTGCTTACCTTGTGCCGCCGCGAAGTTACTCAAGCTGCGCAACCCGCTTGCATTTTGTAACGTATTTTTCGAAGCGCAGCCCGCAGCAGCGTGTCTGAGTGTGTGTGGCTTACTTAAGGGGTGTTTTAGCTGCCCCCTTTCCTTCTCTCTCTCTGTCTTTCCGCAGACACTTTACTTCCTAATTGTTTGCGCGCATGTGCAGCGTCACCATTATTATCATTACACATATGCGTCGACTAAAGTGGCAAAGTCATGCTAGGCCGATCATCCTCCCCCCGCCTCCCCCCCCTGTCCTTCCTCCCTCGGGGGTTTATCAAGCAAACCATGTTGGCACGTGAAATGTGTAAGTTGTGGCTGCGGGCCAAGCGAAGTAATGTGCATAAATATGCAACATGCAACGTGCAACATGCAAATAGTTAATATTTTCCAAATGGGGAAATTCAGCACGTGCCATGAGGAAAATTCGAGAGGGGAGTGAATATTAAGAGACGGGAAATTGTCGCTTTTCTATAGCATATTGTACTCAAATAAAATATAATATTTCTTTAAAAAAAAAAAAAAAAAAAAAAAAAAAATATTTAACTCACACTTGCATAAGAGCATTGGCATTCACTCATTCACTTATTCATTTGCTTATTCACTCACTCATTTACTCCCTTAGTCACTCACTATTTTCCCCTTCTTTGTCTCTCTAACTCGCTGGCATCTTCTAAATATTTCTAGGTCAAACTATAAATTTAATTATAGTCGGACTTGCTGCACTAGACGCAAGCAAGAGTCGCATCAACTAATTTAATGTTGCACTTAATTAAAACGAGCCACGGCACGGCGCGGCACGGGATGAGCACGGGCCACGCATGTCTTGGGGCATGACGACACGCCACAGAGATGCGCACTCTCCCTGCTGCCTGCTTATCCGCCTGCCGCATGGGGGTTGCCTCTCCCGCCTTGCGCCTCCTTTCAGCTGCTGTGCCTAAAAATAGTTAACATCAGCCACGGCAGCAGCAACTTTGACGCTCCTCAATGTTGTCTGTGTTGCTGCTTGTGTATTGAACTTTGTTACTTCTGTCTGTCTCGCTGTCGTTGCGCCTGTCTCCCTCTGTCTTGTCTTGTCTTGTCTCGCTGGCAGCCACTCCTACTCTCGCCCCTTTGCATTTGGCATGCACTTCACCCTATGCTGCTGCTGCTGCTGCAGATATTGACGTTGATATACAGCGCTGTTGCACGCGATATACGTATGCCACAGCCCTTGCTCTCCCTCTCTCTCTCTCGCTCTCTCTTTCTTTGTGGATGTGTCGCTCATTTATTTTTGGAGCTCTCATACATATTTACATGTACATATATCTTATATAGAGTATGTTTACTTATGTGCATATTTTCTGTTAATGTCTGCGTAAAAACTCATCAAAATTGTTTATAGAATGAGAAAGAGAGAGCGAGACAGAGAGAGAGAAAGCGGGGGAGATGAATATTAAAGGAAATTGCAGCAATTGTTAATAAAATAAAACAATCAAAACTTCGTTCGCAATGCTTCACAATTTATACGATTCGATTGCATTTTATTTTATTTCGCGTTTTCTTCTTTTTGTTTTCCGTTCGTTTCTTTTTGCCTTTGCTGCTGCTTTCCCATTGTGAATCAGTCGATGATCTATGTCTGATTTGTTTCCTGTCGAGCCCATCGCGGAGTTTAATGTTTATTTTCGCCAATGCAATTTTCAATGTCTGGCCACACCAAATGCACTGAGCGAAACTCGCATGCATATGCGGAGTTATGCAATCGAGTCCAACGGGGGCTTATCAACTAAATTAATTCTACATCTGCCGCCCACACACAACAACAACAACAACAACTGCGACGAGCCAATCGAAAGTTCGAGTCGAAATTAGTCATTTACATGCAACGAGAGCTACGCAAGCGACGGCCATCCAAACACACACACACGAGTGTAACTATTTTTTTTTTTTTTTTTTTTTTTTTTTGTGTCTATTGCTGTTAGCCAGCTTTGCAGCGAGTCGCATTGATGGCAATACGCATTTCGTATGTGGATTTTGTGTCATCTCTGCCGGTTTTCGAGACTGCCACGCCCCTGCCTTCCCCCCTCTTAGCTGCATTTGTAATCAAGTGTGAATTGAGGGCGCTGCCAGTTGCCAGTTGCAAGTTGCAAGTTTCATTTGCATTGCATGTGTGTGTGCCTCGGCTTGGCCTGCACTCGATTGCATTAGCCAACTTCAAGTCTCCTCGGCCCGGTCTGGTCTGCCCTGGCATGTGGGCGTCTTTAAGCATGTTTCGTTCGCTTCGCTGTCATAATCTCTTTATAATGAGCTCTCTGTGGGCTGTGTGAGATACCCCAGAGGGGGATTTGTAAGAGCTTTCGAGCCATTAGCTCGAGGCAGCTTTAGTTATGGTTAGTGATGATGATATCTCCATAAGTACGCGAGCAGTTTTCGTTTAACTTATAAACTGTTCATTTCCCGTTTGATAAGGTGTCCCCCCCCCTTCCTTCCTCTCTTCCCGTTTCTTCTTCTACACTCTCCAGTTACAATTTATTAACTTTCTTTCTTTCTTTATTTTGCAGGGCACCTTTACACTGATCGTCGAGGCCTGGCACGATACGAACAACAGCGCCAATGCGCGTTCAAACAGTAAGTAAAACCTTGTTTCATAATCGTTTCCTCTGCAGCAATATCCTGTGGTTTATACACAGCATAATTGGAACGGGAAGAGGGAAAAGGGTTATAAAGTGAGGAAATTTATGCATAACTTCCTCTTGATCGAAAGCTGTCAAAAAAACAGAAAAAGGATCGAGGATCCTTCGGCGACACCTGATATGCTCCACACACACTCGAATTTCTAGTTTCACTAACTGCGCAACTAACTAAAGTGTTTGTGTGTGTGTGTGTGTGGTGTAAGATTTCCGGCACATTGAGTGGTTTTAAATAACAGCAGCAGCGGTTCCCTTTTTTAGCCAGGGATAAACCACCGTCACCGTCACCGTCGTCAGAGGCCGCAGAGACTTGTCGCCTTTGTTGTCTGCTCTGTCTCGCCCTGCTGCAACGGAAGTGTGCTGAGGTCGTTCCTCCTGCCCCGTCTCGCCTTGCAGTCATTACTTAGCTTGGCTTGCGGCTGTATTTGGCTCTGGTTTTTTTTCTTTATCACGAACTCGTCGCAGTTCTCTAGTAGACGAAGGACTCTGCTTCTTCTTTGATTCAGCGATCGTGTACATAGCTTGTAATTCATCTTGAAACAATGCGACATGATCGTCGAAACCGATCGAAAGCCGATTGCAGCTAAGCGATAAGGACCACACATACAGAGAGACAACGAGAGAGAGAGGGAGGTAGAGAGCATCTTTGGTAATCTTTGTGTGGTCCTCAGGACATTAGCAGCTAAGAGATTTTCTTCTGCTTGGAGACCTTCTTTCAATTCGAAATTTCTTTTTTATCAAAGCAGGTTTTTGAAATATTTCATGCCAGAGTTTTCCCACACAACGCCTGGAACTACCTGCTCGGGGTTTTCTTTTGCTTTTTCTTAGCATTTTTTTTTTTTTTTTTTTTTGAATACCTGCACTTTCCTTTGAAGATTTATGGAAATTTCAGGGGAAATAGCAACGAAGTTCTCTCTCGGCTTCTTCTTCTTTCCCTAACTCCTTTGAGGAATTTTAATTGTTTAGTTCTTGATTTGCAGACGGGGGCAACCCGCTGTGCGCATGATCCTTAACTAGAGAGTAGAGTTCTTAGCAGCTAATAGATCTTTATCCAGTCTGTACCCCCCTCCCCCTTCCCCGTCTTCGTCTTGCCTGGCTGTCTCTTTCCACTTTTGCAATTTCAATTTTGCAGTCTCGCTGTACGCGCTTGTCAAGGATTAATTTCATTATTTAAAAGTATGCAACAACAACAACAAGAACAGCAACAACAATTGTAGTTGTAGTTGCAGTTGCCAATGCCGAACGATCTCCCGCATACTTGAGGAGGCTGCGTAGCAAGTTTACGCGTTGCATGCCCCAACGAGTTTTAGCAGCTTCTTTTTGTTATATTCATTTAACATAAATTACATACAAAAAAGGAATAAAGAAGGCAGCAAAGGAACAGCGTAAAAAGAAACCTGCCTTGTACTAGCTGCCTCTCTCTCACACTCTCCCTGTCTCTCTCTCTCTCTCTCAGTCTCGCTTCGTTTTGGGATTCAACTGTTGCGACCTTTTCGCCAGGTTTTGCCTGCAGGCGAGCAGAGGCCACAAGTTGTGTGTGTGTGTGTGTGCTGCCTGCCAGCCTCGGCCCGAGGAAGACTAACACACACACAAGCACACACACACAGAGAGAGAGAGAGGGAGATACATACACAGCTTGACCGGCACCGAATCTTCGTGCAAGGTGATTCTTTCCTGGGCTCTTGATGCGTCCAAATCTTTCAACTCATGCTCTTAAGAGATTTTGCGCTCGCTTCTTCTTTGGCTTTGGTTCTTTCTTTCTTTGCTGCTTTTTTTGCACCTATCCCTACCTACCAATTAATCTCTGCCAATGCCAAAGTTGTTAGTTGCACGTTGCCGTTGTTGTTGCAAGTTGTTGTTGCTCTGGCTGGCAATGTTGTTAAAATGCTTATCTTTTAATTTTAACTCATTGGATCAAGCAGCAACAGCAACAGCAGCAGCAGCCCAGCAACAGCAACAGTCGCGGCCCCATCGCGCGAGTCCCGCAGCGGAGCCACACAAAACTTGTTGCCCCCGCCACCAGCTCGCCTGTTTTGCGTCGTGTGTCTTGATAAAATGGTATTTTATAAATTCCTTTAGCAGAAGTCAGCGACGGCGTCGACTGCGACTAAATATTTGCAGTTGCTGTTGAGGGACCCCTTGAAGGCTTGCACCGTGCCTGCTGCCCTGTCAGAGTCAAGTTTGAAATTGTTTGTCGTGTTGCAAATTTGTTGCACAGCAAATTTCACTCATTTGTTTAAAGAGGAAGGAGCTAGGCATATTTTTTGGCAACACTAGCGAGTCACCCCTTTAGATATTTTCTCAGTTGCGCACGATTAATCATGTCCAGCTTTGTCAATATTTTGCGAAAGTTGTCACACGCAACTTTTCACTTTGCAACTTCTGCTTTTTTTTTCTGTAGATAATTAAAAAAAAATGCCGTTTTGCGTACAAATATTTTTGTAGAAATATTTTTCTATATTTATTTGCACACACACACACACAGAGAGAGACATACACACGCATGCAGACTGGCCAAACTGGACGCCAAATAAACGCAAAGTTGCAGTCAAATTGTGCGTCTCGCTTGAAGCGTTGCCGGTACACGTCGCCTAATAACCTGTCGTGCCACAAATCCAATGTCTGCCTCTGTCTGTGTGTGTGTGTTGCAAATGTAAATAAAGCCACACAATTCTGTTTGTGGCTCGAGCTTAGCTTTATTTTTTGGGGAATGTTGTTGCTGCTCTGGCGCGCGCGAGTTTTGCATTTGAGCGTTTTTCCATGTTGCCACGTCAGGTGGAAGCACACGACTTGCAACCTGGCAACTGGCTTAGAATTCACTGTGCTTTTGCTGCTGTTGTTGTTGTAATACATATTTGCTTGTAATTAATTAGTTTGGCCATTTGGTTATGGATATTTCTCTCAAAATATTGGCAACCAGTTCGAGAGCAGCTTGTCAATTTGCAGCCAATTTTATTGACCAAAAATGGCAACTAAATTCGAGACGGATAGTGCTCCACATTTGTGGCTACTTCTCTCTGTCTTCCTTCCTCTCTCTCCCTCTTTCTTGCTGCCATTTCTTGGCATTCTTCACTTGCACTTTCCATTCTCCTTTTTTTTGTACTTTGCTGATCTTTTGCAACTTTTCAGCCAGATCTGTTGGCATTAACTCTAAACATATTACGGCTTTGGCATTGCTGCAGATTTATGCAGCGTTCTTTTATTTATTGTTTTTAGTTTTGCTTAACAAAATAACTCGGCTTCGGCTTCGGCTTCGGCTTGGGCTCAGGTTCGACTTGGCTGCCTGCAATTCGAATAGTCATGCACCTGCAATTTACTTTATAGACCATGGCATAATGTGGCTATATGCGAGAGAGGCAACACACACACAGACACGAGACAAGAGGCAGACACAGACGCAAACAAGTTGCCATCCAATAGACCGGTCCGCGAACAGCTGAAAAGCTGCAACTGTCGACGGCGCGTCCGTCTTCCACGACGCCGTCGTGTGTTGCATGGCTGAACTGCTGTCTGTGCCAGCCTGTTGTGTTGCCAGTCGACTGTTGCCAGTTGTCTCAGTTGCCGCCCGCTCTGCAAATACCAACAGTACCTACCTATTTACCTACCCCCTCCCCCTCCTCACCCGCTCGCATACCTTGGCACTTGCTTGATTTGGATTTGAGTTTTGAATTCCGATTTGAATTTCAATTTTCAGATTGCGCTTAGATTTACGCTGTGATATTCCTCATTTCCAGATTTCGATTGGAGAGAGATAACTGTAGTTCCCTTTGCCTGTGCAATTAATCTTCATTATGTTTATCTCTGCTTCTCGCATTTTCTCACACACTTTACTTATCTTTATGTTCCCGTCTTTGTTTCAGATCTGCTCATCCAACGACTGTCGGTGCAACAAGTTCTCGAGGTCTCGTCGGAGTGGAAGACCAACAAATCGGAATCCCAATACACCTGGCTGGAATACGATTTTCGTGTCACCTGCGATCCGCATTATTATGGCTCCGGCTGTGCGAATCTCTGTCGGCCACGTGATGATCAATTCGGACACTACACTTGCTCGGAGACGGGTGAAATTATCTGCCTGACTGGCTGGCAGGGAACCTACTGCGAGAAACGTAAGTGAAGATTGAAGGATGTGAATATACAGATATATACATAGATATATAGCATATGATCAGTTAGTTCTCTATAGCACAGCTTCACTGTGCTTTGTAGGATGCCTACTTGAGGTGCCATTCCCTCATTCGCCACAAAATGATTTGTACATTCTTTTTCGCCGAAGCTCACTTAGCCATGTTTGTTGTTAGTGTTGCTGTTGTTGTTGTCAGTGTTGCTGTTGTTGTTGTTGCTGCTGCTGGCTGCTGCTGCGTCAAGTGGACACAACTTGCCGCGTTTCTTGTGCCGTTTCATGCCGCACTTCACGGGCAACTCTCATTATTATTGAAAATCACTTGCTTGTCAAATCAAATGAGATGATTGTACACAAATATGGCGGGAAAGAGACAGACATACAGATAGAGAGAGATGGAGAGAGGGAGACTGGGACTGAGACTGAGACAAGGAGCTGCTAACGAATTAAAAGTGTAATTATATTCAATGCGTAGCGATGAGTTGACGAAAATTTGAATAAAAAACATTCGAAAAAAATATCGAAAGAAAAAAAACACATATTCGAATATTCAAGTGGAAAAAATCAAAGTCAAACAAATAAATTAAAAATCAATGAAGTTTTGAGTAGGAAAAATCATTTGTCATTTGGCATGGGGCATGAGGCATGCAGCATGGGGCAGAACAAACAGGCGCAACAAAACGTCTAACGAACTGAAAACCCAAAAAGAAATCACTGAGGAAGCACAGATGAAACAAAGCAGCAGCAGCAACAACAACAAACAAAACTCGGACAGGCCCTTTTGTAGGTAGCCCCCACAAGCTACCTAAGCAGCGGGGGAGAGGGGAAAAGGGCACGCACACACACACAAACACACACACAGACTATGAATCAGAGCACAAAACTGACGAAGAGCGCACGAAAAATCTTCCCACGCCAAGTGCAAGCGGCGGCCCCAGGTTCCATATTCGAGGTGTGGTGTGGACACACACACACACGCACAACGGCACACACACACACACACACACACACACATGTATGCACGCATGTGTAGAGATACTGGCAGCAGCTTCTCTTGATCATCATGACGTACCGTCTTCGTTGTCGTTTTTGAGTATCTGCGCGTCTGCGCCTGCGTTCTCCTTCATCCTCATCTTCCTCTTCTTCTGCTTCTTCTTCTTCTTCATCGACGTCGTCGTCGTCTGCATGCCGCACATTGCTGAGGACGAGAGAGCAGAACTTCCTTTAGGGCTGGCCACGGCTGATTACACCTTAAATGTGGTCCGAGCTGCGGCTCCGACGGCTGCCTGCATTTTATGCTGCTCTCCTCGTTGTTGTTGTTGTTGTGTTGCCTTCTTTTTTTTGTTGTTTTTCGGCCACATAATTTTGTGTCCTTCTGCTGCTGCTGCCGCCGCTGCCGGTTAAGCAAGTTGCCACAGCAGCAGCTGCCTCTTCCGCTCTTGCCTTTTGCTATAGTTTATTTTCAAGTTAAATGCGCAAAAATGAGCTTAAATTAAGGCACACACACACACGCGCACACACACACACACACACTGGAGCATTTGTGCGAAAATTATTTTCCAACAGCAGCAAATAAAAAGCCAAAACGTGCGGCTGCAAAAACAGGATAAACAGCTAAAAACAAAAAAAAAAACAAAAGAGAAGAGAAGCTGCTCATGTGGAAGCAGCGAAGTTCCTTTATTAAATTGGCCCAAAAGGTCTCGGCGATGTGTGTGTGCGTGTGTGTGTGTGCGTGCTCCTCAATGAAACCTGGATACGTAGTGTGCGTGTGTGTGTGTGTTTTAATTTCAAGGAAATGAGCTATTTGCACTAAAGTTGCTTTTTATGAATGGCAGCCAGCTGCAATTGGCAATTGGCAACTGACTGTGGCAGCTGTGGGTGCCCCCCCTCCTCTGATGCACTTGCAACTTTCAGAGACAGTTACAAAGTATGCAAATGCATCCGTCAGATACGTTCTCAAGTGAAAGTAAACACTGTGCGCGTCATAATCATTCGCTGCTCTAATCCCTGAGATACATTTGCGTCATTCGCTCGCGGGCGTGTGAACGAACAGAAGGAGGCACAGAAGGAACTAAAGAACGAAGAGAGCACGTTTAAAATAGGCACGAAACAGCGATCCTCAGACTTGGCTACCAGCTAACAACCAGTACAACAACAGCAACAACAACAACTACAGCAACAACAACTACAACAAACTCACTTTCAGTCTGCGCGGAAAATGGTCTCAAAGTGGAGCTGCAGCTGAGGCTCGTCTGCGTTTGCTCTGCTGGCCATGTAATAAAAATCATTGCCAATTGCCGATATTACGGCTTATATATATTATCTGCGTGTGCGGGGGAATTAAAAGCGCAGCAGCAGCCGGAGCAGGAGCAGCAGCGCAGCCAGAGGAGAGAGAACACGTTTTAGTGATTTTCTAGCAATTTTCCAGACTCTCCTTCTCGCAGTGTGTTTGCTCTGAATGAAACTTCAGTGCCGCCTCCCCCAGCGCCCCTGCCCTGCTTGGCATGTGGGGAGGAGCTGATGCCGCTGTTGGCCAGTTTAAAGAGGAGCCTTCTTCTGCCTTTTTCGCAATGTTCACGATTTTCCATCTAGCAGACCCTTGCGACAAGGCGGGCACGGGCGCGGGCGCAACTCCCCTACTTCCTGTGCCTCAGCTCAGCCCAGACCCAGACCCAGCCCCAGTTCCTTCAGTCGCAGCCCGAAAGAAACATGTTTGCCACATTCTTGGCCCAGCTTCAGCTCGAGCTCCAGCTCTTCTTCCCCCTCCTGCCGCCTCCTTCTCCCCTTCTTTCAATACACAATCGAAGTTTTCGTCGAACCTTTTGGAGCTTGGGAATCTGTTTTCGGGTCGCTGTTGTTGTTGTTGTTGTTGCTGTTGTAGTTTTTTCTTCTGCTTTATGATGCTGCTGCAGCGCATTGTGGCCATGGGATTATTTCATTTTGTGGTGTTTCCTTTTGGCCTGGCGCGCATATTAGAAACAAGTTATTCCTGATGCCTTCTGCCTGCCGCCGCCTCCTGCTGCTGCTGCTGCTGCAGCCAGTCCCGAGTGCACACAGTTTGAGAGTCACTGGCGTTTTGGGGCCATGATTCATTTGAAGCGTTTTGTCTTTTACTCTTTCTCGCTTCTTTTTTGAAGATGTTTCATTTTTCGGCCTTTTAGTAGTTTTTTTTTTCATTGCTCAGACGCGTGAAAAAGAAAGTTTGTTTTCCTCTTTAAATTGCCTTAAATTTGGTTGTTGCTGTTGTTGTTGTTTGGCTGTTTATCGCATTGTTTCGGCTTGGCGCTATTCATGTGGGCCGTGCTGTCTGTCTGTTGTGTTGTGTTGCGTGTGGGTGTAACTAGACGACAACAGGTGGTTGTAACTGAGACAGGTTGACCACTTAAGGTCGAAATGTGTTGAGAAAGTGTCGCTTTGCGCGGCCCTATTATATCGTAGCATTATATTATTTCAAAAGTGTTTTCCACGCAACTCATCAACATATCAATTAATTTTATTTAAATTTAATTTCAATTTTCACTCTCTTCTCTTTTCTTTGCAGCCAAGTGCACGAAAGGTTGTGTCCATGGTCAGTGCGATAAGCCCAACCAATGCATGTGAGTATTAAATAAATATCAAAATAAACATTTTTCGATTACTTAGAGGATATCGATAACCATCTATGCCAATTAGTATTTGAATTAATCTCTGATTGGCGAATTCAGTGTTGCCAGATCAATGACTTAACAAAATACCAAGACCACCCGCTAATTAAGCCAAGCTCTAAAGTTGGATGAGCTTTTTTTTCGGCTTGTTCGCTGCACGTTTCATTGTTGTTGCTGTAGCTGTTTGCCCCCGCCTCCAACAATTGTCATTGGCCACACCTTTTGCAGTGTTATTTTTGTTACTGTTTTCCTTGTTCACCTTTTTTTTTTTTGAGGTGCTACCAACTTTGTTAAAGGGCAAAAGCAAACAGCGAAAAAGAGCAAAGAAAATATAAAAATCGTTTTGCTCGACCGTTTAGAGAGCACGTTTTGTGGCGACCACAAGAAATTCTTTTGGCTGAGCTGAGTGCATTGGCGCTGTCATTTGATTGTCGAGGTTTTGCATTACAATTATTCGACTGCCTGCTGAAATAATCAAGTAAAAGCAATATAACACACACACACCAATGCAACACACACACACTTACACGGAGAAGCAGGCAAATGAAATTGAATTACAAAGTTTTCCCACATTTTTCATAGGGCAGGCGAACAACGGCAACAGCAACAGCAACAGTGGCAACAGTAACAGCAACAACAATGACAAAGCAAGGTGTAAGCCAACACTTTTGACGACGATGGCAAATATTTTATGCATGAAATTTCAAGCTCAGATCTCACATTGTAGGGTAGTCAATACAGACAAAGAGAGACACACTGTGCACAGCTGATGGTCGGCGTTGCCAACTTGATTGCAGAAAGCTAATTGCGCAGTGCTGCTAAGATCTTTCTCTTCTTTCCCTCTGCTCTTTTCGATTTCAAACAGGATGTCGATCATTATTTATGCATTGCTGGGGCCAATAAAGTTCCCCCCGAAAATCACTTGATCGTCGTCGTCGTAGTGCCAGTTCCCAACAGACAAACGGAAATCAAACATTTTGTGGTTTCTCAATAATTGTGCCAAAAAGGCCCCCAAAGTGAACTGAAAATTCAAACACATCATTGCGTCGACACCCAACGGCAGCACTAATAACAATAACAATAACAACAACAATAGCACGCAAGTCAAAATGTTATTGATTGCGATTTGGGATAAAGTGTTTGTTTTATAAATAGGCGGCGGCCCTGCCATCGACGACGATTTGAGATTGTTCGTAGAAAAAACCGCAAGCGTTACGCTCAAGTATGCGGCGTAAAAGCCAAAAGCAAAAACAAAACTCAAACCTAACCGAACCATTGAAAATTAAAGTGCTTTTTGTGCTGCCTGTGTGCGCAGCCTCGGCTCGTAATGGTGGGAATATTTTAATAATTCTAAGCGCGAACAAAATCCAACACACACTCGCACACACAACTACACATGTAAACACACATACACGTATGTACATACATGTTTGTTGACCGTCGTGTCGCCAACGTATTTGACATTTCTGCTTGTGGTGTGTACACACCGACGCATATCAATTACCACTTGTCTTGTCTTGTCCCCCGCCTTGCTAACTACTTCTCAGAGTCTGCTTTGAATTATTGCCAATTGAAAGTTTGTGGGTGAAGGATTTTACTTTACTGCTTTTCTTTCTCATTCTTTTTTGCATATTAATCGAATATGCATTATGAAGCGCGTGCGTGCGTGCACTGTATATACATGTGTGTGTGTGTGTCGGTTTCATAGGAAGCGCAACGCAAAGTGGAACGCGCTGCGTTTAAATAAATTAATTTTGTGATCGTGAGAAATGCAAAATTGTCTCTCTTCTGTGACTGGCGCTGTGTGCGGATATGTACACTTGAAAATGAAAGAGGATGAGCAGAGAGAAGAGTATAGAAGGAGAAGAAAACCAACGTCGCATCATTTCATTGTTTCTTTCTTTTCCTTTTTGACTTTCAAGTTGACATGCCTTTTCCTCCTTCTACTTCTCCTTCGGCGGCGGCGCGGCTGTCAAGCGCATATCCCGCCTGGGGGCATCGAGCACATCAGCAGCAGATCATTGGGGAAGGAGTAGTAAAAGTGCACAACCAAAGCAAAAGTTGTCTTTGCAGTTTCTTTTCTTCCTCTTCTTATTCGTCTTTTTCTCATTTCCAACTTGCTCTGTAGTCAGCCAAGCGTTGCTGCGCCCACACAGGCAATTACTTATGTACTTGTGTGTGTGTGTATTGATTTAGTAGGTGTGCATGTATTGTATTTGTGTGCGAAAGCGATTTGCTAAACAGGTGATGCGTCGTCGTCGTCATCTCCTTCTTTCGTCTTCTCTTCATGCTTTCGCATTTGCTTAAACTTCAAAAGTAAACCAGCGCCTCAAGCGCAATAACCGTGTCCGCTGTGTCCAGCATTCATCGTCTTCTTCTTTTTGTTTGCATTTGCATATTTCATTCATGAGCAATTCGCGTGGTGTGCATTTATCGATAAGTGATAATTGCAACAAATTAATTTGAAGGGATAAATTGTGAGAAACTTAATTAAGTTGGTAACCTTTGCGTTGTTTCGATAAATAATCTTGCAAACAGTTGGCAACACTAAAGTAATATTTATTTTTAATTGAACGCAATTTAAATTAGCATAAAACTGATGGTTTTTATTTATTTTAATCTACTTGCAGCTGTCAGAATGGCTGGCAAGGACCGTTGTGCGATGAGTGTGCACTTTATCCGAGCTGCGTGCACGGCACCTGCAACAAGCCATGGGACTGCATCTGCAACGAGGGCTGGGGCGGTTTGTTCTGCAATCAGGATCTTAACTACTGTACCAACCATCGTCCCTGCCAGAATGGCGGCACCTGCTTCAACACCGGCCAGGGACTCTACACCTGTATGTGTGCCCCAGGCTTCAGTGGCAACGATTGCCAGAAGGAAATCAACTCATGCGACGCCGATGTGAATCCTTGCCAGAATGGCGGCACCTGTGTGGATGAGGATACGCCACGAGGCTACAAGTGCGTATGCCCCAAGGGCTGGAACGGACGCATGTGCGAGGAGAAACTGTTGACGTGCGCCGACAAACCATGCCACCAGGGCAGATGCCGCAACACGAGCAGCAACAGCAAGCAGGGGTTTCAATGCGAGTGCCCCGCCGGATACAGCGGTCCCACCTGCGAACTCCACACGGACAACTGCAATCCCAATCTCTGTCAGAACGGCGGCAAGTGCCAGCCCAACGGTAAATGCGTATGTCCAGATGGATTCACAGGCGCCAAGTGCGAGCAGAATATTGACGATTGTGTGGGACATAAGTGCCAGAATGGCGGCACCTGCATCGACTTGATTAACCAGTATCGTTGCCAGTGCGTGCCCGGATTCCATGGAGTACACTGCAGCAGTCGTGTCGATCTCTGCCTGACCAAACCGTGTGCCAACGGCGGCAGCTGCACCAATTTGAACAACGACTATAAGTGCACATGTCGTGCGGGCTTCACCGGCAAGGACTGCTCCATTGACATTGACGAGTGCAGCAGTCAGCCATGCCACAACGGCGGCACCTGCATGAATCGTGTCAACAGCTTCCAGTGCGTCTGCGCCAATGGCTTCAGTGGCACACAATGCGACGATGATTCCTATTCAGACTCTGATTCGGTCAACTATGCAAATGCCCAGCAGTTTGGCGCCACCACGCAGGCGCGCGCTGATGGTTTGACCAATGCCCAGGTGGTGCTCATTGCCATCTTCTCGGTGGCCATGCCGCTGGTTGCTGTAATTGCCGCCTGTGTTGTGTTCTGCATGAAGCGCAAGCGGAAGCGTGCCCAGGAGAAGGACGATGCCGAGGCACGCAAACAGAACGAACAGAACGCGGTGGCCACACTGCATCACAACGGCAGCGGCGTAGGCGTCGGTGTGGGCGTGGGCCTGCCAGCCGGCGCTCTTGGCGTCAAGCGGGGCAGCAGTGGCGGCCTGACCTTCGACAACAGCAATCCCAACATCATCAAGAACACTTGGGACAAGTCAGTGAACAACATTTGCGCTTCGGCTGCTGCCGCTGCGGCGGCGGCTGACGAGTGCCGCATGTATTCGGGTGCATTGGCCAATTATGCAGCCGCGGCGGACAACAATGCCAATTCGGAGTTCTGCGGCGTGGGCCAGATAGCGCCACTGCAACGCGCCAAGTCGCAAAAGCAGCTCAACACGGATCCCACGCTTATGCATCGCGCCTCGCAATTGCTTTCGGCAGGCGCTGGAGCCGCCGGAGTGGGTGTGGGAGCGACGGCAGCGGCATCGGCAGCCGCTGGCACAACCAAAGACTACAGCGCAGCGTCGGGCGCGGGCACGGGCGCCGGAGAGGGCAAGGCGGGAAAACGGATTTCAGTTCTGGGCGAAGGCTCGTACTGCAGCCAACGCTGGCCCTCGCTTGCTGCGGCGGGCGTTGCCGGCGCCTGCTCGTCACAGCTGATGGCAGCCGCCTCGGCGACGGGCAGCGGTGCGGCGACGACGCAGCGCACAGTGGTCTGCGGTACGCCGCACATGTAAACAAAGACTAGATTGGTTAGACAGACTGGGAGACCCAAGGAGAAAACGAGAGAGAGAGACGCCAAAAGAGCCACACTTGGCTTTGTTGTTGATTGAAGCAGTGCAGTCGTTAAAATTGTAACAAGCTACACTCACACTTATACACTCACACACATAGCAGAAATCAAATGAATCTTTTATTAACCATATTGTAATTATTAACGTAACATTTTAGTTTCGCATGGACTGACGTAAGCATAAAGTTCTCAAATGTATATAGAAAACTCAAGAATTATTCAAAGATATAAACGTTTTCGCAAAACCAAACTCTACACTCCTAACATTCTCTACACTTGACTATGAACAAGAAGGCGCTAGGCTGCGGCTATTTGACCAGGCAAAGCGCCTAAATACTTAATACCCTACACACACTGGACGATAAACGAAACAATTCTACACTGACGTTTTGCATGTTACTGAAAAATCTGCTTCAATTATAATTATTATTATTATTTGCTCTTAGTTGCGATAAATTGTAAATACTACTTAACGCAAGAAAAACACTCTACTCTAAATAGGTATAAACTCAAGAAATCTATACTTACGTATACATTTGTAGATATAGGTTGAAAAAGAAGAATTCCTCATTGACGCTGCATGGTCCTTCATTTGGACCAGTTTTGTCTATGCAAAGTAAAGCGCAAGTATTTTGTAAATAGTAGCTATAAGTAAAAAAACTCCGATATACGACGAAAACACAGAAAAAACGAAAATAAATTGACTATCTCGCGCTCTACTTTTAGTGTCTAAACAAATATACATAGAGTATCATGAAATTTAACTTTAGCTTAATTATATAGCATAAAAAACGCCCTACACAGACAAACAAGCGAAGACAAACAAAACATTAGTGATTCTATTATAAGTTCTCCTAATATAGTTTACTGCTATTTACACACTTTCAATTTCATCCAATATGATTTTTAACCTTTTTATTATTTTTTTTATATTATTTTGGCCTTTTTTAATTTGGAGCTATATAAAAAGCAAAAAAGTCAATAATATTTATATTTATAGTTATAATCTAACTGTAAAAGAAATGTATTGAATTTATAAATAATAAGCGAACATTTATTTGATGCCAACTGGAAAATTCAAAAGAAAAGAAAATTTAATGAAATATACAAAAAAAAAACACAACAAAAACAAAAATCTATATTTTATCTTTGAAAAGTCTTCAAAACAGTATAGTCTTATTATTATTACAAACGAAAACGAAAATCAATATAAAACAAATTAACATTTAATTTTGATCTCAAACCCATTGTGTAGTATGAAAGTATGACGCAAAAGCTGTTTGCGGAATTCCAGAATATCAAAATTAAATCTTCACAAAACCGACTCAACAACTTACAGTTAAATTGCAAATGGTTCCTCGTTAGTGTAAAACTAGTTGTTAACGTGCTAAAAACAAGATTTGCGGCGAAGTAATAAAATATAAAATAAAGTATTTTTTATATATTTGATACTTGAAACAAAATAGAAGAAACTCGAAATCTACACAAATAATCAGCGCTCATCAATACTTATCTCAAGTAATTTTGTACATACTTAACGCTCTCTTTAATATTACATTTTGTTATCTACGCTCATTATATATACACACACCATATATATATATATGCTTGATCCGTACATATATATATTTTTTTATAAATATTTAATTTTTTAAATAGTCGTTTTTAGTAATTTATATTTTTATTGCAAAACAGAAAACCTAAAAAAAAGATAAACGCGTCGTCAGATTGTAAAAAGTTGATAAGACCTTAATACACGTATTTATACAAGTGAATGAAGAAATCATAAGACAAAACAAAAGCAAATAGTAGTTACACGCATACAATTGTAATTTAGTGTTGTACTTACGATTTAGTCTAAACAATTTTATGAAATTTTAGTGATTAAACAAATGAATTGAAAAACCACAAGAAAAAAACAAGCTACAAAGAAAAACGAACAAACAAAATGCAAAAAAGAAAAAACATGAAAAAAAAACAATAAAATGTATATGAATGAATTCTAAAAAAAACGTTTTATTATTTCAACAAAAGTCTAGAGCAGCTGCCACACTGTGGCTGCTGATTTTTGGGGGTTGGGTGGCAACGCTGTGCACAAGTTGGAAGTGCAAAAAATGGCAACTTAAATTTTGTATGACAATAAGGAAGTGTTTGAGAGGAAGAAGTAAATATTGACTAATAAACATGAAGATTTACGATTCAGCGCATCAAAAGCGACGTGGCAACTACGATAAAGCAACAGCATCAAAATTCAACTTTAATTACAATTGCCAACCGCAGAAGTACATCAAATTGATGGACGGTGAGGCGGGGAAGCGCATAATCAGAGACAGTGTGAAAATAGTTTAGTGTGTATGTATGTTGTTATTTACATACAAATTTACATCAGTCAGGCAGCATCAGTTGTCGCCGTCTCCCACTGTGCACCTTGCCAGGAAGAAAGAGAGAGAGAGGATTGTGTAATGCACACTGGAACAAAGCTACAGGATAATGAAAATTTGCTAGTGAACCCTAAGTAAAATCAATTAAGTATAAACGGGTAAACGGGTAAATGGTTTATATTTTCTCTTGAACTTATAGTAATTTGGAACATTTTCCATTTCTTAACTAGAGTTTCACTTAAAGCTCTCAACATGAACCACGGTATGCGCTTTGCCGGCACAGAGGCTGGCAGGCCGCAGGTCTTAGGCCGACCGAGGCGACGCAACGCAACAACAAAGCATTAACAATAAATTCTCGCATGCCATTGTGAAATTCTCACAATAATCATAAATAATACTTTATTTTTACATCTTAAACGACGCTGGCTGCAGCCGCCGCAGCCGCAGCCGCAGCTCGTTCGGGCCGTTGAGGCTGTTAATGAAGTTGCTGCCACGCAGAGTGCGTATGGGACCGACTGGAGTTGCGACTGCGTTTGTGACTGGGATCAGCTTGGCTTTATATCTTTTTGTTGCCTGTCAACATGGGCCGCAAATGCTCGTATCATAACTACACTCACACACACACACACTCATAGAGATGCGCATCTCTTAGGTCTCTGAACGCGACTCGCTGGCTCGCCTAATTAAGCAACTTTATACTTGGCAACAGAAAGTGGCAAGTCATTTGAACAGTGGACCTCGCATGTGACTCCAAGTGTCTCCACTTTTCTCTCTCTCTCTCTCTCTGCACTAACTGTCTCTTGCTCTCTTGCACCTCTGATATATCATTTACAAAACAATTACGCATCTAGGCATCGAGGCGGCAAGATGCATCGGAGGCAAGCGCGGTCCACTCGAATGCCGAACCATTAAAATGCACTATGAAAATATTATGTTAGGTTGTGGACACTCAAAGCAGCAAAGACTTTAAGGGGCAAGGGGGAAAGGCTGGATATAGCTGGAGCGTGTGGACCCGTGACAATGCTCATTGAAGATTTCACGGACGGGTCTTCTCGCTCTGCTCGGCGCTGTTTGTTTACTCCACATTCTGTCATCTCATCTGGCCCGCGTGGCCAACGACTCGCATCACTTTGGCACCTAATTGTGTTTACGTTGCCCGTTGCCCGTTGCTTCCTTCATAAAGTGGCGGGACAAACTTCGAAATTAACTCATTGAAAACGCGTTTCAATTATGTTTAGACAAACAACGAGCAACGAGGACAGCGTTGACACTAATATTGTGCCCCGCCTCCGTCACAGTGTATCCCACTTTGGGATCTGTCAGCGACAATTCCGAATAAGATCCCAGACTGAGTTCGTATTTAATGCCTTTGTCTGAGAGACTCGAAACCAGTTGAAAAATGTTTGGCTCGATTCTCATAATACAAAACCAAAGCCCAGGAAAAAACTCCAACAATAACAACAAGAAGAACTACAACAGCAACAACAGCAGCAATAATGGAAAGATCAACAAGAACTTTGTGTTCTTGTTCTCATTCTTGTCGTCGCTTTTTGGCTTGTCTTCTCGTCCATACTACGTAGCTATACGTATATATATAAAAGTTCTGTGTTCGCTTTTGGGTTGTTTTGGTTTTGGTTTTGTGTTTTTCGAATCCATGAATCCATCGTGCACTCATTGTCTGCAGCTAATCGCACTGGAAGATCTCGCTTTTCATTTTCGTGACGCTCAACTGCGTTGTTGATCTTGAAAATTTGCTCTAAACCAGCGCCAACAGCAGCAGCAACAACAGCAACAAAAGAACAACAACATCAACAACAACTTACAGATACGAAATCAAAATAGTAAACTGAGCAATCGGATTGTTGGACTTAAATGCGCTTAGTGCACATGATCGGAAATTGTTGCTGCTGTTTAAGGACGGATGAACACTGCGAGAAATGGGGTAAGTAAAAAGTAATTCATTAAATAATCAGAATATAAATTTCACGTTTATTTTTAGCATTTGATTTTTTATCAAAAATTATTAAAAATAAAAAAAATGAAAAAAAGGCATTAAGAGAAGTTATAAAGTAATGAGAATAAGAAACATTTGCATCTACTTCTTTTATTTATCATAATAAATACCATACTACTATATTATTGCATTATATAAAAAGACAACCTCTTCTTTTCGCTCAGTGTACGCATCTCATATTTCAAAAAGTGTCTGAAAACACACACCGCTAACCCGTAAGTGCTCCACAATCTAATGAGCTTCATTCATTCATCTGGACAATTACGTTCCCAAATGTGAAAACAAACTAAAGACACACACACAGCTCCAGTTCTTTCAAAGAGCAGAGCAGAGCAGATGACGACGACGAACCGAAAACGAGAAGAGTGGGAAAGGGTAAGGGGAAGGGAAAAAAAGGTCATCTTATCATAAATAAACTGACATAAAATCAAGAATCAAATTCAAAGCGAAGACAAGACAACAAATCCGTGGCCAAAAAGTACATTGTGGAGAATTACACAATAAATGAAATGCAGACCAATGGAGCGCACTGTCTGCAAAGACAGGCAGAGCCGAGGAGGTGTGGAGGGGGAAGAGGGAGCCGGAGCAGCCGGCATGGAAGGAGAGGACAGACAAAAAGCGCACACAAAAATGATTCACTATGGAATTTTATGAGCTGAGAACATTTTCAAACTGCCTCCAATGCCATGGGATATAAATGCGACAGCGAGTGCGAGAGTGTATGTGTTAGTGTGTTTCTGTGTGTGTGAGTGAGTGTATTCACTTTCTGGTAGCTTAAGTAGCTAACCAGAAGAATTGGTTATCTAGTCGCATGCAAATGAGATCGATAAAATATTAAAGTAGATGCAGCGATATGAGTCTGGCTAAGTCGCAGCTAATTGAGTGTGAAGAAGCTGTGAGAGAAGACAGACAGAGACAGAGATAAAACAGCGAGAGATAGATATATGTATATGAAAAAAAGACTCAGCTGAGATACAAACTCCAGAGATTATCACATTAGCTTGTCGATTCGGCGGGAGAATTGAGATCGGTGCGTTCAGGTAGCGCCTGAAGCATTTAAGGCCAATAAATTTCAGCTAAACGGACAGCAAACAAAACGCTCCAGGTTTATTTCTACTGTTATAATTTATTTCACAGCGCAGCAAATACGTTTCCAAATACAAATACGAATCCAGTCGAGATAAGACTGCAACAGCAGCAGAGGCAGCGGCTTCCAAGTCCAGCTTCGGATTCTCCGGCTGTCTTCGTTGTCGCTGCATAATTTGTCGTCGCTTGTGTTTTGTGTCTGATTTTCCTTGGCATTGTTTTTGTTCTTGTATCTTGTAGATACATTTGTAAGTTGGACCCGCTTCAATTCGTTTGAATTTCGTTGGCCAGCGCCAGCAGCAGCAGCCGCAGCAGCAGCGGATCATCGTGTGTGTCTCCGTCTCTCGAAGGCTGCTTCTGATCTCAGCTTGGGCTTCTCTTTATTAATGATGTGGGAACTTCTGTTCTTCTCTGATTTTTTTTTTTGTATTTTTTGTTTCTGTTTTGTGCTGTCTGCGTTGGCTTGTAATGCGCCCATTTAGATTTCATTAATTATGAGAAATACTTTCATTAATATTGTACGCAAGTATCATGGAAACATATTCTCTTCAAGCTCGCATTGCCTGAGATCTTAAAAGTTGCCCTTGGGGGAGGCGGGGAAGGGGCCGTAACTTTTGCATATTGGCCTGATTTGTTCGACTTGACATCATGTGGCGAGAGTCAAAAGGTCAAAGATTGATGATTGATAACGAAATAATAATTATCTTTATTCGCATATAGAGCTAAAAATAATTGTTTTATTTTTAGCAGGAAGTGAGTTTCTGAAAGTTTGCAAACGGACAAACATCCATCCAAAAAAAAGGTTAAATATTTAGGTTAAATTTTCCGTAGCAAAGAGAAAACTGTTGAAGGTCCCAACCAAGGTTCACACTCTTCAAAATCTCAGTAAAATACCGCAAACATATGTATGTACAAGTACATTCGTTTTTAGGGAAGATAAACCAAGAGAAGATGCCAATACTGAAAAAGAACGGTTTCCAATTCGGTTTATTTACCTTTGACAAACAGAGGAACGAAAGGAAAAAACTTGAAATAAATCAAGCACATGCCACATGAGAAGAGAGAGAGAGGGAGCGAGAGTGAAAGAGACAGAGAGCAGTGCGAGTTGAGGTTGTAGCCTCATAATCATATTGATGCATTACAATAGTTTGTGGAAGTACTATGCGGATCGCTTTGCGACTGTAAAAACAGCCATAAAGACTACAAAACACTGCCGAGCAGGTGAGGCGAGGCAAGGCAAAGAACCCAACAAGAGTTACAATCCAAATGAGTTATATATGTGTGTGTGTTTGTGTGTGTTTGTTGTGCCTGCAACTACAGAGCATCCGACAAGATTGACATGCGTAGACGACTTCAAAGTTTGGTGCTGCGGACGAACAATGTCCGAGGGCCGAGTGTGACTGACTGCTGCTAACGATGTGGGCATTGAGGCTATATAAATAATGGAAATGCATACTAATTAAATTGTGAGAACATTGTCTTGGCCGCTCGTCTGCGCCTAATGCCTTCCTCTTCTACTCTCGCCATGATTTGCACTCGAGACGAGCCCCGTCGGGGATACCACACGATGATGACGATGCTGCTGCCCCTCAACGAGACGCTAATTATCACCAACAATGCGGCAACGGCGTGTGAGAGTGTTGTCACTCTAATTGAAAGAGTCAATAGGTATTATCTGTATTAACTAGCCACAATTCTCGAGGCCTGTTTTGGCTGCTTAACGATGTTTCATTTTCGGATGCGCTGTGATTTGTTTGGGAATCTTCTGGATACAGATTTATATATCTTAGATGAAATAATTGTTGCTTGAAGTTCTTTATTTAATTTTTTTTTTATCGTTTTACTATATTTGATTATAAAATTACACTTTTTTCCTTAATGCGTCATGCGTTATTGAATGTGTCGATCTTCGATAACAATTCCCTTAACACTTATTCTATCGTTCTAATAACACGATGATTCCAAAATAGATGAACAACTATCGGAACTTCTTAACTTGTCTTTAAATATCGATTAATCGTTAACTCCGATAAAGCTTATATAATAGAAATACCATAATATAGATATAATGCTACATAATCTAGTGATGCATATTCACAACTCTTGCGCCAATTATGCCACACAATCGGCGTGCAACAGTTAGGGACTCCTTATGTGGCGCACAAGGGACTCCAAAATCTCAACTTCAATTGAGTATCACGACTTGCGGATTGGCCAGTTCGATACCAGCAGAACAACAAGCAGCGATGACGACGACGGGGACAACTTAACTTTAAACACATTGAGCCGCAAATCTGCACAGAAGTAGAAGCGCCCAGTAAGCTCACGCTTCTCCCTCCTGCTCCTCCTCTCCGGCCGCTGCTATGTGAGTTTCTAATTCCCAAAGTCCAAAAAGAGCCAAAAACACAGAACAAGAAAATGCGAACAATTGAACAAGTTGCGGGCCTTTGGGCGTCGTCGGCTGATGGAAGGAAGCCCAAGCGCTACTTGTACAGCACACTGTGCCTGCTCCTCCTTCTCCTCCTTCTCCTCTGCGCTGAACGAATCCGCTGACAACTTTTGCGAGTGCGCGCACAATAGAACCGAAAACACGTCGAACAATTACGGTACTCTCGAGCTCGTACTCGTACTGAGATCATTGCCAGCCAGTCCATGTGACCGCTATACGCCTCCTGATCTTGCTGTTGCTGTCGTTGTTGTTGTTGTTGTCGGCTCGGAAAATGTCCAAACATTGTCGGAAATTTGTTAACTTTAATTTCTGTTGCATTTGGACAGACGCGCAGAGCAGACTCGCTGGAAAAAAGGCTTGCGGATGATTTTGCCAAGAAGAAACGAAAGAAAGTCGCGGGCGTTGTGCCATTTCCATTCAATACTCAACTTGTTGTTGCTGCTGCTGCTGTTGTTGTTGTCGTCTTTTATTGGCCAGCTAATCGAAATTATGACAATCCTGGCAATAGCTTTAACGGTTCTTGGCCGCCATTTGGAGTCGCCGTAAATTTGTTTGTCAACTTGTTCGACAGCCAAGCTCCGAAATGAATTGTCGGCCGATTAGTTGGTCCATTATGTCCATTAGGCATCTAAACGATCGCTGGCGGGGGGTAATTAGGAGCAGGCCTTGCTAATTGCCAGGTAACTTTAAAAGAACTCGTAGATAAATTGGAATTTTGTAAACATTTTGATTGGCTGGATTTGCCTTTGTATAAAGAGAATTCGCTGCAGATACTTTGACTTTATAATGTGTATAGTCGGATCCATAAAGATAGATTAATACCTGGAAAACTGTATGGCTTTCATAATCAAGCAGAATATTGAAATTCCCATTGCAACACACACAAAAAAAAAAGAGAGAAATAAATTAAAGTTCTTACAACTCTCTTATGACAGAGCTGGAGGCCAAAACCGAGAGTAGCTCTCCATAAACGGAAGTCAGAGCTCATCAAAGGCGAGCCAAACAAAGTGGCTTTCAGCATAGGTGACATTTCTCGAATATCGCAGAGAAATATAACTGAAAATAGTATTTCACTTGCATATGGGAGGGACGCGAGCGCTTTCTCAGCCATTCGAAACGGGTTATATGCCACAGGCACATAGGTACACACACACACATAGGTTGGTGTGCATGTGAAGACACACAAATCAATTTAACGATGCACTAGCCCAGTTCGAGTTCGAGCAGATCGGGTTTTCAGTGGAGAAGGGGAGGCAACATCAATCGCAATCGCTTTTCATTCACTGATCAGACTGGGAAAGAATCGAGACGGCGTCAGCGCGGACTCGCACTCATCGGAGTCGCAGTTGGTCGTAATGAGGCGCAGGCTACTAAAATGAACTTGATCTGCAGTTCATTTAGATGCCGCCAGAGCAGAAGCAGCAGCAGCAACAGAAGCGGGGGCTGTTTGCTTTGGGGCCCTTGCACGATTCTCCACTCTCTGCTGCCGGATCAGCTGTGACAATTTCTTGCTTGCAAGCCTGCTGCATGCCGCATGCCGCACAAAAACTGGCATAATGTATGGCCCGAAGAGCAGGCTGCCTGCCTGCCTGCCTGCCTTCCTTATGTACAACATTTACTATGTTCGCTGACATTCTTCGCGTAATTCTTCAATTTCAATTGCATACTACGATAGAGACCAGCTCCAGCTCTAGCTCCAGCAACAGCTCCCGCTCCAACTGCAACTGCAACAGCAACTCGGACTTGTTGTCGTCTTTGTCTCGTTTGCTACTCGTTTCTTTTGTTCGTCTTGTTTCGTTTTTCGCTTCTTTTTTTGTTGTTGTCGTTTCTTTCCCTGCAGTGCCAACAATTGTCGCGACATTTTTCTAGGTAAAATTGGCGACACGCTTCTTCTTGGCAGCCAAACCTGTCGACGGCTGCGTGAGTTGTAGCCCCAGTCGAAGTTGCACTCGCAGTCGGAGTCGCAGTCGGAGTCGCTGTCGCCGTCTCAGTCCGTGCCGGGCATCTCTCAGCATCCCAGCAGCATCGCATTGTTCTGAACAGCAGCAGCAGCAACAGCATCTCAACAGCAACATCTCAGCAACAGCAGCAGCAACATCTCAGCAGCGGCGATAAAAGTGTTTATCATGTTTGCAATTATATGCTAAAATTGTAATTGCAAATGTTTGCCTAAGCTCTAAAGGGCTTTACTTTCAGATAGACGTCAGCAGCCCCAGCCCCGTCCCCGTCCCTAACCCCGTCACCAGTCCCGGCACAGCAACTGCCTCAGCTTGCGCTGCATGTGAATCTGCAGCAGCAGCCGCAACAGCCAGTGGGGTTCACTTTGAAGTGTTTCGTTGTTTAAATGGATTTCTTAAACGGTTCTACTGAAGATATTGTATTTACCATTTCGATGCTGAGAACCGGATGCGAAAGACTGTGACTTCTTCGAGCATCGCGGTTCACTGCAAGGTGTGAATGCCGCGGATGCACTCATTCTGCTTGTGCCTCGGCTCAACGGTTAAGCAAGGGCTTTTGAAAGGCACATTCCAGCTATGAAAAGTTCTAGAATTTCATACTGTAATTCTAATTTAAATAAAGTATTTTGCATGTTTAGATCAGCTAATTTAATTTAATATCTAAAAGAAAGATCACAAGTTAATAAAGAATATATTTTGTGTGTGGAAGATTTTTAATGTTGTTTATCTTCCCTGTTAATCGATTATAATATATATTACCCGTGTCTGTGATATGTCTACACTCTTGTACCTAAGATATTTATCTTTGTAATTATCTGAGATGCTGTGAGAAGTTGCCGTCATCGAAATAGAAGAAGCTAGTTAAGCGCCGTTTGTTGGACATTTCTCTTGAGATTGTGATTATGGATTTGAGTGAGTGAAACGGGTGGGCGCGCACCTGAAAGTGAGGCTCATGCATCATGCGAGGCATCAAGAGGCCATAAATTTACCAACTGACCTCGGCTGCATCAACACTCCATCAAAATCTCTCGGCACT
This sequence comes from Zaprionus africanus, assembly GCA_018151435.1. NCBI lineage: Eukaryota > Metazoa > Arthropoda > Insecta > Diptera > Drosophilidae > Zaprionus > Zaprionus africanus. The sequence goes on along the minus strand of JAECXB010002309.1, from coordinate 965,079 downwards.
TAATGTTCAGTGTGTGCCCACCCAAAAAAGGCCATGTGCTGGCTGCAATCATGATTATGAGGATCATCACAATGACGATCATATGCTAAAGGTGATGATCATGTTTATGATGACGGCTGCTGCAAGTGCCGCTTGCCGTGCGGGCCGTGCCAGACCGGTGCCGGTGCCGGGCATAATGGCGCATCCGAAGTGCAGCTAATTTAAGGAAATGCTTACTCAACACAACTCGCAGTCGACCAACCTGGAGCGGAGTCGAAGCTGCGCTGAGCTGAGCTGGAAGAGGAAGCGAGAGAGGCTGACTTACTGAGTGAGTGAGCTCTGACGCTCGGGCAGAGTGTCGTGCATGTCGTCGGGTGCCTACACCAATATGGAGGCGTTTGCTGCAGCAACGCGTGGCGTCCACTTTTGGTTGTCAAGCAAATTACATATATGATTTTTATGTGACAAATGAGCTTACGATGCTGTCGTTGATGGGACAGTTTGGTTTCGGTTCGGATCGCTGTTTCGCTTCGTTTTCTCTCGTTTTGGTGCGAGAGTGTCCGCTAAAGATGAGTGCGTGACACGAGATCAAATGATAAGGGAACTGCCTATATATAGATAAAGAATTTTATGTAAATAACTTTCTCATTTTGGTTTCTTTCCACTGCCGTAATACGTTAAATAAATAGATACACAAATTTAAGCAAAAAAAAAAAAAAAATTTAATGCTTTTTAAAGAACCTTTTACTTTTAAAGAAAAACAAACGACTTCTTACTCATTTTCTTTACTTTTATTTATTTTATGTCGACTAATAGCAGTCAACAAAAAAAGAATTTTATAACAAAATTTAAAATATATAATTATTTAATTATAATTTGTAATTTATTTTAAATTAAAATAAAATTTAGGAATTAAAATATAAAATTAAGGATTTAAAATTTAAACTTTAAGCTTTCACTGCCGTGTCACGCTGTCCTCCCAAGCTAAATAAATAGATATTGAAAATTTAAAAAAAAATTCAATAACTTATTGAAAACTCATTTTAAGTTAATATAAACAACTTCTAATTCATTTCCTTTTCTTTTCACTACCGTGTCACGCTGCCATCCCTAACCCAACTTGGCTCTATGCTGTCTTTATGAGTTTTCTCTAGCCACACTCACGCACGTCCATTGACACGCTGACACATATCGGAGTCCATTTCCATTGAGGCTCTTCTGCTGCATCTGCTTTTCAATTTTGTTTTATGATCTCTGCGAGATTTGCATATAAATGCGGAACATGTGTTACGCCCCCGCAGTTCTTCTCGATGAAGAATTGCCTGAGAAAAGTGAGAGTAAAGGTCTCGACTCTGGGGTTGCCAGCAGTCTGCTGGTAACTGGCCCACTACTACTGACAACTGCTTTGATTTATATCTCCGAGTTTTTATGACGTGTTAACTTCGAGGTAGGTGAGGTGTCTATTTCATTTGGAAGTGACATGCAACTGAACATTCCGTCCATGATTTAACTGCATTAAAATAGCTTTGGGCTGCGTGAGTGCATTCGGCGCATTCTCCGCGTCCATTGTCATAACAGACCGTAATGCGACAGTGCCCACAGAAATGTTTGAGAAAAGGACAAGCGGACGGAAAACTAGATGCAATCGTTAAATTTGGCAAATATGGTTAAAGCGACAGAGTTTGGCTTAGTTTCGATTCACTTCGGTTTGGCCTAAGCTGCTGTGTGTCGCACTGTGTGACAACATGCCGTGGCCACAGTAACTGAATCTTTTTTTCTTCTGTTTTTTTCGCCAAATATCTGCAATAGAACCTGTCGCCTTGGTATGCTCAAACAGCTTTGCAATGTTTGCGTAATTAGAACATTAGGCACAGTTTTTTTTGTCGAACTGATATGTAAGTAAAATCTCGACTGCTTAATACACTAAGAATAGACACTTTGAAGTATGACTAACTTTGGTTCCTCATAAAATAAATAAACTTCAATTGGGGATTAAATCTCGTTCATTTTTATAGATCTATTCGTCCAAACAAAATTTATATAAACTAAATAAGTAGACCCTTTTCATTTAAATTCTCTTAGTTTTTACCAAGTTCTTCTAAAGAAAATTATCTGCATTAAATACAAAATAAAAATATAATTTAAAAAAAGGTGATTCACCTCGACTGTTTTATACACTGACACTTAGAAGTATGAATTCCTTTCCTTCCTCATAAAATAAATTAACTTCAATTACGAATTTCATACTTGTTGATTATTGTAGATCTATTCGTCCACACAAAATTTATATAAAGTAAGTATGAACGCCATTTTCATTTTATTCTCTTAGGTGTTTACCAAGTTCTACTGCAGCAAATTATCTGCATAAATGCAAAATAATTACTTTTATAAAAGATGATTTACCTGCCTTGCCAACCAATCTTGCAAAGATCTAATGCTTCTTTCGCAAGGCACGCATATTTGACCTTTAAATCGTTAGGTTTATTTCAGGGTTAACATCAAAATTCTAACCAGCTAGAAGAAGAACGTGTGCACAGCGAGTGCGAGTGCGAGTGCGTATGAATGTATCCGGTTGTAAGTTACGGCCAACTCATTAACTCGAACAAGTGGTTGCTGCACATGCCTAAGCCGCGGCCATAAACAAGCATTTATCTGGCCAAGAGAGGCTGGCTATATCAACACAGAGAGCTGCAACGAGCTATGCAGAAATTCCATATGCGACATTATTCTCATAACCGAGACCTGCTCTGCGTGGCCCAACGACGAGCCTATTAGCTAAGCCAACACACTCGCATCTACTTCAAAGTGCAGGCACTGGTTCACAGTCTTCTCTCTCTCTCTTACACTTTTTCTCTCTCTCTGTATGTGTCTTTCCCTGTGTCTGTCTGACTTGCTGGCTTGCTGGAGTGGCTGACCATAAATCACAGTGACGACGATGCGACTAATTAAAAAATCGACACGCTAAACTGGCAAAAGACAAAATTAACATTTGCTCTGTTGCACTGGCTGACAGCAGGCGGAGAAGGTGAAGAAGGAAGAGAGAGAGGAGGTAAACACCCGCCGACAGACGTCAAGTCGACTCAGATGGGAATCAGCATTCGTATTGAAAGACAAAGGACAACGGACAGCGGACACGGGATAGCGGACAGGGAACCGGGAGTCAGGAACCGTGTACAGGGCAACTGCGAAAGGCGCTACGTCAATCGGACTGATTGCCTTTGTCTTTAGCTTTGTCTCCTTCTATTTAACTCTCTCTCTCTCTCTTTCATTTGCTTATACGAGTGAAGCTTTGCCAGGCTTGTGGCGGCAGTTCGCCTGTTCAAATAATCGACAATAATGTCAACAAGTTTTTGCGTAAATTTGTGCTGGGATATGCTCGGGGCTACGTGGCGTTCTTCAGGTTTTCGTCTCTTTCCGATTGGAGGCTGCTCGGCGTGCAGGTGATCAATGTTTGCGATCAACCAACGACTCAAAGTCAATTGCAATTTAAGCGCCCAAAATACACGGCAAAAAAAAGGGAGTGCATTTAGAAATATATTGATTTTTAATTGAATTTAATTTTTGTTCAATCTTCTCTATATTTCACGGAAAAACCTACGATTTTTCGCAAGGTTTTCCACCTCTAAATCTTTTACAGTGTAGCGACCCACATGCACCCTCTTTGTCACATGCTATTTCGCTCTCTATTGTTCTCTCTTTCACTCCTATTAGGTATTTACCTCATCCTCTTTACTGCCGGCAGTATCTTGGCTAAAGACTTGGCTCGTCATCAACGCTCAATGCTGATGGCATTAATTCGATAATGCATAAAATAAGGAATACGCTTCATTGGACTCTAATTGCTAAACGCAAACAGAAACTGCAACAACAACAACAACAACTCGTACACACTGGGAAGATGACAACGACAGTTGGAACGAGCTCAGTTGGGTTCTCAAGCTGGCCAAAAGACTGAGAACGAGACGGCGACGGCGACAGCAACAGCGAGTGAGGTTAAAGCCGATTCTTTGGCGCAAGTGCATTGGCACGTTGCATTTGATGGGCCTCGAACTGAAGGCCCTTGGCCAGGCTGCCAGCTGCGGGCGGATGGATGATCGGCGACTGCCCCAACAACGTTGCGTGTAATTAAAACGCAAACTTGTCCCGGTCTCTGTCCTGTCCCCATCCGCACTCCTTACTCTTGTTCCTATCCCGGACTCAGTTCCTGCCTCCCCTCTTCATATTCGCGCAGCGTAGCGAAGTGCAGTCGTGGAGCACTCTGGCAATGGGGATCTCAAGTAGGTGAAAGACGTCTTAGCCGGGCGCAGGCTGATTTCTTGAAAGATTTGTAAACGTAAACTTTCGAAAAGCGAAGAAATAAACCAGAAGTAAATATCGACAAACGTCGTCGTGGTCGGGAAAAAATTAAGAAAAACTTAAATGAGTTAAAAATTCCACACAAACTGCGTGAGAAGTTGCCGCCGTCGCCATCGCAGTCGAGTGCAAAACTCCCAGTCAATGTTTTGGTATTGGTTTTTTTTTTTTTTTTTTTTTTTTGGTTTTGCGGTTTATGCAGCATATGAGGGGCCCCTGAGAGCGTTGCATTTATTGATCGCCGCTTACCGATTATTGTTTAAACTGTTTTCAATGCGTTTACTCTGTGTAAATATTGTTTTTTCAATTTATGAGCCGTTGCCAAGATGCTGTCCGGACAGCAACCATCCGGATGGATGCCATCGATGCCAACGTGATTCCCCCGAATTTCCCCAACCCAACGAACTCAACGTCTGACAGACTGTTTGTCTCTCTGTTTGTTTTATTGCGTTGGCGCGCAGACAAACATCAATTGGAAATCTCATGAATCGAAATTGAAAATCCTCCGCATATGAAAACCTCATTAAAACTGTGGCCCATCGAGCCGGCATCTTCGGTTAATACACTTGCAGAGGGTATCATAAAAACGAGCAAATATTACCAAGCCAATTAAGTTCCAATGCGAAAGTCAAGAGGATCATAGGAAGCTCGTGTCGCCCGGGGTAGTAAACCTAATAAAAAACGTCGTACAAAGAAGAGAAACCCTTAATAAAATTTGATTAAAATGTATGTTTATTGTTTTTGTATGGCTAATAATCTTCCTGATAGGGTATTACACCAACATCAAGGTAAGAAACGATTTTCTTTCACCTTCCCAAGCCTTTTTTATGGTTTATTGAATCGTTTGAAATATGCCGAAATATTTTAATGTTATTAATTTATTTTCATTTAAAGGCTGTTAGTGCCAAGCATCGCGTAATTGGCATTTTGAGTGTTGCATTTTATTTTTGGTGATGGAAAGAGTTTTGCAATAAAGCAATTACAGAGGATTTCAATGGAAATATGATTATTTGCCAAAGGTTAAAGAGGTAGGGAGAGCGAGAACTGAGAGTGGGAGAAACATTTCGATAGATAAGATAAAGAGCATATAAAAGATCATTTGAAATATGCGGTTCCTTAATCTGTTATTTATTTTATAACTAAACATAATAAAATGAATAAATAACGATATCGGACTGCAGATAATTCTCGGTATGAACTCATAGTCCGACAAGAAACCGGATTAAAAGTTGACAACTCAATTTAGACTCTCCAAGAGATAAAAAGCTACATGTGTGTATGTATGTGTGTGTGTGTGGTAAATGTATGTGTGCTGATACAGACATTCATATGTAATGTGCGGGATAGTTGGGGCTCAGGCGCAGCACGCCAAACTCATTTGGCGCAACGAACATTTGTAGACAAGCGCCATCTAACGCCGGTGTTCGGAATGAAATTGGAGTCGGACTCTGTGTCGGAGTCGTCTCCTGCCAGGAGGCACTGCGTGCGACTTTTGGTGGACATGCTGGGTGCGACGTCGGCGCGACAAGCTGCCAAAGATCAAACGTTGTTGTCGCAGCAAGTGTCGGTGCTAAGGAAGGGGCAGGGGCGGGTGGCAAGGGGTGATGATGATGATGATGCGGGCGCGCACTCACGGCTCTGTCATATATTGCTGCATGTCCCAGCGAAATTGGCTAAAAAGTAGCAACATTTTAACAGCCTCTCTCTGTCTCTGTCGCACTGTGTCTGGCGGCGGCGCAATCACAATTATCATTATGAGGCCTGGCCAGCCTCAATGCCTCAAAGATGTTGTAAGTTTGGCACGCACACACTCTCTCGCAAGATTTATGTACACATGTCCATATAGCTCTGATCTAATTAATAGGCCGCATAGTTTTTTGCACCTGCGCTCGCTGCGTGGAAATTTGTTAAGTTTACTTTCAGTTTTCCCAATCGCGCAGCCGTCACCATCACTCACATATCAAAGGCGATGCACAAATCATACATACTTATATAGCATATGGCAAAACACGATCGGTACGTGCGTTTCGTGCCCACGTTCGTGTCCAGTTTCATTTCCAGTCGCAGTCGCAGTCGCAGTTGCTGTCGCAGTCGCAGTTCCAGTTTCAGTTCCAGTTCCCGCTGCATCGCTCCATTGGCGGCTCCATTATTAATTTGTAGCATGATATAATCGCTTTGGGGAGGCGTGTTTCCCTCAATTCGCGCCATGTGCAAGAAATTAGTCGCCGTTTGCACTGATTGATGGAAATCCATTTTAAATGTTAAAACGATATTAAAGTCATGTAGCGCGTTTTGATTGCCGCTAATAAGCGTAATGGCGCATAAGTTGACTTAAATTGCCGCTAGTTTATGTCCATACGTGAAGTGGTCGATAATTCTGCAGGTTTTCCCAGAAGAGAATCCTAAGGAACTGCAAAGAACGTGTAAAGAACTTGGGGTATGCTCTGAAAATAATTGAAAGTTGCAGCAAGAATTTAAAGATTAGATTTTATTTATAGACAATATAAGTGATAATAATTTTGAATAAAGGGCTTTATTAATAATAACTTAAATATTAAATACAATAATACTAAATAAAATATTATTTAATATTTAAACAATAAATATCTTAATGCAAAACTATGTATAATTTTGAATATTCATTATTTTTGGAATACAATTTTTGATATAATTGATAGTTCCACTGCATATATAAAAAATCCCTAAACAAAAAATAAATACCAACAGTGTGTAGTGGCATCATTGTGTCACCACTAATATCGATAGGTAGTAAGTGCGGTCTCTAACTTAGAATGTGTCGAAATTAGATATTGGCGCTTTAACATGGAAAGAACTTTATTTGTTTATATTTGCAGCTTATTATTGAAGATTTTAAATAAAATATAAACCGAAAGTAATTTCTAAAAACAGTTACAAATCCAATACAAATCTAAATGGAACTGCGGATATTTATTATATTTGGTGTAATACTGTTGATTAAACCGTTAATCCCCCTCGGCTGACTTGATGAAGTGATCAAAGCACTAAAAAGGAATCTACTTAGCGAAAGCCGAACGTCAATCTATCTGTCACCGGGTTAGCCAGAGGCATCTTGCAGCTTGCCTGGCTCCATTCACCATTTTGGCGTGCAAAACGCTAATTGGATATTCACACTTTTACACATTTGGGGCGGCGTAAATGAGGTGCAGAAAAAGCGCCACTCCCAAAATAGGCAACTTGTAAGCGCCAACGCGAGACCAGCGAGACACGCACATACGCAAACCAGCCTCGGGCTCTGTCAGTCCCAGTCTCAGTCTCAGTTACAGCTGCAGGCTGGGAGAGACAGAAGCGACGCAGTGTAGTTTATGGCCAAGATGGAAAATGGTAACAAAAGCGCTCGTCAACGCTGACAGAGTTGGCAAGTAGAGAGCGAAAAGTGCACACAGTGTGTGTGTGTGTGCGTGTGTGTGTGAGAGTGTGCGAATGTGGAACCCAAAAATAGGCATACCAATGTGTGCGCATGCGCGGAATTTATGGTGACATTTGAGTGATTCGCGCAACGTGTCATGAGCAACTCTGGAGGAGAAGGATCTGGCCATCGCGACGATGGCATCAACATCCGAACAGTGTAAAAGCCAATTAAATTGGCAGAGAATTGGAACATTGTGCGACCGCCGTCTGACTTATGGCCCAGCAGCCATGTAATTGCATTGAAGACGTCCAGTTGCCGTTTCAACTCTGCCGATTATCCCAGCTGCTGTCCCCTTGTGGACCCCTTGCAGGGTATTCAGACTATACACACACAGACATACACATATACTCACATAAGTGGCACACAAAATTAGCGTAATTTTCATTCACCACCGACGCAGCGGGCAACGTATTCGGACAAGTCGGACATGTGGACAAGCAATCGGACAAGTGTCAAAGTGAAAGAGAGGCGAATTCTCTCGCACAGGTTGCAATTCTTGAGAAATGCACGTACCCAAGTCGGGTCGGTCACACACTTTCTGATCTTTGTATGGCGATAAGAAGGCGCGCCCGACCCCTTTGCGCGCATATGGCACACATAACGATTATTCCATATTTACTTATTGTACTCCCAGGACTTGGGGACCCAAGGCCCAAGCCACAACCCCAGTCCCAGACGCAGGCATATTATTTGCGCGATTAAATTGATCGCGGCTGCCTTTCTGGTCTGCCTTGGTCCGCTTTGCTGAGCTCCTTCGAGCTGTTGTATTGTCGACCTCTACTGCGACTCCTACTGTGTCCCTGGTCCCAAGTCTGTGTTCGTGTCTGTGGCAACGTCTGCGTCTGCTTCTGCGGCAGTCAACTTCACGCTTCGCTCAAGCATCACCAAATAAATTTCATTGAGCGTCCCTGCACAGTGGTCAAGCGCAGCTGACAAAGTAAGCAATTAATCGAAGTCTTAGCGAGAGAAAGGCAAACGGCTAAAATCAATCTTAGTTATCCTTAATTCTCTTCCTCTCTTTATATACTGCATACATTGAAGAAGTGGTATAACAGACTTCATGAAGTTGAATGTGGCGTATTGAAATGTTTTGGGGGTTTAGTTATTTTATTTTACTTCCCAAACTTTGGCAAAACCTATTCTATTTATTTTTTTTTAACATTATTAAAGAATTATTTGATTTACCATTTGATATTCCAAGTAATTCCTATAAATTTTTACCTTAAATCTTCAACTAAATAATTTATTGAAAATATTCCTTATGTTAAAATGTTCCTTTAATCTAATTCTTGTTATCTTTTAATTTTGTTCTGACAAAGAAGATTCTGTGAGTTGAGGACACTGTGCTGCTGCTGCTTTCTGCTGGCACAGCACTCACTTTGTGTGATCCATGGCGATGCGCTGCTGCCGTAGCTGCTCCTTGTGCTGTTGGGCATTCCAAGTACTTTACCTTTAGGTTTACCTTTACCTTTGCCTTTGCCTTTGAGCTTGAGTTTACCTTTGAGTTTAGCTTAGTTTTGCCTTGGCATTTCAGAGTTTTGAGTGCGCTGCCTGCTGCTGCATGCTGTATGCTGCATGCCGCAGCGCATGCTTCATCTGTTGCATGTAGTTACCGCTTTCATGGCTAAGTGGTTGGCTGGACATGGTCATCTTGCTTGTATTTCTTTGTCTTTTTGGGTGAGCTGCAACCACCGTCCCTCGTCTTGTATTTCCCCTTGCACTGTGTAAACCCTTCTGCTGCAACGAACCACACTCCTTTTGCTCCTTCTCGTTCTCCTGCCCCTTCCTTTTGCTGTTGCGTGTCACGTACAAGCAATTCGCATGTTTCAAAAATGCTTTAGACATGGCCCTCTGTTCAGCTTTTGGTTTTGGTTGCTTTGGCTTTGGCCTTTGGTTTTGATAGTCGCCGTCAACTACGACTCGACTTGGTTCGGCTCGGCCTGGACACGAGTCGAGTGGAGTCGAGTCGACGGGACTGCGTTCTGGGCGCGGCAAGATGTTGGGGCACATACTTGAGCGCATACTTAAAAATAAATGTTAATTCTTTTATTTATTTCCTTTGTCAGATTAAACGGTTTAAAGGTTACATGCAAGACATCCCATCTTGGGGCAGCATCCGCCCTCCGCATCCGCCTCCCACCTCCCAGCGGCAGACTACGCGCCTCTGTAATGGCTGCTGTGTAGATCAGTCACGATCGCACATTAAGCGATCGAGCTGCTGAGAAATAATTCACTTAATGGACAGGTCAGCCTGGGCTATAAGTTACGAAACATGATCGGGTGAGTCTAGGTTCTACGCAAGAGAAGGGATTGTTATCAGAATTTAAAAATAAATAAATATAAATAAATTAGGTGCCTCTGACCCTGCAGCATGTGACCTCTCTCGTCTTATCAGAGGCCACTCTTGCACGTACCAATTAAACACTCTCCGTGCGTTGCCCAGCTCTGATATACCTGCCAGATTGCCAGCGTTGCTCTCGACCGAGTCCCTTGGGGCACACACACCCAGCCAGGCCAGCGCAGGCCAGTCCAGATACCAGTTCTCACGCTGCGTCTGGTCACCAGCACAACAAACCAGTACACATCAATCTGGTAGTGTCAACACCCCAACTAGCTACAGGGAACTAGCAACTGGCAACTACCAACGACTGGCGACATCCGTTGCCTAGGAGCAGCCAATGGCACCGGTTACCACCAACTGTTACTCTCCTGTCGACGTGCGATGCCCTAAAAGGATGTTGCACTCCTATTGACTTGTTAATGTGATCACTTTAACTGACCCAAATATAGTCAAACGTTTCAATTTGTGCAACGCTTTTGGGCAATTGATATCCGTGCAGCGGCCCACAGAAGCCAGCCCAGAGTCAGTCTCAGTCTCAGTCTCTGGCTTAGTTTCAGTCTCTGTCTCAGCCCCAGACTCCATCTCAGTCTTAGTCTCCATCTCAGTCTCATGGTCTGGCTTCACTCGCAGTCGCACTCCCAGTTGCAGTCCAAGTTCCAATCGCAGTTCATCGTCACCAGCGGACCACGCGTAACGCGGTTGTGTAGCGCCTGAGGCCTTAGGTCGTTTGCAGTCTTCAGTTGAGTTGAGCTCTGGCCGAGGCCAACTCCGACTTCAACTTCGGCTCGCCAACTGTTGTCTAAGATCGTCTGACGCCAGTTGACAGATTGGCCGGAGGCTAAAAGTCGCTGTCTGTATTTGGGCTTGTATTTTGGATTCGCGGGTGTTGATGAGTCAGTGATACGACGCTAGTTGTACCCAACAGGGTCTCACTTAACTGAGTTAAATCAAAGGAAGTAAAGGTGTTTCAAAATCATTTTTATAGCTATAAATCGTAAAGAGTTTCCAATTATTAATAAATTCATGTTCCAGTTAAAATACTTATCTTTTTATAGTAGCTGCCCATAACTTTTTAATGCCTTATGCACTATACGACAATTTGTATCCTAAGCTGGGCCATTAAATGTTCCCCGGACAACAGGCCACACGCTATGCCAACGAGCATTGATCAACCCAGCGAGCTCCGTTTGTTTATATTGAAACATTAAGAAAGGGCCATAGGAGGAATGCAAAAGAAGCAGCCAAAAAGGAGAAAGGGAGAAAGAAGGAGTGAGAGAGAGAACACCATTGAAGATCTGGTTAAAGCGCATTTCATTAACCTGCTGCGGCGGCCAAAAACTCAAACCCAACCCGAAACCACGGCAAGTTATTGGGAGAACGTGAGGCGCAGCCTGCTGGGACTCGAGTGTAATTTTTTTTGGCCAGGCAGGCAGACCTGCTCATCTCTAAGATTATGAAAAGTGCCTCTCGCTGTTGCGTATGGCTCACAGCATTCAGAGTCTGAACTACAGCCAGTTCCCCAATCAGGCTGCGACGATCTGCAACGCAGCAAGTGCCATCATATCGCAGGGAAAAGGGAGAAATGAAGGCAAACCTTAAACCAAGTGCAGCGAGCTCAGCGTGTGCAAAAGTCTCAAGTCCCGAAGAGCCATTTGTAGCGAGATCTTAAGGGTTTCAAAGCCCGTAGAATATCAGCGTTGCACCGCCATGGTGAGTGTGTGTATGTGTGTGTGAGTGTGTGTGCGTGTGTATGTGTGCACAGCTTCCTTGAGCTGTCTCCTCGCGGTATGCTGCGTGTGCTCTATAGGTGGTCATTATCACGACTTCGCGTCCCATAGGCCTGGGATGCGCTGCATAAGCCGCACAGATGCTGAGATGATGAAACGATGCAATCGGAAAGCGTGAACCTGCAAAACACCAAACCGATTTAAAGCTACACTATAAAATCTGGGTGACCAAAAAGAAAAACATAAAGTGTATAAGATTATAAAAAACATAATATTAGAAAACTATTTTACCTGAACGAAAGACTTAGCCTTTATTACGCATAAACACCAAGTAAGAAATCTAAATTAAATTCCAAGTAAACAAAGCAAGTGAATAAGGTAGGTTGTTCAGTTGGCTGCAGGGTATAAAATACACACTAAATTTACGTTGTTGTTGCTGGCAAAAATCTCGGCAGCAACAGCAGCCGCAGCCTCAGCCCAACCGCATTTTCAACTGCTGTTCTACTTAATTTGCCGCTGCGTGCGTTGCCGATTTGGCTGTGGATGAGGATGGGGATGAGGATGCAGCGCCGAGAGTCGTATTCGCAGATACCTTTCCAGCGGTTATCCACGGCTGACCAGCGTTCAGAGTCTGCTGTGCTGCAGCAGCAACAACAATTACCGCATTACCGACGCGCCGTTGACTGACTGACTGAGGCTGGGGCTGAGACTGGGGCTGGGGCTGGGGACGTTGAGGGCGTCGTGATACGGTGGCGGTGGCGGTGGCGTAGTCCGAGTGACTTCTGCGCCACTTTTGCGGGACGGCGGCTTGGTTTTACTTATTTGATTTGTTTATGCAGATTAAATGCAAACGATCTTGATAATGACATTAACCGACAGAAGAAGAAGACGACAGCGTCAGGGACACGGAATGAGAGACGTTTTTGAACTGGGACGACGACTGCAACTGCGACGGAGATGGAGACGGAGACGGTGGCTCGAACTGGGACTGCAACCGACTCTGACTGTGACTGTGACTCTGGCTGGGACTGTGTTGTCTGGATTGTTAACTTGACAGCTTTTGAAGGCAGCTTCGTGAGCCTCGCACCGCAATCGTCATGCAGCAGTTCCAGCTCTGGCTGCAACCGAAGTGAAAGAGAGTGTACCTGCAGGAGGAGGCGGCGAGGGAGCTGGATGCAGACTGCGGCGCAGCCAGTTGGTCCAGCAGTGCCTGACCCAGCGCCGCTTTTGGTCAATGTGCTTAAAATTAATGCCCGAAAACCAAAACGCGTCTGAACTTTGGCTGCCTGCGGCTTTGGCTGCCTCCACCACCACTATCACCACCTTCTGCTCCTCCTGCTCTTCCTCCTCCTCTTCATTCAATCGCTCCCTTTTCTGTTTTAGCCGCCCTTCTTCATTTGTGGTACATCTTGTAGCCTAATTAGTTGAAAAACGGATTATGCCGCAAGTTGCAACTGGAGCAGAGAGTGGCGCGGCCAGTTGAGTCGCAGTGCCTGTCGAGCCTAATAAGACAAACGTCGCGGTTCATTAAAGTCAACTCGGAGATCTTACACCTTGCCGTGTTTGATATGCAAAAATTGCCGAGATTCGTAAATTGCCATAACCGGCAAGTGCTCAAAAATTGCCGCACTGCCATAAACAAAATACTCAACGAGCTTTACAGCACAATTAACATTAACCATTTAAACACTTGCCTTTATTGTTCCAAACTGTATATTGCCAGAGCATTAAAAATCGGCATAAAATTGGCCAAAGCTGAAGGAAAAAAGAGCCAAAAACACGCCGCCTCAAATTGCTGACTTCATAATTTTGCCAAGCCAAGACGGAAAAAAAAACCAATAACCAATAACTGCCATATTTTTACGCTTGACGCATGCGCGAACTGCTTCCGTGGCGTGTTGGTTGTTGTGTTTTTTGTAAGGGGTTATTCGTCTTGCTCCGTCTTGCTTCTATTGGTGCGATCCATCGATCCTCCAGCTTCGCTCGGGAGCTGCGACGTTTTTGCGACTTTTCTTCTACGTTTCCGGTGCAGAGTCAAAATTAATCAACAGCTTCATGCTTATCGGGCTCAGCATCGTCGGCCGCAGAAGTCAGCGACCGCATCGCGCAGGACTGTCCAAGACAGGGCACTCTTCCCTGTCCTCAGTCCGAATCGATTTAAAAGAGGCCTCATCACAATTATCGGCGGCTTCTCTTCTGGTTTTTGTTGCGCTGAATTTAAGTTTTTCTTGCTGTCTTTAAACTGTTTTATGTTACGCTTAGAAGAAAGGATTTATTTTTAAGGGACTTTGGTTTGATAATATAGTATTAATAGTTAGTTAGGAGTTAGTTTTAGAATCCCCCACATCAAAACTATAATCAAAAGATCATAGTTATATAAAGAACTTAATAAATTGCTCAACACAAAAAGATGAGTCAGTTCGAGTGAAAAAATACTTTTTCACATGCAAATCTTCATCCGATTAGTTCCGAACCCAATTGGATCGCTTCAGTTAAGCCGTAAACGAGTTTCCTACATTGATTCAGGTAAAACTTCCCTCGAACATAGTTTATTTTCGTCTCTTGCAAATTAATCAGTTGCTGCACTTTAATCCTTGGTTTTCCTTTTCATAAAGTCGAATCTTCCTATAAACATATCGCATCATCGATTGAGTATGTAGTCAAACGCATTTTCCCAAACGTTTCCACTGCGTGGTTATCTTGAACCGAGCACAGCTGCCAGTAACATCCTACCTGGTCTACAAGCATTTCAATTTTTCTTCCCGCACCATGGAAAAGGAAAAAAAAAAAATAAAATCGTTAAGCGAAATCAAAAATGGCACAAAAAACCTGAGGCCAAAAGTGAAAGCTTCGGGACAAAGTCATTTGAAATCAACTTAATGCCTGCATTTCATCTTCATCTTGGACAGAAACAAACTGCAAACCGACAACTCGCAGTTATTGAAATTCAATGTAAATCTATGGTGATATGTCATACAGGCGTAGAAAATGCGCCACAGACGCAAAGCCGCTTCGGCTGTGTTGGGGGCCGAGCTGAGCTCCGAGTCGAGTCAGGTGCGGAGCCACAGGCTTCCCACCGAAACGAAAGGCAATGGCAACGGCAACGGCAACGGCAACGTTGCACGTCATCGATATTTTGTAAATGCATTAAATATATGTATTTAATTCGAGTTGGCCAAAAACGAAACCAAACTATCAGCGAATCCGAAACTCAGTTCGGCAAGCCTGCGACTTCGACTCCAACTGCGACTGCGACAGGTTGTTGCTCGGCACAGGCTGCAGCATTTCGTGTCTCGGTTTGCAGTTGCATTGCAAAACTTGTCAAACGCAAACGCAATCGATACGAATATCAATCAAATCCATAGAAAAAGCAACAGCAAAAAAACGACAACAAAGGGGGAAAAAACAACAAAAAACTGTATAAGAAATGCGACTTCTATCCAAAGCCGTTGACAACCGTAGGCAGACATCGGACAAATAAACGATCCGAAATCAATAAAGCGAACATTTATGCATATGATATTATGTACAGATCGCGGCCAGTTTAACGACATCTGAAAATCCGGAAGCGATAAATATTTTGTGTGTGTGCTACCTTTTCTATTTTGTTGCTTTAATCTCTTTGCCATACCCTGTACGCACAACTTTGGAATCAAGAGGGTATACAGAGGTTGACTCTAAGAGAGACCGAGTAACATTTTCTAGATTTGTATAGATTTTTATAATATATTTCTGTCAGTATATTCCACAAGGATTTATTGACTTTCTCGAATTTTTTCGCCTTACATTACAAGGTATCACCTAGTTGCGTAACCTTATTTGCTGGTGATGTGATTTCCTAATGACCCAAGGAAATTCGTTGTAAATTGTGACTCAGTTTGTGCGTTGAGGTGTCATTTCGGCCTGAGTTCGCTGGGCTTTGTTGAAGCTATTTAGCTGCGTTTTATGTCTGTCTGTTGTTGTATTTTTTAGTAGTATTTTAATTTATATAAATTTTATCAATGTGTCTTTGTCTTCTCGTGCTCCGTTTGGAGCTGCGCGGCTATTTGAGTCGAGTATTTGGGTCAACATTGGCTTCGTCTCTGGTCTGCACGTTTCTGTTTTGTGTTTTCTTTTTCCTTTTTCTGGTTTTATTTGTATTGTCTTGTTTCTGCGCCGTTGACCGTTTTGTTGTCGGGAACTTTTGCAGATGCTACACAAATTAATTATGACAGTTTATTTATATAATTATTTTGGGCCCACTTCAAAGGGCGACGCGCCGACTACGCGAAAAGTCCGCTAATTATGTTGTGACTCAGTCGCAGATTAGATGTAAAAACGGGAATATTTTGGCTTTGTTTATGCTACCATAGAAGGCAAAGATTAGCCAAATATTGGCTCAACAAAGAAGATGAATTTGTGGCAACACCTAACAGCGCGCTGCTTTGAGTATCTATCGATAGAGGGATAGAACATCGATAGCTGCGAGCTTGATAATTAAATAAAAAATCATCTCGGCTACTACGGCGCCTGACGACATTGAATATTATTTGTTAATTTAAATTACGTGTAAATATTTTCTTATTGTTTAACTACCAACGCTATACTTATTAATAATTGCTAAAAATTAACACAAATTAACGAAGGCAACAGAACGTGAAAACTGAGCTGAACTGGAGACGAACTTGGCTAGAGAGACAATATTGACAAATCTGTAAAGGGAAATCTAAGGTAAAACTTAAATAATGGAATGTCTGAGCTATAATTTGAGAGTTGTTATCTTGCAAATGCAGCAAAATATTTATTTATTTCTTTTGTGTTGTGTCTTTTGCTGTCTTCACTTGAGGGCCCCTCGAGCCTCGCTGCGATGAGACAAAATCCATTAGGCGCATTGTTGTCCCGCCCAGCATTTTGGCAAATGCATCGCTAATTGTTGGTTCTGCTCAACAATTTGGCAAAGCAAACTTTCAGTTTCGCTGGATGACGCGATGAGGACGAGCTGCATAGGAAAACCATAAGCCGTAAGCCATAAAGCATAACCATAAACAACGACGACGACGGCGACGACGACTTGTGACACAAGAAGACGAAATGAACCCACAAACTTTCACCTTTGGCAAATAGTTTATCATCATTTGGCAGCACATTAAGCGAAACTGCAGAAAATGTCAAAGTTTGGGCACAAGCCACCGAGCAGTTAGTCTGGCAGACGAGCCCTACGACAACCTGCGACGACGACGGCGACGACCTGTTGCCAGGGGGTACTAATTACCCTTGGGTAGCTCAAAAAACAAATTTCCAGCCACATATTTACATGGCGCAGACCTGCCTCCCAAAACGAGAAAAAATTGCAACTTGCTGGATAATTTGTACAGAAAGAAACAGCAACAAAAGCAACAACAACTAACTAAATACTAAACACTTAATGCACGATAAACAAAGACTGAAGCTTTCGGTCTAAAGATGTTGTCGTCGCATTGTCGGGCAGACTAGCAGACTGACAGTCGGGGCTGCTGCAGAGCTATCAACGTGGGCTCATCAACAATAACAATATCGACGCTTTGGCTGAGAGGCTTCATTAGCGAGCGACAGGAGATGTTCGAGTCGAGCCGAGCCGAGCTGAGGAGAGCCAAGGCAAGTCGAGTGAAACCTTTTAAAGAGTGAAACCGCGACTAGTTGAGACTGCGCAGTTGACCTCGGCGGTCTGACCTCAGATTGTAACGCCCGCCCAGCTCCTCGTAACTATGTATGGCAAATCAACATGCAACATAAGTACAACATACTACATAGTCGCAGATAAGAGTTCGCAATCTGACGCTCATCTGGCCCGGCTCTGGGTCGGGCCTCGTCTAGCCTGGTCGGCTGGCTTGGCCGTTAGTTGAATTAGCCGAGGAAGCAGCAGCAGCAGCGGAGGCAGCTACTTACCTTAGCCTTACCTTGACTATCTGGCTGATGCATCAGTTAGTTACACATTTCGCTGATTTAATTTCCATGTTGCAGTGTTGCACTGCGCCACTGCTGCAAACACTTCCATCAAGCAGCTGACCAACCCAAGACCCCAGTCAGTGTTGCCACTCAATGTTGCGGCAAAGTGCATAATTGGTTTATTATTTTTTTTTCAGTTTTTAGTTTTTTACTTTTATTTGCTCTACCGCTTCCTGCCATATCGCGCGCATCGCTGCACAGCGAAACCCTCCCTCCAAGCAGGTTCCATGCCCCGCTGCACCACAACTGTGGGCGCTTTTTGTTGCCCTACCCTATTTCTCTGACTCCACTCCCCCCTGCACTCTCTCGACTCGGCACTCTCGGATTTTCATTGAAATCGTCGTCATCTTGTGCCTTCTGCCGGCCTGCCTGCCTGCCTGGTTTTTGTCATCTTTGAAGTGTGTCTCGACTCTCTCGACGCTTTTTGCCAGCAAGGCGTGATTTACATTTTTTTTTGCCTAGTTTTTGCATTGCATTTTTTTATTTTGTCTTCGGTTTTTTTTATTGTTGTTGATAAAATATTTGTGTCTACTTTTGGTTTGTGCACCGACTGAGTTTTCCTTTTTATCGTGCCAAGGTGTGCCATCAATTGTGTCTGCACAACGTTTTTCCGGCTTGTCTTCTATTTGCTTTTCTCGTTTCGTTTTTCACGTTGAACATGTGCCCCATCTGCGGCTGACAAAATGGAAACTAACCCAGTTGCAAGTACTCAAGACAGTATCTTGTCCACACAGACAGATCCCCTTGTGACTTACTTCTAAGCAGACCAAATGGAGCAAAGTTTCACTAATAAAAGAAGCTCTTAAAATATGTTTGCATTTCAGTTTTGATGAAGTTATTTGCAGTTGTTAACTACAGCTCATTATCTAAGTGAATTTTCATCTTATAAACTATAATCAACGATGATCGTAAACGTATCACGATCGTCTATTCATTTATGGATCAGCTCTTCGCTTGGCAATATTGAAGATTGTTTTACTGAAAGAACCTTGAACATTCGTATGCTTCACACGTCTATTGACCTATGCTAAACCCCTAATCAAGTGCCCACACTCATTCCGTTTGTTAGCCCACCCAGTCTCGACGCGATCCATATTTAACGTGAGCCAATTAAACGCCGGAAGCCTGCGAAATTATTGCATTAACCGCTAATCCCTTAATTACACAGTGTTGGGCCGCCGAAACGGGGAAGATTCATGAATGAAAGTGACTAAGACGGGCTTCCTATGTCAAATACACGACAAAGAGAGACGAGAGAGGGAAAGAAGCAAAGGGAGTGCTGGCTCTGGGAGTGGGACATAAATCACACGACGCACAGACGCCAGCGAAGAGTTTACTTTGAATCCGAAATTCAAAATCAAAATCAAAATCCTATTAATCAACGAGCCGGGCCTGAGCCGTGGTCCCAACAAAATTAACACCCAGCTAATGCCAAATGCCGACAAAAGATGACGAAAAACGAAACACAAACTGAAACCAAATGCCGCCGCTGCTGCCAATCTTCAGTTTGGGCCGTTTTACGCCTCCAATTCTGACACCCGGCCACAGTATCTAGGTATCTCTATCTCTATCTGTATCTGTATCTCTATCTCTGTCCGCATCTCTGTCTGTGTGTGTCTTGTTAATTGCGTCTAATAAGCAGTTTGGAGCTGTTCTCACAAAACGCCAACGCCAGACACCGCTTGACCGGACTGCTCGAATGCCCATGATTAAAGTCCTCCTCCTCGGCGTCATCATTGCCGTCGTCATCGTCAGCGTCTTTGTCGTTGGCGTCGTGTGTTGTATGTTGTATGTAGTATGTGTGTGTGTTGTGTGCTCATTTGAATCTCTACGAGCTGCCGCCTGTTAATCTCAAGATCAACACATTGTGCAGTCAGCCACGGCAGCGGCTTCATAAAACAAATATCGTTTCGTGTGCGCTAACTAGTCGCTCGACCCGACCGCGGCCATCGCCTGCCGATGCCTGCCGATGATCACCATCATCATCGTGATCGGCTAGTAGCCGTCCCAGGCTCAGTCTCTCTGCCTCGCAGTCTCCCTCTGCGTCTCGATTCGCAGTCTTAGTTTGCATTGCGGGCGGCTCTTCAGTTTATTTGCTTGCTCAATTCTGTTTGTTGGGGCGCAAAAATTCTTTTTATTGATTTCTTGGCGTTTTCATTGTTGGAAATCTCGAAAAATCTAATCATGCAATAAATTGGCCAATTGTTTTGCGTTCGGCCAATTGGCAGCCGTTTTGGTCAGCTGTGGCCCAAAACAATGCCTACCTCAAAACGATATCTACTTGTTGTTGTTGCTGTTGTTGTTTGCACATGTTTTGATTTATTGTGTTGTGGGCCCAGTGGGTCTATAAGAGTCTGTAATTGATAGTTGGAATTTCTAATTAATACTTGGCTATTTTTAGACCAACACTGACACGATAAATACACGTAGTATTTACATGTAAGGGGTAGCTTGCTTCCAGATCGGTTGTATGTTAAACTGTTGTTGGACGAAAACATAATGATAATTTGTTGTTCACTTTCGTATTATTTCTGATCTGATTGGGTTTTTCTGAGTTTTTTATTTTGTTTAGCCCAGTTCTCAGCTGAAATCTGTGTGTTCATCTGGACATCCGGACAGACAAACAGACTCGGCTAGTGATGCTGAGCAAGAATATATACACTTTGTGGGGTCTCCCACGCCTCCTTCTGCCTGTTACAATTTGCACAAAGTGAGAACACCCTTTTTTGACCATTTTCAATGGGAAGGGTATAAAAACTTCTAATTAAGTTCATTTTTTCTTATTTATGTTTTAACCAATAATTATTTCTTATTATTATAATTTAAATTGATTGTTTTACTTAAAACAGTCGACCTGACCATAAATAAATTTAAATAAAATAAATAAATAAAAATAAATAAATTCTTTTGCCTTTCATTTCAAATTTTTATCTTGATAACAACGATCAATTTTATGCCCATATGTATATGATACGATTTCTTAAGATTTTTATAGCACTAATTAAAATATGCATATTATTTTGAAACGTTTTATGGCTCGTATAAAGCTACAAAGTTATTACAAGTGTCTCTTAAAGGTCTCTAAACCGTTTTCTTTGGCTGATTCCCATCTTGTTTTCGTCTTGTTCCTTGTTCTCTAAACTATCTCAGTTATGTTCTGCAATCTAACAAGCTTAGCAGCCACATTTAAATACCGCCCATAAATATTTCTCATAACTTTATATGAAATTCCGCACTGATTTCTATCTCTTGGCAGCCTCTTGTGTAGCTTTGCCTTTTTTCCGCCATGTAATGCGCTTATGACTAAGCCAAAGTCTAACCTACTTTGAGGGATCCGAGTAGGCCCCACACTTAGCCAAACCCGTCCCCGAGACGACGACAACTGATTGTCAGCGCTGCTAAATTGTGTCTGTGTGTGTGTGTGAGTGTATCTTGTTGCACTTGTTGCATGCAGCGAGGCGGCAACAGTTGCTGATGCCCCACAAAATCCATTCGCTCTAAACTATTTATACTTATACTTGTACTTATACTTATAGTTTATTGAGTCGGCACCGACTAAATCCAGTGCTGCAAATGTCAACAAGTCCGCGACGACGACGACGACGACGGCGACGACGATAGCGATGACGATGACGATGGTATTGATGCCGCCTATTTTACTCGTTTTGTTGTACGAAATCGATTGGCAACAAAATTTTTGTTACGACTGTTTGCGATTTGAGTCGAAGTCACAGTCGAAATGGTGGGCCAGCCAACGCGTCTCTCTCTCTCTCCTCTCTCTCCCTCTCTGTCTGGTCTAAAGATTATTTTTAAGGTGCGCACTTTTGAGGTTGGTCCTCCTGATTTTCCAAATGCAACGCCTGTTAGTTTACCGTTTTCGCTGCCGCTGCTGCTGCTGCCACGAGATGAGAGATGAGGCTGCATGCAACGGGCGGGCGACGTCCAAGCCGATGTATTCGAATGCTTTGAATCATGACTGCCAACAATCGAATATCAGCAGTGTCTGGTGCACAGTGGTGCCAGAATGCAGCGCCACTAACGTCTGGTTACATAAGATTCTATTAGCATATATAGAATTACAAGAGCTTTATTTATTTATTTATTTTTTTTATTTATTTATTTACTTATTTAATGTTGACTAATTACAGTCGACTAAAAAAGAATTTTGTATACAAATTAAAAACATTAAATTAATTAATTTTAATTTGTTTTAGATTAAAATAACATTTAAGAATAAAAATATAAAGTTAATAATTACAAAATATAAAGTTTAAGCTTTAAACTTTATTTATTTATTTAAAGTGATATAAAAGCAGTCGACTGTTGGGATGTTAGATACTAAAAAATATAAAAATTAAAAATAAAAATTAACAACACATTATTATATTTTAAATTTAATTAAAAAAAAAAAAAAAACAAAAAAATTAAATTAAAGTTAAAATTTACATTAGGCATTTAAACACAAAAATTTTTAAATTTTTAAAGCAAGTAACTTATTCATTAATTATTTTTATTGAGTGAGGCTGAGGGGGAAATCATATACACCTGCCTCGGTTCCACTGTGCGTCGGTTGCGGCGCGTTCTTTGACAATTTTCAACGCCTTCGTTGCCTGCATGAGATGGCAACTGTTGCTGTAGTTACTGTAGTTGTTGCTATTATTGGTACTGTTGTTGTTGCTTTTGTTGTTACTGTTGTTGTTGTTGCTGTTGTGGCTGGTGGTAGTGAAGCTGATGCTGCTGTTTGATGGCTGCAAGTCTCTTTTGGATTTTCGGTGTTTGTCTCAGCTCAGCGATGGGTTTGTTGTGCCTGCGGCGTGTTGCTGCTGCTGCTGCTCGTTGCTGCTGTTGTTGTTATTGTTGTTGATGATTTTATTATTTTTCCTATGCACTTCCTATTGGGTAATATTTGATTTGCATTCCAGTTGATGCGCCTCACGCTGTCGGCTTGCAATGAATTGCATTTTAATTAGATTCATGCTATCTGGGTGGGGTGAACAAAGATTCACGCTCACTCAGAACGAGCCCAGTGCACATGCCTTGTGCTGCTCTTCGTGTGGCCTTTGACCTTTGCTGCCTGTTTTTGGCCAACAACATTGGAAACATTCCATGCCATGGCGGAATGCGGCCCAACAATTGTTGCTGCTTGTTGTCTTCTTGTTGGCCACTTAAAAATGTTACTTGTGTCAACACGATGTCAGCCTAAAACAAAATGCCTTCGGGCGGTTCATTAACACCTTTTTCGGGCCCCAGTTGAGATTTCACACACACACACACACACACAGCCAAATGAAATTCCATGTGCGGTTTCATTAATTGTGTTTGCCCATATGCCAAGTGGTAATGAGATGGACAACTTTGTCTCCCCTTCCCCACGAACATGGCTTGTTACAGGTTCTTAGCCAGCTTGGCAAACAAAGTCATCTGTGTACTCCACTCTCTCTTTCTCTCCTTCTCTCTCTCTATCTCTCTCTGTTGTCTCTCTTCATTGCTTGGCTTCGATTTCTAATTTCAATAATTGCTTATTGTTTAGCTGAGTGCTTTTGGCTGTAGAATCTTGAACATATTAACGGCTCTTTGGTTTAATATATAAATATGAGAGTTAAACTGCAAATAACTGTAAATTTATCAAGAATTAGTTGCATAAAGAGCATTAAACTGTTTATTAGCCCGCCTCCTTTGGCTTTTGAGAATAATTTCTTGGCTTTAACTCTCTGTTGGGTTGTGGGCATTGTGCAACTATTGATTCTTTTGGCCACTATTAACCTGGTCTACTTGGTCTCTCTTTACAACAACAGGCACTTGAACCCAACGTGCTCGGCTTGACACCGATTGCCAGCCAGCCACCCTCACTCGACTCGATGAGTAGCCTCCGTGTCCATAATGTCTCAATCTCAATAAAGTTTGCCGGCTCGAATTCGTGTCATGGCACAAATTTCCAAGTCGAACAGAACGGAACGGAAGTGTCGGCACATACAAAGTAACAAAGTGGCCCAGCCCCTGTACAAGGCGTGGCACGGTGAAGTACTCTGTGCTCTCTCTTATGCCATATCAATGTATATAGTAATTGCCCGACCCCCAGGTAGGCTGGGCAAGGCTGTTGTATCCTTGTAAATCAGCACGCCAAAAGTTGAGCCTGTTTTGCTTTTGTTTTTGTCACGTCATTGTCGGAAGCGACGGGCCCCAAACGAGGCCCCTTCCTTCACTCCCATTGATGCAGTGCTGCCTCCGGCTCACCTTCATTCTGGCTGCCGCGAATTTGGCAGGATACCAAGCTGAAAATGGTGCCAGTTGAAAAGTTATTTGTTTATTGATTGCCGTCATTTCGCTTTCATAAAATTTAAATTAAAACAATTTTGTTGTTTATCAAGGACTTGGCTACTATTGTTAGCGTTCGATTCAGCTGCAGTTGGCGCAGCTCTAACTGGGTTTATGGGGCGTATGTGTGATATTTAATGCAATCAACTCAATGTGGAACAGCAGAAATTGATTGAAGACCTAGAAGGAACTTGTTATGCAGCCATTTCCATTGTTGCTTCCCACTTTAAGTTTCTTTCCCTCAAGTAATCTAGCCTTGACCCTTTGATTTGTTTACTTTGACAATTCTCAACAGTTCGAAAACGCAATTTACAGTTTCTAATCATCATCTGTTGACGTAATTGCACTTTTGAGTCATCGCACAACAACAACAACAACAGCAGCAGCAACAACAGAGAATATTAAAGCATTTACAGCTTCCGTCTTCGAGTATCTTCTTTGCTTCTCGTCTTCTCTGTTTTGTATCTTTGCGCTTCGAGGAAAATTTGCAACTTAATTTTTATGACTGGAGAGAAAATGTTGCTTGTGGTTTCTGCTTTCTGCTGCTGCCGCTGATTACAAGTATTATTACTATTATTATTATTATTATTATTATTCTTGCTACTATGTCTTGCAGCAGCGGGCAGAAGACAGTGCGAATAAAAGGGAAAAGGGCGCCAATGAGCTATAAAGTGTAGCGGAGAAATGTCAAGTGCAGCGCCAGGCAGCAGCGACAGCAGACGTAAATACATTATAGGGTACAACGGGGGAGGGGCGGGGGGTTGTGCAGGTCGCAAAGTTCTCGCTGCAGCGTCATCATGCACACTCGATGATGCATTGCTGTTATTTTTAATTACGTACCGACAATGTGCCCCGGCAACATTGTCTCACAAAAGTATCTGCCAGATACATAGATACACAAGACATGCATGTGCTTGCATGCGCTTGCATGTGTATTCATAGCGAGTGTATTCGTAGTACGCGCTCGTTTATTAATTGCACTCGCTTTTAAACTTGACACAAGTACTGTTTAGTGTTTTGCATATGACGTCATTGTCAGCGCGCTGTTGTTGACATTTAAGGCTGTCCGAGGGTCACTTTGCTATATACATTATAGCGTCGCTTGTTTCTGAACTTTTCGTTCTTTGTGCACACTCGCCCATTGTGTCTGGCTCGAGTGTGCCTGCCTGCGACTGGGGAAGGGAAGTGTCGCCGGCACTCTACATTCGTTTCTCTGTTCTTCGCTTCGGGATGTTGGGCGCCAAATGTCAAGGAGCTGCAGGCAACGCTTTGATCTTGCCAGGCAGGCCATGCCATTAGTTCGGTTTACAAGTGTCGACGGGCCCGAGACATATTAGCCATGGCACAGACACAATATCGGGTGAGAACCACTTAAGGTGCATAAATCAAAATACAAACTTAGAAACAAATTTATTCTCAGCGATTTTTGGCTCGCATTTTAGTGCAAAGTCACGAAAGAAACTGAAAAAGTGTTGAAAACTCATTAAACTATGCAGAAAATTGCGATCTAGACAGGTTCAAATCGTACAAAGAATACATTTTCCATATACAAAAGTTGGGAGCTTCTCCATTCCACCTGTTGCAGCGTCGCTGCCCTTAAAAAAACGCAACAATAAATCAAAAACCTTGCAACATTGACCTCTACTTCGGTTGCCAAATGGAAAAGTGGCTACCAAATTAGCCAGCCGCGAAAGAGAAAACGCCATAAGACATTTTCATTAGCACTGGAAGAAAGAATATTTTTTCTAATTACAGGCCAGGCCAAACTGGCAGACAGACCAACTGAGCTGGAGGACAGGCCTGGGGAGAATGGGGAGACTGTCAGGCAAGGTGTGGTGGTTTTGTTTGTGGCAACATAAAATTTCATATTCCTATTTAATTACAAAACTCTGTTCGCCACAAATGAGGAGAAAATGCTAAGCCCAAGTCGGTATAGAGTAACAAAAACCTAAACCAAAACCGAATTCAAACCGAAGCTCGGCAGTAGCCAGGTCATAAATGAGTCAACAACGCTGGGTGAAGGAAGCCAAGAAGAGACGTCCTGGCCAACTTTGGCGGTGCGGCTCATAAGCCACAGAGCAAAACGCCATGAAATACAGAAACGAGTTAGCCCTGTCGAGATGCTAAAGATTCTGTGGAAATGTTTATTAAAGTCGAGGATTTTATGATTATGCCGCACACAGCCAAGAACCTGACTTTGCTAGCTGCCGATGCTGCCGAAGCTGCTGTTGCCCCTGTTGCTGCCTATGCTGCCGAAGCTGCTGCTGTTGCTGCCTGCCTGCCTGCGTAGGCAATTAATTTGGCCAACAGCCCCATCGATGAAATGCCATTCATATTGCCTGACTGGCTGACTGGCCTCACTGGCTGACTGGATGCCAGGCTGGCTTTCAAAGAAATGCAGATGCGGCCAAGCCGCACAGCCTTCACTTCACTTCAGCTATTCAAATTTCAGTTGCAGTTTGGTATTTTGCGTTCCAACTCATACGGTAATTATGTGAAAATGCATTTCGGTGGCCCAGGCATTTCCAAGCCAGGCCTCACCTCGCTGTCAATGCATCTCGACTTATTTCATTTGCAGTCGCTAAGTTCGCTCGAAAATGGCCAACTGGCAATTGGCTTCTATTCCTATTCCCACTACCTGACCGGCACCGACCAGGCAAGCCCCGGCCAAGCCAGGCCAGGCCATTTCGGTGTTTTCTGTTGCTGTTGCCGTGGCTTGTGGCCCACCTGGAAGCCGGGTCGAGGCTCGCAAGTGTGTGTCACTCTTTGTTTGTCATAGTCGAAGAAAAACAACAACAAAATATGTTTAGTTGCTACGTCCAAAATACTGTTAAGCATATCTTGCAACCGAATGGGTAATTTATCAATTTTGACTAACAGCCGCAGTCAGCGGAGGTGAGCAGTAAATTTGAGTGCAGGCTTTGGAAGAAGATCTGGCAAAAAAGTGACTGCTAAATCTTGAAAGGATAATGCACTTTGTGTATTTTGTATTCCTCTTTTTCTCGATGCATTTCATAATAATGTAACGACAGATTTGATAATTATAAATACGGCTTCAATTTATTTCTCTTTTCAGGCTCTGGAACAAGTTAAAACGACAATTTACACTGTCGAACGATACACGGATTGTCACACTCGTCGAACGGGAAACATTAATTAACCAAAATACATTTGGCAACATGACGCGCAACAGCTACAGCAGCCAGACATATTTTGTGGTTAGGGGGTATGCTGTGGGGGCTGGCGAAAAGTTATGAACTATATACAAGAGTAATGCTGCCCGGCCAAGTGCCAGAAAACATTTTCTCCAATTTTTGCATATCTCTGCGACGGCTGAGAGGCAGCTGAAGGAAGCGAGCAAGCGAGCTTGCAACTGCAACGGGCAACGGGCAACAAATCAAATAAGGAAAAATGTCGCCAAACTTTTCAATTCAACTGTCAATCAGTTTGAGATAGCGGCAGCCTGCAGAGCCAGCGGCAACAATAATGACATTTATGCAAAATAGCCGACTGCAACTGCAGCTCAATGCTGCATGCTGCATGCTGCATGGTGACCTGCTCTTGTTGTTGTTGCCAGTGCTGCACCGGGGCGAGCCAGGTTGATGCCTCCGCTGGTCACCTTTGCCATAATAATTGCACTTGCATTGCATGCAAATCAAATTGTCATCACGCTGCCGTCCTCCAGACTGTGTGGACTGTAGGCGTCCCATGTCCAGTGTCCAGCGGCTCGCTTTATTGGCCCCAAAGGAGCACAGTCCCGGGCCGACATTGACGATAGTCAGCCAGCCAGCCAGTCAGCCAGGCAGTCAGGGCACAGGCTGAATGATCGATGACAGAGTTTGTGTTTGATTGAAAGCAATTGGTGGCACCGTCACTTGGTCTGAGCTTGTGAGCTGGTGATGGGCGCGTTTGCCGGCAGAGTCTCAGTCTCAGTTCACATACTACTATTGGCTTCCCCTCCCTGCTTCCTACTGCTTTTTTCTCGCATTGTTTGGCCGTGTCTTTTCGTCGTCTGTTCGGTAGCTTTGGCGAGTGGGGCGCACAAAGAAAATTTATTGCTCGACAGCTTTTGCGTTGGCGCGACTTAAGTACGGGTATATAGTATCTTTTCTAACGGCAAATTTTGATGCAACGCCGTCATAAATGTCACATGTTTATTGCTGCTTTGCAGCTATTAGTTTGCCTAGTCGACAACTCTTAATTGTTCCTGGCAAATGATGATACTTTGAGGCGGGTCTATTGACTGTGAATGGTTGCCAAAGCAGATGCGTGAATAGCAAATGTATTGATATGGTTACCTCCAGGTATCTTCGAATTAACCCAACCTGACTCAAAGACTGGGTTTCTACAAGACGATTCGTTAATTGTCCAGCCCTCCCCCCACTTGCTAGTAATCCTCGTGAGAGGTTTGGTTCTTTAAGATTTTTTTTTGATATGTGTTGTTAAGATGCTATTTAGAATGTATGGTTTCAACGCTTAATAAAACGAAAAAAAAAAAAAAAAAAAAAATGGAGCAATCTAACGACTACTCAGCTTCTTGCTGTATCTTCTAATTAACTCAACCTGATTATGTTAATTGGAACTCGCCAAGTTTACAGGTTTCCCTTTGGCTAACGAGTGTGTCACCATTATACCTTATAAGCAGCCAATTCTGCATCCTACTCTCCTCTAAATGCAGCCAATTATGTGCTTGTGTCCTTTTCATAATAAGCTTGCCACTAATACACCGTCTCCATGTTGCATGATCTCTTCGCACACTGCAATGGCGAATCCGGGTAACAAATTAATTTGTCATATTAACAATTGCCACATAAAGTCACACGCTCGCCATACACACCAAAAGGTGATCATCGTGATCATTACAATGATGATGACAAAGCTGAGGGCCCTTGCCTCGGTGACTAACTAACCATGTTGACTAACTGCCCCCTCGACTGAGCCTAAGCCTCTGGCAATGGCTTTGGCTCTGACTGTGACTCTGACTGTGGATTGTACTCACATTTAACAGTACGTTAACTGAGAGGAGCGTATGTTGTCTCGGTGTTGTTGTTGGTGTTGCTGTGTTGCATTTCGTAGGTTTTTAATTGAAAAAACATGTTTTACGAGCATCACTAACCACGACGATGACTACGCCAGCAAAAACTGCGCAAAACAAGCGAGAATTCGCGATGCGACAATGTGAGCAACTGGAAAGTTTCCCTCTAATCAAAGCTAAAAAGGTGGCAACAAACAGAAGGAGAGAAAGAGAAACAATAATTATTTTAAATTACAAAACTCAAGCTTTTATAGTTCTCATGGCACAGCATACCCCAGCTTGTTGTCTAAGTGTGCACTGGGTATGCATATAAGAGAAAACTGTGGGGCGCAGCCGCGGCAGAAGATGACGCTGTCGTTAGCCGAGAATCGCGCACTTCTTAACAGTCGTTGCCTAGGTGCTGCCTAACAAGTCAATCTTAAGTACTTGCCGAGCCAAGTTTGCATCTGAAGTCCCCAGCAGATTGTTGGATAATGAAATACCTGAGCATTGAATGCATCATGACTTAATCTTTGTAGCGGCAATTGCTTAGAATAATTTTGTTGTGCAAGGCAGCTACAAATTAGAATTTTAAGTTTAGCTACAAACTCGAAAATAACTTTCATTGCATATTTGGTAGTTACTTCATTTTTATTAATATTACTTTAATGCTTTTAAATTTAACTTTAATTGGAAACAATTATAATGAAGTTTGCGAGTTATGTAAAAGCTTTTAAAGATGTCAACTAATTAGAGAGCAATATCTATTTGTAGAAATTGGAAATACATGCACTTATATACAGAAATATTTAATGATATTTCTATAGACTAATAGAGAGTTTGTTCATTAATTTAATTGTTTTTTTTTTTTTTTTTTTTTTTATTTTCCTTTTTATTAAGCGTTGGGACCATACATTCTGAATAGCATCTTAACAACACATATCAAAAACAAATTAGAACCTCATAATTATTAATAGAGATTTGTTCATTAATTTAATTGTTCTTCAATTAGTTTGAATTTTCAATTTAATGTGAGCTCCAGCATTGCATACTTTCGGGGTTGACTTGATATCTCCGACAACAACAATTGTGATATCCTTCTGTGCTACCTTCTTGACTACCGTTAAGGCCCAAAAACAATTTAATTACAGCCTGACCGATTCGCTAATCAAATCTTCGCACAGACAACGCACTTGATACGGGCGCCT
The DNA here is from genome assembly GCA_018151435.1 of Zaprionus africanus. Classification (NCBI taxonomy): domain Eukaryota; kingdom Metazoa; phylum Arthropoda; class Insecta; order Diptera; family Drosophilidae; genus Zaprionus; species Zaprionus africanus. The sequence continues at coordinate 934,727 of JAECXB010002309.1, read as the reverse complement.
CTACCGTTAATGGTCAACTTTTAATTAGCAATTAACTCTGGCGTTGCGTAATCTCAATTGCAGTTGCAGTTGCAATTGCCAGTGTTGCCAGTGTTGTTGCTGTTGCAGTCAGGCTTTAAATAGCACGTCAGAGGCGCAGACAATTTAACTCTGCGCAGGCAATCATCAAAAAGCAAGAGGAAAACGCAATAAATAAACGAAATACAAATTAAATAAATGTGCGGCATTTAAACGCAAACTGCCTGCGATTTCCGCTAATCTCATGTTGTCTCTCTCTCTCTCTCTCTGTTGCAGCCTCTAAGCCGGACAGAGGCACGCACGAAAGTGGGACTCGCACTGGGACGACGCACAGCGCGAGCCGTGTGCGACTGTGACACTTGGCGCATCTTTAAGCGAATGACCGTAAACGGCAGATGGGCGATTAGGCTGAAAGTCAAGTTTGAAGTTGATAGCCAGAAGACGAGGCAGCGAGGCTGCAAGTCTGCGAGTCAGAAGACAGTAAGATAGAAAGTTTTGCAAGTGACCCGGCTACTGAGCCAATGAAAAATGCACGCAGTGGATTAGCAAGAGACCCAGAGAGGGAGAGACAGAGAGAGAGAGGGAGAGAGAGAAGGAATGCAAAGTAAGAGCCATAACTGAATGAAAAAATCTGGCAAATGGTAAGAGTAATAAAAATTAAAAATACCGAGAGTGGAAAGCGGCTTGCAAGCGTTTCTAACTCTCTCGCTCTCTCTCTTTCCCTATGGTTCTTTACTTTCAGCTCTCTCTCTCTCTCTCCATCTCTCATACTGCCTCCTTTCGTGTGTATAACTAACGGATAAGCACTGCGAAATTGACGCTGACAAGCCTAGCTGGTTAGGCTGTCCGCATGGGCAACGTTGCGTATGCTTAATCTGCGCATTCGTATTCGCTTCGTTCACACTTGCCAAGTGTGAGTGTGTATAAGTGTCTGTGTTTGTGTGCAGGTGCGTGCAACTGTTGCCATGCTGTGACTATCATTAATTTTTCATATTCATAATCATCATCTAGTCAACGTGCTTTAACGCACAGACAGTTCACAGGCAACGCAACGAGGCAGCCACCTTTTGCTGCTTTGCTGCTCGGTGTCAAAATGCTTTTTTCTTTCACATTTTTCACGCGATTTATGCGCCTTTTTGTGGCATCAGTGCCAGTGGCAGCGCCAGAGGGGCAGAGGGGCTTGCCCACTTGCTCTTCGCGCTGCTAGTTGTCTCTCGCCTGTGCCCCTGTTATCGCTCCATTCTCGTCGCGGTGTCGGTCGCTCTTGCCACTTGCCACTTACCATTGCCACTTGCCACTTACCACTTGCTAGCTAACATCTCTCATCTGGCGTTGCATGCAACGCATTCTGGCGCCCAACTAGCAAACAAATTTTTCGAAAGGCTCCTTTTTTGGGCAAGTGTTGATATTTTGATGAATGCACATGAAAGTGTGCGACTCTCTGCCTCTTGCAACGCGTTGCAACGCACACACGTGATATACAGCGAGGGCAATTGGAAACGTACAAGAGATGAGCCAACGATTACCAGCGATTAGTTGCAGCCGATTAAACGGAACTTTCTCAAATCGAACAGCGCGTGCGACTTGCAAATGAATCAATTTTCCATGGCATCGCACGATGTGAATGGAAAATGGCTAAGGCGCTTAATTATAGGGAACTTTATTAATTAAAATGCAAATCAGTTACTGAAAATTAATTGCAACTGTTTACAGATTAGGTATTTAATGCTAATAAATATTTATTAGAACTACATTATGCATTACATTCCATGTAATCGATTCTTGAGCTGCAAGAATCGTTTGGCCTGTTCCCAATTTGAGGCAAGAAACAATGCCCAGACGAAACCTTTCATGCCATGTCTCATGTGCCAATTCCCATTGTTATGCCAAACACTTTTCATCTGGATACCCTGCAGTCGAAGTCAACGTTAAAAGGGGTAGCTTAATATGCGAAATAAGGTTTTAGTTCTACAAAAAACTGAGAGTTACAAAATTTATTTGTAATATTTTTAGTTTTAAAATCAATTACTGCGTTTCTCACTGTGTAAACCGATTGCAGGGTATTGCTACAGCCGTCTGCTTCTACTGGTGCACTTTAACGCGTTTTATTTGGTGCTCATGCAAATAAATACTTAAGCAATGAGCCCCTACTAGGGACTCCTAGGGAGTGCTAAAAGTGTCGGCAATAAAAATCACAGCGCTGCGTAGAGTCGAACAGAATCGTTAAATTTGTAGAAAATAGTGTGAAAATCAACACATACTTGAGTGCATACACATGTGTGTTAGTGTGCATGTATGTGGGGGATAATACACGTATACAATACAAAATAAAAGAAACTTTAAATGGCACCAGTTGAATTTTGGACGGCTTTATGCTTGAACGCCTGTACAACACAACCGAAGACAGTTTAATTACGGCGTGAAGTTGCGCACAGTCCGTCGTTTTGTGTTCCGCCGACACGATACGGTTGAAGCCCTGGAGTTGGAGTTGAAGTTAAGGTTGGAGTTAGCTTTTAAGATTCCATAGCAACTTGGTAGTTAAGCTCAGACTTAGACCTCAGTGCGATTTGTTACCCCAGTTTGACGAAGCTTTAATGCAAGCGTGAATCATAAAATCACAGCTTCATGGTATTGCTGTAAGTTGAATACCTTGCGAGTACCCATTGGCAGTACTCAATCCCAGAAGAGAGACTCCGTATGGCAATAATAATGCATTGCAAATGCATCGCAGCTGTGGCCCTGAGGGATCAGATCAGGTGAACATTTGTACAAACAAGATTCATACTTTAACCAACTCTATCTTCCTTGAGCATCTTCCTCTTGCTTTAATCTTTCTCTTGGCACTTCACTAATTGCTATTGGAAATCTCATTACTGCAGCAGTCGTTTCGTTAGCTGGCAATGACTAATTACTATGAATTACGACGGACTGCCGAAGTTTTATAGCTCAACAGATCACAAGGAATCTAAGACTGAAAGCTGCGGCGACAATCGCTTAATAAACTGCAGACAGCGCAAACCAAAAAAAATAAAGAAAAACAAAATCAAAAAGATGTGCCAGGCAGAGACCCCATGCGGCTTAAGGTAAGCTTCGGTGTGCGAAGGATGCCACATTGGGGCAAGTGATCAACTGCCGAGCAGCGAAATAAATTGATAGCAGCAGAAGCAGAGGATCGGCGAAAGGAATGCAGAGGAGCTATGGAAATGGCTTCATTAGAAACCAAATGCGATAAGCAGTCATTATGCCAACATCTCCCTAGGCGATCGCTGATCACCCAGGTGGGACAGACCGATAACGACTGATCACTTTATTAAGTCGCAGTCGCCGTCGCAGTCGCAGAACAAGTTGGCAGCCAAACTTAAGTACTTTGCCTGCATTTTAAATCAATAACTTGGCAATTAAATGCCTCGGCCGGACCAGACCGTTTAATAAAGTTACCAATTCTACGATAAAATGTCTTGTCAAAAATTTATTGGCATTTGTGTTGCTTTTGTTGTTCCTTTTGTTGTTGTTGTTGTGTTTCGCTTGTGCTTGTTGCGATTGTGATCTCTGGTATGCCGCCTCATTTCAAGCAACCGCCAGCGGCGACTGTTGCGGGCATTATGTGATCGTTTCTTTTGCTGCTTATTGTTGTTGCTGCAAGGGGGGGGGGGAGGGGGACAATTAAAAGACATGAAGCGATTGCCATTCGATTCATTTGACTTGATTGCTGACAGTTAACAGTCTGATTGCGATCTGATAAAGGCGGCAATTGCGAAGTTTTCACCTTTTGCCTCATCGCGAATTGATTAACTTATGCAAATGGCCACAGATCCCTCACTCCCTCTCTATCTGTCTGTCTCACTCGACACTCGCCCACCCCCAACAACAATGGTCGATGGCTGCGACGAGTCGCAACTGTGACAAAAGGCGTTGCCATGCACGCTCTCTGCCAAGCTAATAGGCCCCTGCCTCCCCTTCCTCGCTCCATTAACTTCAGACTCTGCCGGCGCCGACCTCTTCTCGAAAATCTACTAAAGAGCTGCGGTTTTGATTTTCTTCCTCTTCCTTATCCTCTCTCTCTCTCTCCCTCTCTCACTTTATTTTGACTGTATTCCGAATTTCCATCAAGCGACCAACAGACATCAACAACGACTCCGCATTGCATGGCAAAAGATTCTCATGTTTTCTTTTTGGCCAAGTCCACGACGACTTCGTCGCCATCGCCATCGCCTCCATCGTCGCTGGTGTCGGTGGATTTTCAATTTCTAATGTAGTGCACGTTACGCCCTGCAGCGATTTTTGTTTTATATTTTTTTTGGACTTTACGGGTTTATTTATTTATGCTACAGTCTGTGTGCTTCAAGGCACTGTGGGGCGAATTTAATGAAAATAGGTATTGAAAAGTTTGCTTAGAATAAGTATTTAATATTGTAACTTAATTTACACAAAATACATTCACATATTTTCTTTTAATTTAATATATATGTATGTAAGACTTAAGAAGTTTTTTAAAATAATGTAATCATTATGTCAATAGTTTTAAGATTAAGAAAATTGTTTTTTAGTAAAGTTTTTGATTAATTAATTTGACTACCTAATATTTGTGCTGCTGTATTTTGATTCACCTTTTAACTTTCTTAAGAACTTTTTACTAGAGCTGGAAGTTAAATCGATTCTCAAATCGATTAATCGATGTTTTTCGTTTTGTCCGATGCATCGATTTAATTTTTGAAAATCGACTAAATCGAAAATTTGAAACTAGTACTAAGTTAATACTACTAAATCACTAAACAAGTCTAATGGTGGTACAAAATTATAGGTTTTTAGGAAAAGGGGACGGATAAGCTTTTGTTTCTTAAAGAATTTGAGTTTTATAATTGTTTTATATCAATAGAGTCTTTATTATGTTGTTTTTTTTTAATTTCAAACCAAAAAACGTTTTTCCCCTCTTTTTAATGAAAAAAAACGTTTTTTCCTTGAATTACAAATTTTCGATTTTAATCGATTCAAATCGATTTTTTCTTGAATTTTTGGAAATTAAATCGATTCAGTGAACATCGATTTATTTCCATCTCTACTTTTTACTAATTCACGACTTCGCGCATTGACTACGACTATCGATTATTGTTTTAGTGTTAAAAGGGCTGTCCACTCGATCGGTGTTGACAAGGTTGCCAGATATCATATAGTCATTTATTTATTTGTTTTATTAATATACGCACATTTTATTACTTTCTTTTAGGGATCTTTTTATTTCCTTTACAAACTCATCTTGCCCCACCGTGCCTATGCTGCAGACGCCATTTGATGACAAACTTCAAACCGTTTGCATGCAATATTTGTTGTTGTCTATTTTTTATGATTGCCGGCTTCGCTGTGGTTGTTGTTGTTGGTGGTGCAGTTGCTGGTGGTGGTGGCGGTGGTGGCGCTGCACACTTTTAGTCATCACCATGTCAGCGGCTGAGACAGCGATCCAAACAATCAAAATGATATGCAAATATATGTAAGAGTACCGCTACGAAAAAGGCGTGGGTTAATTGTGACTTTATCATACGACGGCCAAAAGGAACAATGCAAAATTCGCAATCGAAAGGAAAAAATCAAATTTATTACAAATTTAAGCATAGAAACGAACTGCACACGAACTGCACACGGCCCAAGCAACGGCTCCATCCACCACTCCGACTCCGACTTCAATTTCAACTGCGACGCCGCCGCGACGATGCGGCAAGTTATAGATTTCGTCATAGTAGTGTCGGGTTAGGTGTGTGGATGGAAGCGGGAGGACTATCTGGAAATAAACCTGTCAACCGACACCAACGCGATACACTGTGAACTACGAACTCGCAGACCGCCCAGTCGGTGGGTGGGCGGTGCCAAAACTAAGCCACCAAAACACTGAAATACATAAAACACATTAACACAGCACTGGGAACGGAAATGGTCGCATGCATGTCAAGTTTTCCCATGGCAACCAGGCTCGGTGTCTGTCGGTCGGGCCCTGCAGTCGATGCCGGATTCGGACTGAAGCGTAACATAATCCAAAGTTTAATGCAAACAAAGTATCCATCATATGAACTAGGAGTGCGACTAAGAGTAACTGTAAATGTACCCATAACCGTAACCATAACCATAACCATAACCGTATCCGTAACCGTAGCCATTGCCGTAATGCAACTGCAGGCGCGTTAGACACACAACTCCTGCCTGTAGAGCAGACGAAAGCCGCGACCCACATATTCGGCATCGGTGCGAAAGGGCAGCACAATGGGTCCGGCGGCAATATCCCTCACTGTGGCATGCATGGTGAAGTCTTCGTTCTCGATGCCATCGTTGAGACGCTCCCCGCACAAGCGCACCGAATTCACTGATATGAAATCGTCGGGGCAATTGAAGATCCCAGCGCCAGCCTGTCCATCGGGTACCAGATCCAATTCAGCTATTAGGGAAAGGTTTGAGCTGTTTATCTTCTTCTCTGCCTCGTCCCTCGCGACTTACCTTCATCCTTGTTGATCAGTTGAAAGTCTGGCTGCTCTCCATTGATTTGTTCAGTGTTGTAACTAACACTGCACACGTTTTTGGCACGTGCCAGGCAAATGGCATAGTTGAGATTGTTCTACAATGTTAATGTGAATAATTCACTTGTAGATAATTCATTAGGAACCTTATGAAGTACTCACCAAATAGGTTGCCTCGCGATTGTCCACAATGCTGCCATCAGTATCGTAGTTAAACGACTTGATTATACCCTCGCCATCTTTAAAATATTGCAGACAGTTTTCGGGAGCCAGCTCATCCTCAATCTGACTGACCTTGATATTGAACGATCGTCCGCCAGTGGAGACCTTGACAAATACGGATAGGTAGACCTTGCCCTCATTGGAATCTCCAACATGCACATAGACTAAGAAATGGGAATGATCAGTATTGAGGAGCTTATCATGCAACAGTGCTTACTATGTTGACCAGTGTTAATGCCACAGAGAACTGGTATCTGAAAATTGGCATTATGTCCCGATATAATGAACTGATCGTCCAAGCAGTCTCCGTTAGTTGGGCGACTAAGCTAAAAAGTGAGAGCGATTTTGATCAAAAACGATTCTTTGAAGTTGACCAAGATTGAGTTGGGGATCAACTTATGTACCTCAAACATTTGGAAATCCAGACGCAGCTGCTGCACTCCTTTTCGCACATTGATGATCAGCACACAGATCATCATTTCGCGCACCGCTTGCGGGTAGTTGGGACTCTCGAAGTACACGGTCTGTTGGCTGCTAACGTCGCCGCAGCCGTTAACAACTGAAAGCGAAAGCACGAGATAAACCGCAAAGCAAACACTGGAAGTGATCTCACTTCAGATCGATCGACAGATCGACAGATGTGCGACCGATACTCACAGATGCAGCAGGCACCGACGCCGTCGGCGCAACTCTCTGTGGGAATTCCACCCAAACTTTTGCACTCGAATTCGTGATAGCAGACACCCTCCATGGTGCGTATGTCGCCCATCGAGACACTGCACTTGGTGTTGGGAAACTTGATCACTTCGAAGAGACTGAGAAAGCCTTTTCCCTTCGATTTGGGTGCACCTGGCTGCTTCAGTATGAGATTTGCCTCAACGGGTGAGCCAAAGATCAACTGCTTCAGTTTGAGAGCTAGTTTGCCAGGAAATGTTGTGGGCTGCATAATCGATGTGCGGGTGGTGGAGGGTGTGGGAAGGGGTCGCACAGTGGGCCGCATCGTTGGCCTTGGAGTAGGCATTTCGGTGGGCATCATGTCCATGCCGCCTGGCATGGTCATCATCATATCTGTCGCAGGCGGCGGTGTCGGTGAATCTGGTGGAGGCTCCTCCGAAGTTGTACGCATTGGTATAGTTGGTTCGGGTCCCTCCGGCTCGGTGGGTGCCGGCTCTGTTGGAGCTGGTTCTGTGGGCATAGGCGGCATCTCTGTCATTTCAGGTGGCATCGGTTTCATCGGTGGTTCCTCCTGCTGGGCGAATTTCTGTAGTTGCACACCCGGTTGATACCGCAACGTATAGTGAAAACCAACGCCATCCATGGCCATGCCTCCAAAACGTTGACTAGTCCTTCGCGAGCTGGCACGCCTGCTGTTCCTCAGGCCCATTGTCACGAAATCACGCCGATCACCGGCACCGATCACGCCCCCATAATAGAGCGTCAAAACCAGAGCGCTTATCAATGCATCGCGAGTTGACAACATTATTAACGGAACCTCAGACGGCGACTGCAGTCTGCAGATCGGCCCCAACTGGCATCTCTCTCAATGATCTGGGGCTTCTTCTGCCGTTGCCTTTGGCTGATCGTTTGCCAGCAAGTACTGCATGATTTTCCTCGGCTTTATTAGAGCATTAATTGTATTACCCACCAACGATGTTGTCGTTGCAACGTTGCATCGTCGCAGGCGGCTTTCCAGCTTTTCCCATCTCGGCAACCTTCACTTTTCCAGTGTGTTTGACAATCAAACAACAAAGTCACGCTATTGTGATCGCACATGTGCCCCGTGTTGGGTACTTGCCTCTTTTGGTCATTGCAATTGTTGTTGCTGTTGCTGCTGCTGTCTAGTTGTTGCCCCGGCAGCAACAATTGAGCTGCCAGCAGACCAAAAGCTAAGTATGTGAAATATTTTTGCAAATTACCTTTAAACAAGGCGAAGAGCCTCGACTTTTGGGAGGTCTGGGAAATAGAATAAGAAATGCCGGAACATGACTCGACAAAAAGGAAATGAAAGTCGCCTAAAAGATAAACAAGCAGCAAACTTTGCTAGAACAATTTTCAAGTCAACTTTAATAGACCCCGGAGAGAGAATTTTTGCTAGATTATTTAAATGGATTCGTAAGCAACTTATTTAAGTTAAGAGCTTAATTTTTGCCAGCAATTGTTTTCTATAGCTTCTGCATATCTTTTGTATGTTAATATTCTCCTTGGGCCTTGCCCTTTGCACGACTAGACTATCGTGATTGATTGTGGAACCGCCCTCATTAAAACTAACAGCTCATAATGATAAACCATCGGGTTAAACACCCGCATTGTCGCTTCTAAATATCTGAATATCTCGCGCATTCATTCGAACGTACGAGTATTCAGCTTTGTTTGTCAAGTGCGCAATTATTTATTTATTTATTTTTGCAAAGCTGCTAAGATGCCTCCAACAGCTGCCAATTGTTGTTGTTGTTGCTGTTATGGTTGTTGTTGTCAGTAGTGCATAATAATAGTACCAATTGCAGTTGTCGCTGCTGGCTGGAGCCGGCGACAATTAACAATTTTAACCTTGTTGTGCATGATGCATGGGCTGCTCGAATGCGATCATTATCATAATGGTAATGGTAATGATAATGATAATGATGATGCACTCATACTCGCACTCGCACTCGCTCATGTGAATAAAAAGCTGCTAAATGATTTCGAATTCGGTTTCCATTTCGCAGTCTTCAATTGCAGCCCGTCTCGAGAGCTCTTCGATCGGTTTCGCAATTGAAGTGACTGACGCTGATTTCAATACCCCCAGAGCCAGACTCCGATTAGAGCCCGATATTACTGGATGTTACATATTTGCATAGCTGGCAATACCCTCATTAGTCAATGTTAATTACGAAAACTTAAATCGATGCGGATTTGTGTGTGTGTTGCAATCTCGATCGATGCAATTGCGTCTAAAGACGCATCGTTAGCATATAATTTATCTGGCAAATGACATCGATGGGGTTGTTGGTATATGCCGAGACTATCCGTGAGTAATTCAAGTGTCTGGGAGCGCTTATGTAAGTGAATACGAAACCAGGAAAACAAGTTCGGGTTTAACTCTGTTTAGAAAGTAATTATAGCGCAACATTATGAGTTATATTATGAGAACGTGCATTCACTTTTCAACTCAGAATCATGAATGATAAAACAATATAACCATGCATAGTCTGTCATATTAAAATGAGTTTTTATTTCAATTGTACTTATACTCTAAAGATCTGTATTCGTTCTCATACTAAGATCAAGGTTGTTTCAAAGTCAAAAACAACTTGATTGCGAGCTTAAGAATGATCTGTGATCACTTATAATATGAGTCACGCTTTATAGTTTTTTTTTTGCCTATTTTAAATAGTCGAGGCTTTGATCTGTGATTAATATAATTCTAACAAATCAAATAAATGCGCAACAAATTCGATTCATAGTGAAAATAGTTCAATTGTTCAATGATTGAGTGCCTCGCAAATATTGTGGCTGGAACAGTTGTCTATAGCCTGTTGATATTTGCACAGCACTCGAAGAAGCTGCTGTTGCTGCCGGCTCCATCTGCATCCATCACAACGCTGGCTCACAACTCTCCCAGCTGGAGAGCAGCAATTCATGGTGCTGCTGGTGCTGTGATGCCTGGCAGTCTGCTCTTTCGACGCCTTATAGCGAACACGTACAGACAATTCGCATCCATTAATTGAATCAAATCGAACGTTACGCATGCGTCATGCCAAATGACAAAGGGAGCCGCCGTCGAGTGAGGCACACACACATGAGTTCCCAATTCTCCTCTCTGTCCCTGCTGTTTCTAAGCTGATCAACATGTGGAAGAGAACCAAAACCAAAGAAATCCGGGGCAGGGAGGCCACTTCAGACGGCAGCACTGTGTGCACAATATTGTTATTGCTATTATGTTATGTATTTGTATGCTCTAAGTGGGATTCGCAGTTGGAGCACAAGAGCTTGGCGAAAGTGGGTGTGGGAGGTGCAGTGTGAGGCGAGGCGGAGTAGCTGGAGGAAGCTGGTTGCTGGGCACTTGGCAACCGGCGAATCAAACCGTGGCAAAACCCACTTAATTGACATTTAGTGGACACTCCAAAGCGACTGCGAATGGGAATGCAAATGCAGCAGGAGGATGAGCAGATGAAGTTGCAGTTGCAGTTGCAGTTGTAGTTGCAGTTGTTGCCGCGCTGTGGCACGGCGAGTGCCAAAGAGAAGCTACGATAAACGCCCGACGATGCACATCAGTGCTATAAGTAGTTTTCCTTTTGGACTGCTGTCCATTTATTGAATGGCCTGGCTGGCATTCTAATGCGACTTCGGACTCCAAAGCCACGCCAATGATGACGTTGATAATGAGCATGTTGCTGCCTCATGCTTGTTGTTGCTGCTGCTGCTGCTGTTGCTGCTGTGCCAGCCATGATTTCGGTAGATGCGGCAGACATCATTACAATATAATTGATGGGTTATAGCCCAGTAACGGTAAATCGCAAGTTTTTTTTTGGCCAACTTGAAGCAGGAGGACTCTGCTGCACTATGGACAGCCCGTTTTGCGTTTGGGGAAATTATTATTGTTCCGGCTGACAGCTCACAAGTTGTGCGTATGCATATGGAACTTAATGCCACCAAATCGGGTGGGCAATGTGCTCATTTGACATAGAAAACTACTTTGCATATGCGGCATGTGGTTCTGGGTGGTGTGGCATGATTGGCCAATGCGATGGGGGTCATCGGCACATGTGTGCCGGCTTTCTTTGGCAACATCGATAAATCTGTCGATAATTTGTGGTATTAAATCGTCTAATTATGGCTCGCTGCAATTTTCAATGCCGATTCAAGATCTCGACCTGCATAGCTTGTGGTCCAACACAATATTGATCTTCAGTCCAGCACACGGCACAAAAACACTTCATTAAATTCAATGTCATTTTTGCAAGCCTCACAGCCAGCGTGAAGCGGTCACTGAAAGTGTATCGCTTCAGAAATATCGATATACATTTGCAGCAAAAACTCCAGGGATTGCAGAAAGCTTTTTGCGGTTATTGTTGCTCAGTTTCTGTTTCGGTTTTTGTCTTTCGCTTTTTTCTGCTGATCTTTTTGTTTTGTTTTTAATTTGTTGTGGCCTTAGGCAAAGTGCCGCCGCCTAAACCGCAGCTGTGACGGTTTTTTATAAAGTTTTTCAACACTGCACGCAGGGAAGAATTGCAACGATAAACTTGAGAGTTACCATAAATGGAGCGTTAATTAAATGTTTTATTTTTCTAATAAATTAAGTGGAAGTGTGTTATCTAAATATCGAACGATATAACACCTGCACCAATAAATTGTTAGAAATAATTATTTTCAATTAAAGACAACCATCCTTATTTATCGGTTTATTTTTGGGTACGTAAAAAATAATCAATAATTAACAACGAAATGCTTTCATTAGTTTTTCTGTTTGTATTGTTGTTCATTAGTTGCTTTCCCAGCACAGTTTGTTGTAGCGCATTAAAAAGTGCGTTTTGGCCCATTAATGCTCCAATTGGCTAATTTTAGTGCGGCTCATGCGAAGTTGGCCCAAATAGGATGCAAGGCGGAAGCTTGGCTTGGCTGCTGCATTGTTGCGTTGCGGCCCATGGCTTTTTTTGGCAACACTTGTTGGCCTGGAGGCTTTGTGCGTGGCTTGCGGTTTTTATTGTGTGTGTCCTCTCTGGTTGCCCATAGTGTTCCCCCGCTGATACAGCACACATTGATCAACATCCATAATGAGCGATAACTGCAGTTGGGGATTTATCTTGTTGTTGTTTTTGTTTTTTCCAGACTCTCGCGCTTTGCTTTTGTTTCGTCCTGAGATTGAACGCGCTTTTTTGTTCGTGTGCCTTAGTTACGTCCATACGTGTATCTTTCGGATGCAGAGTAAATATATCCGCATATCGTATCTGCCGCAGCAGCAACATGTAGCGGCATTTTTTGTTTGTTTCGCTTCTCTTTCTGTGTCTCTGTGGCGCTGCAAAATTAAACTGTTAACTTGCCATGTTTAGCTGCCATTGTTCGGCCTGTCCAGACATTGTTCGGGGCTCCGTCTTAGCTCGTGGGTAACATGAGTGTATCAGTCTCTGTGTGTGTGTGTGTGTGTGTGTATGTGGTGGCTATCTGTGGCTGCATCTGTAGCTGTATATCTGTATCTGTATCGCTATCTAATCGCTTTCTAATAGCCTCCACTCGCCTGGCGATCTATGTTACCTGTCAGCGGCGCTTGTTTGCTTAATAGATTTCTGGCTGCCTAAGTATTTTGCCTGGCTGGGGGTTTTTTTATGCTGCTTATGTCCGCCAACCCATTTTAAACATATTAATAAATTAGAAAATCTTTTTGCTGCTGTTGTTTTTCCTCTTGTTGTTGTCTATGGCCTTTAAACTTTATTGCATGGAAAATTGCATGTTGATCGGCGGATTGTCTGCAACTTGGTCGAGCAACCTTCAAAATTAAGTTGTCTCTCTCGGTGGGTTATTTATTTTTAATTACTGCCAGCTCTAATCGAAAATGTTGTAGCCACTGTAATTAATTACCCCCAGAAGTGTGATGAACTTTAAGTGGATATTGATAGTGATTCCTTCTAAAATCTCGAATAGTAGAGTCGACAAATTGCGCATAAATCAAGTGGGAGATTATCGTGAGAAGTTCAGCAAGGGGGAGGGGAGTTCTAATTTGAGTAAAGAGCAGACTTTATTTTAATTACGTACTCCATCGTCTTGCCACTTTATCATTGCCAATTACTAGCTGCTAAGTCAGGATATTTTGAGACTTCCTCCAGCAAATGCATTTCCGTCAGGTCGTTTGCTAAATTATGCAGAAATTATCGCATTCAATATGTTAGAGTCGTACATCAGGCATTTAGCAACTTTCTATGTACATCTGCATAATAAATTGAATACACCAGAAACTATAAATAATTGCCAACAACTGCGAACAAGCAACAAGTTCACTCGACAAATGAAGAAATTTTGTTAGAATTGCGATTTTCGAAATATGCCCATCCGTTTTGTGTGCGTTGTCCGTGTCTCAAAGCGAAGGCTAATGGCCCCAACCCATAGCAGCGGCAGCAACAACATGGCAACAACAACAACAGCAACACGACAACAACAACAGTAACAAGTGCTCACAGCAGTTGCGAGTCAAGTGCAGGTAACACCATCACCGAACAAGATGAAATATCTCTCGGGTAAATCCGAAAATATCTACAGTCCGAAGACCAGTTAGAAATTGACAAATCACAGTTGTTGCGTAAATAATGTTCGATCACAAGTCAATTTTGTAGGAATATTGTGTGAGTTTCTCTAATAAAATTATATAAAATATAAATTAATAAAATTAATTTGTGTAGTTTACATTGATTCTTTATAAAAAGAGAGTACGAATGATGTATATTATCTATTATCTGAATATATTTGCAGGTAAGCTATTGTAGGGTACTCAGCACTACAGTAAGCTGGTCGCAAGTGACACTTGTGTGTGCCACAAGCCAGAAGATGACCGCGACCGCAACTGAGACGCACGACAGAGTCAGAGTCAGCGGCAAAGGTAGCGGCAAGGAGTGCTCGAGGTGCAGGTAGAGGCCAGGCAATCGGCCAAACTGTCAGACGTGGTGCGTTGTGTGCCAAAAGAGCAACCGCAGCGCGGGCAATGGGCAAGCAGACAACGGACAAGAGACGTGGACAAACGACTGGGAGACGGCAGACAGCCGACACATGCAACAGGCGCAAGTCAAGTGAATGGCCAATGACCACCAAATTGGCAGTAAAGCATACAAAAATAACTTCAAATGGTCAAAAGGTTAACAAAATCAAGCAGTGTGCGCGGAGAGAACACGATGTGCTGCGAGTACTGGGAACACGGGCCCAGCCACAGCGAGCATGTCCGGGCACGGGTACGGCTGCTGCTGCAGTCTGCAGCTGTTCCTGCAAGTCAACAGGGTGCGCAACATGTTGCCAGCATTCCGTCAGTGGCGGCGGCGGCTGTTGGCGCTGCTGTTGCTGTTGCTGCTGCTGCGACGGCAGCAACATAATCCCCCAGCCGATGCATTTTTGTGCACACACAACTAAAAAATGATTAATGAGTTGCCTCATTACTTGGCGAAAATCAATGTCGCGCATATTCTGTGGGCCAGAAGGAGCCAAGCCAAGGCAGTCAGCCAAGAAGCGAGCCAGCTGGGTCGACGCCACTTGGCCATGTCGTCGTTAGGCAGGTTGTCTGCCGTCGCGTCGCCCGTCAATGCATCAGCGTTGCCATCGCCTCGGCGCATAATAAATCGATCATATTTTTCAAGCAGACTCAAATATCAAAACGTCATCGCTGATTCTGATCAGCAGGCAGTGACAATCTGCTCCTGTCGCACACGACGTTGCGGATGGCGACAAGCCACATGCCACATGCATGTGTGTGTTCGTGTGTTGTTAGCAACCTTGGCACACCACAGTGCAGTCGATGATCGAGTGACTGACTTCGAGCTCCGCCTCTGCAACAGAATCCAAATCCGAATCTGAGTGATCTCTGGCGCACTTGCGATCACGCTTCGTGTTTGTGACTTTTTTAATTGCGCTCGCGCGAATCCCAGTCCCCATGACCAGTTCCTCTTCCAGTTCTCAGTTGCAGACCCAGTCCCCGTTTGAGGTCTGTCTGGCGCTGCCCCTGTTGCGGTGCTGACTGATTTTATTTATTAAACTGTTGACATTCTGTTTACGGCACTGCTCTCTCTCTCTGTCTCTCTCTCTGCAAGGCTGACGATGCTGGCGCTCAGCTCTTGCGCTTGCTGATTCCATCGGCAGATATCGATATCAACAGCTTCGGTGGCGCCTGCAACGGTTAAATTTATTGCAGTCTGTACTAATTGATTAGCCTGATCACAAGCTGCGACTTATTGTCAACAACTTGGATTTTTAGCTATGCTGAAGCAACTGAACACGGAAGCAAATGTAAAACAATAAATAAACGTACGACAAATTGGTTAAATCTTCGCCAGGAATTGGTTTATAGATGTACAATGTTTAAGATTATTTTACAAAAAATAGAATGGAATTGTAGTTGATAGTACTTTATAAGAGTATAACGAATACTTAGTCCACTCACATGTGAGCTCAGTCTTTGGCTGTGAGTGCATAGCACACTCACTCAAGTGAAAGTGTGAAGTCATAAAAGGTGCACTGTCAATGCGCTTTAAATACACAAAGATAGAAAATGATTATCATTACACCAGACATATTTATTTAAAATCGACTATGCGATATGAGGGGCCAATAAACCGAAGCGATTGAACTCTTTATCGCTGAAGTTTTGTGTCAACAGAGTTGCAACAGGCAAATATTGTAAATCTTCTATCCGTATAAAGCTGTTCGAGCAGTGCCAAATCGAACTAGATGAAACAGGGAATTTACGACCTTTATCAAAGTCTACTCGATTGAAGTTTACCTTTCCCACATGAGGGAAACGCGCCCCTGAACCCTAAACGAGCCAGAATTTCTCGATATCTAACTACGACAATTAGATCAAACGGAGTAAACTAGATATTAAAGTCAACAACATTAAATGCTTGTGGTTGCATGCTGTTGTTGTTGCTGTTGTAGTTGAATGGCATTGCAAATGCGCAACAAGAAGTGGCAGTGGCAGTGGCAGCTTTCCTCACAGCAGCTCCTCACAGTGGCTACAGCAGCCAAGTGCCAGCAGCAGTTTGATTGTTATTGCCAATGAATGAATGCACTTGCTGCCTTTGTCTGGGAGGATTGTCTGCTCTGCCTCAGTTCCCGTTGCTCAGCCACAGCCTCGAACAGATGATGAGCCGGGCAATCCAACAAACGATGCCAGCAACAGAGCAACGGCTTCAACTCCGACTCCAGCGCCAGGGGGCATGCAACACATTTTGCGGTCTGCTGCTGTTGCTGCAGCTTCTGCTGCCATTGTTTTCACTTCTGCTGCTGCTGCCCTTTGTTGTTGCGTAAGCCCAGGGGGTGTTGATGTTATTGTTGTCGTTTTTAAGGCTGCTGCTGCTGTTGCTGCTCCTTCTGCTTCTCTGGCTGCTCCCGGTTATGGGGCATTTGGTATTTACAAATGTGTTGGCAATGAATTTGCCGCCCTGCCACATACAACATTTCCTGTTTGCCTTTGTATCATGATCCCTTCCCTGCAATGCCACTCCATGCCATTAGATCCGTTGCGATGCAACTCAAACTCGTTGTCAACAGCATTTTCACACTTTTCCTGGTGTGGGAGAAAAACTCGTTAACTTGCCAGCAGATGCTCCCCGCAAAGGGATTGCATTAATCTTTGTGTTGCCCTTTCTGATGATTTATTGATGTCGCCTCCATACAGTGGGTGCTCTTTATAAGCTCTTTAACATTAAATTCAGTACTTTGATATTCAATATTTGCTTATTAAATGAAATACAATAAATTCCAAAATTATTCATACATTCGTTTTGTAGTAGATTTAGATAACATAGCATGTAAGATAAACACTTATTGTATAAACATAACAATCGATAGAATAACAGCGGTTTGATATCGATCTATTGTTAAGATAAGCATCTGTGTAAACATCGATATGTCGAATGCAATGTACGATTAATGAAAAGCGGCAAGCAAGAATTAATTGTGATCTCGAAGCGTCGGTTCAAAGAAGAGAAAATAAGAGCGAATCTAAAAATAAGAAATTGTAATAAAATAAAGAAAAGACAAAGAAATAAAATACAGACTATATTGCCTACTACAGTTTTAAATACAAAACATAAATTATAAATATCAATTGACATATTTAGAAAGTGTTCCTTATAAAAGGAGTTATGAGAAGTTTATCTCTGTATTTGCTACACCTGTGTACGAGTTTTTAAATGAATTAAACTGCAGAACCCTTTAAAGCATTTTCAATATTCAATAAACGTTGCATGCTTCGCATTTTTTATTTACAAGTGCAATTCTGTTGAAATTTCAACACCCTTTCTGCCATAAAGGCAAAGAGTTGTGCATTGTTCTGGGCTCGAAACGGGAACTGGGCCGTGGGCAAAGAAGGAAATGTGTGGAAGGGGTACAACAACTGGCTCGAGAACTACATAAATTAATGTGCATACAATACTTGTTGGGGCCTATAGTGGAGCTGGTGTACGACAAGCGTAATAACAACCGATACGAGGCCGTGTCGACAGCAGGAATCGCCACTTCTTCAATTGATTTGAAGAGAGGGATAGAGAGAGAGAGGGGCACTGAGAGAGGCTGCACGAAACGACTTTGTTGGTGGCCGCCGATGGTCAGAATGGTTGGAATGACCAGGCCGAAGCTTGGCACGGCAAACGGTGCCAGTTGTGGACAAAAGTGGGGGGCAAAAACAACAGCACAGACAGACGGGAAGGGGGAACATTTGGAACAATGGGCTAACTGAGCAACGAGGGGTATTGTATGGCACATATTGAATGAATTGATATTGGTATCGCTGGGCATTGTGTCCTCTGTACTCGAGCGGACAGCAACAAAGCAAGGCAGAAAAAAGCAGCACAAATTAAAATCGTATCAATTGAAACCAGTTTCGATGTCGTTGTTAACACATGTTGGTCGTCGACTCTTAAAATCTGCTGCCAATTGGCAGACATATAAATTTTCAAATGCCAATAGCAGGATAGGACAGTCCAGTCAGATAGAGTGGTAGGCTCTGGGTTCCATGTCAAGTCACTTTGTCAGGCAAAACAGAAATCTATTTCACTAGTCTCATTGTTATTTCGTAAGTCAAAGGGAAGAATATAAATAAACAGATTTTTAGAAAAATTTAAGTGGTTGCAAAATGTCCAATCTTCATGATGTACCGCTCGCCGAGCCGGAGAACATACAATCTACAGAACAGAATCTTAACGTACCAAAATCCAATTCGCTTAAGCGCTTCTTTAAGCTGGGCAGAAGAAGCAATTCCAGTCAGGATATCGGCGAAGAAACATGCGAGCCGGAAGATGAGGGCAACAAAGAAGCCAGAAAGCCACCTGGCAGCATAAGTCGTTTCCTAACTAAACTTAAGGGTACTTCCAGGTCAGGTATGCCTCTATCCAATGCATTGCTTTCCAGCTTAATATATAAGTTAAACAATTATTGCATGCATAACTTACAGACACAACCGACCCTAACTCCAGTTATAGTGAGACCCGCGAGAGGCCAGCGCCAAATCCAAGACTGACTCTGAAGTCCTCGATATCGAGCTATTGGAAGGTGTTGTTCAATCGCCAGAAATCGTCCTCTCGACGGGCCGTAAATACTGAACAGGAATCTGGAGTGGAAGAGGAGGAGATTGTAACAACCGATTTGCAGCAGGAGCAAGAGCAACAAACCGATCCGGTCAAGTTTGACGATGCTGAAATATCAGTGACTCCGGAGACATCGGTACTAGACTTAAAAGAGAAAGTCGATCAAGATATGGTTAATCCAATACCCGCGATGTCCGAGGAAGTTCATACGCTTCCCATTTCCGAGGAGATTGTCAGTCCATTACAAGATAAAATGTTGAATGACTAGGACCTGAACTTCAATTGAATTTTAACAAATTATTTGAAGTTATCATATTTTTGAAAAGCCTGCCAGCCTTTGCCCATACACTATCTGGATATATTATATTCTATTTAGATATATTATTAATTACTTGACTAGTCTCACTTACACACGCACGCACACACACACACACTTACGCACGCACATACACACTAAATACACTACATATACACACTGCACATATATAAAGATTGTCACCTCCACACTAGTTCACCTGCAGTTTAGCTATTTGATTCCAAATGCTTAATAAAGCATTTGTAGGAATTTATATTTTTGTTTACCCCTGAGTATTATTGTTTCCTCGGGCCCTTTTGGAACTTTGTAAAACGATTCCGGTGTGGCACGACAAAGGTGCCTAAAGTTCAGTTAAATCTCTTGTTAAACTGCATTTTGGTTTTGATTTCCCCCCTGGTTTTGGGTGTAGGTCAAAGGGCGCCGCATAAGCCAGACAAAGTCCTGGACAACCCCTAAATGCAGTTGCAAAGCTTTTACTTTCAAGTGAAGCCTTAGAGGGAAATACTCGGCTCAAATGGACGATTTTATTGATTTAAGTCCAGTCATTAATATATGTATGTAAAATCTATTAAAATTTACTAATTTTCAGAAAGATTTGATAAGCAGTTCCTAAAATAATGAAGGTTTTTTATATCATATGTAATTAGTAATTTAGTTGAGAATAAATCTAGTACAATTTTTGGTCACATATGAACATATGATACGTTTAATAACAGTCCTATAAATGAACCATTACCTGTTGCGTGTGATAAGAACTAAAACTGGTTCCAAAATGGTTCCAGCCTAAAATCCTTCCTCTTCCGCTGAGAAGAGAGTACAAAATATTTACAAACAGTGCGCAGCAACTGCGCAAACTCGACTCGAAACCAGCTGATAAGGAAAACATTTTGTCAATATTTACAAAGGACCCGACCAAAACAAACACTTGTTGTGCTGCTTGTTGCGCCGCTGATGACGGGCAGAGCTCAACTCGCGGGAACTGCGAAAACCAAAAGTAAACATTGGAAATGCGCATGTCCCAATTGCAGCTGGGTATCTGTTCGGATCGGGGATGAGTGAGAAAAGTGGGTCAGCACCCACCCCGCAAAGGGACCGGCCGCAAATTCCAGAGCATTAAGATTATAATTCATAAAGATATAAAATATTATTACAAATTAAGTGATTGTATAAATCAAATAAATGTATTTAATAATACAATGAAAAGTTAAAATGAAAGGTTCTAAATTCGAAAGGAGCAGAAACTGACGCAGCAACACTTCACATTCAAGAGATACTCAAAATCTTGCGCAGATACACACGAAATTCGCAGTTTAGTTATAGAGATTTTTCGTTGTGGTCAAGGTGCGCTGTTAAATTCGTAAAAAATTGCAAATTTATTGAAAAAACTAACAAATTTCGAGGTAAGTTTATGAAAAACTGAAAGATGAACACCTTAAGAACGCCAGGCATATGAAGTTTTTGACTTTTGTGTTTAATTTGTACAAATTTCGAGCATTTCTTTGTGATGCAGACAGCATTGCCCATTGATTACGTAATGCATGAAAATAGTATTGAATATAATTGTTAACTTATTTGCTATTTGTTTATTGAAAAATTTTTATAGAATGCGAAATCCCTTGGCAGCAGTTTCGGCAATGCGAAGGATTTGTCTGATATAATGACTGGCAGCTTCAAGGTGCAACTCATCAACATGGGCACTCGCGCTGCCGCCTGTAAGTATGCCATGGAAGTCTCAATTGGTTGAACTTGTGGGTGATATCGGCACTTTTTCTTTCAATTATAGTTCAGGCAAAACTGAGAGCCCTTCATGAATACCATGTACGCTTATTGCACAACGTCTTACCTGCGCCCTCTGGCGTCGATATTGCTAACAATATCAAATACTTTTCTCAAACTCTACTAAGTAAGTTGCAGGCTCAGTATCTTTTGGTAAACTATATAATAATAATATAATATCGAATATCTTTCAGCTGTCCTTAAAGATGTGCGCACTTCTCCGCACGAACTTATACGCGACCCTCTTGAAGATCCAACTCGCATGTCTGCCTACCCCAATCTGGAATATGGCAACCTCTATAATGCCCTTACTATGCTCATTGATGTGGCACCTTGTATACAGTATGGCCAGATAGGTAAGTATCTTTTAGCACTTACTTCTTCAAATGTATTCTATTTAATTGATTGTCTCTTACAGTCTTCGGCAAGGCTCTTTTGCAGTGTCTCAGCTGCATACTACCCTTTCTCGATAAGGACCTTATTGATAATCTACCCTACCTAGTTAGCTCTACTATATCTGTCCTACCACCAGCTCTGCATCAGGATATTGTCAATGCACTGTGCTACTATATCTTACCATTTACTATAAGTATGTATCAAATATGTTTATTCGATGCATTTTCTAAGTCTTTAAAAATCATTCCAGCACGTCGTAGCGCCGATGAGCAGGAGTGCCAGGCCTGTCAGTCTGTTTCCTCTGTCATTATGATGGTCTTGCAGTACTCTAAAAATCCTGGTGGGTTTTAAGACCATTAAGAATATTTAATATTTATTAATTATGCGACTCTTACAGCTCATCACTGTCAACTTTTGGAGTGTCTGATGACCCTCAAACACAACGTGGTCAAGGATATTCTCTGTGTGGTGGCTTACGGCACGGCTGTCTCTCGTTCTTCGGCTGCCAAGTTACTCTTCTACTATTGGCCAGCCTTTGATCCCAATCTCTTTGATCGCAAGGTTCTGCTCTCCAAGCTGACGAGTAAGAATGTTTTAGAACTGCAGCAGACACTTGATAACCTTAATGTTTAATCCTTTGCAAAGATGACCTGGTGCCGTTCACCTGCCAGCGGGAGCACTGTCCCAATGCCGGCAACGCTGAGGCAGCCAAGGTATGCTACGATCACAGCATCAGCATCACCTACGCACCAGACTGTCCGCCGCCATTGTATCTGTGTATCGAGTGTGCCAACGAAATACATCGAGAGCACGCGAATCTGGAGTTCGGCGACATACTTCATCCCATGCAGCAGGTGTCCATGGTGTGCGAGAATAAGAACTGTCGTTCGAATGAGAAGTCTGCCTTCTCTATTTGCTTCTCTACGGAATGCGCTAGCTACAATGGAAATCATCCCATTCGCTATTGCTCTCAGTGCCACAGCAATCGGCACAACTCGCGACGTGGTGGTGATCACGTTGTGCATCGAAGTCTGCAGCCGGCTTGGCAAATGGATCCCGAGATGCAGATGCACATGGTCGAGTCGGTTGTCAGTTTGTTGCGCGAAGCTAAGCCTCTGAACTTCGAGCCGGGCAAGGATTCCTCAGCGGAGGCCAAGAAAAATGGATTTGCTCTAACACCCGACAACATTTCGCTGGAGGAACGTCAGATGCTTGGCCGTTATGGGATTTGGTTGCTGGTGGGTCGTTGCACTCCCACAGCGGACACGCCTGTCGAGGTCCTGGGACGCATTCTAAGCATGCTCTTTCACTGGTTTCATGTCACCGCCTATTCTTACGATTGTGAGTGATAACTAGATGGGTTTATAAGATTAATCGTGTGTAACTTTTTATCTTCTCTTTAATCCTTAGCTGCCGGTCAAATTGAAAGCACCATAGAGAAGCTTAAAACGGATCATGTTTGCAATTGGCTAAAGGAGATTTGTCGCATACATTATAATGTCTTCATCTCATGTCTATTGCCGCATCCACCTGAGTACGCACGCGTCGGAGGCCACTGGGAAACGCTCGCCTCTCGCACTAGCCACCTGAAGGAGGGGCTACAACGTCTTATTTGCCTGGTTCCCTATGAGGTTATTACATCGGAGATCTGGGATTATGTCATGCCGCACTGGATGGAGGCCATTACCAACGATGTGGCAGAGAAGGAGCTAAACGAACTCAAAATTGTGCTAAGCAAAATTCTCGATCCGGAAATGTCACCTCTTGGATTCGATGCGAAGACCATGTATAACTTTGTGGCTATTCGCTTTGAGAAAACAACAGCCAAGGTGCAGCAACAGGCGCTTCATTGGCTGCAGATCCTGACCAAGTTGGAGATACTCATACCACTTGTCCAGCTCTTTGCTATGTTCGGCGATGGAGTCCGCATCATGAAGTACGGTATACAGCACGAGCTCATGCGTGAGAAGGAAAAGGATCCGCAGGGCCAGCAGCAACAGGCTAAGGCACCTAAAACGCCGTGCAAGGAGAGCAAAGCCGAAATGGCCAATCCTCCAAGACGCAGCTCCATTTGTATGTATTAATCAAGAAGTTCTTGACTTTTTACTCAATAACCTTTTCTTTTATCTTATAGCGCCCGTTGTGGAAGATGATTCGGGCAACACTTCAGCCATTTCCGATGATGAAGCCCCTACCAATCGGCATACAGAATTTTCAACTGACGCCGAGCATAATCTCACCTGTTGCATACTTATGCTGGACATTCTGCTCAAGCAGATGGAACTGCAAGATGTTGAGCAGCACATGGGCATTCACACAAGCGTCTGTGAGAATGTCTCACGCCTGATCAAGTGCATGGTGACCGCGGCCCGAGTGGGTCTTAGCAGTCACGTTTGCGCCTTGAAGGTATTCGAGCAACCCATTTGCACCAAGACCTGGTCTAAAATGGATTCCTCCCCTCAACAGGTTGCGGAATGCGCATATTGTGAGGCCTCTACCATGTGGCATCAGCTGTCCACAAAATTGGTTGAGTTCATGGCGCCCCTTAATCCGGTTAGACCCCCAGATGTAGGTGACCAAAGCAATTATAAAGTAATTAAGCAATTCATGAGTTATTTTGCATATAGATTCCCATTGAAGACATTATCGAAGAGGAGAAATCTTCCCGTAAATCACCGCCCGAATCGGACAAAGACAAGACCCGAGATCGCGATGTATCCCTATCGATGGCACCATTGCCAATTCCACTGGGTCCCCTTGGCGGCTTTGCAGGTAAGCTTTGCCCTGTCCGAGCTACTTTTAAGTTGATTTGATTAAAATAAAATTTGGTTGTAAAATATCTGTCGAAAAGTCGAAGAGTCCAAGTTTTATAACCAGCATAAAGACCCCGCAAACCTCTATATAAATAATTGTAACTAACCACCGTAAAGTAATGCAGTGAAAATCACCCAAATCGTAGCTAACGTAGACTATACTTCATTAATGCCTGGACCATGTTCAGGCTAAATGAATGGTATGACGTCATTGGAAACGTCCCTGTAATGAATAATAAACTTACCTAGTCTAAAGCCACGTTTAAAGCGCATTCAAACCGAACTTTGATCCTAGTTACCTGCACCTGCTATGCTCTGTAAACAAGTTAAACTTAACCCCCGAATCAGACCCAGTTAAAATGACATTAATACAGTTGTACTTACCAACAGTTACTTACAGTTAATAAATTAAACAAGGCCAAGACTAATTTCCCACTCGAAACACATGTCATTAACAGACATTAAACATTCAATATCAATGTGGATCTCAGATCGACTTAAATTAAAATTTGTGAAACGCATAAACTCCAATCAGATTATAAAATGATGCATAAAACATTTTCCCATTTTACTCATTTGGCTTTAATTTTATATGTCTATCTTGCTATCTATCTATCTCTACATAAATATGTATATCTTTCTCTCTCTCTATCTCTAACATATTCTACGCGTCTACTGTATAAAACTAACAAACGCTCTCTCTCTCTCGCTCGCTCGCTGTCTCGCTCGCACACGCACCTTTCTCGCGCGTACTAACTGTCTGTCTCTATCACTCTCACCCACTGTCGCTCTGTCGGCACCCTCTATGTCGATCTCTGTACTACAATACATTTACGATGAATTATTGACTTGCAATTTGATACAATAACAACAATAACAATAACGCCAACTGCTCATCAAATACTAAAACAACAAATTTACAATCTATCACTCATTATCAGATATCTTTAAGCTAGATCAATTCTTTTCAGACGATGGAAAAATTATAATAATGGCAGGTGATGCACCACAAAAAAAATTTTCATTCGTTAAAACAAAAACAAAAATACCAATTCAAAATAATCAAACAAGTTCACATTACATTATTAACAAATTGTTAATCAGTTTCAAAACATTTCGTTATATTCAAATCAATTTTTGAATAGTATTTTAAACACAACGCACACGTTACCAAAAGACACCAAGCATATCTCAGAACAGACAGAATACTCGTACCACAGAAACTTCACACACTCTCCATCTGCAGCAAACACTCTTCTATCTCTGTTTAGCTTCCTAGAGTATGATTTAGCATCGATGCTTTAACATAGATGACCTTTTTAGTAGTAATACAGCCCCATTGCTGAATTTAGTTGAATTTTCTTTCGGTTCGGTATACCTTCCAAGGATCACAATACTCGACATCCAAAGCATAGCCTTGAGTGTCTTGAGTAACTTTTGTTGATCTATAATTTTTACAAATGCTATTTTATAGGAGTTATATGAATAAATTCAATGTATTTGTGTGTGTTTAATTTAGCAGAAGACTATCAACTAATACTAGTTTAAATTCAAAATTAATACAAAAAAAGTAAAAGTATTTTGAATTGAACACACACAAAAATGACCCCAATTGGAAAAAGAATATTTTGGAAATTCGAAACTTGCATGTATCTTTTTTCAGTGAATTTTCAATGAAATATTTTACTATGGCAAACGCCTCTTCTAGGAATAAAATACTTATGTGTATGTACTTCGATGCATGCCCGATTAGTGAATGCCATGCGTTATCTTGTCCACTTAAATGATTTCGATTTCATTTCTAGCAAAGTTGTACAACTGATACCATCTCTAAGATTCCGGCGATTACTAATCTTTTACATGCATTGTATATGTTCTCTTTATCAAGGTCCTGTACCTGTGGCCGTCCCCCAACCCGAGCCGCATTCAGTAGGCGGCGTACTCGTCCATATGCCCCACGTTTGTTCCGTATGTATTTCGAGAGTATTGGATAAGTATTAGATTCCCATATATTACGTTCTTTGGTTAACACTTTTTACACATTGCGAAGAGTATTTTTTAATTAAAATACACTACAAAGAAATAATCAATACGATTTAATCGAAAAAATTATGCGTTAAGTAGGTATTTAATAACAACACCCCAATAACTTAATACACTTAAAAACATATATCCATATTCAATATATATACTATTATAAATTATAAATACTCAAATAATTAATTACAGCAACAAAATATTACACAATTTAAAGCGATAATTAAGTTTTTGTTTTGAAAAAACGTAATTCTGTTTTTTTTGATATTCGAATTAACAATATAATTTTCATATCCAAAAAGCGTCGACAATTATACAAAACTTTTCATTTCTTCGTATATTTTTTTTAGAATAACGAAAATGGGCATTCAGTTGATAGTAATGAATTGAGAAAAGTTCACGCCACAGACGAGGTACTTTGTGCATTCATTAACAAAACCCAAACCAAAATCAACATCAAAATCAAACTCAAACTCAAATACAAAACCACAATTACTGTGAAATATTGTTTTAAATATTAGTTGTATCATTTGGCTGATATCCTCATACAATTCGATATTTGTATTATTCGACTATTTATATATATTTTTTTTATATTTCAATACCAAAATAAACGTTGTTATCTTCGTGTTAAGTGTATATAAAATGTACAGAGTGTTTTCTACATTTCCTTTTTATTTGCTTACTCAAATTTTTCCTACATTATTTACATTACTGCTGTTCTTCAATATGAATAGGTTAAAAGGGTATTATGCCTGGAAGCCTTCTTTCATATAGACAATCGGTCACAAAATGTAGCTTTAAAGTTGTAGAAAAAACAATTAGCAGGTGTAGCCAATATATTTTTGATAAGTGAAAAACCTATTGAATTTTTTTAAGGAAAATAATTTAGAACGATTCTCGAAGTCGATAGCGAAAGATGAGATCTTTATTTCAAAATTAGTTGTTCATATTTTTAGCACTTCGCTTATACTATATAAATGAAAGAATAAACTAAAGTTAGATTTCAATTATAGATGTTATTTTTCTTTTTAAATTTTAAGTATTTTTTTTACTCCCGTGTCTCAAAGTATCTTGTATGTGTGTGAATATAAATTACGAAGTACAGCAAACGGAAAATCGTAAATGAAAATTTCTTATAATATATGTAAATTTAATTTTAATAAATCTCAATTTCTATAATCTATTTTTTCATGTAAATATTACGTTTTTCTACAATCCTACAATTTTGACACGTTCTTAATAAACCTCAACTTTTCCCCTTTGGTTTGTGATCATTGTTAAAGAGCATGTTCCGTACCGTGTACCACACAGCACCTTCAGAGTTTTTTGATACCCACACTGAACCCAGTTGACGAATTACATTATGTACAAAGTACTCACTTGTCCTTAATGCACAAATACCTTATTTTCACATGCAATTTTACATACATGTTTTATGTAAATTATTTATGTACATTACGTGTATTCCGTGTAAAAAAAAAGAAAAACAAAAAATCAAAATGGATGCGTAAGTTTAAGCGAGAGATTTATTGAATTTGTCTACGTGTGTGTACTCGATGTGATGAATGTAATCTACCGTACCGTACCGTACACCTTATGTACCATACTATACTGTGTAAATATACTGTAAAGATGTGCGAAAGTTAAAAGGCGATCCGATTACAGCATTTCAATGTAAAACCTTTTGATATTCAATGCAGATCATGACGGCGACGGTAGAAACAGTTTCAGAGCAACTGGATCTTGGTTCGATTCTGCCCTCAGATCGGGCCATAGCACGTTCGATTACTCTCTCCGACGCAGATGTCGGTAGTGCCAATGTCAGCGTCACTAAAGCTTCCGTTATGGGAGAGAACGGAGCCAATGGCAGTACAGCGGGAGGTGGCGAGAATGGCAGTGGATCTGAGGATGAGGAGGAAGAAGAGGACAGCGATGACTTCTGGCACACTTCGGTGGGCAAGTTCAAGTTCACTCTGGACACGCTTCCCCAGCCGCTGCAGTACATCCATCAGCTGCTCACGGTACGTTTGCATTTTATTCTTGATGTAAACATCATATTTAACCGAGAATTCCCACAGGAAATACCAACTATAAAGAAACCAGAGATTCTTTACTATGTACTCCAATGCTTAAAGACAATGGCTCTACACGGCGATGCCCTGGCAAAGGCAGCCAAAGAGCAACGTGGCTTCTTCATCTGGTGCCAGGAAAATTTGCTGATCAAGAAGTAAGTTAGTTGGAAAACTCTTTGAATTTATTTTTATATATAAAATACATTGCAGCCTCTGGGAACTGTGCAATGCGGAGCACTCGCACATTTGTCAGGTGTGCGTGCCTCTGTTGCTGCACTGCATCACATTGCCGCTGGGCTCTGACGTGTTTTGGCGGGTGGTGCAGGAGGCCTTCCACGACGTCGATTGGCGTGTTCGCTTCACGGCAGTCGAACGAGTAACCGTAATTACACGTTTTATGGATTCGACACCGCTGCGCTCCGAGGTGGGCCTGCAGACGGCTCTGGCCACTGCCTTTTGTCATCTTATCGCCAGCATGGATGACATCAATGTGTATGTGGCGCAGCGGGCGACTCTCTATATCGGAACCATACATGATACGGCAATACGGTCACTGCTCTTCTGCTTGGAGTCGCAATTCGATCTCTTCATTGTCGATCGGCCCGTGGTCCTGCAGTCTGTCTATCAGCTTCACAATTCCCTGTCCGATCGCAAAATGCTCGGCTGGGAGTTCTTCTTGAATCGCTTCGACACACTCTTTGTGGAGGCACAAATAAATCTTGAGAAATGCGGAGATATATCCTATCTACGTGATTTACGCAACTCGGATAATGGCAGTGAGGCACTGTCAGCGAAAATCCTAAAGGCACGCGAGGCACTAAGTCAGTCGGACACCAGCGGCAGTATGGCCAAAACGCTGAGCGCCTCTTTTGGCACCAAGTGGCCCTACAAACGAACCATGTCCGCTCCAGCCAGCATGGCCCCACGTCAGGACTCCAAGTTTGGTGAGCTTTGGTAACAAGATCTTTTTAGGCATAATAATATTATCTACTATGAATTTCAGTGCCGGAGAAGGAGAAAATCTACAGTCGTCAAGTGTCGGCGCCTATACTGAAGCGGAAGACCTCGCGTTTCGGATTGGGTCAGTTCCTAGGCAGTAGTAGTGGCAACCAAAATACGAGTACAGCTAGTCATAGTGTCGCCACAGCTAGTAATACATTGCATACACGTACCAAAGCCCTGCCGCCCTGTCCCGTACACCATTCCCAACAACACACAGCCTTTCCCTATCATCAACAGCCACACCCACACACTCACACACACCATCCTCATTCACATCCACATCCACAGCCGTATCCACATGCTGGTAGTAGTGCACAAGTAGCGACGTTTGCCACGGCTCATAGTCAAAGTCACCAGTATTTAGTGCATTGCGTACCGCCTAGTCACCACAGTCCGTTGCCCACGCTGCAGGAGACAGAGACAATGCTTCGCTCCAAAGCTGCCCAAGCTGCACAACAATCCGTCCAGCAGTCGACAGCAACGACAATAGGGACGACGGCGCAGCAACATGGCGCAGCAGGAGCCACAACTACAGCAACTGTGACAACACTAGCAACATCCGGCATGACCACGTCCTCGACAGGCGCCTCAACGGGCCACAACATTGCTACGTCCTTTCACTCCCATTTCCAAAAGCATCCCTCGGCTCCGAACTTATTACCGCCACAGCCTTTGGTAACTGCCCCCAGTCCCAGTCCATCGGCACTGGCCTTTCCCATGCATTGCACCTGTGATGCCGCTCAGCATCCGAGTGCCAACGCCGCTGGCACCGCGGGCAGCACCACAGCCAATCCAGGTAGGTTGTAGAGCATGTGTGTCCGTAACGCCCCAAAAATATCTGTTCACCCTAAACCGATTCTGTTGTCTTTCCTCATTCTTTTCGCAAAATGGTGTCAGCTTTTCGTTCAGTGTATTTCTATCATTCACAAAATAAATTCCTGATACAATTCTCTCTATTTTGTGGATGATATAATTCCAAACTTGGGCTTATCAAGTTTCCAGTTTCTTTTTTTGACATCACTAAAAATTATTTTAACTAGCAAAATATTTAAAAGGTTCTTTTTAACTGGGTTAAATGAACAATAATTATTATTTTCAGCATGTTATAAATTATTTTTGTAAACATATGTAAATACATCATTCCTTTAATCGGCATTCTTCTACGATAAATTGTATTTGTATTGTTAACTAATCTTTCTTATAAACAGGTACATTTCATAAATCTCACAGTATCACAGAAGTAGGTACACTTGCATGAAATGAGATCTCAACTGGTTTAAGAGCTTCTGTTTATATTATCCATATTTAACACAACTTCACTCTTTCAACCCATGACAACTATAATTTCATCCTTTTAAAAACAGTAATATGTGTATGTAAATGTTAAATGTTAACTTTATATGTCTAGCCGATCAGTGTTGATAAATGTGCTATTGCTTTCCATAAAAAACAAAATCATTATACGTGTACCCTTCCGAACTGGTATGTATGCTTTAAACATCTATTGTGAACCTTTCATCGTACAACTCTATTTGTCTCTATACGTAAGAACAACTCTCGATTGTCACAGAACTAATTAGGAACTCAAATCGATTTCTCCATTCGATAAACACTTGTGTATATAAATACTTGTACACTACTCTATACAATTTCAATCTAATTGTGCAATTGGCATGTGGCTGTACCAAAAAAAAAAAAAAAAAAAAAAAAAAAATATGAAATCGATGTCTATTCCCTCTAAAAAAAATTTGTAAAAATTCTAGATGATGTTAATAATTCGATTTAATTGCGTTTAGATGGACATATTCATTCACTGGGTGGACTGAACGATGAGAACCTTATTGGGTTGCTCAGTCGTATAACAGAGCTGGAGGAATCGGATCGCGAGACAATTCATTTGTTGGTCTTCATGTTAATGCAGTTCATGTCACGCACAGATCAGGCATATCCATCCGAGGATAAGCCCGTGACCAAGACACAGAATATTGTGTTGAAACATTTATTCTTACTCTTGGGTCACAATCAAATGGATAAAACTTTCCATACAACGCCCGAATCATTGCGGTGAGTTCAAGAAGCGAATAAAAATTAGATTATGAAACCTTTAATTTATCCTCAACAGGGTGTCAGCTGTTTTCAACGCATTCTTGGCCAATCTTCCGCAAGTTTTGGATCAGAATCATTTGATTGGCGGTCTTATTTTGCCATCTGTCATGCAGATCATTCTGTATGCACCGAATCCGACAAACACCTCTGGCGAATCCTATCAGAATATTGTCTTCAACTATTCACTGTGGCAACTCGAGCTGTATCCACGCCGTAATTGGCTCTTCACCATGCTCGTGGTGCTCTACAAGTATTCCTACACCCAGCCACCGTTGAGTGGTTATGTCATCTCTGCCATTCGCATGATCATGAACAGTCTGCGAGGTCATTTCCATCAATGTCGTCGCATACCCACAACCACCATACTGGATATACAAGGTGTGGGCGGTGTGGCGAGATCTCGAGATGTTAGTCAACCCTCGCTCGGCACAGATCCCGATGACAAGGAGGCCAGTCCACCGGCCAGCCCAATGTTCCCGTCTGAGGGCACTAGTGCTGCATCCAAGAGCAAAGGACAAAATGTCGCTTTCACGCCCAAGCTTCAACATGCTTTCCGCAAGTACAATGACTCAAGTCTGGACGCCGATGAAACTGAATCCGAATTGGTGGCCATACCTGAGAGTGATCTTTCAGATAGCACTCTACACGGCAGCAGTGCACCGGTAAGGCAGTTCTTCAGGCCTCAAATGTATTTAAATATAAGTTTGTATGTTCCCAGGGCTCTTTTGACGACACTATACACTTCGAGGATATTCTGCCCACGAAAATGGAGTCACTGCGCAATCGTCGTGCATTGGAATACACAGAAGAGGCAAGAGGATTATCAGTTGAAATTTTAATATTTTATTTATACTTTGCGATTCTACAGAAGTCAACCAAATCACACAAGTCGATGATCACCACCAAAACTGGCGACACTTACACGACCAAGATCAAGGCAAGCACCAGTGAATCGGTTAGCACCACGGTGGTGACCACCCACACACGGCACAGTCTGCAGGAAGGTGTACGCATGATAGTGACACCTTTGGTGGGTGCAGAGACAACAGAGACAGCCATTGTCAGTCCGCCGGTGGATGTGCATCGTGCAGTCACCGTGCGCAACAAGTCACTGGAGAATGCAGCTGCCTCGACTTCGAAGATGTTTGCGGCGATTGCCACCAATCACTTGAAGGCACTGGGCGCCTTGCAAGACATGCCTCAAGTAAGCACCACATTGGCCAGCAGCAAACCCAGCTCCAGCAATGGCAGCGGAAACGGCAGTCGCTCGACTAATGGTAGCAATGCTGCTGCAGCAGCTGCTCCACCATCAGCTGGTTCAACCAAGCCCATTGGACGCCATAAGACCATAGTTGAGTGCAGTGCCGGCACGTCAAGCTCGTCGGCTGACGAGACGCGACAGAAGAAGTCGCAGACAAAGTCGCTACGTCGCCCCGACAAGGCTGCTTATGGATCTCCAGATTCACCACTATCAAAGATGAGTGTCATGGCCAATCCACGCGATGAGGCGGATGCAGCTCTATTGCCTCCGCCCAAGAGCATTGCAGCACTAGAGATTCCAACCCCTGAGCGTCTGCTGCCAATTGGTACACAGGATTCGGTTGCCACGCTCGTGGAGCGAGTACGAGATGGTCTAAGCTTGCCGGACATAAGTCATCTCAAACAGGACAGCTTGGATGTGTCGGAGAGCACCAAGGAAGATGTGACAATTAGCAGTCGCAACAACTCGCCACGGCGTCTGATCAAGCAGGTCGCCCTCGAATCGCCACCAAATCCCAATGCGCCAGCTGCTGCTGCTTCTGCTGCGCCGGAAGCAACACAAGATGAAGCGGAGACTCAAGAGGCAGAGGCTCCTCCAGAGTCACAGCCTGAATTGGATATCCACTCGTCCATTCTAAAGAATGTCACTCAGGATCTCAAGCAGATGGATTTCAGCGAGCGACATCAGCATCTTGCAGGCCAAACTGCCACATCCAACAGTATCAAGCGTCCCAGGCAGAAACTGGCGCCCTTCAATGTAGACACCAACGCCATACCAGACATACGTTCGCGCTATGCCGGCTCGTGGCCACCACCACCATTCCAGCCAGCCGAGGAGCACGATGAAGAAGGCGACGAGGCACCAGACATGACGAATGGACATACAACGCATGCCGCAGCTCATGTGCATCGCGGGGTGAGTAGAAGCAAGGGAGGCAACTTGGAACGATGTTTATATATTTATGTCTATGCTCACACAGAGTTCCCGACGCGTTGGTGACTACACAATCGTGGAACGCTGCTCGGACTGCGGCGCAGTCATCGAGGAGTATACAGACGAAGAGATTGGCATATTCATTGTCATCCTGGGTACCTTTATTCATCGTGAGCCGGCCATGGCAGCACCATTCCTACCCGAAGTGCTGACCATCACATCACGGTGAGTGCAGTCAGTTTATTGAGTAACTGAAATAAAGATTGTGACTCCATTCTAGCATATGTTTGAGCGGCACACATGCCTGGCAGGGCGAGAATGGCCTCCCACTGGCCAGCAGTGCCCAGGCTGTGGCACTGCAGTTCATACGCTGTGTTCTCCATCAGCTGGCGCCCAATGGCATCTTCCTGCAGGTGTTCCAAACCCAAATGAAAAGTATGTGAAAGATTCAATCAACTAAGGTGTCTTTAATTAATCCCTGCCTTCTTGTAGTCAAAATACGTCACAATCACTTCCGAAGCATTGCCAAGGCTCTGCAGGATTTCCAAGATTTGAATGCTACCAGTCCCATTTACATGGTCTGCGAATCGTTGACCTCCAAGAAGACCCTGCCCATCGACCAGCTGCCAGTGATCTTTCGCAACATGGCCGAGTATCTGCAGTGTGTGCCCGCCGAGGCAGGCGTTGGTCTTGCTGTCTGGTCTCAGGCAATGCAGGCTTTGGAGTCACTGTTGCGTCAAGTCATTGTGATCATGCCCAGCATGTCAAATGCCGAGTATATGCTCGATCTTATTGCGGCCACGTTGCGCTTGAATTGTGTGCCAAAGACTCTGCTGGATCCTTACGCCAAGATTACGGCCTATTGCGTGCAGCACACCAACTTGGAATACCAAACAATTTACGATCTGTGCACCCTTAACACGCGCTCTTTCAACAAGGATCGCGACAAGAACTTACTCTGTCGCCAGATGATATTTGAGTTTGTGCAGGCTCTGAAGTTCAAGTCGAACATACCCGATCACAACCTGCTTATGATCATCGGATTCGTTTTGCTCGATGCAGGCGGTACTTTACCGCCGGGTGCCCTGCCCGGCCTGCCAGATGCGGCTCCCGTGCTGACCACCAATGCTGCCGATTGTCTGAGACAGTACATAAACGATGTCATCGATTTTCTGGCTGATTTTCACACTCTCAGCAAAATCAAAGTAAGTCAATGATTGATAATCAAAATATTCTGGCGGAGCGTAACCTACATAATTTCAGAACATCAAGAACGGACAGCCAAGCAATGGTCTCGGCGAGGATACCTTGGGTGGTGTGCTCAAGGGGGCTGTGGCCCAGTATCTGGCACTGGAGATGTCACGCGGCAACTCGCGCGACAATAAGGCTGTCTCTCGCTACCTGCCCTGGTTGAACAATGCACCTTCATCGCTGCAGCAAGGGTATGCCTCCAGAAGATCCAATCTCTATATCCATCCCAATTAATACGTCTCTTTGCAGTCCCAAGGAGTTCACAGAGTGCGTTGGTCACATGCGTCTTCTCTCTTGGCTGCTGCTTGGCTCGCTGACGCACATGGCATTGATGCAAAGACGCCAGGAGACTCATTCGTTGCCGCCACAGCTGGTTGCAAATGTACAGACTGCACCGGGACAACCGCCAGTGCCCACAGTGCATTATCAGCATCAAGGGGTGACATATTCACAGCCTGTACCCCAGGAGGCATCTTGCCACATAGCCGATCATATACAGGTCATCTTTGCTGGATTTGCCGAGCAGTCGAAAACATCGGTGCTGCATATGTCCTCGCTATTCCACGCCTTCACCTTATGTCAACTGTGGACCGTCTACTTGGAGCAAATGGCTCACAATACCAATAGCAATGCAGAGGGCAGTACACTTGGAGTGCTCTTTGAGTTCTGGACCAAAGTGACTCCCTGCATACTGCAACTGGTGTCGCATGCCAAGCCGCCCAACAAAGATACTCATGCACAGTCCAGCCTCGATTTCCAAACTCAAAGTGCCAATTCCAAGCTGTCGGAGATGGTCAATCTTCACTTTCTTAGCCTGCTAGAGGCGCTCAAGGAGACGAACTCAACGATCCTTGGGAAATTGTTACCCATGTGGAGTACAGTGCTCTCCTCACAGACACAGCTGTCGGATACGCTGCATGTGCGTCTGCAGAACGTGCGTGACTACGCACCGGACTACGATGAACTGCAGACGAATAAGTCGGAGGCATTGCTTAAGTGGTTGCAGCGTTTGCAGTTCAAAATGGGACAGATTGAGCTACAGGCCTCCACAGCCACTCAGTTTTACTCTATTTAAACTTCGTAGAATGAAATCTAAATATTATAGATGTACTTCATGTTGTCCAATTAAATAATCTAAATTGTTTATCGAAGAGCACACAAGTTAACAAATATGTATTGCAACTGCTTAAAATAAAGAAATTTAAATGTTAATTGAAAGCTATTGAATATTTCATTACATTATTCCAAGAAAAAGAGATTTTATCCGATGAAAATGATCTAAGGACCTTACAAATCCTATTTTAACGAAACGAGGGAGATTTTAAGTTGAAATCATAGTCGACTATGCAATAGAAATATTATCGAATATGTTTTAAGACTACAATTCCCAATAATTGGATATAATAGGCACACATGAATTAACTTGAAGTATTCACAGCATATTCTTAGAACATGAGGCAGCAGCGTGAAAACCAAGCATATACTCCTGGGCGATTTCTTAGACTTATGGTTTATTTTCTAATATTTTGCATGTGCTTCGCAACATTTACAATTCTTTATTTTAAGTTAGTGGTCAGAAATAAACCTGTGAAACGAAGTCAATGATCCTAGAAAAGCTGTTACCTATGTGAAGAAGGATTATTACATGGCAGACACCGCTCTTTGGATACGGGTCTGCAGAATATGAACGAGTTTGCACCGGATAACGAAGAACTACAGACAATAATTTCGGAGGCATTGCTTAAATGGGACAGATCACGCTACAGGCTACAGTTCTGTTCTGCTCTCACTTTTATATCTTATGAATATGATAAAGGGACATTACATGTCTAATATAAATTATAGGATTTAAACATCTTGTACACTTGGTAATCCAACTTGTTGCGATTCTTATTAAACAGGCTCTCCTTCATTCGTAGACTGTGTAACTGATTCCCGTGCTGGCTTTCTCTGTTATTGTAGGATCCATGACTTCATTTTGTTCACTAGAGCGCTGTCTGCCTTCGATAAGATAGTTAGCCTGTGGATCGCGGTAATTACGGAAGGAGTCTTTTGTTTTTATTACAGAATCATCTGGCATAGATATACGCGATGCGGTCTTAGAATGCCTTGCTAGTCGTTCCTCTGCCTGTTTCATTCGAATATCCTGCAAAAAATAAAGGCAAATATTAAATATGATATTCACTTTAGAAATTACATTCTTTACCCTGATTTTTTGCATATAATCCATCTGCAAATTGGCAGATTCCGTAAGAGGCACCAACTGGATTTCTTTGTGTTGGATAAGTGGCGGCGTTGCTGCAGTTACCTCCCAGTATTTGCCTTTTTTGCGAGCACGCTCCTTAGAGGGATCGTGTACATTGGAAACTGTAGTCCGGAACGGTTTAAATTTTTCCCGTTCCCCCCTTGTGGCCTGCACTTCGGTTTTATCAATGAGGTATCGTGCATGTTGATCGAAAGTGGTTTCAGACATATGTTTCTCTTTCAATTTTGCAGCATCGATTTCTATTATTTCTGCTGCAATCGTTTCGCTTGTGTCTTTGCTGCTTGCATTGCTGGACAAGCTTTGGTCAGCCAACGCAGAGTCTGGAGTATCGGGTCCTTGCTTAAATGATTCAATATCAAGCAAATCTTCAGCTGTAATAAGTGTGGCTGGTGGCGGTAGAACTTTGACTTGACGCTCGTG
The DNA here is from genome assembly GCA_018151435.1 of Zaprionus africanus. Classification (NCBI taxonomy): domain Eukaryota; kingdom Metazoa; phylum Arthropoda; class Insecta; order Diptera; family Drosophilidae; genus Zaprionus; species Zaprionus africanus. The sequence goes on along the minus strand of JAECXB010002309.1, from coordinate 897,078 downwards.
CATTGTACCCTTGGCAATTATGCGCAACGGATCAATTTCCTGCTCATCGTCGCTGTCCAGAACATCGTCCACGTGAGAACTGTCATCTGATTTGCTGTGACCATTCCATTCCAAATTGTTCAGAGCTGTCTTGCCTTTGGACGCGATGTTTAGCTCACCAAGAAGATTGGCAGTTGCATCCACATCGTTCCGACGATTAATCTCGGCAACTACTTTCTCGTATGTGTCCTGAATACGTTTTCCTTTGTCTGGCAATTGCTGTAATCGTTTTCTGTACGTCAGGAATAAAGCATTCAATTGGCGACACGTTCACCAAAGTTACCAACTTGCTGTACTTACTTGGAAGCCAATAGATTGGCTTGTCTGTCTCTGATTTCCAGAAGCTCGCCATATGAGAGAGTTTTTAAGTCTTTGGCATACTCGTTTTTAATTTGAGTCGTGCCAGGAATCTTTGCCAAAGGTGGTCTTGGCAATTGTTTTATCATTTTATTTCGTAGTTTATGGCAATCTGCAATTTTGGTGTTTACTCGCCGCCACATGCAAAAGTGTGACCGTAGTGCTTTGTCTTTAGGGATTTTAAAAAATACTAACTCAAAGAAAACACCTAATCGATATTCCGCACGCAGCTATCGATATAAAAAGTAAATAAAAATATCGCGTTGCCAACTTTTTAAACAGATGAAAATCTAAATGTAAAATCATAGTCGACTGTGCATAATAAAATTATTTTAAAGTATTTTTAATACCATTAACACCATGCCCAACGATTTGATTAAAACAAAAGGCCCGTATGAATTGGCTTTCCGAAGTCGACGTCTTGAAGAACGTCAAAAGAATTGGAAATTCCATCAGAACATGAGACAGCGACGTGAAAATCCAGAATGTAATCCTGAACGATTTTGTAGACTATTTTCTTATCTTCTTGTATTTTACTTGTGCATTGCCATAGCTTCAATTTTGTATTTTAAGGTCTTGGTTTCATTTCGTTTATCGAAAAATCATCCATCTACACTTAAGGGAGTGTCGCTCGCATCTGTGCCGGGTAAATTTGCGGGTAACATCAAAGAAATACGCTTTAAGGAGTTTCAGCTTAGAGGAACAACACCATATGTTGCCCAGATCTATAAATTTGTGAACAAATTTGGGATAAGAGGACTAAACTATTTGCAAGCATGTAATCTAGACAACAATTGGGGATACCTATTCAATCAGCCGTGTGTCATGTTTAAACTCAATTTGGCTAAAAATTTCAATGCAGAGACATATGCCGATGCGGCAGAGTTACCCGTCCAGGCACCTGACGAGTTATATGATTATTTGATGGAATCATCATCAGACATGCGTTCGAATCGCATATGGCTTTCCTGTAATTTTGAAAATAAGTCATTAAAACAAGCGAAGATCAAATATATTCCTGACCGTTCGTACGATGCTCAGGGCCTTTTTTCCGACAAAAATCTTTTTTCGGAAACCATCCATGAAGGCATTACTGCGGAGACGAAAGTAGACTATCCAGCCTTACGTCGTATCATTGGAGTGCAATTTAACAATCTTCCAGTTAATCGAGACATCTACGTAAGGTGTGCAATTTATGCAAGAAACATTCGCATGGAACACGCCTCTGTAATATTGCTTTTACATATAGAAGGAACTGAAGTGGTTGAAATTATAGAAGATAATGATTAATTATTTCCTCAAATAATCAAAGTTACCCTGTTGACTTTCTAGGTTACATTTTCGATTATTTGAAGTTATTATGACTAAAACACATACAAAAATACATTGTAAAATTGTGTGATGGAATTGGAAAAAGAGGAAAAACTGTATGGAGCAGAAGCCCTACGTAAGCGGTTTCGCAACGAGGAAATAATACGAAGTAAGAAGGACATACCCTGGACCAAAGAAATATTGGACTTAGATAAAAACGAGTTCTTTTCACGTACACCATGGGCATGGTGTAGAATAATTGGCTTCTACTTATTTTTATATTTCTGTATACTGGTCATCTTGTTGACTTGGTGTTTCATTTTTTGGATGTTTATTTGGCCACAGGATAGGCCGACTATCGTAAAAGAGTACCCCGGCTTATCGGCGGTTCCCACCTCTGCCCGTACAATTGTTATCCGACCGGACATTCAGACTGAAGTGTACAAAATTGCTGATGTAATTGATAAATTCATTGACGGCCTGGATGAAGATGGTGAGGCAGAAGATACATTTGCCGATTGCAACGAAGATCAATTGTGGGGCTACAATAAAAAACAGCCATGCATTTTCATAAAGCTCAATAAGGCTATTGGATTTGTTCCACAAACCTATGATTCCGTAAGCGAGCTGCCTGACGATTACCAAAAAGATTTGAAAGATACAATGCTTGAAAATCCTGGAAAAGGAAGAATTTGGGTTACGTGTAGATGCCAAAGCGATAATGTCGAATCTCCGGATTTCATTTTCATACCTAAGCCCTACTATGACACTACAACCAATATGGAGGGCGTCAATAGAGTCATCGCTATACAACTCATTGATATGCCAGAAAATGAAGAGTTTGAATTGCTATGTAATGCTTGGGCTAAAAATATTCCAATTGATAACAAGAAGATGGGACGTGGAAATATAAAACTCTCATTTAAGATGATAACCAAGTCAAATGAGAATGACAATGCGTAAAAAAATAATAAATTATTGTTGTAATATAAATCGTGAAAAATAAATTTATTTATATTTTAACAGCACTGAAATTGATACGATTTCCAAATTTTTTATTATTCTAATATTAACGAATTTACTTATTCAGCTTTTTAACTAAAACCTAAGTGCACATTAATAATTTAGTAAGTAAACTAGATGAACAATAAATGCGTTATCTTATTTCAAGCCCAAACTGCAAATGAACGTAGTGAGACCATAGTCATGCATCAATGTATGGATTATTTTAGTTTTAAAACGTGGTCACTCTAAAATTGCAATCGTGCCGATATATCACAGCTGTGACACAACGCGTTACTATCAGTGTTGCAAAAGTACTACTATGGGTCACGGGTAGTAACTTTGCTCATCTCTAAGCTGTGCGATCCCATTGCAACTTTAAATAATAAAAGGTTTCTTATTATTTTAAATTTATAAATGCATTTATTTACGTTTTTACTATTTGATAGTCAATCTAACGGTATTCGTACTTTTGTTATTGTTCCGCAGGCCTCGCCATAGACAGAGCAACAGTCTACGAACCGGAATACCAACATGGGAGCTAAGCAGTCGCGTGAGCCACGTTCCGTGTCCATGGAGAATCCAACTCCTGCTGGCGTCCTTGACATATCCGACGATGTGGTCAAGCGCCTGAAGCAGGGTATATCACAACAGGGTAAAGTATTAGCTGGCAACCACAGTATGGACAAGTTCCATCAAATGTGTAAATTGCTTAGACAAGTGTTATGCAACAATTGTCAAATGACTTATTATTATGTTTTGAAACATGCCCATAAACATTGGTCTTATTGTTTTCAGCCCGCGAACAGGCTGTTATTGCGGAGGAGTCAAAACCGGCGCCCAAACCACAACCGCCGGCAAAGAAAGTGCCTGTGGCGGCTTCAGAGTCTTCTGTCACACCAAAAGTTGCCTATCAGCCTGCTACACCCATTTATGTCCAGGGCGGCGGTCATACAATTAGTGCCGCTGATGTGCAGCGCCAGATGAACCAAGAACTGATTAAGAATGACGAGCAATGGCGACAGCGGATGACGCAGCTGGAGGAGAACCTTAAAAAGACCAACACAATCTTGGAGGCAGAGTATGCGAATGCCGTAGAAGGAGTGCACAAGCGTTTCGTTAGCACTGCTGCGACGTCCAAGGTACCACCATGCGGGGACTTGAAAGCTCAGCTGTTAGCCTGCTATCGTGCGAACACCGGCGAGACATTAAAATGCATCGATGAAGTAACCCAATTCAGGCAATGCGTCGAATCGCATCGCATTAAGAAGCTTGATACCGAACCAGAGTTACCCAAGCCGGCAGGTGGCAGTAAGACGCCCGTACCGGTGGCTAAGGCTGGTTAAAAAAACGACTTTGTATCTTGAGTTGTATCCTAGTTTGATTACGCCTGCATAAGCCATAAGTCAAGCCCTCAGAGATCTGTGCAACCAATGAAACTTATTATTAAACGAGCGTGTAATTGTGAACAATAGTAAATTAGTTTATAATGTGCGTTGAGTTGTTTCACTATGGAGAAATAAGCAAATGTCAAAATGTATAAAAAAAATTGCATGAATTCATGTCTCCATCTTCTTGGATAATGTAAAAATCTACATACACAAAGGGTACAAAGTGTAATACTGACTTAAGTTACATCATCTGAGATTCAAGTGCGAAGTTTGTCGTTTTAGTTTAAATTTAAATTTATTTAATTTTGTACATTTTTTTTTATAGATAATAGCTTTTTTTTTGTGTTAACCGAATACTTTTATTAATCCTGCCATAATGTAGAGCAAGTTAACTACAAACCCGTAAAACTATACAGCATATAACCATGTTCAGAAGAGACATAGATTAACGCCTGTAAGGAAGCTCAATGAGCAAATGCGATTAGCAACGCAGCGAGGAAAGGAATGAGTGTAAGCTGGAAGAGGGAGGAGGCGTCATTAGCTTTGTTGACCTGCTGTTGATCCAGCTTGCATGAGTCGTCGAAGTTCTTGGCGGGTCCAATGCACCCGGCATAGCTCATAACATAGGCTAGGTAATTCTGTTCGAAGGCGCCGCGCACCAAACTGGAACCAGGGCCGCTGGCAAAAACAATAACATCTTCGCCACCATGAGTCTCGTCCTTAAGGAAAAGTGTGGCCATGTGACGATATGTGGGGGATTCCGTTTCCTCCTTGGTGAATTGCTTCAGTGGCAGCCAGACGTTCGAGCTGTTCGCCGGCTTTGTATCGTTCGCAAGGTGTTCAAAGTAGCCGGGTCCGTTGGCATAGGTTATGGTCTCGTATACAATGGGATCCTTGGTCTTGTGAATGTTGGCAGGGCCCAAGATGTCGGCACCACGAAGTGGATAACCATTGAAGGTTACGGAATGCGAATGATCGGCTGTGACCATGATGAGTGTATCATCCGGATTGGTCATATTAACGGCTGCTTGCACAGCTAGATCCAGTTCGTAGACCTCGTGCAGTGCAGCCCGCGCATAGTTCATATGATGACCCTGATCGATACGTCCGCCCTCGACAAGCAGCACATAGCCTGCCGACTGAGGACCCCGTTCTAGGACACCAATCGCCGTTTCGGTCATCTCCTGCAACGATGGTTCGCCTTCCTCGCGTGCAATCGAATAGGTAATGTGGTTGTTGCGGAAGAGACCCATCAAATGATCCACCTTCTTCACGTTGACTTTCAGCAGATCTTCGCGAGTGTGCACCAGCGATGCGGGAATACTGTCGTTGGCATGCAACTGCAACCATTCCTTGGGCAGATTTCGATTATCTCCACGCGTGCAAATGGTCTCGGTGCCTCCCTCGAACTTGACGGTCTTAACCTCGCTCTGATTCAATGCACCCATGGGTGATAGGCCGCCGCCCAGCACTACGTTTAGCTTGTTGCCCGGCGCATTCTCCACCAGCTGACGTGCAATGTCCGTGTGTATGCCGACTGATTCCTGGGGTACTTCCGTATCGCATTCCCAGTCACGATGATAGACCTTTGCATAAGTGGCTGCTGGCGTGGCATGAGTTATGCGCGTCGTAGTCACAACTCCGGTGCGCTTGCCTTCGCGCTGCGCCCAGTCCATGATAGACTCGAGACGTCCCTGAGTGCCGTTTGTCTTGGAACGCGTTGTGTCCATGCCAATGGCGCCATAGTCGCTCTTGATGCCCGTAAATATGGCAGTGGCTGTACCAGCCGAGTCCGGAACCTGCTTGTCCACATTGTACGTCTGCACGGGAATGAAAATGTTAGTGAAACTAGCAGGAAAAGTGAAACTCAGTTGCTTACCTTGGCCAGACCCGTGTAGGGGAACTCATCGAAGGAGAGTGTCTCCTCCTCGCCGTGTCCGTGCTTAAGGTATTGACCCTTGTAGATGCGACCGGCACTGATCGTTGACAAACCCATGCCGTCGCCTATGAAGATGATAATGTTCTTCGCTTTGCGTCGATACGAATTCTCTTTGGCAGATTGGGCCTGCTTGATTGCCTTCTGCAGCTGCCGCAGTCCCACCTTGTGCCAGAATGCTGCATCTGTTGAGACACAATTGATAGACATACGGGTACACATTGAGTAAGTCACGATAAGGTTTATAGGCGTCTAGGTAGGAATATCCAGTATCTGCGCTTTAAGGGCTGTCCGTTTATTCATGACATCTCGATGTCGCTTTTTAATTGTTTCTAGTGAAACCCACTTGGCACTCGCCCCAACTACTGATCGGTTCTAGTATAAACCGCTATCGCTAATTATTTAGATTTATTTTGCTATACTGACGACGCAAATATCTGGAAGTCGCTCGTTGAGCACACAAGGCCCATTAGAAGCGTTTCCACAATTCGGCTGGGCCTGTACTTGTAATTCCCTCACTTTTCAACTCAGCCGCGAATAGTTAGTTATATATATATATATCAATTCTATTCCTAGACTGGGGTTTACCTAGTTTTATCGCTTAAATTAACCAGGTCTCACTCACTGCAGGCACAAACAATTAGGTCTGTCTATAAGTCTGAGTTCTCTATTTTCCGTACACACAGATCTACCACATCCGATTTGTTGCATTTGCATACGAATAGACGTGACCATCTATTCAAACAACAATTTACGAGTATATGCGTTTTTTGATACCCTGCTGTCGTTTATCTAGTGAGGATATCGATGGAAATAAAAAAAGAAACAACTTTCTACAAATTGATAAATTAAGGTAACCTTAATTTTTGGCAAGTTTGAGTAATAGAAAGACTTTTGTTTCTACGAATTGAAATATAAAAGTAATAAGGTAATTTTGTCAATTTCAAATAAAAGAAATACTTTTAAATTTACATTCATTTATATAAATAACCCTTAACTCAAACCTAAAGTCTTACTTAGTAACTTGAAATGTTATTTATGATCCCAATAACTGTTCCTCGTCTGTAATGATCATCTGCTAGTCTAGCACCTAACTTGACAGTTTTTACTGTTTGTTTACTTATATATAATAATAATTTTTCTTTAGTATTCAGTCGGTGTTGTGCTAAGCCCCCACCTGTTGCAGCGACCCCCCCTGCCCTAGCTATGTTCAAAAGCCTCGACACTGACGCACGTTACAGTTAATTCGCGCCGACAGAATGTTAATTTGCTTTGTCAATGAAATCGAAATAAATAATTAGAGGTTTTTGGCACATAGTTATTACGGCTGTAGACAAAAACCATCAAAATGAGCCCGATAATTGCCAGAATCAAATTGGAATCACCGGTAGTTAGCACCTGCGATACGGCTTAAATGTTCTAAGTAATTGCTGTTTGTACTACGCGCTTTCAATTGCCAAATGTTTGTCATTTGGTTAGCACGACACGCTGCGTGACGGCGTAACTCGACATTTGCTGTCTTAATTACAAATTGTTGTTGCAAATTTTTGACTACGCGTAATCTTTGCATTCCAGCGGAGCTCAACAATCTTTAAATTCTCATATCGTTCGGTTAGAAAATTAATTAAGCAATTGTTGCTAAAATGAAGTTTGGATATTTACAAATTTAGCAATTACCTAATCCACAATTCAGCTGTCAGTATTCGTTAGTATTATTGCAGCTCATCACTCTGGTTTCAAGCTCTGTTTTGACTACTAATTTAATGATATGGACTACTGTAATTACTATCTGAATTACCGTAATGATCTATTCTAATGCTCGAGTTGAATTGAATTTAATTTCCAACTGTGCCAAGATAAACAACGATCTATTTTCGAAGCAGACTTGCCAGCTAAATCAATAATCATTAAATAGGGTTTTTCTCTTTTTCGAACACAATCAAATTATTAAAGATCTCAATCTGCACTTGACACAAGTTTCTCACTTAAAATAGACCTTGGCTGCCAAGTTTGCGGTCGACTGTAGCCATAACCCGTGCATATTTTGCCCTCTCTGGATTGTTGCATAATTGAGCCCGAGCCCGAGAACTAACACGTAGTAAGCACGACACTTGAGTGCACCGTAACCGAATCGAGTGTCGAATTAAGCACGTGTCGTAAGGAATTCCGGGATAGACATACCTTCCAAGCCACTGGGCGTTGTGGGCTGTTGATCCAGTTTAAACTCGGGTCCAATATCGCCTCCCGCGCTGAGGGTCTGAATTAATGGCGGAGGTTGTACAGTTGCCGCCCAGGTGCCCAAGCAGAGGCCGCAGATGAGAAGGAGAACGTGCTGCATTTTCGAATGAATGAAAGTAGAATCCGTCGATGCAAACGGGAAACGGACGTAGAATGTCTAGCAAATCGCTGGGTATTTATATCACAGCTTTGCTTTGTGGATTGTGTTGAGAATTAGCTTGGATACTTTTAGTAGTCCATTAAGATTAATTTTCAGCGAGCACAAAACACGATTTCGGAACTGCGACTACGACTTGGCGAGCGAGCAACCGTCTAATGTGTATAAGTCACAATTAGCGGATCTGCGGCGACTGACGCCTCCACTAGCCCTGAAGTGCCGTTATATTGTAAGACGAATGCGCACGAGCACGAACTTGGAGCCGAACGCACAACGACGACACGATTGTTGCTACACGAGTTATATGGTTCCCATGCCATGAGTTATGCGTCCACTTCGAATTGCAGCCCTCAGCCTCAGATAAAACCCATTAAGTCAGACGTAGAACACGAGTGGAATGGTTCTAGGAGCCCCCCTCATAAAGCATAATTCGACAGTACGATACGAGTGCGAAACGAGAGACACCGTTTTTACTTTATGATGTTTGCGAGTGTTTACGATGCGACGGGCGTGAAGCATGTGTCAATCTCCTGAATTACGGCTCCAATTGCACGTGAATCTCTCGCACTCGGCTGCTGGCCACTGACTGATATCAGCCTGAACAGATGTCGTATCTTTGCTGCGCGTTGCAGATGAATTTATGACGCCGAAGCTGTTTTTTTTAGTTTTATTTTTGCTTAGTTCTGGAATTGATAAACTGAAAAAGTTTCCTCTGACGGGCGCACAGTGCGTATGCGTATTGTTTGCATTATTCGGGAATTGGGCAATGTCGTCGCCTTCGTCGTTGTCTTCTTGTGTGTGCGATTGGATTATCTCTGTCTGCAAACCTGTATTGTGGAACTGAATGACAGTTCAAGCACGGCCAATGTCACATAATTCGTTTAAATAAAAAGCTACGCGACTTAAATCTGAACAATACGAGTACTATATAAGAGCGTGTTCTTGACTATCTTTGGCGCTAGTTTAAAATTGGATGTATTGTTCGGGTTTTGAGGCGTCATTGCAGGCGTTGTCAAATAGAACATTGTGGGTGAAGGTGCCACATTTCGCTTAACTCTTTTACGGCAATTCCTGAAATATTATAGTTGTATGTGTATAAATATAAACATAGATATATTGTTTATTATATTAGATGTCAGAGGGGCTTATCTTGTTGCTCAGTACGCAGCAAATTAAATATTTAAACTGCCAGAACTTTCAACCTATCGCACTAGGACAAATATTTTGAACTAGGTTTCAAACAAAAATTAAATATTTGCATTGGAGATTCATGCAAGGTTTCCCAGAATTTAAAATTTATCTGTATTGCTGAAAATTCAAAATATTTAAGTTTTTCTACATGGAATAACAAATATATAAAGTAACATTTGTATAACTGATTTCGAACCCTCAAAAGATGAGAACTTCTCGTGACTTAAAATAGAAAAAGTGAAAGTCAAAAGCATATAATATGTATATAAATTGAACTTCATTTCAGAACAACTTGTACGGGGTTGAGTAACTGTGAACAGGGTCAAGTTTTTTAGCGTGCACTGTACTATATAGAGGCTAAGTTTAGGTATCATAATCTGCGTTACATTGTTCTGATTGCGCACGCTTTTAACGGGCATTGTAAAAGCTGTAAATAAAACTTAAAAAAAAGAATAACAAAACTGCAATTCGGTTTGACGTTAAGTAATAAGTATTTGTACTGATGGTTGCCGTTTGCTCTTGGTTAATTATTACAGTGTATTGTTTTATGACTTGCGTTTTCTTATTGTTGCTTTTTCGTTGATCTGTTACGCTTGACTTCAGCGGCTGCCAGCTGTATTTGACATTGGTGCGACGGGCCTAAAACAAAAGCAATACCTCCGCCCTTTTCCCTTTTGCAACCCCTTAGTTCAAACATAAAGTGACACCCCTTTGGGAGCTGTGTAAATATTTTGTGCGCTATTTGCAGTCAGGTTTATTAAAAATTATTCATGTCACGTATAAATTTTCACTAATAAATATTGAATGGAGCATGATTGAGGTGGGTTCTACAGATATACATTGATCCAGAAACAAATACAATTATTTCTATATGGATATAGATAGAAGTACCACCGGAGCACAGTCAAGCACACATGTGACTAGCATGAGAAAAGGATTTGGGGTATAAAAATTTGAGCTAAAACAAGATAAATGTTGTGTATGTATTGTGTGTGTGTGTGTAAAATTAGGTAAAATGACTAGCAGTACGAGAAAATATAGAAAACACGTGTGAAAACTAACTTAACACGTGGCAATGACTAAGCCCTTCTACGTGCGATCCCTTCCACTACGACTATGAGAATCGCTTGGACGTGTAGCCACTGCGCACGTTGGTTGTGGTCGCCGATCTGACTGTGGTGCGGCTGGTCTTGGTTAGCGTGGCATCGCTGTTGCTGTTGCTGCTGCCGTTGCCGTTGCCATTGTTGCTGCTGCTCTTCGTTGTGCTGTTGTTGTTGTTGCTGGTGCTGCTGATGGTTGTGATGCTGCTGCTGCTGGCGCTCATTGTGAGCGGTCGTCGGGGCGGCATACGTTCATTGACAGCGTCCAGGCCCTTGGCCTCGGCAAACGAATGAATTTGCGAGGCAGCCGTTAGACCTTGCAGAGCTGTAGAAGAGGTGGAAGATATATATAATATAAGGAATAGAGGATTTAAAGGTTGATCTCTCTTACCCTCCTTGAGCGAATCACGTCCACCAGAGAGTGCGCCCACCGGCAAGGCGCCCGTTGGCGTTAGTCCCTTTAGCTTGAGCACGCTCTCCGACTCTTCCCTGCAAGTTGTACAACAGTTAAGATGCTAAACATGTTCGCTGCCCTGCTGGCTCGCAACTCACCTCAGCACAGAAAAGACACGTGACATCTTGCCTATGGCACGTATTTTGTTACGTATAATCTCCTTGCGCAGCGCCGACATGGTAGCTGTGAATGTATTCGAAACCTCAATTAGCACGAAAGGCGAATCTATTCAAATTTGTAGTATAATCAACGGCGTGGCAACACTGGCTGATGCAGATGCGCTGCGGGAAGTGTTTTTTGGCAAAGCTTTGCGCAAAAGCTGAGCAAAGCTCTCGCTAAGCTCGTTAAGCTCTTGCCGCGCTTGGCGTTGGTTCAACACTGAGCTTACCTGGCTTACTGGGCGTATTATTGTTATTGTTATTATTATTATTCACCGTCGCCGGCACGAGTACAATTTTCTTTCGCAGCTCTGTGACATCCTCAGACCAGAGCAAGGGCGTGTTGTTCAGTGGGTGGTTGTATGTGGTTGTTGTAGTTGTTGTTGTTGTTGTAGTTGTTGTTGGTTTGTTAATACAAGTACATATTGTGTGTGCAGATAGATATTTGTGTTTTGAAAGATAGTAAGTCGTTTTAATAGAGGTTTAGTGGTTGGTCTGTGTTGTGCTGTACTATTGTTATGAATACGACATCAATACACTCACACAAACACATCTATATATACATCTATATATATATCTGTACTCATACATACCTTCCTCCAGCTCATCATCGGGTCCTGCGACCAGCTCATCGTCCGAACAAATGTTGAGCACATTAACCAACATCTCAGTCACCTGTCGAGAGCAGAGTAGAGAATCAGAGATTAGCTATGACATCTTGAGCAGGACTGGGGCAGGACTCACCTTCTCGCCGACAAAGGGCAACGACCAGGTGAAGACATCCATGAAATTGGGCAGCCAATAGGGATGGGGCGAGCAGTTGAATTGTCTTATGTTCATCACGTTGTTCTCGTACTTGAGCACAGCTGCCTTTTGTCAAATGTTTGACAATGGGTTTTGACAATAATTCGAGCACGTCGCAATGCGGCATCAAAGTATGAAAAAAGGCAGAGAAAATGAAATTTAAAGGGGGCCGGCCAAGAACAAAAAAGAACAAAGATGAGTGCAGCAACAGAGAGAGAGAGAGAGAGAGCGCGACGCTGTGTATATTATTTAAAAATAGCTAACTGCGCGAGATTTCAATATACAAATGCGAAATGTAAAGTTGAGCGCATTGGCCAAGTCATACCTTGTTGTTGTAAACATCCAAATAGTTTGGCGCCGAAAAGATGGTGATCAGCGAGGGAAAGCCCGTTACCTGATTCTTGCGATACATGCGATAGCTGCGATAGAACACCATAAAATCTTAAATGTCTTACAGCTGTCTTGAATTTCTTCTCTCTCCTACTTACCCCGCATCCTGTGCCTCGTGTGCTCGCACTATGGAAAGCAAATTGTTCTTTTGCAGGAACTCACAGCAGGCCGAGTAACTGAAGAAGTAGGAACAGCCGCGTACCGAATTGTGCGAAAAGAACTCATTGGTCTTCTCATTGCCAAAATCCTCCAGCGGATCCGACCACAGTAGATCACACATGGGTCCATAGGCTGGCGGCTCCCTGAAGCGATTCAGCTGGCAAGCAGAAGGAAAAGCGAAAATAGAAAGATGGAAAAGAGAAGAGAAAACAAGAGCAAAACAACATTGACAGACGATTGTAAACATTTCAGCGAGACATTCGCCTGCCAAATTTATTACCGTCTTGATGTCGTCGAGTGTGAAAATCTCGGGCGAGAGGCCGCCGTGTATGCACAGAAACTGTTGGTTCAGCAGCGCGGCGAGGGGCAGGCAGTCGAACGCATCCATGCAGGCATCGTAAATACTTTCCGAATATTTAATAATGCCTGCCATACACAAACAGATCGAGTAAAGATGTATGGAGTGAGAGAAAGAGAGACGGAGGAAGAAAGAGAGAGAGGAAGAAGAGCAATCAAAATAAAGTATCCAAAAAAGGTGGTTGCGCTTTATGCACTTGTTGCGGTTTTTAAAGAGGAACAAGGAAACTCAACTTGAGTGCAGAATTGTGTCTTTTAAATTGGCTGCGGAAATTTAATGAACTTTAGGGAAATTTAATGGTGTACTCTGAGCACTTTAAACTAAATTATTTTTTAGTATTGTATGCGGAATTTTTAGAAATAAATAAACGAGGCGTGATCAAAAAGTAAGGTGACTTTTCAAGTTTCAAGTGTATGGCATTTTTTTGGTTGTGAGAGGCGTAAAGGTTATAAGTGTTTTGAGGGCTCGGCCTTTTTTTGCTAAATTTTGACCAAAGGAACCGTCACATGAGCATCGCTCAAGAGCTGTTGAATGACGTTAACGATGATCCATATTTACTCAAAAGGCTCATAACTGGTGACGAACCATGGGTATTAGCTTATTATATCGAAACCAAAGCCCAATCGTCCCAATAGAAGAGCCCAGGTGAGCCAATACTGAAAAAGCACGATTTCGATAATCGGAAGTACATTGCCCGCGAAATTTGAAAAGTCACCTTACTTTACTTAAAAGTTTTCATTCATGATGTTTCGATGTCTTATCAACACATGAACCAAATGGAAAATCATATTCATTTTGACAAAGTTATGTTGTCTAGATGGGTAGATACCACATGTTTTATATAATTCCAAATATCAATATAAAGTTAATATCATACATTCTTAAATTTTTACTTACACTCCTGTTTGAAGGTGAAGTATTCCGTGAGATGACGACACTCGTGATTACCGCGCAGCAGCGACAGCGTATCTGGATAGGTGATCTTCAGGGACCATAGATAGAGCACACACTGGCGAGGAAGTAAGGAAGTAAATTAACTGATTCAAATAACCGAAATGACTCACCTCTATGCTAAAATAGCCTCTGTCCACGTAGTCTCCGAGGAAGAGGTACCGCGTTGTAGCCGGGGGACCGCCCACTTCGAATAGTTTGACCAGATCGAAGAACTGTCCATGAATGTCACCGCACACCGTGATGGGCGCCTCCACATCGATCATGTTCTTCTCCTCACGCAGCAGATTGGCGCCCTCTTCGATGATGCGCAGAGCGGCGCACTCTTCGACGCGTCCCTCGAGAAGAAAATGCTGACGCAGCTTATCGAAGTTGGGCTTTCCCGTCTTTGGATCGTCGTATACCTCAGACATAGTCAATTTGTGTGTTGGTGGCAGGGGCACATCTGCAATGATTTAAACAACAATCAGTTATGTTCATTTTGTGCATTGAGCTGCAGCAATGTATTGGCAATATAATTGGATTTGGCTGCACTCCCAGATTTATGGGGTACAAAAATGTGCCACATGTGGCATGTGTGTGCCATCGCGAATGCACATGAATATGAATATTGTACGCTAATTACGAAACTTTTGAATGAGTGAATATAAAAGTCGAAAATTGATTGGCACACACACACACACACACGCATATAGAAACATATACAGCCACGGCCTGCACACATTTGGATTGTCATAATCTGCGGCGAAATGTGTTCAAACATCAGCGCGATGCGCCAATAAAAGCGTTATATATACATATACATATATATATAGCAGACTGTGCTGAATATTATGAGTACTTAAGTATAATTTAAATTAAATTTTATCTGTCCATAAACTGCGATTCTAATATAAACAAAGATACTCAATGAAGGGATGGGAGTGCAGAAATCGGTCGACTCTTGAGTTCCAATTGGGTCAAGGTCGCTAGGAATTTATATGGAATTAAATGATTGAATTTTGAATATTTCCAGGCTGAAATTTATTTAATTTATTGTAAGGAAAAAGAACATAATTGCATGGAATTAAGTGATTGAATTCAAAATATTTCCAGCCTGAAATTTATTTAATTTAATAAGAGAGAAAGGTTGTGAGCATTTGGCATGGAATTAAAATTTGTTTTATTAAATTAAGAAAGATGAAATATGAATATGAGGCTCTTAGAGCATTTTGTATTTTCTAAATATTTTGGAAATATTACTTAAGGTACTTTTTATACTTATTCTACTATTATATATAAAATCGCATTGCCTTATAAGGTGCATTCATCATACCATCGACAATGCGCTCTTTGGTTTTTGTATATTGCATTTTCTGTTTGTTGCCACTCCCCGTTGCATCTGTTGCAGCTGTGTTGGATGAGGGTTTTGTTGTTGCTGTTGTTGTTGTTGTGGACGATTTAGTTGTTGTTTTGTCCGTGCTGCCACTTTTGGCCAGCGACGATTTTCTCGTGAGCGAACTTCGCGTCGATGTGGACATTTTGCTGGCCTATTTATTTATTCGGCTTGTGTTGTTGTTTTTATTAATTTATTATTTGTGCGTCTCTCTCTCAGTTTCCTATGTATGTTCTATGAATGTAGTCTATGCTTTACTGCCTGCTGAAAGAATTCACAATATGATTTTTGTCTTGGTGTTTTTTTTTTTTAATTTTCCTTATTGTTTTTTATTACGTTTTTTTTCATATAAATTTTATGAGACGAAATTTTGCTCGTGCTTTTTTTTAGTGCTAAAAAAAGTTTGTATCGCAAGAAATTAGAAAATTATTTGCCTTTTGGCCGAGACCGAAGAAAACAAACACACAAACATGTGTGTGTAAGTATGCAGATGTTTGTGTGTGTGTGTGTTGGGGCAATAAATAAAATTTGTTGTTATTCTGTATATGTAGCTTTTTATTTATTTATTTTTAGCCAGGCACTAGCGAATACTAATAGAGACAGCTCCTCGACAATGTATATTAAAACACACGCACACCCGCACACACCAACACTAAAACATACACACAGAAAATAAATGCCGTGCAATTAATATTTCAATTTTGTGCAATTATTCACAGATTTATTAACTTTTCTAGCGCGATCGTCACATCGCTTGGCATAGGGCAACCTTACGAGCTGAGCCGTAAAATAGCTTGACACTTTCTGCTAATTAGACAGACGCCAAAATAGATAGATATACATATGGTATATACACAATATATGCACTGAATATAGACACAACTATATACTGTGTATCATTAACAAACAATGTATAGGCGAAGATTTATGTGCACGATATTGCCGATGCAACGGCTACAGTTCTAGGTACTCTGGTATTATATCCTTGTGGGCTCTACTCGACGCGAACACGGACTGGCATTTCCACCAAGTTGGCGCGTCGTGATTTCCCTCGATACTGAAATGCTGAGCAAAAATTTTCGAACAATTTTCGCAAACGACTCGCCAGACAACATAAAAGACACATTAAAACACAACGATCAACGCATCGACAATCGACGAGCGGCCATTCGGCTCGGCGATCTCCGATCTGCGCTCTGTGCGCTTCTCTGTCGCTGCCACAGTCGCTGTCGCAGTTAGCGTCGCTGCTGCTGGTTGGGGGCCGCTGCCCTTGACTGTAGTTATTAAAAACAAAAACTCTCTCTTGAATCTCTCACAGCACAAGAAATTCGTGTACCAACTATGTTTATTTATTGGGTTAATGTGACACACACGCACACACACTCGCTATGCTCGACATGTAAATCTGGCCTCCATTAGCAGAACACGCCCCACCTTCCTGCCCTTCTCTTAGTCTCGAGACTTTGCTAGGCCCTGTCCATTTCTCCAGACCCAACATCCGTTGCAAACTAGTCGACGCTCTCAATGTTTTTCAACTTGACCGTGAGTGAGACGCAGAGTCGTTCTTTGCCCTGTCCGCTTGTCCATTTGTTGGCATGTCCGTCCGGTGTCCGCTCTGACCGTTGTCCGTGATATTGTGTGTGCGTTCTCGGCCGAAAATTGGGCGCCAATAGGTGGGTGTCGCTATAATTATACATAGTCTTGACTTTGTGCGCGCCTCGTGCAAAAATATATATCCTAAATACATACAAACATACGCTGCCGATTCTAGGTTGTTGCTTCTCCAACAGATCGGATCGCCCGGAATATGCAGTAAGCAATTACGCGCCGGATATTACCTCTAAGTAAAACTAAGGTTTATGGCAGCAAAGTAATGATATACTAAGTAAAGAAACGTCTAATTTATAAAATTCGCATAAGAGGAATAATTGACAATATTGTAAACATTTTACAAGATTAGAAAATGTTATAAAATAATATAAGCAACATTAATAGTCAATTTCACGAACTTCATTTTCAACATTACTTTTATTTTGTTTGCAGGGTATCTTAGTTTCTTTCCCCACACCACTGTGTTATTCTTAGGACAATTCATGCAACTTTTATGAAGAGAGACATCGTAGACTGAGAAAGCGTGGCGATATTTTAATAACAATTTGTGAGCAACTTGCTGTTGTTGTTTTTCATCCGTTGTCGCAGTCATTGTTGATCTTGTAGTTGTTGTTGGTGTTGACAGCTCTTGATGGTCGATTAATATGTATTTATCTTAAATGAATATTTCCCACGCCACTGTGACTGTGAGCGAATTGTGCCGATGAGGCAGACACGGACACACGGACAAAGAGAAATACCTCGAAAAAAGCTGGCACCTGCTAAGGTATCAATATCAGAGTGACCGCTGCTGCATTCCAAGGATTCAAGCTCAGGGCACATATACTCGTATACCCCAAAACTGGGCACAGGCATAATGACAAATCGCCAAGAAAGAGATGCAGATACCCCGGAGAGATGCATCGACAGTTTTCTTTATTATTTTTTTGTTTTTTTGTTTTTTCTCTTGGCACGTCGTCGTTGAATTTGTCCGTTGTCTCTTGTCCATTTCGGCTTTGTCTACACATCTGCACTTATTATGAATCGTTATATCGAGCACTCTCGGGGTCTCTCGCTCGGGGGTGGCATGAGGGAACTTTGGCAATGCCCACTGTTTTATATACTAACTTATTTATAAGTATTTATTTTTATAGCCGCAAAATCGGTGCCAGCATTTCTTAAACGCAATTAGAAAGGGGCCCCCAATGCCGTTGTCTCTATACTTGCTGCTGTTGTTGTTGTTGTTGTCATTGGGCACTGACCAATGGTCAACGCTGCGCACTTTAGGAATCATCTTGAAGTCATCTGTATGTGATTAATTTGAACACGCGCTAAATTGATTAGAAAAATGTTTTGTTTGGGCTGCTGCCATTCGTTGTACTCGTCGATCGTTTTGTTTAGAAACAAATGTACCTTGTACGAGTGTGCTGTGTGTGTGGTCTGTGTGTGTATGGGTGCTAATTTTGTTGCCTAATTTTGTGCAAAATGCTGCTGAAATATTTCTAGTCAAGTTGAGTCAAGTCGTTCGCATATCAAAGTTGACACTTGTACATTCGTTTCGGCACATGTTTGCATTTCAATTTGAATTTCAATTTGTATTTTATTTTCGTATCCCCCAAAACTGAACACTACACGATGCAGAGCGTACGCTACACACACACACACACACTTCGTACGTGGCGTATACTAAAGTATACACTTATTTATAAAACAATGTTTTTTAACGGTTCGCCGCTGATTCAGTTTAGCTTCCTGGCCTATAAACAAAAGCCAAGTGAGGCACAAACAAACACACACTGAATGGAATAGAAAATAGAAAACAGAAAATAGAGCCAAAAAGCAAAATATTGACAAGTAGCAAAAACAATTCATTCATTGTTTGAGTGCTTGTTTTTTACGTTTTCTTTTATCTATACACAGCTAGACAACTTGATCTTGGCATTGGAAATACTTAGCGGATTTTTTCAGTTTCATTGTGAATTATGCATTCGCTTTGCCTTGGCTGGCATAGCAACATAGTGAGAATATCTTTGGAGCCCACTGTAAAGAGCTAGAGCAAGCAATTAATTTTTTGTTAATTGAAATTTTAGTTAATTACATTAAAAAATACAGTTCCGATTAACTGTTGCTGTTTTGCGGTCACTTGAATTTTGCCCGAGAGCTTTTACAATTGGCTTAGCGCGTGCTGCAACCGCCAGTGCGAGCTTTTTGTTAACTGTTAACAGCAATGTAAGCGCAGCGCTCTGTTAGGCTTAACAGTTTTTGTGGCTTGTTACGCGTTCGCCTTTCCATTTAACAAATTGATAAACTTTACAGTTATCATTGCTTATGTATCTTTCGGGCAACCTCTTGACTTGGCTATCAACACAGCATTCCCGACCCCTGCCAAACGTTTGGCAAATGTTTTTCTTGCCTTTTGTTTGTTTGGGATTTGCAGAGCAGCCAAAAACAATAAGGAAAAATACTTGAGACTGCTGCAGACAAAAAAAAAGAGAAAAAATCAACGTAAAATTATGTCGAATTGATTTATTGACTTACATATTTAGGCTATGTTTCACCCTCATAGACAGTTCTTCTTTGTAGTTCTCGTTGTTGTTCGCCGTTGTGTTGTTATTGTTGTTGTCGTTATTGTTGGAAAAACCTTTTTTCTTTTCGCTTTGTTCGGATCGGCTGTCAGTTGCCCCAGCTAGCCTAACAAGGCCCCAAAAGCCAGTGCAAATATTTAGTTTTCATTTATGCGTTTTTTCCTCTCTCAATGTTTTCCTTGTTAGCCCCATTTGAGTTTAACTCGATTTGCACTGCGAGCAAATACCCGTTGATACATATATAAAGAATGTTATATAATTGAAAAGTATCTGAATGCTCCATAGAGAGGTTGTAAAATGGGATTTTTAAGGGCTTTGGATTGTCGCTTCAAGTTCCGCTCAAAGTGCGTTGGCCTTTTTTATCGTAAGAGGGAGAGTTATCAACGAGCTTTATGCGAGTTTTTAATTTCCACAGTTGATCATGTCAATAATTAGCTTTATAATCAATAGATGTTCATATTTTTCTCTCTCTCTCCCCCTCTCTCTCTCTGCTATGCACAATCATTAGGTGACCAGTTCGCATTATCGCTTCAGGCTGCTGCTTGATTTCGATTTCCGTTGCGTTCATTATGCACTGCACGTTGCCGCATTAATTGACACAAACACACACACACAGAATCACTAATACAGGCATACATGCACACGATTCATTGGGCAGCAAATGGCAGCATCCACACCTCGCCTTGCCACGCCCCGTTTGTATACATTTCTGTTCTGCTAGATTTGATTTATATGGGCTGCAAATTGACGCTCTGCCAGAGACGCACGTAAATGATTTTCATTTTCCAATCATAACATTATGCGTGCTTGCACTGCCAATGCCGTCGCCGTCCCGTCTCCGTTGCCCTGTTTTCCACCTGGTAATATGCTACACGCCCCACCTGACAAATCCACCCGCGACCTGTGCGCGTATAGTAGCGTGTGTAGTCCTTTTTAGCCCCTTTTATGCTTTTATTGCAATCAAGTAAATTGAATTAACATATCAGGCGCACAGGGAGGGGGGCAGAAGGGAGGGTAAATACAACGGCGGGATGTGGCAGGATGTTGATTGTGTTCACAGTCGCTGCTCCTGCTATAGTTGTTGTTGTTACTGTTGTTGCTGTTGTCGTAACTGTTGCTGCTGCTGGTGTTGTTGTTGTTGCTCCTGTCGCTTAAATTGTGACGGCAGATGGGGCGTCGTTTCAATTATTTATGGCCTCATGCGCGACTTGTTTGCCTTTGTTAATGACGAGGCGAAAGTAAAAGGAACAAAGTGCCAACAATTGGCAACTGCAGCCGAGAATTTGCAGCAGCAGCAGCAGCAGGGGCAATGGCAACTGCAGCTGAAGGCGGCTGCAACCGTTTCGCAAAAAAGTTAATTAAAAGTGCAATCAAGCAACGATGAGGACCGAGAACCAGAACGAGCAGCCGAGACCCGGACCCGGACACAGACCCGGGCCAGACCCAGGCCAAGTCCTAGACCCTGACTGAGACCCATAAACGGGACGACAGCAGCAAGAACGACGACATTTTGCTTGCAACGACAAAAAGACCATTCAAGGGTGAACTTCAAAACGGTTCGGGCCGAAACTTGTGCAGCCTCTTTTTGTGCCGCATGCCGCATGTCGCTTGCCACATGCCGCACCCCACATGGCCACGTATCAAAAATGGTTTGGCGTACGACATAAGCCTTAGCGCAAATACGAGCAAATCTTTTCGACACACACACACACACACACACACACATAGACACCCCAACGCACACACACACACACATAAATTGCTGCAATTATAGGCGTCATAAATTATAAACGTCGACGGCAAACGGCGACTGAAAGAACGACAAAAGGACACACAGTGCGGAGAATGAAGGACGCAAAACTCTCCCAAGATGGGAAATGCTTTTAATTGATTTCCTTGGCTGTCGCCCTTCTTCGTTTTTGTCTTATGTCTTTCGCAGCGCACCCCGATAAGTATTTCCTATCCTTTTTCGCATTTTTTTCTTGTCCTCCTTTCCACGAGTTTGCCTTTATCATTGATTATAGTTTTTTTTTCCAATATTTAAATAGAATTTCTTGTAAGTTTACAGGAATTTTAATGCGCAACAAGGATCGATTAATTACAAGTTTGTTTTCGAGTTTCATTGACTAACTAAACAAAAATTTGCCTTCATGACGGAAAATATTAAAGTTGCTCATTAATCAACTAATTATGCTCAATATGCTGGGCCACTTGATGACAGTTTGAGTTGTATGCATATTTATAAATAATAAACAGTATAAAACATTTGAGGTTACTTAAAATGCACTTTATATTAAAATGCAATTATTATTGCATTAAAATTATAAAATATTTCGCTTAAAGAATTTGGTTGAGTATAAAATGAAAGCTCTTATTTTATTGATTAACTTAAAAGAATTAATAAATATGTAAGGCATCAGTTATCGAAGTTGCATTTTATTGAATGTCTTTAGAAGTTTTACTGAATTCACATTTTATTTATTTATATTTTTTTTTTATTTAAGATTATTATTATTTTTTTATTAAGTTATTATTGAAAATGTAAAAATATTTCGCACTTACAATTCGATTGAATCGAACTTATCGATAAACTTAAAACGAAATAAAATGTAGACCATCAATTATCGAAAACATTTCGTTGAATATTTCCAATCTTTAACTTATCCAAATCCCTACTCGTTCTGGTTTGTCTTTAAACCCTTGACGAATCGGTTGTCACCGCAGAATAATCATTGCGGTCTTGTATGCGGTTGTCCGAACGAGAATTAATTACATGCCAAACTTTTGGACATGATTCATTACAGTGTTAATTAACACGCTAATTGTTACTCAATTGATGTTGTGCGGTTATCGATATTCCTGTCGTAGGCATCACTCAAACATAACTGGAATAGTTGCCTAATTTGAGCCAAGACGGACTTGCACATGGAGTAATTAGAAACTTCTATATTGGCCCTTCTGGCCATAACGTTCCATGACCGCCGTCGCCGTCATCGTCTTTGCCCTCTCGTCTGCGGTCGCGGCCTTTGACGTGGTCGAGCAAACGTTGTGCCCCTTGCAAAATTTTGATTTAATTTCCCAGCCAGGTGGCGCTGCTGTGAGCCGCTTTGCGCTGCAGCCAATTAAAAATAACTTAAATGCGCGTTAAATAAATTTCATTTCGAGTTCTCGGCCCGGCAAATTGAATAGCCACACTTCACCTTCAATTCTCGCCCGACGTTCAGCCCCTTGACAAAGTAATATCTATTTCGCTGGCTCTAGTTGGCAAATCATATTTATTTATTAATTGTAATTACATTGGACAGTCCGCATTCCGGACCGGAGCAAGTCGACAGCTGTAGAGTAATAGATACTTCTGTTTGTGCATCGCAAAGTCGTTTGCTTAGCTTATTTGCCGGCGTCTCTCTCCCGTCCTCTCGTGCTCTCAGCCTCTCAACCTCCTCCACTCGCTAAGTGGAGAAACCCTTACTCATACTTGTATTATCGTCGTCGAGCTAGAGAGAGAGAGAGAGAGAGGGAGAAATAGCTTGGGCTCAAATGGCAGCGCAGCAGCTTAAATGGTAGCTACAATTTCAGGCAGTACTTGAACACGCTGCGAATAAGTTCGCTTGAGATACTCTCACTTAAGATTCAATATTCCTTAGGTTACGCGATTCATTCCAAGATTCGTGTAATAAGAAGAGAAAAGCAGATGAGCAGTTGATGGGAATCTGATGGAGTCCATGTGCTGCAAAGGAAGATTGAATAACTTGACTGATTCGAAGAGATAAATTACTCATCAATCTGAAAGATATTCCACATTCGAGTTAGATGTATTCTCAACACACTCACATCATTATGTTAAACTACTGATAGAGTGTCGGATATTCGGAGCTAGGCTATTTGAAATGCATTATGTTTTTCCAATTTCGTTTTGGTATACTTAAGCATATCTGTGTAAAATACTACGCCAGTGTATGCGTGCGCGGCCGTGTGTGTGTGTGCGAGTGTGTGAGTGTGTATGCTGTGCACTCGAGTAACAGCTGCAGATGAAAATTGCAAATGAAACTTAACTCGGCTTGGCCACTGCAAGCTGGGTGAGCTGCAGCTGCGAAGTGCTCCTGGCCTGGCCAGGACGGGTCTGGTCTGGTTTGGTCATGACGCACGAGGTCCTTCGGTCGTTGCACAAATCAACATTAAGTACATGCAACTCATGTAGCACACACACACACACACAGACACACAGACACACTTGTTCATACACCCACGCGCAGCAGAGAGGGCACAGGGGGAGAGGGAGGGGACCCTTTAGCTTGTCCCAGCAATCGCAAGTGTCAAAGTTGCATGTTATTGCATCAACATTATTTGCTCTATCTCTATCCCTATTCCTATCCCTCTATCTCTGCCCATCTCCCATCCCCTCTCCATCTGTGTGCGATGCCATAAAAGTGTCAAACTTGAGTTGTGTCTGTGTGTATGTGTGTGTGGGAGCCTTTTGCGGTGGATTTTGTTATCGCAGTGCGAAACTGTAGCCTGCAATTTACACTGATTAATTGCATTTCAAATGTTTTGGCCTTGCAACTGCCAGCTGTCGAGTTTGCCAGGTCGACTGGGAGGGGAACGGAGATGGAGACGGCACTGTGAGCTTCTTTGCCTCTCTGCGGATTGCATGTGGGGCGGTCACTTGAGGTTTCTGGCTTTACGGTCGAACCGCAGAGTGCAAACAAGCAAATTCATTAGCAGCAGAGCTCAGAACAAAAACGAATTATCGAGCACACACACTGAGACTGGCCGGATTAGCCCAAATGTATGTGAGCCACTTGGGCAAGTGGAACTCCCGAATGTGAGCTCCAAATTGGGAGTAACTTTTTCAATTTCAAATGCGTTTTCCTGCAAACTAAACCCTCTCCGCGCGGAAAGTGCACACACACACACTCGTAAACCCATATCGAAGTGGACTTCAAGTGTGTTGCATGGAGTATGTCCTAAGGGGTCTCGGAGTGGGGGGGCTAACTGTGCTGCGGAGTTGATTGCCGGGCTGTGTTGGGCTGACAAAGTGTAACTTTTGCCACTGTGTGTATATTGAAACAATTTTATGCGCTCTGCGTGCCCTGGCTACATGAAAAGCAAATCGAAGATGAACCGAAAGACGGGCGCACGGAAGGACGGAACGCATTGACGGACGGAGTCAGTCAGGCCAGAGTGCAAACAGTTGGGGCGCCGCACCAGAACTTAACCGCTGGCCACATAGTCAACCACCCCTCCCCCCCTGGCCACTCAACAACAAAAGTTGAGCTTGCACAGTGGAAAGTTTTGGGCGTTTCTTGCCGCCCCCTCATCTAAGCAGGCGAACACAAAAGTCAATTGGCACAATCTCTGGCACCATCATCAACAACGGGAGGTGGCTGGCAGGGAGACGCTCATTGAAACCTGATTTTTCCGACATTGTTTTATGGCTATGCTGGTCTCGATTCTCAAATTAACACGAGTCAGAGAAAAATCGACTGTAATTCCGGATTTGAAAAGAAAATTTTACAATTGAAGAAAATATATTTTTAAATTACTGATTGGCTTTTTGTCAACAGGCAAATTGAATTAATGAAATTCTTTCAATAAATGAAAAACTTTAAATGTTTTGCGGTTTGAACGTGTGAACTGTTGTTTGTAAAAACTGTTAAAGGACAAATTAAGTATACTGCAAATATGAATTAAATCAATTACCTGACATTTCCTGCACGAATGAATTGAGTGAACATTTTTGTGCAACTATTCATGTTTATTTGAAATGTTCATGAAGTTTTCTCCAGTGTTCAATATTCATTTTCAATTGCTCTATCGCTGATCATGCTGATTGCAAAATCATTTCAAGCGTCCCTCCCAAGTTGAGGCAGCTTGCGCAAACGAGTGTATATGAATATATATAGCCTGATAACCTACTCAGTGCTGTCTATGATGTCGTGGCAAGTAACCTTAATGCTGCACACCTTTACCATGTGCCACATCCTGTGCCTTTGATGGGAAAAGTTTAATAGCTTTCGACAATAAAACTTCAACTATTATGTAACAAAGCACCAACATTTGCCCCTCGATCGACACGGCGTGGCGAGATGGCAGCACGAGTAGGTACCGTCGACGACGAGTATTGTTGAGATAGGTACAAAGACAGGGGAAAACGAAGAAGGGGGAGAGGAGAGTAGCAAATGCTGGAGAGGCCCAACCCATACAGGGGCATGGACTTTATTGGCAGTCGCAGAGGCTACACAGTTAGTTGGCCATAGACAAGACGACAGCAGACTAGGCAGAGAAGGCAACATGGCGGGGCACATTTCCAGAAGGCACATGAGGCAAGCACAGGCACAGCACTCAGTGTTTCCCCCAGTTTGGCTCCCCCACATATCTGGCTTTCCTCAGGGGTTTTGGCTTTTATTGCGCCCTGGCTCATTGCCTTCCAATATTAAATTTCAGCATAGCTCTTGTTGGGTTAAGGTCTTCGCTGTGACTGTGTGTGAATGGTTGGGGTGTGTTTGTGTGTGGTAATGTCTGCTTATCTGACTTTGCATCTGGTTATGTTTATTTTGCGCCTTTCCAATGGCTCTATTTCCCATAATACTGAATGCCCCCATGCATATAATTAAATTTTTGTGCATATTTATTAAAATTGTTTGGGCCAAACTTTCAAATTCATTGCGTTAAGTATGTGCCAGTGTGTGTGTGTTGGTGTATCAAAATATTCGTAGTATATATCGTAATACACCTTAAGTGCTTTGGCTTCTACTTTTGCTGCTTTTTAATGAAAAAATTGTTCATGTAAAAAGGCAAAGATAGTCGAAGTAAAACTTTTACTGCTTCGTCACTGCAGTTTGTTTTTTCCATTTTCATTTGCGTTTCCGCACGTTAAAATACTTTTGCATTACTTTTGCCCTGCCCCCTTTCCAACGCAAGCAACTGCAAAACAATTTACAATGCAAAAGGGAACGTAACAGCAAAACGTCAAATTGATTATAATTGTAAATTGTTGCGAACTGTAAACGTAATTCGCAAGGATTCCATGGAATACGTTCGTTACTATATCTCCAAATTAAAGTGTAATTTCTTATATTTTCTTCGAAAAATAAATTACATTTTGAAATCATACATTCAATTTCACAAATGTTTTGGAGTTTTTATCTCGTTCACGATGATCTTACAACACTGGACGAGCGAGCCGTTCAACTCGTTCGTTCACATGATTTTTTCGTTCATCGTGTTCGTTTAATCGATATTTTCGTTCGATAAGCAACTAAATCATTTGTTCGATTTTTTCTATGCGCTCGTTCATGTGAATCAAAATACAATTGGAAACATATTCTAAATGAAACCACACTCAATACAAATATAACCATATATCTCCCTAATCATGGTGAAATCAGAATCGAGAACACACACGATTAGGTAAGCAGAATGTTTTTTTAAGCTGCTCCTTTGTTTCGTTGCAGCAGCGCAACAGCAGCCAGTGTCATTTCAATTTTGCTGTCACTTTGAGTCGAGCATTGTTGTTGACATCAAATATGCAGCAAGCGTAGCCAGAATCCTCGGCAAGCAGCCAGAAAATCGCACAAAGCACTGCAGAGACAGCAGAAAAAACACCAGAAACGACAGCAGAAGCAAAAGAAGAAGCCGCCACAGTAGTCGCAGCAGCATCCCAAGCAGAAGCCAACCGGACGTATCCTTTTAACCCATTTAAGTTATCCATGGCTCGCAGCTGTCACAGTCTAGCAATTTGGGGCCTTTGTGTTGCCAGCCCTTCTTCGCCCCGCCCCTGTTTTGGCAGTGTCGAAGGTCATTTGCTGTTGGACGTGCACACACACCAACACTGTGAAATAGGGACGCCCACACGGCAGCACACATTGCTGTAAAATTTATTGTTTCCCAATATATGCAAAATTTTTGGCAGCTTCACCAGCTCCCCAAATGCGAATGTATTGCGGTTGCCGCAATTGAATATGTGTCTGTGTGTTGTTGTTGTTGTTGTTGTCCGCTTCGTTGTTGTTGTTGATACATTTGTTGGCTGATCGTCTGGCAGTCATTGGGGAAATTTCACTTGTGTTATTCAGTCTGCAAACGGGCAAACAAACACAGAGTGGAACAGGTCCTCAGTGCGCCACAAGTGTGATGTCGATGCTGATGTCTGTAATACTGTAATGCTGTTTGGCGCAGTGCCTCTGCTGCTGCTGCTTCTCCTGCTAACAATGACAAACATATTCAAAACACGCTGTCTCGTACGCACACATACACATACACACACTGACTACAATCGCAATGTGGGCTTGCCACAGGATTTCGGACAGGGAGTGGGCAAACTTTACACATTTGCCGCTTTATTTATAGCGTTTGCATATGTAACATCAGCATGAGAGTGTTGTTTTTTATTTCTCAGCTGCGTTTATACGTTTTCCTTTTCAGAGTTTGCTAAAAATTCAGTTAATACTTGTAAATTTATCAAGTTTCCCAAAGTTTCTTGTTTTGCTGCTTTACTTTGCTGCATTTCAACTCGTCGTTATTCATGTGCAGATGAGAAATTTGATATGATTAGAGACGAGTAAAATTACATTTCTCTTGTCGTTGTTGTTGTTGATGGTATCTTTGCTGTTGTGCTCCATTCACGTACAGCTCGTCAAAGTGGCAATCGATTTATGCAAATGGCAGGGGGAAGGGGGCGCTTTAATGGTTATCGACATGGCGCGTGTGTCTGGTATTGCCTTACTAATTGTTGGTCAAGCGAATCTGCCATTCTGACAGATTTGCTAATGAAATGGATATGGGATACGGGTAAAGACAGAGGTTACAACGACAGTTGCGTCTGTCGGCCTGACGGCTGAGCCAACTTTTTGTGCTAAGTAACTTTTCAACTATTTACCAGAAAACGTCAAAGCCCTGCAGCAAATTGAAATCCAATTTATTTTCTGACAATTGAGAGCTGGTCACAGTCAGCAATTGAATACTATACTATGCATGTGTAAGTTTGAGTGTGATTGTGAGTGCACTCGGATCCAAAATTGTGCAGCTGTGTCTTGTGCATTCAATCGTTGGATTGTTTATTTTAATTTTTGCCACTGCCCTTTGAGATTGTACTTCGTTATACGCTTTGTCAACTGCAATTTCCCCAGTCGATTTAACTATCCACTGGTTCTCCATTTGCCGGGGAACTTTTCAATTTTACTCGTTATTCAATTTAAATGTACGCCATTTTAAAGTGAATTTCATTTGTTATTTTCACACCAATTTTCATTGTTGTGTTGGGCACATTTCACTAAGCGGCTTAAGCGAATTTTCCGACACTTTGCGCTTGCCATTGAACTGTAGCTCACCCTCCCCTCATCCCGTCGACGTTAACACAACGAAACAAATTTGAAACTATTTACTTATGGCATCAGGCCATTGTATTTTTTGGCCCTGCTTTACAAAGAAATAAGTTGACACATTTTCTGATTGTTTACAAATTTTGGGCCAGTCATGCAGGCCCCGCCCCACCTTGGTGTCCATGTTGGGGCCCGGCCTAAGCTCTGCCTAGCCCGACTAGGGGTGCCAGGGGGGCCGGGCCAAAGCAGGGCAAAACTTAATCCAAACTTTGCATAAAAGGCATGTGACTGGGATTTATTTCCCCTAGTATATAGGGTTTTTGTGCTACTATTTGCGAAAACTTGGGCCAGGGCAGAGTTCAGTTTTTCTGGCCCGGGCAAGCCAAACAAAAACGCCAACATGAAAGCAAAGATTTAGTGCGTGCCGGCATGAACTTGGATGCTGTGCAGGATGCTAAGCCAAAGATTTGGGCCATGATATGCCAAAGAGTTGTCGCAAGCAAAACATGCAAACTTGGGTTGAAAACTGAAGGCGGCACCAAAGATTTGGATACAGATATATTCAAGAATTTAAAAGCTTTCTTTGCCGCGGTTGGGGGCTTTTTTAATTTTATCTGTCATCAAGAGCTATTAGCAAATGTGTGTGAGAATGAGTTGCATGGACTATGGAAAATTTATATTATACTCGCAGCAGTCTTAAGGCAATTCCTAATGGCGATAACAACCAACACCATTTGGAATTCCCCACATCAAGATTATGCAGGTTAATTCAAGCTGCGACCTACCAGTCAAGCACAAACTGCTGTCGCACAATCAAATATCAATTTGTATTTAATTGCAAATTGAAGGCGACCCCAAAAAGTAGGCAACACATTTCGCTGCGCCTGACGTGGCTGCGAACTCATGCGAAAACGCAATCAAGGCATCCATTTTCGCACCTACGTTTATGACATTGATTACCAGCACGCACAATGTACACACACATACACACACACCCACACACACACACACAAGCACACATATTCAGACAACAACACGCGCGCACACACGCTCTTCTGTTGTGCCTTGAGTGTGTTCAGCCAATAAACCCAAAAGGGATTAATTAAATAATTTATATGTGCTTTTGTTTACTCGTAAGTTGATTAAGCAATGCTGCCACACACACTCAAAAGCGCATTAAACGTGCGTGTGACAGACTCTGCCCTCGAGATTCGGGATTCGGGATGCGAGTCTCTGTGGCACTTGGGCCACAGCGGATGCCTTTTATGGTGTCCTGGCGCAAATTGTTGAACTGTTAATGATAGACAAACGTTGACGCCCAGACCAAAGGATGCCGCAGCACCCCGCGAAGCGCTCTTTGACAAGGCCAACAGCAGCTGCACAAAGCCAACACTTTTGAGCTAAACCATTGACAGCTCTTTGAATGTCCGCCGGACAGCGTAACCAACTGGGAGCTGCACACTTGAATTGTCGCGATAACACGTGTCCAATTAACTGATCTCAACACCTGTCCAAATGTGTGTAAGCTCGACTGTTTGTGTGTTTACGTTCTGTGTACTTAGTCACTATTTGAGACTAGTTAGTTAATTGATGGCAATTGGGCAAACAGACATGACCAAATTGCTCCCAATGACAGTTTACAGTCCGAACAGGACTGTTAAGTTTAAATTAAATGCGCCTAATTAATAGCAGTTTAATTCATTCATGCTTTCAGTCCTCAATTGACCTTTAATTTAGGTCATTAGGTGACATATGTAAGTCCAGTCATCATGTTGTTTGAACATCATCAATTAGTTGCTCGTTTACCGCAATATTAAACAGATATTTGAGGACTCAAAAAGTACCAGATAATCTGAACATATTTAGAAGTTTCCCAATTAATGATGTGCCAATGAATTTTGAATTAACTCACAGCTGACACTGCCGAGCTAATTGCAAGGCACTCAGTGTGCCATTGAAATGCTTTAAAAATAGTCGGCAAAGTGGCGAAAGAATCGTAACACAATACGGCCTTCTGTGTGCAAGTGCGACAAACGGATATCCGTTTGCCGCTCAATGGAACACGGCAAACAATAACAAGGCAATGCGAGGCGAAACAAAAGTGGCCCGGGAAATGTCAGAAAGCGATGGCTGAAGTACTGAATGGAAATGACAAAACACGATTTGAAATTTGACGTAGTCTCTCATCTCATTGCTCCATCCCCGTTTTCCGTCTTCCATTCCATTCTATTCTACCTCCACTTTTGCCTCTCTGCTCTGCCTTCGTCTTCATTTCCTGGCCAACGACAATCCACGCGGAGGCAACATTGTTTTTAATATCCGCTAAAATTGTTGTTTATACAATGTCGTCAGGAATGAGTTGGCCACGTTATACGCTCCCCACTTGCTGCTGGTAGTTGTGGCTTGGCGCTTGGGGGCTGCGGTAACTTTGGTTACACTCGTATTCGGTGGATGCTTTGTTTGTTGTTGTTGTTGCTGTTGTTGCTGTTGTTGTCGCCGCCCCAACGCTTAGTTGCAGTAATGCAAATTGTAGTTTATTGCTGGGCTTGGACAGTTGCAGCTGCAGCAGATTGTACAGATTGTAATATAAGGCAATGCATTTGTCTCTCCGCTGCGATAACATTTTTGCATACGCCATTCGCATGTAGCAAAGTTAAGTATCCTTTTCAACCAAGCATTTCTAAAAAGATATGACCTTACTTAAGCTGAGCTTGATTAGAAGCTGCAATTAGGTTGGCTTCATACAAATTGTCATATATAAGTTAGTCTTTTATCTCTACTTTATTTATACAAACTGTATAGTCTTTCGCAACGTATCCCACATCACTTGAGATTATCACATTGCTGCTTGCTGATTTCTTTGAGACCTGTAAGAGATAATTTAAGTACAATTCCCTGTCAGTACCACCCACTTGCTTACGTGGAAGTTGAGAATTATGCCGTCTGCAGTTCATAAGAGCTAAGTAACACTGGTTGACAAAATTATAGCACTTGTTACCATCAGTGCCATAGATATTTTGCACAAAGTTTGGGCATTTGATGACATGACAGTTTCGTTGACGCGAAGATAAAAAAGTAAAATCATGTTGATCATCCGACACGATCGCAGGTTGAACAGGATATTCCTTCAGCAGAAATTCTGTATCAATCAAGGAATTTGGCGCTGCGTAATGATCACGGTAGTCTTGATCTTGATAGGTAGAAATAAATTGCACATTTCGTCCGATAGCTGGAAGAACTGGTCGATACAATTCAGCATATTCCAGTGCTGTGGGACGAACAGCAAAGCCTCGAATTAGGATACTTTGCAGAATAAAATAACTGGCTGCCATACTCCGTGTTTGTTTATTAAAAGTCCAAATTAAACTGAAGCCCATTTGGCAGAAAAGCGGGCATTTTATAGCGCGCTGTTAACAAAATTCTCCATGCAAAATGAGAATTACGTACTGCATGAATTATTGCCACTAAGTTGCCTCGAGACGGTTCTAAGCGTAAAAAATCCCATAAAAATAAATAAACTTACTTGTCATAGTTTAAATTAATGAGTAATTAAGAAGTTGACTAAGTACGACAGCCACAAGAGTTAATTACTTAATTACTTTTACCCGCAAAGCAGCACACCGTCTAGTTAGTACATTGTCTTTTATATATAAATATTTATATTTTTATTTATTTTCGCATATTGTCATTAATTATGCGACGGTAAATTTTTTTTTCTCAAACTTGCAGAACACGTTGGAGTTGACCTGACCAATTCGACAACTTTTTTGTTGCACTGTCGCGACTTGGAACTCATCAATGGGACAGGTTTTTTGCTGGATCTAAGTCGGTTTAAAGTGCCCGGGTGCAAATTGGTTTATATTGCGGGCTGCAACTGCGTAGAAAGCGCCACGTATTACTCATTTATTTATTTATACTCTAGCCCATTCATTGGTACCCACATAAGAACTCTAAACAGGATTAGTCAATTGTAGTAGCTACATAAGTTCTCCAATCATGGGTACCTATTCTCTACTTACTGGTAAACGATGTGGTGGGGTTTGAACCTATTTGCGGACATTTCATACAAAAAAAGAAATGATAAAATACATTGGATAGGGTGTGTAAAGTAAGTAGGGGTGGTCTGTTCGTAACTACTAATATCACCAGGTACCAATCAGTGCCTAGTACTAAAGGGATATTTATGCTTAAGATAATCTCAAGTGCTGAAACTGTAAAATAGGCTAAGACAATATGAATTTGTACCTGAATAGCATAACTTACACTCTAAGAAAATCGTTGTAATGCATCTTTAAAGTCAGTCAGCAGTACAAGTTCAAGTGTCTTCGGTGCGGTAATAGTTTGGACACTTTAATCGGACTTTTCTTCAACTCTGCCCAGTTGTACTCCCACCCAGTCGACCCCTATAAGTTTCTTAAACAGCTGCTACAAGTGAAACTTTTGATTTTCGGATTGGTTTTCTCCTTTTGCTCTTGTTGAGTCAAGTGCGAGCCGGGTTCGCGTCCAGTGGAAAAGTCTATAGTGATTTATATGCAAGTTGCTCGGTAATTGAGTATAATGTTGCATTAATTATTTACAGTTGTTTTCAATTCAACAGCAGTAGCAGTAGCAGAAGCTGGAGTAACAACAGCAGACGCATCAGTTGTAGTTGTGGAAGCTGTAGAACAACTACAAACAAAAGTTATAAATACTTTCAAGATTAATTAGACACTGCGGCATCATCAGTGAGCGAGGCGGCCATCTGGAATTCTATTCAGCTTGTGCGAAACCTTTGTTAAGTGGAGCTTTGGGGGCTTCGACAGCTTGCTTTCAAAGTTACAAAGTTTTCGTGCTAGCAAAGTGATTTTTCACAGCCAAGTTCAACGAAAGGGGCCGCTGAAGAGCCCTCGTGGCCCCGAGAACTCATTTCAATTGTAATGCTAATTTAATAAAATTTTCATGTCGCTAATGAGTTTCACAGTTTTCGCTTTTCATTAGAAATCTATCAATCCGTAATGTTTCTGCTTGTCAAGCAGAGCTGAATGAAAACCTTACGACGAAAGTTGTTCCCTGGGGTTTGTTTAATTTAAGTTTTAAATGTACTTTAAAATATTCAAAGACTCTCTGATGAGACCACAGAAATCTCGTCAAATTTAAGCAAACTTACAACATTTATTTGCACAGGCTAAGCAATGAATTCAGCCCCTAGTTATACCTTGTATACGAACAAATATGAGGAGAACTTAGTTCTAAATAAAAGTAGTACTTTACTTTATTCTAAATATAGTAAGGTAAGTTACTATTGTAACCTACTAAAAGCTAACCCCAAGTACCGTACAGGGTATGGTTCACTTTAGCTCGAGTGGACTATAAAACAGTTTTATATTTTTAGGCACTCCAGAAATGGGAATATGTATGTTATATACTCTCAAATGTAATTTACATATGTTGGCAACTCATTTTGCCCATTTTGTTAACTACCATTTAAAGTGAAATATTTTATGCCCAACGACTACATTTACAAAAAAGAAACTCGTGTGTGAGAGATGGAGAGTAGGAACCGAGTTGAGTAAATAAAGCAGACATAAAGCTGAAGCTGCCAGCAATTTATGCGAAGTCAGCAAAAACTAAACAAGCTGGGCAATTGGCAGTGAAGCGAGCGGGTCCTTGGTGCGTATACTTAATTAACTACAAGTTGAACATGTGTAAAACAGCCCAAAACGAATGCCGAAGTTTATTTAGTTCCGGAGGCTAATTTTTGTAAATATTTAATTAGGTTTGGCCGAGAGTTTGCTAGAAATTTTTGCTGTTGATTTCGAAATGGAAATGCTGTGGGAAATGCAATCAAATTTTACAGCCAGCCCAGGTAAACATCGTCTTCGGGAGCGAGCATTCAGAGTACTATTTGTCACTTGTCAGCTCAAAGGCTTTTCCTCTCTGTAATTTCACATATACATTCATATATCTCTCGCTCTGTGTTTACTTGGACAACATGAGGTATACGCAATATTGATTTACAGCACATTTGCATGTAAACACAAATGGGCTTTTATTGCATTCGCCATTTTCTTCTCTGCCTTCTTTCAGATGCATCTTTTAAACACACCCACTCACTGTCGGGTACTCTAATTAATATTGATTATGAGCCATGCCCATTACCCCCTCTCTCTCTCTCCTACATTTTCTCTTCATTTCCATTTGCGAGTCTTAACTTTGGCTCTGCTCTTTCCCCATTTGATGTGCACACTAATGCATTTACATTACGGAGATTAATTACCAATGACACGTGCTCGCACATAAAAGGAGAAGGGTTCCACTCTGCTGTCTTTAGAGTTCGTTCGGGTACCTTAATAGCAAAATGGAAATTTATCGTTATGAATACTGTGCTAGATTTTTGAAATTCTGCTTTGATATCAACTAATTACAGTGCTGTCCAGTAGACAAGACTTCGCACAGACAACAAACAAATCTACCTTATTGAAGGGGGAAAAGCTTTTAATATCTTTTTGGACTTTAATGGGATTTCTCAGGACAGCACTGGGAGTCGCTTCATTTAGAGTGTTCGTTGCAAAAGTTCGGCAGATACACATGCAGATATGTGGCTGCGCGTGTACACACACACACTTATGTGTGAATAAGTGTCTGTGTGGGTGCTTGTCTGTCTGTGTGTGCCTCTTCTGCTCGGGCATCATGTGGCCAGCTGCGCAATGAGTCATTTTTCATGATTTGCAGCTCTGTTTGAATGGCGTCCCATTTGGCTTTCGGTTTTTTTTTTTTCGTTCAACGCAATGTTCGATATTTGAAAGGAAAATCATGTTGCCGCAGCGTGTATCCTTAGTCTGTCATTTGTTCAAATACTCGTTACGTATTCGCCATGTTCGTGTGCTCAATTCAATAAAATGTCCTTTTGCATTTTATTGCCCGTATTTGGAGCAGGACAAGCCTCATTTTTGCAATTGAGCTGACGAGGTTCGTTCGCCTACTGCCGTTAAGCGAATAGCCGGCAATTTGCCACAGGATATGGGAAACACGTTATAGGCTACAGGATACAATTTGCATGGCGCCAGCTAATTAACTTGCTCATTAAAGCCATAAATTGGCAAGTCAGCATGACGTGACATGCAACACCTGGCAGTCGTAGTGACTGACTTTCTGTTGTGATCGAAACTGGCCAAAAGAATCATTCAATCGCGTCGATTACATGAAATGTGCCATTAGGCAGACACCAGTCGACTCATCGCCTATTGTTCTCGCCAGCAGTCAGAGGGAGTACTGTAAAGTATTTGTGCTTTGTATACACTGTAAATGTGGCTCTATTTGCAATTCAGTCGAATGTTTTCTTGTGCCTACGATGAGCAAGGAGAGCAACAGTTCCAAGGAGTAAGGAAAAAGTTGAGAAACAAATTAAAGCATATTTTTGGGATGCTCAGTAAACACTGCGTCCATTTCGACCATCAATTTATGTCAATTCGATTTGCCAACTGACTTTCAATGAGCGACAGCAATAGCAAACCAATTTCATAATATTTTCTGGAATTTCCCTGCTCATTTTATGGCCTGTTATTATTATTCTTGTTGTTGTTGTTGCTGTTATTGTTGCTGTTGGTGTTGTGATTATTGGTGTGTGAAAATTCAATCACTATGCGGCTGTTGCTGCTTCGACTACTTCGATGGCTGCTGCAATCTGTGTTTTCTTTCGCTGTTTAGTTACAGAGTTTTATAACTTGAATATGTATTTTGTATACACTACAATAAGGGTATATGCAATAAGTCACTTAGTCTGCGCTGATAAGGGGCATGAATTATCATTCCATAGTTAAGTGCCCCACTTACTTCATCTTTATCTGTGGCAAATGCGTTTGCTTTGTAAAGTGTATTCAACTTGCGTAGTACATAAACTGCAACATTCTTGCCGGTCATAATATTAGCTTATTCGTGTTATTTTTGCCTTCTATTTTTACTACTGTCGCAATTTTCTCCCCATCTGCCAGCGGCAATTGCGGTTGCTCGACATTATGAATGTTTTTTATTCAATTTGTGCAGTTTTCCTGCCATTTTTTTACGCTTTGACGACTCTGCGGGCGTTGATAGAGCCCTCCCCCCCTGGTGCCGCCGAAATGGGTGTTAGCCTCATCCAGTGTGTGGATAGCTTTTGGAATTTAAGGCAGTAAATTAACTTGCGCGGAATTCAAGTGGCGACTCGACTAACTAGATACGCGCCCAACCACGCACCGCGAATCGTTGCGGCATAAACTTAAACTCAACTTGAAAGTTTTTTACGACTGCCAAACGAGCGAGCGAGCGAGTGAGTGAGTGAGGGTGTGAGCGCTGGTTGGCCGCATAAAAGGCGTCATTCAAATTCAAGCCATTATATCTGGGAGAGCACTCAGCGCAGACACTACCCCTCCAGACTCACCACCCTCCTCTGCGCTACCACTCGTGTGTGTGTGGCGAAAATTGTATGCGTTGTGGAAATGCGCAACGCTTGGATACCTGCCTTTGGCTTTCTCTAATTGTCTTTTGCCGTTTACTTTTCGCGTATGTTTGCGACTAGCTGCGAGTGTACGCGAGGAGATACGATTTTACATTTGAGCACTTAAACTTATTTTTTATGCATCCT
The DNA here is from genome assembly GCA_018151435.1 of Zaprionus africanus. Classification (NCBI taxonomy): domain Eukaryota; kingdom Metazoa; phylum Arthropoda; class Insecta; order Diptera; family Drosophilidae; genus Zaprionus; species Zaprionus africanus. The sequence continues at coordinate 859,616 of JAECXB010002309.1, read as the reverse complement.
ACTTATGCAATTCGTTCATTTTCGCTTATTGTCGACCTTTTTGTATGCTAAATGCGCTTGCCATTTGCATTTTGTTGTGCCTTGCTGTCTTATGTCTTCTGTGCTCTGACTTCTCTTTATTGGCCTCGTCACGTTTGCTTTGCATACTTTGAAGCGCTCCGACAACTCGGCGTATAAGTAATGTTGCGCTCTCTCGTTACCTTTGTCGGCCTCGAGCCGCATTTGTTTAATTGAATTGGCATGAGTTGGCACATTTGGAAGTCACTCTTTAGTTCCCCTTCCCCATGTCCAAAGGTGTATCGAGCAGCAGGTGGAAGAGCTGCGCTTTGATCTCTCGGCTCTGGCTGTCACTCTGGCGTGTCTGTCTGTTTATCCATTTGTAGTTTTCGTCAGTTTCGCTTATCAGTTGGCAGCAATCAAGCGAGTATAGGCAGGTGCCTTGTCAGCAAATGTCGGCAGTGGAAAACACATTTCCCCATTTGATCCGGCTACAAAACCTTCACAGAGTGTAGGAGGAGAGCACGTGATGTCTCCCCATGCGGAGTTTTGCTTCGCGTGAAATTTAATCAAATAAATTAGCTATAAAGTTTTATTTTCGCTGTCACCAGCTCGACTCGAACACGGTATTCAGCGCATTGCGTATACGCAGTGTGTTTTTATTGCTGTCAGCCTTTGGGGTTTTATAGGAGTTTTTTGTTATTTTAACTTTGCTGCGCATCAATTAACATTGACAGCTTGATGTGTTGACTTAAACAGAATGAAATCCAAAAGGCGAAAAAGAACTGTTAAAAATAAAATAAAATTCGCTATGTCCGCCCCACGTGAGCTGCGGGAGCAGTTTGAGCCCGGTTCAATTCAATTAGGCTGAGTTTGATATGTGATGTGGGTGTTCGTTTAGACATTTTAAGGTAAAATAAGTTGAATGTATCAAAGCTATTTTCGTTTGGATTAGGTATTTGAAAGAGACACACACGTACGTGAATGTGTTTCACTCACTTATTTCGTACTTAATTAAATGAAAACGCTCCTCCTTCATTCCACACTGTCAACGTAAGCAGGGGGGAAAGTTAATTAAAACTTGTTTTGCTTTACTTTCGGCTTATGCTGGGGGCTTTTCTATGTGCAAACTTCTTTTCATCGATCCTCCTCTGACAGTCACTTTAATCCTGATAAAAAGATTGCCCACAATTTTCCCACTACTTAGCAAAGCGTTTCGACACGTGGCTGATTGTTTTGACAATCCTAAACCCTCAACAGAGTGAATTAGATCAGATTCAGTTAATTTGTTAGTCGAATGAGCTACCAGAAATGCCTTCCTTTGTGTGAAGAGCCTTTTCGGAAAGCTCTTTGCTGATATTTTCATCGATTATGGATACAATTTAGCCGATTATCGAGGTGGAATTTGTTTAAACTACACCCGGCAAGAAACATACTTATATCCGGTGAATGGCTGTGAAACTAACATGTGAAAATATGGAAGGAAAAGGTTTTTCATATTTTCCGCATATGCCTATAAATAAATAAACACAAAGGAAGCCAGCCCAAAGAACACAAAAAAAAACACAAATCAACAAACGTTTTTGGCGAAGGGAGAGTAGTGTGCGCACAAAAGTAGGCAGCACATTTTAAGCCCGTGACGTTGGCAATTCATATATGTTCACACATGTGTGTGTGTCTGTGTGTGTGTGCACGGAAGGGCAAGTGAAACGAATTGGCAAAAAATTGAATACTGGAGGCTGCCGCTTATGCAAGCATTGCGCCAAACCCAAAAGTATTTTAGAGAAATGAAAAATTGAATAATGCCAAATGCGAATTGCGATTTTGCCGACTTGAGGTCGACCATCAACGGTCCTACGGCCGTCGTTCGCCGCTTGCTGGTTACCAGTTGCCAGTCGACAATGCCGATGCTGGTGCTGCTGCTGATGATGCCGATCGGCTTAGACTCTGGACACGATGAAAAAATGTGCGTTCAAAGGGCATAAATCATGGCGAATTTATCATAAATCAAATTCAATTTTCTTTTGCAGCCACGCCCAGCCGCCCTTCCGCTATTTCGTGGAATTGAGCGCCTCCCTGTTGCTTTTGCTGCTGTGTGTGTGTGTGTATTTGTGTTTGTTTAGCGAGAATATTTTATTTATGATTGTTTCCACTTGACTAGCGAATCAGTTGTATCTCAATGGCGCCTTCATCCCGTGCTGCCATTGACATCTTACCGCGATTTGGCTGCATTTCCTAATAGGGTATTTAAATATCGCGCAAATCAACAGAATTTCAACGAGAATTTGTAATTGAAATTAAAAAAGCTTGAAGAATGGTAAAACGAATAACCCTGGGTACTCGTTCCTGTTTACAATAACTTAAATAACTGCTCTCTTTTCCTTAAGTTCTATCACTCGCTAACTTCTGTCACATGTCGTAAAATCAATCCGTATTGCATGTTTGCGATATCTACGGTACGAGAACAACTTGTTATCTTTTCATGAGCCATCAAAAGATACGTGCAAATTGGTTACATTGGACCTGTGGTAGTTCGCCTGACATTTGAGCGCTTACCATGAGCTCACAATGTGTCATCTGTCTATTGGTCATTTCCATTTGCAGTTCTATATCAACTTTGCCAGTTAACTGACAACCTTGCGAGCCATAAAAAAGTTTTCTATGTTCTCTGTTCGCTTGATTGTGCACTTTCGTTGAACGTATCTGCTAATTGAATCACCAGCATCTGTCTTCCAAGAGTTACAAGTACTCGAACAAAATTTCATATGGCACATAAATTGATGTTGTCCATGTCCAATTTTTGCAGGTATGCAGAAGTATTTATTTATCTAGTTCACATGCAGCCATGGCACGATTCCCATTTCACGTTGTAACATTCACACTTTCGTTGACCATTTCATTTAATAGGAGCACATTGGATACCCTTATATTAAGCAGAGTTATTATGATGCTCGAATTAACAAGGAAGTTATGGCATTCATAACCAGGGTACTTCATATTCTGCACATTCCTGTAATGCAAAGCGTGTCCATTAGTCGGGTATTGCCCATCAATACCAGCATCCGTTCTTTCTTTTTGTATATACTTTTACTTGTGGCACTTTCATTGAACGCGAAGCTGCATTAAAAAAACATGTTTTTATCACACCAAGTGTTCTTTTGGCGAGGCTCACTATAGTATTTGTTTGCTTGTTGACGTTGTGATACCCTATAAGATACTGCAAGTGGTATTCAAATGAGATACTTCTGGCTGTTTTTATCATAGGAAACATAAAATGATTTAGAATAACTTCTCAACTTCTATAGCTCGTAGAAACTACTGCACTTCTATATATAAGTGAAGTAGAGTACTCAATGAATGTTCGAGTAGTTCAAGTCGGGTTAGAGAGTATATCCTAGTCGAGCACTCTTCACTCGAGCACTCTTGTACAAAAATAAACATTTTTGTTTTATGTACGTGTACACGGGTACTCGTCCACCTATGAATTGCATTCTGTCTGGCCATCCGGCAAGTGGCTGTATATGAATGTATTTTCGAGCGTCTGTCTATTCAATGAAATTTTATATTTAATGAATGAACAACATATTTCCTTTAGCTGTTTTTTTGTTTGTTTCTCACTATTGGTGTTCGGTGATCTGGGCTATGGTGTTCGCATATGAGTTTTTATTAGTTTCTGTTTGCCAATTGATTGGAAATATTTCTTTTCATGTTTTCCAATTTGAAAAGCCGCAAATAAAAACAAAGAAAAATGCTCAATAAATACTCAACACACAGCAATCCGTTTCCATATCCATTCCATTCCCGGAGTACAGAGTGGCAACTATGGGAGCTGCTTCTCTGTTTAGATAATAATATTTCCAAGCATTTTATTCGAGTCCGTCAAGCGTGCGCCTCTGTTTTAGCCAGAAGATTTATGTATTGGCTCTTGCCCTCTGACAGCTGATGTTTAGCTTATAAAGCTTTAATTTATTTTGTTTTGATTATCGGTTATTATTATGCCCAAATCCATATGGAATATGAAGCACTTTGAGTGCAGAATTGTTTATTTATTGAATAACAAAATTCCTTCTTTCAACATAGGGGGGAATAAGTTGGCAAAACTTTGAGGAATGGGATTTGCATGAATACAAGTAGTGTGTTCTCACTTAGTTGAATAAACCTTAAGATTGATTGAATTAGAGTTGTTTTTTATCCAGTATTTTCTTACGTTGTGTTATTGATCAACAAACAAGCAGGTCAAGGGTTGAACTCTGTTACATTTTGTGAAGTTGCTCATCAAAATCCCATTTCATAAATTTTTAATAAAGTATTTTTATTGAATTCCTTTTGCACTGTTAAGTTGGAGTTCTGTTAATGCTACTGGGCTCTCTCAGCTTAGCACTGTTAAACTCCCTAATATAGCATTGGTTCGCTCTCTCTCCCATGCGACAATAATCAGCGCAATAGTTCGGCGCCATTTTCAACGGTGAACAGACTTGACTTGCTTTTTAGTTTATACTCATAATGTTTATTTTAAAAATCTTTGTTTAAAGTTGGAATATAATTAATAAATTTATGTTTATTTTTTATTCATAAATATGCATGCAAATTAATTGTTTTCAGTCAACTTGGCACTGCTTTAGTTGTTTCTCGCATGCGATAAATATGCTACAGCACACAATTCTCGCTCTCCGTGTGCGCATTGCTGAAAAGAAAGAGACAGAGCGACAGAGAGAAAGCCTGACACACACGAAGCTTGCGCTCTCCATTTAACAGCTGAGGCTGAGGGGCCGAACGACCCACTGACACACTGATACTGTTACACAGACAACAATGTTGTTACTTCGGCAGCTGATAACAGCGCGCATCAGTGTGCGTGTCAGAGAGAGAGAGCACTTCGCTCTTCGGCGCTGTTAACCCGCTGTGTTGGTTCTGTTGTGCTTCTGCTGTTACGCTGACATACAGGTACGAGGCGAGCTGGCGCCTCTGCTCCCATCTTTGCTTGGGCTGCTGCTGCCGACGCTGTTGTCGCCTGCTATCTGGCGCTGCCTCTGCCTCTGCTGGTGTCGCTGCCTTGCTGCCTCGCTGCCTCTTTTACTGCTGCTAGCTCGCTCGCTCGGGCGGTCGGTCGGACGGTCCGTTGGGTTCCGAATTTACAGTTAAACTTTCAACGTGCGCGCATCAGGGCAGCGACAAGTGTATAGGCGGACGAGAACTGCGACGCGTCCGCAATTTCTACGCGCTCGACTCTCGTTTCTCTGGATTTTTTCAAATTTTCCAACTGCGCGTAACGGTCCGCGAAAACAAATTAATAAATTCAAAATAATAACAACAACAACTGCAGCGGAAAAGTGCGTGAGAGTTGAAAGAAAAAATTGCAAAATTGAATAAATAAATGTGAGAAGCGGAAAAACAAGAAAAACGGAAATTATTTAAACCAAAACAATTTCGCTGTGTACAAAAAATAAAAAACTGTTTCAATGTTGTTATTGTAGCTGTTGCTCTGTATGCGTAACATTTTCAAAAATAATCGGAAACTGAAAAGTGTTTCATGGAAAAGTGCTCAGTGGGGGCGTATGTACAGGCACAAGTACATGCACACATATATACTTATGTATATATATTAACTAAATTGACCGAAAGCAATGCGAAACATTGAAGAAATATCATAGGAATTTGTTGTGGAACTGTTTTCGTGCCGAGTTCCATTTACTTGAAACTTTTTATAGAATATTTGCCAACAATTATTGGGCTACCTAATTGATTAAGAAAAGACATGTGAAACTGGACAAAAGCAAACAGCATTTCACGGTTAGTTATTGTATTTATTTTCGTATTCCATACCTTCTATTTTCCGGCGCGAATCTATTATTTGTGCGTTAAACGTAGCGCGACATTTGGCACCTGTTCGGCAACTTTTCGAAAATCATTTAAAAATCGTTTTAAGTTATTTATGCTAATGACGCTGAGCAGCTGAACGAGTGCGCAACGAGTGCGATAAAGGGAGAGAAAGAGAAGAGAGCAGAGCATTCAAGAACGGAAGGAGGTTTCCCCAAACAGCCGTTGACCTAATGTGAGTTTTTGTCAGCTTGTTATTAGATTAAGATTTGTTTGTCCACCACTTAAGAGTCTCCACTTGTAGACACTTGTTTCCCACTGGCCCCACCCAGTCCCGCTCCCACTGCACGTAATCTTTGCATTGTTGAAAAGAGAAAAACACAACTTGAGATCTAACTATAGTGACATTCTGGTAAAGTAAACACCTCCGCGCTTATCTTTGCATTTGTATCTCTCTCTCAGTACTGAATGGGGAGAGTACTTGATGCTCGCAGGTACAACACAAAGCTAGCTGATTGTGATTCGACCTACCTGAATGCAGTTAAAGTCAAACCAAGACTGAAGCACAATCAACTGGCGATTTCTCCACGAATTTGCCATTTAGTGCGCTCGATTGAGCTGCAAAGTTTACACAGTATTAGCGGATTGGATGCAGAAGATACGATTATTTCTGCTTAAAGTGCTTGATTGTAGGAGCACTTTGTGCACACACTTTGATTGGAATGATGAGGTTGAGGTATGCAGCTCTTGAATGGATCATTAAACACGTTTTTCCTGAATCAACTGCAAATTTCTTTTATAAATGAATAAATGAGGCCATTGCAGAGCATTTGAAATGCTTCGTTTGAGCGACAATCGCAGATACTTTGGGTTGAATTGTATCTTTGAAGTTGCAGAAATTACCAACACATCAGGGAGCACTTGAAGCGTGTGTGTCTGTGTGTGTGTACATTTACACTTAACTGCAAAACAACAAACTTAATTGCCCAAAAACCAAATAAAACCCAACATGACGGCAACTGCGTTCCACTGGCACTTGGTCTCTCTGTCTGTCTGTCGGACTGGCTGCTTGGTTGGCTGGCAGGCTGAGTCAGTGCCTGAGATGTTGGTGCGCGTGGAAGTATTGTCGTGCTGAAATGATGCCAAGCACAACAACAACAACAACTATAACAAGTGCAGAGCAGCGCAGCCTTGAACATGAAAAGTGAAAAGAACGCTGCCAAGAGATGTAAAACAATTCATGGGGGCACTTACACTAATTGCAGCTGATGTGCAGATTATTATGGCTGGGAGTGCCGTGCGTGGTTGGAACTCTTTTTCTTGCATTTATTGTTGCTAATTTTGGTGCTTTTCTTAGCTGCAACATGAGGGTATCTTTATTTAAAGATGGTTTCTTTCTGGCAAATTCCTTAGTTTAACAAATTTTAAAGAGTCTTCCAAGTACTTAAACTACTCAATGCCTTTTGATTTGTGCTCAGCAGAACGTAATTGGAATTTTACACTCGGCATTTCTCTGTTGATTTGGCGAATTTCAATTGTCTCTTTGTTGATTTCCAACGAATGCATTCGAATGCACTCGAAAGTCAAAGAGAATTGTAACCACGGGGCGTATGCGTAATAAACTTGACAAACCATTTGCAGGCTTCGGCATTGTTCGTATTGCAAAACCTATTCAGTGCCGAATCAGGTGTCGCTGCTCTCTCTCTTTCAATGGCATTCTTCAACTGCAAAGGAAAGTCTGCGAGGTACAATACATGCAGCAAAAGCGCTACATGAACAGCCAACAATGTGATGAAAATTCAATACATATACATACATACATACAATACATACATTGTGTACATATCACACATACGCCCCCGAAAAATGTAGCGCCAAAGTAACATTCGCGAAATGCGCCAAAGAACCTTTTGTCAATTGAACTGCAAATCGAAAAAATAAACGAAAAACGTAAAGTAATGCCAACTAAGCGCCGAAAAGCTCTTAATTAATTATTAATTAATCACAGTAAAGCTGCCGTGCAGCCCACGTAAAAAGATATCGCAGTCGCTGCAAATTCGAGCTGCTCCTATTGCTGAACAACATGTGAAGTACATTTATTTATAAATATTCTCAGACACTCGGTCTTTTATAAACTCACACACACACACACAGCCATGCTTGGATTCATTTTGGCCATTGTCATTGCCAGTGTCCGGGATGGGCGAGCGCTGTTTGTCCGTCCGTCCGTATTTCTTTCTCTCTGTCTGTCTGTTGGCCACGGCGCTTATCATAATGACCGAAATGCTTTAATCGGGGGCAATTAACGTGACCAAATTTAATTTCCGCCCAGGTCGCTATCATTGACTGCGACGCCGACAGCGCGCTGTCGCTGCCACTGCCACTGCCAGCGTCTGTGTATATTATTTACAAAATATCATTTGCTGCCAGGCTTCTAATGCCATTGAAAATCCATCATGTAAGCCAGCGCATTTTCTTTTCGCATGCTTTTTGTTTTGTGTTTTGTTTTGTGTTCTGTGCCTGTCGTTCGTGGTCTGCTTTTGTGTTTATTCGCGCTCAAAGATAAATGAGCGAACCACGCGAAACACCCACTTGCTCAGTCACCCACGCGCCCACTTGGCTGTGATTAGACTGTCAGCTGGGTCAGGTACGCATGTATTTTGCGCTGCCAGCGGGGTGAGGTTTCCGTTTCAGGTCTTTAAACCGCTGGCATCTGTGTTAGCTGCGGTCCCTGGGTCGCGCCTCCATTTGGCGCTCGCGAAATGTGCGTCTTGGGTGTAATTGGGCAATACCCGAAAGTCCTCAGAATGACACTGGCTGGAAACTTAGGAGGGAGAATGGGAGAGGCTGACAAGGAAGGAAGGTGGCACGAGGAAGGTCTCCCAGCTATAAGGGCGCACATCAAGCGAATTACTTATGTTAATTAGTTGGCACTGCTAATGAGAAATCGCGCGGATTCTCATCTATCAAGCGTCGTAATAAATGATTTGCCTGCAGTCATAATTTCAGTTTAAAGCCCAACCGAATACTTGATTACATGCATATTTATTTAGCCCCCTTCCCTCTCCTCCGTTACCAAGCCTCCTTTTATCATTTGGTTATTTCAGCTCTTGCTGCTTGACCGGAAATTTACTCGAGCAGCATCTCAAGTTAATTTCAGCTCTTTTATATGCCTTGCAGGGCTCGCAAAGAACACACTCAATGCATACATCGAAATTCCAATTATTAATTATATATGCACTCAGATATAGCCAAACAATGCGTATAATGCGATTATTGCATCGAATAATTGAGCTAAGAAAGCGCAAACTGCAAATGGTATTAAATAATTTAATGATGCCTGAGATTGAAATTCTATGCAATTTGCTTGCAAGGCTTATTGTGTTTGTGCTCGCCATTTTAAGCAGATTGACAACACTTTATTGCATTTCAAAAGTAAAGCTTTTTTGTTTCTGTAAAGTCAAATGAAAAGGCCAATCCAGTGGAGTCTAATTTCAGCTTAATTATAGCTGTATATAATTGGAATGAATGTGAAAAAATGCTGTCATAAGAATCCTTTTTTCTTTACATCTGCTTATTTTTCTTCTTAACTCACTTCTCACTGGGTTAAGCTAATTATGAGTTAATTAGACGGCCGCGAATTCCAAATAGAACGAAAGGTAAATGGTAATCAAGGACTCAAAGGATTCATTTTATTTTTTTTGGTTTAATTAACTGTCTCTTAAGTATCTTACTCAGTTAATTTGATAAGTCTTAACATACCTATTTCATGGAATAGTTTGAGTTTGAGTTTTGCTAAAACTCCGAGTTCCAAATAAAACGAAAGGTAAATGGTAATCAAGGACTCAAAGGGGTTTTTTTTTTGTCTCTAAGACATCTTATTCAGCAAATTTGATTAGTCTTAACATACATATTTCATGGAACACCGAGTATGAGTTTTGATAAAACTCGTAATCGATCTGAAAAACAAATGTAAAGCACTTGACTTAAGCGTCTTTCGGCTTAATTTCAATTGAATATTCATTAGGCTTAATTGAGTTTGTATTAACTGCATTCAGTTTCGTGGAATGCAGAAGAATTAAAATCAGTGCAGCGCTATTTCCATTTAAATGCATCAGTTGATTTCTCTCTTTAAGCCGTCAAATAATTAAATTTTAATTCGCTTTATGCATTTTCCAATTTCCATAATTAATACAAAAAAAAAAAAAAAAAAAAATGAGAAAATGTTGCTGGCAAGAGAAAGTTGGAAAACAAAAGGAGGCTGGCGAAACTCATTTCATTGAAATTAAGTGAAATTAATTGGGCAACACTGCCGTGGGCGTGGCACCTCAACACGAACTTTGAGCGGAAGTGCATCGGTAGGAGGAGACTTAATTGAAACAGCGGTTGATTTCATAATTTAATAATATTGACACAACGAAATGAAAAAGACTTTATACTCGTATTGTAGATTTTATGAAAAACTAATTAAGCCCGCGCATTTACAGTTACATTTTTAATTGATTAATTCAAATTGCGCTGCGCGCTCGCCAGATCCTTTGGCCGCAGGCATAATAAACTTTCCAACATGCATAATACATCTTAATTTTGTGCATAATTAATGTCTGCCATTAAGCTTCATGAGCTGAACTGGCCCAGCGTCTGCTCAGGGGCTCCTGGGCTAACTTTGCGGCTTGCAGAAGGCGCCCACAATGGGCATAATTAAAACGCAACACGCACACGCGCTAGGAGACACACACACACACACACACGCACATACGTTAAAGAGAGGGACACGTAAACACTCCACTTAACATGCCGGGATATACCATTTGATCCAGCTATCAATCTGAAAACTCGAGCACGCTGCGTATACGCGACGTAAGCGCGCACGCCTTTCGCTGTGAAAGCTGCCACGTTGCGTATACGCAGTGTGCTGCCTTTGGGCAACAATATGTCACACACACGCACACACACAAACATAGACTGATAGCCGGGCAGGCAAGCTGGCAGGCAAGCAGGCACATCCGAATCCAGTGACATTATTGATGGCCTGCTACGGCTTTGAAATCTTGCAGAGCCAAGGCAGCAGGCAACAAGCGTCGGCCGCCAGGCCACCGATAGGCGACAGTCGACAGTCGACAGACAGCTGGCAACTGGCAACAGCTTCAGAATTGCCAATTACGGCTCGTCAGTGTATTAAAATGCCATAATTGCGAATTTAAGCGTTGTTCTCTGCGGTTGCCCCGACGACGACGACGACGACTGCTCATCAACAGCCCCGCCAGCTGACAAAGTTGATCATTGTCTGCCAGCCTTGTGCCGGCATTGCTCCTCCCTCCCCTCTCTCTCGCTTGCGAAAGAGTTAAGTGTTTGGCAAAAGTTTACAGCAAGCCATACTGCAAAATCAGCTTTAAAAGTTTCGTCTATTGAGTTAGACAGTTTTTGGAGATGAGCTGAGGAACTTTAAACGCTGGTCAATTGGACCCAACCGAAATTTAACCGATAAGCAAATTTGCCTGAGCTGCTCAAGTTACTGATCAATTGTGCTTAATCATCGGTAATTAACATCGTTAAATTTACTCAGACAGTACTTGGCAACCTGAACAGGGCACTTGTTGCTGTTGCCTGGAAGTAATTTATATCTGCTTGAAATTTGACAGGTTTCTTTACATTTCGAAGAGCTTGAATATCAAATAAACTTGGCAAAAATGAAATCATTTTGTTTATTTAACTTTTTCATTTAAAGAAATCGTATTAAAGCTTCACAAACTTACTTCATTGTGTACTCAAATTCACAGCACAATATCCTTATTTAGTTATCGTCTGCATAATATCCCTATATAATAACCATATTATTCAACCGATATGCAAGTTAATCAAATGTTTTGGTTCTTCATTAATTAAATTGCAAGTTTGGGAGAACACGAACTTGGCTCGACCACACTGTGCCATTGTATAATGTTGTCTCAGACCAAACCGAAACATGCCGGAATTAAGTGCCTCGGATTCCCATGCTGCACTTACCCACCTTCCTCCCCTTTCCTCCTGGCATAACCTAAGTCTTGTGTTCAATGAATTGGCCAGGTCTCAGGGGTGCATTATATGTGGCCATGTGTGTATGTTGGCCTGGCTTTTAATGTACGCCTAACTGCTTGAGTGGCCATACATAGTGCATGTTCTCAGGCCTTCTACACGTGTGTGTGTGTGTGTGCATGTGTGTGTGTGTTTGTGTGTTACTCAACTCCTTGTTGCCATTAATCACAGGCCGTGTCTGAGCAGACAGCCGCGAGTAGCGCTATTCCACATCGCCAGCTAATTGCATATATGGCCGGCAGCGGCATCGAGGGGCGTCAGGTGGTGAGCAGTAGGCGGTAGGCGGGACAGCACTAATTGTAGACATCTTTTACCTGATTGTATAATTACCGGACAACTGCAAATGCTAGTAGCGCCTGCTAATTGAATTGTAATCAGCTTAAGCTATTAATTAGCAGCTTATAAACAAAAACGCAAAGTCAATGGGAGCGGAACTATATACATTACAGGCTTAGGCCTTTGAGTAAAAGTTAAGCAGCTTGAACATTTTATTGCCTCTACTTCCTTTTCATAACTGCCGTTGTAACGTCGTTGTATACAAGTTCATGTATATTTCCTCGTAGTTGAATCGAGATAGCAGCTAGTATTCCCTGGCCACATATCAGCTCGATTGCAGGGTGATTGGTTTACAAACATTGACTAATCATATTTATTGATGTGCAAACAACGAGCTAATCAAACGCAGCATGCAATTAAACGCTTTTCCGTCTCTATAATATATATTGTAATAGTTTGTTTTTGTTTTTTTTTTTTACCCACAACGCTTGACCATCTGTGCAAACAAACTGCCCGGGGGATCAGCGCACGTTCTAACCCACAGACTATTAGAGGCAAATAATTGTTGCATGAAAACAATTGCAGCAGCAGTGCGTGTTGTAGTTGTTGTTGTAGTAGTTGTTGTAGTAGTTGTTGTAGTTGTTGTTCTAGTTGTTGTCGCACTTGTATGTAGTTGTTGTTTGCAGCTGCTGTTGCCCGGCATTGACATTAGCCATGGCATTTGAATAGAGACTCGCATTCGAATTCTATCGAATGTGCAACTGCTGACCAGCAGACCTGAAGAGCTGCACAGCGAATAACGAGCAACAACAATAACAGTAAAGTGCCGAAATACAATGCCACTAGATGGTATCCCTGTGTGTGTGTGTGTGTGTGTGTAACATTTGGGACAGGGAATTGCTTGCAGGCCACGTGCAAATGGTCAGTTACAGGTACCGATATTGGATTATGTTCTCGTGTCTTCTATTGCACTATGGGTAAGCCCCGAAGCAAAGCGCTTTTAATTAAGCTGCTGCAGCTGTACAAATGCTGTGCAAATACCGTCCAAATGCTGTCCAAATGCTGTCCAAATGCAAATGGCCTAGCTCGAAATAGATTTCACTTTGGGCCTGGTCTGAACACCTTGTTGGGCTTCTGCTTTGCATTTATCTTATCGACAGTCTCCGTGTTTGTCATGTTTTTGCCAGTTGATCGATTGGTTGCAGCATTTCTTGATTTGACTGGAGTTCCCAGGTCAGGGCTTAAGTAAATGAGCTCTTATCTGTTGATATCGTGGCAGTCTCATGAGAAATTTTCCACAAACTAAAATGGACAATTTCCGAATTAATTAGAGAAGTTCCCTAGCAGACTGAATGAAACTATGCAGAATTTATTTATGTAAACCAAGAGAAACTGTGCCTAATGGATTTGGCTTGGAAGCTATTATTTATAGCTGGAATAATATTTGATATAAAAACAAAATTATGACCATTCTTGAGGGTTTAAAAATAGCCTTTAATTTCATTGTGGTCAGTAGTAAAGTACCCGATGTTGGGAATCCAAATTGATATTCGTTTATCGTTCGAATGCAGCGGCTGTTTAGTCACCTTGGCTGAGTGACTGAATCATTTCATTTAATTCATTGAGTCGCCGCCTTAAATAAACATTTGGACGTCTCATATATTTGGCAGTGTAAATAAATTAAATTCGAATCTAAATTGATATTACATATCGTTGTGTGCGTGTTGCGTTCTAACTAGAACGGCCGTTGGCTTATCAGACACCCAACAAATTCAAGAACAACAACAAAATATGACGACGCCGAGGCCGGACGGGGGTGTGGTGGCGACTTGCGACTTTATCACTTCTTAATTACGTTACTGATAAGCTGATTTCGCTTTTTCTTTTGTTTTGGGCTGCCTCGACGCTGCCCGACTCTGGCGATATCAAAAGTCAACTTCTTTTTTTCTTCTTCTTGTTTCTTGTTCTTTTTGCTTATTTTTGTTATTGTTTTGTGTCTTTTGGGGCTGCGTCGAAGGGTATTCGTTGCGGGTCTCTCGAAGTGCACAGTTGAGATTTAGTTAATAAAAATTAATAGCCATGTGATTTGTTTGGCCTTAAGTGCGCAAGAATACAATGTTTTATGAGGATCTGGCCGGTGCGTGTGCGGCTATCGCGATTGTAAATTGATGTGCGCTGAAAAGCATGAGCTGATCGGGTATATTGCGCGTACCAGATACTCTGTACACTACGAGCGCGTCGTTGAAATGCTTGAACTGCTTGCCTAATTATTTATTTGACGCCTTAATTACGCATTTATTGCCCACGGCCGACAGGGCGTATACGTAACATCAACAATGCCCGAGCACACGGCAACAACGGCAGTTCATAAAAGTCATTGACACGGTGGTGTAAAACGGGTAATGATGCAAAAATATCCCCACGACATTAATTTATTCTGGCTAATATTTTATTTATGACATTTTCATTGTTCATTGTTCGCGGTAAAAGTTTTCTTCCTGACCTAGACGGACATTCAACCTGACCCGTAATCTGCACAGCAGATATTCGACTATCGCTGTGCCTGATACTGATAAAAAGTACACGCATACTCGTACATGTGTGTGGTGTCGTCAAGGCCGTACTTATAGATAGTTCAGCTAGTTAAAATAGATTTCCACAAACAAATTCGATTCTGACTAACAAAATCGACTGGCAACATGCTAATAGAATTCTGGTTCTTTCCATTGTCACTTTAAAAGGAGATAATGTAACAACTGCCACTACAATGGCAGTAAATAAGCTGCGAAATCCCAATTTACATGCACACCAAATGCTCCCATTAATGTTATTAGTTATTCCGCGTGCATTCATTTGCATTTACATTCGGCCATTCGGGGCAATTGATAGCGTACTTTCATTCAGAAACATTTAAGTATAAAGGTTGTGAATATTTCCCGCTTGTAAATTCCACTTTTATCAACATTCACATTCTTTATCCAAAAGTCCATCTTCTTGCTGCGTTTATCTCGAGCCATAAATAGAAATCGTAGTGAATACCCTGTGAAATTAAATTGACAGGTATTTCGAGCATGACAGAGATAAACTTTTCACACACGAATAACAGAGGGGAGCAGCCTGGAGTTAGCCTGGTGATTATGTGGGCTTATGTATTCATAAATGCAAATGAAATGCAGCTATTCTCATGCATGATTGATGTACTCGCACCAGTCACAGCACACTACATTGCAATGCTGCAACTCGTTCGGTATTCACATAAATTCAGCAGTCACACGCCTGCTAATTGGTTTAAATAATTTATTATTTGTCAAAATAACAAAAAAAAGACAGAGATAAAATACAGTTGGGCATTTAAAATGTTTAAATGATTTTACAAAATGTTGTATACGATGTTTAAGTTCTAGTTATTATATATATACTTTTTGTTAGTCTTATAAACTGAGAAGATTCAATAAATAAGAAGAAATGTGAAAAAAAAAAATTATATATAAACTTTGCTTGGCTTCGTTTTCAATTTAGGTTCGCCTAATTGGATGCATCTTCAGCTGCACTCGTGGCTGCTGCAAGCAATGCAGCCACCCACACACACAGACAAATAGTATCTCCACCCTCCCCTCCTCCCCCAGCGACGTTTCGGGTGCTTGCAATGCCATTCACATAAATCTCATGGCGAATTTAGCATCAGATTTGCATTTATGTGTGGGGGTCGCCCCACTTCGCGTACAGTCTGCAACGCTCACCCACCCAATCGTTTCTATTGTCGCCCCGTGACATGCCATAAATTTGACTCATTTTGTGTGCGTGAGTGTGTGTGTGTGTGTGTGCTTTTTTTTGTGTTCTCTCTTTGAGCGCCATGTGTCCTCGACCTTGTTAAATGGCACGCGTTGCGTTTTGCCATCGATCAGGAGGAAACTAAACAACAAACAGCAATTTCACAAGCTCTAATTCAGCCCTGGGCTCTATTTATGGCTGTTTTGGCTGTTTTCTGGCTGGTAAGTGCAGCGCCTAAACAAATCTATATCCTGCACGCAAGCCGCGTATGACTAAGGTCCCGTTAGTTGCTTAATAACCTTGCTGCTTGAACTTAACATTCCTTCGCGCTGCAGCCTTCCATGCAGCCATCGTTAAGACCTCACATTTATGCCTTATACCCTGCAAACACATGTAAATTATGGGGTTGTTTGGCTTATATAATTTTAATATTTCAAGCCAGATCAAAGAAGGGTTGACTAGATTGATAGCTTCATTAAAATGCATTCCATTTTTGTTGGGAATATGTTCTAGATTCCCTTCAAGATATTCAGCAATGCCCAGGGTATATGTGAGTCGAGTCTTGTCTATCTTCGTTGACTGCTCAAGCAGCTGACTCTTGCTGCTGTTGTAGCTAGCCTGCATTTTAATGGTCTGTATTGATTTTCAGACTTTGTCCCGCGCTGCAGACGTTGCGCCCTTTCCCCCCTCCGGGGTTCATTACCTTACACGCTGCCCTGCTGGTTATGAGCAGTTTCCATCAATTGGGGCGTGCTAATGGCGTCAGACCATGGCATCCAGCGAGCTTAACTTTCGCTGACATTATACGCGGCGTATCTTCGCTACCTTTACCGCAGCTACCTCTCCATTATGGCATGTATATTGTATTTCTGCCAGCGTCAGTGTAAAGATCTTGCATAGATTAAAGGTTTAATTTGCGTATTGCAAAACGGAAGTGCCTTTAATGCGATTTTATATGCGATTATGAGAATTCATTGGAGTAATCAACAACTGATTATACAGCAGATAACGCTTTATGGGAAGTTTCTGCTGTTGAATTTAATATTTAACAATTTAATTTCGCTTTACTTTAATGCTTCAATACAACATTGATTTGCATCGTTACTTGAAACATGCGTTTTTGCGCTGTTTGTATTTGCCTCGTGCTGGTGTGCCACATTCTCTTTTCCCTTTGGGAAGCCCCTGCCGGGCTTCCGGTGTGCACGCCTCGCTTATCAGTGTATTTTCAGTTCTTCTTCGGGTTGCTCAACTTGTCTTGGACTTAGTCTCAGGCTGGGACCGAGAGCATGAGAGTGAAACTGGTCCTTGTGCTGGCGGGTTGTTTGCCTGTTTTTGCATGTCATGCACTTGTTTGTTTTGCGTTTCCTTCCGCTTTCAATTTCTTTTTCGCTAGTACTCTAATTTCTTGGTTCTTATTTTCTATTTTCATGCTTGCATACGTTCTACATACGTTCTTCTTGTGACATTTTTAGCAGTTCACCCAGATATATAGAGATGGAAGGGTCGGTGCTCTTGCAGCCTTTTACTGTGCCAAGGCCTTGTCTATTGTTTCCTTCAATTACTTTTCACTGGCACAAGGAAATTAATTTCTCAGTGATCTCCTTTGTTGCAGCCATTTGTCAAATTGCAGCAGATGCTGCAACTTTAAAGCGGAAGCTGAGCCAGCTGAGAGGGGCTTCGAGTAGTTTGTTGCGCGCTGCGCTTTGTTTATTTGTGGCACATTTGTTATGCCTCGGCTTAATTGAAATCTAATTTAATTTATGACCATAAAGCACACACACACACACACGTTGGCAGACAACAACTGCGGCTGCCCCTCAACGCAAAGCACAAAACAAATATTTGCGCAGTGTTCATGTATTTAGTACAATGCATACTCACACACACAGACACGTACATAATGTATGTTTATATGGCATTTTAATTGAAATGCCCCAACACCATGGGGGGGGTCTGGGGGGTACGAAGCCAGTGCGAGTCACGCGGAAGTAATACGAAATCATTTAAGGTACATGTATTAAATACATTAACTTATTGATTTTCCATATACAACTCAAACGAGAGCACATTCCACACGCATCCTCACTCGCACACACACACACAGAGACACACACAAGCAGAGCAGTCCATGCTTTCGTTCTCATAAATGTCTCTGCGACTTCCGCTTTGTTTGCCCGCCTCAGCCTGTCGCCAGATCATATCAATAAAAGAAACTATTCATGGGGCATTCTCGTCATGAGCCTAGCCAGCCTGGGGAAACCTCATGGCATATCACAACAAATTCATAATAATTGGAAGAGAACTCCCGCTGCGTGGCCATAGAAAATAGAAATGAACGCGTGATTTGGCACTGTGAGTGTAACGAAGCAAAAGGCAATAATTTATGCTGCCCAGATGATTATGATGATGATAAATAAACTTTCAATCTGCGCAGTTATTTCTTTATAATTTATACATATTTATCATGGCATATACTTTCTTTACATTCGAGAGACACATTCAAATTTGTGGCAAATATTTTGTGGCACTTTTGTCTCGTTGCTCTCGTCGTGCTGGCTGTCTGTCACGAGGTCACAGCTGCTGCCGGTCAACTCAAGTGATTGACGTAACCACAGGCGCCAACATATTCGAGCTGTGGCGAGAGAACAGTAAATGTCGCCTTAATGGAACATTGACAATTATAAGGCTACTAAATCGTGTGTGAGCGGAGTTGGAGAGAGAGAGTGTGGAAGGGGAGAAAACAAGCATGTCATGTGCACAAATCGGATAGAGAAATCCAATGAAGACGGCAGGGCAGACGTGGGACGACTGTATATATATGTATAGCGAATGCATATTATTCAATTAAAATCGCACTATTACGAGTATTAAACTGGTCGGGACAACTGTCAGAGACACGCACACGTGCACACACGCACACGCACACACACTGGGCCTTGTGTGCGCCCACAGGCACACGCACACGCAATCAATGTCACAGCCGAAGCCAGGGGAATTTGCACACTTATTCAGTCTGGCACACATTGAATGGATATGTGAATATGGCCAGTAGTGGTAGTAGGTATCCGGGCCTTGGCTGGCCCATTAATACAACTCCAGAGCCGTTGCCATAGTAAGACACACATAAATGTCAGCTACAAGCTTTGATAGCCTCCGGTTAAGACTAAGCACTAAGCGTAGTCGAGGGGGAATGTGTGTGTGTGTGTGTGAGTGTGTGTGTGAACTGGAACTGGTTTGTTTGTCTAGGTTAATGTACAGATGCGTGACTTGCTCCCCCTCGCTGCTTTGCCGCTCACCTTGCTCACTTCTTTGTTTGCCTTGTGTCCCCTAAAAGTATGCAGCACAAAGTTTAGAGAGTCGCAGCAGCAACAAAGTTTGCTCCTCGCTTAATGGCTGCATTTAGAAAATTCGAATACAATCTAAATGAAGAAACGCAATTTCTCTACTTGACTTTATGCCTTTTTTTATTATATTACTTGAGCGTAGTTGGGTTGCCAGTGTGTACACTCCACACTCTCTCTTTCTCTGTCTCAACAAAATGGCCAAGCAGCAGCGTCATGTGCAGAGTGTCTGGCATAAATTCTGGCACCATGCAACACAGAGCACAGCACAGCTGCACAAGTGCCACACAGAGTATAATCGTGACCCCAGGTCGGCGCTAAGGCTGATGCTGCTGCTGCTGGTGATGCTGCCTCATCTGGCAGGGCTTTAAGAGGTTCGCATGTGATGGCCAAAGTTGCCGCTTCACAAAAGTTGCCCAAATGAAAAACTGCTGGCCCCAATGAACTTTTTGCATGCTCTGCTTCTTGCTGATGTTGCGAGTGGGGCTGCTGCAGCTGTGCGCCACTGGCGTTAAGTGGCACCCAGCCAGCGCGCAGCAATGGCAGCTCGGCGTCTACCTCCTGCCTGCCTGCCTGGCTGGTTGTCAGTCCGTTCGTCAGTCTGTCCCCCGTTGGGCTCTGTGCCTCTGCTTGTCTGCCTGCCTGGCTGCCTGCTGAGTGCTGATATTATATGGGGTCATGCCTACCCCAATGTTTGCCGTATTTTTACAGCTATCGTTTCAAATTTTATGGCTCAAGTTGTTGTAAATTTCGTTCGAGCCGTGTAGCCAACTTTGTATTTGTTGCGGTGCTCAGACACAGTTTCCTCGAATCCATTCTGCTCGAATGCTTGTCGCGTGTCCCGTAATCGATATTTGTAGCCCTGTCGCTGCTGCTGCTGCGTGTCTGCTTGCTGTTTATTAGCTAACTTCTGGTCAACGCGCAGTGAATTCAATATCGTTTATTTGCACCAGTTTCCACCTGTCTCTCTCGCTATCTACTGTCCGCATGCTTGCTGCATTTAAAGTTTTGTCATGTTAGCATTAACGGAATTTTCTCTCTCAATAGTTAAGCAATATCTTTCCCTGTATCTTTCTCTCTTTACCGTTACATTCCTCATTGTTTCTATCTCTGGTATGCGGCGGCCTAAACCACATACCTATACGCATGGAGAAGCCACAATTCCATTTCACACTTTGTCGCGGGCGGTGCGAAAAATACGGCTTAGCAGTACATTTGCTTGAGAATTTATGTGTTTATAAAGAGACAGAAAGAGACTCTCGGCAGAAAGAGAATAGAACTGTGTGTGGGTGTTCGTTGCCAGACGCCATCAACGGTTGCCATGTGCTGACTACGCTCCTGGAATGCGCAGAATGCGATTAGGCGGTACATATATTATTCAATTTGCACAGCGGGTAAATGGAATTGTAGCTTCACCCAACCAGGCACTGCCAGGCGATATTGCACTCTACTATGTTAATTACACCATAAAATTTTAAGTGACAGAAAAGTAAAGGGTATGGGGATAAAGAATAACGTATATGAAAAATCATTGAATTCTATTTAATTTGTTATTGTTAATGTAGAAGTAGCATAGTTTTAGTCTCTGCCTTTAGTGGGTTAAAACCACAAACTAGCTATCGGCCAAAAACATTCTCGCATATTAAATATTGTTTCCAGTTTTGGTTTCATTTGAATTTGAATTTGGATGAGATTGTCATCAATTATTGAAATGCTACAATAGAGCGTAGGTTAGTTTCCCCTTTCATTTCATTTGCATTTGCAGAGAGAGAAAGATAGAGAGAGTAAAGAGTGCAGAGAATTGTTGCCCATTGGGGGCTGGCAGTTTATGTAAAATCACCGATGGCATGACATAAAAAACTATAAATAATGCAACAGCCGAAATGCAATGGGGCTGTGAGTGGGTGAGTGCGTGAGTGCAGCTGAGTGCAAGCCAGTGTGGGTGTGGATGTGTGTCTATGTCGAGATGCACTGCAAGTGGAAACAAAAATCCAATTCAAATGGGGTCTAAAGTGGTCGCCCTCAGGCACCTTTCACTAGTTCTCCAGCTGGCTTTAGACTATGCGAGTATGTGTACTTATGCATATGCAAAGGTATTTTCATCGAGTTGAGTGCCAGAGCAGCAGTTGCTTAGAACTTGCCTGTGTGTGTGCGTAACTCAGTCAATATATTTACACTGCTTCTGTGTGTGGATCAACGTCATTGACTGCTGTCAGCCAAACACACTCAGCACACACATGGGCACACCCACATTGACCTATCAGTCAGGCCTGCGCTAATCTTTTTTATGTTTGCTCCAAGTAACAAGTTATTCGACATTGGGTTACCGAGATTCAATAAAAGATATTTTTGAATTGCTGGCAATGGCAACGACTACGACGACGACGGCGCCTTAGGGCTGCGGGCTGTGGGCTACAAATGTCTCGGGTACTTCAATTTTATTTAACATTTTGGCTGCCAGCAGCTCTGGATGACACTTTGTGCCGAGTTTATTAGGTTCATCAAATACTGTCGGCAGTCAACATATGCGACTTTATTTAGGTCGTGCCCATGACAACCAAATGGCCCACGGCCAGGCCACATGGGGCCATTGGAGCAGCCACTGGGGAATGCTAGATAGCATCAGCGCGGCTAAGGCTTTGATCTAATGCAATTGAAGTCTCATGTGAAATGTTTTATAATTATTAAATTCAATTTTATTTCACTGAGTCCTTTGAAATTGTTTCCCATTCAATTTATGGAGTTCTTTCTCATATCAAGTAATAAACTCTTGATTCTTTCTTGCAGACTCGCATCGATTGCCACTTCAGGGACTCGAGGTAAGTCTGGGCTGAGGCCACAGAAACACATTTGTTACTCATATTTGCCAATAGATATTTCAATGATTTCGCCAGGCGAAGGGAAGAGGAAATTTGACTCGAGATTAGGCGATAAAAATGCGCATTAAGCTGTCTGGAAGAGATAACTTTATATGAATTTATTGACGTCTATGTTCGGACTGTCCAGACTGCCTTGGTCAGTTCGGTTCGGTTCGGTTTGGTTCTCTGGGATTCCACTTGTTTGCTCGCATTTCTTTGGGCATTCTCGTGGCCAAGTGGGTGTGCAGTCAGCCGTGAAAAGGCCAACATCCGCTGCGGCTAATGTGCTGTCATTTGTATTGATATCTGCCAGAAGGATGAAGAGGATTTTCTACCTTTGTCTGTGTAAATGTGGCATGAAAAAATAAAAAAAAACAGAAATAAATGAGCTACGTGCAGGGGATTTGCAATCGCCGCCCCCTTTCCTTTGTCATAATCAATCGTTGCCCATGATTTATGCATAAAAACAAAGTGAAGCGTATGAAAAACAAAAGCAAAAACAATTGTTTTCCTTCAATGGGACAGACAGGGACAGGGGACAGGGGACAAAAAAGTGTGTTGAATTTAAATCAAAGTCGGGCGGGGCCGGAGGTGTGAGAGGCGACGTAGAACGGTTAAACCTGCGGTTGTGCTTCATAAATTTGTTTATTCATTTATGTTTGCTGACGCCGTTGTTGTTGTTGCTGTTGTTGTCGACGTTATTGTTGTTGTTGTTGTTGTTTTTGCTCTGCCCTTTTGCTGTTACTTTGCTGTGGTCAGACGCGCGTTTTTTGGTCAATTATTCAAACCGTTGCGAGTGCTGCAGGCAAAACGGTTGTGGTTTATACAACGCCAACGGGTCGACAAAGATGGCAGGAGAAGGAGGAAAGGGACAACGCTTAAATGGCTTACAGTATGTGGCACTAGCTGTGCAACGGTAAACTTGCGTGAAAAGTGTTGCTCGCTTCTCGGCGCACAACGTTCATCAACAGGTCTCAGAGAGAGTTGAGCTTTGAGATTCCCTGTGAGTTCATTATGTGCTCGGATTTGTTTACACTGGTCCCTTACAGCTTGCTCTCTCTCTCTGTGTGTGTGTGCAAGCTGTAGATATTTACAAAGGTGTCTGTCACTCAGAGGGACGGCCGTCCCATCGCCATGGTCACTGGTCAGCCGACTGCAGCCCGCACTAGACATGCTATTTGTATCCTGTGACCACATCCTGTCGCCGGCAGCCCGCCCGTTGTGCTGTCTTCTGCCTGCCTTTCCGAGTGACAAACGTACTTTACAGCCTGCTTTAAGGTTGTTCACAGTGCCCTCCCCTTCGCTTCCTCCCTCTCGCTTGTATCCTGTGCCATTGTGCGCTGATGGCGTGGCTAAGCATTCATATGACTGCTCATACTTGGCTCTCAGACAGAGCATTTTGACGCCAGAACGAAGCCCCGTCCAAGCTGCCTAACGAAGCATAAAGTAAGCACTCTTTTAATGTCTCCTCATGCGAAAGTGTGTGTAAGCATGTGAGTGTGTGTGTGTTTAACTAGTGCACAAGAAATCAAGCGTATTGAAGCCCACAAGCAGCATAAGTCGCATTGACACAGCAAAAATGGCAAAACACACGTAAGTTCGAGTTCATCTTCCTCAGTTTGTGTTGCTGTTGATAGCTCAAGAGAGCGGCATGCCCTGGTGGGACACTGAACGAGTTCGATTTGCCAATTGGCTGCTTGAGCTGCACTAAGTAATCCCCTCGATGTCTAATTAGCGCGCGTGAAAGACGTTCGAAATGCGCTTAGGGCGTTCGATATCGAAGGAAAGAGTGTAAAGCTTAAAACTGCCACACTACAAGTAGAAAGAAAAAAGAGGAACCCAGAATAAATACTTTAAATTGCCTTGATTCGCAACATGGCGAATCTATATCTTAACGACTAAGCCGCATTGATTTGCTAAATGGACCACACGTTGTTTACAGTTCGAGCCAATAAACAACGTTAATGGGCTGTAAAACATCAGCGGGGTGCTAGGAAGGAAACCTATCCAGGCACAATAAATTGCCTGCCTAATCAAATCTAAAATCTAAAAGCTCTTAAGCTGCAGATTTGCTTAACATATTATTTAAATATTATCGAAACTCATATAAATGTTTTGGTAATAAAATAAATTATGCAATTTGCTTATTGTTTAAGCATAGCATTCTGTGTGTGCTCATTGTATTCAATGCCTTTCCACTTTAATGGTCACGTTGTTTACACTTGCTACACACTCACATGCGAACATTAAACGGCCGTACAACGGGGCGTATGCTTGTTATTGTGTGCATTATTAGCCAACAGCCGCAAGACAGCAGCCATAACAGCATTAAAAATCCGCGTCTAATTGCCATAAAAAAGGGAACAAAACAAGCGGTTACCTTTAAAGAGAGAATCACAGAATGAAAGCAAATCAAAAGCAAAAGGCTGAATCAGAATCAGACGAAGAAGGAGAACGAGAAAATCAAAGGCAAGACATGAAATGGCTGCAGGAAATGACGTGATGCGCGGCTTTTGTTTATTTTCTTGTTGTTTCTTCTGTTGTTTCTGCCCTTTTCTGTCCACAGCGGCCACACACAATAACAACAACTCTAATAGCAATAACAACATAAGTTTTACAACAAATATCAACAAAGGGGCAGTATTGAAATTGACTTCATTATTATTTTATAACCTTCAGAATTTGCCTTGCCTCGCTCGCTTGGACTTTAGTTTTGGTCTCTCTTTTTTGTGTGATGTTATTGCCTCTGCTTTTGCTGTGTTATTCCCGCTTGAGGTCTCTGCTTCCTTCTCTCTCTGTCTCTCTCGCTGCTTTTTATCAAATCTTACAATGTGGTGCTTCTGGCACGTTCTCAAATGTTCTTCAACCGTGACTCTGCTCCGCCTGCTGTGACTGACTGCTTATTAAAACCAAGCTCGAGGCTGTTTAAATATCTATATGGCTCTGCACACATACACACACAAATGTGTATGCAAATGCAGGCAGGAGGGAAGGAAGATAATGCATTACAAAGACCAGAGAATGACACTAACTGAAGCTGAATGGTCAGCAGGAAAGGCCAGCAGGGCAAAGCTGTCAGCGGATATCGCATTTCAGGAATTAAATTGCCTCTTAAGTACACTATACAGCGCTGCTTCTCTTTTACAGAGAAAATTGCTGGCAGCCTTAAGGAAAACAAGATATCTTTGGGAAAGCGATCAAGAGAATGAAATTTCATGTTGACCTTTGAGTTGCTATCACTTAATTGCCGAGATTACAGTTGGAAATTCAATATATCTCCGAAAGTGCTGAGGGTAGAGCATATCAAGTGACTCGAAATCCATAATTTAATTGCTCTTAATGTTTCTTTTGGAGTAGATTGTGAGTCAAGTGATTCAATGACTTCATCGTTTTAATCTCAAGCATTAGGCTTATCGCTGGAATTACTATCGATTGAAAGGCTAGAAAACAATACTATCTGCGAGTTGGCGGTTTGTTTTGATTCATCATGAAGTCATTCATATATTTCTCTGCGCTCAGATCTTTCGAGAATTCAGGCTGAAGTGTCTCGTCAGTCTGACATCATTTTCGCCACCTTTGTGGCATTTGCGAATCAATTTTATCGGCATTTCCTTTGTGTGCGTATTAATCGCATAAGTAGACGACTTTTCCGTTCTAATGCCGCCCCATTTGTTTTTTTGGGTCATTTTCAAAGTACTCGACTATTTCGAGTGATTTCAATGCACACTCGAAATAAATTTGTGAAATTTGCCAATGTGTGAATGTCTGCATTTGTGTGTGTGTACGTGTGTGTGTCTCGTACGTCTGCGTGTGTGTGCGACACTTTTTGCGCGCTATCAAAGCGATTGAAAAACAATTACACTTTTGACATTAATGGCGCCTGCTCTTGGCGGCGCCAGCAAGAGCAGCAAATAAAACAACCACAACAAACACAACAACTGCAACAACAACTACAAAAACAACTACAGAAACAACTACAACAAAAATAATAACAACAACAAAAACACAACAACAATAAAAAGAGAAAGTCGAAATATCTGAATTTTTATGTAAAAACTTTTGCACTTTTTGCACACACGAGAAATGCCATAGAAAGCGAGCAAGGTAGACACGTATCAGGGAGAAGCGAAAGAGACAGAGAGAGTGGTAGAGAGAGAGAGGGGGTGTAGCGCCATATACATGCTCGCATCTGCCGCTGGCAGCCACGTAAAACTTTCATTTGTTTACATGGCGCGTTGCCTGCTGCCCGGATAACCACATCAAAAATAAACAACAGCAGCCGAAAAAAATTGAAAATTGATTTTCCAAAAAATTTTAAATAAACAAAATGATTTGCACAAGCGTATTTACTTAGCGGGCAATATAGCGCGCTTTGGCCTCTCACTCGTTTTCCCTGCAGAAGTTGCTTTAAAGGCAAATACCTTTAAACCGATTGCCCGCCCCCCTGCGCCTCAAGCGGATCGGCCAAATGGTCGGCATTATTAACATGATTGCCACGCCCACAGAGTCGAGAAGGAGTAGACGGGGCTTATCAATGAATCACCAAAGCATGTGATTGATGATTGGATGTGATGAGCGAGTGTGTGTGCGTGTGTGGGAGTAAATAAGCATATACTTATCTGCGAGTGCGAATGCATGTGTGAGTGTGTGTGCGAGTGAGTGAGTGAGTGAGTGACTGACTGTGTGCCATACTCAAAATGTGGCTTCCGTAGCAGGGATTAGTCGTCAAGAGCTCCCCAACATGCTGACAGCAGCCACATGCCTACAAGTGCGAGTGTGTGTGTGTGTGTGTGTGAGTGTGTGTGTGTGCTTCCCTCGTCTCAGGACAGATTAAAAGTGAAGAGCTTGCAAAAACGCTGCCTGGCGAAGCCTCAAGTGTGCCTCACGCACACATGCCTTGTACCCTACTAATGGGGGGTTATCTGCGCACTGTTGTTGTCTTTGTAATGGGGGAACATGTAATTCATTGGGTAATTCATCAGAGATTTGATCTCTGTTCTCTGTTCTGCTCTGTTCCAACTAGATTCCCCCTGAGTAATTGTCAGCTCAGAAGTCTTAAAGTGTCTTTAATCCATTGAAACTGCCTTTTTTCCTAGCTGACAATTTGTTATGCTGACTTTAAGGTATCTGCACATTAAATGATTCGTAATTCCAGTTAACAAGAGAATTTCCGCTTCGTCTCACATTTGTTCTACCTGCAACGTCAGGCATCATCAGCGACAGCTGCCGCGCTTGCGAGTCGCGCCCCTCCCTCTCCCCTGTCTCCCCGTCTCCGCATAGACCAAAATGTTTACACATACGCGCGATTTTCTTTTAACAATTCATCAAATGCGCTAAGCGCACACAAAAAACTTTGACACTCGACGTTTGTGTTTGGCTGTGTGTGCAAAATGTGCGGGGCAAGTGGGCGGGGGCGGGGCTGCGGCATGTGCAAACTTTGACAATGCCGCCAACACCCGCGCTGGCACCTTGCGGAGCCGCCCCCGACCACCTTTGTGTGTCACATCCACCGATGGCATATCAATCATCGGCAAAACTGCCTGTGTGTGTGTGTGTGTGTGTGTACACATATGCTGGTGCGTATACATGCGTGTGTGTGCTTAGCTTTAAAATATTTATTTTACTTTGCCGGGCCACCTTGAAGGCTAAATACAATAACTCAAATTGAATTCACAGGTAGCAGCCGTTTACCAAGTTATTTGCATGTCTTGACATTAGCAGGGGGCGTGTGGCGGGGCTAAAAGGTGGCAACTGGTTAGGGTTATGCAGACATGCACGTACACAAATTCATGGGGAGCCAAGGGGCAAACTGTGAAATGTTACGAATTTCGATGTTATTCTGAGCAGAAATGTAATTATCATTCTCCGAAATTGGCAGGCTTAAAACCTCAGCACTGGACCGAACCTAATCAAATGCAATTTTCTGGCCAATTTATAATCGCATTGCGTATACGCACTGGTTGCACAGCAGCAGAACCGCAAGGTACAAAAGCACGTTGTAATTTAATTATAATTATGCGTGTATTTGGCTTATGCGTTTAATGCGAACAATGTGCTGCAGTAAACCCCGTTCGTTTAATTTATAAATGCATATTCCGCAGCTTAACCTAAGCTGCTGTGCTGAGGTTCGGTTCAATAAGCCCATTGTCATTGATTTACTGAGAGATATTCGTGATAAGCTGCGCAATGAGCTCAATTCAGCAAACACCTGTGGCTGCTTAGCACTCACCTTGACCTCGTATATATAGACAGATATCTATATATATCATCGTTAGGGGCAGGTGACAGTAATTTAACTGGCAGCAAAATACGCAGCTCAAGTGTCAGCGAACTCTGATTTATAGAGTGCTGAGGCAACATAAATTTGCGCCGGTTGAGTGGGCAATGTATGTAGATCCCAACTGGGAATACATAGTCCTAGTCCGCTGGGAGCTCTTGTCTGAGAGTGTGCATGATTTATATTCATTTGAAACTTCCGAACAGGCTTCTTAAGCACACGCAATTTGCACAAGAATCTGGCTAAAAAAAGCGCCGCAAAACTTTTGTGCACGCTGCACGAAGAAGCCCGAAGAAGCTGAAGAAGCTGAAGAAAAGTAAGTAGCAAACTCAGCGCAAAAATTTAATCTGCACATTACAAAGTTACGCGAAATGAGAAAGTGAAGCACAAACAAAGAGGCTCTCTCCGGTTGCCTGCATCCTTTTCTCGCCTCACTCGAAAATGCAGTCATTATTTGCAGCTTAGCAGACGCAGCAAGACATTATCCCCCCCCTCCCTCTCACTCTCTCTCTTTCTATGACCACCTCCAACGTAATATGCAAAAAATGTAAATATAATTAAGACGCCGTTTTAATGGTTACGGCCAGAGCTGACTTGGCCAGTGTTGAGCTTAAAAAATAGCTCGCCTTGCTCGGCGTCTTGCTGGAAGTTCATTTTTTATGCCGGCCCCTGAAATCCCCAATTTCATTTGTGTTTGCCTTTGCTCAGGGCCGTAAGTTACACTCTGCAGCTCCCCAGTCGCGACATTCCACGCTGATTGTCCGCATTGGCACGCGATCATTAGTCAAGGCAACTGCCTGCAACAGTCGATGCAGCAGCGCCGTTGCAGAATCAGCAGAGAATAAGTTAGGGCCAGAGAATAGCAGAGCAGGGAGTAACAGTGAAACAGAAAAAAGCAGCTGCAACAACAACAACAAAGTTCCCTGTCACTCGATGAAAGCTCGACACGGCAAATGAAATTACCACCTGCGACCAACCGGACGGACGGACAATGGACAATGGACACTCTCACCGTGGTGGAACTTTTTGCTGCAGTCGCTCGTGGAGTAAAAACTTTTGAACAAAGAAATAAATATTCTACGCTGAAAAACTATAAATTACAGAGAAGTTTTCCATATAGAAAATGTGAAAGGCGGAAATTATTAAAGTTCCACGAAAAGATATTTCATTTTCAATGGAAATTTAATAAAGACCGCCAACTTTTTTAGCTGTTTTATCTAGCTGACAAATCCCAATTTCACTCTTTACATTTTTTTCAGTGTTCAGGGCCTGGACACAGTGAAAATCACGTTCAGCTTGTCGGTTGCGTGTTTTGTCATGGTGTTAGCAAATTAAAAGTTTTTCCCTATCGTACTTTATGGCCATGATAAAGTGTATTCTATATAAATTAGTTGCTCGGCCGGCAGTTTGCTAATTAGACAGGCAGGCAAAAGTTTCGAGCACCGTCCATGGTCGAGACTTTGGGACACAGCAAAGCCAAATCAAAGCGAAACTTTGCTTGTCCAACTACGCGTTTGTTCTGCATAGTACATTGTACCAACAGCAGGTAGCAGGTAGCAGGCAGCAGGCATGTTATTGTAATCCCACTTGTATTCTATTATCCTTGTATTGTGCTCGTGCCAGCGACATAATTATGTGCCAGCAATTTGCATTGCGCCCACAACAGAATCGCCATAAAAGGCCATAACAATCGAGGCGCACGGCAAAGGCGCCGGAAAAAGCATTCCAAATGGAAGCCATAATACTCTATGCCACGCATTAAGAACTGGATATAGTATGCGACAAAGGTTGCTGTAATTAGAACAACAGTAAAGCGCGCTAATAATAATATTCCCGAGCAGGAACTACTTTAGTTTTATGCCAAATTATTCTTCTTCATCGATAATCCTCGACTCGTTTCGCAAGTGAACAAACGTGCCCTCGAGCTGGAAGGGTAGCAAAGAACTGTGCAGCAGTTATTTCAACACCTTTATGGGGCTGCAACATTTGTGTGAGGCCACAATAAACACACACACAGACACGCACGAACCACAGAGCGGGAGACGTATGTACTTACCACAATGGCTTTGGCCAATGACCATGGCTAGCTTAGCCATGGGAGCAGAGTGCTTGAGGAGGAGGCAAGGAGTGGCAAGGGCTGGTTGCTGAAGTGCCACGAAAGGTTGAACGTAGGTGCCAGAATGGCATGCAAAACAAACCGATGCAAACGCCGACGCCACCATTTACAAAAACCATAGATAGAAATCTGCAGATAAGGCAAATTGCTGTGCTACAAAATCGTTAACTGTAATTTACCGCATTCGAAATGTGGCTCATTCTTTGGCATTCAGGCGATGGCAGACATTGCATGCATTATGAAGAGAAAGAGTGAAAGAGAGAGAGAGAGGTAGAAACTTCGCAAGGGCCGCAATGTGAATCTAATTGCGTTTACCGCCGCAGTCCAAACATATTTGCAATTGCGCTTGTAATTGAGGAATTAAATAATGCATAATGCTCCGACACAGACACGGACACGAGCTGGGGCTGGACTATCCCGGGAATTGGCAGCTAGTCGTGGCGGGTATAATCAGCACATTATTCAATTACAAGCGAGTGTGCATACATACGTGTAACGAGTCTTGTAGAACACATAACCAAAAGCGCTTCAACATCAATCACACACCAGCAAATGTGAAGCCTGCTGAAGTGTGCAAAATTATTTAAAACAGGCAATTCAAAGTATTTTGAAGTATAAAATACTTCATGAGGATTTTATTTGCCCGAAAATAAAACAATATGATGAAGAGAAAATAATGCAGCAAACACATAAATATTATTCCTTATAGGCCTTTGTTTATTTGCCCGGCTACATTTAACGATTTGTTAGTGCCTCAACAGAAACAGAAACAACAAAGCATTCCTCTGCATACATCATACGCCGCGTGAGCCCATGAAAAGCACTTTAAACGAGCACTTCTTGGCCAATACACTTAAGGGATCTACGCTAGCGCTGAAGTCTATCCATCTTGAGTCGATGCCGGCATTTCAAAAAGGTTTCACCGCGTTATTGATGTTGATTGATTTATAAACATTTCAACGCCACAACGCCACAGAAAGGCAAATTAAATTGTAGCCAAAACAATAAACAAAATGAAATTAGCATTTGAGCCCCAGATGGTTATCGTTTCTATCCCTAGCAGCAACATTAGGTCAGGCAACAGCAGCAACAGCAACAGCAGCAGCAGCAGCTGTAAATGGAACGGCAGCAACAGTTGCTGTCACAACCATTGGCAGCAGCAACAAAAGCGCGAAATTTTGCGCGCACAAAGTATAATTGACTTAAATATTCATGGCACAGTGAGTGAAAATTGTGTTCGCATGCCGCTGATTAACATGGCCCCATCAAGTGGCAGTCTCGCTGCCTGCCAGTCACATCTTCTATGTCAACGGGGGTGGAGGGAGGGGAGAGCATCAATCAAGCGGCATTTGCAGCGCCTGTTTGCGGTTGAAAATAATTTAATGAAATATTCTGTTTGCCACGTTAGCTCATGTGTCATTGTGGTGCTGACTGTGGTGCCTGGTTCGCTCGTCTAATTTGAATTAGTACTTTGTATTTTTGGCTGGCAGTTTGGCTAATTTCTCCCATGTATTTTCATTTCTTTCAATGCATGGTAAAAGCATTTCTGGCTGCAGCTCTTGCATGTGCTGGAGTAATTAAAGCGCTTCCGCTGCACTTCAGCGTAAGGTTAAATTTCCCCGAACAAATTAGAAAACTCGCCACCTTTCTCCCCCTTCATTCCCCCCTGAAAGGATAGGGTGGAATTTCCACAGCTTTATGCAAATGGAACAGAAGAATTTTAAAGTCAGCTTAAGCATTTTCGATTAAGTTACAAATTAGCTTCATTTTCCTGTAACTTACGAGCGCATAAACCAAGGGGTGGTTATGTTTTTTAATGGCCTGTAAAAATATGAAAAAATATGGGAACTACATTTTGTTGACCCGCTTTTTTCCCCAACTATGTTTATTTTGTACTCATAATTAGTGTTGAAAATGAGTTGCTGCTGGCTGCCGCTAGGTGGCGTCTGGAGCGTGCACATTGCCAATTAACCGCTTTGAGCTTTGAGCGCAGCTGGTGCCCTGCCAATGTTAAATAAATTAGTCGCCAGCTAAAAAGCCGACAAAGGCCAAATGCATTCGCTAGTTGGCTCCTGGGGGAAATGCATGCACACAATCGTGCGCGTGTGTGTGCGTGTGTGTGTACATTTAAAATGCAATACACTTAGCAGCCCTTGACTTTTAAATGAATTTCAGTTAAAGCTGAACAAATTCGCCTTCACATTCTAAATTATGCTCCAGAATTGAAAACTCAATCAGTAATTGCTTTTGCTTATTCGTTGTATTAACAATTTCCGATTCTCAAAACAAAATGCCGCGCCAGCGTTCAGGCAGCCCGTCGCCCAGACCCCAAGCACCTCGTGCCAATACCAGGAACAGCAGCACTCGAAGTGCCACCTCGGTGCCGCGCAAGCAGCAGCACAGCAGCAGCAGCAACTTGCCCGCTGTGCAGCCCAAGCAGGAGACCAAGCCGGCCCCGGTGCCTGAGCCAGCTGCAGCCGCTAGCACAGGTCGCTCGGCTGGCGATGTAATGAAGGACATGGCGGCAACAGCTGCAGGTGTTGCCGTCGGCTCGGCTGTGGGTCATGCTGTAGGTGCCGGCATAACTGGAGCATTTAGTGGCGGTGGCAGAGGAGGCAGTGAACCAGCGCCCCAGCAGCCAGCAGCAGCACAGCCTGTGGGAGAGAAACAATGCTCTGAACTGGACGAGAACGGGCCCTGTGCCCTGGAGATACGACAATTTCTCAAGTGCACCGAGGAGAATAGCGATCTTAGTGTTTGCCAGTGCTTCAATGATGCTTTGAAGAAATGTCGCCAACGCTACAATCTTTAAACGAATGCGGATGAATGAAGAAAGAAGAAGTCAAGATTGACTCACTCGAACCTAGGGCAATTGAAATTTCGAAGTTCCGCACTGAAACAAGCAACGAGGCTTAGTTAAGTTCAGTTTTGCTACAATAAATTTAGGCACCTCTTCTATAAGAATAGTTTTTTTTAAATTGTATAAAATAGAATTGTTATAACGAGTCTTTTTTAAATGAGAATTAAAGTTCTTGCTTCAAGTGCTGTCCAATTCTTCGGGCGGGCATAAGCCAAAGGGTTAGCAATTAAAATATTTTATGTGCGTCGCACACGCAGTTGCCCTTCTCACTGTCATGCCCCCAACCACGAGAGTTTATTTTTAACACCTTCAAACTGACTGCAGCATATCCTTGACGTGCTTTGTTGCCATACGCCGCAGCTGCCAAGTGCCCTTTTAAGCCATTGCAAAGGGGGTATTAGTTGAAAAATGAAGCTGCAAGTTGCATGGGAAACAAGGCATAAAAAGACGGGGTATTTATTTAAGTTGTACATATATATTTGTTGCGAAAAAGTATAGGGAAGTGTAGAATTGAAAAATGTTTCTCAGTGAAGCCAAATCTTCACTTCCGTTTGACATGCTCATTACAGAGCAACTGCTAGTCGGTATCCGCCCGCACAAAGGGGCACTTCAGGCTCTTTCTTTTTTGCATTCTCAGTTAATTGTGATTTTGTTTACTGCCATCCCTGGAGCTCACTCCCGGACTCTGGTCGGGCTTTTGTTTGTGTTTCTACTTTGTCTGCGCTGTGACGCATATTTACTTAAATTTTGTTGTTTCGCTTTCGCTTTTCTAACGATTTTCGCGCTCAACGCGCTTTTCAAGCTCGCTGGAGAGCAAAACTTTTTCATTAGGGGGGCGGTTTTTTTTTTTTTTTTTTTTTTCTGTCGGTTGTGTGCCGTTTTATCTGCTTGGCTTGTGCGCAATTAAGCCAGGGAAATGTTTTTGTAGCGGGAATGATGCTTGCTTGCTTACCCCAGAGACGACACCCTTTTTAATTTTAGGCACATTTTCGCGTAAGCTCAAGACGCAGCAGATGAATAAAGCAGGATGCAGAAGAAATGTTTTGAGCATATATTTGCTTGTTTGGCCTAAACGCTTTGTCTGCCATAATGAAAACAAATTAAATTTCTGGGCACAGCAGCGCACCTAATAAATATTTATTATGTTCACTCCTTCCTCTGCCCCCTCTCTCGTCTCTCTTATTCCCTACTTAAGGCCTCTGCTCCCAAATTTAGATTAGTTCGGGGCCGAGTATTGCACCTGACAGAGATAGCAGCTGCATGGCACTGCGGTTGGCTAACCACCCCAGCTGCCCAAACTTATCTGGTCGTATGCGGATAGCCGAATCGGGTCAGGAGACAGAGATGGCAATAGAGTAGGAAGGGGACTTCCAGCAAATGCATAAAGTATTTGATATGCATAAGTTTGCTGAGAAGTTTTCGTGCCGGAATTATTTACTTTATTTCCGGCTGACACTGTGCTCAATAAAACGCATTTTATTTAAAAATTCCTTTTAAGCCATTGTTGAGCTGGGGCGCTTTAATAAATTCCTTACGAAATAATTTGTTCGCAAGTTTTAAAGCCATTTTTTATGGCTGCCAAAAGCGATCGTAAATCCAGCGACAGAACTCTCAGCACTTCAGGTGCAATATCTCCATTGGGAGCTGTCATTAATAGCCTTGAACGGACTCAGGCAACGGTATCAGCCGTGGAGCCTGGCTGGAATTTTCAATGTGCTGACAAAAATATAAATGCAGTGTCGAAAAACGTAACATGGCACACCCACACAAACTCACAGAGAGAGAGAGAGAGAGACGGACATACAAAAGACAATAAAAAGACCAAGGAAGACAAAAGGAAAAATAAAAGTGAGGCAATCAGGCGAGAAACTTTTTGCCGTGCACACGTGCTGAGTGTGAAATATGATATGACAAACACGGCGCAATCAAAGGACAATGCAGAACGAGGCCGGTGCACGGTTTTTATTGCGGTTGCTTTGTCCTACGCCACGACACAGTAGTGGAAGGACGCGTGGAGGTTGTGGTCGGTGGAAAACAAAGCGAGAGGCCATTGGAACATTTCATTGTCTTCGCAACTTAAAGCTGAAATTGTGCATGCATTGCATTAAAGTTAATTTACGTAGTCTGCAAAGAATAACGCGATTGTGTGCTGGGCACTTTATAATCAATCAACATGAATATGCTAATGAAAATCAAATAAAAGCCAATCAGTTTTCAAGTGGGCAACCAACTAAGCCATGCAATGCAATAAATTGCATCAAAATTGTGTAACCAAATTGGTTGAATGGCCAATAAATGCATTTGACGTGGACACATAATGCACTTGTGTGTGTCAGTGTTGGTGTGTGTGTGTGTGTGTGTCTGAACTGAACTGAAATGTGTTTGCGCCCGAGTTTGCCATTGCAAAACTTTGTCAGCGCCGGCGGAAACGGAAATGCATTTCCGAAAACCGGAAATGTACTTGCAATGCGTATTTTGCAAATGGCTGCCAATGCACCGCACAACTTTTCACCTTTCACTTTCGCAAAAAGCTTTACCATCTCCAACATTTATGAACTGTCCACTACTGACTGCCCAGCGTCGTATGAAATCACCAGAGAAGCAGGCGAAAGATGGAAGTTGAATAAGTGTGCAAAAAGAAAGATATGAGAGTGTGTGAGAGATGGAGGAAGTACGTGAACGAACGTGCGGTGCTGAAACGTAACTCAATAAATATTTATATGCATACGTTTGCAGGCAAAAGGCGACTCCGTTACCCTGCGTCGGCCATTTAATAATTTGCATCTGCTCTCGTGAAGTCTCTTTCCCTCTCTCTGTCTGTCTGTTTGTCTGTCCGCCTGTCAGCCAACCAGTCCACTTGTGGCATTTGGCCTGCAGTTGAAGGAGGGTGAAAATGGGAGCTGAAAATGAATATGGAAATATGAAAAAGTCTTTTGGCATCTCTGCTGACCACACAAGTTTAGCAGGTTGTCCGCACACAACCGCATCCCCACAGAACCTTTGCAAAGAGCAAAGTTAAATATTCAATAAATATTTTAAATTTGCACAATTTGCGCAAGTTTCAACTGGTCAAGCATTTTAATTTCTCGACATCACGCATACGTGTCGGTGTACTTAGGTTAGTTCAGCCATCAGGCGTCTTAATTAAACAGTCAAAAAGCAAAGGCAACCCCTTTTCCGTGCACACAATCATTTGCATATTAATTAAACCTTTTAGCCAAAAGAAAACACAACAACAAACGACGAACAACGAGCTGGCAAGCCCTAAAGCCAAAAGGTCAAATACCAACGCCCGCTTAAGCCGCAAGCATTAACTGACCAAGACACCCACACTAAACCACACACACACACATACTAACACCCACACACACACAGCAGAGCACGCAATTCTCTGCTAGACACCTCATTAGATTGAGTAGCATACTTACGGGAGCGGCCACAACAATGCAACCTCAGCTCGGGCTGGCTCTCCTGGCTGGCTGGCTGGCTAAACTTTTGCGCCGCTTCATAAAGCAGCTAAGCAGCCTTTGAGCTCATAAAATTTTCAATAGAACTGCGGCTAAAAAATTTGTCGTCAGCATTGTTGTTGCGCCCTGAAATTTATCCGTGTCACTTAAATATCAATTTAATTTCCATAATAGGCTCCTAAAAGCACCCAAACAACCACTGCACACACACACACACACACACATACAAAGGGCGAACCAATTTATTGTTATCGGCCAACTGACAGGGCATTCTCTAGGGATTTTCCTTGTGATTGACACTTGCCTAAGAACACACTTTGGGCGCTGGCTTAGGAAGGTCGGAAAGTTTTCGTTTTTGATCAAATATTATAATGACAGAAAAGCAAATTCGACACACAGAGAAAACAATCAAATCCGAGGAAGAACTTGTGCTAAGTGCAACTATTGTTAATAATATTTGCCCAGCACTTGGCGCACAAAACTTGGAATAAGAGTGCTGCTAAAACAAACCAAATACTAAACAAAGAAACTACAAAACTATTTTTAGAGCACCGAACCTGACACACTCTCTAAGCGATGACGTGGGCAATGAGAATATAAAAAGGGAGGATATAAAAACGGAGACGAAATTTCCTATTAATTAAACCACGCATTATTTATTTCTGCATCGGATTACGGTCTGGGCTATAAATCAACTGAGTTAGAGAGTCGAAGATACCCTTGCAGAGTACAATCTCGCATCCATATAACATCTATATTTGTACACTATACAGAATGGGAATGGAATAATGTGGCGACGAGCAGAACTAAAGCCAAGCACCCATATGCAAACAAATAACAATAAAAGCAAACTTAAAAGTCCATTAAAAATGCTCGAGCGACATTGTGAAATTGGCAAACCGCGTCGAGTTAGTCACGTATTCCCCACTGAAGCACCGCATCCTGCACTCGCACTCAACTGAACGGGCTGCTGACGAACTGGCGAGCCGGCAAATTGCCGAGCTGCTATGATGGCGAGCTGTTGCTGCGGCCCTCGCATCGCTAAAGTCGCTGACAATAAATAGAAATCTCAATTTACTACGCGCGAGTCGTACGCCCCATGGCATCGGGCAGCAGCCCGCGAGGCTCTCTCACTAGTGTGCCAGGACATTGTTGCTGCTGCTTCTAGTGTTGTTGTTGTTGTTGTTGGTGGCTGGCAGTAGCTGATGGCCCGGCTTGACTGCCTCTCTAATGGCATTTGTGATGGCTGCGGTTATAGTCGCCATTGCCATTGGCGACGCATTTTGACGATGATGTTGATGTTGATTGGCGATTCGCTGGCACTTGCATGGGAGACAGCCCCACTTGCCTCATGAGTGCTTTTTTGTTTGCCCAACAGCAGCAGCAACGACAACAGCAACAACAACAATAGAAGGCGAGTAGCGGAGCAGTCACAGCGTAAAGTGTGTGTGTCTATATTGACAGTCGCAACTTTTTTCATTCGCTCGATCGAGTTAAGCAAACAGAAGCGCAGCAAAAACTCATCGTAACGTGGCGGAACCTTTCACCCAAGTGCAGAAATGCGATAGAACTTAAGCCCTTTAAAAGTTTTTGCCCAACTTGCTACGTGACATAATTTGTGCTAATGTCAAATGACTGACAGACGTGTGTGTGTGCGATAGTGTGTGTGGATTGAGGGTGTCTGTAAGTGAATAAGGAGTTGGGGGCTTAAGCGCCCCAACTGAAGTAGAGATATATGTGTACAGAAAATGGGTTTGTACGTGGCAGCACTTGCTGATGTAATTTACATAGAGCGTTCCAAGCGTTCTTGCATCAGGTTGCATGTTGCACAGTGTTCGTTAGGTCATTAGAGACACGTTACTCCTGCCGGGAAGCGCTCTGAGTAAATAGAATTTCAAGCCAAACAAACCCCTCCGGTGAGGTGTTTCAATTAAAAAGCTTTGCTAGCTGCACAACACTCACGCCACGCCTCAAAACCCCAGGCTCAAACCGAAACCGGGCGCACTAATTAGCCAGGCCATCAGTTGCAGATGCAAATGCAAAAGCAGCTAGTTGCGGTTTACGTTATGGGAGACGGGCGGACGGACGGACGGACGGACGGAAATTGTGCGAGTGCATTGACTAAAGAAAATAAGTGCAGGGATTGCACTTTTGACCAAGGATTAAGTGAACCGAGAATTCGTGCTTTGTTGTTTGCCCAAGATAAGCCAACTCCCTGCCCCCCTTGGCCCCTATCTCTCTCGCACTGCTCGTGATACAAAT
Organism: Zaprionus africanus; assembly: GCA_018151435.1. Taxonomy (NCBI): domain Eukaryota; kingdom Metazoa; phylum Arthropoda; class Insecta; order Diptera; family Drosophilidae; genus Zaprionus; species Zaprionus africanus. The sequence goes on along the minus strand of JAECXB010002309.1, from coordinate 820,499 downwards.
TGGTCGAGCATTGAGTTAGTCCGAGTGCCGGACGGAAGTTAGCTCACTTGATGTAAAACAAAACGCAGCCAAGTGAAACCCCGACTAATTGGCACTTGAATGGAAACACTCGTCCTAACTGAACTGGACGAGCGCGCTCAGTGGGGGATGTGGTCAAGTGTGTTCAGCGCTGCCAACTAACGTTTAATTTGGCTTTTCACTATTTACGCAGCATTGTAATTTCGGTATGCCAGAGCACTTCCCCGCTGACTGTGGTTGCGTCCCTGTCTTGTTGCCATTTGGAGAGCTTGTCGCTCTGCTCAGGCTCTCAGCGCAGCTATTAACCTTTATTGTGGTTCGCTTGTCAATGGCTTTGCGGGCAGCACTTCTAAGAAGCTTTGACGAGCCAACGTGGCGTAGCCGCATACAAAATTCAGTGTGCACTGTAGTGAATTTCTTAAGGCCCGCACAGCTCTCTAGCCTTGGAGTCTAGCCAGTCTGGCAACAATGTGCAATTTTTCAAGTGCTTGTCATAAAACTTTCATAAATTGCAACGTCATTCGTTCGTTACGGATTTGGGCAGAGCTGCGATTACGCCATGGCATTCTTGAGCAGGCATCACAAAATTTACATGCCACTAAAATGAGGCACATCTAGGAGCAGCAGCAACTGTAGCAAGCTCATGTTTTGTTGCTGTTGTTGTTGTTGCCACAAAGTTGTATTCGGAAACACGACGGCAACGTAGGCGCACAAGTTTCCACAGCGCGCAGATACAAAGATTCTTGCCCGAGCTCGTGTTCATGTTGCTGTTGCTGTTGAGCTACTGTTGTGGTTGCTATTTTGCTGCTGTTGCTGGCGCCTTGCTGTTGCTGTTGCCGTTGCTGTCGGTGGAACGCAAAAACTTTTTAATTAAATTCCCGTACCCAAAAGGCGGACGAACCACTTTCTTTTTTATGAACTCTCTCTCTCCCTCTCTGCCTGGCTGTAGTCTTTTGCTGACAAGTTTGCATATTGTAGCTGAAAAAGGTTATTCAAAAGTTGTTAAGAGGTTCACCAAATTGCCGCCTGCCGCATGCCAGGGATGTACACCTCATTGAGCTTCAATTAAACTGTCATGGAAATAGAGATCTTAGGCTAATGTCACTGAAAGAATTCCTTTAAATTAACCCAAGCAAGGCAACGGGCTAATTTTCACATGAATTTCAGAGGAGGAAAACTAATCTAGATCTACTCGACACCGTCTGTTTACTCCGTAAATATTCTTAGTAAATGCAATTGCGTACTTCAATGGAAAACAAATTTAAAAGATTCTCTGCTATGCAGGCAATCAACAGTTATTGCGTTCATTGCTGGACTCCTAAAAGGCAAATTTCCCTTTACTTTCAGCAGTGTGCAACAGGCGGGGGAGTCTGCAGCCTTGCAACAGGTGCCTGTTTGCAGCAGACCCTTTTGGCTGCAATTCCAGTGCGAAAAGAGTCGACCCGCTGGCAGAGCTTTCAATGTTGTTTGCATTTTCACACAGCAGCCCCGCAAAATGCAGCCATTGCCCGCAGCTGTATAAGTACTTTGCTTTTCGATGGAATTCAGAAAGCATGAAAGGATGCAACGCAAGCAGGTGCAATGCGCAGTCGAGCACTGAACATTAAAATTAATAAAATATACGAAATTATTAACAGACATAGCGAGTGGGCTGCATCTATTTATATTGTACTTTACTTTCTCTGTGGAATTCCTCTTAATTAATAAATAACCAACCTGGAACGCAAGCAATTGAGTTTCCTCGTAAAGGGGCTTTTCGTTTATTTATAGCTGCGAGGGTTGCATGACAAGTTGAAAACTTTACCCCAGCTGACAATTACCAAAGTGGTCAGGAGCTTTGGGCAATGGCTTAAATGCTAAGGAAACTTTATGAACTTTTCCAACTTTCATCTAGCAAATTGCGTGACCCTACGCACCCATTTGCACCTGTCAACGGAATCTATGTAATACATTTGCCCTACTTCCCGAGACAGGGATGAAACACGCATTATGGTATCGTCCTATCGTCCAATATCAAAATGTATACTCAAAGAGCAAAGGCCCAAAATTCCTGCTGACATTTTCTTGGCTTTGTCTGTCTGGGGAGCTTCAACTTTATCACGTTGTCAGTAACGCAGCTTTAATATTTTTCCTAGAATTCCAGAATTGAAGCGTTTATCTTTAGCTTTTACTGGAAATACATTCATATTAGTTAATAATCTCATAGTTCTGAGTATTTTTGAACAGCTTTCATCATTAATTAGTGTCGTTCGCAGAATTTTCACTTTGTCTTCTGTGAGAATTTTTCGTTGGAAATTCTGTTTTGCAGATATTTATAGAGAACAGTTTTGTTCCCGTGTGACACCACAGAGCAAATGTTTTTAATGTGAAATAAATCCAAATTCAATATAAACGTCACAAGTGCAAGCCATAAAAAAATCATAATATTTTTCTTCACATATTTCGCTTCCTGAATATTTCTATGAGAGTGCGCGCGATTGTCGGATATCGAGTGCAAGGAACGTGTCTGTCAATTTTCGTAATTTCGGCAAATGTCAGACAGCTTGTCAGGGCAGCAACGTGAGTCTCAGTGCGCATTGTGAATGCGTTGTAAGTCCTGTGAATAGCACAACGAATCAGCTCGGCGGTTTTTCCTGTGAACACTCAAAGCGGATACGAAATGCATTAGGGGGGTTCGGTGTTTGGCAGCTGTCACTGATTGTGTACCTTTTGAGGGCAATAAATTGTCACTTTTGACTGTCTGTCGGTAGAAATAGTTTGTATATTGATTCCTCCATCTCTGATGGTCTATTTTATTCTACTAGAAAATGCTTAGAGAATGCAGGAGCAGCCCTTTTGGCATTTCCAGGGAATTCAGTACTTTTTTCTATTTTCAGTTTAATTTTGATCGTTTCCCATCCGCTGGTATTCTCAAATTTCAATGGAAAACCAATATTGACAGTTTCCACTTAAATAAAATGGGCGAGAAAAATTATAAAGACAAAGAGAGTCAATGTCGTAGCCAAAGCAGTAAAATAAAGTGAGCAAGTGGAAAAGAGAAAAGAGTGAGTTAATCGAGGGAAAGCGATACGGAATACCCTAAAAAGATTATTTATTGCGAACGATGGATGATATGACCACATATACCCTGTATATATATATTATACAAGTTAAATTACTTAGTCATTCTTCTATTTCGACATACGTCATCACTTTTATATTTTGGTACTGCAATATTTCACTTTATCAGATCAAAACTATTGTTAAACTTTGTACTGGGTAGAATGGCAACGAAAGAGAATGGAAGATGTCGACAAATGACCTTGGTAATGCTACTTCGTACTCTGCCTGCCAGCTGGAAAAGGAATTAAACTAATATTTATCAAAGAGATGAGCGAGACGTGCTTAAAGCCGAACAAAAGCCTTGCCGGCGCCAAGACGAAGTAGAGTCGCTGAGTACAAGTCTGAATGGAAGAGCGAGAGGTAGAGAAAGAGACAGAGCTAGAAAGAAGTAGAGGGTGGAGAAATCTAGAATGAGAGTGAGACGGATAGATAAGGGAAGAACCTGCACAATTGCAACGTCATGGTACCAGACTAACAAAACTGACGCTGTCAAGTTCGCATAAGCCATCATGCCAACCGAATGGACACGTCCTTGTTTCCAACTAAAATATACTCGAGTGTACGAGTGTGGGCGTCAGACAGATTAAGAGAGAGAGAGAGAGAGAGAGGGAGAGACAGAGTGAAAGTGCCACAGCCACAGAGTGCCTGCAAGTAAATGGTTCACGCATGGCTCAAAAGTTGAGCCAACTTTATGCTAATTAGGCACTGCCGACGAGTGGGATGTGCTGCGACTAACTTTGCGGACAACCCGTGTCCTAATGCCTTCACACCTGCAGACCTCAGAGGGATCCTAATGCTGTTGCTGGTTGCAGTTGCTGCACAGATGAGTTTCCCCGTCAAGTGCTGCAATTGTCGACAACTGAGAATGCTTCAACATGCAGGTCCTTCAACCCCTGGACTCCGCTTTCAATTATTCTCCCACATTATGTGGCAGCCATTTTCACCACTGCTCGCCGCCATCTTATTTTGGTGAAAACTTTTCTTCGGTTCTCGCACTGCAAATGCATTTTGGTTTGGCGCAGCTGTTTGTTGGCTTAGCGACGCGGGCGCATTCTTGACAACTGAATTTATAATACATATACACATACACATACACTAGAAAAATGCTTGGCTTTGCATTGTGGCGCGTTTGTCTATTATATGCGAAATTGCGTTGAAATGGCCAAATAAAAGGACAATAAATATGGCTATTGTGCAGCCCGGTCGACTCGGCTGCCTCAAAGCCGAACAATGTGCACTCATAAATTACCTAAATTGAAAACCATTCTGTACCATTTTGGAGCAAGATTTCCTACACTTCTACACGCCCTCAACGCGTCTGCCCCCTTTTTCACCCACCTGAACAATTCAGCAGACACGCGCCACACTTTTATATTCATTACATTTCATACAGAGCGCTTTTGCAGTACTCTGCATTGGCAAAACTCTAAACTCAGGGTCCATCAGCTTAGGTGATCTCACTCAGCGAATATTCAGAATGAAATTTGATAGACTACATAAAATAACTTTATATTTTTGAGCTTTTAATTATACATTTTTTTAACAAATTAATTTTTATTATATTTATTTTGTAATTTTTAATTCAAACTTACTTTCTGTAGTGTATTCTATAGCCGTATAGTGGCATTATAACAATAAACCTCTCGTTTTCCTGCATTTTTTGCAGCGCTCTCTGTTCGTTGCGCGCATAAATATGCAATAGAAACTTTTCTCACGTTTTTGATTGCATTTTTTGTGCAATGCCATAAATATTTAAGTTTATTTTGCGCTGCATCAGCAAGTGCAGCAGCGTTGAGCGTTTCCTTTGTCGAAACAACCGCTTAAATATTTCTTACTTATATTCCTCGCGCTAAATAACGTCGTAATAGCATCGTCAATTCTGCGTAGAAAGCTAGTAAAGGCCATCGTTGTCCACAGAGCTGTTGCAATTTATAGAGAAATTTGAGGCGAACGGGGGTGGAGGGATGAGAAAACTGCAAATCGACGGCAATTTTCAATGAACCCATAAAGTGCCATTCAATGGTCTGTATCAAATTGTCGTCGTCGTGGGAATGTTGATTGTTCTCCGGTTGCGCGGTGACCAAAAGCCGCAGGATGCACTTCATTAACTTAATTAAAAATCTTTGTGGATAGCAGCAGCCTGGCAACAACAAATAGTCAACATCAACATAATTATTGCAATCATCAGTCGATGATGATCATCAGCAGACATTGTCATTATCTTCTTCAATGTCGTGGTTGAGTCATGTTAAGTCGCGTTGCGTTCAGTAAGCGCATCGTAAGCGCAGCAACCGCAAAGCGAGTCACTTCCAGCTGAGTTCACTTACAAGAGTGTATCTGTGTGTGGGTGTGTGTGTGTCTCTGTGTAAGTGCGTGTGTATAATAAGCAACTCCACCGTGTAGTTGCCAGTTGTTTTCTGAGTGGGCGGGTGAATGGCACTCATCGCCGTTCTGGCCACATTCATAACGCTCATGTTGCATGCCACCGCGACCGCTGTCACAGTGCCGTCTCATACGAAGCGTAAACTCAATTAAAAACTGTCGAGCAACTGCCGACACGCCGCCCTTACCCGTTGACAGAACTTGATTATCCCCATCCTCTGCTCCATCCCCATCTCCATCCCTTTCCCTATCGTTGTCTCTATGCCCAACCGTGTCCTGGCTCCGTTACACATCCTGACGCACATTTCGCTTAGTTCGTTGCTGCGTGAAAAATGCATTTGTTGGTTCTATTTTCGTGCTGTTTTCTTTATTCTCCCTTTACTTTACACTCACATTCCAGCATTTTTGCACTTTACTTTCAACTCTTCTTTCATGCTCGACTATAGACTTAATTATGATTGTAGTCGTGAGAGATTAACGCAGCTTGCCAAGAAATTGTACGAGTTAGCTCCATAACTGCACAGAATAATTGCAATTTATAATAAATTTGTTACTCAAAGAAATTAATAATTGCCTGTTTCACAGTTGAGAAAATAAGTATCTACTCAAACTTGGATGTTCGCTTAGCAAAATGAGAAAATTTAAGGAAATATAGTAATTTAAATTCATGAATTATATCTATGATCATTTTTTTACCTTCCTTTATTTGCTATTAAATAATTAAATCATATTGAAGGGCATTCAGGCATGCCAAGCAATCAGAACACGTACATAGTTGACTCAAGCCAGTCAAGACATAAATAAATCCAAGATAATTGATTTATATTGCATTTGCAACTGGCAGCCTGCCAATGTGGTGAGGGACAAGTGCATTGGAAATCACTGTAAATTGAGAGATTGCTTATTGAGGCGTTTGTAATGCGAGCAATGGAACTTGTTGAGGGGCAGCTGACAGTTTTTGTGTTGTTATGGACAGCCCACCTGCCTCAGTTGTTGTGCAGTCTTAAATGCCTCAGTTATTGGCCCAGTTCTTGCTTCATTTCTCTTTCATGCTTTGCAAAAGAGTCTAAAAAGGTTTAAAGAAAGATTTGCTCAAGGCAAGTATGGAATATATAAGAAATTTATCTATTTCTTTCATTTCATTTCAAATTTGCACTGAGTAAAAACGCACAAAGATAGCTAAGGTCTCCGTACAGTTCGCAGGATGCAGAGTATTTAACAGGTGAGTGCACTCGACTGTTGCCTTCTTTGCTGCTTTTGTTTTATGCAGTTTGTCGCCGGGTTCGCTTTGAATTCCTGCTCCCTATCCGAAAAACCCCTCTCTGTCGCCTGGCCGGATGGCTGGCTGCGTGCTTCTATGCATATCCTATGCATGTGTGTATGTCTACAATGTCTCGAATGCGGCTAAGCGTGACGTTGACGAAGCGCATGCAACAGCTCAACTTGTTATGGGGAGCGTGTGGCACAGTCGGCGGTGACATGGCGGTTTGACGTTGCTGCAGCTGCAGCTGCTGAGTACGAGCAGTTTGCAAATTTGTTGCTGACAATTTCTTGTTAGCGCTGTTCAGGCTGTGGTTCCACTGTGTGCCTGTGAGTTTTGTCTTGCGTGTGTGCGGGTGTGTGTGTGCGTTCGTTCTAGTCGATAAATTTTCAATTTTGCAACTTACACAAGTTATGCTCTGTTTGTGTGTTGCTTTGAGCGTTTCCGCATTTTAGCCACACTTCAACGCAGCACAACACGACGTATGATTGATGCCGTCTGCAGAGTTTTCCCCCCACAAGCAACAACATTCACGCCCACACTCACGCCCATTTGCACACGCATATACAAATGTTTACCTGCGCAAGCAGACAACTTATTATATTTGCATAAAGAAGAAAGTCTTGCGTGCGAAAGAGATAGATAGACTGAGGGTAGGCGTGAGACTTTGCGCTGATACATTAACCAAGTGAACGCACGCACGCATCGGAGTAAACGAAGTCTGAGTGCTTGTAAATTTCATTACACGTTAACTTTCTTTAATTACATATATTACTTTCTTACTTTCTTCCTTTGCAGCTGCCTCAACGCCGAAGGAGTCCAAAAAACGCAGACAGTTGAATCAGGTGAGAAAGAACTTCATGAGCTTAAATATTTAAAATGTTCTCGCTGAGTAAATTATAAGAATAAGCCAATGAGAAATGAAATTATACAATAGAAATACCTTTTCCTTGAATATTTTACTTGATTGCTGAAAATGGAATTGTTTTTTAGCTTCTTAGCACTGATAGAAAATACTTTGAATGTTTCTTTTAGTGATGGAGTGACATAACGTTTAGTGGTGCAATATTTTTTAGTCTGCCATCAGACTTCATGAGTTTCATAAATAGATAATTGCAGTTTTCTCTCGTCGAGGCCATAAAAAGTTATTATGACTTACTCTAACTTTTTACTGGCGGCGTTCGCATAAAATTCTTCAAGTTTATTAAGTGCAAATTCTCTGCCAACTCTGCTGCACTGCTGCACTGCTTCGGCGATGCACATTGTATATATATAAATACAAAATCATGCATATATAAACGAAGATAGTTGTGCACATAAATCTGAAAAGATGTAAAGTGTCTTTAAAAGTGAAACGACTTGCAGAGGGCAAGGACTGTGTGTTGACAAAGCCTTTTGCATTGATACTAGATATGCTTGAAGATATAAATGTCATTGCCCAAGGTCAGATGGAATATTTTAATTGTTAATATTTTATTTTTGTAACCCAAGGAATGTTTAATCAACTTTCGACGGACAAATTGTTTATATTTAATGATGATTACTTTTACCACATAAATGATAAATCATTAATGGCTTTCACACAAAAGATATTGACAGGAGTTGCCATTTTATTGAGTTGCCATTTGCATTGATGGGGTCACAGCTTGTTGTGGAAATAATTTAAATGCAAATAAATAAAAATCCAAACGAAATATAATTTGACCGCATAAAGGAATCGAAGGCTCTAGCGTGACTCTGTAAAATTAACATTAATGTCCCTGGCTATGAAACCAGAAGCTCACATAAATTATCGATAAAAAGACAAGTGGAAATCGTCAAATGAAACGCGATTTCTTGGCGTCGCCATCATAAATAATCGCATAAAATCAGCCAAAACATTTGACTAGAAAACAACTCATGTGAATACCCTGCATTGGGGTATGGCACCTTAGGCATATTGTTTAATTTTATACCATATTTGAAATATGTTAAATATGGAAAATTAACTTAAAGCTTAAGGTTGACTTTTCTGTTTGTGTTTTGTACACTGTCACCTCACGATTATACCTTGCCGTGCAGCTATATTTCCACGTAGTATAATAATAACATACAAAACATATAAGCATTTGCCTTTTCCACCCACATCCTTGAAAGGAAACACAAATGCCTGCACATAAATACATTTTTCTTGCTGCCAGGAAGCTGTCAAACTGTACCCGCAATTTATGTAAAATTTAATGCTTTATTATGCCACACACACACACACAGAGAGAGACAAACGCACACCCCCCACACGCACTCCAAGGCACTGGTTGCCCACTCAAATATGTATGTATATGAATACATATGCAAATCATATCAGTCGTACGCATACGCGACGCATTATCAAAAATGAAACACCAATGAAAATGTCAGGCAAGAAACAAACACAGCAACAAAGATAACAGTAAAGATAAGCAATTTCCTCGTTTCCAAATGTTTTCACCGTTAGGCGGCGTCTCTCTACACATGTTCTGTACACAAATTTTATTATGCACACAACATCAACACGCACACACACACAGAGGGAGACGCATACAGAGGCAAAGCATACAAATGCCCACATATGTCACTGTGCAGGCATTTTGTGGCACAGCCTGCGCTACACTGTCGTACAAAAGCGAGCTCATACTTGAAACGAAAAGGAAGGAGAAAATTTATACATATTTGTGACAAAATTTGGATCTCCCAGTTCAAATATTTGCATTTATCTCAATTTAAATTAACGTTTAAATTTAAATTAAATTAATTTAATTAAACTATATAAAACTAAATCTAAATTTAATTTACTTAAAAAAAACATTATTTTCAATTTTATGCTTAAATTCTATAAACTGATTTTTCTAAATTATTTTTTGTATTAATATCTTAGTTCTAATTAAGTCGACTAGTCAACTTGAAATAAATTAAATTTAACTTAAAAAATGTAAAAAATTAAATTATTTATACTTACAACAAATAAGTAGCTAAAACAATTTCCATTAACAGAATAGTTTTCCATCCTTCTGATAATTATTTCAGCAACAATAAAGCTTTTTTAAAATATTCCTTACCAGGTAGTGGTGTGTAAGTGCGCTGGCATTAATATACGATTCAAAATCAACGCATTCATTATTTAAAGCGCCGCCAACAAGAAAACAAAATAAACCGTCAGCTGCTTGACACATAAACATCAAGTGCGCAACGCGCTTTCCACTCAACTCAACTCAACTCACTTGACTCTACTCAAAAATAAAGAAAAAAAACAAAAATAAAACCGAAAATAAATATGAAGGCAAAAAATTCGAGGGCTTTTCATCCTGGCCCAGTAAGGTTGGCAGTCAAGTAACTCGTGCCAACAAAAACGGCGCCCACGTCGACAGCGGCAATTTAAAATTGCTGGCTTTTTAACTCGCATCCATTTACAGCATTTTTGCGTGGTACCCCCCCCTTCCCCCCACTGTCCCGCCCTTAGCCGTCTGTCTAACTTGGCCCCTGTGTGCGTATTTGTGCCTCGTCCCCTGTGTGACGTGTCAGATTGAAATTACATCAGGCATTTGGCAAATGGCGATGGGCCAAAATGCTGCAAGGATAACGAACAACATAAATAAGTAACATGCCGCAAAAAATTGAAAAAAGGCTAAAGACATGTTAAAGAAATCAAATTTGATGACTCAATAATTGAAAAGCGCGCCCGAGCATACGAAATGAGCAGCAAATGCCGTGCAAACTGATTGCGTATACGTCACGTTTGCCTGCACTGATTTCTATGAAGTCGATTGTCGATTGGCAATATCGACAGGTAGCCAGCCAATATAATTTAGCACGGGAATGAACAAACTGTATAAGTCCCTGAACACACTCAATCCCCCTCTCCTTCTCTCTCTCTCTCTTTATTATGCCGAGGTTAAGTCATTTATTCCATGAGTTTCGCACTGCAGCCACAAATCTGCGCCATTTTAAAAAGCTTTTGCCACAGCAAAACAACAAAAAGAAATTTAATGCGCAGCACAAGGCGCCGAGGCGGGACACAAAGTGAACGCAATACGCAGCAGACCATGAACCAAACTAACCAACCAACTGCAATGCATTCTCCCACGCACACTTCTCGCGGCACACGCCCACCAAGTTGTGCTGTCCCCAACTCGGCAGCTGTTGGGATTTGGTGTTGATGCTGTTGTTAAAACAAATGCTTGGCATATCAGAAAAAATTAAGTTTACGCTCGCTGACTTTAAATACAGATAATGGCTTTTCTTGCTGACGCGCATCGCGGATTCCAGCAGCAGCAGCAGAGATATCCTTAGCTCACTTAGCCAGCTTTGTGTTGAGTGCAGTCAGTAAATATTTAAGAAATTAAGCAGCCAAATGAAATAATAATTATTCCTCTAAGAGACTTGTGAAGCTATTTCAAATGCAGAGACATTCCTTGCGGACTGCATAATTAGCAGAAAGTAAGCTATGAAGAGTTGATAACGGAAAATGCATTTGTACTTGAGATGTTCTACAAATAATAAAAATGCTTTTAGCTTTTGTGTTTGTTTACTATTTATCCAAAACAAATCGTGGCCGGGCTTATCCTTTGCCAAGTTCTGCGCCCTTTGCACTTAGCTGCAGCAAATAGTTTACAAACCAATAACAGAACTCGCCTTTTTCGTCTATTTTATTCTTTTCCTTTCTTTGTCGCACGAACTGCCAGACGAAACTGGAACTGTACTTATTTAGTGACAGGGATACACGCAGTTGCCTTCGCCACAACCCAGTTGCCCTGTTTGCTGCGTGTTTTCCAGCCGTAAAGAATGCAGACAGACACTGAAAACTTTGCTTGCGACTGTGGCAAGCCCCAAGACGACGCCGCGGCTTGGGGCTTTGAGTAAAACCGGGGAAACTACTAAATATTTGAAAAGTTCTGCAGAGCCGAGGTTTCCACCAAAATGTCAAACAGTGTAAGACTTGCGGTAAATTGTATGTTGGGCGTGGTTGGAAAGTCAAATGTTTAGACAGCCAGGTAGAAGAAAAAGAATTAGCAGAGAAAATACATTGCTCATACGCCACTTTGTCAGCGCACAAACGTGCAAAATCAAATTATTTATGAGCAACTGGAGGCTTAGAAGCTTTACGACTCACAATTCAAATGCAATAAAAACAGCCTAGGGGAGAAAAATGATATAATCGTTGCGAGCTATGAGACGCATAATTAAATTCAATTATTTATGTTCTGTTCTCGAGTGTCAGGCAGCAGCAGATTCGCCTGCGAGTCAACATCTGGGACAGGACTTACGAGCTGTCCACAAATGCTTAAAGCAGCTTACAGTTTGTTTGCTGACCAAATAATTGCACCATTTTCTGGCTTGTCGACCGACTGCCCAGCCCACCGACCCATCATGTTCCCCTGTTTCCGTTGTCCCCCTATGTTGCCTGCTCTGTGCCAGTCAGTCGACAGTTGATTAGCATAATCAACCGACAGAATTATTCGACCGCATTTCACATATGTGTTCGCATGCAAAATTGTTCGTTTCACATTTTGGCTCTCGGTTCAACTAATTCCCATTGAGTTTGCCGTAGTCAATACGAAACAATTTCCTGGAATAATCCCGAAAATAGAAAATCCATCAAATAACAATAAACAGTGAAAATAATTACACCAACAGCTAAAATAAGTAAATAGATATTTGTGTACATTTCATAATCATATCAAAACACTGCCTGAATTTGTTTTCATCCGATTGCTGATTGATAAATAGCGTAGAGTTTTGTTGGTGATATGTTTATTGATTTTTTGATGTAATTTGAATATTGCATTTTTATTTACAATATTTTCTGGCTTAGTATCTTTATAATATTTGACAAAGTTGAAAATGTCACATTGCCTTTTAGTGAAATGAATATACACCTGCAGTTCGATCAAAAGGGATTATTGTGTTGTGGTTTCGTGTGCAGGTGTTTGTATTCAGTTATTATTGAATATTCGAAATTCCAAAAATCAAATCCCTTAAATATGCAGTTTAATGGGAATAGTTGTTATACTCTGATATTTTTTCATTTCTTCAATTTTATTTCTACCCGTGACAGTTCATTCAGTTCAGGCGGCACTTAGCTAATATGAATTTAAAAGCTCTTTAAAGGCAGTGCCACCAACAAGTTGTCTCTTGAGTTGGTGGGGGGGTGATTGCGATGGGGTCAGCTGGTGTCAGCTGTTGGCACTGGCAGGTGTCACACCGGCACAGACGACTGTGCGTCTAGACCGGGTTTTTTTATTTTGAACTCAGTCTTGTAGCAAAATTTAATAAAATTTTCACAAGGAACGTGAGGTTGAAATACCTTTTTGTAGATACTGCCACAATTGGTGGCAACATCGACGCTCGTCAGCTGAAATGGAATTCAATTAAGAGCGAAATGTATAAATTTCTTTTTGACGCGCGGTTTTCTCTGACCCTCTCGCCGGCCATTGACCACAAAAAGCGGCGGCCAAAAATGCCAAACGGAAGCTACAACAACGCAGTGAAATACGAGCAACAGCAACAACAACAACGACAACAACAGCTATGTATAACAAAGCCATGTTGGCTGGTCCTTTGTTTATTTGTTACACATTTTGAAGTGCCTCCCTTTGGAGGGTGCACGCACGGGGGCGTTGAGCTGGGACCAAACAATTCAATTCAATAATGAAGCAAAGTAGTATGAAAATTAATACAAAAACAGAGCGCAAAGCAACAGCGAATGCGGTTGTGTTCTGCTTCACTTGTTTTATATGCGCTACGTCGGGCCTCCACGCAGATGATGCCGAACCTGATGCTGATGATGTTTGCGAAGATGAGGAACAGCAGAAAAGCTGTACAGAACATCTGCTCATAGCCGACGGGCATGAATTCGTTTTTTATTTTTTTGTGAGAAATTCTAACAACTGTGAGCACCAGCAGAGGGCAATAAAATAAGTCTAGATAGAGGAGGGAACGGGCAACGATGCGTGTCTCTTTAAAATTTGAGGAAAATAAATAGATAATTGGTTGAAAATTATGCAAAGGCGACTTAGCTGAGAGACTTGCTGATTTACAGGAAGAATATATACTAAATAGATATGTATATAATTAGTATACATTGCTGTCTTGTCATTCCCCTGAAAGTGGTTGATACCTTAATGAGAAGGATGGCAACGCGGGTTAGAAGAATAAGTCAGCTGATCATATTCAGTAGTAAAGAAAAGTTGAAAATACTGAGTCGATCGGAAAAAGCATTGAGAGACTTATAATTTGAAGTTTAAAATTAAGTTTTTGTTATTAACACTTGTATTCAACCATTAATAAACATCTTACATTAATAAACATCTTACATATATACTTTAATAGATTTAAATCAATAAATCAAATTAAATAACTTTAATTAAATCAGCCTACCTTTTCTGTTTCATTTAATTGCAGCTGTGCGACAATCACACCCACAGAACGCAGGTTTCAAGATACAAACTATCGGATTCAGTACAAGTTCAGTTCTACAAATAAATGCTCCACCTGTCCGGTCTGCCAGCCAGACTCATCTATTTATTGCTTCGTTAAGAGCTGCGTCAATTGCACCAGGCAGAAATAATCTTCAAGATCAACGACAGCAGCAACTACAACAACAACAAAGGAAAGCACAAAACATTTATTAGGCTGTCCGCAAATAGCGCTTTATTAAGCATACGCTGCGTTAGCCGAAGCAGAGCTCGGACAGACACACACACACACTCACACACACATCAAATTGGTAATCAAGCGTCACACAAGCAGCAGCACTAAGGGGCGCACGTAAGCTGAAGCTGAGCCGCACTGAGCCGGCCTGGACCAGCCGGGGCCTGGGAACGAACTAATAAGAAGACTTTATTTTTATTGAAATTATGATTAATGACGGGAATATCGCACGACAGCGATGTGAAAGAATCAACGCGCTTTAAGCGCTGCAATGAATTAAGGCCAGAGCTCATGATAATCAGCCTCATGATGACATCAAAAACGATGATGATGCTGATGCTAATGATTATGCTAACGATTATTCCGCCATGGGGCAATTTCTGAAGCGATTGTCATCTCATGCAAACGCTGGAGACATGGACCAAGCGGCGCTAGTCACGTGGACATCGTTGATGATAATGAAGTTGATCAATGGCAGGACTGAGGGTGTTTGTGTTGTCGACCGTGGCTGCAAAAGCAATTACAACAACAGCGAATACAGCTTAAGCCATTGAAAGTCTAGAGAGAAAAAATATAGAAAATTGAATAAAAAAAGAAAGAGTGAAAGCAGAAAGAAGAGAAAAAATATCAAAGCAATCGATAGAGCAGCGTTAAAGCAATTTCAACTTGATGGCTTCGCCCGGGCAGCACAGCGCAGTTGCCGCTGCCCGCCGACGACGCCATCATCAGACACCTTTGACTTACCACAACAACCACAGCAAAAGCATCAAACTGATCTCGACCGCAACCCTCACACTGCTCATACTCAGCGTGAGCAGCTGGATTGCCTTTGCGACGGCAGCAACAACAACAACAGCAGCAGCGACCGCGACGACGCCGACGACAACGACAACGACGTCAACAACCGTCCCGAGCACAGAGCCGTCGAGGACGACGACAAGGAGCAACAACGCTGGCCGTGATTTCGCTGAGGACTTCAACAGCAGCACCGCTTTCCTGGGCGCCATCGCATCCGCTGGAGCAGTCAACAGCAGCCCCATTGCCATCGTTAGCTTTCAGGGCATAACACGCAGCACTCCAAATGGCAGCAGCACGCTGGTCTCCCTATCGGATACGCCGCAACTGCTGGAGGATCTGGGAGTGGAAGAATTCGAGCTGCCGGCCCTGCAGTCTGTCGTCGTAAGCATCATACTGCTGATAGTCATCCTGGGCACTGTGGTGGGCAATGTGCTGGTCTGCATTGCAGTCTGCATGGTGCGCAAGCTGCGCAGGCCCTGCAACTATCTGCTCGTCTCACTGGCCCTCTCCGATCTCTGTGTGGCGCTACTCGTCATGCCCATGGCCCTGCTGTACGAGGTGCTCGAGCGCTGGAGCTTCGGCACATTGCTCTGCGACATTTGGGTGTCGTTCGACGTGCTCTGCTGCACGGCCTCCATACTGAATCTATGTGCCATTTCTGTGGATCGCTATCTGGCGATAACCAAGCCACTGGAGTACGGTGTCAAGCGTACGCCGCGTCGCATGATGCTCTGCGTGGGCATTGTGTGGCTGGCAGCTGCCTGTATATCGCTGCCGCCGCTGCTGATACTGGGCAACGAGCACGAGGATGAGGACGGACAACCCATCTGTACGGTCTGCCAGAACTTCGCATATCAGATCTATGCCACGCTGGGCTCGTTCTACATCCCGCTGTCCGTGATGCTGTTCGTGTATTACCAGATCTTTCGCGCTGCACGACGCATTGTGCTGGAGGAGAAGCGGGCACAGACGCATCTGCAACAGGCGCTGAACGGCACAGGATCACCGCAGACTGCCACGGCACCAGCACTGGGCCACACGGAGCTGGGCAGTGGCAATGGAGCGGGCCATGGCCACAGGCACAGCAGTGTGGGCAATACATCGCTCACATATTCCACCTGTGGCGGACTGAGCACCAGCGGTGGTGGCGGCGGCGGAGGAATGAGTATACCACATGGTGGCCATCATGGCAGTGGAGGTGGAGTGAGTGGCTCGACTGGCTTGCTTGGTTCACCGCATCACAAGAAGCTGCGCTTTCAGCTGGCCAAGGAGAAGAAGGCTTCGACGACGCTGGGCATTATCATGTCAGCCTTCACCATCTGTTGGCTGCCATTCTTCATTCTGGCCCTGATTCGACCCTTCGAAACAATGCACGTCCCGCCCTCGCTCTCATCACTCTTTCTGTGGCTGGGCTACGCCAATTCTCTGCTGAATCCCATCATCTACGCCACACTGAATCGCGACTTTCGCAAACCCTTCCAGGAGATACTCTTCTTCCGCTGCTCCAGTCTCAACAGCATGATGCGAGAGAACTACTATCAGGATCAGTACGGCGAGCCGCCCTCGCAGCGAGTGATGCTTGGCGATGAGCGTCACGGGGCCAGGGAGAGTTTCCTGTGAAGTCATTGTAGCTGTAATTCTAACTGGATGTGTTGTCGTCAATCTAATGTGTCTATGATATAGTTGGCATATTCCTATAGGCTACACACATGCACACACACTCACACAAAGACACCCTGCCACACACACACACTCAGACAGACAGACACACATAAGCCAATGAGTATTTTTTGTATGTAGTAGTGTTGTTAGCGCAAACTGCGAACCCAAAAGTATCCCACGATACGATACTATAGTTAATATTATATTATATGATATATGGTATGGTATATACAAGTCTGTAGCTGACTCCTTTAAATGTAACTAAACGTTGTAATTTTAAAACGTAGCGCTAAGCAATGATGACTGTGGGCCGCAGCTCATACGAAGTACACACACCCCACACCGACACCCACCCAAACCAAAGATGGAAATATTTATACACACACAAACACAACACACATACTCACACAGAGAAAGACGGTTGTTATGCTAGCAAACCAAACACAGGCTTTCACACGTTCCTTTATTTTCCCAAGTGAAATCAAACAGAGGAAACCGATTACAATCACAAATTGATATCGAATCTATTGAGCCCATCAACTGAGCCAAAAATTAAATTAAACACACTTTAGATATTGTGTCATCTAATTAGAAACTATACATGGTAGACATGGTAGATAAGCACGTAAGATACTTCAAGGTGGTCCGCTGCAAGTAGAACTAACTCTCTACCGATCTGTAAATAAACGCTATACCAAAGCCAAGCTAAGTACGCAGCTCGAAACTGTCTCAAAGAAACACAAACTAACAAAATTATATATTTGTTATACTCGTCTGGCTAAAGCTAAAGCTCAAGTCCTATACAGCATGTATGTATGGATGTATTTATTGTAATTGAGAATAGAAAAACCAAAGGGAACTATCTGCATTAATTACTTTGTATTGTTTTTGTATTTGTATAAAAGTCACGCCTCTCTGTGATACCAAACATTAAGCATTAATTTTATGTTTAGATCGACAAACTACGTTAATGTATTGATACTGTAAACTAACTTTACATCTGTAGTATGCGTACACACACACACACCCATTAATATAAATACAATTATACATATATTTATTTATACATATAGAGTATGAACCTAGTCGATTAAGTCTACTAAATGTGCGTGTTTTTATTGTACGTATGTCTAGGCTAAGCACATGATATTCGCTGGAGAAAGCAGAGTTACAAATGTATGTGTAATCTAATGTTGAACAAAACGGGAGATAAATAATTAAAAATAATCCGCTCCCCCTCTCTACAATGCAACAAAATAAATGAAAACAAACAAACTAAGGAAACCGACAAAACAAAATAAACAGACAAAGGAAAAAACATGACAAACTAAGCGCATCTAATGCTATGCATCATAGGAACTAACGTTCAGTAAAATATACAAAATAAAAACAAAATTGCAAAAAATAGAAAAAAATAACAACAACCCACACACACACACACACACACATACAGACAGACAGACAGATACCTAAACAAATACATTTATAACTCTTCCGAGTGAAGCTTACAAACTGTAAACTGCATTTGAATTCTGTTCCCACAGCTGCGAGAGAGAGAGAGCAAAAGCAAGTGTAAAATACACGAAACACAAACAAAAAGAGCATCAGAAATTAAAGCATCAAATAAAAGGCAACCATATAAATGTAATTCCAAAATGTAACGTTGTTTGTTTACTCGGCTTCCCACCTACACAGCAGCCCAGTTTCCGGGGCAACTAACTGCTGCTGCTGTGTGTTGCATGTGCAACACATTTCCACATCATTGTCATGTTGAAGTTTGCAACGATGTTGCAACTTTACCAAAAATTATACATTTTCGTTGACTTTGTCCTAATAGGACTTAGACCATTAAAATGTATATTAACTTTTTAAAGTACTTAATTCTCGAAATCTGTTTTGCCAACATGGTTAGGCAAAGTTGTTAATCTAATTGGCTATTTAAAAGTCTGGAAACTCGAAGTGGCAAAGCTAATTGAACTGACGTCATGTGGATAGAGCAGAGAACAAAGTACGCTGATCAAAGTGTTTAGAGAGTCACTTAGACATAGTCTCTGTATCGTATCACAGAAACTATTGCACTCACAAGAAACCTTGAAAGAATTTTTTCCTTTTATAACATTCTACACATAAAAAGGGGTATATATGACAGCTTGGAGTTTTTATTTCATTTCAGCAAAGAAACCGATTTATTTAAACTGTTCGACAACTTCGAAAACTGATTGTCGTAAAAGTTGGCTGAAATTCTGCAAACTATAAAGTTTTTGTCATTTTGAATGGAAAAGATGTTTTAAAGTATCATAAACACAATTTGGACTTAGGGAGGGAGGCTGTACAGAAAAAATGGACAGCAGAACACGAGGAGACGGAGTCGAGAGCAAAACTTGATTAAATTACCGGACTGTCTTCTGCAAGTGCAGAGTACGAGTAATGCTTTTCTCGTGTTGTGATAAATCGCAGAGTGAATTGTAGAATGCAGCAGATGTCAGATGCGTGGGAGAAGTGTATATACACATAGAGTATACATGCACGTGTAGACATGCTCTACTCACATAGTGTAGAACAAGTATTTATAGTGCTTATTTGTTGGCGCGGCTGACAAGTTGAGCAAACGTGCAAAAACGCGCGGAAACGGATGCAAAACCCAGTGAAACATGGTGGAAAAATATTAAAAGGCAAACAGGAATGGCAAACTGTTGGGCCGGAAACACACGAGCCATGTGCCATGCAAATACATACACGTGTCAGTATGTAGTAAGCCAACTATGTGAGTGTGAGTGTGTGTGTGTGTGCATCTGTTTCAAGTGCCAGCTGAAGTTTGGGTGCGCCAAAAACTAAAGCAGAAGCATGCTGCCACTTGGTCGAGATTCTAGTTGGGGTACTTGTATTCGTGTGTGTGTGTAGGTTTGGGAGTGTGTATCTGATTGTAGGTGGAGCCGCTTTCTAAAAGGGCATGACAATGACAAAGTGATCTTCCGGCGCCAACTACCAGCTACCGGCTGGCAGCTTCTGCTGCTGCTGCTGCTGCTCTTGCCTGATAAATGATGATTTTACGCTCGCTCGTTGTTTGTTGCCCAGCCCCAGCCATGTTACAATCACACTTTATGAGCTCTTTTTGGCTGCTAGACTGAATGGCGACGATGCCAAGGACATGCAGCGCATCGCACCACAACAACAACACACACGGACAAGGGTACATTCGGGTACAGTTGGACACCCACGGCGTATGTGAGCTTTTTTCTTTGGCTACTTTACCCTGCAGCTAAGCGGATTTTATATTCAAATAGCTATGGCAGCTTTGCACAAAAAAGGCAAGCACAAAAAATGAGCTGACGATTGCAGCAAACTTACCGTTTCTCCTGCTTCCCTTATTCCCCCGGCATCAGACTCTACGTAAGCACTAAAATCTGCAGTTTTATGAGCACTTCGGCATTTTTCCTTTTTTTTTTTCCTCCCGCTTTTGTGACACTAATGCGACGTTTATGAAACAGCGCAACAGTGAGTCGTCGTCAGAGGCAACGTACCGTTGATTGAAAAAAAACTAAAAAGGAGAATCCCGAAAATTGTTTGCCAGTCTAGATGCGCTTATGATATCTGCAGTTGTCAGGGCTCTGACAGGCACAAATTTGGCAACAAATGTGGAATGTATTTTTGGGCAGGCAGTGTGAGAAAACTATAAATCGACTATTGAATTCGACTTAATAGTTCGAAATTGCCGAGCAGTAGACTAACCACGTCTGCTGGAGATCTGCACACACAGCAACGATTAGAGCTCTGCATGCCTATGGCATGGCAATTCATTGCTCCACTTGTGCAGCATTAAAGGGCAAGCGTCACGTAAACGAAACCCAATTTCGAAAATGGGGCCAAGTTCATACTGGAGAAGAGTCGTAAAGGGTGTTTAAGTGACTGATAACACATGCTGTAATCGATGGACAGTTAAAAGTGGCAATTGCCATGAGTTATGTGAAACACTTTGCAGGGAAAATGCTCTGCACAAGATGAGCTCAAATTTCGGCATTAAGTAAGTACTACATCATCGCAATCGTATTGGATTTGGGGGCAAAGCTCTCAAGTTTCATCGTAAATTCAATAAATACAAGAGCAGCAGGCGAAACAAGCTGCAATTTGATACAAGAACACAAAGTTCAATAAAGCAAGAGAAAGTAAATGGAATAAATGTATTACGAGTTGAAGCATGAATTGCTGCTGAAAAAATATTACAAATACTTTTAAAATTTATATTTATTTATTATGATGCACTAAGTTGCTTTTCTAGAATAATTTTAGCTGCTTAATGGAAATATTTCAGCTTTGCTTTATAGAATTATTATTCATTATTATTTTCCATAAGTAATGTTACCTGTTATATTTTAAATTACCTATAATAATTAAGGAAAAAACGTGAAATTTCCCGTTAACCTTTAAGCATAAAAAAACAAGCACAAATATTGTGTATACGCCAGCGTGTCTCAGCACTGAAATGGTTTATTGTGTAAGAGAGTAACACGCACAACGAACACGCCCTCTCACACGCACACACACATTACTGAAATGTATTCAAAACAAATTATGTAAAATATTTGAAGCGTTAACAACTTTATTTCAACAGCGATTGAAATCTACATACAAAATACAACAGCTACCTGAAGCAGGCCTTTCTCTCGGCCCAGCCTCGCTCGCTCCTGTCTGTCGTAATTCTGGAAATATATTATTAAATGCGTCGTCAACCGACGTGGCTTGCGTCACCCAGAAAGAAAGAAAAAAGAACGTACGGAAAAAAAGAGAGAAAAACGAAGTGAAATATCTGAGAATTTGTACAAAATTAAGTTGATTAAATGGACTTAGCAGCG
This sequence comes from Zaprionus africanus, assembly GCA_018151435.1. Lineage (NCBI taxonomy): Eukaryota > Metazoa > Arthropoda > Insecta > Diptera > Drosophilidae > Zaprionus > Zaprionus africanus. Next base: position 798,761 of record JAECXB010002309.1, on the reverse strand, counting down.
TGATTACACGCAAGGCTGCATGAGAAACATTCACAGCAGCAAGGCCGATTTGGGGAGCTGCTTAGGTCTGAAACGCTATGCGTGTTGTCTGAGTTCTCTGAAAGGATTCCGTCCAGGGTGAAAGTCCCAACAACACAAGAAGAGCCCAAGCGAAGGCATAGCGTATTTTTCATTTTACTTCACTTACTTCTTTCTGCCTTCTCCCACCATCAAAGTGAACAACAACAGCGAGACAAAATGAGCCGAACGCAACTTTGACCATTGAAATCTCAGTCTCATGGGAACTGTGGGCGTTATTGCCATTAAATGGCGCATGATTAACGCTTTGCTCTGCAAGACAATTGATAAAGAACCGAGTAGCAGCTGGATGAGGCTTTAAGTCGTCTATTTCCCTCCCAACACGACTTGACTTAACCCTCATCGGTTGTTGGTATGCGAGCGTATACCATTTCATGTTTCAAGCCCCAGCTTGATTTATCAAATGTTTATCAATGGATTTGAATTTTGGCCCAACTAAATATTTTCGCAAGTACTTTCACACCACTGATCAGCAGGTGGCGCTGTTATTGTGCAGTGCTGTAATTAATAAACTTACACATCTGTCGTTGGTATGCGTGCCCATACCACCACCTGCTGCACTTCAACCTGAGTCATCTCCAACCGTTGGTTCATCTGTAGTACATCTTCAACCAAGCAACAAAAGAGGTGGATGTTACATATGTACCAGTAAAAACAATCGCAACGATTCATTTGTTCTGAACATAGATATTCAATATTCACAATTTTTAGGGCAGGGGGCAGCAAATGGGGCCGATTTACCAGCCGATACGCGCCTGGAAGTGCGTTAAATTATTTGTTTCCCATTTAATTACAGCGCGTTCTTGTTTTTGTTTTTCTGTTCTGTGTCTCTTCTCAATTGAAGTCGCACTGCACGGAACCATCAGGCCGAAAACTTGGGAGTGCTGACCTTGTGGTTTGCGGAGAATAGCGTGGCATATGCTAATGGGACACTCGGCTGGGGAGTGCTGGGTCGAGGGGAGGCCTTCAGAGGGTTTTGGAATCAGTTTAACGGATTTCTTGTGGAATAAAAGCCATCACGGGGTGCCTATGATGATAAGACATAGTCATAGACGTAGGACAGACAGAGACTGAGAATGACAGATATACACAGAAAGAGAGAGAGAGAGAAACTAAGACAGACAAAGACAGACAGAGACAGTGACAGACAGAGTTAAAGACAGAGCGACAAACAGAACGACGGATAGGGTAGACAGACAGCGACAGACAGCGACAGACAGCGACAGACAGCGACAGACAACGACAGACAACGACAGACAACGACAGACAGCGACAGACAGCGACCGACAGCGACCGACTGCGACCGACAGCGACCGACAGCGACCGACAGCGACCGACAGCGACCGACAGCGACCGACAACGACAGAAAGCGACAGACAGTGACAGACAGCGACAGACAGCGACAGACAGCGACAGACAGCGACAGACAACGACAGACAACGACAGACAGCGACAGACAACGACAGACAACGACAGACAAAGACAGACAACGACAGACAGCGACAGACAGCTTCAGACAGCGACAGACAGCGACAGACAGTGACAGACAGCGACCGACAGCGACAGACAGCGACAGACAGCGACAGACAGCGACAGACAGCGACAGACAGCGACAGACAGCGACAGACAGCGACAGACAGCGACAGACAGCGACAGACAACGACCGACAACGACCGACAGCGACCGACAGACAGATACATGCAAAGACAGATAGAGACAGACAGAGCGAGCCGGACATCTGTTGCTCACGCTGTTTAATTGGTAAAAAGCAAAAGCATTTGTAACTATCAGCAAGATTAATATTTTCACATAAATTCAAACTGAAAAAGTTCATTTAGATTATGATGTATGCAAGTGCTTAGTTAAATTAATACAACTATTAAAAGTATAGAGTTTCATCTGGCTTTTCCTAGCGTATTTAAAGTTTCTCTTTCTGACGCTCTCTGTATTCTTCGCATTCTTCTTGACAACAAAGCGGCGACGGAAACGGAAACCCTGGGGCAGCCAACGAAAAAGAGCATTTAATGCAGCGTTTACATTGTTTTTGTTCTGCTCTCCTGCTGTGTTTTGTTCATATTCCTGTTCTTGTAGTTCTTATAGTTGGCAGCAGCTTTGGCATTGTTTTGGTTGAAGCTAGTGCAAAAAAATATGCTACTATGGCTCGAGTACTTGCTCGGGCCGGTGCAGGCGTGCAGAATGATTAATGTGCCCTGGCACCGGGTACAGGCATTAATGGGCGGTCAGTGGAATGCACGGTCAGTTACGAAAACCCGGCGAATACTTCAGGGCTCAGCTTCATTTTTTACGTGCTGCTTTACGTGCAGGCGCCCAATGTAACTCGGGGTGAACTACCAAAAACTGGAGTAAATTGCGCCACTTAGCGAGTACAACTAAATGGGATGCTTGCACGTCTGCTGCAAAAGTCGTATACAACAATCGGCGGGCACGACGGCACGACATAAATTAACGCAGCGCACAACACGGCGTATGATTAATCTGTTGTATTACACAATTTAATGGCCAGCTCGTGCGGCATTTGAAGTGAGCTGTCAGTGTGCCGCTGCCTGTACAGACCAGCAAACTTAATTTAAAGGCTGCTTCTCTTTTTGCTCTTCTTGCTTAAATCCTTATTAATATGCATGGAGCCGAAGCTCGTCCAGTTCGTCAGTGGCCCAAATGAAAAATGGCCGCCATTAGGGACAGCAAATTTGCCGGCTTGTAGCAGCAGCAGCAGCAACGGAATGAGCCGTAGCAACTGCATTGATTTTGCAGCACGTGGCTGTAGCCCCAAACCAATGGCAATCTTCAACCAAAACCCAACCCACACCCTGTGGCTTTCGTTCCATTTATGTTAATGATTCGCCATCGCCACCCACATTGGCATCTCAATGTTAGGCGCGACACTTCGATGCGAGCGTCATCAATTGAACAGTGATTGGCGTGACTCAATTCTGTGGAGCCCAAAAATAAGACAGATTGCTTGAGTAAAGCCACAAAATATGAATTTGCCAGTAAAGAACTCGGAATAGAGGCCGCATCTGCAAGATTAAACTCAATTATAATCAATGTTTTGTTCACGAAATATTTTAAAATGCGGAACTTTGTTCATATTTATTTTCTACGAAACTTCTGACAATTAGACAAACCGGAAGCATTTTGGAATTCTCCCAGCTGCAAAAATAACTTCTTTAATACAGAAAACACAAAACAAGAATCCATAATGGGAATTTCATGAGAAAGACAGCAGATGCACAAATGAAACTTAATGTTGAAAAATTATAGCAGACAAACTTGTTGCAAATTTAACAAATTAAAGAGAGAGAGAGATTCAAGAGTTCTTCCCATATAGCTTGATGTAAGCGAAACTTTGTTTCGTTGACTTAAGTCCCCAAGTGAAGTTAAAAAAAAAAAAACAAAATTGGAGTTTAGTTTCAAAATTATATTTCTCATTAAAAATCTGTTATCTATAAATTGAGAACATAGAAACTCTTAATGCTTTCGTGGATAACCTAACTTAAGTTGCATATATGACGTTGGCATAGGATAGAATCGATCTTGATAGGAGCACCAATTGAACTGGGTAGCATGAGCGCCGAATTCACAAGGGATACTCGAGCGCATATTCACGATCATGTTGCACCCTCTGCAGTATCGGGGCGTACAGCGTCCACTGGATCCGAACACATGGGGATGGTTTTCCATTTCAGCGATACTGAGTCGATTCTATTCACATTCTGGCACACGAAATCCGCTGTATCCATGGTGGTCGCCTGTGTTATTGTTTTCTTGGTTGCCATTCTATACGAGGGTCTCAAGTTCTACCGAGAATGGCTTAAGGCGAGAAAACGACTGGAGGGTGGTGGTGCTGTCAACGATCGTTCTCTCCGATCCGTACGATCTCATCAGCATGAAGGCAATAGGCCTGGACCGGACTCATTATCGCATTTTTCAGCAATGCCCGCGAACGAGCAACCGAGCAGCGGAGGTCAAACAAAGTGGTTTACACGAATGCATCTGTACCAGACCGTCTTGCACATGTTTCACGTACTGATTTCATTCCTGCTGATGTTGGTATTCATGACTTGCAATATATGGCTTTGCGCTGCTGTTGTGCTTGGTGCGGGTATTGGATATTTTATATTCTTTGTGAAAGACAACATTGTGACAGAGCATTGTCCCTGAGTAGGCAGATAGCGATGCCTTCAAGTGTCAGACTGGGCTAGCCACCCAAAGGACTGTATTCCAGAAAAGTTTCATGTGTAATGTATTTTACTAATTAAACAAAGTTATAAAAAATTATTATACTCCCACAACCACAACCAGTAAGAAGAGCAGCAGCATCTGCAGCAGCCCGCCAGTCGCCAGGCTAATTGTTCATGTTTATGGCTCGTAAAACAATGACTGCATATACGAATTACGAGAGCATCTACGAATTAACCAAAGCAAAAAAGGATGCCGCGTAACTAGGCGTATTCGTGCTATTCGCAGGTCTAACCTTGTGTTGGCTGACTTAAGTGGAAGCTTCTCTCGCATCACTGCCCTGACTGGGTATGCCGAATTCGTTCAATGTATCTCTGGCATTTCCGCACATTATCTGTGTTGTTGTATCTGTGGCTTTACGGCCGTTTTACGAGCTCGCCCACATATTTGCCTTCGCATTACCGGACAGCCGGCAGACAGGTAGGCGACCGGGCCATGTCGAGCCGCTGGTCGGGACCATGAGCGTTTATTTGTTTGCGTCTGCCGTTTTCATAACGCGCTGCAATTATGAGGGTGATAAACCTTGGACCAGGTTAACTTATGCAGCGACCGCTCGCGATTCCGCTGGGCCAGTTATCGACGGCGCCACTGGCCAACATTCAATTAATATTTTAATAAGCTGCCTTTATGCCGTTTGCCAAGCGGATAACGCAATTTGGCTTTAATACGCCACGTTGCACACGTTGAAAGCACGAAGTGCAGTCGCACTCGCAGCCCCAGCAAACTGAGACGAGCCGAGCCGAGCGAGATTCGAACCGAATCAAAATGGACCGCACTTCAGTCCAAGCGAAATTCAGCTTTAATAATTCACACATACGCGCGTGTATGTGTGTGTGTGTGTGTGTGTCTCTGTGCGTATGTGTATGCATATGTGTGCAAGCTTGTGGGACGCAAAACATTGCCCATGGGAGAAGCATGCATTGCCCCCCGGCGGAAGCGGAAATGCGTCCATGCATAGCAATTCACTCGTCATCGGAGCTACCAAGGAGCTAGCTGGCATCTCCCAGACATGTTCACATGTCTAATGGACGCACACTCACATATGAATCTACAGCACAATTATGAATCGTATGACAGTCAATTACGAGTGCCTAATGAACACGGAGCATGAGGCGTGTCTAGTGTATCTCGATTGTCTCAGCAAATGAATGTATTCGTTTCGTTTTTTTTACCCACTTCCCGGAGGTTACTTTTTTTCAAGCGTAATTTAAACGCAGAACAGTTCAATTTAGGTAAACTCAAAACCTATCAATGCTGAAATGATTTCTGAAAATTTGATTGCAATCGAAAGGTTAGTATAGAAGTTATAAAAGAAACAATTTTAAGAGATACCGATTTCCAAACCGCTCCCCAAAGTATGCAACACAATATTTAATAAATCATTTTGGGTATATAAATGTACTTGAATTATTTGCAATCGTTTAAAGTTTGTCTGACTTTAAAATAAAACTTTAACTTAAAATTCTGTATTTATACGATTTAGATAACAGTTTTGATTTTGATTCTTGTCTGCGACGATAAAATACTGGCGACGTCTAGTTAAGGTCAACATCCCGTAAGTGGGCTGGCATATAGGCAAAGTAAGTGGATGTGGCATTGAAGGAATTATGGTTCTGCATCATCGATTGGAAGACTCTGCCCAGTTCCATGATGGACAAGCCAAACATTTTCAATAGACGATCCCTGGTTTTCTTATACACCATGTTGAGGCTGGCTGACGAGGCGTCATCCTCAATTTTAGCTTGATATGGTTGTCGCACGATCTTGCTTTGTAAAATCAATGCCAAATGGTCCATGAGAAACATGGCCTGATCGGAAATGCGTTCGCTTTCAGTGCGCGAAATGCGCTTCCCATACCGAGAGCGAATCCATTCAATGAGCAATGGCACTGAGTGCACATTCGGCAGTGTGGGCAGCACATAGCGTCTATCCTCGGCGACACGTTTCAGTCCCAATTTCAGCATTTCCTTCATTAGTTCCAAGTTATCTGCATCGTAGTACTCCAAACCGAAGTCCAGGCGGGGATCGGACTTCACGGCAGCGAGCACGGCCTCTGCCTTCTCGTACTCTTGCTGAAACATATCGACGCCCTCTTTGAACATTTTCTTTGCTGTCCGATCCACACAGGCATCCAGAGTCTTTGGATCGCCATCTAAGAGGCTATGGATGTATTCAACGTCCTCGTCCAAGGCTTTGATGAACTCAGCCTTTAGTTTTAGTCTCTTGTCATTGAGCATCCTTTCATTTCCGGGCCCAAAGAGCTTGCGATAGTTAAACTTGTAATGGTTTTTAGAGAACTCAAAGTATTTACTGCTTGCACTGGGACATGAAGATGAAGAAGATGATTTGGCCAGATGAAAGCTTATGCGCTTATCCTGTGCCTTCTTCATCTTCTCCTTCTCCATGCCTCCGAGCACCAGAAAACGCATGAGGCTACTCTGGCGTAGCTTGGAACATTTTTGCTCAGCTTGTCCTGGAGAATTATCCCGACAGGTTGGTGGTAAGGGCTCAGAGCCTTGCTGAGTCTCATCTGTCAGCTCAACATCCTCGCCCAAGTAAATAAAGTCCGGCTCTTGCAGATCGGCACAGAGTCGCTTCCTGGTTGACTCGATGCGAGTCTTGACAGCCATGGCATGGAACTTAGTCAGATGATGTTCTGTCAAGCGATCGAGTTCCTGTAAAATGCGCTGCTGATTTCGTTTCTTGTGCCGCCGTCCTACCTGCAGAAGTAATCTGCGCTGTTCCTGCTTGTATTGCTCCATTTTGAGTTTCAGCGATTGCTCCACTTCCTTGATCTTCTGGTGATAAACACACATACTCTCCACATGATTCTTACTCACATTTGCAGCCTTCAGGGACATCAAGACATTGTCGATTTCTCTGCGCAGCACTGAGTTGGCTACCCGCTGACCCTCGTCGAAGACAAAGTCACCGAACCAGCGCGTCTGAATCACCGCACTTGGCTGTTCGTCTGCCATTTTGAGTGGCAATATCTGCTGCCTTGGATAGTCGGAAATCAGCCTGCGTCGACGATATCTGAAGGGGCAAGGCTTAGCGAAATAGGGTGACTCAGGCAATTTTGGTTCGGCATGCAGCTTGTCGAAATGGAACTTCTGGCGACGCTCTGCTCTCCTTATGCGTAACTCTTCAGTCTGCAACATTTTCATTCTCTCCTTTGCCGATTTGTGTGGCAAGGGCAAGAGACGATCAAGTTCCCGCAGCGTGGGAAAAAGATCAAGCCAAAAGATGGCAGACATTATGATCTGTTCGTTGATGCTGTAAATAGTATCTGGACCATTTGATTTGTAGTACATTTCCATGAGAAACCAGAGGAAAGCCACATCGTTGCCTCGAGATATAGTAAAGATTTGATGTAGTTTCCTCTCTGGAGGCCTTGGATCGAGACCCAAACGAATGAGCTGTTTATGCACCCGATATGTGCTGCCTTCCAATATGTCATCGCACAAATTGTCACTGAGTCCATGAACAGCATTCATTTGCAGATCCGAAAGTCCGCGAAACCAACGCGGTTCCAGACTATCTCTTGTGGCTGTGAAACCGATTCGGGTCTCGATAAGCTTGTGGATATAGTGCACTTGGCGTTTCGCTTCCACATCGTCAGTGAAATGCATTTTGCAAGGGAAATCGTCGATTCGGTGCAGTTAAAGCTCTAACTAACGATCAAAGAAAGATTTTACTGATATCAATTTTATGTACTGTCACACTTAACAAAATGAAAACAAATCAATGTTTATTCAATTTATGCCAAGCAACTGAAAGATATCCTCAATGTTCGCTTTTCTTTTTGATGGTTAACCTCTGGGCACAACAACTTTGTTCTCAGTCTGCTCCACTTAATCAAAACCAAAAAAAGAAGAGCTCAACTTCTTCTTAACTACTCTAGAGTCTTCAATTTCAACGGCTTGCCCCAGTTACCAAGAATTTGTGGCTTTGATTTGGCATTTTCGGCGTCCATTTGGTCAGACAAACTCATCGTATTCTAATGGACATCCCCCAACCCACCGCAGCATGTGTGAGTGGACAAGGGTGTGAGGGCACGTGTGTGTGTGCTGAATGTAGCTAAGTGTTTGTGACAATTTGTTGGTCCTTTGCAGCACCGCCACTGGCCTCTCTACAGCCCGCAGAAGTACATCATTAATTTATTAGCAAACCAAATAGGCGACAACAATCAGGCTCAGCCTCAGCCTCCTTCCTCAGCACCAGCATCAGTATCAGGCCCACTCAGCAGTTTGTTTGCAGGACACGCAGGCCACACGTGTCGTTGATCCCTTGCTGCTTTAACTGATACGCCTGCGTGTGGACTGTGTTTGTATAAGTGTGTATGTTTTTCCGTATTTTGAAGTCGACAACCTTCTGCCTGAGGCTATTTTTACTGTCTATTTTTACTGAGAAAAATCTACAATTAACTTGGCGGATATTGCCGTCGATGCTTGGCCAATAATTTATGACTTTCTACATTCTGTTGTCAATTAAATTCTTTAGAAAATGACAGCATCGCCATTTGCTGAGATCACGAGCAGGCTCATCGGGTGGTCCGAATGATTTATGCCCTGCCTGGTTGACAGTTTTTGGCCACCATTCATATGCCTGTCTGCCGCCAGCCATCTCCCCTCCCTGGTCCCACTAGCTTCTCTAGACCGTCTGTTGTGCGTGAAGTGCTTTTGCTAGTTTTCTTTTTCCTGTCACTTTCCGCTCTCGACACGTGCCTGACGCCTGCAGAGCTGTTTATGTTAATGGCCCGAACCCAAAGTCGAATCTCTGCCCACACTCCAGCCAGGACCCGGATCCGGCTTAAGCCAGCAGCCTCCTGCCCTCCGCTCGCCCTGCAAACACTGCCAATAGGACAATTGGCATGTGTTTTTGCCCATTTTCCCCCATTCACAGTGCCTTTTGCATGTGACACGGAGCCGAGAGTGTGTGAGATCTTAATAATAGATACGCCCGCTCAGGCATTGTCAGGTGAACTTATCGCAGTTGCCATATATCATGGAAATTAAAGTGGATGATAAACTCCTGCGCATTTGTGGCTAGTTCTGCCACCTCAGGCAGCATTCATACAAACAAAGTAACATATGTGTATTCGTCTACTTTCTGTTTTATTTTTTGAGTGCTCCCCACGTGTTTGCATATTTGAAGCTGAGGTCTAAAAATGAATTCGTTTGTTTTTTGTGACAGTTTATCAGTTGCAAATGTCATCGGAGAAACTTTTACAGTGCGAAGAGAGACACATCAGATAAATGCTCTATCTGCTATTAAGAGATATTTAACAAATTCGAAAATGATTTCTTTAAAATAAAAACTTTGTCTTCTTCACAACTTTACCTTTATATATAATATTTATGAAACTGTTTCGTTGGCTGTCCAGCTGATGTTTGTAGTGCAATTTCATTAGTCGACGTGGCGAAATTCGATATTGCTGTCAGGTAGCATCGCCGGAATGTAGCCCCAAGTTATTGCACAATGTTGCGCAGCTGGGAACTTTTAATTAAAATATAAATATGTGTGGCGAAAAAAATGTGCGTGTTGCCAAGAGCAATATCGCATACAAGATATTGTTTTCAATGCCTGACCGCGCAGACAAACGCGAGGGCAAGGGGCCCCAAGGGGGACCCGCAATGAGACGATGCGAATGAGAATTAAGTTATAGCGTATGAGGACTCCGTTGAGGACTCTGTCGGTTCCAGTTACCGATCTGTCCAAACACTTGTGGGCAAGCCCCGTCTGGGTTATCTTTCTGATTTGATGTGCCAAACTGTTGTGCGCCCTAACAAGTTATCCTTTTCTGTCTTTTGCGCCTGAACGCGTCCGTTTGTTTTCCTTGTTTGTCCCTTAACGATTTGCGCTCCACTGACTCAGCAAGATTGGAGCACATCCACAAGCCATTTGGCTGCTCTGAGTTTAAGGTATGCTTTATGTACCACGCAGCAGTACTAGGAGAGTAGGAGGAGTAGGAGCGTAGACGCCTCTCGTTGGCTTTTCATTGACTTTTCGGCAAATGCCGCAAGCTAGGCTTATGCTAAGGCGGCACACTCCCAAATCGTTTTTGTGGGCGCTCGCTTTGGGCTTGCTTGTTGTTGTTTATCTTCCGTCTCACTTTATGGCATCACGTGCGGCGACACAAAGAGCGGGGATTATAAAGTACACACACACACACACACACACACACACACACACATATCTATAGGCACTTGAGCTATCTCGGGCAGACAAAGCTAGCTTAGAATGCCGAAAGTTCAACAAGAAACTGTTGCACGACAACTTTAAAACATATTTAAAAATGCCCCACCACAGCCACACCCCAACACACACACACACACACACACACACACAGGCACACCCAATAAAGACATACAGATTGAAGGCATGTTCGTATCCGGTACCTGCTCATATTGCTTCGTATCGCACACGTAGCTGTAGCTCTCGTTTCGCCTTTACCCCTTGGCGCAATTTAACGAGCTTCTAACTTTATGTTTGCTTGTCAGGTACACATTCTGTCTTTATTGGAGATGCGGCAATTGCGTTTCCTCCCCCCTCCCTCGCCTAGCCAGCTACCTTACTCAGCTGCCTGCCTGCCTGAGAGATCCCCGTAGCGCTGTTTAAGTGAAACATTTTTTAAAGCATACTTAGAGGCGTCTGCTCTCCACTCACTCACGCACACACGCGCCATTCAACAGTTTTCGGTTAATACAAATGCAAAAAAGAAAAGAAAAAACGAAACGAAGCTAAGGAGAAACCAACTGACATGTGCTCTCGAGATGCCAGTTGCTCTTGTTCTTGTTTTGTTATTCTTGTCCTCGTTGCCGTCGTTGTTGTTGCTGCTTGTTGGTTAGCATGCATGCGTGTGCGTGTGTGTGTGTGTGGGATAAGTATGGGACCCAGGGGTGCCCCAGGCATGAGCAAAAACAAACTTTTCAACTGGCTTCTGTTTGCCGAGCGCCATTTGTTTATAAATTTAATTTGTCTAAGGCAAAAACTCTGACAGCGCAGCTTAACATATTCCTCTCTCTCTCTTTCTTTCTTCCTTCGCAAATTTGGTTAATCTTTTGCATAAGCTGTGGAGCGTAAGACTCAAATCAAAGATTATGCCAGAGAAACCAATTAGAGCAGCAAATACTGATTAAGTGATTTTGAATTTTAGCCAATTTATAGTGAGACTTGGCCACAGCTAAAGCTAAGGATGCTTTCAGACTTTAATGTGGAAAATATGTGGGAAAGACTTTTGAGAATTTCAGCAGACTGAACATGAGCTGCCAATTTGCGAGGCACCCCTCGAACTAACTAACAAATTGTGGACATATTTTCGGGCCGGGAAGTAATTTGAAATATGTACGAGTATGTATGTATGTATGTATGTAGATGGCCGAGGCACTTATACGCACACTTATGCATGTGAACACGTATATGCATACAATGTATGAGCTTGGAGAGTGCCTCCCCTGCTTCCCTTCTTCTGCTCAGCTGCTGAGACGTGGGTTTAGTGACTTGCTATTTTATGCGTTATTGAATTTCACTTAACAGCAACCGGAGCCAGTGCGTGTGTGTGCATGTGTGTGTGTGTGTGTGTGGGATGGTGTGTGCTTTGAGCCCACACTTGAGTGCCCAGCACTGTAAAATGCCACTTGAGCTAAGCACTCTGAACTCTGCCTGTGCTCAGTTCTTTCGCAGGTTCCTCGTCTTGTTTTTCTGTTGTGGCTTTTCATATATTGCGTAGCTCTTTTCGAAAACAACAACATCGGAAAGGGGGGCCAATTTAGTGTAACGGTAAACTGCAGAAGCTATCAAATGATTTGAGGCCTGCAAACTAAAAGTCAATTACCATAAATAAGTTATGGTTGATTCCATGAAATGCCAACTAATTTGCTTCTCTTGCAGCGTAAAGCAATTTATTACGAAACGAAAACACACTCACACACACACACGCACACGCGGTGCAAAGTTTTCCACTTTGATAACCCCGATCTCGGAGGACTTTGCGAAGTTTTCACTCGGAATTGACAGACAAGTTGAGGAACCAACAGCTGCACACGAGTTCCACATGCCTCTGGAGATTTCCCATGTCAGACATGACGCGCACACACACACGCACACGCACACCTTGCTACCTTGCTTGCCATCAATTTGCACACTGACAACAACTTGAAAACAAGCAACAACCAGTTGCAACTACACCAACAACCGACAACAGCAGCAGAGCAGCAGCAGCAGCAGCAGCACAAAAAGCATACGCAATGTTGGCCCATTGATGGCGGCTCCAAACTGGCACGACGAGGCCAACGGGCAACAATTGCCAAACTGGCTGCCACTCACATACTAGAGTGCCTTCACACATTCTCACATTCACACACACACACACACACTCGAACTCACACTCAATACACACTCCGACTGGGCGCCAAAAGTTATGCTACCGGCGCGCACTAACTGAAATTAAACATGAAATATGCAGCAGCTGGCACCAGTTGCAGTTGCAGTTGTCATTGTTGTTGTTGTTAACACAGTGTGGCAGCAGGCTCCAGCGATAACTAAACATGCAAGGAATGCAGCGCAACCCCCCTTCCCCGCCAGGTGCAATTCTAAAATATGCAACGAGCCTAATTGGAAATGCAAACAAAGCTAAAAGATTCAGCATGCCCAGCTGGGCAATGCGCTTAGATGACTGCGGGGTCAGCGGAGCGCAGCCAGAAACTGCAACATGGCTAATACTGAAATCTATTTTTTCAATGTGCAGCAGAGTCACGTTTAGCCAGGGAGGGGGAGTTGGTTGCCAGTTGGAAAATGCTCTGCTATAATTAATCATTCTTATAAATTATTTTTAATGCACTTTGATTTCAATTTCTAATCAATTTTCATCAATGAAACTCTCTAAAAAGTATTTAAAATTATTCTTTAATTATTTAAATATTATGATAATTATTTCTCCATGAACATTTCTCTGACTAAGCTAAGCTCCTCCCTCGCTGCTGCTACAAAATAATGCGCACATAATTGCCGCCAAATGCACATTGGCGCTCTTTTCAACTAATATCTCCTGCAGCATGCAACAGAATTGGCAAAACCCACTTCCACTTGCCTCCCTCTCCTCTCTCTCTCTCTCTCTCTTGGCCGCCAGCTATTTAACTGTGTGTGTGAGCGATGGCTTTCATAATAGTATATATATGTCTGCCTGTCTGTCTGTGTGTGAGTGTGTGCGCACATTTAGACTGCTTTTGTTTCATTTCCGCTGCACAACGTTGCATTTGACGTCGCATATTTCGGCAAGCTGGCCACATTGTTGTCGTTGTTGTTGCTGTTGTTGTTGTTGGCGCAGAATCAACTTGCCGAATTAGCATTATAAACGGCAAAAGTTAGATAAGCGCAGCAGCAGCAGCACATGGAGGTCGTGAAGCGGCTCATTAGTGGCAACAGCATCAAGTGGGCCACCTAATTAGCCTCGAGGGAATGTTGTGGCAGTGGCAGCATTTAATTACACACAACTGCAGCTGCAACACGATTTTAAACAGTTAACTGTGCCAAGTATACACAAATCTAAACTGTGAACAGTGCGAAGAGAAGTTCTATTATATGTTGACATCGCTCAAGTCTTTAAGGCAGCAGGAAACTGCAGGAAGCACTGCAGCAGCTGTGGCCATTCTTTCCTTTCCTAACAACGGAAACTGCATTTGAAATTTTTGGAGCGCAAATTCGAACAAAGTTTTTACTTAACTTTTTACTTAATTTCAAATATCGCATTCATATTGTAAACTCAGCGCTCGGTCAGAGCTTTGTGAAGTCGCACAAAGTGGACAGTAAATACCTGCGATATTTGCCAGGCTCTGCAGTCGAAACGTGCCAAAGATGGCAACACTGACTGCATCAGACTCCAGACTCGAGCTCGAGCTGGGTTTAAGTGGAAAAAGAAAAGAAAAGAAAGCAGAAAAAAGTGGTTTCTCTTCCAGGGGAATGCCACAAAGAGGCAAAGCGTCAAAGCGGCTAAAAATTGCTAAAGGAGCAGACAGCAAACACACACATGTAGACACAGAGACAGACCGAGAGACAGACACAGACACAGAGAGAGACAAACACAGAGACAGACACTGGCACAGACACTGAGAGAGAAAGAGACAGACACACGAACTGCAGCTGCAAGTGAGACGAGGCTGGCAACTTGGCTGGCTTAGTCGAGTTGTCGAGCTGTTGTCGTCGGAGTGTTGAGTTAGTTAGCGGCAAATTGACAGCTGGACACGAGTTGCAGCTGCAAGTACACAAAAATACACACACGAGTACACACTCACACACACACACAAGCTAGCGGGCGCACCTGGCGTATACGTAACAGTCGTTAGCTGATATTAAAGCACTCACGCTGCAAATGCTTTTACTGCATTTCGTTGCTAGTTATTTCTGAATGTTGCGAAAATATTTAACACAGCACCCCTGCTCTCTCCATCCCCCTCTCCACTCCCCTCCTCCCATACACCGTCAACCTCTGGGGCGGATAAGAAAAGTAGCCCAAGCACAACAATAAAAGCAACAATGTTGCCACAATGAAATGTCCTTTCGTACACACTTATGGACACTCACCCACACACAGAAGCAAACACACACTCACACCCAGTCACACACTCAGACTCACACTCACTCCAGCACTCACACTCTGACGACACACATTCGATGTGCTGCACAACAAAAGTGGGCAACTCGAGAGAATGTTGACCGCCTCCTGCGCTGTCCAAGTGTAAACAAGTTTGTGGTGCGCGCT
The DNA here is from genome assembly GCA_018151435.1 of Zaprionus africanus. Taxonomy (NCBI): domain Eukaryota; kingdom Metazoa; phylum Arthropoda; class Insecta; order Diptera; family Drosophilidae; genus Zaprionus; species Zaprionus africanus. The sequence continues at coordinate 783,664 of JAECXB010002309.1, read as the reverse complement.
GCTCCCTTTCCCCTCTCCACTTCCTCTTTACCCCTCTCTCTCCCTCTCTCTCTTTATCTCTGCGCCGGCATATCTTTTATTCGGCTTGCTTTGTCGGCGCTTCTCGAAATCCCAGTAAAATCGAAAGTAGCTGCTCCTGCTGAGATAAAAGGACACATGTCCCCCCCTGGCAAAATGTTACGCTTTTAAAAGCATTTGTCAGCCGACAGAAAAAAAAAGAAGAAGATGGAAAAAAACACTTTTGTTAATTTTTCAAAGTGCCATCCTCAAATGTTGTTGTTGTTGTTGTTGTTGTGTGGCCTGCTAAAATGTTTGTTCGACGCCCGAAATGAGCTGATTATGCAGCACAGTCCGACAATGTTGATTCGAAATCCCTTAAAGATCCCCTCCAGAAATATATGCATTATTGAAATGAAAGCATCAAACATTAAAGACGTGCTTACAGCATTTAAATACTAATTTAAATACTAATTAATTTGAGCTGTTTAGCATTAATCTTTTCAAATTGACTTCATTTTGTGCATTTGTTTACTGCAAATCGTTTCGCATTTCCACGTAATTATCGCAGCTCAAAGTGAGTTTAGCAAACAAAGTAATCAACTAAGTTACAGTTGGGCAGATGAGTGACAGGTAAGTGCACTTCTAAATCGACTAACAGATACCCTGTATTGAGTTCTTTTTGTATTCTAACTTTAGATTTTGTTGCATTCTGTGTAACTTTAGATTTATTTCCTTTATTAGATTGAACTTGCACGAGTAGTTTAGGTGGCTTAACTCAACTTTTTTTAGTTTCACAACTACAGGGTATGCATATTTCACTCCATTGCATCGCTATTCAATTGTACGTAATTTAATTATGAATTTTTTAATGCTGCAATTTGCAATTATTCGCAGTGAGCCATAAAGAATGCTCGTTAATTATGGAAAATTATTTATTGATTGCTCGCGCCATAGTACTGGGTGCAGATGGCCGGCAGCACTGCCAGATGAATGCCACATCCTGTATGCTGTAACTCCTCCCCCCTCTCTATTCTACACCTTCCTCCTTCATCTTTTATTCTGCATTCTGCATCCTGTGAGCCAAGTTGGAAAGCAACAAAACAAGCAAACACTCTCTCTGAATATCAAATGAGATCAGATGTGGGACTGTGCCTGTGTGTGTGTGTGCCTGTGTGTGTGTGTGTGTGTGCTGGCATGCCTGGACGTGTTAGACTATGCCATCAATTGAATGAATCTCCATTGCCGTCAAGTGTTGCGCTTAATGCGCTCCGAGAGCGCCAACATAACAAAAGTCCAACGCTAAAAATTTGCTATAAATGCGGAAGTTGAAAACTTTTTCCAAACAACAGCAGCACAGCCCAGCCCCACACACACACACACACACACACACAGACCGGAACACCCACACATACATAGCTGGCCATGGCCGGCGTTTTGTTGCAAAAGTTTTGGCTTTTAAATGGCTTTTACTTTTTTGCCGTATGGCTCCCAGTGGCATCATAAAAAACAAAGGTAAATCGAAGTAGAAACAGCCGCAAAAACGACAAACAACAGCAGCAGGAAGTAAAGCAAGAGAAACAGTAGAGAGGAGGGGGAAGGGGAGCAGGAAGTAGAAGCCCGACACAGTTATAAAACATGAAATTTCATGGCAGCAGCAGCAGCAGCAGAAGTGGAAGCTGCATCATCAGCAGCAGGAGCAGCAGCAGCTGACCGCATTACGTAGAGACTTAAGAAAAAAGTAGGGGAGAAGGGGGGAAGAAGGAGAAAGAGGGGAAAGAAGAAGAGGAGAAGGGAAAGGGAGGCAGAGTCCTTACGTAAGTACGAGAAACTTTTGCAGCCAAATTGTTATTAATTGAGCTTTATAGTTTTTCGAACTGCTCGTCGAGTGCCAAAGTTCATTAAACAATGTGTCCCTCGATGCCCAACACACACCCTCTCTTCCTCCCTCCGTCTTATACCTCGCAGATAACTACAGATACAAATACACTCTCTGATGCGTAGCAATTTGGGGCCACACAAAAGCCGCAGCTCGTTGTGTTATTAAGCAGGCGAAGGTTGCTTTCATTTGCTTTTAATTTGTGCCCCGTTCACAAACTAGTAATCAACCAGGGGAGAGTGGAGAGGGGGGTGGGTCAGCTTAGGGTAAGGCTACCTGTTGCCGCCTCGGGCTGGCAGGCCAGGCTTAGCATTGTGTAATCCTTTCTGATTTCTTAAGACCCGCCCGGACAGAGAAAACAGAACACAAAACACGAAAAGCAACTAATTTTTTAATACACCACCGCATGAGGCAAGCGGCATGTGGCATGAGGCATGTGGCAAGCGGTACAAAGCACACAAATTGTATTCTGGGAAGTCTTTTCAGCCAGCCAGGCAACTCCAATTGGAATTGAGGGAGGTTGCCAAATTGTGCAGAACTCATTAGTTGAGATGCGAATACAATGAGAGGCCGGCAGAAGGAGAAGGGGGTGGGGCCGAGACAGGGTTGCCAAGCTGCTTACAAGTGGCACAATGGCATAGTCTAATTAGGCACACTGCTGGAAGGAAGGAAGTACGTAGCATATCCGGCATATTGTACGAATCTACTGCAAATTTTCGTAGCATGAACTTACAGGGCTGACACATTATGCCCACATTAATCTCTATTTCTGCAATCCCCAATGGGTTACTCAGAGATTACTAAGAGATTCTCTGCCAATCACTCACAGTCTAAAAGGATTCGAGTGTTTGCAGTGATGAACACGGGTTCATAATCAAGCAGTTCAGTTCTACCTGTTGCTGCCTCATTCATTTACAGACCCCCTTGCCGCGCCCCTCTCCCGCTGGCATGCCTTATAACAGCCCAGTCGAAGTGCCAAAGATTCCTTTACGTTCCTCGCACTGATTACGACTTCGTTGTCACTCTTGCCTTTGCCAGAGACTCTTTGCCAGAGCATTCGCATTTGCATGCTCCAATAGAGGGCAAAGGCATGCCTTGGTAATTTCTTTCTGTCTCTCACTTTCTCTCTCTCTATCTCTCTCTATCTCTCTCTATATCTCTCTCTCTCTTTGGCAAACCTCTAAAGGGAGAAACAGAGGGGCAGAGCGTGCACCTTATTCGTTAGCTTTGTCTCATCAAATGCATTTTTGAATGGAAATTAAAATTGATAAATGACAAGAAGACAAGAAAAGGAAAGAGAGATGGAGAGAGAGAATGAAAGGAAGAGAAACTCACTTTAGCTTACTTTCATTTGTAAATAGAATTTGCCTGCTGAGGAAGTGCACTTGCAGTGCAGCCAATCCTCATGCAGCGCAGCCCACGTAGCAGGAGCTGCCAGTTGAAATTTATTATGATCATTTGGAATAATTCATGAAATCCGACAACGCCAGTCGGTTAACTGTCTGAACCTTTCATGTAGCTGTACTAATACTTATAGCAGAGACTGTAAAGGGGACTCGCATGGAAGTGTAACTGTGACTGGGACTAGGAGAATGTGAGGGACTAGGAATAGGAATGTGACTGGTACTGTAGAGGTGACCGTGACTACGACTGGGAATGGGAATACGAGGGAGACTGCGACCAGGATTAGTCAAGGCACTGTGAACTGCGACTGTGATGGTCTAGGTGGCCAAGGATGGGACAGGGGAGTGTGCCTCTGCCCGCTCCCATCTCTCTCTCTTTGTGTAAGTGTATTAGGAAGCTGAGCAGGAATGCAAAAAGGGTTCGCATCCTTTGTCGGCATTCACATGACAAGTTAAGCCACCGAGGACCAATATCACTTTGCCAGACTCGCAACAGCAGCGGCAGCAGCAGCAGCAGCAGCAGCGCCATAAAAAGTGGCAGAAACAAGAGCAAAATATCTAAGTGAATTTGTGGCAAGCCAAGTTCATAAATGTATTTGTGTCTGCGGCTGCAACGTTTTTATGCCTTTTAGCCATTGAAAGGGTACTGAATACGAATGGGGAATACCCTGGACATGGTGAATGCATTGAATAACGTGTGGTATACGTAATTTGATAAGCGCTTTAGAGATTAATAAAGAATTGTTTAGCAGTTAAACTCTTCCTACCTTGGCAGAACCCTCTTCAACCTTTCACTTCTTCTTCCTCCTTATCTCCAGTCGATCATACCCCACTACTCCCAACTGCTGCTGCATGTTCATTTTGCGGATTTATGATGAAGATGCTTTTAAAATGTTTCGACGCTGCTGCTGCGTAAGGTTACGTTGCTTTGGGACAACCGATGTCACCTTGGATTTGGGGCTATCATTTTCTTTTTTTTTTTTTCTATTCTGCCTGGCTAGAAAGGGGTAAACAAGGGAACTGTGGGAGGGGAACGGAGGCCGCAAAACCTAAAATGAAAACTACGCTGAAATCTAATTTGTGGCTCTTTCCAGCCTCAGTCTATGCTGTCTGCGTCTCAGGGGAGGCAGGGGAAGCGGGAATCGAAGTCAAAATGGGGCTTAGCGTACGATTTGTGGCAGGCAAACCGAACCTGAACCCGAACCCGAACCCAGCAAAGCCGAAACTGACCGGGCCAAAAGCCAAAGCCAAAGCCGGAGTGTCCACCGTGCCACAAATAGAAACTACTCGAATTGGCAGTCGCATTCTGTCCTCTCTACCTCCCTCCCAGCCACGCCCCTCATCCAAGTGAACTCGATGCGATGCCAGTTTTACGCAGCGTTTGCTGCAAACCAAATACGATTGTTGTTGTTGTTGTTGTTGATACTCTTGTGCTGTTGGTATTTTGAAAAGCGGATTATGACCCTGATCTGGTCAGGAGCCACCTAAAGGTGCATCGGTGTGTGTGCGGGTGTGTGCGTGTGTGCATGCACGTGCATGTCCCGTGTAGCTTAAGTTTCACTTTACCAACTGCATGCCAATGCGTTTGGCACCCTCTATCTCCTCTCCCCTCCCCCTTCACAACCCTCTACTCTTGCCCACCTGCCCTTTAGGTGTGTGAGTGTGTGTGTATTTTGGCAAGTTTCTGGTTACTCTTGTTATTGGTTTATGGTGCCCCGCTTGTGGCTTGCTCAACTCGGTTTGTCATTAGTTTCAGCATTTTCTTCGTTTTTTTGCCAACATTCAATGGCATCGACTTTTTTTGGGGGAACACTCTATTGCAGCGTCTCGCTCGCACACTCTTCCTCTCTCTGTCTCCTTTATGCTCCGTCTCCTGCCAGCACTTTCCTCTGCCCTCACTTCCTCTCTTTCTATGTCCTCTCATCTCGTTGTGAATCCCCCTCGTGTGGGTAAGTTCGGTAATAAAAGGATTCGAACTTGGCTATGACGTTTCACGCTTTAAAGATGACTGTGAAAACCCAATTATAGATCTTTTATGTGGCTTCATTTGGTGGGATACTTCGAATGTTGATAATGCGACTAAATATAAAACTTATAATTGATCTGCTCGGTTATAAAACTTGGAAATTTAAAGAGTTTTAGAATTGTGTATATTTTATAATTTTTTTATATTATATGTAAAATATTATTTATCATATATAAAATTTCTAAATGGCTTTCTGTATTTTACAAAAAGTAAAAAAATTCATAACATTTCAGGAAAAAGTTTAAAAATGTTCTTTAAATAAAGACGGCTAATAAAGACTCAGGAGATTTAAGTCTTTAATACGAGTATTACTAAAATAAATATTTAAAATATTATAAATATATTTTGTTTGTGACAGTTAAAATAGTTGAATTAAATTCTTATTTATAAACTTATTTTAACACAATATTATTATAAATTGTTTTAATATTATTATTATAATTTTTTATCACATATAAAATTTGTAGATGTCTTTCTGTATTTTACAAAAAGCAGAATATTTCTTAGCATAATTCTTTACTTTCAAATAGAACCTCAATTTAAGATCCTTATAAGCGATAATTGGCAGAAAATGTCCAAACAGAAAATTTTAAAATGTTCCTTTAATAAAAACGGCCAATAAGAACTCAGTATATTTAACTGTTTAATAAAGTTAAAATAAATTTTTGTAATTGTTGAATTTAATTCTAATTAACGATTATTAAAGTTCAATAAAATGTTATACATATTTTATTTTTGGCAGTTAAAAGAGCTGAATAAAATTCTAATTTATAATGGTTTAACTTATAAAACTTTATATATCATTAAAGAGTTTAAATTTGAATTTTTACTCAGTAATTTTCGAATACATCTTGGCATTTAAAAGAATTTAATAAAGTCACAATTCATAACTATTTATAATTAACAAATTTCTTTGGAATCTCAAGAGTTTCAAGAGTTAAATAAAGTGATAATAAATAGTTACCTATAGTGTTAAAAATGCCTCAAATCTTTCAGTTCTTCTTGGTGTATCGCAAAGAAAGGTGAATATTCCACTAGCTTATTGCGTTGCTTTCTTCTGCGTTTATTCCTGTCTGCTGCTCGAGCCCACTGAGCGTGGGCGTGGGCGTGGCTTGGCCCTTCGGTTACTTCGCTTGCTTTATCTGATTAATGTGGCTAAGGCGTAACAAAGGCGACGACAGCACAAAGTGAAAGTGACGAGCACGGAGGGGCAAGCAAGACAGACACAGAGTGGAAGAGGGTGAGAGAGAGAGAGGGGCGGAGGGAGCTGGCAGCAGGCATAAGGAGCGGCCAGTCCGTGCTACGTGCATGCAAAAATGTTTACTTGCTGCTCGTTTGTAATTGTGTTCAAGATTTGTTTGCCTTGTGTGTGTGTGCATGTGTGTGTGTGTTTGTGTGTGTGGGTACGCGTGTGTGTGCCGTACGCACACACGTGAAGTGTTATGGGGAGAGAGGGAGCACGGGGAACACACGCTGCTGTGAGGAACTAATTAAAATTTCATTGCGAACAGTGTTGAGAAGTCGCGAAAGTGGCTTTAATAACATATAATAATACTAAGGCATGTGACAACAATAACAACGACAGGCGGAACACACAAAGGCAATGTTGTCATGTCAGGCTAATTTTTCTTTCTTGTTAAATACCCTTTTCAAAAGTGAGGGTAAGGTATGTGCGACTATGAGTGTGCCTTAAATATTTGCATAAGCAACAAAGTCTGATAACATAATAATACAGGGTATCTTATTCAAACTTCAGCTAATTAATCAAAATGCATTACATATATCACTCACAGATGGAGCCACCTTCGTCATGCTAGCGCCCTCTTGCTTTCATTTTTTACGTACTCCACACACCAATTGCTGCTCACTTAACGAAACTTTTTCAGTGCTCCACATTTAACAGCACTGTTACTCTAGGTGACTGCTCAGGCAGTGCATAATATTTACAATTTGTACAATTTCATAAATAAATAAATTCATTTTGTTTTTAAATACACAACATGGATTAAATTTTCACAAAACAAATAGGTTTCGCTCTTAACAGCTTCGCTTACAGTGCCAATTTGAGTTTCCTAACAGGTTGGCAGCCCTAAATGTTAGTTAACATAGAAACACTGTGTCCCCATCAGAGATGTTGGGCAACAGTATTATTGTTATTGTAGAATTTGTTGTTGAAGCGAGCGGTCGGTTGTGCGGTCGTTGGAATTTAAGAAAGTCTCAATAAAAAAGATAAAATTCGGAAAATTCGTTGCATTTTTCGAAAACATATTTACAAAGCAACACTCAAAGAAACAGAAGCACTAATATATACTCGCTGATCGCTACCTTTGGATATTAATCGGTTCGGTTTTGTACAACGTATCGGACTCGCAGCAAAAGCAGACGCTGAATTATTTTTTAATTAGTTTTAATTAAGCATTAAAAGCAAGCCAAATAAACAGAAACAGCATTTCAATTGCACTAATTTTCTGAGTGAGACTTGTGAGTGAAAAAAAGAAGCAGCAAAAACACCAACAACATCAGCAACAACAGCATCAGCAACAACAGCAGCAGCAGCAGCCCCAATAAAGTGATCGTATGGCGCGTCGTGCGCGAGAGTTTCTGCCTGCGTGTGTGTGCGACTTGTTGTGAGCCTGTGTGCGTGCGTCGTCGTGTGTGTGTGTGCGTGTTGGAATGGAATGCAGTTATGAAAAAATAAATAAATAATTGAGAGCGCGCGCCCGCGCCTTGGCAGCTGCCTCTCTCTCTCTCTCTCTCTCGCTCACTATCTCTCACAGTCGCAGTCACAACAGTCGGGCTGCCTCCCTCTCGCGCTCTTATCGTATATCGCGTTTGTGGAATTATGTTGTTGTTGTACGTAGTACATTGCACAAGACAAAGCAAGGCAAAGTAATATCAATAGCAGCATAAACAACAACAACAGCACGAGAGAAACCAAAACGTAAAGAGAGAGAAAAAAAAACGTGAAAACGCGCGCCAAGTGACAGACAAGTTTTTTTTTGTTGCCAAAAATGTCGAATCAACAGCAACAGCAACAGCAGCAGCAACAGCAGCAACAACAACAGCAACAGTCGCGACAGCATCCACAATATCCACACCATCATAATCATCATCATCACCAGCAACATCATCATCAGCATGGACAGCACAGCGAGTTCCCGCTGCCGGATGGTTGGGATATTGCCAGGGATTTCGATGGCAAGACCTACTACATAGACCACATAAACAAAAAGACTACATGGCTGGATCCCAGAGATCGGTAAGAATACTATAGCAAATAAGTATATATATTCCGCTATGTGTGTGTGAGTGTATGTGTGTGTGTGTGAGACTTATAGAGACGTCTTGGCGAGAAAGCCCGACTAAAAAAACCCATATAAATTCCAACTCCAACCGGAAAGAAAAGGTGCGTCGTGCATCTGCCAGCGCTACCAGTGCTTGTGCCTGTGTGTGTGTGTGTCTGCCTCTGGGTAAGCGGCTGTGTGTATGTGTGGAATGGAATGCGGGAAGAAGCAGAGGCAGCTGCAGCGACGCAACGGCAAAACGACAACAATAAAAGCAAAATAAAATACACATTTTAACAGAGCAGCAAAACAAAATACAAAACACAAAACAAAAAACAAAAAACCAAAAGCAGAAAAAAACAGAAAACACAGAAAACAGAAAACTTTAAGTATGTAAACATTCCAATGCGATGATTAAGACTCCAAGTATAACTGAACTGAACTGCGAGTGGCGGCAAAGGCAACAGCAACGGCAACAGCAACAAACAAAAACTGAAATGTAAAACAACAACAACAACAGAAATTGTACAGCAAAGCAGCGAACGGCACAACAAGCAAAGCCAGCGGCGACACAGAGACAGACACAGACAACAAGGCGCGGCAGGCAGGCGGAGAAGGGAGGGGCACTCAAATGTTGGGGGACACAAGCTGAGAGAGAGAGAGCAAAAGTTAAATAAAGCTCAGCAAATGATCTGCAAAAAAAGGCAAACTAAAAGAGGCCCCTCATACGTAATGTGTACACACACACACACACACACATAGCTACACGCACGCGGAGAGCGGGAGAGAGAGAACGAGCGCTGCACTAGGTACTGCTGTAGTTTGATCAGTCACGGGGGATGGAAGAGGGAGGGAGGTAGCAAGAGGGGGGACCACATCAGGCCATGTATCGCATAGATACATTTTAGTTTGCCCCACGAGCGTTTTGCCGTTTGTCGTTGTGCCTCGACGTTCGCTCACATTTTGTATATTTTCTGCTCTCTCACGCTGTCTCTCTCCCCCTCTCTCTCTCTCCCTCTCACACTTACGCTGTCTATCGTTTTACCATAAACAATTGTAAATGTATGTAGGAATTTTGCAGTTTCGAAATAATTGATTTCTCAAATTCTTCTGTAGTTGTACTGTCAGTGTGTGTATCTATGTGTGTGTGCGGGGTGTGCGAGTGTGTGTGGTTATGTGTGCGCTTCACGCTTTCAATTAACACAAGCATTCCCTTTGTTTGTTTCAAATTGCATGGACATTGTTAAAAATGTTTCACTGAATTAAACAAACTGAAAGCGTTGAGGAATTTTTGTGTTCGTTTCGTTTTTGCTTGAAAATTCAAATGAAACATCTGCGCATTTGTTGGGGCCATGCATCAAGTAGATTTTATATTCACACGAACATACAATTGTTGGAATATATGAATATCTGTACAAAGAATAGGTATACAATGTAGAGAGGGTTGAGGAAATGGAACATTTCAAAGATAGATACTTTTAATGAAAACTTCAAGATTTCCAATGTATTCAGCAGTTATCTAAACTGTGAAGAAAAAGATATCTTTCTAATAGATCTTGTAGATTTAATATTGTACTTAGACATAATCTTTGAAATACCTTACCATCTTATCTGCAAACCCAAAAATCTGCATCTTATAGGAAAATACATTAAAAGTTCTCTGCACTACATACTCAGTACTACCAATGTATGTGTGCATATATTTCTTTATATATTCACATGTTTTCGCCACTTTTATAACAATTTATTGGCTTGATGCACGTTTCGCATATAGTACACATATTTTTGCCACAATTATTTCGCCCCATCTCTGTCCCGCTGTTCCATATCTCTGGCTCTCTCTCTTACACCCCGATTCGTATCGGCAGTATTGGCATCTCGCTCTGACGGCATGCGAGAGCTGTTATTGAATTTTAAAAATTGCTGCCGGTAGCGCGCAAAAATTCCAATAAGCCATAAATAAATTTCTACCATGAGGCGAAGCGAGCCAGGCCTCGGGGCCTTTGGGGGTCTCGCGCCGCATTTGGAAGCGAGCAAATATTTCAGAAGAGATACGAAGTGTTCGTAAATCAAGGCCGAAAACCGAATACCCTAGTTTCAAGTATGACACACATACAGATCGATAGATACAATTGGTTTAATATCAGGGAACTAAAAGAAATCGATACTTAATGTTTAAGCAATAAGTTTCCTTATTCTGCTTGGTATATATGGTAGATATTTTTGTAGATGATCTTCATATGTTTAGTTTCCATGAAAATAGTCAGACAACTTTGGGATAGTGTAGAAAATGCTTATGTTCGAGTATTTCACTTCTCTGTACAACTTTTCGACGGTCACTTTTTTTTTCTCTTTTCTTGTCTTGAAATTGTGTTTATTTTTTTTTACTTTTTTTTTTGTTTAACAAAAGTCAAAGCGATTTTTGCCAATTGTTTGCCATAGCCCAGCGACACAGTGGAATTTTTGTTGTACAGTCTGGGGGATTCAGACGCGATATTCATAGACATTAGAGACAAGTATCTCTGAAAAAACTGTTGAGAGTTTCTGTGTGTTCGGTGACAGATTCTCGATTCATCGATCATTGTGAAAACTTTGAATAATTATAAGCGTGCGCGCTGGTTTTGAAGATGTATGCACAGAAATCCCCATAGTCCCCCGATTAGCTACGGGCCTGAGCTGAAATTTGCCGATTGATTTTGGAAGAAGACTTTGCATACTTATCACATCCATTGTAAACGAAAACAGGCAGCTACCGGTTGTGTGATACCAGCAGCCATGCCCCAAGTCAAACTCAAATCGACAAGCTCGAACTCGTTTGTTTTACATAAAAATTGGCCGTTGTTGTTGTTGGCTGGAAACCGCTAAAATGGGCCTAGCGAAAGCGGCCATTGCTGTGTGTGATAAGTCGACAGCAGTGGCGCCAACGGCGGGGGCAGTCTTAGAGAGTCGAAGCCAAAGCCGGAGTCAATTATCTGACCGATATGCGTGTCTCTCGTATCTTGTATCTGTATCTCAAATGGGCAAACCAAGCAGCGTTCAAGCGTTCTAATTCTTTTGCCGGTCGTGGCATTTTCCAACGTTGCTTGTAGCCGTTGCCAATTGCATAAAACCCGCTGCATAAAATGTCTCTATGCGTGTGTGTGTGAGTGTGTGTGGTGTGTGTGCGTGCCATTATACATTAGATGTGGTGATTTTTGCCAAAGCAGAATCAGTAAAATTTGCATAAAATTCAATTTGGCTGCTGCGAGAGATGCCAAGCAATGCACACACACGCTCACACACATGTACACACACACACTCGCGTACAGGCAATGCAACTTGGAAAGCTGCAAAACGGCATTTTTCATTTAATAAATTGCACAAGGCGAATGCAACAACAACTAAGTTAAAACAACAAAGTTAAGAGAAAAACAAAAATGCAAACTATCTGGCCCAACGCCGAAGCTGAGATACACTTGAAGGTTAAATATGGAAGAATAAGGAAAAGTACAGGAATATATAATATAACTAAATAAATTTATTACTTTCGAAAATTAAGTATCTTAAGGTATTTTCGATCTTTCCCCACAGCAGGTTGCACTTCAGTTTGCTTCACTGTACAAATTCCGTTGCTGCAGCCTCAGCAGCCTGCATTGCATTTGTGCAACAAGTATTTCCACTTAACAACGCCAGCAACAACAACAACAATAACAGCAACAGCAACGAGAAAAAGCTGCTGCTGTTGCTGTTGCTGCTGCTGCTGGTCTCCTCCAGGCCGTGATTACAATTTGATTACGCGCATGAATGCAACGCGACGTCGCCAGCAGCAGCAGCAACATTTTCTAGTTTGTTGCAGCCCAAAGCGTCAAAAAATATTTTTTTGCACTTGCGCCAGCAACAGCAGCACCGTCAAGCGGCAACACAAGCACATAGATACATGGGTATATTATGTATCTTGCAGATACATAAGCTCCTGCTGCTGCTGCTGGTCGCACCACTGCATGTTTTGCCCATTTTAGCGGCTGTTTTTCCACAGCCACAATGCCAGTTGTAGAGTTGCCAGTTACAGGCAGCAAGTTGCAAGCTGCAAACTGCAAACTGCACAAACTGCAACTTGCAACATGGCGAGGCGACTCGGCGATCTTAGCTTTGCGATCTGTGAGTTTTTCCTGTCAACTCTCTCGCACTTGTTGCTGACTCTTGTCTTGTGTCTTTCCATGTGTCTCCATCTGTGCCTCCAGTCTTCGTCTCCGTCTCCCGTCTCCATCTCCTTCTCCGTTGCCATCTCAGTGTCAGTTGTAGTCCACGTTGCCGTCGCCGTCGCTGTCGCAGTTGCAGTTGCAGTCGGTAGTCGGCAGTCAGCAATCAACACTTGTGATTTTTATCAAGCATAATGATTTCCTTTTCAACATGCGCTAATTAAGAGACGGGGACGAGGAGCAGCGGCATGAAGCTACCCTTGAAAACGTTGTAAGGCAAACATTGTTTGCCTATTCGTCTTGCGATCTTGCAATGAATTGAATACCTAAGCAAGCCTCCCCTACCTCATTCTTCATTCTTCCTTCAGTCTCAACTATTCTCGATATCGATTTATAATAATTCAGCTGTCATTCCCGCAGCTGGGCAATTTTTCACTCGCCTCGACTGCAAAACTGCAAACGTGAGCAGAAAATTAAGTTGCCCCTTTCCATGGGGCCCATGGGGCTTCGACTGCGACTGCGACTGTGACTGTGACTGGGATCAACAGCAGCAACATATGGAGCCCTCTCCGTCTCTATCTATGACTCTGACTCTGCTCAGCTCCGTCTCTGTCTCTGGCTCTGAGGATTTGGATTTCGAGCTGCCTCTGAATGCGCGTTCCGCAGGCGTTTTCTTGCCTTCGTTTTTTTGTTTTTGTTTAACTTGGTCGTCTGCATTGCTGATCGTCGCCATGTGCTGAGCTGGCTCTCTTGAGTGATCGTGATATATGCGTTTGTGTGTGCCCGCAGCTCTCGGGCCCAGCTCGGCTCGGCCTGCAAAGGTAGCAATTTTCCATGCATGCAATATAACGAACAGAAATAATAAAACAACCTCAAGTGAAATGAAACGAAACAAGCGCAGGAATGTGCAAACTCAAGATAAATTGCTGTGAGATACTTTTGCATTGTTTATGCCCTGTTTGCAGTGTTGCTATGCGCATTTTCTTAAGCGGAAGGAGACAGACAGACCCGAAATATTCAACGATCGACATCAAATTACATGAGCTGCATAAGGTGTTTGTGTGTGTGGCATTTCCTGATCTTTCAGTGCTCTTTCTCGCTCTCTCGCTCTCTTTTACATTGCATAATCGGCGAGTAACTAAACTTGGATTTCATTTGCTGATCTGGCTGGCAAATTCAAAACATTGCCTGGAAATTTGAGCAGGGGGCTGTAGGATTATATTATTTATAAAGCCAGTGCAAGCCCAACCCAAGTGGCATAGCATGCCATGGCATACGATGTCATAGCATGGCATGCCATGTCGCCAATCCATTCCTTACTCTCCATGACATGCCACGCCACAATTGGCATGTGCACCATGTGTTGCAGCTGCTTGGTATGCAATTGCCTTGTTGGTCGAGGAAGCCGAACGAAGACTGGGGGCCCTGTTTGGCATCGGCATTCCGATCGGCGGGCAATTAATTGCCCTAATCAGGCACTACTGGCCACACTGGCCATGTTTGTGGCAATCAGCTGCTCCAAAACACTTTATGAGCTCCTCGAAGACAGCAACACAAGGGAGGCGACAGAGAGAGAGAGAGAGGGGAGAGATGTGAAGGCTGCTACGGCTTAAAGACATTCCAAAGCAGCCACAAAGCGAGCCCCAGCCACAGCCTGATCTCAAGTCTGCTGTCTGCTCTGCAATCCTCTTCTCCACTCTACTCCTCCCTTTCCCCTTCCAGAGCTCTTTAGCAGTCGCCCTTGTGTTTTGTATCGTTGTCTTTTCTTTTGTTGGCTGCACGAAACTTTTGTATTATTTTTCAGTAGCACTTTCCGAATGCCATTTGAGTGCGCATAACATATTCTTAAGTCGAACCTGAAGATTGTCGGGCAGGAGGCAGACAAGCCGAGGCAGCTTATGGCTCTGCGCACGCGTGTATACGTATTCTTATTTGTATCTTTCGGATGCATGGACCGCATGCTGCATAATTAACGTGACGGTGGCGGTGGCGGAGGCAGAGGCTTGGGGGCAGAACAGACACGAGAAGCATCTGCATCGTCAGCATCTGCATCTGCATTTGTATCTGCATCTGTAACTGTGTATCTGTATCTGTGTTGCATGTAGGTGCTTGAGTTGTTGTTGCTGTTGTTGTGTGCTGCTGCTACTCAATAAAAAGCGCTGAGGAATTTTCATGTTGCTTTTTGTGCTTATCTTTTGTTGTCGAATTTATGGCCTAATGAAGTGATAAGGCAGCCCAGACAGAGGTCGCGTCTCTCTCCTTCGCTCGACTGCATTCCTCAAATGCCCCAATATCGTGCATTCGTATATGTATATGTGTCTGTAGCTGCAACTGTTGTTGTGCTTGTTGTTGTTGTTCTGGCGTAGCTGTATCTGTAGCAGAGTGTACCCCGTTGTATCTGTTTCTTTCGTATCGACTGCGTGTGCTGTCAAAATGTTTAGCGCAGAGCGCATAATTCATTTTGTGGCCGATCTTCTTGTATTCTGTGTGTGTGTGTGTGTCTGTGTTTTTTAGCTGCATTCCTGAGATACTCGAGCTGGAATTTATTGGTTTGTGGGTCAGCATTGCAACACTTTCAGCCCAAGCGACGCTAATGCTTTTTTTTTTCTTTTTTTTTTTGGCGCAATGTTGAGAGAAGTGCAATCACATTTGCGCGATGCACACAGACTTCGCAACGTGCCTCAACAGCTTCACATAGCGAGTACATACACAAACACACATGCGAGTGAATACATAGATACTCTCGACATTAGCTGCAGATACAGATACATGCACTCAAGTGAAGCACATAGAATGCGCTATGCGACAAGAGGATGAGGCACAGAGAGACGAATAGAGCAGAGCAGAGAGGGGGAAGGAGGGCAAATGCATGCATGAAATGGCCAAGAAACCGGCTCCGGTTCTCTTCGTCTTAGAAGACACAGCAACTGCTGCTGCTGCTGCAGAAAAAAAGGAATAAAAAAATGTTGATTAAACTGCTTAAATGCGCAAAGCTGACATTCATGTCAAAGCAACTCTGCTGCTGCTGCTACGATCAACCTCCTCCCCACTCTTCCCCCTCTCGAACGAGCCCTCTCTGTGTCGCTCTATGTCCCCTTGAATGCCGCTGCTGCAGTCGCTGCCTCTCCCTCTGCCTCAGTCTCCGTCGTCACAGTCTCTTTTTCCCAGTTTGCAAAATACAAAGATACAAACTGCATACATACATACATAAATAAGAACATTTTATGGCCGTTTGGAATGTTTGCCAAATACAAAAGGGGCAGCAACAACAGCTACAATAGCTACAACAACGACAACAACAGCTACAGCAACAAAGCTGGGCGTAGCGTAGTATGGCAGCAGCAGCAGCAGAAATAGTTGTAAGTTGGCATTTAAGGCAATGCGCGCATTGCTTCAATAAATGCATCCACACAGATACACACACACACACACTCACTCACTCACACAACTCGCGCTCTCTCACTCACACACACACACACGTACATGCATACACACAAATTGCATTCAATTGGTGCCGCGTTTGCTGCGAGTTCACTGCAACTTTGAAATATTTTCCAACAACAACAACAACAGTTGCTGGCAATGTTGCTAGTGCTGCTGCTGCTGTTGTTGGGCTTGCCTCAAGCAGCGCGCTGCGCACACTCTCTGTCTCTGTCTCCTCCATCCCATGATGCCGTTCCCGCTCCCACTGCATGCAGTGCACTGCTGTCGTTTGCTAGTTGGCATACCCTGTACAACAAGAGGCAGGCGTATGGGTTATGATATCATTTGTTTTACATTGTAAGCGAGAATTCTTAGAGATCATTCTACAATATTATATGTACTATATAGCATATTAGTCTATCTACTTGATGGATTAAAGTTACTTGCAAGAAATAAACCTTCTTAGAACAAAACCTTTTCTTATAGGCTAAAATGTATCTACGCTAGCCAAGAGTATCTTTTCAAAGAGTATCTCCACGGTTGAGCAAGCCCGAGAGTGCTGCACATTCTTGGCTGTTCTGTTTTCCGCGCTCCTTCGCACACTCGCTCGCTCTCGTCGTCGCCGTCGCCGTCGTCGTTGTTGTCGTTGTCGTTTCATAGCGTAAATAGCAAAGTTGCTCGTACAATTTTAGAAGAACTTGTCAAAACCGCATTCCTGAGCCTCTGTCGCTGCGCAGTCGACTGCGACGCGTCGCTGCCGCTGCTGGTGGTGTTGCTTGAACGGGTGTGTGTGTGTGTAAGAATCTGTGTGTGAGTTGCTCTGCTGGAGGCAGCTACAGTCGCTGCTGCTGCCTCTGCTGCTGTTGCATTTTTGTTGCTGTTGTTGCTGCAACTGCAACTGCAACGAGTTATAGTTATTTATGCATGTTGCTGCGTTTGTTTATTTGTTTGCTTTGGAGTAAATGATCGCGTACACACGCACAGACACACACAAACACACACACACACACACATGTTGTAGATACATACGTGTGTATCTGCTTGGGGATATCTCTGTGCATCTGTATCTGTATCTGTATGTGCTTCTGTGTCTCTTTTGTCGTGCCTTTTTCCCCGATCTCATTTGGCATATATCGTTCAGTTTTCATGCATCTGCTGGATACCCCCTTATTAAGGCAGCACAAGTTCGCATGGCTTTTGATCTGCCCCCCAACATCTCAAATGATTTGGCACTTTTCGCTGAGCAGAGCAAAAAATGTCTATATGTATTCTAATCAATTGGCTATGGCAAACAACAACAACGCGTTACTGTGAATTCCATTGAATGCCACGAGCGCTGACCATAAAATTGAAAATCCGTTCCTGTGCTGCCTGTTCCCGCCTCGAAATGGAAAAGATAAACAAACAGCACAAAAAAAAAAAATTGAATACGAATAATTTTTGGAATTCTATTTTGGTTTGTGTTGCGAGCAGATTCATGTGTGCATATAGGAATTATTATTATAAAGCAGGGAGAGAAGGAATGCTTGAGAGAGAGAGAAGGCGAGAGAGAGTGAGAGAGGGGAAGAGACAGAGAGAGAGAGAGGGGGAGGCACCTCGAGAAGTTATCAAAATGCATGCATAATTTATTTATTTATGACCTGGCGTTAAAAATAAAACAGCGTACAAATATTTCGCATACGACAGCAGCACCAACAACAACAACAACAACAGCAACACTGAAACTTAAACAAAACATTTTTGTATATTTATAAACAAAAGGCACGAAAACAAAAGAAACAAATAACAGAAATGTTAATTGGCCCATTTGACATGCGGCATTTTGACAACCATTTTATTATTTATTTCTATATGTACTCATCTGTGTGTGTGTGTGTGCGTGTGTGTGTGTGTGCTTTCAGCTTTCATTCTTTTGTAGTTGTTGTCGAAAAGTATTTTCAGGCCCATTGTACACGTATTGCCATCTCTTTCTGTTGTTGGCAAGCCATGTGGGCATAAAATGTATAAATGTCTATGAAATAAAATTAATGAATAAATATTTGAAATAATTTCGACCGTGATGCGAAACTGCCAAACTGTCTACAACGTGTGCGAAAAGAAAATCAGAAAAAACAGAAAAAAAATATTTGTGAAATATTTTGGTCATGCTGAGAATTTCCAAACGCAATGTTTATAAATAATTTCAATACGCTATGCAAGGCACAGCACGACTTAGCGCTAAAATTGATCTACAAAATGTACTGAGATCATTAGTATCTTATAGATACAGGGTATTACATTTATAGATACAGGGATAAGGTATTGGATTGTCTGCCTGCTAAGTAAAATATTGAAATATGTTTGTGGCATTTGGCAAGCTGTAAATTATAACATAGAAATTCTTCAATAGAATTTGAAAACGAGAAATATTTTCGAAAATACACAAAGCAATGAGAAATGAAAAAATAAATAAATACATATTAAATGTTCTTGGAGCTGCAACAAGTGAAAATCATTTCAAAAATAATTCCAACGAAATTTTCACATTTTTCCTACGGAATTTCACTGTAAATTGACTGAAGAAATTTCCAGTTCAGTTTCAGATTCAGATACTCGTACTTTTGTCCGATTTCTCAGCAAAAAGCCTTACGCGAGGAATGCGCCCCCAGTTGAACTTAAACGCGCTCGTCATATTCACAATGCAACTTCCCCTTTCAGCGCACTCGCACTCGCATTATTATAATCATATTTTATATGAGATACAGATACAGATACATGCGGGTAGTGTGTGTGTATGTGTGCGTGTCTATACTGTGTACATCTTATAACAAATTTCTGCTGTCGACTGCTGTCTGAGACTTTGACGTCGTCGCCGTCGTCGTCATTTCGCGTTTCGCATTCGCATTCACGTTTTTCAGTCGGATTTTTCGCCTTATTATTATTTCAATATGCGATATACAAGCAAACAAACATACGTACACACAACGCATACAAACATACAGAGATACATACATACATGTGTAGGTACATGTGTAAGTATCTGTGAGTAGCAACGTGTGTGCACATGCGCTGCTCGCTTGGCGCACAGTCGCTTGGTTGCTCTGGTATGTGAAGGTCGCAACAGTTGTTTTGTTAATGACAGAGTACAACAACTACAACGCAACTAAAACAACAACGTTGGCAATGGCGATGGCAACAGTTGGAGGAAGAAGTAAGGCAGGAGGGGAGGGGCAATTTCAGGCGCACGATCGCGCCTACTAAACCCATGTTATATGTCTAGCCCCATCAAGTGCAACAGAACCGGGCACACGATAAAGAAGAAGAAGTATCTATTGGCCTGACAGATACTTAAAGAATTCCCGGAATCGGCTAATGTCAGCTCCGAATGCCAGAATGCCCGAAGAGGAAGAAGAAGAAGAAACTGCACAGGTGGACACTTTGCAATCCACGAAGTTCAAAGCAAACTTTGCACTTGCTTGTTTTTTCTTCTTATTTTCTTTTTGTTTTTCGGCTGTTTTGACTGTGTTTGTATTTGCTCTTGACGTTGTCAAGGTTTCTTTGTGTGTTTTTTCACTCTTCTTTTTTTATAGAGCAGACGTAGATTCACAGTGTTCAGTATTTAGCAGGAATTTCGTGTGAAATATTTCTATATATGTATCTGTGAGTTAGTTTTCGTATCTGTATCTACCTCAGCTGTATCTGCCTTAGTGCTTATTCATGTGGGCGTCTCGAACACCACGACAAAATGTTTCCGAGTTGTGTCGTGTCGAATTTAAAGCTTTATAATGCGCATACCACGAATTCTTGTTGACGTACCCCCCAAATACCGTTTGCATATTTCCCAAAAACGAGCAGAGGCTAGCGCTCAAAGAAGAATTTCAAAATCAATTTCGTATGCTTGTTACAGTAAAATATTGGCATACATACCAAATATATACAATGTATATGTATGCATGTATCTTTAAAAGAGATGATGGCCCATTAGCATATGTATGAGAGGGGGGGGGGGGGGGGCATTCAGAATCACAGATACATATGGAAAGACGGCAAACGCTCATCGATCAATGGCACGAAAGTTTGCCCGCATAACATAGGAAGCTGTCTAAGGTTAACATACCCCTTAGAGGGGAACTTATAGAAGGGTTGTCTGTACTACTGAACGATCTTTCTGTCTTTCTGTACTGGGTAGCTCACAATCGAGCAACCTACAAAAGTTCTCTGGAATTTTCTGGATCTGGATAAATCGCATAGATTTAAATTTCTATTTCTATTCTTGCCAATTTATTCTGCAAGCTTTTTTGGAATTCCAAATTCCGAACAGTGCCTGCTGAAAGTAAACAAGCTCTCTTTTCCAAATCCAAACGCGCACACTCGCACGAGGAATAACAGAAAAGAAAAAATGCCCGTCAACAAGTCATAAAATATCATAAATTTCAATTTAAGTTTATTTTGCCTTTTGCATTGAGCCACAAAAACGGGGATGCGGAGCACTCCAAGTGGGCGCTTTTGTTGCCTAGAAATACGCGCGTGTGTGTGTGTGTGTGTATGGGTGTATGGGTGCCACAGCACTCTTTCTGCTTGTGTGTGTGATTGTGTATAAATTCTATGAATTTTTTAATAGTTAATTTGTATGCAGTTGGCATGGCGCATGGCGCAAAAATTTATTTGAATTGTTCACTTTGGAATTTATGGTAGACATTTTGTGATTTCGAAATGAGCGCTAAAAGCGTTGAAGAGCCACTACAACAAGCGGCAACTTGGCTCGCACGAATCGCCGTCTCAGTCTCCAAGCTATTCACATCGCGCTTAAATTGGGTCTTTCATATACTCGTACACGCATATTCGTATGGTACATTCATATTCGTAGATAGTTCCCAGCGGCGGCACTGTGACTAATGTCATCGGCCCACGCCGTTCTCCAATGGCCCCAAGAGCTTCAGCCTCAGCAAGTATCTGAGGTCGAACACACACACACACACACATTTGTATCTTCACATATTTCTGTGGCCGATCTTGGCGCTGTAATTGACACCCACTTACGAAACTAAGATATCGAGGGAGAGAGAGCGAGAGAGAGAGTCTGACTCTGGAGTGAAAAAAGGCGTACAAATATTTATTCCATAGACGTTGACATACCAATCTCTCTCTCGCTCTGCCTCTTTCTCTCTTTGTATTTGGTGTTAGAGATTGTGAAATACCTTCGTAGATAAAAAACAGCTAGAAAAATGTCTAAGGCTTATCTCAAATGGCGTCTGGAGACATGGGGTAACAATAAAAAACAAAAACGAAAAACCAAGAATTGAATAAAAAAGCGAGAAAATCATAGAAAAAGCATAGTTCATTGACTTTGGGGTGGGGAGGGGGCAGTGAGCTTATTTAAAATGCACATAGAGCCTACGCACATAAAATGCATTTGATAAGCTCCACACCAAATTGCTTGAGTTGTTGTGTGGAGCGTTTCCGTTTTTATCAGCCATGATCCCTGCATCGCCGGGAAATTATGAAAAGTGTGCGCCGGAAGGAAGTCAAAGTGTGAGATAGGCATGGGGACAGGAAATGCAGTTAATATCTTTATAATTTGCCCCAGCTCTCCAGCCCCAGGCTGAGCTGAAACAGCAACAACAACGAGAAATATTTCAATGTGAACGACACTTGAAACTCGTTGAAAATCATAACGCAATACTATAGTACTCATTTTTTATTTTTACACACTACAACACGGCACGACGATGAAGTCGACAACAACCCGAGCCCGCGGCGATAAGATAAAAACGACGTACGACCTTTATAGCTTAATTTGATTAAGCTCTTAAATATTTCTGAGCGGCAACTGATAAGCTGCAAGCAACCAACCCAAGTAACACCAGCACACCTTAAACAGCAGCAAGAGAAACTGATAAAAATACTAAACATACTTTAGGCGAACAATTTGATATTATTTCTGGTATTTAGTATAAGATCAGTAAATGAAATCTTAAAACATGTGTTGAGCTTATTGATCGATCGAAAACTGGGTCACATATGGAAAGATTTAACGCGATATTTGCCAAGTTTAAAGCTTATTAGCAGCACATCTAGGAAATTCCAGCCTCAGTAACGAATCGTACGATATATTATGACGATCATAACGTAATATGTATGCAATACAATCAACTCTGGTTCTCTCAATTGCGTCAACTGTTTGTTTATTTAGTCGTACCTATAAATACATGTAGGTATGTCAAGGTGATGTTCGATTGCCTGATAAATTGGCTCTAATGTTTATGTAGATATATTTATGTGCCCGTATGTGTGTGTGGTGTGATTTTTTGCATAAATATCTATTCGCTGGTTCTGAGCTCTGAGCTGTGAGGGGGCCAGTTCAGCCAAGTGGGTTATGTGATTGGCATATATCTTTTTCATTTTTATATAAACCGGAAATGGATGATGTCTTTGTCGCTCGTTCTAAGAGCGTGTGTTCATTATCTGCTTTCCGTTTATAAAAATACAAAACAAGCGCAGAAATTGAGTAAACAATTAGAGCAGAACTTGGCAGACAGGCTACGTGATTCTGCGTGATTTAGTTGAGCTCAGGCCATCATTGCATAGATAATAAACCCCTTTCCTCTTCCCCCCTCTCTCTCTCTCTGTCTCTCCATTCAACTCCTCCAACCACGCCTGTCTAATGGCCAATGGAATTGTGGAATTTTTCGAAACCGGCTTAAACTGTGTGTGTTGATTCTTGATTGAATTTGAATTGCTAAATGATCTGTTGCTGCCATCTGCTGCCTGCCTGCCCGCCTGCCTGCCTGGCCGCAACAATGAATGACCGATCAAATTGAAATTCTTCGGCTGAATTAATGATTGACTATTAAAGTGGATGAAAGAAAACAGAACTTGGACGGCGGCACATTAATGTCGTCTCTTGTTGTCGAAGGTTGCCGAAAACAAAAGTTTTCAAGACAAGACGCGCTGTAAAAAGGAATGTGAACTCAAATCAAAGTTCGTTTCGAGAGGCAGAGAGAGAGGGGAAATACGCAGACGTAGCTAAAAATAAACCCAAAGTCACTTATGTATCGGCCATAAAATTATGTACGAAATGATTCGCCACATTTTATGAACGTCAATTAGCATAAAGCGCGTCGTAAACAGTTAAATAATATTGTTTATACAAATGTATCTATGCCTGGCTGAGGTGTATCTGTCTCTGTATCGGTATCTGTATCTCTCGCTATCTGTATCTGTCACTGAATCTGTTTCTGCATACACATTCGCAGATACAACTGTCTGTCTCTCTGTCTGTCTGTGTGTTGTGTGTGTGTTGTGTGCATTTCATTTGAGTGCTGCCTAATGACAACTTGGACGCGTCGCGACGACGCTGCGTGTTTTTTGTCGTCACCATCAATGGCCACACTGGAAGTTGTTGTGGCTCTTTTTTCGTCTATGCTGTTGTTGTCGCTATTGTGACAACGAAATTCATGCTGAAATATTTTTTGGCTTGAAACTGGTTTTTTGGGCCTTTTTATTAAAGCGCGAATTTATTACAGCGGCGTCGGGGGCCATAAATATTTTGTTTACAATTATTTAATTTATGCAGATTTCTTGCCCGCTCTTACAGTGTGCATATAAAATACGAGTCGAGTAAAATGCCACGTTTATTGTGGGCTGCCTCCAGTTGTTCAGTTTGCCAGTTCACC
This sequence comes from Zaprionus africanus, assembly GCA_018151435.1. Lineage (NCBI taxonomy): Eukaryota > Metazoa > Arthropoda > Insecta > Diptera > Drosophilidae > Zaprionus > Zaprionus africanus. The sequence goes on along the minus strand of JAECXB010002309.1, from coordinate 759,819 downwards.
AGTTAGTTAAGCCCCAAAAAAAAAAGACTGCTAAAAGGCCAACAACAACAACTACGACGACAACTGGCCGCTCGTTAAGTCGCCTCTGTCAGCAAAACGAAGAAGAGGAAGCCCTATTACTTGATGCCACGCCTTGTACTATACACACACACACACACACACCCAACCACCCACCGGTCAAGACATCATTGATTTTTGATTTGCTTAGTTAGCACTGAGGTCAAAGTGAGTCAAGTATAACCGAAAACATTTACAATTTGCAATCGCTTTTCCCATTGAGCTGATTAAAGCTAACGATCGTTTATTGCCAGCTGCAATTGCCGCACTTGACACCTGCGAAATCTTCCGCATGAACTGTAATTATTATAAAGCATAAGAATTCGAAAATACTCGTGAAATAAAATTAATCCTATTGGAAAGCAGTAGCAGAATAGAAACTTTGCTTCCAAGTCATTATTTAGATATCATGCTGTGTATCATTTAATGCTGCGCAGCTACCTATTCGCCTGTACATACGGATTCACATGTAAATAAAGACACTGTCTCAGTTGGATTGCGCGATCATTATTTTTTATTTACTCAATAAGTTCGAATGCAAATAAACAAAGACGCGATCGTAATTCGAAGCAGATACATATATATAGCTGTGCCAACTGTGCCATTGCTTAACGTGGAAAAGCCAATGAAAATAAATAAAAAACTTGTCGATTTCAAATTATGAATACGTCCCCCCTCTTGCCCAATTCCCGTTTCTACTGCTCTGTTTTTCTCTTCTTCTTTTTAACGTCATGTTCTGTCGATCGCCAGATCGTTTTCTATGTCAATTGCACACACTGACTGCCCAGACGCGGACTTGAAATCGTACTTGGACTACGGACATGTCTTTAGCAACATTTTGTGTTCACTCCGATTTGTGTTTATCTATTACAGCTGTACGCTTTGTTGTTCTTCCCCCTCCCCCTGTTGATCACCCGAGTGAACCGTGCTCTGATATGTTTTTGCCATTTTCCGCTATCTTGCTTACATTCGATTTGTGTGTGTTTTCTTTCTTTTCTTTATTTATCCAAACAAAATGATTCTGTGCGAGGCCTCAAGTGCAAAGTACTGTACAAGTACGTAAATCAAATCACATTTTAGTGAAACCCGCGCAGTTTTTCAGCGATTAGTTATCGCTAACAGCTTTAACAATCGTTAGTGTCCCTGACCAAGTGCACGTCGTCCCAGAGAGACGTCATAATTGCCTGTGATTATTAATTAGAAACTGGCCTGGTATGCGCCTAGTCACTGGTTTATATGATAATATAATTGATAGGAATCTTAAACTGAGCGACACACTTACATATGATTTGTATCTCATTTTCATATTGAGTTGAAGATACACTGAATTTTTTCAATACGCATAAGTCTACTTGTATTCCAATCAATCTCAGTAAACATTTCTATTGAATGACTTCCAGCGAAATAAGTACAAATTAAAAATTAACCCGAACTGCTACGTATACTTATTGATATCACTGTGATCATATCTTTTTGGCATTGCTGCAGCTTCTCTTTGCGGCGAGTTTATTCTCGGAAAATTCCCATTGAATGCGCAACTGTCGGACAGTTGAGCCACGATAGATACACATAGACTCACTGGGGTACACTTGCTTGCGTGTCTGTTTCTGCGTGTGTGTGTGTGTGTGTGTGTGCGTGTGTTTGTGTACCGATATCTGGCGCATATGGCGTACATTTTATTATCGTAGCGCGCCGCTTTGCGTTGCTTTAATGGCCGCGCGAATTCCACAGCAATGATTAATTAACAAATCATATAAATATGCCAGCCTTAAAGAAAACAGAAATATTTTTCAATTGAAGCACACTATCTCTGTGTGTACGCCTGTGTGTGTGTGCACACCTACGAGTATTCGAACAATTAATTTATGAAGATTAGTAATTATCATTGGAATGCGAAAATGTTGTTGTCTGCGCTGATATTGAAATTGAATTTTGCAAACAAATAAGTGGACAAAAATAAAAAGCACGAAACTCAGCCAATGCGACGACATCGTTGTCAACAACAGCAACAACAACAACCACAACAACAATGACAACGACAACAAACACAAGAGCAACAATGGCAACGTCATTGTCATTAGCTGTTTTATTTTTTGTTAGTTTGCCGCACCGGGAAAATGCGACCTCGATAAGATTAGACATATGTATGGCAAATAGCATATGGCATATGGGGCTATAGCGTATGGCAACAACAACACTAGGCAAGAGACGAACAGACATTCCATTTGCCAAGTGCGCTGCATGGTAAATATTTGTGATCTTAGAAACATTTTTTGCCCACTTTTACCAAAAAATGCACACAAACACAGGACAGGAAATACCAGACAAAGCTGTTGCTAATCTTATCGAATGGGCCCAGAGAAACGCTTCCAATTAACTGGCGTGGGAACAGTTGGCTAAGCAGAGACGGTAAACAGGTTACGATACATCTTAGATAGGGCCAAACAAAATATATACGAAAATATGTATGTAAGAAAAAATCTTCTTGGACGGAAATTCATTAGCGATTTGTTGTCTCTATGCAAACAAGCTGATAAGCTAAATACGACTCACATGCTAACCGGTATCTGTATCTTCTTCTGATTCTCACAAACAGCTACACAAAACCGCAATCTTTTGAGGACTGTGTGGGCGATGAGCTGCCCGTGGGCTGGGAGGAGGCCTACGATTCGAATATCGGTCGCTACTATATCAATCACATTGCCCAGAGTACACAGCTGGAGGATCCGCGGCAGGAGTGGAAGAGTGTGCAGGAGCAAATGCTCAGTGACTATTTGTCTGCGGCACAAGATCAGCTGGAGAACAAGCGGGAGATGTACGATGTGAAGCAGCAGCGCCTACAGCTCGCCCAGGAGGAATACAATCACCTCAACAAATTGGCCGCCAGTCGCAGCAGCTGTGAGTATTTCCCCAAACCCAAACCCAAAACAAGTAAACCAATAACTCTAGTTTGACACTATTATCGCGCATGTTTTGACCGATTTCAAAGGTGTGATTACGATTTGTTTTCTGTCAAACTGGCGCGATAGATTCGGTCAATGCTTTGAGATAACCATAGTCATTCCTGGGAACTAATGTAGATAACATATTTTCCAAAGTGATAAAGAAGTAAACAAGTAGAGTTATGCGTTATTCAAATCGAATAGATTAGTAATTCATATATTCTCTCTTTCTTTTCCTTTTCTGCAGTATGTTCGTCGTCCAGTTCCATGAGCCGTCACGATCCTGAGCTGTTGCGTGCCGATCTGATGCTGGCGCGTGAACGCGTACGTCAACTCAAGCAGGAGCTGAATCACATTACCAATGATATATCATACACTGAGCGTGGCATGAACACACTCTACTCCGTGGGCGAGAAGATCAATGCGCGCCAGAATGGATGCTACGACATTGCCGAGGTGCAAGCGATACGCGAGGAGATGCTAAAGGTCCACAAGTCGCTGGTGTCGGGTGAGAAGGTGCGCGAGGAATTGATGCGCAGTCTGGTACAGATCAAGAACGAGCTGAGCCGACAGCAGATAAACGAGGAGAATGCCGATCTGCTAAATGCAGCCTCGCCCTTTGATCGTGTGTGCGTAGCCAGCCAAACGGATCTGTGCGGCGCCGGAGATCATCTGAATGGCGGAGCAAGATTCGCCGAGATGGCCAAGACAAAGTTGCAGTATGCGGAATGGCGCAAACATATCAAGAAACTGCAGCAGCAATTGGCAGATCATGTGGAACGCATTGAACCTGGTCAACTGGAGTCAGACAAGGATCGCATACTGTTGATACAGGAGAAGGAGAAGCTGTTGAATGATTTGAATAGCATTTCCCTGAAGTCTCGCAGCCTGGAGGAGAAACAGGTGATACAGCAGACACGCCATAAGCTAGAGGAGGACCTTAAGGAGGCATATGAGGCCACCAATACCTGCATTGCGAATCGCTTGCGCTTCCACGAGGAGAAACAACATCTGCTCGATAGGCTGCAGGAGGCACTCAAGTCCACTAAACTACTGGAGGAACGTCTCAAGTCATTCTCCTCGGAGAGCACATTCTCCATCAGCAGCGGTAGCAGCCTCGGCTCGCTTTCCACTGCCAGCAGCAAGAGCGCTCTCAGTTTCACGGACATTTACATAGATCCCTTTGCAGTAGATTCTCCCATCGATGTCATCGATCTACAGCGACGCTCGCAGCGTCTATTCCAGCAGCATCAGCGCCTGCCCCCTGTGCACCCAGCCCTGCAGCAACAACAGCAACAGCAGCAGCAGCAGCAGTTGCAGCTGCAGCAGCAACAGCCACCATCAGAGGTATCACTGTCACCACGCAGCAGTCTCTCCATGGAAACGCCACCAGCCTCGCCAATGAAATACAATGCGAATGCTGATCAGCCGCAGTCTGCGGCACATCTGGTCAAGGAGGAGCCCACCTATGCCAACGCGATACCTGCTTTACCCACGATACCCGCACCGCCCGCCTACACGGCACCACCAGCTGCCCCCCTGGCTGGTGTTCGTGCACATCCCTACGATCTGGACTCAACAGTGTTGGATTGCATGATGCTGGAGGCTAAATTGCAAAAGCTCAACATGAGCTCGCCACTCAACTTGAATGCACCGTTGTCACCCATCTCGGAGAAGCCTTCTCTGCTGGACTTGCCGCAAGAGATGCTCAGTCGTTCTTCCTCCACCTCAAATACGCGATCGGTTTCAGCGGCTGTCAGCAATGAGTCTGTTGCCGGCGATTCTGGTGTCTTTGAGGCATCGCGTGCTCATTTGCCGCGCAAGGAATTGGCTCAAGTACAGATTGGGCTCAAATATCTGAAGCAGGAGGGTGTACTGGTTGTGTCCCTGGAGCGTGCCAACAATTTGTCTACTCTGTGGACTGCCACCACGGACAATTCGCAAGTGTAAGTGTTGAATCGAATATTCATTATGATTCTCTTGATGCTTACTTCCCTTTTCTTTATCCATAGTTATCTGCGTGCTGCCTTGCTGCCAAATTCGCTGACTTCCATTCGCACCAAGGCACTGGGCGACTTCCAGAAACCCGTCTTCAATGACACCTTTGCGGTTCCCATTTCGCTAGACAAACTGCTAACAAAGAGTCTGCAAGTGACCGTGGTCAGCATGACCGGGCAGAAGGAGGAGATTATTGTAAGTTACAATTGCTTTAATCTCCAGGTGATTTACTCTAATTTATCGATTGAAATTTCCTTGCAGGGCACTGTTCAAATCAGTATGGCCGAGTTCAATCCAGAGGACTCCACGCTCAAGTGGTACAACGTGCTCAGTTCAAAGTTTATTCCCAGTTTCGAGTCCCTGGATATGCCCACCACAAGTGCAGCCGCAGCTGCCGCCGCCGTAGCAGCAAGCAACAGTGCTATAAGAGAGGAATCCTCGGATGAGTCAACCATAACATCATCCCAAACATCAACCCTTACACGCAACCAGGCGCCACCATTGGAACTGCAAGCGCAAATCGCCGAAGAGTTGCCTGAGCATGTGGGTCTCAATGAGCAACAATGCAGCGATGATGATGACGACGATGATGAGGAGGAAGATGAACAGCAACTTGTGAACACCGTTGGCCTTAATCATTGTAAGTTGAACTAGACCTAGTCAAATTTAATACATGACTAAATAACCTGTATTTATTTCACAGCAAGCTGCATGCTCGACGCCTATTTGGAGAACATGAAGCAGGAGTATGCCGATAAGGAAACAAACACCGACTGTGCCTTCCCACCGGAAAAATTGCGCAGCCAGTCACAGCTTCTCGATGACAGGCCGGTGAAGCGTTCCCAGACCTTTACTCCATCAGCAGCGATCAGCAAGAATCGTTACAATTGCCGTCTCAATCGCAGTGACTCTGACTCTGCAATGCACTTCGGTGTAACTCCACACACCTTCCATCGCGGCGCCGTTGAGCGACGATCGCTACGCTTCCATCCTAAGGCAACCAAGTCAGCAACAAGTAAGTTTCCCTAACTCAATAAAAGGAGAACTACAACTAACTGGAATTCACTTTGTAGAACTGCATCATACTCACATACCACGTACCAGCTTGGACTTGGAGCTGGATCTGCAGGCGCAGCACAGCAAGCTCTTCTTTCTCAATGATCAAATCTCCAAGTTGCAGAACCTTAAGGAAGTGTAAGTATAAAAATTGTTCACCAATTGGCAACATCTAATTTGGCATTTCAATTGGAAATTGTAGACTTCAGAAGGCCTGCGAGAATAAGGATCCTCTGATTGCCGCTTGGGCTATTGAGAACGAAGAGTTCCAGCGTTTGGTGGCGCGTGCCGATCCCGCTAAGTGTCCGGAAGAGCGTCAGCTGCAGAAACTGCTAATGAAGACCGCCAAAGAAATACACAAGCTACGCAAAACAAAGGTGCCCAAGGGCTGTCCAGATTTGGTGTCATTCAAGTGAGTAAAGGAAAATAATAAACAATTTGTATAAAACTAACGGATTTGTACTTTTTGCAGAGAGAAAATCTCATTCTTTACACGCAAGGGACTCTCAGTGCCCGAGCTGCCCAGCGAATTCATTCTGCCTGATGCGGATCCCATCAAGGAGGAGGAGGAGGAGGAAGAAGAGGACGATGATGATGAGGACAATGTGGCTGAAACAGCCATTGCCATTAACACGGCTTTGGTGGCCAGCAGCAATAGGAATAAGAATCTCAGTGAGCATCACCATCGAGCATCTGGCAGCGCTCTGGCCAAACTTGCAGCCACCAAACCCAGCACTAGCACCGGCACCAGCACCAGCCCAGCTGTCGCGCCAGTCACTGCCGCAACGCCACAGGCTGACGGTAACTCAGAGCAACAACGCTACGACTATGTGGTCGATCGCAACTATGGTGTGGAGGTGTAGTTCCGCCTCCACAACTGAGCTGTACATTTTTGTAATTAATTTTTTGGTATTTATTTTCACTAAGCGAAAAGTATTTATGTGTATAAAAGAGAAACTAGATGAAACTGATGTAACAAAAATTTGTGCCTTATAGAAAAAGAGTTGGAGCAGCCAACAACAGCAACACGATAATGATAGAAATGAAATGATTAGTTCTTAAGCTACATAAAACTTAGCCCTATACATAATATTTTATATTATATATAATTTTAGGATGCCTCCATAGTCAGTTTGTACTAATTGACCCCATTGATATGAGCCTCTGTGAACAGAGCCCAAAAGTATAAAATCATGAAACTTCGCAATGTCCCAATCCGCCCCGCCCCACAACCCCCAAAAGAAAACAAAAACGTGCACATTGCGCGTTGAAACTGTCAAATTCATATTGAAACCAACTGTATTCTTAAGACTTGAGCAAAATATACGAATGTAGAGGAATATTTTTATATGCCTTTAGAGAATAGTGATAAAACAACAATACTTTAGTTTAGTTAAAAATCAACAAAACATACAAAAAATCAAAACAAAAAATATTTATTATATACATATACGTATTTACATACATAATATACATATATTGATGGATGAGTGCATATTACTCCAATCTGTTAGTTTAATTAGCTTGCGTTTTTGTTAAGCTCAAAACGAATTCTATTAATTTTTTTTATAAAAAAACACCCTATGAAAATAAAACAAAAAAATGAGCATGTACCATATTAGTTGAACGCCATGTGCCGAGTAGGCGTGTGGACACTACTAAGAAAGCTCCCAAACAAATACCGAGAAGCAACACCTTGTTATGTTCTTTCTATTGAGCGAGCCTGTTGAAATTGTTAAGCTATTGCCATGCAGCTATGAGTTTGAGGAAATGAAATGAAAAGAAATCAAATAAACTTACCTACTAAGATTGAACTCTATGTTAGTTATAGTTAGTTAGTTTCTGCCTTCTCAGCTCTTTGTAAGCATCGCTGTTGTTTTGTTAACACTAACCGCGTCCCCGCCCCCAACTCAGTAATAGTAATAACAGAAAGAGGTAGCCCCACATATTTTTTATATAACTACGGTAGTAATTTAGCTCTAATAAATTATATGAATGAGAACCTGTATATTGTAATTGTGCAATAAACAACAAAAAAATTCTACTGACATAACTGAACGAAATGCGTTTTATTGTGCAGCTCCAGTGCCAAGAATTATTATTTGAAAGCTATGTATAAATAATATGATTTCAGAATAACAGCATCGTTTCGTATAAGGACCCGATCAATATGTACCATAATAAAATTCCAAACACCCGAACTGCGATTAACTTTGCGGTGAGCGATGAATGCTTATTCGATAAATAAAATACAAATATTATTAATAATAAAATAAAATGAGTGCCCCAAGACAATGGATCGTGTCTTGGATCTGTGGAATGCAGACCAAGCAGGGAACTGCCTACCTTGGGATCGTGTCTCGGGAAACGGGGCAAAAAAACCGTGTTTAACAGCCAACACCCTAAAAGAATGCAACACAATTTCGAAATTCCTTTTAACACCATCTATCAAAAGTTTTGTACTGGCAGCTTAATTGCTTACGATCTCAAAAGTATGCAATGGAAGCCTCGTTGTGCCTATGGGCAACCCTGGCGTACAGTGGGCAGAGTTGTTTTTTCAAAGCATTAATTAAAATTTCCAAAATACATAAAAAAACTACTTGTTGCATAAGATTTTTAACACTTTTTGTACTTTATCATAAACTTTATTCACATAAAAATAAATAATTATTACATTTCGATAATAAGCTTTTACAAAAAGAGCATAAAATCGCCGCGGCTGCCCACATCTAGTTAAGATTCACCTTTTCTTCCTCATCCTCTTCTTCCTTGTCGGTAGTCCTTGTTTGTGTTCATTATGAATATGCTTATGCCATAAGGTGCGTATTTACAAAGATGTTGCAGAAAGAACTTAATTAACTGGTATGGAACGGCAGAGGTCATCCGGCCGAAAAGGATTGGTAGTGCTGGTGGATTTGAGTTGGATGTGCGGTTTTGTTTTTTTGAAAGGATGTTGGATGTTGGTACTGGCGCAGAAGACGGAGTTGGTGCTTGGTGGAAGGTGCAGGTGCTGGTGCTCAAAAGGCGGCATTGTAGTGCAGATTTTGTGACGCGAATTGCGGGATACCGTGGTTGAGAGCTAAAACTTTACTAATTACTTTCAATTCTTCAAGGTTTCTTAGGCTATTAAATTGACTTAAATGACTGTTGGGTCGATTTAATCTATGATTACCTGAGCTCACACTGGACGTTCCGCCCGTGCCTGCTGCTGTCGCAGACAGTTGTTGCTGCTGCTGTTGCTGCTGCTGTTGCTGCTGCTGTTGTTGTTGCAGATATTGCTGCGCATTCTGCTGCAATCGACTGCTCAACTGGGGCGTCAAGTGCTGCCGATAGAAGTTCTGATTATCCAGATCGTTCTGCTGGCTGACAATCGTCGTGGCAAAGGAACTGCTCGGATGGATCTCAATGTTGCCATTGTTCAGCCCGAAGTTGCCTGTACCCGACTCCTGGCGAAACAGTCGAGCACGATGCTGCTGCTGCTGTTGTTGTTGTTGCTGTTGTTGCTGGTACAAAGCATTGCTAACGTAGCTGGGCAGCAGCAACTGTTGCTGCTGTTGTTGCTGTTGCTGAAACTGTTGGTAATTATTTTGGGGCAGCGCTTGCAACAGCGACGCCTCCGCAGGCGCAAAGTTGAACTGATTTGCAGATTGTATCTGTAAATGATTGTTGCTGTTGCTGTTACTGTTGCTGCTGCTGCCGGCAATGCTATTGGTGCTTTGCGTATTGCTGACAGCCTGTTCCGCTGTTTTTTGCAGATTTTGTTGCAAATTTTTGAAAATTTGTTGCACTGCACTCGTTGGCGATGGCAATTTCTGATAGTTGATGTTGTTGTTGTTGTTGTTGTTGTTATTGTTATTGTTATTGTTGTTGCTATTGGTGCCCTGCAGGGCAAATTTATGAGCCGCAACGGCATCGCGCTGCGGCAATTGCTGCTCAATTGGATATGTGGGATAGATAATGGTCTTGGTATGTGTGCTGGGTATAAATTCCACAGAAGGTCTAATGGAATAACCCGGCGAAGGAGGCTGCAGCGTTTGTATAGCCTCCAGTGATGCATGCTGCAGCTGCTGTTGTTGTTGTTGCTGCTGAAGCGGCTGCTGCTGTAGTGGCTGCTGCTGTTGTAGTGGCTGTTGCTGTAGTGGCTGCAATGTGCTCGATTGCGCAAGCGGCGACGTTGGGAAGCGACTTTGACTCTGTTCCTCCAACAGCTTCAACTGGCGCAAGATCAGCGCCTGTTGCTGCTGTGCCTGCAGTTTCAGCTGGTAGATCTGCTGCTCCAGAGCCCGCTGACGTTCGATGATGTAGCTATTGACACCTGGTGCAGCTGGTGCCGCCAGACTGGGAGTGTTCAGTGGCTCCTAAGTAGAGGGGGGCATAAGGGGATCAGATTATTGTAGTGTCATTTGGCCAATTGGCGGCTTACCTTGATGTAGTTATTGGTGGAGCTGCTGGGGCTACTAAAGACGGGAGTGGTGGAGAAACCAGCCAAGCTTGAGCTTGTCTGCGTTGTGCTGCTGCTGGTGCTGGTGGGACTCTGCGTGGTGAGTGGCGGTGCCGTGAGGTCCGATTCCAGTACGCTGAGCTTGGTAATTGTCGGCCCAACATGCGGCAGAGGAAGCGGAAGTGCCAACTGTTCCTGCTGGAAGCTCTGCTCGCTCTGAATCAATGGACGGAACTTGCGTGCCGTGCCACGTTCGTCCAGATCAACTGTAAACGCGCTCACCAGTGGCGCCTCCTGGATGCGAATGTCTTGCTTGTCCACCAGCTCAATGTTCTCCCCATCTTCGTTGTGCGTGGGACGTGGTGTCGTTGTTGTTGTGGTTGTTGTTGTCGTTGTGGTGCGTCTCCTTGTGGTGCGTGGTCGTGGAGTTGTTGTTGAGGTTGTTGTTGCTGGAGTTGTTGTTGTCGTAGTCGCCTTCTTGACATTGCGAATTTCGAATTTGATCTCATTGCTGGAATCGTGCGAGATCTCATTGCTGTCCAGCGAGCTGTCCACGCTGCGTGTGAGTTGATGGGAATCTGGACCCACTTCAGTATCCAAAGTGGCAGCGCTTTGTTTCTGCAGCGTTGTCTTCTTCCATATCTTGGAACGATCAATGAATGAGGACAGCAACTGTTCCTGTGCATTGCGTTCGTCAAACGTGGCCGTGTAGAACTGTACAGTAGGCACCACTGTATCTGCTGCACTCGTGCTCTCCTCCAGGATTTCATCACGCTCTCGCGGCGCTGCTAACGTGCTGATTTCACTGTACTTCGCAGGCGCCTCCGTGCTGGGCTCCTCCCTCTCAGCCACATTCGCTGAGCTCGCCTCCTCTCGCTCCAGCTTGTCTATGGCACGCAACAAGGCCTGCCGCACCGAGTAGTCCAGCTTTTGAATGGCCTCACGCGGTATAATCTCATTGCTCTCGGTACTGACATTGTCTGCCTCCGCCTCCAGCCCCGCCTGTGATGCCTCATCCTCTGTTGCAACGTCACTTGCCACTGCCAATTGGAGCATGAGTGCGGCCAGCAGCAACGCCACCAGCAACGCCCAGGGCAGCGTGTTGAAATGTTTCTGTGGGGCAAACAGAAGAAGAAGAGGGCAAACAATTAACCTTAAGACTTATGAAGCTGTTGGTAATTGAGGCATTTGCTAGATGACTTAATAGGCTCAGATCAGCTCAATCCCCCATAGTTTCCCACATAGATTAACATATGTAGAAGATCGCACAGAGTTCAAGCCTCATTTGAGATAATGACAAGTGGAGGGGGAAGTAAATAGAGCGAAGTCTTAAACAATCTCTGCGAAGGGGGAAGACAATAAATTGTGCATTACTCGAGCTCAACTTAATAGCTGGAACTAAATATCATTAAAAACTTGCGAACATGAGCTTAGACTCGCTTCGGGAACTTTAACCTTGTTGAAATTGGCATATTTTATCTTTTATATCGACTCCCTCGATTGCTTGCCCCACCCCAGCCAAGTTACTGCAACATTCAGTTGCAATTCGCAATGCCTTACAACGTACTCCGTTCTCTTACGTATCTTACGTAGCAGCCTCATAATCTCTGCCCGTTCATCTTTCCGGCATTTGGTCAGACGACGGCGAATCATAACGCATTAAAGCACGGATAGCACGTAACCTGCCACAGAGATTGCCGAGTCAGTGGCAATGGGGGGCTTTTGTGGAATGTTTGAGTGTTTGAATGTTGAATGTGGCGTTGCTTTTACACAATTTGCGATTTTCAACAGCTTGCCGATTGATTTCTGGCCCTGGCTCTGACTTCAACTCCGACGACTCAACTGCGACTGCGGCTCGGAAATGTTTTGCAAATTGCCTTGCAACGCTTGTTTGGACGTTGCTGAAAGTTGTGCTTAGTCTAATTGTTGCATCAACAAGTGGTGCGCAGCAATCTGCAGCGATCATGCCGGGCCAAAGCAAACTAATCTGACCACCTGTTGCCAGCCTCTGCCCCAGCCTCCTGCCTGGCCAGGCCTAAGCAGAGCTAGGATTTGCCAGTCACGTTTCTGCCACTTGGCACTTTGCCAAATTTTTAACAATTGTTGCCCGATTTGGGTTGCACATTGAGTTCGTTTTAAGAGCACGCAACAATGCGGAATATACACTGCAAGTGTGTGGCTTATTAAGGCTAAAGCTGGGAAACAGAAATACAAGTATCTTTGCTAAAGTAACTCTCTCCTTTAAGTAAAATATTGATTTGCTTTAAAGTGAAGCTACAGCTCATCTACAACTGCGTTGCCACAAGCTGCGGTTACCTGCTTTGATTTTACTTTCTATCTATTGTCTATTGCCTTTAAATAGCCGAGGGCATCTCCTGCCATATCAATCAAATCTCGACATGACTTTGCCATTTCCACACAAAGACTCTTTCAACTCTCAATATAATAACAACAATTTTCCAGCCATCACAAAGAGCGTATTCAATTCCTCGTTCGCCCATCATCAGCCTAAGGTTCGAGGTTCAAGTTCTGCACAATGCCAAAGAGGAGAAAATCGAAAAACTTCAACAAGAGAAGATTCGATTGCTGGGAAATTATTTGCAGTCAAATAAATATTTCACTGCGGCCACAAATTTATTGTTTGCTAAAAAGAAGAGCCACAAAGTTGCTTAGCCATCTCTATAGTAATCTTTGCCTGGTCCTAAGCTACGATAGACCTGAGTCTGTGGTCTTCGCGCTAATCAAAAGCCCAGCCTAACACATACATATATACATATGTGTCTGTGAAATTGGTAATCATCATAAATCGTAATGCCAGTGGGAAACTAACGGCTATATTACGGCTAAAGCCAAACGAAAATACCCAAAGTAACATAAAAAACATTTTCTTCTGTTGCATTTTCATTTTATTTTTCTTCATCATGTAAATATTTATATACGAAGAAAAACACTTGAAACGCCTGCGGAAGCATGAAACTAATAAAAGCTCATATGTATTTCCTCTTCAAGCACTTGACTCTTCTTCATCGCAGACCTCAATTGAGTATGAGGTTGCAAACAAAAACACACATTTAACTTAACAATAAATGATTAAAGACTACAGACATCATTAAAGTGCGATCAAATAGTTGAAATATTTCGTTTTACTACAAATTCCATAAGAAATATGCCTACTTTCCCCGCCAAGCCAAGCCTGTAAGCCATAAAAATAAATCTATTGCTTATCTAGTGTTTGGGATTTTTTTTTTTTTTTTTTTGAGTAAATCCAATCGAATCGCGTGTGGCGCGTGAGATAGAGTAATGAATAAAATACTCGAAACTCTCTTTAATCACTCTTCATTTATGAAATTGGCCGCTGAGTTCCGCGAAAGCCGCAACATGCCGAAAAAGTGTAAAAATGATTTAACAATTGGGGAACGTCAATAAATTAGCAATAAATCAATGCGCCGGTCTGCATATTGTTTTATTGTCGATTGTGTGGGTGCATGTAGTTGTTATTATTGTTATTGTTGCTGCCACTTCTGCTGTTCATTTATTTATTGAAGCCACAAGCGAGTGAAAAGTACCACTTACATAATGTCTTGGCTTCACTTTCGGCAGGTCCACACGAGCTTCACGAGACTGGGTTACCCAGTTCCATTGAAAAATGGCACATCATATCTGTGTATGTAATTTGAGCTGTCAGCTAGAGGGGCGCAGCGGGGGGAATCTTGCTACCTCCGGCTGCACTGTGATTAATTTCACGCCCGCTGAACGCCGCGACGCGGTCATCTCGCATTTTGCATCGCCATCTCGTATTTTGCATTTTAACAGCTGCAAAATGCATTTTGCATTCTTCAGTTGCGATTGCTCAAGCCTGGACACAGTCCACCGTCCAGTTGCATCCACATGCCACGCACTATTAAGCAGCTGCCACCGTGTCATGTGGAATTAAAAGACAGCAAAAGATACAAAAACAGCAACGACGTGTAAAGAGGAGAAGATAAGCGAAAACAACTCAAACCGGCCCAAAAGTTGTTTCTATCCGGGCTGGGCTGTGGTAACGCAATCCTCGTCGGCCAATTGGCAGATGCCTCTGCAAATTTGATGCTTGTTTATGCTTTATGTAGGACAGCATAAATATTAATATGCGTCTTATGTTGTAAGCTTATTAAATCAATGTCGTAAAATGCAGCAATTCCATAAATTGCCATAAAAAATAATAATAATAAAACCTTTAAGTGGCAATAAGCGAACGAATTTTACGCCCAATTTTGCGATTGATTGCCCTAAATGAAGAGATACAAAAGTATCTTCAGCATGCAACATGCACAATCAATCACCTGTCAACTTTTGATGTCTAAATAAAATTAGAATAATTGCGGAAGTTATGAGAGGGAAGTTGTGAAAGAGTATTTACAGTTCGGCCTGCGAGAGTTTCGTCTTCATTTCGTTGTTTGGGGTTGCCCAATAAATTTGTTACAGTATTTTATGAGGTTTTAACTGCCTTTGTTGCTACCATGTTTTGTTGTGCAGCTCGATAAAGCTGGATAGATGCGATTGTGAGTGTGTGGCATCTCACGCTTGTTGCTTGTGTGCACCTGTCTACCCGTATCGATAACAAGACGCCTTCATTTGCATAATTTAACACTAAAAAACGAAGCTGAGCCGAGGCTGAGCACGCCCTTTCTTCCTCCAGTTGCTCTCTTGGTAAAATATGAGCAATCTGTGAAGATCATCGAGATGTTTTGACATTATGATTGGCAGGGCAGACTTGTGTATATTTGGCAATATCTCTATCGACCCGCGATCTATTCATATTCATTGCTTGTTACAATTCATTTAGCATCCATTATGCTGCCTTCATTTCCATGTTTATGTGCATTTAATTGAGTTTTGGTTTCGTCTCGGACGAGAGCTGCATAGGCCAAGATTCATGTGGCATATCATTTCAGCCCATCGTCTCCCCTTTTGTTTTTATGCTAAGCGACAGTCGCACGTCTGGCTTTGTTAATTGGACAGAGGTCAAGTTGGCTTGATGGGCCGATAACGAGCCGAAGTTCAAGTTGAACCTTGTCACATTTGACATGTTTTCTATTCAGATTCGATGGCTCTGAACAAATCTGTATATGAATAATCACACAAGATTAGATAATGACTTAAATCGCACAAATCTTCGACTGTTGATTGCGCTACGCCCAAACTGGAAATTGGTTGGGAGAAAATCCTAATCTTCACCTGCCTCGCCGGCCTCACATGGCCAATCGGCCATGGTTGATTTTTTTTTTGCCATTTCATTTCATTTTCTGTATGGCATTTCATAATAGAAATAAAAATAAAGATGTAAAAAATAATACGAAATTACCAAGGGGCGCGTATTACAATAAATTTTCAAACCGAGAAAAAACCAGCAACAAATGTTTTTCTTGTTGCTGTTGTTGTTGGTTTTTTGCGGGCAACCTCGCGTAATGGGCTGCCCATTGTTTGCACATCGTCGAGGAGCAGTCGGATGAGTTGGATGATCAACTCTTGGAGAAGGCAAATCTTACGTTTCTTTCTTTCTTTCTGTTGTTTACTTTTTGTTTGTGCTGCCTCTTGCCATTCGCTGCCTTGCCGTTTGTTATTTGTTGTTTACTGTTTGCATCTAATGGCGCTTTGAGGTAAAAATGCAATGTCAATGGCACTCGGTACTCGGCACTCGGCACACGGCACATGGGCAATTTCGGTTTCACTTTTATCGACGCCAGAGCATCTGCCTTTAAGAGCAGAGAAGAAGCTGCAGATGAAGATGGAGATGGAGATGGCGAAGATGAGGATGAAGATGATCGAGTCGTCGTCATTTGCCCACCTAAAGTGGTAACTGCTTGTTGTACTGCTGCCTCTGCTGCGGCTGCTGCTGCTTTGTTTTGCCATGTTGCATATTACGAGTCTTACGTATTATGTAAAATCGCTTACATTGTGTGCAGCGTCGTGTGCCACTTAAGTTGAGCGTGTACTTTTCTATGGCACTGTCGAGGGCGAGGGAGAGATAGGTGGAGGAGGGAGGGGTAGCAGTTACTGATGCTCTTGGACTGCTGTTGACCTTTGGGCATTGTAATCGCTTGAAAAGCTATCAAAACGTTTAACGCAAAATGAAAGGGTCAGCCAAAACAAAAGACTTAGGCAACGAACTTGCCGCCGAATCCCCCGCCACCAAAACGAAAAACACCAAAATTGTGTTGCGTGCTCACAATTATGCGTTGCACTCGTACCTATTCAAGATTTATTTACGCGCACTGTCAAACACATTTCAACAATTCAGCCAGACAATTTATGCCAAACT
Source organism: Zaprionus africanus (assembly GCA_018151435.1). Lineage (NCBI taxonomy): Eukaryota > Metazoa > Arthropoda > Insecta > Diptera > Drosophilidae > Zaprionus > Zaprionus africanus. The sequence continues at coordinate 743,024 of JAECXB010002309.1, read as the reverse complement.
GAAGCTGTGACTGAGGTTGTATCTTTTCCCCGACTCGGATTCGGATGATACCTTGCATCAGGTGTCGTTGTTGGTGTCGGTGTCGGTGTCAGTGCCGTGTCGTTGTCTATGTCTCGTTTTGATTTATGTGGCCGACGTGTTGTGGAAAAGCGACCTTTTTAGTATGGTAAATAGTTATTTTGACAGTTGCACAATATCGTGCGCAGAGCCTGTGGATGGATATAGATCTGTGGACACGACACCGTGCACTCTGTGCGGGCGTAGCGAGCGCATGAATTGAATAGCTTGTGAATGAACTCAAGCAATCGTGATTCGGTGTGCGACGCTTTTACTTTTGTTTAATTGCAATTAACATTTTCGCCAATGTTTTCATTTGTTATGGCGCGCTTATCGACCTGAGGTCCTCTTAAAGGTCTTCTCTATGACAAATCTCTGGATACCTTTGCGGCCCGCGCTTGTGCATGATTTATGAGGCAGATAGTCAAAGTTTCACTGGTGAAATCTGCAGCCTGCCAAGGAAGTTTGCCAAACGCACATCGAACAAACAGAAGAAGGAGAAGAAGAAGAGACCACATAATCAATTTTAAGCATTGTCAAACTCGGCAATTATGCAATGGTGAAAAGTGAAATTTTATTGCATGTCAACAGCAACGGCAGCCACTGCACCGACTGTTGCACACATCTTGCGTTTTGGGATGTCTTCAGTGATGACTTGCCGCCCGGTCGTAAGGCTGTTCGACTGGGTGCCTTGGCCGGTCAGTGTTCAGCTGTGTGAGCCCAGTGCCGACTCGCAGCTTTTGCAACAGGTTGGCCAGTTGCATAAGCCGTAATCGGATATGCCAGGGTTTGTTTCTCGTGTTGTTTTCTTATATATTTTTCATGCGGGATTGATTTGGCATTGCGAAGTTAATGAAAGTGGCGAACCAAAGAATCAGAAAGAGAGAAAACGAACCTTCACAAATTGCTTTATTTGAATGACTTGAGTGGGGCATGAAAACCATTAAGACACATTAAACGAAAAACAAAACGATAACAACAGATGCAACAGATGATCTGCCATTAATCCATCAAACCCATAAAGTAACTTGATGCCATTTCTGAACATAAGGGCTCATATCGAATTGGCTCTGCTAACTCTTATCCAATGCAACGCCTTTTATGATACGAATCTCTCATGAGTTTATCAATCTAATCAATAAAGTGGGCCGACGAATGAGTCTCGTGTTTCGCTAATTAAATTGTTTTATTGCCCTGCTGGGCTCCGCTTTGGAGTGGCATCATTAAAAAGCCATTACACAAATGACTTGGCATGCAAATCAAAGTGACGAGCCATAATCGAAGTTGCTGGAGAGAGAGAGGATTGATCGATTGTCCGAAATCAAAACTCCCACACTCTCGCCATGACTGTCAAAGTGCCAAAGTTGGGCGTTTCTTGACTAGCAGATTTTGCTAATTGGTCAAGGGAGTCGTGTATCTTTTTGATTAATATGTGTTAAACTTTCACACCCAGCGAGTCCACTACAAATACAGTGACTAAGTGACTTTCTAAGCAGTAAATAGTTCCTTGCAAGTCCTTTTATTCAGTATCAATACTTACCCCAAACATATTGCCTGCCTGCTTAGGTAATCCAACTAGTTTCCCGAAGTTTCGCCAGGCAAACTCTAATTATGTTTCGTATCGAAACTAATCAAATGCGAATTTAGAAACTATTATACGATTCACAGTTTCTATGAGTGGTTTTCATTCATTTCATTTGTTTACAACTTTATAACGAGTCAACTTGAGGTTGCACTTTGTTTTCGGCGTGTTAAATTCGTGTAATTACAAAATTTCAAATCGTTTCTTTCAAATTAGCGTACAGTTCACACCAACCAACCGGTCGATAGGTCGATTTGCGCTGTCTGTATCTATCGCGTTTGACTATAAGTTTTATTTTTTGGGTGTTTTCTTTTCGGGAGGGAGCTTCGATGCGGCGGGCCGCTGGCGAATAACAACTGAACCGTCTGAACGCTCGCTGCAGACTGAAACTGAAGCGCAAGCGTTCAAATTTTGAGGTTTCCCTCGGTTGCCCCCAACGCGGACCAGGCCGAAGAAGAAGATGCTGCCGCCACCGCCAACGTTGCCAGCGTTGGCGTTGGCAGCGACGTCGACGTCGACGTTGAAGTTGGCGCTGGCATCAATGTTGCCAACTGTTGATCATGGCTGGCTGCGGCTATGGCTGGCGGCGGCCTAATGAATGAAAGCTGCGTTATTTGCAGACTTTATTATTGTTGTTGTTGCTGTTGTTGTTGCTTTTGTTGTTGGGTTGTGGGTTTCGCGATTCGCTGCCTGGCTGCTTATAACACAAGTGACCCTTATGGGCTTTTTGAACTTGGCTTTGGAGTCCGCCCATCGGCAACGGCCTCTGCGAATGATGCAATTTTAATTCTAGCCCTGAGACGTATTCGTGTTCAATTACGTGTGGCCCTTGTACAGTATTTAGGCACGTCTTCTCATGGTGACAACCTGGCAGACGTCGCACATCGCATCACAGGCCACTTTCCAATTCGCCGAGGCCTCCTCTCTTTTATGACGCTTTCAAGTTACTTAACCGCGCTGGGCATCTTCACTGGCAACTGGTTTTCCAGACCGGGCATCATCCTTGCCCGCAGCATTCGCTAAATCTTAATGAGCCGCAGCCGTGCCCGCAACAAAAGGCCAGCAGCAACACGCGCCACACAGACCAAACTTGGAAGCTGGGCCAGGGGCTTTATCATCTTCCGCCTGGTTTTGGCTATGAATTTTCGGCGCATTTCGCGGTTAAAATTTCTCTCAAATTAGCGCCATTTGTGCATGCAAATTGGCTTTGCTCGTCGAGTACGCACTGTCCATAGCCTCTTTTCCGTTTGCCAAGCCATTTCCGCAAAGCGCCGACCTCTTTTGTAGTGCAAATGCTTTTTTGCTGTTGCTATTTGTCGTGCCCAGCAGCAGGAATTGTTGGTGCAGCTTCGATGAGCGACAGACAGTAGTGGCAGCTGGAAAATGTCGGTTGACCGTGAATGAACGACCTTAACGCACTGTGAAAACTGCGGGTAAGTTCAAGTTACCCTATCAATAAACAGAGCTGAGCTTCGTCAAATTATAGATATAGAAAGCAATTATTATAAGCTTAAAGTAGTCATTAATTTTATGAATTCTGTTAACAATGCTTAGATAAAATGCTTTGTCAAGTGGGTAGCACAGTGTTAATAGCCAGCGCATATTTGGTTTAACCAGGCGCCGACCTGATATGCACAGCTCTTCCGCTGCCAATGCCGCCAAGTGCAGAGAGAGAGAGAGAGAGAGACGCAGGCAGTGAAACGTGTGGCATGACAAGTTGCCACACGACCGCAGCTGGAGCCGGTGACTGCGGCACATCGTTTACCGCATTGGATTGTTCGTATTGTGTTTGCAAAATGCATGTACGAGGTACGAGTATATTGTAAAGGTGCAGGCGGCGCCCAAAAACCAAACATTGAAGTTACGTCTGCCATACGTTGCCATAGCTTGGACCATACTTTGCCATACTGCACAAACCAGCTTTCTTCGGCGTGACTTTTGATATTTAAACAGAGCCAGAGCCGCCTTGCCGCCTCATCGCCTCGTGCGCTTTTGAACCCGTTTGCACCCTTTTCCGCTGGCCAACGTATCGTATACGTATTGTATATGCGTTTCACTGCGCCTGCAAAACAAATTTTCAATTTGACTTTTGGCCAAAGCGAGCAGCCTTTTGGCATTTTGTGAACATTGAACAAATTTTGATTGTGCCACCGACTTGGCCAGAATCGGCAGCTACACATGAGTCCCAACTCTGTCTCCGTCTCCAGGCCGAACGTGACGTGGAATATTTTTGGCTACCAAGGGGAAAATTGCCGATTGCAAGCTAGTTTGCCGTTTGGCTCTGATAATTTCTTAATGAAGTTTTGCGGCTTCGCTTTTGATACCGAGTCGAACGAGATGAAGTATCAACTCGATAAAAAAATCATATTAAAATGTTGCAGAGTTAGGCTGAAACTAAACGAAATATTTGTGTTTTTTATGCCCTTTATTAAGCACTTCCGTTTCGCTGCGCATAATCGACTCATCAACCCGCCAAACCCTCCAATCATGCCTCCATTATGACATGCCTCAACTTGTCACTCAGTCAACAAATCGCAGGGCAGGTCGCGAGATTTATGTTCATGGCTGGCAAATTAAACAAGGGATTAACTCTCGGTCAAACTTGATGGGAAAAACAATTGAGAAATTTTATGAAAAACAAATATATAAATATGATATGCAGGCTCATGGCGATATGTGCATAAAATATAAACGCGTGTAAGACAAAGGCCTTTGTGTGCTCCGAATATGAAATAAACATGTCAATAAGAGAAGCTGGCAATAATTTAAAATGCAAATATAGAAAGAAATAGCAATGGATTCATTGATCCACCCGTTTAAGGTGTGAAATATAGATGGACTGGCCCAGTGGGGAACATTCATACATATCGAACGCACTGTGCGCCTCATTTGCATTCGCGCGTTTCGGATTCGGATTCGGATTTCGGGTTTGCGTTCCCATTTTGGAGGTCATCATCGTCATCGCATTCGATACGGATCTTCAGGTACGGCTTGGATGCAGAGGTTTTACTCTTTTTCAGGTTTCGGGTTCGCTTTCAGTTTCAGTTGCTTTTGGCGTGGTCACGTTCATTCCGGATTATACGAAATGAGTTTTTAAGTAAGCTAAATCAATCATTTGGCAGCCGCCTAATTGTGTGCCAGCCGCAAGGGCAGCTTCACATTGAGATGAGATGGTGATGGTGATGGAGATGGCGCTGGAGTGGGAGATTGTGATTTGATGCTCATATTGTCTTCTGGTTAGGCTACTGGCAAGGTAGGCATTTATAGGCAGCGCCGCATTGTTTGGCCACACGAACTCCCGCTCCGCCTATTGATACCCATTGTTGGCGGCTTTATGTCGGAGCTGGTATTTTTTCTTCATTCGCTTGTAATTTCTCAAAACGCCTCTGCAGGGAAATTTGTACCCCTTTGATTGAATGCCTGCATATGTGGAAGGGCTCACACACACACGCACACTCGGAGTACTTGCTTGTAATTGAAATTGTTTTCGAAAACTTTCTTTCTTGCACTGCATGTTAATCATTCAAGAATGGAGAAACCGCCATCGATTTATTTGAAACCATTTATAAATATCCCCTTCCAATTTGTGTCCGTTTCGCCGGGTTTCAATTTCAATTTGTTTTAATTTATCTGTGACTGTAACGGTCAATAATTATGTAGATAACGCCCAGGCTAATAAACAACAAAATGCTAAGTGGTATCCATTAATTATGCTTCGGGCCAGCCCAGGCCAGCCCAGCCTTGCCCCGTCGAAATTGACCTGTTTGGCTTTATGTAACAAAGTGTCGATGCGGCTAATAAAATCATAAATCTTCTCAATATTTGTTTCGCCATCAACTCCGCGCACTTTGCCACACATAATTTAAAAAAACAAAAGCCACAAGATAAATTTGTTTGGGTGATTAACATTTTGTTGGGCGCAAAACTTTGGTGGGTGATGACGCTGAACGCATAGAACGCCCACGAGTAAGTGAACGAGACTGCGTGTGAAATCTCTTAAGTCCATAACAAAAGGGCTTAGCCAATGTTTCCTTCTCTCAATATACTATGCATTTATGCTAAGCTGATCTATTGTTTTGCCGGCACATCATTTGTCAATGCGCTTGTGTGATGGACAAGGTTTTGCATTGGGATGACAGTTTGCATTCAACACGTCGTCTATATTTGGCTTGCCTTTATTAGCTTTGAAAATACGTACAATAAGTAGAAAAAAACCCTCTACGCATACACACATAGATAGATACTCGTATATAAATGCATAGAAATCGATGCTATATAATAATGTTACAAAAAATAGTTCTATTCAAAGTTGGGATTACAACAAGATTGAATCGCTTTTCTTGTAGTTGCTCCCTCCAAACATGTTTACTCATTCCATTTTTGGCAACTCAGAGCTGGCTATTGGCCAGATGGTTATCGATAACCACCTGAATAATCCTCATGCAGTCTCGTTGTCTGGCAATGGTGTTATCGATCAGTTGCTCGATAAACTGACTAGCTTTGATGTTCGTATTGGGCGGAATGTCCTGTGTGCAACTGATGTACTTGTTGAATATCTCCGTGTTCAGCGATGTGGCCAAATACCGTTCACTTTCCTCCTGCTGCAGCAGTTTGTTAAGCACCTGAGCCGAGGACAGCAGGTTCTCCTTGGTCTTGTAATAGGCGCGCAGCTCCTGCAGGTTGCCGTAATCGGCGCTATTCAATTGCACCGTCCTCTCGCCATCGCTGTCCACCTCTCCGTTCCTAATTGCCTTTTTTGTCAGCAACTGTCGTATATGATATTTACGTTCTGTCACAAAATTGCCCAACAAGTAGCCTGCAAAGGTGAACAAATGAGTCATTAGTGAGGGTGTTCCATCTATCCTTGTGCGCGCCTTGGCCCACCTGAGATGAGCATAAAGAGGCCAATCGTCAGCAGCAGGGACGCGCAGGTGCGCTTTGAGATATATTCGCGATAGTCACGAGTGCCGCTGGCCCTCACGGCCGTCTCATAGCCCAGCACCTGATGCATTGTGGACGACGCCAGTGTTAGCCGTAAAGAATTTAAACTTATATTTTCCTAACTTGAAGGCGTCATTGTCAGTTGTGGGGTAATCCGTTTAACTGTGTTAGTTAGCTTAACTGTGCAGGTCACAATAAGCTGCAATAATTGATAACAAAATACATTATTAAACTCAATCTTAAGTATTTTAAAAAGCAATTTTCAACCTTGTTTTCGAATTCGCATTTTATAATTAGTGCGCTCCACACCCAAAGCTCATTTAGTTCGCTCTCGGATTAATTAAGGCAGTAACTTATGCGTTGGCTTATGCAAATATACGTTAGGAGCGACCACATTGCATACAAATACGCTTTATGATTTATTAATATACCATAGATATCTTAAAACACACAGTTTGCAAAACGTGTCCCCTGGGCTAAGCAAGGGAGATTCAGCTCATATCGTTTAATTTATGCGGAACGGAAATATTCATAGTGAAATATTTGATGATGGATTTTTGGCACAAAGCATTCCCCTCGATTGGAATTTAGTTTGAATTATGTGAAAATCATAAGTAAGGGGCACCCACGCACTGTTCAAAATTTTGCACAAAGGGGAGAAGGCAATAAATTATTGCACGTTATTGATGAAGATTGTGGGTTGGGAAACTGCAGTTAAATAATAACTCTGCATATTGGCAAATTGTTGTTAAATAATTGCATAATATTCATAAATATTCCCTAGTATTTACTTAATGGAAAAACATTCACTTACTTACCATAACTTTAAACTAAACAATAGCAACCGTTACTGACTCAGCTCACTATCCTTAAAGTCGTCTTCAACCCGGACTTGTTATTGTACTTTGTACTTCGATGCTCTGCCAATAACACACATATATCATACAAAACAGTTCGGCTCCCACTTAAATACTGCACATCGGGATATTTATGTGTTTATCACAAGCGAAACAAACAACAAACAGCGTAAGGATTTATGCCTTTCGCCGTGTGCGAGTGCGTTGTCCTCCGACTAGGGATAGGTGTGTTCGCCTGGCCACCAAGTTGTGCACTGAGCACCGTTCAGAGCCTGACATCGGCTTTAATAGTCGCCCGGCGCGGTGAACAGTGGTGAATTTCCCCTGCAGTGCTCCTGGAGAGAGCATTTTTACTGTGGGTGGTCTCCGTTTGGGTCAAGTTGAGATGCGACTCCGTTCGTGACTCCCTGCCACATCGGGGGTATAAAAATAGAATAGCCGCAATAATTTCATGATTAACGGGCATTTTAACTTTAACTCGTTTGGGCTCTTTCAAGTCCTATCGATTTTCAAACAGATTACATTCCGTCGGAAAGTGTGCGAGCTCTGCCTGTGCCTCTGCCTCTGCTACTGCCTTTGCATGGGTGCACATCGCATTGTGTTAATCCTTGCCTTGTTTGCAATTCGCATTCGCATTCACTTCACTTCAAGAATATCGCATGCAGCCTGTTGGCTCTGTGTGTGTTTGTTTGCCTGTCACTTGTTGAGGGTGCGCGTTAGATTAGTTTACCTCTTTGTTTGCATTCTTGCTTTGATGTTCTCGCTTGTCGTTCGTTCCAGGTATTTACAGCACCTGAGTGTGCTAAGCATGACAAGCGAATGCGTGATGGGAACTATATGAAGCAAGCAAAAATTAATGTAAGCATTTTAACAATTGCTCTAAGGTTCATTTAAAAATTTCTGTAATGTATTTATAATGTTAATGTATTTAATGTTAATGTATTTATAAAGTAATTAATTACATTTAATTCTGTTCTGTCTCTTTTTAAATTTATTTACTTATTTTATAGCCAGCTAATAAAACATAAAAATAAAGCAGAAAATTAAATTTAGGTAAGTAATTGCATTGCTTGTACTGTGCCTGTAATTGTCGTTGTTGTTGTTGTTGTTGTTGTTGTTGTTGCATCTGGCTCTGAAGTCAGTGAAAGTGCAACTTGCGCTGACAAGCAGCAAAACGTCCTCTCCGGCTCAAGGGCTGCCAGATACATTTCGCTCGCTTACAAGTGCCTGCTGAAGCGAAAGCCGTATCAACGTGAAGGGCCTTTGATGCGGGAAGTTGGCAAGGCAACAGAAGTTGGCGGGGCATGGAGGGGGGTAGATGTTCTCCTGGAGGCCAATGTTTCATTAAGTGTAACGGCTTTTACCACGCTCTATGCCCACTGCACACGCAAATGGCCACCTAAGGGGGAGCTGGATGCGATGCGAGTGATGACTACTTGTGCGCGGCGACTCTAGCGAGCTTTAGTGCTACTGCAGCTCCTGCTGGATTTCCAAGGCACACCTGTAACGACGACAACGAGTTCAGCTTACTCAAGTTTGTTTTTATTAAGGGTCGGATTTGATAACTTAATTTAGCTATTTCATTACACAACTTTTAATTGACAACTCAAGTTTTGATCAATTAATATTATTTTTATTTTAAATTTTAAAATGGTTTATCAAATATATGTTTACCAATTGATCCGCTATTAATAAGTGTGCCTTGCCTTCCCCACACACTGCACTCCTTGGCATTCGCATTCGTAACTTTAATATCAAAATACCATTTGGAGCTGCACACAGAAATGTCAGCACAGAAGTGCATTGCACTCTCCACTCTGCCTGCACTCCGCAACTTGAACACGTACGACGCCATTTTTGCCGCCACCCGCACAGGGCCGCATCAAAGGAGTCCTCCCCCTCGCACCGCGCATTTGCCATTCCCCCATTGCATTGGCACTCCCTTTGCCATTGCCATTGCGAGGAGCAGCGCATTAATTTCCAAGTGCATTGACATAGAAACACGCACTGCGGACGCACAAAAGTAGGCAACGTGCAATGCGAAATGCAGTCAAGGATCGCATGGCACCTCCCCCCCCTTGGGCTGAAGCGCATTTGTTGCTGCGTTTGTTTTTGTTTTGAATTCATGCCCATTATGTCAATTTGTTCATTCAGGAAATTAGCAAGATATCTATGAGAGATTGTAACTTCTGTACTCCTAATTTTGTGATTTATGACATTGTTTTACTGTTTATAATTAAATGTATCAACTAATTTCATTTGTTGCTTTTCTCTTAAATGTGGGAGAGACAGAAAGAGTTACAGTGACTGTAGCTTAAAAGCGTTGCAAAAAGCTTTGTTGAAAGCTTTCACATCTGACAACTGTTATACAAAAAGTTTCAATCTGTATAACAATTAGATTATAAACTAACTGAAGACTTATAAAGCTTTGGCTAAGCAGTTGACAATCCCTAATGGTCACTGCTTAACGGTATAAGCTTCTGCTAGACACCTTCAGTAAGCTATCTTCGTGGCTCTTTTAACCGTTAAGTACTAGAAGAATTCTTTGTTAATCAAGTTCAATAACCTAATTGAATCTTAATACACCAAAAGAAACAAACAAACAACGTTATTTATAAACAATTCTAGTTAAATTTTAAAAACCAACTATTTATTATGAACCAATTCTTATTATATTCTACTAACCAACTATGCAAAATCTTAAAATAAATTTTATACAACTTTTTCTGTCTGGTGACTGTTCATCGATTGGTAAATTCTAATATCGTACTATGCATTCTGGTCAAAGAGTGAGACACGTTTTTAGGGCTTCACAAATCGAATATCGAACATATTTCTGTCACTCGCATTGTGCATTATTTCCTTGCATTTTTCACGTGCCCGTCTTTCTTTCGTCTGCAATCAGAGAGAGAACCGAAGTCAATTGGCGATTAGCATGGGGCCCTGACGAGCCCATTGACTTGTTTAGCACACGCATTGACCGAGTTTTCTCCCGACGCTAATGTAATTAGCGGCATATACCAAGTGGTAATGTCCAATTGCTGGGCAGTTCGTCGCGGCCAATTGGAGACTCAACATCGTGCAGCACAAAGGAATACAGTGGAGCAGGCAAAAGGATTATCGGTGCAAGGATATTCGGTGCAGTGCAGTGATAAACTAATAGAAATGAAAAAAAACAGTCCACTGATTTCTTAATTGTGTGTGAGTGTGTGTGAGAGACAAAGGCCTCACCATGAATGAGTCAGATGCCGAAAAGGCGGCTGGCTCTCGCCTGGATTACGATCTAATGATGGCCGAGGAATATATTCTAAGTGATGTGGAGAAGAACTTTATTCTATCCTGCGAGCGTGGTGATCTGCCCGGTGTCAAAAAGTCAGTGTGGCCTCGTGTCCTTGTTGTATCCTTGAAGCTGAAAACAAATTCCATGCTTACAGGATTCTTGAGGAGTACAACGATACACCCTCGGATAAGTTCAACATCAACTGCACTGATCCCATGAATCGCTCAGCACTTATATCGGCTATTGAGAACGAGAACTTTGATTTGATGGTCATCTTGCTGGAGAACAACATTGAAGTCGGAGATGCTCTGCTGCATGCCATATCTGAGGAGTATGTGGAGGCTGTGGAGGAATTGCTGCAGTGGGAGGAAACGCATCACAAGGAAGGACAACCCTATGTGAGTGGTACCAAATCTCTCTCTGCTGACCTAACCCAATTGAAGGTCCTTTCGTTTCGAACAGAGCTGGGAATCAGTTGATCGATCGAAGTCTACCTTCACCATGGACATAACGCCACTGATTCTTGCTGCACATCGCAACAATTATGAAATACTGAAAATCTTGCTGGATCGCGGTGCCACGTTGCCTATGCCGCACGATGTCAAGTGAGTAAGAAGAGAACAAAATTTGGTTTCTTTGCTCAATCAGTCTTGGACTAACAGGTGCGGATGCGATGAATGCGTGACATCTCAGACTACCGATTCACTGCGTCACTCACAGTCTCGTATCAACGCCTATCGAGCTCTCTCAGCCAGTTCATTGATTGCCCTCAGCTCACGTGATCCTGTCCTGACCGCTTTCCAATTATCCTGGGAACTGAAACGCCTTCAGGCCATGGAATCGGAATTTCGTGCTGAGTACACGGTATGATGGAAGAAGGACGTTCATGATACTGTTCGATTGATTGTAATATTTATGTTTCAATCAGGAAATGCGTCAAGCAGTGCAGGATTTTGTGACCTCATTGCTCGACCATGCACGCACCTCGATGGAACTGGAGGTGATGCTCAACTTCAATCACGAACCATCCCAACAAATTTGGTGCCCTGGCCAGCGACAGACTCTCGAACGTCTGAAACTCGCCATACGATATAAGCAGAAGACGGTGAGTTGAGATGAACTAAGTAGATCTAAAGAGACTTACTTAGTACTTAAGAAGAAACACATTGGAAATCTGAAATGTCCTCTTGCTTCTCTTACAGTTTGTGGCGCATCCGAATGTGCAGCAACTGCTGGCTGCCATTTGGTATGAGGGCCTGCCTGGATTCCGACGCAAACAAGGCACCCAGCAGCTCATGGATGTCATCAAGCTGGGTTGTAGCTTTCCCATATACAGTTTAAAGTATATTCTAGCACCCGATTCAGATGGAGCCAAATTCATGCGAAAGCCGTTTGTCAAGTTCATCACACACTCGTGTTCCTACATGTTCTTCTTGAGTATGTTTAGCATTATAATGCTTATTATCTTAATTTTACATTTATTCCTTCACATTCCCAGTGCTTTTGGGAGCTGCCTCGTTGCGTGTGGTACAAATCACCTTTGAACTGCTCGCTTTTCCTTGGATGCTGACCATGTTGGACGATTGGCGAAAACACGAACGTGGCTCGTTACCAGGACCCATTGAGCTGGCTATTATAATGTACATCGCTGCTCTGATCTTTGAGGAACTTAAGACTTTATACTCCGATGGCTTATTCGAATACATTATGGATCTGTGGAACATTGTGGACTATATATCGAACATGTTCTATGTGACTTGGATACTTTGTAGAGCTACAGCGTGGGTCATAGTGCATGTGAGTAAACAGCTGTCAACGAACGAGTAGAGTGTTCAATTTTTGATTCATTTTAGAGGGACTTATGGTTTAGAGGCATTGATCCATACTTTCCCCGCGAGCATTGGCATCCGTTCGATCCCATGTTGCTGTCGGAGGGCGCCTTTGCCGCCGGCATGGTGTTCTCCTATCTGAAGCTGGTGCACATCTTCTCAATCAATCCGCACCTCGGACCCCTGCAAGTCTCGTTGGGACGCATGATCATCGATATTATCAAGTTCTTCTTTATCTACACGCTGGTGCTCTTCGCATTCGGTTGTGGTCTAAATCAGCTGTTGTGGTACTACGCCGAGCTGGAGAAGAACAAGTGCTATCACTTGCATCCCGATGTGGCGGACTTCGATGACCAAGAAAAGGCCTGCACCATCTGGCGTCGGTTCTCCAAGTAAATTGAATGAGGTTTATGTTTTTTTCTGACTATCTTTAATCGCAATATTTTGTTCAGTTTGTTCGAGACTTCCCAGTCGTTGTTTTGGGCCTCCTTCGGTCTTGTGGACTTGGTCTCCTTTGATTTGGCTGGCATCAAGAGCTTCACTCGCTTCTGGGCCCTTCTAATGTTCGGCTCATACTCGGTTATCAATATTATCGTGTTGCTTAACATGCTGATTGCCATGATGTCCAATTCGTATCAGATTATTTCAGAGCGAGCCGACACTGAGTGGAAGTTTGCACGCTCTCAGCTGTGGATGAGCTACTTCGAGGATGGCGGCACCATACCACCACCCTTTAATCTGTGTCCCAACATGAAGATGTTGCGCAAGACTCTCGGCCGCAAGCGACCCTCCCGCACCAAGAGCTTCATGGTAGGTGACTGGCCGAAGACCTACGATAGTCGCCAGTCGACAATCAAGACAAATCTCTGGCAAATCCGATTCAATAAAGCCCCCGTTGGCTTTTGCTGTGTACGTCAATAAGCCAACTCTTATCCTTTCCTTTCCCTTTCCACACTTCGCAGCGCAAGTCTATGGAGAAGGCGCAGACGCTGCATGACAAAGTGATGAAGCTGCTTGTGCGACGCTATGTGACCGCCGAGCAGCGTCGCCGTGACGATTACGGCATCACAGAAGATGACATCATTGAGGTGCGCCAGGATATTAGCTCCCTGCGTTTCGAGCTGCTGGAGATTTTCACCAATAACAGCTGGGAAGTGCCGGACATTGAAAAGAAGACGCAAGGTAAGAAGCAAGTTCAGCAACATGTTGACAGGCTTCTCACCCGCTCTTGTTGCTGCAGCGGCACGCACCACCAAGGGAAAGGTCATGGAACGTCGTATTCTGAAGGACTTCCAGATCGGTTTTGTGGAGAACTTGAAGCAGGAAATGAACGAGAGCGAGAGTGGACGCGACATCTTCTCCTCACTGGCCAAAGTCATAGGCAGGAAGAAAACCCAAAAGGGGTAAGTAAATCAAGCATTATATAGAGCATAAAATAGTATTTTACTTAATATGTTCCTAGTGACAAGGATTGGAATGCCATTGCCCGGAAGAACACCTTCACTGCTGATCCCATTGGCTCTAAACGCTCTTCTATGCAGCGTCACAGCCAGCGCAGCTTGAGGCGCAAGATCATCGAGCAGGCAAACGAGGGTCTCCAAATGGATCAATCCAACTTGATAGGTATATTCGAGAAAACTCATAAGCTTGGTGCTTGGTTAATCGATTTGTTCTTTATCAGAATTCAATCCGAACTTGGGCGAAGTGACGCGTGCCACGAGAGTTGCCTATGTGAAGTTCATGCGCAAGAAGATGGCAGCCGATGAGGTCTCCATAGGTGAGGTTGAAGAAAACAAGGCAGATGAGGAGAAGAAGGCAGATACCTCTGGCGTAAGCACTAACCAAAGCAAAGATCATCTTGCACAACATAACTTAATCATATCTATGTTACAGTCCAGGAAGTCAACTTCCAGTGCCAGTGGAGCAACAGGCGCTGCCGGAGGCGCTTCCATGTTGGCAGCTGCCGCTCTGCGTGCCTCCATGAAAACGGTGGATGAGAAAAAACCTGAAGGTGACAAAAAGGATGCCAAAAAGCCTGCTGATGATAAGGACAAGAAACCAACAGCGGAAAAGAAATCCAGTGACGATAATAAGGGCGACACCAAACCTGGTGCAAAGCCAAGTGACCAGAAACCAGGTCCGCCAGGAGCTAAGCCACCTGTGGCTCCTAGCACTGCTAAGCCTAGTGAGCAACCAAAGCCCGGTGATGCCGCTAAGCCAAATGCACCAGCACCACCGTCCAAACCAGCGGATGCTAAGCCAGCGGCTCCAAAGTCAAATGAAACAGCAAAGCCAGTAGCTGCTGCTAAGAAAGAGGAGGCGGCTAAGAGCGAGGCAGCTAAGCCACCAACGGCAGCTGCGACAGCCGCCAAAAGTGCCGCTCCAGCGGCTCCGGCAGACGCCAAACCAGATACTAACACCAAGACAACACCAGCTACTGCACCAGGAGCGACAAAGGCGGCCAATGAAGCCAGCGGTGGAACCACCCAACCAGCGAAACCTGATGATAAGAAAACTGGAGAGGCAGCGAAAGGCGATGAAAAGAAGGACAAGGAAGCCAGTGGCAAGCCGGGCGAAGCCAAGCCGACGGGAACGGCAGCCAAGCCTGGCGATGCAAAGCCCGACGACAAGAAGACCGATGAAAAGAAAGCCGACGATGCCAAGAAGCCAGGAGACGATAAAAAGCCTGCTCCGGCACCACTGAAACCTGCCATAAAAGTGGGTCAAAGCAGCGCTGCAGCGGGTGGAGAGCGAGGCAAATCCACAGTCACAGGCCGCATGATATCGGGTTGGCTGTAGACGAATTCAAAGATTAACTCAACAATAATCATAGCATAGCAGATTAATTAAACAAGTTGTATGTGACAAATTAATGAAATCAAAGTGAAATAAACTGATTTAAAATAAATTAAATTGGTTTAACTTTTTAAAATTTCCAGGAGGAAAGTTTAACCCAAGGAAAACAGTTACGTTTATCAATACAATCTAAAGTAAATACTTCTGTCTTTCCTCTCTGGTAACTTGCACGCTGTAAGCCTTAGCAACATTCTCTGCCCACAGGTGGTTGGTAGCCAAGGCAAGCAACAACTGTTGCCACCCTACGATGACGCTTTGACGCAAACGGCTGCCAGGACGTATAAAAGGACAACAGTTCTGACCTGTATCAAGCACAACTCCAGCAGAAGTCAAGGAGTAAACATCGAGTGAAATTTTCTTAGAATAAAATAACTATTTCTACTAAAGTCAATATTAAGATGAATTCATTTTCGGGTGTGCTGAGCATTACATACACAATTCTGTTGTTCCTGATATTGACAAAATTGAGTGCTGCAGGTGAGCTTAGCTTTACTGTTGATGACACAATTTATAAAGCTCAGCGCCTTAGAACACTTGCATAGTGAGCCTTAATCCGCAGCAATAAATCTCACTGCAGCTTCAAGTGATGAAACACAGTCGCTAGATTCGTGCTATTTGTTTTCATTAGTGTTGTTCGTCGAGTTTAAAAGAATTTTTAAAATGGAAGCAAAGAAAACTAAAGAGTGTAAAAAACTGAGAGAGCAACATTCAGTTCCTTTTTGTCTTCGTTAGTTTTAACTTTAATTAATACCTTTTCCTTAACTTTTCCAGAACCAGATCACGATAAGAATCGCCGTGGCGCCAACATGGGACTGTACGCTTTCCCACGTGTGGGTCGCAGCGATCCTAGCCTGGTGAACAACCTACACGATGCTAGCGATTCGATAGCATATGAGGCCATCTATGGCATGAGCGACGATGCCACAGATGATTTTGACGGTAAGTTAAAATCATTGAACCAATTCGAACATATGTTGAATCATTTCATTGACAGATTACCAAAAACGAGCCAGCTACGTGCCTTTCCCTCGCAGTGGACACAGCGATGCTGAATTGAGAAAATGGGCCCACTTTCTGGCACTGCAACAGGCTTTGGACAAACGCACCGGACCCAGTGCATCCTCTGGCTTGTGGTTTGGACCACGTCTAGGCAAGCGTAGTGTCAACGCCAAGGATTACTCGGCTACCGCAGCAAAAGGACAAAAGGAATTGTTCTAAAGAGATTACAAAACTCCAAACTGATCCCCGAAAGAATTTTCTGACACTCGAAAACACGTCCGTAAACACACAAAATGCACAATTGTACTCTATACTAAACATTGCTTATAACTAAAAAAGATCGACATTTGAAAGAGCATTTCAAAAGGATTAAATATGTATAAATTAATAATAATAGTGTATGGGCTGGTGAGGGCTTTCATAATTGATGCAAGGCTCTTAAAATACACTATATACTTAATCCCCGAAACGGATTGCAACTGTAAATACACTTTTATTACGTATTATTAGAATAAATTAATATTGCAAAGCATAACTAAATAAAAATCAATTGATATATCCAATCATTCAATACTCCCAGCCAGAAAGAAAAATGTTAAAGTTTGGTGAAAAGTTTATTCTAATGAAATTGAAAAAGATTAATTTGTCGTTGATTTTATATTGTAATGAAATTGAAATGTGATCAGTTTCCGAAGAAGGCGTCTCCCATGGCAGTTCTCTAATCCTGTTGCTTAAACTTGCGCAGTTCACTCTGAATGGCCTCAATACGCGGTGCCGCTGACGTGGCTTGTGAGTTGCGATCACGTCCAGGCGTGGCGATGGCTCCTCTTGAGATCTCCAAAATAGTTTCCGCACGATGAAAGTGACCGGCACTAAGCGGTCGCACCAGCGGCGAATGGGAGCCGTGCAGGCTGCTGCCCCAAGCGCTATAGGTGGGAGATGGAGGCTGAGTAGAATGCGCTGATTTCGATGTCTTCTCTGGCTGTGCCGTGGCTGGGCGCTCAGAGGTGTTGTACGCCTTTGCAGGATTGCTACAAAACAAGGATTGATTTGTTAATTTGCCTTCAAGTTGCTTGTTCTTTTAAGGATGCCTACCTGGGCAGTCCAGCGGAGGAGCCTCGATGCTCGCGATTTGTGGTGCGTCGTTTGTTGGTAAAGTCGCGCGAGGGCAATGGCATGGGCAGATCATCCTGGCTGGCGTACATCTGCATGGCGCCCTCTAGCAGACCCTCGTAATGGTTGCGTATGGCTGAGGCATCGTGCATGGGACTGGGGCTTAAGTCAGCATAGCTGCGGGCCTCTGCGGAAGATTGGTTGAGGAAGTTGAGTTGAGTTGAAATCTGTTCTGGCTGGGATGCTATGGTCTCTATATCGGGTTATCTAATTACAGTTTACTGGGGTTAGCTTTACTTTGGATTACTTTGGGTTAGTTCGGTGTTCTAGTTGTGTGCATGCAACAACAACAACAATGACTACAGTTGCCAGTTAGTAACGTGTTGGTCCCCCAATTTGCACATCATCATCATCATTATTATTATCACCATCACCATCACCACCACCACCATTGTGTCCACCCGGCTCACCCTGGTTGTCGGCGCTGCCTAAACGTTTCTTATGCCGCTCCCAGACGACGGGGCCCACAAAGCCCGGATCAGGATTATCGCTGTGCGAAGCGGAACGCACATTGCGTATCGGAGGCGGCACCTTCGGACTGGGAAAACTGGCGATTGTGGCAATGGTGCTATCCCGACTGGTCAATGATTTGTGTGACTTAAGCGATCTGTTCGAGCTCTGCGGTGCCACGCCCTGAGGTGCCACAGCATTCACATTGTCGTAGTAGGTTACAAAAACGGGATCAAGCACACGATTCAATGGCTCTGGCAAGGTGCTCTTGGGGAAGGCGCGCACCGACGCCATGGACAGGAATGAACCCACACTGGCCGTGTCCGAGGACTTCTCTGAGGGTTGTACTCCGTGCGAACGTATAATCTCCTTGTTAATGGCTTGCGGCGAACCGACAATGTCGTCCTCTGGAAAATCCTTGTCCGTGAAGACAGTTTGCTGCTGCTGCAACAGTTTGTTGCGATGATAATTGTTGTGAGGATTGTAGGCTTCGTTGCGCTGGAAGTTTTCATAGCTGCGACGTGTAGCTACCGGTGAGTTGCCCTCCTCTGTGGAGGAGTTGCTCTGCGCCAGCGAGCCCTGCACGGGGCTGGTCTCCAACGAGCCTACGCGATTCTCATTTAAGTAACGTCGCTTTGACTTGTGCCGCGACTTGTCGCTCTTCTTCTCTGACACCACAGAAGCGTAGATGGTGTCATCGAGACCTCCTTCGGCCCTATCGTACTGGTGACGCCTTCGCTTATGTCCGTCGAAGAGTCGCGCAGCCTTCTCGTCTAGAATACGCTGCACGTCGGCGCTGGGTGGATTGATGGGACAGTAGACCGACGAATCGGAGGTATTCTCTGTGGAAGAGATAGAATCGCGACGAGCACGAGTGTGTGGTTCTGCCGGTGGTGCCGGGAAACTGATGCGTGGCTCTCGCTCATACGAGAAGTTCTGTACGCCAACGTCTCTTGAACGTGCGGTGCTCTGATCGCCTGCATTGGCAACAGTTGAGCCAGCTACAGTGCTATCGAGCAAGGTACCACGTGAGCTAGGACGCATTGACTGACCCTCGGAAAGAAGCTCATTTCGTGAAGATGTTCTGCAAGAGTAAAACTGTAAAACTGTTCGAGGGAGATGATTTCTTAACCTACCTGTTGGCCGCACTCAGCTCGCGCTGGCGGGCACGAGTACGTCCGAGTAGCAGAATAGCTACCAGTAGAAGCATTAGCAGAAGAATGGCCAGCGAACTGATGACCACTAGAGCCACATTGTTCTTCACTGAGTTGAAGAACCCAGCGTGGCTGCTACGAGGAACTGGCGCCAGCGCTGTTGCCGTCGGTTCCCTTATATAAGCTGTGCCATAATAAAAGATGCAGTTACTTCAGTTTTTTTATTAATCGTAGAAATAGTTCTACTTACGTTCCGATTTCATGTATATTGCCTTGCCCAGTGTGCCGACTGCCTCAGCCTCACTAACCAGTTCCATATCCTTGGCAGCTGTGGTGGCCAGCACGGGTCGCCCATTTACCAGCACCGTGTATATTAGTTCCGTTTGATTGGCTATGGGTCGCTCATTGCTGGAAGCGAGAGTAAAGGAGAAACTTAATCAAGCACAAGCCGAAGAAATTTCACATGTTTGTCCTACAATTTGAGGTTGACATATGCGTCAGATCCATCCACATCGTTGCCACTGCTATTGTTCCACTTTTGTACATCGGACTCGCTGATTTGCGTGATGTTGTGTATGACGACCCTAACTCGCTCGTCCCTATAGCTGGCCTGTTGTTGTGCCAGTTGCTCCTCCTCTCGTTGTTGACGCAGCAGAGCTTCACGCATTTCCTCCAACTTCTCCGACTTGCCGTTCTGCTGTATAAGTTCCCAAGGGATAAGCGTAACATATGCGCTATAGTCTATGGACTCGCTGGCTGAAGTTGTTGTTGTTGTTATTGTGCTTGTTGCCAGGGTGGTGGCGCTGCCTGTCGGAGACTCTTCCACCACCTCCTGCGACTCATCCCAGTGACTAGCCCACTCGGGTCTGTCGGCTGTTGCTAGAACCGTTTTGATTTGGTGTTCACTATCCACCTCCATATCCAATAGTTCCACATCATCGCCCGGCCATGCGGTAGTCGTGGATGTGGGCACAGATGTGGCGGGTTGTCGGCGCTCACGTGGCAAACCATCGGTTATTTGTTGTGCCCCATTTATGCCCAGGTGGCGTGTCTGCTGTCTGCGTAAAGGCCCAATTGGGAGTTGAGTGATTCCACTTCAAGTCTACTCTACTTACCTCGTGAAAGCCAAACGATAGAGTCGTGCTAGTTTCTCCTCAAGCACCGGATTATCCTTGGCTGTATAGAAACCAGACATCACTGTTAGCAGCCAGTAGCGACGATCTGTGGCGGAGTAGTTCAACGGGGGCATTCCTGGTGCTCCCAAATCCCAATTGCCGCCACCATCATCAGGTTTGCAATCCAAACATATTGGTATCTCGATTTCCTATTGTTATAGATACATTTGAACAATAAATATGGATTATCTATCATCAACTTACATTGTTGCCATCGACATAGACGGTGGCCACGACCGTCTCCGTCTTGAGTATCACATCCTTGCCCTTGCTGATGCCCGTGTGTACTTTCTTTAGGTAGTCGGGAGGACCATCACCCGAACCTGTCCAGAAGAAATCCTCCAAATGCACCTCATCCTTAATTTCCTGATAGTTATCATCCAAATCATCATCTGAAAAATGTTGCGTGTCTGTCAAAGTGTTTTGCGGTGTCTCCTAAACAATCTAACGGTTTGACTTGAATTGTTTTTGTTGTTTATTTGCAATATTGCGGCTTGTTATTTGGGGAGTTTCTTGAACCTTGTGTGTCGTTACTATAGCAATTAGTCGGGTGTTGGGTGCAAGAAACTTTGTAGACAGTTCTGTACCAGGAAGTCAAATTCACGCCAGCAAACTTGACTGCAGTTCGGTATTATACACTTCAAAATCAAAAGTGTATTACGAACTTAGTAAACAGTATTCTATTCGTAAGTCATCTTCTTTCCTTTGAATTTGTTTTTCTATAATGATGAACATTTCATAAAAGAGTATGCGGCAATCGTGGCACTATCAAATGATTCACAATTTGTCGCTCAATTTATCGACAAATCATGAAAGCCGGTTACCTACCCAACGAAGTCGTCAGGCACTCCAGGCAATAGATTGTATCCGATACGCTTGCATTATGTTTATATTTCCTTATTTTAATGCCTTACTTCGAGTTTGTTTGATCAATTGCAATGCGCCTGCAATAGCTGCCAACGAATTATGCTAAGTGTTTACCCACTCGAAGGGGTTGGAAGAGGGAAGAGAGGCAATGAAAACATATCCAACTATGCTTTAAACTAGTACAATCGTTATGATAGCCGCTGACCTCAATGATGATGATGATGACCGAGCAACAACAATGCCCAGCTAGACAACAATCATTTTTATCGATTAGCACTTGGGGTGAGCTCCAAAAAAAAACAATGATTGTACAAGAAAAATGCCCAACACCCGCACAGGTTGTCAGAGTTGACCAATTTGTGTGCGTGTTGGCGGGGCAATTAACTGTAACGCATATTTGTGCACCTGCCTGGATTTGCCAGCGATTCTTTTCTTGCAATTACTCGGAAATTATATTGATTGTCCTAAATTTTAGTTTCGGTTGCTACAGAATTTCACCAGATTCCGGTTTTGTTTTCCCTTTTCTGGCTACATTCTGCGAGGGTATTGACGCATGAAGCCAAAGGTCAAGCTGCTTGTACTGCCAACACCAGCAACGACTGGCCGAGGGTCATGTTACCCATTGACCACAACTGAAAATATTTATTTTTTAACATACCGACGAGCTCCAGAACAATACTAACTATAGTATAGCTGGGTATACATACATATGTAATAAATAATTTCACTGGCTTGTTGCTCAACTTACCGTGACTTAATTGTATCAATGGTTGTCCCTCCTGCTCTACCCCGCGTCCCTCGCACCATTGTAGAGTTCCCAAAAACAATATGAACAACACAGCGCAACTAAGTTTTGCTTTCATTTTCGGTTTTGACAATTTTCAATTAATCTGCACTAATTTCCAACTCTTAAACTGCAATCACTGATGTCACATTTTCGACACTTGTACATTTTCGAAACGGGTAGCATAATCAGCACAATTGAATTGAGGAAATAAATTAGTATTCACGTTATTTAATCGAACGGTTCTTGGCGCGTTGCATCGCGTTGTCACATCATCGAAAGTCGCCCGGGAACTGAACGTTACGTTGGATTCTAATCCAAAGTTAGGGGCGCACTCTCTGGTGGTTGACGGTTGACGCTTGTTTGGTTGCTCACGACGCTGGCTCTCTGTTTGGGCCGCTTTGTGCCTGGTCAGTTACCTGTGGCAACAATCAAACAATCAAATTGCGCGCCAAGCCAACTTGCGTCTAGCAAACAATTCACAACAATTTCCACAGTTTCACAAACACACACACACACACACACACACACTCAAACTGTTGCTAGCTCTGTTCTTTGTTTAAACCTCGGGCATTGTTTTGAGCCATGTTTAGGCCAAAGACTTTTAGATCGGCAGCTACATGTGCGTATTTTCCGCCATGCTAATAAAGTACGACGAGCAGTGTTGCCAGGAATCCCCGCAACTGTTGTTTTTGGTGATTTTTCTGGCTAGACAAAATTAAAGTACAGATCTGTTCAGAAAAAGGCTGATCTGGCAGCACTGTTTCGCAACAAGTGTAATGCGAGCAGTGTTCACAACTTTACAGCTTTCTGTTAACATAACAGAAAGCATTGTTGATAGGTGAGCAATGGCTGACTGCTATGACACTGAAGTGTTATCGTTTCAAAGCAAACTGCTGCAGTAAAATTTTACAAACCGTTTTTTTTCGCCGCCATGGCTCCACCTGGAAACAAAAGGACGTCTTCTAAAATGGCGGCGTTTAAAAAATGTGAGATAAATTAAAAAATACGGAAATAACTTTGGAGCGGCCGTACTTTACACTTGAAAAATTTCAAACTGATGTACAAAGAGGAGAAAATAGCAGATTAAAAAGGGGCTGGTCGGAATATCCTCTGTCTAGGTCTCAATGGTATTGGAAACATTTTCAATGAATTGTACACAAAAATACTTCTTAAAATCGCACTTACTTTAAAGCATTGTGAACTTCTTTTTGAATTGTTTCCCACTGATAACTGCCTGTTTTGGACAAATGAATGGAATTCCGGATAAAAACAACTTAGCCGAAAACCCCCGAAAGTTGTATTCATAAATGGCCTTCAGTCATCTGCAGACATAAGCCTCCTAAGCTATTATCATGAGATGTGCTAGTCATGAGTTTAAAACTTTTGGGGAAAACAATAACATTGTCTGGTTAATTATCTAAAGATTAAGACTATTTGTGAAGGTAAAACGTGATTAAAAATAGATTTTAGATAAATAGATAGAAATAAAAATAATAGTTTTTTAAGTTTTATGGCAGCTGTGGGAAAAACTTAAAGCCACAGCTTGTATGTAATGGTGGGAGAAAACACGTGTAACTCGGAAGCGTCACAAGTACTTAAGTTCATTACAAGCAATTTGTCTCTTTAGTTAAGCAAAGAATGTTGATGCATTGACAATAGTTGATGGCATTCCAAGCGATGATCAAAGTGCATTAACTTCGGTTCGATAAGTGCTCATAGTGGATATGTCATCTTAAATATTCATGGACATAATTAGCATGACTGCAAATTAATAATAAATGTCAAGATTTCTCGGGGTGATAATTAAGTTGCAAATTATTCAAACATTCAAACATCTTGCGGCTGCAACCGAATTCGGCGGCATCGTTAAGATTCGCGACTTGCAGTGACTAGTAAAGATAATTCCACAGTTAGCAACAATGTTCGACTAAACTAAGAACATCATCATCATCAATTTGAATACATTTCCAGAATTTTAAAGGTCATTGAGTATTACGCAATTTGAGTGGA
Source organism: Zaprionus africanus (assembly GCA_018151435.1). Classification (NCBI taxonomy): domain Eukaryota; kingdom Metazoa; phylum Arthropoda; class Insecta; order Diptera; family Drosophilidae; genus Zaprionus; species Zaprionus africanus. The sequence goes on along the minus strand of JAECXB010002309.1, from coordinate 719,007 downwards.
CACAAAGAAACTAGTCTAGCAAGATGACTACATGATAATGAAAAGCACCTCAACTTGATCTTGGCAAAACACTAAACCCAACCGAAACCTGCAAGGTTCCATTTCCAAACCAGTTTCAAACGCATTCATATAATCGGCAATAATAATTATATTCTACAGATGGTAAACATGGTTATTATCACGTTTGACTAAAAAAAAATTCATGGAAATTCTTCATAAACGTTTATCCAGCAGCAGATTTCAAGGCACCAGGGCTCAGTTTGCGGTTCTTGATTTCGTAACGGGATTTGTAACCATTCTTATCGGCAGTGTACATGGTGATGGTTTCAGTGTCGGTCTTCTCATCGTACGAAGAGTACGTACCCATCCTCACCAGCTCCTCATCGGGAGTGCCAGGGTTCATGATAATACCAATTTCCTCACGCTTGGCGCCATTGGGTTCCTCTTGGCTATGCGAAAGATAAGGCAACATTAAACATAAGGATCAATGAGTGTACAAGAGAAAAACTTACTTGAAGCGGTAACCCTCTTTGGTGGGCACCTGCGAGTAATGCTCAGCCAAAATTTGTGGGAAGACGTAGTCCAGGAGACCAGCCGAGCAGCCAGCTGCCATAATGGCCACCAGAGCGGTGATAAAAATCTGTAGACGGAATGCAGAAGCAATAAGCAATACGAGTTAGTTACAATAATAGAATTAATAGAATTGCAATCAATTGGAGCAGAATGATTGATCAATTAAAAACTGGAAGTGCGATTGAGATTAGCTCTGATCAGATCAGACAGCTGCAAGTCAATTCAAACGTTTAACATTCGTTATTACTATCATTTATTCGGAATTCCATTCAAATTGTCGTAAGTCTACGCCCGCAAGACGGCCTCTACGGCTCGACCTGTCACGGATACTCACCAATTTCGCAGCTGTCATGTTGATGCTAGCTGAAGTTCACAAACGAGACTGAGATGGGATTGTGTCGAGATTCAACACCAGAGATCTGCATAGAATTCTCAGACCGAGGCGTCGACAGCGACGACGACGGCAGCACGTCCAAGCGACCATATGATGCGCCGTATACTTAATATTTTTTTAATTCGCTGTAGCTGTAAGGCCAAACCGGTCTTAAAACAGGCGCAGCCACTAGCCTGGTCCATGCTTTAGGTGTTTCGTATTGTTTGCTTTTCGTTAGTATCTAAAAATCGCTACTCCGACAGCTCCCTACATAATTAAGCAAATTAATTGATGATGAATGATCGGCCATCTTGAAGCGAGGGCGGCATTACTTATGTTCACTTATAATGAGCGTAACTAGTCAATAAGTATACTAGAGCATAATTTATGATTAATGATAGTCAGATAAAGGTAAATTATCGAACAAGCAAAGCTGATGAATTCAAAGAACTGAATGATTTATCTACTTTTAATTATTTCCTAATTCTTGACCTCGCTCAACGTGTGTATTTATTTCTCCTCTATCTTTGTATTTATACCTCAGTCAATATATGTTATATAAAAGCCTATAATTATAATTCAATCTCCAACATGAGGCTATAAACGCGGAAGTCTTTTAATTTTTACATCCAACGAACTCTCATTTCAGCCCTCTTCGATACTATATCGATTTATGACTTATATTAGTATTTAGCATACTGAACTTGTTTCGACCTCACGCCATGTTTAACTATTTCTGATCTCAATCGGAATTTTGCTTGAATTTAAATGAAACGCATATACTCTCGCTTTCAGTTTTTGGCGATTTCAAGGCTTTTAGAAATTTATGGAACTTGATAAAAAGAACAAGTTTTATGCAAGCCAAAAAAAGTTTATTGATTATACCCAATTTGTGAAATAACTTCCCATGATTATATAACAGCATTTACTGTATGACCTTGTGGCGCATTGAGATCTTTGTCACAAGAGGATACTGGAAAGCCCTGTGTGGTCAGAGACAAACGCAACAGACTGATTTGAAAGTGTTCCCCCATAGTGAATCATTACATACGTAAGCCAAAAAGTTACATTTAAATTGCAAATGATTAATGACTCAATAGTATCATAGAATATATACAAACATTCTTGACAATGTATATTACACCCATTCATTCATATGATTAGAATAACAACTATGGGCCACGCCCTTAATTAAATTCTAAATCACGTTTCTGGCTATTTATCGCATTATAGTATTATTTTAAAATCTTTTATATTACAAACTTCTTGAATAGAAAGTATGTGTAGTAGTAGAAAATATTGCATACTCTTAGGCATATCTCTAAATAACCACACCAAAACTTATTGGCAAAATGTAAAATCAGCATTATTTCCGAAAAATGCGTAGATGTTGCGAGAATTAAATGGACCATTCCGTTCATTATTTTTAATGACATAAACTTAGATGTATTAATTCAAATTGTTTGCCATAAAAGAGCTGAGCTTGCAGAATTTGTAAATAAAAAGTAAATCCCCATTTAGATTTAGTGTTAGTCGTGTACCTCTCGGGCCGGAAAAGTTAGCTCTCAGTCGGATCAATGGAGTACTCACCTGTCAGTCAAGATAGAAATTGGCACTTGCTGCCATTTCTCTTAGGAATATTAGTGTGCACGCAATTTCCATCGATTGCGGCTCAGGCCATCTCTACCAGCGCGGACCTGGGGCCCTTCACCTTCAAGGCACAGTGCAACTGTTCACTTAGCATGGCCTGCAGCTGCTGCCAGGACGTTGTGTTGAACGTTATGAATGGGACCGAAACTGGTAGGTCAACCTAATAATGCTCTGATTATTCATGTACTTATTTAACTCCGATTAACTCTGCTCTGTTCAAGTTTGTGTAACTTTCAAAGTGAACGTATTGAAGGCATCGGTGGATGTGACAATTTCATCGGGCGGCGGCACATTGGCCACGTTTACACTGGATTCCAAGTCTCCTCTCGTTATGTGCATGCCCGTAGTCTCGAATATGACGCCCCTGGCAGTGTGTATTAAAATGAGCACCAAACTGGCTGGCCTGACTAATCTCAACCTATGTCCTAATTTCTATACCAACTATGATGCCAATGAGGTCCTTACATATGACTTGCCATGCGTCAAACTTGGCATGGATGGTTTCAGTATTGCCTGAGAGTGTCAGGGAAATTAAACACGAATAAATTCAAATAAAAAAGTTTTGACCATTTTTTGATAATCAATTAAATGTGGGTCAGTTAAGGTCATACTCCAACCTAGTGCTCAAATGTGGGTCAATCAATGAGGTACAAAACATTAAGCCTTGAATTAACGAAAATGACCCAAGAGCTTCAAATGTTGAGTTTTTGAATTAGTTATCGTATTTTTCGCAGTGTATAAGAGCAACGATCATCCGCTGCATACTTAGTGGGGAAGTCTAAAAATTAAGTACACCTACCAATTGCATACCCGCAGGAGCATTCAAAGTGCGATTTCCCCCTACAAATACCAAATTATTTCAGAAAACCCCCAAGTAAATAAATACATTTCCACACAATTTCTTCGTTTGGATTGTTTATTTTCGCTTCTCGTTAGACAATATGTTTTTGTTGTGGTTGGAGCAAAGCCATGGAGATTATAGCGCAGGTTGTTTAGTGACAGCTCTATGTACAAGTAGTGCAGTTCTTAGCTTAAGCCTACAGCAACTTTTATAGTCAATCTTTATCATTATAGTTAGAGGTTAGCGGTTAAGTGTTACACTCGCATCTAGTAAGAGCTTGTTCCGATTGCAATTCTGGATAGTTTAAATATAGAAATATAATCGTAAAATAGAATATATATTAAATGAAACAATAAGATAAATCGTACAACTGTAGATAATATGCAATATTAAATGTAGTTAGCTGAACCCGACACGTCTAAGAAAGAAACCCCAAAGTAGTAGCCCCAGAAGTGTTTTAGCAATTGCCGCAATTGGGGGGCCAAAAACAGAAAAAAACAATTTACAATAAACTTACAACTGAAGATCACACAAAGGACTGCTAAACTTAAGGACTACACAGCTTACGACTAACTCTAAGTAGCGTGCGAAGCGCTCTCATCTCTATGCATTGATTTCCCCTTATGTATTATCGATTCTCGATTATCGATTATCGCTTATCGATTATCGCTTATCGTTTGTCGCTTATTGCTTATGTTAACTAACTTAGGGATGGTGCACACACTTCCGACAACAACAATGTTCGTTCGAACCGACTAACTTCCAACGCCCTCGGCTTCTGTGCCTCCTCTCAATTGCTGCCCGTTGGCGCTGACACTGAGGCCGGTGGTGCCGGCACTGATGGCGGCGGCACATCGCCCACAATCGCCTTGCACATGACCATCCTGACTCCGGCGAGGAAGTCGGTTAGGTAACATCATGTGGGTCGTGGCGGTGCCGCCGCCTTTCGCGCTATGCACATCAATGCGGCGGGTGGAGGTGGTGGCGGAGCACTGCGCATCCTTGGCACCGGTTTCAAGTCGCTCTTCAACTGCTGCTGTTGCTGTTGCTGCAACTGTTGCTTTGGCTGCGTTGTGATGACCTTTGGTATGGTGCCAAGACGCTTTGCCTTGGCCTGCATTACAAGATCCGCTTCGGCACCGCCTTCGGAGCTAACCGAATCATATGATGATGGCGTTGGCGAATGCCTACGATTTCCCTGCTCATCCATTTCACACTCCTCGTCATCCTCCTCATCGTCCTGTTCCTCAATCATCGTGCGAAACTCCTGTATCGAGTCGTTTAGCGCCCACAATTGTGACAGCAGTGAGAGATCCAATTGACGCAGTCCATGCTGAAAGGAAGCAAAGGCAAAAACAAAACATAAATTAGTCAGACATAACGCCAGATATTATTAATATGCATCGTGTACAAGTTCTCGACGTGGCCACCAACGCGCAAACTGGACCTATGCAACTTTCAAAAAGCCAAGGCAAGCCAATAAAACGTAAGCCAAGAGCTCCCCAACTAACTGACTCGACGGACTGATGGACAGCCTCTGCTGCTGCTTTGTTGCAGTTGCTGGCTTTGCATTGATTGACAGCGCCGCACAGCAACTCAGACGGAGTAGGAGACTGTCTATCGGGGCACACCCACAGAGAGACCCATAGAAAGGTCTCCCGTTGGCTGCTATGACGCTATAGAATCCACAGTGGGCTGACAGAATTATAACTTCCTTGCGGCAAGTACTGACTGCAACTAGAAACTGTATGCTAACTATCTCTATATCATATGAACTGTAACTATACTGTGTCTAGAAGTTTATCATATGTATCTATATACTTTCTAGTCTAAACTCATTCAAGACAAACATCCCCACAGCAATTAAAGGGTATCTCAGCTCTGGTATTACCAATCTGCATCTATCGTTCGCCTTCGTTCTTTTTGCATTTCGCCGTTGCATATTTATGCCTTGACAGCGTTCATCAATCTACAGACTGCGATCATGCTCTGACATTTAACAGTTCAGCGGCCCGTCAAGCTGACGTGACGCACAGCGTGTGTACGCCCGTGTGTGTGTGTGTGTGCAGTGAAGCCAGGGTTTTAACCTAGCTAGTCGCTTGGACACACATAAAGCGACCGCCGTGTAGAGTGGAAACCGCATTTATGGCATTAAGTAACTTGACAAGAGTTCGCGGCGCGTTTGATAGCGCCAGACAGTTGGCGTTAACCCGAACAGCAGCAGCAAATCCCCGCAAGATCAGCAGGCAAAACCATCCATCCATCTAAGCATATGTGGCCGAACCTCGTGTGTATGCATATTGCCTTGGCCTGCATTTATTGGGCTTGAGAGACAGACACAGACAGACAGAGAGAGAGAGAGAGGGGGAGAGAGGGACTCAGTTGGAGTTTGAGCCAAACTGACGCTTGTGGTCAAAATGAAAGTTCCCCCTGTCGCTGTCGAGTCGGAAGGAAAAATCTCATTTGTCAATTAATATCGCCGCATAATATCGCAAAAAGAAAAGCAGCACAACTTTCTGCAACGCTGCCACATGCTGGTGGTGGCATTAAGCAAATCCGCTTAAACCTGCAACGTTTGTTCGCCCCTCAATCTACCCCGTTGACCCGACCCAATCCACACCGCCTACTCCCACTCCAGTTGCCTGTTGCCGGTTGCCAGTGCATCGACAGATCTGCCGTCGACGGCGTCGGCGGCGTCTCTGGCAATCTGATATTCATAAACCGTAGCTGTTGCAGCTGCCAACTGGCCAGCTCTGTGCCTGTCACAATGCGTTTAATCCTGGCCAGCCAGCAGTGAAAAGGCATCCCACGCAGCAATAAATGGGTTACCAATTGGTTATCAGTATCCATATGGAGTTATCTTCAGCTCTATGCTCTGCAGATAAGATATATAAAAAATAGAACACAGCACAGCACTTGTGGTTGGAATGAGCTCAATTTGCGTGTGAACGCAGGTCAACCAAATGTATTAGCCCAGTTAGGAATCAACACACACCTACATACATACATACTCGTACAGTGGGATCTCAAGTATGTATGTTAATTAACGCTTAATTTGCATTAAGCCCAGAGAGACAACAAGTGCAGCTGGCTTTGCGCGATTGCCACCCACAGTAGGCATCCTCCGCTGCTGGCACAGTTTACACGCCCACCACAGATACGTGCATGTGTATACACATATATGTAACACACACAAACATACATACGTACGTTTCTATTTGTGTGCCATAGAAACAGATAGATAGATATTTCCGCATTACTTCTACGGCATACGTGCCCCCAGGCAGGCCACAAGAATCGAAGGCAAATCTGCGTCAAATAAGCAATCAAATGCGGCATGTACAGCACAAATTTCAAAAGAAGTATTAAAAGAGCTGGGACAACGCCTCGAAAAGAACAGAGGAGAGAGAGAGAGGGAGAGGGGGAGCGAGAGGCAGACTGGAGAAGCTAATAGAATTTTGCGCGCTGTTCGACTGTTAAATCTGTTTGCGGAAGACAAACAGTCACAACTTTACAACTGCCAACGAAGTTTTGTGGCTTCTCTCTTCTATCTCTCTCTCTCCCTTTGTGGCAGACAGTTATACAATGAGTATGAAATATTGCAAAATCCCCGCAACCGCAATAAGAACAACACAGCAAAGAAGAAGCGTCATACAATGAGATTTAACCACGCTCAAGGTACAGTTATTATTATTACCGAGAGCCAATATAACGCCTGACTTGACTCTAGCATCAATATGAACTTTGTGACCGACCACTCGGCGTATGCGTAATACTCGTAATGCTGCTTGCATCACTGAGGAGGCCACTCGCACAAGCTCCTCACTCAATGTCAATTAGGCAGCGCAATGCAGTTTTGTTTTTTTTTTGTTGTTCAGCTTCTTTTGTAATTAACAAAACACTTGACTAGTTTGTTTATAATTTGTACCTAATTAGCGGCATCTTTTTGTATGACTTTGAACAATTGTGACACGGACGCAGAGGAGCTAAACGGATTGTGAATTTGAAAAATAAATCACTGTTGAATTATGCATTTTATGTGATATCAATTCTAATTACAATCACAAAATATGCATATAAAGTTTATAATCATTTCAAAACTCAGCAAAGGTTGAAGCTATCAACGAGCTTGTTTTTATGTTTTACAAGTATGCACATACATAGACCTTTAACACATGTATACATATGTGTAAGCTCCATGAACTTCACTTCACTTCATCGATGAGCACAACAAACAGCGAAAATGTCCAAGTCATTTGGCTGAGCGAGGCAGCAACGTAGGTTGTTAATGAGTTTTTAAAGCGTCTGTTCTTGAAGAGTTTTTTTTTTGTTTTTGTAGTTTTTTGCCAGCGAGCGGCAGGTGACATGTGGCATGTGGCACGCGGCGGGTCTCGTGTTGATTACTCGCTGCAATCAGTGCCAAGAAGAGCCGTGCAACAAACGTTTAACTGTCACGAGCGGCGAGAACTTTCGCTCGTCTGTCGTAAAATGCAATCGATAATGTTGGAAAATTTAATTAGCCCTAAGCGCGACGAGAATAGTTTTTAAATACTAAACACAAAAAATACTATTATATCTGTGTACATTAGTTTTAGCATGTAATAAACGCGACCCTGGCCGTGCCGACTGCGAAGCCCTTAAAGTCCGCGTGTATCTTGTGGATGCGCAATGGCAATAAACCAACGAGAGACAACACAAGTTGTTGCATACTACATGCATTATGCATGCAGCCAGTCTATCTTTAGATGAGAGCAGGGCGGGCAGAGTGGAGGGGAGTGGCCTGCCTTGGGGCGTCGGCTGCACTTCAAAAACAAAAAAACATTTGGTGCGTTGCGCTGCAGCGTGAACTTTGGTGACCGTCGAGAATGCGCTGCAAATGCGGAAGCGCCTCCCCAGAGATAAGCTGGCCAAATGTTGCAGCCCCATTGTCACAGTTCTCTCTCTCTCTCTCGTTGTTGTTGTTACTTAATTTAGCCAACTATGTTGCTGCTACAGCAGCAGCGGCTGTTGTCGATTTTGAAGCCAACAACAAAAACTTTTTGGCATTTGCATTGCGCGTTGACGACAGACATGACAGTCACGCCTTTCAACTTTAGCGCCAACAAAGATAGAAAAGATACACAGCAACACAGATACGGATACCCGTTCGCCAAGACACACACACACACGGGTACAAAGTCGGCGACATTTTGACGTGCCCAGAACATTGTCAACACTGGAATTCTTTGCACTTGTTTCGAGCTGCAACTTCGGCAACTTGGCGCCCTGCTTCCTCCACTACTCCTCCTGCTCCTCCTGCTCCATAGTGGTGCACCGTACACACATTCGGACATGTTGCAAATTTATTGCATTCGTTTACTCGTTTACATTTCACGCCATTTCGCATCGCTGCTCCACTCCTTGCTAGAACCCAAGGCAGGGCGACACGTACAAACCGATTAAATGCCAACGATACATCCCTAACGATCGTTCGCCTAACGGACCTTAACACGAACACACACACATGTATACATGTGTATATACTCAACATGCTTGCCAACTAATCGAGGCATGTCCAACCCCAACTGCATTGCATCGAATCAATTATAACATTCGCTCCATCGGCAATCGATAGTTTTTTTTTGTCTTTGCACATCTCTATCATCTTTTGGGGCTTTCAAAAAACTTTTGCCCAGTGGCATTAAGACACACATATGCCCCCAGCATGCATCTCCAACGAGTTTCAATTGCACACGCAGCTGCCGCAGCAACCGCCACCACCAACAGCAGCAGCAACAACAGCAACAACAACAACAGCAACTGCAGCCACAACATAAAAGTTGCCAGTCCAAAACGGTAGCCAAAAACTGCTGCAGAGCCATAAATAAAATGGTTTGTACAACTTTTTTGTTTCTTTCCGTTTCTTTCGTTTTGTGTTGCTGTTGCTGCCTGCAATGCAAAATTACGCAACATTTTTGTGTCTGATTCCGCACTGATTGATAAGCAAAACAAACGCTACACAAATACATAAGAAAAAAAGCCTAAATAAAACAAATAAAATCGGCAGCACACGAGTCTCTACTCGAAAACGATCTGAAACAATTTCCAGCGTAATTTCAGGAGCTGTTCAGGGGCTGCTGCAACAGCGGCCTCCACTCAGCGAGCAGCTCATTAAAATATCTCGCTCTCTCTCTCTCCTCTCTCTCACTGACAAAGGTGTTGATAGTTTTTGTGTAGTAAACAGTTTTTAAAAGAGTGTGAACATTTCCATGCCCAAATATCGCCATATAAAGACTATTAAAATGTTGCAAGGCAATAAAAACTATAGGAATTTCGAAGATAGAGAATCACGTACAATGTCACATGAAGTGTGCTGGGAAACAAGCTTCGAAAGACAGGGAAATATAGTAATTAGTTATCTATTCTAGGGAAGATCTCTAATTACATTGTGATATAAGTGTTAAACTGAAAAATATCATAAAGGTTCATAAATTTTCATCTGTATACCATATCATCATATAAGTACATTGTATATTAATACAAGGAATAAATTAAAAACGAACAAGAAGATCTCTACTTTGATATTGTACTTCGATATTGATATATATCATATATATCACATCCTAATATATTTATAACATATAACATATCACCGTATATTGAAATCATATCATTATATATGTTATGTATAACCAATCATATCATATCTGATCATTATGTATGTATATAATATGTACCATCTTATATGTACAATACATCATATTATATATTTTTTTATCAATACAAAACTCAGCTGCGCTTCTCCATCTTTATCTGCAGATTTCCCTAATTGTAGGACAGAGTCGAATGGTTTTTTTTTTGTTTTGGTATAGTTGTGTTCCCCATTTGTCACTCTTTGATTTATCTAATGTGTTGCAGAGTGTGTGTTGCAACTGTGCAACACTGTTGCACTTGGGGCAACGGTAAATTTCCATTGCAAAATATTGCCAAAGTGACTTTACTCTGGGTTGATCCGCAGTCGCCAAGTGACGGCCCTGGGCAAATTAAGTGCTGTGCTGTGGGTATGTTAATCTATAGACTCTCGAGTCGACTCTCTCGTGCACATGAGCATGTAAGCCCCCATCCTGCAGTTGTAGTTGTTGTTGTTTGTGACTGTTGTTACTGCTGTTACTGTTGTTGTTGTTGCATGCCCCCCATTTGGCATTTGGCATTTTCTAATTGCACAAATGCACCCCAGAAGCACAAAGCAAGCGACCCAAACTAACAATCGCATCTTAGTTGGAGTTGCACACGGTGGCAGAGAGAGAGAGATGGAGAGAGAGAGGGGGAAGCCGGGAGAAGATTGCAAAGATTAAGGAGGCTGCTGCGCGTACTGCGTTGCATGTGAGCGCTAATTTTTGTAATTTGTGTGCAACTGTCAACGCAGGCCAAGCCACAGGCTGGAACAGCCACTGAAGCCGAAGCTGAAGCTGCGGCTGGAGCTGCGGCTTAAGCTGCGACTGGGGCAGACTGCAGCGGAGCTAGAGTGGAACTTTCACTGTCAGGTAATGGCGACTCGATGCAGTTGACTCTGTTTTGATTGTAAGCTCAGCGAATGTTTATTTGTTTGTTTATTGGCTTGGGCCACATTTAATTCGCGTCGATTGAAGCCGCACCACCTCTCCCTCTCTCTCTCTCCCTCTCTGTCTTTCTGTTCCCAATCTGCCTGCGGATCCTGCCGTGCATGTCATGGAGCTGTTGGCTGCATTGTGCATTTGTCAGCTGCCCCGTTTGCAATAAGTTTTTATTAATTTTGTACGTTAGAGACGCTTTCATCTCGTTGCGCTTTATATAGTATCAGGGTGATTTATATATATTTATATATGTTTTACTTGCTGTGCCACACCTCGCACACGTTGGGTAAAACACCCGCAACTCGATTTGCATATTATAAGCATAATATATATGCTATAAAGCGTATATACGATATATTATAAGCTCATTGCGCCATGACGTTTATTTCGATATATGTTTGCCCCGGAACGGAACTTGGCTTCAGTGAATCGCACATAATTAGCCACGGAACGTTGTCCAACCTCAACTCCAACTCCGATTGGTTCCGCTGAGAGGGGCGTGGGTCAGGGAGAGGAGGGGAGTGGGGTTGCGCTCTGCTTTGCTTTTTCAATTAGCCAACTGAACCTTCGCTGACCCATTCTTTGCCCGAGAAAATGTGTAGCGGCTTCAAAGGCCACACAAACCAATAAATCCCCCAAGAAAGAATCGACGGCATTGCTGGCATTTAGCCGAAATATAATAATAACAATAGAAATAATAATAATGTGCCAAAAGCACATTGATAAATCGCTTCGTACACAATAAATAACATTTAAAAGAGAAATAACTAAACAACCATTGCGAATCACAGCAGGTTGCCGGCTTGGCTGCTGTTGTTGCTTACACTGTGCAGCCTAAAACGTGAACCAGACAGCAAAGAGCAAGGTAAATGACTGAAAGACTGAGTCAAGGGAGTAGCTAAAGACTTAGCCAGGGCAGAAGTTAAATACTAAGAGAGGAAAGCAGTACCAAGACAGGGGAGTCATAGTTACTGAAGCAATTGGGGGATTGAGTAGTATCTGTGCCGGTTAAAGAATCAAGAAGAAGATTTCAAATAGTTACACTGTTTATTATATCATCAGATCATGTTTTCTAGCTCGATTCTTTTTGTGTTCTCCCTTTGCAGTGTGGAAAATTATTGTAGCGTTTCGAATGGTGGCAAATAAAATGAAAATCATGTTTAAATCGTTTGTTTTGCTTTTATGGCTCTTCTTCTTCTGCTACCACTAAAAAGACGAGCAAATTTAAAAGTGAATTTCACACTTGGCTGCCCCAGAAGTTGGCCAAGTTGCGATGCATTAGCCACAAATGACGAGCAGGCGGAGTTAAACAACAACAGCAAACAACAACACGAACAACAACACGAGCAACAACATCAAATTGCTGCTGAATGTAAGCCAAGTTAGCAGCAATCAGTTGCTGCTGCTGTTGCTGTTGGTGCTTCACTGTACAGTGTGTAACCTGTTTCCTGGGCAACATTTTTGGTTGTGTTGCCTCAATTAGCGTCGCCTCCAACTATCGAGCCTTGTCGCACAATTACCAACAGACTTATTGAGCGTAAAATGATATAATAACAATCCAGTGACAATTTATAGTTGCGCATTTCTCAAGACTTTCGCTTTCATTAGCCCGAGTTGTTGTTGTTGTTGCTGTTATTGTTGCTGTTGTTTCAGTTGCTGTCAAGAGCTTCCTGTGTGAAAGGGCAACCATTTGGCCAGGAATGCAAGATGCCACATGCCGCCGCAAGACGACGATCGACTGTGTCTGTGCTGCTGGCTAATTCTGTTGCAACTTCCCCATTTGCCAGGCAATTCCTCATTCTGCAAAGGGCATTTACATTAATCCGCGATATTTATAGCACACACACACACACAGACAACATTAATGGTTTATTTTTGCAGGTGCCTCACGGAGGCAGCCAGGCAGAGGCAGCCGGGCGCCCGCATAGATCATTAGTGGGCTCCATGACAGGCGCAACACCAAGCCACACAGACAGAGGGACAGACAGAGAGACAGACATAAAGCCAGCCATCCTGTAGCAAGTACAACAGAAGCAGCAGAAGCAACACCAACAACAGTCAGACAGTTGGAAAAGCTGACTCAAGCGGCCGCCACCCGCTGCGATTCGCGGGTTTCCACTTCAACTCCGTTTCGGACCTGGCTCAGACTCTTTGCCAATGTCAGTGTCCAAATCATTTCGTTATTAATTATGCATGCGCCAGCGTCGCGTCTGCTCCCCCAAAAAAAAAAGCCAAGCTGGACATTTGCCTGCGTATGATATAATCGCAGATCGGGGACCTGAACCGAGACTGACATTGGTTCCGTTCGCTGATTTTTGCATGATGCATGCAAAGGTTGCCATTTGCCACACTCACAAAGGCACAACAAGTTGCTCAACTGGGAGAGCACAGTTACCGGTGGCGTTGACCCCGTTGCCGAGCATAGAAGAAGAAGAAAAGGCAGAGAACGGAAGGTGAATTTTGAAGAAAGGTGTAGAACAAGTACTCAAATGACGACATCACTGGAATAAGAAACTCGAAGACCGAAACGAGGCACAGCACAGCACAGTAAGCGGAAGGCGGAGAAACAACAGCGGAAGCGGTAAAAGAACAAAATATCACAGCAAGCAAAAGAAGAAAAAAAACTAATTGTAGAAGTTCTTATAGAACTTATTGGAAACTTTATTTAATGGTCGCTAAATATAATGTTCTGCAGACGGTGGAAAATGAAAAAGCTGTGAAGAAAAGTGAACGGAAATTTGTTCTCAATAATTCAGCTGCGGCTCTGATGATTTTTAGTAGAAGTTACTTGGGTAACAGTTTAAGCACAATCATCATCAGTTACAAAATTGAAACCAAAAACAATCATAATATTTAAATATATATGTATATCTAGCTGTATTGAAGTTGTTTCCTCAACATGAAAGAACACTGAGTTTGAGGCTCTTCTATTTTAAAAATACTTTATTCCAATGGGTTGATAGTTATATTGGTTCCATCAAATACTTTCATACTGCATCAAATCTACAGCTCTACCTAAAGATCATTATGTATTATGACAATTTGCAACGTGAAAAAGAAATATTTTTCTTGGTTATAAAAATAAAAATTCAAATAAACCAATCGAGCAGAAGAGCTGACCAGAGCGAAATAAACCAAAGGCGTTGAGTGCAGAAAGATGGGGGAAAGAAGAAAAGAAAACGCTAAAAGAAAAGGCTAAAAGAACGTCAACGGCGGCAACGTGTTCAAGGCCGTTTTATGAAAGCCATAAAAAGTCATTTCATGCCTTGATGCATTTCTACTCTCAAACTGGCCCTGGGCCGCCTCTTCTTGGCGGTTAGCTTGGCTAATGTGGCAGCTGTTGCTGCCTCGGATGTTGCTGTTGTTGTAGACTTTTTTGTATTATTCATAAATTTAATTTGCAGCCATAAACCATGCCAGCAAAAAGACCAAGTGTCTGTGGTGTCTGCGCAGTGCACAAAGCTAACTTAAAAAAATTAGTTGCCTCAATTCTCTGGCGGCTCTTAATGGCTGCGCATGTGCTGATTAGCTTTACACTCCTGTTTTCTCCTATTGTTGTAGCCGTCATGCGTTTTCTTGCATTATACCAAAGTTTATTACTTAATCTACATGGATGCATTAGGAGACAACACAACACAAAGCACAATCGAGCCCAATTTGGCTTGGTAATTGTGAGCAACAACAGCAACAAGAAGACACCATCTACATAAGTCTACTCTAGGCTGGGATGCTCATTAATATGGAATGCATGTGGTTTTCTAATGGGCGTTATTTCTATGGGCATTTCCATCAAAACAAGCCTCAACAGAGGGAAATCATCTTGGAAAGTTGCTTGGGCCTAGAAATCAATCGGAGCTCAGAGAATGATCAAAACTGAGTTATGGGCCATGGAAGCAGAAAATCATCACGTCATAACGATTAGATCTGACGGACATGTGGATTAATTTCTCACTCACTTTGCATACTAAGTAGCACTCTCGCCAGAATTAAGCGATTTCATCGAGCGGAACGATAAGAAATTCGTAAGACACTCTACACTCTGCACAGGCAACTGTGAGAAAGGCTACAAAGTCGCTCTCTCTTTCTCTCTCTCATTGCCATTCATAAATTTTGGCCAATTGTCATAGAGCTTGCATAATACTCTATATATTTATTTGATTTGAAAGCTGATCTAATAATATTAACAGCCTCAATGACCTTCGGCAAATGTTTACTTTCGGTTTTCATAATTGAGCTGGGCGAATGAAAACGACATAAGTAATAAAATAACAACGACAGATTGCAAAAAAATAATATACAAATAATAATGGGATAAAACTATAAATAAACACACGCATATGTGAATATATGCTGTGTATTGTAGCTACGCGAAGGGTATCAATTTCTTTGGTTTCGCCGAACAATTGAACAAATTGAAAGCAAAAGCGACCAACTAACATAATTGCAGCTCACACACACACACTCACACATGTCTAGTTGTATGTGAGTGTGCAACACACCCACAAACAGTTCACAGCTTGAATCGTTAATCATTCAACCGCAACATTTGCAAAAACAAAGGAAAACTAACCCAAGCCCGCACTGCCCCAAGTCGAGGCCCGGCGACAGGCGCTGTGCTCCGCGCGTAATTGTAATCGAGTAAATTTAAATGTTTATCTATTGACACTGGGTGCGATAAGTGTGCGCCTTGTGAATACGCTTCCCCTTTTAGTGGGATATGAAAATCAACTTTGATTTCTTTATATTTTCATACATTACGTATACGTAATTTATAATTAATAGACAACTATCTCTATATCAACTGTTTCCTTTAGCTAATGGTACTTATTTTTTTGCAGTGTATTGCCAATGATTGGGCAAAAACAATGACCAACAATTACTGTGTCATTGGGCGCGTTGGCGTTGGCGTTGTCCAGTGTGTTGTTGTTGCCTTTACTTCCAATTGACTTTGAGCGCGTGAAATTAGTTGAGACAACAACGACGGCAACAGCAACAACAACTGGAGCGTAATTGGTAACAAGACACATAGCTGAGATTGTAATTTAATTGTATCGGGGCAACAGGTAAACGGTAAATGGTAAATGGTAACAGGTAACAGGAAGGCGGCCCAGCTTGGGATCTCCCAAATGGCAGCCCAGCCCACAGATGACGCCTGACCCAAAAAACAATGCACACACACACACACAAACACACACAGACGGCGACAAAGTGAGCCGCAAATGTGCAGAAATATATTGCACAACTGGCCTGGCATGCAAATTGCCAAATGGCTTAAATGTTTAATGTACTTGCCACAAAATTGGCGCCCAAAACGGAGCACCAAACCAAGTCAAACCAAACCAAGCCAAACCAACAAAAAAGGCCAAAAATCTGTTGCAGCGCCAGAAACAACAAAATGCTTTTTGTCTACAGTGCAGAAGTCTAGATGTATTTGGAGCTACAAATAGAGCCGAATCGTGGCCGCTCCTAGCGTACAACAACAACAACAGCTGCGATACAATTGTAATTTTGTTTTAGTTTTACACCTACGCCTAAGCGCACATTAAACAGGTTCTTTATAAAAGGTCGCACTGCGCTAGGCACAAAATGTGAAAGGTTCGGCCAGCTTAGACTTTAGACCGTGCCGTGTGGATTGGCAAGCCTCTGTGCTGGTGCTTGAAAATCTATGCTAACCCCAAATATATCCAATCGCAGTCCAATCCAATCGCAATTAAAATAGAAAAAAAACGCAAAAAAAAACACATTCGAATCGCAGTTGCATTACAAATGTGAAATTATTACGCAAGTGCAGACAAATTTTAATTCATTTAATTGCAGCGAAATAGCAAAAGACAAAAACACAAACACAAAATTACAAATCAACTGTCAACGACAACAACAGCAACAACAACACGAGGCAGACAGACAGATCATGATGTTGATGATGTCGCTGAGGCTTGGTCAAGAGCAAAAGCATTCGGCTTCGTGGGCCAAACAGATCGTTATGGCGAGGCAGACAGACAGACGGAGAGACAGGGAGACAGACGAACAGAGACACGGAGCTAGCGGCAGGTGGTAGCCTCAAAACGTGTCACAATTCACAAGCGAACGTCATGTGTGAATCGTGACCAGAGTATCGGTTAAAAACCAGATAAATATTGTGGCAAATACCCAATCTGAAATAATTAGAAACCGCATTGCAAACGGATACTGTGAGATAGATACAAGTTGCCCCTCGCTGTGACCTGTTTGTTTATATAATATGTATAAATTCTGCACAAACCAGTTCTGAAAACAAGCATCACCCACAGTTCTGTAGAATAGTATATGTCTTGTGAGATCGAAATCTTCTTAATGCGTTTCAACTTTAAACACTTAATTCGGAAACATTCATTGGCGTGTCGTCTGTGAGAACACGAGAAATTCCACATAAATTAAGACAAAGCAATAAAAACAAATTCGGAAAATATCCTAATAAAAAGAGACTTTTACACTGCACAAAACTCTGGAGTGTTGAAGAGTATCTCGCTTGATACTCGATTAGATTTCTATTTTCGTTGTTGATGCATCGCAATTATAAAAGTGACTTAAAGCGACATTTGCTCATCTAGCTGGGACTTCCCTCCTTTCCCTCTCTATCTCTCTCTCTGTGTCTCTTTGTCTATTATGATGATGGCAAGTCAAATGAATACATTTGTTGAAGAGCCTATCGTCAAAACAAGCGTTGCGCCTGCGCTTTCAACTTTGACAAAGTGTTTGGCATCGTGGCAAAATGTCAGATCCCCCAACCAAAACACTGAAGAAGAAAAAAGGCCAGAAAACTTTAAAGCCAAAGGCCGACACATAGCTGGGGGCCAATCTGAAAAGCTCTCTCTCGCTCCCTCTTCCACTCTCCCTCTCTTTCATTCCCATCTCACTCTGCCTGTCTTTGGAAATGCTGAGATAATTGCTTTGCCAATTTGACTTAATGAATTAAAGCTGCATTTACATTTCGCTTTGTTGACCCAACGCGCTTGGTCATTTGAATGCTTTATGGCCATTTATAGCAGCTTAGATGGGGCGACAATGTCAAAGTTGAGAGTCGCTATAGCGACTGAGCTTATTTAATGCCCTGAAATATTCATGAACTCTGGGGCCACAATCCGAAAGTTGTTTCGGCATGGGATTTACTTTCTTTTCGCTTTTTAATGCTAGAGAAGAGTACATGGCGAGCATTTTTCAATGCAGCTGGACAAGAAGACGCCAATCACGTGCAAAAAGAATCGGGGGTGGAGGTGGGGTGGGGTGTGTCTCTATCTGCCATTTCACATGCCATATGCCATCATCAGTCAAGACGCAGCCAATGCAATTCGTAGAAAGCAGCGCCCAAAATGCAATATGCTTGTGAAAAATGAACCTACAAAAGATCCAAGTACTCGGCGCATGCACACACAGATACTACACACACACACACATGTCTTGGTTTGAAAAATGTGCAACCGAAAACCGAAGAATTTTCAACATTGAATGTTTCCCTTCTTTCTTCGCTTCACTCTTGTTTTGTTTTGTTTTGTTTTGGCTCCGCGCCTGCGCACGAGGGGGCAATATGAAATTGAAATTACTTTCGGAATTTGAAGTGCTGACAGGCAGCGCATAAAAATATATTTATCATCAAACAGCGAACCTCAAATCATTTCCGTTCGTGGTACGCAAGCATTTTCACTTCGATTGTAAGCGGGCACAGCTAATAGAATTTCTCGGTTTCATTTCGTATGTAAATGACGCGCCCCGAAAGTGTGCAGAGAGACCGCACAGCGCTGTGTGTGTGAGTGATTAAAAGAAGAGTGTGCGATTAATCACATACGAGGCGACGAACTGACAATACGCTAGACAACGACTAGATACACTACTCTCTAAGCTCGAGAGCATAGCTCTGTCCAGATATAAAAACAAATGATTTTAAAAATGTTAATCGCTAACCTAGTCCACATCGGCCTGATTAACTACATCGATTTCGTCACCTTTAATCTATAATTACTCTCTTGCTGAAAGCGGTAAAAATATATAAAAACAATTTTTTGAGTAGCTTTAAATGTCGTTCATTTTTTAAACCTTTTTTTTTTAATTCAGACCAACTTAAAAATTGTATAAATACCGAAAAAATTCACATTTTCCCTTAGTTCATTCTATTTTTCAAATCTCTACAATAGTTTCTTGTACAGCTTCCATATATATTATTCGATCGTAATAAAATTTTAGAAAATTATAAAGATGGTGCAAAGTATTGTACACGTACAAGAAGAACAGTCTACCTATAAAATTACAGCCAGTCTAAAAATTTTACTTCCAATATATAATTTCATAGTCGTATATCTGTAAATTGTATTTCTATTCCTCAAACAACGTTTTTCAAAAGTATAACAAACTGTGCCCCCTTTTGTCTGGACTCTTCCCATTAAAGAGCATTCACATAGACATTAAGCCCCAATTGCCATTTGGCCAATCAACTTACCATTTCCTTTCGCAGCGTCGCTATCTGAGCGTCCAAGGTGCTGCCCGTTACATTGATTTTTGCAGGTGAGCTTGTCGCTTTTGTTGCTGTCGTCGTTGTTGTTGTTATTGTTGTTAATGTTGCTTTTGTATTGTTTTCGTTTTCATTTGCTGTGGAAGTCGCTGTAGTTTCTGCTGCTGTTGTCGCTGCAGTTGTTGTTGTTGTTGATGCTTCCTTAGCGGAGTCTGCTGATTTGACGTTTGCATTATCGTTGCTGCTGTCTTTAGTTGCTGACTGCTTGTCACAGTTGCTCTTACTGTTGTTGTTGTTGTTGTTGATGATATTCTGTTTGCTTTTGTTATCACAAACTTTTTGGCTTGCTAATTTGTTGCCGCTTTCGTTCTCCTTGTTATTGTTGTTGCTGCTGCTCTCAAGCTCGTGATGTGCCTCGACATCACTGAGCAGGCCCGAATCGGAGCCGAGCAGCTTATTAAAACCGCTTAGGGATTTTGGCAATGGTGGCAGGCCGCTTATCGACATTCCGCTGTTGAAGAAGAAGAAGAAAGGAAATTATAAACATTATCAAGATTGATGCGACTTAAGATTAGTGGCGGAGAGATCCTTCCACATACCTACGCTTGCCACCCAAATAGCCATAGCCGTGCCAATAACTAATTACGTTCCCATCACCGAGATCTTCATCATCAACATCATCACCATAATAATACTCTTGATCGTTATTACTTTGCTTATCGCTATGCCCTAGATCATGCAAGACAAGTGGCAATGCATCATCATTGTCATCATTGTCATCATCGTCATTGTAATCACTGCATGTGGTAGGCGTCTGGCCACGCCCCGCGCCCCCATAGCACTCCTCATCATCGTCGTGCTCGTCAATGGTGAAGAAGCCATCTTGAAATCTCTGATACCATCGGGCCACGTACTGCGCACTCGGCGCAAACGGACCAAACGCACTGCGGCACTCGTCGAGTATCTGGCTGGGATAGAGTCGCCTGCGGAAGCCAAACAAGATGCACTGCTGCAGCTCGACCGACGTTGGAGCCGGTATGGGTGACAGAAACAGTTCATCGAGATCTTCGGACATTCGGTTAGTTGTTCTCAGTTTGCGTTTGAAACGGCCTAAGACATGAGCTGTAAATTGCCAGTGAGGGGACGACATTGAAAGACTTTGATGTAGCAGTCAGTAAAGGGTGTGAGTGAGAGTTGAACACAGCCAGCATTTTGAAGTAATTCTCAAAACGCACACACACACAAAAACAAAGCAAACATATGAACAAATAGACAACTGAGCATAGAACAGTGTTAGGATTGAATTGATTTGTGGCCATGCTGTGCTGCGTGTTGCAGGCTCTAGTTGCGCTAGCCGGGGGCATTAAGACAAAAACGATAAGCTGACAACAATGACATTTCAATCTTTGTACATAACATATACACACACTCACACACACACATATACATATGTAGCCACAGTTAAGGCGACTTAGAAACCAGTAACCAAGGCCAGCGACTCTGAATCTGAAGTAGATCTGCGCCACTGGCGCTGGTAACGAATCTCAGCCAATGCTGACAGTAAGCCACTCGCCTTATGGCCACAACTCTACCCGGTTTCAGAAGGGGGTATTGATACTATTTAACAAAAATTCAAGCTTTATTGAGATTGGAAAGGCACGGCTAGAAAGCTAAACCGTTTCAAAACTTCAGTAACTTATGTCGCATAACTTCTATATAGTTTATATAATATTCCTATGCACGTTGCCATATTTGAATGTATATTGCGATAGAATGCCAACAGGTTAACATTGTTGCATTGACTGCAGTAGAATGCCAACAAACGAGTCCGCAACAAGTTGCATCAAAGGCCACAAGAGTCAGTCATAAGATACATGCATAACTTGTACTTATGGATACGCGTCGCAAGCTGGCATGAGATATATTGCTAGTATTCTATTGTTGCCAAGCAGCTGCTGGCTGCAATTGACCCAATTGCTGGGCAAATGGAGATTGGCTATAAGCGCCGCGATTAAACTCTTTAAACAGACATTAAACAAGTAATCTCGTTTAACGGTAATCGCAGTCTTAACTAGCATAGATCAGCTGCAAATTGCACTAAAAGTTCAGGCAACATTTCATTGGCATCCGAAAAATTGAAGCAGAAACTCAAAAAAAACTATAGACTGCTAACTGAAAACTGCAAACTGCAAACTGCAAACCACAATTTACAGTCCAATCATTTTTCGCCATCGTTTCGAGATTTATCGGTCACGGTGCGGCTTAATGTACTTAGATATTTTTGTGCGGTTGCTCGGCTTACTACTAACTGAACGCTTGGCTGCATCTTGAGCTTCATTTGTGGCCAAGTTAAGACGTAGACAGTGACAGCCGGACAGCAGGACAGCAGCCCCAGCAGGCCTCACCGCAGCGGACACAAGCGGCAGGCTATAGAGGAGGAGGCTATAAAGCACAAGGCGTGAGTCGAGGCCCAGACAAATGCATTATGTATTTAACTTGGCTAATTGCTTGCTGTGCTGAGCTCTGCTGCGTTGTGCTGTGTAATCAGTAGGCAGGTACGCTTTACCAATCGCTAATTTGTGTGAACAGCCGAGTATCTCTATTTGCGAAAGATACTTTGTATCTTTGCCAGCAGTTAGCGGCTTCTTGGCGGTCGGTTGAATGTCCGATTTCACCTGAAATACGCCAGCCATACAAACAATAACAACAACAGCAACAACAACAACAACAGCAGCAACAATAATAAGCTCTCTCAATGCGATATTTATGTTAAAAATTCTGCAATACCGGAAGCAATAATCACAAAAGAGTCAAGAGCTGCGTGTCTTTATTTCTTGTAGAACTCTTGGCCATATCCATATAAATATCTAAACATATAGCCTATTATATATCATATACATTTATATATCTTTGAACAGCTGCCAGCACACATTCCTATCTAAGCAAAAGTAGAAACAATCTTGAGATTTTGAGGTCCGAAAAAAACCTCAAGATCTGTGCACCTTTTTTGCAACCCCATCGCACCATTAACTTGAATAATAATCACCGAAAAAAATGAAGTGCAAAATACATATTTAGCACGTTCGAAGCGTTTTAAGAGACAAAACAATAAACAATAATAAACACAGCAAAAAGACAACGTTTTCTAAAGCATGAAAAAAGCGCGGAAAAAAACACAAACAAAATGGAAGCAGACGGAATAAAGTGTTTAATATTTCGTTAGTGATGCTGCACAAGTTGTGATCGATCACAGTGATTTTGTAAGTGAATGGAATGAGGGTGATTTATAAAGAAATCTATATTAGAAATGGTACTTTTGTTTTGCAGATATATCAATTACAGAACTACAAACTATCGATAGTTTAAATTTTTCATCAGCACTATTTACTATCGATAGTTTACAGTCTTCACCAGCAGTTCTTACCATCGAATGAAATAGCAAATTATCGACAACTGATATTATCTTTCGGCTGCATTTTAATTACCAATCCCCTGCCTTACATGCAGCAAAAAGTATCTTTTTACATCCGTGTGTATTTACAATAATTTGCTGGTTCTGCCCTACTGAGGTTGATTAACAAAAACCTACTGTGTGCTCTGCATGAGATGCAAAGCAATCTGCAGTTAATTTGCCAACAATTGATTGAAATTTCACCTGCAGCTTTGACAACATCCAGATAATTATGGTAAAAGCATTTTATCCAGAGTCATTTGCATTTGCTCTGATTTAATCGTGAACTACATGCAAGGCTCGGATGATTGGGTACTCGGGTGCAACACTGTTATTAATTAAGCCGAAAATGAAAACATACCTTAAATACGCGCATGAATGTAAGTATAATTTATATGTTTCTATGTTGTTGCTTTTGTTGTTGTTATTTATGATTTATCCGGCAAGCTGATTGCTTCATAGTATTCATATGGCAAGTTCATTAGCCCAATAATGCTGACGACTTCGGAACCGCATCGAAAAAAGTAGTATCAAACTATACACACAGTATAGTTCGTTATAATCTTGATTTATATACTCTATATATATCTGATTGGCTAGACTCTCGATATGGCATTTTGTGGTTTCTAAATGAAGATTTTTTGCTTGAGATAAATAATATCACTCGTTGTTGCCACCGCTTTTATGGCAACAGCGACGCCTTTTCGCAGTTTACGACCTACGCGGCAAGTTTTTAAATATTTTAATTAATTAGCTAAAGTATTCCAAAACTGGAGGCGATTGTGTGTGTGCGTGTGTGTGTTGTAGCAGCTTGTGGCAGCTAATTTAATGTAGGAGTGGCAAAAGGGCAAACAAAGAAACACACCGAGACAAGTATGAAGAAGAAAGCACACAAATTGAATCATCCAAGTGTATTTTATAAATATTTACAGTAGTCATGAAATCAATAACAAAGAGTTAAATATGAAAAAGAATGAAGATGAGACACAAACTTGTTATGAGTTATAGTTCGATTCCGTTTGCTTCCATAGCTACACAGAGTACACGTAATGCATTATCCGATAGTTCATTCGATAGTTATGCAGTTGCAGAAATAAAAGCTACACTAGCCGATAGTTCATTCGATAGTAATGCAGTTGCACTAATTAAAGCTTAACTACGCTGCATGTACCGATAGCTTTAGCAGCGTTATTAAATTCATCTCTATCGATAGTACAGCCGATAGTTGGCACTAAGCACAGCAAGCTCTCAGAGGCTTTCTACAAACACACAAACATATGTAAGATTTCCACGTGCAAGCAGACCAACGTGTAAGGTCAACACAAATAAGTTTGGCTAAGCGCGCATCTGTGTGTGTGTGCATGTGTGTGTTTATCGCATAGTTTTGTATATATAGAATCCGTTCTATAGGTATGAGCACCTTTTAAAATAAACATATGTTTCGTATATAGTATTAGAAGGCACGTTAGGGCACTGCTTTCGATTGTTGCAAATGCCTTTCTTATTAATTTGGAAAAACAACACTTAACGGAGGTTAAAATTCACAGGTCTCAATTCAGAACCCGCACAAATCGTTTTGCTCGGTACTTAGGCATAGCAACATATTTTTATTGTTTTCTTATATACAACACAATTATTTTTAATTGTTATGCAGCCTCGTTTTTGTTTTTAGAACACACACGCACACACAAAACATAGAAAACAGACGCAGAAAAAAAAGAAAGAAACGATAGAAACGACCATAACAAAAAGCTGCGTAAATATTTTGGATGTCGGCCTGCGGTTCTGACGCGTACTCACTAATTATAATTTTTACAAACAATATGGGAATTATAAACATATAATTTGAGTTCTGTAAATCCACGGCACGGCACGGCAGGCAGGCACACTGTGAATATTGTTTGTTGGCTGTGAATTCGCTTCAGCTCGCCGCGATAGCGCTGGGAAATTCGCGTGCTACTAAAAGTCAAACGTTGGCGACTTTTTGCCACACATAGCATCGAACCTCAGAGACTCAGAGTCAACGTCTCTTCAAGAGCGGAAGAGCAGCAGATACAAAAGCTACAAAGAAAGGCGCACGGCTCTATCTATCTGGCACATACAGATGCACACACACACACTCTGATGCAGAGAAGAGGCGAGAAAATTAGAAATCAAGACAAAGATAAAAATATATAAGAAATGCGTGTATTGATTTAATAAAAATAAAATGCAAATACAGGGTGCCTCTTTAAAAATACTGTTACTGCCAGAAAACTCTTTGGAAACATTAAGGAACTTAAGGTGAATATATCAAATTGTGTGTTGCTCTCAAGCAAGCACCCTGTACCGCTCATCGACAGCCGCTACAGTTGCTATTTATAGAGATAATAACAAAATAACACGTTGTTTCTCTAGTTGTTTAGTACATACATCATATTCTCCTCTGTGTGTTCAATGAGCCAAAGGGTAAAATAAGACAAGAGATTCGGGGCACAACGCGTTGCTCATTCAGTAAAATTTGTTACGTTGACGGGGAGATGCCATCAAATTTGTTTTTGGACCCCGACAGCGCGTCGAGAATCTAAAAAACAAAAACACATACAACTATATTACCCTTGCCCCGTGCGAACCGAGGCGAACTAACCGAATTGGGAGCGTGTGTTCGTTGTCGTCGTGTCGCATTTTATAAATAAACTCGGAAAAGCGCTCCACGCACCGTCACACACACACACACACACTCACACTTGTGTGCTCTTTGTGTGTGTGCACCAAAGCGGCGCACCACCGAAAATAGTGCAGGCAATCGCGCAGGTGGCAAATGGGAGCACAAACGGGATGCATTGCGACTTGAAAGAATGCAACGACGGCGACGACGACGACGGCGCCATTCTGCTGGCATCGTCGACGTTGTCATAAATCTTGAAATGCCTTTTCAGACAGTGGACACTCGCCGAGTCTTGGTGCGATTTCTCGCAAAACCCACAGCAGCAACAACAACAACAAAAGCCACACTACGTGATCATAATATCAATAGCTGACCCAAAAAGTTGATTTCGCGAACAAAGTTTATTTCATAAAGGTTTCGCTCTCTTTTCTTCTTTTTGGCAACAAATCAAATGCGCCCGGGTCACATATCGTATATTATGCGATCAAAAACTATTCGCATTGTTACGATTTGAATAAGAACACAAAGAAGAAGAAGAAGTTCAAAAAGAAAGAAAGAAAGACTCGATTTCAGGTCAGAGAGTAGACGAGAACTAAACATGACCGACTAACAAGATAATCTGAGAGAGATTCTAAGGCTTGAAATCAATGCCTCAATGCCTGCGGGGTATGGCAGAGAAACAAAGCAATACCCTGTGGATATTAAAACTGAAACCTATTCAATGTCAGCCAGTTGGCCAGTTGGTCACTACTTGGCTCCACTCTAATGGATCATAATTTTGTTCACATTGTATTCTTAGAGATCTCAGCTTTGGGGCGCTAATTAACTGAGAAGTCGCCTTAAAATTGCTGGTAGGTAATTTTCAGAAACCTTGCCCACAACAAAAGCCAAATGACGAGCGCGTTAAACAGTCAGAAACAACAGAGACAGAAACCGAAACAGCAACAGCAACAACATGAGAAGAAACATAAAACATTCAACGAACTGTCGGAAAGGGGGTCAAGCTCAGTCGGTGTCGGGAATTGAATGCGCTTTCTTAGCCATAAAAAAATACGATATCGGTAGCTCTTTATATGCAGGGCCTCTCTCACGTACGCAACGCCCCCACCTTTCTACGCATTGTTCGAATCTTTCTTGTTTTCGCTTTCATTTGAATGGGCAATGGGACTCGAAGAGCGAACAGTTTAACAATCTATATACTCATATGCATATACACCTCTATATGCATAGATTTCTGGGCTACAACTCTAGTCATTTGTGAAATTTCTAAATAAACAACTAAGTAATCATATGCAAATAAGCCAAGAAGAAAATGGTGAAGAAGACAAAGAGTGAGAGAAGCCGAAGCAGAAGAAGAGGAAGAGGAAGATAGCGATAGCCGATCCATGATGATTTCACGTAGTCGTCGCCGTCGTCGTACGATGGCTCGGTTTGGTTACCCAAATAAATTTCGTTTAGTCCGGCGACCTGCGTTCCATACGATTAGTCTCGGGTTTCTCTTTCGAGTCCAACGAAAAGCGAAATTTGATTTCTGTTTTCTGATTAGTAGAACTAACCAACAAGAGACTCTAACTGTGCCTCTTGTTCAACGGCAACGGTCTCTCTCTGTCGAACCCCACAACAACAAAAACACCTTTGCAAATAGCATTTCTGGGGTTTCTTAATTTATGCAGCTTGTCATCGCAGGGTTTTAACGATGCCTCGATGTTTTGGCTTAGAAACTACCTGGCATTGGTTACGACAGTTGCTGTTGCTTGCTGCTTCTTCTTCTCTTTAGTTTTTGCCGGTGCTTTTACTATCCATACAAAAGCGAAAGTCGTCTGGTAATATATCAAATATGTTAGGTGAATTATTTACATCGATTATGCATAAGGTTTTTAAAATAAAGAAAAATAACTGAAAAAAAACCAAAACATAAACAATAAAGCGAAACGAAATATTGAAAAGAGACTTGCTAAAGTAAAAGTGAAGCTAACTTCCATGAGGAAGCGCGATCTGAACAGCTCTAACAATAAATCAAATAACAAGAATTTGTTTAATATATATAAGTTAAATAAGTGTATACTTCCGGTATTGGAAATCTGTTTACAATCTTCATTAAGATCTCTTAAAGACTGTGTTTATACAAACGGAAGATTTCCTTGTTCTTTAAGTTTCGAAAGACTTAAGTGCTGAAATCATGTATCTTTGTACAAATTTGTATATTAATAATAGATGCCAAAGCCAAGAGAAATTCCACATTTGCAAGAGTAACAATAACAACAGCAGACACAACTATACCAAGACAAAAGTCAATCCGCAGCGTGGCCAGTGGCAAATGAAGCAGGAAACTTGAGCAATGCGCGCACTTGACTGCATAGTTTCGTTCGGCATCCGCGAGATACAAATCAGCAGCAATTGCTATTTTGGGCCCATACACAGCACAAACTCATAAAGTTCAATTGCGCCAAAACACTTGAGATAGGATAAAATCAACGAAGACAAAAAAAGAAGGAGATGGAGAGAAGAAAACAAGAAGCGGAGGTGAGACAAGTGAGGCACATGCGAATCGTAAATTTGATTTAATCCCGTCGATGCATAGATATGTATCTCTCTAAGCCGGGATCAATGAGTCGAGTCTGGTCAGTATGTGAGCTGCGATCAGGAATCTATTTGCCGCATACCAATCGACCGGTTGACTGCCTGCCTGGCTAAGCTGGGATGTCAACCGGGAGGGCAAGTGGAACAGCTGAACGCAAAGCCGGAATCTGTGTGAGCTATAGCAATTCACAAAATTTGAAATTTAAATTTTTGTTTTTCGGTACAAAACTCGGCTCAAGTGCATTAAGTGGCGAATTGCTTCCGGTAGCTGGTCGCGCGACTCGTGATCGCTGCAGCCACAGCAGCAGCTCTACACTTGGGCCACACTTCAGGCCAAGTGGGGTGCTCTGTGCTCGGTGGCTCTTGCCAGTCTGCGCATGTCGTAAGCGGCTTCAGTTTTCTTACAATTTTCTTTTTCGCCTCATTTTTGGGTAGTCTAACACACACACACACACTCGCACACACTCGCGCAGCTAATGTTATAAATTAACGCAACACAACAAGCAAAATTGTACCAAAAGTTGTACCGAAAAAAACAACAGCAACAATAACAACCCCACAAAGTGTATCGTCATGTGGGTTTATGTAAGCCACCCGGCCAGTCCGACTGTCACACATATACAGACTGTCAGACCGTCACACCGACAGACTGTCTAAGCCTACGCTCGTGGTGCGTCCAGATCCACATCCACTTCCAGGTCGCCTCAGTCAGTTGGCCAATTTTTCCGCATCTGCGACTACTTTTCGATTTGGCTTTTGGTTTTTCAAAATTTTACTCAAGTTTACAGCTCGCTATTTTTTTTTGTTTTTTTTTATTTCTCACGTCAATGAGTTTGCATAAAATTAGCACACTTTGGCTCAAAAGTCGTCTAATTAACCATAATAGAAAATGGGGAAGTGATGTGCCGAAATCTGAGAAAACACCAACTTAATTATTCGCCTGGCCTCATCAATTTAAGGTGCGTTTCTTTTGTTTTCGTTGTGGGAATGACAATCGAAATCGATGACCGTTAGGCAGTCGATAAAACATTCTCAAACCTTATCGAAACAATAGATAGACGATTTTCGAAATGAAATCATTTTATTTAGTGCAACTGACTGTGGGTTACCCTGTTTCCTACTGTATTTAGATTAAATTTTTGTTATTTCTCATAATTTATATCTAAAATGATTTTAATATCGATCTTTTTACTAATTATAGCTTGATTAATCTAAAAAAAACTATATATATATAGGAAATATATCGACGATTTAGTTCTAATTAATTAAATTTAATTAATTATTAATTTTAATTTATTACAAAAACTGAAATACTATTTTTAAATCAAGGAAATTCAATGCTTAATCAACCCAAACGTATAACTGCAATGATAATGACATTCAAACCCAAAACCTTATCAAATTTGCTAACGTTATGAAGCTTACAAGTTGAAAGAGAGAAAGGAAGAGAAGAAAACTCAACAATACTTCTAATTACTTTGTAATAAACATCGTCTGTCATCTGTTAAATTTATTATACTCTTTTCTATTGATTTTCAATGGTTATAAGCACAACAATAACGTTTAACGGACTAAAAAACAATTCGACATTGAAGAAAAGCGAACTTGGATTGTGAACAATCTTAACAAAAATATACAAAATTCGAAAACATATTCAATAGTTCAGCTCGAGTTGAGTTTTTGAGCTGAAAGAAATTGCTCTTCTTGAAAGAAAGTTTCAACTTTTCACACTTGACCCAAAGCTAATACAAAGCCAAATATTTGAACAGCTGGAAAAGTTAAGAAAAACATGAAAAGGGGAAAAAAACTTGAGAACAATCCCAACAAAGTACCGTTACGAAGAGAATCTGAAATCGGAGGTCTTGTGGCACTGACACTCGCACAGTTCTCAGACAACCCTTGAACAACTGAGGCCATAAAACAGATCAACAATGAACCAAATGCGCCAGACAGAGTCTGTCGTCGTCTGTCGTCGTTCTCTCGTCAGTCACCGAAAGAGACCATCTAAAAGTTACAATCAGTTACAGTAAAGTGTCAAGATGCTTAGCAATTATGGTGATTACAAGGGACTCTCTCGGCGCTTACTTACATTTCTCACACACACTTTGGCCACCAAGTGACGACTGACTAACTGACTGACTATGTGACTGACTTTAGACGACATAACCCATAACCGTAACCACCAGACTTTGACTCGACTTGAGCACTCTGTGTTACTTATGTGTCTACTATGTTATGCTCTGGCTTTTTGGATTTTGGTTTTCCGTCTTCTGTTTGGGGTTTCGGCGCGTTCAACCTGCATTTCTGTCGCATCATCTAAAACTATTCGTATATGGTACCTGGCCCAACACTTGTCAGTCAGTCAGTCCGTCAGTTGTTCAGTTAAAGTCGCTTTGCCATACTTTAACGGTTCTCACACTCTCAGCAACCGAATCTGGCGTGTGTATCTTTGGCAGCGAGTGGCACTCATCATAATTACAACTCTACGGCCCCAAACACCAGACTACGCTGACTGACTGACAGACTGACAGACAGCCACGCGGCAAAAGTCTTGAAGTTGGACTCGGATTCGGGTTCGGATTGAGATTCGGATTCAGCTTCACTTGCAGATACTATCCACAGTTACTGACTGTCTGTCTAGCTGTCTATCTGTGTGTGTCTCTCATATGACTGTAGTGTTTATAATTTATGATTGCTTTGCGTGATTTTACATTTCTGTGTTATTAGTCTAAACTTGGCTTGTCTTTAGCCACGTCTCGTCTCTCGGTGCCGTGTCTTTCAGCATGTAGAAAATAACTGCGAACGGGCTTTTGGGGCTCTGAACCTTACGAGGCCAACCCCCACACATTCCAAAGCCAGGAGAGGGCACCAGAGAATTGCACGTTGATGCCAAATTGTGTTTGAAGTCTTGAATACTTGCTGATCATTAAAATCAATTCGAATTCATTAGGCTCAATTGATGGGTTGCTGTAATGATTTGAGTACTCCGACTACAGGTGCACTCCGAAGACTCTACTTCTTCTTCGTAATTCGTTGGTCAACTAGTCTGGCTATACAGTGTTAAACAATTAAACAACACAGACTTACTAATCGTTTGTTGAACTGTTTTCTGTTTCAAATCGTAACAAGAGATCTTAAGGTCGATCTTGCCACATCTCTGTCCCAAACCTCGCCTTGAAACTAGCTCGTTTAATGTTGCCACACAAAAAAGAGATAAACAACTGCAGTAAGTGCGTAAATAAATCATGGCAATTATATCGGACGCTGCCATCAATCATGCCAACAGACAAATTCAAATTCGCGCTGAGAGAAACACTCATGAATGAGAACCAACTGCTGACCAGCTGTCAACATGATTGACCCAAGACGATTGTCACAGTTTGTTTAGGAAACGATCGATTGGTGTTGTTGTTTTAGCTGCTTACCTACGGCTCCGAACTGAATCTATTTCCTGTTGAACAGCTGAGCACAGTTCAATATGGAATCAGCTTTGGTTATGATCTCAGAAGTTCCATGAAAATCTGTCTGCTCTATGCAAATGATATCAGAAGCAAGCAAACAAAGCAACTGTGACTGCATTTGGCTAAAGGCGCATTTGATTATTGTTGTTGTTGCTGCGATTCCCAGAAAATTGTGCTCGGAACTTGAGAGTCTCTCTAGCTGAAGTTGGAGCTGCTGAAGCTGTAGCTGGAGTCGATGTTGATGTTGTTGGATGAAGTTGGAGTTGCCTTTCGCATCGTCGACGCTATTACGACACAGTTTTCGTTTCGTTTTTAATAATCATTTGCAAATGTCTATTAGACCAGCCCCCTCTCCTCAGCTATCACTACAGCTGTCTCTCTCCCTCTCTCTCTCTCTCTCTCTCTCTGTCTGCCTTGTGTCTTTCTCTGTTGCGCATGCGCAGCGCATTTCGAAGGAAACAAATCGCAAACGCAAACGAAACGGAAAATGCACTGGAAAAAAACAAACTTATGGAATAGCAAGACATGAGGCATGGCTATAGAAATGTTTGCAGCATGTAAATTAAGACTTTTAGTCTCGAAATTATCGCTAACAACTCGGGCATGCGCCCCTGGGGGCGAGGCATGGCAGCCCCAAGTTCGGATGTGGCGAGAGGAGGAGGAGGTTGCTTGGCAGGGATGATTGTTGCTTTGATTTCTTGTATATTTGAAAATATTTGTTTTTATGACTCTATAGAGAGCAGCAACGCCCCCCCCCCCCCCTCTTGCTCTACAGACGCCCCTGCCTGCAGTCGCTTTTCGGAATTATAGTCATCGCGTTGAAAAGTAAAAGTTGACCATGTTTGAAGGAGTCTTGAGATGTTTGCTTTTGCATTTGCTGCTCATTCGCAGCGACGCCAAATCAACGCTAAATTTCGAGTGTGACAAACTTGAACTTTGTTTAAAGAAATAACACGAAACGTTATAATTAAATGCAAAATTATGAAAATATATCAACTAAATGCAGAAGAAATGAAAGTTGAGCTGAAGAGGGATGCAAACTGTGGGAGAGTTAAGGGGCGTATTAGAGTGATATCTATAAGGATGCCCTGCACTGTACTTAGGGCTCTATAATTTGCACAGTGGTGGCTCGTATCTATATGCTTTATAGGGTTGTTTGTGCTACCTCTAACACGGTTTTGCCATTTGCAAAAATCACAAATCCCAGGGTAATCAAAGTACAGTGGGTAAATTTAACGATTATAGTCAGTGTTTCTATAAAATTCATTTGCAAATAACATAGAAATTGTATCTCAGGGAACATGCGTACCTTATGCTTGCTACTTGCAGATACTTTAATGATCGCTGAGCAAGATTTACGTACTGTTGCTGGCTGGTGCGGTGCGGAAATGGTTAGCGATTCTTGACAACGGACAACTGTTGCTCAGTTATGCAATTAAATTAAAATAAAGTTGCAGCAACTACAATAGCAGAGACAACAATAACAACTGCAACAACAACCTCAGCAACAACAACAACGACAACAACAACTGCAGACAGTCGGGTGACCGCATTTGCAATTGCTGTTGCTGTTGTTGTTGCAGCGCCTGTTGCGAGTGTTGCAATTGCTTTCGCTTTGATTGAATTTATTTTATAATCCACGATGCCAACTGCTTAGCCAAGTGACTGTATGTGTGTGTGTGGAGTGTGTGTGTGTGTGTACATAACTGCGTTTGTGCATACAAGAAAACTGCATCTGTAAGATGCAATTTACAATTTGCATTTTACCCACTGAGCGAACTGAGGAAACGACGCGTCCGACTGCGGCCCCGGCGGAGCTACTATGATATATTATAAATTATATTATTGGCATAATAATATATTTACGAGGCATAAACACTGTTCACACTCACACACACACACAGTACACAGTGCAACTGAGCCGAGCTACCGACTGTTTTACGATTTAAATTTCATACATTTCGATATTGCAAAATGCGCATTAGCGGCTTCCTTCCATTTTGACGGCGATAAAAATTGAAAAAAAAAATAAAATGAGAAAAGAAAATGGCAAATGGAAAGATGGAAAATGCCAAATGGCAATAAATAAATAGAAAACTGTGACTGCTGCTCTGCTACATGTCTCTTTCTCTCACTCTTTCTGTCTCTCGGTTATGGATTTGCTTTGCAAATTGGATTATGTCTTATTGTGTTATTGTTATTGTTGTCGTCGTTGTTGTTGCTGTTGCTGGTGTGCCACATCCTCTTGCAGCGACAGTGGCAGTCGCAATAAAAATGTCGGCGCATGCGTCGCTGCTAGCTTGTAATTACAGAGCGTACTGCGCACAGTGGTGCGCACCGTGGTTGCTACTGAATTTATCTGCACTCAAACTCAACTCAAACTCAACTCAACTCAGCTAGCAGCAGCCCCTTTAATTATTTGCACGAATTCGGTTTGTTAATCGCCCATTGACGTGCCGCATCGATCGGCCACAGACATCTCCATATACTACACACACACACACAGGCACACAAATACAAAGTTGCATCTGTGGCTGTAGTAAAAGTGCAATGAAAGCCAACAAAAGGCACTTCAATTAAGGGGGACGGTACGGCGCGATTGCCGACATCGGATTGCATTGAGTTAGATAAACAAACTCTCTGCTCGCCAAATTACAGCATTGTTATCGGGGGCATACAGAAATTTATGATTGAATTCAGCATTTTCACGTTTGTTTTTCTTTAATGGGCAAAGAGAAAAGCCCAACAACATCATCCACAGCAGCCATGGCAAATGAGCCCATCAATTGCCAAATGAAATGAATTCAAGAAGAAAACTCAATGCGCGCGAGTTTAAATGCCAATGACCGACATGAGTTGCACATTTTGTGGCAATCTACCAAACGTTTCCGAAACGTTGCAACGAAAAGAGAAAACTAATCATAGAATTGCTCTCGTTGAAATTGTCAATGGGAGAGCAAGTGGGGGAAAGGATTGAAATGACTAAGGTAATCATCGGATTTATTATGAAATAAACTTGATAATGTTCTGTGTTCTCAAAGATTCTGTAAGATCTTAGTAAGATGAGTTGCTCGGTATTTAAAGAGAAAACTAATCATAGAATTGCTCTCAGTAAAATAGTCAATGGTTGAGGAAATGGGGGAGGAATTGTGAAGCATTGAAAATGATTAAAATGACTAAGGTAATAGGTCTAATTAAGTATAGATATAAACTTGATAATGTTCAGTGTTTTCATAAATTCTTAAACACCTTAGTAAGATGAGCTATGTATGCAACAAATGATTTAAATGACGTTGTAAAAAGTTCGACTAAGGCAATCACCTCATTAATAATAAATCAACTCTTGACAATATTTAAAACTTAGTAAGCTTTGGATAAATCAGTGTCTAAAGCCAAACAACTAAGAAAATAGTCTAGTGTATGTATCAATAAATAAAGCATTAGATAAAATAAATAGTTAGAGTTCAGAGTTGTGCTCTAACAGCTTAGTAAGTTCCTCAAGTCATTATCTTTAAGGCTAACCCATCCCTTACACTTTTCCAGCTGTGGGCTTGAATTATCCGAAACTGGTTTACTCATCATTCAGTCAGAAAATTGCTTTATAATTTTACATGCGTTATACGAGTATATGCGCTATATGCATTAAATCGTGCCCCAAAATAATATACTTCGGGCAACTGTATCATTTAATCAAAAGCTCGTTAGTCTGCGCACACAGTTTGCGCTTGAATCTTTAATGGCTTAATCAGTTTCTTTTTATATTTCACTTTATTTTTTTGGGGTTGGGGAGGAAGCCACAAGGAAATTGCATTGGAAAGCAATACAAAAGAAGCACATGAAGAGTTTTTCCTATATGGTTTTTTTTTTCTTTTCTGTTTCTGTTTCTACTCTTCGTGGCCACACACACAAATTGATTTGGTATGCGGAGACGGATAATTGGTTTTCGAGCGCACACACAGGCTTGGATAGGAAAGTTTTCACGGCTTCGCAGAGTGCATCTATAAGTAAGTTTCATTACCAACTCAATTAGAGCAGCGCCCTGCCGATAAATGATGGGCATATTTAATGAAAACGGCTGAGCCCTAACCATGTTCAATTAAGTTGAAAGATAACGAGAACCTCAGAGCTTGCAAGTGTAAAAAAAGTGCATAACATTATAATATATGATTTTATTTATCATCTTTCTATTTCGAAACAATAGTAAATCAATCATTTCTTATGACAGAAAGACGTAAAATAAGTTTTTACTGCGCTAGAAATTCTATAAAGAACCTCAACTAATTCCGTCGCTGTATTCTATAAAGAACCTCAACTAATTCCGTCATTATTCACACTTGAAATGAGTTTGAGATTGCCGTAGTCTGGAGAGTTTCGTTAATTAGAGCCAGGTTAGAGCTGCTTACAAAGATATAGCACGTTGTGCCGCCATTTTCTTGAGTGCAAATTGATCAGCTGATTCATTGGCGAGTTCTAAAAAGATTTTCACAGCTTTCTCTACATGTCAATTCGTATGAGCATGCTAAAAACTTGATGCAACATAATTGCCACAGCACCGAATCGATCACACTTGTGTGTGTGTGTGTGTGTGTGAATGAGAGAGTGTGCTTGGGAAGAAACTATCTACTGGCGTTTGTGGCTCATTGCGGGGCACGTAAAAAGTATGACTAATCAATATGGAGAGCACAAAGACTCTCAGACAGGGGCAGACTGACTGACAAACTGACTGACTCTCTGGGAGAAGCTACGCTACGCTTCGATGAGTTTCACAAGCACCAAGAGAGCTTTTCGTATATGGAGTGTATATTTGCATTTATATTGGATATTAACGTGCATATGTGTGTGTATGTGTGTGTGACTGTGTGTATCGTAGTTATGTGTACGCGATCGCACAAATGCCAAACAATGTGAGTCACGATAATCAACGTTGAGCGCACCGCAAACACGTCCAACAATATACACACACAGTATGCTCAGAGGCACGAGGGTGAAGCCGAGAATAAGCCAAAGTCAGATATAATACTACTCTATATAGTAATATTCATAAGAACAATATAATTCACAGTTGAAACATTGCGAATAAACGATTCTTTTACTTCTATTTTACCTTTATGACAGTAAAAATTGTACTTAACAGGCAAAAGGAGGCGTGGCAGACTCCATAAACTATACACTATATATTCCTAAACAGCATCAACCACTGAGTCTTTATAGGCGTGTCCGTCTGCTTGTCAGTCAACTTGTCTGTTTATGAGTCTATCTACTTGTCCGTCCGTCTGTCCGTCCATCTGTCTGTCCGTATGTCTGTCCGTCTGTATGTCCATCTATCTGTCCGTCTGTCTGTCCGTCTATTTCTTGCCTGCCTGTCTGTCTTTCCATCTGTCTGTCTGTCTGTCTGTCCGTCTGTCTGTCCGTACCTAAGAAATCCTATATCTCAGAGAGTATAAAAACTAGGGCTACCAAATTTCCTGCCAATAAGTGTTATTATTGCACACAAATCAAGTTTATATTATATTTTCGCCACGCCCTCCCACCGTCGTAAATCAAAAAATCGTAATTTTAATGTAGAACAAATTATCTTAGGTAAACACACACTCAATTCTAGCGTTCGAACCTGTTTTTTATTTAATTATACCAAATAAAGAAAACAAAAGCGTCGTATAAAATAATAATTTACTATATAATAAATAATTTATTTATATTTATTTTTATAAAATATTCTAGTATTTTGCCAACAGTTTCATTGTTAAACATAAGTAAAAATCAAAGTAAATTGAAACTCGCATTGCATATAAATATTAAAAGCTTTCAATAACTGTTGTTGCTGCCCTCGCTGATTGAAATACTTGCTTATTATATGCGCAGTTATAATAACAACGCTTTGAATATCGCACAGTGACTGAAAACGAGTTTCGATATATCTTGAAATAAGCATTTACTTTGGAAAAATGCATACAACAAAATTATTTAAACACACACAATATACAACCACAACAACACACAAACAAACATAAATACAATACATAGGTACTCGACTTGAGGAGACGTTAACAACAGTTGTTGTAAATATTGCAAGATGTTGCAGTTGCAAAGGCTGTTGCCGTGTTGCTGCTGTTGCAGTTGCAGCAACTGCAATCGAGCGTAATGCGCACACATGCAACGTGCCACACAACAGCAGCAACAACACCTTCGAAATGGTGTCAGCAATAATTTATCAAAAAGCAAAAACAACAACAGAAAGCATAAATAAACCAGGCGAGCTGCTGTTCAAACCGCATCTAACTCTGAAGAGAACCCGAGTTGGCAGCAATTTGCATGAGCAGCCAAAGACAAAACAATGGGCCAAGCGACACATGGCACACACACACATGCAGCACACTCGTGTATCTAAAAGATACAAGATACAAGTGCTGCTGCTGCTGCTGCCCAGGGCATGTAAAGCGTGTCAGCAAAGCGCAGTGAAACTCGGTGAAATAATTGCGGTAAGCGCATAAATAAAATTACACATGTTGGGAAT
The DNA here is from genome assembly GCA_018151435.1 of Zaprionus africanus. Classification (NCBI taxonomy): domain Eukaryota; kingdom Metazoa; phylum Arthropoda; class Insecta; order Diptera; family Drosophilidae; genus Zaprionus; species Zaprionus africanus. The sequence continues at coordinate 680,843 of JAECXB010002309.1, read as the reverse complement.
TTGCAAGCAGTTTTCGCCAGGCGACAGAAGCCTCCGCTGTGGGAGACAGCCACGCCTCCCCCCCGTCCCCCTCTTCCTCCTGTTTACCTCTGTTTTGAAAAGGTAACAGTTACTTGCTGCGCTTACCTGCGCTGTATCTTCATGTGTGCATCGCTGTTGTATCTGTATCTGTCGGTAGCATCGCTACACATATCTGTCAGATAGCTGTGCTATCTTATCGCACGCGCCCCTTCCACTCCCTCTCCATATATATTGTATATATTGATTTTTCTGTACATCCGCTGATAATGCAAGTGGCAAAACATTTTTACTACTCTGCGAAGGGTAGAGCGTTAAAAGGGTCTGTCAATGTGGCTGACATCAGCCGCAACTAATTAAGGAAAATGACGCTCACAATGAGGATTACACAGGCACACAGCAGCAGCTTAGCACAGGAGCGTGGCCTGGGCACAAGCGAAGGGAAAGGGAAGGAAAGGGCGAGGAAGGGTCCGCAGGGCAAACTACTTTCCGCTACATTTGTCTGTCAACAAATTTCATGGCATTTGACCGGACCTTCCAGGAACAATTTAATGAAAGTGCAGGGAAACATCAAAAGGGCAAACGAGAAATGTGAAAATGTGTGTGTGTGTGTGTTTTTCTATTCCAAACAGTTCATTGAAAGTCACGTTGAATATTTTTCAGAAATGGCAACAAAATCACGATTTTTATTTTTGCAATGCGCAGTGCATAATATATTTTAAAAGGCAATCAATTTGTGTTTTTATATAGTAGCAGAAATTACGTTTTCAAGAATTCTAGTAGTTTTTTTCTTCGAAACCTTAAGAACCTTTTTTTACAAGTGTAATTATAAATTTTTTACAATCACTGTAGAAATATTTATGGGTTATTTGATGACTCAAAGGGAAAGTTACGCAAGTAAAGAACTTGATAGAGGTTCCACCCTCCAATAAAAAAACACTGACTACTTTGCATAAGATAAATAAATATAGGTAAATTAAAAATAGCCTTGTATAGTATTTTAGTATAGTATAAATTATATACCACAGTTTCAACAAAATATAACACTGCAGATATACTATATCCGATATCTATATAACTCTTTTTACTTAATTAAATACACCCCTTACTACTTGTTATTGTGACTCACCGCTTGACGTTGCGACAACGCTTTTCGTTCTCTGCCTCCTTGACGCTATCCCAGCTATCACCCACGCCCGACGATGACATATCATCGAGTCGCTCCTCATCCTCCATGCCAGAATCCTCGAGACTAATGTGGCAACTGGTCAGTGTGACCTGTTTGCCATTGTCGCCCACCTCGATCCAATCAGAGGTTCTGATTCGCTGTGAACGCTCCGTGCCATAGGGCGATGAATCCGAGGAGCAGCCGGAGGGGCAACGTTTGCGTGGCGTCGAGTTGCCATTCAAATTGCCGTTCTCCTTGAGCGACTTGTTTACCGCATAGGTCAGTGTATCCTCCTCATCGCCATCGGCATCCTCAACATTATCGGCATCCACATCCTCCGTATCGGCATCATCAATCGAATTGTAACGCTGTCGTGACAAGGATTTACTGCCTGCCACCGGCTTGGCCAGCACAGACAACGACTTGGTGGGCAGCTGCTCCAGTGAACAGGATCTATTCCGCATGGCCGCCAGCTCTGAGATGAGCAGTTCATGGAAGGTGTGCTTTTTTTCGGGTGTATTGCCTGCACTCACAGAACTCTTGATGGGATTCGGATTCGGATTCGGATTGGGATTGTTTGGATTGATGTTGATGCGGGTGCAATTGCCCGCTGCCTGATGTATGGTCACTTGTTCCGCTGTGGCGTGACGCTCCCGTTCCCGCTCCCTCTCACGCACCCGTTCTTGTTGCAGGCGTGTCTGTCGCTCCTGTTCCAACTCCTGCTCCAGCAGCGCTTGATGCTGTATGGCCCGCTCGTGCTTGGTAATAACTGTTGTTGCATCCGCTCCAGACTGCTGCGACTGCTTCTGCGATTGGCTAATGATAATCTCCGAGAAGAGACGCTCTGCAGCATTCTTCAAATTGTTCTTAATCTCAACAGTTTTGCCGCCCAGGAAGCTGCTGGTGCTGCTGCTGCCGCCCGTACCAGTTGCCGACAGTGGACTATCCAGTGTGGTCTTGGAGCGCCTGAAGATGCTGGTGGCCGGTGTAGCCGGTGGTGCCACAAAGGTCGGCACATCGTCCATATCCAATGTGGCCACCGGCATCTGAACAATTTTACGCGGCTTTGGCAACGGTTGTGTGGTGGGATGCAGACCCGCGCGCTCGAAGTCCACCTTGCCCAGACTTAGGCGTGTGTCCTTGTGCGGTGTGCTCTGAGCACTGAGAGAATTGGTCCGATTTACTCCCACGCCCACCGCCACCCCAATGGATTCCCTGGGCTTGGCTGTCGGCACATCCGGTGCCTTGCGCAGCTTCAGTGGCGGCTTTGGCGCCGTTGCTGGTGCAACTGTTGGTGTTGTTGGTGTTGCTGCCGTTGCTGCTGTTGCTGTTGCCGTTGCAGTGGCAACTAGCGCCATGGTGGGCGTCTGTGTTTGCGCCTGCTTCTTTTGCAGATTCAGCGAGGGCGACTTGTACACCAAAGTGCGTCCCACGGCGCTCAGTTGGCTAACAAATGTGGGCTTCTTTTGTATGATTGGAGGTGAAGTTGCAACTGTTGCTGCTGTTGTTGCTGCTGCTGCTGCTGCCGCTGCTTTAGGTCTGGGCGGCACTGGCGGACCCGGCCGCTTAACCACAACTGTTGGCTGCATTTCGGTTGTTGTTGTTATTGTTGTTGTTGCTGCTGTGGCCATTGCTGCACGTTCTCACGCGGAGTTGTTGGCCCCACTGAAAACCAGTATTTGTAGGTCACTTTTTTTGCCTGGGCAACCGGGCAACTTGGCGACTTGGCGACTTGGCGACTGCGACTGCGACTGCTCCGCGTGTCTTTTTGTTATTGCGACGCGTTTATTTATTATTATTATTATTATTTAGCATAAAGGCGCAAATGGAAACTCGTTTTTGCTCGTGCACTGCGTCGTGTTCTCATGCGATTGTTGCTGCTGCTTGCATTTTGACGGCGCTGCTGCTGCTGCTGATCTATTTTGAATATAGGCCACGGCGGCGCACTAACGGGCCTAGAGATGCTGATATTTGTTGTTGTTCTCTTGTTGTTGTTGCTGTTGTTGTTTAGCTTATTGCTTATTGGTTTATTGGCTTGTCCAAAACCCGTTTACAGCCCGTTGCACCTTGGATTCTCTGTGTTGACTGTCTGTTTGGATATTTTTTGTTTTTGTATTTTCAAGTGAAAGGGTTGCGGTTTTTAGTATGTTTCTTGTAGACACCCTACTCTATAACCATACTACGTTGATCGTTGATTTTCCTTTTCGTTTCGAAACTTATTATTGTTCATATTGTCTTCTCTCTCTTTGTATCTCTCTTTTCTCGTTTTTCTTTGGGTTTTCCGTTAATTGTTGTTGCTGCATTTTTTTTTGAAAGTGTTACATTAATTTTGTATTTTGTGTTTTCCTTATCGCGGGGCTTGCACGATTTTTGTGCCTCTGCCAGTTGCGGGTGTTTGAAAAACTCCCATTAGTATAGAGTTTCATGTTAGAAAGCTTAATTAAGGCGCACAACAAAAAAAAGCCCCACGATAAAAACTGAACACAATGTGATCAGAATAAATTGAAGTTTAATTAAGCATTTAGGCCGAAACAAATTTGGTTGCTGAAGATCATTTAAAAAACGATTTAAGAATGGTTTCTTAAGATCGAAACCATTGGGATCGACAGTTTTAAGTAGTTTTCCCACTGTGTTACGCTGCAATCCGTTAACAATCAATTAAATATGGAAATTTACGTAGTTAAAAATCAAACTAAGAAAGCAAATTAAGTTAACTCAAAAAAAATCTCAATAAAAATCATATAGAATACAAATTTGACGAAAAAGAAAATCTCTTTTGCTGCGAATAATTCTCAATTAACTTTTTGTATTTTTTTTTTTTATTTTGCAGTGGCTTAGAACTCGTTTCGATTCGAAATTGGGTCACAATTACGATACAAAAAAATTATTGATCAATGATAAAGTTGTAACCGATTTTTAACGGTGCAGCAACAAGAATTAAAACGTTTCAATTAGGTAATTTATTTCATTCAACTTTATAAAGTTCTCGCACGAACTCCTTATCAAATTTGGTGCACTTTGAGCTTTGAGGCTTGATTGAGAAATTTTTCAAATTGAATTTTGTTTAATTTAATTAAGGCCCAAGAATGACACCCACACACCCACGCACACACACACACTCGTATACGTCCAATGCAGCACACACGCATGAACAATCATGCACAAACAGTCACTCACATGCACACAAGCACACACACACACGAACAGTGTCTGCTTATTTTTGACCGAAATTCTTTCTTCAAATTTCTATAAAAATATATTTTTATGTAAATGCATTTTTTTGTTACACTGTATTTGTTGCTGCTGCTGTTGCTGCAGATGCATTTGTCAGGCAAGAAACACGAAAAACACCGACACCGAAACCGACACCGACACACACAACATGAGTGACCGAACGAGCGAGCCGTACCGAGCCGTCCGTTGCGACGTTGCGCTTTGCACGAGAGCCAGAAATAAACTGAGAGAATGAAAGAGCTAAGCGCACCTTGCTCAATCTCGGCGCATTGTGTTTACATAGACGCATGTAAGAGTAAGCGCGTGAGAGTGTGTGTGTGCGTGTGGGTGTGACTGTGTGTGCTCACCAACGATGTGCTCGTGACAAAAACAATCGAGTTACACGCGAAACACGAAGCCGAGCGGATGAAACAGCGAGGCTGTAACAGGGAGAGAGAGAGCAAGAGTTGCTCTGTTAGTGTTCTGGTTTTCGTGTCTCCCTCATTTCAGCATTCGCTCGCACAAGCTCGTGTTAGCATGTGTTCGTGTCGTGCCTGTGCCGAAGCAACTGCTCACGCGAATGCTGTGCGCGCATCTCTAATCAACTTATGCTCTCCCAGAGAGCAACCTCTTTGGCTCTCTTAACACTTTAAGCCCGCTGTTGCAGCACGCTGTTAACTAACAGAATTGCTGTTTGTGTTACTACAGTGCAAAATTTAACAGTGGCTCAAGTAAAGTGGAGCGCCAATTTTGTGTTTAGTTTTATATTTTATTCTTAATAAGTTTTAAGCATAATGAGTTACATCTATCGATTATCCTCTTCTCTTCATTTCTCTTCTTCTAAGAGCAACCAAACTTTGTTTGCCAAGAGCAACTTGGCACATGGCCAAAAGTGCATTGATTGGCGTTTGGGCACGGGTTCGGGGCAGGTGCTGATGAAGAGAGGGCCGCGGCGCCGGCGTCTGGCTGCTGTGGTCGGCTGGGCTGGCTGGGCTGGCCGGGCTGGCTGGTTGGCATTGCAACAGCTGTTGTTGCCGCATTGGCACGCAACGCCATGCCGCATGCCATCCCCGTAACCCATGCCACAAGTCTCCTACCCGGCAACAACGTAAATCTTTATTGATTGCATGTTGCAATAGTCGTAGCAAGAAAAAGAGAGGAACACAAACGCTAATCGCCTTTCGAGTGACTTTGCTGTCTAACTAAACAATTATTTAGCCGGCATTCATTCATTGCCGTCGACGACGTAGCCCAAATAGCGCCCGCCTCCAATCCCCTCCCTGAGCAGCGCCGCATTGCAGACAAAATTGCAATGAAGCGCCAAGGAAGCAATGAAAGTCGGAGCACACACACAGACACACACATAGTACGAATGCGCATACATATATTTATGTAATGTGGCGACAGAAGAGTCCAAACAGACACACACACACACACTCGTACTTCGTATAAATCTTCCTCTTTTCGGGGTTGTTGGGGTCGTTCGTTGCCGCTACTTGAAATTACCGTATTTGTATTTGCTTTTGGGTAGGCAACCGGGCTTGGTTCGGATTGCCCAGAACCGCCCCAGCGAAAAGTAAAAAGGCGAAAGACGCCTAGCACGCTTGCCGGCTAGGATATTACGGCTCTTTGTCTGGGGCGTCTGGCCTGTGCCGGGGGAACCCCCTCATAGCACGGCACACAGCACTCGGCACTTGAAATGATTTCCATGGTACTCAGGAAGTTGCCTCTTCCGGCCAAAAAGAACACTTTGAGCAGCACAGGGAACCTAAGAGGAGGAGGAGCGAGAGAAGCAGGGGAGGATCAGCAGGGAGTGCCTCCCCTTTTCATTTGCTTGTTTGCCGACACTTTTTGTTGATTTTCTTATTGTTTCTCTCATTTGGCGCAGCAGCGAATTCATATATAGCACACACACACACACATAAAGCTATCATTGTGTGTGTGTGTGTGTCCTGGTGTCCATTGTTAGGCGAGTCTGAAATTTTTGTCGCAGCCGAGAATTGGCAAAGCACCAGCTGCAATTACAGATTGGAACATGCACAACACAATTGACAAAATACCCATTTTTTAAATCACACACAAAGGATTATCCCTTACACACACACAGGCACACACACCGAGTCGTAGACACACACGCGCGCCACACGCTTCTACTTGAATACACTCGAACGCACCCTTGGGCCATTAGAGGAAGCCCCAACAATGAAGGTTAAACTTACGCTAAATAGCTGTCGTCGCCAGGAACAGGACCGGCCTGAGCACGACTCGGGGGGACAACTCCTTCTAATCCTTTACCCGGCGGAAGCACTTCAACGTCTAACGCGAGAGAAAATCAATAAGAAAACTAAAGTTGCATTTTCGTTTTTCTTTTTCTTTTTTGTTTTTTTTTAAGTGCACATTGGCAGCCCCGAGGGGGCTACGCATTTCTTTAGTTTTACACAAAATATCATAAGTAAATATTAAATAATTATTACCACAAGCTAATTATCATTAAATATTAGTCAGATGTGTGTGTGTGTGCGTGTGTGAGTGTGTGTCTGTGTGTGAAGGAGATTATCAAACTAGTTTGCATAATAATAATGAAAATATACAATTGACTCTTTAATTTTTAAACATAACATGCAAATTACATAAATATATCAACTAGTGTGCACACACACATACACTCGCACACACTCACACACACACACATGAATGGTTCGCACACACAATTGTCATTAGAAAATAATTAACATTAGAAAACACGTTTTGCATAAGATTTTACACACACTGCGTCGTTAACAACATTTCACATATGGTAAGTGGAGTACACAGATATAGTATATGTATATGTATATAAGATATTACGATCTTAATTAGCAAATAGTTTGAAAACATAAATAAGCGTTAATGCTCTAATTAATCAGATCGTACAAAATACAAACACATTTCTCATAAATACACAAAAAATAATTTAAAATAAAACAAAGTTTTTAACTCTCTTATTCTGCACATCTGCATTTACCCTTACTACGACATTCCCCCACCCCACCCCCGCGCGCGCACAAACTTGCAATCAATCAATCAATCAATGTGGATTAATCCGCAATGGCCGTGTATGGCAGACTGCTGTGCTTCGGCTTCGTTTTGTTGATGAACACTTTAATGGCGCCATTGAAATCGGCGCTGACCAGCACATAACCACAGCCCTTCTTGTGCTGCTCCACCAACGGATCCGGCTGATTGTTCGGCAGCTGGAAATGATAAAGAAAAGGAACAGAAATAAGCAAATGATGAAATGGAAATGAACTTGAAATAATGCAATTTCAAGCTTATCCTCTTTGCTCACCTTGTCATGTGAAATTTCATCCGGTTCCGGTTTGATGATGGCCTCCGGATGTGGCGCAAATATGGCACAGGTTACAGTGGCATTGTGTGCTTTAATGCCTTCCCAGAAGTCGCTGCGATCACGACGCACCTAAAAGAGATGAGAGTATAATCAGCATATTACAGAAAAATAAATAAAAATAATTTTAAATGCACATACAGAGCTCAGCTTGGAGTAATCGTGGTTGGTTTTCCATATATAGATGCATTGATTCTCGGAGCCAGCAATAATGTATTTGCCATCATGACTAAACGAGCCTTTGATCTGCGATGACACATTTATATATCCCTTGTACTTGCACGACAAGTTCAGATCTCGCAGATCGTAGAGTCGCACACGACTGTCGTTCGATGTGACCAGTATCTTATCCTCTCCAGGCATTGGCTCAATGCCACTTATCTTGCGGCCAATGCGATTCTTGCCACGCGTCGAACGCACATGGATTTGCGTGTGATACTTCAGCTGGTCCGTGTTATAGAAGATGCAACGTCCATCGTAACTGCCCACCACAGCGAACTGACCATTTTGACAGAAATTCGCAGCCGTTATTAGCTTCGTCTGTCCATCTACCTCGTTCCAGAGCGCCACCTTCTTGTCGGGTATGTTCCACAGACGCAGCTTGCCGTCGAGACTGCCGCTTAGGAAGTAGCGATCATCGCGTGGATGGAAAGCAATTGCAGTGACGAAATCAATGTGCTGGAAGCAACAGAGACATTCCTTTCTCGAGATGTGCCACAGACGCACGGTCTTGTCCATGCTGCTGGACAGTATGAAGTAGTTTTTCGACCAGCTCACATCAAGCAGATCCGAGGTGTGGCCATTGTAGGTGCAAAAGGGTTTCGGCATGAAGGGGCCAGTACACTTCTCTGCCGCAGTGGCCATGGCAATGGCCTCCTCCGCGGAATGCTGAGACACTAGCGACTCTTGTGATGGCGTAGGCGATGATTTCTGATCAGCATTATATTTGTTGCGCATATCCTGAGAAAAAGGTAATAAATTAGTTTTTGAGAAAGGCTAAACTCTTTTGTTTGTAGCTTACCTGAAAGTAAGGATAAGCATCCTTTAGAACCCAAATGCGCAGCACCTTGTCCTGTCCCGCGGTGGCCAGCAGACGCCCACAAGAACTGAATTTCATGCACCACACGGCGCTGGTGTCCTCGCCACTCAGGTCTTGCACGTGCTGCAGTTTGGTGAACTCATAGGGACCCTTATTGGACGAGGATGCTTTAATTTTGATATTCTGCTCTGGGTTCATGGCATCCACAATGTCAGCAACATCTTCTTTGTGGCGCGCATGTGATACCTCCGATGCTATCGACTTGGCCTTGTCCACAGTCTTACGCATTGTGGAGCCAAAGAAACGTTTAATGCGCGCTGTTTTCTTTTTCAAACGACTACCATCCTCCGTTTCCAGCTCCTCCTCATCGGGCTGTTGTCCCTCAATACTGGGCGGTATACCAATCACACTTTCCTCATCCGATTCCTTTTGCATCACTTCCAAATGCGAGGTAAGTTTCAATATATGCAGCGAGAGCGGATTCCAACCCTCAGGCACTGGCGGTGAACGCACTTCGGATAGTGGCATATTCTCCCCTGTATCCAGATTTTTAACAGGAACTTGTTCGAGTATCTCAAAATCAGTCAACTGTTTCCCCGAATTGGTGCGTGTGCGCACATAGATATTCATTTGCCTCAGCACATCCTCATCCCCGGCAGATTTGCGACGCTCCTTATCGTTCATGCCACGATACAAGGCCGTATAGCTGAGGAAGGAAAGACATTTGTTAATAATGCTGGCATAGTAATCATGTTGGGTGTTAGGAGATGAACTTTAGCGATATGATTAGCAATAAGTGACAATATGCAAAGTAGTCTCTAACTAACTTGAGGCACATCTTCCAAGTTCTGTACATAACAAACAGATCGTAGGGACTTCTGCGAAGAAATCTCAAATTGTACAGTAAATTGCGTTCAATTCTTATGCCAAAGTTCATTTACAACCCCCTTACATTACATACCGTGTGGAACTGCCCAAGCTGTTGGAACCGCTCCCTGCCAGCTTAGGCCGACAAGCATTTTCCATTAGCATTTTCTCAATGCGCTCGATTTCATCCTGTGGCGGACCCTGCGCCTTGTTGCTTGCCTCATCACGCGGCTTAACCACATAACCACCTTGTATGGCCTTGAACAGATTGAGTCCCTGATTGGGATCAATGGAACTGCAAAATTCAATGAGTTTAACTAAGGTCAATCCTTGAAAAAGCTAGCTCGATTACTTACCTAACTCGCCCTGGTGCTGAATTGCTTTTTGCCGAGTTCGAAGGACTTGGCTTGGAGTACACAGACGTCACGCTATTGCCAAGCGAATGCGATGGTTTCACAATTATTCCCGCGGTTGAAACGGGTCGCACATAACTTGCATGACTCGTCGAGGCTATTTGCGCCAACGATGAAGGTGTGGTTGTGGCCGTTGAGGCAGACGCCGATACGATTGTGCTGGTTGAGGAACAGGTCAGCGTTATATTCGACGCTTTGGCGCTTACGTCATTGAGCGAACTCTCAAACTCCTTGACAATATCATCGTGTAACTTTTGCTGCACATCCCGCACACTCTTCACCGAACGTGTATCGCTGTCCGTATCCTCTGTATCCCCTGGCGGCAATCGCATGCCTTCGTTCATGTTGAACTGCTCGGATGAACTGCTCGAGAACTTACGCGACTTCTTCTTACGTCGCGGAGGCGCAACTGGCCCACTGGAGGTAATCGAATCTGTTGTCTTCGAGTGCGCCAACTTGGTGCTAGCTATCACATCAGGTTCCTGCAACATTATGGCACCGCCATCAGCTGCAGCAGTTGCCTGCGTTGTTGTCGGCACAGCAGAGGCAGTCAAGACGGGCATTTGATGCTTGGCAGCTCCAGATGCCACAACTGATGTTGGAGCTATGGACATGGCAATCACAGACGTTGTGGGTGGTGGCGTCTGGCGTTGTTGTTGCAGCTGCAACTGCTGCTGCTGTTGCTGCAGCTGTAAGTGTTGTTGCTGCTGCTGCTGTTGCTGCTGCTGCAGCTGATGTTGCTGCTGTTGAGCATTCATCGATGCTAGCGATTCACGATCAACGCTGATAGCTGTATAGAGAATGAAATGATTTAAATTTGAGTATAGCCGAAAAGGTTGCTTAGTTGCGTTTTACCTGACGGATCGATGCTGCCGGCCAGAATACGTCCCACACGGCCCAATGATGTCATGCTCTGAATACTCATCGTATCGCTTTCAATAACCTTAAACGGATGTGTTGGCCGGTTCGAGTAGACGCCGTCCATCGAGCTGTTCTGTTGGTTGGTCAGTCAAAACGAGAGCAAAATTAGCAAGGTCATTAGGCACAAGAGGCGGGATGGACAGAGAGAGAGAGAGAGAGAGAAAAGAGAACGGCACACACATTAAATATTAAATTATACACACACTACTTGGGTAGTATTCGGCACAAACTGAAGCTGGGGTTAAGAGTTACATATGTTTATATAGTACTACGACTAAAATATGCTATAGATTGAGAATTGAAAATAGAGATTTAGTACCTGAGAATCAGGTGTGAGTGTGTTTCCTGGATTATCATCTTCATCGTTTTGCATGCATTCACGTAGATCTTGAAAGCGTTGTCTACCAGACTATGTACGATATACATATATTTGATCGTATATATGATGGTTTTACGATATGTACACATATATATTCACATATTTAGTTTGAAGTTTAGACCATATTCCATGTAAGTTTTATAATTTTTATTGGTTTTTAATTCGTTGATTTTTGTACGAAATGAGTAGAAGAGCACAAAATATGAAAATAAAGAGCAAACATGTTGAAGAAACAAAATTAAAAGAGCGCCATTAACAGATATCAGATATAGGAGAAACAATAAATGAATCAGGTTAGCCCACAAATAGTTAAGATAACTTGATAACGAAAAGCAATACTACAGTGACTACAAGTGAGAATATCATCTATCATCTACTATGGTTAGTTACCAGTCTACCAAGTTATCTTACTACAGTGAACACACCTTAAGCACAGCCAGATAAAGCCAAAGCAAACTAAGTGTGAATCCATTAATAGACTCGGAAGCGCAACTGACCCACAAATAACGTGTATTTCATTATCAACACTTGAGTTATCAGAGACACTCTCACTGATAAGAACGGACACCCCAGATGCACTGTGAATGAACGTGTGCCCCGAACTATTCCCACAAGCAGAGCACAATTCATTTTCGAGTTATTTATGGGTCAAATTGAAGCCTTGACCAACACACACATACACACACACACAGCAATTATCACCGCATTCTCTTTAGCCAGTGATAAAGCCCCCAAAGCAATGTGCAATTAACAATAATTGGAGCAACAGCGCCGGCAACTGCGGCGCGATAACGACAGGTTTTTCAGATAATTATTTTGATAGTCAGCACAAGGCAACAATTAATTATTCACATCGGTGTGTGTGTGTGTGTGTAATGCACCAAACAAGTGGAAACATTATTAATTAGTCAACCAAATGTGTTTAACGTTCAGTTGCCAAGCAGAGAATGACACATTGTGGTCCAAGAAGCGTCAACAAGTGGAACCAATATGGTAAATCAACAATTTGTTTATGCAGACGAGATGCAAACGAAAGGTTTGCCTGAATGTTTGTCCATTTATACAGATAACAAACAACTGCTTGGGCAGCCCTCGTGCATATTGTTTATTGTATGACTGATGACAACAATTTGTGGGCAACCTTTCACATAGGGGGACGGAATATAAATTATAAAAACAAATAAACCGAACGCGCTGCTTAAGTAACAGAGAAAACCATACAGTATGAGGAGACGCGGAAGAGGAGGCACCAAATTTGCTGCTTGGGGATCCGCAGTGAAATCGCCACCAACCAAAATTTGCATTTGTTTTTCGGTTTTTTTTTTTGCACAAGTCAGCAGAGCAGAAAAGGGAAAACGCGAACGTGCACAGAATGCAGATGCTCATGGGAATGATGATATATAGGTAACGACGAATCTATTGACAGAACTGGGGAAATAGAAACTGAAAGCACAAAACAATTGGGAACATTTGGGATCAAAAGGGGTGCATGCAAGCAAAACAAAGCTAAAAATCGAACGCAACGCAACGGAACACACGCAAAGGGTTCAAACTACGCCCCAAACTTACCGCGCCCTTCACCGGCTTCGGCTCCACAAAGACAGCGTTGGCCGCAACGCTTGCAGCTGCAGCAGCCGAAGCAGTAGCAGCAGCGGCTGCCACATCCTGGTGCTTAAGGCGAGCGCCTAAACTGTTGGTGGGACTGCGAGTGGCGGGGGTGCCCGCACCGATGGGAGTTGCATCACTGTCGGAGGAGGCGGCGGCATTGACACGTACAGCTGGTTCCGGGAAGATGAACTCCTGCGCGCACTCCGGCGGCAATTTGCGGCTGCAAAACAGACAAACATGCGTGTCAATGTATATACATATGTATGTGTGTAGAAGTGGGTAGAGGGTGAGTCACTATATTTATGTGAGGTGGGCTACACCTACCACAGCGTTGAGTGTCGATTGGGTGTTGTGTCTTCGGCATCGAAAAATTCCTCTGAACTGTCCGAGTCCGTTTCCAGTTTGCTCATTTTCGTGAATTGTGCGTGAATTATCTAATAATCAGCTTTCGTCGACGCGCTTTTAATGAATATGCAAATTGACCAAATTATGTTTTCGCTTTTTTTCTTTTCCTTTTCTTTCCTCCGCTTTTGTTGTTGTCTTGTTGCTGCAGGGCTGCTTTTGTTGTTGTTGGTGGTGTTGTCACTCTCTTGCTGGGGCTCGTTGCTTCGCTAGTTGCAAAGCTTAATGCGTCTTCTTCTAGTTATTATACTGTCGACATTTTCAAGTGCTCCTTGAGCGCAACAGATAGAACGATGAACATTCTGCACACATATATGGTTTCTGTTTTATTACAATTTAAACAATTAATTATTTAGTTTTAATGCCCGATGAAAGGTCTGTTCTGTTGCATTGACTATTTGCACAGTGTTGGCAAACGATACTCCAGCCCGCTGATACCAGCGTTGCCAGCTGGTGTGGTTCATGTGTGGCAACGCTCAAAGTCTATCGATTATTTTGCGGTTTTGCCATTCACACAATACGTTAATTTTTATCGTTTTCCCGCCAGAATCTATTGAAGCAAAGAGTGGATCACATTAAATTTGTATTATTTTTGTTTACCTGATGGACGCGGAACTGAAACAACAATTTGACGAAATGGGCGTAGAGCCCAGCAGTGCTGCGCTAGATAAATGCATGGAGCTGGTTATAAGCTACAATATTGAGGATGCCACCGAATTCGTTGAACAATGGATGGCTTTCAGTCTGTCGCATCTAAATGGTGATGATCCCACGCCCGAGAATCTCAATGAATTTGATCGCAAAGTGCTGCAGGTTAAGAGAGAGAAAGGTGGCTCCAAGAAGGTTACACAGCAACAAAACAATCGTTTGCCCATCAAGACAGAACCTTTGGAAACGAGCTCATTGACCAGCTACGGCCTGATCGAAGATGATCCCATGATGGATGACTATGTGACTGATGCCCCAGCCACTTTGCCACATACACCCAAGGCGGAACACACGCGAAAGGCTTCCGCTTTGAAGGCTGGAGTGCTCTTCAGTCCCGCTAGCTACACTCCACAATCGGCTAAACGAACCCAAGCTACAACACCGGCTGCAACAACAGTGAGTGGAAAACCTGGAGATGTTGTGGACACCTTCGGTCACCCCAAATTACTAGCTGCTTCTACGTGGCAAGCACAGGTGGAGCAAGCTTTGCCAGTTGTCCAGAAGTTGCTACACAACGGGACTCCTCTGACGCCTGCGAATCTGAGCTACATGAATGATTTACTCTATGAGAGATGCGAAGACTTGCATGATCGCCTCGTGGATGTTGGTCAGGCGCTGGTAGAAAAGAAATTTGGCGTCAAGGGAGCCGCCGAGTGCAGTTGGTATCCGCAAGATCGTCACACACTGGATGCGTTGCACGTGCTGCACGCTGTGGGCATGATACATTCGGAAGAGGAGGGTCCACTGGATGCCCACTCTGCGCTGCTTGCCGTGCTGGATACAGATGAAAAGTTCCTCACACTGAACTTCTCGAAAATCAAATCGACAAGCATTTTCCCTGGTCAAGTTGTGCTGGCCAAAGGATTCATTCCACGCGGAGACACGTTCGTGGTTGAGGAGATCTACACAGATCGCAAACTGACACCACCACCGCCTCTGAAACTGGACCGCGAGCTGCAGTTCGTTGTCGCCGCTGGACCCTACACGCAGAGCACCGATCTCTTCTACGATCCACTGCACGATCTGCTGAAGTACCTCAAGGAACACCGACCCGACGTGCTGCTGCTGACGGGGCCGTTTGTCGATGCTGAGCACAAATTAGTCGGCGAGATGGCGGAAACCTTTGACTCCTTCTTCGAGAAGATGATTGCTGGCATCATGGACGTGGTGGGCAGCAATACCACCGTGCTGCTGGTCAGCAGTCAAAAGGATGCCATGTCTCCGGCGGTTTATCCCACGCCGCCAAACACACTGCGCAGAACATATCCCAACCTGCATCTGCTGCCTGATCCTTCGCTGGTCGATCTGGACGGCGTCACCTTGGGTGTCAGCTCCACAGATGTGTTGGATCATTTGCTGACTCTAGAATTCGCTGCCAATGCGGGCGAGCGAATGCATCGTGCGATCAATCATCTCTTCAATCAGGCCTCCTTCTATCCCATTTGCCCGCCGGCGGATGAGAACATGTCGTACGACTCCAATCTGGCACAGAAATACGCGCAGCTAAAGCAGTTACCCAATGTGCTGATCCTGCCCAGCGATCAGCGACACTTTATACGCTTGGTCAACGATTGTTTGGTTATCAATCCGGGCAGACTGTCGGACAACAAGGGTGCCACCTTTGCCCGTTTCCTGATCACGCCCACAGCACCCACAGCCGCAGCGAAGGCCTCCAACATGTTCATGAGTGTCGCGTGTCAGATTCAACGTATTTAACCAAATTATAAATACATTGTCATTGTGCATTTCGTAAGCGTTTATTCATTTAGGTTTCTCTTTTGTTGTTTAGTTTACAGCTAACAGTAGGAAATGATTTCTAAACATATTACATATACTCTCTATATACTCTAAGATGTATGTGTGTGTGTGTTCGTATTCCACTAAAATACATATATCATCGAACTCAATTCGAAATCAGTAGAACTAAAACTTTATTGTATATTTTAACTATACAAAAAATACTGCATGAAACGTTTACAATAATCAATATAATCTAAGCAAAACTGATCCATCTGCGTCTTCTTCATTCCCAACACTCCTTTGCAGATATAATTCCTGTTTTAATTTTCTTTAAGTAACTGCTCCTCGCCACATTTAAGTAAATTCTGGTCACCTTCGTCGCCCGATTCTTAGTTCTCGTGGAGCTGCTAACTACGATCACCTGGGGCAGCAGTTTGATCGTCCAACAACTCCGCCTACGCTGCGCTTAGTTGTTGGGCTCCTGCTTGTATTGTTATTGCCGATTGTTGACACCCTCGGGATTGTGCAGACCACCGCCAGGTCCGCCTCCACCGCCACCCATGCTGTGCTCCATGTTCTTGACAATCACATAGTTGGTCATGTGATTGATTGCCTCGTCCTGCAGGCGTTCGGGCCAGCGTTTCATGTAGGATTTGATGAAATCACTAAATGTGTCCACCTTGTCGGGCGTGCTCTTGTGTGTGTCCACAATGTTTTTCACAATATCAACGAATTTATCATAATCTTCGTGGGATTTTTTGATTTTATTATAATTCGGAACACCACCATTGGTATTGCCACCGGGTCCACCGCCGCTTGCGCCCGCCGAATTTTGCATTTGCTGCTCCATATTGCTGTCGGCCAGGCGCGCCGAGGCCGCCGCAGCGACTGCTGCCACCGCCGCCGATGAGGCCATAAAATTGTCCACATTTCCTGTATTCGGCGGCGGCTGGGAGTGGTCCATAAAGTGGCGATGCATGCCGTACTCCGTTCTGAAAGAAAGCACAAACAAAGATTAGTCATCTTCTCCTTCTCTCTTCCGCTCTCTCTCTCTGTCTTTGTCTTCGCTCACTTGTAGAACCCCTCCGCGTTATTGCTATTAAACTCTTGCTGAGACATTGGATTTTTCCAAACTGGTGACTCGGATGTAGAAGGTAAACTGCTGGCATTCGAGGTGCTCGTCATGCGTTTATCTCTGCGAAAGTGGAAGAAAGATTAGCAATGCTTCTTCTGGCATGGAGATTATGTTCCCGAACTCACTTGTAACCCGTGTGTGCAGCCAGACTCTTGAACACATCATCTACTTGGCTGTAGAACTTCCACGTGCTTATTATGCCCGTTGTCTCGAACGTCTTTTGCTCCTGTCTGTAACGCTGTGTTAGATTATTCACCTTGAAGTGTACTTCCAGCGCTGTAACGGGTACGCCTAGACCCGTCAACTGTGAATGGAGAACATGAGTTGAAACGTAGGTTCATTGTTGATCAAGCATATCATCAGTAAACATGTGGAAAATGTTGCTCGACTGCTAAATACCCAATTTCCAAATGATATCCTGACAACAATTTGTAATAAATATGTAACTTATATTTTGTGCTGCCTACTTACAGGCGGCGCCTGTAAAATCTGTACACGCAGTGAATATATTTCTTAAGTAACTTCCATGTTTATTATCGGATCGTATTCAAATTTACAGAAATCATTTGGATTTTGATAACACTTATTGAAAATGAGTGAAGAACCCTTAAAATTCAGATTTTCTTGGCTTAATTCTGAAGCAAGCTTGATCTGCGGACCATAATAAAACATATTATCATCAAAATTTGACCTCTATCTATAAGATCTAGGTTTTTAAAGATACGACCTTGGCTATATGAACTCAGATGCTTTATCAGAATATATCATATATTTAATTAATGAAATCACAGATGCTCTTTCTGCCTCTAAAATGCATTTTACGTTATATTTATACGATAATTCCCATGTATCGTTTATAAATACATTACTAACCTGTATAAATTATATTTTCTTGAATATTATAATTGATTCCGTGACTTACTTGCTTTGCCATAGCAACATAAAGGTGTCCATTTCGTTTAATTGTGCGCAATTCATAGGCGCATACTTTCCATAGTTTAATTAATTCCAATACTCCACTATCCTCCCATTGTCGGCGCTTTTTGTTGAATTTTTCATACTGCAAGGGGGGGTGTCAATTACAGATCAGGTTGCACGATATAATCATCATACTTACAGGCATTTCACATGGGTCTCACTCGCGACAAACGGTTGCCCAACACAAATACAACTGCCAATTGGAGCTGGACATGGAGCACGCTAATCAGTATGGAAACATAATTCTAACACGCACCCGCACCTGCAAATTGTTGTTA
Source organism: Zaprionus africanus (assembly GCA_018151435.1). Taxonomy (NCBI): domain Eukaryota; kingdom Metazoa; phylum Arthropoda; class Insecta; order Diptera; family Drosophilidae; genus Zaprionus; species Zaprionus africanus. The sequence goes on along the minus strand of JAECXB010002309.1, from coordinate 662,591 downwards.
ATTATTTAGTTAATTACATTATAAACTATTCAACACTGTGTAGGGTATGTGCATGTCTATCAAGTGCTGCTGCTTCTCTTATCATGACATATGTTGAGGCGCGCTGTTCGCACACCTGATCGAGGCCAAATCACACAAATTTTTAATTATAATTGAAGTATGCACGGGATACATAACAAAAAACTTCATGAGAATATAACGTGCAGCACCTGTTTGATTAATAATGTAATTAATATGCACCTTAATTATCTAACTATTTCGAGTTGTTTTTGTTTTAAAGCTCATTAACATTTGCATGTGTGTGTGTGTACGTTATAATGGACAGTTGTCAATTATCATTAAATACACCGGCAAAATAGATACAGATACAAAATCACACTCTCACACACACACACAGACACAGTTGCACACACACACACAGAGGCAAGGGCTAGTAAACAAAAGGTAAGTGCAAGGTGTAAATTGCACGGGAAACAACAACAACACGTTGGGGAGAGAGAGAAGCTAACGCGACGGCGACTCAAGTTGTACTGAAGCAAGCGGTATTTCAAGTATACAAAAGCTGCGGCCAAAGCAAATGAAGATGCTACTACAAGAGCAGCAACAACAACAACAACGCCGACATCGACGCTGCTGCGCTGCTACTTTGGCACTTGCTGCCCCTGTCAATTGATGGGGCCAACACGGCAGCAACAACAACAGCGGGGCAAGAGATGGTTACTTTTCATGAATACACACACACACACACACACGGGCGCGTACAACTTTTTTCCCTTTGCGAGAAATGAAGATACAGATATAAATGTACATATATACATATATTCAGTTGTACGTACGTAAATACACACACACACACGCACACGCAGGTACATACTTTTGCTTGCTATGCGTTTACAGCAAATGCACATTCAATACTCGCATTGGCAGCTGGGCGCGCAATACACTCACAACGGCAGCAACACAACACAAGCAAGCATAAAACTTAATAATAAGTTAAATAATTTAATTTTAATTATCTTTAAGGAACACACACACGAAAAACGTAGTTAGCAGCTCAGTTATCGAGATATTTACCAACACTAACGATGGCAAGCATACACGGCCATAATGATGTTGTACGAGCGAGACAGCAATGGCGCGCGCAACATGGTGTGAACGGTGCAGCTAGTGTTGCGCATGCCCACAAGTGTTGCCAGCTTGTCGAAAAATGTGCAAACAATTTAAATAATTTTGTGCGGCATGTGCAACGCAGAATGTAACGGTGTCTTGGTTCGTGCCTCATACAAACGTCAATAAACATGATATATGCTATATATTTTCTATCATTTACATTTCACTGCTTGATTTCTACGCTTCCAGCAAATACATGAAGTGCAGCCACGCCCCCAACAAGCTCAAATGAGTAATGATTTTAGCCTAGCACCCGAGCTTGATTTCAGGCATGAGCATGACCATGTAATTTATCTTAAGCGCGCCACTCGGTGGCAGCCGTGGCAGCAGCGGCAGCTCGTTAAGGCGCGCAAAGCAAACGAAACGCATTATCATCATCATCAACTGCGACTACGACCGCCACACAAATATACCCTGTGTGTGTGTGTGTGTGTTAACCCCCCTTCTCAATGATGCGCAACTGCTTTTGTTGGCGCGCACGCACACACACATACATACAAAACATTCTGGTACGCCGCACGGTCATCATCATTAGGTTGGAGTAGCGCAACAGCGACGGCAATTCCCCAACACACACACATACACCCACACACACACACACACACTAAATGCGAACGTCATTAGCGTCGGCTAAATAACAAAAAATGATAATGCTGCTCTTTCGTTTGTCGTAGTCGTCGGCGTCGTCGTCATCAGCATAGGTCATCATCATTATATTCAACATAGAAAGAACTCTGCTGCAACGGGAAACCCAAAAATGTTTACTATATAGTACGGCGGGAATTTTATGGGTCCCAGTTGGTTACGAGGGGAGTTAGTCAAAGGGGGTCCCAAAATGTAAAGATACCTTTGATATAGAACCCCTTGGGTCTCAAAGGTGTCAGTATTCCCTTTACCCATTTCTTCCCAAAGATAATTTCAAATACTGTTGAAATCAGAAAACTTCTAATTAAATTCTTTTCTTCTTTTTTAAGTTTTTAACCATTAATTTATTCTTATTTTTATAAATTAAATTAATTCTTTTACTTTAAAAAGTCGACTGACCATAGTTGACTTTAAATAAGTAAATAAATAAAAAACAATATTAATTATTTCATCTGAAACCAATTTGAACTGAAACATATCATATATGAAGATATTTCTGACAAAAATGAAATTGAATTTAAAATTTGTACACACATACATTTACATAGGGTGAATGAGTTTAAAAATTCCATTTTGGACTTGAGTTAAGGGTCTTAAAGAAACCAAAAATGAAAATATATACATATGTATATACCCATTAATCTGGATTTAGATAGCTGAATTCAAGAGTGTTCTTCAAATTTTTACAAAGTTTGCTGATTTCAAGTCAAGAATCCCTTTCACTGTTTTCGGTCACTTCAAAGTATTGAAGAAAGAATGAATATAACGTCCATGATTCTGACAATGTAATTACAAAGTAGAGATCCGTACGTGGCTGCTAGTAATTATTCAACAACTGTCAATCTCCATAAAAATTAATATACCCTCTATAAAAATGGTTCCAAAAATAATTACTAGGGTATTTTTAATTCGTATACGACGCCGGTGCTAAAAAGTGTTGCCGTATAGAGCGAATTTGAATTGGACCCTGGGGATGAAATATGTCGGTAAGGCAGTTGCCAAACGCTGCATCACTAAGCATCGAGCATATAGAGTACTCAAACAGCGGATGTTCGATGCTTAATGATACAGTGCTGTCAAACATCATCATCAGCTGTTATCGGTTAATCGATAATGATAAGGCAAAACCAATGCGCTCAGCTGTTGTAGCAGTGCTGCCTAGCGTCAAGCAGGAATTTCAAACGAATGCTGTTATCACCAATTTGTCCATGGCACTCTGGCAGACTGTCAAGGTTGCAGAAACCGCATAAGTAGAGCAAAATATTTAAAAAACAGTTCAATTATAATCGCAGCTCTCAATTTAGCATTTCCTGTAAACATGCATATACTTTTCGCATGTTTGATACTTGGCTTGTGCATGATGGATTCCATTTCGGGGAGGACCTTATTTGATCAACTGTTCCAGACGGAACCAAGAGGAGGATATTACTACTACCCAGCCACAGCTGCACCCTATCCGGCATATAGACCAGCCCGACCTACTGCACAGCAACGCTCCTACAAGGAGATCTGTCGCGTGGTCAACACAAATGGATTCACAAATCCCGGTGGGGTACCCCGTTGTCCCTATTAAGGAGATGTACTCGACACAATTGTATTGATAGAAAAAGATTTACAACATTAAATAAATATATATGTAGCGCTAACAGAATTAATTGTCTAATTAATGGATAAACTCTTAAATTAGCCAAGCATTTTACACACAGGACACAACGATATGCCTACTTACTATACAGATATACGCAACTCCCACGATTATACGGCTATATAATGCACTATATATATATATTGGACTATCTAGAAGAGACGCTTCTGCACAATGTAGAAGACGCATGCGAGGAACAGGCAGAAGGCAAAGAAGAGCAGCATCTTGTCGGTGCACTCACGTCGTCCGTACTTCTTGAGCAGCTTGCCGGACTGTGTTATGCTGCCGGCGGTGTTCTGCAGCTCATCACTGGTGGCCTCCACATTTTGGGAGGAGGCAACCAGAGTCTCCAATGTGACGGCGCTCTTTTGTGTTGTCTCCGACAGATGCCGCGATATGGCCAACATTTTCTCAGTTACATCGTTCTCCTGCGACACCAGACTGCCACGATTGTGCCTGGCGCCCGTCGTATTACGTTGCCTGAGATCACTTTCACCTGTTATGGCCATTAGCTCCTCGCGGTTGGCCTTCTCGATCTCAAACATGGACGAGACGTTCGCCTTGCGGAATGCTTGCAGTGTCTTCGAGAACTGTTCGCGATGCGTGTCCACTTCTGTGGCCAGTGCCGGTTCCCCCAAATCGCGTGCCAAGTCATCTAATCTTTCGATATTCTTGCGTATTGCCGACAACTTGGCACGTCCCGCTTCATTCAGCTCCTCCAGTTCCCCAATGGACGAGCGGCTGTTGAGTATGTCCTGAAATGGAGCAAACAATTGAATTCATTTGCCACTGCTGAGAAGAAATCTGACCTGACCTGTATTATCGCCTTGGCCTGCAGATTGTTGTCGATCAGATCCTGCCGTATGGTTTGAAGTGTAAATTTATCCTTGTCCATGACAATTGCAAATATATTCAACGTTTCTTTTCCACTTTGGACGTGCGAAATTTTGTTTTGATGTGACGTGTGAAGATAAATCGATAACTCCTCCGCGTGTTTGCCAACACTGAAAATAAATTCGATTAATTGCGGTAACTGAACGACATAATTATTTTCTTTTTTATTGTTATAGAGCCGCGCAAAATTCTGGCCCTGACAAACAATTGAAAATAATGTTAATATAAAACATGTTTCGAATTCGACATAATTTTGAGGACGTCTCATCGCCAGTATGTTGCCAATCCCCATGCACAGGGAAATACTAATGATGCCATTTTCAATTTGCAGTCATCTGCGGAGCATTCTCCCGCCAGAGTTGAATCTCCTGACAACGACCGAATGGAACATATAACCATCAACAACGAACCAGAAAACGCATCTAGCGCCAGCTCCAATGCCGGGTTTGGTGATCGTTCAGTGCATGAGAATTCCCCGGATTCAGCAGATTCCTCCAGCGAAGACATTTGGCAGCGGCAGCTGGAGCGTTCCCTTGACGACAATCGCGTGAATGTGGAAATTGCCAGCAGTTAGTAAATATTCAATTAATTTAAATGTGCACAAAATATTTCACAATGTTAGTAAATTATGTTGTAAGGGGCTCATCAATTGATTAGTCAGAGCTCTGACGCAGTTGATAAGTGAAGCCCGAATTCACAGCAAAGATGAATAATCTCGACACAAGGAATTCGAAGTTGTTCCAGTGGGTGCATACTCTGCCCATATACATAGGATCTATCCATCTTTGAATCTGTATCTGCTGCTAATCGAACATCTTTCTTAATTTCAGTATCCGACTTTATTGCAAGCGCAGAGAATGATCTAGTGCAGATTGGTCTGGCGCTGGGCGAGCACTCATCGACGCCGAGGGTTAGAACTGCACATAACTTTCGACGTACGGATAACAGTAAGTAACCTTAGGAATTGCAGAGGACTTGGAACTGCTTACCATTATTTTTCTACTCGCCTGCAGTTGAACCAATCGATATAATTGATCTATCCAACTTCGATGTGTATTCGCATCCGCAAACTGCCAGAATTCGTTCGCCCGATGCCATCATTGATCTATGCTCGCCAGACACTTCGCGTCGTGTACGACGTCAAACTACTCCCGCCAGAGCCAACCTGAGACGTCGTGATAACTCGCTGCATACGCCCCGTACCAACAAACCAACATCGCCCAAGCGCACACGCTCAGCCGAGCTAGACAAGTCGACGGATGCGGTGTACAAGTGCCCCGTTTGTCTGGAGGATGTGCGCACACGTGACCCTTGCACGACCACATGTGGCCACGTCTTCTGCAAGGACTGCATCGATACCGCTGTGCGATCGATCAAGAAGTGTCCGCTGTGCAACAAGAAAACGACAGCACGGAACATAATCCGCATTTACCTCTAATTTTTTTTCAATTTAAGATTTTCATTTATGATTTAAGTTTACTTTTGATTGGATTTTGTAACACCGCATTAATATTATTACGGCGCCTGACTATTTTTAAGTTTAATGCAAGAATATTAATCTGCTGATTGTATTAATACATAGAACACTTAAGAGCAAGCCCCAACTGTGTTGAGTAACTGCAAACTGTGTCGGGAGACTGACAGATTGGACAGTTGAAGCTGTCACCATTGGCAAGCGACTTGTCAGAAACCTGACATAGACCTTCCTCTGGGTTTTCTTTTTTCCAGCTCAACTTTTCCAACGCAAACAACGTAAAATGGAAGCCGAGAAGGAGCCCAAAGAAATTGATGCAAAGCCGTGTGGTTAGTTGTGCCTCGGGAGATTCGAGATTCATAGTTAAAGTTCGTTTGTTTAGAATTTCAGTGTTCAGATGAATCCGAGACGTCGTCGGAGACGTCCAACCCATCGCCGGACTCGAACTTGTACAAGTGCCCCGTGTGCATGGAGGTCGCCCACGGACGTGAACCCTTCGCCACCCGCTGTGGCCATATCTTTTGTAGGAGCTGCATCTTTGCAGCACTTCAGATCAATCGTCGATGTCCCCTCTGCAAGGGCAAAATGTCAGCGCGTCAACTCATCCGCATCTTTCTCTAATCAACGATGATTCTACATTGATAAAATAATGTAATAAAATAAGACTAAACTAACTAGGATTTGCCGAGGCGTATCCAGAGTATTTAACAATATCTAGTTCTCTTCAAGAGGATTAGGCAAAAGGCTTCTAGCCCACTTTATTACTTAAATATAAACTTGAGATTACTTTAGATGAGATGAAGGTGAGATTATACCCGACTACAGCTCGTCTTTGCGGGCGCCTATGAGAATCATTTGTGGCTCTGGTTGCACCTGGTACTTCAACAACTTGGCATAGCCCTTGAGCAGCTTGTGCCAGTAGCACTTGATGTCCTCCATGCGTAGATGCTGCCAAATGAAGTCACGGCCACGCTGTGCGATCTGTCGTGCCAAGGCGTCGTTTTGCTTGAAGTATTCGATCAGTTCCTCGTACTGCTGCTGGCTGGGATTACTGGGCAGAGGCACATAGTGCACCCAGGGCTTGAGCTGATCATAGAAGAACTCCTGCCACTCGTCGCCTACATGGAACACCAACGAGTTGCATAGAAAAAGATGCTTCAGTCGGAAACTGGCCGCCACTCCACGAAAGTTGAAGAGATATTTATATTTGCAGTGATCCTCGAAGGAAACTTCCTTAGCTGGCTTGGCATTCAACGTATCTTTTGGGGATTTCCATGCCTGATTCTTTGTGTACTGCGCTTCCACTAGCTTAGGTTTGCGGCGTGAGAGCAAAATCAGTGAATCGCGCTCATCCGAGGTGCGTGAGCCGCGAAAGAAACCAAGCTCTTTTTTTTGCTCCCACGGTATTTTCGCTCCACTCTTCTCGAGCTTCTCTCGCATTAGGTCCCAACGTCCAATTCCAGTTGGATGCAATTTGGTTGCTGGTCCGCCAGCCCAAAATGTCCAGGCGGGATACATAATGTCGCGATAGTCTTTTGTCTTGGAGAAGGACAGAACTGGTCCGCCCTTCGACCAAGTGGAATGTTGTGGATAGTCTCGTGTATTGATCACAATGTCCATTTCGGGCAGCTCTGGCAGCAATTGCAGTACGAAGTGCTCGATGCCCTGGCAACGGGCAGGAAACATGCAACTTTCATCGCGGAAAAGCTGCTGTTTGTAGATCTTGTAGTGTGTGCCGAATTTTGCAGCATCCTCCAGCATTTTTCGGGTTAAACCTGTTGTTGTGTAGGGCTTTAAATCTCGATCTAGTACCGCCTCATGGCAGGTGCAGCCAGCATCGTTGGGATCGCTGCTGCACGGCTCATAACTGGCCACTGCCTTCTGTATACGACGCGTTATTTGACTAAATTCTGAAAATTGTTTAAGCACCGTTAGCTCCGATTTGAGCAATGAATTTAAACTTACTTTCATCCTGATTTGGATCTTTTACAGCAGCTGCTTTGTCGGTTGATTGCTCTGTGTTACCGCTTTTCTCTTCGCTTGATGCATGACTGGTGTTAGTCAAGCCTATTATTAATAAAATAAATAAAACATTTCTGCGCATTCTTTAAATCAACAAGTGGCTTGCCGGTAGGTATGGGAATAATTGCGATAGCTTTGTATCGATATGAGCGATAGTGAGTGCAACAGTTTTTTCTTCTAAGCGATATATCGATGAAAACTTAAATCAGACATTTTCTTAGGCATTCATTAAACAAATCACAATTTTAATAACAACATTCTTCATGTTGAATATATATAAACACACTTTCATCATCTGTAAGCATATTTGAAGCAGTATCTCCTCTTGGCACAACTGTTACGATGTTTGACAGACCAAATCCGAGATTACAACTACAACTGCATGCAGCAGTTGATGACTTTGTGGGAAAACAAGCTACTCTGGTCATACTTATTTGGTAACAGCTACTCGACAGAGTTGTTTCTTTTGCTCTTGCAGAGTGTGTATACACTGGCTGCGATTAAAGCAAAAGAAACCAACACGACGTCGAAAGTTTTTGTAAAACAATTAATTGTATTAGCCAAATTACGTACGAATAAAAAATAATTGAACGACTTTTGCGAAGAGCAATCGCTTTATAATACGTGTGACTTACAGTCGAATCGAAAACACGAAAATTAAATTGAATCCGCGGGTGTACACTCATTCCCATTGTCCATAATTTACACACGAATTTTGCAACAACAAAAAAGATCAAGCGAATCGAAGATTAAAGAGCAATCAACGTTGACATAACTGCAAGCCCACTCATACACACAAACACACATACATTGGTGTAAATGTAAATTATCGAACAGCGGGAGGAAAGGAGAATAAATAACAAAAAACGTAATTTTGGCAACGAAAGTTGTGTGTGCCCAACAAATAAGAAGAATAAGGAAAACTGACACGAATCGCGCCCCATTGGAAAACTGCAAGAGAGGAGTGGCCATTGCAATAAAGTGGGAGGCGAAGGCGTTGGCATTTGCGTCGCCGTCAGCGCAGGCAGCACACCAGATGTTTGTTGAGATAATTTCCTAATAAAATTCAATGCAAAAGAGGTAAATTTGTCAACCTGTAGGTGCTCACGCACACACACACACATGCGTGCATTTATATAAAAACTCTCTCACACACACACGCATACAAATGTTAACTGTGGAGTGTTAATTGATTTGAGAGTGGCTTGGAAATTGTTGTTTTGTTTCATTTATTATTGGGTATAAAAGTTTGTTTGAACTTTCATAAATTCCCTCGCCTGGCGCTGCATTGTACGCCAGATAAAGTCGAAAATCGTATGAAAAGCGACCAGTTGGTCTGTCATTAAGCTGATTTGTTGCTGTTGCTGTTGTTGTAGCTGTGATTTAATTTAACTCGCGCTCTCGCGTTCGCGCTTGCTTTGCTTGCTTTGAGCTCAGCTTCCGTTCCGCTTTGTTTCGTCGGTTTGTTCGCTTTGGCGTCTTTTCGATTTCAGTTTAGTTTCCTATGCGCTTTTGTCTGTTGTTCGTTGTCCCATCTGTTTTTATCGCGTCTCCTTCGCTTATCTCGTTTCCAGTTTGACTCTTTCCAATCGTCAAATCTCCCTTCAAATATATTTTATTTTTTCTGTTTTTTCCATTTTCATTTACCAAACACACACACAGACATGTGTTTAAAATATGTGATTGTGTGCGCGGCATTATCTTTTTGTTGTTTTTTTGACAACCGTGACCTATGGCTCTTCTAGTCACACGCACCTCTGACTAATTAGCGATAATCACCTCAGCTCGCAGTGGCGTACTCCAAGGGGGGCTGACTCTGAGGTCAGATTCGTTCATGTTGATAGTATGAGTAATTGTTTCTTCGGTGGAATCGTTTTAAATATCATTTTATTTGACACCAGTTTGCATTTAATAGAGTAGTAATAAACACTTCTCTTCTGTCTATGTGTGTGTATATCTTATATTACAATTAGGAGTCAATGAATTCTTAATATTACTTTAGACTTTTCTTTAGTAAAATGAGTAGCTGCGTCTCAACTTCTTCACTTTATTCTTTAAGGCAAGTAATGATATTTTTTGAGTGCTTCATGGTTAGCTGCCCATTCAAACGTGACAACAGATGTTAATTCTGTTATCTATCCCCAACATTGCTTATATGCAGAGGGAGGTTCAGGTCAATGCACCAGCCAAGCCCTTAAGTAAAGGAAGTTCATCACAATTTTTAAAAACTAACCAACTAATGAATGTTTAATAAAAATTATAAATAATAGAATGAATAAATAATTTTTATTCATAGGAAGTTCAATAACCCAATAGCTATGACTTGATAAGCTCTGTAATTATTTATTTTGCATTTGCATTGAGTATATAAATAATACTAATAAATTAGCAAGTCGTAAAGTTATCGCACGTATCTGTAAATACCGCATACACTATAATCAATGCGTTACATCGTTATCCTCATAAAAACTGTCTGGGAATTTTATATGTCCTGTTAAGTGCTGCGGGAGCCTAACGCCTAACGCGCTTATCTTCCGTCTCCCTCTTTGGGTTCCCTATTTACCGTTCCCTACGAGTGCCTCCCATTAGTAGCAGTCATGCAGTCTGGCTACCTTTTCGAGTAGGAAGTGAGTCAAACCCACCGCCTTTTTTTTTGCCTGCCTCCTTTCGCCTGTCTCAACTACCGCGGAGGCATATAAAAAGTACTGTAATGGCCTAACCCACCAAATGATTCATCAGGGCAGCCACATTGCCACAATTTATGTGGATTTCACCTACCTGACGTGTCGGCTGTAACATATACCCCACACAGACTTAAATATATATTTATGTATTTGAATGCATAGCCACCCTTAACTCCCAATTAGGCTTCCATTCTTGCCCAACTCTTGCAAGTTATGCTCTTTTTTGTTTGGCGTCTGCGCAATGCACAGAATTTAAGTTTGAGGTTAGGAAGGAGATATGCAGGGTTGCCTTGTAGTCAAACATTTTTAGCAACATGAAGCCCCAAGGGATCGTCATGTATAACTTAAAGCTCTTGATGATTAAACTTAAATTTTCATAAGTCTTCTTAAACGAAATGAAGTATTTGTTTAATTTATTAAACTGTTTATAAATCTGGTCACGTATATCTGAAATCTTTTTGGGAAAGTAATGGATTTCTACTAATAAGAACTTATTATGTGCATAAATCACTATGTATTCATTGAAATTATCCGAAGCAAACATTAAATAATAACCTAAGATTGAACCCCAACTACAAATAATTTCTATGTTGAAGTTACTCAAGCTTCACTGTCAGCCGCACGATCGTTGCGTGCGTACATGGCATTGGAATGTGGACTCTTAAATTCCATAAACGATATGATACAGTCATAATAGCACTGCAGTATCGCATGTCCCATGTTTTCATCCTCAGGTGGTCTTGAACAGCTGTGGAGGAAAATTAAGTCAATTTCCCAGAAAACTAGTTTGCTTAAAATTGGGTTCAGAATAGAAATATATAATGATCATAAGAATAGGTAACTTAATGTATATTATGGTATATGAACGAACAAAGAAATTCTATAATTTAATATTATTTTTTTAAGTTTTTTTTAGAGTTTCTGTTTGGTATTTCCTGAGCATATTTCTTAACACTCGCGCTCTCTCTTCTTTCTTCATTCGACGAAGCTTATCAAATATTTCTGACGGTGTGTCATCAATATGGTACAAAATAGTACGTGCTCTTATTGTTCCCATTTAGTTGTCTTTCAGTGTTTCCCTGCCCACCCACTGGGCGCGCCAGAGAGTGCAGTGTGTCCCTCTCGTGCTGTGTTTGCTTGCTCTTTCGCCCACGCGTTCCTTGTGGCTCACTTATGTTTCTTATGTTGGTCAACCTATGCGGCTGGAAATCGGTTGAGTGAGAGAGCCATCGACAGCAGCGTCGCGTCGCTGCCTCTGCCACTGCCTCTGCCTCTGCTACTGTGGTGTGGCGTGGAGCGAGAGCCGAACCCCTCGTTGAGTTACAAAGCAGCACCACACATCGACGGTTGCTCGTCGCCCCGTCGTCGTCTACGTCGTTGGGTTTGATTCATTCGGCGCGCATTGTTTCGTGCGTTGTGTTCTTTTCGTCGTTGAACTTTAAAGAAAAATAATAATTATTATTGTTTTGTGTGTGTGCATTTTAATTGAAACAAAGATATTTCACATTGATAAATCAATAAGTGTGTGTACAGTGTGTGTAAGGCGCGCTCTGTCGAAATTCACCACTCTCGCCTTTTGCCCCCAACCCTACACCGACATCGACTGCACTCTCCGACCGTCGTGCTCTCTCGCTCTATCGTTCTCTCTTTTTGAGTGTGAACGTGTTGAGATTCGCGACGAATCTTGTTTCCAGTGCGTCGCAGTGCATTTTGAAATTTAATTGTAATCTAAAGCAAGGAATCCAAAAGAAATTCGTGTGACAAATCTATTCACTTGCAAGTGCTTTCACCTAATTTATTGGTACACAACAATTATATAAATAAATACGTGTGTACTCAGATTATCGCCTAGTTGTTGTGTGCGACGGGGGCTCTTTATCGATTGAAAAGCAGCGTGTGTGTATAAATATCACAAAGGCCAAGTGCGCTACACAACCATTATTCATACAGGAATTAACTTACATACATAGCCTACATAAATGTTTACACAGTAAGTGCAGCTGCCTTTGGATATGCATGTTTTGTTAATCATCAAGTTCATTTCAAGTAACTTTCAAATGCAATTATTTTGACTTTATTTTGAAAAATCGATTTTTCCTATTATTTAATATGCGTAGTATGCGCTCTCTTAGCTTCGCTCTCTTACGCTCTCTCGCTCTCCTTTTGTTCTCTTTTGTTTTACACCCTCCACGGCAGTCTGGTGTATTCGAACAGCTGTTTTGTTGGGTGTTATCGGTGTGGTTAATAAGAAGTTTACTTGGAAAAGTTATGTTAATATAAATATCTGATATATTACATAGAAACATGAGATAAAGTTTGACTCAGTTTCACTTTATAATGCGCGGTTGGTAATATGTTTATTTATTTCACAAGTTTGCGGTTGCAGTCCAACAGTTATAGCTCTTTATCCTGTCATAATCGCGCAAAGAATATAGAGAACTATGAGTTCATGAGTACAGTAGTTATTTTCGTTTCTCTATATATGGCGGAACGTGTGAGACAGTGTGCAAAAAAACAGAAAAATTATAATAAATAATTGAATGAAGAAATGAATTTCATTATTTATTGCTTTGCCCAAAGTCGAATGTAAAGTATTCGTACTTGAGTATACGGGCCAAATACGGGAACTGAGAGCGGCGTCTTTATCGCCCACATACGCGTCTATATATTCATTCGTGTGTGTCAAGACAATAACAATAAGAGTCTGAGACAATACCCCCCGGGTGCAGATAGTTTACAGGCAATTGTCGAGTGCCTGAAAAAGAGGCCAAGCCGGAGTTGTTTGTCTGCAAGAATGTACGTGGGCAACTCTGCGCCTCTATCTCTCTTGAGTTTGTTTTTCTTTTACCATCTTTACTTATGAAATCCCAACGGCAAATAGCAATCACTTTACATATGTCACCTGTTCTATAAACAGCATTTAAATGAGATTGATAGGGGGAACACGGGTTCCCGTTTGTTGGCCGTCGTTAAGATTAATGTAGCAGACATTCCAACATTTGGGTCACAAATGTGTGAATCAAATAATGTACATACACATCCACATACATATTCATTCTCAAGTAGTGTGCCCCAAAACAGTATCAAGCATCGAGAGAACCAGTCCGGCAACATTAGCCGATCCAGGGTCTTTTTCTTTATTCTTCTCAAGCTGTTCGAATGCATCCGAACTGGGTCATTTGACTGCTGCCTCCCTTTGTGATCACTTCGGTTCGGTTTAGGGTATATGTATGCTTGATTTATTGGAGGATCTGTGTAGTTGATTTATCAAATCGTATTTTTCTGTCAATTCTCGGTTTATTTCTGTACACACTTCTGAGTTCCATTGTGTTCTCTGGATGCACTTGTGACTCGAATGTATTTCCAGCTGCTTTTAAAATGCATTCAAAAAAAAAAAAAAAAAAAAACCAATCGTATTCGATTTTATTACATAAATGTGAAAACAGATATCGATATCGAGTGGCAAGAGTTGTTTCACGTAATATAATAAATGTATTTCATATTATATGCTATATATATGCCTTATATCATCTGAAACTTGTTTGTATCTTTTGTATATTTCGAATAAATTTTTCTATATTTGTAAGAGTCTCCAAGCGAAAAGTGTTTCGTGTGGAATGCTCTTAAGATGAAAGATATTATCTTAAATAGTTTAGATCTCTGCTCGGAAAAGCATTCCATTGGAAGAGAGTTTAGTATGATTAATGTCCAAGAAATGTGTGTTTATTTTAATCACCTTATTTCCCCGAGTTATTCTACATTCTTTTTAGGGAATCTCCACTGTAGAGCGGCTTGCTGTTTCAAGTGAGTGCAAAGTGAGATCGTTTTTAATTTGCGTGGGATCAATTCGACGCGAGTCTTTTCACTCATTGAAAGTAATATGAATATTCAAACTGTAGAGCTGCTGACTTGGCAATGAATCATTCCAGTCTCGATTCTATTGTACCAGAATAACTGTATAACACATTCTGTTTATGCTTGTGCGTAACTGTAAACAAGAATGTTCTCTGAGGCGAAGAGTACTTAGAGCACATTATGGAACTGTGTGTGTGTGTGTGCTCGCACATATAATTATGTAAATAAATATGTGTTTGCTACTCAAATATTATTCTGTAATAACAAAGAGGCAGTCAATCGTTTCCGTTCTGGCTGAATTACTTTAAATTCTCTGATTGTAACTCAAATCTCTTTGTGAATAGGAAAGCAGAAGTTGCGTTTCCAAGGGATTCGCTTTATTCGCTTTATTCGCATTTCACTGAAGTACTCACTGAGAAGCTTTACAACAACTGGCCGGAAATACGTGCGCCATAGAAGTATCGAGGCATCGATTGACAGTTGAAGGTCGACTACGACCTACATACGCAGTTTCTTTGTATCTGCTCACAATGTATCGTTGCTTTTTTATGTATCTTTCTTATATACATACACGTATGTGTGCAGATGTATGTACTTTATCTTGTCTCTGTTGTTTTTGCATCTTTTGCGCTGCGTGTTTAAGTGCTTAATTCTGTTTTGAAAGCGAAGCTTGGGCTCAACGCTCAACTGGTTCGAAAGACTCAATGAGACTCAATCCTGTCCCCCTATTTATAGAGCGTCTTGTTGTTGTCGTGCTTGTCACTAGGTTTTAATGACTTTCTTTGGGCATTAAGCAGACTAAATGGCCATAATAAAGTTGTTTATACTTGTATGTGGCAAAACTTTATGCAACCATAAACATAAATACATTTTGATGAGCATTATTGATTGGCAGCTTAGGGAAGTTGTGCCTCCATTAAGGGTAGTTTTCATAACTGAAAAGTTCTTTAAAGACCTTGGTAGTCAGAAGAGCTTGGTACTCAAGACAGTGCGTGTATTGGTTGGACACTCCATTATCTTCTCTATACTCCCTTAATCAACATCAATTCAATGATTCTTGTAGAATTAAGTTTCATTTATTTATTACTATTGTGTTTATGTTAGAAAATTAAGCACTTGTTGCCACTGTTCATGGGACTGCCCAGTGGACAGGCGAACTCGCGTGCGAATTCCTCAGAGTTGCTCAGAGGTCCATTGACATCCCATCGCTGTGGCGTGTGCTGTTGCATTGGCATGCCCAGTGGAGCAGGTTCCTCTCCCGGCTTGGCCCAGCAGCGCGATTGTGCAAAGTAAAGGAAGAAGAGCTGTGTGTTGGTGAAGTTCAGATCAGACAGTGTCTCGTGAAGTAGTAGTGGCATCATCTTCGGATCGAGCAGCTCCAGCCAGCTCAAGTAGGCATTAAACGCGACATTCAAAGCTCCAATTTCAGCAATAACCTCACGCAATCGAGTTGCATTTTGAAACTCATCTGGTTGATCGGACAAATAGTTGCTATACTGAGCACGTTGACATTCGGTGGCATTGCGATAGCCCGACATGGTTAACTCATTCCAGGGCGCCGTTGCCTGTGGATTTTTGTTCCAACCCTCGTCATCGAATGCCTGCAACAGCGCACTGGCCAATCGCTGTCCAACCAGGGCATATTTCAGCGCCTTGGGATAGTGATGGCTGTAGTAGGGCTCCTGCAGCAGACCCCAGCCCACAAGCACCGCCTGTTGACGTGGCACCAGCGCCGCACGCACCTCGAAAGCATCCAGTGTGGCATCTCCATCCCGGTGGTCAAAGTCATTGCCACGCAGTGCATTGAGTTGCTCGCGGGCATTGTAACGCAACGTGGTCTCCAATTTCTGCCAATAGTTCTCGTTCTTCTGGAAGTGCAGACCGGCCAGATCGATGCCCTGATAGTCCGGAAACTTGGTGCTATATTGGGAGAGCCTGGTGCGTGCTGCACGTCGATCATTCTCGTCCAACCATTCGACCTTCAGCTGCTGTTCGAAGGCTTTCACCACATCGCTGAATATCTCCTCCATGTCGTGCTGTGCCTGATCGCGTTGCACATGCCGCTGGTACATGTCTCCCAGCACCTGTGGAAAAAGACGCTGCACTATGTGCACACATTGCTTGGGTCGTAGCATGGCTTGCTCCTCGGGTGGCTGATTGAGTTCCAACATGGCCAGATACAGTATGTATCCCGAGATGGTGTAGCGATTGTTTGCCTTAATCAAGCGCACCAGATGCTCCAGATAGGCTGGCGAACGGAGGTAGACATGTTCCTCGTAAGAACTCTCCAGTATGCTCTGCACAAAGAGTGCGAAATTGATTGAGCTTTCGCCGCCAATTTTGTTGGTCAGTTCGTTGAGGGTCATGCGCGGATACAACGTGTTGCTTGAGGGTGACTGCTGACGCAGCCGCTCCTGTCCGATACGCGAGCGTCCGGCAAAGACAGGCGCTTGTGGAGGTGGTGGTGGTTCGTTCTGTGGCTGCTCCCGCATGCGCTTGCACAGTTCGAATTCGAAGCGTACAATGTCGCCGCCAAAGCGCAAAGCCTCGCCCTGTTCCATGCCGAACCATTGGTTCAAATTGTCCGCCACCTGCTGCTGTATCTGATTGTAGACCTCATCACGCACATTGGCCTGGCGTGTGACGAGGGCGCTGCAGTGCTCCGGTTGCATTATGGTTAGCTTCGGTTCACCCAGGTAAATGGAGTTGCCCCGCATCTGATGCAGATTCAGGTCGATACTCAGACCAATCAGTATGTCCAGGCCGTAGTCACGACGCAGTGCAGCGAGCATCTGTAGCCAGTCATAGCGCTGTTGCCAGTTCGAGTTGGGCACGTTGCGTAGGCCGCCGTGTTCGCGTAGTATCTTCATGAGGAAACGGCTGCGCTCCTCGGCATTCGCCTCGACGGCAATGCATGAGTCATAGAAGCTGCACACCTTGCGCACATTGGCAGCAGTTGTGGGACTCAGCTCATTGGGATGATGGTGCGGCGGCAGTGGCAGCTTAAGCAGTTCCTGCAACTGATCCACAATGCGTGATTCGACAAGCTGTTGAGCTGTTACCATTTGACCCTCGCGCAGCTGTCGATTGTGGAATTGCGGCCAATTGCCACAGGCGTAGTCATAGAAATCCGCACAGGGATCGGCACTGAGATTCATGTACTTGAGCATGTCACGTGACATGGCATTGCGCACCTTCTTCCCCTCGCGGCTGTCCACTCCATTCATCATGTTCATGTTCATGTGCATTCCTTCTCCGCCTCCTGCTGGCATACGATTCATGTTCTTGTAGTTGTTGTAGTTATTGTTGTTGTTGTTGTTGTTGTAGTTGCTGTAGCGTCCAAGCGCGCCCTGCTGGTACAGGAGCAGCAACAGCAGCAGCAGCCGTAGAGCTTGTGTAGTTTCCATCTTTGCGTTGAGAATTCGACTGAGTTGACGCTTGAGAGTGTGGGAAGTGATAAGCTCGCCCAGCCAAGCTTTGGCATTGCCATTTTTCGCTCATGAACTTGACGAACTGGGTCAAGTGTGCGCTCAGCAGCAGTTCCAGTCTCAGCCTCAGTCTCAGCCTCAGTCCCTGGGGTTATCACCAAGACTCTCTTCCGATCTACAACGCCCTCGCTCTTCCGCTCACCTCTCTCTCTCTCTCTCTCTTTCTCGCTCTTTGCCTGGAGAAGTAAACAAACTTGCCTCGACCCTCGCACAATCGCCGTCCCTCAAGCTGCTTCGCATTGTTCAGACAAGGGAACGTATATGAAGTATTATAGTATTGTTAGAACCAGGGATGAGCGATAGGAAACACTTCGATACTGCTGCTTTGTAGTCGTGCTGGTAAAAAGTTAGGCTACCTTAATTGATCACCAGTTAAGTTTTTTGCCAAAAACACTGATAACTCTAAAAAAAAAAAAAAAAAAAAAAAAAATCTACCGCAAATCTTATCAATAAAGTCAGCTGTTCTGTGGTTAAAAAGAGGATTATGATACCAGTTTATTATGAACAGTTCTGTTTGCAATTTGAGTTTGTGATTTTGTGTATTCAAGTTGGAAATTTATTGCTTAATATATTAACTATGTGGTATATGAAGAAAGTGAACTTAACTTAGGATATATTTTGTAGATACTTCTTGCGTACTTTGCTTGCCTGCCGTGCTCAGTAGATAAGACACTTCTTTGCTAGATTTGGGTTCATGGGCGTGCCGGGAGCACAATGAAAATCGCTGACAAAATCCGGCATATTACGCAGGGGTCCATTAACTTGCAACTTTGTCCAGCTATGCCCCTGTCGCACGCTATAATTGATATTCGCCCAGGGATCTGCATCTGCAGCCTGCTGCTGATCTCTTGGCTGGCAGTGTTCTTGGGCAAAGGCCAAGAAGAAGAGCGCCGTATTTGAGTAATTGAGGCCAGGCAGTGTCTCCTTGGAGAGCAGAGTAAAGTCATTGTTCGGTTCCAAATAGCGCAGCCAGTTGAGGTAGCCACGAAAGGCAACGTTTAGGGCGGCAGTGCCTAAGATTACTTGATGTGTGGCAGTTGCATTGGCCCCCAAATAATCTTCCACTTGACGCTCAAAGCAAGTGCTGCGATTGCGATATCGCAAAGCCGTCAGTGTGTCCCATTCGTCTCGCTCCAGCAAACCGACCGACCAGTGCTGATCATCGAAGGCCATTGCCATCTGCTCTGCCAGAGCGGTTCCCAATGTGCCGTAACTTATCGCATTTCCGTATCGCGCATCGTGCTCCGGTGGCTGCAGCAGTGCCCAGCCCAGTTCCACACGCTGTTGCACTGGCCGATAGACGACGCGTGTCTCGTACGCCTCCACGGGATCAGCTGGCAATGGTCGATCGCCCTCCTCGAAGAGACGATTCAGTCGCTTGGACTGCACCTCACTTAGCAGCTGACCCAGATTGTGCCAGTAGTTCTGGCGATCCAACTGCAAACGCAGCTGCAGCGGCTTCTCATAGCTGGGCAACTCGAGCTTCAGATCGTTTAGCTTGCGCTGTGCGATGCGTCGACTACCCTCCTCCAGCCACTCGGCACTGACACTCTTCCTGAGTGCATTCTGTAGCTCCAGAAACATATGTTGCAGATGCTGTTGCGCCTCCAGGCTGGCGTAGTGTCGTGCATAGAGTTCCCCCAGGGCCGAAGGCAACAGTTGCTTCATCTGGGCCAAACAGTAGCCAGGTCGCTCTGAGGGTTTGTCATCCAGCGGAAAAGAGAGCATAGTCACAGCGCGATACATGATATAGTTGGCCACATGGCTGCTGTTGTGTGCATCCAGCGTGCGCTTGAGCTGGCGATAATATTCCGGTGCAGCCATGTAGACAGGTCTGACAATGCTCTGGCCAAAGCTGTTGTCTACATACGAGTGGAAGTCAATGCCGAACAGTTCACCCAGCTCGTGAAGGGATTTGCGCGCGTATTTCCCTCGGTAGATCTGCTGCTCCGCATTCCATGGCCACTCGAGACCGTCTCGCATGCCGCCGCATAGTTCGTGCTCGAAGCTAACAATCTCGGCAGCCACGCGAACGGATTCCTCATTGCCCAGGGCCAGCCACGTGCGCAGCTGAGCTGTCACCAGTTCCTCGATGGCAACATATGCTGCATCACGTATGCCCAGACGGCGTTGGTTGCACAGCTCGCGAGGAATGAGCGTGCTCGGTTCACTCAGGTAGATGCTATTCTCCTGCACTCTGGCATAGTTGTAGCCCACTCGCAGGCCAATCAATATATCCATGCCGTAAACCTTGTGCAATTTGGCGATCACTTGCAGCCAATCGTAGCCGGAATGATAGACAGGCCAGTTGGAGCCGGGCACGGCGGGAAAGCCGCCATTTTTCTGTATGAATTCACTTATGAAGAGTTGCTGCTTCTGAGTCTGCCTGAGCTGTGACGGTGCATCGATGCAGGACTTGTAGAACTCCTTGGCTTGTCGTGCCACCAAACTATCTTTGCCATTGGGAGCCTCTTCCAGCAATCGCCTTAGATCTTTATCTATGCGTTGCTGCTGCTTTGCCTGTGGCGTCATATGCGACTCCCAATTGCCACAGGCGTAGTCATAGAAATCATTGCAGGGATCAGCGCGTAGATTCAGCTGGCGTCGCATATCCTGTGCCTTGCTCTGACGCACTGTCTCCTCCGTCTGAAAGACTCTTTCGAAGGTGGCATCTTCACTGGCTTCCAACTGTTCAACTGCACTGAGGATCAGCACGATCAGCGTTACGAAAACTATGCTCCAATTCAGCTCTGACATGTTGATGTTGATGTTAAAGCATCTTTGGAGCGTTTGCAACTGCGGGTTCTGCCTGTCTAGAGCGCCAGCTCGCGAGAGAAGCAGTCGGACGCTGATAAGCGTGCACAGTTCAAGGCAGGTTATCGCCACGGAGAGAGAGAGAACAGAGGAAGATTGTTATTGTTTCTAGAGAGCGACTCAGTGGAAAGGTCTGGGGAATTGTTAGTTCTTGAATAGAATTAGATTTGTTTCGTAAGGCTTTTGTCTAAAGAGAAGCGTTTTTTCTTCTTTATTTCCCAAAGTTTTATACATATATTTATTGTTTTCGGAAGACTTCCCTGCGCCGCATTAGTCACAGAGTCATTTAGTGAGTGTCATTCAAATATTTAATATGTATAACTAGAAGAAAGAGATAGACAATCAAAGAAAACGTATGTGCAGAGCTTTATTGGAGCGTGTAATGTATGTTATATAGAGACTGTGTATACTCCTTCTCTTGTATGTTCGCTGCTCCTTAATAGAGCTTGCACTTGAAGCGTGCGTTAAGCTGATCACTCCTGGAGCAGCCAAAGTCTACGCTGAACTGCTCCGAGTTGGCCAGCGCCTGATTGACACGAAGCTGTTCGGGCAACTCGTCAAAGACCTCCACAGTATCGGGATAGTCAGTGCAATAGAGCTGGCCATAGGCAAGGAAGAAGAGTTGGTTGTGTGTATGATCCAGCAGTGGCAATCGTTCCGCGGATGTCTCATCCGTGTTGCGCAGCCACTTCATGTAGGCACGATAGGCAATGTTCAGAGCTCCATTGTCGGCAACAATGCGACTCATGAGGCCTTTATCCTGCACGGGTTTCTCGTGGAATTGCACATAGATCGCGTATTGTTCCTGGAAGCATTGGGCGTGTCTCTTGTAGGAATTCTCCGACTTTTCATCCCACCAATTTCTGCGATAGCCATTGCGATCGTAATGCCTTCCCACATTATCGAATCCATGCAGCATTTGGCGTGCCAAGAGCACACCCAAAGTGCCGTACTTGAGGGCATTGGGATAGGCAGGATCCCAGAAGAAACGTGCCTGCATGAAGGTAATAGGTATTTGCATTTTGTTCGTGGTCAACTCGTAGTGCGGCAGCTTGTACACTTGGTCGGTGTACTGCGGCTCCTCCAGCAGCTTGGCAAGTCTGCGCTGTGTTGTCCACTGCAGCACATTGACCAGATTCTGATAGAACTGATTCTTTTGCAGATGCAATCCGTGTAGCTGACGTATTAGCTTAGTGTCATCATGGTTGCGGAACTGCAGCTGCAAGTCCTCCAGCTTGGAAATGGCCTTTTGACGCGTCTCCTGCGTCATCCAGTGCAGTTCAGTTGATGCCTGCAGATCCTCACGGAAGACCTGCTTGATGTCTGCCCACGTGCTCTGCAGTTCGTTGATCATTTGCATGTTGTTGTAGTTGCGATGGAACAGGCTCTCCAGCTGTTGGGGAAAGTAGTTTCGCACCTGTTGCACACACCAGATACCTGGCTGAACGCCGTAGGGAATGCGTGCCTGATCGAGTGTATCTAATGCTCGCCAGATTGTATAATTGGCCAATTGCAGCTTGGGCGTGTTGCGTATAACCTCGACCAGAGTGGACAGATAATCCTCTGGCGTCTCGTATATGTCCAAGTACATGGTATCGTTGAAGATCAACTGCAGGTATCGACTCACGTCCACGAAGCTGCCGTAGGCTGCCTTCATTTCGGCGGCGGTGCGTTGACGCGTCGTCTGTTCCAGTGTTAGGGCTGGATTATGAGGTAATCCTCGGGCCAATTTCTGTTCGATATTTAGCACCTGCGCGGCCACTTCAGTGTACCAATTCTCGGGCTGATCGGGGAAATATCCTTGCAGTTTCTCCACAATCGAATGCTCATAACGTTCTCGAGTTGCCTCATAGCCGGAGTCTAGATATTGACGACGATGTCCCAGTGGCAATTGTGGTGCTCCTATCTTAAGGCGGTGCATATGTTCCTCCTTGTAGTCGAGCACAACGTCCAAGCCAATCAGAATATCCACGCCGAGGTGACGCTTGAGCATGGCAATAACCTGCAGCCAGTCGTACTCGTAGTTATACCACGAGGGTACACGAATCTCGGGCCAACCTCCGCGGAAGTCAGTTACCTTGAGCAGTGTCTCCAGTGCGGAGTTTGTATCGTTTGCCTGGCTATAGCAGGAGTTGTAGAAGTTCTTAATGAGACGATCTGCACTGGTGTCAGCACCGGCTGTGGCAGTCTTCAGCATGTCGGCACTCTTGCGTACGAAGAGCTCTTGCAGCTCCTCCAGATAGTTGGTCCTTTTTTTGTACACCTTGGCGGGATGCAGACGAGGCCAGTTGCCGCAGGCAAAGTTATAGAAATTATCACAGGGCAACTTATCGCCCTCCGTCATGTAGGCCTTGAGATGAGCTGCCTTGGCCAGGCGTAGTATATCCGTAGTATAGTTAGTTCCATAAGGATGCGTGGCAGCACTTGAGCAGAGTGCCGCAAGTGCCAAGAGGCAAATCCAAGTTGCCATCGTGTTGCTGATGCCGTGTGTGTGCTCCGTTTAGCTGTCGAATGAAAACTAAGCTCAAATCGAGAGATGCGTCGATTTTTGACTTGGGCGGAGGCTTATCGTCTGCCCCATCAGTCTCCGTTGGTCGTTGGTCGTTTAATTAATTAATTGTATTAACCGTTGTAGCAAATTTGCTCTCCATCCCAATTACGCGAGTGACCCAGTTCTATTGCCGTTGATCTCCATCTCAATCTCGTATAGCATCAGCATCAGCTTTAGCATCAATAAATTGTTGTTCGCTCTCGCGCACTTGACCCACAAGGTAGCACTGCACGTTTCCCTGCTACCCTGTACAGATTGTATGACGGGAGGTCGAGCAACGTGGAAAAAAATGAACATTTTTTGCACTTAAATAAGTCAATATCTGTAAGTTAGTCAGGCATAATAAGTTGATCTTAGCAAGAATGCACAGTATCTCTAAAACGAGCAAACTCCCCTCGTTTGTTCTCTCTTTGTCTCTCTCTCTCGTTTCTCTGAGTCTCGTTTCTAATAAGCTAATGACTTTCTCAGCTTTTCAATCGTATTCAAGGTCCGTCTCATTTATGAGTCGAGTATATTTATGCATAGCTAATTAGAATTTGTGTTTTCCTCCTCCATTTAAGCTGTTTACTTTTCCTCTTAATTAACGATTCCCTTATTGGATTTCCTCTTTTTCTTTACAGGAAAAACATTCTTCTTAATTTTTACTACACTTTACGAATTGACGGCATATTTCAATTGAAGAAGCCGTAAAAAGTGTGGACAAGAAATTGCATTGAGTTAAGCGGAGTTTACCCGAACACAAACAACAAAGGAATTCAAGGAAACTTCGTAAAAGGTAAAGAAGAATTATCACTTTTGTATTGTATTTATAGATATATTATTATATGCACATAAATACATGTATTATTTGGTCTTGGAATCTCAATACTATTATTTTCAATGATAAATAAACGATTTGTATAATCTCTGTGAAGATGTGTGTTCTCATCCCGTGATCACCTTGAGAGCAGTTGGCCCAAGTCGCTCGTCCAACTCACGTGGGAATTCACTTATATTATACGTGGTTTGATAACCTTCTTCTTCGTCGTATGTAAAGTCGCTTCTTTCGACGAATAATGTAGCATTGAAGTCATCGCCGGGTGATAGAAATGAAGATACCCAGCTGCCCGTTATATTTACTTTGGGCTCCGTTCTTGTACCATTTTTGCTGTCTTCGATCTCCGTTTCATTGCTGTTCTTCTGTTCTTCGCGTATGCTAAAGTCGTAAATCGATAATGATTACAATCGATAGCAAAGTATGTAGAATCCTTTGGGAAAACTTACACAAACTGATAGAAAACCTTGCCGGCATGGTTGATATCGATTGAAATGCAGAGCACAAGAAAAAAACACAGATACTAGAAGATTGAGAAAAAGACAAAACTTTAGTTGAAGAAATTTCCGTGTTTGTTAGTAAGACTCACTACGAAAGGTCTGTTCATTCTAGTTGAAGCTGTGAAACTGCACTGAAACTGTGAAAATTGCATCTCCGCTATATAGAATCTTATTTACAGTGGCAAGTCTGTTTGTTAATGTTGCACAAACGAGTTTTACCCGTTTTCCAGCAAGGGGTGGACGTAGTATGGGGCTGGGAAGAAATCCGAATCACGTTTTCAATTCAGAAAGTATTGAATGAACGCTGATTCCACGTTAATTACACTTTTTATTGGAGAAATACAATACATATGCTACTTATACTGGTAATAGGTAGATCAAACTCGTTTCGATTCCAATTCACATTCGCATTGACAGTGCCGGCAATGATGATAGACAGTAATTGGAATTTTGATTACCCGAGAACAGCAACCTGGCTACATGATATGTGCCCCCAAAGGGGAATTTTCAGTTCATTGCCACTTTCGGAAAATTTTTAAGCAAAATATTCCAATAATTTTCATGGAAGTTTTCTAAAAATATCTAATTATATTCGAGAAAATAATTATAACTGTCTGCTCTTTGGTGGATCCCAATGTAAGTACTTTATTGCAATTATTTTAGTCTGGTATTTAAATTGATAATGTAATAATTGGGGGAACTTAAACTTGGGTACAGAGCCAGCTGGTGGGGTCGATGGATGTGGTGGGGTATTAACCCATTAGTACAAGGATTTTGAGCAGCGTAGCGGGTAGTCTTGTACCAATGGCAGTGGGGCGGGGCTCGTCATCAGTTGTAGAGTTCTTCTGAATATCATATGTCGAATTCGGAGAGAGTAATCCTGAGTTGACACGTGGTGCTACTGAAGCTGATTTCTCATCATGATTTCCCTGTTGCACACCAACTGTAGTTGCTGTGTTTGATCTGATAATAGATTGATCCTTAACAGTTCCATTTGTGTTAGGTGCTAGTGTGCTAGACAATTGAATTGAGTTAATCCCTTCATCATCATTTACAGGCAGCGCCAGAGTTGTAAGGGATAAACAACCCAAGAGAACAACAAGAATTATCTGAAACAATAAAAACAGTTTAATAACAGATATCAATTGTAGTTTAATTGATGGTTGCGATACTTACGATCGATTGCATTTCGTTGAACGACTGTGTGGCAATTGCAAGTTACTGCGAGCTTTATATCGATTGACGGGGTTGTGAAAATTCCCACGCTTCACTGTCGTCAAGTCGTATCGTAAATCAATTGAAAACGGGTTACCTGGGCAATTCTAACAGAGAACTATTGAATGAAGTGTGAAAGTATTGGGAAAAAGTTCATCCAGAATTTCGTTTCTTAAGGAAATATGTTGAGATGAACTTGTGAAATAAAAGAGCAGAAACTGTATAAATAGTTCTTCGATCTCTTTTGATTTATAGTTATAGTTTTGTATTCAGTGCAGAATGATAAACCTGTTAATAGATATAGTTTAAATCGATTCCAAGTAACGGTGTATATTGTTAGATCAACGCAGCCTTCGATAACTGAGTTCGATCTGAGTTGATTCCCCCTTTTCGATATTTAAAAGATCAAGTTTTAGTTTGTGTTGTGATTTATTACAAAGTTTCTTCCATTTAATGGATTTTAATTGTTAACTTAAATACAAATATTAAGTTTAAATGCAAGTACAATATTCTTAAAAGTAACACTTATATCTAGCAAACGCAGGTGCAGTTGAACATTAAGCTTGAGTCTGGCAAAGCTTAGGTCAGGATCTTTAGTAGTTTTCCCGACAGATGATTTACTGGCTCCACTGGATATCGCAGCCCTGCATTTGAATATTTGATGGCTCCGTTCTGGTGTATAGCATAAGAGTATTGAGTGGCGAAGGCGACTGAAAATTTATCCAACTTGGTGTGTTTTGATGTCAGACAACGAATGAATTTGCTAGCTCCTTGTGATGTTAGTCCTTGGAAGTTGTTTATAGGCTTCTCTTAAGTTTGGATTTTAAGAGGAATTTAAAATTCAATGAAGTTTGTATTTGCACTTTGTGATCCCTTTAGGATTGATAAAAAATAATCTTTTCGTTGTGCAACTTGTGCTCCACTGTAGGCTTCACTGTTATCTTGTTTGTACGGGCTTGTTTTGAGTTCTGTGAAAGATCTGGCTCGTGCCAAGACTTTTATATCGCTGGTTAGCACTTGCACCGGCGATGCCATTGGCACACGACCGGCACTCGTCGTCGTTTGGACGTCACCCGGAATTTTCCCATCGCACTAGTAGCGGTTTTCTGAAAAATCACCGCCCCTGCCGTTAACTGACCATAAAAATTAGAATTATTTTTAACCCATCTAGTCATATGACGTGGAACTTGCTGCAACTGGGTCAGTAAAGAATGCAAGGTGAAATCAATTAGTTGTTTGCCATGATTCATCTGATTGTAGATAACCCAAGATCAACCTTTGTGCAGTGCGATAATAGATATCGATATCAATCCATCTTTGAAAACAGAAGTTCTTTGTCGTCCCAATAAGTATGCTATATGAGGGTGTATAACGTACAACTGTTTAATTCATTCACATACTGAATTGGAAATTATATGTAATTTATTCAAGCATATGCAACATGAACCTTATAAATACTGTCTGCTATTCGAGAAAATTGCATATTTCTACTGAACTAAATCCGTGACTCAGTTCTCATAACATATGCGGGTAGTTCACGTATGAATAAGCCAAGTTTAAATTAATCCAAATAACTAAAAATTTAAAACATAATAAATTATTTTAAATATTTTCACAAGTGCTTTTAATTTATTGACAAATTACTTAAACAATTCTTTGCCGTATTTAAATAATTATTTACAATTCACAAAATATTTAAAATAAATTTTATAATATTCGAAAAAGTGATCTCAAATAGAAAACGCGCGTGTCGGCTAATGTGAAACACAGATGTTTGAAAACATATACGATATATCTATATATTTTGGAGAGGGGATAGTTGCGAAATAGATTTCCAAAATTTCATTTTCCTTTACGTTAGTTTATGCTTAATTTGTATTGCTTAGTTTTTAAAAAAAAGAAACCCCAAAAAAAAAGAACGAAATGAAAGCAATGTAAACATTAAAATATTTATAATTTTGTCGTTTGTGTTATATATGCGAAAGAAACTCACGTGTATCCCCTCTTCAAAATTATTTATTTTCAGACAAAATAGAAAAGTGTTTTGCGCATCTGCCTCAACCCAAAAAAATAAGAACTAAATCAAAATATACTAAAAACCAAACCAAAATCAAATCAAGCAAATCTAAGTAGACAAAATAAATAAGAGAATACTAAATATCGAAGAGCAGCGACAACACAGGGTTGTTCATTAAATTTCCGATAAAATAAACGTAATCGATAACGATAACTACCCGAATACTGTTTGTGACAATCGATACTAAGCTTGCACGGTGTGGGGTTTTCTGTACCGCTGTGCCGCGGCAGCCCCTGTAGCTACCATGGGCGCCAACGTCTCGCAGCTGGAGCGTGAGATCGGCTCCGATCTGTTTCCACCGAACGAGCACTACTTCGGGCTGGTCAACTTCGGGAACACCTGCTACAGTAACTCGGTGCTGCAGGCCCTCTACTTCTGCAAGCCATTCCGTGAGAAGGTGCTCGAGTACAAGGCCAAGAACAAGCGGCCCAAGGAGACGTTGCTCTCGTGCCTGGCTGATCTCTTCTATAGCATTGCCACGCAGAAGAAGAAGGTCGGTTCGATTGCGCCAAAGAAGTTTATAACGCGTCTGCGCAAGGAGAAGGAGGAATTTGACAATTACATGCAGCAAGATGCACATGAGTTCCTCAACTTTCTGATCAATCACATCAATGAGATCATTCTGGCGGAGCGCAACACTGGAAAAGCAGCAAATGGCGCGGGCAACGGGAATGGAAATGGTACCACCACAACTGTCGCCACGGTGGGAGAGCCACAAAAAAAGTCCAACTCGAATTCGAATTCCTCCAATTCTACATCGACCTCAACGTCCAATTCGACAGCCACCAATGGCAACTGCAGTAACTCGACGGGTTCGCTAAGCGGCACCACTAGTGTCCTGGATGGAAATGGTGGACTAACTGCCACAGTGACGCCCATCACACAGACCAATGGAGCCAATACGGAACCCACTTGGGTGCATGAGATCTTTCAGGGTATTTTGACATCGGAGACACGTTGCCTCAACTGCGAGACGGTGAGCAGCAAGGATGAGAACTTCTTCGATCTGCAGGTCGATGTGGATCAGAATACATCGATTACGCATTGCTTGCGCTGCTTCAGCAACACGGAAACACTCTGCTCGGACAACAAGTTCAAGTGCGACAATTGCTGCAGCTACCAGGAGGCGCAGAAGCGTATGCGCGTCAAGAAGTTGCCCATGATACTGGCATTGCATCTGAAGCGTTTCAAATATATGGAACAATTCAATCGCCACATCAAGGTGTCGCATCGCGTTGTCTTTCCGCTAGAGTTGCGGCTGTTCAACACATCGGATGATGCTGTCAATCCAGATCGACTGTACGATCTCACTGCTGTCGTCATTCACTGTGGATCGGGACCCAATCGGGGGCATTATATTAGTATTGTCAAGAGCCACGGGCTGTGGCTACTCTTCGACGACGACATGGTCGACAAGATCGAGGCATCGACCATCGAGGACTTCTACGGACTAACTTCAGATATACACAAGTCCTCAGAGACGGGCTACATTCTATTCTATCAATCACGCGACTGTGCCGCCTAAAAAGCCTGACTATCTAATTTCATATGGCATAAACATTATATATATTTAACTTGATTTGTAACGCCTTGCAACATGTTTAAGTTTAAAGCTGATTAAGAAAAGAAGAATTCTCTGCTAAGAATTTCCGAATCTTTACTATGCAAAATGTTATGTTAAGCTTAGTCATTTTACCAACATTTAACTATTCAATAAAGTGTACGATATAAACAACAGATCGTTTGATTTCATCATGTGCCTAGCTTTGTTCTAGGTCAGTTTGAGCGATGCGGTGGGGGCCGGTCAACAGTCGCACAGTCGTTAAACTCTACACAATAACTTGGATATAGTATGTAGATATATCATATGAGAGAATTTCCCTATGCAACGTTGACTATAATCGCATTGGTTACCGCTAATCACTAGTTAATTGACGGGTTTTACATACCAATAGAACAATAAGTGATACGTGATATGCCTCGCCTCGCCTAGTGCCGTGTGGTCGCATCCGTCTGTCTGTCCGTGGTCAATTGCCCGGTGGGGCTTAGTCAGATATGTGTCATGGTTTGCTCGCGAGTCAGTCACGCGACCCAAGCAACCAGTTTGGTTGCTGCAAAGAATCGTGATCACGGCTGGCCAGGAATTCAATTAAAACCACATCATCCATCAATCTGAGTGGAATACTATGCATATAATATGGTAATTCTTATCCGTTACAGTAGCATATAATGTAATATCATGTCGTAAGTGCCGTTAGAGCTGAGCACAGCAAGTTTATGCCATGAAATTCACTTTTCACAAAAAAAAAAAAAAAAAAAAAAAAAAAAAAAAAAAAAAAAAAAAAAAAATATCAATATGTGCATTATTTATCGCTAAATTATTTCCAAATTTAATTAGCCTTGTCTCGTTATGCAGCCAGTTTGTGGAGTTTTCAAGTTTTCCCTCCCAATATTTAACGTCAAATTTTTCATGAAATGATTGCGAAAACGGGTTGAGATATTCAAGAGTTGACATTTAGTTAGTTTTTTTTGAGTTTACTTTGTTGGTTTTTTGTTTTTTATGTGCGTGGTATGAAGAATCATTGAAAGTGTTTAGCAATTTGTGCAGTTGCACTGCGAGAAATGTGAGGCATGAAAATTAAATGGAAATTAACATAAAATTTCTGTATGCTCTCAGATTGTGAGTTGCACACATGTCTTTCTCCCAGTGTACACATGCATATTTGCCGCTAAACGACAATCGATGTTGCAGTTGCACACACATGTTGCAACATGCAGGGGGTGTGGGGGGGGAGGGTTTTGTCGCTTGTCATGTCGCCTTTGCAACGCCCCATTGCGTTGGTCGCGCCGCAGCGCGTCGGATTGATTAGCTCGATCTTGTGGCGCGCCAGAGCAGAGTATTCCGCATTGCCAGAGTACTTAAGCTCCATGAGTACTCCCGGCACTGGCACTGGCGATACCCGGTTATTACGCACTATTCAGCCGATGGCAAATGACTTTCACTTTGAGTGCACACAAAAAAAATGAAAACAAATACACTTTGCGCAATTTGCCTTGATGTGAAAGATATTTTCGGTATCTGTGGCATGTGGTGCTGGTGCTGGTGGTGCGTAGTGTGCGCTATCGACAAGATGCCAGTTGACATACGACATATTGTTGTTGTCGCTGTCATTTGATGTTGCAACATTTGCCACTGTCTCAAGCAACAAGAACTGACATTGCCACAATTGAGGCATGGCAGCTGCTGTGCGGCGTTGCTTGTGGCAAGCGAGGCGATCTACTCCTCCTTCTCGAGTATGTATAAATATGTTAAGTAAACAGTTCAACAGATTTAACACCCTGGTCCTTCAGGGCCGACGGGCCCCAATGATCGTTGCTTTAATTAGCTTGTTGCCACATGTGGTGCATGAGCTGCTTGACTGGGGGGCAGCAGGCAAAGGGGTGCGCCAATGAGCAGCGATTTATTATTCTGCTGTGCTGACATAATTACGATCCGTTTGGAAATTAAATATGTCATTCAATATTTGCCTCAAAACACGCGTAGGAAAGTCCCTCTGTCCTTCTGCCCGGATATATGAGGCATAACACATAAGACATTAGGCATTGGCTCATTTATCACGCTGGTAATTTGAAACTTTTGCCATTTATGGGAAATTTGAATTTCGACAATATTGATTTTCTCATTTAAAAGAAGGCGATGTGGTATTTATGATGTGCTTAAACTAACTGAATGTAAATTTTATGATGTTCCCTTTAGAATATCATTTATTAATCTGCATATTCCAAGACATCTTGATGAAGTTGCACTTAAAATCTTTCCAAGAAAACTCTTGAAGGTCAAAGTATATAAATACTTTATGTTTGCTCATCATTCTAACCTAAGCTCTCCTTCTTTTCTCTCTTATAATTGAATTTCATTTAAATCTGCCCACTTGGGTGATCCAAAGATCAGCTCTGGGAGCAAAGTGCAATCTTTGTTGACCCACCGCGAACAATTTCAGTTCTGGCTTTTGTCTTTGTCTTCGTTGTCATTTTTTACTTTGTTTACTTGGTAATTTATTTTTGTGCGCAGCAATTGAAGCAAGTAGGAGGCCCCCAAGCCAAGGGTGGTCGGATGGCGCCTGCTCTTGTTGTTGTTGCTCTTATTATTATTTGTTTTTTGTTTTCGCTAATTTGCGACCATTTTGCGTTGAAGTCGCCGTGCGGCAGGGGATGAAAATTGTGAGTTTGTCATAGATGACTTTGAAATGCATGCGATGAGTCACGTCGAGGCGGCTTGGGTATAAATGAAATTCGATTATAAAGCGAGAGGCGCCAAGTCGACGTGTCGCCAAGCTGTTTGGTAAATCTAGCTGGGAAAAGTATAAGCGAAATGTGCGATAATTAGAATCGCATTACCTGCAAACGAGAGAGATAAAATTGATATTGATTAGCAGTTAGTATAAACAAAGAAAATATAAATAGTTATCTTCGTTTTTTATGCAGAAAAGTGATTAAGATTGAAATTCCACGAAAATCCAATCAGTTTGTTTTAATGCAGCACCTAAAAGCATGCTATGAAAATCTTGAATTCTCTCGCATTCTCGTTGGTTTTTCACTCGCTCCGTTACTTTTGGAATGTAAACATTGTTGATTGTTCTCTCTCTCTCTCGCTCTCGTTTCCGTCTGGCCGCTCCATCTGATTCACATATAGTACATATATCAATTTATGGATTGCGTGAGTGACCTCACTCTGCACTCTCCGTGGTTGAAAGAAGCAAAAGAAATGTAATAATTAAAGTCGCAGACAAAAGACATGAATTTCATTAAGCATCGTCGTTGTATCTGTGAGATACGGATACTTTATCGCATTTTTGCGTATCTAAGTAAACAAGTCACCCACTCTCTCTCCTTCTCCCTCTCTCTTTGTTAAATTGTTATTGTTATTCGAATTACTTAAAAGTTGTCTGATAATGCCGCTGCGAGGGTCTCTCGTAATGTTTATTTATTTTTTGTTGCCAGTGACGTAGACAGATACTTATATGGGGCGTGTATGCCATAATATTACGCCCTTATTGGATTTCTCTTACAATTTATGCGCATTTGTAATTGTTTTATTGGGAAAACTCTCAGTCTGTGTGAGTCGCTCGCTTTCCATCATTAACAAGCACTTGCACCCACTTGTGTGCCCCCCTCCTTGGCTCTTTGCCCCCTCGTGGCTGCAACGCAGATGTTTATTGAGTCATGGCACGCGCACATGCGCAGTGTCAGCGCACGATCTTGCACGCCGGCATACACAAGTACATATATCCTGCCGGAAGCCACCGGCTGCGCACTCATTATGCACCCTCGTTGCTGGCACTTTCTCTCCTTCTCCCCCTTCCCCTCTGTGACCTGATATAGGGTCTGTGTATGTGCGAGGCTACCCTACTCGAATTCCACTTTAGCGCAACGCTATCTGTGAGCAAATGGCCTATCGTGCGACTCATTAGTTGCGGCCATAAATCCAAATTTATTATCTGATATGGTAGAAATACATGTGCATTGCATTGCATATTATATTTTTATAGGCATATGGAATTGTTGAAATTTTTTGAATATTTTTGAATTTGATTTATATTTTAGTTTTGATTATTTGTAGTTTTTCCCATCGAGTAAGTACTCAAAAACTGCATTTGATAATCATAAAGAATTTCTAACGATGACGCTTACAACTATCGCGTTGTTAGCAATAAAAAATATCGATAGTACAACATGCAAATTGTCTTCTCAATTTTCAAATTAAAGGCATATTGAATTGTTAAAAATTTTTTTGAATATTTTTGAATTGGATTCATATTTTAGTTTTTCAATTGAGTATACCCAAAAATTCTCAAAAATTTGCTTATGATATTTATAAACAACTTATAACGATCTAGTTAAAATCTATCGCATTGTTAACAATAAAAATATCGATAAAAAGTACAACTTGCAAATTGTCTCCTCAATTTTCAAATAAATTCAGGCACCAAGAAATGTAGTTTAATCGACAACTATCGATGGTGTTAAGAACTATCGAATAATTTAGAAGAACAATATCGATAGTAAAACTTTAAAATTGTATCCTCAATTTAAGTCAATGTTCCTTACGTATTTTTGTAGTTTAATCGGCAACTATCGATGACGCTAAGAACTATCGAATAATTTAGTAGAACAATATCGATAGTAAAATGTAAAAATTGTATCTCCAATTAAACTCAATGTCCCTCTACGTATTTTTCCCCACTCAGTTTGAATTTTTCACAGTGAATTGATGGAAATTTGCTTTTCCCTTTTATCGCTCGTATCATTTTCACTTTTTATCGCATTTTGGGGTTAGTTGCCGTTGCACATTGTATAATCATCGAATGCGCTCAGCTCTCAGCTCTGCCCTGCTCTCGGCACTTTTCGGCTTTTATTCTTTTCACACACACACACACACAGAGACTTGCACTCGCAGTAGCACACACTGGGAGGCGCCCCAAGTAAAGGCACACACACACACTTGCACACACACAGAGCAAAGAGCTGGGAGAGATTGCCACACATCGTCGTCGCATCGGTCGTCGCTTTGTAGTCGTCGCCAACAACGTCGCCAGCGTTCGCTCTGCCCGTCTTGTTGTTGTTGCTGCTGTTGCTGTTGTTGTTGCTGTTGCTGCTGCCTTTGGTGGACGCATCGCAGCTCGCTCGCTCGCGTTGCTCGCGTATTTTCCCGTCAGTCTCCTTGGGCTTGTGCTACCGTGAAAATGTGCGGCGCGTCGTTAGTGTTGTGAACAAGTTTTTCAGTTCGGTTTTTTTCATGTGCCAGAAAACTACACATACATATATAATTTGTAAAGTATCTTCAAAGATGCCTCTTAGATACAATTAACCCCCTTCGGGCAAATCAAATCAGAAAATCCCCAATTAAGTGCGTGCTACGTGTGAGTGTACGGGTCTATACGAAGTGTGTGTGTGTGCGAGTGTGTGCGTGGGCGAACATCACGCCACGGCACATCAAGTGTGTGTTATTGTATCCACCAGATACTGGTTCAATTGACGCCTCGACTGCTTGCAACGCGTTGCAAACAAAGAAGAAGTTTACAGCAAGCAAATCATAAATTGCCATCTGCTGTTCCATCTATCAACGGAATTGATAACTGTAAAAACCAAAAGCAAACAGTGTGAAATAATTTATGAAACATTTATGAGTTTTCTGCAATCGGAAATGAGATCATCCATCCCTCTCCCTCTGCCTCTCCAGCTGCAATCGAAAGTGATTCAAATAAAAAACATTTCAGTATAAATAGCTGAAGCCAAAGAGTGGCAGCAGTTTGATAGTATATATTAAATATATATACACTCGATACATATATCCATGACTATCTCTCTATAAACTCGTGCCATTTCTCTGCTAGTCTTGAATTTCTTGTCTTGGCCAATGTGTTTTAGCTTATCTTATCTGCCATAAATCAGCAGCGATAAGAAGCAACTGCACTTGGCGCTTCATAGAGAAATCGACACTTTTCTTCGCTTCGCTTCGTTTCTTATTTTTTATTTTATTTTTTTATTTTATTTTAGATATCTCAATTGGCTTCCGCATATCGAGCGATTTCGTAATTGCAACTGCGCTAGAAAATAGAAGCAGCAGCAGCCGTAGATAGTTTTTTATTTGTATCTTTGTATCTTGTATCTATGCAATGAGTTATTTAATTGTGCCTGCCTGAGAGAGAGAGAACGATTGAGTCAGGGAAGGGTAAGAGGCAGGCAGGGCGGCAGGCAAGTTGCAAGTTGCAAGCTGCAATGTAGGCCAACAAGTGCGTTGAACTAAAACGCTAAAAAGAACTCTTATTCTATGCTGTAGAGCATCAAATTCGTCGAGCCCTGACGATACGTCGTTGGCTGACGTCAGCCTGCCATTAGAAGTTTCTACCAGTTGCAAGTTGCATGCACACATGCACACACTGTGCGTCATTTGGTCCAGCGCGTGGAAAAAGTTCAAAATGTGATTGAACTTCACGTAGCAGATGTGTATTTTAAAGATTTTAATTGCCAACAGACGCTGCAAGTGTTGTGCCTGCAGGCAGCATACCTTGCAACGTGCAACATCTATTTCCAGACGGCACCAAGGTGCAAAATGTGAATGCCAAATGCATTTGCTGCTCACTTCAGTGTTGCCTCCTTGCCTCGTTGCCTCGTTGCATCGTTGCGCGTCTGTTTATGATTTGGAAAACTTCTCGAGCAGCCATTGAATTTATCGATTGACTGCAAGAAGATGCTACGACTTGTTTTCCTTACGTCGGCTGGAGGCTTCACCTCCCCCCCCACTTCTCCACCTACTGTTTGCACTGTGTTTGCTCTTGGCAGGCTGCCAGTTGGCTTAACCTCACACTTGCTCCGCTTCTGCGGCCAGTGGCAGCCATTTTGCTTCTTTTCTGCTGCCATTGCTGCCGTCAGCAAACATATAATAAGACGCACTTGGAGGTCCTTGTTGCAAGCATTCTTTTGCGTTTGCGTTTACGCTCGTTTTGCTGCCGAGTGCCTCCTTTCGATAATGTCTGGCCAGTCCTTAGTATACCCTGTAGTTATTAGGCGTGTGTAAAGGGGGCATGACAACTTAGACAAATGTAGAATAAACTTTGTACTATCTTTACTGTAAGAAGTGCTTTATATCTTGGTAATCTTCTAGTTAACATAAAGAAAGTTTGTTATTCAGTTTCAGAATAAGTTGAATGCTGAATCCCTTATCATTCTTGAGTATTATTATTGTAATATATTATTATTATAGTATATTATTATTATAGTACATTATTATCAAATTCTTAATGCCTTTGCTCCACAACAAAGTTGCATTTTTCCATCTCAACCTTTGCCCAAACTATCTACAGGGTTACTTCAAGTCGTGCACTCTCTCTCTCTATCTATCATGTTGCTCTTGCTTTCCTTGTCTTAGGTAACTTTCTCTTTTTGTTCCTTTGTCTGCAATTACGTACAAACACCCCCAAAAAAAATCCAACTCAACTGGGCGTGTCCAAAGTCGAGACGTGCGTTAATCTCAGGTTATTTTCCCCCTTTCCCCAACTAAGTTGCCATTTTTCTGCACTGCTTATGCAAAATACATTTATATACCATATATCACTGATATACAGATATATCTTATGTATTTATCGGTCTGCTTTGCATACTTTGTCTCTCTTTCTTTGGCTGATGTCACTCATCAAAAATGTCAAACACCTGGCAAAGGCGGCACATTTGCTTTGGCACATTTCTTGGCGACATTGAGTGTACGAGTATATTCAATGTTTATTCACATAAATATTCATAGAAATAAATTGAGCTGCTGCTTCTTCTTAGTCTTCTTTTTCTGCTCTTACTGTGCTCTATATCCATTTCAATTGCTGCAAATTTCAGTTGGTTCTATTTTTCTATTTCTGTTTGAATTTAACAGTTGTCTAGTTGTTGTTGCACAGAGTTTCCTAGGTTGCCAAGGTAAAACAAGTGCAGCAAACATTTCCGTTCTAATTTATGCAAAATGCGGATTTCCGCCACATTAAACTTTACTCGGCTTGCCAAAAGTTTAGGGGATAAAAGGAAAAAAAAAATCGATTTTGGGGAGTAGAAAGAGTTAGAGTCCTTAAAAGACTTGGCAACTCTTGCTGCATTTGCTGCAAAATATAAAATATATTTTCCATAATTCCATCTCTTGTTTTTAATTTGTTAAACTCTGTCGGCAACTTTCTGCAATTTCTCTAAAATATAAAATATATTTTCCACAATTCTATCTCTTGTTTTTAATTTGTAAACCGACTTTCTGAGAATATTTTCCCCCTCAATCGGTTTTTCTCTTTCTCCTTCTCTAAACAAAAAGCACCAAAAACAGAATTCCAAATTTTCAACTTGTGTTTAGCTTATGAAAACATTTTTGTTCCAAGGATTTGAATGCTGAAAACTCATAAATTAGTTTTATATGTTCTCTAGCACGAACATGAAACACACACACAACTTGCTGACTGTACACACACACACACACACACACATACACCGACTATAATAGTGCTTGTGCCTTGCAGAGAAGAAACTTACGCATAAAAGCAAAACAATATTTATAAATAGAAAATTGTACGTCGAAATCCAAATCGGAAAGTGCAGTGTGAAAAGCATCGGGAAAGCGAAAAAACCGAAAAACTCGAATCGAGTCGAGTCGATCGGCGAAGTAAAGGGAAAACACAAACAAAAATGTGGAACCGATCGATGGAGCAGGAGTTGAGTTGAACCCTTGAAGAAAGCAGAAAAAAAATAAACCAAAAATAACTGAATAATACCGCGAGATTGCCCCAAGAACTTGGCAACAAGTGAATAAACCAGAAGGGAGAGAATCAGAGAGAGAAAGAGAGAGAGAGAGAATCTATAGGAAAAATACAAAGCCAAACTGCGTTGGTCCAAACGGGCCAAAAATAACATCAACAACAGCAGCAGCGGCAAGAGCAACAGCAGCAGCAGCCGCTGGCAACATTTGTTGCAGCAACATTTGATGCGAGCACTTGCAACTCGATGTTGTTGCTTCTGCTCGCCTACATTATGCGTTTCGTAGACATTTCCAAGCTGCAACGGCAGCAACAGCAGCAGCGATGTGCGGCCTGTGTCAGCGCAGGCATTGAATGCCCGCACAACAGCAACAACAACAACAATGGCAGCAGCAACACAGATGCCAATGGCAACACAACACACTGCTGGCAACATGTTGCTGCCAACAGCAACAGCAGCAGCACCAGCAGCGGCTGTGACAGCAGCAGCTCCTCCAAGGAGAACTATTATGCACCACAGCAACAGCAGCAACATATGCAACAACAACAGCAACATCTGCGACAAACCAGCAACAACGGACTGACACCGCAGCAATTGCAGCAGATTCGCTACTATCAACGCATGCAGCAGCAACAGTTGCAGCTGCTGCAACAGCAATTGTTGCAGCGTCGTCGCCTGCAGCAGCAGCTGCGTGAACAGGGCGTGGCAATGCCGAGTGCGCCTAGAAAAGCAACAACAACAACAACTTCAGCGGGCTTGACCTGCAATCAACAGTATTTAATGCAGCTGCGCCTGCAACAACAACAACAGCAGCAACAACAACAACAGTTCGATATCAATGTCAACAATAACAATGACTATGAATATTGGAACAACAACCGCAACAACAACAACAATAGTAACAACATCAACAACAACAGCAACAATAATAATTTTGTTGGCCCAAATGTGACACAAGGTGCGCAGTCCTAAGTCGTTTTTCTTTTGCTTTTCTTTTGCTTTTCTTTCTGTTTTTTCTTTTTGTTTTTAACTTTTTTGTTTATTTGCCATTTTTGTGTATATTTAACTCGTTGCCCCTTCAAATATTTGATGTGGCAAAAAGCAGAGCCAATATTATTTTACTCTTGCTGGGCTTCCCTTTGCCGACTGGCTTCAATTAAGCCCTAATTGATTGTAATGGAAGCCAAGTGGGGTCTGCTATTCAACTACATACATACAAGAGACCTTGTTGCAGTGTATTTTCCATAAATAATCTCCAGCTCCATGAGTACCCTTCACTTGAGACACGAGACCCGAGTGTGTTTGTGTTTGTGTATTCATTAAGCCTGCTATTATTATGCATATCACACATTGCACTTAATGTTTGCAGAGTCTAACAATTAAACATATTATTTCATTCAAAAAAACTCTTGACTTAAATGATATTTCATCTTATATAATGAGAATGATAGTTGCAGATCTTGTAATCAACTAACAATTATTGTGGAGCACGTTGAGCTCTTTATTAAAATTAAATTCTATCTACGAGTGTTAACTATTAATGCCTTTGAATCATTTCATGTCTAGTTCCCTAAATAAAACTAGTTAATGTCTTTACTCTATTCAGCTTTCAATGCAATATGCTAAAAATCTTTAAAACAATACTCATAAATACTTTTGAGAATATTCTTCTTCATTATAATATGCTAGAATTTTTTCATAAAGGAAAACAGTTTATTGAACTCATTATAGAATTTTTCCACATCTTTTCATTTTAACTAAAATAGACATTAAAACACTAGAAAAATGAAGACAGTCCAAACAAAGACCCTTTTAGTCTATAGCCCTTTGTTTTCACTGCAAGTTAAATATAAATTCTCAAAAATGAATACGAGTATCTTTGTATGCAAATGAGTGCACTGAGTGTATTCGTGCACTCGATAGCAATGCGCCATTTTCAGTTCAAAATACATTTGCCCTTCTTTCTCTCTCTCGTAACCTGCTTAAACTTTAACCTTTAATTGGCAATGGCAACGCCACGACCTCACGCTAAGCTGCGTTGCATGTGCAACGCGATGTTGCAACGTTGTCGCTAAGTCGCTAAAAGAAGTTTTATGGTTCCGATAGGCCTGTGCCAGGCCCCGAGCGGCCGCCGTCTCGTACTCCCCTTGGGGCTGCATCGTAAAAATCTGGCTGACATAAAAATAATGCCTATAGCTTTTGGCTTGGGGTTGCAGTTGCAGCAGGTAGAGAAAGGCAGAGGGAGAGGGAAATTGTTCTACTTTTTACTGCTCCGACTGTGACATCATAAAAGTTAATTGAAACATGTCACGGAGCGTCGCCCGTGGCGTTGGAGGCTGATGAAACTGTCACTTTTACGGCTAGAGAAACGTGCGGCACGCTAATGCGTATTAGTGGCATCCACGTAATGCCACGTCTAATTGAGACAAGTCAACTGCAGCAACTTATTAGCTAATTGACTGCAGATGGGCAACAGACAGAAAGAGAGAGAGAATGGGAGACATTTTCAGATATTTCAAATAGTTTTTATTGTTTTCAATGTGTCTGCAAGTCGTAACTTATTCAGAATGCTCGACTTTTATTATAAGGAAGAAGAAGACTTTATTTTGTAGGCAATTGTCAAACTTTGCCATATAAAACCTAAGCAATTATTAGAAAAAGATCTTGAAAGATCATACTATATGACAGTTGATTAATTCTGTGTAAATTTTATGTGCAATTGAAAGACTTTTTCTGGGCATATAAGAATAGTAAGAACAATTTCTAACTTAGGAATGATCATACTTTATAATAAATATAAATTTAATATATGTATAAAGACTGTTATGAATGCACTATAAACTATTTCCAAGCCATGTAAGATTAAGTATATATATGTATATATATCATAGATCCTTTTATATATATCACTCTCATAAATACCTTGCAAATATTCTCTCTTTACTCTCCCCTATAAATTAATTGCAATTGTTTTGTTCTACCTTTGCAGTACTAAAACTTCGACGTGGCATGACAGAATTCTCAACAAGCAACGACAACAACAACAGCATCAGCAACATCCGCAGCAACATAAACCGCCATAACGAACAACATCAATTCCTCCCATCGAACAACAAACCCGCAAACGCAACCACAACTCACCCAACATACCCTACAAAAACTAACCCCAACACGCATCTTCATCTGCTTTCGAATTTGGCCCAACAGCAGCAGCAGCAACAGCAGCAGCAGCAGCAACAGTTGCCACTGAGCGCAGTTAAGCAACAGAACGGCAACACGGCTGCATACAACACAACATTGGCCAGCGCCAGCGGCCCCGGGTCGGCACCACAGTCCCCGTTGCATTACCGCAAACCGCTGAATAGCCCAAACAATTCGCTGTTCGCGCATGTTGCCACGTGCCACGGCAAACGCTATCAGCAGCAGCAGCAGCAGCTGAACGATCGCTTGCTGCAGCAGCAGCACTTGCAGTACTATCAGCAACAGCAGCTGCGACAGCAACAGCAGCAGCAACAGCAGCAGCAGCAGCGTTGCAACGAAGATGCAGCTGATGTTGGAGGTGGCAGCGACGAATTGAGTGATGAGAGCCTCAAACAGAATGTGGCGATTGTGCTGAGCAACTTGGACAGGTACAACAGTGCGTTGCGCAGCATCATCTTGAATGAGCAGGTGAGCAACAGCTTGTTCCTTGGCGGTGCTGGCGACGACGACGGCAGCAGCAGCGGCAGCGGCAGCAGCAGCTTAATACGCGACACTTGCGACAACAACAATTTTTTGCTAAGCAATCGCACGATGGCGGCAACAACAGCAACCGCAAATGTGGCAGCAGCAGCAGCAGCAGCAGCGACACCCGAATCGGATTACAACAGCAATGCAACAACGCCCGCTGGCCGCAGCAGCAACGATCAGCAGCAGCAGCAGCAACTGCAACATGGGGTAGGTGGTATGCTTTGTGGTGGTGGTGGTGGTGTTGGTATTGGTGGTGGTGGTGGTGTTGGTATTGGTGGTTCGTTGGCCTCGTCGCAAGACTTTACTCACGACAATTCCGATTATCAGTGGTTCCTGGACTATGGCTATCGAGATGGTTGCGGCGGCCTGCAGCGCAGCGTGCTCAGCTCTCTGTCGGCATCGTACAATGCCATGGGTGATCTGGTCTACTATGAGGATCTGGCCAAGAATCTGGATGCGAATCTAGCCGA
Source organism: Zaprionus africanus (assembly GCA_018151435.1). NCBI lineage: Eukaryota > Metazoa > Arthropoda > Insecta > Diptera > Drosophilidae > Zaprionus > Zaprionus africanus. Next base: position 620,263 of record JAECXB010002309.1, on the reverse strand, counting down.
GGCGGACATGGAGAGCTTCCGTACCGAGGATATTCATTCGCTGTTGTCCCAGTTGCCCGCCTACTGCAAGAGTCTGGGCGGGGTCAACAGTCGATTGCAGCAATCGTTGCTGTACCAACAGCAGCAGCAACATCAGCAGCAGCAACATCAGCAGCAACATCAGCAGCAGCAACAACAACAGATGCAGCAACAGCAGCTGCAACACAGCAACATGCTGTGCAACATGCAACATCTGGCACACAACATGTCGCAGACATCAACAACATCAACCAATGAGCTCATCGACAACTCCTTCTGCAAATCGGAGTTGCTCTTCTCTCCGGTCAAGGAGTCGCACATTTCGGTGGACTCACTCGACATGGATGCCTATCCGGATGAGGGCGACATTATACTCACCTGTAACAAGGATAACTATACCATTGCCTTTGAGGGCAGCGTACTCTATTCCGACGACAGTTTCTATGGCAAGTGATGAGCTCATTTCGCATGGAATTCATTGATTAACTCTCTCTCTCTCTCTATTCTCTCCACAGCGGAACCATGTGACATTGGCGCGCGGAACAAACAGAACTGCATCAATTTGCACAACAATCTCGATGATATTGTCAAGCGTAACAAGGCCCTGGAGGTATCCATGTCGCGTTCGGCCCAATCTTTTCAGTTCCTCTGCAAATCGCCGCAAAAGCAGGCGAGAACTCAGTTGCAGCGGTGAGTGCGGAGAGAGAGCGAGAGAGAGGAGAACCCCTACACACACTCACTCACACAATCATAAAAAGGCAGATTGGTTTTTGGCTTGCCCAGCTTCATATTTATTGCGGATGTCTGTTGTACTGCTCTGGTCGTATCTTCCACTTCCTGCCCTCCAGTTTCCCCCCCTCAACTGCAGCTGTGAGGTCATTTCAATTTAGTTCAATTTGCTTTCATTTAACTGGCGCACAAATTTGCCTTTCGCTGCAGTAAAGGGGAACAGAGCTGGGGCTGAGCCACACAGCTCGCAATTACCCATTCAAAACAAATTTTTTTAAGTATTATATCAGAGATAGATAACATATGTATGGGTTAGTCTGGTTTTGAATAGAAATAGACAATATTAAAGCACAAAATAGAACAATATTAGAGAAAGATGACAGCATTATTGATGACATCTGCTTAAGTTACTCAAAAATTGTCTACAGCTAGCAAAAATGTTCAAAGTAGGTTTAAAATAGTCTGAATTTTATATAAATCTTTTATTACCTGAGCATATACAGACATTACTTAGGCAAAATATTATTGGTTTGTTGTATTTAACATTATATTTTGGTAGAAAAGAATTTCGAGAATGTTCAATGTAAGTTTAAAATAGTCTGCATTTTCTAGAAATGTTTTATAACCTGAGAATATATTTGTATATACATTACTTAGGCAATATGTAATTGTTCTCGTGTAATTAGCAATCTATTTTTAATAGAAAAGAGTATCTGAGAAAGCGTAGACTCATTAGTAATAGGGTAATTAAATTGTAGTTAGAAAGAGTATAATGGTTTGGAATTTCCGCTACCCTTTCATTTCCAAGACTTTCCACTTTGTACCTGCTGATGTGAAGCGCCAGTGTAGAAAAGTCTTGCATATAAAACATTTTCAGATAAAGCATAAACAATTATTATTGCCACATGTCTAGACTTATGAAGTGTAGAGTAGAAATATTGTCAACACAATCAGGACTTTCCGCTGCCCTTTCATTTCTAAATACTTCCTATTTTGTACCTGCTGATGTGAAGCGCCAGTGTAGAAAAGACTTATATCAGATAAAGCATAAACAATTATTGTTGCCACATGTCGAGGCAAATAGAGTAGAAATATTGTCAACACAGTCAGGACTTTCCGCTACCCTTTCATGTCCCGAAAAATTGCATTTCTGTAAATAACAAAATGAAGCGCCAGATTGGCTGTTCAAGAGTGGGAATTGCCAGCGTAGTTTCCTTTTACCTTTTCCCACGGTTTTAACTCGGGTTTATCCCAATTGTCTTGCAACTTTTTGCCTTCGTTCCGGGCAACCACAAACCATAAACCAATCTACAAGCATAAAATTTCCTTTCTTCCGCCAACAAATTTGTAATGTGCGAATCCAATCGCTCGATGTGTCTAAAGACGCTCGCTTCTGCTTGTCTCGCCCGCACGCAGGTATCCCTCGGGCAACAACAACAATGACGGCATCAGCGAGACCATCACACTGACCCGCCACATGCCGCAGTGCAGTGTGCGCAAGAGCATGAGTCTGCCGAATCTGCAACGTGTGATTGCGTTGAGTGCCAGCCTGCAGAGGGAGGAACAGGAGCAACAACAGCAGCAGCAGGAGTCGGAAGAGTCGCCAGCCAAGCATCGTTCGGGACCGTTGAATGTCTCTCAGGCCATCAGCACTTCGACCATGGAATCGTGCACATCACGTTCGCGCAATCTGCTGCCCATGTGCCAGATGCCCATCTCGATTAGTGTCTCCATATCAGAGCGTCTGCAGGAACAGCAGCAGCAGCAGCAGCAACAGTTGCAGCAGTCGCAGCCACAGCATTCGGATAAGGAGTCAGCAGCCACGCCCACACCAACGCCACAGCAGCAACAGCAGCAGCATCATCATCACCATCACTCCTCGCACCGGCACAAGCATCGCTGCAGTTGCGCATTGTCCTCCACTCAAGGCAGTCAGAACTTTGGCTCCAACGCCGTCTCACACATCTCCGGCTCTGCCTCGTCCGGCAACTCCAATCCGGCTGCATTCAATCTAGTCAAGCTGTTCATAAAGCAGAAGAGCAGCAGCAGCAGCTGCAACCAGGAGGAGGAGGAGGAAGAGGGCCAGGCCTGTGCTCTGCCCACCAGCATGGACGTCTCCTCGGGCTGTTGGCCCTCGAGCGATGCAGCTGCCTCGAGCTGCAGCAGCGGTGGTTCGCTCGAGAAACGTTTGCGCAAGAAGAGCATGCATGATTCGGGCAAAGGATCAGCTGTGAGTCGCCATGACGAGGATGAGATTTACGAGGAGGCAGGCGAGACCACAGCGACGCCAACAAAGCGACAACTGCGCACACGATGCGATGCAGTGTTCTATGACGATGGCGCCAGTTCCAGTTCGACGGGATCACTCACGGCAACCAATTCACCGGCTCATCGCAGACGCAGCATGCCGCTGCGCAATCCACAGCTCTATCAGCTGGCGGCCAATGCGCAGACGCAGGCGGGCGGCGCAGGCCAGTGCAGTCAGCAGTCCTCGGAGGCAAGCAACTCGGAGCAGTTGACGCAGGTGCCCAAGGCACGTCCGTTGTCCTGTGCATCTAGTTCGGAGATGATAACACGATCCATGCAAACATCCTGCGGTTCGCTGAGCACCACGCGCAGCAGCCTCAGCGATCGCTATCGTTGTGTGCCACCCTCGTTCCTGGCCAAGCTGCATAATCTGGGCGAGCAGTCGCATGCGCCAATCTATGTCATCTATCCGAACTATGCGCTGCCCGATCTGGGCTTTGTCAAGACCAACTCGGCCAGTTCGGATGTGATTTTCTCGCCCTTCAATTACAAAATGACGCTAGATAATCCGGATGCCAGCACGGCGGGATCGCTGAAGAAGCAGCGCAGCAGTCAGAGCATCAACGAGCATGAGCTCTTCAAGACGCTGGACTACAAGCACATTGCCGACTGGCATTCGCTGGCCACGCTGCTGCCCGTCGAGTATCGCCGCAGGTTGCAACACATTCCAGAGGTGCGACAGATAACGGGCCAATTGGAGTCGGAGCTGTCGCAACGGCCACTGTTCTGCATGTCGCCACCGATCCGACGCAATCGCTCACATGTTTGTGACTGTGCCAAGAATCTGCAACAAATGCAGACGCAGCTGGACGAGGCCTCCAGTTCGGGCTCTAGTCAGCCGCCCAGTTCGGGCTATCGTGGCTCGTCGACGCTGCTCACCGACTCCGAGGCGGATGCAGATCCGCTCAAGCAAATGTATGTGTATCAGTATGAGCAGCAGCAGCAGGGACAGACAACAGCAGCAGCACCAGCAGCAGCGCCACAACCCATGCCACGCAGCATTCTACGCAAAGCCAAGCGCAACTCCATGATCGAGGCCAAGCAGACACAGCAGCTGTCCAAGCTGGAGAAACGACGCAGTCTGCAGGAGCCGCCGTATCATTATGCGCTCGGCTCGACGGACGAGCTGGCCGAGGTGTTTGAAGAGCAGGAGGAGCATGCGCAACAGCAACAGCAGCAGCAGCCGCAGGTGAAGCAGCGCCTGTCACGCAAGGATTTGGATGCTCGTGCACGAGCCGAGAACTTCCTGGCCTCGCTGCCACGTTCTGAACTCAAGTATTATGCAGAGATTGCTGCAATTCTGGAGTCTTCCGGCGAACAGGTGCAATACGATGCGGCTGCACTGAAGAAGGAGGTTAGCCGCGTGCTCAGCCAGCAGAAGAAGGTGTCGTTCAATGATGTGGCCGCTGCAAGTGCAGCGAATGCGAAACGCTTTGCCACGCCGCCCAACTCGCCGAACATTTCCATTGCTGCACTGCAGCGACGCGAAACACTGGACGTGCAGGAGCAGCGCAAGATCGAGAGCAATCGCTTCAAGCGTCTGCAAATCCAGTGGGAACTGATGAGCAAAGACTCGAGCATGCTCAAGGAGCTGGCCAGCGAGCAGGCGACCAAGAGTGGCGGCTCCACGCCCACATCAACCACATCGGCAGGCTCCAATTCCGCCCAGAAATCGCGTATACCCAGGCCGGTTAGCTACCCAGCAGGAAGGTGAGTGTCGAGGAGAAGAGGAGATGAGAGTTCGTTCTGGTGTTGGGTTTTCTTTTTGTATTTGTTTTCTTTTCTGTGAAAATTCTTGTTTTGGAAATGATTTTTGCTAAATTCTGTTTCGTTTTGTCGTCTTCTTTTTTTGGTTTCTTCTTTTTTCCCTTTCATTTTGCATGGAAATCTATTTTGTTCGATCTTGGTCGTGGCAGAAGTCCCAGGCCAGGTGTCACGCAGCCTTCTCCTGCTCGTGTCAAGACTGTCAGTAAGAGTAAAAATTCGCCCGCTAATGTTTCCACACCTCCCTCCTCCACTCCGTCGCCGCAAATGTGCAGAATAAGCAGCGCCAAGGATGCAGCAAGCAGTGGCAAGTGCAGCACACGTTCTCCCAGTCGCATTGTGCAGCCCAAGCGTTACAGTATCGCCTGCACGCCATCTACAGCTGGAGGAGCAGCAGCAGGAGGAGCAGCAAAAGCAGCTACGGCAACAACGCCCACTGGCGGTCGGGCACGTACGCCGAATAGTCGAGCCGGATCTTCGGCGACAGCACCGAATACACCCAAACGACAGAGTGTCACCCCAACCTCCAGGTGAGTCGTGTGTGAATAATCTATATGGTTTATGTGACTAATCTCTCTCTTCTTCCACTTGCTTGCAGACCCACATCGCGAGTGCGCTAGAAGAGCAGTCCAGCTTTAGTCAGAGATACCCCTCAAAACACACACACACATATGAAAAGAAGCAAACAATGAGACATTGTATAAAAAATACCCTAGTTTAAGGCTTTGTGCGGCTCCGCTGCTTAGATAGTTACTGGCCCCTTGGCAAGTGATACGCGAAGGAGGAAGTGGAAGGGAAGTGCAGGTGGAGACAGAGAGAGACAAAAGAGCAATCCAATGGCCAGTGGGTCAGTCGCAAGTGCTAGTATTTTTTGATTGATTTAAGTTGCGCGCGGACGGTAGCTAAATTTCTTTTATACAATTATACAAACCGAGCAAAGATCTGTTGCCAATCAGATATTTTGATGTATATACACGCAAGAAGCGACACAGATACACACACACAGATACAGAAACAGATGCAGACAGACCGACACAGACACGCATACTTAAACGTTATTTCCATTAGCTAATCAATCTGAATCTATATATACGCATATAGTATATACGGAACACGCATCTTTATATGACATATGACTATGAATACATCGCCAGGCATTCGGCGTATGCGACAACAAAAATTTATAAACAATTTATAATTAATAATTTACATATGAGAGAGAAAGAGTACATTAAATGAAAAGCTCAAAAAGTGTTTAGAAAAATGATGTGTTGACCGACTTGGCGAACAAAAAAGCTAATTATTCAGTTTACACTATAGTCTCGACATTTTTTTCCACATGGCCTTCAATGTATTATGCGATGCGATAGTGAAAAAGCAAACAACTAATTTTGTTAAACAATTTTAATTTGCGTTTTTATTTTGTGAACCCCATTCGACTTTGGTTATTAATTTTTATTACCTGCTTTGTTAGCTGCTTAGTCTAAGTTGAAAGTGATTTAAAATTGTACTATATAATTATATATATATATATTTAATCGTTAACACTATCATTACTATCCCACTATGATTTGTACTTTAATTCTATTCTATCGAACTAACTCCCACTCTATCTTTAAACAAGCGAAACAAAACAAAACAAATCAAAAACAAACAACAGACTCTTGCTATTAGTTACTGGAAGACATCTTTATACGTTAAGCCTAAAGTTAACCACTTTTGTATCCTTAATTGTATAGACATTTCTAATGTATTGTATATCATCGTTTATACAAGCCGACACACACATATTGTATTTGCGGGAGAGTTGTATCACGAAAAATGGATATGCGGGAAATAATTATACATACACATAAAGATATATATACAAATAATAAACAAAAACAAAAAAAATCAAACAACAAAAAATGTATAAAACACACAAAAACAAATACAAAAAATATTAATAAAGAAAAAGTATTATCAAAACTGAACACTGCATATTATTTTATGGAATGCTTAGGTTGAGGTTCTTTATTCTTTATGTCATTAGGTAGACACTGATTTTGTTATATTATGTATAGTTTTTGTAACTATAATTGTGGATGCATTCATTAAACGAATGAGATTCTCCATTTCTTTATTCTTTCAGAAAGCACAAGTACTGTTCATTAGTGTTGTGTCGTTCGTGAACGAACGAACTAAATTGAACTATTCACCAAACTGAACGAACGAACTAGGTCTGTCTTTATAGTTCAATTTAATTCACTTAGTTCAATATAGTTCACGTCGTTCGTTTTGATCTCTTACCCTGATCGTTCGTTCGTTGTTTACTTAGTTCGCTAGTGTGCGTATAAGTGTTTTTGGCATAAATTGAATAACTAATATTAATTTTCAATGACAGCATTGTATGAAAAAAATTCATAAAATTTGTTTTTTTGAAGCACCTTTAAGAAAGTTTAAAAAATGAACAATTGAGCTAAATGAACGACTTAGTTCATTGATTTTAAACGAACGAAAGAACTTATTCCTCAAATTAAAATAGGATTACCCAACACTACTGTTCATTCACTGTATCTTTTATATAATAAAATATTGCACTCAACTTTTGAAAACAAGAGATTCGAAAATAAAAGTATATAAATAAATTTTAATGATAAGCTTGTTGGCTTTGTCATGTGTTAACCTCAGCTTTATCGCTCCAATGCACATCATACTGGATTTGTATTATTCTGAATGAACAGTTCTTTCTTAAACGTCAAGATGAACTGTCTGAAAATCGCGTGTTGGCTGCTTGTATTGCTGACACTTTGCCAGTATTTTATTATTATTTAAAAGCAACAAAGTGTACCCCAAATGCTGCACGATTACCTGAACTTTGGACTTCTTTGTAGCTTGGACCTGTGAACAATGTGGAAACAATCTTAAACTCAAATATGTATATTAAAATTTAAATTTGTGTTAGTATGTTTTCGTTGGTATACTATTGAATATTTGGTACGTGTAGCATATTTCCTTATCATGGACCTAAATTACGAGCTGGAATAATCTTAAATGTAGAATAAATATAAAGACTTTATGCCATTTGTTGAAAATTCTGTAAATTTTAAAATATGAAGTAAAAATTTAAATAAATCATAAAGTAATACAAAATAAACCGGTTTATCGAATATATTTAATTGTTCTTTAATTATTTTCGTTATCTTTCCTGTTCTTTGATTCTTCCTTGCGCTCTTGTGTACTGAGAGCTGTGAAGATTCTTCATAGGCAGGACTATTGTATCCGCTTATGATATTAGTGCAACAGTAGATCTTTGCTCGGCAGGAACAGGTACCTCTTAGTCAGATGACTGTGCCAGGATTGTGCGTGTCGCACAGGCTGCAAGTTGTGGCCTACTCTCGCACACTTGCGCCTGCTTTGGGTTTTTAAATTGTTCGAAATGAATTTCTGGAAAGTTTTACAGCCGACAATTAATACACCCTCCATCATGGCGCTATGGCACGCCCATTCTCTTGCACATACACACATTTACATAAACACACACACACTCGCGGGGCATATGCACAATTACAAGCTCAGTAGGCAGCTTTATTAAACTTTGTTGTAATTACAACAACATGTGTTGTGCCACTTTCCCCCCTCCATACTCACGACCCCTCGCTATGTGTGCGTATGAGTGCTCCTATTTGTTTGAATGTGTGTGCGTTTGCATACATTTACCTAATTAAATAAAATAATGTAAACGCAAAAGTTGCAGAGGGCGCGAGAATTCACTGTGCCCCCCTCTCTCTCTCTCTCTCGCACACACCCACACTCTCCTCTCGGTGTTTCCTTCTTTGGCTCTCCCGCACTCTCTACTTGAGCATGTGCACAGTTTCTTGGCTTTTGGCTGCACAGTTGCCTTAAAACTGAATAAGATCTTTGAATTGAAAGTGAAATATACCCTGTGAATTGTGAAATATATGTAACTTTATATAATATGATATGAAATATAAAAATACATATAATATAATGATTTATTATATATTGTCGGAGATAATCCTTTTATAATTAATATATTCTATTACGCTCTTTCGATTTGTACAATGTGTTCCCTTCGCTCTCTTAAACGATAGTGTCGCTGTCCCCCGCTTTAAATGTTTTACAACACTGTCCTATCGATAAGGTTTCCGATAACTAAATAAATTTATGTGTATCGACTTTGATCACACTTGACAACATAAGACTTAACATAACTTAACAATATAATAAATATTAAATTATTTAGTTTTCCTTTCTTTATTTAATTTATTCGTATAAAATTTTCAATTATACATATTTAAAATAAAATACTAAAATAAAATAAAATATAAAATATCTATCTATCCATCTAGATTAAAGAACATCCCGAATAATATAGAAAAGGTTGGGCACTCTCATTTTGTATTGCATCTCTTTCCGATTCTTCAGTTGCTGCTTTCTTAGAACGAATATCTACAGGGTATAATTAAGTAGAAATATTATCAAATATTTATAAGAAGATACGCACATGTGTGTATGCCTGTGTGTGCGTGTGTGCCACTGTGTGTGTCTGATAATTATCATTTGCTTAAACCAAAACTCCGCCCGTTACACTGCACAGCCAAAAAAGAAATAAGTTGCCAGAGCGGGCGGGGTGCAGGGGTAGCTTGGATAATGAGCCTGCCTACTGCAAGCAAGGTGAGGGAGGTGCCAGGGGTGCTCTGTATGGGGGAGGGGGGTAATACTGGTAACTGTGTTAAGCCTTTTCGCCGCTGCAAAAACAAATATTTAGCCGAGAAAATTCACTTTTCGATTCGAATTTGTTGGCCATTAAGTTGCCTCGTTTCGTCTCGTTTCTTTTTTTTTGTTTCGCCGTCAATTTGCATATGAAATTGTTCTTGTTTTTCTTGTTGTTGTTGCTGCGACATTTGGCAAATGTAATTAAAAATTTTGTGTTGTTCTCATTCTAAAGGGAAATATAACTGTCGCGCTTTAAGGAAGAAAGTCGAGCAGAAACAGACGAGGCAGACAAACGCGGTCGCATGCATTGCGCGCTGTCAAATAAAAGGGAAAAGTGCATAAAGTATGCAAGGGAAGGAATGAGGGGGGGGCGGGGTACGCGGGACGAGGGACAGAACGAGGCCTATGATATTCGGATTTTGCATTGAAATATTTTCGCAAAAATAATTACATGCACATGCCCCACAAAAGCGGCAAGAACGGAACGCTGTTTATGACTGAAGACACGAAGCGAGTGAGACAAAAGGGAGATAGCACGAGAGGGGGAGGAGGGGGGAGGGTGGTGTTGGGGGAACGACCACTGCACGAGCTTTTTTGCGGTTTTTGGCAATGTCAGGACACGACACAAAGCCAAATGGCAAGAAAACTTACCAAGCTTGTTGGCGTTCGTGTTACTCCCGTTGTTGTTGTTGCTCCACGAGGAGCAGCAGCAAGGGAGGCACACGCGATGCGGCAAACAAAACAAAACAAAACAAAGCGGAGCAGAGCAGAGCAGAGTGGAGTAAGTGTGGAGCGCTGGCAGCTCCTCATACACTCGCAATAAAATTCAATTGATATTCAAAAGGGAAATTGCAGTAAACAATTCAACTGAGCAAAGTGTGGCAAGCAGGAGGGGAGAGTGTGAGGCAAAACCTCCTGAGGAGGGGCGCGTGATAACAGCACAGCGAATTGCCCACGGCGAATTTGCTGCAGGGGCGACAGTTTTTCGTGTCGTGTTTGTTTCGTGTTGCTGCCGCGCATGCTCTGCCCCACATTGTTGGCGCTGCAGGGGCGCCGCAAACATGTGGCGAATTCGCCGCCAGCCTGACCTAGTTCAATGCCTTGGCCGCCCCGTTTGGTTGGCTGCCCAGCTTGGCCCATTGTCCGCCCAGCTTGGCCCGCTGTCGTGTTTGTCCCACTGTCCGCATACCCCGCGCGCTGGCGTTTGGCGCGCTATTTGCGCTGCGCCTTTGCCGGGCGGTTCGTGCAGCGCTTGCAGCGTCGCTTTGTTGTTGTTGTTGTATGCAACGTGCAACGTGCTGTTTGCCACTTGCCACCTGCTCGCTGCAAGCAGCTTTGCTCAGCCATTTTTGTGTGTGTATTTAAATTTTTCATAAACCCAAAAAACAACGCCGGAAACTTCAGACTTGCTCCCTTCCTCCCCCCCTGCTGACCCCTGCAGCATCTTGCCTACACTCACACACACACACACACACATACATAGCTGCAGCACCCACACACACATACACACCCACTTATACACAAAATATGCAAACAATTTTCAATTAAAAATCAATTTTATGCTTCAACTGCGACCAAGTGCCAAACAGTTGTTGTTCTTGCTATTGCAGTTACTGTTGTTGTTGTTGTTGTTGCTGCTGCTGCACGTCGTGGCTGAGGTGGCCCACGAAATGCGCAAATATCACAGTCAAGTTTATTGCCACCTTGGCCACTCTTTGGCTCTCAATGAGCAGCAGGCGATAAAATTGTATTGGGAACATTTTAAGAAATTCTCTTCAAGTTGCCTCGCCTTGCAAAAACTTTGCCAGCTGTCAAAAGACTTAATGTACGCATTCTGCTGCATACACTGAAAGAAGAGGAAGACAACAAAATAATTATAATTTAGCCTTAACTTTGCTGCAGTGCAGGGTATTTACTTGTTGAGCTTACCCAAGTTATTTCTCTCCATTTTGCCTAAATACAGCTAACTTCCTTGAATCTGTGCCGTTAGGCAAATAATTAGGTAACTATCGAACTACCCACGCATTTCTCTCAGTGTTGCCTGAGCCTTTGGGGCCACACTGTGCAAAGTTAGAAGCAACAATAGTTGCAGCTGTTGCATCACCAAAAGGCGGAAGCCTGCTGACCAAGTTGACATGTAACCAAAGTTAAAGCGGAAAACCAAGCAGAATCTACTCCAAAGTAGCCCCGCCCCCCTAGCGCCCTTATTCCCCCTGCACGCTACTGACTGCGGGCATTATGGCAATTAGAAGCAGCATGGCAAGGGGAGGCGAGGGAGACAATGGCAATGGCGGGCGGCAAGCTGTGGCATTTGATGCCGCATTGTTCCACAGACACTTGGCAAATAAAAGAAACAATTTAAAGGCACTTGAAGGCGCCCTCCTCCCTCCCCTCCTCTAACTGCAGCCCCCCGCACATTACATGCACTCAACGTCAAGTCGAGTAATTGGCAAATTGATGGCACACACATGCATTTGCAGGGGAGGGGGGAGCAGCGGGCACCGCGCCGCGTTTAGAAATTTTCATAAAACTTTTTATGGTTGCCATTTTGTGGCTGCGCTACAATTGTTGCCAATTTCCGCGCGAGCAGACGTGTGCTTAGTCCACCTACCAGATCCTCCCCCTACTCCCTGTTCCTCCTGCCTTTCCAACTTGGAATGCAATTGAAGGCTTGCGCCGCGTGGAAAAGTTTTCCCTCCTTCTGCGCGAAGCCAAAGTCAGGCAGCCACACATCCAATTACGTTTATAGATATTGCCAAACATTGTGCCAAAAAATACGCACAATATAGCCATAAAAAATGTACATAGTCGTCTTAAATAAAGCTTAAGCTTGCCGCTTGCCAAACTGGCCAAGCCTGCCTCTTAACCCTCCCCCCTCTCGGGCAAAGTGCAACATTTGAACTTTGCTGCCATTGCCAGAAGTGTTACAAGTTTTGCGCGAATTACAGAAGCTGCAGAGGATTTGCCTCCAAGTCTGGGGGTAGTTTGGTTGGACAGTTCATTGTGGGCATTAGGTATTGCAGGGTATCTGCCAGTGCTAGCTATACTTTCTCTACCATCAGCTGCCAGTTAAGCGCCATTCCTTCAGCTTATTGTGTTGTGATTGCTCGAGGCGTTCCGCTCTCTGCTCGCTCTGAATCGATTTGCCTGCTGGCAAAAATGGGGACACGCAGCAAACTCTCTGAGTGTGCCCAAGTCGACCACAATGGGCGAGCAAGGCTTCAATTTTTAATGCAGCAACCGCTCATCGATAATTTATGGCTTGCTTTCTAAATGACCATAAATGATGCCGGGGACAGTGGCCCAGTAGCCGCGCTAAGGGAGGGTCACGAGGGGGGTTATGGGGAGGTGAGTGTAGGATGAGTGTAGGATGAGTTTAGGACGTGAGTAGGGTGTGTGCTGACGTGCAATTAATGAGAGTGCTCGACGGCTAGATACCGAGTGGAAAGGGAGCTAGACCATTTTGAATATAAATACAGTTTTCATTGGCATTTAAAAAAAATAATATATTTATATAAATTTATAAGTAATTAATTTATTTATTTAATGGCAGTCAACTAGAAAAAAGAATATACATTCAAATTTAGAATGATTAAGAAATAAGTAGGATAATTTTTTGGACTTAATAATAATTTTAAAAATTGTATTTATGAATTTAAAAATTTAAGATCATTAATATTTTATTTTATTTAAAATTCAAATTAAATTTAAATATAAATAAAAATAAGTGTGATCAAATGTAGATTACATTGCTGTTCTATCATTACTTTATTGAAGCTCTTTCTTGCATTAATTTACTTAGATGTGTGGAAATTTATTAATTCACACAAATTGTGGATTCGATACAGAATGCTCTTTAATGCTATTTTACATAGGTTTATCATAAGCTTAAAATATTCATCTTGTTATATATTTATCGATATATCAGTGTGACCCTCTACCAGTCTACTACATTTGTCAATTTACTTTTATGAAACCTTGGCGAATAAACAGTTTAACTTCCTTGTTTTACATTAAGAATGTTTATTTTTACAACTATTTAATCGTATTCATGATATCATATCACATACATAACTGAAACTACTTTATAACAATGATATACTTAATAATATGATGGATAAATATGAAAAAATAATTCTTAAAATATATACCTTTATTTTAAGAACTATTATATCATATTTATTACATCATATGAAAAACATAACTCACCTTAAATTGCCGTTTCATGTCTGCCTTAAACTTCAATTCACATTTGACCTCACTCAAACCTAATGCTGGGTATAGAAAGACAATTGCACGGCACTTTTCTGCCTTGAAGTATGTGTGTAGCTAACATTAAAATGTAGGAAGAAGGGTGGAGGAAGGCACTGCATGCCAGTGGCGACGGCAACATACATTTTAAATCAATCAGTCAATTCCTAGAAGGCCGAGCAGACATACACACATACACACACACACACACACGCAGACACTCAGAAAACAAATACAGGTGAATAATCCGCTTAAGTTAAACGCTTTGATCGAAGGGCGTGCATTAAATACAAGTGCAGAGGCGTAGAAGGGGGGCGTAACGCAAAGGTTCCCCAAGGGTTCGACGCCCCCGCCTAATCGATGCCGACTTCGTTTACCGCATAATTTTCTTAGTTTACTTTTCGTTTCCTTGCCGCTTTTAACTGCGGGACAGTTTAGCAATCATAAAGGAAATCACAGCGGGGGGGAGGGGGAGGATATAAATAAAATATTGATAGAACATGTGCCTTAAGTTAAAGTAAACAGCACTTAAAGTTGCATAAGAAACTCGACGCTGTCAGCGCGGTGCGTATACTTAATACGGCGCGTATACTTAATATGGCGCGTGTTTATTATCTGTTGTTGTGGTCGCGGCTACATAAACATTGCGCTCGTAAATTAAAATGACACGTTTTGCATATGCATAAGGCGAGAACAGCAGAGCAAGAGAGAGAGAAAGGTAGAGAGGGAGGGAAAGAGAGAGAGCGACGCACGCAGCAGCAATAAAAAGGTTAATTATTCAATTAAATTACACTCGAAGGCGTTGCAGATGTCGCATTCGCCAAATGGCCGACGGACACATAAAACTGACACCGTTGCCGGGCACGGCAGAACAGGGCAGGACCACGGAGCAGAGAACATGAGCAGAGGACTGTGCTGTGCGCTCCGCGTTGCCAACTGCAAACGAAATCATATAAAATCATGTTTATTTAATTTGCATTATAAAGCCGACGCTAGGTCGTTAAATTCACTCGTCGCTGGCCACGTTTGCGTTTTAAAAACAATAAAACGCAAAATGTTTGACAAATACACATGACCAATGGCAGGGGGGAGGTAGAGAGAGAGAGAGTGTCGTAAGAGAGAGGGGCGGGGCAAGCAGGGCGCGTTGCTCCCAGCGAGCACATCAAAATTTTGCTCGAGTTGGAGTAGGCAAAGCACAAAACATGGCGTCACGCAAGCCCCGACGGGCGTCCCCTCCCTGGGCGACTCCTACTGCTTGTAGCCACGCATATTAATGAGCTGCTAGTTGAGGGGAGGGAGAGACAGGAGGGGGAGGGGAAGAGGGAGCTAAAGGCAGCCGGGTAACTTCACTTCAGTTGCGCCAAAGGACTAAAGTAATGCGAGCCATTGTCCAGGCAAACATTTAATGCGTGACCAAGTTGTAGTTGTTGTTGCTGTAGTAGAAGTTGTTGTTGTTGCTGTAGTTGTTGTAACTGTTGTCGTTGTTGCTGCTGCTGTAGTTGTTGCTGCTGCTGTAGTTGTTGCTGCTCGTTGTGTGATTAATTCGCGCAAAGAGTTGTGCGCTTCCGCTTCCGGTTGTAGCTTGGCTGCCAGTGTGCGTGTCTCCGTGTGTGTGTTTGTGTGTGCTTGCTGCGCTTTTATGTTTCACATTTTACAGGAGGCTGAATCGTGCTGCGTGGGCGTGGCACAAAATTAATTGTTTTGTGCCCAACGAGGCTTAAAAACACATGCTCATGTAAGCCACGTCCGCTTGCTCGCCCGGCTCATGTTAGCAAGTCGCACACCCACACACCCACACACACACTCACACACCCACAAAAACACACACCCACTAACACAGCCCACCCACTCTCCCACTCAGCCAAACACTTGTACAGCAATGCGCACTTACTCACACAGTGGTCAACAGGCACTTTTGACGATTTGCTTTGCTGCGCGCAGTTGAGATAAGAGTCCAAGCAGCAGCAGGGGAGCAGGGGTTTGGGGAGGGGGGTTCGCCTGTGTGCAATTAATATGAAAATCAGACACACTTATCTTAATTAGTTAGTCGCTTGTACTAAAAGGGGCAAGCAGCCAACACGCCAAACGTATGAAATTAAAAATTGTGTCGCTCTTGCTCCCCTGACAACGTCTCTTACTGAGTGCGTGTGTGAGTGTGTGTGTGTGCGAGTGTATGTGTGTTAATGTGGCAAGTTGTAGTTGCGCTTATTATGGCACTTCACATATAATACGCCGTTAATTTTGCACCACAAATGCCGCATTTAGTTTGTTTCCTGCGAAAACCCTTGTGCTAATTACGCATACGCCATGTGGGCCGCCCTCAAAGGCGATTGCAAAACGGTACTGGGCTGGTGCAAATAGTTTTGCTAGTTTCTTTTTTGTTTCAGTTTCTCCCTCTCTCTTCCCCTCTCTCCCTTTCTCTCACGTCGTGTAGTTTGTTTGCTTGTTCGCTGTGCTTTGTCTTTGTCTGCTTTGCACTTTTACAATAAACAAAAGCTGTAGCAGAGGCAGAGCCAGAAAATACGAGTATGCACGAAAACAAAATGCAAATGCTCTTTTCCCTTTTAACAAGCGTAACTGATACGCACACACACACACACACACTCTGGCACACACATATTGAACATTGAACAAAAATACGGGCGACAAAATATTGCCGAGAATTTTATAAAATTTTGAAACAGCTCAAAGGCAACAAATACCAGTTACAAAATATTTTATTTTCCCATATTCGTATGCGTATTTAGTAATGGATTTTGCCATGCATCTGTGTGTGTGTGTGTGTGTTGGCCATTTGCAGCAGCACTTGCAGCCCCAAAAACAAAAGCAAACATCAAATTCAAAAGCAATATCATTCGAGTACTCGAATGAGACCGTTGTCAAATATTTAAATAATTTAAGACTTTAGAAATTAAAGACAAAACTGTGAAAACTAAACGAGAGTATATAATGGGTGTCATTTGTAAGAATTTATATTTATTTGAAACTGCCAGTAGTTAGAGATATTTCTCTGTAAATTATGCCATTGAAAACATATTCGAATGTCTGGAAAAATACATTGGTAAGAATTTATAAATATTTGACTCAGACATTTGTTAAATAAACAACAATTATTGAAAACAAAATTTTGTATTAAGATAAATACATTATACGATTTTTATTAAAATATTGGGAAAAATAAATCTAACATTTTTAATTTGGAGATTCGACTTTAGAAATTTTAATTTGTACATTTCTCTGGCAACGTTTTGAAGCAGGCTCGAGGTCAGAATTTTACTCTAATTTAAGCAATAATTAAACCTATCAGTGCCAACGAAAGTTAGACATAATATTCTTCACCATTATTATATGTATGTGATATAGGAACGATCGCATGATATAAGAACCTGCAACGATACAGAAACTTTGACATGCCGAAAGAAGCTTACCTTTCTCGTTATTAAGTTAAAGTAAAGTAAATTTAGTTTTAAAATCATAATTAAAATTTATTTTGGGAATTTGCACTTCGAATATGAATCAAAAAAATGTCTAATTAAATTCTTTTCTTCTTATTTAAGTTTATACCATTAATTAATTCGTATTTCATTTAAATTAAATACATTTTTTATTTCTTTAAACAGTCGACTGAACAAAGTTGACTTTTAATAAGTAAATAAATAAGTTTTCCCCGCCCTAATCTGTATTTTGTTCATTTTTTGAATGAACTCAATTTTGCGATATATTTAAATCGGGTCAGACCGGAAGTGGGGCGCCGAAGATGGCGTACATAACGGCTCTAGTGTCACTAGGTACGTGTTGCCTGCCGCCGCCAATCATGAGCTGCGTTGCATAATCTCGCTGCTGCCGCCGCTGCTGCTGCTGCAGTTGGATAATGCACGGGCGCAGCGAAAGAAATCATGTAATTGTAATTGTAACTGTAACTGCAACTGTAATTGTACAGTTACAGCTGTAGCTGTAGTTGTAGTTGTTGCTGTAGTCGAAATGAAGTAAGCGTAAATTGCGCGAAAAATAAAAGTCGAGCCGGCTTGAGGCCAAGTGAAAAAAGTGACGGCCTGAAGAGAGTTGCGAGAAAAATCTGAGCAAAGAAAAAACATTAAGCTAAAAATGAAAATAGGTGGGCAGAGGGCAGCGTAATGATGGTAGAGACTGCTGGCAGCGCTAGGCCAGCACTGGAACTGTGTTTGTTTCCTTTCAAATCAGCAGACTTCCTTTTGGCCATAGCTGGCCTGGCCTGGCCTTACCTTCATGGCTGGCCTTACCTTCGCCTTCGCCTTCGCCTTCGCGTCTCGTTGCGAGCGAGTGGAGCAAAGAAAACTAAGTGGAAATCACTTGAAAACACTAACGAGCTGTTACGCCTGCCAAGCAGCGAAAATATAATCAGCAGCATCATGTCTGCAGGTGCACTTAAAAGGCGTTCACTTTTCCATGGCCAGCGAAAGAGGCAAAAGAAAAACTGAACTGAACAATGGCCGAAAATCTGATTCGAAAACAATTAAAATTAACCTTTTTGGTTATTCAAACAAAGCGGGGCAAAAACAGCACAAGAAGCAGAAGAGAAAGAAGCAGAGAAAGAAGACAGAAGAGAGAAGAGAGAGAGGAGCAAGCAGTGGCTGTGGTGAAGGCGAGTCGCGGCACACTCACATACAGTCTCACTTGCTCTGGCCATGCAAATGAAAAGTTTTTACTCAGCTGAAGTGCAGTGCAGTGTCGCAGCAGCCAGCTTGTGTCCGTGGTGCACAAGTTGCCGAACCACTTTTTGGGCTCAAGTTGACGAGGAACGAGCAACGTTTTGTTTTGCTTATGAAGGCCACGCGAGACGCGCACTCGGGCAAAACGTGAGCGCTGATGATGTTCAAGCTGATGATGAAGTTGACCCCCCACAGCACCCCCTCCATCAGCTCATAATTGAGTTTGGCGCGTGCCGTTGTGGGGAAATGACTTTGAACTTTGTTGTTGCACTGCACAAAGTCGAAGTTGACTGCAGCCGGTTTTCGGCTGCATTATGATTTTTGGCGTATGATTTGAATTGATCGCATAACTTAATTCACAGCGAAAGAGAAATGCGCGCCAAAATGGAAATAGAAATGAAAAGGCAGCCCAGAGAGAGAGACAGAGAGAGAGAGAGGGAGAGTGGGAAACTTGCTTGCTGCTCGGGTCAACAGTTTGCGGAGCGACACTCACTTTGGGGCAGCGCCGTCGTCGTGGCCGCCTTCTATAAACAAAACGCTGTGCGGGATTGTGTAATCGGAAAAGACTGTCCTGCAGTGGCAGTGGCATATAAAAAGCAGCCGCACAGCGGCAACAGCAGACAAACCGATTTCACGACTGCAACCAGCCGCAACAAGCTTAGCCAAAGCCAGCACGAAAATGGCCAGCATTCACTTGGTAAGAACAAAGCGCATTCGCGATTATAAAGAATGCATTAGCCAGGCCAGAATATGATCTCTTCTTTCCTTTCCTTTCTGCACGCCCCACAGATGATGCCACTCATTGTGGCAGCCGCAGTCGGGGGCAGTGGCAGCCCCCACAATTTGGCAGCCGCAACGCACTACGATAATCGTAGCTGGCAACCATTGCAGCAGTCGCTGGCGCGTAAGTTCGAGAGTCAGAGCTACGGCGGAGGCAATTCCTCGGGCGGACTGGAAGCCATACTTAATGGTCTCTCAAATCTCTCGGGCCGCGGACACATTAGCAACGGCTACGGCTCAGTGGCGCCCACGCACACAGAGGCACTGGCCATGGCTTCGTCCAAGCAGGAGATACCGATTTACGAGGAACAGCACGAGGATGCTGCCGTGGCTGCTGTGGCGGCAACAGCTGGCGATTATGGAGGAGCGCCACCTGCCGGTGAACAGCACTCAACTGCAGCGATTTACGACTATACTGCCGGCGGAGCCGGAGCTGGCCACGGAGGCGGTGTCTCGTCGGGTTATCTGCCTGACTTTGGGGATGCTGAACAGCAGTACAAGGCGGCGTTGCACGCACAAATACAGCAACAACAGCAACAGCAGCAACACCAGCAACAGCAGCACGAGGAACAGGCACAGGCCCAGCTGGGGCAACATCATTATGCGTACGACAAAATCTCGGTGGGGAATTATCTCAATCATTATGATCAAGGTGCCGACTCCGGCTACGAGGCCTATCAGCAGCATCACGCCGACGAGCAACAGTATCAGCAGCAGCAACACCAGCAGCAGCAGCAACAGCTTCAGCAGCAGCAACTGGAACATGCCTCATACTCCTCCGCCTCCGTCTACTCGGGTGGGCCACACGACTATGAGGACCATCCGGATGGGGATGAGCACAATTCGAATTTTTTGGCCGACTCGAGTGCCCATGGCAGCGGACCTGGTGACGGGGCACAGGCACATTCGCATCAGTCCCATCATCATGTGGATATTATCAACTATGTGCCGGTGAAGCATGTCAAGAAGGAGCATGTGCCCGTGGAGAAGCCCGTTAAAATTCCCGTCTCGCATGCCGTCATCATTCCCATCAAGAAACCGGTGCCCATTCACATACCGATTACCAAGCAGGTGCAGGTGCCCATACACAAGGAGCTCAAGGTGCCTGTGGAACGCATTGTGCCGGTGCCCGTGGAGAAGCACATTCCGGTGCCGGTGGAGAAGAAGGTGCCCTTTCATGTGATCAAGTATGTGCCCATCAAAGTGCCTAAGCCTTTCCCCGTCAAGGTGCCCGTGTTCAAGACGGTCCTGCACAAGGTCAAGGGTTGGTGGTAGGCAGGAGGAGAGGAAAGAGAGAAGGGAGAGGAGGGAGGAGCTTCATTTGATTAGTGTTAAGTGCGTTGCGTATACGCCGCGTGTGCGCTACAACATCATTTTGTGTCTCATTTAACACAAGAACAAATCGCGTTGCGCCACAATAAACCGAAATAAGTTAAAACTGTTTGCATTAACTCATTTTCAGGCGAAGAAGGAGCAGAAGAAAGAGAAGTAGGAGGAGGAGGAGAAAGGTTTTTATTTTTATTTTCAATTTCGTTTTCGTTCTCGTTGAGATTTTTAGCTGCAATTTTACGCTGCATTTATTGTACTCCATTTGCCCTTTGCATCCTCCCTCCTTGCTCTTTGCTCTCCCCTCGCAGCATTTTACGAGCTTATTTATTTAATTTTTATTCCCTTTAAGCGCACACAATGGAATTGTGTTAAATGAAATGAAATTCATCTAGGCAACGTTGACGTTTGTTTTCCCCACTGCCAAATGCTGTTTCCAGGCCATTACCTCGCCGCCAGTTGCCGCCAGTTGCTGCTGCTTGTCGCAGGACATCCTCGAAGCTATCGGCACGCAAACTCTAATTAAATTAAGAGCACACCTTTTGTTGTCACGGCCAGGAATGTCAATCCCCTCCTCCCACACTCTCCCCCTCCATTCCCAACTCTTCTCGGCAACATCTTGTGCAGCGCATCTGTTGTCATTAGCAGGCTGACTTGGCCTGCTTTAACTGCACATAAACTGTCATTAAATTAGACGCGCGATATATGTGTGCCGTCTGTGTGCGCGTGTGTGTGTCTGCGTGTGTGTGTGTTTGCTGTATATAAATATCGTTTTTCATTTTTCATCCGCCCCGTTGGCTGCCTCGCTTGTCTCGCTCCCGATTCGTGACAGAATAAAACTCAATTGCTCGCATGCAGTGCGCGTCTCTTTCGGAGCAGCAGCACGCACGCACACTTAGGCATTTGCATGCCATACCCTCCCTCCTCTCTCCCCCCGCTGCTTGCCAACTTTAGTCCGTTTGCCGTGTCCATCGTCCTTCGTCCTTTGAATCCGCGACGCCGCGTCTGTTTGCCATACGCTGCGCACTTGTCTGCGTGCCTCTCTCTCTCTGTGTGTGTGTGTGTGTGTGTGCTGTTGTGTGTGGTCCCTCGCCTTTAGCTTTGGCTTTGCCAGCCGCTTGTCACTCATGCCGCTGTCTGTGGTTCGTCCTGGTCTCGTGTTACTGCTCCTTGCCTGCCTTGTCGCCGTTCAAGTCCTTGCTGCTGCTCCATTTACTGTGTATTTTTGATGTCTAAATTGCATTTTATTATGTCGCCTGCAACAACAAAGCAAGCGGGAGAGAGCAAAAAAAAAAAAACCAAACTCTTCTTTGCGTTTGCTACATATGTTGGCCAGGCAATCCCTGTTCCATGCTTCCTCCCTCTCGCCCCTGTCAACCACACATCCGTGCCCCGCCTGCCTCGGCCCGCACTTCATTGTCGCCTCTCGGCGCTTTCTGACTTTGCATGTCGCTGTCGGCGCTTCTGTCGCTGTCGCTGTCGCTGTCGCTCTGTCGCTCTTGTTGTTGCGGTTGTAAATTTTATTTATCATTTAACATTTTTTACGGTCTTTATGCTGCCAAAAGGGGTGTCGGCTAAGGGGGTGCTGCTCGCTACTCGCAGCGACACACTTTAAGTGACTTTTGAAGCACTTTATTTTGCATACAAAATATTTGCCTTGTCGCCGAGTGTGTGTGTGTGTGTCTGCATGTGACTGCGTGTGTGAGACTGTGTGTGTGTGTGTGTCGATTTGTATGTGTGTGTGTCTGCGTGTGCATGTGTTGTGCACGCTTAATATGCCTGATAACTCTTGGCTGCCTGATTGGAGCTGCTGCCGCTTTTATACTCCAGCTGCGATTTAAACCATGACCCGAAACATTTGGCATACATCATGTTTAACTGCCATATATATGGCAACAAAAGGAGAACTTGGCTTAAAATGCACGACAAGTGCATTGTTTAAATGAAATTTGTGTTTGTTTGCATTCAAAGGCATTCATTTCTGCATTCAATGCTTGACTTGAGTTGAGTCTTGAACCGGCTAAGATTATTTTGGTTTGATATTTACTTTGATTATCTAAATATTAAATAGTTATTTAACTGTACCAAGTTTGTTGCTAGTAAAAGCAAAATATTTCAAATTTAATAATTCAAATTCATCAGACATTTCGCTTTTGCATAACATATATCAAATTTAACATTACATAAACGCAATGAACTTTCTGACTTTGCCCTGCAGGCGATAGAAAGTTTAAAGTTCGAAATAATTTGAAGGACATTCAATATATTCGGTGAATATCAAATGTTTATTCACGCACTTTTTATTGCCTTTTTGCTTTAATATTTATTTTCAGTTCATTATTCGGCATCTCTCTGGCAAATACTATTAGATTATTTAATAATTATCTAGAAATAAACTAAGAGCTTGAGCTGAAATATTTAGTATGCATTTTGGCAGTCTGCTTTTTTACGTAATAATATTATTGCCGAATGCTAATGACACAATATTTAATTAGCAACAGTTTGTTTGTGCGACGGGGCTGGGCATAAATGAAAAATATATTGCGAAATAAATTAATTTAAATTAGACAAACACAAAGCAAGCGCAATCTAAACAAAATTATGAGCACATTCAGATCTGGATTCGGGAGCGGATTCTGTTGCAAAATACAACAGTTGCTTTTTAATAATGAAAACTACACTTGTGCGAGTGTGTGTGTGAGTGTGTGTAAGTGCATGTGAATGTGCTCGTGTGTTTGTGCGAGTTTGGCATTTGCAACCACGATGCGTTTGCACTTTTATTAAAAAACTTTTGCATAATGAAAGTTGTTCGCCTGCCTTCCCAATTCTAGACGCAATTTATTCTCAAAAAAAAGTTTTCCCCCGGCAAGTTATTTGTTTGCATGTTTATAAATAATTTTCGGCAACATTTTCAAAATATTATTTTGCACAGCAGAGCGTGCGTGCACATATTAACGTGCTTGCTTTCTGTGCACTTTACACTCGAGAATGTATTTCAAATGGGTATTTATTTAATTTAAATTACATTTTCATTGAAAGGGAAGCAAATGCGCGAAATCGATATGGCATATTGTGTATTTAAATATGTGATATAAATTAGAGAGGTGCAACAATAGAAAAGAATAGATAGATAAGCAAAACTCTTTGTCCTTCCTTCGTGTCACGAACCCATCTTTAAGGCCGCAGCACTTTATGGCAATATACTTACTTTTATCCCATGTCATTGGCACACGAGCCGCGGGGCTGATACTTCCTGATGGCCATACAATTTAGTTCGCCCCGCCGCCGTGTCTGTCCCAATGTAGGGGATTTTGCGTGTTTTTTTTGCCGTTGCTCGTTGTACATTTTTGGGTTTTTAGCCAACCAGGCAGACAATGTGTGTGTGTGTGTAGTAGACGCGCGCTGTGGCTATGCCACAAAGTGTGGCACGTGCTTAAACAACCGCCAGCACGCGCCGCAAGACTCTGCCCGCGCGCGCGCAACCGATTCGTACTCGCACTTAGTACATATATGAAGATTATATCTACTGCGGGATAAAATGATTTACGCGCTGCTCGCGTACCTGACTGCCGGATGGACCATGAAAGAGGGTGGGGAAGGGAGGGGAGGGGCTCAGTATCGTCGCCCACTTTTGGCATATAAATGGGCCAAATAAGTTGCCAATTACCAGTTTGGCCGACGCGCGTACATTTTCATATTTGTAACAGCAACAGCAACAGATACAGATACAGATACGCTTGCAAATACATAGATACGCGTCTGCATGGATGGGCGCAGATACGAATACAAATGGCCGTAAATGGACTCGATGTGGGCGCGTGCTGCGAGCGTAGGCCGCCTTACTTGCCAGCAAGTGTTATGGGCATTAATGTGCCATTACGGTTATTTTTTGAGCTTTGGGGAGATCTTTATAATTTGCAAATGTATGAGAGTGTGGGTGGCGCACAGAGAATTGAGCTGTGCCATTCATTGAAGCCAATGTTGAGCATTGCAAGCCTGCGAAATTGGCAAATCAGAAGAAAATATTGTAGCAGCACTAAGCACTGAACACATAGAGACCTCAAACAGGGGGTAAATCTGTTATTGCTAGTTTTTCGATCGAAGTACCCCAGAGCCCGAAGCATTGCACGCTCGGCTGGGGTACTTCGATGTTCGGATCTCAGTACAAACAGCGCATAGGATCAAAACTGCTTCAGTCGCACAACCCATGCTTAAGATACATTCAGAAATTTGTTTGCTAAAGATACATTTGTACCGCAAGCCGATTTTTAGTTTTTGAAAAGTTTGCATGCATAAGATACATTTGTATCTTTAAGATACATTTGTACCGCACCCCGATTTTTAGTTTTTGAGAAGTTTGAATGCTTTAGATACATTTGTATCTTTAAGATACATTTGTACCGCAACCCGATTTTTAGTTTTTGAGAAGTTTGAATGCTTAAGATACATTTGTATCTTTAAGATACATTTGTATCTTTAAGATACATTTGTACCGCAACCCGATTTTGAGTTTTTGAGAAATTTGCATGCTTAAGATACATTTGTATCTTAAAGATACATATGTACCGCAACCCGATTTTTAGTTTTTGAGAAATTTGTATCTTTAAGATAAATTTGTATCTTTTAGATACATTTGTATCTTTAAGATAAATTTGTACCGCAACCCGATTTTTAGTTTTTGAGAAATTTGCATGCATAAGATACATTTGTATCTTAAAGATTCTTTTGTACAGCAACCCGATTTTTAGTTTTCGAGAAATTTGCATGCTTAAGATACATTTGTATCTTTAAGATACTTTTGTACCGCAACCCGATTTTTAGTTTTTGAGAAATTTGCACGCATAAGATACATATGTATCTTTAAGATACTTTTGTACCGCAACCCGGTTTTTAGTTTTTGAGAAGTTTGCTTGCATAAGATACATTTGTATCTTTAAGATACTTTTGTACCGCAACCCGATTTTTAGTTTTTGCGAAGTTTGCATGCATAAGATACATTTGTATCTTTGAGATACTTTTGTACCGCAACCCGATTTTTAGTATTTGAGAAATTTCTATGCTAAAGATACATTTGTATCTTTAAGATACTTTTGTACCGCAACCCGATTTTTAGTTTTTGCGAAGTTTGCATGCATAAGATACATTTGAATCATTAAGATACTTTTGTATTTTTAAGATACTTTTGTACCGCAACCCGATTTTTAGTTTTTGAGAAATTTGTATGCTAAAGATACATTTGTATCTTAAAGATACTTTTGTACCGCAACCCGATTTTTAGTTTTAGTGGTAGCAGCACTTTAACATTATTATAACATATCTAAAAATAACATCTCACGGTTAACAGTACCAGGCGCTGTTAAACCGGGATGAGGAGAACATTCACAGTTTTTTTGGAACTAAGAACTTGTCTGGATATTTTATTTACATTCAGTATGTTCGTCTCTAGAGACTTTCTTAGTTAAATGAAAAAACAATTTCTCTATAATATTTTTGCATATTTAATGCATAATTTTCAGATTTAAGTTTGTCTACATTTCATTAGCAGCAATTTCAATTAGCTGAGTCTGCAAAATTTCATGCACTTCATAGTGTCAAAGGATTTGTCACTTTGTTTGCATTTCAATGAAAATTTGTTTATGTTGTTAATTTCCTCTTTTTTATGCTTGCTATCTTTCTGCTATCTACTGCCCCCGTCTACCCCCTCTGCTGCTCGCATTGTGTCTGCTTGCGATAGAGTTGACTTTGTGATTTTTTGCTCATTATGTGTCAAGTTGAAAATTGGAAACAGAACTGTTTGCCGGGCACTCATTAAGTTGGTCGGGCTGCTGTCGGCTTTGTGCGAGTTTCCCTTTTTTTATGCTGTCTGCAGGTAATCATAGTTATATATAGTACTAGTTCAGTTTTCTCTCTTTCTCTCTCTGTTGTCAATCAAAAGCAAAATGCATCCGAGTCTTTGTCGAGTTAGTCCCAATTACAGCAGTATTTTGAAGGTTCACTTGGCAGTCAAAGCTGAAGATAGTTTCACTGCTCTGCTCCTAATGGCAGCTGCTCTAGTGCTGCTCTTTTTAATTGCCTGAGTTGTCGTCGTCGTCGTCGGCTCCTTCTCGTAAATCCCTTTATGCCTCTGTGCGCTGCTGATTATTAAAGTAAAGTGTGAATAGTTTATGGTAATCGTAAAGTATATTAAGCTGCCTTTTGCACTACACTTTTACGATGCACACACACGCGCACACACGCACACACACATGCAGCTGCTTGCAGGCGTCGTATAAGTTGGTAAACATGAAAAATCACTCATACGCCGCGTTGTATGCACGAAAATTACCCCACACGCTTATCGCAGCGTTCCAGATCTTCGGCCAAGCGGGAGAATCAATTAAAGCGCCCTCTGGGAGAGCGTGAAAAGTGCGCTAAGCACACCCAGCCGCACATCAAACTCAGCGCGCACCTGAGTCGCAATTTTTATGTCGCACATAAATTTCGGCTGGCCAACTGTGAAAGGGATCCGTTTTGGGGTCGCTTTGCTGCGTCCCTCGTAATGGGTTAAAACTTTTCTGCGCTAGCAGCTGGTAGTCCAGCAAGTGTTGCCTTGTCTTGTGTGTGTGTGTGTGTGTGTGTGCGTGTTCACCGCGACTGTCATTTTTCAAAAATATCTTCGTCCGCCGCTTAAACCTTTCGAAAGTTCGTTTCGGGCGTCTTCGTCGTCCGCGCAGCAATTATCAAAGTTTTGTAGCTAAAAGTGCTGATTAATTTTTAATGTTTATGTTTAGCGTTTCCCCAACGGCATTAGTCGACTTTGCACCCCCGGCCCCGCCCCTGCCGACACTGCGGACGACCTACGTCAGCTGGAAAAACATTTGCCAAAAAGTGCCGCGTCATTTGCGAAATTATAAAGTCATATTGTTGCTTTCGGACAGGCAAGAACATTAGAGGCTTTAGAGAGTGAAAGTGGTTCCCAAAACGCCCCCTCCCCCTTCCCCCATTATTCTGTTGAAGCTTGCCACTTTCTTCAACTGTCACAAGCGGCGTATGCGTGACAAATTAATTGTAAACAAACGCAGAGCGTGCCTCGCACACACGTTGTCTGCACTTCGAAACAGACACACACACAGACAGACACAGACACACATGCATACGCAGGCACAAACCTATTCGCATGTATAATTGATTGACATCCCCCTCAGCTCCCCTGCCACTCGACTCCCTCGTCAGCTGTTTAACCAGCCTCATCAGCAGAGTTGTGTGTGGTCACCAATTTGACCGCGTGCATGTTCATTGTGATTTGCGGCTTTCGCATTTGCTGTGCACCGTCAAGCGTCCGCCATTGCGTTGACCCATCGGTGCGCTTTGTTCTGCCTGCGAGTGTGTGCGTGTCTCTGTGTGTGTGAGTCTGTGTGGGGCGTGTACGGCGGGGAAGTTGTCAAAATAGCCGCAAAATTCTTAACGAAGTGGTTTTGTGGGTGCTGCAATTATGAATTTATGTGCACAGTTCCAGCGCCAACAGGCAGTGCACTGTAAGAAATGGGAGACGGGTTTCAATTGTGAAGTTTTTATAACTTATTAAAGAATGAAAGAAGTGTGAGCAGAATGACGACAAATAAAAGTGTAAAAAGAAAGAAAATGAATGCAAGGAAACAGTTGATTATAAATCTGCAATGAATACACGAAAACAGAAACTCATGAATCAGAAATAAGAATACAAAAAATAATAAATTAAGATCATAACATATATACATTAGGAAGTGCTGGAACTAGTTTATTGTTGTTGAATTACAACTACTGCTCTGCTTTTTTCTTGCAGTGCACTGACTGCCATGCGTGAACAAATTTATGTACATTACAAACCACACAATAGTTCATTTGTGAGACTATTCGACAGTTCAGGTTCGGATAAATAATTTGTAATTATAGTTTAGCCAATATTTTGAGTGACCATCAATTTTCAAAATGGTGGGAAGGGTTGTTGAACGATAATTATAGAAAAGTAATTAATTTCAAACACAATTACACTAAATAAAAGGTAGAAAAAGAACAATGAAAAGCAGTATAAAAATGTTATAGAATCATAGATAATAATCTATAGTATTAATAGAGAGTGCTCAAGTGCTGAAAGAAATGCTTTTATTTAAAGAAATTAATTGAATTTTTTTTTCTTCTCATACAGGGTATTTCCGGCTCGTATGTTTGCCTATCTTCAACTGGTTACCCTTCGACTACTTTTAGATTTCTACTCTTTCAATTCGCTTTTACAGGTATTAAATAAATCAAGAATGGACGCTGTCTTAAATGCTCAAGGATGCTGTAGTTGAAGAATAGCAAAAGAAGTGAAGAAGTAGACGAGGCAGAATAAGAGGAACAGTAGCAGCAACAACAACTGCAAGAACAATGGTATAAACTGGCATAGGACTTCCAAGTCAATTAGCGTTAATTTCATTAGTCGGCAATAACTTGCAGCAATTCCATCAGCTACAGTCGCAGAACCTTGTCACGCCCACATAGCCCGCCTACCGACTACCGACTACCGCCTACCGAATGCCTGCCTGCCTGTCACTCACTTGCCATCCTCCCCCCTCCCTGAACCGACAGGAGCTTACTTTTTGGCTAATTTTGTTGCTGTTTCGTTAACGCCCTTCGCAAGTTGAGCGTTGCGTTTATTTTGCTGCTGACTTTGCTGCGTCTTCCTTGCGTTGTTGTTGTTGTTCTTGCTGTTCGAGTTGTTGTTTGAGTTGTTGTTCGAGCTGATGTTGCTGCTGTTGTTGTTATAGTTGCTGCTGTTACATTTGGCAATTAGCCACTGCATTCTGCAGCAGTTGCAAGCAGCTCACTCCCCCTTCCCCTTTCTGGTGCCGCACTTCAATACATATTTATTAGCCGCATTTGTTGGATCTTAGCTCAATTAAAAAGTTTTACTTGGCTACTTTTCTCCATTTGGAGGTTGCCCTCTGACCCCGAAACTTCAGTGTGTCTCCTTTGACTGCAGCTGCGGGAGCTGCCAGCTGAATTATTGGGGTGAAAGTTTTTGAGTTTCTCTGCACTTTTGCACTCCGTATTGGCACTAATTGCAATTATTTTACCCAGAATGCTCTCGTCCGCAGCCCCACAAAGGGCAGGGGGAAGCGAGAGGGAGAGGGGGAGATGGTTACGCTGGTGTTAAAGCCACATTAATGCAGCAAGTAAATATCAATGTACTTCAACTATATAACAGTAGATTTATATAAGTGTAACCAGATGAATGCTCTAGTCGACATCAAGATACGAGGGTCGTTTGATAAGTCCGTGACTTTTTGTATTTGCCGCGCACCTGCTCTAAATACAACACTGCTCCTGTCAGCAGTTATCGATTAACAGCTGACTGTAAAATTTTGAGAAAGCTGCGTTTTTTGGTTTGCGTTTTATAGGCATTGAAAGCAGACGATCTCAAGGCCCTCAAAAAACGAGGGTCGTTTGATAAGTCCGTGACTTTATGTCAGCATCGATTAACAGCTGACTGTAAAATTTGAACCGTTTTGGTTTGCGTTTATAGGCATTGAAAGCAGACGATCTCGTGAATTTTAACGAAAATGGAGATCGAGATCGTCTGCTTTCAATGCCTATAAAACGCAAACCAAAAAACGCAGCTTTCTCAAAATTTTACAGTCAGCTGTTAATCGATAACTGCTGACAGGAGCAGTGTTGTATTTAGAGCAGGTGCGCGGCAAATACAAAAGTCACGGACTTATCAAACGACCCTCGTATCTTTCGCCCAAATTTCGATAACTTCTACGTTAATAATTCCCTCGAATAAAAGTTGAAATTGGGAAATGAATTGAAATAGTATTCATCCTAATACGTGACGAAAATCGAAGTTATGACTATTTTTATACCCTTCGACCATTGAAAATGGTCAAAAAGGGTATACTAACTTTGGACAAATTTATGTAAGGAGAAGGAGGCGTGGGAGACCTCAAAGTATATATATTCTTGCTTAGGATAACGAGCCGAGTCGATTGAGCCGTGTCTGTTTGTCTGTCCGGATGTCCGGATGTCCGGATGAACAGATGAACACACAGATCTCAGCTATTGTAAAAGCTAGAGACACCAAATTTAGCATGTAGGTTACCAGGCGCAGATCAAGTTTATTTCAAATGTTGGGAGCCCAACACCGTCCCCGCAAATCAATAATTTAATCTTTTAAATTGATTTGTGAGCGACATATAACAAATATAACTTTCTAAGTTAGACCAATGCTTAGCTAATTATAATAACAACAAACAACGACGTTATTAAACGAAAACCGTGTTCACTATGATTTTTTTTATGATTTTGTATTCAGTAAGCTGTGACATCATTGCAATGCTAATGTAGGAAAGAAAAGAAAAGAGAATGCGACCGCGTAGCGCCAGTTGTTGCTCTTCTATTCTTTTCAATGCACACATACTTTTTTCATTTAAACGGACACAAATATTGATATTTAAGTTGAGTATTTATTATATAAATAATATTTTTTAATCCTGTTCAATTTTTATTTTTTCTTTATTATTTGTGGAGAATTTACTGAAGAGATCGTAAATGATAAATGAACTTGAACAAATAAATTTATTAACATTGTAAAGACTGAACAATATTTATGGCAATACATAAGTATATTCAGGTTTATTTTGTTATAGAACCCACCCTCGATTAGTCATAAATGTCTAGTTTGTTATTTTTTCGAATCCTGCCCTATTCACACATATTTTTAGCTTAATAAAAATATTGTAAATGTGATCAATGCCGGACCAACTGCGCTAGCCCAGCAGATGGTTGATGGTTGGTGCCCAGTGACCTTTGCCGGGTCGCTGCTTGTGCACCACGGTGCGCACGATGGGCACTTTCACGGGATAGGGATAGTAAATGGGCGTGGCAACTGGTTTCTCCACGCGATAGGGCACGCGTCGCTCCACAACGAAGGGCACTCGTCGCTCCACAGGCACTGGCTTGACTTGCTCCACAGGTATCTTGACCTCCTGCAGCTGTGGCACGGCGATTGTCTTGGAAACGGGCACTCGAATGGGAATCGGCTTGGGTATGGTCGTGATCACGGGACGAGGCACACGCAGTTGCACTGGCTGCTTGTAGGGCACATGCTGCTGCTGGTAATGTGTCACGGGCACATGCTTGGTGACCTCAATGTGCTTGGACAGCGGCAGCCCGGCCAGTGCTTTGCGGCTCTCGGGCGTATGGTGCACACTCGTTGTGATTGGGGGCAGCAGTGTATTATGTGCAGGATGCACCAGGCCTGACCGAGTCTCGCTGTGTGTGGGCAGATCAACTAGTTGGCGCTCAGCCAGTTGCTGATCCTCTTGTTGTGGTGGTAAGCTCAGTTGCTGCGTCTGCGTCTGTCTGGGTTGCAGCTTCTGCTGGTGTTGCTGCTGTTGCTGTTGCTGTTGTAGCTGCTGCTGCTGTGGCAGGGCCAGCGTTGAGCGTTGCATGCTGCTGGCATAAACGATGGCGCTGTCTTCGTTTGCATGTCGCGCTTGTGGTGCCGCCTCACCCCTCACAGCCCTCGGGTGATAATTGGAAAATTGCTCAATGGGATAATCGAACAATGGCGTAGAAGGTGGCGCCAGTTCTGGCACCGCCGCCTGAGGCTGATATCCATAGCTCTGATAGTACAGAGCCGATGAGGCAGACAGTGGATGAGGCGAAGGCGGAGGCAACTCCTCATTCTGCTCGTAATTTGCCGTATTAATGACAAAATCGATTTTGCCCCGTTCCCCCAGTCCCCCGCCATACAGTCCTAGTCCCTGTCGCAGTCCCAGTCCCAGTCCCTGTGCCAGTCCCGCCTGCAGTCGGCTGTGCTCGTCGTGGTAGTTATCGCCCGTTGGCACAAAGCCGTTGGCACTGACGATGGCTTTTGGTTCATAATTTGCATATGGTACCGCTGCCAAGTCGCTGCCGACATCAAATTCATCGGCGGCAGCACCGGCAGCAGCTGCACTAGTTGCCCCATAATAATGTTGTGTATATCCTGCTGCCGCTGCTAATCCAGCCAACGCCTCCGTGTTCGGCTCATAATAATTGCTTCTGATGTGCGGCGTGTGCGGCAGTTCCAATGGCAGCGGCGCGTTATGCGTTATGCCTGCCGCAGGGCTCATTGTTATGGATGTCAATAGCGGCAGCAGCAACAACATCCTGGATAATGCATTGATCATTAACGGCCCTTTAGCATATCGACAATTTCGCTTCATGTTTCTCCCTCGCGATTTGTCTCCGTTTTTGCAAATCCTTTTTGGCGCTTTGCCCGCGTCGCTGGCCCGTCGGGTTGGATGACACTGCTGCCACTGGCTGGCGGCAGCTGTGTTTTTATAGCACCTTCATGGCCAGGTAATGCTATCTGGCGCCAAACCCTTTGTGCTGCGGCCCGTCAAGTTCATCGCCTCTCGCAGATTGTATA
This sequence comes from Zaprionus africanus, assembly GCA_018151435.1. NCBI lineage: Eukaryota > Metazoa > Arthropoda > Insecta > Diptera > Drosophilidae > Zaprionus > Zaprionus africanus. The sequence goes on along the minus strand of JAECXB010002309.1, from coordinate 587,266 downwards.
ATTAACTGCGTTCACTTTCACTGCGTCGCCTCCGCTTTCGGTTCCGGCACAGCGCGCTCTCGCCCTGGCATGTTAATCGAGCCGCACAGGCACCGCTGCACCGCAGCATCACCATCGCCATCACCATCAGCTGCATCGCATTTCACATGCACTGCCGACGAGCCGCACCCTTCGCTCTCACTTGCGGTCAGTGTGTGCCGGGGCGTCCATATCGATGAATGCTCGCATGACGACATCGCCGGCTCAAGAGATGCGTGTTTGTGGTTCGCCGGCAAGTCGAGCGCTCTGCTTTGCCAAGTAATCGTGCACCGCACCATGTCTTTGACATGCGGCGTACCAGGGCCGTCAGCAGCATTCGGCTATCGTTGTCGTTGTCGATGTCGTCGGGCCTTGTCGCTGTCATATGAAACCAATTTCCGGTATCAAGTTGTCGCACTTTCAATTTCAATTGCATTGCCAGAGAGCTGCCCACGCTTGCCATGGCAATGACATCTCTCCTCTGATTATCTAAAGCGTTGCGGCTGTGCGGCGCTTTAATTTAAAGATGACACCCATCTTCCCTTCGGAAAGGAGGGGCAGGCGAGGGGCATATCAAAATATTTTCCCACTACATTTTCAATGGGAACTCCTGGCAAGGCCCCTTGGACCAGTCTGCGCGACTCATTCATCATTCTTTCATTGAGCGCAGCACGTGAAAAAGTTTCCAAGCTGCAACCTGCCGCCCCCCTTTCCTTTCAGCACCCTGCCACAACCTGGCGAGCTGCGACCACTTGCCGAACTCCGCCGTGCCGCACAAAGTATTTGCACAATTGCTGCTCGAGTTGCGCCCGAAATGACAGCGCAAAGTACACGTAAAGTGTGTTTTCGCATTGAACGAGGTTAAGCTTCGTTAAATTTTGCGCAGCGTATCGCCAGACGGGCACTGCAAAGGGGTGGCACCAACTGCAGGTATACCCTGTAAGGCAGAAAGAGTTCTTAAACATACAGGGTAAAGTAAAAATAAACTGAAATTGAGTAGAGTTGTAGATACAGTTTACTAGCTTCACCTACAGGGTATCTGCAAGTCGTGCAGTTGTGTTCCACACATGCCTGCCTTCAGCTGTGCTTGCTGCTCGGTTCCATTTTCATAGTTCTTCTTTATTTCACTCTGTCTAGCTCCTTCTTTCCTTTCAGGGGTTGTCATAAAGTATGGCATAATAACTACACACAGGATAATTTAGTTGCTGCTTTTGCCTGCGTCTACTTTGGACTACAAAAGGCTTTTAACCCATTTACAATCCAATTATAAATCGACGTTGTGTGTGTTGTTCTCAATTAAAGCGGTAAACTGATTTATAATCCAGCAAGTAATCAAATTGCAATAGAGCTCATATCAATCAATTGAAATTAATGTTTAATTGTGGAAGGAAATAACTTAACATATCATATGTAAGTTGCTTTTCAGGCTTGTAAAACTGTTATGAAGCAGTATGCACAATAGTAAATAGTAAAAGTAACACAAATAAATCACTTCTGATAGCATATTAACTTATCATTACTTTATTTATTTATTTTTTATTTCTTTATTTATTTATTTTCGAGCTTTTCCTTAGTTCCTCTTCATTTGAAGAGAGTATCTGCTAGTTGAGCACACCCTGTCTGTCAGACATTTTCTTATTTGATTCTTTTTCATTACTTCAAATGCTTTCAAGTCTCGTGAAGCATATTTAAGCATGGACTCATAGAAAAGGCAGCTGTCCGTCAGGCGGAGGACGCGACTGGTCGCTGGATCGTTCGTTCCTTCCTTCGCTCGGTCTCCTGGACGGCTTCCTTTTGCAAAATCAACGAAACGGAGCCAATGTTAAAAACCTTTCGCTCATAATCGCACACACACAATCTTTCTCTCTCTTTCTCTCTCTCACACGCACAGCATTATTAAGGTTCAAAGTTGCCTTTCACTCTGCGCTCAAAACCCATCATAACATTAACTGCCAGCAGGCCCCGCTGCCTGGATGGGAGGGAGGTAACAGGGGAGGGGGAGGTCAAGTCTGGCGACTGTTTTTGCTAGTATGACACTCTAAGTTCATTAAGTTACGTTAAAACGCCAAAATGGGCAAAAAATTGCAAGGAAGAAGCAGCAGCAGTCAGAGGAGGGAGAGAGAGGGACCGAGCGAGGAGAGAGAGGGAGAGACGCCATCGTTGTTTGGCTCGCATCGAGGCCAGCTCGGACCGTCAACTAGCTGTGCTTGTTGTTGTTGCATGCGGATTTAATCAAGTCATGCAATAAAATTTACGGTTGCCTTCTTGGGGCAACTCTGGCAGGGCCACAAACCAGTTGAATATTTTTACCTGCAGCAAAGGGAGGAGCGAGGCTAGGCAAGGCGAGCCTGCCAGATGCCAAGTTCGCAAGGTTTTCGCCATTTCGCAAGTTCTAATATTTGCCTGCCACACCTCCTCCCTCTCCTTGCCTGCCTCATTTTTTCGCGTATATGTGCGAGCTCTTTCGTCTGCTCCTCTGGCTTAAAACAATTTGCGGTCTTTGGCCGTTTGCAGGCCGGCCAAATGTTGTAGGCATTTTTAAGCTGCCTCGCTCTCCCTTCTCCTCTCTTTCTCTCTCACATTCTCTCTCTACTTTGCTATGTTTCAGTTCTTTCTTTAGAATTCCAGCTAGCTGTGGCATTTCATTTCATGCCCGGCACATTTTGCTGGATTCGATCGATTTGCATGTCAATGACGACGACGACGACTGCTCGAAGGACGCTACAAATAGTTGGAGCAGCCCTCGTGCCTGCGCTAATGTGTGTGGCAAGAAATTAGCATGTGGCAGGCAGGCAATATACGAGTACACCTTGGCCACCATCAGGCCACAATCAAAATTCCACGACGCGGCGCTTAATTGGTCTCTTTGTCCGACTCCATTTTGCAGTTTGCCGAGCAAAGTTAACTTCCTTTCTTTTTTTCGTTTTTTCCCGCGTTTTTTGGCGGTTTTTTCTTGAGTTGCTTTCTTTTGGCGATGCTCTGTTTGCACGCCCCATACAAATGCAAATTTCAATTACGCGTATTGCTGGGGAAATTGAAATGCTTTTGGAAATAATTTCGTTGAGTCGCCTCATAAGAAATGCAGCCTCGCCTGCCTCAACTTTGTTGCCTGCAACGTCAACTGCGACGGCGACTGAGACGTCGACTGCGACTGCGAGTTCGACTTCGAGTTAAACTTTGGCTTGGGCCGCGACTTTGGCTTTGAGTTCGACTTTGACTGCGACTTCAGTTTCAACTTCGCACTCGCAGCGCCATCTACATTGGCATTTTCATTTGCCATCTGCATTTCCCCATTTCCCCATTTCCATTTTCCACTTTGGCCCCCTCTGGTCGGGGGCTTGTCAACAATCGCGCGCATTTCATTTGCATTTCGAATGCGTGGAAAGTTTCGCAGCTTGTGAAATTTATTTGCGAATTTTGTAACATGTGTCCAGTTGGCGCAAGTTGAAAACTTTTCACTTGAAACTTGGCGGATGCATCCCCATACCCATTTTCCATTTGCCATTTACCATTTACCAGGCCCAGGCATTCAGTTCCATCTCCATTCGCAATCCGCCCTCGCAGCCACCCAGCTTGCCATGCCACAATCACTTTGGTTTTCTCGGTTAATGAAAATTTCATTCGGCATAAAGGCAAAGTTTTTCTTTTCCTCTCTTTTGCCATTCCTCCTCCCCCTTCCTCCTCCTCTGCTGTGTGTGTGTATACAACTTGGTGGCGACTAAAAGCCAACGGTTCATTTGGTCACATCAGACAATTTTGTGGTCGGGATTGATGTTGACTACGAATTATTTCATTTAATTGCCGCTGAAATATTTAATATTAATTGATGTGCTTTAATTGCTGTTGCCGACGCAGCGACAACGACGACGACAGCGACGACGATTCTTGTGATTTTCTCCTCGACCAACTCATTAAAAACCCATCAGCTGGTCAGCAGATCCTTTGGCCAGTCACCCAGTCCTTGTGCCGTTCCGGCTTCGGCTGCGGCTTCTGCTGTGCGCATTATTAATCTTAATAATTACCACATATTGCCCGAAAGAATTCCACTTAACAACTGCCTCAAGTTGTCTAAGCGAAGCACATAACTCTGAATGGAGCCTACCCCTAAGCCCTGGACAGCCTCTCCCTAACCTCACAAACGTTCATCTCGCTTTTATGCCATATTTATTGTATTCCATTGCGTTGATCTCTTTGTGCTGTCTTTGTCTGCGCCTCGTTGCCTTTTTGGCCAGCTCTGGCATCTTGTTTAAGGGGGTTTCCTTATGTGGCGAATATATTTATGGCGATTGCTTTATGCTGATTCGACCTATTAATTATATGTCAGTGCGAACTTTATTAACTTGTTACATAGTTTCTTTATCGGAAATTCAGTAATGATATCAAATGGTTAAGTGATTCATCGAAGTATCTAACAACAGAAAGAAATTTGCCGTAATGAATGTGGGTAAAAATTATGTTACTTCATCACTTTGTCAATATCTGACCACTTTCTACATTAATTTGTATTATTTCTTATTATTTGCATTAGTAGAATCAATAATGACTTAAACTAAGAACTAGAGAGGGTAAAAAGCATTCGTAATGCCGAAGGTAACCTTTCATTCTGGTTATTGAAGCTTTGTACCCACTGAAAATGTATGTAACAGGCTGAAGAAGGCGTGTCAGACCCATATATGTATAGTAAATATATTCCTATTCAGAGTCAAACGCAAATCCAATTCATGTTCGTCTATCTGCCTATCTGCCAGTTCGCAGAGAAAAGCTAGAGACCGAGTTTATTTTATAAAATAAAAATCGAATCGCAAATGAAATTTTGATTTATATTTGGGTAGGTACAAAAAACTATCAACGTTAAAATGATTTTTCCAAATTCGATAACGAATGCACAATATATGTATAAGTTATTCAAGAAATACGCTTCATTGGGGTAATTATGACCTAGTTGCGCCCTAAAATGTATGCAACACAAATTAACATATGCTTAATATTGAAGAAATCGTTCTGTTCGAGCGCGTAACGGGTAGATAATAGTCGGGCAAGCTAGACTGTAGCATTCGTGCTTGTTTTTTATCGCATTTTTTAAAATGCATTTAAGTCAGTGTCCAATTTTCTTCATATGACAATTTCCCATTGACGTGAAGCATTTCCATCAGCTTGTCCAATTTACAATGACGTCGCTGCCTACAGTTCCCATCACTCTTTATATCCCTTTCCCTCTCTCTCTCTCTCTCTCTCTCAATATCGCTCTCTCTTTCGCTCTCCCTGTTGACTGTTCGCTGCAGTAAAAGAAAATATAACGAAGACTGACACATCGGACATTATGCATGAAACTGTAACTGAAACTGTGACTACGACTCACACTGCCACACTGGGTATTGGTGAGTGTGACTGTGAGTGTATTCGTGAGTGTATCAGGCTTTCGGATACATGATGACACGATGACGAGTGCCAAGTTCTTAATGGACTGAATTTCATTAAATTAAAATACTTACAAACGCGACGCGGCGCAGCTAAAAGCTTTGCATAAACATGGAAGCTGTTTCTGTGATTGTGACTGTCACTGTGATAGTGAGTGATAGTGACTGCGACTACAGTGGGGCATGTGTGGAGGAGGCACTGCCCTTGCTGCAAATAAAGCCAGCGAATTGTGGCCTGTGTGAGTTGCGCTGTGTAATCGCAGTTGAATTGAAAAAGTTTCGTTTGTTTGCCGTACAAATATACGTGGTATATTTTTATAGTTTGTGGTACATTGCACACACACAAACACACACACACGTGCACACATGCACACATCAACACACATGCTGTGGCCGCAATTCGTTTGGTATTCACTCGGCAAATTTAGTATTTTATTGAGTTGTTGTGATGGGTATTTAATGAAGTGCAATTTCATTTCCCCCCCTCCCCCACATAGAGCGTGTGCGGAACACACTGCGTTTTATCGAAGATGCAACCACGAGGCATGCAACATTCAGCGATTTGGCATGCGGCTGAGTGAATGCTGCAGCATATTAAGTATACGCACCGATAGCTGCCACAGCTCGCATCAGTTTTGCGGCCAAAGTGCATTCAATTCAGCATGTTTCCATTTATTATTAAGCCTGTGATGCGCTTTTTGCCAATAAATCAATTTCAAAAGCCACCGATCGCCTGTCAGTTTATCCTCTCTTCACCCCCTTCCCGCGCTTGACCACGCTTGCCCTCCCTTGCTGTGTGCTTATCAAGGTAGAAGCAAATTTGTGTCTGCGGCACATTGCGATTTGCCATTTGCAGTGCCGTGTGCAATTCAATTGACTGCCAACGAAACGAGCCAGAGCGCAGGAAACGCGATTTTTAATTATTATAATTAATTTGCTGCCAGAGAGTTGCAACAGCAAAGCCAAGGGGGAAGGAAAGGTGGATGGCAATTAGAATTTTTTGGGCTTGCATTGCAATTAAGTTGGCAACGTCTGTGGGAAAAGTTTTTAGGCCAATTAGTTTTATTGTTGCCGTTGCTCGACGTCGCTGGGAGTCCTTTAATTAGCATACAGGAAGTGGTGCGCGGTACGTTTACTTCTGGCGACCACTTTGGCAACATGTGCAGTGCACAATTATGTGCAATTTGCCGTGCAAAGAACATGATGAAAGGCACGGAAATGTCTTCAAGAAAGCTAATTAATAAAATATTGCAAAGTAAAGAAATGGAGTAAGTAAAGAAACGTACAGAGTTCTTCATACATATAAAGCAGACTTAGTGCGATAAAGTGGGAATAATTCGTCCCTACTAGATTTAATGAAGTTATTTTCCTAATCAGCTCAGCTTGAGCACAAATGAACCGAGCTGAGTGGAGCGAGTGGAGAGTTATCAATGGGGCAGCAGAGCATATTCATGGAGTGTGCCAGCATGTGCGGCAGAAGCTACATGTAAGCAACAGCCAAGTGCCATAAGCGGAAATCAATTTCATAGAAATGAAAGTCATCATGTGCGAGTGTGTGTGTTTGTGTGTATTGGCTAGAAGGAGACGACATTGTCGTCCTGCCCTGCACACAATGTAAGCCGGGAACAGTTGTCCTTATTGAATTCCAATGACACATTCACAACAAAAATACAGTCGGAGAAGCAGTTGTCCTGCTGCTGCTGCTGCTCGTCGGGGCCTTATGCTATCTTACGCTTATACTTATGTGGCAATGACAAAAGCTGGCGCAAAAGACAGTGGGAGCAGTAAGGCGAAGCAACAAAGCAGCACTAGGCACTGAGGCAGCAAGGGAGGAGGAGGCGAGAAGACAACTTGTTGACCGGATGTGTGTGGTGGCAATAAGTACGTAAACGGGATTATTTGTGTGTGTGTGACTGGTGCGGATGTGTGTGTCCATGTGTGTGCTGCCTGCTGGAGTCAAGTAAATTGAATTTATCTTAATTTTTCGTTGCTCTTGCGGCGAGTGACTCCTTCACAGTTCTTCATATCTGCCGCATGCAGCTGCTTAAAGTGTTCGCTTGGGGCAACTCTTTGAAATATTCTTCGTAATTTGCCGCTCGTTTTCAACACACTGCAACCCCTTCTTCTCCTCCTCCCCCTTTGTCTGCTGCTGCTGCTTCTCATACAATGTGCGCTGCTGAAAAGCTGCACGAGAAGAAAGCGAGCTCTACGAACATTTTTTATTTATTTATATTGAAATTAAGTTGCGCTTGGCTGTAGAAATTGTTGCGGTCGCCTTGCCACGTTGCTGCCACGTTAACCCTTGCAACATTTTTCTTTCAATACCCTGCACAATGGAGTCAACTACACTTGGCAGCACGTTTCAGCTGCAGCCTCAGCTTGCGGCCGGGCCAGCGGGGCGTTAACTTAACACTCCTTTCACTGGCATTGTATGTGAAATTAAATGAAATCGTGTACAAAGTATTTCACTTCGTTGACGAAATATGATGGAGAATCTGTACAAACAAAGAAGGTTCGCTACTTCAGAATTTAATAGTGTTTTAAGCAAGGTGTTCTTAAATTTTAAGAGTATATTGTTTTATTTACAAAATTTATATATTGTGTTAAATTCATAAGAATCCACATAGTAATCCGTTCATTAAAGATGTTGATATCGTACGAAAGAGTTTTATTTTTCCTTACTTTACAATTTTCTTCTTCCTTCTTTTGTCTTCTGTATTTACTTCGAAGTGTATTCTATCGCATTTTATATGTTTTTTCTTGTTAGTTCCTCATCAAGTGCATCTTGCAGTCATGCATACCCGGCCGCGTTTCTTTGTTGCCAGAGCCATTCAGCGTGGATTTGTGTGGCTGTCGAAATTTGAATGTGGTCAGCCCTGAATGTGGTGCAACTTCTGCCCGCCCCTCTCCTCATTCCTCTCTCTCTCCCCACTCCTGTCAGCCTCCTTTGCCATCACTGAAACTGACTTAAATTTATGGCCTTCGCGGCAAGAGCTCGTAAATTGTTTGCTGAAATTTCACTCAGAGATTTGTCTTTAATTTTGACTCCAGTACATCTCGCAGCTTGTCGGAGTCGCTGACCAGGCGGCAGGTGCTGACAGGATGCTTGTGCACAGTGGGCAGTGTGTGCGTGTCGGCTAATCCGTTCGCCATTTGTGCTCCAGCTGGCTTAGCTAATGGTGCCACTGACCCATTTTAACCCAAAACAACTTGAGGGCGGAGTCTCTGCCAAATGTGTCTGCTTGCGGGAATGTGTCGGTGTGTGTGTCTCCCCAGGCGCGTGTACCTTATGCATGAGCTTTAATATGCATAATAAAAGTTTTATAGTAAGTAAGACAGTAAAACAAGATGGACGACAGCGGACTGTGGCCAGACAGTGTCAGTTACATACATACAAAAGTATCCGTTTGGTAGTTCTGCGCACTCGGACACTTTACGATGTTGCTGGGGTCGAGCAACTGGCTTGCGTCATCATCATGAACATCCACATCATAGTCGTCATCATCATGAACTTCTATGCCGTCTCTCTCTCTGTCTCTCTCTTTCGCTCTCTTTGCCATCTGCAATCGAAATCATTTGCATTAAACGCTCGCTAATTGGCCCGTTTTGTGATGGAAATTCGCGCTAAAGACTCCTGCTAGCGATTATAATAAAAGCCATTCACACACACCGTCACACACCCGCACTAGCACACACACACTTGCACACACACAAAAAAATGTGTTGCATACCAATGGGCGTTGGCTGCGCGCTGTGTGTGGCATGAATGCGTTTTTTCTATAAAAATGCGTTTAATAGCTGCAGCAGAAGCAACAGCAGCAGGAGCAGCAGCAGGCGGCACACACAAAGCAACACATTTGCTGCATTTATTGCGTTTTTCCGTTAACTGGCTCGAACTTCATGCATACACACACACACACACACACACACACTCGCACACAGCCGCCGGCACTCTCACACTCAATTCGAACACATTCGCAAGGCATAATGGGCTTTAGGCTGCTTTGTTACGAGCCAACTTTGCAGCAGCGTACACATAGAGAAAAGGGGAGGCATGTTGAGATTAATTTGATAAAACTTTGGTTTAAACTAAGAAAAGCAAAGAGAACTGTATAAAATGTAAGATTTATAAGAATTTAAATAATATTTTCTTTTAGTAAATGGTGTATCGTTTCTGCCAGTGTAATGCCTGAAATCTGGCTTTTGAATTCACACTGCGGCTGGCATTGTAGATGCTGCTGCACTTGCTGTGATAAATGGATCGGAAAATACGCGTACTTAACAGCGGACGCCTTGTTTAACGTGTTGTACGGGTAGCTACTACACCTCGGCTTAGTTGAGAGACTCGAGAGAGTGAAGGGAGAGAGAGAGAGAGTCGAGGGTTGCCATGCATTGTCGGAGGCTTTCGCTGAAGCAGTTCACACGCTGCACAAGACGTCGAGAACCGTTTGCAAACAGAACTTTCTTTCTGTTCTGTTCTGTTTTGCAAAAACTATTTTAGAATTTTAGTTTTCCTTTCGGTTTTTAAATTTACCTGCCTACCAGGCAGGGCTGCAAGGGCTGCCAGTGTCGACACGACCTCGCTTACCTTCCCTTTCACAATTTTCTCACAATATTTGTTTTGGCTTAACCCGCTCCGACCACGTGTGTTGATGGCGAATTGAGTGAGTGTGTGTGGGCGCTTGCTTTATGCAGTCGCCCGTGTCGCCTCATTGGGCGCTTCATTCGAGCGGCAAATGTTTACACCTGAGCAGTTAGTAGCTGCCGCTGCAGCTGCCACCACGGCGTATACGTGTCAAGGATAATTCATGAAAAATCTCGCTCTGCTCGTGTTGGTCGAGTGCAGGCAGGCAGCGTACGGAGGTTTTTCACTTTTGCGCCGATTACACAATCGGAAAACAAACGCTGCGGGGCAGAAGCTGTTGTGAACGGGGCTTTTAAGTGCCTCCAAATTGGCTGAATGTGTGCTCCACATAACTGCATGCATAGCTGGATTTACCTCTTGCACCTCCCTCCACTCTAGAGCTGCTCAGCATTGCCCATTCATCATCGTGTGGTTTATGTTGATTTCTGTTTTCTAGTTTTATTTGGCATCTCAAGTTTGGAGAACTCTATGAAAGTATATTCATCATTTCGACGGGATCGAACTCTTTATACATACACTCTCTAAAGACTTGAGTTCCGTTCGACAACACAATCAATCTACATAATTAAATGGTTTCCTTTGCCACAGAAAACTATCTCTATCATTTCTCGCCACATTTCCCTCTCTGTCCATAGATCTGCACTCATTTTGACAGTAACTTTTCTCACAGTGATTTCCATTTGTTTGTTTTTCCCTCGACAAAGTTTATCCACCTGTCGTCGATTTCGCTTGCCGCGCTGATGTTGTACGAATTTTCACAACTCATTTCATCAATTTGCGCCAAGCAGATGCAGCAAGGCGAGGCCAAAGTCAAATTTGACAAATAGCTGAGCGAGCCACGAATTTTGCCCGCGTCATATTCGCCCCCTGTAAAATGCTCTCCTCGACTAGACACACACACACACTCACACACACATATGTAGAACGTCTCTCTGGCTGAGTTGAAGTTTTTGCCTTTATTTTGCTATTTTGCATTACGTTCCACAAGCAGCAGCTGCAGCCAGTGCGCGATGCATGCCCCGGCCAAGGTGGCATTAGTCTGGCAGCTGGCACAGGTTGTGGGGGTCAGGGGTCGGTCTTGGATTGGGGCTATGCATTGCGCCTTGTGCAGCACTCGACGCCATTTGATAAACGATTCGGAATTAACTTTGGCTGCGCTGCAGCTCCAGAGTTGCCTCAGCTTGTGGCTTAGCTTAATCAATTGACTATGTCAGCTCAATATGTGAGCGAGTATCAGTGTGTGTGCGGGTGTGTGTGTGTGTGTGCAAAATATTAAATTGATTGAGCACGTGCCTGTCAGGCAACTGGATAAGCAGAGAGAGAGAAAAAAACATTATAAAATTTTTTACTCCCATCTTAGTTAGTTACACGATTTGAGTTTAGAGCAGTTGGAGCTGGAGGTAATTTATCCTGACTTGTGGCCCACACATCTTTATGAGACTCGTACCGAAAAAAAAAAAAAAAAAAAAAGAAATTCTGTGGGAAACTTTTGTAAATAACTTTTTGCACTTTTGGCCGTGACGGCTGCTGTCGACTTAATGAAATTTGCTTTTCGTTGATTTTATCTTTGAGCCGCAGCACCTTAGTTGTTTATTTTTTTTTGTTTTTTTTTCTCATCCACTCTACCCACTTATTACTATTAGTTGTCGCAATTTCGAAAGTTCTGCGTTGGGTCACATAAATTGTGGCAAAGTTTTTTAACCGCAGCAGCAGAATATGTTGGACAGTCGTCTTGTTCTGTTTGGATTCCGTTTAGTTGGCACACAAGTCACTCACAGAGCGATGTACTGGACAGATGCTGTTGTTGTTTTTGTTGCTGTTGCTATTGCTGTAGTTGTTCCTTTTATTGTCTAGCTCAAAATTGTCATCAATAATAATAAAAGTGCGACGGAGCAGCAGAAATGGAAGCTGAGCCTGGGGCGGGAGCGAGGAGCCGATGTCGAGTCAACAATGGACATCGAGCCATCATTGGACTATAGTGGGCCACTTGTGATATAATAAATGTTGCCAAGGCAATGTGCGAGTGTGCGTGTGCGTGTCAGTGCGACAGAGAGAGTGCGAGAGAGTGGCTATATTAATGTGTGTGTTGTTCATGAAAATACACTTTTGTATTCATTCGACCGCAACTAAAAATGTTGACCATAAAGTTTTCTGTATTCTCTTTTCTCTTTTCTCTGTTTTCTCTGCTTTCGCTGTTTCTCTGTTGCCGCTTTACTCCTCTTATTTATGTCGAAGTTTTTGTTCTTTTGTATTTGGCTTTGTTTGGGTTTCGCCTTGTCCTTTTCCTGCCCGGAGATTAACACATGGCTGGCGTTTGTCACGTAGAGCAAGGACTATCAATGATGCTCGAGCGAGGAGACTCGAGATTGCCCGTGGGGCAACAACATTTTTCCTACAAATTTCGTTTTATCGAGGTTTTATTGGCGTTGAATTAAATTGAGCAGAGCACACGAAAGGAACTCTCTCCCTCTCTCTCTTTTTGTGTCGTGCTTTCTCTCTCGTGTTTCCCCGCATTTCACGCGAGTCCCTGCCAGCGAGCGTGTGTCATTGTGACTCTCGCGCTGGCTTTGATGGAAATTGCTAATGAAATAAGTTTTTAGTTGTAAGATTTTATTTTATTTCTTTCTTTCTTATGCCCAGCCATGGCCTGTGTCAGAAAAATCTTTATTTATTTGGAGCAACTCTCCCTCTCTTTCCCTTAAAATGCTACTTCAAACTTGACTCATTAATTACGCCAGACGCAAAGTGTGGCAGTAGAAAAAAAAACAACTGGGCTAATTGAGGCGAAGTGCGAAGTGAATACAACTGCACAGCACAAATCAAAGCTAAGTAAATGTATATAAACATGAGATACATATATATCATAACTTCGACTATGATCTTTAAGATTATCAAAGTTAACTGTCAGTTATGAAGATGAATTAACTGCAGAGACAGTTCAACTTATTTAGTTAGCCCGACAGGCAGTTAAAGAGTTTCTCTGTCTTATAAAACTCTATCAATCAGTCTTAATTTACATAAACGAATGAAAGAAGATAGAAAGAGTTGCTTAAACCTTGTGTGGCTTTTAAATAGAGATTATTCTTAAACTAATTCTTTTGTTCTCAGGATTTTGATGGAGCAATTTAATGTTGATGATATGAAGTCCTATCTAACCATCAAATAACTATCTATCAAATAGTCAATAATGTTTGCAGATATAGGGTTTTAATGGGGTATATAGGATGTATTTTTATACCATATATCTTGCTCAAAAATCTATCGAATTTTGCATTAGATCAGAGCAACTGTACTCAGCTTTATTCTTCCCAGTCTCTTGTCTCTCAGTTTCTTTTGGATCCTCAGCTCAACTGCAATTGATGTGAGCTTCGCTAAATTTTTTAAAAGTTTTAGAGCTTCAACTATAAACGCGCTTAGGAAAACTTTGAGGAAACTCTTTAAGAGTGATCAATTGAAATGAGAGAGAGGTGGAATGAAGAAGGAGGGAAAGGAGAATGAGCAAAGATAATAGACGCAAGCAATTGCATTAATGTATTCACCTTGAGCGCGAACAGTGGAGCAAAGTGTGGGCGAGAGATAATGAAAGAATCTGTATTTAAATTTCTTTGCAATAATACTTTACCTAGAATTCCCGCTTCGGCACCTAACTTCCGCACGAACGACACTACGCTGGCCGTTTCCTGCTGCTGTTGCTGCTCATACCGCTGCATGCCATGAGGTGCTGCGTGGGTCAACTGATAGGGTCGTGAGAAGTGGTAGGAGAGGGGAGAGAGGGGGAGGTGGTGTATACTGACAGCCACTTCCGTGTGAACTAATTCCCTTGCACTACACTCTGTTTCCACTTCTCCTTTTTTTTCCTCTCATTCATTCAACGCGCTTTCTTGAACTTTAACGACTGGCCCCGATGTCCGACTCCATCATTCGCCTCTTCACCGACGCCGCCGCCCTCTCTCGGCCCTCCCACATTTTATTGTTATTGTTTGTAATTGAAATGGTGCAAACGTACAAGCGATAAAATGTAAATCCGCGCTGTGGACTGGCATTTTTCCGGTGCCGAGGGGCGCAAGTTCTCCAGTCCGTTAGAGTGACAAGGAGCAAGGAGCAGGAGGGGGAGAGAGGGCAGCAGAGAGCCAATGCTATTCGTCGATTGCTCCATTTAACAAATTTCGATTTCCGCTTCAGATTTTCGCCCCATAGCAACTTCCTGTGCAAAGTTTTCCTTCGCTTTTATTGCTTGTCTCGAGTCGCACGTTCCGCACGCAGACCAAGTTGCGGGTTATTGCAAAGCGATTCCCGGCTCCGTTTTAATTATTCCTATTGTTGTAATTCGCAATACCTCGAGGCGATTATCACGTGTGTTAAATGCGCATTGCCAAAGCGCAATATGCTCGATGGTCTCCCCCTTTTGGGGTTACCAAATTTAATAATAATATAATAAAATTAAATGCTGCTTACGCTTTGATCTCTATGGAACAGAAGGCATGCCAATGCAATTATCTATTGATAGTGTGGGACATACGTAAACGTACAATGTATAGGAAATACTCACGGACACGGCTCACAATAAAAGAAACTATAAAATAGACAATTTTTTGTATTATTATATAATATGTTGTAAATGCTTCCTAATTAGAATGATTTTAACAATATGATTTTATGAGCTAAAATTTAAATGAAAACTATTTTTGTTTTCTCAAAGGGACATCTGCCGATTAATAAAACTTAGAACTATCGCATATAAACGAATCTTCTTTATCGCTGAATAATTTCAAATGTAAACCATTCAAAGTGAACTATCGGTTAATAAAACATAAAACTATCGTTCATAAAGTATCTTTTTTTCTCTAAAAATTAAAAAAAAACCATTCAAAGCGAACTATCGATTAATAAAAACTTAATAAAAATATAACTATCGTTGTGTATTAAGGTCTTCTACTGCAACTATAACATTTCCTACTATATGACAAATACATATTACAAATTCTACAATCATATAAACACACATTAATTTATTTAAAATTTTAGCGTTTCATGCATATGCATAACTCTCAAGGTCAATGTGACAAAGCCGCAATAAACACATTCCTCTTGTTGTGGTCACTCTCAAAGAACCAATGATGTCATACACACACACACATACATACGGAATACCATAAACCACGTGAAAGACGAGAGCAAATGAACACATTTCCTTGTCTCGAGGACTTTTCACTTTTCAGTTTGCCGGACAGTCGACAGTCGTAACTATGACAGAGATTTTTTCGCATTTTTTTCCAACCTTGTTTTGGCCAAATTTGTTTGCTGCCAAAACAGTCTCAAGTGCAAACAACGACTGACGCATTTGCCTCGGGTGTGGGCGGTGGGGGTGCAGAGTGCAGACAAGATGAAAGGGGAAGGAAGAGGGGAGAATGCGAGGGATGTTTGACGAGTGCGCTGCTCCTGTGTGTTGCTGTGCGTAGTTTGCGTGTGTTGATGAGGGCCCAGCAACGTTTTAATTTGTCCTATGAAAATATTTGCACACGACTTGCAGCTACAGATGTAATTGAATTAAAATCTGGCTGACAAAGTCATGTAGAGCCCCCGGCGCTGGATTTATTTCGAGCCACTGGATGTGGGCGTCTGCCTCGGCCCAACACAGCAACACAGCCCACAAAACGGCCTAAGGCGGCAGTCAGTCCAAACGGTCTCAGTTTCAATTGGCCGCGACATTGCTGGGAAAGTGAAAGTTTCACCCGCCTGCGAGTGTCAGTGTGAGCGGGGACACGTGGGATGCGGGATGTGGGAGATGGGCGTGCTATGCGGGGTCGTGTGCCCATTAAATTAAAACGAATTTTCAGCTTAGTAGAAAATACTCTACGAAACGATGTGCTTAAGAAGGTTGGGCAAGAAAAACAAGGCGAAAATAATTAACTTCGGCTTGATGTGCATAGATTGAATACCCTTTACTTATAGAACATCGTTGGGACTTCGATTGGTTTAAACTTCACTTGATATTTAGGATACTTTGGAGTTTATGGTATGAGTAGCAAGTACTCAGTTTTAGGGATAGCTTAAAGCATTCAGAATTATAGTAATGAAATATTTGTTCTCTTTCTTTGTTAGAAAGTGTTTAAAAATTCATTATTATATTTTCTTATAGTTATTTGCTAATATTTTTAGTATTAATTTTAGATCACTATATTATTATTTTTATATGCATTTCAATTTATCGATTATTTCATGCGGCTTTATGCAGTTTCGATAGCTGTCCACCGATTGTTTTGGAACTATAATAAGAAGCATAATAAGAATGAAAGAACGGGACCATCGGTAACGATGAAGAGCTCCAAACAAAGATATTGTGAAATTGCAATCAATGAAAGTGAAAGAAAAATAGTAAATATAATTAGATAATAAAAAACAATTTACAACACAAATTTTTAACTTCTTCTTAAATTTATTGACAGTTTCTTGAAAGGATAAATAAAAATAAATTAAATATGAAAATCTGCATTATATGAATGAAAATTCTTAAAAGGAATATTTATAAAAATCCAATCAAACAAACTGGTGAGTTTTAAATGAAGTTATTAGTTCTGCAACTGCCGATATGAACGTACGGAGAGTACTTTGCATATAAAGCAGACAGAAATACAATTATGATGCAAATGCCATCAAATACCCGATACTGTCAGATTTAAATTTGCTGCCTAAGTGGCTTATGGCCTGCACGGCACAGCGTGGAAAATGGTGTAAATTAGATGGCAAATTGAATCAAGCGAATTTTACCTTTATGCAGCAAAAAGCCAAACTCATCAATTCGCATTGAGTGCGCAAATAGTTTTAGATTTTAATTAATTGATTAAATGCCGAGCACGCGAATGCGAGTTGTGCTGGCCTTGGCAGAGGCAGAGGGAGACACAGACACAGAAGGGAGTCGCGTCGAGGCTTATAAAATGAAATTATTAAAATGCATTTGATTCTGAAAAGCCAACTTAATTCAATTACGAATTTATGCCGGCAACGTGATAACAGGCAGCAAAAAGGGAAAAATTGCCGAGCCGTGCCGGGGCGATTTGCATAAAATTGATAAACAATGCCAGAGCGACAACGACGACGACGCTTTGTTCGGCATTCCAACCGGCTTCCATTTGAACCCCCCTCTAGTCCAAAACGTCTCTGTCTCGACTGGCGCAGGCTGTTTCTGTCTCCTGGCGGCGTCACACGGCGCCGCTGTCGGCCAGACAGATAATGCGTCGGCGATTTGCAAAGGATTAAGGATTCAAAGACCAAGTGCCGGGGTGAGACCCAGATTGACTGATGCTTTGTCAGCCAGTCAGTCAGTTCATCCCTTTGCCTGCCAGCCTGTCTGGTCCACTTTGTGTGGCAGCTAGCTGATATGAATATGCAGCTCAGGGCTCAGGAAGAGAGGACTTATAACTTTAATTGCCAGCACTACTGGAGTCATAACTTCATTTGAAATTCTCTTCGTGCACAGTCGCATTCACTCTCGAGTTGCCAGTTGTAAATCTTGAAACAAGCTGCAAATCGGATTTGGCACTAGGGGCGAGTCTTAAATTATTTGATGCAACCCAAAACAAATGCATAAGTTATAAGCGGAGACCGAAGGACAAAGGACCAAGGACGAGATGCACACGAAGTGCATTAGACATGCCACAAGCCACACACCTGCGGGCCAGATTTATTGGAGTGGGCAGCAGTATATACCATGTAGTATATACCGCAAATAGGTTAGTGTATATGGTATATGGTTTAGTCTGATGTGCAGCATAAAAAATTACAGTTCCTGCGCTTGGTTGGCAAATGAAAATCAAGCGAAAAATATATGCCAAACTGGGGGTAACATTTTCCACTTAACAAGCAAATCGACCACAGCGAAGGGAGAGGGGAAAGGGAAAGCGTGTCATCAATCCGAAATGGTGACAATTGACAGCAAGTCGAGCAAATTGTACAAGTGGACAGCTCGTGGCGGAATGATAAAAAAAGAGTAGAGGGAAAGAGCATGAGACAGTGAAAGGGATAGAGGGGAAAGGGGAGCAAGGGAGCGAGGCTAAAACACATTCATACTCATTCATGGTCTATTCAAATGACGTGCAGCTGGTTTTTCTGGCATTTCGCTTCTTGGCTCTGGGGCAGGTAAAATAATTTCGAGGGATTTACATAAATACATGAGTTAAATGCGCATTTAGCATTTTGAATTTGTAATATTTTTGCCGTTTGCTTGTCGACCATGTGTTGGCCAAGGGGTGGGGAGGGGTCGGGAATGGGCGTGACAAGGCGAGAGCATGAATTGTAGTGAGTGTCTGACCTGCATAGCATTTGCCTCGATTTTACAGTTGCTTTTTTTCAACCCCCTTCCACAGACATATGAGCTGCACATAAGTGTGTGTGTGTGCGAGTGTGGGTGTGTTGCAGCAAAGGTAGCTACGGACAGTTGTTGGACTTGAGCGATGTGCAAATAAATGCCACATAAATTGTGCAATTGTTCGACTCATGCGCTCTCTTTCACTCCCATCGCACTCTCTCTCTCCGTCTCTGCCTGTCAGGCGCTATGCAAAATATGCTGTGCTGCTGTGTTTGCCTAATGAAAATCGTTGTACTTGTTGTTTTCCGTTCCCTTTGCTGGGCGAGAGTGGGCGTGCCTTAGCCCAAAAGTGATTTGGCCGTGCAACATGGCGTATGAATTTTAATATTTAGCCCAGCCAGGCCAAGTCGAGCTGAGAGTCGCACCAGGGCTGAGCCGAGGCTATTGTGGCTGCTTAGGTTTGCATTTTATGTGTGATGAGCGTTGTTCGCCTGTGTGTGTGTGTGTGTGTGTGTCTATATAGCAATAGCCACAGCCAGAGCACTCTGAAACGCTCGCCAATATAAAAGATTTTCATTTTTGCTTACTTTTCACCTCTCTCTCCGTCCCGCTCTCTCTCTGTGTCTCTCTCTGTCTCTCTCGAACTATGCTTTATTATGCGCCGGGGCTATTTGCAGCTTGCTCTGCTTTGTCCTGTCGTACATTTTTCTGTATTGTCATCAACAACAAAACTATTTGTCTATTCACTGGTCTGCATTTACTATTTACACCCCACTCTCTCCCCCTATCCCCCCCTCTATCTCTCTCTCTCAGTCTCTGCTGTTATTATTTAAAAGGCTCAGGCTCAGTCACAGCATCGCTAGGGCTTTGTTTGCCGTGCGAAACTGCTGCGACTGCAACTTCAAAGGGGGATGAGCAGCGGAGAGCGAGGGAGGGGAGTGGGGCGTAGCTTGACGGTGCTTAGCCTTCACCTTTTGTGGGCTGCCCCAACTGAGTTATTAATATTTATCTTTCTGCTGGCCGTCAGCATAAGCCATGAAATGATTTGCACAAATTGTTGTTGAAAATTTCATTACTATTGTCCGGCAAGGGCTTAGAGAAGCGACGCCCCTGTCCCCGCCCCCTGCAACTCCCGCAGTGAGTGAGCAACTTCTAGGGCTGCGCTCAAAAGTATGCTACACTTCGCTAATTGCCGACGCAGTGTTTATCTATCAATCAGTATTAACGTCACCCCGTACCGATTGTTGTCGCCAGGCCACAATAAATCAGTTTAAGCTCAAGTCAGACGGATACTGAACTGGTAGAGCAGGTTGCTGCATTGGTTTGCAGAACCCTTCTTCCTTCAGGCAGTGGACCATTCTGGGTTCACTTTCAGGTATGCAAAGTGCATTTTTAATCTGGAAAATAGAAAAACATTTGTCTATTCTATCGCATCAGTTTCCTTCTCTGTCTCTGTGTCTTGTGGTGTCGTTAAGGCCCCGCATGTTTTGCTTCCTTCCTTACACACACACACACACACACACGCATTCCTGGTTGTCCTTGCTGCTGCTTGTGCTTGCACAAAATTGCATTAGTTTGCAACCCAAGTAGACCAATTGCCAGCTATTTCTCTCCCTCTCGCTCGTTCGCTCGCAAACTAGGCGTGCACCCACAAATTACGTAATTGCCGACTCACAGCAATTGCTAAATTTGGCATATGAATCTATGCAACAACAACAACAAATACAGCAACAACTGCCACAAGTCTGTGGCCCTGGCAATAGTCGAAGTGCTCCCCGATCGCCGGCAATGAAAAGTTTACATTTTATTAGTTTCACATCGAGCGTTTTTGGCATTTCATATGCCGTTGCCGTTGCCATTGCCGCACGCACTTGGATTGGTTTTGGCTTTTTATTCAATTGCATCATGGAATTTGCAGACGTTTGCCACCAGCTCATCCCCTCATCCCCTGCAAATTGAATTGATGTCTACTGCTGCTGTTCATGTCAATTGCCAGGCCCAATGCATCGACCTAACCACAAATACATACGAGCCTCTCTGCCTCTCCCTTTCACTCCCTACCCCTTCCTTCCCTTCGTTTGCATTGGATGCGATTTCGAAACTGCAAATTGAATTTGCTGAACTTCGGCAAATTGCAACAACAGGACGCAAATCGACAGCATTTGGCTAAAGTATTACCCAAAGTTTGCAACCAATTATAACTTCAAAAATCACACACACATACACAAGCTCATCTATGTTTGCTGATTGATATTAAAATGAGGAGTGTGTGTTTCAATATTCACAAGTCTGGGTAAATTATTCTGACTGCCCCATTAATGGAGCACTTTCATTTGTGGTCACCATTGCCGTCCTGCTTTAACAGTCTTTTGTCGCTTGCTTAAGCCTTAATCTCGTCAACTTTTGATTTTTAATTAATATGCAAATTTCACTTAATGTGTTGGCCTAACAACTGTCAAGCTCTCTCTCTGTCTCTATCTCAGTCTGTTCTTGTCACACGGGCAAACAAGTTGCGAACCCAAATGTTAATTTTTATGTCAGCGACCCCAATTCGAGTTGGGGCCCCTAATAAGAATTTCGTTCCACCCAACCGCAGCATAAACCATGCGGGGCCCAAACAAACATTCCGCTTTGTGTCCTCCAAATCTGTCTGCAGCCTCCATTGACATTTTAATAGTTTCGACAGCGGAATTTGCCAGTAGCATACGCACCCATAAATACATATACACATCTATGTATATGTACTGCTTAGGCGGGGTATCTTTGTCGGACCTGTCGGAACTGCAATGGATATGTGTATCTGGGCTTTACTTTTAAGCTTCATTCAAAAAAAGGTTGAAAGAATTAAAAAATAATTTAGATGAATTTGGCAAAGATTAAGAAATTGAAGATGTTAGTATAATATTCGGACTTTTCTTGAATATCTTTATGATTTTCTCAAAATTATTTATTAAATATTTATAGAACTAATGGAGCAAATTGTGCGCAATAAAGATGCAGATACTATAAATATATAAGCCTCCCAATCCATATACAGTACTTCACACACATATGCACCAACAAATCAAGTTAATATACCTGTAAAACAGCTTCCCCATTCACAGATCCTGAAATGCATTTAAGAACTTTTGCGAGAACCCAACGCCGAATTCAATCAATCAGTTGCAGGACTTGATTGAAATTAAAACAGGTGTCTGTCCGGCGGGCATACCTTGAAGCGGCGGCGCTGCAGTTTGGTTGGGCATGGGAAGGGGGTGAGTGAGGGGAAGGGGGAAAGATGGACATGTGTGTATTGGCGGTCGCCAGCGTCCGTTGTGATGACCACAAAATTACGTGCCACGTCGCTTCATTGCCGCACATACAATCCCAATTAAGCGATAAGCGAGCGACAGGAAGCGAGGGAGAGTGGCACCGACCAAGAGGTGGCACGGGGCAGGGAAGGGAAAGAAGAGGAGTATACGTACTCCTGGTCCTTTTCGAGGCTGGCTCGGCGCACATGCGACACAGTAAATTAAATCGGGCAACAGCCGCACATGCAAACGATGCGTACTTAAATGGGGGTAAAATGAAAAAAAATAAAATAAAACGGAAAATAAAATCGCGCAAAAAGAAAACAAGAAGCAATTGCAATTCATAAAATAATAAATATAAAATTGATTTACGGCATGTCCGGTGCAACCAGAAAAAGAGAAGCAGCAGCCGCGGCCAGGCCAGACAAGAAAAAAAAAGAGATATGCAGGCCGAAAGCGAAAATATGCTCGGAGTTTTCTTTGCAGCTAGTGAAAGGCCTTCAGATATATATGGTGTGTATGTGCCATATGTATTGTGTGTGGCCGTCGGTGCTGGTGCAGCAGCTGCAACAATTTGCCTATAGCCATAAAATGGGGAATGCTCGAAGTGAGCGCTACCCTGTAAATGGGTTGCAGCTAAACTGCTTCGATTAGCTTTGCCACAATATCAATTGATATATAAATGGATAATATCAGAGAGGGATGGCGATCAAGTAAGAGAATGTTGGACTTATGGAGACCCTTCTCTTTATTTAAGTTACCTTAAATGTTTGTTTATTCTTTCTGTATTTCAAACCCCCCTTCATTATCTCATGTGTTTACAGGGTATACAAAAAAGGTTATGTCAAAAACATAAATATGTCACAAGGAATTTGCACCGATATGATTTTTATTTAAAGAGAATTCTGCTTCACACAGCGACCGATGTGTCCAGCCAAAGTAACAACACCAAACGCAGCGAGAACAACGTTGAAAATACCTGTGCAACACATGCAGACAGCCTCACATACACACACAAACGCTCATACACATTCACTCTCGCTGACACACTGTGCGAACTCGGAGGCCGAGAAGAGAACGCACAGATTGCAAAATATTTGTCATAATACTTTTAAGTTCATGTCAAGCGGAGATTATGTCTCTGTTTTCTGATTGACATGTGCCTGCCAGCCAGTCAGTCATACGGTCTGTCCCTCAGTCTCTCTCCCTGCCTGCCTGCCTGCCTGACTGTCCTGGCCTGGCCTGCTCTTGCGTCCATCGTGCTTGGCAAAAAAAGGCAGCAACAATGGTTGGTTGCGCTCTTTCAGTTCACTCGCAGGCTTTATTTGTTGTATTCGCTCGTATTTGTCTTCCATATTTCACATATGTATGCGTGCCTGTGTATGTGTGCACATACATTATGTATAGAGTTTCGATATACATAAATACATATTCGATATGTCAGTGCGGGTCGGCTCGAGTGTTTCGGGGTCACTCGAATCAAAAATCAAATTTCGTCGGAGCATCCATGTGACTGTGTGACCCGTGCGTATCAAATAAATAATTGTTTGGTGTTGTACAACACTGATTTTCTTTATTTATTTTTTATTTTACGCACTGACATAGGGCGCACGTGCATTATCACACACACACTTCCGGCCTGGTAGCGCGTGTGTTGCTGCCGTGTCCATTTCGATTGCAGCATGTGTTCCGCCCAGTGCCAGTAGCCGGAGACAGGCCTTGCCTTTTTGAGGATTTGATAAATGATTCCCTTAATAAAATACTCAACTCGGCCAGGAGGCCGCCTTTAATCGCTCGACACATTTTATATTTCGCCCACATTAATCATTCGCTGTGATCTTCGTTGCTGCTGCCGCGTTTGCAGCTTCATTTTTTATGGCACCCGATGGCGCGGCCAGGCTGAAATTGCTGAAATCACTTCGGCGCACCCACGCAGTGGTTAAAAAGGGTATAATAAAGTTGTCCGACAGTATGTAACAGTAACAGGTGTGGGCGGAGGGATGTGATGCTCCCTCAAGATTTGACTTCATTTCGCCAGCCCTATTTTATATTCATATCAAGTATTCCTTATGGTTTTGTTTATAAGGTTGCCGAGTATCTTGAGATATTGCTTTATTTTGCATGATAAAAATCTGAAATGTGAGTAACTCGCCGAGCTATTTCAAAGTACAGGGTATCTTCCGTATTCAAACTTTCTAATGAACCAATTTTTGAAATTTTCCTCTAGCTTTCTATTGTTATTAAAAAAGTTTTGCTGCCCCAGCGCAAAGTTGTCCAACTGCCCCAGTTAACTTTGCTGGGGTTTGCTGGGGCAGTAAATGAATTATGCATCTGGAAAACGGATATTCACCAATACTGGGGCGTTAATGCATTTGTTCTGTTTGTAATTCTATTAGTTGCCGTCATTAAAGTTTAATGCAATCTCGAGTTATATTCGAATCGGCAATGTGGTCACTTATGATTGAGATTCGCCTTTGATTTCGGGGCAAGAAAGGGGATGTCGTTTGCGCAGGTCTTCGGACTGGATGTGCGCAGGGGAAATGTGTGGCAAGAAATTAATCCGAATTCGGAGTGGCTTATTGTATCATTGGACGTGGGAAACAACAAGTTTTCTATGGCAATAAATCTGCTCAATTATTTGTCGAGTGTCAAACTAAAGCTTGTGCATAAAGGGTTAGTTATAATTAAAAAGGAATTAATTATACACGGGAATTATTTTGCAGGTCTTAAACTAACAATTAAAACGATTGATAAAACCTACATAGTTTAATAAACTTATTGTAAATACCCTGTAAAATGTAATGATATAAAAAGAACTTCATATAAGGCAAGCAGAATAAGTATTCCTTTGAGTATTCCTTGTATCTGCGTTTGCTATTTTATTTATGTATTTTACAGGGTATCAAGTAGTCGCATTAGCTGAACGCTCAAAGCTTGTTTATAATCGTACGTATATAAAACATTTAATTACAATATTAAACACATATGTTTACTGAATAAATTTACATTTTGTTTGTCCAGCGACGAAAGCAGAAAATTATTCAACATTTGCTTTCTTTATGTGTCCAGCGACTTTTTTTCCAATATATACACAGAGTGTAGTCCAGTGTAGTAACCCCGTAAAGTCAATTAACGGCTTTTGAGATATTTACAGTAATTTTCATATGTAAGTCAATAAGCGGAAAGCAATTAACAAATTATAATAATTACGATTAAATATGCAGTTCCATAGGCCGCACTTAGTAGATTAATGAATCCGATTAAGCCACGAATTATTTATTCAAGTTGGCGCACGAAAATAAATATAATATATCTATCAACAGAGCCATTGATGTTAAACAAAGGTATGCACAACTCTCAGATGCCTCAGTTAATACTTGTCATATCTCTTGGTGTATATGTTACTTATTTAACTTGAGGACAGACACAATTTGATAATGTCCTAAGCTTCATAAGGTCAAAGAGAACTCTTATGAAATTTTATTGGCCTGTCTCTGGGAGTGGCAGACAAAGACCTCTCCATGACGACAGACTGTAGCCCTAATGACCCCACACACGTGGGAAATCTAATAAATCCTGTCCTTATTCAATTTTAATGTTTATACAGGGTATAATGGCGTTTAATCTGTCTCCATTTTTGTGCCGAGAGCAGTGTGTAAGCGTATGTAAATTGTCAGTGAAGAGGGAGACGAGGGGGAAAAGTGAGTGGAACTGAGATTTCACTCGCAGGCTGCTGCAGTTCTTGCCGACATCAAGCGATTTGCTCGTACATTATTATCCTGACATGTTCGAGCTTGAAATTTTAGGCACGTTTGATGAAATGTAATAGAAGAAGAAGAAGCCACAAAGCATTTTTGTGTGTGTGCGAGTGTGTGTGGTGTGTGCGTCAGACAGTTTAAGTTGAATGTGAACCCGAGGCTTCTTCACGGCTCTTACGGGGGAAGGGGGTCGACAGATGACGCCAAAATAGATGAAAGTGGATATGAATACTCGCCTGTGCTGCGACTTGTCTGTCTTCTGCCTACACAGCTGCCGCTCCATTAGGTGGATCCTCGTGGATAGTTATTGTACATTATATTTAAAACTATGCGACTAACAGTATCCTTATCAACGCATGTGACGTGAGCCTGTTGTGGCAGCTCTGGCATTTGTTTCGTTTCGAGTACTCGACTGAGTCCTTGACTCTTCACGCGACAACGAACACTTTAATCGGCCGGAAGTAACGTGGATAATGAGTAAAACCTAATACAGCCAAGGTAACAATAAAGGCCCTGACAATGCGCACTTAATTACCCGCTTAAGTACCCCATGCAATGAGTGTGAGTGCTGTTCGAGTGTTCGTTCGAGTGCCAAAGTTAAAGTTGAGCTCGAAATTGCTTAAAGTTTCATTCGGTTTTCTTTTCCGGCTGATAAATAAAATTTGCACTGGCCTAAATCATCAGCTCTACACACTCATGTACAGACTCATATATACTTACAGAGCTGAGCACATGTTCACACTCACGCGATAAGCACCTGCATATTCATAACTCAGATAAGCTCAGCTCGGCTCGGGCCAGGTCTGTGGCTGGGGCCAAGTTTCAACCTTGATACCCTTGCCCGGGTGTGCTCTGTGGGGCCAACATTTTCGGCAACCTAAATTCATGTAAATTATGTTAAAGTGCAGACCACTCGCCTCCCTTCTACTCTTGGTGGAGTGGGCGTGGCAAGCTGGCAAGAATATAAACTGTGCATTTTCATGCCTCGAGCATAGACGTGTGTAAAATAATATTTTTGCACATTCAACGCCTCAAAACCATAAAATTGCATAATTTATAAATTTGAATATCTCGCACACACACGCACGCATATCTGTGTGTGTGTGAGGAGATACTGCTGTTGCATGCAGTGTAAAGTCAGGTTGCAAGACACTGGCAGAACTGCTGGTAAAATGCAAAATTTCCTGTGAAAATTCCACACAAAAGTCAATTGACAACGAGAGTTGAGATTAAAAGAAAAAATAATTCTAAAACTAAAATCTTTAATTCTTATTCGAATTTTGAGTTCTTTTTTAGATGCTTTTTGCTTATTTATGTGCAAATCCCATTGACAGTTCAAGCTGCAAACATAAGATACTTGCCACAAGTAGCAACACTGTACGAACACACACACACACACACTAAAATCTTGTCATCAAAATCATAACTCAAGTCAAATATTTTTCGACTTTCGGTTGGCCACATCTTCACTTGACTCGTTGTGCATTGCGCATTTAATTGATTTGGATTCTGAGGTTATTCCTGCTTTCTGTTTTTTGCTTCCCTTTCCCACTCTCTTTCGCCTGCTGTCTTTTTATTGCTAACTGCACACAAATTCAGGTCTTTGTGGTTTTCTGCTTCCAAAAATGGCATATTCTGTTTCATTGCGAACTGAAATGAAATTCAACACTCACAGTTATTCTGTCTCACTTAATAAACGCATTTGGCACGGCCAACTTAACGTGGCCGAGCTTAGCATCTTGACAGTTTTTCAATATTGGGCTAAGAACTTTAATTCAACCCGAAGAGAAAAAACCTTCTAATTTATATTATTCTTTAAATGTTTTCAAAGAAAGACTTAAAACCTTTATCTAGCTAATACTAGATTTTTTTAGTACCCCAACCTAAACTTACACCTCATCAGGTCTGATTCATTATGTCCGATTTTATTATATGCAAGAAGCGCTGCACATGTTTTACACTAGAAATTTACACGAAAGCCCTTAAATGCTTTCGCACTGACCTCAAAGTCGGCTGGCCCAGCTCGTTGTGGTTGTGTGTGCTGTGGCATTTCTCAATGGGCAGATAAAAAGCTGTTCCAGAACGGGTGCACACACACACACACGAACATTAAATAAAAAGGAAGCAGAAACCAAGCCAAGTATTGTTTTAAGGCGAGCCGACCCGAAAGTGCGTGAAACCGCAGACATTTTGAAACTATGCGGCAAATGGAGGTTCACACCCTTTCGCCGGGCCTAGGTGCGTGGGAACAGTTATGGCCGGGAGCCGTCGCAAATGTGACTGGGGGTGATAAAAGTTCAAAGTCGTGTGAGC
Organism: Zaprionus africanus; assembly: GCA_018151435.1. Taxonomy (NCBI): domain Eukaryota; kingdom Metazoa; phylum Arthropoda; class Insecta; order Diptera; family Drosophilidae; genus Zaprionus; species Zaprionus africanus. The sequence continues at coordinate 559,520 of JAECXB010002309.1, read as the reverse complement.
TGCTGCCTGCTTGCCTGCTGTGGTCGACCCGGCTACGATGATGGCATTTGTCTCGAACGGGCTTCAAGTTTTTTTTTTTTTTGTGTTTGAACTTTACTCGAGGAATAAACTTTAGTTTCGGTGCTCAATTTCTTTATATCCTGCACAGTTTTTTTCCTCCTTTTAGCATGTGTGGAGTGTCTAAGGAGCTGGAGGAAACTGCGGAGTTTTGCTCAAGTTGAAAGCAAACACACTGTGCTTTTGCGGCAACTCCATTTGATGCGTGTGGTGCACCTGGCTTTGTGCCGCCAAGCTTGCAAGTTAGTCCGCCTGTCTGTCCGCTAAAAGCGTTTATCCTCAAAGGAGTCGCGAGTGAAGAGCTCGCAGAACTGCATCAAATCAGCGTGTTTCACTTGGCTTTGTGCCGCGAAGTTCAATGCAAACTGCCGCGAACCGAGCTAACCCAGGTGCACTATCGCTATCTATACTAGATGTGCCACAAATTGCACTTTCGACCAATAAAAATTTATTACGATACAAAGGACCGTAGTACTTAAGTTAGTAACTTTGGTTGGCACACTTCCAGATCGCGCTGAAGAGCTTTGTCGGATTCCATTTCTTTTTGCGGTAATGGCACATGGGACGCCGCATTAAATTGGAGAATTCGTGGCGGCTCAAGATGCCGTCGTTGTCAATATCGAATAAGGCGTACAAGATCTTAAGAACGTCCGGCGAGAGTGGCTTGCCCAGAACTATCTGGGATGTATGCTTCAGCGTAAACTGACTGATATCGGCCCCGGCTAGATAGTAAAATTCAAGTGCCGCATTGATTATCGATAGGTTTTGCAGAAAGTAGTGGAAGGTCATGAAATCTTCCAGACTGATGCCCACCCCGTGGCGACTGTACTTCTTCTTAATGCGCCGAAGGTTGCTTATCTTCTCGAATGTCGATTGGCACGAGTAGGTGAGCATCCTTTCGGCCAATGCGAACTCACTGATTTTGTTTTCGAACTTCTGGTTACCATTTTGATCCAAATCCTTTTGGAGTAGCAGATTGAATTCGATCTGAAGCACATCTTGATTCAGTTTCTTCTTGAATTCGAGGAAATCCTCAAGGCTGATGGTATTTTTGCCACTTCGCCCGAATAGGTATCTATTGACAGATGACTGTGACTTGAATCGCTCATTCTCGGCAACATGCAGCAGTATGGTATCCAGGCCTTCCCTGCTCACATGCTGATTGTGTGACTTATCAAAGAGTCTGAAACCAATCTTAAAATACCGTTTCGACAGTTTCATAATCATCCAGAGATGGAGATAGTCATCGAAGCTGAGAAGACCGTTGGGCCGCAGCTTATAGAAGATTGTATCCTTTGGCACGATCTTGAAGGAGAGATTGTCTGCCGCCTCTTTGCTGAGCGTGCGGTACCTATTCAGCCCCAAGCCGTCCGGCTGTCGCAGGCCCAGCATGACGGCGCGTAAGAAATCAATGGGTGTCATATATATTTCCCATTCGTTGGCCTCGTTCTTTGTTTTTATGGTGGCAAAGTACGCAAAGATCTTTTCCGGCTTCGAGAAGTTCCGCAGTCGATTCTCGTATTCCTTGATACTGATATCTTTGAAGGATTCCCGATGCGTGTCCATAACGTTGCTTACATGTCGGGGGCTAACAGCATTCTCAACTGGAACATGAGCCAATGAGCTTTTCTTTTTCAGAAAGGAACTCCAACGTTCCCACTGGCGGCGAAAGGAATTCTTTGTCTGTGTGTTCTTTGTCTGCTGCTGCTCTATCTTTTGTCTCCTCTCATTCTCTATCCATTGTCGACAGCCGATGCCAGTCATAAGGAGAATGGTATAATATGTAAGTATCTGCAGACGCTGTCTCCCCGTTTCGCCCAACTTGCGTAGGATCCAAGGACTTGCATTGCGTGCGATCTTTTGCCAGCTATTGCTATGTGTGTTTCCCATTATCGTCTATCGAAGGGTATTCACTGTAAACAATTTTGAATAATTCCCCCTTTGGCCTGCTTAGTTTTCTTGTTTGGCCCGGCCACGGAAATTCTCGGCAGCACATTCGATTAGAGCATTAAATGTAATCAGCAACGCAAATGTTTGAACTGAACCACCACACACGCGCACACACACACAGCCATAAATACTACACTCACATGTACAGTCCACCCTCGCTGTATAAGACCCCAGGGAAATTTGCAAACAATAAACTGAGCCAAAGCCAAGCAAACATAGCGATAGATGAAAAGCTCAAATTCCTTTCGATTTGCCGACGCCAATGAGAGTGACTATACTCGTATGTATAGTATTCATACTCATACTCCCATTCAAACTCTGCTGATAGATTATTGCGGATGAATGTGTGAATTGCTTGACTTGCAGTAGCAGCACCATTTTTTTTAGGCCTTGTTTGGTCTTACCTTAAGCGTTTCAAGCATTTTCATTGTTTGTTCGTTTCCCATTTGTGAACTGACAATCGATTTAAGAGCCTTTGCACAGATCTTATTCTTGGACTAGTCTGTATACGACTTAGTTAACCTCTATTTTGTAGAATTAAAGCATGCAATTTTTGATATGTGAAGAGAAGAGTTTGAGCTCATTATTTGAACGGTAGCTTGAATAGGAAATTCAAACATTTGATAGGAATTGTGAATTAAGGTCTATGAAATGCAAAGGCAGTAGGGAAAGGAAAACTCGTGAAGAAATTAATGAAAGAGAACTAAGATATCTCCTTTTCGAAACTAAGTGCTTGATTTGCAAAGCAACTGATTACTTGTATTATTATTCAAATACCCTCCAAAAGATACCACATAATCAAGGCAGAACCAGAGATCTGTGCGAATCAGACATGCGTCAAAGTGCTGCCAGAAATGAACTTGAAAGTAAACAAAGGAGGAATAAAAATAAAGAAGAATAGACAATTCACGTGTGTACATGTGTGTGTGTGTGAGTGTGTGTGTCACACACAGATTCGCGCCTTGAAACGTGTGTTTATTTATTTGATTAACCATCAATTGTGAACCGGTGAGATTTGAATGCTTCTCGAAGGGATGCAGAGTGTCAAGACTGCGATTGTGTTTTGCATTCGTGTCTCTATATGTGTGCATGTGTGTTTGCGTGTGTGTGGAGGCTGCGTGGAGAATTAATCAACTACAAAAGCCGCAAATTTGCATATGCAAATTTAAATTGTCAACATTTTTGAGGGGTGTATGAGAGAGGGAGAAGGGCTGTCTGGCATACGATTAGTTGAGAGAAGTGTCACCTGCAGTCTCACCTGTACGGGCAGCCCTGTGAATGTGCTCCACACTGACAACTGACAAATCCACAATAATCCGTAGATGTGACGTATGCAAAGTGTGACGACACACTAAGCTCGAGTACAGGACTTATCGGGCCTTGATTAACGGCCTTCCTGTTCTCGCTCGAGTGCAGCTTGCTGAAGGATCTCGACTTAAGTTCATATAAGGTTTGTTCTATATACCATATATATTCTAAAACGGAATATGAGAGTCTTCTTTAGATGAAAACCTTATAATCATGCCAACTTTTCTCATTACCATAGTTTATCGAATTATTGAGAATTTAATCTTCAATTTCGGCTTACTTCGAATATACGAGTATTGTTAATGCTCCATCAAGAGAAGCAAATTCTCGATGTGTCAAAGGAGCGTATCCTTTTCCTTTGACGATTTTGTCTACGTTTGTTAATGTTGTTGTTGCTGTAGAGCGCAGATATGTTACTGCGTGGAAGGGAGAGCCAGCAAGGCTCTGTGTGCGTGTCTCAGTGCGTCCTTTGTCATCAGCTTAAGATTTTGATAAGCCATTGAAAAGTGTGTCTATAAGCACTCAAACTTTCAAGTGGCATTCACTCGTTTGCTTTGTGTGCGTTAACTAAAATGGCTCAATACTCGAACTCGATTCGTCTGGATACAATGGAACTTTCAGCGACAGTTGATGTCCTTACTCGATGCGTTTCATGTGCTGTCAGTGACTCGCTCTTGACTGAATATGCCCTACGTTTTGATATACCCTAATCATTGTGGTAAATATGTTTGGCAAGACAGTAAAGTATGTTATAAAAGCGTAAATATATTCTTGAACTAAATGAACTTAGGTTAAGTACAGAATTTATATTATGAAGTTGCAATCAATTAACATATCTTTATGCTCTGTTTAGGTTTAACTAAAGAGCTACAAATTTGAATAAGTAGATAGATAGAACAATTCTCCCTTACATTGAGTATCTGCAAGTCACTAACTCGCAACTGGCAACTTTTTATTTGTTTTTCTATAATTTGTTTGGATGTCAATGCAAAGAGAATTATTGAAATTTGAGTGGACTTCAAAAAAAATTGCGAACCCCCAGTCGATGGCGAAAAATTGAATTAAAAGATAATGCGAAGCGCGAAAGCTGTTGGGGTCGCACATCGCAATCTACTCGTGAGCACAAAGCGTGATTTATGTGACTTATGTTCGGGCTCAGTCGCCTCTGCATGCTACTCCTCCTCCCCTCCCCCTCCCACGCTAGCGGCTTGTTTGCCAAATGCTTGAAAATTATATAATCCCGCCCTTTGTGGCTCTTCTATCGCCTAGTCGAGCAGGGGCAGAGGCAGGGACAGGGGTGGGGCAGCAAACAACCCTAGACACCAAAGAGCTAGAGTTAGTGCTCGCAAAACGGGCACATTATATGGCTATGTATGGAAAATATTCTCATGTTAATGCGTTGAAAATTTGTGTGTTTGTTGTTGCCCGACAGAAAGTTTCTGCGTGGGGGATCTCGCAGCACGCTTCAATCGCATATTTGCGAAAATAAAGGAATGAAGGTTTGCTAAGCTGTGAAAGAAGATATGTGACTATTTGATAAGCGATAATTTTGAATAGAATCAATGAAAACGAACGAAATTAAAAACTAATTTTCTAGCCTCTATATATTAAGAAAGAAAATGAGAAAGATCTTTCATTTTTTTTATTTTTATTATCCCAGTTTAAAGCTTGAAGTTTAAACTTGAAATTCTTAATTTATATTTTAATTCCTAAATTCTATTTTAATCTAAACCAGTCGAACGCTACAGTCAGGTGCTGACTGTAGAAGGCCATGGATTATTATTCCGTTATTTAAAATAAAAATTCTGCTTTATTTAGAAAAATTTAAAAATATAAATTTTATATTCTTATTACTCAATTCATTTGAAAGACAAAAAAAGAACACATAAACAATGCAAAAGCGAATAGACAAGAAGTATAAGCATTAGATAGAGCGAGAGGGCAATAAATTGATGTGAAGTTGTACAGTAGTTTAGTGGAGTGTGTGCCGGATTCGAAGACCAATGATGTTGACAGTGCTCGGGTTCGATTCCTGCCGCGATCAATGTGTGACGAGTTTTCCCTTTTTCTTTCTTTTCTATTAAGTAATTTAAACAGCAACATAACAATAGTTTCTAGATTTTTTGGTACGCAACATATTTAATTAAGTAGAACACTTTTATAAACTTTGCCGAATGTTGTACAAATCTGACAGTTGCGTACTTACGCTGAATACGGCAATTGATGTGTGTTAGAGCGGGACGCTGAAACATAAATGTGCAAATGCAGACATGCATGTATCGGCGTCCCGCTCTAACATTCGTAACTTATTGATTGTCTTAAATATTGCAAAAAAAACATATTTAATTTTTGATAACTATTTTTATTGATATTTAATTAAATAACTGTAGTTTTCCTTTAAGCTTATAAGAATAAAAAAATAACCAAAAAAAAAGTAATTAAAATAATAAGTTGCACCCAGCCGGCCGCGCATGGGATTCGAACTCGCGCACGCAGGACCGCCGTCCGCCACCCCAACCACTAAGCCACCGCCTCATTTTTTGATCGATCGGCAAAGTTGCATTCTCAGCTAATTCTGTTACCATTCTATGCAAATAAAATTTTTGTAAAATGCTGTGTGTCCGACGATTCGAACTTCGGTATGATGCGTAAATTAGGTCTTAATATGCGCATAAGTATACGTTCAAATTGAGTTTAATTCGGATCATATCTCACTTATTATTAGTCCGATTTAAATGAAATTTTCAGAAAACACCCGTGGCAAGGTATTTCTCATGTGAGATACATAACCTTGGTTGTAGGGTGTATATTGTGTATATTAAATAGTTATTACTGATTTACAGAGGCGGGAAGGGGCGTGGCCAAATTTCAAAAAAACTTTGAGACACCTGGATATACACGAATGTTGTCACAAAATTTGAAGACTCTAGCTCTTATAGTTTCTGAGATCCAGGTGTTCATACAGACAGACAGACGGACAGACGGACAGACGGACAGACGGACAGACAGACATGGCTCAATCGACTCGGCTGTTGATACTGATTCAGAATATATATAGTTTATGGGGTCGGAGATGCCTCCTTCTGCCTGTTACGCACATTTGCGTTCCGACAAACACAGTAGTCCATGAATTTTTTAAAATCCATGGCCTAAAAAATATTAGAAAAAATATAATTAATTAATTTTATTTTTTTCAGTTTTGGTACACAATTCTTTTGTTTTAGTCGACTGCTTTTAGTCGACATTAATTAAATAAATAAATAAATTGCTAATATTTTTTTTTTAAACCAAAAAAGAATATATATTCAGCAGAAATTGTGCTCGTAACCATGAGTATCTTAAAGCTTTCTCTAGTTGGAAATTAATATAAAAATTACTTCAGCAACTGTAGAGCATTCGCTAGTCACATAGACTCTGCGCTTGAGCACTTCCACTTGTCTTTCATGTGCAAATTTGTTACTTCAATGGACACGCCGCGTGGGCTGGAGACGGGGACTGGAGACCGTTGCAGCACTTTCTCTACGCTTGGTAATAACTCTAGATTTATGAAAATTGTTTTGCCGTTAATGTTTGCTATGTTTTCGACATTTTTATTGTTGTTGGTCCTTGCTCGGCCGGTCGACCATATTGAACGCCTTGAGCAGCAAACCGACAACGCAACCAGAAACGGGCCAAGTGAAATTGAAATTTTGCCCCCGTGCATCGCAACGCATGGACGTGGCATATGCCGAGGCCCAGGCACGTTAGTTGCAATATGTACACAGTGTGAAGGATGGGAAGGGATGCAGGGAAAGGGGGTGTAGGGATATATTGGTAGAGTGTGGGGTTTGCCTTATTTTGATTACATATGTTTAGCACAAGTGCACGGGTTCGTGGACTGCTTGTGGCCAGTGGAAAGGGTCATAGGTCTGCCCTGGTCTGGAATGCCAGAGCTAGCGTGGAATGTGGAATGTACTTTCAGCATTTCGAGCATTTTCTGCCTTGGTAATATGAAACTTTCGGCATCAGGCCAGTTGCAAATTGGAAATTTGATTTTTGGCTGCTGAGAAAGGGTTGTGCGGCCTTTGATTAAATTTCTCTGCAGCTCACATAAATCTAAGTCTAACGGCACTTTATGAGTTTATGGTGCGTGTGCAGTTACTCGAGTTGGCTGCATACGCACACACACACACTCACACATGACAGGCAAATGCCTATTGATGAATGCCTGCGCGAGCTGTGTGATCCGGCCCCATCTAGATGGGCCATAAGGCTGTCATGCATAATCCGCCGAAAGTGCCGACTTAGCAGATGGAGGCAGCTAATGCAGATGTGGCAGACACACGGTTGCCCTGAGTGCCCATTCCCGGCCTACTTGGCTTAGGCAATCAATCAATGCAGCAATGCCGCAAGAGGCAACAATTAATTCTCTGTAATAACCATAACAAGTGATATAATTTGAATGGCCTTAATTACGAATGCAAATAATTGAAATGGCATAAAAGTGACTAATCCAAAATTGGTAATTGAAAATTAGACAAATTAACAAAGAGATTACTTGTGGCCAAGACAGCGGTAGTGTAATTGAACTTTGGTATTTAAACAAATTAGAAATTATTCTTAGGGAGCTCAGCTGAAGAGTTCTTTGAATGAAATGAACAGCAAGGTTAAGCTGAAGACTGACTGACTGAGCGTTGCATTAGCTTATATATGAGTTATTCAGATATTTGCTCGGCAGTGTGGGAGAAAACTAAAGTATTTTATATTTTGATTCAATTTTATATTTATTTATTGCTCAGGTCATTTAATTATTTAATCTTTTTGAAGGTTTATTTTACACCTTATAATACTTCCAGTTCTTTTCTTGTTACGAATTCATTCACAATGTAATTTATCTTTAAGTCCGTCCCATGCAGGGTATCTCACCAGTCGAGTTCTGTCACCCGAAGCTAAGTTTTATTTAATGATTTTTAAATGGCCAAGTCGAGAGCGAGTTACGACCACAATCTGTTTACAGTGTCAATTGTTAAACTGAATTTACGAAAATCTACTTGCCTCATGCTGGTTCGTCGTCCTGCAGTTGCTGCAGAGCCGATGCTGCTTGGACAAATGCAAATGAAACAAGCAGCATTTGCATATATCGAAGTGCTCAACCAAGTGCACGTTCAGCGCCAGTCCACTGTCCAGTTGCTGTCTCTCTCTCAGTCTGTGTGTGTGTGTTTGAGTCTGTTGCTTTGTGGCATGCCACCAATTGTGTTTGGCTGCCCCACAGAAGACGAGCAAATATCGATTTTGTTCCTCTGATTTGGTACTTCCGCTTCCGCTGTTTGCACAAATTGCAAATTGCAATATTGTCTCGCACTTGATTTAATTCAATTTTTAATTATCCGCAGCACACAACCGGAAACAGAAGTGGGAGCATGAGTACAAAATGGCTGACCAAAGAGAGCGCCAGAGTTCTTTTGATTTCGCTTGTTTTCATATTCCTCTTTAGTGAATTTTAAGTAAAAGAAATCAGAATTTTCTACAGAACATAAATGATGAAAATAGATAAATAAAAAAAAAAGAAACTGATGTATTCTTTGCTTATTCATTTGAGTTTTTAATCACATATCTTTAAATCATGGAAAGGAAAGGAAAGTATATCAGGCTTTATAAAGATGTTATGTATACGACTGCAAGTGTCTTTTGGCTTCGCTACAAACACGGCAAGCTTATTAAGTTTTTGTCAGGAACTCCCCAATCTCTTCCTCTGGCAGGAACTCATGCAAATATCGAGCGCAGAGCCGACTTAAGTTTGTGCATCGATGACTTCGACTCGTCGCTCCAATCCCATTTGCCATTGCCTTTACCACTGCCTCTGCCTCAGCCTCTGCTGCTGTGCAGTGTATTCTCACCCGCAGCATCTCTGCCCGCATCCTTGCAGGCAGAATCTTCTCCAGGTTTTTTGGCTGGTTTCGTGTTGCAGCGACGCCTTGAAGCTGCTGTCGGGCGAGGCAGCTACTTCCTGCCGCACTCGTCGAGCTCGCACGTTCTCGTATTGCGTTTATATTTATGCAGTTTACGTGTCAGCCAGGTCTCCTGCTCTTTCTCGAGTCTTGTTTTTGTGCGGCTGCCAATTGGAGACTGGTAACTTTGGTAGTTCCAGGGTGCGAGGCAACGAACAACATTTGTCATATTTGGCATGACGGTAACTACTTCCGTGTGTTGTGCACATCACGCGTGGCGCTCTGGAAGCTACCAGTCTGTCTGTCTGTCCTTCTGCTGGTCTTTTTGTCTGTCTGTGCGTCTGTCTGGCACCTTGCCTGCTTACCTTCGCCAGTTCGATATGATCGCCTCCCTGGCGAGTGCATTTCCTTCGATTGCACACGTCGCCTCAGAAATGTTGATTTCCAGCGACCTGAAAACAGAAACCGGCAAATAGTATTCAGCAAATTAAATTTAAACAGTCGAAACGTGCAAAGTCCTCCGACTGTCGACTGCATCAAATTGCCCGTAAACTTGTTCTCTTAAGTTGGCCCAATAAACGTTGTAACCTCTGCTCCTCCTCTGCCCTTGCAAGCCTCTCAAAATAATAAAAGTTTCCTTTCCATAATATTTAATACTTGCAGCGGCTGCAAGTTGCACTTTTCATCAACGTTTCTTAATGGATAACTGCATCCCTTCCTCCAACTCTTCACTTGCAACCAACTGCCTTCCTTTCCCGCTCATAAATTCATCACTCTTTACGGCCATTTGGCCACAAGGAGGTAGTCGATGTAACTCGCATTACATTGAATAAACGACTAGTGCGAGTCAGTCTTCTGCTTGAGTGCAAGTGTGAGTGTGTGTGTGTGTCACATGGAGCACTCATTGGCAAATTTCAGCGCAGCACGAGGCTGAGGTGTCGCCGCCGCAGCACACATATAAATCGAGGCTGTCGCTGCACGGGCCACTTTGCCATTTATAATCGTCAAGTTGCACCTGAACGCGGCATAAATTTGCAGTGGTTGCACATATGTTGTTGGTGGCGGGGGGAGGGTAAGGAGAAGGAAATAAAATGTGTAGCTAGCTTAGCTTAATCTAAACTCGCTGTTGGCACTGTGCCGCACAATTTAGGCTGGTTGAAGCCATCACGTTCTGTTTGTGCCACATCATTATAGCACATTGTATATTCTGGTATATTTATAATTTCAATACTATCTGCTGAAATGTAAATTGCGCTGAAAACAATATAATTAATGCCATAAAATATGCAGAGCCATAACGGGCGCTTCAATAATTGATAGCGTTGACTATTCAGTTATTTTTTAATTAATTTTCGGAAGTTTTTGTGTGCTGCTGCTCGGTTACAGGTCGACCTCGAATTGTTTGCCAATTGTCTGATTCGCTGGTCCGAGTTGAAAATCAATTCGTAATGGCATCGCTTGTGCATTATTTATTTAGCGGTTTATTTTGCTGTGGTCAGCGGAAAGCGCTATAAACTGCTGCCACAACAACAGTAGCTGTAGCAACAGCAACAAAAGCAACGACAACAACAACAACTGGGGCAATGAATTGAAACAGTAATCATTATGAGGGAACCGCAAACTTCAATGTCATCGGGTGGGACGCGTGTTTGGTTTTGGGTCAATCAATCGGAAAAGCCAGCAGCGAAAATCTTTTGAATTTAATTGGAAAATTAAGAGCGAACAAACAGAAAATATACAATATTTTTGTACTACAGTAAAAACCCAAGTGAGGGTGGTATATGGGGTGGGTGTTTTGCAATTAGTGGCGAGTTAACTGAGGCATTTGCGGCGCATAGCATCGGATATTAGCTGCAGGCACCTGCCAAAGCACAAGTCACACTCACTGCAGCTCACACACACTTAGGGGGGGAGAGTAAGTGAGGGGGGAGGGGGTAGGAGGTTAGCAAACGAAATAAACTAAAGTGCTCCAGCCGGCGGCGAATCTACAGCTCAGCTCAGCAGCAGCTCGGCTGGAACTGGTTAACGGGACTGGAGACGACACGACTGCACCGAACTAAACTGGACTGGCCTGGCCTGGACTGGCCTGGTCTGCATGGGGAGTGTTGGCAAGTAGCAGCTGCTTTTTGAATTTTGGTGTTTAGCTTTTAGCGCCTAAAACTATGCTTTAGTGGTCAAGTGGAACAAACAATGGCAGCACAGCAGACGCCGTTCCCAATTCCACAAGCCCCCGTCCCTCTGCCAGGAGCTGCAACAATAATAACAACAACAGCACGTTACGCAAGCGAATTGCAGTGCACGACAATACTCTGTAATCCCCGAAAGCTAAGAGACAGTGAGAGAGGGAGAGAGTGAGCGAGAGAGAGAGCACATGTGCTTCCATTTTATTTCGACGAACAAAAACGACAGGTTATGGCATTGCATTTTTCGACAATTGATTCGAGTGCAAAAGAAATTCAGATTTATATAAATCAAAGTCAGCAAATTCTCTTTAAAGATTTTCCTACTAATTGCGAACTACTCTTTAGTAGTACACAACAGGGTATTGCAACAGCAGAAGCAACAACAAGAACAATGAGCCGTTTTGTGGGCCTCAAAAATGAGGCAACAAACAAGGCTCGTTGGCCCGCACCGAGGCCGTTTACTGTGTCCAGGCAGGGCGAGAGAGAGAGAGAGAGGGAACTGTTGTTGCTGGTTAGAGAGGGAGGTCAGAGAGAGAGAAAGAGAGAGAGAAGGAGAGAGCACAGGCTGGGAGGCAGGGAGGCCAGGCGGGCTAATGGAGGGCTCACGTCTGGTCATTTGCAACATGGTTTATGTGCTGGACAATGCTTTTTGCACTCAATGAGGAGCGCATTGGTGTGAGTATGCGTGTGAGTGTGTGTGTGTGCGTGCCTGCGAATGTTAGTGAGTATATGCCAGCTTGGGGACTGCAAATGGCAGCCTGGTCTAGTTCTAGGCTGACTTGCAGCTCTACGGCTTAAACATTAAAAGAATAAATGATTCAACAGAAATTATAAAATCATGCTGTAAACTGAACTCACCTCACTTCTATTTATGGCACAGAGAAGCAGAGAAAGAGAGAAACAGAGGGAAGTGCGAAGAGAGAAACGAATTGAAATCGCTTCCATTCAAATAGACCAACGCGCAAATATTCATCTTGGTGTAGATTATCGCTCCGGCCGAGCGAGGCCAGAAGATTGCCCAAAACGAGCTGGGAATTGCGCATTAAAGTGCAAATAAAAGATAATACCGATAAAGCGAACTGCAAAGAGGGAAGGACAGGGAGAGAGAGAATGAAAGAAATGTAAAAAGAAATGCAAACAGCGGCCCCAGAGAGGACAAGGAGCCACTTCGACACTGAGCCGGCGACGAATTCGCAGAGGCAGCGTCGGGACAAGCTAACCGGAAAAGGCCTGAGCATGAGATACCCTGTAAATTAAAGCTAAAAGTAGTAAAGGCAAAAGTTGATTGACAAATTAAGCAACTAAAAGTTCATAATGGAAAGCCAAAGAGATATTTCTAAATATTTCTAGCTGCATACAACCCACAGCCTCATTTACAGGGTATACCCACTTGCAGACGATTCGTCTTTTCATCTTTTGTGAGTCAAGTCGAGCGCAGCGCAAGAAGTCACCTGTACAATGTCGTCGTTCTGCCTCCTACTTCCCTCTTTCGATCTTTTCGCCTAATTGACGACGCTGCAAATTGCCATTTCACAGTTGCCCAAATCAGTGGGTCCATCATAAAAGTCGTTTATTGCCGATTAAATGATGTGAGCATTGAGTTTTTTACCAGCCCCCACACACACACTCGCATAAACAATTAATTTCCAACTAATTGATTTTGTACGGGATAAAAACAGGGAACAAGTCCAGTCGAGTCCAGTGGAGGCCCGTCGAGAAATGGGCAGCCAATTTCGGCAGCAGCACAGCCACATGCTGAGCCGCCATTGGCCGGCAACAGCTTTCCATTTCCGGTTTGTCTGCTGGCGTGTTAATTGCATTTGCGTGTTGCAGACGCCCGACCAAAGTCGAGTATGCAGAAGAGTTTTGTTTTCGGGGGTCAACTCTGGCAAACAACATTGTAAAAGCCAATTCAGAGGGGGAGGCTCGAGTCGCTGGACTGAAGTGACTTCCGCTTATTCGACATTTGTACAGTCAGAGCAGAGGGAGGAAGACTGAGAGGGGGGCAATGTGAGAGTCTGTGATTGCCTGGTGCCTTGTGCCTTGCGCTTTGCCTGCTGCTGAGCTCATCGCATTTGGATTTGTGCGTTGCCTGGCGACGAGTTGAAGAGGGCAGGCGGTGAGGGCTGTCGTTTCCGGTCAGCCATACTCAGTCTGTGGCATCAGTCTCCCTCTCTCTCTCTCTGTCTATCTTAGTGTGCCTCGTACTGGTAATTACCTTCCAAATAGCTCCAATCTACGGGCTAATGAAAGCCCTAAGTACATTCGTAATGGTGTAATAATACCTTCAAGGCAGCTCTCCACGTCACCAGGCTTCAACAACACTGTCCACATACGCATCCACACTTGTCTGCCCCCCGCCTCCGCCTTCACCTGCACATGGCGAATCCTCATGCACATCGTCATCATTATCATCAGCATCAGCAGCAACATCGTATCATGAAGCCGGCGCATGTCTCGGCGTTTGCTTTGCTTTGCTTCATATTTTGAGCTGGATACTCAGTGCCCTGCTCATGTCCTTGCCCCCCCCCCTTACCCCCGATATCTATGTCCATGTCATTAGACGCAACTAGATGCTTCATTTTGTGGCATCGACTGTGGCATGCGAGGCGAATGCAACTGCAGCCGTTTCTGCTGCCACTCTGATGAGCTGTTGACTTGCAAGTGACTCCACTCTTGCTTTGCTTAGCTCACGCATTGATTTGTTTCTCTTTTGATGAACTGAACGGAGAAAATATGTTGCCAACTACATGAAGTAATATCTCACATTTTTAATTCATCAAAATTATATCGAGTGCATCAATGCGCACTGAATAGCTAAGTCTTTTTGCTTTGCCTCGGCACATTCACAAAGAGACTTTAGTGTTTGCTGCGCCACTGCGTACCCTGTAAGTGAGATGGGACTTTGACGGCTCTGATTACGTAAAAGAAATTAATGTATGTATTCGAAATTTACTATATTTAAAGTTAGAAAAAGTTTCTACTTTGATGTTGGTATAAATTTGGACAGACTTACTGAATTAAAATTAAAAATAAAACTTACAACATAAATAGAGGTTTTTTCCTTTATTTAATACAGGGTATAAAGAAGAAATGACAGATAAATATCTATGTTATAATTTAAGCCAATATAATTTTAATAAACTCAGTTCAATATACCAGAAACCACATCACGAACAAAATGGGAGTCTTAATAAAAAATTGCCAGATTTTTATCATAAACATGGGCAAAGAGATACTCTAGAAAACTTTATAAACTGTAAACTGCATTAAACTGAATATACATAATAATAAAGATACTCATCTAAGCTTTTTATTCTGCACATAACTGAATATACCCCTTAAAACTAGTTGCATAGTATACAAATTTAATTTCAAATTCAAACCCTTCGTTTCGACTAAGTTTAGTTTAGTTTGGCTTCAAAGCATTTGGCTCTCAATGCTATTCAAGCTTTCAATTGCGGCCACTTTAATAACATTCTTGCGTGTCACACACACACACACACATACACGCATACACACAGTTGCATTGGCCTTCGCTTTGTGCTATTCAATTGTAATTGCCTCATTAAAGTGAAATCAAAATTGTTGGCCAAGTCATATATTTTGCAGGATATACGTAGTTTGTATATATACCTTGGCTTTATATGGAGTAGATATAGCTGCGCTTTCATAGCAAATACCTGGCAGATGACTTCAATTAGGAATTTATCGTTTTTATGTGTTCGAATTCGACAGCCAGCCAAGATTGTTCAAGGCTTTTGTGCTCCAGTCGTTGCAGTCGCTGCCTTTGTGCATTTTGTTTTAGTTTCCGATTTGCCAAGCACTCACAAACACACACACACACGCACAAACCTCACAACGCACAAATAACTCACTGATTGTCAGACATTTAGAACTGTCCTCCTCCAATGCCAACTTCAATCGAAGACGTTAAATACCCAACAACAACAAGCTCCGATCGCATCTCGAGAGACAGAGAGAGCGAGGGTGAAGGAGGAGGCGAGTGGCAAGTGTGAATCACGCATCCGCACGATGATTGCACGGCGATAGCATTCCGTGCACGTATCATAAAATGTATGTAGATAAAATGCAAAAATTCCAGTGACGGAAGTCAGCGTGTTGCGTAACCGCAGACGCGCGCCCGCGTCGGACTGGGCTCCTGGTAATATGCCAGCAAATTATGTTAATCAGTTGAAAAGCCAAATTCGCTGATAGTAGCAGGTGGAAATCAGGAGGAGGAGGAGAAGAGGAATGGGGACCCTGACTGTTTCAGTATCGCAGGTAGCGTGCATTGGCGCTGTCATTTTATGTTAATCATACGCCACGTTGGGCGATAATAACGCGCCAAACAAGCAAACAAGATGAAATACGCGTGTCGCATGCGTAATAAATTTGATCAGTGCACATAGACAGAGGCTCGGGCCCAACTGAAACTAGAGGGGAACGCGTGTTCGAATTGGCTCCACTTGACAGCCAGTTGGCAGCTGGAGTTGGGCATATTCTGATTAGTAAACTAATTCTGCAAAATGTGCTCTAACTTGCGACTAATCAGCACCTGTGGCAGGTGAAGCTTTCAACGTTCCACGTTCAAAGTACAAACAGAAACGCACTTGAGAGGAAGAAGAATATTGTAAACAAAAATCTACATTAATTTAAAATAATTATGGCAATTTTAAACAAGCTGTAAAATCATTAAAAATGTATCATTTATTTTTAGAAATTATGAAAGACCTTTTTAAGCTGGTACTTTGCAGCGTGGCTTCACTGTAAGTTGTATTGATGGCAAGCCAGTTAAAGAATATTGTAAATAAAAATCTACATCAATTTAAAATAATTATTCGCAACTTTAAACACCCCTTAAAATCATTTTAAATGTATCATATATTTTAAGACATTATGAAACCCCTTTTTAAGCTGGTGCTTTGCAGCGTGGCTTCACTGTAAGTTGTATTGATGGCGGGCACAATTTGCTTGTGCCATAAAATTGTATTCATAGCGTTATATTTTATTTTTGTGCACATTTTTATTGCATGAGCGGTTTTAATTGCCCACCACATGCCTCCCAAGCACACATACACATACAGACACACACACATGCACACTTAACGGTACGTATATATAGACAATTTGAAAGCAACATAAATTCACGTAAACTGAAACCCAGAAGTCGCTTGTCACACATACTTAAGCATTATGTTAATTTATATACACACACACACACACACACACAGACAGACAAGCAGACACCCACATACATACACACACACTGGCACACACACATGTGGCAAAGCAATGACTATGAAAATGGAAGCGACAGAGCGTCGCTTAAGCCGGAAGCCGCCAGCAGGCGCACATTGAGGCAACAAAAACGAATGCGATTCGGAGTGTGAGTGTGAGTGTGAGTGTGACTGCGAGTACTTGAGTCTATTCGCTTACAAGTGTCGTGGAGGGGGGGCAGCATTCAGCTCGGTGACAGTCGAGGGAATCTCAAGCGCACAATTCACTAATTCGCAGGCACCAAATGAAGACGCCGGCAATGCGAATGCGAACGCGAATCCTGTCCCGCGTCTGCGACAGGAAGGTGCCACTGGGCACCTCCACTCCTGCCTCCCGGCTTGTGCGATCTGCTTTGCGCGGAATTTCACTGCTGCAGCCGGGATAATACAAATCGCATATAAATTTTCACTCGTGGTGACATTTGGCTGATAAATCTTAGCCGGATTTAGCGGAAACAATGACAATGAGTGACGATGAATGTTGCTTGACTGGCTTACACCTGACGTTAGTTTGCCTCTGTGTGTGTGCGTGTGTGTGTGTGTGAGCCTCTTTAGCAGCTGCTGTTTAATGTCTTTGATCATTGACGAACTTAAAAATTCAACCAAACCCGGCTGAGAGCCCAAAGAAAACTCATTAAATCATTTGGACGGGGATATTATAAAGAAATATAGGCTTGCACTAAGCCCGGCACTGACCTGCCATTCTTAATGTTGTTTCTCTCTCTTTTTCTCTTTTTTTTCGGGCAGCGCAACAACCTTCGCCGGTTGAAAGGTAAAAGGACAATGCACAGACAATGTGTCCCTAATAACTTTTGGCAGCAACAAAGGCTCAAAGGAAAAGCGACGATAGATAAATGAATTTCAAATTCGCCCAAAAAGTGAACGAACTTTAAAGCTTATGCAACGAATTGAACCTTGAATCAATAAAGGAATTTCAATATGGGAGACCTTAAAGTTGTGCGGGATTAAAGCTCGTGCTTCACATATATATTTGTATAACAGTTACACATGTAGGTGAATTTGGCACAGAGTCAATAGATATTAAGCCATGTGCCATTACTAAAACGTGCATAAATGCCAAAGGGCACTCAGTCCGGGATGGCCGAAGCAGCAGGCATACCACAAAGTGTTGTAAACACCCAGCAGGAACTGAACACCAAGTGAATAGAGTCTGTCTTCTGTCTTAGTTTTTCTTCATTATTAGAACTCCCTTCTTATTTCTTTCCCCCTTTCTGCTACACGAGCAAGCAATACAATATCATCTGCCAGTCCCACTGGGCAACAGTTTCGCAGCTGTTCCCCCTCCTGAACTGGACCGCAGTTTATTATGAATAGCAGATGCAGATACATGCACACGTATTTAAATTGGGCATGGAGGATGCCTTTGGTCATTTGCTAGGTAGCTAGCGCGCAACTAGGGTGACCATGTGCTCGGCTAACCCAGTTCCCATACGCACGTGGTACGACGCAGGGACAGTCGGGCAAGACACACACAGTGGGTCATCCTGGTCAGTGGTTGCTCGCACGCACGTGAGCTTGTTTGATGTTCATGCAAAAGCCACACAGAGTATGGGGGCTAAGTGAGGGGATTTGTGGGGAGAGAGGGGCACACGTGGTGGCCACAAGGCAATAACAAGGCATTTACGCACAAGCACGAAGTGGGACATGTGAATATTTATGTCGCCATTGATTATAATCTTGATGAACTCTTCATGCAGCTGTCTAACCTAACGCAAAGTTTACCCTGTAATCAGCACTAGTTGGGCACAAAACGAGCTGCAGAGATATCGTAAGAGAGCGCACATCTTTAAGCCATATTAAACCATATTATTTCATCATTATTTTCCTAACACAAAACTTAGTACTTTCGGTCTACATGAGTTTTTTATATAACTTCTCAATACCTTCTGCACATTCTGATTGGATTCGAAAGAGTGAGAGCAGATTGAAATCATATTTTTCTGCATGTCTTACTCACTGTGGAAAAGAGAATGCACGTTGCGAATTCGTAAGGAAGTAAGGAATCTAGAACAAGCAAAGGAATTGCAATCCCGAAGCTGACTATGCAAGGCAGAGCCAAAACAAAGCCAGAAACGAAGCCATATTTATGTGCAAATTGATTGATAATCGCTTTAAAGAGCCAAAGTTGGGCTGAGAAGGAGACTTGCATTGAAAGGCTTCCAGGATGCGAGCACAGCAGATGTTGCAGCGATGTTGGAGTCGCATGTAAATCGCAGGTCTATGAATAAATTGATGGGAGTTTTAATACGCTTAGCAGGCAAGGCGAGGCGTGGCGATGATGAGGGGTGAGGACAGGGCAGAGGCGTCGCCGGCCTTATCCGTTCCCATTATTCCCCAATGTAACTCAATGGACATAAGCTTGTTAACAACTGGCGACGGACATTTCTCCATGAAAATTAATATGCTCTATTTCCCTCACACCCTCGAGAACACGCACACACACACACAAGCATACTCGCACTGGCGTGTGTTTGAGTGAATTAGGATGCCAGCAAACACGCCTGCAAACACCCCCGACAACGTGTCGTCACTTGCGTGGCGTCTTATCGAAGTGTTCCATCAATGCACAACACGGCGTATGCGTGTTATATTGCCGTATAATTTGGCATGCCATTAAAACAGATTTTAATGCACTTCAACCCACACAGTCGTCGCACAGCTTTCGTCCTTCGCCATCACGTTTATTCGTGTGCGTGCGTGTACTGCTCGAACAGACTGTACTACAGTGCAAATCAATGCGCCGCGCTCTCATTAGTCGATTTGAATTTCAATTAATTTAGCTTAATTGGATTAATGAGATACTCGCTTATTAGGGACAGATTTACTGTGCGAGTCCATGCACAGGTTTGTGTCCTTGTTATTGCCGTTATTATAATAATTCTATGAACATTTGCATTTGTCCCCCCCCCATTCCGCCTGCCTATCGATTTCATTTACGCATTTACATTTACATTTCCTCTTCCATTTCCATTTAGGTTTCACGTTTACTCATTAATTTCGAAGGTTCGCCGAGATTTACCCGATAAGCAGGCGCTATAATTGGAACAACTGTTACAGTTTGTGTGTGTGTGTGTGTGTGAGTGGTTTTTGAATTAAAATTTCGAATGCCAGACAGACCCGAACATAAACACTGATCCGCAGATAACCACAAACTAGTCGGCCAACCCGGCTTGGTTTGCCGGCTATTTTATTGTCTAACAGTTACTCACACAAGTATGCTCACACTCGCCGCACGCACGCACAGTCCTCGAAAGTTTGCTAAGCTCTTTGTATTGACATAAAATGGTATAAAACGACTGACCCAATAGATAATCGAATAGACATCGTAATTTCTTGGTCAAACACTCCCGCAGACAGTCAGCGCGCATTTCAATTTATTGCAACTTTTATTGCTGCCGAAAAGGAAAAAAAATAGAAGAAGACGACGAATGTCCTTGCTACGATTTTTATGCGTTGTCAAGTGGCAGCAGCAGTGTGAAGGAGTGAAACGACAGGCTGCTGTGGGAGGCCGCCTTGGTGCCTTCGTGTTTGCTGCGTACTGATAAAAAATAATAAACTTTCAAACTGAGATGACAGCGGCAAAAAAACATTTTACAATTACATATCGCATTGCATGGTATCGTGCCGGGTTAGAAAAGTTTTCACGCCACCCAGCAACTATTTCCAAAGACTTTCGGTTCGGTTAGTTTTGTTTCGCTTGTGAATGTATTTTCTACGTTTCGCAGCAGTTTGCACTTCCGATGCGCCTGCCCCCCACACACTCATACCCCATGGCAATTGACAATGCACCAGCACACACACACACACCCATACATTGAAATGCCTTTTAAAAGAGATACAGAAATAATAATGTATTTGTTGTGCATACCCTGCAGGCCAAGCAGTTGCTGGGAGAGGAGTCACTAGTTACCGAAGCTTATTCAGTATTACACATAAGATAGGGAAAACCCCCATAGCTAAAACAAAGTCAGGAAACTCATTTATTTATTTCATTATGGAACACATTAAATGTGCAAATCTGCAAAGCACTTCCTTTAAAGTTCTCAATTTCAACTGCACATTCTGAAATTTAACATTCAACGCCAGTCAATCAAAATTTCTTTGAGTGTATCAAATCCATTTAGCATTAAAATTGCAAAGCAAACTGCTGTCTCACTTTACAGGGTATCGCATGATAAATCATTGACAAAGAGCTTTGTTATTTCCGCTTTTAACATTTTATATTTGATGACATTGACTTCCGCTGCCACGTGTAGCTGAAAACGGACAAAAAGCAAAACTTTCCATTGCCCAAGGTTCAGGAACTCAAACAGTATCAGCGGGGAAGGGGGTGGGGTGCCGGAGGTACAGGGGAAGTCAGGATGGATGGCAAATTTCGTGCGAAACTTTTGCTGTGTAAGCATATCCACGGGATATGCACATTGACATTGAAATACTTGTGAAAATTATAGAAAAACAAATGTTACTTAAAGCAAGGAAAATAAATCGATTCTCCCTCAGATCTAGATCCAAATAAACTCGATTATCAGCGTGTAGCTTCCGTTCAACTTTGCGTGAGACGTTTATATAGATAGATTCATTCATGTAGCGTAAGAACAATGGGGAAAAGTAAATACCAAGATTGACCGCAGTAAAATCAACATGGAAAATCAGAGCAAAGAACAATACCTAAGTAGAAGGCGGAAGTGGAGGAGGAGAAGGAGCAGGAGAAGAATTAAAACTTGGAAAACATTAAACCATTAAAAAGTTTACTTTGCGTCCGCTGCTGCTGCCGTTTCTGCTGCTGGCCACGTTGTGTTTTTCTACTTCACGGCTATTGGCCATCAAGTGCAGTCAATAAATCCAGCTATATAATCTACCGTTTAATTAAGCAGCTTTTTTTATTACAACCTGCTCGCAGGGGATAACAATCGCTTAACGTGTTAGTTAGCTGCGGGACTATCTGATAGTCACATGAACAGGAGGGGGGGAGCTGAGGAGCAGGTTAATTAAAAGGGATTTCTTGTGGAAAAAGTTGCGATTAATACTTTGTCTAGTGATTTTTAACTGGTAATATTTGCAGTGAAAAGTGGTTTTAAAAACGTTGCATACTTTTCAGCGTGCCAAGAATTCTTAAGCCTTTCATCCGATTAATGCTTTTATTTTATGCTTTAAGTTTGTAGAATAATTTACACAACTCAAGCCGTAACTACAAGCACCCATGGCTAGCTTGTTTCGAGCTAAATACGGCTGCTTGCTGGTGCGAAAAGCCGTTAACTGGCCAACAAGCGGCATAAAGTTTCACTTGCAAAAGTTGGGCAGACAAAAAACAAAGCATTTCCGATGAGAGATGCACCCCAAAGTGGGCCAAACAAATGGCTTCCAGTGCAGCTTGCCACATGCAACACACACAACATGCAACTGCCTGCCCTGCCGTCTGCCAACTTCAATGATTCTAATGAGGACATACAAACGGGGGGAATACGGCTAAACGGGGGGTGGGGAATCAGCAACATTTTTGGCAACATTTGCGACAATCAGAGAACAATGAAGGCGCACACAAACGAGACTGAGGTTAGTCCTGCTGCTGCTGCTGTTGATGATGTCGCCTCGGGCAGCCAGTGTTATCCCCCCCCCCCTGCTGCACTTCACCTCGTTAGGGACGACCAAGTTTTTTCGGGGCCATTTGTGTTAGTTTTTCGGGGACATTATTACAGTGCGCCCGTCTATGCTGGGGCATGTTTACGGATATTAAATACTTTATAATTAGTTTGGCACGCACCGAGCGAAATTATTAAATCGGAGCACAGCCCTTTCGCGTGCCCATAAATTCGAGTGCCTCTCATACGCTACACTGCAGCTGAGCGGCATATAAATCACGGCGCGAGTAAGAGTCCGCGTCGCAGCTCGCCGGGACGTTGGGACGCTTCAATGTGCGTCAATGCGGGCGGCGTCTCTCAATAAATTGCACTGGAAACACAACTTAACTTTTAGCGGCAAGCCAAAAACTTTTTCAATTTAGCAGCCAGCGTAAAAAAGGCTAAAAGCTAACATTGAAGGGGGAGGGTGAACAAAGCGAGAGTTCTATGCTTGCAGATATCCTGCAATGAGTAGAAGAGGTATTGAAAGAAAAGAATTAAGTATTGTATACTTTTTTCCGCGTTTCTATTGTCTTGCTATAAATCATTTTTAATTACTTATGATTTATATCTATTAATTATTTTAGAATCTCTAACTAGCTGTTCAGATACTTCAATTGTGTTCTTCTTTCAGCAAACACAGTCTCATCGAGCTGCAGGGTATACTCAGCTAAAAAAAGTCGACTTTGCACACACACAGCCACACACATGGACCACCCACACTTGAATATTTGTATACATATGTGTGCTTCAGTGTGTGAAAGTGCGCTTTAATTTGCTGGTAAATTGTGCTCTAAATCCGAGCGCTATCCAGACAAATACACATCCATAAATTGGCCGACGCTCCAGAGCTGCCTGCGCTGCCCGCAAGCACCCTCACTGTAAGGGCAAATATTTTTTGTACACTTCGCATTGTGAAGTTGCTTATACCCTGTAATTGCGAAAGATATGACAAGATATGAGAAAAATTAAAATTAAGTAAGAAAGAATAATAAAATACGTTGTTCTTAGTTGTAAATCAAACTTAAATACTGTTTAATGTATAATACACTTGACTAACACACACTTATTTTTATATTCCTGGGTGTCTCGCGGTCTTGCATGTAGTTTCTAGTTTTTTAAATAATCAGCGTCAGCATTTGCAGTCATCGTGCTCCTCTATCCAGACACGGCTTCTATTTGCGCTCAGTTCTTGTGCAGCTCTCCGAGTGCACCCATATGGCCATGTGAGTGTATTCGTAATTGTCCGTAAGTAAATTAGTACAACTTGCTGCAAAGTCAGCTACAGTACTCGACGGGGGGCGTTGATGGGAGAAGGTGGTTCACCTCGTTCTGCGGCAGATTCGGAAATTGTTGCGGCTTTTAAAGTACAGTTAAGTCATACAACGAGCCCTTGTCGCCAGGGGGGAGAGGCAGAGCGCCATATATCATGGCAGCCATGCAAGGCGTTCGGCGTGGCTTGGCTCGGTTGCTTTTGGCCCAAGTGAATCCTTTGCGTAGCCATAAATTCGAATATTTATGCCAACTTTCGCAGCAAACACGCCCTCTATGCGGGGCCAAAGGACACTCGCATGTTATGTACGAGGGACATGACCGAAAAGACTCGGCGTTATTATTTTTAAAATGCGCCTTAATGGCAACCCAGACTTGGCCTTGAAGCGGGGCTTGCAGGCGATGCCATGCCAGTGTTATATAGCGTATTTATTCCATGTGTATCTGAAGAGTGTTGTGAATGCGTTTAATGAGCTGCAGCGAGGCCGTCGCCATTTGAAGGGCAGCTTCAAGTGGGAGAGAGAGAATGAAAGAGAACGGAACGGCACTGAGAACAATTCGCAGATAAGCGAGTGACAATGGCGAAGGGAAGTGTGGAGGTAGGGAAGGGAACATTCTCGCGGGAGCCGAAAACGATGGCGAAACGAGAAAATGCGAAAATGTGAAAATGCGTGGAAAGTGTGTAAATGACACCGAGCAATTTACAATAATTGCAAGCCGAGTCAGAGGGCAGCCAGGAAGTCGGGCAGTCCCGCAGTCTCGACGAGTCAGGACGAGTCTGGCAACTCGGTAGCCAGGAAGCAATCGTGGCGCCTTAAAGTGCACTTCAACTTAAACGCAGTGAACGCTTCGCACTGCCGAGAAGTAGGCAACATCAAGTTAAGCGACCAAAGCAAAGACGTAGGTGGAGAGAAAGGGGGAAAGGAAGAGCGGGAGCGAGAACGACGACTCGTAGAAATCTTATTAAAACTTACAGCTGCAATAAATAAAATAAATTTATTCCATTATGTTAACCAAACACGATTTACGGATTATAAAGATGATTTATAATCAGAACCAAACACCGTAATCCACTTGCATAAACAGGCGAAGCCAGAGCCATCGCCAGCAACAGCAACAACAACCGCAACAACAACAACAACAACATGGCACAAACATGAAGCATAACAAGCTGGGGGAAGCCACAAGCCCAACCGGGGCCAGCCAGCCAAGCAGCCAGCCAGCACAACGCTCCCGTCGCTCCAGACGGACTGCAGTCGGAGCAGCACCTGGCCTTGGCCGGATGGACAAACAGACGGAGCGACGATGCGGTGGAGCGGCTTATGAAAACTGAATCGATTTCAATATTTACACAGAACGACCAGGGCAGGGCAAGGAAAACAAGCTGAAGAACGAGGCATCCATTCCTTATCCTTCTTCGCTTCCTTCCCCGACTCCCCCTGCTCAGCCGGCTGCCCGGCTTCAATCGAGCGAAAAGCGGAGCACGGAAGCGGAAGTGTATAATTTAAAATTGACCTCAACGTGCCAACTAACAAATCTGCGCGAATCGGTTAAGAAATACGAAAAGAAATGGAGAAAAGGAAGCGAGAGAGAGAAGGAAATGTGCAAAATATGATAAGCAGCCACATTTATTTTTGGCCAAAAACGAAAAGCGATTTTCACTTTAATAAGCCGCGCTTGGCTGCCATTTGGGTCTGTTGGCGGAACGAATCGCATTTGATTAGTCGCCGCATGGCAACTGGCAACTGACAACGGGCCAGGGGCAAAGGGTAGCATGGCTTTTAATTCCATTCTCAATACACGATGTGACAAGGCAGGTGTATCGGGAAGGGATTGCGGATTGAGGGTAATGACTTTGATTATCCGCAGTTTTACATGGCTCCCAGAGCAGCTGCTGCTGTGCGAATATGCAGTTAATGCGCCTACGTAGCGTAAGTATGCATTGCTATCTGCTGCCTTTCTTGCTGACTCGTTCTCCGTCCCTCTCTCTCTCACTCCTTCTTTCTCTCTTTCAGTCTGCATGTGAAAGGATGCTGGCCTGCATCGGGTTTCACCGGCAGCTCAATGCGACTCAGCTGAGATTGAAATGGGGCTTTTGGGGGAATTTTGGTGACTGCAAACAACCCCATACACACACACACACTACACACACACACACTCAGACACAGGAGTTGCACGTTGAGGTGCACGCATGCCAGTGAAAAGCGCATGCTATTTGCATATCATTACACTGTGCGGGCGCATTCGTGTCTGTTTGATTACCTGGCTGCCTTTCAGTGTGTGTGTGTGTGTGGGAATGTGTGTGCGAGGCTGTCTGGCAGCGCATAAACCTCTACTTGTTTCTAAATGTATGTGTGTGTGTGGGAGAGTGCAAGTGTGGACAGACATTTCCAGGCCATCAAACCGAAACACTCGATAAATCAGTTTGACAAATATACAAATCGATCAAGTTCTGCGGCCAACAATGTCAGAGTCAGAGCGAAGGGAGAAGGTAGGCGAACTGGGATGAAACTAGGACACAACTGGAATGAAACTGGAACTGGCACAAACTATATATGCTGAGGCAATTGATTTCTCGATGAAAGCAATTGAAATACCAACAGAGAGAGAGAGAGAGAGAGAGAAAAAAGAATCAGTTGAGTAGATAAATTTAGTGAATAAACGAAATCAATCAACAAGATGCCAACAAAAAGGGGTTAATTGAAAGGTTCAAGGGAACAAAAACTCAAGGAAATCCCAACATAGTGAAGTGCATGCCCCAAATCTGTAGCTTTACTTATCAAACTAAGAGCTAAGTTGAAGAAATGTTTAAGTGTCTCAAGTTTCAATTCGCACTCGTTAATTGATTCACAAGTAACTCAAACTTCCTACTTCTTTGCCAGTTTATTATGTTCAAGCAGCTACAACATAATTAAACTTTAATTAATATAAAAGGAGAAGGGACACAGACCCAACTCAAATTTCCATTGCATACTTGTGGGCGCAGCTGAAAACTACACGGAAGGAAGGAAAGTACGAGTGATTATTAGGTCATTATTTGCCGACATGTAATTTGATTTGCAATTAGCTAATTACCCATCAGCGAGACAAATATGAGGCAGCAACATCTGCAGCAGCAGCAAAGCAAACAAACAATGCGAAACGCAATCGTCGCCGACTCATTTAGCAGCTGTCAATACAGAAGCCTTGTCCGACTCGAGTGTGTGTCTGCATACATATAATAAATATATATATACATACATTTTCTGTATTTTGTGCATATAGAGTGTGTAGGAGAAGGACCTTGCATTTGTTCTCTGGCAGTCTGTGCTTGTTTCTTGTGATTTAATGAACTCATTAACATAATCTTAACATCTCATCAACTGTTCAACAAGCCAAACTTCAGGCATGTGTGTGTGTGTGTCTGTGTGTGCGTATGTTAACATCCCATGTCTTGGCAAAGGGGTTTGAGTTGCGCCCTTCGACAACATGTTGCATGCATTGTGTGGGCGCAACCTTCCTCCCACTCTGAATTATGTCTCGGAAATGGGGCTCATGTAACCATGTAATTACTGCATTTCGGGGCAAATCAATAAACAGATTTCGTCTTGTATCCGTGTCCCAATGACGAGCCCAACAATCAGCCCGGCAGGCCCTCAGCCAAGTAGGATACACGGGGCGAGATAACCCAAACTCGTATGCATCCTGCGCCACGCTCGCTTGATATATCGAAGTGGGGCGCTTTACGACTGTTTAAGAGCTCATAAAGTACGATTTGAGATATATATATACATATATATAGTACGTATACGGGATGATGATGGCATGTCTAAGTCGCAAGTGCCGTAAATCATGAGCGGGCGAATTAAAACTCAAGTACATTAAAATAATATCTGCAGCGTGTAGCGACGCAAAATGAAGAAACTCGGCTAATAAATTTTTGTAATCTGCATAACCAGCAGCAGTGCAAGGGGAACGGAGGGGCAGGGGTACAGGCAACTCGACCGCGCACACATTCAAGTAGGTTAAAATGAAAAATACAAAATATATGCATGGCAGAAGTCAGCTAAGGTGAAGAGGAGGGAGACAGAGAGAGAGAGAGTGAGAGAGAGAGGGCAGGAGAGTGGGAGAATCTGAAGCGACAACAGCTTGTTGAATACAATTATGGCAGCTTGAGATTGAAACTTGAAGCGCGCTGTCCGCGATGATGAAGTTGCCACTTAGCCAGTAAGGGGCAACAGCAGCAGCAGCAACAGCAACAGCAGCAGCACAAGTGCCACATTAACAAGCGGCAACGGCAAGAACTTGGGACTTTTTATTACCCTCTCGAGCACAGGCTGGCAGAAGTGGGTGTGGCAGGGGAGGGGGGCGTGAGAGGAGGCGGCTGCAGGAGCTAAAGTTGTGGAGCGATTAAATTTAATTTCTCTGTGTGGGCGGCGGGTGGCTGCAGCTGCGCTGGCGGGCAGCAAAGCAGGTGGACGGAGGGAGGTGGGCACCGTTAAAGTGTCGCCAAGGATCAAAGCTGAAGCTGGCGAGGCTGGTCGACAGTTATGAAAAATTACCAGCACGAAAGGACTGCGCGGCAGCTCACACGAAAGGTGAAGCTGCCGCTGCCGCCGCTAACCGGGCGCAAAGTGAATCCTCTGCGCGACAGGAGGTGCCACTGCGAAGGACTCACGAAAAAGACAATAAGCGCATAAATTACGCACCAAGAGCGAGCGGGGCAAATGTGCACAGCAATCCAGAGACACACACACACACAGCACACACACACAGCACACACACAGCACACACACACACACGCACTGCACACACACAGAACAGTCAGACGGGCAGTTGAGCTGCTTCCCTCGTCTTGCACAAACGTAATGAAAACGTGAATCCCTGCGTGGCATTTACAACTCAACGCAATTTTTTCGCCCCTCCTCCCCTTCTCTGCCTTCTTTGCACTACCCTCTCTTCTCCTCTTTCTCCTCTCACTCTCCCGCCCCTACTCCCTCTCCTGCCACAGTAGTCGCTCGAGATTACCGAGGCTCTGTCTTCGGCTCACACACGACTGCGGATACGGACACTCATTCCCTCCCACACACACACACACACACCTTCACACACACACATACACATACGTGCGCCTAGGTCTATTTGGCTTGGCCATTTTTTCTGCTACTGCGCCGGCAACGCCTCACTGAGCTCCTCCAATTTATTATGCGTAGTTTGTGGCTCACCCCAGGAGGGGGCAGGCCTCTCTGTGCGGGGCGCGGAGGCAGGCAGCTGTGTAATATTCTTATAAGTAGCTCTGGGTTTTGCGAACGTCATTTTAGAAGAAAAAATAGAAACAAAAAGAAAAACACCCGAAATGAGAATGAGCAAAAGAAAAGTGGCCGGAAAAAATCTAGCAGGAAAATCTAGTCGAGTCATAAAGTTGCTTGTCGTCGCCGTTTGTCATAGCGGAAATTACATATTTCTATGTTAATTCCGTTGCTACTAATACAAATACAGGTGGCACAGGTTGGCACAGGTCTTTCTCCCCCACCCTATCTGCCGCTTTGTGGCATGCGTAAATTGCTGCATGGCGCGAGTCGGTGGCCAGCAAATGGTCTGCGAACGTCGCCTAATTAGAAAATCACAGCGAGGGTTTCCCGCTGCTGCTGCTGCTGCGGTGGCTGTCGGCAATTGCCAGTTGGTGAAGAGGGGGCAGGGAGAAGGGAAAGGGAAGGTTAGAATGTTGATAGTGCAGTAAGCCGCATCTATGCTGTTATGGCATAATTCTGTTATGCATTACACACCTACGCACACACACACACACACACACCAACTGCGCTGGCAATTGCAACTGCAAACAAAGCCAACCAATTTGCCATGCAACCCACGCGCACACATACACACACGCACACACAGCATCTGCAGTGTACGGAGGTGTTGGGTTATAACATTAGTGTTGCTTTTAGCTTGCATTGCAGCCGGGATACCCCGTGAATTAAAGTAAGTGGGTATGCCAGGGTGAGCATACAAAAAAAATAGAAATATATTTAACTTTATAGGAAAGTATATGCAGTCTGTCATTGAACTATTTCACTCGCTTGGGTTGTTTATGTTAGTGTAATTGAACATATACAATATATTATATAAATAAGTTTAATTAATCTTATTGTCTTCAAAAGTCTCATTAAAGCGAAATTAAATCTCGATTAGACTTCAATTTGATTTTACCTACTAGTATTTATGAATTTAACAATGTAAAAGTCCTTTCAATATCCGGGAAAACATAAAATTTTAAATTAATGAAATTGGGATTAAGGTATTTCGTTTTGGAATAAGCAATTCTTAGTTTATTAAATCTTTTTATAATCATCCGTATTTTACTTATGAGTTTTTAGTAATTCAACTTAATAGCGAAATTATATGTCAATTCGACTTCACATTGACAACTACTTTTTAAGTCATCAATTAATTAAAACTCTTTTCAAATCATATTTGTTAGAATAATGCATTTTAAAGTGATAAAAATAGGACTAAGAGATTTCTTTTTAGTATAAATAATATAAGTAAAATTTTATACAATTCTTACTTTTACTGTTAAATAGTCAATAAATATCATGTTTTTAAATCAAATCTCAGGATTTATAAAACTCACATCATATAATTTTGTTAAGGATTACTTGTAAAGCCTTATTAAATTATATGTTTTTATTACTCTTTCATCAGTGCCAACAAGTTAGGTTATATCTACCTATGTTATCTTGCATATACAAACAGACCAACTTATCTTTCTTGTCTGCAGGGTATCTCTTCCGTCGATCAAATCTCTTAACTGTTTCAACTTGTTGTTTTTAATATTTGACTCCACAGGTTGCGATGCAATTAGCGAATAAAATGTCGGAAGCCCTTGTCGACGCGTCGTTGTTGTCATTAACACAACTTGTTAATTAAATAAGTATGTAACGGTTTGCACTCCTATTGGTGTGTCGCCCGCCCTGACTGTATTTGTGTCTCTGTGTGTGTGTGAGCAACAGCAAAACAGCAACTTGTTTTTGCAAGCTTGTCGCGGTCGCAGCGACAACTTAAACAGACAACAGCAGCAACGCAACAAAGCGTGGCAACATTTTGTTAGCCAACAAATGCGTTGCAGGCACCGTTGAAAATGAAAATTTGATGTGGCCGAAGAGAGAGAGAGATGAAGAGAGAGAGACAGACATAGTCGCCAATAGGCAGTAGGCAGTGGGCAGCAGGAAGTAGGAAGTAGGCAGCAGACAGCAGCAGCCATCGCTGGTCATTTGGAGTTGACATTAACGCGTTAATTGCATTTTCATGTTCTACGCTGCGGTCAGTTATGGGCGCCATAAAAAGCGACGAGCAGGCCCAGTTTGGCCGGCACTAATGAGACAGCCGTGTCACTCGAGCAGCTCTGCAGCTTCACATCTATCTAGGGTATCGTAGAACCCAGAAAAATCCATATTACAACAGTTGGCAGCGTGTCATTAGTCGCCTGCCTGCCTGGCGCATGCATCAATCGAGTCACCGTTGGCTTTTTTGACGATGCGATAGATTAGTTATATAAGAGTGTAGTTGTGCGAGTTTATATATGTGTGTGTGTGTTAGTTTATGTGTGTATTGGTGTGTGTTTGCTCTATCAGTGTATCATTAAAATTCAATCGCCTGGGGGCGGCTTTTTTGTGTTACACTTTCATTTTCACTTTGTTGTCATTTGAACTGCAATCTAAAATGCCCCCGGGATTCTTAAATTGTTAATGACAAGTTGGGATTGTGCGCAGATCCCTCTCGCTGGCGTGGCAATCTGTGTTTTTCTGCTTTCGATTGCCATCTGTTGGCACAAATTTGAATGGACCGCACTTTTTGCTGTCAGCAGACTCTCAATTTGCGGTGGCATCCGCAGCGGATGAGGTACTTAAGCTTACTGATGCCGTGATTATCACACATGGCCATCAAGGGGTTAAGCTAATGGGGGTGGTCCCAAATAGCTAGCAGGGATTACTGGCCAGGGTCATATCAAAACTAGTTTATTTCACTTGGTTTATTTGGCGAGAAATAAAATGTAGAAAACATGAAGAATGCAAATAAAGTTTAATTAAACTAATTCTTGTTTAATCTATATGTATTGTTTGTACATATATATATCGTATTGTTATACCTGCAATAGTTTAATCAGTGCTTGGCTTATGAAAAATTCAGAATTCAGCAATATTTTCAGAATTTATTTAGCAAATATGATCAAAGCTTTCGCTCTGTTGTTGTTTCGCAATTGTGTTAAGTGTTTTTTGGTTGTTTGGATTTTCAATCAAAATGCCGTTAGGGAAGTTTTTGCCGTTTTTCAATTGTTAGTGTATCCGCTGCAGCAATTGTTGTTGTTGTTGCTGCTGCTGTGTGTATTGTTGTTGCTATCAAACACTAAAAGGGCTTAAGGGGATTGCGCTGACGTTGTATTTGACGCGCTCGTTCGATACGCTTTCAATTCAATTCATTTTCCCTGAATTGAATGTGACTCCCGTTCTCGGGTAGTTGTTGCTGCTGTTGTTGTTGTTGTTGTTGGCTTGTTGTTGTTGGATTGTTGTTTGTGTTGCTGATTGCTTGCGGGCATCCCAAGCAGCTTTCACTTCCTGCTGCGTCCTTCGTCCTGTTTGTCTACTAATTACGCATTTTTACACCATAGATCCGCCAAGTGTGGCAAGGGAAGGTTTTTACACTGTCAATTTACCAGAGTTTCCGACTGCTTGATTGGCCACGCCCACAGGTAGGCAACATCCCCCACAATTGTCGTAAATTATACAAAATGTCTCTTTGCATTCAATTTGCATTTTGAGTTTCGCATATGTCACGAAATTTTAATAATCGAAAACACCTCGCAACGCAAATTTCCCTCACATTTCCTAATTCACGCACACACACAGCGCCCAAGTGAGGTTCGAGCAGAAGGTGTTTGCTAATTTGCTTGTTTATTAATAACTTTCCAAGGGAAAACATGTGGCAACGGGATTTGACATGTATTAAGGTGTATTTGGGCTGTGCTAGACCGTAAATTAGGCCTGTATATGTCAACATATATTGAGGATAGCTAGAGTATAAAGCTAAATTACTGTTAAAGAGCTGAGCCGAGTTGGGAAGACTTAAACTTTTAGCTGTCAAAGTCAGACAGGATTAAAAAAGTTTAAGTGCTTAGAAATTTTCACATTCACCTTTTCACATGCGCCAAGCAGTTCGAAAATTAAACATAAGACTGCAGAGGTTAATTAAAGATGAAGAAGTAAATTAAAGTAGAAGATGTTATTTATGATTTTATAAGTTAAAAAAAAAAAAAAAAATGTAATTAAATTCTCTTCTTCCTATTTAAGTTTTTATCATAAATTATTTATTATTTTTATTAATTAAATGTTTTATTTAAAACAGTTGAATGACCATAGTTGACTATAAATAAATAAATAAATATATTTCAATATTTTACAGAAAAGTTGATATTATGTTTATTATAATTAATTTGTGGCAATATTTTAAATATGTTTTGCTTTAAACGTCTCATACGAGCCCATAATAATCCCCAGCCTCATCTGTTTTCCACTTAATTGAGCATTTCTCTTTGTATTGCTCGTTTCTCTGGCATATCCCATTTCAATTGGCTTGATTAAAACTAATTGGATAATGCAACTGATTTCTTTCGCATCGTATGCCTTGGCAATGCTCGTTAACTTTTCATTTCATTAGTTGGGTGGCATTTTGGGGGCGATTGGCGTGGAAATACGATCTGCAAGTAACTGTTAATTTAGACAAATTTGCTGACTTGCAATGCACTGGCGAAATGACCCTGCACAAATAGACACACACACACACACACACATACAAACAAATACAACTTGAACACATATGCAGACAAGTGCAGAGCGAAGAGAGGAAGGAATGTCTCTGCAATTCATATCGAATGTTAGATGAGAGTCAACATTTCAACTCGCTGCCTTCTTCCCCCATGACATGTGTGTGTGTGTGTGTGTTTGTTGTTGTTTTGCTTTGCAGTTAGCGTTAACAGAAATAAATGTTGATTGACTTTTATTGCTGCTGTTGCTCGAGTGCAGCTAATAAGATAAAAAGAGAAAGCCAAACTCAACTCAACGATTTACTGCACTTTTCAATGCGCTTAAATTATTTAAAACACACTTCAACTTAATAGCTCTGGGGCAGGCGAAGAAGGGGAGCTGTAGAGGAGGAAGGGGTGGGGGGTTAGCCTGTGAGAAATAGGTGGATGGCAAATAAATTTGAAGAGCGTGAAAAATCGAAACTGCAAATTGGTAACAAACAAAAAAGGGCTGACAAAAGTGTTTCCAAGTGGCAGCATATGTACTACGTGCACTGTGTGCCAGTTAAGCCACTGACAAGGCTTCCTACTGCCCTCCTTCCTCCCCTCCGCTTGGGCTCTCCTCCATTGCCATTGTTGTTGCGCTGTTGTAACATGAAGCAATAACAATAAAAGTATTGGCTGGATTTTCCAAATGGTTGCATTTCATAAGATTTTTACAATACTCGAACACATCCCTGTCGCTGTCGCTGTCGCTTGTCTGTTGCCTCACACACACACACACACAGAGATAGACACACCCATCGAGGGCTGCAATTGTTGTTGATAATATTGCCAGATTCGTGTTGCTGTTGCTGTTGTTGTTTCTGCAATTGCAGCACAGCTCAGCAGTTTAAAGTTATTGAAGTTTGCGCCGCGCCCACTGAGGCGTGCTTGAGCTGGCATTCAATCTGTAAATTGCTTTAATCGCATCGCTGCAGTGTAGTCCAGTGTAGTGTGCAGGGCAGTGCAGACGAGTGTAGTCGCCTGTCGGCAGTAGTATTGTAGTCTAGTGTCCACAGTGCCTTGGCGTAGTCTGTATATGCGTCAAGGACGGCCAGGCTGTTCCACTTATCTCTGCACAGTTGGCTGCCTTTGTTGCATCCCCTCGACGACGCACCCCCACCCCTGCACCCTCCTGGTTATTGCCTTACGTACCCCAGCTGCGAGCAGCTGCCACCCCGTCGGCCAAAAGATGCTGATAAGCAGTGACAAAGTGCGCTAAGATAAGCTCGCCCGCGCGCACTCAAAAATCTTACCCTCAGTCAATGGCTGAGCACCGAATGCACTGTGAGAAAACAGAGAGTGGGAAGAGCAACTCAAATGAAAGAAAAGAAGAGGGAAATCTATAAAAGAGCTATATATCTACTAAGAAGAACAATTCCTGCAACTTCCATAAAGCATTTCGTCAATTTCAAAAAAGTTTCGACTGATAATTTTCTTTTTTATAAATTCTTTTTTTTATAAGTCATGAGTCGCTTTAAGACTCCCAAGTTTTATAAATATTTCACGTCTCAACCTATATCAAATTTTGCCTAGTACATGTCATATGTGAAATCTTTCTTTCAGTGCACTTTATAAACTCTTTTCTTGCGCAATTTTCAATTGCCGATCGTTTGTTAGCGATAATATCGAATGTCAATGTCAATTTCGGCTTAGCTGCATCGCTCTGGTCCGTGCTGAAGTTGTTTCCTGTCGCAAGTCGTCGCCTCTTATCCTTAACTGATGCCACTAACCCTCCCCTCTCCCCCTCTCTTCCTCTCTGT
Source organism: Zaprionus africanus (assembly GCA_018151435.1). Classification (NCBI taxonomy): domain Eukaryota; kingdom Metazoa; phylum Arthropoda; class Insecta; order Diptera; family Drosophilidae; genus Zaprionus; species Zaprionus africanus. The sequence goes on along the minus strand of JAECXB010002309.1, from coordinate 524,322 downwards.
CTGTATCTGTCTCTTCCTGTCTTCGCGAAGTTGCACTTAATGCGCGTTGCGACATGCGCGATGCTTTATCAGCATCGATTGGCAATTTTCGAGTGATTTGTAAGCAATTGCTGTGAATTTACTGCACTCCCTTGAACACCCCTTCCCTCTCTCCCTTTCATGTGTAATATGATTCGTTGGGTAATCGACTAATGCCCGAGCAATTTTAATTCACTCTGGACTGCAAACCCCAAAACAATTTAAGTTAATTTTCAGCCACTTTCATAATTCAGAAACTTTGCAAAGTTCAGAGTGGAAGCAAAGCAATCCGAACCAGGCTATGAACCTGGAACCAGAGCGCCAAGCGGCGGTTCAATTTCCATTAACATACACAAGTGACTGGCCAATAAAATAAAGAAAATATGCAACAGCCACAGCCACAGCATAAGCAAATGTGCTCAGGCTGTGGCAAAAGGAGGGGGAGTAGGGGCAGGTAGCAGGAGCAGTAACAGGACCTGCCACAGTCGCTGGAGTAGCTACGGCATTGGCTGCAGAAGCCAGAAGCTCGTATTGACTGTTATTTGTTTTCTAAACTGCCGCCAAAGTTGTGCACAGGTGTGGAAAGGCAAGGGGGGAACGGGGCTGAAAGTAGCAGCATAAAGGGGTAAGGGGTGGGAAGCAGAGAACGGGGGATGTGCCTGCACTTAAGTGTATTGAAAATTATTGCAAAAATATAATTGAATTGCCTCGATACACTCGCACTCGCATTGCCGTGTGTGTGTGTGTGTGTGTGTGTGTGTGCCGTCTCGACCAACTCCCGCAATGGTTTAGCTATCCCCGAGAGTACTTTGCCTCCTCATCGATGGGTTAGTTTATGCGGCCTGTTGTGCCCTGTGACCCTAGCGAGCATGTGCCAAAAGGGGTATAAGGGGCTCTACTGGAATAAAAATCATTAAAGTTTTGATACTTGAAGAAATTTCGGCTTTGTTTCTCTCTCTTTCTTCATTAAATATTGCTCTACAATTTTTGTAAATTTCATTGCGTTTGAACAATTTATTCGGAAGATTTTTAGTTGAATGGACTAAGAATATAGTCAAAGAACAGTCAGAACAGAGTGTATCTAAGTGCATCATATCCATTCTTGAAACTCCGTTAGGTTTTTTGTTTCACTTGTTTGCAATGTCGCGCCGACGTTTGATTTATTTTTTTGAGAGAGAAGCTTTTGCAATCCATTGGGTAATGGAACGGGAGGTACGATGTGGTGCGGCTGCAGACGGAGACGAGCGAGTGGGGCGGGACTTATCCACTGAGTGGGCTCGAGTCGGCTTTGGGCTTATGTTTTCCCAGTGCACTGAAAATGCTTTGCTTTTTTCAAATTGTTTACCCCCTCAGGCAGGCAAAGTGGAAAACCTTCGTCTATCGACATATGAGATGTATGCAAACACACACACTAATACACACGCACACTAACACACACATGCACACCTGCCTTGCACGTATTATATATTGTCAGGAATATATAGCGACGATAAGGCCAATTATGCGAATAGTCGAGCAATATGCGATTTGCCAGCTTGTTGAGAGATCATCTTGGGGTTGCCAGCTGAACAGAGGTTGCCTCCCCTCCCCTCCTCCACAGCGTGTCTAGACTCTATTTTAGCAACGATTTCACTTGCGTTTGCCGATTCCCTCGCTCTCCGTTGCCGTGCTCTCAAATAATTTATGACGGTCGCGCCAAAACGGATGCCGGGCATAATTCGAGGGATTGTGCTAAGCGCAGAACCGAACACGAAATCGTTCTGTAAATTACGCGAAGCGGCCTGGCTGCCCCGAAAGGGTTGTGGGGCTTAATGGCTTTATGAGCGCCCCGGGGCATTGCCAAACGAGGCATTATTATGTTCACCACACACACACACACACGCACTCTAGCACACTCGAACTCTGGCAACACATGACTATTTATGTAGGAGACGCAGCCAAATGAAGTTGTTAAATGAGATGGAGCTGCTGCTGCTGTTGCTCCTGCTGGAACTGTTGCTCTGGCTGTAGATGTGGCTGGAGCAGCCAGCGTGTTGCTGCTGCCATTAGTGGCGCCTCATTAGCGCGGTTCCCATGACAGTCCGAGCGGTTTCTCGCATTTGCCCATTATCGATCCGAAGTCTTTTGTCTCCGACTGTTGCTTCTCTGTCTCTTCCGTTTACCCCTCCTCCATCCATCAGTGCACCCTTTACCGCTGTGTCGCGCACGCGTTTTGTTATCGCGCTGCTGCAATCGGCGAGCCTCCACAAGGGGCACTAATTTCGGGGCTAGTCTTGCCCTGCCCTGCGCTGCCCTCGCCCTCGCCCTGCCTTGGCGCTTTACGAGCATGTCGTGTACATTGAACATTCATTAAAGCTTGCAGCTGCCGAGGGGTGAAGCGCACCCCTCACCTCACCTTCTACCCCACCCAGTCGCCTCCTCCCTTGTGACCCCTTGTTGTTGTTATTTGTAATAATATTTCAATATTTTGACATACGCAGCGAAAGTCGCAAAAGGCAACCCCTCCCCCCAACTCCTACCCCCCTCCTGGCTTGTTTTAAGACCACACCCAGAGTCACCCCGCCGCCACCGCCACCGCTTTGGCCCATAGTCACCCCTAGTCCGCGTCACGTCGTGTCGTCGCTGGCATCGACGAGTCGCCGCGGGAGATCTGCTGTGCGGCAGCGGCGTCTCTCTTTCGCTGGTTGAAATTAATTTTAAGTAGGTGGACAGCAGTTCGCAGCCGCAATAATTCTTCATGTAACTGACGCCGTTGTTCTTGTTGTTCTTGCTCCGCTGTTGTTGTTGCTGTTGTTGTTTTTCTTTTTGGCGAAAATTTATAGCGGTTTCTTTTCCGGCATTTTGGTTTGCCGTTCGCTTTGCGTAATGAATTTTTATTGTGATGGCGCGTTTGGCTTCACTTCCCGTCGCCCCTCACTAGCCACACCCCCAGCCGCCGCCCCTGCTGCCTCTCATCATACTGTGCTGCGCTTTATCTTTGGCTGTTGCATATTCATGGTCTGCCCCTTACCCTTACCCCCGTCCCCCCATCTGCGTCGTCGCTTCGTTCGCTTCCTCTGCAAATAAACATCGCTCATTTTTGGCCATACAAAAGACGTCCTGTTGCCCACTCGGCCGCGCTTTATATCCGTCTGTGTGTGAGAGTGTATGTGAGTGTAGCATCAGTTTTATGTCTTGCGGCAAGTCCATCCGTCGTAGCATATGTTCTTAAAGGTCCGCACTGTTTGTTATTGTTGAGGCGCAGAGAAAACTCTGCGGTATCTAGAGGTTCTGCCAGCGATTACCTTAAAGCACAGGCCATGCGTGGCCTGTAGCCCATTCCTGGCTTTATGTTCTGGCCATTAAGTGCAGTAAGAGAAGACCAAGAAACGAAACAAAAAATCCAGCTGAGGCATAGGACACAAATACTACAATAATCCAACTAAAGGGAATATTTGGGGCAATCGGCTAAACTTTAGATGGACTTTTTATTTGAAGTATTATACGGATGTTTAACTTAAAAGTGGTAGAAATATTTTTAAAGCTAAAAAAATGTATTTAAAATTCAATCAAATTTTTAAAGACAGCTTGAAATTAATGAAAATGTTGAAAGGCTCAAAAATTAACAAATGTTTTGCGTTCTCGGCGATTTTTTGCTTAATTTTGACCAAAGGAACATGAGCACTGCTCAAAAGCTGTGGAATGACGTCAACGATGAGCCCGATTTACTCAAAATGGTCATTACCGGGGACGAATCATGGGTATATGGTTATGATATCGAAACCAAAGCCCGATCGTCCCAATGCATCGCAATGGAAGAACCCAACACACCTCGTACAGTAAATAAAATAAAGTACATGCAAAAACCTGAAAATTCAGCGTATATATTCAAATGATTATCATCTTTGTACGTACCGAAAGTTCCAACATGTATACTTTGCTAAATAATCCGAAATAATCTCTCTCTGTCTTCAATAGTTGCAGAGATTGCGATCAAACATACAGATGACATGGCCTTTAATGCTGATGAAAAGTACTACACGTATAAACATCCTTTGTGGGCTGAATTACACAAATTTTTGCCTGTTACATACTTTATCACATGGAATATATTTTCCATTTCATTTGGCAAGCTGCAAATGTATTTAAAAATGCAAAATGAAAAGCTTTCTCTTAAATTAATAAAATAAAATCGATAGAAGAGCCTCTGCAAACATTTTTAGAAATTCAATGATGACTTTAATCTCTCTTCTGTTTTGTTTCGCATCAGATTTCACTCTCAAAAATGTTTCACTAATTACGAAAAATCAAAAAAGTAAAAGTCGCAAAAATTCGCTTCAAGCCCTGAAATTCGCCTGGCCTGCGATGGCATCGGCGAGATTAAAATCCAACTCGACCAGGGCCAGGGCAGTGGAGGCTGCACCAGTGAGGGACTCTGTTCACTGGCGGCACGTGCTGCTCATTAAACGCATAACTTGATATTTGTTAAAAATCAGTTCGCAATGTGCCGCTGACTGTCGTCGGATTTGATTCCCATTCCGGGCAACAAGCCGGAGCTGCTGCTGGCTTGTCCTGCTGCTGCTTAATTACTGCCGTCAATGCGACTGTTGCGAGTGGCAAATCGGCGGCTTAATGCATATTTCAGGACTGTCAAGTCGCGGCCAGACCGCAACCCTTTGCAAAGCAGAAGGTAAAAAGTGAGGGGATGACACAAGGGGGGAGGAGGAGGGGCAGGGAAGCTGCGCACGGCTGCGCAGGCTGTGGAAAACACGTTTAGGCGAGGCTGAAGTGCGCTTGAGCGTAAATTAATTAGACCAATTAAAGCGGCTTAATTGAGTTGCCGTCACAAGGACACGCAGCGGCAGCAGGCGCGGCAGAAGGCGCAGACCTACTGCCATTGATGATGTCTCTGCGTGGCGCTGCTCCTCATGCTCCTTCTGTGTGGCTCCTCCAGCTCCTTTTGCTCGTTCTTTTGTTTATTGTTTTTTGCTGCGTCTTTTTGACTTACGACTCAGTTGATAATCTGCTCCTGCAGCTGCGCTTAAGTCGTTTACAGGCCAAATCTGCGTTGACTGCCTGCCTTTGTCCCCATTTCCTCTCCTCCCTCTCTCTCTCTTTTTCCCCCTGACTTGCTGTGCCTGCTCTTGACGCTGGTGAATTGCATTAATTGGCTCTGCGATTGTCTTGGCCTGGTTTGCCTTGCCAATTGTCCTTGTAACTGCCTATGCCCCCCTTCCCTTCTCCCTCTTTCATTCACGTTCATCAATCTGTTCGAGGCATTTGTCCTACGAGGCGCTCTTTAAGCACATCTCACTCGCGCAGCGCATTCCGCAACATTAGCCAGGGCAAGTTCCACTTGAAGTTTTCACTATCAATAACCGAGGGATACGCCGTAGTCGCAGCCATAACTCCTAAGCTACAACAACAACAACAACAGCAGTGGAGTAGCAACAACAAATGAGTTGCAAACAAAGTTGGGAAAAGTCAAAGAGGCGACTGTAAAGCAAAGCGAAAGCCCAAAGTGCCAAAGCAAAAGCCAAGAGGGATGTGAAAGAGAGTTGCTGGATGGGGGCGTGGCAGACAATTCCCCAAAGTCACATAACTCCAAGCAGGGAGGGAGGCAGCCCAGCCGCGTTGCAATGAAAAGGAGTAAATTCTGGCGAATCCTTTTTAGTCGAGGCTCGCCAAGATGCCGTCGAGTTTCGAGTGTCTGCACTGCCAAAAGGGAAGAGGAGAGGAGGGGGGGAAGGAAACGCGGAAGCAGTCCAAGACGTTGCCGGCGCATTGTTTCTCGGAGAAGGAGAAAAAATGGTTAAAGGCAACTTTGCACATTATTTTTGAGCCATTTCGACCTCATTGAAGCGCAACACAAAGCAGCACAAAGTGCCACCAATGCCGCACATGAAGCTTCAGCTGTGGGTGGACGCAGGCCCCCCCCCCAACTCTCCCCTGGCACTGGCGCCAGTCGACTCGAAAAGGGAGTCCCAAAAGCAAAAGGAACGAAATCTATTTGTGATTTATACGCAGAGCAGGCGGAAGCTTCCTCTGCTGCTGCTGCAGCCCGAAAAAGACCACGCAGGGGCGAATCCCTGGCGCGTTCCTGGCCTCAACCATGAAGTGCAGGTCGCCCCTTAACCATTGCCTGCTCCCCTCTTCTTTCCTCGCTCTCAACTCGTGCCGCCCTGTCCAGTTGCCACCTCTCGATGACGTCTAACGACTTGTGAAGCAATTGAGTTGAAAGCTGAGCTCACTCGGCACATTCCAACTGCGGGGATTCCTGTTCCTGCTGTCCGCTGCCGGCGTGCCAAGGCGTTCGATGTTTCCCCCCCTTCCCCTTTGTTGGACGCTCACTTTGTGTCGCTTGCGACATGATTGCGTTGCCATTTCTGTTTATGCAACTCAATAAATCAAGTGCCCCGCCCCACGTGCAACCGTGCAACCCAAAAAGGGCGCCAAGCAGCCCGTACCTCCTCCCTTCTCCGGGCCTGGCAAATAAAACGCAACAAAGACGACGCACCATAAAAATAGTTAAAGGCCGAGGCGGAAAACAAATGGCAAATGGAAAAGCGAAATGAAAATGAAAACCGAAACCGAAACCAAAACCCAAACAGAAACCAACAAGAAGAAAGGGAGAATGGCAGAGAAACAGAAAGAGAAACTGAAACTGATTTCACGCCATGCGAATATCAATTTCAAATTTGCCAAGCGGCTGCAGGACAATCAGCAGTGGGGACCACGTTCAGGTAGCACTAGTGCTTCCATTTGCCCCACAGTGCGCCACACTTCAGCGCACAGCATGAGTTGGAGTTGGAGACGGAGTCGAAGTCGCAGAAGGGTTGCGACTAGGGTTTTGCAACTTATTTCGCATCGCGCCTGCCTGCCTCCCCGCTGTTGTTTGTCCGCGCTGGCCACGCGTCTAATGAAGTGCTGATTGTGCAGCAGCAAGGCCAGCGAGCCTCCAGCAGGCCAAGCACTCTTCAAGCGGCAACAGCAACAATGGCAACTTTAAACAACGCCCGGCACCATCGAGGAGCTGCTGCCACACGCCGTTTGACCTTTTGCCGAGATTCAAATAATGCGCCTTCGAGCTCGTCCTCGTCCTCGGCTGTGGCTTCCGCCTCGGCATTTGTTGCCTTAAGCGTTGCCCCGCGCCTGCCACGCGGCTGCAGTGCAAAGCTACTTGAACGTAACGAAGTGGACCTGCACACGCATGCACGTACACGCATGTGCGTGTCCTTATCTGTGCCTGAGGTCGCAGCTATCTTTGATTTAATCGCTAGAGATGCGCGTGATTTAAAGTTCATAATAATTAGAGATGACACGTTTCTAAAGGACTACGATACATTATACGATACTTCATTTTGTATCGAACTCGGGTGAAATCAAAGTTAAACTGACACAGTTTTCACTTGACGGTCCATTTATAGAGAAAACGTAACTCTGAATTTGACTATTGTACGCTATACTTAAATCTTTTTAATTTCCTGCACATCCTTCAAATATATATTCTTGTGCAACCTCTGTAATTACAGAGCACAAGGGGAGCGATGCTCATGCGACGGTTCTTTTGGTCAAATTTTAGAAATTTTGGAACAAAAAAACACTTTACGCCTCTCACAACCAAACAAAAAATGCTATAAACTTAAAACTTGGTTCATACTTTCGATATCGAATTCGTAATCGATATTTGAAAGTACATTGCCCGCCAAATTTTTAAAGTCACCTTACTTTTTGAACACACCTCGTATATTTGTAGTTTAGTTTATACTTTGCTCAAATCAAAAAAAAGTGCCCGTGTCACGCTGTCATCTCTAGCTCATGTGGCGAACTCCATTTAATTGTCAAATCGCAACAGGGCAATCGGTAAGGGGCGTCCAATCGCATAAATGTTTGGCACGCGTCGCATATTTATTCTTCTCACTGTCTCATTGGCGGATTGTCGTCCCAGCTGCAACGTCTCTACCTCACTTTCTCATCCTCTCTCTCGCTCTTTGTTTCCCTCTTTCTCTCTGTCTAGCTCTCTAGCCCTGCCTCCCTGGCATTCGCTTCCTCTTGGCAGCGTGCAGCATAATCAGTTTCTCATAAATTCAAATCATCCCGCGTCACATAAATACCGAATTCGCCTCTCATTGTGTGCGAGATTTATGTGTCTGTGGCGAGTCGCGGCAGCAATATGAACATTTTTGATTTGGATTTTTCTGCTTGGCGCTTCGATTGCACTTTCCACTTTGCGCCATCGTCCCCCCCTCCTTCCTCTTTTCATAGACTTTGCCTTTTTCCATCTTTCTGTCTTTCTTTCCCTGTTGCCGGCAAACTTTGTCTTTGGCGGCCAAGACAAAGAACCAAACCACGCACTCGCAACACTTTCGAGCCAGACGGCGCTCTGTCTCTGCCACTGTCTGTCTGCCTGCCAAGAAATGCGCTGCCCCATGTGAACGCGTCTGCAATCATATTCATAATAATAATCATCATCATCATACTCATCGCCAGACTGGCACTCTCCTCTCCCGTCTCCGTCTTGATTTATGCGTTGCTGGCAGCTCTCCAAATTTAATTACAAAGCGGCGCTTTGAGGCGCCCAAAATGAGCGTAAAATTGATAAACAATGAAAATTGAATTGTACCTTTTGCTCCGCCTCGCAAGGGTTGGCGGGTTTTGCGTGCTGGCAACCTGCAAAGGGGTTCGGTTACTGCGGCGGCACGTGAGTGTGTGTGCGTGTGTGGCGGCTGCACCTTTGACTGGTGGTGCCACCTCGCACCACCTTGAAAAACTTGTTAACAAAATAAACAAAGTTTGTGCAACCCCCCGATGAGAATGTCTTCCACAGTGGGCTGTGCAAGTAAAGAACGCTGCGAAGTATGCAATGGAATCACAACGAAGGCTTCTATTTGTTTCTTCTTATTTATTTTTTTTTTTTTGTTTATTTTATTAGGAGTTGATCCTCATGTCTTATATCCATCCATTATATCATCCAACTTCCTGTTTAATATCATTCACTCCAGCTCATTTTGCTACCTCCATCTTATCGTGTACCCACTGTACCTACTCTCCTCGGGCCACCCTCATTCCGGCTCAAGTTTCGTATTGCAAATAGATTTCTCGGCGTATACAAATCACATAATCGCCACACTCCTTCGATAATCAAATCTAAAATATTCTTTCCACACTTTCGAGGGGAGTTTTCAACTCCCTTTTGCTGTTTGCTGTTTGTGCTGCCAACTGTTGTTTGTTTTGTATTATGTTGCACTGAAGAATGTTCCACCTAGAGCTGTCTCTGTCCCTCTCTCTCTTTGGTACTATTGTTTTGTGCGCACTTTATTGAGATTTATTGCATTCCATTGACAGAGCTTTCTTGCCCCTTGTGTTCCGCCTGTTGTTGCCTTTATGAGTTACTCCCCATGGAGCTTACTTATTGCCTGGGTAAATATGTTTGCCACACTTCTTTTGGTCAGACTCTTTACCTGCATTTGTGAATGAACATTGAGTCTTGTTTTTGTGCCTCAATAAGTGGCATTGTTCTGTTGACTCTTAATGAAAATATCGCAAGCACAGTGTGAATCAAAAATGTACTAAAAGATTCGCTTTCATCGCACAACGGTCGAAACGTCGAGTCGCCATTTCCATGCACCATGTTCGCGGCGAATTGCTGTGTCCTTAATGAGTACGGCGAGGCACGCACACGCCACGCTGCCGCTGGGCAAGTCGATGAGCCCCCAGGCTATCGGAGCACGCCCACAAGCAATATCGAATTCCAGTCGCGACTTCATTTGACTCCCTAACTGCCCTGTCATTATGTTGGCTGGCCTCGCTCCCCTCACCTCACCTACCCTACCCTACCCAGAGGACAGTTTCATTTACGATATCAGCGAACAGTGTTCATTAATTTTGCTCTCTGCCTTTTGGCTTGACGGGAATTTTTTAACTTAACATATAACGCATTTTTGGCTTTAAACTGCTGACAGTCGCCCTTTGTCTGTCTGGCTGTGCCTCACTCTGCCTGCAGGCTGCAACATATTGCAACACTGGAGTGAGGGGGCGACACAGTCTGTGCTGCTGCTGCTGTCATCAAGGGGGGTTGCTGCTGCCTCAGTTGCTGCTTCACCTTCGCGCATGCAACGGTAATTTGTTTTCATTTAGCTCAACGCTTTTATTTGGCATTTAGACATGCACACGCTGCCGCCGGCATTAATCCAAGGGTTGTTCAGGGTTGCCCTCGCACCCCTACCCCTACCCCCACCACTTACTCTTCCCCTCTCCATACTTGTTCTCGTTACTGTTGCGGAACGTGTTTCTTTGCATACCCTTTGAGCTGTTTAGTGTGCTAAGCGGGTATAATGACAGGCAATGAGGGAGTGTGAAGAGAGGATGAAGTCGTTGGGGATTATAACTATGTTCGGCTTTCTTTTCATTAGAACTTATGAAGGTAACCTCTTTATCTTAATAAATAGTAGGAGAGATAAAGTGATTGGACTTATTTTTCATTCAAAATTCTTCTGAGAAACCCAATTCCCTATGCAAACAACCTTTCTGGCTTATCTTGCTCTCCTGTCACGCCTACAGGATATCTATTGGTCGTGCCACCCACGCGCCGTTTCGCTTTTTGACTACGCCGTGTGGGCCGCTTCATAAATGTCATATGAGTTGTACGATTCAATTGATATTATATATTTTTGTGGAGTTTTCCGTTGTTGATGCTTGTCTTTTGTTGCGTGTTCTACGCTCGGAATTCTCGGAACTTTCGTGTGGCTTGCTTGGCTTGATAAATGTAACGGAACATTTCCTTAAAGCGATGGACATTTGTACAGCCTGGCAGCAGGTCGCAGTGGCAGGGCTCCTGTCTTCTGCGAAGCAGTTGCTATAAAATGTTAATGTCGACTCTTGCTACATATTCGGCTTGACTCTGTGCTGAGATTGCGAACTCATCGAGGCGTCTGCGAAGTTTGATTCCCAATTGCTGCGAGTTTATTTTTATACAATTATGAACCAACCCAGACGAATGCGCGAAAGGGATGGAGACAGAGAGACACAGAGAGAGTGAGAGAGAGGGGGAGCTAGGCAAATGGGAAGCAGTCTGTGAAAACTTTATTTGCGCTGGCTGAAAACAATTCAACGACAAACTGAAGAAATGGGCTCAAAAGTGACAACAAAACGAGCAGCGACAACAACAGCAACAACAACAACAACAAGAAATACTACAGCAATGGGAAGAGAAACAACAACAATGGGGGGCACAACAATGGCACTTGAAGCAGTTAGGCCAAGAGTTTTGCTTCATTTTTATATCTCAGCAAACGGAAACAGGAAGTTGCTGTTGTAAAATATATAAAGAAAAAATGCGCAGGAAATGCAAAGTTTTCCATGGTGTTTTCTTATCCTAGCAGACATTCTTTTGCTTGCTTCATATTTTCATGGAAAGTTGACTTGAAGATGGGCGACAGTTGAACTTGCTGGGCGAACCACGAGAGCTCATTACGAATCCGTTGGATTCATTAAGAACATTGCGAGTCTGGCGCAACATTTCAATGTCACGAAATCACGTCAGGACAATGTTTGTTTCCCTTTGTGCCCTGCACCCCCTTCCCTATTTGGGTTTCAGTTTTCGCATTTTCCACAGTTCTTCTCGAATTTCATTCGCTGCGAATTGCCAACGAAAGTTTTTGGGGGGGCAGCCATAAAAAGAGCCGAGTCTATTTGCCATCTATGTACACTGCCTGTCCGGCTCAAGTGTTGTGCATAAATTTCAAATTCACTTTTATGTCCTGCCGGGCAGAGTACCAGATCGAGTACAGGCTGTCGTATATGAGCCTTTGACACGAATCCTCCCTCGAGCTAATCGCAACGAGTCACCGTCACCCTGACACTCAGTTCCAGCGCCGAAAAAGCAAAGAAAAACGAAAGAAAATCGCATACAAAACGAGCGACAAGAAAGGAAAAACCTGTCGAATCATTGCGAAATGTTTCTCCTCCCCCATTCCCCCTTCCCTGCCCCCATTGCCTTTTGCACTTTACTGCAATCAGAGTGGGCCACACATTTGGTTCATTTTCCTGCCCAGCGGTCCCTGGCGGCATATTACCTTTTTATGTTTATGTTGCAGAAGCGAAAAACCGACTCTGATCCGTGCCACATTCCTCACGCCCCTTCCTCGTTGCCCCCTCGCCCGTTTGACCATTCCGTAGGCGGAAGTTTAAAATGTTCACATATCTGACAAATATCCATTATCACGCCACGTACTCACAGCGCTGCTGCTGCTGTCGCTGCTGTTGTTGTTGTTGTTGTTGCTGTTGCTGTGCGTCAATATTCGTAATTTATAGTTGATGATATTGCAGAAAATCGAGCAGACCGCACCGTTCTCCCCCTGCCGTCTGGCACGCAGCCCTCCCTGCGTATTTTTTCCATTCCAATTTCGGGCCTCACGTACCGCCCGCCCCTCTTGCCCGCCTCCGTCTGCCTCTCTTTGCCGAATCAGCTTTCAATCCGTGATTGCTTCTTAACAGCGAGGCCTCCAGTCCAGGTCCATCAGACTACCCCGAGCATGTGTGTGCCCTGCCTTGCCCTGCTGCTGCTGTTTGTCCACTTTGCGTCGCCCTCGCGATGACTCTCAGTAAGCGCTGTCCTTTGACACAGTCCGCCCGCATAACCGCTTACGTGGCAACGTGAGCAGCACTTGACGAACGGCCGCGATGAGTTGCATCTTTCGGGACCCTGGGGGCAACTGCGTGAGGCAGCCCATCTTTATTTTATGTCCATAAGTTCGCGTGAAAGCTACGCAATTAACGCCTTCAGCTGGGAGCTACTTAAAGGCAAGGGAACTACGTCGGAAGTAAACGATTGGAGAAGCCATATTTAAGAACTATAATATTCGATAATGGGCAATTATATTGCACTTTTCTTTGGTTCTTGAAAAGTGATTCATTTAAACTGATTATTATATCATTTTATATAATTTTCTCTTTCATCTTGTTAGTATTGCGAATAACAAACTATTTATTGCGATATATTGGGATATCATATTGTAGTTTTCTTCACTTCTTGAAAAAGGTTCAACGTTTCTATGTATGCCAATTCATTTGAACTGATTATTATATTATTTCATATAGTTTTACATCAAGTATTGCATTTCTCTTGATAGTTTTCCGTATAACGAAGTATATATTGCGATATATTGGGCAATTCATTTTCAGTTTTCTTCACTTCTAAAGTGGAAGGTATAACCTTGATTGATTCACTTCAACTGATTATTATATCATTCTATAACACATTATATCACGCATTGAGCTTCTCTCGCCAAGTTTAACCTCACTCAAAGCCAACCCATTGCATTAAACAGATAAGAACTTGAAGCGTCTTCAATGTCTTCAATCAGATCGAAGGCGGCACAGAGCTAATTAGAATTCGGCGGCAATTTCCGCACGTTTTAATTTGCCAACTTCCTTTGTGATTGCTCTGCGCCAGCTCTCCACCTCTCTCTCTCTTCCTCTTTCCCCCTCTCCCACTCTGTCTCTCCTCATTTCTCTGCGATTCTCCCCTGACAGCTTGGCAAAAACTTAATCGTTTGTCGACACAAGTTGTTGGTGCCTCACTGAGTGCGGCCAGTCTTCGATTTGCAGTATTTATCTAAGCACACACACACACACGCACAGCAGAGGGGGAGGCAAAGTGAAGTGGGGGATGCAGTCAGGGTCGTGTTCGCATCAATTTAACTTATCAGGCTGCTATTTGCACAGTCGAAACTCTTATTCCGCACGAACTTTTGCATATCCCACATGGATTGCGTTTGCATCCACATCGACTCTCGTTGCGTATACGTAATATTTATGTTTCATTTCGTTTTGCCACTGCACAGAGCGAGACAGAGAGAGAGAGGGCAGGGCAAGACAAGGCAGACAAACAAACAATTACGAATCATTTCCACTCAATGTGTGCAAAAATCTGAGCTGGCATTATTGCCAAGCTGCCTTCTGCCGAGCTCGGCTGCAAGTTTGCGCAAGTCTCATAGTTATTACAAACGTTCGTCTAATCTAATCTATGATTACCGATTTGTTCATTTCCCTCGAGGCCTGTGCAGCAATTAAATACGTACGTACAACCCAACACACACAGACAGTCACAAAGCATTCGACAAACAACAAATGGCATCAATGAAATGAAAACAAATCGCAGCAGATAAAGGGAAACAAAATATAAGACAATTTAAATTGCTTGCAAGTAATTGTTGCTCAATTTATTTTCTTTATAAACAATGCAATCATTTGGCAGAACAAAATACAATTGTGTTGCGCATGTTTCATCTTCTGATTGACATATGGAAAATTGTTTGAAAAGTCACACGATGTCAGGGAGAAAGAAATCAATGAAGTGCGACAAGCACACAGAGCTTCTCCAGAGACACTTTGCCTCCTCACTGCGGTAATATCAATAAATTCCGCCAACTTAATAAATCAGTCGAGGGATTATAAACATAAATGCCCCAGCTCCGAGTAAGTAAAACAAATGAACAGAACGCGCTTTTAAGATACAAATTCAACTTTGATTTAAATGCCGCGAGATGTTTCTTCTGCTCCGCCATCGACGCCGAGGAAGAGAAGGAGAAGAAGTGAAAACGGGAGAAGGAGCGGGAGAAGTTGCCCCGGCAATGTGGCAGGATAATGGAAAAGCGTAATCGCGAAAAATTTGCCTTGTACTCTTGCCATGATAAATGATTGTCATAAATAAAAGAAAGGCCCAAACCAAACCGATGGAAATTGATGTTTAAGACTTTTTATCGCACGATTTTGTACGGCGCGACATTGTACGAACCGCTTTCCCAGATTGCCGCTCGAGACCCTTGGCTCCTGTCATTAATCACCGATCAGTGCGGTGCGGCGCGGCAAGAAGTCAAAAACTGCACAAAAAAAAAATGCCCAAAAAGAAAATCGAAACAAAATAAAACCGAAACCATTTGTACAGTCCAAGTTCCCATTGAGGTGTTGCCATCGCAGATTACATTGGCAGGTGAATTGCTCAAGTTTTGATTTTAGCTCATGGCAGGGGCGCAAACTTTGTGGAAACTAGTACAGAGTGACCTGGGCACTCTTACTGGCAGTGAGAATAATATATAAATTTATAAAAATCTTCATTTCCTATGCCTTCCCTCACGACTTTCCAGCACCTCTTCAAATTAAATCATTGGATTACTCTTACAAATTCTGAAACACTTTCCCAAAAAATTATGAAAGTATTATATATGTAAATATATATTCTTGTTCAGGATTACCAACAGAGTCGATTAAACTTTGTCTGTCAGTGTGTAAAAATATATCTCAAACCTTATTGAAGCTAGAGTGACTAAATTAAGCATGAACAGATGAATGCCCAAGTTTTTTCTTCAGATTGGTTTGATAGATATAACTTTATAACGTCTAATTCTTCTATACTTATATTAAAATCATCTTATCGTTCAATCAATCTTTTTATCAAGAAAATAGCATTAAAACTTAAATTTAACTTTTTGCACTTGGAAACACTTTTAGCTACAGTCCGCATTTGAACCTTTTTCAGTTTAAGTATAATTGAATGCTGCTAACAATTCTCTCTTCTGAAGGCTGCCCCCTCCAGTACGTAATGAAAGGCTCTGCTGTTGACCAGTGCCTAGTATAAATAATTATTTATAGGTGCACCAATAGAGCCAAAGCCTGGCCGAGCCAGATGAACGTGCCGCTGGGCGTACTCGTGGGCGTTGCGGCACACACGTGTTTTCTTTCTGGCGGGCAGGAAAACAGGAAAATCATCATCTTAATCTTAATTGCGGCACATTAGCACAATAAACCAAACGAATGGCCAAACATTATCATAAATAATACAGCAGCCCAACAGCAACAACAACAATAGCAACGGCAGCAAGGACAACATGGCTCAATGCACGGCAGGATGTCCGGCTAGATTTCAGCCATGTGTGTGTGCTTGCCTGTGTGTGTTTGCCCTACTCAATAACCTTCTTTGTGTGTACACCCCCTCTGAGAGTGAGTGTGTGTGTGCGGGTGAGAGTGTGTGTGGTTAGGCATTTATTTGCTCGTCAAATTCTGCCAAGTTTCTCTCTCTCGGCCCCAGCAAGTGCTAAAATATTAATAATGTAATATTGCAGCAGCCACCAGCAGCAGGCACGCCCACCTGGGGAGGTGTGGCAGACTCATAAACTAATATTAATGCATTTTTGCATGTCGCAGTGTTACCTAACGATTTCCATTTCCGTGTGCAATTAGTTCCATGAATAATTGCGGCGACAAATGCAGCCAACTTTGTCCTGCTGCCTTCGTCCACATTCATTTTGTTCGGCACTTTTCCACTTCCCACCTCCTCCCCCTCTCTACTCTGCTCTGCCTGCCTCTCTTTCTTTTATATTTCCATTAATTGATGGTTCATTTTTGGCAATTTCTATTTGAATTTCTTTGTGCCGATGAGGGGGGGGAGGGCGGAGTAAGGAGGCTGACCGGCTGGGCGTGTCGCACATATGCCATTTTATTGCCTCATATCGATTGATGATTGATGCAAAAAGCACATCGACAGTGGAATGATAATGGTCAGAGAGAATTCCTGCCCGGAAACTTTAATGAAATCACATTAAATGCTCGAAATTTGCGATGGACGCAGATGGTATCGATGATTCTTTCGATATGGTAGAATAATAATGCTATAATTGAAGAACAGTTCTTTGTGGGGGTTTCAGCAGGAAAAGAAATATTGGAAAAGTTGGAAAATACTCGATTTTTTCTACAGCACAAATACTGTACTTTTAATATGGCGACTCAACTGAACTCGTCTGCTTCACTGAGGGCACAATAAGTTGTCATTAGAGAAATCAAAATAAAAAATCAATTGCCACAACTGAATTTGGCAGAGAAAGAGAGGGAATGAGAAGGAGAGAACAAGTGTGAGAGAGATAGCGAAGAGCGAAATATATTCAGTCAGTTTCTAAGCATATAAATTATTGGCTTTTAACACCTTTTAGGGCCAAACAAAACTGCACGAGCCGTTGGGAAAGGGGGGGAGGGGTGGGATAAGTGAGCTAGGCTGCTGCTGGTGGTGGTTGTGGTCGGGCTAGGCTGGCCTGGGTGCCGCCTATGCGAAAGTCAGGGATGTAACATGAAAAACTATTAGCACATTCAACGTTTAAGCGGATTAAGTGCCTGCGAGAGCCGAGTCGAAGGATATTCGAGTGCAAATAGGGGCGGTTGTCCGTTTGTTGTTGTTGTTGTCGTTGTTGCTGTTGTCCTTGTCTCTCGACGTTGTCGCATCTGGTGCCGGACCTGGGGTGCAACTCAAACAAGTAACAAGAGAGAACAGACCGGTCGGCTTTGCTGAAATTCAACTAATTTGCGGCCTGAGCGACAAAAAAGGCGAAATTAACCACAGCCAAAGCAAATAAATAAAAAAGAAAATGTGAAAATATGTGCGCGAGGTCGAGGGGCACAAGGCCGAAGTGGCTAGAGGGGGTGGGACAGGGCAGACGTACGCAGGGGCGGGTAGGCGGTTGGTCTCTTGGCCTGTCGATTGGTCGGCCGGTCGAGTGCGGCTGTTTACATTGCAAAAAGCATTCGAGTGCAGCGCAAACAACATCGGGCAACAACAACAGAAGCAGCAACATTGCGCATCAACAACAGCAACAACAACAACAACAACAATTACAGCAGCCCGAGAACAACGCACAGATTGGCCATGCAACACGGGCCGCGCCGCACGCATATCCTGCGACCTCGACGAGGCATGTTTAATGCTATCAACACCGTCGACTGCCAACACTCACAACACCCCCTATACCACTTCACCTCCCCTCTCTCTCGTCCAGGGAATTCTTGCCATGCTGATGCTGGTGTGTGTTGTCAATTCAATTCAATTGTTTTGCCTTTTTGCGCAAATGTCCTGCAATCACAGCGCAGCTTGTTTGCCTGCCGCTTGTTTATTTGTTTGCCTTTTTGTAGGTCTACTCTACTCTACACCCCTCTACGTTACTCTTCCTCCCTCTGCCCACTCAATTGTTGCCTATTTGTGAGGCGCCGTGACCTATTCACCACACCCCTCCAGTCCGCCTGGCAAGTAAATTGAAACTTACACGTAATCCGATTGGCGTCCTCTGAGTGCAGCTGAGTGCATCAACAGGAGGCGCCAGCGAGTGTTTTAATATTTAATAAAAAGCGATCAATTTATGGCAGAGCCCACAAGTTCTGGGCCACATATACTGCACGTACACAGTTATTTCGATGGGGTGGCAACTCTTTACTGGCAGTTTTATTACTTTACAGCTGGCCGTGAAGCAGTTTGTCACTCTATTTGTAGGTAAACAATACAGTGAAATATCCCGTACAATATCATAAAAGAAATTTAAATGAAGAACAGCAACTGAATTGAGATGTTCTCTTTGAAAATGTTTTGGTTTTTTTATTTTAATTGCTTAACTCAGTCAGTTTCACAGCAAAGTGCAGGGCCGTAGCTATGCGTGTGCAGGGTGTGCGATGCGCAAGGGTCCCGCTAGAAAAGGGGCTACTTTTAAAAGTGCAAAATGTATGTATACTTTCTGTGGGTAATGGGAAAGAATGAGTTTACGGATTGACAATGTTATCAATCGAGATGAGGAGGCTCCCAAATAAAGATTTATCCACACCTTTAGATGATTTTTAAAATATAAAAAACAAAATAAAAATAAAATAAAAATATAATTGAATGTTCATTTTCTTTTTTTTTGTGAAAAGATTAATAACTTAAATACATACCACATTATAAATATATGTGACGATGTCCTCCAAGACCATTGCTACGGCCCTGTTCAACAATTAGAAATACTATGTCATGTTTACTCAAACAAGAAAATGCAAAATACTCTTAATTGACCTAGCTACCCAGATTTTATTATTTAATAGGATTGTTTATTCGTAACTTTACTACAATATATCCAATCATTCTCTGCCAACATCTTCACCTAAATTAACTAAACAATAACAATAATAAAACAAAAACAACAAAGCTAACTCAATTTCTTACACATGCAGAAGTCGAGACTGAAAAGTTTACTTCTTCACTTCTGCGAACCTGTCAAGCTGCGTTTGATATTGGGGAAGAGTGGGAAGAGTGGGGAAAGCGGGGCGAGGGGATGGGAAAAGAAATTTATTTTGTTTTTGCTTCGCGCCAATAATGGAAAATGAAAAACTCAGTGACTGACTGACTGACCGAGCGTATTTTCATTTATCCAGAAAATTATGACAACCCGCATTGGGCCAATGGCCAACAACACTCACACACCCCCAACCTTCCTCTCTTCCCCTGCCCCTCCCCTCCTCAGGACACTCCGGGAACAGTGTCTGGTAAAGTCTATGTCTTTATATATGCAAATTTTTGATATCCGATGAGGAGTTGGGGAGGGAGAGAGAGTGAGAGAGAGTGCTCTGGAAGGGCGGGCAGTTCCGGTGCTTCGGTCTCCTCTTGTTTTCCACAAAATTCATAGAAAGTCCACCATTGTTTCTGATGAAGTCAAACGCGTTGCGAAAAAGCGGAACAGCAGCAGAAAGGTTGAAAAATGTTCAAATTAATTTCATGACGGCTTTTGTCTGCTATGTACATATTTTCTCGCTCCTCCATACTGTTTCCAGGCTCCTCCACTGCCTCTTCCTACTTGCCACTCCCTGCTCCCACTTCCCAGCAGCATAATGTCATATTTTGTGTGTCGCCTGTGCTGCTTCTTTCCCTCCTCTGCCCCCTCTCCAGCTGACGGTATTTTCGTTTTTAATCCTGACCTCTACATAATAACGTCCAGCCGTGAAGGCTTCCATTCTACAAAATAACAACAGCAACAACAACAACGTCAGCATCAGCGACAACAGAGACAACAAACTGCTGACAAACCTTTATAGCGACAGTTCTTATCAGGTTGACCCGCGGTGGGTCGCACCACGCTTCTGTTTAGTTTTAATTACACGCGAGCCTGCTTCCCGGTCATGGTCCACGCTTCGATTCGCCCCGGTCGTAACATATTGTCTGTGCCAGAAGTCTTTTATGATGCACTGTGGGACCAATGTCCAGTTTTGTGGCCTTCATTAAAAACTCAAGATAGAAAGCAAAGAGAAAATGTTCTCTTTATCTCTGTTTATAACTGATTGTTCCTTTGAAAAATATAGGATATAGCTGTGCGAATTTAGCAATGTATATTGCACTGATATATTCATAAATTACTGCAAAAAACAATACATGTCAAACTTTTCCATTTCTTATGAATTTTCCTATTACAGCTATAAGAAGTTCATATGTGTGTTAAGTTCCATAAAGATAGCTATGAAACTGGTAGACTAGATAGCGTTCCAATAGACTCACGGTCGGATAGATAGACTTGGCTAGAAACACTCCCCTGATTTAGAATGTATATACCTTACAGGGACCTATATATCTCCTAAGGTGCATTGCAAACTTCTAATTAAAATTAAAATGCCCTCTGCAAGACTTTTAAATATTTAAAAACTATGTAAAATATCCAACTCAAATACATGTTTTGATCTTTAGTTTTTCTGGAAATTCAAAATATTGGTACCACAGTGAGATGCCCTGAACATGTTTAGACACAATGTTGCCCGTAAAATGTTGCAGGCACAAGCCTCTGGGGTTGGAAACATGAAAACTACCCCTCAACGGTTTTCGGAGTGCACGGCGAAATGCTATTGGAAGAGCATGCTGGAGAGGTTTCACTGCGAGTTGCTCGAAGAATGAGAGAGAAGGAGGGAGAAAGGGAGAGAGAGAATGAAACAGGGAAAGAGAGAGAGAAACAGTGACAGACCATAAATCTTAAGATATTACCCAAAGGGATACATAAATACAACAGGAAATAAATATATTGAAACAATATATTAATATGAATTTTTTTAATATTTGAAAATTATTAAATGTTATTATTAAATTATTTTAAATTCACATGTCTTCATTTATATATGCATTGAATTGTATATTTGGTGTAAAGAGAGATTTACACCAAACCCTGAGGCTCGTTTAAAGCTGAGCTCAATCGGCGATCGCTGTAATGTGCCGCTCTCTCAATCTCCCTCCTTGTCTCTCTCTCTGCCTCTTTGGCGCTGCCATTGGCTATATTCGAGTCACAGGGACGAACACACTTTCGGCGAAAACTGTTAAAAGAGAATTCGCCGCAAAACTCTGAGCGCTCGCCTGCCGAATATCTTGGCTCGGCTAACAAGAGCGCGCAGCCGATGCATGGTTTGTGCTCTCGCGCAGACACGAAGGGCAACGACGAGCCGAAACGAAGCCAGGGCCGAACATCACACGAACTGCCGAGCACTGGCTGTGGCCGCAGTCGGCAGCACGCGTTGCGCAAAACTTGTTTAGTAGAAAGTGAACTCTTCCACAAAGTTGACACGTTTCGCTCGCGCTCGCGTACGCGGTTCCGTTCTGCAGATACACTTGGACACCGATTGGACCGATTGTGCACAGTTACAGTTACACTTGCCGTCACAGCTTCGCAGGCAGATGCTGAACAGTGTTGTTGTTCGAGCACGAGAGTGTGTGCTAAGAGATCGTCAAACATTAACTGAGAATGTGTTGAAAACATAACAAAAAAATAAAATAAAATAAAAATACCAAATTAATTGTGTGAAAAATTGAAAAACAGACCAAGAACAAGAGAGAAATTTAATGCTCAGCCCGAAAAGGTAATGATTTTTTGCACAAATTAAACGCACTTTAATAGACAGCAAATTATTTCGACTTGACAAAACGTAATGCTCCTAACAGTCCCAGCGCCTGGACAGCACACCGAAAAGCGTATTAAGGATATATAAACGTGTACGTGCCAAGGAGACAAAACCTGGTGCTGGTGCTACGCATCCTTAGTGCCTTGGACCTGGTCCTGGTCCTGCTACCAGCCTAGCAGTGTTTACATTTTAGATTTTATGAGATAATACCCAACACCATCAGCAGAGGCAAGAATAAAATGAATGCCGCGAAGAGGGTGCCAGCTTGGGGTAGGCACAGCAAAAGGGAGGGTTAGAGGTTGGGGGAGAGGGGAGCAGGCAATACGCAAAACCGCGAAAGACGCAGAAATGTGCACTCCTCGACGGCTTTTACTGCTGCCAAATAAATACAGCAACAATAACACGGGCAATAAAAAGCCAACGTCTTTTGCCAAAAGCCTTCGGTCTCGAGCCGCTTTCCTTCCCCCCAGACGACCACAGGGGGGGCAACCACAGACTTAGCCAACAGGCGGTGCGCCGAAGGCAAAGTGTGGCAAGAGAAGAGGAGGAGGGGCGGGGGGAGTGGGGCGTCACTGCCGAAAAATAAGCAAAGTAACAAAACCAATTTTCATTGTTTTGCGGTGGCTTCGGGCGCATCCAGCGAAATGTGAGAAACCAAAAAGTATAGCAAAATTTCCATCAAGACGCGCAGACCGGCAAAAGTGAAGTGAAAAGTAAAAAGTAGAAAAATAAGCGAGAGAATAAAGGAAAGAAAATGCGAGAGAATGAGTAAAATGGGGGAAATGCCAACATGAAGTAAGGCAGAATTTAATCGAGAGTGCGCGGGAAGCGAAGAAGAAATCCCACGACGATGTGTGAAGGCGAGACAAAGGCGTCGACTTGAATGCGATGGTGAATGAGAAGTCTATATGGTATAGACTATAGCTAAGCATGTTCAGCGGGCTCCACTCAATTTCAATGTCAGGCTGAACAAGGGCTTAGCTGCAAAGAATAGATAGCTAAGTAGATAGACAGATAGATAGATAGATAGATAGATAGCATACTCATTTACAATTGAGATACGCTCAGAATAGTTGGCACGCTTAATTGAATTTGTAAGGCGTGGGAACTCGTAGGGGGAGTGCAAAAATTATCGCTAAATTATTATTAAGGACTTAATTTGAGTACGTGCCAGGGCTGTAGCCCGTTAAGGAGGCGCCTCCCGCTCGGCTGTTGCCAATTTCGACTGGGTTTCGACTGTGTGTGGCATAAATAAGTCGTTTGCAGCTGTTGTTGAGCCTTCTGTTTGAGTGCTCGATTAGGCCAACGGCGCGTCGCTTGTATACCAATTGTTATGGGTGCGCGTGGTATGCTAAAATGAGTGTGGCATGCCACACACACACACACACACACAGACACACTCATCCACACAGAGGGAATTAGCTCGACGTCGGGCACGCGCTATCTGCCGTTTAATGCAATTGATTTGTGTTGCCTAATTCGTTTGGACTCGTTTATTATTTTATTGTGTGCGCACTCACACACTCGCACACACTCAACACTCACTCACACACTGACTTAGACAGACAGCGGGGAGGACAGAGAAATAGCGTGAACCTCTAACAAGACAGGCCTGTCAACCAATCGGGCCGAAATAGCCAGTTTTAATTCCATTAGCTCAATCGCAGAGCCGACAACAGTTGCCACACTCTGTCTGACTGTCTCTTTCCCTTGCTACTACTATTTATACTTACTACTACTATTTCCCCTACTGCTTCTTCATCTGGTATTGTGCAACACTGCCTGCCTCTGACTTGGCATCAGCTTCTGTTTTTGCTTTTTGTTTCTTCGCCCAAAAGTTGATTGATAATCAATTGAGAGGATTTTCTTACGCCCACGGCCGGCGCCGGAGCTGCCTTCTGCCTGCCCCTTGTTCTCCTTCTTTTTCTTCTTCTTTGCGTTGCTGCTTGGCTGCCCTGCCCCTCTTGGCCACCCTGTTGGCTCGTGCTCTTTTGTCTGCCTGCGGTTTGGATTTGCTGCTACATGATACGCTTTAATCTGTTTGCCCGTTCCGTGCCCGGGCACAAAAACATATTGCGGCGGCTCTGCTGCCGCTGCTGCTGTACTGGGGCGCGTGTAAGGCAACCGCCCTCTCGGTCATGCCACAAGTTGTTCTCCTGTTGCCTCGCATTGTTGTTGCGCTGCCACTGTTTTCTTTCGTGCCGTATTAAGCGCTTTAAGTAATTTATAAACGCCTTTTGCTTGGGCCAAAACAAAAGCAATAACAAGTTATATTGGATTGCTTTCTCGTCTCCCTCTCTCTCTCTCCCTATCTCTCTGTCTTTCTCTCACTTCTTACTATCTTCCCCCCTCTTGTTGCTCGCACTTTGCTTTCTTGCATCGCCTTCAAGCGGAATTGTTTGGCTTTGCAAGCTGTTTTTGTGTTAATTTAATGCGATTAGTTAGTCGGTTAACTGGCCGCACTAACCAGCCTTGCAGCCCCTTCCCCTGCTCCCCTCTTGCCTCTCTCTATTCTTCTCCGTTGCTCACCACTTGCAACTTCTTTAGAGAGTCCACTCGACTCGACTCGACTCGGCTCGAGCCTTGGCATTAATTGGTAATAAGGCGTTTCCCAGGTGATGAGCCTTCTCTTTGCCTCTTACCCATTGGCAAGCCGCTTTTCATTTGAAACTCAATGCCACATTGTGGCATCATTATAATAAAAGCACAAAACGAGCAAAAATGCCTATTTTCGTTTTCCATTTTCCATTTTCATTCTTCCCTGTCAGCATTTTTGCAAGCTGAATGAAATCCGTACAGATGAGGAAATTTAAAATTTGTTTTACCTTTCTTTGCAATTATTTTTGTTATACGAAAAGGGAATATTCCCTTATATAGTATAGAGTATAATATATTCTTTGTGCTTACTGCTAATTTAAGCAAGCTTATTTTTATGCATCATAATGAACATGCAATCGATGCTAATCTTCTTGTTTTTAAGAAAACCTTGCAGCATTTTCACATGAACAAACGCTTCGCAGAAGTCTGTCTGCGGTGTCGTGTTTATCCTCCCCATATCGTATTACATTGTTTGATTACTGATTCTTCTTTGTATATACACATATATATATTTATATATATTGTAATCACACGTTCATTTAAGCTCATTCATTGGGCGCACTTTAAGTATAAGTTGCTTTTCAATTAAATACAGCATAGAATTTAAATTTAATCTCATTAGTTTCTTGTGTGCGAAATATTTAATTGTATGAAATACATTCCCACACCTTAATACCCCCTTTAGAGCCAGGTGACAGTTGCTTTTGCCTACCTCTGCGCAGCTATCATAGAATTTAGTTAAGACTTTCATTCTCACTGAGATGATTCAGTAAAATTGTTGAGCTGCCGTCAAAGTCGCAATATTCTAGATGATGCAAACTGTGACTGCAAGTTTGGGGCTCATTGAGGCGAAAGCTCACGTTCCTCGGGCTTCTTAACAAGCTTAACAACTGCTAGCAGGAGAAGACAGTGGAGGGAGGGAGGTGGGCCAGGCTGAACCGGAAGAGTTGCTGCAACGGATGCGTTGCGATTGCGAACTCTTTGCCCCAAATTTCTCTACACAATATTTTGTGTATAATTTCGAAGGCGGCCGAGCTCATCTGTAGTTGTTATAAAGTTTTTAATTAAATTTCATGTTGACTCGAGTCTGTCTCTGTCTCCCCTCTCTCTCTCTCTCTGTCTTTATCTATCTTTCTCTTGCTCTGTTTGCCTGTCGACTGCTCTGTTTCCGTTATGTGTGTGCGTGTGTGTGTGTGTTTAAGCATCCCTCCTCGTTTTCAGCTCACATGATGCGGCTTTTCTCGCAGTCACGCCTAGACGTAGGCTGCCGCTGCCAGGCAACCCTCCCCTCCCGCACCGCCACGCCCCCTCCCTAGCCTCGGCTGTCATTATTACATTCTTTGTGTAAGCACAGCGGGACGGCGCAAATTACTCGTGTCTAGTTGCCCGTAGCTCGTAGAACAGCAGCATTTATTTGCTTACAAGTTTATTTATAAATTTTTAAGTTTTCGCCAAATTTAATTTAAGACCAAATTGACAGGGAAGTCAGCTGGTAAGCAGAAGTAGAAGATGAAGAAGAAGAAGAAGAAAGGAATTTCGAATTTTCGCATTTTCATTTGATATTTAGTCCGGCAGGGCGAGCAAGCTCTTGGAAAACGTTAGCAACTTAAAGAAATAGCTGGAAATAGAGAATATTATACGTTATATGACTTCCTCTATCTACCTTATACCCTGTTGAGGCCCTCTTGGTCCTCCTCCTGTCCACGCCTCTGCCCTGCTACACATGCATTAGAAATCTCATTGTCTGCCTGCCTTGACTAATGACCAAGCGAGTGTGAGCCAGGCCAGCTCGAGAGTGGAGAGCCCATAAAAAAATGTATTACCATCCACGTGAATCCTGCTCCTTCCCATGCCCCGAGGGGAGATACTCCCTCAGCTCTCTCTCTCTCTAGTATTGTGCGCCATTTTCACGCCCAATTTGAAGTAATTTTTCATGGCTTTAGCCAAGTTTTCGTTTTCGACTAATTACGCGTCTTTCGTCAGCTGGCAGGTCGCGTCCTCCTCTTCTCTCCCTTCCCTCTCCTTTCCTTGCTTATCCCCTTCGCTGCTCTGCGCAGACTTTTGCCAACTTTCAACGTTGATTCATTCAAAAAACTTTGCTGGTTACATGTATATAGAACGTAGCGAATCTTTGCCGGGATTACACACCCACACACACACACCCACATAATATTTCAGTTACCGACAGGCTGACGGATTGGCAGGCTTTGTGCTTAACTCCTTTGTCTGCCCTCGCACTCGCCTTAAAGTGAAAGGGGCGAGGAAAGCGCTTTCTTGTTTTCCCAGGCATTGCTAAGACATTTTTGTTTTTTTTTTTTTTTTTTATTTACATTTTCAAATGTGCAAATAGAAATATGTAAATTTGCTGAAAATAAATGCAATTTTCTTTCTCTTTTCCCCACACTCTCATTCTATTCCAATTGTTGTTTTTGGTTTGCTTCTCGTTTTTAGGTTCTTTATTTTTTTTGGGGTTTTTTTTTAGCTCGCTTTAATTTATTACAACTATTTTGTGCTATAAGGCTTTTGTTGTTCTACGCAAAGCATTGTTACGGTGAATCGTCATGAAATAGTTTTGTTTGCATTTAGATTATTCTCCCCGCCCCCGCCACCGAAGCAGCCTTGGCCAGGTCCCTCCGACTGAGGTTACCAAGTAGCCCAAATAGCAGCAGCAATTCAACCTTTCTGTTCCCTCTGCTTTTTCTTGTTCTTCTTCTGCCTTTTCTGTTGCCTCGACAGATTTTGCGCCATTGTCGAACTTTAAGGTTGCCGGCAGAGGCGCAGGGAAAGGGGGGACACAATTGTGTGCTTACCTTTTCTGGGCTGCAGAAGAAATAAAAACCATTATGTAATAAAAACAAGCCGAACACCCCTTGGCGAACTTTTAATACTCTTGCAAACACATTAATTCGACTCTTTTCTACGCAGTATCTGATCTTGATAGACGAAGATACCAAAGGAAAAGAGGGAGAGAGGGAAAGATGAACGATTTAAATATCATGCGAATATAAGAAAGTCTAAGGATGCTTAAAAATAACAAAAAAATTATCTAAACTTTTAACAATACCCTACGCGGTTATAAAAGCGGTTTAATGTGCGTGGGGAAAGAGCTTTCTGGGCTCAATGGAAAGGGTCTTTAAAGCAGCTAAAGATCCCCAGCGAAGGGTTGGGGCAGTCGGAACAACAAAAGGAGTCCAGGCAAACACATACACATGTATGAAATGGCTAATAGAAATTTTTTATAATCTTTCAATCCAACGTGCAGAATGTTCAACTAAAAACGTATTGAAAGTGCAAGAATAGGATCAAGAGAGGGAGAAGCAGAGACAAAGAGAGTGGAATAGAAAGGCACTCACAGAGCTTGGATACTTGCACAATGACCTAGGCCCAGTAATGAAAAGGTCCGGCAAAGGAAAACCTCAATCAGAGGAAAACAATTTCTGCTGCTGATGCCAGAATAGAAGCGAAGAGATGAGAAAGAGAGAGAGAGGTACAACAATAAACGGCAAAACAATGCAAAGCGCAAAAGATTTCGCAAAACAAAAAGTCTATTTTCAAACTTCTCCTGCCCACATCCTTCTTTCACTTCTCCAACTACATCCTTCCCTTCCCCCTGTTCGCTTTGATATTGGCAACTTGTCGACGTCGTGTAAGGTGTGAAAATTGTATCGCTGTCTCTCTTAAAGCGCCACGCAGAGGCGTCGAAGCGTAAAGGATTTCAGCATTCGCCAGAGCATCGTTTAAGCGCAATTCTAGGCAATTCTCCGGCGTAATTCAATGTGCCCCGGGCCGAGTATGCGATAATAACTTTGAAATGCTCTTTGAAATTATATATTGGCTTGTCAAAATTGAGAAATTTGACTGCAAATGCCAAGATTGCAAGGCAGGAGGGAAGGAGGGACCAACACCAACACGTATTTGCTTTGGTCGTTGAGAATTCCGTTTAAATCTTTAATAACGAAGCTGCTCGCAGAACTTTGATGAGTTCGCCGTGAGCGTAGGCTCTTGAAACCTGCTCGGGGCGTCTGCGTTGATAGTCTAATTAACTGCGCTGGCAATTTATTCCGCTTACTTCTCGAGCTCATTGGACCTGGCTGACAAATCGTCACTGAGCTGACTTCGATGTCGCAGCAAAATAATAAACTCAATTAGCCATCGGGCCAAGTGTTGAGTAATTTGCCTATTTACACAACTGAGCAACTCCCACTAGTTGCCCAGGCTAGCAAAGGGCTTCGGTTTCAGTGGGGAATTGTCAGATATACAATTATGTGTGTGGGTAAGTAGGTTCAGTGCCAGCCTAATTGATATCATTAACATTTTGGAGAAGGCCACTGTTTGTCATTTTGGAAGGACGATTTAAAGATGTGATGTACACCAGAGAAACTTAAAAGAAGATTTGGAAATTGCTATCCATAGGGTGGAAGGGTGTAATTACTTTGTGGCAAGAGTAAATGTGATTATGTGGCAGACTCCACAATCTATAAATATTTTTAATAAGCATCAACTGCCTTATTGAAGTAAACATATCCGCATGCCTCTGTGTTTAACCTTCCGTATAAGAACCTAGTTGTTAGAGACTATAAGACCCCTAGCTAACAGATTTGTTGTAATATGTGTTTAATTGCACCAAGATAAAGTTTATTCTAGAATTCCAGAATTTATTTATATACAAGATATTTTTTAAACCTCTACAATTTTTTTAAACACAAAAAATATGAACAACCAAATGATTTCTGAAAATTTGATTGGTATCGGATAATAAAAATATATGTAAAATACTCAAAACATAGAAATTATAAATTAAAGAAATATGGTATGCCACAGTCGAGCAAACTCGTATGTAGCTTTCGTGCTTGTTTTGGTTAGACCTATATATATATTGATTAATAGAAGTAGTAATATGCAATGCAAGTTTTCATTAGAGCAACTAGACAGATTATGTAGCCTGAGATCTTCAGAGGTACAACAGATCTTAAAAGTCGCAGTAATATACATCAAAATGTTAAATAATAATAATAATACCTATTTAAAATGTATATTATAAATAAAACTTTCCTTCTTTCTTCTCATTACTTCTAATCAACACAAAATTCAAGCATCTTTACGCTTATACTTAAAATGCGAACAAGTTTTCAACTCTCTTGAGTTTCTTCGCTTCCAATTAGATTCGCTACTTGCATAATACCTATTCCAGTAAATATATATTGAAGGAGAATCCGCACAGAGAAGCAAAATAATATTGTAGTGCAAGCAACGCGAATGCAAACGAGAATAAATAGTATAATTAGCTTTTTCTATTATAATGACAAAACCGACTGACTTTTGTGTGCAAAAGGGACGAAAGAGAGTAGGGCAGGGGAAGGGGCAGGGGCGGGAAGGGGCACCCCCTTGGTTTTCATGTGCGACTTGAATTGAAATTAATTTGAACTACTTAAATTCCCGGCGAGTTGAGCTCGTGTGCTGCTGCCTTATTTATTGCCCCAGTGTGCGTGCCATGTCGTGCTCAGCGCGGCGAGAAAGAGCGCCCTGTGTGTGTATGTGCGTGTGGGTGTGTGTGCCACAGTCCAAGGCTCGCCTAATGTCGCGTCGGTGCCATGTACGATGTGTATGTGTGTGTGTGTGCTCCTCTATCCTTGTATCGTGCTGTGCGTCGTGTGTTTATTAATATGCAAAATTAGCGCTTTACGATTCGTTAATTAAAATTCTGGAGCGGCTTTGCTGCCAGTTGCTGTTGTTGCCTCTGTTGTTATTTCGTTGTTGTTGTTGTTTGCTGACTTTATCAGCTTTCATTAGTCTATCGAAAGGGAGGCAGGGTATGGAGGCGGTACCTACAATTGCATATGCGGCAAGACACGGCCAGGTGCTTATTAGAAGTCAGTTCCGGGAATATGCGCACAAGCTCGTAATTTCATTAGCTTTTCGAGTGTGCAAGTGTGTGCGAGTGTGTGTGGGTGTGTGTACTCCCATCGCAAGTCAGTTTGTTGATGTGCCAACTTTCAGCTCGACAAACTAATGCAATTTATTTTATTTTATTTTTATCGTTCGTCCCTACGCATTCTCCGATCAATGAGCTCGACTGCCGTCGCCATATCAAAGGCAATCGAAAACATTAAGCGTATTTAGTGATATAATTTGTACGCACTCAAGCGTCATAAAGGAGCCCCAAACAAATATGGACAGTTGTGAAGGGGAAAAGAGAAGAGAAGGGAAGAGGAGGCGAAACTCGGCCTTAATGCGTATCGATAAAAGTTTTCCGATAGAGGCGCCGCAAAGAGCACAAAACACGCATAAATGTATGGCTGAGCCAGAGTGAAGACAAGGAAGAAGAAGAGGAGAGAAAAAAAAACTTATAATTGAATATTAAGACACTTTGGCGTTTAATGTGGTAATTATAGTTAATAGCCGCAAAGGAAGTCAACAGTTTCAAAGCAACACAGTCAGGCCCAGCAACATAAGGCCAGAGTTTCAAAGAAGTGAAGGAAGAGAAGAGCAAAGGGGCAAAGAGAAAAAAACAGGCTAAAGAAAATAAAAGAAAAAACTCAGTTTGTGTGGCCAACACCCGTGCATTGTGCCAGGCCCCGCCCACAACTGCCTACGCCCCCAGTCCCCTGCGGGCAAAGCGTTTAGCCAGGCAGCGTCTAAGCAGAAAGGCAAGCAACAGCTTTTGTGCCACACACACACACACACACTGTGGCACGCACATTTCTTCAAGTTTATGAAAACTACTGAAAGAAAGGAAAGCCAAAGATAGAGCAGAGGGAGAAGGAGCAAAGAAAGAGAGAGAAAGAGGGGCAGCCATTTAGCAAGTGCTGCTGACAAGCAGGACAAAGTCACGAGGCACAAAGTTTGCCAGCGCAGTCAAAGGAAGCAAATTCATCAGCCGAGCATGCGAGTTGCAGGCAGCAGGCCTAAGCTCGAGCGGATGCCTGAGAAACCTCCCACCCACAATCTCCTCGCCACACCCCAAGCCTAGTCGAGCCCGCCTGAATAATAAGCCCCTGAGCATACGCCTCCTCTTCCGACGCAGCCCGACGCAGGCTGCCCCAGCTGCAATTGAAATTTCATGACAGGAATTTTCAATTACCATGCCCACCTAGAACGCCCACACAAAGAGCGGCATGAGTGTGGCAAAGGGGGGAGGGGGAGACCGACTAATTAGACGTTTGCATGCAGAACGATTTCAGAAAACTTGAGCGTAATGTTAAAACTTAACGGATATATATGTGGGGGGAGCGAGTGGATAGAGAAATCGGAACGAATGCGCAGGAATCAAGTTCGGCAGGAATGGGAATCGATTAGCTCTCAAAAGTTATGATAATTAAGAATTCTACGTGACTATACATAAAGAAATATGTATCTACACATATAATCAACACTTAGTAATAAACTAATAAAATATATATAATAAATATTAATAATTAAATATGTATGCAGATCATATCCTTAAAATTTCATAAAAATCGCTCTGTAAACAAACAAGTTATTCCACAAATAAAATCAGCACTAGATTATATGATTAACATAATTTGATTTTAACTTTATTTGTATAGTATATTTGTAAAGCTTAATATGGGTATTCCTATTTATCACAATATTATTTTTAAATCTCTAAAGTTTCATCAATATCGATCTGTAAACAATCAAGTAATTCCACAAATAAATGCAATACATTTCTATGTTTGTTTTATGTCTTGATAGCATCAAATTTCTATGTATATTGATAAGCATAAAATTGGTGTTCTAATCAATCTCTTTATGTACACCACTTCCCACCTACACCATTTCCTTAAAGTATATCTATTAACAACCAAGTTATTCCACAAAGGAAACAAACCCCATACTTCAATCATTTCTTTTAAAAGTTCAACGCAATAAAAAAACCGAAATTAATTTGGGCTTCGTCACGCCGAAGCCGAATTGAATCTCGAATAGCGCTTAATAGATATATCAATTCAATATGTTGCGACATCTGGACATATCTACAAATTGTTCGTCAAGTTGAACGGTAACTTTGCATAAGCAATTTGTCAACTGTCAGTGTATCGTGTACTTTGGTCTCGAGCTGTCGAGCGCCAAACAAAAGGCGAACATTGCCGCCCACAATGGGTGGTGGGTGGAGGTTCGAGTGGAGTGTGACCCTTCACCTACCCGCTCCCCGCGGGCAATTTGCGCTGTCAGGTGTGACAGGTACGCGCGGTTATTGCGACGTCTGCTGAGGTCAAGTGCCAGTCAACTTGCCTCGCTGAGTGCGAAGCCGAGTTCGAGTCCGACTGCGTTGGCGACTCCTCGTCTGGTTTCACCAGGGTTCACATTAAGCGACTTTTTGCATTAAATTGCAAACGAAATGAACTTGTTCACACACTGCGCCAAAGACAACGCTTGTCACGGAAATTAATGAGCAGAGGGCGGGCCCAGCACACGGGTATGGCCGGGCAAGGAGGAGGGTCGCTTGACAGATGAGTGAAACGAGGACGTTGGCCAGACCAGACCAGGCTGTCCATCAGGTAAATGAGTGAGTGCAGGGTAGGAGGAGGGAGGAGGGAAGATTATCTGACTGTCTGTCTTGCGTTGACATTCTAATGACAGCGACTCAACGCGACTTGCTGTTTGCTAATGTCTGCACAGTTTATGCTAATCAATAAAAACGATTCGTGTCTGCTAGGGATCGTGTTCCAGTCTAATGATGATGATGGACAGCAATTGATTTCGCCCACCGTGGGTAAATGAAGCACATGTATTTTAGCTGTTGTTCCTCCAACTTGTGCTTGGTTTAGAGTCCGGCAGCACCGAACTACCTCATTGATTAATTGGCTCTCCAGTTGCCTTCTATCTGATTTCGTATATCACCTAACACATTGTCTGCAGATGCGGGAACTCGTGCTCAGTCTCAGTAGAGCACACTCGACACCTGAGGCTCCCCTGTGTGGCGTAGATAGAGATAGAGGGAGAGAGGGGAGTGGGAGTCCTCGGCACGGCTCGGTCTAATGCCGGCAATCAATATTGCCAATAACGTATTATGATTGCCATTGTTGGCTTAACGCGAACCCAACGGCAGCTGTGCGACTCGGCATGGCCTGGCTTCGCTTGGCTTGGCTTTATTTGTACATGCTGTGCCCCTCCCCCCCGCCTCCTCTCGTCTATGACAAGTGACACACACGAAAAATATAACTAATACGCCGTGGAATCCTTTCGTTTTGCTATTTTCATACATGGCATACATTGTATCTGCTGAGCATTTCGCTGCGTTTCGTATTATTTTTTATGTCATATAAGGATTTCTATTCAATCTCATTCCCCGTCCGTCCGCCTGTCCTCCTGTCCGCCCGTTCCGGCTTTATGGCACTGTCAACGTTTTATTTGTCACATACGTGCGTATACTTTTTGCAGTCAGTGTTTGCTTTGCTTGTTCTCTTCCTCGATTTCCTTTTTGTTTCGTTCCGTTGCGTCGACTGCTCACTAATTTCGTGTGTTTGCTTTTGTGTTCGCTTCCCTCTCTCTTTCTCTTTCTCTCTCTCTCTCTCTCTCTATAACTGTGTCTCTCTCCCTTTCACATTTGTAGCAATATTTACTCCGGCATTCACCATTCACCATTTATTTATTGTAGGTGTCGAAAGGTTGGCAGGTGCCCCTTTTTTTTCTTAGTCCCCGCATTGTTCTATTATTATTATTGTTTTGTCATTGTGTGTTTGCATACCCTGCGGGTGCTCAGAATGCTCCAGCAGGGTAAACATAATTGAAGCCACGTGCGATGCTCTGAATCGGCTTTATGAACTAACCATAACTCGCCAGGGAACTTTGCTATGAACAGGATATCGAATACTAAACAAAGTTACACTTGATAATTATAGAAAACTTATATTGCCAGAAAACTCTCTCCATGCATAAACCTAAACTAAAGATACTAATAAATAATGAACTATTTAAATAAAAACTTATACAAAATTTTCATTAAATACATCTCTTGCTCGAGTTCTATTTAGATTTTTATATTATAACTTTAAAAAACCTTTAAAATATTTGTTTCTCTTGAATCGTTGCAAACTTCATAACAATCGGTATATAAACTAACCTAAAAGATCATTTTCAAAGACATAACCTCACTTGCGCAATTGCCTGCCTTTGTTAAGGGTATCTGCCTCGTCGAGCTCATCCGCCCAGTGGTGCTCTGGAACGCCATTATACGTAGATGACTGTCATTCGATGCGGTTAGGATTTTAGCATCGACAGAATAACAATATTTTTTTGGTTTTTCGGAATTCAAATTTGAAATAATGGTTTTCACTGCGGTTTTTATGTTGGCAATTTTTCATGCTGTCATTTTATTGATTTGATTTATTGGCTCGCCAGGAGGGATGGTAACGATGCGATTCGTGGCTTATGTTAGGAGTTTCAGTTAGGAGAAATTTGTTTGCCAGTGTCGTGTGCAATGCGTGTTGCAATGTGGAATTGCCGAGGTCAGCAGGTTGCCCGCCATTTGCTGCAGCAGCATGTTGCATGCGGCTTGACCAAACAATTGCTCGAACAATGCCGTCGCATTTGCATTGGCCTGAAATGCTGAATGTGAATATGAATTGAATGGATGAATGAGTGAATGCAGCCTCGTATTATACAATGCGTATTCATTCGTTCGAGTTTAATTAAATTTGAATTTGGAAATTTAATTATCCCCAGCCAGGCGATGAGCTGGCCTGAGGCAAGAGGTTCCCTGCCTCTCTGTCTCTCTCTCTGCGTCTCTGTTTAATGACGGTTTGCACGAACCATTGGCCAGGGAGATGCCTGCATATTCGAATGGAAACATGACTTGTTTATAAACACACTCACACACACACACACACACTTGCAAAGACTCCCACACAGTCTGTTGGTTAAAACGAGCTTCAATGCGGTTGCAAGTTGATTTCCACTTGAAGCTTTGCCGCACGCTGATGACGTTGATGACGGCACAAGTAGAGCACGCAGAGCAGGGGCAGGTATTGTTGGAGCAGGCAGAGGGAAGGAGGCAGGAAAAATGCCAGGAGAGGCAGCTGCATGGGGCAAGGGATGGGGCACAAAGCGCTGCACAAGCAGAAACTGCATCCCAGAGCTCGAAAGGATAATCCATTTCGGCATAATAAATAAAGCTGTAATTGCTAAGTGAATCCTGTAGGCACAGGCCAACAAATACTGATGCACAAACACACACACACAGTCACACTGGGGGCGCATAATAGATGAGTTATGTTTGCTTCAGCAAAAATGCAAAGCATTAGCCCGTTAGCCGCCTCAAGCAGCGGCATGTTGTGGCAGGAGGCAACATCAAATGGTTTAATATATGCAGAAATTATTTTCATATTTCATCTATTCATGGCATCGATGCAGCAGCAGCAGCAGGCAGAAAAAGGAGAGGAGCAAGAGGGAGGGAGACAGGTAGAGATGGAGAGAGGGAGAGAGGTAGAGAGACTGCTGCTCGGGCCAGTTGCAGCGCACACAGCCCAAGAGAGAGAGAGCGAGAGGGAGGGGGAGAGAACAAACTCTTTGAATATGCCGCAGCACCTCAGCTCGAGTGCAGCTCACTGTGAAACTTTATAGAGAGGGAAAGAGAGAGAGAGAGAGAGAGAGGCCTGCATAAGCACTCGCACTCTATCGTGTAGTGCACTATATAGTTTACTATATATCTAGCATATTGTGCCGACTTTAAAGTCGCAAACACTTGACTTGAGCTGTGTCATTCGCTTGGAAAATTTTAATAATCCGCTATCGAGCAGATCTTGGCGAAGAGCTCTGCAAGGCGAGCATGTGTGAGTGTGTGTGGGGCAAGTGCGTGTGCTGTGTGTGTGTGCGAGGGTAAAAGCGTGTACATTGCTGTGCGTGTGTGTGTGCACCACATTGTTGCAGTGTCAGTACTCGCTTTGACTCGGCGAACTTGTGGCACAAGCACTTGGCTTGAACTTTGAACTTTGCTTTTGTGCAGCTAAAGCGTTTTTCTTGCCCCCTCATACTCACTCTCTCTATTCCCTTCTTCCTCTGGCTTTCTTCTCTGCCTCTTTCCCTTTGCCAAACTCTTGCTCGCCGCCGTTTTAATCATTTCGATTAGACGGCAAGGCAACAATTCGCAGCCCCTGCCCTCCTGCCTTACCCATTCAACTGCTTGCAACATATTTTATCTCGTACCCCTCCCTCTTATTCTATTTCTACCCCTTCTTCTCTATCTCTCCTCTCTCTTGGGACTTTTCGGGCCGATTGCATGTGCAAGTTACTTTTCATTTAAAATTTGCAGCTGATGCGACCTCTGCCTCCGTTGCTGCCTCCCTTTGCACCTGCAGTGGGGCATGAAATGAGCTCGACTGTCTGTGTGTCTTTCTGTCTGTCTGTCTGATTGTCGTCTTCAGCCTGCAGTCCTCTCTGCCTTGCAAAACTTTTGTTTTCTGCTAATTTCCACGGGATGCTCAGCTCCTATCGAATCTGAGCCAAAGCAGACTGCAATTTATTTAAAGCCGCTGCTGCTGTTGTTGTTGTTGCTGCTCAGTAAGTGCGGCACTTGTTTGCCATTTGTTCTTCTAGTTTACAATGCAATTAACCCATTTTAAAGTTTCACTTGTCGACCGCAGCACCGCAGGACCACAGCCAGAGCCAGAGCCACAGTCAGAACAGCAGCAACGGCAGCAACGGCAGCAGAACTGACAAAAGACGCAACTGCCTTCTGTTTTCCGCTGATTTTGTTTCGTTCTTCGTTTGGTTCCGTTACGTTGGCGCCAGCAGCGAAAACTAATTACGACTTGCTTGAAAATTATACCGCAAAGTGCAATTCAGACGGGGCGTATACTTGATGCGGCCTGGGGGTGGAAAGTGAAAGTCGCAGCCAGCTTAGACGGACAAATTAAAAACGCAGGCGGTCGCTGGTTCCGTTTAAATAATTAAAGGCACCTTATTGGAACATTATATTTTTATGGCCTCGATGTAAAACGGGTTAAGGGTTAACGGGTTAACGGGCATAAGGCATGTTGCGTACTGCAAGGGGTCAGCGTGTCAAGCGTGATCTCGGTCAAAACATTTTGCCAGCTCGTTTCGCGCCAAGATCAGCAAAGGCGAAACAAGAAAAATTCTGACTGCCATAAATAAAATGGGGAAAATGGGAAACGCAGGAAATGGCAACGGCGGCGGTGCAGGGAAATTGCGCGCACAGCGTGTGGCATGTGGCGCAAACATATAAAAATCTGTAGGCCAAGCTCGGCGGCCATAAAACTGATAACCTTGGCCGACAGCAGGGAGAGATGACAATGGGGCAATATCTATGACGTCGATGGTGAGAGCTGACTCCGGCAGTGCCCCTGGCAAAGCTGCTACTTCGCTTCCCATCCCCTTCTTCCCTCACCCCTCCCCCCACCATTGCTCTTTGTTTTGTTGGCTTTTTATATTCCGGCCTGTTTATTTACGGCTATTTACCGCCTACATGATAAAAGCCCTTTCGCTGGCACAGGCCACTGCATATAAAATCCTCCCTCCCTCCCTTTGCCGTTGCTACTTTTTGAGTAATTACATGGACGGCGCAGATTTGTAGAAGCACCTAGAGGGGGCCGTGCTCTAACCAGTTTCCCTGCCACCCACCGGCCGCGCAACGTACAAAATAGATACAAATATTTTATTGCTCCTCCAGGACATGCGGCGCACACACAGGCGCACTACGTGGCGTATACTTGATGCCCTCTGCTGTCCATGGTAATAATGAAAACGATAGATAATTATACGAAGCACAGGCAGGCAGGCAGGCGGGCAGGCAGCACACACAGTGGGCCAACGTCGCCGGCACAGTGACTTTTAATGGGTTTTGTGATCGCCAGGCCGGCACAGGATGTAGCAACTGTGCAAGTGCAGCCGCTGGCCAGGCACGAGTCCCGTCCCGGGGCAACCTCGTGGCTCTGGTAGGCCACACGGAAGTACCATCGACTGCATGGGTTAATCTAAATTTATAACTTTATTTTTCATGAGCAGTCGCGACAAGCTGCCGTCTCCCCCTTCCCCACTCTCGTCCCTCTGTCATAATACAGTTTTTTATAGGTTTAAAGCAGTTTTTTGTTTCAGCTTTTTGTGACTTGAATTTTGCCCTGCACGAAAGTGATAATGAAATAATTTGAACTTTTCCTTCCCT
Organism: Zaprionus africanus; assembly: GCA_018151435.1. Classification (NCBI taxonomy): domain Eukaryota; kingdom Metazoa; phylum Arthropoda; class Insecta; order Diptera; family Drosophilidae; genus Zaprionus; species Zaprionus africanus. Next base: position 485,888 of record JAECXB010002309.1, on the reverse strand, counting down.
CCCTCACTCGTTGTCTCTTGCTCTCTTTGTGACTTTTTCTCCCTCTGTCCCTGTGGTTATTTTTCTTATGCTTCACCACAGTCACGACCATCGACCACACATGCAGCGGCGCTGGGACTGGGGCTGCTTGGCTAGACCGGCTCCCGTTGCTCTGCCCATTACAAAAGGCAAACTCATTAAATTATGTAAAACTTTGTCATTAAATATGGCAGCCTGTGCCAGTCTGTGTGCGGGTGTGTGTGTGCGATGGTGTGGGTGTGTCCTTTGGAACAATTTGTTATTTGGTTATGAACTTTGGAGTTGAAGTGTTGTTTACTTTTGCCCTCATCTGCGTTGGCTAGTTAAATGCTTCAGTCTCCGCCCGTCTCTCTCTCTCTATATACTTCTTTCTCCCTTTCTCTGTTAGGATTGCTCTTTTTCCGTGTCTGAAAATGGGAAAAACTCAACTTTATAAACGAATTTGTTGATAATTCCACTTTGTGGTTTAATTTTGCGTGTCGATAAAGTTATGTAGACTCATTTTTGTGTGCCAAAGAGTTAACCAACACTTGTGTCTGCTCGCCAGATAACAGCCTGGCAGCAGCAGCACCAGGCATAGCCTGTAGCTTGCAGCATGTGGCAGGCAGCCAGCAGCCAACAGCATGAGCTGCACATGTGTCTCTCTCGTTCTCTCTGAACAGAATAAAAGTGAAGAGTGCTTTAATTGCTTTCGCTTTGAGCATTGAAAGCATTTCCGAGCACTGCCACTGGAACAACTTGAATGCTCTCTCACTCATTCTACCTGCCTCTAACTCTCCCCCTCTTGCTCATGACCAAAATTGAGTTAAGCTCGCACCTATCACAGCAGGCTAGCGTGTGTCCAGCAGTTTGGTTGCCCAGTCCCCCATCCTCAGGACAAACAGCGCCTCTGAACTGTTAGTAGACTTTAAAATAGATTCAAACTCATTGTGTCTTTACCAGCACTGAAAACACACAAAAAACACTACTTAAGCTGAGCGTATTTAAGAGATTTATCGCAATAAACTGTACGATTTATATTATGTTTAAAAAAGATCAACTTGCTTATTTTTGCACTCATTTTGAATGTCCACAAATTGCATTTTAAAACCAGCACAAAAAGTTACTCCAATCCGGGGCGAAATTTATCGTTTAGTAGACTGATGAATAGTCGATAATAAATTCTTGAATAAAGCGAGGTATGTTTTAAATTATTTTCCATTGAATTCCGTTGACAATTTCAGCTTTTTTTCATTATTTAGTTGCGCTTAATTTATGGAAATTGCGGTAAATCTGTGGCAATGTGTGTTTCCAATTAAGTCATGACAATTTGCGGCCAACTCACTTGAAATTTATCATAATGCATGTTTATACAGAAGATATGCTGTGTATTTAAGTCTTAAATCAACTAAAAACTCTGCTCCACTCTCTAAGTACTGCAAGCAATATAATTAACAGTGTGTGTGGTTTTTTCTCTGTTTTTCTTTCCTTTTCGCAGATTGCTCTGGTGGTGGCAATAAAAACTAATTACAAAATATTTCACATCAGTCGGTGCGGACGGGATTTATGAACGGCAGAGTCGACGCACAAAAGTATGCAATATAAAAAGCGCTTGCGGTTCGTCGGTTAATTTCTAATTAGTAGTCCGACTCAGCCGCCTCCGCAGTGCGATACAAAGGAGCACAGTAAAAGTAACAGATTCGAGAGCACAGAAATAAAAGTGCAAATTATACAAAGGAAGCAGCAACGCGACGGGACACGGCCCCTGCCCGCGACCAATTGCAAAGGGATTCTTGTGTAATGGAAACTTAGAACAGAGCAAAACGAAACCGATTTCGCACACCATTGCAGTCCCCTCTGTACTCTTCCCCTCTGTCTGCACACAGGAGACAACTAGAAGCGATTTAAGAACAACCAAAGCGAGCGTGTGCGCGACTCGCGCAAAACAATGAAAATATTTTCGCGTAGCATACGTCACGCAGGCAAGAACAACAGCAACAGCAACGAGAATAACAACAATAAAGAGAAAGGATCCAACGCCACGTGCTCCCGAATCCGCCAGCAGGCGACGCTCAAAATGAATTGCCCCATTTTGATAGTAATTACCCTCGGTTGGCTGCTCCACGCCCACTCGCACGCCCAAGTCGAGGCCGCCATTTCGAATCGAGGTAAGTGATTCCCGACTCACAGCCAGACACAGGACCCAGACCCCGATACCCTGATTCCCAGCACCAGCTCCCGACTCCGACCAGGTTTGTAGTCACATTTCATGCCATAGTGCGGGCAAAGCACTTGGCCCGCTAACAATGCCAAACGCCAAGGCAACGCAGCTCCACGTGGCACCAGGCATTGTGATTTTAAACTTGGCAGGAATAGCAGGGGCAGAGCAAGGGACAGGGGCGGAGCGCGGTGCCGCGGCTAGGGCAGGTGATGGGTCCTTTATGTTTGAGCTTATGCATTTTATGTGTACGAGTATTTTCCCATATTTATATCTACAAAGTTTCGCCGTCAACATTTTACCTTTTTTTCCAGCATACCCTGTAGCTATCGAAATTGTTAAGTGGGGCTGCGCATACTCATAGAAACAGGGAGTTATTTTAGAAGTAAACTAAACTGCATTGTTAGGTTAACTCGTGTATCAACTGCATTTTCAAACTCATGAGGTTGACCTTGGGTTTTTAAATACTATATTATTTTATGTTTATATTCTAAAAGTTTCATCATTATCTCTTGTTAAACAGCGTCATAGCAGAGGAACCAAAACATGCCAGTTTGTACACAATCGATACACTAACTGATGAGCGCTTCAACTACTGTTCGAACTGTGCTTCATCATCTGTGTTACATTGAGTAATGCCACAAAAGCTATGCCGCTTAATAATCCCCACCCTCCTTTAGGGTATTGCCCAGTCGAGCACTCTTGACTTACACGCTTCATATACACTTTTTTTATACCGCGCAGCACTCAACGTAAGTTGCATTTATGTTTTTACATAATAGAAAAGAGCGCGCTTATGGAAAAAACGCGTACAAAACGGCAGATAGAGTGGCAGAGAAGGGCACCAGAGAGTGGGAGGGGAGGCTGGTTGGTTTGGCGCACTACACCGCAATCCTGGCCCTATTTAAATGCCAATGTAACGCTGAATAAATCCAGGCGCCATGGTTCTCGAGCACGTTGCAGTATTTAATATTAAGCCCCAGTCGACGCGAAGCCTGAAGCGCGAAAATGAAAAGTCCGCTTATTGCAAGAGGGAAAAAGAAGCAGAGGGCAAACAGAAAGGGAGAGAGGGGATCAGTGGAGCAAAGCGAGGGAGGTCAGAGCACTTGCGGGCTTATCTGGCAAACTAATCCGTTGCACATGCTAAACTAGCCGACGGCCGTGGCTGAAACTCTTCGCTAACCGCGCAACTCTCGTTAACAAATTGCCTTAAATTTAAACGTTGCATTGGAAAATCGGGAAAATGCCTAACAAATTCGCCGTGTCAGCTGCACTTTCCCAGTGCGCACGGCACAGCTGCCAAAATTCGATGAACTTTCAATTTGAAAGTTTCTCCAGGCTCCGGAAAAATCTTGCAATGCGAAGGGGCAAACAATGTGCTGGCAGGGCGGGGCAGGGAGGGGGCGTGGTACTGCACAAATAGTTGGCTTATCTTTTGGCGCAAGTTTCTCTTGGGCCGAGCGCAATTCATTGTTTGCCGTGGGGGGTCGAGCCAGTTTGCTTTTCTTCTATTAGGCAATGAAAAACACGAAATAAATTGAAAGTTCAGGTGCGTCGCCAGAACCAGGAGAGGAACAAGTAGACCTGGTGCACAGTACAGATTCTGTGGACTCTGCTTTAAGTATTAAGCTCTACTTCGCTCAGCCTGCAGTGGCGCAGCTATAAAAACAAACTCACCTGCCCAGCCCCATAAATATTTCCTTGCCAGCCTTAGCAACTTTCGGCAAACCAATCGATAAATTTAAGAGCCCAACATTTGTCTCCATTATCGCAAAAATCCAAGGCGAACGAGTGCCGAAAAACCAAAATACAAAAAAGAGGAAAAAAACCTGAAAACAACACACGGAAAATTGCAGAAAAAAATGTGAAAACTGCGAAGCGCATAAAAAGGGCCATCGATGCGTGGCCCAGCGTGGAATTGCCAATGATTTCTTCTTTTTTTCTTGCTCCGCGTTGCTGTATTTTTGTTGTTTTTCACCTGGAGGCGTAGTTGTTACAATGGTAGTGAAAGGGCGTGTACACTGAGAGAAAAAAGACTGAGAGAGAGAGGAAATACACGACAGACAGCGGCGTCGTCCAGTGGGAGGGGAATGGGGGCTGGCTCTGGCCGAGTATATCACAGGTGGAAATGTGCTTTTGTCACTGATCATAAATTTTTGCACTAGCTTTTGTGAGTGTCCTGCTCCACCCCCGCTTACCGCCCCTTTAAACAACCTTCGCCTTTGCCGTGTTTTGTCGGCTCGCTTGTGTTGTGTGTGTGTTTGTGTGTGTATTGTCGATGGCAAAGGACAAGGCAATAAAACGCCGCCATTGGCAACGAAGGGGACGGACGAGACATCCATATGATCGCAGCAAATTGTTGGCACACCAGTGTGGGGCGAGTGCCGGGCTTAGGCAAGTAGCAGGCAACGCCTTTGGCTCTTGACAAATGTTTATTGAGTAACAAAAGCCATTAGCCCAGTGTACACTGTACACTGCACGTTACCCGATACAGAGTCGAGCACTTTGTTTGACCCATTTTCAAGATGCTCGTTTTCGTTTTTCAGTTTCCGTTTCCCGTCTACGTCGTTCAGCATCTTCATGCTCTTCAGTCTCACTTGCAGCTGCTGTCGCCAGCTCCGAAATCTGTTGCACGTGCCAGCGACTCCGCCTCAGTCTTTTTCCCTCTCTTCTCTCTCTCCTCTCTCTCTTCTTCCCTTGCTGCTGCTGCTGCTGCCTGCCTGCAACTGAAGGCTGCACATTAACTGGCATCAAGTCCACATTTTATAAACTGACAACGATTTTTCATAAAAATATACAACACAGTTTCGCAAACAGGCAACAACAACAGCAACAACAACGAGCACAGGGACCTTTTGTTGCCACGCCCACAACATCTAGCCCCCTTTGCGGCACTGGCTGCATATCTATCCAGCATATCTCGCAGTTTTGTTTGGCATTTTTAGTGATTTCACTTAAATTTTCATAACAAAACATGCAGAGTGCGTGCTCGCAGCTCGTCTCTGTCCTGAACAGTGAAGAAGGGGGTTAGGAGAGAGCGCGGGGGTGGAAGAGAAGAAGGCGTAGCTGCGCCGGCTGGGTACGAGCTGTCATATATTTTTCAAACGGATTTTTTACAGATTTCTTCATAGCGAAAGCGCAGCTAAAACCGCATTTTGCATGTTTTGCTGCGTTTTTCTGCAAATTTTTCATAGGTTTAGTTCTGCCTGCCGTACGCACGCCCTCGCAGTGCACACACGCACACACGTACACACATTGGCTGTGCACACACGCACACACATAAACATGCTGGCATTCCACAGTGAGCACAAGGCAGGCGCATGGAGAGGGGGTGCGGGGCGTAGGCAAGCTGCATGACATGTTGTACGTGTTTGTGTGCAGTTGCTGCGCTGCTTCCGTCGCTGCTGCTGCTGCTGCCTCTGCCAACGCCTTTTAGCCATCTGTTCGCGCGCTCATCCGCCCAACTGTTGGATCCGCCCCCGCTGTGGTTGTAGTATTATATTTGCGAATCCCTTTGGGTATGTTGCCAGCAATAAATTTTCATCAGTCCTCGTTCTCCTACTCCCCCTCCTCCCTTGCTTCTTCTACTCTTACTCCTCCTGCTGCTCTGCACAAGCGACGGCAAAGCTATTTTTCCTGCCTTCACGCCGTCCCGCATCGCATCTCCATTAACTACATTGCTCCCCCTCTCTCTCACACACTTTCCATCGCTGTCTCTGTCTGTCTCTGTTACGAGAAGTGGGGCGCAACAAATCTCGGGCTCAGCTGGCATGTTTTGCTGCCTCTGTTGCGGTTTTTCCGAATACATTTTGATTGTTTGTCATATTTTTACGAAATCATTTCTATTGCCTCGACCGGCCTTCGGTTCGCTCCCTATCCATCTATGTATGCGAGTATCTCCTCCCGTTTATTGTGTACTCAATTTCAGTTTTTGAATAGCAGAGAAGCCATTTGCTTGCTCTGTCTGCCTGATAATACAATATCAACAGGGGGATTTGCATTGACAGCGACAAAAGTAATTGAAAGATTCTTCTCGCAGCTTGAACTTCCCAATTGCTTTTGCTGCAAATTAAAGCTGAGACTCGTACAGGGTACAACAATAAAAGTCAATCTTATATGGCATATAAAAAGTTTCCCCAAGAAAACCAGAGTTGAACTTTGCCCTGGAAAGTAATTGAAGAAGCCGAAGAAGAGCATTAAATTCTTCCGAAATCTCGTTTGAGCGACAGCGGTCAGCTCATAAAAATAAAAGGAGCCATCAAAAAGCCCTCAATTAATTAATTATTAATTAGAACAAGTTGCAAACCGAAAACATGTCCTATAAGCCGGAGAACCCAACACTTCTCCCCCACCAACTCCCCCCACTCACGACTTGAAGTTGTTTCTTGAAAATGTTGCCAATTAAAGGCAATTTTCAAATTTTCCCTGCTTCGTTGACTGTGTGTGGAGCTCTCTTCTTTGGAGATGGGGGAACCCAATTCAAATGCCTTGGCAAAGGACCTAACTGAGTTGGGAGAGGGGGGGGAGGGGCTGTGCGGAGCAAGTTTGCGTGTGATGTCTAGGGGGTTGGGACTCGAACATCCACTAATCGCATTATTAACGCGCCGTTTACAGTTTGCGACATTGACTTCAACTTTAGAAGTTACACGCACACACACACAGACACACACACACACAGAGACACACAAAAACATACTCTAACTGGTATTAGGAATATGCTACAGACGCCTGGCCAGCATTTATGTAATACCCGAAATACCCTTGAAGTTTCGGCTCGACTGAGCGCGAGCAAATCGACGTGGCACAGTGACTGTTCCCCTTCCCCTTCCCATTCCTCTTCTTAGAGTGGGGCGTGGCAAATGGCTGTTAAATATATGCTATGGCAATGCGAGTGGGTAAGTATCTGATGTGATTGCCAGCACAACACCATCATAATCGTAATAATTAAATGCCTCTCGCCTTCTTTGCATGCACCCCCCCACTCTCTCTTTGCTCTCCCTACTGCAAATTTAGTCATTATCACAGGCACTTGGCAAGGCGATAATTATCCGCAGTTGCACAGATTGGCAGCCAGAGCGGGAGTGCAAGTGGCACTAATGACAGCTCCGGCAAGGTGCATATAACATTTTATTGCCCCTGATAGTCGTCGAACTGCAGGGAGTGCTAATTAAAGGCGGGCCAAGAGGGGCGTGCCAAGGCGCACTTCGCTTTCTTTGCGCTATTTAATTCTCCCAAGTGTGAGGATTACATTGAATTGGGAGCATTTAATTGGAACTTACTTTCCATATGAATAGCAAACAAAAAAGGGAAGTCGAAATTATGTTTCAGCAACATAAAAGTCATGGAATTGTTATGGAGAAATCAAATTAGAATTATGTTATTGTTTATTATGTGGCACAGGCTAAGCTGACCTAGTTATGGAAGTTGAACCACAACAAATGCTAAGCAATGCCCTGGATACCCTGTAAGCATAAGGTAGTGGAGGAATGAGTACTCGAAGAAATGTGTAAGATCTGTAGGCTCAATATTTGAATCCACTAATTCTTTGCAAGTAGAATTTTATAATAGTTATGGCTTGATTAATCGATTTCAAATACAAAACAAAGATTTAAATTTGTCTGTTCGAAGAAATTGAAAGTGATTTATACTTTATGCAGTTCTTTTCCAAAAATTAAGTTGTATTTAAACTAAGATTTTTCCATTACATCAAAAATATAATATATAAAGCAGAAACCACATTAAAGTGTGCCCCAAATGAGTGAATCGAGAATGACGCTTGCTCTGCTGATGATGCCTTTTGGTCGACCCACTTAAAATGCTTGTATGTGAAAATTATTATTTTAAATGCACACAAAGCCTTCAGACACACACACACACTCACACACACAGACACAGCATACTCGACGTACTCTGGTTTATTTGCACGTAGTGTTTGCGGCACGTCACAAAAGTTTCCTGTTAAATTTCCCTTCATTTCCTGCCGAAAGAGATTATTATTTTCATTTGCTGAGCCACCATCACAAACAGACGCGTACACAAACACACACAGACACACAGACACAGACAGAAACAGAGGCAGAAACAGAGACTGTGAGCAGGCAGAGATAAAGGCCAGAAGGAAGGCAGATAGAACAGTGAAAAGGGCAGACTCGGGTCGACACGTTTGCATTGTGCTCTCATAAGTATGTATTGCTCGTCGTCGTGGTCCTACTGTTTACTCTCTATATGTATGTATTACCTTCATTAACGCATCATTCGCAGAGAAGTGGAAGAGAAGGCAATGGCCGACTGGCAGATACGCTGCCAGCATTTGTTTTTCTTTCTCGAAAATGAATTCCCGCGCCATTTCACTCGAAGGGTATGAAAACACTTCATTTTCAGTGGCACTTGAGAGGGCCTAGACGTGGCGTGGTCCTTGGCGACCGCCGGAGCCAACACCTGGTCATATCCTTGGCACAGTCCTCGGCCTTCTCACGCCATGGCCCTTGCGCCAGTCGCCATCCGCTTGACGTGTAACTGAATCGACGTCGTCATCATCATCGTCTCGTATATTTGCATACTTCCGGCGAGCGGCAAAATGATTACCATTATTATTTTTGTTGTTTGCCGTCGCCGTAAACGTTGCCATTACGGTTATTGCAACGGGACTTACATTGAACGGACCAACGAGCCGCACCTTCCTTCTGCTTCCCCTTTCACAGTGGAGCAGAGCATGCAAGATGGCATTGGGCGACGACGATGACGACGACGACGACTTCCAACCGGCAACTGGCAATGGGCAACTGGCAATGGGCAACTGGCAATGGGCAACTGGCGGGGCCAACAACCATGTGGTTATGGCTTCTTTGTGCAAATGAGTTGCCGCTCATTTATTGTCATACAGCAGCGAGCACCGAAGCAAATGCAAATGCTGCCTTCGTCCAGCCAGAGAAGGCTCCAATTCCGGCTACGTCTCCGGACTGCTTACTGAATGTATGTACTGGTAACCGTACACCAAGCAGGTCGTTCCATACATCAGTGCACACAAGGTCGCGTGCCTTGAAGAACCCTAATAAAAGTAGAGCTCGTTGCTGTAACTCTTCTTAAGTTTCCCCGATTTGAAATGTCGACTAATTGAATGTAGTTTTGGGGAAGAATGATATATAAAAATCAAGTTGAGATTCAGAAATGGAAGCAAAAAATTTATAATGAAAATTTTTTCGTTTTATTAAGGTTTCTCTATAATTAATTCTTATTTTTACCAATTAAATTAATTGTTTTACTTTTAACAGTCGACTAAGTTGACTTTAAATAAATAAATAAATAAATGAATATATCGAAGTTAATTCATAAATAGATATTTATCAAGATGAAATTTTGACTGTTTTTTGCACAATCTTCAGATTAAAACTCTTTAAGCAATGTTGGTATTAAAATACTGAGAGAAATACTTTTTTAATACAATTTTTTTGCGAAGTTATGCAAGTCTATGGTACAACTGACTATAGCAATATTTGCATGAGAAACAAACTATTATTCGATTGTGAAATATTAAGAAATGATAATGAAATGATTAGAAAATAACAATGAAATAAATAGAAATAAATTTTTTTAAAATAAAATAAAAGTCTAATATACTAAAGTATTCTAATTCAATGCGCACCATTGTAAGCAGACACTTTTAAGCTTTCTTTCTTTTGGAATCTCTCTCTATTGCTCACTCTCTGTGCCGTTCGCTCTTTGCCGTTCTCTACTTTTCGATCTCTAATTTTCGAGCTCTCTCTCTCTCTCTTGCCCTTCTCTCTCTCTCTCTCTTTCTCTTTCTATTCTCCCTCTCACTGTATTCCTCTCTCAGACAACCTACTTCGCAATTTGTCTCGTCATTGTTTATCATATGTCGGCGATTAGGCAACCTTAGTCCCAGAGAGACTACGTCAGTTACGTCATGAGATTCTTTGAGAGCCGGCGCTGTGGTCAGTGCCTTCATTACACGTCGCTCATACGCACGCAGAGCAGGCGGAGTCGTCGGCACTACAGGGTTATTTGCATAGGTTAATTGGACGCGCGTTGCGCTTTACATTTAGCGGTCATTACCTAATCGATCGCTCGGCAACGTCGCACACCGAGCATGGAATTGACCACGTGGTCATCATATGTAATTGCTGTTCAGATGAGAACCGACGTTCAAGGTGTGCAAAACACTTGAGTTCGCTAGTGAATTCCGTAGAGTACAGTGCATAAATCGAGTCCTGTTCGTGCGAGTGTGAGTGGCAATTACGATGGCGCCAAATGTTATTGCCTATATGTACAATCTGGTGCAGGATCAGTATGATCAGCACAACGATCCGCGCGTGAACCATTGGCCACTTGTAGGAAATTTGTGGCATGTGTTTGCCATTATCGGCGTCTACTTGGCCTTTGTGCTGCACTTCGGGCCCAAATGGATGGAACGACGAAAACCCTTTGAGCTGAAGTTCGTCATGCAGCTGTACAACATCGTGCAGGTGGTGGCCAACGGACTACTCTTCCTCTATGGCCTCACATACTCTGTGCTGCAGCCCGACTACAGCCTTCTCTGCCAGCCAGTGAATCATAAGAACACCTCGCCACAAATGATGAAACTGATCTATGCCTCGTACGGTTATTACATGCTCAAGTATTTGGATATGCTCGACACGGTTAGTGGGGGAAGAGGAAGAGAGAGAGAGCTGAGAAGAAGAGTGTACAGAGATATTAAACCTTCCTCATTGCAGGTCTTCATCGTGCTGCGCAAGAAGAACTCGCAGGTGAGCTTCTTGCACGTATATCACCACGCCGGAATGGTCTTCGGGGTATCCATATTCATGACCTTCCTGGCGGGCTCACACTGCACCACGCTGGGCCTGATCAATCTGCTGGTGCACGCCGTCATGTATGGCTACTACTACGCCAGCTCGTTGGGCGCGGTCAAAGAGCTGCTCTGGTGGAAGCGGCACATTACCCAGCTGCAGCTAGCCCAGTTCGGCTACCTGACACTGCACTTCCTGCTCGTGCTGGTGCGCAATCCCTGCCAGTTTCCCATCTTCATCGCCTTTGTCGGCTTCAGTCAGAACGTCTTCATGTTTGCCATGTTCTTTGATTTCTACTACAAGACTTACATACGCAAGGTTCGGCATGAGCCCCGAGCTCAGACCTCTGCGACTGAGACAAAGTCGGCCCTGAGCTGAGCGCAAGTCGGCATTCTTTTTTTGTAGGGTTTAAGTCCAATGAATATAAATGTAAGCAAATATGCAAATAAATAGATTGATTCACTTTAATTCGTTTCGAGAATATGAATAAACAACAACGAGCACATTCCCTTTCCCTGATCAATTTCAATTTACCTACAAAGTTCTCTCTGCTGCCACTCCTACTCTCGCTTTCTCTCAGTCCCTTCCACTATCTGCTCTTTCCATTCACTGCTCCTCCGACCCTTCTCCCGAGCTGTTCCCTCCTTTGCTGCTTGCCTTGGGCCAACGTTGACTTTGTTATGAAAGGCAGGCCGCACAAATTGGTAACATATGCGCGGGCCAGAGGGGGCGGGGGCGGAGTGCAAAACCAGTTAGAGTGACAGCTTCGCTTTGTCCTTGGGCCATTTTATCAAATATTCGCTTCGGTTTTTTTCTTCTTTGCGAAATAGACCAAGAGTAAACATATTCTGGGCGGGCTTAGCCCACTCGCCACGCGCCTTTTATTTAATTTTCATATTTTCTTTTCAATAAACCGAAGCGCAAGCAAACCTGCAGCGAGAGCACACACACACATAAATACACACACCGCAGACTGTTCGGTAACTTATGCTAATTTGGATTGGTTCATTGGACTGAGCTGACAGTCGAGCCGCCGTGCAACACTTCAAAAAGTTTATATGAATTTTGGGCTGAAAAGTTTTAGGAAGGAAAGTGAGTGTGGGGTACAGGGGGAGGGGAGTATAGATACTTGGTTTCGACGGGTTCTCAAGTTCGATGACGGTGTTGACTTTTGTCACTGACCTTCTCAGGGCCTACAAATTAGACTTATGAACAGACTGCGGTCTAACTGCTCTCACAGAACTGACCTATGAAGTTTATATATTGCGAGCTCTCTCACACTACATTTTAAATGTGTGTGCGTGCGTGTGCGTGTGTGTGTGTGTGTGTGTGATGTTGTTCATGTTGTTCTCTTCTTGTTCTTGGCTTTGTTTTGTTTTGGGCTTCTGTTCGTGCGTTTGCCAAATACATTAAAACTTTTCTAATAAGAAACTTCTACAGCCGAAGCGAAGCGTAAATATTGAGAACGGAAGCTCTAAAAAGAGATATGCAGAGCATGCCGAGCAGCGGCGGCGACAATGTTGCCAGTGCGAGGCTGCAAGAAATGAGATTTCCCTTGCCTTAATCAGTAAACAGACTTGAGTCTGAGGCATCTTCGTCACACATGGCGTATGCGCAATGTGATTGTGATTGTATGCTGAAAGTATAATGTGCAATTGCGTAGATAATATCGCAATGAGGTCAACTGTAGTTCTGCCTTGGATAGGTCGCGTCAAACTGCCAAACTGCCGGCGGCAATAAAAACTATCGGCAATAATGATAGAATAGAAACAATAATCGTAATGAGGACAGAAGACACAAAGGACCAATAATGAATACACTTGTAACTCATGAATATTGATGGTATCCTAACCACTAATATAGTTAATAAATATATCTATTGCATAATGTTTCTAGTACTCTTTCAACTTGACAAGGCAATAAATTCCATGTTCACCTCGGGGAATCGCGCTACAGTTAAACATTTTTCCCTTTCTTTTTTTGTACTCAAAACTTTTTTCTGTGTGGAAGGAGGAGGGGGAGGGGGCGTGGTCAGTCTTATCTGAGCTGCCAGGTAATTTTGTTAATTTGTAAGTACATGGAATCGTAATTAAGTGCAATTTGGAATCTGTGACAAGCCACGCACGGCGACGCAGCTAAATAATTTACAAATAAATCAAAGTAATTAACTGGCGACCGCATTAAGGGCGAGCACGAGCGCGAGCATGACATGCAACAGGTCAAGAGGTCAGCGGGTTGCGACGACGAAGGCGACTGACACGCACATGCCAGGAAATTAATGTTGGAACTTATCTGTGCACAATAATTGGCACCGACACGAAGAGCACGAGATGGTGCGATGAAAAAAATCCATTTCATTGTTGAGCAAATAAATCAATTCAAGTCGATGGCGAGAATACTCGAGAAGGACATGCGTAGTGTAAGATATACAAATCGAAGGGCCGAGGCATTAATAATGCACCGCAAACTAATGCACTGCGAATGCTCGACGAATTGACACCCCGCACTCGCACTGCCACAGCCAACGACTTTGTGTTTGACTTTGACAAAGTTGCAGAGCTGCCAACTCAAGTGGCGTCCCCCTCAAACTCTCTTCACTCCTGCCCCACCTGCCTTAGCCAGTTCGACTTGTGCGCACTTATTAGTTGCGCATTTCAAGCCCGTCCGTCCGTCTGCCTTGCCGCAAGTTGTGACCATACCTGGGGGCAGGAGTCGAGCATTCCATACTTCATTGAACTTTGAACAGGCCACCGCACATCCTGCCCCAGTCTTGGCCCCACTCCTGTCTGGCCTGGTGGTTCGTATATTTTTTGCATTGCAGGACAAAGTTTTCAGAGCATACACAAGCAGAGCACCCCCTGCCTCACACACACCCACTCAGTGGGATACACCTCCATCATAAATCAATACAGTTCAATTTTTGTGCGTCGTTCGCTTCCACTCGACTGAAGTGCTCCTAGAGTGTAACTAACTCCAAAGGCGAATTCAATTGCCTTTCCAAGGACTTGGCCGACTCTGCCAGCCAGCCAGCGAAAATAGAAAAACAATTTTGTTGTGCTCCCAAAATATGGATATACCGGAGGAAGAGAGCAAGATAAAGCACCAAACCAGAGAGAGGCAATAATTTAATTCCCGGAAGTGCATACCATGTTAAAGCCGCCTTTAAAGTGAACAACTTTGCGCTTTATGGGTCAACAAAATGAAAACGGAAAGTTCTTGGCCAGAATGTAGTGTGAACTGCTCCTCATCCCTTTGGGCTTATTATGTACTGTGAATTTCGGTGGCATTCGCTTCATTATATCACGTAGTTCGCACTCGGCACAGAGAGTAAGAGATTCGGAGCGAGCGAGATGGAAACACTTTGGCGCTGCCAAAACTGCCAAATGGCAGCCCGGAACGAGCAAATAAAATAAATGCTAAAATAATATGCTTTATTGTACGAGTCTGGCAACGTTGCCATGAATTTTATTTGCTTTTATTTCGCTCTTTATTTTTATTAGCCAGACAGCAGGGCCAAGACAAAGGCAGACAAGGACAGGCACTGATAGAGAGAGAGAGGGGGGGAGAGATAGAGAGAGAGATACGTGTAGTTACCAGATACGAGTTGGGTGCGAAAGCGACCTGAAGAAGGTGCCACAGCCTGCCAACTGGATTAATAGCGTTGCCGCCTGTGCTTGCCAAATGTGGCACTTCCAACCCCCTCATCCGCTGTGCTCCTCACAAAGAACGCAATATTTATTGGCGGGCAAACTCCCAAACATTGCGACATGACAAATGCCCCATTGAACCCCCTCCCGACCTCCAACAGCCACCCCTCATCTAACCCCTTGGCCGAAACAAAGCGAACAACTCGAACAAAAACCATTTGCGAAACTAAATAAAATGTAAATAGCGCGCACCGCAAATATTTTGCGACCAAGTGCAACAATAATAAATTTCCAGCACGGCGGATGCTGCGGAACACAACGCGGCAGCTGCCACCAGCCAGCCAGCTAGCTAGCGCGTCTCCACACTGGGTCAACAACAGTGGGTTAGGATGCTGCGTTTACAGTGGGTCTAGGCCAGGAAACTTTGCGAAAATGTCAATGCGCCGCGCGTCGCAAAGTGCTCGCTGAGAGCGGTTCAATGTTGCCGCATGCTCGCACACGAAATGCGGCAAGCATAAACTATGAGCACATGCAGCATAACTGCCTGGCACACCACCACACCACACCACCACACCCACAGGCCACCACACCACAGTTGACCACACCCACAACAACAGCAACAGAATACAAGTACAACAAGCCCAACTGGCCGAACAAGGTCCTCTTGCTCAATCTCCCGCTGTTGAACAGTTGCTGCTAATAACTTAGTTTTTTTATACCCTGTCATTGGCAGAAAGGTTGGTGGGGGATTCCTACTTGTAAAGACCCTCTTCAGGTAAACTCATTAAATTTATATGTTATGAAATTTCACTGCAATAGATCCAACAATGAAGAAGTTACTAAAAAATCATTTCACTGACGAAATTTCATTCTTACTTTCTGTTTTTTATTGTGAGTACAGAGCATTCTTCAGTCGTGCACTGCCTAGTTTCGAACACTTAACTTGTAGTTCCTTCTTCTTTTTTCTGTGTAAACCACGCGACTGGGGGCAAGTTCAAAACTTTTCAAGCCGAGGGTCGAGGGCCGAGGGCGCACTTCTCGGCTCGAGAGTCGTGCACATTTTTCGGTTTATTTGTTTCAGCTTCACGAATTTTGCATGCGGGCCACGTAGAGTCAGAGCCCCCTTCGAAAAATAAACCGAAAACTAAAACTAAAACAAAAGTCAAGTGAAATTTATAGGCAGCCAGCAATGAAAGCCTTTAATTAAGGCCATAGTTTCGTCAAGCGACTCCACTGTACCTTGAACCTACGACCCGAAGCGATGTGGTGCGTCGAGTACTCACGCTCGAGAAGTGTAAATGAACTCAAACTTGAGTTGATTGCTGACACTAAGCTGCGTGAGCAGGAGGGGGAAGAAAGGCGAGGACTCGATTTGACCCTTAATTTGCGTTTTTTACATAATTTACTTTTTCAATAATTCACACGCCCGCGCGTAATTTTGACCAAAACATGGCAGGGAAATTAAAAAAACAGCAGAGCCCACAGTGCGAAGGAGCTGGCGGAGACAGCAACGGCAAGGGAGAAAGGAGAGCAGAAGCAGCAGAAGAAGGAAAGGAGGCAAGACGAAAAAGGATTGCTCTGACAGGCTTACTAATTGCTTTGTTTTACTCGCGACTCTAATTAAAAAATTTACTTTACGACTTTGCCACGCCGCTGTCGGAGCAGAAGGAAAGAGAGCGACAGCACGACAGGAGGACAAAACCAGCAGTGGAACCGGAAGAACCGGAAGAAGTGGAACGTGCGAAATTATTCAGCAATGTTGTTTGGCAGCACAACGAAGGAGAGACAGAGCACAAGGGGTGCCAACTAAAATATGAAAAACCCCAAATAATAACACCGAAAACGAGCAGGAACATTGCCAAACTGTGCGCCAGCAACATCATCTGTTGTTTTGCCCGCTTCGTGCTTATCGTAAGCCACAGATCGGTGTCTCTGCTGCCCTCCGCTGCCCTCCGCTGCCCTCCGCTGGCACCTCCAGCACTAGCTTTGCCAAATTGCGCTGCTGCACCTAATGCCGCCCAATTAGGCGCAGCGAGGAAAAAGGTTCCCATTTCGGACTATTTGAGCGCAATTTGTTCGTCATTTAGATGACGATTATCAAAGCGCATTCGGGACAGGATCAGCCCAAAGCAAATTAAAACCCGGCGCAAAAAACAAAGCTGGTTAACGGCACAAAAAATGCAAATTGTGCGAGAATTGCTTTTTGTAATTTAATTAGCGTCCCGTCAGGGCGTGAGATTGCGCGTTGTTTACCTAAGCGGGACAGACCCAAAGTTGCCACAGCTGTCAAAACAGTTTGATAAAAAGGCTGAGATTTGTCGAGGAATTTAGGGAATTGTTTAATAAAATATGTGAGCTTATCTTTAGCTGGGAATTAAACCTAACTATCTGCCATAAATTCTCTTTGAATTAAAGAACAATTTAAAAGTTCTGCACAAACTATTAAATTCCAAGCGGAACTCTATTTATCCAAGAGGTTCTTGAAACTTTACTTTATTTTGTATAAAGCGAGGAGTTAAGAGCGGAAAATCCATGTGAGACTGAGATAGCAAGCTCTTTTTATATCCATCTTCCTTGCACATACAATTATCAGTTCTGGTTTGGAGAAAGGAAACCCCAAAGAGCTAATTTATCTCCAGAACTGACGGCAAACAAACGAGACGACGAGGACGCTTAAACTTTTTTTAACAAGTCTGCAGAACTTTGTTAGTGGACAGACGGAGCAGGGAGAGTGGGCAAAAGGGATAAGCAAGCGGAAATGGAGCAGACACAAGGCACATCGGGATATAAGTAAAACGGAGAGAAAGAGGAGGAGGGAGAGGGAAAGGGGCAGGCAGAAATTGTGCAATTTCAAGCTGTGGCGAACTCTCGAGAAATCAGGCAAACGTTTCGAGTATTTCAGTTCGATTAGTTGAACCTCGATTTAGGAGCAGCCGCTGGTCAGCAGTCGACTTGATTGGGCAGTCTAAACTTTCCATGTGTGTGCGTGTCTGTGTGAGTGTGTGTGTGTCTACAGGTGCATTGCCTATGTCTGGGAGTCTGTTTACTTTACGCTCTGCTGTGGCTTTTGTGCACAAATTGGAAAAGTTCCACGCTGCGGCCACAAACAAGTCTTACATTCCGCATTCCACAATCAACATTTCGCATTCCACACTGTGCGCATTCCGTATTTATATTAATTCTGTACTCGAGTAATCGAATTTCCTGCACAGGTAACAAACATTTCCTATCAATCAGCAGCGGCTTTCAAAATCATTATGCTTGCACAGAGAGGGGTCTGCATTTTTGATACCCTCTTGCCCCACTCTACGCTATACCTTTATGGAGCACTCTCCCGTAACGCTGGCATTATTTAATGTGCCACATAATCATCCCGAAGGACACATTGGATTTGCATATTAAATACGCTTCGCTCGCACTGTCTGCCCTGACAGCGCTCTTTCGTCACATTCTCGGGAGAGGCCATTTCAATTTGTTTCCTTTAACCAGACAGCTGAAAAGCAGAACGAATGCATGACAGCATTATATAATGTACTTCAGCCTCATATCGTTTTCTTGATACATATTTTGCATATACCATGTGAATTTCTTGCGTGTGGAAAAAAACGTAACATACTTTTCGGCGCCAGCAAAAAATTTAGAGAAATACTTGAAGCTTCTTTGCTAAGCTGCCGTTTTTAAAGCTGCCATTCTAACGGTAAACACACCTGAAGAGCATAAAAGACCATGTGTGATATGGCGGCGGCTATGTGTGTTGATTGCGTTGACAACGGAAAGAGAAACCGCGATGAATAAGTAAAAAAGGTCGCAATTCAAGGCAACAAAAAACTGAAATTGGCACCGAAAATTTGTCTCCTGCTTCCTCCAGCCGTTGAGTCTTCCATTTAGCCGAAATTCATTTACTTATTGACATACTTGAAGTCTCCATCTCCCGCTCCATCTTCATCTCCATCTCGAGCTGCCTGCGGTTGCCTGCGATAAGCATTCCTCCAGCCAAAGTGTAAACTTGGCAGAGATTGGGATGGGTTCGGTGTTGTGTGGTTCATTCGCTGGGTGGTTCACTGGCAATGCAGGGGGTTGGTTTATTACTGTTGACTTTGCCAAAAAATCAAAGCTCCCGTTTCGAAAATTGTCGCACCCCTGGGACACGTGGGCTGTCACGGCAGAGCTTTTATTATCAGCACGAGGGTAGCGCAGTCGTCAACGTCTCGAGATAAGTATACAGCCCCTGTAGAACTACCCAGTCCTCTAAAGAAACTCGAAAACCAAATTGAGATGCTAAGCACAGCCGTGGGACCTGCACCTTGCCGCCGGAATGCGCCTGGACCGCAGAGCGGGTGACATGGCAGACAAAGAGACCAGATAAATTACTAGCAGCAGCAACAATGGACCCTTCCGACTGCACGAAGATAAAGTTTCGCCTGCGTTCGAAAAGAAAATAATGAGACAGCGCAGGCAACTCCAACTGGTTGCCGCTACAAGGTGGAACAGATTGAGATAATACGCGAATTTGTCGCGCTGCCAGCGATATTCGATAAGCGAGCCATAGCTGCCGCTAGATGGCGCAAAGTGTCGTCTTGCTGTCAGTCACGAAAGC
This sequence comes from Zaprionus africanus, assembly GCA_018151435.1. Taxonomy (NCBI): domain Eukaryota; kingdom Metazoa; phylum Arthropoda; class Insecta; order Diptera; family Drosophilidae; genus Zaprionus; species Zaprionus africanus. The sequence goes on along the minus strand of JAECXB010002309.1, from coordinate 466,622 downwards.
AGAAGAAAGGAAGAGAAAACTCAAGACTGACAGCTTGGGGAAAACTCAGCGCAGCGAGAGCCAAAAGGGAGAGATTGCTGTCTCTATGCGGCAATTGGTTATGGAGCTGATAGGGGGAGTCGAGGGAGGCAAGTCTGCTTTGCATGCTAAAAGCCACACTAAAGTTCGCCAAGGAGCGGGAGGAGAGAAAGGGGGTTGTGTGTTTAGTATTGATTTAAGCGCTTTTAATTGCAGACAGGCGGCAAATGAGACTCGGCCAGCAGAAACTCGCGGAGTGGGGCACTGTGGTACGTGCCGCAGCGCATAAATTTGAATATTTCGAGACATGCTTCCACTCACTCTCTCGCTCTCTCACTCGCCTCCTCTCCCTGTTGTCTCAAATTATAGCGGCTTATGTTTCAATTAAGCAATTTTTGTACATCAGGTGCGTTTTATGTGCCTCAGACTCACTCAGCCACTTTGCCACTCTGCCACTCAGACAGGCAAACAAACAGTTATCGGAGGGGCTGTGGGAAGGGTCCGTCAGAAGGTGCCGCGGCGGTGGACTGCCCGTCAACAGCAATGATAACTAAGCGCAACGAGGCGACGCTAAGCTTTTTAATGTACAACTTTTTGTGTCTGGCAAAGGCAGCAGACACCGTCAGCAGCTGCTGCCAGCAGACAATTTGAAGCAATAAGAAATTTGTTGAGGCGCGCGGCCTGCGACTTATTGCCGGCAATATTTAAAACGACAAGTGCCGAAATTAAAATATCCCAAGAAAACCCAAACAAAAGCAGACACCAAGAAGGAAGAGAGCGAGAGAGAAAAGGAGTTGGAAAACACATTGAGCTGAGGCTCGACAACATGAAACCGCCCAGTTCCTGTAGCAGCTGTTGCCATCGATGCTTGACTCCTCCTCCCTTCTTCCCTCTCCCTCCCTCTGTCAGTCATCAGGAACAGAACAAAAACAGCAAAGCGAAATGAAAAGAAAAAGCAGCGAAAGCAAAACATATGAGCAAAGGACTACTTAATGAATAGCCTAGGGTTAATATTTGCCTGGCATTCTTTGCTAGTCAATTCTACTCCTCTGCTTCATCCTCTGGTCCGCTGTTTATTGTTGGGCACCAGAAAAAATATTGAAGTTTCTTGTTAGACACAAGATACACAAGTCACCCGGTCACCCAGTCAGGCAGTCAGCAAGTCAGCCTGCCAGGCAGCCATTCAGCCGAGGTTGACAAACAAAGTGGCTGCTGTTTTTTACAGAGTGCGAGGGGAGCTCGAAACGAAAAGCAAACAAAACGTAGGCAGCGTATGCCTCAGGGCTCAACTTCAAAGTGCAGCCCAGGGGTGAGGCAGAGCACGAGGGTGGCGCGAATTCATAATAAAAATAATGAGAAATCTTTAAGCAATCGAGCAATGCTAATGCAATTTATTGCCAGCTGAGCAGATAAATCGCGCATATCAAACAACGAATATCCCATAAGGGAAGAAGAGAAGTTTGAAGTTGCAAAGACTTAACTTAGTAAGGTAAACGATAAGATCTCACTTAGCTCAAGCGAAGTGTGTCTCACTGAATGTCAAAAATGAAGATAATCAAAGAACTTACAATGTAACACCAATTTCAATCAATGTTTCCACTGTGCCAGTCCCACTGGGTGACTGGACAAAAGGGACTCGAGCAAGAAGATTCCATCAGTGGCACGGAGAGAAAGAGATGCACAAGTTAATAGCAAAATACTGTCAACACTCATCGGAGCCACAGTCATTGGCTGTATCTGGCTGTATCGTTCAGTTTCAGCTTTGAATATAGATTGCCGATAGCAGAGAACATGGGAGAGAGAGAGAGAATGTGGGAACGGGAGAAGAGTGAGTCCAGGATGAAAAACCACTTGGTGCTGCTTTGTTTTGTGTCTTCTGGTATTTTTTTGCTCAACTTCAGCTGGACGCCAGCTTGAAGTCCCATTGTTTGTTGATTTGCGTCTATTGTTATTTCTCGTATTTGTGTGTGGCATCTTTTTTGCTCTGTGTGCACACAACTCTGGTGGCCACTGTATCAGTGCAAGCAACATGCGAGCGAAGAAGAACATGAATGGCTTTTGATTCCCTCGTCTGTTTTGCGAGATGCCACCAAATTAAATCCAGCAGTCACAGAAATCCGATGAAAAACATTGGCTAATAGAATAAATTCTTGCCACAAGTCCAAGCTCGATTTCAGGGTGTCACTTTAAGCTGTAAGTCATCGCTGGCCTTATCGGATATTAAACCATTTTCCGCCCATTTGCGGCTGGAAAGATGCCTAAAAGACACTTTTGTAGATCAAAGAGGGCATTCCTTATAGATAATTAGATAAAGCCAAATTAGCTTCCGTATGGCAGCAGGACAAGCCGCATTAAATGGGCCCCTCCTGCGGTGCTTGCGGCTGGCCCCTTTGAACGTGCCAGAACCTAAGCTACTTAGCCTGGCAATGGCAAAGGCTCTATGACAATTTTCCCAGTCCGTGTGGATTCTCTGAAAGCCCAATGTACTTACGTTATAAGTAGAATAATCGCAACGCTGCTTAGCATAATCGTTGTTTGTGACATGAGCTTTAAATGTACCTTGCCACACGCAGGCGGCACTACCGGTAACCCTCCTCCCCCCTCCCCTTCCCTTACTCTCTTTATACTAGCTAGCGGCGCACCCAAAAAGTGGACGTCAAGTTGCGCAGCGACCCTCGACGGTTTTATTAATCGACGCGTGTCACTTATTAGCCGCAGGATTTTTCATATGCAATACACGTAACACACACACGCACAGCCCACTGAGGGTGGTGCAGATTTAACCCTTTGATGCCCCCAACAAGAGGCACCATTTGTGCTTTGATAAATGACGCACACACATTAAACGGGCTCTACGTCCAGGAAAAAAACAACTTGAAATCGCGACGAGAAATCAGCCTGTGGCAAATAGAGAGGCAGAATGAAAGAAAGAGCGAGAGAGAGGGTGGCATATATAAAAAACAATACATTATGGTAGTTTCATTTTTTCTCTGGCAAATTAAACGTGCATGTTTGGTGCGTATATTTTATACAAATGGGGAACGACAGAAACGACTGGAGCGACAAGAAAGCCAAAGGCACAGGCAAATATAATTATGATGAATAATCCCGGTGTAAAAAGCAAGGACAGGCGAGTTCCACAGGGTGGTATTGCCTTCGGGGTGCCCTGTAAAAAACGATCATGTTGAGACAGTCAAATAAAAGAAGAATAGAGAAGGCGTTTACAAAAAAATTACATATTTTACAACACTAAAATAACTACGAGGGTCGTTTGATAAGTCCGTGACTTTTTGTATTTGCCGCGCACCTGCTCTAAATACAACACTGCTCCTGTCAGCAGTTATCGATTAACAGCTGACTGTAAAATTTTGAAAAGCTGCGTTTTTGGTTTGCGTTTTATAGGCATTGAAAGCAGACGATCTCGATCTCCATTTTCGTTAAAATTCACGAGATCGTCTGCTTTCAATGCCTATAAAACGCAAACCAATATAATAATATAATAATAAATAGTTTCGATCTCTGTAAAAGGAAAGATAATAAAATACTTATAAAAAGTATATGGAAGTACCTGAGAATGCGAGGAACCAAAGTAGAATTCGTAGTTTTTTTTTTTTTTTTTTTTTAATTTTACTCTTTAAATTTGTCGCACATATTCACACAACTGCATAATTGATTCACTCTAGAGAATTTAATAAATAATTTGTTCTCTGCCGATTTCAGCTGTTTATTTTTGCCTTTTACGCTAAGCCCATAAGTTGGCCTTCGGCTACTAAGTGGCAATTAATTAATTATATTTGTTGCTGTACCAAACTAACCAACGCTAATAACCATATACAATTCCCCCATCCCACCGACTCCCCTTATAGTTGCTTTTTTTCCGCTCACTTAATTAAATTATTATTATTAAAATAATCAAAAAAAAAAAAAAAGAAAATACAAAACAGAAAAACAATGAAAATAAAAAACAGCTTGTACACAATCAAGCACAAACAAACATGCAAATTATTTATTTATACACAAACAAAACGCCTTTTGTTGCGGCGCAAATGAAATCAAAATGCCACAATGCATTATGCAGGTGCCACGCCCACAGTGGACACTGTGTGAAAAGGGATACAAACTAATTTAGAGCTTAATTAATTTGCACAGATTCCCGCGCTGCAACTGACAGTGCCCGACTTTAACCTTTATGTCAGTTGAATAAATATATTTTCTACGATCGATGGAGGCAAGTTGAGTTGGGTTTATAGAAAAAAGCGAACTGAAGTTAAAAGTTTTCGGTCTGATTCGATTTGGCGCTCTCTAATGAGACAAAGGAAAAGTGTGGCAGTGGCAATTAGAAGTGACAGGCAACCCCCCTCCCATTCTTCTCAAAAGAAGATTCACCACAAGCAGCTGGCCACAAAATTAAAGTCTTAGAACTTCATTAAAGCCGCAACGTTGTCGACGTCGTTGTTGGCCATGGCCAAAAAGCTTAAGTGAAAATCGATAAAATTTATTACATTTCACTCGAAGTGGAAAAGCGTCCATAGTCGGCTGACAAGCTGAGTGCAGCGGGGGGAGGAGAAGAGGAGCTGGGGCTGACTATTTCCGCTAATGCCGGCTTTAGTTTGCCGGCAAATGCATTGAACGAAGTGGGCGAGAGAAGGGGAGCTGGACAGGCAACAGGGCAGGTGTATGCTTTGTGTGTGTACTCCATCAGGCACTCATGTGAGCAGCATTGCGGTCGGTTGTGGCTGTGTGTGTGTGTGAGAGTGTGCGAGTACACACACTTCGCATAGTTTTGAATTTCATTTTCTTGGAGTGTGTTGAATTGTAAGCAAACTGCTGCAGCAGGCATTGCTCATGGGCAACAGGCAGGCACGGACAGACATATAGAGAGAGATAAACAGACAGACAGGCAGACAGACAGACAGACAGATAGACAGAGAGAGATAGATATAAACACACAGACAGACACATATAAACACAGGCACACCTTCGCTACAAACCTGTAAGAAGGCGCAGCTGATATCTGAAGCTGTTGCATTTGCCAGATTGACCGACTGACTGCCAGATTCACCGACTGACTGCCAGATTGATCGACTGACTGTCGGACTGCTTGACTGGCTGACTGCCCGACTGACTCACTGACTTTCTCTCTCGCCAATGGCGCGCGCGCTTCCTTCCTCTCGACTTATGTGCACAACATGCTTCCGCTTCCGGGGCAGACAACATTCGCTTGGCCTGGACTTGGCAGTCGCCAAGCAACTTCACACACTTCCGTTTCATACATGTGTGTGTGTGTGTCTGTGTGTGTAAATGAGTGCATTGCCACGGATGTGCGTCCCAGTTTGAAGCGATTTGTTGATTTTATTTCGAGATTTCAATTCGATTTCAGTTCCTTCTTAAATTATTTGCTGCTGCAGCTTTTGCAGCGAATTTCTTGAAAGGAAAGGAGCTTTATATTCCTTGCCAGGCTGCCTGCCCGAGTAAGTGCAAAATAATTTTTGCATTTTTCAAATATTCCCTGAGAGTATTTTGTATATTTTTTTCTCTTCTTCTTTTGCAACCGCAATTTGACTTGCTCGAGCGGGTATTAAATAGTTTATGCTGCTCTGCCTACTGCAATTAAATTCGTCAGAGACAAATCGAGCAATAACCACAAGAATTCTTGGCCGAGTCTCTGCCAAGTGATTATCCTTAAAAATTGAACTGAGCTGGCCAGAGAACGGAGCTGTCTGTCCGACTGGGCTGCAGCAATTTCAGCTTTATTTATGCGTTGCACTAAATAACTCTGACTTTGCGTGCCAGTGGGTGAAAGTGTGCAAGTGTGTGTGTGCAAGTCTCTCTGTGCGTGTGTTTATCTCTCCCTGAAAAGCTGTCTCCCAATTTGTTTAACTCTGCAGCTCTTTTTCTCTCTCATTTTGTCGGCATTTAAACAATTCCAACACAAATTGAAATTTACTGCCTCTGCCAAGTGCAGTGCAGGGAATCTCTCGAAAGTGGACTTAATGGTCGGTCTAGCTGCACTTTGACAGGCTTCAGTTGAGACTGCGACTGAGCTATCGCTAATTGTGTTTGTCTTCCAATCGCTGCTCTCTCTCTAATTTGTTAACCGAACTCATTAAATCATGTGCCGCCGCAGCAGGAAGAGGAAGAGCAAACACGTCGAGCAAACGAACCGCAAATTATTCTGTAAAATTTCCAGAAAAACTGCAGACAACACACAAACAAGCACACCACATCACACACACACACATACATAGAGCGAACACATGTGCAAAGCAAACAGAGCAAAATAAATAAGTAGAGCGGAGTGACCTGCATTAGTTAGCTGAAAGTTGGCAAAGCAAGCGAACCCACTCAAACAGGACGTTTGTTTGTCCAACCACATGTCCTTGGTGATTAAATGCACGTAATTATCCTTGCCCCGACTATCGGGCTAGCACGAAAATTCAAATACTCGTACCTCGTTCCCCATTCCCTTGCCTGCCCGTTCCGGTTTGGCGGCCATTACGTTTAACGGCAAATTGCCAGCTCGGCTGCTTCTTTTGAAATGATTCCCGTTGCGGAATTAGTTAGACCATTAAATCAGATAAGAGCGGGATAACATGCCATATAAACTGGGCCAGCGATGTGTATGTGTGTGTGTGTGTAGAAATGCAACAGAAAGTTTTGTTTGCTCACCTAACATGGCGTATACTTTATTTTCGGAATGTAGTTGCCATACTTCTTACTTCAGTCTCCAAGCTAAGGTTACAGCTTCAATTCTATATTATGGCCATATCTAGCTGAGCAGGCACTCAGCCTCAACTTGATATATGCTCTCGTTGAGATGCTTTGATCTCCCATAGATACCACGCAATTTGAGCGGCACTTCTTTAATTCTTGGCAATTTATTCAGGGACGGGGCAGGGGCGTGTGCGCTATCTACAATGCAATTTATTTGAACAAGCGAATCAACTGACAATTTATTTTGATCAATTAGAGGAGAAACCCAGCAGCTTCATGAAATTTTAAATATCTCAAGTCCAGAGAAGGAGGAAGAAGAACCCAAAAGCGAGACAAATAAAAGCGAATTGAATTTGTACGCGCCTGGCACAGCATCAGGACACAAAGCCAGGCAGGCAGAGGGGGAGGCAGCGGAAATAAAGAGAAAGAAGGAGAAAAAGAGACGTGGGGAGGGGGAGAGGCAAGGCGCTGGCCGGGCGAAATCGAGCGAAGTAACTAACCAACAGGAACTGGACATGCGGCGCGGAAATGTCTTGTATAAAATGTGGTACAAATGTTTTAGCAACAGCCAAGACGGGGCAATGTGAAAAGTTCAAAGACGACGGCGCACAGCTGGACAGAGGGACAGGGGGAGGGACGGACTGGCAGAGGGACAGATGGAGGGAGCGAGCTGGCAAAGAAAAAGCGGAAAATTGAATGCTCACTGTCGGCTGTGTCCAATGCCAGGCAGGATGATGGCCATTATACTTTATGCAAATGCTGCGGCAGCTTTAACAACCCGGGGCAGGCGTCCGGCTGGCCAGCAGCAGCAGCTGCGACGTCAGCTGCGACGTCAGCATCGGCTTTGGCATTCAGTAGAGGCAACAACAGCAACAAAATGCGGTACATACACCATGCATTTTAATTTAATTAATTTAAATTCTTAATGCGATATCTGGCGTCGTCCACATTGCCCCTAACCATGTGGCCACGCCTTCGCGCTCTGCCTGCCTTCCTCCCTTCTCTCCCCTATCCTCCTTCCGCTCTAAAGCCGACTAACACCACTCGAGCTTATTATATTGTAGTATGCCACGCTGCATGTTGTATAAGAGCCGAAAGCAAATTTAAAGCGAGGCGAATCTCATTTCGCTGTCGCTGCAATTGTTAAATGTGGCGTTAACAATTCTTAGGCGTGGAAAATTAATAGCCACAAAGGGCGAGCGCCTGCTGAGTGCGGAAAATCGTTAGGGGAATTTTCCAAGCAATTAAAGTCGGAGTGCAAAAGTGTTATTAGGCGGAGCAGAAGTTGCTCAAGTTCGCCGATTCGACTAGGTAAATTAACAGAACTCGTAAAACTATCGACTCCCTAGCTCTACCTCTCCCTCTCTCTGAGTTCCTCTCTCTCTCTCTGCGTCTGTCTCTCTTGCACTCACACACACCTCGCTTTTTTATGTTTAGCCATAACTTTGATTTACGACTAAGTCCATGGCAGCAGACGGGCCTCGGGAAAAACTGCTTAGCTGTGAAAATCTTAATGGCGACCAACAGCCAGCAATGGCAGCAGTAGCAGCAACATCGGCAGCTCAGCTTGGCTGAGCCGAGGCTAAGAGCCATGGCTGGCAAAATGGAACGGAAAACGGAAACTCCATTGAAAATCTACTCATAATTCTTTTGGAAATTTTCATAACATAAACTTCTCAGGATGTAGCCACATCAGAGGGCATACGTTTGCTTTTTATTGCGTTTATTGTTTCGAGCTCCATTTTCATCTCATTTCATGTGTGTGTGTGGATTGTCCCCTCTATACTTTTAGCTATTTTCCGCTGAATTTCTGCAGAGACAGGCAAAATTTGCACACACATAAATACATATTAATTGAGTGGATGTGAAGTGTTATAGAAATCGGGCAGAACATTATTCTCTTAAGTATTATGGATACATTAAGGGAACTCAATTTATTTTCTGGCTTGCATGCGATACTATCGGCTGTACTATCGACTTAGTTCAGCTTCCACCTCAGAGTTTGCTTCGAGTGCATAGCACTATTCGATTTACATATTACTCATACGCCAATTGGGCCAATTGCACAGTCACTCACACACACACACACACACACACACACACACACTGACAGTGGGGCCAGCGTATATCAAATGCGGATCAGTCAGAGATGCAAATGAAGAAACTGTCAGAGCCAGGAATCACCTTGAGTGGAAATCAGCCGCAGTCACCTCAAACCAAGAGAGAGAGGGAGCAATAGCGTGATAAAGAGGGGGAGAGAGAGCGGGAGAGTGCGGGAGACTGACAGCCGGATGCGCAGGAAGCGCTGCCAGAGTGCAGCGTAAACGAAAAAGTACAAGAGAGCGAAAACCGCCGGCTGAAGAGCGTGGAAAAGCATTTCACTTGCGGATTTATTTAGAATTTGAAAATTTAATGCGCTGGGCGGATGGGCAAATAATGTTATGCAAATGATATGTGCATGAAAGTCAAACTGATGCCGCGACCCACGCCCACGCCCACGCTGCTGCCAGGGCTGCTGCTGCACAGGATTCGCTGCACAAAAAGCAGCGTCGGCAATGACTGACAGCTTTCACATGTGAAACCAGTTAGAAAGATGAATAGATTGACTATCGACAAGCGAAGCGCTTGACAGGTTCACGCCCAGTTCAGTTTGGAGGTCGTGGTGGGGTTACTAGCTGCTATTTGCATATGTCGGGTGTCAAATGCTGCCACGCCCACAGAGTCTCTCTGTGTGTGTGTGGAGCATTGTGTGTGATGTGTATGCCCGAAATTGCAACGAAATTGTGTCCCCGACTTGGCTGTCAATGCCGGAAGTGACCTTTTTTTCGCTCTGCGCTGCACTGCCGAAAGCGGATTTTGATAAATGCTTTCAAGTCAAGAGAGGGACAGAGATAGAGAGAGCGGAGGGTAGGGTGGGAGACAGGCTAACAGACGGCATCATCTTAGGGGCAACTGACAGCTGCAGCTACTCTAGTAAATTACTGCCAATAAAATTAACAAAGATCGGCAAGTGCCACAACTGACTAAAGGGAAACTGATAGATACAGTTACATACGTCTGAAGATAGATACATGTGTCTATAAAGACAGTTAACTGCTATCTATTTTGATTCTATAGCAGCTCAGTCTTTACTGCAATTAAGGAGAGTTAAGGAGCTCAAGTTAAAGTCATTCACAGCCTCGATTGTTGGCTGATCATAAGCACTGCCGTGCTGTATAGCATATTAAACTCTCATAACCTTCCTCTCATCACTCCCTTGCTAGTGTACCGCTGCAGGGTATAAGCAGGGATGCCTGCAGCCGAATGCTTTCGTCGAGGTGGCTGCGCGTAAATAAGTAATTTGCATGTTTTAAATATGCAGCTGCAAAATAACAGAAAATGCAATATGTGCTGGCCAGGAGTGAAGCTGCAGCTGCCTCTCTCTATCGTTCTATCGTTGCTGTTGCTGTTGTTGTAGGTGTTAGGGCAGGTGTTGTTGTTTTTGTTGCTGTTGTTGCTGGCATTGTTGTTGCTCTTGCTGTCGAGGCAATTTAGCTCGCGGCGCTTTGGCGCTTGGCTCCATATGCATGGAAATCTCAACTAACAAGCAAACAGTTTTGCCAAGAAGGAAATGAATATTTTTGTTTCTTTGCGCATTTTTGCCATGCTCCGTACCCCTTCTCTCTCTTTCTCTCTCTCCCTGTCCATCTCTCTCTTTTACACCATGCTGTGCATAATTTAAAACAAAGCGGAGTGCAGATGGAAGAAGGAGAACGCCAAAAGGCGAACGTCGCACGGCGAAAAGCTAAGCAAATAGCAGAACAGGCAAAGATGCTGATCACACACATACAAATACACAAACTCACATACCCACACACATAGACTCACATACTCACACTCGTAGCTACCACATAACCCATAGACAACGTGACCATACGTTGCCAAAGTTTTAATGAAACAAAGTGTGGCTCAGTTTTGTGCCAGGTGTGTGCCAGGTGTGTGCTAGGTGTGTGCTAGGTGTGTGTGTCTATATGCACCCTTGTATATGTGGCAGCTGTTGCCTGGCTCGGGGCAGCGCCAATACTCAGTTGGCAGCGTGTTCTGCCATGTAAAATCAACCGCAAAACCAAAGCAAAGTTTTGTTTCGACGCCAAACGGAAATGAGAAAATCTACCAATACAGAGACTACGGCACGCTCTATGTGTTTGTCAGCGTGGGTGCAGGTATGTGTTGCATGCCACTAAAATGATAAGGCAAATTCAGTGTGACACGCTGCAGCGCGCAAAGCATATCGAGACAGGGCGAGTGACAGGCAAAGCTCGCGAGAGCTGAGCGAGTAGCGAAAAAGCGACACAAAATAATTGCAAATCGAATTTCACAGAGTGCGGCAGCAGTTGGCCGTTGCATGGGGTCTGCAGCATGTTGCAAGCATCAATACAGCCGCAGTGCAACAACAGGAGAAGCTGCTGTGAGCTGCCAGCATTTACAAAACAATTTTAAAAACTTGAAAACGCATACGCCGCGTGTGCCACGTTAAGAGAATGAGAGCAGCAGGGTGCAGAAGGGAGCAGCAGGGAGTGCCAGCAATTGTGGTGCACACTGCAATGTGCAACACTCGAGCGAATGGCAAATCGCACTGTCGAAATACCGCGACGATGGGAACGACTCGTTGACCACGCCCCTAGCACCCAACGCAGTCTCTGCCTCCCCTTCTCCCCTTCCACAGACGAAACAAAGGTCCTTAACAAAGTGCATCAATGCGTTTTATTTACAAAAGCAAAGCGCAGATGCCACAACCTAACGCACACACTCCACGCACACACACACAGACACTCACTGACTCACCCACACACACACAGACACATGCAGAGCGGGGCATGCATTACCTTGTCAGGCGCAAGAAGAGAGTTTCGAATTTATGCAACCATGTTGCCTACTCGGCCTGATGACACTTCAGCGCAGCGTGAGTGCCTCTACCCCTGCCTCTGCTTGTGCCACTGCCCGTGTGTGTGTGTGCCATGGTGTGTGTGCGTTTGAGATAAATTATTCAAGCAACAACTGCGCTTTTTAAAATCGACTTTATTGTGCGGCGGCGCTGGCGACAGCATTTGCGGTAAGCAGACGAGCGCAAAACTGCTGCAACCGCAACCGACGTGCACAGACGTGCACAGACATGCATGCTCCCCTATACGTGAATGCATGAGTATTTGTAGTGGCACATTTTGCAGTTCCATGTGTGTGCGTGTGTGTGTCCGTGTGTGTGACACACTTTTCAGACACACAAAAACATTGCAGCTCATTTTTCAGCACTGTTTACGCCAACAATAGCTAGGGAGGGGGGAGAGAGTTGGTTAAGGGGGGTGTGAGGGGGCTTGCTGAGGTAAAGTTGCATGAGCAGGAGCACGGGTAAGCTGAGGAAGGAAAGGCGAAAGCGGTGAAAGTTTTAAGACAATAAGGAAAAACTTGATGAGTGAGGGATGGAAGACTAGAAGATACTATTGATGATACCTACAGAATATAGACATAATATATAGTATATATACTTGAAAGGTATAACATTTATGGGCAAAACAGTCGTATAACTCTCAATGATTCATTTACAAGCCAAAAAACCTCTCAGTTTCCCTTTCGCAATGTGCTGCATGTGCTGAAACTATTTATTCATAATCCGATTATTGCCATATTTTCGTATTATAAGCACCACCTGAATATGCAGTGTGTGCATATATCAAAGTATTGCCCCACATTCTGTGTGTTTCCCTCACTAGGCTTTACATATTTAAGGCACCTCAGTGTGCACTTTCCAGGGTATCTCTAAGCGGTAACCTCGTCTTCTTCACGTCGGTCTGCAGTTTTAATTTAAGTGCATCTTAAGTTCGGCACGCAATTTAAGGAATGCGCCATTATCTTCTAGGCGGCTCCCAGAGATCCGACTTTGTGCGTTCTCTGATACATGTGTAGGCGAGTTTGTTCTTCTGTTTGTTGCGGGAAAGAGAATGAGAATGAGAAAGAGTAGCACAAGCAGAGCAGTGCAGAATTCTTGTTGCCAGCGTTGCGGAATTAAATTGCTTCCATTCCGTATGCATTTCATGAATGCAATTTAAGGCCTGCTGCATTTTTCACCATTAAAAAAAGAAACGAGAGCTCTATGCCGGGCCAGAAAGAAAGTCCACGTATGCCGTTTGGGTTGGCTGACTTGCCGTGTCCGTGCGGTGGTCTTAGAGAGGGGCAGGTTTTTCCCAGAATTTTGCATAAAATGCATATGCAAAATTTTACTGCCCCGCTTCGAGTGGACACTGCAGCGCCGGCTGCAAACAAGAAAATATTTATATGAGAAAGAGACCAAGAACAGGGGAGAGAAACAGAGAGAGAGAGGGAAGGCGAGGTGGCACCATTATAACTGTGTGGACAGTGAGAATTTCGACAAGGATTTAAAGCCACCTGCTGTGACTTTCTCTACGGCCTGTCACTTATTTCGGCCCAGGCCAAAGAGAATACTAAAAGACTCGAGTAAACGGAGAGTTTTCTTAAATTTTCAAGAAGCAATTTCCAACAGCAAGAAGAGTGAGGGGGAAAAGAGTGGGGAGGAATGGAGGCTGGCTAAGATTGTCGACAAATTGAACGTGTAGGTGACAAAAGCCAACCTGGGAACTGGGGGCGAACTGCTTCGTCCAGCAACTGACCAAGCACTTGGCGCAGTTTCCTTTTGTGTCTGGCGGCCATAAAACGATGACCCCCTGGAAAGGTCTCTGTAGAATGCAGCCACAGCTGCTTTGGCGACTAAGCGACTAAGCGAGCCAGTACCTGCCTGCTCTGCTCTGCTCAGCTCTGCCTTGCCCGGTTCAGTACATCTAAAACGGTGGGCGGCTGCGTGCTGGTCGAGTGGGCGTGTTGGCCGTCCAAATTGCTGCCAATGTGCCTCGTCGTCGTAGTCATCGTAGGGCGTCATAAAAACTCAAAAGTGCAGTGCGGCGTGAGGTCAAGGGGCATGGCCAATGTTTGCTGATGTTGCTGTTTTTGCTTCGACTCCTTGGGGCATCTTTCAGGGCCAAACTTTATTGTTGTTGTTGTTGTTGTTGCTGCTGCTGCTGTTGTAATCAAATTTGTTACGCTGCGTTTGTGCTGGCTGCGAGCTAAAGACTGCCACAAACTGCTGCAAGTGCACTTAGTACTCGTTGTGTGTGGGTGGGGGAGGGGAGGGGGGCGACACAACAGACATTAGTTGGCTCGCTGCGCACATTTGTCGCCAATGTCGTACGACAGCAGCGAACGTCATCGAAATTGGCTTTAAGTTCTCAGCCACTGCGAATTTTTTAGCTCATCTCCGAGCCAACGATGCCCCAGGGAGACCAAGTGCGTGAACACGTCTCCACGTGCCATGCGACGTGGCAGGAACAGACAGAGAGACAGAGAGAGAGAGAGAGGGAGAGGGAGAGCTGTCCGCCCGTATCGATAACCGATACGGCGCAGGCATTTATGAGTACCCGGGGAGTCATGTGCGCGCCGAGCATAAAAGTGAAAAACACCGTGCTATATTTTTATGCTAATTGAAAGCCATTCGCATGGAAACAAATTTCGCCTTTAAGTAGCACTCGAAGTGCCATCCGATAAGCGCCAACCATGCAGAGCAGCAGCAGGAGAAGGAGGATGGAGGCAGCCGCGTGCAGCTCTAGCATGCGCTGACTTTGTTGGAGCTGCTCGATAAAATTGTCGGATTAGCTTGCACTCAACTTAAAGTTGTATAAATAGTTTAGCTACTTACGGCTTAAGGTGACCATACTTTAAGGCTTAGTTGAAGTTGAAAACTCGAACAATTTGTAGAACTTGCTTACTAAAAATATAATTGGAAAGTCTTTTCTGATTTTAACAAGTCAGAAACTTTACTTTGCACCTTTTAAAAAATTTGCTATTAACTTTTATTGAAATCTACTGTAATATTTCTCTCTGTGTAATACTTCTTCCATCACTCACCTGTATTTTCCATTTCCCATTCCATTTTGCAGGCAGCAACAGCCGATCGATGAGCAATGCCCCCCAATCTTCATCCTCCTCGTCATCCTCGGCGTCGATGGCTGCGCCGATGCCGCGCTTCCTCTCACGTGGCAACACCTATCGGGCCGTAGTCGGCGACACGCTTGTTCTGCCCTGCCAGGTGGAACATCTAGGTGAGTAACAAACCAGAAGGAGAGGGTGTGGTTAGGGGAGGGGGAATTTATATTATAAATTATGCTTTATTTTCGGTGTGGTTAACAGGTCGCATAATTAATAGGCGCAACATTAATATTTGCATGCGTAAATTCGATTACAAAATTAAAGCTTCAAAACACACACACACGCACACACACACACATGGAAACACGCGTGCGTACTTGATGAGAAATATTATGCAAAACAGAATGCAAATGTGTTTTGGGCAAAATGTCTATTCAAATAAATTTGATAAACAGCGTCGACAATGCAAAACCAACAGCTGTCAACGGGGCTGACGTTCGATTTTGTCCCGGAATATTTATCAAAGGACATTTATAAAATTGTACCACACACATACAGATGCGGAGTACACACACATGAGAATACACTGATTAACGCCGGGAAACGAGCTGCTGAAATCCATCTGGATTTGGAATTTGAAATTATGCAAGCTGAGAGACCTTTTAGAAACATTTGTTTGCTTTCTGCTCTTCGATTTTTTGTCATCGCATCCAACAAATGACAGTTATTAAGTGAATGTGTGCATATGTGTGTATATGTGTGTGTGTGTTTGCATGAAATATGTAATAATTGTGCAGATTTCGACATATGTGAAAGGCAAGTAAAATTTAATAAGAGCTGAAAGTCAGTGGTAACTGAGTTAAATTTAAAGTGGGGAATTACCAATGCCATTATGTGGTGCTGGTGATGTGGCCCACATTAAGTTGACCCCATTTAAGCTCGAACTTGGAGCGAGTTTAATTGCAGCTGCTGTTGACATGCCAATAAATAAAATGCAATTAACAGTTTGCAGCTAAATGAAAATAAATTGTACTTTGACGACGTCAGCGGCGAAAATGCTACCGAAATGCGCTCCCACTTTCCCGTTCCCTGTTGACTGTTGCCATTTGCTGTGGCATGTGGCATATATCGTTTATATATTATAGTTTATGCACATAGGTAACACCAGGCACTGCAATTAAACGGCAAATATTGTCATTATAGCAGTCAGATCGATCAATCTGCAGTCTCTTTAAACTTTCCAATTGAATTTTACAGTTGTGCAACCCCAAATCGAATGTAATGAAACGTGTGATATGCCCTATTGGGTTTCCCAACTTGCCTTAACTGCAAACCTGTGCAAGGAAGTCTTTTGTCTTGCTATAAACTTTGGCAAATATATTGTTCGTTCTTGTTGCCTTGTCTGTGCTGCCTTTGTTTTGTGCTCGTTTGCCTTAATCCACATTAGTTCTCACTCGCTCGGTTTGATTGCAGTTTAAAGCGTGCACGCAACATGAGAATGGACGACAAAGCGGACACTGATAAAGTTGTTTTTAATCCAATAAAAGAAATTAGCTATCAACTGCCCGACGAAGCCATTCAACTTGTTACAGCTCCCGAGGGAGAGACTTAGGTGACTAACAGAGAGAGGGAAAAGTCAAGGGGTAAATTAAAGTTATACAATGAAATTGAAAGATATAAATACCGCATTAAACGTATCAAATTATTGCTTGAGGTAAACACATTCCAAGGAAATCTACAATAAAGTGAGGTACAAATGAACCAGGGGTTCAAGTAATTCATCCCAAGTGAATCCTCGCATAACCCGTTTAGCAAACCCAAACAGCCTAGAATTGGCTCAATTGAACTGCTCAAAAGGGTCTGCTAAGCGAATTCATATGTTGAAATTGAAGAGTTATAAAATACATTTTTTTTATAGCCGAAAGCATCAAATTGTTTTGGCCCCAGCTAAATAATATCAATAATACGAACATACGCAAAGCCATTAGACTGGCATAAAATTCCGAAATGTGCGGGAAGGGAGCGAGGGTAATAAGTGGCAAGGAAAGGATAGGCAAGCAGACAACTAAGTCAATCATGAATACATATTATACAGTTAGTACGGTCTGGCAGGCATTTGCAAATCCAATATGCCCATTTTTACGTATTTTAAATGAGTGCAGGGTGCAATAAAACCTACCTACAAATGGCCAACACTTATGAGTACGAAACCCCAATCCGAATCAATAATAATCGAAAACAATAAAAAGATGATTGTGTGCGTTTAAGTCGACTTTATGAGCACCCTGTGCGATCCCCCAGGGTGGCAGTAAGGGCACACACGCAGCTTGTCAGACAAACTTTCATGTGGCATTATTACTTGCCTTTCCCTCCCCCAATTTTTTTTATTTTTTTGCTTTCTAGAATGTGCCAACTTTCACATGGGTTATCCCCAATATTTACAGTTATTTTGTTGCAGCTCGAGTTGCTCGCACAACATTTTTGCGGGTAGTTGCCGTGCGTCACTTTTTGCCAGCATTTAACATAAAGTTTTACAACTTTGCCAAGATGTAGATACACGTTTTTTTGTCATGCTGCACAAGTATTGGAACTTTTCATGCTCTCAGGGAAAGGGTAGTCGCACTTCGCTCTGTGGTTGTTCATTGGGCCTGCGATGCCTTTGTGATTGCTGCTAATAACCGGAAGGAAGCAAACACACGCTTAACTGCACGCATTAAGTGAGTGTCTGAGCGTGTGCGTGCGTCTGTGTGTGTGTGCGTGTGAGTGCGTATATGCGCATGTATTTTTTAAATCGTCATTAATAATGTACCATTTAAAACACACGGATTATTTGATGCCAGGCCAGAGGTCATGAGAATGCCATCTACCCCAACCACTCGCAGAAGCAAATATGTGTCATGTGTTTGCCTCACTGTGTGTGCGTGTGTTTGCACAGTGGGACTACCCTAGAGCGAAACGAAACATTTAATTAAAATTGCAGATTTCACATGCTGCAAATCAAAAGCCAACTAATGTAGCATCGACTGAGCTGAATGATTCCCACATAACAAGAAGTCTCTTCGGTTCGCAGCTCTGATTTTGTTTTTATGATTCATAATGTAATATTTACAGCCAATGTCCGGTTTTATTAACGGTAATTGTACCCTGTGGTAATGAAAATGAAGGAAGGGTAGTGACAGTCATCAATATGAAAAATGTAGCATACATTTTTGGGCAGGTGAACCCATATGCAACGGGTAACATTTGCTGTGCTGTAGTTGAACTTGTACAGCATATACGGCCGTCGACTACTCCCTGTTAAATGGCTTCGTTATTTCTTGCTTTATTTTATAGCATTTTTTGCAACAATAAATACAATTCACATTGTGCGGTCGATGGAGCGTCCCTTTGCTCTGTCTGCCCGATGCGCATTTCGAACTTAAGCACATAAAATGAAATAAAAAATACATACAAAGCACATACGAACACTCACACATACATGCGTACAAAATGTGGCATATAATCCCGTTTAACAAATTTACGTTTGCCTTTTGTGGCGACGCGACGGCAAGAAAAAGCGTAAGTTGTATAAAATATGCAAGAGGCAAAAGCAGGCAACGAATCTGGCAGCAACATCTGCGAAATTATGTCATTTATATGAGCAAACATACTAAAAAATAGATGAAAACACCAACGCTCACACACACACACAAACACTCTCGCACATACTCGAAAGCAAGCCGGCAATTGGATGGACAAACAGAGAGGGACATCTACAGAATGTTCACAGCTCGCCAGGCAGACAAAGCGTTGCGGGCCTGAGTCGGTCCCGGAAAGCAGGGCAGAGACAGCTCTCCAGATAGATAGCCCTATGTGTGAGTGTGTGTGTGTGGCAGCTAGAAGACTACTTCAACAAGGCTGTGCCATCTATTTAGCTTCTTAAAAGTATCTACGTTAGTTGCAAAATGTTTTATGTTTATATTGCGGCATTTTACAATAAATTTCCCCAGCAAACAACGAGCAGACCAAGCGCTTACATACACGCTTAAACACACACACACATAAACGCTAACACTATCTCATTCTCGTATGCTAGTCTGACTCCATCTGCTCTCATCTCTTGCAGGCAATTTCGTGCTGCTCTGGCGCCGTGGCACAAACGTCCTCACCGCCTCGAACATCATGGTTACTCGGGATGAGCGCGTAAGACTGATAGATGGTTATAATTTAGAGATATCTGATTTAGAGCCGCAAGATGCCGGGGATTATGTCTGTCAAATCAGTGACAAAATAAATCGTGATCAAGTGCACACAGTCGAGATTCTGGGTGAGTATAATCGTCCATCTGTTGACAGATTCAGTCTGCGTGTTAAGTGGACTCGAGCTGGCGAGCACATCAAATTTGTATGAATACTTTACATATTCCATTTCCTCTCTCTCTCCCCCTCTCTCTCTCTGTCCCACTTACAGTGCCTCCCAGTGTGCGTGCCATACCCACTTCCGGTCAGCTACAGGCTCGCAAGGGCGGACCCATTACGCTGGAGTGTAAGGGATCTGGTAATCCGGTGCCATCGATTTACTGGACCAAAAAGGTTTGTTTAGCCTCCCTCTATCTCTCTCTAATTGGTATTCAAATTTCGCCTATTTAATTGAATTAATTATATTCTGAGATTTTACGCAGTTTAGTTTACTTTGGGGGTGGGGCAACATCAAGTGGGCGTAACCTTTCAAGAAGTAGCTCGTCTTTTGAATAAAGTTTTCAGTTCAAAGTCAATTCACAGCTTATGTTGAATGCAGGATTTATTTCTTGAACAACAAAGTTTTGCAATTAATTAGTAACTGTACGGACGGGAGGGGCAGGGGGGTGTGATTTTGGCAACTAGGTATCTTAAGTTGAAAACTAACAGTAACAAACTTCATAATGAAGCTCAATGGAATATGTAGAGCAGAAGCAGATGAAGTCTCAGTACAATAGGTTGCCCCAAAAACTATGCAACACAAATTTTTGTGCTCCACTCGCCGAACAAGCAAATCTTCCTCAGTGAGCGACTTCGATTTGCTGAAAAAGAATTCTCCTTTGTAGGAAAAATCAAACTTGCAATACATCACATTCTCATTGCATTTTCCTCTCGTCTTTGACACACAAAACGGACACAGGAATCGGGCTGATTTCGAACAGGTTCGAATATCTCTTCATCTCTCTCTCTCCCTCTTTCTCCGGCTGTGGGCTTGTTCTTAAAAAGTGTCAATGCCGGTTGTGCACACTAAATCACTGTCAATTGCAGTGCACGAAGGGGAAGAGGAACCAAAACACATGCATATGCTAAACGGAGACTTTAGACTAGCCCCCAAAATAAGAACGAGGCCGAAACCAAGAAAAATATGTCGATTTGCATACTGGAGGTCGAATTGTAATTAATGCGATTCATAGATCCGCAAATAAACTATTCCTCGACTAAAGCCGAAATGAAAAGCTGAAAATGACCTGATACCTTCCAGTGGAAGAAGAGGAAGAAGAAGCCAAAAGAGTTGGCAGGCTCTCGATGAAAATGCTGCCAAAGTTCTTGTCTCTCTGGCATATTAGTGTGTGTCTGTCTGAGTGTGTGTGTGTGTGCTTGTGGTGTGCATCTGTGTGTGTGTTTGTCGAGGAAAATGACTACCGTTTTTCTATGCACATTTTTCGTTTGCCTTGCTGCACTTTGGCGCATTTGACATTTCCGTTCGATTTGTTTGCTTGCTTTGCACTTGACATCGGCAAAGCTCAACCGCTCAGCCGGCCTGACTCCCTGTCTATCTGCCGCTCTGTCTCTCTGCCTTTCTGTCTGTCTGTCTCTCTATCTGACTGTCTGTTGGTGCCTCTCCCTGTCTGCAGCTGTGACTGCGCACGTTGTGCCTGCAAAGTTGTACTTCATTTCATTTCGTTTCAATCTACTTGCATTTCCGTAACCTCAACACGCCCCTTTTTTGGGGGAGGGTTACAGCCTTATACCAGCCCTACACCTCTGTAAGTTGGATATTTGGTTTGTTTTTTCGGAGCACACGTCAACACATGTTCTCCCGTGGGCGTTATTTGGCCCCAACCCAGCATGTCAAAGACAAGACGCGCCACTCAGCCAAAAGCTGACTTGCTACAATCGACAACGAGACATGACTCCGATTGCAACTCTGACTCCGACTCCTAGTCCCGACTTCGAGTCTCGACTTCGAACTCCCACTTGGCCCTTTGTGACTTATTCGCGTGTTCCGCTTCCTGCTCGACGTTTGTGTTTACATTGGGTTTTCCATGTCGGCCAAGTTGACTTCTGTCGTGTCGAGCGCATTTGACATTTCACAAATTCCATCTTGAACTCTCATTTATTGACTGCTGCGTTGCATCTCCTAGAGATACCTTTGCACATTTGTGCGATTAATCGAATCTATTGGAACTTAATTTGCCCTGCAGTACAACATAATTTGATATTCATTCTTTTCTCTTGCTTTTGTTATTTTTACTTGTAGAGCGGCACTGGCAAGTCTCCAGCCCGCATTGGCGATGGACCCATTCTTACTCTGGACAAGTTGGAACGACAACAGGCTGGCGTCTATCAGTGCACCGCAGATAACGGAGTCGGAGATCCAGTCACGGTTGACATGCGACTTGATGTGCTGTGTAAGTATTGGGAAGGAATATGCTAACCACATTGCAGGAGGTGGAGTGGTAGAGATAGAAAAGATTCAATTTGAAGTGAATTATTAAGTAGAAATATTAGAAATTTATAAGAAAAGTACTACTAAAAGTATTTAAAGATATTCCTCAAATAGAAAATACTTTAACATATATAAATAAATAAAAAGGATCTTCAAATACACTTTAAGAAAGACTAAGCTTTATATATATAAAATTAAATGAGCTCAAATTACAAAAGCACTTTCATATGCGAAGTTTTGCTGAAATGAAAGGCACAAGCAAAGTAAAACGAGTCTCTCGAGCGAGTGTTGCCTGATGATATGTTTATTAGTCATATTCGAGCAGACGCACACATAATGTGCGTTTGTATTTGCTGTACTTGTTCCCCAAGCTAATGTAAACTACCATATTTCTCTCTCTTCCTCTCTCTCTCTCTCTTACTCTCTCTCTCTCTCTGTTTCTTTATTCCTCGACATCATCATGAATCGCTTCCATCTCGCTGCGTGCGCTGGCGGACTGCGACGGCTGCTTTACGACTGACGCTGCAACCATTTAACTTGCGCATTGCCTTCATCATCGTCAACGATGCGTGTGTCTGCGTATGTCTGCGTGTGACTGTGTGTGTGTGTGTGTGTGTGTGTGTGTGTGGGGTGACACGCACAGATCCGCCGGATATACAAGTGGAGAAATCGTGGATACACTCGGGCGAGGGATTCGAAGCGAAACTCGTTTGCATTGTTTACGCTGATCCAGTCGCAACGGTTTGTTTTGTTATTCGTTTCCTTCTCTTTTGAATGCTTCGTTATAGTTTCAGTTTGTGCCTCTCTCTCCCCTCCTGGCCCAGGCATGGCCGATTTTATAGTTTATTTCATTCAGTTTTTGTTTCACTTGCCCGTCTCCGCTTCTGTTTCTGTCCCTGCCCTGGTGCTGTTGTGGCTTTTCGTGGATTATTATTATGAAAGTGCAGTCTGTTTTATGCAACGACTGCTTTTCAGGTCACTACGTTTTTTCGGCCCCCCTCCCCCCTTTAACTCTATTCCCTGCCCTATAACTTACCTCTTACTCTCTTTTTTATACTCTTCAATTGCTTTTGCTTTCTAGCTTGTAATTTAATGCCGCGTTTTTATTTGCCCCACTTTCCGGCAGCAGCTGCGCCTCATTGCACTCTTTCTCCCTCTCTCTCTCAATTCTTTATTTATTGCCAATTGTTGTTGTTGTTGTACCCAATTGGGATTACACTGACTAGAATTCACTTGGCTTCACTGCAGGTGTCCTGGTACCAGAACTCCTTCCCCATCCAGACGACCGATAGGCGCATCATGAACACGAGGGCCAATCGCCACACACTCACCATCAGGCACATCCAGCAGGAGGACTTTGGCAACTACAGGTGAGTTCTCGAGGAGGCCACACAAGTTGTAGGACACAATAAAGCTCTGTCAGTTGCCAGTTGCCAGTTTTGACTGCAGTGCAGCGTTGATTTAGTCAATTTGGCAACTTTTGCTACAACTTATTCCACTTTCGACCAGCTACCTTTGGTCAACCCACACACATGTGTGTTTGTGTGTGTGTGTGTGTGCTGTGTACCATGTCTGGTGTTTGGGCGTGCCGTGAAGCGTGTCCTGACCATTATGTCGGCAAACAAGTTTTCCACATCAATGTCAATCTGTCTGAAACATATTAAAGAAGCGGAAGTTTCGCCATGTTGACACAACATTTCATGCGCAAAGTTTTTGTTTTACCCGGCGAGAGGAGAGCGTGTAGTACCACCACCAGCCATCCATCGCCACCTGCCACATGGCTCTGCCTCCCACCGATCCCTCTGACTGCCACCTGCCAACGTTGCGACGGCGAGTGGCTTTTCCTATGAAACGTGTTTGGATTAGCCTAGTCTCGGAGCTGCCTCTCCCAGGGCCCATGCACAGCACGAGTGCAGGCCCCCGAGGGTTGTCTGTCAATGCCAAAACTTCTGTCCTGTCTGTCTGTCTGACTGACTATCTGCAGACAACACACACACTCACACTGTTGTTGTCTGATTGGCAGCGTGTCTGTCCAGTGTGCAAAATTAAAAGAAATCCTGTTTATTGCCATGTAAATGATAAGCTGCAATCGAGATAAAGTCGACTTATCTTCCCCCCGAAATGCCTCTCTCTGCCTCCCCCCTCGACAGCTGTGTGGCCGACAATTCGTTGGGACGTTCACGCAAGTACATGGAGCTCTCTGGTCGACCTGGTCCCGCTGAATTCTACTCCCCCAAATGGGGTCGCTCATCGGATAGCTACAATCTGACCTGGAAAATCGACAGTTACCCGCCGCTGGAGGAAGTGCGTCTGCTCTATCGACGTGTACTGGTGAGTGTAATAATAGATATCGAACTAATTAACTGAAAGATATGTGCAATATGCACAGTGCACAGTCAGTCGAGTGACGTCTAGACAATGCCATGCAGTCTCGTGTTTCATATTCGCTATTGTCGGCGCAACAACGTTCTCTGTCTCTCCTCTCTTTGGTTAATCCGCTTGGCAATCCGCCGTAAATGAAACTCGAAAGCTTTTCCGTGCTTGAAGTGTTTCCCATGAAATGCAAAATTATTCACAACGTCGATGACGTTGCCGCCGCTGCTGACGATGACGAAGATGACGGGCCATTGTGCTGACTAATGAACCACGTGATTAAAATTAAATACAGCGAGAGTGCAGGTTGAATGGGAGGGAAATCTGCTCGAAACACTGTGTATAAGTAGAAGGCTGAAGGGATTTTAAAGCGGAGAAGTACTCGAGATTTGTCAAGATAATGTCGTCGTGGCATGTAATGAAAGTCTCTTTTCCCTTCTGCTAAGCCGCATAATGAGTGTTAATTCAGTATTTAATTAATATAATGACTTATCTCTGGTCCGACCACGCGTCGGGGAAGTTTATCGAAAAGTCACTAATTTGTTTTCGCTCGGCGACAGACTTAAGCCTGAGTAAAGACGCGCTGTCAGGAGTAAGAAAAAATAATTGCCAGCCATAAGCGCTCACATTTCATCTAACTCCCCCCTCTCTCTCTCTTTCTGTCTCTCACTCTTTGTCTTAGATGAACGACACATTCCAGCAGCCCGGCAGATGGCACGATTTTATACTCACGCCCGAGCATCGCCCGGCATCGGAGCCGCTCACACATATCATGTCGTACACCATCAAGCATCTGCATCCAGGTGCCTACTACGAGGCGATTGTGCAGGCCAAGAACCGTTACGGCTGGAATGAGGTAAGTGCGGGTTGCGTGTGCTGGAAAAACTGTTGCCAAATCACAGATAAATCAACGTGTGTTGACTGAGTTCGACACTTTGTCTGCCATCGGCCAGTCGGCGTGCCACGCGTCGGATACTTAATCTTTATTTGCTGCGACTAAGACTACAAAAATTGCCCTTGTTTCTGCTCTCTCTCTTACTCTCTCTCTCCCTCTCTCTCTCTTCGTTTCTCCATCTGTATGTGCAGGTCAGCGATATATTTCAATTTATTGTCGCCAGCAACAGCATGGACATAGCCCCCGAGGACGCCGAGGTCGTGGCCAGCTCCAAGTCGCGCAGCAACGGCAGCCTACGTCGCGCCCTCCCCCACGACCTGCTGCTGCCGGGCGCCCTGATGCTCGCCCTCGCCAGCCTGCGACTGGGACTGGGATAAGCGCCATGGCACCAAGCTGGCTAAGAAACTTGCGTACTTCAAAAGTTGCATGTGTATGCGTGCGTGCGCGCCTGTGTCTGTGTAAAAGTTGGCCCCCAAAGTCGGACAAATCCGCCCCGGACCAAACCCGGAGCAATCACAAGAAAGCAAAAAAAAAACTCTGCCCAACTCTTGGCCAACTCTTTCAGTGCTCGATATATTCGAGCGTCTATTAAGTTTCACTCCTGCCATTTAGTTTACAACATTCCCCAACGCCCCCGCCCCGCCTACACCCCACGAGGTCCGGCAGGTCCATGTCCTACAGCAAACTAACCAAAGATAGCCGAAAATTGAAATGGAAACCCAAAATAATTGTAAGAAAAACACAAATGTAAAATGTAAATAATTTTTGCAAGTATTTTGTCAGCGAATTAATTAGTGTTTGTGCGCCGGAAGCCGAAATGCGATACACGAATGCGAACGCGATTACGAATATATATCTGATTGTATCTGTATCTGTATGTGTGTTGTAGCTGCATTGGCGTGGGAGGGTCAACAAGTCCTCGGTCGGATAATCCAGTCGAACTAGGTCATGTAAATATGCATTAGATATTTGAATGTGAATTACATTTTACTCGTACTTTATAAAGCGTAAACAAAATACTAAAAAATACCGAAAACACAAAATTAAAATAAAAATAAAAAAGGAAAAAAAAAGAAAAACCCAAAACCAACTGCAGCGCGTAAATAATAAATGTATGTAAATTAAGCAAACATTCTATAGTGATATTATTTAGTTTAACAAGTAAAGCGAAGCCCTAAACCGTAAACCAAAAGCGGAAAACAGAAACGAGAAACTGAAAGAGCCGGAAAAAAAACTGAAAATAAACTCATAAATAGCAAAACTGAATAACGGAATACCACTACTGTAAAATGTTAGCTGTAAATTGTAATTTTCGCGTTACTCTCCCCCCACAATCCCGATTGGTTTTACCATCTCTCTTTCTCTTCGATTTTCATTTGGCTCAGATTAGTTTTAAGCGCACCCAAACATCAATTTAGCCATAGAGTTCTCAATGTAAATTAGCCTTTAAGCAAAAATGTTGTACCACCAATAGCAAAGGAAAACGATAACGATAAAAAAAACGAAAGAGAAAAAGATAAAAACAGAAAGAAAAACTCGAACGTAAAGCAAATGAATCTCGAATACGATTACAAATACGAATACGAATAACAAAATAATGAATAAATGTGCATTTTTGCCAATTGCAATATACGGAATACATATTAACTAACTAATCATTATTAATGTCAGCTAGTTGATCGATATCTGGTATTCGATATGCGATGTCCGATATCCGATAAGCGAGCATACTTTTATCAGCTTTTGCACCTCGATCGTATGTCAACTTGTATATTTTCTGTCGGCTACAGCAAATGGCCAACATAAATACTACATGCATGTGTATGTACTTATGTGTGTGTGTGCGTATGTATGTGTACGTTAAGTAAGCAGCGCAATGATCGTACCGAGCGCATTAGTACAGTTTCAAGCAGTGAGTAGTGAGTGACTCGCCACTGCATCGGTTTAATCAGACAGACTAAGCAAGCAAACACTTTAATTAGATTGCATTAACTGCATCAGCATTACCACTAACATTAACCGTTAAACGTTTAGCGAAAGCGCAAGCAACTCCAAAAATCGTATGGAAAAAAACCTAAAACCGAACAAAAGAAAACCAAAGAGAATCCACTAATTACTAACTAGTCATTGTATGATTATTGCGCATAAGAAACATAAAGAAACCAAAAAGAAAACCTCTAAATTATTCGAATACAAAATAAAGCATTAGATGTAAAATAAATTCGAAGGAACTCTTTTATTTAAAGGGAATATTTTGAAGTCTCAGAGGATATTCTTGAGAATAAGAGGAAATTTCTATATTTAATCAATTTCAAGTGAATTCTTTAAAGTGCATCCCAATGAACGGGTAAGTAGAAACAGAAACAGAGACAAAGTAAACTAACTGAACATAATTTTCTAAATTAAAAATGCCGTTTGAAACTTATTGAATCCTCTGCTGAAAAATTACCTTGGCACGCCACTGTCCGTGTGGGGGAAGGTTTAGTGCAGCAGCTTGCAGAATATCAAGCAGTTAACAAGCGCAGGCGAGACATGTAACAAGGTAGTTTTTTCCAGGTCAAACTTCTGGCTCAATTTGCAAGCGACTTTTAAATATCATCGATAGCCTTACAGCCAGCCAGACCCATCAGACCCTTCCTTGTTCTCTTCCTTTTTCTGTTAGTTTCTTTGTGATTCTGTCTCTCTCTGCATTCGCCTCGTTTTACTCTTTCTCTCTCTCTCTTTTGTAGTATTTAGAAGCGCTCTAACGACATTAGCTGGAGCATTTCTAAGCTGGACACCGCATACGTGCCTGGCTTAAATTATACAAACTTTTGCATTTCCGAAAAGTTTATGCATGAAATTTTATAGAGCGCACCAACTACTTGAGCTCCGTTTTTATAGAAATGCATTAAAACGCAGAGGAAATAGAGGCCGCTCCTCCCCTCTCCCCTTGCAAGGGACCGGGGAGCAAAGGGAGTGAGTACCTCGACAGTTGGCCGGGAAAGTCAGCTATTGCGAGTCGCAACACAGCGTCGTTTGCCGCTTGCTATTTGCATAGACCAAGTGAGAGTAGGTATGTGTACGTGTGCGAATGAGTGTGCGGGTGTGTGTGGGTGGGTGTGAGTGTGTGTGAGGCAGAGGAAGTGGAAAAATGGGCGCGCCACACTTGACACAAGTTTGTGCACATTTCAAACTTAGTGACCATTATGCATGCAAGTCTCAATATATTTCACATGAATTTTAATGAAATTTTGCAACGTTTGCAGGACACGCCCACCGACCCAACGCCCACTGTCGCACACAATCGCCCGTCACCCGTTGCCCTATGTATGTCGTTGACCCGCTTAGCAACTGCAACTGCGACTTAGGCTGAAAATGCCACTGCGACTCTGCAGCTGCAACTGGCCCAGCCGAAAAGTATGCAATGAAAATTTGCGCAAATCACATAATGCATAATTGCACTTGCCACAGGGGACAATTTTTAGCCAGCCAGAGGTGGTGAGAGGGGGTGGGGGAGTGCAGTGTGCAGTGCGGTGGGGGGAAACTTTTGGCGCATATTAATTAGCTCGTTTATCATTTGAGCACTTTTCTGACAGCCAGCGCTAGACTCCTCAAGCAATGTAAAATTAATTAAGTTGCGCCACAAGCACCAACTCTCAGAGCAGCCACATGGACTGGCGAGAAAGAGAAAGCAAGAGGGTGCAAGTGAGAGCGAAGTAGAAAGAACTGCGAGCTGACTTGAAATGAAATCATAATTAATATTGGTAAAATTGGCAAGGGCAACGCCAGGCCACACCCCCTAGTTCCTCTCTCTTCTTCTTTCTCTGCCTCTCTTTCTGCCACCCGACTGAATGTTAAAAGTTGCAACAATTAAAAATGCTACGCATTGTTTTTTGCTCTCCGGTGTGCAAAGTGACTGACAGACAGAAGAACAGGCGGACGGACGAAGAGAAAGAGAAAGCGAGAGCGAGAGGAAGAAAGAGATGGCGTCAAGGCGAGTACGATTGAAACTTTTATAATTAAAATTTTACATTTTCGTGCTTCGTTTTTTAGCTTTTTCCCGCTGAAAAGTGAGTGCAAGCAAATCATAAAGCTACATGAAAGAAAAACTTTGCAAGCCAAGTGCGAATTAAATTAATTTTCAACTGATTTGATTTTTGCCACTCGGCGAAAGTTTTCGTTCTTAAATGCGCAGGCATAGATAAGAAGTGGAGGAGAAAGAGAGAGAGGAAGTGGGAGGAGGAAATAGAGAAAATGAGAGAGAGAAGAAGAGAGATAGAGAGAGTGCCTACTCCTCTCCGCACAAATATCGTGCAATAAGTGGAACTGGAACAGATAATATAGATAAGGTAAGGAAGATAGAGAATGGGAGAATGGGAGAGTCAGGGAAGGCGCAGCGAGAGACTACTCTATATCACGTCGGCGGAATATCATCCAATAAGCCGAGCTGGAACAAACAAACGGCCGAAGCAATAATTCAGTGCAATTTAGCAGCTTCGACCCGACGGACAACAGCGAGGGGGAAAAACGGGCAACAGCAAAAGGGCAATGCGATGGCCAAATAAATTTGCATAATTCTTCAGTCGTAGCCAAGAGGCGTAAAAGTAGTGGGCGCTTGGAACAGCAAGCGGGGGAATCAGGGGAGCAGCACAAGGAGGAGTTCTGATATTTATGGGCGCAGCTTAATGACGGTTTAAAATGTTGTGCTTCCAAGCAGCAAAGATCTGCCTCACTCAAGTACTTCCCGCACCTCCTTGCCCCTATGCCATGACTGTCTGCAGTTGCACAAATAAAAAGGAATAAAAAATAAGCCACACACACACACGCAAACACACGCACACACTCACGCTGGGGCATTATGCTAAAACAAATCTACATAATTTAGGAGAAGGCTGCCAATGAAGCAGGCGCCTCCCCACCAGCACCATCAGCCTCCTCTTAACGGCCTAGTAGCATGCCTGTCATTCGGGGCACAAATCAAAAGGCAGCCTCCTTTGGCTGCTTCCCTGCCCACCCCCTCGCCGCTGCCGGCAAATTGTTTGCGGATGTTAAGAAAAATTTGTACATCAATCGATTTTGTTTGATTCTTTTCCTCGACAGGGCATCGCCCTCTCTCGCTCTCTCTCGCTCTGCTTGCGGTTGAATCCGAATCTGAGTTTGAGTTTGAGCGACGTTGGCCGCAAGAGATTTGCATAATTCATAGCTTGACGGTGGAGGCGTTAGATTGAGTGGTTGGGCTGGCCAAGTGCTTCAAATGGTTTGATGGTTTGATGCCTGTTCGATGTGGGATGTGGCATGTGGCATTTGGCGCCCTCCTGCTACTCCACCTCCTAGCCACCCGCCTGATTGGCCACTGTTACTCATTGTGCACAGACATTGCAACAAAGTGTGGTAAATGGAATAAATACAAATGCCTCACCACCAAGATCTTCCTCTTCCACTTCTTCAGGGACTAAGCGTAAATGTTCTTTTCGAAAATATTAAATGCGATGGCTTTAATTACATTTGAATCGCTTAAAGAAATATTTTTGTTTGTGATTTATCATTATTCAAAATAAGAAATATACCAATATTAGTTGCATTGTTCGCTAAGCGAAGTGTAATAAATATATATTATTGTATTATTTTCCCGCAAACGGATTCTATTTTTATCACATAAATAATAAATATCATAATGGCGACTGCATTGTTTTTGCCATTGTTGTTGACAGACGAGTTCGCCACACACAAAAACCAATGAGAAAACAAAACAAAACGACAACAAAACGGAAAAAACGAGGAAAACGGGGAAAAAAGAAAAACTTGAAAACAATTTTCCAAAGTTTTCCCGATCTGAATTATGCTTAACTCATTTTGATAAAATGTGGACAAAAACAGGAGAATTGTGTGTTGAAGTGAGTAAGAATTATAATGCACAGTCAACAACAATAACAACAGAAAGAACAACAACAGCAACAACAAGGAGTAGATGATGAAGAAGTTAAAGGGAACTCTATGCCGACTGTGGCTGTGGCAAAGTTCAGGCCGAACAAAAGTTTATCTCGCACTTTGTTTGCATACACAAAGAAAAGGCAAGAGGAACGTTCAAAAAGAGGGTGGGGAGAGGGGAGGGAACGGGGGCACTGTTAGCAGGTCGGTGGGCAGGTTGGGCCGGCTGCCAGTGCTGGCAAACGTTGCATAAAATTCAGCGCAGGATCATGCGACGGAAACGTTGCGGTCCCTGCGCGCGCTGAATGAGGCTAAAAACAATGAGGCCAGGTGCGGCAGCTGCCAGCGCGCAGAGCAAGCAAGCTTCGAACGTTGCACGTTAAGCGTTTTCTTTTCATTAATATAAATGCCCCAAAGTTGCTGCAACCAGCAGAAAGGGGGAGCAAGAGGGAGAAAGAGGAAGGGGAGCTCAGCTTAGGCAGCTGTCAAAGACAAAACGCAGCCAAGATGCTCGCAAGGACAGCGGCTAATCCTTCAGGTTGCAAGCTTATCCCCCTACTCGGCTGAAGCTGCCCTCGCTGTGCCACGCCCCGCTTCACTCCCCTGTTCGACCCAGCATGGTTGTGGCATGTAAAATTATTTACTGCAGTGCAAATGACGCGCACCGCGTTGGCTTTGTGGTTTTTCATAATTTACGTAATCAACCCGAGTCGAGCTACCCTCTCTCTCCCGTTCCCGTTCCCTGCACCCACGACCCTCTTCACCTCTCCCCCTCTTCCACTCGTTGCGACGTCACGCTCGCTTCCGCGCCTTTGCCTGCGTGGTGCACATTTGGCAGCATGTTGCATGCCGCTTGCCCCAGTTGACCAATGGCTGCTTATCAGGCGAGAACATGTTTCTACGGAATTTCATTAGGCTTCACCTCCTAGTCGCCCCTTCAAAGCACCCTCCATACTCACCCTCCCTCGCCGCCCCCTCGTTGGCAGTGTTATTGCTTAATGTCCGGTTGTTGGCCTTTTTTATTGCGCCGTTATTTGTCGTTGCGGCCATGGCCGCTAATGGCGTTACTTCGTTAGTCGAGCGATAAGATTTTCCCTTTTTCCCAAACCCCGCACCCCATACCCACTTCCTGTCGATGGGACCCAGCGCAACGTGTCTGCCGGACCCTGTTGCGGTCTCCAAAGATCACATGTCAAATAATCACGTCAGACCGAACATAGAAATTAGTCTAATAATACCTTTTCACAGGCTCACTTAGAAGAGAGAGAGAAAGGCAAACAATGTTCGTATTATATTTTTAAAAATAGTATAGAAAAAAATAGAACTTTCTGTATATGAATTCGTAAATATTTTACCTTCAATTTAAAAAGGAAATGTGGAAAATTTTTAGATAATCTTTCCTTATGATTAGAGCCGTTAAATGTTTGTATAAATTATCATCATATGAAGTATGATCTTCTACTAATTCTGCTATATTCAGCGCAAATATGACTTGATCCTGGTGATGGACTCTTCAATAATGTAAACTATTTCCAAAGGGGAACAATGTCATCTCGTTTTGTAGAATCCCAGAGGCTGGTATCATTAGGAAAAATGAATACGATTCAGGCATATTAAATGAATAATATTATCATATGAATCGAGGTAAAAATATCTAAAAAGTTAATCTTTCATTGCTGATTATTTGTATATACATAGGAGATGTTTCTTTCGTTGCTTTGTAAACTTCTTTCCCAAATAATATACCCTCTTTAATATCACAAGTAAGCCTACCTTTCTAAAGCCATTACTTCAATTTAATGACTCTTTAAAAACTTTAATTTTGCGCAGATATTTACTCGCTTTCATTTAAATATAAATTCACGCACGCAAAAGCTCAGCTTCGTGCTGTTCGCAGCAGACGCGAGATTTCTTTTGCCCATGGGGAAGGAATGTGGGTCACGGCGAGGACGGGGGGGCGGCAGAGTCGAGCTGAGTTTCCACACAGCTCGTTGAGGCTGTCAGAAGAGTTGGACTTTTAACCTGTTGATGACAGTCCACATAAATTGTGGCCGGGAACGGGCGAAAGTTGTGCCCGCTTCCCAGTGCAATAGTTATGAACCACGAGTCGGCGATGTTTGCTGATGTCTTGTAGTTGTAATTGTAATCGCCGTGCGTACACGTTATTGCTCGAGAGCCCGACTCGGAGTCGGAGCCAGGGGAGGTGGCGAGGAGGCAAAGAGAGCCGTTACTCAATCAATGCCGCATGCATGGCCGCTTGTCACGAGAGAATCTAATTCGAATTTAAGTTCAGCCAAGCGCTTACACAATCCAATCCAATCGCATAAAAGTCAAAGGCAGCCCGCAAGCACGCCCCCTAGCGGGAGTCGCACGCAACTGTCAGGGCACGAAAGCAACCCTACCCGCTCTGGGTAAACCGCAATCATTCACATTTAAATTAACATTTCCCGAGGACGATTATCCTAATTGGGAACTGGCCCAACTATTGCATAACGCTATAGCTTAACATACTATATATACTATATACTATATACATACTATATATATATATATATATTCATGTTCACGTATCTGTGTGTGCTTGCCGAAAATGCTGGTGGATTTGCATTTGTTAAAATATATTCGTGTAGTTGGCATTTTCCAGCGGGCACACGCGACTCGGTGGAAAATGAATTCTGATTCTGTGGAAGGGAAATTAATCAAATTAGCATTCCGTACAAATAGCGCGACATTAGCCGCTTTATAGCGACGATTTGTTATCCCCAGGTTGGGCCCCAGAACACGTGCTTACAATCTTCGCTTGATTGCACAATCGCACAATAACGGTCTATTTATAGAGCTCCCAGTAGAAGAAGAGCAATAGAAAAACACGACTCGAAATTAAATTTAAACTAATGACGTCAGCAACGATGAGAGGGCGGGTGCCCAACTGGTCTGGTCTGGTCTGGCCTCGGCCTGGCTGGGATATCGTTGAGGCTATAACTCCTGATGTACGACTCGAGTTAAGGAAGTCCTTCTGGGCTCTTCGGCTGCCATTACGATTTGATTGCGCCACAAGGTGCTGGCCATAAAAATTATTTATTGCCCAAAACTGTTAACCAACACACACTTGCAAAGTGTTGAACAATAGACAAATCTGCTGGCTCTGCTGCTGATTAGAATGGATGCCTTCAAAAACCCATTTGCCCAGCGAGTTAACATTCCATTTCGGCATTTTTCCTAATTTTTCAATGGGGATGCCAGATAAACATGATTTGTGTGAGATATACAGACATATGCAATGTCCTTTAAATTTGTCGTAGACTTTTTACAGTATCCCCATCACATTCAAAGTTGTTCTTACAAATATTTCCAAGTTTTCTCGAGTATTTTGCAATACTTCGTCCCCTTCAAAGTGTGGGTAAATGCATTAGGATTGCGAAGCTTGTGCAACACAGGAACAGTTGGCAAAATGAAGCCTGATTGTAAGTACTTAATTCGGACTGAAAACCATTTCGGAAAATTTGACATTTTTATTTTATTTCATGTTTAAAGAAAATTCTCGACCTGCTTTCATTTTTTTTATTTTATGTTCGCCCAAGGCGCACACGGGCTTCAAACACATGTGAGCTCATGTTTTTTGCACATATGTGAACACACGCAGACACGTGTACATGTATGCGTGTGTGTGTGTTAGAGTGAGTGTGTGTGTGCGTGTGTGTGTGTGTGTGTGTATGTGTGTGTGTGTGTGTTACGTAAGTGCGTACAAGCGGAAAACGCCCACTCTCTTATTTATTTCATGTTGGAAATTTGTACTTTTGTTCCGACGTCAACTGAAACACTTGACGTTCACTTTTGACTCAGTGCAACCCGCACATAAGCATTGTAAAAACAACACACACACACACACCTACTCACACACTAGTACACTCTTTCTCACACGTACACACACTTGTTAACTGTGTCCCACACACACACCCACACATGGTCGGCTGCTAAGAGCAAGTGATGTCGTCGCCCTTTAGCCAAAGTCAGCTAAAAACATGTGGGATTACTTTAGCCGACAGCAGGCACCCTGTATTCTGCAGGGGGCTATACAATACCCCCTTGGGTACTCAGAGTAAAGATCTTACTCTAAAAACCACTAATTTATTGAAGAGTTCTGTAAGGATTCCTCGTGTCTTACGAATTCAATTGTTAAAAATATTTCTAGCCAAACATTAAATAAATATTTCTAAAATGATTTAATATAGATTTGTTGACGCCTGCGTAATGTTCTTGTATTAATTTATTTTTAATTGCAATCATAAGCATAATAAATTTGCTTTCTCCTTTACCCCTTAAACCTAAATAATGTGAATCTCATATAATAAATTCATTAAAAGAAAATCTTAGTTCCCTCCAGATTACAGGATATCCCTAGGCGAGTCTAAACGATGTTGCCACAATGTGCAGCAACATGGAAAACCGACGTTTCCAACGAGGCTGAAAAGTGAGTCTGTTTTCCTCTGATTTTTTTTGCAAACTGCTGATGAAGCTGCTGACTGAAAAATTAGCAAATTTCTCGACACATGTTTGTCGGCGGCGGCGACGCGCCTAGTCCCATGTGTACAATCTGCTGTAGACCATAATTTTGATCTTAACTGTGTTGTTGTTGTTTTCGTCTTGGTTTCTGTTTCTGTTCCTCGGGTTTCCCATTTTGTTTTTGTTTTGTCTGTCAAAGGCGTCAAAATCAAAACGAGAGCGAGGTGAAATGCGACAAACGCCGCCGAAGGTGACAACGGCACCAGCAAATGGACATGACACGCATACTTAATACGCCTCAGGAACACACACACACAGTCACACACATGCAGAGAGAGGCAGACAGACAGTGTCATTTCTTTTCGCTGTGCTCTGTCGCCTGAGAAGGGGTCACGTCTGCGAGCTTGTTATGATTTTGTGTTGCCCTTTTCGTGATTTTATTGTGTGAATATGTGGCACATTATTCATGATTAGCTTGGCCCGACGCTTAAAAATGTGTGAGCTTACATTAGTCTGTGTGTGTGAGAGAGATAGATGAAGGGTAGTGAATGCTGTTTGCTCTGTCGCCAGCCGTGCGTAATGGGGGCCATTTATCAGCCTTGCCGAATTTACAGCCAGCTCAATTCGTAGCTTAATTAGCCAACCATCTATGGGGGCAACCCGAAACGGAGTCTGCATCTACCTTTTGTTCGCCTCTCCCGCTCCCTCTCCCTATCTATCGCTAATGAGGCCAATAACTCAATTGTGGCCAAAATAAAGTGCGAGAAGGAAACACAAATCTAGGAGAGCCTTAAAACGTTTACACGCCATTTAAATCA
The DNA here is from genome assembly GCA_018151435.1 of Zaprionus africanus. Lineage (NCBI taxonomy): Eukaryota > Metazoa > Arthropoda > Insecta > Diptera > Drosophilidae > Zaprionus > Zaprionus africanus. The sequence continues at coordinate 430,754 of JAECXB010002309.1, read as the reverse complement.
AAACTAATGCCCCGACACAGGCACCTGCAGCACAGTCCCTGCTTAACCCTTGACTTTCCTTCCCCTTCACCCCCTCCCCTTCCACTTGGGCAAGTTGTCTGTATTACCCTGCTAGCCAAGTTGGAAAATCATTTCGTTTTAATGACTGACTCCACGCTTCGTATAAACTTTTTAATTACAAACTTCAATTACAATTAACGAGCGAGCGCAGAACCTAAACAAAAAGACCCAACATCAACGAGGACAAGGAGGACAACCAGGCGCCAAGGAGACAAGGAGACAAGCAGACAAGGAGTCACAGTTGCAAAGGGACACAGCAGAGCAAAGCGGAACTGGGTCCAAAGTTGCCACTGCCTGCGAAGAAGAAACACTTGCATAATTGTCGAGCAAAAAGTGCGAAGAAACAGCTCCTTTCTGGCCGTGCCTGGGTGCCTTTGCCGACAGACGTCCATTATCCAAATATGCATTGGCCATGTCCAGCGAAGATTAAGCATAATAATTATAGTTGATTTGCCTGCTCTGCTCGCTGTAAGCCTGCCTGCCCGGGGATTACTGAGAATTATGTGCGGCCCGCCATGGCAGACTTATCCAAAGCTAGCTCGGAGCAAGTTTTCTATGGATAAGGATCTTTAAAGCTTCTTTCTCCCAATCTTTGCAATTTTTCCCGTTTTCCACTTGATTTCTGCAACATTAAAACTTTTCTTTTTGACACTTCGAATGTTATGAAGTGTGTGTAGAGGAAGGGAAGAAGTGTAGTTGCATGTGCATTGATTAATTTGCCAGAATATTTTCCACATGAAACTTTGCAATTTCAATTTCAGGTGGGCGCGTCCTGCTCTGTCACTTTCTCTTCCCTCTATCCCTCTGACTGACTCTGTTTCTATTCAATTTAGGCAATTTCACACCAGTCAATAAATTGCCGCAAAACATGAGCGTACACGGCAACACACTCTCAGCCAGAGTTGGCCATAAAAAAGGGTCTACTGTGAGTGCAATCACGACAATGTGGCAACACACAGACTCACAGACACACACAGTGGCAGCCCCACTTAGAGTGCAGCTGCCACAAGCGGTGCCACCATCGCATCATCATCATCAAACAAACCGCAATGTGTGACAACAGCAGCAGCAGCAGCAGGAGCAGCAGCAACAACGAGGGCAACTTCGCATGTCTTGCTGACATTTAACATTTGCGTTTCGTGTTTCATGCTACCCACCTAGTTTGCCATCTCCATCTCCCTCTCAGTTACTGTTGTTCTCTTTCTATATCAAATATTGCTATTTTTGTCGCAATGCACAGGCGCATCTGCCTGTGTCTGTGTATTGCCTGTGTGTGTGTGCGAGACAATAAAAAGCGAAATTGAAACGCAAGCAATAAGTTAGGATGTCTTTGTCAAACAAGTTTTATATTGCATGTACATGCCACAAAAAACCTTCAGCTACAACTACAACAACAACAACTACAGCAAGAGAAATGCAAAATAGAAAATAGGAAACTGAACAGTTTTGGGATACGATAAACAACAACAACAACAACAAGCATAGTAAAGACAGCCGACTCTGAATGGAAACTCAATAAAGCCAAACACTGCACAGCGTGGGCAGAGTTGGCAATTTTTAATGAACTCTGAACACGTCAGTGCAGCGAAACATGAGGAATCTATTATTCAGCCGACTGTGAATCGGTGTCTGTGTGTCTGTGTGTGTGTGTGTGTGTGTAGAAGGCGAAATCCTTTAACGATCCATTAAATCTCAAAAGAGGCGAGGCATTGATTTCGAGTCGGAGTTAATAATTGACAGGACTCGCAACTCAACGTTGGCAAATACAGCAATAAATTGTTTTGTTGCTGCTGCCGCTGCTGCTGCTGCTGCAGTTGTTGCTTTGTTGGCAATTGCCACTTGCCGCATGCCACATGCCACTTGCCATGCGAGGATTACAACAATAACTTAAACAAATACTCGCCTAGCAGCTGCCGGGCTGGACGGGCTCGCCATTGTTGCTCAGGGAGCTGGCAAATGGACCAACGTGACGTATACGTAATATTTCATTTCATTTGTTCAACTGCCAGTGCGTGCGAGTGTGTGCCAGTGTGTGCGAGTGTGTGCGCTAGGGGTGTATGAGTATTTACCCTGCCACTGCTATTGGCACAACAAAGGTAAAGCTGCCGCTGCCGCTGCCACTGCCACTGCTGCTGCCACTGCTGCTGCTGCTGCTGTTGCACGACGCCTACGGAGCATTTACACAAAGGTTCAACACGTTATTTATTTAATTGCATTCAATTTGCGGTTAATTGTTAAACAATGTACGACGCTGCGAGCACCTGCAACGATTGTGGGTGCACACCCCCATCCCCCCACACTCCTACTCCCTCCTCCCCTCAATAGAAAGGAGCAGGGCCAAGTGACCATGCGCTCGGCTGGTCAAGTGTGTTTGTTGCGCAAACAAATACGAGTGCGGTTTAATTGAACTCAAGTGGCGTGTGGCAAGCAGAAAGCAGTAAGCAGCGAGCGGCGCGAGGAGTCAGCGGCAAATAGCGCGCGAGGAGTCAGCGGCAAATAGCGCGCGAGGAGTCTCCGCGTTTCCCTGCATTTTTACACACACGTGTGCGACCAAGTGTAAAGCCCGAGGTCAAAGCAGGAGTGTGCTCACTTCCAATACTGACTTGCCCTTCCCTCAGTCCTCTCTTCTCTCCTCCTCCCTCTTTCTGTTTCCCTCTCTCTCTCTCTCTTTGTCTTACTCTCTGTCTCTCTCTATTGCTGCCCGCCTAATGAGCGCGCAAATATTTGCTCAAATTCGTTTGGCAAATTAAAAGTAATTAGCCCTCAACTTGGCCCTGATATCGCGATATATCGTCGCAGCGCACAAAATTTATTGCCGGTGAATTTGCTGGACAAATGCCAAACGAATTGCAGCTGATAAAGCAAAACAAATAACAATTATGGCCAACAAATCAGAGCGGCAACAATGAACTGACCAACTGGTAAAACAGTCTAACTGGCAAGCGAACAGACTCTTGGCAGCGTTAACTGCAGCTGCCTGTGTAATTGCAATTGTTGCTGCAGCCCTCGTTGCTGTTGTTGTTGTTGTTATCACAGTTTCGGGGGCTGACCGTTGAAATTTGCATTCGAATGCGAAATAAAGTAAGTGCGCACTTCATTGAGCGCTAATCGCCCAAAATGCGTGTGTGTGCGCCTGTTTGTATGCAATTAAATTGCGGCTAACGCATATGCGTAGTAGGTACAAACACAGTGGGCATCATTCGCAATGGCAACAAAAACAATAATCGCATTTTTTTGGGCTTACAACGCCATGTGGCACGCCTGGCAACTAATCCGAGCACCGCATTCAGTGTGCCGCAGGCCGAGATTTTACATGGCACAGCAGAGCAGGGCAGTGTACAGTGGGCACTACGTGGACACCACGCCCCACTAACCCGCCACAGACAACTCGATTATTCGCCGCAGTGCTGCTGCTTTTGCGGTTAATTGCAACATGCGAATTATTTCATGTTTTTATCGCGACTGCAATTCAATCGCGATATTTATACAATTTATTTCAGCAATTAGTTTTGCTCGCCGCCGCTGAATTGCGCGATTTAGTAGCTGTCCGACTGCAAATTATAATCATGTGGCTGGTCGCACACACACACGTGCAGCACAATTAGTTATCTATACAATATGATAATATCTGCAGACAATGTAAAATGAAGTCGATTAAAAACGGTGGGAAACAGGAAGATATTTCCTACTAAATATTAACAATCTTCCATCAATATTCCAGCTTCTTTAGCACGTCAGAACTTGTTAAAATACGCTCTATCATGATGAGTTTCATGCACTAACTCCTCAATGCAAATGGATCAAGTTTTGGCGCAACCATTCGTTACTTTCCAATTGCAGCTCGTATATAAACTTATTTAATACAAGTTCAAGATAATCTCAACTTGAGAAAGCACCTCGGGCAACAAGGAACAGATGCACTGCAGGACACGGAAGCAGATGAAACTAAAACAAACATCCGAGAGTCACCTGGCGGAACAAGTTGCAGCTCAGTGATAGCTCGAACTGAACTGGATGTCGATGTTCATCGGATATTGTCGTGTTGGCAATGAAAATAAATTCCATAAGAAACTGGAAAAAGTTGTGAAGTGGCGAAGACTTGCGAATATGTAAACAAATGCTCGCACTCACAGCCAGAGGACAAACGGAGCGAAGGAAGCAATGAAGAAAGGAAGCAAGCAAAGCACATACGACTCTGCACACACACAAACACACACTCATACGAATACATATTCACACGCTGTCGCATTGGCAAACGAATGTTTATAGCACTAATTTTATTTGTTGAACTAACAAAAGCAACAACGGCGACAGCAACAGAGCCGCAACAATATCTGCAGCGGGGCAAAGGCAAATAAATGTGCCTAGCGAAAAAAAAGAGTATAACGGGAGAGGGAAGAGACTGAGGGAGAGAGAGAGGAGGCAGGCGCAAACATGGCAGGACATAAAACTCATACGACATGTGCGACAAGGCGGAGGCGTCAAATTCCAGCAAATGCGTGAAAACGTGGCACTTCATTCACACCCAGACCCAGTCTCAGACTCAGACCCTTGCCCGTGCCCACTATATAGAAAGAAGTCATAGTGCTTAGGCGAGTGTGTTAGACTTTAAAGTTACTCAGCAATAAACCGAAAATCTGAAGTTAGCCAAGCTTATCTCATAGATCAACCCACAACATCCAACACTCACTTCCTCCTTAACTCTACTTGTGTGCAACCTATATACTCACTTTTTCATACTCACTGGTACTGCAGGGTATTTAGAGAAAAAACTAAGTCTACAGTTGCGACTGACGAACGATTTATACGACTATTTGAAACTGGCAGCCAAGGCGAGGCAGGGCCAAGGCAGTCAGAGCGACAGTTAGACAGAGTAAACGCTGCTTAAGTGTGCGTAAATCTATAAGGACGCACATCTGTCTCGACGCCGATGTCGCTCCACTTACCAGGAACCTATCGTATAATTTCTGACTGTTTCTCTCCCTCTCTCTCTATCTCTTTCTGTTTTTCTTTCCGTCTCTGTCTCTGTGTTTTCTTTGAGTCTGTTTGCTGCCTTTAAATGTTAACACATCGTTGATGTCAGTCGTCTGGCGCAATGTTCTTTAAATGCCGACTTCGCCTTCTCTTGCCTCCTCTTCACCTCCTCTTTGGCTCCTCGGCGCCTTCGCTTTGTGGACACAGTGTGTGTAATTTCTTTTTATTATATTTCGTATACTTTGCCGGGCAGGCCGTTCAAATTGATAGTTTTAACAAGATTATAATCTGTTTATTCGGCAAAGTGTTACAGAAGAAAACAATTTAATTGCCCATATAACGAATGTGAGAATGGGAAATGTGAATTGTGTCCTTGCTTCTGTTGTTGTTTGGCTCTATATAATTTTGATGAAAATGCAGATACGCATCGTTTTATGGCACTTAAAACGAAGGCGCCTAAGTCCCTGCGCTACCTTCCCCTCCACCTCGGGGCACCTTGAGTTTTGATGAAATAATTTAAGCTTTATTTGCAAAATGTTTGCTATGCTGTGTGTGTGTGTGCGTCAAGGTCCCCACAGCCGGCAACAATTGAGCTTATTTCCGGCGGAAGCATCAGTGTTTGGCAATTTCCGGTCTGCAGACATTGCCTTATCAGGCATTTTTCTATGCACAGCACAGCGCAGCATCCTATCATGGCAATAAATGTTAATACATATTAGGCAAATGCCTTCGGGACTCGCAAACTCACCGGTCAAGCGATGGAGCCACACTTCCACCACCTCCACTGCCCCAATGAGTCCGGCTCAAGTTCCTGCTCTCCATATCAATTATTCGCTTCAAAGTACTGGCAAGTGTTGCTCGGCAGAGGAAGGACAAGCTAATGCTTTGGCGGCACAAATTCATTCATTCATTAGCATTGGGCATAATCATCCTCGTCTTCGTCGTCATCAATAATCTTCTGTGAAAATGCATTGGAAATTAATTTTGACAGCTCTCGGCTACGATTAATATCAATTATCTGTTCTAGTTGCGGTCTGCGTATTGTGTGTGTAGACCAGGCCAGGCCAAGCCAGGCCAGATCCGATTTGGACTCTGCTGCATTCCGCATTATAGAAACAGCATTCAAATTGTGCATTTATAATGCCTCATTGATAACGTCGACTCGGCTGTTGAGCCCATTCAGCAGGATGTTGAAATTGTTGGTTTAGTGCAAGCTTCTCACAGGGGATTAGGTCACTTGTATGGACTGTCTTGTAATTTGTGCGCACTCGCATCGTCAGGGAAACTCACTTGCAGTTAAAAACCGAAAAACAAGATTTATGCACTCGATGAAATTACCATTTACGATAATAATAGTTCATAAAACAAAGCAATGGCTCGATGATACAACATGCAAATGCGGCATAAGTCATTTTGCCGGCTAAATAAATCAACACAGCAAAAAATTGTAATTACCTATGTTTCAAATGTAGGAAATGATAAATATTCCTTCAAATAAACAAATTACCAACACGCGCTAAATATTATGTACATGAAATGAAATGTTTGAGAACAATAGAAGATTAAACAAGGTTCCGTGTGAGAATTACTGTCCAGCTGATAAGGTTTAAACATTAGGCAGACTGCAAAAAGAAATGATCATAAAAGGAAAATAAATGGCAAACAATAAATCAAAATTGAACTTGTTGCAAGTTTACAAATGTGAACTCAACCCCTGCCCTAATTTGTTGCAGTGCATAACTTGTTGGTATTAAATTATGCATGCAAATGCACTAAAAATATGAAATTAAATAATATTTATTTATGCAATTTTGCGGTTCACCGAATCACGTCCATTCAATTTACTATTCAAATTGGTCAAATTTGCGTGTGGCACGCCCCAAAACGCTTCAACTGATTAGCCCACAAAATGCAAACGAGAACCAGAACGAGAATTCATAATCGAAATCACAGTCTAGTCTCGGAATCAAAACAAGCGTTTGTTTTGGTATTAATAAGCGAGGTGAGGAGTTTATCAGCTTGCTGGCTGGCGTTATCAGTGCGATTAGCTTCGTTCAAGCTCAATTCATTGTCAGCTGTCGTTGCGCAGCTCATTTCCAAGTCAAGTGCTCAAGAGAATGAAACTGTTGCTGCTGTTCCTGGTACTTGTGGCAGCCACACAAGCCTCGCTGTTGGGTCGCCTGCTGCACCGCGAGAGCAGCACCACCTCTACGACCACTGAGGCGCCCCGCCAGCCGCTCTTCATCAACAACAATCTGCCGCCCGTGGAGCCCGGCTGCACAGCCCACTACAGCTGCAGCAAGAAACTGAAGAGCGTGGCTGCTCCGCGACCCTGCGTCAAGTACTGCCTGAAGCGCATCGAGTGCCCCGGCAACGTGATAGTCCGCGGCCTGCCCAGCCAGTGTGTGGAGCTGGACGAGACACAGGTGCTGCGGGACATCGAGGCGAGCTCAAAGTCAACCAGCGATGGAGCAACCACTGAGAAAATTATGGAGGTGGCCATGATTGATTTCCCCTGCCAGCCTGGCTACCTGCCCGACAGCCGTGGCCGTTGCCGTGAGATATGGTAACCCAATCCAGACAGTCCAACTTTTAACCCAGCCCTCGAAATTCCCCCCGGCTCAAATTTATTATAATTAAAACTCAAATAATAATAAAACTAAAGCAAAACATTACGAAACATCAACATCAAATGGATGAGCAACATGGGAAGGGGAAAAGGGAGGCTAACCGTGTCGTGTTGCCAACTATTTTGTCTAATTACTCGTGTAACACACACAAAAACACAGAACGCAACAAATTAGGTATTTGCACGGAAATAACTCTATGTAAACTCAGCCATAAACCAACAGCGGATGGACGAGTGGGCGATAAAGTGTACAAGTATTAAAATTAACAAATGACAAGGCGTAGATAAAGCCACAAAAACAACAAAAAATGCTAGAGTATTTAAATGCGTCGAGCTGGACTGGCAGATACCCTAACAAGTGAGAAGTAAAATCGAAAGCAAGTTCCGTCATTAATTTCCACCAGCTTAACTATGCACATTATGGCCCATTCTCAATTAGTATAGGGTATCATAAAACGTCAAACAAACGAGACGAATGCAGCGAGCCATCACGTGATTAACGCACATTTCAAAAAAGAATTTCACCCGCCTCCACTCTTAATGCGATGCGCAGCCCCTCCCCCATCCCTTCGTGCGGCAATCCCAATCCCAATTCAACCCCAAGTCAAACCCGCAGATTGACTGGCGTCTGCCAAAGTGGAATTTTTATGTGTCTTCGTCATGTTAATTGTTTGCTTTGACGAGTTCATTTTGTGCCCCTCTTGTTGCTCTTCCTTTTGTTATTGTTATTGTTAGTGTAGCTGTTGTTATAAGCCATAATTTGCGCGCTTATAACTCACAACTCAGCAGCGAGAGAGAGAGAGAGAGAGAGAGAGAACAAGCGCCGTAAAGGCAAACGCAACTAACTTTATTAACTGGCTGCGCAGCCAGAGTCGGAGACGAAGCCGGAGCCGGAGCCAAAGTTTGACTTCATTTGAGCTCATTCTTTTTGTTTTCTTGATTTCCGTTTCCGACGCCAGCGACGTCGCACCGGGCGAACTTTACCTTGTGCTTCTGCTTATGGTAATCAGCAGCAGGGGCGTAGTGGGCCTAAAGTTCGGAGGGGATGTGCCAAGGCATGCTTTCTATTTTCTAGATTTCTGGAGGTTTATCTGATATATGCAACTCAGTCTATTTCATTTTTTTTTAACAATCGATTTTAAGACTTCAACCACTTAATATTTTTTTATTTTATGAGTTTCAAAAGCACCTTAACGAGATAACAGAATCCCGTTAAGCATTTCCATCAACTTTCTATGTGAAAATGGGTTTGCTCACCTTTGCAGCCCCTCACAGCGCCTCTGCTCGACGCATACCACAGGCAGCAACATATAAACCCCTCCTGCCACGCCCCATAAAACTGACTAGCCCACCTGTGTGTGTTTGTATGCGTGTGTGTGTGTGTGCGGGTCTGGCGTGGCATTTGGAAATTAAACCGCACACGGCCCTTAAAATTTTATAACTTAATTTTTGTTGCACAGTTCTGAGTTTTCTCCCTCTCTCGCTCATTCTCTTTTTCTTCCCCTTTCCCTCCTCCCCTGCCCATTCTCGCTTTTTTCGTTGTTGTTGTTGGGGTTTTTGGCATTTTTGTGAACTTTTTGATTTGATTTTCGACTCCAGTCAGTTCGGCGTATACTTTCACGTTGTTTGTAGTTTGCGGGCTGTGTTTGTGTGTGAGTGTTTGTGCTTGTGTATGTGTGTGTGTATATGTGTGCGCCTGTTGGTGTGTGTTTGTGAGGTGCGTCGGCTGTCTTCAGCACAATAGGATTGCCACATGACCCGTTTGAGGCCGCGAACTGAGCATGCGAATTACAATAATAAACTGTCGGAATTTGTTTAATACAGGAAAATACTTTTGCTGCGCTGATAAGCTTGATCTACGGCCCGAGTAGGACTCAAATGGCCCAGCGATAAGGACACAGTGAAGGACTTCACTGACGTCCCATACTCTTACCACACTCGGGCGTGCTCGGCAACCATTTGAAGGCGATTGAAAGGCAACGGCGTAATTCAATTGCTCAGCGGTAATTGCAAAATTTAAATGTTTCTCGGTTGTTACGCTCGGTTTCTTCCCACTCCACTTTACCCCTTTATGCTTTCATTACGTCGCCACTAATCAAATGGGAAAAACATTTGATAAAATGGAAATGAAATGACCAAATGGCAGGTGAGCATGAAAACGGAGAACAAAGACTGTTGAATACTCTGCATAATTGCAGGATGAAGGATGCTTAAATTATTGTAATTATGCATATCTGATTGTGTGGCTGGCAAGTAATTATGGTCATATTATATGACTTAATTTGCCATATTCAAATTTACATTGCCTTCAATTTTGTGGCATATTGAGTTATAAAAAGTTCAAATGATTTAAGTTTCAAGTCACATATAATACATTTAACCATCAAACCTTGCCATATCATATGTCTGACATGAAACCATTTGACTTACAGTACCATATACTGTCATATATTTTAACCAATCAAGTCGCCAACTACGCGCAGATAAATTCTTAACTTGAAAACTCAAAATATGGTTCCACTTCCGCCATCTGGCAACTCCGTGACTTCAGTATGACAACTGACCCGACAGTGGAAACTTCCCATAAAGCCAACTCAGCTCGACTCTTCGCGACGGAGCAACTCGAGGTCCGGCGAAGCGTGTGAGCTCAGGTTTTTACATTAATAAATGCTAAAACCACAATCGCAATAACAATAATGCAAATAGCTGCAACAACAACAACAGCAACAACAACCTGCAAGGCACACAATTCAATTGTGGCAGTACAATAACATGAAATGGAAATGGGGAGTGGGGAATGGGGAACGTGGAATGGGAAACGGGGAAATGGCGACTGAGGGCAAAGTGAATGAAAGCGGAACAAAACCAAAGAATTTTCATTAAAATTCTCATTTATTTGCGCAATTATTTCTCTGCAGCTATTTTAATAACACTAATTTACCTTCAATTTTCAACTCGCTTTTCTTCGCAGTCCACAAAGGCGCCGCAAACGGCAGAAAACGAGAAAAGCGCCGGGAGAGAAGGAGGAATAGGAGAAAATAACATGCAGTTCAAAATATGCGCAGCTGCAGCAGAATAAAACTGAGTCGCAAAAAAATACCACGCAATGATGATGCAAGTTTTTTTTCTTGCCTTTTTTTGTTTCTACTCTACTCTATATTTTTGTTGTTGTTCACTGCTGGCTCTTTTTATTTATTTGCTGCTTTGTGGTAACTGAAATCCGAATGCGTTAACTCAGCTGGCCGCAGTTGAACGCAGTTGGCCACAATCAGCTCCGCCGGCCAACTCTGTCCGCTGTGTCCGCCATAATCATGCGAGCGGCAATAACAATGACAGCGACAACAAGAGCAGCAACAGCAGCTGGAATAAGAAATAATATAGCAGGTCCCTTGTTCTAAGCCGTTTGCATTGCAAATACCTCAACTGTCTGTCGCCAAGGACTAGGCGAAAGCAAAACGCAGTCAGTTTTCAATTAAATACCTTTGTCCGCATTCTATTTATTTTTTTCTTTCTGCTTGCCAGCGCATTTTTGCTCTGTTAAACTGAAATGCATTTGCTGACCCATTAAAATGGTTATCGAAGGGAAACATTTAAACAATACTTTAATAAACCACAAGTCAATGAACTGACCATAAAAAAAACAGATTGAAAAATATCAAAATACGAAGCAAACTATTTATAGAATAATTAAGCCAATTTCATCTTAAATTCCTCAGCTCAAAATTTGATTCATTATTTTGAATTTGCTCCCTTCCCTCTGAGCACAGCTCAGATTCCCTTGTTAGCTCTCATTAGTTTCGAATTTCCAAAAATAAATATGCCTTTCTTTAATGCCAATCTCGCAGACAGAAAAGCCCTTAGAGTATTTACAGCTAGCTAGCCCAACTCTCTGACAGTACAAAAAACAACTTAATCTCCTTAAATTAATTGAAAAACCAATTAGCGAAATCCAGGTCCGGGATTAATACAAATCCCATCATAATTAGGTGCCGAAAATGCAAAACAATAAAATCTCTGGCCGATTGCGAGCTTCGGGTCATTTTTCAGGCATTGGCGTCAATTTTCTTTTTGAGTTCGTTGTGTATTAGACGAAGCTCTAAGTCGACTAGGATTAGCGACAAAAACTTTGACAATTTGAGCAACTTTTGCAATGACAAGAAGTTCTGAGAAGGAAAGAAACCTTTGCCCCTCTTTAGAGTAAATTCCCAAAATTGTTTCCAGATATTTGAAAACTTTAAAATGTTGCTAATCCAAGTGAAGAAATAACAATCTGACAATATTTCCCTTATATTTATTAGGACTTCTGTATAGAAAAGGTAAAGTAAGTTAGTTACAAAGTACATAAAGAGATACAGTTAGCATTTGTCGTAAGTACATCGAAAGGTAAAGTCAGCATAGATACTAAGTACATCGATAAGTACGATAAACATTATTAGTAAGTACAGTACAAACACAGTTGGATTAACTAACTAAATTTGCTATATAGAGCTAGTCTACCCTCCACCAAATGCTCTTGGAATGGAATAATTGTATGATATCGTAGCGGGACGTGCGATTGGATTATTTCGTCTTCTGAGTCCGCACCGAGGTCAGTTCGCCCAAATTGTTAAGAGATCCCGGTGCCGGCGTCACTGGCGTCTCGGCGGTGTCCACTGTGTCGCCATGTTTCAGCCAGAGCGGAGCTAGACGCAGCATTAGAATGGCACCCAGTGGCGCTGTGAAAATAATGGCCAGCACCGAAATGATGAGCACGTTGTTGGCCAATGTCAAATCGCTTGCGATGTTGACTTCACGTGCCAGATCCAAGGCAACGGGTCCCAGAGCAGCCTAGCAAAAGAGAAGAAGAGAGACAGAGTGAAAGAGAGGTTGCAATGGAGAAAAAGAATGAAGGTTATCTTCGGCATGCCGAAGTTTATATACCCTTACTGCTCTTGACACTTGTCCTCACAAATTGTAACACTGTTCATGGAACCCATCGTGATTCTTATGATGGCAATGGAATATAGTTATCCGATTAGGACGCAGTGCGTTCCCTTACAACTAGATTTGGTCTACTTTATGTGTAGTATTTAAAAACTTGGACATGTCGATGGTAGCTTTTCTTGTTTCTTTTTGGATGTTCACTGGTCCAGGCAACGCTGCGTATGAGTGATATGCTACCGGACGCCACATGCAAGCGGGAAATGCAAGCACAACGAGCACGACGGACGGAGAATGGAGAACGGAAATGGAAACGAAAACGGATTAAACGAAGTTGTGCTAAAATTTTAATTAAATCACAAAAAAGGTTGACAGTGAAATATGCAGCGAGCAGACCGCATATTAGAGAGAGAACGAAAAAAAGCGAGTGAGGGAGATGGAGCAATGGCAACGGGGAACGAGAAACGTTTGCTGTAGAATTTCGTGTGTAGTTAACTCGCCACTGGAAATAAGGCGCATGTTAAAAAGCGTCAACAGCAGCAGGTTGCCTCGCTTGCGCTCTGTCCATCCGTTCGTCCCTCCCTCCCTCTGTCGGAACGTTCTTTCGCTTGGCTCGCTGGCAAAAGTAAGCCAAAGTAACGTAACATTTACATTTGGGGCAACCGCAGTCTGGCAGCGCAACAAAAGCGCGTAAACCACATGACGCAGACACCCATTCACACACACACACACACACGCATATAGTACAGTCACACACACTTGCGCCACAGTGCAACTCAGTCCGACTGCAGACAATGGTCAGCAGAAGAAAGTAGAGGCAGCCATGGCAACCGAGTGCCACCCAGCGACATCGTGCAACTGTACAACATGATCTGCAAACACGGCAAGCGAACAAGCAGCTACGACTTAAGCATTCGGGGAAAACAACACACATAACCCAAATAATACTTGGCCAAAAACTGTCCAGCCAAAGTGAAACCAAAAGAAAAAACAAAAAACAAAAATAAAAAGCTTTACACTGTACCCATATCCGCGTGTCCGGCACGGTACGGTACAACTTACTTGGACAGTTGCTTTGGGAAAACCGGAAATTGTAATGTAGGCACGTTCCTTTCTGGACAGATTTCCGCCATATGTGGATAAATATGCAAAAGCCAAGCGAGCCTGCAAAAAAGAGAGACAGAGGGAACACAGAAAGTAGTCAGAAATAATCGCACACACACACACCAACACACACTAATGTATGTGTGTGCAGTTAAAACATTTGAATTGCGGCTAAGAACATTTTCATTTCGAGTTTTTTCCGCTTTGCGAATTGGCCCGACAAGCGAGCCGCAGGGACTGTCAAAAAAAAACTAAAGAAATTAAATAAGTGGCATGCAACCGGGGGAAACCCCCTTCGCTTTAGTTTTAGTTAGCCGTTTTTTGGCCACGCCTTTGGCTGGCATTTTAATTACCAAACTTCCAAGCAGCACCAGCAATGCACCATAGCCGATCACATGGCCCTCGAGCACATGGAAATTGATTTCCTTGCCAATGAGTCCGAATGAGACTGGCTTCAGGAACTTCCACAGCAGATCCAGACGCTTGGGTACACTAGACTACAAGAGTTTGAATTAATTAGGTGCATAAATGATAATGCAAAGTACGCACCACTTTATAGGCCTGCAGCTGCTGCGGCGTCATCTTTATCTCCTCCCGCTTCCAGCCAATGCCAGCTATGAAGGCCATCATCACACAGCCAAGTGCTCCAGCCGAGGTGTAACCAATAGCACGGCTGCCCATTACAGCAATGGAGCCTCCCAAAACAGTCAGCACAAAGCGCAGGCCATTTGCGTAGACCTAGAGGGGAATATCAAGAAATAAGAATAAGAATATCTGCGTTTCAATTCCTCTCTGTCAATCCATCTATCTCAAGTCGTCTTATATTTACTCAGGCGTATACGTTATGTTAATGAACCTCAACTCTTGCTGCCTTTAAAATGCCATTTTGTGTAATTAAAACAATGAATTTCCATTAACCATATTTTAGATATTTCCCCAAACTAGTATCTACAACAAGCTCGCACGTTATCTGATCAATTTCCGCTATCACAGAGCAGTATCATATATCACGCTACATCGGGTTTATCTTGCGTAAAACTAGCACAAACTTTTGGCAGCGCTAGCAGGAGTTTATGCACTCATTTGCAGTGTGATGTGGCCCAATTTCACAGTGCCGCCAAAAAGTTTATCAACTGTCTTTCTCCTTTTTTTTCGCTGCCAGCCAAAATTCTGTCAAAAATCGAAATATATAAAAAACTCGAGGAAAAACGGTGGGAAAAAAAGGTAACAATGACTACGAAATCATAAAATAGGATCGCATTATAATAATAAAATAAAAGAAGCACACTGTGAAAAAAAGACACTGAGGCTTGATGACAGGCGAGCACACTCATACACACACACACACACGCGCGCAGACAGCATGTTAAATATGCAAGGATGCAAGTGGCGCGTCTTGAGCGCGTCGCACAGCGTGACAATTTTTGTGCTCGCTGCAGTTTTGGCGCGGGTTGCGGCCATGAAAGTTGCACGCGAAAACAAAAGTTATGAGCAGACCGGGTGTGCAATGTGGGTGTGCACACCACTGAGAGTGTTAGTGTGTGTGTGTGTGTGTGTGTTTTGGAGAGTTCAAAGGCATACAGTGCCACCCATGGCGTTTGATTATGCGCGCCATTAGCGGTGTAAGTTGCGGCAATGAGTTTTGTGGTTGCAACGAAGCTAGAGCTACAGAGCCGGAGCCGGAGCAGGAGCCGGAGCCATAGCCCGAACAGGAGCTGCTGCCTGGTGCTGGCTGCCGCCTGCTGCTCACGAGCGCAGTTGCCATAACTTTCCATGGACGCTGGCAGTAACTGTCGTCGCAAATGTCGCCAGCTCCAGAACCAACATCGCCCTCATCGCGCCATCGTCGTCGTGGATGTAAGTATCTTTTTATGCAAAATGCGCCCGACTACGACACAGTCACACTTACACACACGCAGTGAGAGATTCACTCGCACCCACACAGCTGCATTGTAGTGTGTATGATGGCTTTGGAAGCTTTATGCCACCCACTGATATTGCAATGTCGCTGCTGCGCGTTTTGCATCATTAAATGCGCTGATTGAGTGTGTAAGTGTTCACTGAATGCGCATTTCGAGCGCACAAAAGTATGCTACACTCGGCGCATGCAACAGTCTGAGTGCCTTTGGGTGTCTCTCTCTCAGTGTGTGTGCGCTGCGCTTTTGTCTGGCAGTCAACGCGCATCGCGAATACTTACCGCATTACGAGACGGCAAATATTGCAGCATCATGCCATAAAGATAGCCAAAAACAAGTCCAATACCAATGCCAATGGGTCCTTGCAGTACTTTTTGTGTCAGCGAGCCTGAAAGTATGCAAGAGATTCGCATCAAGCTGAGCACTCGCCTCGTGTGCTCGACCACACGTACTTGTCGAGAATATTACGCTGATTATGACGCCAAACATGAAAATGGCCACGACATCGTTGCACGTGGTCATGGCATAGATGAGTGTGTGGATGCCGCTGTTCAGCCCCAAACGATCCTCCTTCAGCTTCAGCATAACAGTCACAACGACATTGGGCGAAACCGCCGTAATGACCAGACTGGCAAAGTGAAAAAGAAAAGGGAAGAGATTCATTTCTATCACACTCTTTAAAAGACATCTCCACCAACTCAACTCACCCCAGTGCGATGCCCCATAGCCAGGGCATGGAGAGCGTGAAATAGGCCAGCACGGCAATTACAGCCACCTCAACGATAGTCGGCAGCAGAGTCAGGCGCAAAATCATCAGCCACAAGCGCCTAAACGCGCTGCCATCCAGTCCGAGCCCGGCCAACAGCATGATATTGATCAAAGCCATTTCCCTGCCAAAAAAAAGAGAGTGAGTGAGTTGCCACGTTAGTAAAACCATCAAAGCTCGCCACGTTACCTGAGAAAAACCTCGAAGCGTTCGTAGCCCGCGAAATTGGCTAGACCAAGATTGGTGTAGAGCACGCCGAAGAAGAGCATGCCCAGCATGTCCGGCATATGGATGAAGGTCACCAGTATTCCAGATATCTGTGCACCCACAAAGAGCAACACAATCCGCATGATGGCCATATTCGGCACAGCGTACTCTGGCAACCACACGAAGGCCAAGACCCACAGGCCCAAAAATATGGCAAGTAGAGCGACATGCTCCGAGATTAGTGACCAGTGCAGAACCAAGTGTCGCCACCTGCAAAGGAGCAAGCAAAACAAAAACACATGAGCAACATCAGAAAACTTTCACCAGTAATATATACTTAGCATAGGAATAATCACTGAAGACTAACACAAAAACATACATGGATATTCAATCAGTCACTGTTCTCTCTGCCTTTCCTTTGCTTTCAATTGAGAGCCCCACATTCATTATGAGTGCTATTACATTGGTACAAATTCCCGGCACGTAAAGGATTAATTGCCGTAAATGGCTTTTCGTGTACGTTTGTTTGAATAATGGAATTCAATTACAGCTAATTAGCCAGCGGCACATTTATTTAAGCCGCTCGACAAAGAGAAGCCACAATAGAGTTTCCCGAAATGCAGACGATAACAGACCGCGCTCCAGCCATGCGCCTGATTCTGTGGATCATGTGCATTTTTGGCATTTGGTCTTGGGGACCTGCTAAGAAAGATGAATCCACGATTTTGGTCTTTTTCAAACGTAACCATCGCTATCTAATACACTTTCCACTCACATTCACCTTCATTGGACTCATGTGGCTAGAGGCGTTCGTCTCATCTAACTTGGAACAAGCAGGACAAGTGCTCTACATGTCAATCAC
Organism: Zaprionus africanus; assembly: GCA_018151435.1. Taxonomy (NCBI): domain Eukaryota; kingdom Metazoa; phylum Arthropoda; class Insecta; order Diptera; family Drosophilidae; genus Zaprionus; species Zaprionus africanus. Next base: position 413,316 of record JAECXB010002309.1, on the reverse strand, counting down.
CGAGGCTGCGCTCATTGTCAAGGTGCTAAATATCTGGTATCGCAGAGAGACTGCCTGGCAACTGTTGCATCATCTCCAACATTATTCCGACTTCGAACTGCAATCTGAAGAGGAACAGAAGTATTGGAAAAGAGAGCAACAGAGCTTCAAGGTGTACTTCTATGTCTATATTCTGATAAGTCTGGGAGTTGTGGGCAGTAGCTGCATCGGCGTACTCTTTCTCAAGGACTTTGAACTGCCATTTGGCTACTTTGTCCCCTTCGAGTGGCGCAACGAGAGGAGATATTGGTATGCCTATGGATACTGTGCAGCTTCTATGACTGTAAACTGCATCTCAAACATAACTCTGGACACTCTCGGCTGCTACTTCATGTTCCACGTATCTCTGCTCTACCGTCTGCTGGCCATGCGCCTTAGGTCTCTAAACGGAGTTACCAATGAGCAGCAGTTTCAGGCTGAATTGAGGAAGATTTTCGAGCTCCATCAACGCATACGCAGGTGGCTATAAAAGGTGTTTTTAATTGAATATTCTTATAATATTTGCACAATAAATCCTTCCAGAATTACCTTGGAGTGTCAGACGCTAGTTTCACCCTACATACTCTCGCAAGTAATTCTGAGTGCCTTCATCATCTGCTTTAGTGGATACCGGCTTCAGCACGTGGGCATTCTAGCCAATCCCGGCCAGTTTTTATCCATGATACAATTCGTCAGTGTGATGATTCTACAGATCTTTCTGCCCTGCTACTATGGAAACCAGATCACCTTCTGTGCCAACCAGCTAACCAACGAGGTCTACCACATCAACTGGTTACAGTGCGAGCAGAGCAGTCGCAAGCTGCTCTACACCTACATGGAGCACCTGAAGCCACCTGTCAGAATTCAAGCTGGCTACTTCTTTGCTGTGGGACTGCCCATCTTTGTCAAGGTTGTGTTAGACATGTCAATGTTATGATATTGAAAAGTAATTCATTTACTTCTTTTCAGACCATCAACAATGCCTACAGCTTTTTTGCACTCTTGCTCAATGTATCAAAGTAATAAAATAAAACAATTAACCCAATAAAGATTTACTGTTGCTGCTTCTATTAAATTAATTAACTTGATTTTATTCACATGGTTGGTCATTTAAATTTTGCTTATGTTTTTCATTATGTTCTTCGTCTCTTACTTCTCATAATATTTATGTTTGTTTGAAACCTTATGAAAACTTCGGGAAGCCTTTTTTTCACTTCTGGTACTTCTGTTTCCTGATCTTCTCCTCTCTCGTTTTACTTTTTATTAATTTTTGATGTCTTTATTTGCATTAAGAACAAATTAATTATACTCTCAACTTGAAAGTTGGCGTCGTCTGAATTTCAATTGTGCCTTAGCCTAAGCAATATGAATGTTTCAGATTTCCTTAAATTATTTCCCAGTTTAAGCACCTATTGAGGTATAACAAGTAATGTGTTTATCTGTCAGTTATAGTTATTAAACTGAGACTCCGACGTGCATTCTCGTAGTGTCGTCCTTGAACTGACTTAGGAACCCTTAAGCGAACTCCTTCAATCGAGACCTGCGTGACTTACGCAATGTGTGAGTAACAACAAAATTAATCGCTATCATTAGGTCAGCAAGTTAATTATTGTAATTGCTTTGGTTTAAAATTTGTAAACATCTTTAGACCAATTAAATACAAAACCAGGGCTGGCTGTCATAAGAATCGACAGGGAATGGAACTAGTTCATTTTCGCCTAAGGCAAATTAGAAACAATAGATAACAACATAAAGTAAGAAAGAGAATGGAACCAAAACTGAATGAACGTCAAAATCAAGTAAAGAAAAGAGGGTGGCCATACAGATACACACAAATACACATACAAACAGATATACTAGAGGGATATTATACAATTTTAATGTATTTTGGGTAGTCGAAAAGTCCATAAAAGGAGGTGAAACCTGTCTTTGGGGTTATAAACCAAAACAGTTGGACTCGCACTTGAGATGACCCGAAATAGCTCTGACGATCGTAAATCTGCAGTGCATACTCTACTGAAAGTTCAACGCTGGCTTGGAATCTGGAAATGGGAAGATGAAAACGTTGCCTGCACCTGGCTGAAGCGCACTTATCCCTACATTTTGCATTTGCCACTGACATTCACCCAAATCGCACTCATGTGGCTGGAGGTGATGTCGTCTGATGACCTGGAGCAAGTGGGACGAGTGATGTACATGTCGCTGACGATGCTGCCGCTACTGATAAAGGTCATCAACATCCTGTACAGACGTGAAGAGGCCGCCCAACTGGTCCACGAGTTAGACGACTGTGCCAAGCACGAGGATTTGCAGATATACGAACGCGAACAGGGAAGCTTCAAGCGCATCTACCTCTTGTATATCGGCGGCTCCTACGCGGTGGCACTGATTGGGTTCATCAGTGTCCTGCTGCAGAATGAGTATGAAATGCCATTTGGCTACTACGTTCCATTCGAGTGGCACAATCCACGCGGCTTCCTCCTCGCCTGGAGCTACAATGTGCTGGCCGTGTCACTGTGCTGCCTGTGCAACGTGTGTCTGGACACCACGTACTGCTTCTTTATGTTCCAAATCGGTCTGCTCTACCGATTTCTCAATATCCGCTTGCTGGCACTGCAGCAGGCACCCGAGCACGAGGCTCTCCCAGAGCTGCGACGCATCTTTCGTTGCCATCAACGTCTGCATCGCTTGACCCGCCAGTGCCAGCAACTCGTCTCGCCTTACGTGGCCTCGCAGGTGATTCTCAGTGCCTTCATCATCTGCTTCAGTGGCTATCGACTGGTGCAAATGGGCTGGCAGCAGAATCCCGGTCTCTTTCTGGCCACTCTGCAGTTTGAGGCCGTCATGGTACTGCAGATATTCCTGCCCTGCTACTATGGCAATCAGCTAACGATTAATGCGAATCAGCTGACAAACAGCGTCTTTCACACCAATTGGTTGGAGTATTCTGTGAAGACGCGCAAGGAGCTCATCGTTTACATGGAGTTCCTCAAGCGACCCGTCAAGGTGCGCGCTGGAGTATTCTTTGAAATTGGATTGCCCATTTTTATGAAGGTAAGAACAGGCACTGGCAAGTAAACGCCAAAGAAATCGGTCTAGTTATGGGAATTATATATGTATTGCGTGGTCTGCTCATTTGCCTTGTGCTTTAAGTGTTAATTGCAGCACTTTTTCTTTATCCTTCTCCCTCTCTCTCTTTCTTCTTTCAGACCATTAACAATGCCTACAGCTTCTTTGCCCTGCTGCTCAACTTATCCAAATAAATCCAGCTGCAACATGAGCTAAGCCAGCGTTCAACAAGGTTTGCACCGCACTTTGCCATGGTCAAAGATGTTTAACTAGGCGCCGCCACACAAAACCACACAACCACTCACTCACTCACACACACACACACACACACATTAAACACAGAACATTTATGTAAATGCAGCCGTGCCACACAGACACACCGCTCCCCAGCACGATTTATACGGCACGTTTGCAACATAATCATTGCAGTTCTTGTGGCAGATCCACTGCCAAGTCGAGCAGGCACTGCAAGAGCTATTAAAACGAGTGTCACAGCCAAAAAAACGACACCACAACAGCAGCAACAACAAGAAGTTAGGGGGAAAAAGGCAAATAAGACAAATAAAGCACTCGCTTTCTGGCCCAGACACCGGTTCGGGTGTCGCTTCCGGTGCAGGGACGGAAGCAGCAGCAGCAACAGCAGCAGCAACTCGACGGCGGCAGACATTGGCCGTGACGAGGGCAGCGCGCATGGTTGGCACATGAAAGAAATGCCAAGCAGAATGTAATGTGCAACACAAGTAAGCAACAATAGAAACCATAGGAACAACAACAACACGAGCGACAACAATGGCAACAAGAAGGGGAACAATGGGGAAAACGGATATGCGAAAAACGCGTGCAATGCAAGTGCGAATGTCTGCCTAGCTGAGCCGGAAGTGCATTCAAAGGGTTAAGCAAATGCGCGCAACACACACACACACACACACACACAGTTGTGGGGCAGACACATTGGCAACATTGTGTGTCTAGGGTATCCCTGTCCATATGAGCATTTCACTTACCATTTAGGTCCTTTGTAGTGCTCGCCGTGCGCCGGGTAAGCCGAGCTGTTGCCATTGTTGCTGCCATTGTTGTTGCTGTTGCCGCTGTCGGGGTTGCCCCCTCGGCCGCCATTGTTACCGCTGGCAGCAGCAGCTGAAGCATTTGCTGTTGTATTTGTTAAATTTAATGATGTCGGCGTTAAAATTATTGTTGCTGCATTTTGTTGTCCCGTCTCGGCCGCATTCCCGTCTCTGCCACCGTCTCCCCCGCCGCCGCCGACAACAACATCCGACGCGCTATTATTGTAGGCGTCCGAGAATTTTTGTATGTCTAATTTACTATGTGACGGCGGTGCGGGATTACCAGCAGCCTGCGAGTTGCCGTTTTGTGTCATGTTGTCACTTTGCGACTGCAATTGTTGTTGTTGCTGTTGCTCTGCCAGCTGCTGCTGTTGCTGGTTGCCTGCAAGTGGAAGAAGAAGATTTAAACGATTTAAATAGACGCCTTGTTGGCCCGACTGGGGGAATGTAAATTGGTTATAAGTGCCAGCGAGCTGCATTTAACCCATTTTGCATTCATTTATGCTCGGCTCATGCATGCATAAAGTGGCAGTTGCAACATCAGCAACCTGCAACCCTGCAGCCTGCAACCTGCAACCTTGCAAACTGCCGCCTCAAGACGACGACGTGGCGTTGATGGCAAACTAAAGATTGCAACATAGATTGACAGTCGCTGATTGCGCCGAAGTAGCGACACTTGCAAAGGTGACGATGCCGACGATGACAGCAACAACAGCAAGTACGGCAGCAGCAGCAGCGAAAGGAAATTGTCTTTGGGGCTGGCATGGGTTAAAGTGCCTGCAATTGCCGCCTGTCGTTGTCGCTGTCGTCGCCGTTGCCGTTGCCGACGTGGCATAATTGGCATTATTGTCACAGCGACAACTCTGGCAGACTGAGTGCAACTGCTGCTGCTGCTTCTGCTGCTGTTGCAGGTGGAGAGCATAAATATTTCCACTGATAATGAACGTCAGCTTTTGCCTTAGCCGAGCAGCTTCTTTTGCGCCTCCGCGCGTAATGGCAATGGTAATTGAAGTGAATTAACTATTTATTTATTTTGATTTTCACTCAACACGCGGCACCTTGTGGGTTCTTTCGAGTGCCGGTGGGGGAGTATTTCCCCCCAAATAAGTATGTAAAGCTTTGTGTGTAGCTGACTTGGCGACATCTCAATTTGATTTTGAGACTGGTTTTCGTTGTTGTTTTTCTGTTATCACTTGTTAAGCTGAACTTGCTAATTGTTTTCAAATATTTGGTGTCAAATCTGCCAGCTGCCCCGTTGTGCGTTTGTCACTTCTATAATTTTCCTGCTTGCTCGTTGATTCATCACGTGCCAATTACGAATCAATCCGAATCATACGATTCGCTAGCAAAGCTCGAATTGATTGACAAGGCTAAAAAGCTTTCGTATGCAGAGCACGCAGATGAAGTAGAACTGCGGAAATATGCCACAAAAAAATTAAATGTTCTGATTTTTTGCTTAATTTCATCATTTATCTAAACTCTAAGTGCAATATGCATATAAATGTGTTGGAGATTGCTCTAAAAATCATTCACATATTTAAGATGAAAAAAATTTAAATATATATAGTTTTTGAATAATAAAGCACGTGACTTTCGATATATTTAAGTAACATTTCACCACCATGTGTGTTACAAACATTTCATTTCATAGGACGCCAGAGTCTACGGCTTCGACTCGGCTGTCGCACGAATGACGCATGAGAAGTATTTCAAGATCTTGAAGCAAGAGTGTGTACCAAATTTCATTGATTCTCAGTCTACCACAGGTGTCTGTAGAGTAAACATTTCTCAGCTGTGATGAATGATCATGCATTGCTTCAGGAACAAATATGGCACGCTGATTTTCACGTAATTTAAAAAACAATAATTTTAATAAATCTAACAAAACATTTTAAGTATCTTAATGTTCCGAATATTTCGAACCTCAGAATAATTTGTAGACTAAATACTTAGTATACTTCGGAAAAAAAAAAACCCAAAGCGAAAAACCCCAAGCATTCAAAAACGATTTATATATATAATTCGTAAATGTATACTTCGTAAATTATATCTATACATAGATCTATATATACAAATAGAAAATTTACATTGAATACAACTTGATAATCCCGTGTATACGTACTTAGGGCCTAGTGCCTCAACAACTTCTGTGAATATTGCTATGTTTGAATTCTTGTCAAATAAACCGCATCATTTGGAATAACCACACACTTCATAGAAAATAGTACAACACACTGGGGAAACACTGCGAACTGTAAACAACGCGTACGACTTTCTGACGACCTACCGCACCGAGACGATAAGATTTAATGAAAAAGAAAATAGAATTTCAAACAGAATCTAACTTATCTCGAGCGGATCTCACAGACGCGCAGCAGACGGCGACGATATGCGACTGACAGAGCGAATTATTATTAACTTTAGCCATGGAAAATATCTCTATCCACATCTGTATCTGTATCTGTTCGTCGCTGTGTATCTCTGCTATCTGCGATACTCGGTACGGGAGAATTATTTCGTTCGTTATTGCAATTTCTTATGCTAATAAAAAACATAAACCAAACTGTGTTCGCAATTCTCTCAGCGGGCCAGCTCGCTGATTACTCGCGTGCCCGACGAACGTCAAAGCGTTCGGTTCGGTTTACTAATTTGTTAAATTAACAAATAAATTTAAAACAACAACAAAATCAGCTGGGCGACAGAGCTACGATACAGCAGCAGAACAATGCGGACGCCAATGCACGAGAGCGGCTGAAAAAATAAATAAATATTCGATTGTTTTTAAATGTTAAAAACAATGAGGAGAAAGTGTGTTGAACATATTGACGCACAACGATGAGTAGATACTCTGAAAGAACTAGGGGAAGGTACTAAGGTACAACAAAATGATGCAGGGGCAATTATAAATAGTTTTCTAAAACATTTGAATGTTTTATTAGTTTTCTTAAGTAATGAAGCAGCTGAAATTAGTTTTCTTAAAGGAAATATGTTTAATAATAATTTTAAATCATGTTCAGATAATTTAAGCTAAAAAACCAATGACTTCAATGATACTCTGCTCAGTTTCGTTTCAATAAAACGCAGTCCAGGAATCGCATCGCTAAAACTTACTTACTTACATATATGTACCGTTACATTCTATGAACTTAACTTTGAAAAGCTGTACCTACTTTAGCTTACTATATAAAACAGAGATCAACAGCTTGGAAGCTTTTCATATTTTAAGTATATGAAGTAAAAGGCAAGTCAAGCAATTTGACTTTATAATAAATTATGCAACTTCCGGTTAAACATTAATGTGATACATCAATCGATCTGTGTTGCTAGAAAAAGAGAGAGAGAGAGAGGGAGAAGGGGGTAAGAGAAAGAGAGCAGTAGGTCGGAAAGGCAAAAAGTCGTGTCTCTGTCATTTGGCAGTTCGCAGCACAAGGCACAAGGCATTGGCGGGGTCAAGAGAAACTGAGACGCAGAGCAAGGGGGCAGGGCGGAGGGCGCGTGGAACAGTCGCTGCGTTAAAATTATGTTTACAAGCATTTGCTTATCAATTAATTAGCCATAATCAACAGAGAGACCAATGTGCGCTGGCCAAATATTTGCCCTTCCAGTACGGTTCAGTTCGTCTTTAGTGCGGCCCAGTTTGGTGTGGTTCGTACTGTGTACACCGCCCTCATTCCACCACGCCTCCTTCTCCTGCTAGGTCAGTGCTTTTATCAAATATTTACAAGTTCAATGCGAAGTTCGTGTTTGAAGTGCAACAAATATTTAACATTCCTTAATTAATTTTAAATATCTCCGCGACGTCGAGCAGCGAAATAACAAACTGTTCTCGCTTGGCTAGTTCGCCCTGGCCAGCTCCCCCTCCAACAGCAGCGCCCAACTCCTCCTCAGATGCTCCTTTCAACATTTATGAATAATGTGCCGCATTTAAAAGTTTTTGCGGCATTGCGCGTTCCTTCACACTCTCCTCTCCCGCTCCCTCTTTCTCTCACCTTCTCTCTCTTCTCCTTAGTTTTTCGGTCCAGCCTTTCTGCAGCGAGAAATTTGAGCATAAATTGCACAAGGTGTCAGAGAAGATAGCGAGGAACAGGTAAGACGCCCGACTTGCTTGCAAGGAATGAGTTGCCATGTATGCGTGTGTGTGTGCGTGTGTGTGTGTGGGGTAACTGCAACAGTGATATTTCATATTCATGCACTGCACTTAACACAAAAAATTGTTATGTACTTATGGAACTGCAAGTTGCCGAAGTCATTAAGGCTCTACGGCTACAACTTTAAAATGGACTAACTTCAATTCTGGCACACCCCTTGCCAGCATGCCAAGGGGTGCATGAATACCCCTACCAAATATATAGAAAATATACTGCGTCCATTCGACCGGGTATAAAGAAATTTCTTGCGGTCTTCTCTTCTTTTTTGTTCTGGCTGCCTCAAATTCGAAATTATTTATATACGCTTTCTGGTTATCATTGCCTTTTGAGTTCTTGCCACGGGCTCTTTTGGCCATTTTAGTTGGCCGTCGCTGCCAGTGTCCAGTGGCGAGCGAAGAAAATAATTTGAAAGTTTCTCGGGCAAGTGCATAAATGAACAGAATTCTTGGTTTCAATTATTGCAAAAGTTTACACACGAAAAGCAACAACTGCTGCAGAGAAAAAGAAATGATTCCAGCTGTGAGATATGTTAGTTCTCATACTTTGCAGGGGAGTTCTGAGAGAAATGTGCGACATTTTTGTGCAATTCAAATGAAGTTGATATGAAGTAGAGTTTTCTTTGGACTAACATTGATTATTATAGAGTCGAGCTACTGTGAAATCATTAAATCGATATGAGGAGTCATTGAAATGCATCACAAATTTTCATCTCGAATCCAATAACTGAACTCATATCTCTTGCAGTCGTCAACTTGTGTACAACACATTTTAACTTGACTTGCAATGTTTGCACTCCTCAGAGGGGAGTACGAATCGTTTTTCACTTTTCGCCTTTCACATCCGACCTGTGCTTGGCGAGGCATGTGCGTGGCCCGGCAACAACATGTCAATGCCTCCGCCATGGAATCCTGATGTCTGTATTTACCTTTCAAGTATGCAAAAGATACTTAGAGATGTGTGTCTGAAGTTTACTGAAGCACCATTCCCTTCTTCCATCTCTCTCTCTCTCTCCCTCTCTCTATCTAGACACTCGCAATGTCAGCACATTTAAATATAATTTCTTTTCACTAGAGAGACTGAAAAAAATACTCAGCGATAAGTTGCAAAGGCATGGGATACTCTTGATGAACTTTTTGATTTAGTCAACGCGACTGTCGACTGTTGACGCTTTTAAGTTCACATGCAGACACATCCGACAGCCAGTTGAGCTGACTTTGTGCTCGCTCTCGTTCTGCTCCAGCGACTCGTTCTGGAGGGAGTGAGACGCACTTACTTAAGACGCATTTAAGGATAAGTTGAGAAATTCATGCCGTAAGCTTGTGCAGATTCAATTATAATGTCCAGGCACCGACGGCAGGATAAACTATGTCATAATCGGACCAGCTGAAAAGCAGGTCAACCATGAAATGTGAAACCTCGCCCCTTCACGGGCTGAATAAATAACTATAGAGACATATTCAAAATTGCATGGAAAACAGTTTAAGGTGCTGGTATAAACCCAGCAGGCACTGTGTGCTGTGAAGTACAATTTAAAGTGTGAGCATTTTACTTTTGTTTCTTATTTAATGAAGGCTGAGAAGGATATTGAAAAAACAAAGATTTATTAAAAGTGTACATCATAAGCCTATTTATTAATCTAAATTAATATAGATATTAACTTCAATAGCTCCTAAGATTAAGCTACAATTGAGACTACAGAAAACAGTGTTGCTAGGCGAACTTCAGAGGATTTCTAGTTAATATATAAGTGGATATATATTGTAAACAAACTTGAATTCTTCCTTAGATCGGTTTATAATACAGAGCATAGCATAAAGTACATGTAGAGGTATTTCATGGCAACGTTTACAGGATATTAAAAAGAATATATCAACAGCAAAGCAAGCTGAACAGTCTCGTCTGGTAGGGAGCAAGTGGAAAGCGCTCTATTAAGCGTAGTTTAGTAATTGGCTGCTGTGCGGATGGCACTTGCAGCGAGTGCGAGTGCGAATGCGAGTACGAGTGCCAGTGGCAGTGGCAGAGCGGGAGCTTCGATTCAACTTAAGTGACTCCGGGCAAGTCAAAATCCAGCTAGAGTGCGACTGCCAGAGGGCTAAAAACGACAGCGCCAAGTCAACGTCACCGACTCAATGCAAATGGCATCAAAGTGAAACCAACTACACGTGCATGTGTGTGCGAGTGTGAGTGAGTGTGTGTGAGTGTGTTTGCTGCACGAAAGGAGATTATGTGTGCCACGTCAAATGAAGCGTCGGGCAGGAGAATGAGCTCAAGAGGGGAGGGAGACAGCACGCCTTGGCACTTACTGGGGTTGTGTATCATGTGTGCTGAAATTTTCCTATTCATTTGGCAAAAACTGTGGCACACACACACACACATTCATAAAGTCATACAATCATACATGCAATATACACAACATGCAACACCCCCCGTCGAGGCCGACGTAGTCATTTATAATTGTTGAGCGCTGCGTATACGTAATATCAAGCTTTGCATGCGCTCGCATACTTAGCCCAGCGTATGTGTCTTGTCTGTGTATTGGTGCATGAATGGGTGTGCGCGCGATTCATTTATCAATGGTGACTTGGTGAGTGCAAATCGTTTTTCATGTTGCAGATTTAAGCAAACAGAAATGTCGCCATTTTCCCAGCTCTATTTATATAGCCGCCGTGGGGCCGTGGAAACTCAGCTTTGCCACGTGCACAAAGTATAAAAGTTTTTCAACCATTTCAGCCAACAACCATCGACTGTACTGGAACCAAATTAAATTCGATAAACAAATACGCATGTGCAGAGGTAGTCTCTTCATAAAGCACGAAAAAAATATCTGAAATCTGCTTCAATATCTTAAATTATACGCAGCGAGTCTGCCCGCTTTATTTTACGTTTCTCATGGAAAATTCTGGCAAAATTTGCGATAAAAGTCAACCACGAAAAAACACATAATTGTGCAAGCAATGCTACGATAATAATAATAATAATAATAATAATACTCGTCGAGTTCTTCCAAAAACAACGGGCGGCTGGCTAACTGGGCTAGCTCGCTGGAAATACGCACGGCTGTCACAACAAACATCCTCCTCGGACCACAAAAAAGACGAAAAACAATGAGTGCAAGCACGATGAGAGTATGCTCGACTGGCAGATATACCCTATAGTCAGATCTAAATACGGTTCTACTGCGAATGACTTAAAATTCTAAAGGAACTTCCAAGTTATTTCTTGATTGCTTTGGAATTAGGTATATCATGTACATATTTATTTTTATGATTAGTAACTTAATGTTATTTTCTTTTTAATTTATTTAAATGCCTTCAAAATTTAGCTGGTCTGGTTTGTAATACATCAATCTTTAAGCTTGACGACTTATTTCATTCTAAGAAGATTTTTTCGCATTTTCTCGATGCACTCTACGCTTTCTCTTGCGCATTTTACCAATAAAGCAGGAAAGGAAAGAAAAATCCATCGGCACGTCGAGGCGACCGACTAAGCCAGGCCCGGAAAAGTCAAAATTGAAAAGCACACACACACACCGACACACACGCACACACACATTCGTATGTAATTATGTGCATCTGCACTGGAATAACATTTTTACAGGACGTTCGGCTCGCAGCTATACGAATGCATGGAGTCCTGCTGGCGCCACTGCAAGGAAGCGCAATGTCTTAAAATCTCCGCCTGCCCACTTTGTATATGAAGTTGCCTTAAAATCGGAACGCCTCAATCCGCTTAGGACAGGGCAGCTGCATGTGGCCCCAACTCCGTTAGCGACTCGAGCACTCACACAATCTTTGGCTCAGAGTTGCGAGAGGCAAAAACTTTAAATAAACAACACAAACACACACATGCACATACATATATGTGCATATGTGTGCGTGAGTGCATCAGTGTGCATGTCTTTTTTTTGGATGCCAACATCATCAGTCGGTTGGCCGGCAACGGCGTCAACTCTGACATCGAGCGGAATGTCTGTGCAGTTGGGTATGTGTGTGTCATCCTGGCGCCCATGTTCTTGTTTGAAGCTACAGTGGCACATCGTAAGGACGGACATTATGCGTGAGGTATCTAGGCTATACATGGTTTGGGTTATCTTTGAGGTTAAGGTAACCATTAATAGAACATATATACCTTTTTAAACTTCTCGTTTAATAGTTTAATATGTTAGATATCTTGAAATTGTTTGTTTCTTTCTAAAGCGCGGAAATGTCATAATCAATTTTAGCACAACAAACTAAGAAATGATCCTTAGAACTATCTGAATAGAAACCATTAAATTAAAATTTATAAAGAAAATACGTAAGAAAGGAGGACACTGTTCTACGTATTCAGCACTTTCTTTAATCAATTTGCACAGCTTGTTCCACTGTGCATTCGCATGCTACACATATGTGTGTCTGTATGTGTGCCTCAGTCTGTGCGTGTGCAAGAAAATCATTTCCGGGTAAAACAATTTTGCTTTGGGTTGCGTTACAATGCGCTGCATTCCCAAAATAGCGCGGCCATTTTTTCTTGCTTCTGTGCGATGCGTCAGATGAATTCCTCGCGCAGCTTGCACCATTTGCACTGATTTCGGTGAGTGTTTTATTTTTTCTAACTCTGTAGTTACATTTAACGCCCTTGGGGTAGTGGGACGCACACATTCATACAAAATGAATTGGAAATTGAGTTTTGTAAATTTACTCACCATTTGCATTGAATTCAGTTGAGCTGTAAGGCCCCTTGGCGGATATGTGCACTCTAGGCGGGGGCTGTGGTCGGGTTTTGGAGGGGGGCTTTGGGGCTGCATCCTTGACGGCCAACAGACGCTCCGATTCCGGTTCCAAATCTGTCAGTATACTATTCGTTGCCGTTTCACTGGCACGTCGCATTAGCTCGACAGGCATCTGATTAGTTTGATTCGCCTCGGGCACTTCTAAAGTATCGAGTTCAATTAGAAATGTTCGACGGAAACCCTGTAGCTCTGGCCCCTCGTTGGCTGCAACTATATTGTGTATTTCTGGCCTCACGTTAACTGAAACTATATTATAGTTATCTGAAATGTGCAAGAGAGCATAAGAACTTGTTCAAGTATTGTATTAAAAAAGGCTAAGGTAATCTAAATTTCAATTAGTATATAAAAATCATTCAAATATTATACATTTGATAACAATCTTTAACCCATTACACCCCATTCCTAACGATCTCCTTGCTCATAAGAACTCGTGTCACGTGTTCTACGCTGATGCATTTAATGGACTTCTAATTGGTTAATAACAAAAGTAAACGCACTCGACATGAATCCATCACGAAACGTGGCAATAAATTAACTCACCCGTTTCGCTAAACATTGTTTTTATTCCTCGCGCTCTCACTCACTCTCTCTCTCCCTCAGTGCGAAGCATGAGCAACAACAACAAGCACAACAATACTCACAAGAGTCAAAGTGACGAATGTGACGCAAGCGATTGACCAAAACATCAACAACAACAAATAAAATACGCGGGCGCCAAAGCGAGAATGTGATGCACGTGACAGAGAAGAGAAACACACCAACAGAGAAGAGCACAGAGGGCGACCTAAGCGCTGTCGGAGAAATAACGGTACTGCGACGCGAAGTCTGCGCGTTCTTTATAAGCAATACAAATTGATATTCTACGTGCAGTGCAATCGCACGCGCCTCTGTTTGCCAGCCACTTTAATTAAAAAGCTTAATTCAAACAATGTCATTGGGTACACACTGATTGGACAAAGATCTGCACAGAGAGAGGCATGTGTACACACGCGTGCATACCCTGTGTTTGGTGTACATACCTAATTGCAGGCCGATTAGGCGCGGCACTTTGGCGAAGGGCGACTAAAACTAACTGAAAGCAAACAACGCAAAACGCACACAGCGACAAACACGCCTACGTAATCAGCAAAGGGAGAGAGGAAGAGAGAGAGAGAATGGAGCAAGAAAAGAGCGTAGAGAAGCAGAAGAGAAAATTCAAATTGGCAAGCGTGGATTACGCAACGTCGCAAGACACATACCCTGCACAAGTTGAAAATACTTTAAATGCAAATTTAATTAAAGTATTTTAACTGCTTAAACATGTTGAAAATATAGTGAACCTTCTCCATTAATAAGTTATTTATTTAATTTTATATCTGTCTGTAAATGCACACATTGTTATGCTGTCTCTTTCAAATTGACATGCTTTTGTAGCAACTACCACTTACAGGGTATAAGTAGCGAGAGCGCATGTAATCGAAGAATGAGAATGCCGCTAAAGAGTGACCTGCATAAACACACTTACAGTTGTGTATACCAATGTGCTTAAATATGGTGAATACACATACACATACACACATGCATAGGCTGTCTCTCTGTTCGATGAGTGCCGAAGTCGAATCGGCTGATTATGACAACGAGTCTCACAGCTGACGCACAGCTGATCGATCAAATTAAACTATTTGCTTGGCACACTGCTACAGATCGTTTATACGTGTGAACAATTACATTCTAAAAATATATTTATATGTGATAATGAATCATATGCCCGTTCTGATGAAACAATATTAGGAATAAAACGAAATTAAATAATACGCTTAAGCTAATGGTATTTTAATGTACCACAATGTGAGGATATTAAATATGCTTTATTAATCATATAACTAATAGTTCATATTATATGATTATTTTCCAATGAACACTTAAAGTGATGTAGTAGTAACGATGTAGTTTTCTCAGCAATTTCGCAACGAATTTATGGAGCAAGCCTAAAAGTATGCAATACTTTTTGCAGCGATTTACTTGCCTTGAGCTGGTGTTGAGTAAATGTTGAGTTCATAAGGTCGAAATTCATTCCACCCACTGTCTGTTGCACAGCAAAGCATTATTCACCACGCCCACACCTCTGTGCAACATTGTTATATCACAACATTTTAAAAATTGTGCGAAGGGAGCTTTAAAATGCAACCAGAACGTGGTACAACATGTAATATACATGTTGGCATGTTTGTGTTTGAGTTGACCCATAAGTAATTATGTATGTGTATACACTTTGTATTTTTTATACGCTGATTTTTTCGAAAATTTATTTTTTGCAATTTTTTGGCCGATGGAAATTGCTCGACGTCCGTCGGAGTGTTCGCGCAGTGTTTGCCAAACAACGCAGCAATTTGCGCCCGCAACGCATGCAACATCAACACATGCACAAACACTCACGCACACACAGACGTGTGCTGATGTTGTTATGTACATCTCATGTGTACATATGCGTATGAACGCATGTATGTATGAAAAGCAAAAAACATTAATTTGCGTGCAAGTCAATTATCAGGAGGCTGCTTGTTGTTGTCGTTATTGTTGTTGTTGCCTTTATGCAAATATGGCTGCATCAAAATACGAACAATTTTAAAATGACTCGGGTACTCATTCCACACGGCACAAGAGCATCCCCCCTCTCTTCACAGGTACTTTCCAGCATGCCAGACAAGCATATTTCTAAATGCTTTTTTTAATTAAAATTTCTGCAAACTTAACACATTTCAAATTGTATTTTGCATATTTGAAACAAATTTACAAACCAAGCGATGAGCTCGAAAAAAATGCAAATATAATTTAAAAAGTCGCTGGCATTCAGAAAAAATAGAGAGTTAAAATTAATGCAAGTGAAGTTTTTGTTGACATTTAAAATTGTCATATTTATTGCACGATGAGCATGTTAATATGTACTTAGCCATCAATTATGCAGTCTACTAACTATAATCCAACCAATTGTCACTGTTGACGGGGGATTGCTATTAAATTAAATCTGAGATACTTATTGTTAATTCCACAAAGTTCGTTTAACTTGAACTAACGTCAAAATAAAGCAGACATTGGATTTCCAGTTATGTTTTAGTCTGTTTATATGCCTGATGGATAATAATCTTACCTCGTTAAAAGATCTTGAGATCCTTTACCTCGATTTTTCTTCCTGGTCAGTTCTTCATCTGACTCCAAATTGAAACTGAAAGAATGTAAAATTCGCGCGTACAAATTTAATTGTACAGTAATTAAATAAAAGGCGCTTCCATTAACCATTTTCAATATTCCATATCGAAGGGGTATTTATATTTAATAATAACAATATGATAAAGTAAATTTCCATATACACATTAAAGACTGCACACTATCACATTAAATTCGAAATTGGCATAATTCCATTTTGCAATCTATAAACTAAAATATAATAAATTCTAAAATAATTTCCTCTGCTTACTGTGGATGCTTCATCATATCAATTTCTGTACAGGCAGTAACACTTACTTCAGTTCTGTCCACATCTGCGAGCTCCATCAAAGTGCATTGGCTTCTCCACGAGGTGCCTGTCTTACTTCTGCTCCTGCTGTCGCTGTCGCTGCTATGGCCATGCCAATTGGAGCCAAGTGAAATGTTTGCACTGTCGCACACTCAGACGCAGACAGGGCTGTGTCCGCTGGGAGCACACCTGAACGGGTGAGCGAGCGGAGGGGATGAGGCAGGCCAAGTTGGCCACAAGGTGCCGCCAAAGTGAACAACGGTCCGGTCGAAGTGCGCTGCTTTTATTGATGACCCCGTCCTGGCCGCACTGAACTCTCCCCCGCACTGTTTGCTGCTGGTGTTGGTGCTGCTGTTGCTGTTGCAACAACAAGTGCAATTTCAGCTGCGGTCGCGCCGGCTGCGGCGGTTGCCCGTTTGACGGTTGACAATTTGTTGGCGCTCGTTGACTGCGAAAGTTTCGCCTCGTCGCCACTGCTGCTGCTGCTGCTTCTTCTGCTGGCTGATTTCCCAGTCGAGCAATGATAATTTTGATATTGCTGCGGGTGGCTGCAGTGCTGACTCTCTTGCAGCACCTGCCCCTCCTCCCCCAGCCCAAGCCCCTGCCACTGGGGCGACCTCTGTTGGCCATTATTTATGTTGGCAACTTCATCGCAGCGCAATTCGTCTTGATCTCGGCCTGTAATCTGCCAACTTTTCTTACTCAACTTTAACTTTGGTTTAACGAGCATATTGTTGTGCTCCTCCTGCTCCTGCTCTGGCTCAGATTCACGTTCCTCTTTCATCTTCAGCTCGGGCTGCAACTGCTCCTCAACACGTTGCAGGCCTGCTTCGTTGACATTATTTCGTATTTGCGCACTTTGCTCATTTCCCTTTGGCATTACGCACTCCTCTGTTCCGCGATCTGCAACGACCACTCCAGCTCCAACTTCAGCTGCAGTCTCTGCTCCTGCACCTGCTGCACTCACAACTAGAATCACAGCATCCCCCGGTGGCTGTCGCGATGCTTTTCTGCTCTTTTTTCCCGCACTGCTTGATTTGGCCAGTGCCATTTTTGGTTGATTATGATATTCATTTGTGCATTTGTTGCCGTTCTCCAGCTGTTTGTTGCGCTCCTCTTCCTTCATAGGTTTGACTGCAAGTAAGAGAGAGAGAGAGAGAGAGAGAATTATTGAGATAGAGAAAGAAAGAGAGGGAGGGAAGACATGTCAATATATTATTATATTTCCATAGAATTGCTGCGGCAATTTAAGCGCGTGCGAAAACTTTGCCGGCAATTGAAAAATTCTGCACTTCGATCTGTGCGAAAAAATCATGAGATAATGGGGAAAAATCGGAAGCAGTGAGATGCTGGGAAAGTAAAGAAAATGCACACTTAATGTAGAAGCAATAAAACCCACTAAGTACTGGCGACAGCAGCAACTGCTGTGGGGAGTGCAGAAAGGGCAACAAGCAATAGGGCCAAAGAGATAAAGCAAAACGAGAATAATTTGTAGAGTGCTGACTAGTATATACCCTGGCAAAAGCATAAGCAATGCTCATTTACATCTGCAACTGTTGTTTAGATACATTTTTATATAAACAATCCAACCTAATCAATATAGTATACGAAAGTTTTACATATCTCAAGCCTGGCTTCTTTATTTTACTTTCACTTAATTTTTAATGCCTTAAATGCATTTCTGCATTACCTACAGGGTATCACAGTCTGTTAGACAGACAGAAACAACAACTATGCTTGTTGCTGTCATCGTCGTTGTTGCTGTTGCTGCTGTTGCTAGTTTTGTTGTTGCCACTTGTTACCTACGCTGTAAACTTCACATTATCTCGAGTTGGCAACGCTGGCAGACGCACAGATTGAAAATGGCAGAAATACGGCAAACTTGTGCGGGCCAGCTAAACTTAAAACGCACTAGAAGCGCCACCAACTAAAACAGCAGCAAAAACAACAACAGCAGCAACAGCAACAAAAACAACAACAGCAGCAACAGCAACAACAGCAGCAGCAACAACGCGAGCCGAGGGAGACTACAGCGTCTGCAATGTCAACAATAAGCAGCATGGCACAGGGAGCATAAAGCGTGAAAAACTTTAGCAATTTATGCGACATAATTATGCTGTAAAAAAGCAACATCA
Organism: Zaprionus africanus; assembly: GCA_018151435.1. Taxonomy (NCBI): domain Eukaryota; kingdom Metazoa; phylum Arthropoda; class Insecta; order Diptera; family Drosophilidae; genus Zaprionus; species Zaprionus africanus. The sequence continues at coordinate 394,618 of JAECXB010002309.1, read as the reverse complement.
ACAACAACAACAACAACAGCAGCAGCAGCTCAAGTGTAATGGGAATAAAGCAGAGCGAGACTGAACTCGACTAAAAGGTATCCTAAGTAAGAGTTGAGTGCGCATAAAACGTGCCGCAGTTCATTTCAGTTAGGGAACTTTGCGCTCAACTGTAATCACAGTAAATATACCCTATATAGAGCAAGGTAGTCGCGTAGGTAGCTGCGCTTAATGGCCACTAATAGCCATTACTTACGAGTGACAGTTTCGATCGCTGTTCTTATTCTTCTCTGCTGAGATTTACGTAAAACATTGACAATTGTTTAACTTGCCGAAGGTTAAAGTTTTGCTACACAAGCAATTTACAATGAACAGCGACTAGGTGGGTGGGAACCAGAGAGGCGAAGGGAGAGAGAGATGGAGAAGGAGATGGGAGGACGTCAAAGTTTTCGGCTTTGTTTCGCTCAAATTGAATGGCATTTGCATTGTGTCAACAGCTTTTAGGCTCCCCCGGTTTGTAACGGTAACGTTAACGTTAACGGCAACGGTAACGGTAACAGTCGCCGGCCACTGCTGGGACATGCGCCTAATGACAACGCTAATTTGGGCGCCATCTTAGGCAGATTACTAGCAGATATCCCAAAAGTTTGCACTGCCAGCAACTGACGCACTGAAGACATATTAATAACTTGTCTCTCAGTTGGGATCATTACAACGAGAGGGAACTGTGTGGGGGAAGGGGGGAAGTAGCCGAAAACTTGCGCCTGGTTGCTGGCCATTAAAAGCAAAGCCTCCTCTTGTACTCACCTCCATCGCAGGGGAAATTCTCGGCGAGCAGCGTGAATAATTTATCCGACAGCAGGCAACGTCCGCGCGGCCCCAGCGGGACACGGCAAACGGGACACTTGACGGACCGGTTACGGCAATTATTGCAGAGCACGTGTCCATTGCAGCACTGCCAGCCAGGCGGTTTGATGACCTGATTTCCGTCGCCATCGCCAGGTGCAAGTGCCCAGGTAGCAGGCAGAGCATGTGTGCCAATGCATTCGTTGTAGCAGTCACAAAACAATGGCGATTCCGCATGGAAAGAGTCAAGTGCAGCAGCGGCAACAACAGCGGCATCGTGAGGTCATGTAAGCAAAGGCAGCAAATTAATAATGCACGATTGTGAATACTTAACCTCTTATTATATTTTAAGTACGCGCTAATAACTGTGAAGTAGACTACAGTAGGCAATAGATAAAAAATTATAGGTATAAAAAAGTGTCAAAGGATAATTGTTACTTTTTTTTTTGTACTTTGCATTTATCTTCAATAGACAAATATAGTAACCAAGAAGACTTTGGCCACACTCCAAGCAAGACACACGATTCATTTATGTACTTAATGAAAATTTATCTTAAGTTCGAAGCATTCGTAGTTGAAAATGACAAAGAACAAAGCCTATTTCTGATGGTCACATTCACACAGTTTTCCCTTATGCTTTTTGTACAGTTTCCAGTTGATGGAGGGTATAATGTACTTTGCTTTATGGGCTTACTTGCAATCGGATTAAAGACTTTCCCTCTTTGTACTCTGCACCTTAATGGCAATGCCTTGTTCACTGCGGATTTCACTTATGAAAACTATCATTCAGTACACCGATAAATATACCACTATACACAGCTTTAAACACACAATTCATTTATCGCAGCGTTTTGATAAATATGCAAATCTGTCAATCGATTCGTTGCTGCACTGCAACTTTTCGTACTCAAATCTGAGCTTCTTGTTTTTGGGGGCTCTGTTATTTGGCAATCAGCATTTTCTTGATTTACCCCGGACGCTGCTTTACGGACAGCTTTCCAGTTTTCCATTTAAATTGGAAATCAAATTGAAAATATTGCAAGCGGATTTAAAATAATACAACTGTATTTGATGTGCACAAAAACACTTTTGCGCATTTCCAGCCAGAGCAGAGCACAGCTTGGACTCACAAAAAACAGACAGGCACACCCACACATATCTATTGATGGGAGTGTGTGTGTGTGTGTGTGCAGCCAATGTGCTCTCATGCGCACGCAGAAACATTGGGATTGTCTCGAAAAATCAAAAAAATTTGTATAGAAATTCAATTGATGCTTTTTGTCTACATTTATGCATTTGTGAGTATCTGTGCACCAGACTGGGTGTGTGTGAGTGTGTGTGTGTGTTCAGCAATAAAGCTACAATTTTGGACAGAAGCTTGTATTGCATTTTGGCATCATTTGGCAAAAAATGAAATTGAAGTTTTACAAATGTAAAGCGATTTGATTGCAATCATTTCACATTTTCTTTTTTTTTTGACTCAAATAAACAATAATCATATGCGGCAGTCCAGCGCAAACACTTTACAATGCAACAAAATACATTAGGGGGGCTCAGGGTTTTGTCTGTTTTTGTTTTTCTTTGAATACTTTTGTGCAGATTTTAAGCCGGACTCGATTTGATTGTGTGCAATTTTGTGTTGCATACCTTCAGGCTGCGCTGTTAAATTGCTTTGATTCGTCAAACGTTTGTGAAGCAAGCAAGCAAGCACTTTATATTTTTAACTACTTATTGCAGTTAGTTAGTTTATTAAAATGCAAATTTATGCATATTTAATTGAATAAAATCTCGATTCTCGGGTGTTATTTAATGTCAACAGCAGAGCTCAAAGGGGGCCGCCGCCGCTGCACACGTCTATCTCAATGCAAATTTATAGCATAAAATACACACAGACAGCTCTTATCTGTATAACAGTATACGAGTATCTGTGTCTGTGTCTGTGTGTGCGTGCTTGGCTGTGTAAATAGCAGAGAATGCTTTTTGTGAAACTATTGAAAATCAAGCATAGCTAAATCCCTTAATAACTTAATGGACTTGTCTGTTTGCATACACAAACAGCATAACAAATAAACATACAGATGCACATCCGCACACAGACACACTCTTTATAATGCCAAATTCGAGCTATAGTAATAATTGCCAAATATGAAACGAGCTTGTAATCCTCAAGGTAGTCAGCTACACAGTCTGACAGTCTGACAGTCTGGATCTATGGCAGACTGGACTGGACTTATCCTCTGGCTCGGTGTCGTGCTGCATAAACTGATTTAAGGTTAATAAACAAATTACGCATTCAGTGCAGCAGAAATGGGAGCCAGTTCTCAGGCGAGTTGACTCAAATGCAGTTGCTCGCTAGCTGCAATGGTATGCGTTTATGTGTGTATGTATGTGTGTGTGTTCGCCTCGTTCTGCTCTGCTTACCTGGTTTAGTCTTAGCCGGCATGCTTAATTAATGGCCAGCAGGACCAATCGCACTCACTTACACACACACACTACCTTCCCTCTCGCCTTCCCTCTCTCTCTCTCTCTCTCTCTCTCTCTCACTCTCTCTCTCTCTCTACTCCCTTGTTCTTTTCTCTCTTCTGCCTTGCGAAATTCCATTTGAAAGATAACTTTACAATTTAAATGCAACAAGGCAGCTTTCCCCAAGCTGTGGTTGCACTCCTTTTTATCTTGTCTAATTAATTAAAGTTATGCTTCTGCTGACACATGTTCGCTATAAATAAATTTACACCTGGTCAACAGCTGCAGCATGGCAGTAGCCTGAATTAAAGATGAAACACCTTCTTTAAGCTGAGTTTGCGGAGCTTGCACAAACATCAGTTGTGATTGAACCGGGCTATTCATATTGCTCGACACACGCCTAATCGACAATATTTGACTTTTAAATCCCGTCATCAATCATTCGCCTGCATGACCGATGACCGATATTCCTCTATACGAGTATATGCGCGATATATATGTACATATATTGCCCAAGTGCCGCCAGGCAGTCGAACAAAGCTAATCAAATCACATGCGATGGCAAACATTTATCAAGCATACGAGAGAGATATATGAATTTTCTATATACATATAACATATATCACTTTCAAATCGAAATGTTAACGAAAATATTATAGCAGGTGCTACTCGACGGGGGAATACTCTGTAGAAAGTAGGCACACTGCATTAAGCTATTTTATTTGCTTTAATTTGCCATCAGCTCTGGTGTAAATAATCGGCAATGTATTTATTTTTCACTTTTGACTTGAGAATACCCTGTGAATCATAAGAAGATACTCCTACATTATCAACATTTTCATTCTCTATTTTCGAAGTGAACCCTATACATAAATCACTTAGAGTTCTCTTACATGGCTAGCAAACACCCTTTAGGCAATTCTATTAGTCAATAAAAAAACAAAACCTCTTCAATTGTTAACATACACAAATAGACCCAATTAATCCGCCCACTTTGCAGGGTATCAAATGACACATACATACACATGGACATATGTTACTCGCGCCTGCGTGTGTATGTGTGTGTGCACAACAAAACTAACGGGTTTTAACAAACAACATCGGCAGTTACATCAGTTGCATATTTGTAGTCATGACAGCGTCAGGCTGTGAGTAATTGTGTAAACAAGACCACGACATACCTGGGGTATACCCGAAGGGCATGGGCATGGGCATGGGCGTGGGCATGATCGGGGGCATGGGCGTGGGCACGCAATCACTGGTGCAGCTCAACGTTTCAACTTTATACACGGTCAAGTGATTAGCAACAAACTTGGCGCAGCGAAATCAACTCAAAGCCGGAAGAGCAATATGGGACAGTTGGAGGGAGAGAGAGAGAGAGCGAGAGAGAGAGCGAGAGAGAGAGTGAGGAGTGATGAGATGTATGAGGTGGGTCGGAAGCCAGTTGCTGTGGGAGTGGCAGGCATTTTGCGGCGATGCATTGCAGGCGACTGACACAAAGGCAAACAAGCGGCAACTGCCAACTAAGTTTTGCGACCAGAGTTCAGTTTAGTTGAGTTAGATAATGACGAACTAAAACTAAAACCGGCATCAGGCAACTGCCAACTGGCGACGTCCGACAGACAGACGACTGGCAACTGGCAATCGGCAACTGGCAGCCTCATCGATATGCAACTCACAAGCGACGACAGCATCCACTTGCCATTTGTTTCTTGCCTCAAGGTATTTTGGCCCAAAGAAAACGAGTATGCCAGCAACAACAGTAGCAACAGCAGCTTGAGGTAATGAATAACTTAACTAATGCCGAAAAATATATACTCTATCTGCAGCTGACGTCAGATAGTTCAAGATGAGAGCTACATATTGTTAACTTATGTTTCCTTTAAAGTTCTTAGACAACAAAACAAATTTGGTTATGTTCCGATTGGGTTCATAATTCTTTTAAACTACTTAGAGTAACATACTCAGTTATAAGTTCTACAATATCTTAATAAAGGGTATAAGAGCACTGTGTCTTGGTATACTCACATCGCAACAAACAGGACACTCCAGTAATTGGGCAATATGTTGCAGGCATGTTGCAAACTTTTGCAGCGACTGTTGATTAACTCCGTGCTGCTGCAAAAAGAAAAACAATCCAATTGAATTTTGACATTTCGATGGGTCTTAAGCCTAAGCTGCTTGCGTCTCTTTCATCTTTCATCCTCCCAGTGGACATCAATCTAATCAACACTTTAGGGTCTTATTGGTTGATCTTATTGCAAAATGCTATTACAGTAATTAGTCGGATTCAGCCCAGGGTGCAATGGGAAAATGTGCGAAATGTTTTCATTAATTTATGTTCATGCAGAAAATTAGAATGCTTTTATGCAAGAATGAGAATAAGTTAGCTGGGAAAGTTACTCGAGATAAATATTAAGTTTGCAGTGGAACTTCCTTTTAAAGAACGAGAAATGCTAAGTGAAGTTTTAAAAGAGAAACTTCGTTGAAGAAACTACCTTTGATTACGATATTTAAAACGGTAGATGTCTGAGTTTTCTTGCTCAAAAATTTAAACAAAAATATTTAAAATGCATAAAAAAATGTATAAGTATTTTCAGCACTTTAATCAATTATCTAAAGTACCTAAAAACCACTCAAGTCGTGCAATATTCTCTCAGGTCTCGTGTCACGCCCCAAGCACAATGCACGCACATCTCCATTGCTTGGCCAAAAACGGAGGCAGTTAAGCCTTAAGCAGAGCCTTTAGCATTATTGATTGGCAAATTTATATGGAAATGATATGCAGGTGAGTGTTCGTGCATGTGCCTGCCTGTCTGTGCATGTCTCTGCATGTATGTCATGCATTTTGGGTTTTTGCATCCTTGCCGTATTTGGGTCAATTGAATTTGTAATGCAGAACTGCAGATAATTTGTCAAATTTAATAAAATATCTAGTAATACGAGCGACAGATGAACACCTCGGGGATTGACCCCAATTCCCCCCCCCCCCCCCCATACACTTGCAAGACACACACACTTGTTACCTGATGCAACTGAAGTCGAAACGACATGGCCGGAACTGCATTTAGATTAAATTAGCACCAAGAATCCTGTTAAATATTCAACATGCACGCAGATTACATAACTGACTTATGAGTGGACAAGTGTCTGTGTGGGTGTGGTGTGTGTGTGTGAGTGTGAGTGTGTGCATCACCAGATGTGCATGTACCTGTTTATTAGACTAATTGACGGCTTTGCTTGAAGAATAATCATGCCCTGTGGCTGTTTGGCGTCTAAATTATTATTATTATTATTATTGTGCCACAATGTCGGGCGGAAGGTGTGTTTTATTATGGAAATCGACCGCAAATTTCTAGGGGATTAATTTGAAGTTTTGAATGTCCGACCAGCAGCTAATTTATTGTAAATAATTGATAATTTGATAACATAAATTGAATAGAATACCTCAGGGTTTGTTATGGAAACTCATATGGTAAGCTGCTCATTGTCTAGTTTTGAGCATGTTCCCAGTATAGAGTAATGAATGAGAAGTGGCTGAGTTTTCGATTAATGAGTATTGAAATCGATAATTCGATTATGATATTGAAATTCTTATTGAGATGAATTAAATGAGTAGACTAGATGCAAAAGAGTTGTAAGGCATAACTAGTAAGTGCCTTTCTTATTGTATAAGTCATCTTTTTATCAATTCATAATTATTGTTAATAAGTAGTAAATAAAAAAAAATTAGTAGCTAAAAAATATATATAAGAATATTATATATTTATTTCTCGCTCCTGTTTTTGAGGATTTGTTCTTTGCTTATCCTCTTCTTGATATTTCTTAACTTTCTTTACTCTTCTTGTTCTTACGCAAAGTGTGCAATATTATATATATATATATTATAGAACATTATATTCCATAACATGCATATATCTAGGTATATCACATACATATATCATACACCGTACTTGACACCACAACCGAGACATCTCTCACAGCGCTTATCAAGCGAGTGCTCCACGTAATTACTACTGCAGCTAGTTAGCTGTTCTTTGTGGGCCTTCGACTTGCAACAGTGCAACAATGCCACAATGCCGCAATGCAGCTGCAACAAAGTGTTGCCACCGTGTCGCGCCGCCTGAGCTAATCAACAAAGCTAATCAGTGCAACCAACTCAGCCAGCGCTGCTAATCAGCAATGCGTAGCGGGACGAGCGGGGTCTACTTGAGGTTTGACCCGTTTCGGTTTCGGCCCGTAACCGTTTCGAGGCAATCACAACTGGCGGTGAACGTGAGCAGGAACTTGAGCCCCTTATCCCTTAACCCTTATCCCTCATCCTATTGCCACTTAGTTCTCTGCCCAGTACTGACTGGGCTCTGCCTGCGGCGGCAGTTAACTTACCACAGCATGCGCCGCCTCCGTGGGGTCATCCGTTGGCGAGGGGCTGCTCGGCTGCTGTCGCCACATCATCATGGTCGCATGGTCGGCGCCAGTTAGCCAATGCTCACGCAGTCTTGTGGCCAGCTCGCTGATCCGCATGCCAAGGACGTCGATGCCGTTGAGCTGCAGCAGTGTGTCGCCAATGCAGATACCTGCCCGATGGGCGTTCGACTCCGCCTGCACTCCGCTGACCCACGGATATGGGTCCCAGGGGGCGCGGCTCAAATTCAGTCCCAAAGCGCCTTTGGGCGCCTTGATGGTGCACTGCTGCAGCATGTTGGGGTATCTAGAGAGGGATGGGGGAATATGTTGGCTGTAAGACGGATAAAGTGAAAAGCTATTGAAATATGGATAAACCGTCGTTGTTGTTGCCGTCTTCAAGGTCGCACGTTCGCAGCGTTTCAAGTGTGTAATTTATGTCGGACAGAAGCAAACACAGACACTCTCGCACCCGCACACACACACGCAGACGCTCGCAGACACACACGCGCACACGTCGTGGGCCGTCTTCAAAGGACCCAAACATAAATTTTGGGCCATTTTCAACGCTTGAGATGCTTGCCAGACACACTCGCACTCACACACACGCAGCCACATATGTATTTAATTATCACACACACACATCCACACAAACACAAGTGAAGGCATTTTTGAAAATATATGCGCCGCGCTAAGTGGGCGTGTCAACGGGCCCGCCTTGGCATGCCCCGCACGTACGCAGCGCGCTCGTCTCGCCTCGCTCCATACGCCCTGTTAGCCTGTGCCTTCGCCCGCCCGTCTAACCCGCCCCGCCCGCATTGAAAGGGCTGCTCGGCCGCCTCTACTCCAATTCTCGCTCTCTCAGCCTTTCGGCACCTGTGCCAAAGAACAATTAATTAGAAGCGCCCTCAAAGTTGTCGACTTGGGCCGCACGGCCGAGCTGTAACCGATTGCAATTAAGCATACGCCACCGATCCCAGTGGCGCGGTAAAATAGCGCGAAATTTGCGCAAATAAATCAAAGAGCGGTGGCGAAAAACTTTTCGCTCTCGCCTTGCGTTGCTCAGCGTTCACCGCAAGCGACGCGTTAAATCAATTAAGATCGGCAGGTGGACGGAGCCGGAACTGCGAGATTGAAATAAAAAGGTGAACGCGCGGGGGCGAGGGGAGCAGAGCAGAGGTGCGTGCGTGCGTACGGGTAATTTCATCAATGAGTGCGGTGCGCGCAAGTTCAAGTATATCAAGTATACGCACTGAGGCCACAGCAGATACAGCATCCGCTAATGCGACTATGGCACAGTGGAACCAAAAGGCATTAAAACTTAATGAAAAGTAATTGTTTTGTATGTCTTAATAAAACTTTTAACTGCCTTTGGTATAAAATATTTTTCAATTAAATTTGTTTGTACTTGAACACACTGTGCAACGCTTAGTTGTCATGGCTACAGCTCGTCGACTTACTTTCATTTCTACGTTTTGTCAATCGTATCCGCGTTCGCGTTGTTCCGTTCTTCTGTAACTTGTCAGCCCGAAATGAGCTAATGCTTTTGATTATCGCGCTGAATCAGTCGCACTCACAGCGTGGGCACATTAATAATTACTCAAACACGTGTGCATACACACAAATCTATCTTTCTCTCCAGTCTCCGCTCTCTCTTTGCCTCTCTGTATTGTGCAAACAGTAAACTTGTTCAGCGACCACTTCACTTCTTGCTGACATTGGCCATGAAATCGCGGATGACGTCGCTGGCAAGTCAAGTATCCGCACGCCGTGGGGCAAATCGCGTTGGCCGAATGCGTAAGGCAGTCACGCAAAAATAGAAACGCGAGAAAAGCCGATGGCTTAGCAACGGCGAACTCTGCTTAAGTAATTAAGCGGCTCGAATTGAAAATGCATAATTGAATTGCAGTTAAAGTTCACTTAATTACAATATACTTTCAAGAAGATTGCACTGTCTTTTGTGCACAATCAGAATCACACAATGCGTTAAACTTCCTCTTCCCTTCCCTGCCCCTTTCTCACCTCAGCTGAGTGTGCACGTAATGCTCCAGTAATCCCTCGATGCCGTTTAATACATTGCTGCAACTGCCCCGTTATGCGTTGCTTTCGTAAGCTTATCGATCGCGCTTTACTTCGACTTAACTTAAAGATCTATGTATATACGTTTGTATGTGTGACAGTATGTGTGTGTATTTACTTCACTCGGGCCACTCCGATTCGTCTCGGAACGAAGCTTACAAAGTCGCGCGTGGATTACAACTGAGGCGCCAGCGCGCGATGTCGGTCGAGCTGTTGCATGCGAAAAACAGCTGTGCGCTTTGCCAATGCAACACACACACACACGCACACACCTGAAATCGCATACACACCTTGCGCACAGCTGTATCTGTGAAATTAACACGGGTTTTTGCCGCTTTCGTTTTCAGCCAATGGCCAACAAGGCGAGACAAAAACAAACTCACACGAGAATTGCGTCACAATTACACAAATGCAACAGCAACAACAACAACAACAACAACAGCAGCAGCAGCAACAACGAACTGTAAACAACCACAGCAACAACAGCAGCAAAAAACGAAATCTATGGCAGAGACCCAGAAACCCCAAACGGCCAAAAAGCTGTTGCGCATGCGCCGTAGTCGACACCGCTGCGTCACAGTCACAATTACAAAGAGCTTGTACGTTGTGTGTGTGTGTATGTATGTGAAAATACAGTGTGTGACACTTGATTGGACGCGGCTCTAATTGAGCTCAGTGAGTTGCGGAAGTTAAAGTTTTCAAGAATGAAACTTTCAACTTTTGTCATTTTTTTGAAATTATTGTAAGTGAAGTTTTGATAATGTAGAAATTTATTTAGTATGTAAATAAAATCTTAATAATATTATAAAGAAAATATGCATATTTACTAACAATTCAGCTTAAACAAAAAATAATCATTTTTGAAGTAGATTTTTTGTTTTGTATTCACTGAGATAATATAGTATTATTGTACTTTGAATATTTATTTGTTTTATAATTTAAATTGAATAAGGGGAATATGGGAGATACCTGTTTGTAAATAAATAATAGTAAAGATAATAATCGTGTATGAACTGAGGATTAATCGCTTACATTTAATTTCGTTTCTGTCATCAGATTTTCCAGCCACAAAGTTCTAGGAAAAAACTCTCCCTTAAAATTTAAACTCACTAACAACTCAAACCTCTAAAATTCTTTAATTACATTTTAATCAAACTACGCTCTGGGGCATTGTTTGGCTAGGAAAGTGAGTGTGCGGCAAGCTTATTGCTTCCTAGTTGACATGGCAACTAAGCTTGCTAGCTAAATTTAGCTTTAATTGGCTAATGTAGCTTGGCGTCTCTTGCGCTCTCGCTTCCGTCGCATTCTTGCTTAGATAATAATTCCCATGCGAATTAGACACTCGCTTTGCTTGGCTCTAGGGCCCAGCCATACTTAGGTGCAAGGTCGTTTGGGCCATTAAAAAGCCATAATTATTACACAAAACTCAAACTGGCCATCAAGGCTGCAATACGAAATATGAAACGAGGCGAGCTTCACACACCGTTGGGTACACAACATTTATAGATTTCGGTAATGCTCCAAGAAGTGGCCACTTACTTTATTTAGATCTATGTGTGAATGTTTGTGTATTATTCGCACGAATCGATTCGCGGCACACGTCAAATTGCACCGCTGCCGCACTTCCACTTCGCGGTACACGCAACTTGCGAGCGGCGCCTGCGCAAACTTCAACGGCTGAAAGCAAACTGCGGCGAAGCCAAAGCCGCAGCTCAATTGCCAAAGCAGCGTACCGAGCTCAACTCCAAAGCGCCATCTGCGAAGAGCTTGCAGAGAGAGAGAGAGGCGGCTCAGCAAGCTCGCTGAAGAAAAAATTCAGGTAACTCCAAAAAATATTTAGAGAGATGATGATAAATAAAAAGCTCTGTAAATCAAGGTATTACAATATTAAAGAAGCATATTAGCAATATATGGAAAGAATTTTAATCAAGTTAAATTATGGAAATTATATATGTTTATTTATGTATTCAAATATTAAGTTTTAAACAAGAAAAACTAAATCAAATATCAAACAAATTTAAAATTTTCAAAAACAGTCTTGTTTGCTTAAGTACATTTTAAGTTTCAAATCTATGACATATTCAATTTGAAGAAGTTTGGTGAATTTATTGTAAATACAAACTATGGTAGTTTTTTTTTAACAAATATAAAGCAACTTATTAAGAGCAGTTTGTGATTCTTCTAATGTGATATTTATTATTATAAAGAATAAACTCACTAGCGAGCACATAAAAGCTTATTTCTTAAAATATTACACAACTTAAAATAATGTGAATTTATTTGCACAAAATTAAAACTCAAGTTAAAGCTTAAGCAACTTCTTCTATTTGAAGAAGTGTGGTGAACGCCAGGAAATGTGTTGAAACAAGGCATATACTCATACATATTTTAATACTTTCAAATATTAGAAATCGCCCTTGTTAACTGCACTTGAAATTGGCTATTTGCCTCTTGGCCAATTCTAGCGTACCATAATTGATGGGATTAATAAAAATCCAATTGTTGCCGCAGCCCAGCCATGAAGCGAGTGCTTGAACTCAGCTCGTAGTCCGATGCGAACTCACCACACACAGTTCAATACACTAATTGAAAACATGAAATTTAATGTCGTGTTCGGGGGCTTCTTAAGTAGTTGTGTTCGACGACAATCGGATGGAGTTCAGTTCAAGAGGCGATAAACAAACAAACAAGCGAACAAACAAACAACAATAACGGCAATTATGCCGACCATTCTCGATTCTCAATTGCATCGATAAATTAGACAAATTCCAATTAAAGGCAAATTAAAATCCTTAATCAAAACCCAAACCAATCGGGGCCATTTGGCGGTTCGACTCGAAGAACCCGCAAGCAATTTCAAATTAGGGCAATTCGCCAGTCAATGTCAAAATTATATTTCGGCAACAAATTGCTGCAATTGTTTTTGGCCTATTTATTTATTTACTCGTGGTCTTTAAACAATCATCGCACGTTGCCAAGGGAGTAATATTATTTTTGCACATGCGAAAATAGTATAATAAGTTGACTGTTTCTTTGTTTCTTTCTTTTTTGCAACAACCGAAACCAGTGTCGGCCTGAGGGAGGATGTTGCAGGTGTTAAGCCCTAAAGAATTTATATAATATTTTAAAATGAACATTTTTACAATTGCTCGCGCTGGGATTGAAATGTTTTGGATTCCTGTCTGTGATTTTTATGCACATTCAATATTTATGAATTAATTTGCCATATAATGGACTCAACTATCATATTTTTTGCACGGCAAATTAAAAACACATAAAAACTAAAGGTTTTTTTATTGTTATTGGCTATATTAACAGATTTTAAGCTTTATAGTGAAGGAAGCTTACCATTTTACAGCAAAATATAATATGTGTAAAGACTTTAGTTCGAGAACCCGGAAACTTGTTGAATAGACTAATGACTCGTTTACTTAGGCAACTCAACCACGACGATCTCCAGGCGTGACATCTCTATAAAACAGCGTTGACTCTTATTTCTGTACAATATTTTTGGTGAACTCGCTTCAATTACTTTCAATTCACGCCTTTTCGGTGTGAATGTCTTTATTGTTGCACCTACATTGAAATATAATATGTTATATACACCTTTGCGTACATTACTCTCAGCGAGCATGTTTATTTTTATTGCAAACTCTCGGGAACCTAATTTCGTTGTTTGTCCAAAAAATGTTAAGCAAATCGTTCCAACTGTGCAAACACCAGAGTTTGTCGCGATCTTCGTCAGCAGCACAAATGTTTTCCAAGCTTATCGATTCACTAATTTCCATACACAAATGCTCTCTATCCCCCTCTCTCCCTCTCTCTCTCTCTCGGTCTCTCTCTCCCTTGCTCTCTTTGGCCGTTTGACCTTAACCATGCGCTCTTAGCCATATGTGAGCGAGCATTTGCCGCCCAAAACTAACGCAAAAGTTTCCAAAAAACAATACAAACAACACACTAGCAACAACTACAACGAGATTCATGAGCAAGCTCTCAAGCTGAGCCAGCTGATGCTGCTTGGCAGCATCGGTTAACCTTAGTTGACTGCGCCGCTGACGCCGAAGTCGACTGCGTAGCGAGCTGAAGCGCTCGCAGCGAAAATTCTGAGGCAGTTTGTCAGCTGGCAGTGTACGCTAAACACGTCGTAGGTGACTCCGTGCGTCGTGAACAACAACACGAAAAGTTGTCGAAATTAAAAGTCCAAATATTGTGAAAGAAAGCTCTCGCTCTACACGTGTTCAATGCCAGGCAAGAGTTCAGGTGATTCAACGGGGCTTCACCCAGACCCCGAGAGAGCTGAGTCTTCAGTGCGTCTCTTGAAGATACCACGCGCCGCGCCCGCAATTCAGGAATACGGATTTCGTTTAACGCGCAGCAAATGGGATCCATATCCATGGGTAACTAATGCTGGCCCGACTTCACGTACTTCTATATATCTATTTATGTTTCTCCTATCCAGGTTAGTGAAGTGGCCGCGGGCACACCTGCCTCGTTGTGTGGCCTCAAGACCGGTGACTGCATTTTAAAGGTCAGTTAAACAAATCGAATGTTCATATAGACTGTACTATATATAGAATGAGCTAACTACGACATCGGCTTGGCTTCAGTATGGCTAAGTACTTCATAGCTCTATGTGGCTAACGATCTTATCTTAGCACACATTTGCTCGACAGCCGTAATCAGTCAGGGGTGAGTGCTGCAGCATCTGTCGCCACTAATTGGCTACACTGAGAAAAATTAATACCAAGTGGATGAAATTAGTTATAGCAAGTTTAACTCTAGTGAATATTCTTAACTTATTTCTTATTGCATAACCACGCTTGAAATTTCTCTCAGTGTATGCCCACACAATGCGCTTGGTTGACAATAACTGGTAAACATAAAATAGTTTCATTAATCAACTGCTGCCTGAACCGTTTTGTTAGACATCCTAAACAAAATATTACATATAGAATGCAAATCTACAGGCTGTTCCTATTTACCTAACGTACAAATATAAATATTCATATGATATATAAGGATGCATACACCGGTATTGTTTATGACGCTCAAGGTATCGTACTATGCGGTCAGCACAATTTGTGCCGCGAAAGTTAACAGCTCGCGTTTACAGAACCACATAAAAGTTAACAGCTTTAGACCGCAAATAGACAAGCTTTCTGTTATTGTGGACTGTAAATCAAATATTCGTATAGTGCAATGAAACCTTTAAAATATTTCTTATAGGTGATAAATAGATAAGATATCTTCCACATTGCACATATTGCAATGCGAGAACATAAACCTTATGGCAGATAAGATAGCGAAATTCATCTCTCAATTTATCTTTTGCTGATGTTTTATCAAAAAACATATATTTAATTCACAAACATGTTACAGGAAATAATTGCTGAACTCAAGATAAATTCAGTACACATATAGATAACATGTTACGTAGAAATAATTATTATAATTTAAAGAACTAAAAAATTGTTAAAAATGTATTCAAACTTCTAAAACTGTTTTTTTTTTTATTTTAATTAAATTCTTTTTATTTTTCAGGTAAATGACATAGACATTGTTGGCATGCGCATAGATAAAATAGCTCAGATAGTAAGGGAACAAAAGGATGCGGTTACTTTTCAATGCTGGCGAAGCGAATGTGAAATCGACTGTGATAAAAGCGTAAGAGAAGAGTATAAGACTCTAAGTTCTCTAGATAATCTATCGTGTCCTACTTACAGAGCATTTGCTGCGTTCCCATGCCCACCAGCCTGAAGCGCCTTGTGATCATTGTGGACAGCATACTTAAGGTGATCGAGTGCCCTGTCTGTACTGCGACTATCTGTCCGCCTGTTATGCAGTGCCAGAACGGACACCTGCTCTGTCTCGATTGTCGTATACGCTCCGACAAGTGTCCCATGTGTCGAGGCTTCTTCACCCCAATCCGATCAAGTGTCGCCGAGGAGATCTATTCCATCATATCCAATGCCTTCCAAGAATTTCATACGCAGAGCAAGCTAAGGCACAAAATATTTGGGAATACAGCTCTAACAAAAGCTAAGTCTTACGATTCCTGCAACGTCTCAAAGCAGCGCAAGCCTTTGCTTGCCACAGACAAAATTCTGAACAAATTATTGCAAAACAAAGCAGAATCTCTGGAAAATCTCTTCCACTGTAATTCAGCAAAACTGCTGCGGGCCGAATCAACGAACAGTTTTAACGTGATGAGCGTGGAAAGCGTCAATGAAAAGCAGATACTGTCGACCGATTTATCAAGGACATCAAAGCTAGAAGGCACAACAGCAGCGGATCCAGAGCGGAACATGGAAAGGAAATGCTCTGGCAGCGACAGCTCGCAGGCTGACAGTTTGTTGGAACAACAAGACTTTGTGCGAGAAGAACGAGCACAGGCAGGGGAAGCAGTCGAAGTCATCTGCCAAACCACGCCCATTGCAGTGACCGCCCCTTCGTCAGCTATCAATGACTTATGGAGCGAGCCACCTGTCAAAGCAAAATCGAAGTCCCTGGCCGCCCTGTTGTTGCTACACTGAACAGGGGCGGCGTTTTAGAAGGATTCATTCATATAATGAATAGAAAATAATAATGGAGTTATAGGCTAGTTATTTTTGTAGGTAGTTAATTGACAATTCTTTAAGATAACAATAAATATTTCTTAATTTTATTTTGTTATTTAATCAATTCTACTTTTATAACTTCAATTCACAAGTGCCCCCGAGTACTTGACCAGACTTCCACGAAAAGGTCACCTAAGATACATACAATATAAATTGTTTGGTTGCTCATTTAGGTTGAAAAACTTACCTGAGGCCGACTAAGCAGTAAACTTTATAAAGTTAAAGGTCGCAACGTCCCTAGGGACAAACTTAGAAACTTCATATAACTTATGGAAATAATTTCCCTTGACAGCGCAGCGTCGCCAGGGAGTGGAAAAGAAAACCAAGAAGGTGAAATCAAATGAAAAAAAAATATATACACAGTGAAGATCCCCCTCCCCACGTCTCTGCCTTGAGTGCAACGCATGCAAATACCAGTTACGCCCCTGGGGCAAAAGAAATCGCGCCCGAATCGTGTCCTTAACTGTCTCCACAAATCCTCTTTCCCCTTTCGCTTTGAGCAATCGCATTCTATCCAACTTAATCAGCTTTCGACCACTTATCAGTTTTCCGCTTTGGACGCGCTTCTGTCAGTTTTTCTTGCACTAATTAAATTAAATTCGAGTTGCTTTGGCGAAAGTTTCCTTATCGCACGCCCCGCGTCAGACAAAGAGTGCAAAACGATTGCAATTTCCCCAGCTCAGCTAGCCAAGGATGCAACTCAAAGACATTCATCGCGATGGTTCGTCGAATGTAGCTGAGCACACTGACAAAGTGCATAAAAGCAAATGCTAAGATGCTCGTCCTGCTGGGCATTTAAAAGGAACTCTCTGCAATGCGAGTCAAGTGAATATATTCATTCCGCGATGCTTCAATGACTCTTTGCCATTGCGAATGGTTCATTCAGAGTACTCTGCAGTGCAGAGCTTCATTAATAATACCCCTGATCAACTTTGACTGAGTGCCGTTAGTATTGCTTGCAATGGTCCACGTAATATTCATTATTGGTAGTCGTATTGTCAAACGTAGTCGGGTACTCAAGCTGCCTGTGGTATCGCCCGCAGAGTTCATACACTACTTGGGAATTCGATATTTAAGACTTTATAAATAATGATTGCTTCCAGCGCGAGTCCTTGGCTCAAACTTCAACAACAGATGCTTTCATTTGTGCAGCAAGCAGAACTGATATACTATAGCATACCCTGTAACTAGTCTGTCTAACGGAATTGTTGTAAAATTTTCCCACTTTTCTTACTGTTGAAACTCCCTTAGTAACAGACTTTATTACACGGTATCATTACTGGTATAAAAAACAGAGTGCGTAGTAAAAAAAACTGTTTTTATTATAAATACCCGTCAGTGACAGCCCGCCATGATGACGCCTCCCCGTTTGGACAACTATTATGCCGTCCATTTACCGTTTTTCAATATTCATGTAAAACCCCTTAAATTAAAAAACAAGAAGCCAATGTTATGACAGGCAAACCAATCTGTCTATACTCTTACTGTTCATTAGGTAGCTAACAAAAATCTTAGTTGATTTTCTGGTAATACATATATTCAGAATGAAAATTCGTATCAGTATACTTTGAAAGATATTACAGGATAAATTATATAGATTTATGTTTCAATATTTTAAAACCAGTATTTCTTTATCACAAAAAATGTCAATAGTCTGGCAAAATCTGCTCGAGTTCTGCTACTGATCAAGAAGTTATATGCCCGTAACCACAAGATGTTTGCTCGTGAAAGGCTTTGGTCAGGGTACCCCTTTGGTGAGGGATGCTTGCAGTAAGGGTAAGCTTGACTTTAAGTAAACGGACAAGTGTCAGGCCACTGACAACATGGCGCCTTTGGTCTTATTGTTGTGGTTCTCATTGTTGTTCCTGTTTCTGTTGCTGTTGCTGTTGCTAGTGTTGTCAGTTGCAGTCAGTCGTCCGGTCAGTGGCAGCTTGCGATTTTCTTCTCTCACGGAGGCTCAGATTAAAACGTCATCAAAACCGGAAGTGGCAGTTTAATTTAAGCGCGTTAATTGAATTCTATTTTCTCCCGACATCGCCAGTCTGATGCGGCGATTGATTTGCTTTGTGTTCCTGCCAGCGGCTGCATTTGCAGCAGCTACGTTTGAACCGCGTCCTCACACCCGCCCCAGCCCGGCCTGTCCTCATCTCGTTCGTTGTCGCTTGGGCAAACTTTAATTACGGACTTCGGGCAGCATTATGCAGGCTCGTCCTTGGCGCACAAAAAGAAATGTGCGGCCACAGAAAATTGTGTAAGCTGCGCAGTTATTGTTACACTGCGCCCGAGCGCTTACCCCCTCACCCCTCATGCTCCCCAGTGATTTTCCCTCATTTTCTTTGGCTCTGTTTATAGGTACGATACCGCACATTTTCTAATTGCATTTCATTATCTACAGCAAATAACTATTGAGCTACAATCCGTCGGGCTTTAAGTGTTTTACGCAATGGCAATGGCTGAGCTAACGGTAACGGGAAGCCATGTCAATTGCGCTTGCGATTGCAATTGCGGTGCAATGCAATTATTTCGATGAGTTCGATAGAGAGCTGAATGGGCCCGGCTGGCATGGAACGGAATTCGAATTAATTATTTTCAAGAGACGTCCGAATTGAGCTTGCCTGAGCAATAGGCCGGACTTCTGATGAGATGAAAGCAGTTGAAGATGAAGAAGCAACGCATAAGGCAAGTCAAATTGACGAATGATTGAGCAGCGACAGAGAGAAACTCGATAGGGACAAATAAAGAAGGTAATATAATGAGGGAGAAAGTAAAAGAGCACAAGTGGGAAAGTAGAACAAATGCTAAGTACTTTACTAAGAGACCTTTAAGGTTGCTCGAAAAACAACCTATTTTAACAGATTTTTACTTTTTTCTATAAATAAATTTATAGCATTTAAAACGTCTTTTTCAAAATTGTATATTCCTCCCTTGCCAAGATATCAAAGCGAAATGAATAAGCCAGCTACTAAAAAGGGGCCCACTTAAGACCTTCATAAGTAGCAGGTCATTTCTCAGTCTCTCTCTCTCAGGCTGGACACACACACATAACAATGAGAATATTCAATCAACGCAATCTTGTGGAAATACTTAGTGTTTTCCAGCCAGACTAAGTGCCTGGAAATCTTAGAAAAGTTTACCCGGGCAACAAAAGTTCGGCAACATCAATAAATAAAGCTCGAGGTCTGGGCAACATTTACGCATGTTAAACTTGTGCAAGGTTACAGGTCAAAGTGTATCGAGTGCGTGTGTACGATGTGTGTGCGAGTGTGTGTGAGTAAGTACGAGCAAGAGGGTCGTCCCACATGGCGTATGAGTGCTTATCGGAGCCATTGCAGCGTCTGCTGCGCTCGCAGCCTGGAAACATTGTGGCCACCGTCGAAACTAGTTGCATGCAACAATTTTGAAAATCTTTTAATGACGGCAGCTGTTCCACAGGCAAAGGGAAAACGAAAGAAAGCAAGAGGCGAAAGCCGAAGGTACGAGAAGGAAACGGGAGGAAGTGAAAGGAGCCCACACAATCTTTGAAACTTTGCAACGTCTGCTGCCGCAGCTTTGCTTTGGCCGCTTCTTTTGGTTGCTGTTGCTGCTGTTGCTTCTGCTGCTGTTGTTATTGCCCATGTTGTTGTTGTTACTGTTACTGTTATTGTTGCCTTTAAGTGCGACAGCTACGAACATGTGCGGTTCTCATAAATTTAATACCAAAAGAGCATTTTAAGCACGCTGCCGGCAGGCATTCGGTTCAGTAAGCCTTCTAATTACGCTCATGGAAAAACTTTTTGTTTCTATGATATATGAACAAGGCAACAGCAGAATGCCTTGTATAGGTAATGCTCGACGAGGAGATACTTCGGGTTGTAAATAATGAAAAGCAGATGAATAGCGAATACTTTTTTACGGCAGATTTGCAGTATGCTTGGGAAATGTAATTAAAATGATAGACTGACTGACATGAGCTTACTCTGTAAGGTATGGATACTCAACAATTTCCTGATATTTTATTATTATACTCTCTACAATATGATATCCAGTAGAGTACCCTGCAAATTCTGCAATAAAGTATTTTAAAATCGACCCTTCAGTTTCATCTAACTTTAACTTCCGTTAAACACACCAAACTCCTTTAGCTTGCAGGATATTTCCGGCAACTTTTACTACACACATGCGGGCGAATATGAATAAACACACCCGCACACACCCACACACACACCTACCTGCGTAGACTGCGGTACTCTCGAGCTTCACGTCGGCTGCTGTGGCGAGCAGGTAATTAATTTTATAACGGTAAATGAAACATATTGGCGTCTGGTGTGCATTTTATACATTTAAATAATTCGCCATCTGCCAATATTTGGAATCGTCAATGGAAATCGTTAATTTAATTAAAAATTAAAACGTGCCGCAATCGCAGAATGAACGCGAATGAACGCAGCGCACTCTGCGAACCTTGTGCAGCATATTGTAAAATGTTGTTCGGAGATTTTATGAATTATAAAATGTACCTTTTATTCGGGCGACAAGTGCAAAAAAATACGCTGTCAATGTGCAAACTTAATTACGGGCCCACTTCCAATGGCAGACACCGCCCCAGTTGCCCCTCCTCCCGCTGCTTCTTTCTGCTTTCCCGCGGATTTGATTACATTAAAATGAATTCGCGTGCATTTTTATAAAGAGTCGGAAACTCATTTCGAGTGACATTGATTTTTATGGCTGTGCAATAAAGGACCATTTTACAGCCTGCTCTCGGTTCACCACCATCTCCTCCTCCTTATCCTCATTCTGCTGTTCCCTCCTGGAACCCTTCTGTCGTCTGACGTGTGATTGACACATTTCATTTCGAGATTTATTAATTGAAACATCAGTTTTTAATCAACAAGCCAAAAGAGCAACCCACTAAAGAGACAACATTATCTTACAAACGGAAATGAGTCCATTGTGGTGGCATAAGGGTAACTAAAAGTATGAATATATTATACGCTACTCCGGGCTACTTTTGTTTTAACTTGGTAAATATTTTAACTCAAACAATTCGTATGTTTAGCACCTCATAAACTCCTTCTCTCCTCTGTTTTTACTACTTCCGCGCACTACCCGCAATTAGAGTAAAGAATTTTCATATTTTCAGAAGAGTGCAGAGAAAAAAACACACGCTGCTGTGCGCAGTGACCGCGGGAACATAAATTAAAATTTCATTGATTAGAAAATTGTAAATGCATGGAATTCCAGCGTATCGTCGTGTGGCAATCTTCCGATTTGCATAATTGCCAGCGAAAACGACAAACGCACAGTAAACCCGTCGACGGTAGAGGGAAGTGAGGGAGGCAGACAGCCAGGTTGGATTGGAGTGTGGCGAACTAGTGCGGTCTGCACATGGTTTGGTTTTGTTCGACTGAGGCTGACCACGGCGCGACGCCTCATAAATATCGCAAGCAAAAAGCACCGCAAACGCCGCACAGGTGCACGACGGTTGTGAATAAGTGAATAAGTTCGCCTTGCACTCGGCCGATGTTCGGGTTCCTTTTTTAATTAAAATAGAAAATGAATAGGAAAATAGCAGTGCAACACCTACAATAGAGGGTTTTCTATACGTACACGATCTACCAAGGAATTGTGATTGGTACTCAACCGATCAAAACTTTGAAAAATCCTATAAAATACTTTTGGTTAAAATATATTGAAATATTTAATGATTTTAATTACATTATATATTCATTTAAATAGTACCATTTTTGAAAATCAACTAAGGTTTCCACTTATATCCTTAATGAATTAACCAAATCAACAACTTTAACATCGTAGAGGTATTATAAATTATGTAAATTTTTCAATAGTTCCTATCCAACTTGGTTGGCAGTTTTTGCTTGTATGCCTACATATATTATTTTATACCATATATTCTATAAAAGGAACAGATAGAAAGACTTCATGTTGGAACTTATTTTCTAGTTATTCCTTAACTTAATTTTTCCTTCCGTTTTACTCCAACTCAAAGATCTGTTGGCCATCAAAGCCCCAGGCAGCTAGGCTAACGGGCCACTTCCACACTGTACGCCATGTTCATTTTTGCCCTCGTTTATAGGAACCCAGCGCTGATTAACAAAAATAAATTTTTAGCGCGTTGCCAGTGCAATTACTTTGCAACACGCCGTCGCCCCCCCTGCAGGCCGTCGGGCGTTTGCAGTTGGGATTGTGTGCGAAAACATTTAACCCCCACTGTGCACAGGGGCGGGACGGCGATGCAACTTGTGCACTTTAACCCCAAATAGAGAGTGAACAAAAAAAAAACGAACAGAGAACAACTCTCGATGCGAAAGCAGCTTGAACAGCGGCCACTTGTAGCCGCAGCGTGCAGTCCCAAATGCGAACAGGCTATCCGACTAGTATTCGCACATGAGCGTGTGCGAGGCATATGTGTGTGTGTGTGCGAGTGTGTGTGAGTGTGTGAGGGAAGTCAAAATTGGGCTGCTGCTCATGTTTTATGGGTATATTCGTTTGGCGTTGCATGCTCTGTGGCCCTGCTTTTAATTGCTTTACATTTTGTTGTTTATTTTTCTGCCATTGTCACGTGGGTGTGTGTCCTTCAGTGTGTGTGTGTGTGTGTGTGTGTGTGTGTGTGTTAGTATGTGTTGTTTGTTTGTGGCTAGTAATGAAGACCAGTCTCGGCCTGCATATTAACTGACACACTCGCAATGCTTTTAAATGCGCATAGTACAGCGTCGCTTACCACCCCCGATGAGTCCATCCCCCCTCCCCCAACTAAGCATATTTAGTGTTATTGTCGTACAACGAAAACAGAGTGTTGTTTCGCCTGCCTGTCCAGGAGAAAGGGCTAGAGGGGACAGTACGTTGGTTGCTTGTTGGCGCCGCTTTTGCTGGCGAAAACAAATTTTAAGCACGGCTTTCATTGTCTGTCATAAGCATAAATGGTTATTAATATTAAAGTTCATAACGAGGCAGTTGCCGCTGTTCGCTGTTCATTTCGCAGTCTGTTGCCATCCCGCTCTATTGCCCCGGCCGTGTGAATTCATGTGTTTGCGAGTGTGAGTGAATGTGTTTACACATTAAATGGCTGCCGTGTGAAGCTGCCGGGCAATTAATGGAATTGCACATTTGAGCCTTATTAGCTTGAGAATATGAACCTCAGACTGCACGATGAAACTATGGGGAACAACCACGAATAGACAGAAGTAGTACAATGTATAAATAATTATATTTTAATCTATTACACCACGTAAAACTCACTAATTGTTTCCATTTTTCATTGAAAACATTTTTATACAAGTTTTACTCCAAATAAACAGAAATAAATGTGAACCATAAAATAGAATACCAAAACCAAATCCTTGTAAAAATAAATAAAAAATAAAACTAAGACTACCCTTAATGAAAAGCAAGCAAAAAATACTTGTAAATATATGTAGAAACAATTTAATGCAATCCCTGTAATGATTTACAATATCTGGCAGAAAATACTCAACGATTTTCCCGTTGGATTGCGAAATGAAATCAAATTGAGAAGGAAATGAAAACACACACACAAACACACACATACATACAGCCAACAATTCGAACAATTTAAGAACTTAAGCGGCTTTATGTGTTTTATATAGAGCGATAATTAAGAGGAATATAAAATGCATGTTAAATACGAAGAATAAATTAAATACCAATTAATCAGGGAAGCCCAATGTAATGCCAATGCCTGCGGTGCACTACTGACTCTCGAACATTAAACGGGAATCAGGTCAACATAGCAACCAGATGAGCAACGGAGAATTTTTGCGTTATTTTTAATATCTTTTGCAAGGGGTATTCAGATAATTCGGGCTTAAGTAATGAACGTGTGCTAGCGATAAAGCCTTGTAAGGCATATAATGAGTCTAACGATACAAACACGAACATTCTTTGGTTTTCAATATTTAATTAAATTATTTATTAGCTAGAACTGCGATCAGTTTAATAGAAATAACAATAAAACTTGTTTACATATAAAGCTTATCTAAATTATGCTTAATTTTCGCTGGGAAGACATTGCAAATCACTGAAGAAATTTGTGTTGAGGAACGTTTTGGTGCGTCTTATTTGGGTTCGTGCTTAAGTTAATAATATGCTAAGGCTATGTCTATATAGTTTATAGGATCAAGATAAAAGTAGGTAAGAAGTGGAAGATAAAACTTAAGAGGCTTGTAAAACTCGCTTATGTACAACAACTTATGTGGTATTTATGTATCTACACTCAATCTGGCTGAGATCTTTGGATGAGGGACAAGGGATTTGTTGTGGAACTTAGATGAACTGCATGTCGTAGTGCTCGAAATTGCTGTCGAGCTGCGACTCTAGTTGCGTGCTTGGAACTTCGCTCTTTACTGGACTGTCGAAGGCATCTGTTAGATACTTTCGCACATATTCGAAGGATACGAATTCGCTCAGCTGACAGGCTGCATCAGAGTTACGCAGCGGCTGCTCGACAGGCTCCACTGTACCGCAGAGCAGTTGCTCCAGTTCGTTGCTGCAGCAGTCGATGTTGTTGCTCTTGTAATTATTGCTGCTGCTGTTGCAATGTGTATTGCAATTGTTGTTGGCGTTGCTGTTGCTGCTGCTGCAAGTGCTGAGCGCATCCGTTTCCGCTGTGGAACGTATGTTCGCACATTCGCCGCCCTCTTGACCGACTCCGGCGACACTATAATAACCAAAGCCGGCATATGTTGCAGCTGATCCGATTGTCGTGTTGCCGTCGCAAATGCTTGTTCCACTTGGTGTTGTTGTTACTCCCGCTGCTGCTGTTGTGGCTGCCACATCATTCGGAGTGTGTTCGATGATGACAATGCAATTTGACAACTCGTTAAATTTCATTGAATTGTTATTAGTTGCAACATTGTCTGCGCTGCAGGCATTGCGGTTGCCCATTCCCATTCCAGTGCCCATTCCGGCTGCCATTGCCGTCAGCTGCTCCTGCTCCTCCTGCTGCCTTGCAGCGTTTTGCATGAGCAGCGCTGCCTCGCTGCAGCTTTGACTGCGCTGCGGCCGTTGCTGCTCACCTGCCCCGGCGGGGTCAGCTGGGGATGCGAATGTGGACTGCGCCCTCAAGGATAATGCCGACTCTGAGTGCCGGCGAGTCTTGGCTGACTTTTTGTTGGCACTGCTGCTGCTGCTGCTCGATGTGCTTGTGGCGCCACTTGACGATTTGCGCCGCATTAGGCCGTGATTTTTGACATGTTTGCGTAGACTCGAGGGATCCGTATAGCGCTTCGTGCAGCCGGGCAACTGGCAGGCGTAGGGTTTCTGCAAGTGCAATAAAAAAAAAAATAAAATCAGTTTTGGGTTTTCTTTTTGGTATTTGTTTTGGTATTTTTATTTGCCCACTTCGATTGCAAACGTCGCTGGAGGCGCAGCAAACGATGCAAGTCGAGGCTGCCGAAAAGTATACAATTAATTTTGCTTATGCTGCTGCACAAGTACCGAATGACGCACAGCATATGTAGCATATGCAACATGCCCCGTGCCTCCTTGTGCCATGCGCCATGCCTCATGCCACACACACACACTTATACACACACGCAGCCTATTTGCCCATGTGAAATCGTTCTGAAAAGCCGTGCTGCATGTTGCATTTGTTTGCGCTGGCATTGTGAGGCAAGAATAAAGCCAGAAGTGGCAGCACAGGCAGAGCAAAACCATCCGAGGCCAAACCGCATTCATACGCACACAGTGGCGTAGACAGGAAGGAGGGAAGGGAGCAGTAAATGAAATCAGTGAATGAAAATTTGTAAAATTAACTCATGGTTATTTTCTATAAATTATTCCCTATTAACTTTTATTTTTTTTTTTATTTCCTTTGAAATAAGCTTCTTTTACTATCAAAAATATATTTTCAAGGACTTTTCGCATAAAATATTTTAATATAAACGATAAAATCTACAGGCAAAGGAATTTCCTATACACTTTTTTTTTAATATTTTCAAAGAGTTAATTTGAATTTAATTTTAATTTGGTAATAATATCTTTCATTAATAAAATATATCATATATTCTATATTCAATATCTACTGTGTATATTCAATATCTAGTAAAATCAACTACTCTAACAGAGCCTCCTCAAATTCTTTCCGCCTACGCCACTGCCTTCACACACAGAGACACTACAATTTCTCGCGACCAGCGCATCTCATTGTGTGCCTGTGTTCGCGTGCCTGTGTATGTGCGTGTACATGTGTGTGTGTGTGTGTGATTGGCTGGCGCTCATTGCACTGAAAGTAACTCGTTTAGTTTATTCGATTTCCCTGCTGCCACTTGCCGTTAGCATTTTCCTGGCTGGCCTTTTCCATGCCGCTTTTAACCTTTTTTCCGGCTGTCATGGCGGATGCTGCTGTTGCCGCTGCTACTGCTGCCGCTGCTGCTACTGCTGGGCCTAACACAAACACACGTAAGAACTATAAATCAATCAGGCAACGAAATGCGAAATGTGCACATGTCATGCAGGCAGCAGCAGCAACACCAGCGACAGCGACAGCAACAGCGACAGTAGCAACAGTCGCAGCAACATTTTTAGAATATGTGACTCAGCCACAGCTGTGGACTGTGGACAGTGGACAGTGGACAATGGACACCGGACTAGGGGCAGTGTTTGGAGCGACTCTTAAGCTTAAACCAGGCTTGTCACGACTTAAGCTTTAAGCCTGAGCTGCACTCGGCACTCGGAACGGGGCAGCTGGTAGGCGGCCAGAGCCGCGGGCTCATCAATTTCGCCTTTGACACGACTCGCAAATTGCTTGCATACCACACACACCCTCACACACACTCCCTCACACACAGTCGCTCACACACACCCACACACACAGCCTCACATGCACACATTCACACAACCAATAGCCGTACTCACCGTATCGTAATGGGTTCTTTGATGCTTCGCACGATCCGAGCTATTGCTGAAGGCTTTGAGGCAACCTTTATATTGGCAGCCATAAGGCCTTTCTCCTGTGTGCGAGCGTTGATGAATTTTCAAATTTTCCAGACGCGAAAATGCTTTATTGCATCCAGGAAACTGTAATGAAAAGTGGTTAAAAGTTGTCGTCAATTGAATGTGTCACATTGCAGAGGCAGAAGCGGGCGCAAATTGAAATTGAAAGCTCGCGGCAGTCGAACGCATTCTCACTGGCTCCACCCCTCTCTCTCGCACTCCCTCTCTCTCTTTGTTTGCTGGGTAACCTATAGCTTGCCCCTTGCAACTCTACAGCCAAATTATGAACTTAGCTGGGAGAAACAGCAGCAGGTCAACTGGTTTGCTGAATCTGTTTTAATTGGCCTCCAACTGGCCACTGAAGTGTTGCACGCCGTTTTTTGCCTAACAAGCGAGTGAGCAATAGAGAGAGAGAGAGAGAGAGAGAGAGAGAGAGGGCAGATGCAGACAGAGAGAGAGAGTGTGGAAGAGGGAGGGGTAGATAGCCAGAGAATGGGCTGCCGGAAAAAAGCAGAGTCAAAGCAAAAGAGCATATAAAAGAGGCTTAGTTGAGAGCCGCCCACTTAGCACGTACAGTGGTGGCACGCAAATTAGTGCACCTTGTTGGCGGCAGGTGCAAATGCGTTTCATTAGCTCAACAAAGTGTTGTTTTTATTGTGAATAAGACCGTTGTCGCTTAAAGTGCTTGAGTAAAGCTACAGTAGATCCTCAATATAAAGAAGTTATGCAATATGCGATCTTTATGATGAATAAGAAGAGTTGCTCAACGTTTTAAAAGAATTAAAAGAAAAAAAATTAAAAGAACACTTATTTAATATTTTGTTCTACAAATAAATGGTTTTCTTGGATAATAAATAAATAAACAAAAATTATATTATTTAATGTAGGAAGTTTTCTTTTTCCTTCTAGTTCTTTATCTTATGAAGTCTCTTGCGAAATATTTGAATTGAATTGAAATCTTTCTTTAATTTAAATTAGAAATCGAATGTTTTATACATAGTTTCTTTACTACTGTACTGTCAGACCTCTCTAGGGACATTTCTTTAACAATGTTTTTCTACTAATGACATCCCCAACTCAAAACTCAAGTGGCAGCCGCCGGGCAACACTGTCCGATTTGAAGATTTGTGTCCCGATAAACAAGAACACGTGCAATATTGAAAAGGGATGGGAAAAGCGCCTTTCTTGGAATATTTGTTGTAAACAATAACAAAGGCAATATTTATAGTTCAACATAAACACGAACTACTGCATAGAGCAGAGACGTGGTAGAGAGGGGAGTGAGGAAAAGTATGACTGTACTGCATCAACTTACCGGACACTTATTGGGCTTCTCGCCGCTGTGGACGCGCATGTGGATGAGCAGCTTGTAGCGGGCATTGAAGGGCTTGTACCGCCTGGGGCAGTCCAGCCAGAAGCAGGAGAAGTCCTCTCCCTTGCGCACATCCACATGGCATTTCTCGATGTGCTCCACAAAGATCTGTTGTGTGGCGAACTCCATGTCGCAGCCGGTCCAGCGACAGATGAGAGGCACTGCCTCAGCATCGACTTCTATTGCACTGCTTTGTTCACTTGGCTGCACGGCAAACACCTCATCATTGTCCTCATCCTCCTCCTCTTCCGGCTCATCCAGCTCATCTGCCACAGTATCCTCCTCATTGTCGGGATCACTATCGGTTGCATTCATTAACTGCTCCATGGGCTGTCCATACTTTACTTGCTGTGCCTCGCCAAGCACAAGTTCGTCCAGCTCATCAATGGTCCAGATGATCTTGTGTTCCCTATTGGGTTTCTCAATCACCTGCGATATATTATTTTGATAATTGTCGCCCGCATAGTCATTGAGATTCCCGTAGAGCGATGAATTGTGATACAGATTGGAATAGTCGCCGTAGTCACTGCACATGGGTTGACACTTGGGTGTGCCGAAGGTGGAGTTCATCGAGGGCAGCTTGGTGGGCGTCTGTTGCTGCTCCAACTTGATGCCCGGCGGCAACTGTTGCTGCTGCTGTTGCTGTTGCTCATAAATGTTGCATAACTTGGGCGACGGTTCGCGCTTCGTTGTCGCTTCGCAGCTTGAAATCTCGCCGAGGTTAAAGTTCAGCCAGGCGTCCAGATGTGGCGAGGAGCAGGGAGATTGGTTTTTCGATTGGCAATTAACATCGTCATAATTGAAATAATCAATGTCCTGATTGAGCCCACTTGTTGTCGTCGTCGACGTCGTCGTCTGCACCGCAGGCGCGCTGCAGGGCGTGTAGGGTGTCTGGGGCGGCGCCTGCACCTGCAGCAGCCCATCCAACTCAGTGTAACCTCCATTGCCACCACCACCTGCATTGTTGCCACCTTCGCCCGTTAAGCGCGCAATGTCCTCGGGCTCGAAGCGAAAGACATCCTCCCGGTTAAGCTGCGTGTACTGACCCTGCTGGTAGGGCATGCCCGTTGGCTCTGCTGAGGCGCAGACAATATCATCGCGATCCTGCTCCACGTAGCTGTTGTGGCACTCGCCAAACACCGAGTTGGGTGTTTCGGTGGCAAAGCACAGATGCGAAAAGTCCGGAAACTGCAGGTCGCCACAGGCAAAGGAGGAGTAATTTGACTGCTCCTGCTGCTGTTGCTGCTGTTGTTGCTGTGCGTGCTGCTGTTGCTCCGCCTGTGGCTGGATGTGGGCACTCAACGGCGGCGACATGAAGGCATCATAGCAAATGTCCGCTGCGTCGACGGCACAGCTCTTGGCCAGCGGCAGTGTTGGAAGCAGCTTGGCCTTACTGTACATGTCCGCACTGGGATTGGGAATGGTCAGTGGCAATTGTTGTGGTTTCATTGTGGAAGACATTTCGCTTTTCTTTCTCTGCACATGTGTCTGTGTCACATTCGCACTTCCGGCAGCTCACACACACCGGCACACACACACACACACACAGAGAGCGTAGCACACTTTCGGACACTCGCTTAAAGACTGTCTGTCTGTCTGTCTCGCTTAACTGGGCCAATTGCCAAAAAATCGGCGACAGCGCGCGGGAAATCCCAAAACGGCCACGACACAAACGACACCAGAGTTTTATATCTCGAAAGTGATTAGTTTTCTCGTGTTTTTTTTTCTTTTCCTTTCAGTTTTTCTTTCTTTTTGTTTTTTTGGTTTATTTTGCTGATTCTTTGTGATGTTCACGCCACCGCGTCGCATCTGACAATAACCCGCAGTTCACTGGCAGCGCGATATTTAAATGCCCGGAACGGAACATGGATCCTGTGCTGCGCTGCCACGTCGCTGCTGCTGCTGCGACACCCTGTCATGATCGGTGTCTGTCTTGCTGGCTCTGCCGCCGCTGCTGCTGCTGCTGCTCTTGGATTTTTCTCCTTAGCACGCACATGTGTGCGCAGCTTGTTGTTTTTGTTGTTGCTGCTGCCAGCACTTTTAGTACTAATTCTCCCTCTCCCTTTTGCCCAGCAACTCTTCATCTCTTCTGTCCCTCTCTCTCTCTCTCTCTCTGGCTCACTTGGCTGTCGCCTCGACGCACTTTTCCATTCGCCTGTCACATTTGTTGTAGTTTTTCATTTGCATGTTTTAGTTGGCGTTGTTGTTGTTGCTGTTGATGTTGTTGTTGTTGCTGCTGTTGTTGTTATATTTCCACGGTGTTGTTTTTAATACGTTTTGTTATTTTGAATTTTTTGTTTGTATATAGAAAGTAATGTGCGAGTTTGTAGATCGTTTGCAGCACCCGCAAGAGTAGTTGCTCGATTATTGTCATTCGTGTGTACAGTACAACCTGCTTATGATGAGAACAAGCAATTCTTTTAAGGGGTAGAATAATTTTAAAAATAATATATTTTTTGATTTTACTTGGGAATTTATTTTACATAAAAAATATTAATATGGAATTTAACTTACTAATTCTATTAAAATTTATAATGTTTAAAATGCGAAAATAAATAGGAATATAATAAACTAAATTTATTAAAATTAATTTTATATAAAATGAGAAAATAAATAGTAATAATAATAAGTAAAATATATAGTGATGATTTGAATCGATCATCAAAAATATAATGTACATATCTATAAGATTTCAAGGGAAGAATACTTTAATCTAATTTAGGAAAGCTTAACTGTAATAGAAATTATTTTTATTTATTTATTTAAAGTCAACCATGTCAAGTTGACTGACGACTGTTTAAATTAAAACAATTAATTTAATTTGTAAAAATAAGAATTGATTAATGATAAAAACTAAAATATGAAGAAGATAATTTAATAAGAAATATATGTATCAAGAAATATTGTTTCTATTTATAATTTAATTATAATCGAAAACCAGTAAAAAGTGCACAATTTGTAAATGTTAATATTAAATACTCGATGAATTTGAAGTACTTGAATAAAAATTGTAAGAACAGAAAGGAATGTTTTCTGACTTTAATGACAGCACATAAATCAATATTGATCTCAAGAACGTCTGCATATAATTGCAGGACTAACCAGAGCACCCCTGCCCAATCTATGCACGCATTTTAATTTCCAACTGAGCGCGTGACCGTGGACCTTTTTTGCTGGTGCTGCTGCTGGTGCTGCTCGGCGAACCGCTGCGCTGATCTTGGCACTGGCACACATGGTGCAAGTCTGTTTTAGGTTCCAATTGCCCCCGCCCTTGCCCCGGCTGCTGGTCGTGCGGCACGGAGTGCAGCTGCTAGACGCGGTGAACGCCTGTCGAATGCTTTAGCACTATTTTTTATTGCCACATAATATTATCTCTCTCTCTCTCTCTCTCTGTCGCTCTGCTCAGATACAGATGCAGATCCCGCGCTGGAGACGGAGCGGGCGCATTAAAATATACAGCATGATATACAGCATGACTATGAGCTAAATTTATTAAGGCAACTCATTTCCACAACAACCATTTCATCAGCGGCATGAGACAAATAACGCACAGCCCACAGGCAGAGGCAGCAACAGTGGCAGCAACAGTGGCTGAGGCAGCAACAGTGGCTGAGGCAGCGGCAAAGAGACACAGCAATTGGACAGAGTGTTGATGCTGATCACTTTGGCCTGTCCCTGGCCTCAAGTGCAGTGCTGCCCCTCCCTCTACACACACGCTGCCTCCCCCCTCGCTTCCCTCTCTCAACTTATACTGCAACTGCAACTTTGCATTGCTCTTTTTGGCTATTTTTAGTGCCTCTGCAGTTCATCCCGATGCACCGAACGAGCCTGACAATATGTTTTTAATTTGTGCTGCAAAAATGCATTTGCATTTGCCTCTGCTTCTGTTGCAGTTGCAAGGCGAGTTTGCTGCACTATTTGCGCAAAGTGCATTGCTTATTTATGTTCCCTTTCTCTGTTTGTGCTCACTTTTCTAGCCCATGGGGAGCTGCCCTCAACCTTTGTGCGGCATTTCCGCCACATGACGCATGGGGTCAGGTGGGCCGAGTTTGTTGTTGACAGCGATATAGAGAAACATTGTGGGAAGGATCATCGAGGGGAATCCAAATGTTGATTAATTGTCGACTATGTGTAGCCGAAGACATGAAGCTCTTTGCATCTAAATCTTTTCCGTTTCTCGCAGCTTTTCTTACTTTTTGCAAATATTTTTCAATATTATGCTAAGCTCTTAACAATGCTCAAATAATATTGAAAATTGCTTTATAGCCAATCGATATATCCGTTTCGGGGGCTGGTTGTGGCGAGACCTCAGCTCATCCCACTTCATCTCTTTATTTTTTTACACACATAAACACATGAACGACGTGCGAGAAAATCGTAAATCGTGTGTTTTATTTAATTGAATTTTTATTTTTTGGCAGTCGCCACTGCCTGGCGCACGTTCTCTGGGCCCACTGACAGCAGCTGCTCGTCGCGCTGTGATGTGCGCATTAAGTCAATTCAGAAACGTTTAGCACACAACATTTTCGCCACTTGTGCGTTTGTCATTTATATGCATGAGCTCTCTGGCGTTGCACTCGCTCTTTCCACAGGGGATTGCAGTAAATGTTGTTTAAGTTTTGCAAGTTGTAGAAATATTTACAAAGTTGCATGCAGAAAAAGTTTATTTGCTTGGCTGATATTGCAGAAATATTGATGAAACTTTGCAGAACTAAAACTTATATAATTATCAATCAAATTGATAAGTTTTTTGCAAATTGAAAGAAATGCAGGGAAATTATTATAATAAAATGATTTTTTTTTTTTTTTATTAATTTATATATTTCATTAGGGATCAGATAACAAATTTTTCTATAACCTAATGAGCATCTTTAGTTGTTTCTCCTCCATGAATACTTATAATTTAATATAAAAGTAGTTTAAAAAATATGTTAAAATTATTATCATCCATTTTACTTCGAAGCTGTTTCTATGTGGCCCTTGTATATATCATCTTACATTTTATGTTCTCATCTAGTTATATGTATCCCCCTTGCCTACGCCACTGGCCACGCGCCCTGTGGCGATGCCAACGCAGTGTGCTCCTCTGGCCGAAGCGCTCGCCAACATTTTGGGCGCGTGTCCAAAAGCAGAAAAACCTGTGCAAACGATTTCATTCAGTCTCGCTTGGTTGTCCAAAAAGTGCGACAAGTTACATCATTGTTAAAATTAGTAGATTTTGGTCAGATTGCGGCGTCATAGTCGGCACCACTGACCGGTCGGCAGACGACAGCCTCCGCTAGCCGGCGGCCACTTGCACGAAGAGGTACCGAGAGATCTTTGTGATTCGATTTGATTCTATTATTTATTTTCAGTAAATGACGCGCAAAGTTGTCTACGATTCCCGGGAAAAAACCAAACCATTTCCGTTGTCGCCTCAAGTTTTCCAACATACATTATTAATTTTCACAGAATATATGGTAATTTGTCTTCTGCGTCGGCGGCCAAAACGTCGAATCGACTTCAAACTATGACTAGACTATCGCAGGCGGCATTGGCCGGATGTCATAGATTAGTTTACATATGCTTTAAATGATAGAAGACTTTTTAAAGTAATTTCAAGTACTGAATTGGTTTTTCCTAGACTACCACAACATGAACTGTGACATGCAAGACCCTTTAATTAGCAATGAATCACCATCTCATATATACCATAGTGCATATAGTGCGTCGCATTTCGGCTGAAATTGTTTAAAACCCCATCAAATTAATTAGTACGATAAACTTACATTTCAACTGAAGAACCCTCATGCACTTGCAATACATACAATATGTACAGACTGTATGTACGATATTTAATATTTCGATGCAGCAAACAGTTGAAATGTAAATTTTTATTTATTTTCCTGCAATTTGTGCAGTTAACACGAGGCGTCTGTTTGTCCATCGATTTCCCAGATTTCCCTGTTTATTTTCCGCACTCTACAACTTCAATGGGCTGCAGGGTCGCTGCCTGATTGGGTCGGGCCAGGGTAGGGCAGGGCAGGCCAGGCCAGGGCAGGGCATGGCAGGCGTAACGCATGGTTGCTTTAATGAAAACTCGTAAATAAAATGCAAAAAAAGGCACACACAATGCTTAAAACAATTTATTTTTTTCCACAATAAAAAGAACGTTCAGCGACGATTTGTTAATGAAATTTTCAGATTTATGTTCGCCACTTACATGCAGTGAATACTTCACTCCCCCACTTTAATTTCGCTTGAAATTGACACTGAACGTGGCTTAATGGGTTAATTAATTGTTTTAAATGTTAATATTAGCGTTCAAAGAATGCCCGAAAGGAAACTTTTGTATTTTTGGCAGTCTGATTTTACAGATCTATAGAAACTACTATTTCAGTTGTATACAAAATGAATAGTTTATGAAATGTAATTTAAAACTATCAGTAAGACAGTTAAACTGCATGGTAAAGTACAGCCACTCGATTGAATTTAAGTACCCTGACTAAAGTCCAATTAATATTAAGTTAATAATATATATTCAATAATCAGTGTATAAACTGTTCATTACTTACTTAAGTATAAGACTAAAGATATATTTCACACACGTGTACATAATGTTTTCTGACAGTCACAGAAATATATATCTTTATTTTAATTATAGACAATAAACAAACACAAACACCTATTTGTGTAACTGTCCGCATCCAATGTGTATTGTATTTTATTTAATCAGCTTTAACTGTGAATACTATCGATTGTTCAATACCTCTAATCACTTAACACATGCGCCGCATTAGCTTTGTTTATCAACTACTTGACGCATCGGCGAATTTGTCAACCTCAACACGAACTCCGATTTCGATATACAATTTGTAATTGGAGCCACGACTTGAACTTGAACAAGGATCATACGCAGTCGCACACACACAGGCACACAGTGTGTCTGTCAAAATGTCAAATGATTGCGCTGACAAGCGTCTCGTTCGGCTCCAATTTAAATTAGAGAAAAGAAAATGGGAAAACGAGCGAGCAAGGAAAAGTGTCACTCTGTCGCATGGATCGCACAGCTAGTATGCACTACTACTCACACAGTGTACTGGTGCTTTGACCCCTTGACATGCCACAACACACAGACACGCACACTCGCACTCATACACACACTCAACGCGATGCGAAGTCGAGCCGCAACATGTGTGCCTAGTTCAAAAGTTGACAGCAAATTGACTGTATTTATAAACATTTAAAGGCCGCGCACAATAAAACCAACAAGCCATGCATGTGTGAGTGTGTGTGTGAGAGTGCTCGGCTGCGTACGGCGAGTGTACGCCCCCAAATGCATTTTAATATGCAATTTTTATGATTATTGCCCCCAACTCAACATAGAACATTGAAATTGCCTGGAACTAGCAGTTAAGTCATTTTACGAGCCGCAACGCCCTTGGGGGCGTGTCACTTTACAGTTTCGGTGGCATTTTGCCTACTCGTTAAACTAACCAACCAACTGTCTGCCCGACTGTCCGTGCGCCCCGTCAACTGACCCCAGAATCGGTATTTACAGTTTCGTTTAATTAGGTAAACATGTGATTTATGCGCCCGACAATCGCAGATACCGGATACCAGATACAAGATACGACCTGTGTCTATGTATAACGAAGTGAAAATCACAAATCCGGACGCCATCGAAGCTGTGCAGAAGTGTTTGCCGTGACTGTTCAGCACAATCGTGTTTTGCATACCAAATCAATTGGCCATCAAAACTTGCTACATTTGCCTGGCCAAAATGTCATTAGCAGATTTTAATTGGTTTTCTCAGCCCACAACAGAAGAGAAAATTGAACTGTTCTCGCTGGCATAAAATCGAAGTACGTATATCGTATATTATATAGTCCCAAAGTAGCTCTGTTAAACAGGTATTAACTGGTCATGGCAAGAATATTGCGCGGTTAAAGTTTAAGCTAAATTTATCAGGGGGTTAACAGGTTAATTGAGGCGAAAAGTGTTGCGAATTCCATGAAAATGCACTCACAAAAGTAATGGCTCATTTTAGTAGCGAATGAAGTTTATATGGTGCTGAAATTTTCTGAATTTAATGCAAGTTTGTTGGTTTCTTAGTTAATCTAAAAATAGGAATTTAATTAACAATGAAATAAAATAATTTCCTTTTTTAAACTTTTTTCCCCCTCACAACCCTACACCTTAACTCATAATTCTTCATACTTGTGCGGGATATTTAAAATTAAAGCGAGAAATTAAATTAATGTAGCTCTATTTTCTAATAGGAAATTAACCTGCGCCATATTGATCTCAGGTGTGCAAGCAATCAGCCTTGATTTCTGATGTCTAAGCAGAAATTTCCCACGCACATAATTCACGCCATCATTGAGAAGAAGTCAACATCGAATGTCTCCCAGTGGAAAACGGGGTCGATAATCAGGCCCGGAAATGTCTCGTTTGTCCGCAGCTCATAGAAATTAAAAAAGAGAAAAACGAATGTCGAAGACAAACAATAAACACCCAGAGTGAGATGCTGCGCTTATTGCCGACTGCTGAGATGACTTCGTGCCAGTCCCAACCCCAGAGACTCTACCCCAATTCCAGTCGGGGCGCTGACAACGGCACATTCGAGTTTTCAATCAGCCTGGCATCGAAGCGTTGCATAGGACACGTCGGGGACTTGCCCGATAAACCCAGTCTATGCATCATTAACGCCTTTTTAATAGGAAATTATGCACAAGTCTCGCAAGAGCTGATTATTGTGAGAGTTTTGCGGGGCAAGGGTTTCCCACACAGTCGGTGGCGCTTCAAATCACATGGAAGTGCAGGATAAAGATATATTTTATATTTCTTATAAACTTTAAGTCCCAGCTTTAGTCATCTGCAAGCATTATTAATGCGTTTTATTCCCGTATTATTTTTTCATTTTACTACTATAACGTTTCTTCTCGTCTTGCTTTTTATTATTCTTAATTTCAGTAAAATTCTCTGCAGGAATATAAAGAAAAAACAGCAGACTCTGCAGAAATGGAGCACAGTTGCACATCCTTCTCTGGCGGCATCCTCGTGCCTCCTCATATGATATATGTACGTATGTATATGTATGTCTATGTTAACTGTCTACGACAAATTCAACTTGCATTGATAGCAAAAAATGTTTTAAATACTTTTAGGAAAACCCAAAAATAAGTGGAACTGCGTCTGGGAAAATGCGAGCAGTGCACAAGCAAAAGAAGGAAAGGTGAAAATATGCAAGAAAAATTCAATGTAGATATATACATGTTCATATACACCCAAAGTGTCTGTGTGTATGTGTGGGTGTGTGTTACGCTTGGGCGGAATGCGAACAAGTCGTGAAAAGCAAAGTTGGAATACTCTTTTGAAGCTTAAGATACTTAGCTGCATCTCAGAGACTCAGATTTAAGAAGCTCGAATGGAATGTTATGTAGAATCATACATTCGCAGCTTACGGTGGTTTAAGACTCTTGATATTTCTTACTTCTCTCTTCTGTAATCCAAAAAAAATCCTTATTATAATTTGCAAGATTTCCAACTAATTCTCAATACCCGCGGCGAAAGTGTAGAGTAAAAAGAAAGGTTCATTTTAGTGCAGCGCTTTGGTAACGTCAAGCGAGGAAAGAGACGGAGAAGGAGACGAAGAAAGAGACGGAGAAGGGGAAGGTGAAGAAAAGGGGCTGCCAGGGAAGGAAAACAGCGACGACGATGGCGGTGGTTACGAAGATGGTGACGGAAGCGCTTGCAACATTTTTCTTAATGTGTTGCATTAATTTCACCAGCATAAAGATACAAAATGCAAAGCGGAAGTGCAAGGCAGTTACATTTACCTACCCACAGATATATGTATGCATGCAAATGCATATGTATATAAAATATATATAATACACACATACAATGTAATGCAATGATGAAAAGAGATAGGTCGCAATGCGGTGTCAGTGCGAAAGAAAAATCACTTTGGCTTTGCTACACAAGAAAAGAAAATGGAGAACGAGCTCAGTAGAGGTTTTTACAGAAACGCATTTAGGGAGTATTCTTAACGCTGCTTTACACTGAACATATCTAATGAGAAAGGCCGTAAATACGAAAGCGTTTTACTGAGCGCCCTGACGTATACCACATCATTTGCCACAAATACCACTAAACATGCACAAACAGCAAAACCGCAGACAATGACATGAAATTTAAAACAAAATTTAAAATAGCCTGTTGGGGTTTTTAATTTTATAAAGTGTATAAATCACACACCCTCAATGACCTCATAAAAGCTGCATAATGAGCAGCAGGCTTTGCAACAGGAGCAGGGACAGGGACAAGACAACGTCGTGTGTGTCTGCGCCGACAAGTTGAGTGTGTGTCGCTGCAGTTGCCGACCTCAGCTAACAGATACAGCGTAGCGGATGGCGGGTAATAGTTACCGGATGCAATCTATACAGCTCAAATGACAACAAGGCCATAAACGGACTTGGCGAAACAGAAACAACAGAGAAAAACATTATTGACCTGGAAAAGCTTTGACAGAACTTCAAAGTCATTCAAGGGATTTTAATAATATGGAAACGAAACTACATAAAATAAATTATAAACAGCAAACCATAAAGAAATAAAATAATATCAACCTCATCCATAAAAACTTTACTGATAGGCAAGCAATGCAGGCCTTCAATCTGAACTATCTATAATGCTATGCATATAAATAATTTCTACGACAACACTATGAACAATCCAACTAAATCAGAAAGCCGAGTCATTAATCAGAACCAGTTTGAGTAAAATACTTAACAAGTATTTTCATTACCAGTGCGCAGTTAGAAATGTACTTTGCAAAGTTCTTTTCTTGCTAGTATTTTATATATTTTGCCAATGAAACTAATAAAGTTGATTTGAATTATCTGACAAATCTTAAATATATATAAATAGAAATTTTCTTAAATAAAACAAATTTCTTAATAAACAAAACAAACCATACAAATAATTATGAATTCGTCATAATTTCATTACTTAGCTTTATTTACTATTCACTTCATTTTTCATGTTCTTAAATGTTTCACCAAATAAGAGAATTATTAGCTCTTCTATCCAGCTGATTGGCAGCCAACTGAGAAAAGGCAAAATGGAAATGTTAATTATTGGAAGAACTGTTTTAAAAATTCTCTGTAGAACTTACACATATGCCCGATGCAGCCAAGCGCCTATCTCAGGCAGCACGATCTCCCGCTCGCCACTGAGCATGCCCTTAACGACAGAGCTCGCAGCCGACTGCGCACTGATCAGAGGATAGAATTGTTCAAAGTTTATTTTTTGGATCAAATCGGTAACCCCATCATTAGCCTCGAGGAATGATGGCATCACCGTGCAGACGTGTATTTTCCGATGATTTTCCAGCGCCAGTTCCAGCCGCAAAGACTTCATGTGGCCGAGGGCACCAAACTTGGTACCGGAATAAGCGCAACTGTACGGCAGAGGAAAAAGTGCTGCAGCCGACAAAATAGGTTATCTTCGACTTAGATTTGATTGGTGATGCGAACCACGAAACTTACCTGCAGCTGAGCTAATAGTAACAATGTGCCCCTTGTTCAACCTTTTCATAGTGGGCAGAAACACGAGTTTGGTCTAGAAGAAATATAAATAAACCAAACAATTTTTAAAACAATACCCATTTTTTATTAAAACTCACCCAATAATGCGATGTAAAATTGACGTCTATCATGCACTGTATTTCTTCAGGTTCTGGGTTGAGAAGGTTCTTGTGCATAAGAACTCCAGCATTATTAACAAGTATTGTTACGGGTCCAAGCTCTTGTTCGATATGTTTGTTTAGTTTTTTCAGCTCGCTTAAACTAGTCACATCAGTCTTGAAAGAGATAAATGGACTCCGAAGTAATCGTGAAAATAATAAAAAATAACTTCAAGATGATCTTACCATATAAGCTTTTGCTTTGACTTGAGAAAGCTGATTAATCTGCCTAACTGTTTCCTCAGCTCCACTGAAGTTGATATCCATCACGGCAACATGGCAGCCGATTCTAGCCAATTCAATCGCTATAGCGCGTCCTAGTCCATGCCCAGCTCCAGTCACCTAGTTCATAAGTCAGGAAGTTTATTTTATGTGAAGTTCTGCTAGTTTACTGAGCTTGTTTTGGATCATATTGTTGTGCATTTGTATTATTCAATTACAGGTTTCCTCCATTAAAATACTTACCAAAGCCACCTCTCCGGCAACATTTTTGACAGACTTACAACCAAGTAAGCTGCACAAACCCCTGAAGATTTTTGTTACTAAAGACACCAGAAGAATTAAAGGAAGGACAAAAAAAGCCCCACGACGGCTGCAGTTGATCGCAGCTTTGCCAGATCTCCAGTGACTAACATGTTGAACTTAGTTTGTTTTCTTTCTTTCTGCGACGTGTGTTTCAATCGACTTAGCAATATCGATTGACTGGTGAACGACAGCACAGTTTCATTTTACCCGACTTAACCTGACTTAATTATACTTATTCTATTAATAAAATACTTGCATATAAATACTTCCTACGACAACACAACGACCAGTCCAATTAAATCAGAAAGTCAACCGATTTAAAAGCTAGAACTAGTTTGAGTACATTGTTAGTACGAGTTTTGTAAGAATATTTTCTTTGAAAATGTGCAATTAAAACTGCATATTGCAAAGGTCAGGAAAGTATCATACTTTTCTGACTATTTTTAGTTTCGTTCCGATTTCTCCCCTTGCCTTCCATTTCTTTTAAGTAAACAGAACAAAAAACGAGCTAATATTAAAAAGTGCCTTAATTGAAATTAAAATTTATTTAATAAACATAAACAAGCAAACCACAAAAACCATTATAAATAACCAATAACTTCATTATTTAACCTAGCTTAATCTACTATTTATCACATTCTTCGTTTTCTTGAGAGTTTTACCCATTGAAAGCATCATTAGCTCTTCAATCCAGCTAATTGGTAGCCAACTGAGAAAAGACCAGAAGAAAATGTTTATTATTGAGATAACTCTCTACTAATTCTCCGTAGAACTTACACATATGCGCGATGCAGCCAAGACCCTATTTCAGGCAGCACGATCTCCCGCTCGCCGTTGAGCATGCCCTTGACGATGGAGTGGGCAGCCGATTGCGCACTGATCAGCGGATAGAATCGTTCAAACTTTATTTTTTGGATTAAATCGGTGACTGCCTCATTGGCCTCAAGGAATGATGGCATCACCGTGCAGACGTGGATGTTTCGCTGATTTTCCAGCGCCAGCTCCGTCCGCAGTGACCTCATGTGGCCGAGGGCACCAAACTTGGTACCAGAGTAAGCGCAATTATACGGCAGAGGAAAAAGTGCTGCAACGGATAAAGTAGGTCAATTTCAATATTGGTTGCATTGGCAGTACGAGGCATAAAACTTACCTGCAGCAGAGCTTATTGTAACAATGTGCCCCTTGTTCAACCTTTTCATAGTGGGCAGAAACACGAGCTTAGTCTAAATGGAATAGAAATTATCCGTACATTTTTATAAAACAAGAACCTTATACTTATTAAAACTCACCCAATAATGCGATGTGAAATTGACGTCTATCATGCACTGTATTTCTTCTTGTTCTGGGTTTAAGGGGTTTTTGTGCATAAGAAGTCCGGCATTGTTGACAAGAATTGTTACGGGTCCTAAGTCTTGTACGACATATTTGTTCAGCTCGTTTAACTCATTTAATCTGGTAACATTTGTCTTGAGATAGATTATAATAGATCAGTTTAGGGCCAAAAATATATTATCTTTTAGCTAAACTTACTTTGTAGGCTATCGCATTGACTTGAGCAAGCTGATTGATCTGCCTAACTGTTTCTTCCGCTCCCTTAAGGTTAATATCTACAACTGCAACATGACAGCCGATCTTTGCTAATTCCAGCGCTATGGCACGTCCCAGCCCATTTCCAGCTCCAGTTACCTAGTGCGAAGCTCAGAATGATTATATTTCTTACAATTCCAAAACGAACATATCACAATATAAACTTGATAATAATACTCTTCGAATGATTAAAGTTAATATAAAAAACAAGTTTTCTAACCTAGTTTATCGTATGGTATACTCGTACTCTATACTACGTTTCATTGTCAAGGCCTAAGTTCGTACGCTGAGACGAAAAAATGTGTTTTATATGTATAAACTCTGTATTTATGTATGAGTATTAATATATCTGTATAGCGGTATCAAAGTTAAAGTTCAAGGTGAATTTCTTTTACCATGTGGTTATGAACTTTTGTTAATAACGAGGCATCACGGAAATGACTTTGCTATTTCAAAACAACTCACAGATAAATACTAGAACAAAATGATGACAAGACTCTTGACACTGACCTAACCTAAAGACACACTTTTCTCGAAGTATTTGAAGTCGTATGTGTAGAATACGTGCGAGCGAACTTTAGCTTGAATAGTTGAAAATTAAGATCATTTACACAGTTGTTCCTAAGTGATATTACTTACCACTGCCACCTCACCTGCTACATTCTTGTGAGATTTACAGCCAAGTAAACTAGACAATCCGCTGAAGATTTTTGTTACTAACACCACCAAAAGTATAAGGGGAAGAATACAATAGAGTCCTATAACGGCCACATTTGCTCGCAGTTTTGTTAAATCTCCTCCGATTGACATTTTGTATCCGAACTTGTAGATTTATTTTAGCTAAGTTTAACTTAATCCGATTTTTCGGTCTTTCTTCGACGTGTGTTCCGAGCGACTGTGTGAAGCGGTTTGGCTCACGATCTTTAACGCAAATCGTTTTTAACTGACTTTGCGGATTTTTGGCAGCAATAAACTTGGTTTTGCGTGTCTCAGATATATATCTCTGTATGAGATTTGCATGTGTGATTTATTAAGACAATAATGTAGTTTCATAAAGTCATTGACTTAAACTTTTGAATAAGCATTGCACAGTTAATATTTTCTCCAAGTGCACTCAAAAAATAAAGAATAATAAGAATAATGAAATTGTTGTTCTAGCTGTATCTGAATCATTTCACAAAATGAACAACGGGAAGCCATTTTTCTCCGCTGCTCTCTTAATCTTTTTCAACTTCAATTGAAATTCTATACAATTTATGTATTTTATGATCTCATGTAAGGTGCTCAGTTGAATCACCGAACACCCTGAGCTCTTCTCTTCTTCTCTGTCGTTTCCTTTAAGTGTCATCCGGCTGCATACCCGCCCTTTTTGGTTGTCATTTTTCCAGTTCGATGCAAATGGAAATTATTAAGCACATTTGTGAGTGCCGCCCTTCTCACCGACGACTCTTCTTGTAATCGTCTCTTGTATCTTATCTGTATAATTATGGCATTCCTTCGATTGCTGGTTCAAGTACTTGACGGCCGATTTTTTTCTTTTTTCCCCGTTACTTTAGCCTTGAGCCCCGGTTAAGAATTTACTTTGCATCCACGTGATGCGAAGAGTGTCGTCTTTGGGTTAACCGAAAATAGGGTCACACTTCTTATAGGTATTTTTTGCTTGTCTGGCTCGCTCTCTTTAATTTTTTGTATGGATCGAAAATTTATGATTTATGTTGAAGTCAAATTAACACATATTTATACGTATTTATGGTTGTTTGTGTGTTCAAGTATTTGCAAAAACAAAACACATGACAGCAGCAGGCCAACGGTAAGCATATGCGAACTGTTCTTTGACACGCTTAATGTCGCATGCCACAGACGAAGATGACTTTCAGGGTGCCACGTACAAAAGAGAACGAAAATGGGGGAGAGAGAAAGAGCAACAGCAGTAAAGTATGCTGGTCACTCAAGACTCTTAAAAACTTCGCCAAAAAGTGTATCATAATAGAGTTGGGCATAGAGATGGTAAAGTGCTTGTCACGACACGAGCACGATGCAGAATCTCTAATTAATAAAAAAAAAATTAATAAAAAAGGGTATAGTAATAACTTTATTTAATGCATCATCAATATTAATCTATCTCTCTATATACATGTCTATTAGTTGTATTTGAGTTCTATAAGGTGCTGCTCGTCTGCGTGTCACCACCTGCACTCAGCTCTGCACGAGACTCCTTCAACTTCTGCGACTGCCAAGCAAAGTGCTTAAGGTAAGAGATTAGAGAGGGTTAAACCTGTGCGCCAAAGGTTTCCCACGCCGAAACGAAACGCATCGCAGAGGCGCCGCAGCAGATGTCGCAGCTGACAGCAAGAAGAGGCACAAAGT
Organism: Zaprionus africanus; assembly: GCA_018151435.1. Lineage (NCBI taxonomy): Eukaryota > Metazoa > Arthropoda > Insecta > Diptera > Drosophilidae > Zaprionus > Zaprionus africanus. Next base: position 349,698 of record JAECXB010002309.1, on the reverse strand, counting down.
GAGTGAAGAGAGAGAGTAGAGTGCAGGGTGTTGAGCAAGAGTGCTTAGACACGTTAATGTTAATTACTTTTTTTAATATTTTACATAAGCATTTGGCTGCACTCAAAAAAAAGGGAGAATATCAAAAGAAGAGAACAAAAAAGGGATAAAAAGGCGAGGCAATTTCTCGGCGCGCCTGTCAACACCGATTTGAAGTGCAAAGTCAAAATGGATCCTGTTTAACGCTACACTTTCTCGGGCACCTTGTGCGATGACATTGCGCCTAATCCATGTGTTTCAGTTTAGAGTTGAACAAGAACACGAACACGAAAAGCTACAGGATCGGAAAGGAAATAAATTAGCTGGTTGCAGGTCAAACATAGAAACAACAACATCAACTACAGCGACAAGTACTTAGCAACCTGATACACCCGGATCGGCAGAATCGGAGACGACTGCTGCCTGCCAGTAGCCGCAAAGGATATGCTACTGCGGCGCACTTGTGTTTGTTTAGGTTCGAGGATAACAGTTTCTCACGCAACCGATGGCACTTGAGGCGACAGTTGCATGTCATAATTTAACAGTTCACTCGGCTCCTCGACTCCTTGACTCCTCAAGGATGCTGCAGCTGCAACTGCTCCCGTTCCCGTTCGTTCACACTGTTTGTTTAGCTGAGGTTTTGTGTAGATCCATGTAGTCCTGCGACAGGAAAGCATTCTAAATTCTTATTGACATATTTATGCACGGTTCAAGAAACCAAATGAGCATTTCTGTATCGCATGGATCGTTGGCAACTGTCTCTTTACGTGGTCTTTCCCCTCTCGCTCTAGCCACGTAATGACACTCATGTGTTGCGGCATGATTTAGGGTTCTTTTTATGGATACCGTGCAAGATTAATCCTCTCTATCATGGAGCGCAGCTAATTGACTCGCTGAGTCAAGTGAAAGTGCAGTCGCACAATTGTCTGGAGTGCCAATGGTGATAAATCAAAAGTTCGTGCATAAAAAAGGGCGATAAAAAATAATTACTGTGATTATAATCAATAGTAAATTGAAAAAAAACACTTATAATTACTTATTGAATAAGAGTTTAAGGACTAATTTAAACAAAAAATTCAAAAGGTGGGGGATATGAAATATATTATCGGTCAACTATCTTCATGAGGCAATCTTTTTTAAGGATTACAAATTCAGTAAGGAACACGGTAATTACAATCGAATAAAAAATTACAAATTCATCTGCGGCCTTCTGTCGCTTTCCTAGAGCGCTAATATGGTATACCCTTAGGAGTAGTTGATCTCCAATTTCTGGTAGTAATGTCTATCATGTTTACGGATCCAGCAAATGCCAGGAAAACGACGATCGACTTGAGAAAATTTATATTATAGTTAGAAATTGTAAATTAAACTTTAAATCGTACTTACAAGTATATTCATGGTGAGGCTATTACTCAAAGCTCGTTAAAAAACGAAACTGATTCAATCGATGTTTGCTGGGTCCATTATATTTGCTGGGGATAAGCGCGACTGATGAACATGCCAAATGCGAAACAAATCTAATTATTAAATCACTAAAACATTTTACTTCGCTTATGCAACATATGAAGATTTCAATTCCGACACGTAATTTATTTTACAGAATACGTAGATCAAATTTATAAAAATTGTTCTATGAAAGTTAATTTTTTTTCCATATTTATTTCATTGTGTTTAAAGTGTAATTTTATTATTAAATTATGGAAACCTCAACAAATTAAAGCTCGTGAACAAGCGAACAGAATGTGATTATGATTTAAAAAAAATAAAATCATCTTTTACATGGAATTTGTGGTTTCCATCCTGTTGAAGCCCCAACGCCTTGCAGTAGTATCTCTCCAATTTCTGGTAGTTGTACTGTCACGTTGCATGTTAACGGATCCTAATCCAACAAGGGCGAGGAAAACGAAGATCTACATGAATAAAATTAATGTTAATATGTTCAGAAAAGTGAACATAACTTTATATTAAACTTACAAAGGTTTTCATTCTAGAGCGGCTATTGAAAGATCGCTGTAGCACGTTATTGATTCATATTTTGTAGGAATGAAAGAATTTATAGCGTGACTGATCAAGCGTGTCAAATGGAAAACAATTCTAATTATTCAAGCAATATTTTAAATATCGTTAGAATTGTTTACAAAAAAAAGGATGCGTAGAAGATGACTTTGCTATTCGAGATGATATATTTTTTATGGCGTTTCTAATCTCCACATCGATATAAAGCATTTTTGTTATACTACTGCACTGTTATACTCCTACTGTTTTAATGGCATACGCTAACAATTAAGGGCAGCAGCTGAGCAACACAACGCAAACACTTTAAGGATGCTGCAAAGAGTCTCGGCTAACGCTATTATTAGCACAACAAACACTAGACAATTACACTCATGCACACACACACTCACATACACATACAGAGCCAGGCAGTGGAGAGAAGCTGCCTGTGCACAATTAAAAGCGAAATGATAAATACGAATAAATAAAGAAAACACAAAAGAGGCAGTCGAGACCAAAGTTGTCCTGGGCGGGTCCAGACAATGACAAAAGTCGCCCGGCATTAAATAATGTCACATGCTTGGCACAGAAAGGAACTGGATACAAGTTAACAGCAAACAAGTGAACATATTCTATTCTATAAAGAATGATAGACTAGAGTATGCTCTGCAGGTCAAATGCAGATATTATGGTATTATTAGAAGTAGAGTTACATAATTCTGTGGTTCAAAGTTCGTTTTATCATAAATAAACTTTCATTCTAACTAGAGTTAAATTCAGTTTAATTAATTCTATTTAACTATACTCCATAAACACAAGTACATATCATAACTACTACTTGTAATACACAAATGCCAGCAAATTTAGCCAAGTAGCGAAGCAGTGGGTCTCTAAACTAGTTAACGGCTTTTATTTACTCCACAAACAGACTGCAAAAACTGTTAAAACAAACATTTTATAGCGCCCATGCACAGCCCCAACCCCTCACTCCAGAGATTGTCCTCTGTTGAAAATGTTTTTAAGTGGAAACTGGAGACGAGAAGTGGAAACGCTTTAAGTTTTCGTATTGCCTTCTAAGAGAAACTTAATGCTTTGCTCTTCAATTGCCATCGCATATTGTGTCTTCCACCTGCCTTAATATTAAGAGAAAGGGAAGAGGGGATTAGGAAGTGCCGTAATGAACCTGCTGAAAAGTTGCTACTGCTACTGATGCTTTTGCTGATCGCATATAATCGAAACTTTTAATCATAAGTTTGTAAACAAAACCGAGGCCACAACACACGCCTCCGAAAACAGTTTGCAGCTTCCTTTTGGGCTGCTGTCACATGGCGTATACACAATTTATGGTCAACGCATAAAAACCAACTGTGCAACCGAAAAAAGTTACCAACAAATTCATAAAGTTTGCAACAATAACAAACATGACAACAGATTGACCAAAAGGAAGCCCCAAAACCAGCAACAATGTTGAGTCCTCCTCCATTCAAACTGGCCGAAACCGAAGCAGATTAGTCCGAAAGCCGTTGAAATTGTGTAAAATTACAGCAGTGAAAAAGAACAGAAAGTGGATGGATATGCAACAGGTTCCACAGCCATGTGAAGCCCTCACTTGGGCTCCTCCTCTGGGATGTATCTTTTAAATGCTGTCCAAGTTGTACGCACGACGAAGTAGTACGAGTATACAATGTTTGTTTACGGGTTGAATGCATACATGATTTGTGGCAGGATACTGAGCACTACAGAATGCTGAGAGTTTACTGGACATGCATGTTCTTGTCAACTTCAATGCATCTCTAATGGCAGACAATGCTTATGCAAGCCCTTTGTCTGTGCACCTGACACATCGCATTCAGCGACAGTAGCAGCACACTCTCTCACTCACTTTGCGAGAAGATTCCGCCTGGACAAAGTGCGAGCATGTTGCCTGTGCTTGAGTTGTGTTCGGGTTGACTTGACAGTTTTAAAACTTGCCTCACAAAAATAGAACATATTAAAGTGTTGCAGAGGTAATTTATTGTTTTCACTTCAATACTCTAAGCTAGTGAGGATATGTTTATTTTTCCAAGGCATAAGTTGCATCTTGTTGCATTTTGAATTACTTGTATATATGAATGAATGATTTTTTTTTTTTTCAGTTTGTAGCTTTTATTTGTTGAATCTTTTCAATACCGAAAACTAACAACAAGTTATCAAATCTTACGTGTAAATACTAATTATCAGTACATTTCTTGAACTGTATTATAAAAGCGGCCCTAAACAAAAAATTACTGCTGGGTTGGCAAGTCGTTTCGACGTAGGCGTGATCGGATGCTTAGCCTAGTTAGCCTCCTCGCAAGCTGGTTAGGATGCGTTGATAGCTTGTTAAGGTACTTTTCCTTATTTTCCGCAATTTCGTCTTTTACAGGTGGCACGTTTAGATCTTTGTGAATGTTGGCGTTTCGAACATACCACGGTGCCCCGGTGATAGTTCTCAATATCTTCGTCTGGGCTCTCTGAATGATATCGATGTTGCTGTTGCTGGCATTTCCCCATAGCTGGCAGCCGTAAGTCCAGATTGGTTTTAGCGCTGAGTTGTAGAGTAGCACCTTGAAGTCCAAGCTAAGTGGTGAGCGGGAGTTGATAAGCCAATGAAGGCTGTTGGCCTTCAGTTTTGGTGAGTTCTCTTGGCTTCGATGTGTCGGCGCCAAGTTAGTCTTCTATCGAGGTGTACTCCCAGGTACGTCACTTCGTTTGCTGTTGGAAGTGCGACGTTGTTCAGCGTGAGCGGTGGACAATCTTGCCTGTTGAGGGTGAAAGTTACTTGCTTGCATTTTTGTTCGTTTACCTTTATACGCCAGTCGGATAACCACTTTTCCACGTCGACCAGGTAGATGGCTAGCTGAGATGATGCATTGATTGGGCATCTGGAGCGGCTGAGAATAGCTGTGTCATCCGCAAATGTTGAAACTGTCAAGTTGCTACTTGTAGGGATGTCTGCTGTGAATAGGACGTATAGTGTTGGGCCTAGTACGCTGCCTTGCGGGACACCGGCTTCAATACTGTGTTCGTCGGATATCGCAGTGTTACACCTCACTACAAACTTCCTGTTGTAGAGGTACGACTCTAGCAGTTTGTGGGTGTTGTTTGGAAGTGTTGTTTTGATTTTATACATCAGGCCGTCCAGCCAAACTCTGTCAAATGCCTGCGAAACATCAAGAAATATCGCAGAGCAGTATTCCCGTTTTTCAAATGCGTTTCGTATTTCTGATGTTATGCGGTTAACTTGCTCAATAGTTCCGTGTTTTCACGAAAGCCAAATTGGTGAGCTGGTATTGTGTTGTGCGTGTTCAGGAACGGAGTAATAGTCAGAGACAGTAGGCATTTTCAAAAAGTTTAGATAAGCAGGATAGAAGGCTTATGGGTCTGTACGACGATGGAACAGTGTGATCTTTTCCCGGCTTAGGTATCATTATTATTATTGACTTTTTCCATCTTCCTGGAAAGTAGCCAAGTTTGTTGATGGCATTGAAGAGCTGGGTAATGCTGCATACGGCACAGTAAGGCAGCTCAATAATCATCTTAGGGGTAATTAGGTCGCACCCTGCAGATTTTTTTGGGTTCAGATGTTCTTTGATGATTTTTGAGATGTCGTTTGAGCGAAACACAACTGGAGCGTGATGAAGCTGGGAGTCGTCTGTTGCGGGCGGAATTTCGAACGTGTTTGTTGCAGGATTCGGTTGGAAGACTTTTTGAAGATGAGTAGCAAATGTACTGGCTCTCTATGAATGAATGATAAAATGTATATATTTTATATTTGAATTTAAAACAAAGGTTTATCTTGAAAAAAGGAAGCCCAAGAAATTGACTTAATCAATATATATTATTAATATCACATTATCTGCAAGAGTATCCAAACTTTGTCAACCCATTGATGTATCAATTCCGTGCGTTTAGTCTTTAATCCCATTTCCCACCTTGCAGGGCTAATAAAAAAATGGGATGAGTTGAATTCGACGAGTGCGCGACAACCGCAGTATGGGGCCAAAATTGATTTGTACTTCGGTTGTCGCTCGCCTATTTATAGAGTGCATTTTTTAGAGTTCATAAAACTCATGCACAACAACAACCCATGAAGAACTACAGCAGCAACAACAAGAAGAGAATAACAATCCAGATCCACATCACATAAATATTCTATTTTCAGTTGACGCTTTGACAAGTGCATATGAATATTATGAGTATTGCAAGTGCGACGAGTATAATTGATACACAAGTGAGTGCCTATACACATATATATGTCTGATTGTTTTTCTGTGCATGTACATACGTATAGGTTTGTATAAAATAAACGGTCCGTCGTTATTTGCATAATTGTATAGCGTTTTAAAATACCATTTTTTGGCTGCCAATTGGCGCTATTGAAGGTTAAAGCGACAAAAACTGCATGAATATATTTTCAAAAGCAATTTGCCGATATTGATAAAAGTTAATTTTCATTTTGACGACAGGTGACAGATCGGGCGCGAGTTTGCAACTTTAAATTGACACGATAAATTGTGCGACAAAACATAAAAAAAAACGAATTTTAATATTACCAAAATCGACAATTTAAATGGAAAATATTTACAGAAAATTTAAGTAATGTTTAATATTTAGAGCAACTAATAATGAAAGCAATATAGAATTAGACTTTAAACTTATAAATTTAAAATGATATAAGTAATTAAGAAAAGTAGCAAATTTAAAAAATGGTAGGTAAATTCCATGCAAAAATACCGGTAAATACTGCCCAAGGCATCCAGAAATTGTATATAAATATGTATTGTAAAACAACTAAATTGGAGCATTCAGTGTTTATACCTTGCCGCAATACTCCAGTGCACACAGGTTTGACAAGTATGAAGACATCTCCAATTTGGAAACATAGAAAACGTCAATTGCAGCTTAACCGCACTGCCAGTGATGGAGAAAGGGGAGAGCGTGTGACGGGGTGGGGAGAAAAGTCTTGTCGAAGCTGGACCACATGGAGCGTCAAACAGACGCGTCGCAACTACGCGAGCTGCTCGAGACGCGGCGCGAGCTGAGCGCATGGAATGAGAAGCGTGTTGTGGCCCTCGCTGGGGTATGGCTGAGATGGGGTTGCATCGGTTGCACGAGTTGCACGCGCAGCCAGAGCTGCTGCTGTTAAAGTTGGAGTTGGGGGGCAGAAGACAGTAGAAAGGAAAACAATAAACAGAATTCCCGAAGAGTGCAAATCAAAAAGTGTTTGGATATTGGATACACTACTAGGACCCACGATAGATAGGGCAACAAATCGATGTTGTGTGAGCGCACAGACAACTTCGCGGGGGCAACAATAAACAGAGAGTCGACTGAGTCGTAAAACACTCGACGGGCCTGCGATCGACTGTAATTGTAGCCCTGGTGCAGTAGTAATTAGTGCGCTTTATTTATGGAACGAGAAGACGTTGCGCATGCGCAGCCTCAACTCGCCCGTGTGTGTTTGTGTGTGTGTGTGTGTGTGTTCAGGTGCTGGGGGTCTTTGTGTGCAGTAACAGCAACAGCAGCAGCAGCAGCAAATGTCATAATTGTAATTAGAATTTATTTCAGCGACGCGCCTGCGAGAGCAACCTCTACGTCTTTGGGGAATACACGACGCGTCGGCAGGTCACATTCGGTGTTTGTTGTTGGAGAACTTCTGTGTGTGAGTAGTCTAAGGAGTATGGATCAAGAAAAAGTGCATAAGCGTCATTTAATTTTAAATTTTGAATAATTTTATATAATTAAATATGTTTGCTGAAATGTAATCAATAAAAATCAAATTCTTGCCCCAATAATTACTAATTCAAATTTATTTATTTTCTAACTTACCTACCAAAGCATACTTACGAGTATGTGATTCAAGTATATACTACCCAATTTCTAAGTAGAATTCTACTTCCAAAATACGTAGTATCTGATAGCCTCTCATAGGAAAAGAATCAATTATGCTCTGTTGTTTATGCACATGTCGCTGCCTCTGATTATCGGCTTTGTGTTGAATTCTATTTGAAATTTCAGCGTTCACTTAATCACATTGCCTGCACTTGAGCCTGTGCGCCATATGGGGTCCTTTGCGTTGTGGTGCATCTGTGTGTTTGTGGGTTGTGGGCAGAGTGAGCGTGTGTAACTGTGTGTGTGTGTGTGTGAATGTGTAAGCAGTCTATTACAGCAGCAGTTCGATAGTCTGTTAGGTATAATAATAATAACGCGAGTGCATTGTGTTTATATTAAATATATACGAAGGCAATTAGCTTGCATAACTATCACGAGCACTATCATAATAGCAATGATATTAATTAATTTATTAATATGTATGTGCAGCGGCTTAATTGTGTTTTAGACTTGACTGTCGATAGTTTTGGAATGCGTGTGTCTCATTGAGGTCGGCAAAGGTAAGCACCATCGGCTAATCCCACTTCTATAGATGCGTGTTTTAATTGACATATTAAATTGAACTCTGTTAAATATATTCCCAACTTTCGATAGTCACCGATAGTATATATTATTGTTAAATTATAGTGTCGCTGATTATATAGATGTAAATTAACGTATAACCCAGCAATATTCATCATATCACTTTCTTTAATTACCTCCCAGCCATGTTAACTGTCAAAATAAGCAAATAATATATATTTACTATTGCCTACTATGGATATACACAACTGAATATATGGTTTATTCGACGGCATTTAATTAACAATTATTTATACTTTAATTCGCTGCAATTGGCCTCGTCTGTTGCTGGCCAACAACTTCGGCCGACAACATTGAATTTTATGTTAATGGCAGTTAAGTTGGGTGGGGCCCAACACTGTCCAACTTGATATATGTACAGATGTCAGTACATTGTATATATATCTGTCCGCACTTTCCGGCTGCACGCCGTCAGGCATTTGTGCTGTTAATTTTTCATTAATCTGCGGAGCACTTATAGCTGGCCGTTAATTTCGACGCTCTTTTCGCCCGTAAGCCTAATTATAAGTAATGAATATCTCATCGAATATTTAAAGAGTTGGCATTCTGATTTCCGATACTGCGATCTACGACACATCTGCGGTAGATAATGCCCTTTGCTTTATCGACTGTGTGAGTGCGGCTATAAAGGAAATGTTGGCAATTAAAAAATATATCGAATACATTTAAAATGTATTTTAAGTCTGCCTCCGATCAAAGAGTCTGCGGTCTGGACACATAAATAAATCAACGGGTGATTCAAAAAAGTATGCTATGGAAATAAAGCAATACGAAATATAGTGTAGAGTAAATTTATCGATAAGATGGAACAAAAACTATATTTATAATACACTACAGAATCCACTTATCTCACATGCAATTACTTTTGAAAAGTTAGTAGATTAATCAAAAGTTTGTCATAACTTATTAACATTAATGTAAAAATTATTACGGAAATGATCTACGTTTGTAATTCGAATTACTTTTGATATAAATAAATAGTTTGTTAAGCCTAGTTCTACGTAATAACCTAGTGCATCTGTCTATAAACTCTGACGTAGCGACGGCATTCCGATTGTCTGTTCATTTCCAGTAAAACAAGTGTGCACTGCGCACATCGAAGTGGTAGAATCGCAGCAACATATAATCCTGCCACTTAGTGGGGAAAAGTCTACAAAAAAATAGTATAAAATTAGTTATTATATACTATTCAATTTCATTTCAGTTCTCTTTCACCTGAGAAGCCAAACAGTGAGTGCAAAAATTTTGGGTACATAAACCATGCGTTCATTGAGCAACACTCCCCGGACAATTTTCTCGGCAACATATGGTGTGGGCAGTCCAGGATAGCTGCTGGATATGCTGTGTAATGGGAAAATAAATACAGATTATTAATTTACCCTTAGTATACACAAGTTTCGTGCAGTGCAGCTTACCCCGCATCGCTGAGCAGCGGCAAGTCTCCACTGGTCCTCATCATATAAGCATTGGCGACTGTGGTTCGCACATAGTCGCAGTCCGAGAGACGCAACTCGGCGCGCAACGACTCCATAAAGCCCATAATGCCGTACTTAGTGGCCGTGTAGATGCCTGCACCCGGCAACGGAATGAGCCCTAAAGAGAAAACCGGTTAAAACCAAATAAAAAATCCCTAGAAATCCGTGGTAAAACCCACCAGCCAAGGCGTTGATGGCCACCAAATGACCCGATTTGCGTGTTATCATCTTTGGCAGAAACTCCTTTGTGGTCTGAGATAAAGAAAATAAGAGAGAAACATTGTTGAGGACACACAACAAGTGCCAGAGATTACCCACCATGATGTAGGAACCAAGATTCAACTGCAGAATAGTGTCTATCTCGTCGCTCTTCAGATGCGGCGTTGAGGTCATTGGCATCAAAGAGGCGTTGTTCACCAGAATCTCGACTGGACCCAATTCCTTCTCCACTTTGACGGCCATCAGTTGCAGTTCGCGGGGCGAGGACACATCGTTCTGCGATAGAAAACACGTGAAGAGAGGAGTTTAACATGTCAACGTCTAGCTTCTCATTCTCTTTGTCTCCATACCTTGTAGGCTTTTGCTGTGCAACGGGGTATTTTGGATAGCAGTTCCACCGTCTCGTAGCAGCCCTTCGAGTTGACATCGACCACGGCCACCTTGCAGCCCCGACGGGCCAGTTCGAGGCAAATTTCACGACCCAAACCACTGCCGCCTCCGGTCACCTGAAAAACGTGTGCCCCATTAGCATACGTATACAAATGGTACTCTATATGTGTATAGTAGTGTGTGTGTGTATATTGTGCCTATTATCTTAGTACAAATTAATTGGCTTTATTTGCAAACAATGAAGAACTTAGATATGTGCATCTCTTTGTTCCGATTATGTACACTCGCTGCCTACAAACAATGCTAGAGCCCCGTTAAAAATTTGTCAGTTTACAGTGATGACTCAATAAAGAGAACTGCGCATATGTTGATTAACGATTTTACGGAAAATACTTACATGCGTAAACTAAAGCTTTATGACTAAAGCTATGTATAATAACATTGCAGATTAAGAGCTAAGATACACGAAGATAAGATAAAAATTCTTAAGCTTTAAAGCAACTGGATTTTACCATATAAGGGCGTAAATATATTATCTTTGTTGTATTAACATAAATTTCAGAGAGCCAAGTGCGGAATCATGATGATATTTTTGTTGCGAATTGTTGTACAAGAAATAAACAATAAAATAAAATAAACATATAAAATGGAAATAGCAGTGGAAATGAAATTGAACAATTGGAAAATGCCTCTTTTCATCAGTTACCCATTATAATAAAGCATTACCGAAAAATTGAATGGGATGCAAAATTCAACTTATTACAAATATTGAATGCATATAATTAAATTGAAAATTAATAATGTGATTCATTCTATTTACCGATTTTAATTGGGCATTTCATTTAAACTGCATTGTTGACTCGTCAAGAAGAACAAGAAATAAACACTTTCGCTGTGAATCGACACTTTAATGGTCACCGTTATCAGATTAATTAAAAGACGAAGCGTCGATTAAATCGAGCGCACACTGTGTGCACACTCACGCATGTACAAACATATGAATGTATGTATAAGTATGTGTGTATGTGCCATTAGGTCCCATTTACCGCAATTGAGTGACTTTTGACCGTAATTAAAACGCCGTGACCCCTGTGTGTGCCGAGTTCAGACTAAACAAACAATGCGCCCAGCATGCAAAGATACAAATACTAGTAAAGAGATGTATGTTTGTACAGAAAAGAAACGTATGTACATATTTTATGAATGTATGTCGACATACGGCTATAAACGTACACCCTAGTGACATTACTTGAATGAAATTTCCATTTTCAACGTGATTCGACTTATCAATTCACAATGATGTCAGCTTCTTCCGATGTGCAAATCTAGATATCTGAGCAAACAATGTGAGAGCGTTAGCAGTAGCTTTATCTCGATTCTCTATGTTTTTATCAGCGTCTTGTTTACGTTTCGATCGCGTCGCAGCACGAAGCTGTGCAAACGTCATCAGTTTGCGAAAGAAAACAAAAGTGAAGTTTCTCAGATATGTAACAAAAAAAAAAAACAGCGAAAACACACAAACTAAAACCTGTTTTTTGCGCACTCGAATCTGCGACAGCGGCATCTGCATCTGTATCTGTATATGTATCTGTGTGGACGATCGTATAGAACAGGCTGCGCTTTGCAGTGACGCATTTGTATAGGTATGTCTGCCATATACGATATTGTCGTGCATGTGCCTGTATTTTAAATTAATAACTGGCGCACCTCAGGCCAAGTTTAAGTGAAGATACATATGTATCTGGTAAATATCTGCCCACATGCACGACAAACTTTTGGGCAACACGCTTGACCTTGACTTGACTTGTCCGAAAATCGACAACATATCGTGAACACACTCGCGGGCATTGCAATAGCTCAGCTTTGATTTTGCAGCAATCCGCGCAATCCAAGCGCAGACAGTGTAAACAATTTGTACGTATTTAAAATGTAAATAAATAATGCATAAACAAAGCGAAGGCATAAATATTTGTTTTAATAACAAAATGCTTGCTAAGCGTGCCAGCCAAACAAGCCGAGCCGCACCCAAAATGCAGCCAATGGAAAACTCTAAAAAGAAAACTGCGTGACGTTACGCCTAGCAAGACACAAACACAAACACACACACACACATATTTAAGTATTTTCCCAACTTGGCTGCAATTATACTAATGCCACACCCCAGTCCCCGTTACTTACCAGCGCCACCTTGCCGCTGACATCCTTCTCTTTTAGGCCAAGCGCGAAGAGATAATCCAGAAGATGCTTGAGAAAGACCGCGAACAAGACGAAAGGCAAGAGAAGCAGAAAGACGATAACTTTCAGATTGTATATGGCGCGAGTTGTCTCATCGTTGCGCTGCGCCACTGTGGCAGTGGGCGTGGCAGCTGGCCCAGCAGCACTGCCACTGCCACTGCCACTGACAACAGCGACTCCTCCGCCACCGCTGCTGCCGCTGCCGTTGTTGGGCGGCGCGGGAACGTTGGTTGTGGTACGTGTGATAGTTGTTGTTGTTGCCGTTTCCACCATTTTCACCGAACAACAAATTTTTTCAGTTGTTTTTTTTTTTTTAAATTTTTACCGTTTCTCGTTACTCGACAATGCAAGCCGCACGTGCGTTAGCCAAACGATATCGAACAAAACTAAACCTACGCGCGCAGCTTACGGCTGCGTCTCTTCTCGTGCTCTTTCTGCAGCGCGAGCTTGGAGATCTTTTGCTCTCCCTGTCTATATCACTCTCTCTCTCCCACTCTCTTTGCCAACTTGCGAGTTATCTTGGTGAGTCGTCATTATTGTTGTTGCTGCTGCTCGAGCACCTCTACCAATAGCAGTAGCTAAGGTGCTCGAGCTTTGAGTGGAATTCGAAGACTCGACTTGACTTGACTTGTTTTGGCTTGTCTTGAGTCGATTTGGGCGTGTGTGTGGGCAGTTTCACCTGATGTCTTGCCTTGGCTGGGCTAACGAGCACAGTATGCATAGTAAAGTATGTTTGTGTGGATATATAAACTTATATGGGTCCACGTATAAGTACGTGCCGTCCGAGTAATTAAACAAGTGAGCACGCCATAATCGAGCGGGAGTTCGAGCTTTAAAGCAAGCGATTTTGAATACCAAACATAATCTGCATATGGTTCGGGTTTATGATTTCATATTTGGTGTTTCCGACTCTTATGGGCTGGCAGATTAAAATCAAAGACCTCATTAATGAAGAGTATAACGATTGGATACTCATAAATCTCATAAAACGCCGAAACTTTTCGAATAATTAACTTTCAGACTTATGTACAAACTATATATGACAATATACTAAAAATATAATAATATTTTTTTATAAATAAATATAAATAAATTTGTTAGCTTAGATACGAATTTTGGTACCAAAGAGAAAATTATGAGTTTTTTTTTATAGTATGAATTTTATAACCCCAACCACCTATCATACAATTGAGAGAAGAGGACATCTCATAGACAATAAAACAGACAACAGTATTCTCTTTAAAAAATTTAGCTTACATATCTCTAACTATTAAAATTAAACAACATTTATTTTTTAATTTTTACCAAGTTGAATAAATAAAGATTTTCATAAAAGAGTTTTATATGTTTATCAATAAATGCATGATAAATTTTATTCAATTCTGTTTCATAGTATAGAGAAGTCGGTGAAATGTTATATCATTATTTTTTTTGTATATTCATTATATTATAGTTATTCATAACTTAGAATATTCATCATTTGATGATTTAGAAATTTATTTTACAAATGAAATAGTTTTCCCTTTTTACTATGTGAAGCACACCCCTTACGTCTTACATTTTACTGGGTATTAGAAGAAGCCACAGTTGACAATTTTGTTTCTCTGAGTGGGTTTTTGAGCTTTTTTGTATGCACTCTACGCATTCGTCAAACGAGACCTGCCCCGTTCCCCACTTACTCCATCCATTGGCCATAACCGGGCGGGCAAAGAGAAAGCCGTTAAAGTTGTGTGCGCGCCTGAGGCCTGAGCATTCTTATTTGGCACTGCCCTATGTCAATGTACCGACAGACATACAGACGTACATACATACATATGTTTATGTATTATTATTGTACACGTACTTAATATGCATGTGGCAGAAGAACGCCAACCCATACAACATCTGCTGTCTGATCTTTGGCTTTTCGCACATGTGCGAGCAGCTCTGAAAGAAGGCAAAGTGTGTGTCCGTTTGACTTTTTTAGCATAGATCTGGAGAAGAAAGCAAACATGAAAACGCAAGTATAAATATGCATATGAAAATGCAACATATCATTCCAACATAATAACAGATTTGCAGTCGCGCCCCAAGACTCGGAGCATTGACCGCACCAGCTAGGCAAGTTGTTTTTGCAAATTAATTTTATTACTTCCATTTCAATAGGCTAAAATAAGTACCATATTCCGATAGAGGTTATTCGTTCTTACATACAAATGTACATAGTACATAGAATTAATGTTTATAAATAGAAAACTTACAATTAAAAAAGGCATTGTTAACTTAAAATCGTAGCTTGTTAGAGGTAAAGTAAAGAGTCTGCATTTCAACACTTCAAGAACTTTAAACTTTCTTAATGATTGTACAAATTCACAGATCGTCGATTGTGTAACTCTTATAAGTTAAAAAGTAAACATAATTTTACTTCATTAACTACTACAGCTGCTGTGCGGACTCTGCAGAGATTAAAAATAATGTTAACATCATTTCCGTTTCATGATATATGTATTTATATATGTACTTACTCTTCAAGTTCATCAAATGGTTCGCATGTTGAGCCAATTTAGGATTCTGTGGATTTCGCAGCAGCGCGACTGCTGTCTTCTCAATCATTCCCTCGATACTATCCAAGAGCAACTCCTTTTTGGCGCACTTTATAACGAGCTGGTAATTACCATCCACCGACCGTGAAACTTGCCAATCTGGGGGCACAGCATGGAAGTCGACGCTATCGTTGCTCTCGAGTTCCTCCTTGATATCGTGCTGATGCGCGCTACGTCGCAACTTCTTGCCACGTTTCGAGTCAGTCTCGTCGTCTTCGGAGGCGCCTGACAGCTTACGCTTATCACTTTGCAAGGCTCTTTTATCTTGATCACGATCACGTTTGGGACATGTGCAAACTTTACAATTCAGCACCTCCTGGCCCAATATATCGCCACTGAAAATAGAAAAACATGTAATACGTAAAAAGTTAAACAACATTTTTAAATCACATTTCTTACCTTAGATTTTCAAGACAGAAGACCAGGGAGGTTTCTTTGCGTCCAAGGCATGAGTTTTGACAGGTAAAGCTGAAGGCAAGTGTTTGTCGAATGAATCCGCCGCCTTGATGGCTGGAACGACTCATGTTCAGAGGCACAAGTACAGAGTATCTTTCCGAAATACTTTTGCCCTGCGATGTGCCGCAGTATGTTGTATTGGGATTCTCACAGCGCAGCA
Source organism: Zaprionus africanus (assembly GCA_018151435.1). Classification (NCBI taxonomy): domain Eukaryota; kingdom Metazoa; phylum Arthropoda; class Insecta; order Diptera; family Drosophilidae; genus Zaprionus; species Zaprionus africanus. The sequence goes on along the minus strand of JAECXB010002309.1, from coordinate 333,673 downwards.
AGCTCTCCCTCATGCTGACATTGTCAGTGTCTGTACAAATTAAATGTAATTAATAAATAAATCAAATAGTAAGTTCTTCAAATAAACGTTACTTACTCTCCTCACTTAGGTGATTCTGACAGCGCAATACAGGTCCACTAACATCCTTGACAAAGCAGAGGAAGGCACGTAGGTTAAGCGGTTGTATGGGCATTTTCATACGAAACTTTACGTCTATGTTGAATGTCTTGCCCATACGTATATAAATCTTGTTCAAAGGTTCTGAATACAACCAGTGTGACTTGCGCGGCTCCTCAAGTACCATTTCGAAGCAATAGTCAGCGTTATTATGCTTTTCCAACTTGGGCAGTGAGTTAATCTGTGTCTTTATATCCTGCAACATCATTTCGCGTAACACGGATTGCTTGAAAAAGAGAAAGAGTAAAGTAAATAATAAATATAAATAATTAATTATAAACAAACATAAAACATTCTTTCCACATTGGCTTTTCAATTAACCTTCCCTTTTGTACATTCGCTGTTAATTATTTACACAAGTTCAGGACAAGTGACACTTGACGTTATTTGGAGTTCAGATCAGACAGGTAGATGGTATTTGTGCGATAAGGCAGGACAACAAAACGACAATTAAATGCCAGTAGTCAAAAGTATTTAGTCAGTGATTTAAGAGCCATCCTTTACAACAGACATGTTTGGCATTCGCTTGGCTCGTGAACCGATTCACGGCCACGCCAGGTTGATCCACGTCTTGCTCGTAACACTCGTTGTGTTACTTACCACGTTCGGTTTATTTGGGAATCGTTATACACTGCGTGGACGACAACGCTATGTGTTCTCTAGGAAATATCTGGCTTATGCCATGCTTGTCACGGCCATCTTTACCAGCATCTACCTTCATCAAATGTATCTGGACTACAAAAGCTCACAGCTCAATTTGCGTGATGCCATCAAATTGTATAGTTATATGAACATAACTGTGGCAATTATCAATTTCTTTACTCAAATGGTGATGAGTAAACGTGTGGCACAAATGATGAGTAGTGTGCCACTATTTAGGACACTGAACGAAATTGATATTGACGGTGGCTCAGTTATAAGATCCTTTGGATTGGCAATGGTTAAAGCAATTGGCTTTCCATTTATTATCGAGATGGCTTTGATCTGCCAGCAGCGACGCTACGAGCCTGAAGTACGTTGGACCTGGACCTTTTTTAAGTTGTTTCCAATGATCATTTCCAATTTTCTAAACAATTGTTACTTCGGGGCCATGATCATTGTTAAGAATATCATGAAAGGCGTTAACATAAGGCTGAAACAGCAGGTGCAACAGGTAAATCTTATGGAGCAAGACAAACAGAGGAAACACTTCTCGAATTACTATCGAACGCAGCGCTTTTGTGCGATGGCAGACGAGATGGATATGTTGGCAGATAAATACAAAATTATCTGTGTACAAGGCAAGGACTATATGGCGCTGATGTCGCTTTCAATTGTGCTTTCGTTAATATGCCATCTGCTTGGAATTACCGTTGGAGTCTACAATCAGTATTATGCCATCGCGGAGTCTGTTATTGGCAGCAAGCCATACGATGGCTTTGGAGCGCTTATTAATCTGGTATTCCTAACCATATCTGTTCTGGAAATCGCATTGATGGCGTATCTAAGTGCCGACATGTTGGCTCAAGCACAGTGGACTGGCATCATACTGCAAGAGATGAACCTGGAGCAGGTCGATTGGCGTTACCGACAGGGAGTACACGCATTTACTCTTCTTATCGACACAATCAAGTTCAGAATAAAGCCAATGGGTTTGTTCGAGCTTGATTTATCCCTCATCAATAGTGTCCTCTCTGCAGTGGCCAGCTTCTCCCTTATACTTGTGCAATCCGATCTATCACAGCGCTTCAAATAGTCTTACCTGACTAAATTGCATCAGGTTGCCCGACTGTAATTGAACAAAAGTAAATAAACTGAATAAACTGGATATTGTCAAGTAGACTTACATTGAGACCTTGGAGGAAGGCCAACGGTTCACTAGGCCTGCGGAAAAAAAGTTTATTATGTATTGTAGGCTGTTTGAAAGATAAGATTGGATTTGCTGAGGCGGGACACCTGTTGCCACACAACAACAACAACTTACATTTCCTCAGTATTAGCGTCGACATTTATATTTTCCAATGCTGCCGATTCAGAAGCTTCGTATACCTCCTGCTCCTCAGTATTGCGATCGCTCAATCTGCATAAATTATATCTTTATAAAACAATGTAAATAAAAATCAAACGCAAAGCCGGATATTCTTGTTTATCTACATGTTCAGGTATGACCTGCCAATCTTACCTTTCCTTCTTCCAGGACATGGGTTCAGCAATATACATTCTTCACAATAGTTTTAAAGGTAATGATATACATAAAAATATGTATGTTTTCTACTTTACCAGACGAATATGTTTGAACTCAAATTACCAAACAACAAGCGTCTGCTTTTTCCATTTCGCCATTCACAGCGAAACGTAACAAGCATATGGATAATTGAAATGCAACCGTTGCTATCGATAAATGCGGGAAATTTTAAAATATCGGACCAACACATATGCCTTAAATTTGCCCACAACCAACACAGCTGTGTTGCGGTCTTGAGTATCTTCATTACTCTAATTTATTGCAAAGTATGTCATCAAAACTAAATAAACTAATTTTTTTTGCAAGCTGCACATTTATTTTTAAATATATCTAGTCACAATACTTTCTGTCTTTTCAGGCCACATTAATATATTATAAAACAAATACAATCAACAAAATCTCATAAAACTATAGGTATATTAAGCGGCTTTTGTTTAAATAAACAACTTTCAATATCTCCTAAACTATGTTACTATTAAATTTATCTAAATTTATAATTATTTTTCTTTGCCAACCGACTAAGGATTTTGATTGCATTTCGCTCCAAAAAGTATACCATGCAAAAATTCTAAACTTCCCGCTGTCCGCATTGTGTCCCTTCGTGGAACTTTCAAAAAAGCTAGATTCTGGAAAAAGCTAAATGGGCACCTCTGGTCTGAAGTCTCTGCATTTTACTAATACATACGTTAAAAAATATTTATATGACATATGAATATTCGATGTTTACTTTATTTGCGCTTATTTGCGAAGCGTTAATTAAAAAGATTTCATTATTTAAGAACGACCTGCAAAAGGGGGTCAACAACAACGCAACGTTTGCATTTTCGGAAGCTTCACGTCACTTGACATCAAAAAACCCCAGGGGAAAGAACAAGAATTTGCAAAATTAAGTCTTTATTCAAATCGCATTTATATGTACATACTATAGGTACATGCATACATACATATGTACAAAGAGGTACGATCAGAAACTTGCAATAAATAAAGGAAGTACAAAGTTTCTAAAAATTAAACTTTAAATACTTAACATAACGTTAAATAAAATGAATAACAATAAAATAATTCTAAGTGCTAGTATTTCTCGTTTGTTACGCTCTCAACATCGTTTGACGCCCCAGTAGACGTTGTTAAGTTGGAGTTTGAAGAATTACTTGAATGCCTGTTAAAACCAAAAGTTAAATGACTCAGCAAAATCAAAATAGAAATTAAAAAAACAAAACATAATGTAAATGGCCATTATTTTTTATGATTTTGGTTAGTTGCAAAATTGAAAATCCAATATAATTTTACCTGTAGAACACATAATGCTGTAACATAAAGAAGACGTCAAAGAGCACAGAGAATAAACCCAGGCCGAATTTCGTCGGATCGCCGAATAACGAAGCCCAATCGTCTGAAAGTAGAACAAGCAAAAAGGTTAAATTTCTGCTGAGTTAGTTAAATTTTAGACTGGATTTTACCGTAGTTATGAGCGTTTAAAATCATTTGCAGCATGCTCAGGGTGCCGCCAGTAAAGTCCAGTAGAATATTACCAATACTCCTAAAATAAGTAGATTATTTAATTGAATATTTTTTTAATTATAAAGAAACTAATGTCCCCCTCTACGCACCATCCTTCGGTACTTTTTCTGCGATAGTTCATAAGGGCCTGTGGTATATATTTTATGATCGTTATGGCCAACTTCACATAACTGTAGAAGTTATTATAAAATAAGAATATAATCATTTTAATTGTGATCTACAATATTACTCACCTGCAGTAGTAGAGAAAGTCGAGCCAATGTATGACTTTGCCTCCGGCTAAGCCGGCTGAAATTACCACAAAAAGTGCAAACAGTGACAATAATCCGATGGCAACCTTAGATACGCGTTGTGCTGCTCGCTATGAGATAAGGGAGGTATAATCTAAGATCTCGTGCAATCAATTTATCACTTACCTCATACATAAAGCACTGTGAAATGGTTATGCATGTTGCAAACATGGCGTGCAATGAGAAGACAACGTCATTTAGTAACACGGGATTCACTCCATGTGGGTGACGGTCTTCGTACTCTTTTTGCAGACCCTCGATAAAGTACAAGCCACAGTTGAACAAACTGTATAGCGTAAAGCCAACTATATTGAGAGCTAAGTAATCAAAATTAAGTCCCTCGACCGATTTGCGACGAAAGTTAATCCATATTTGGGGATAAAACGAAACCGACCAGGCCACAAAGTAGAGCCAGCCAAAGACAATCGAGACATAAATAATAGCATTCGATTTGGCTACAAGAACTCGTACAAATAAATCATTAGTACTAAAGAAAGAAAGTTATGCAACGAGAGAGATAAAGAGAAAGAGAAAGAAATGCTAATTAGTCTTTATACCATAGGTAACTGCATGTATATTAACTCACATCCAACTGTCTGAAGGTTCACTGCTTGATGTGATCTCCACGCTACCAGCCTTTAGACCCGTTACAACGATCGTCTGGTTCAATGAAGTACCCGTTTGATAGACGAAGGATTCAGGATCCAAAGCCAAATGATCTTCATGTTGTTTTATTAACTTTACGTTAATATTTTGACCAATATTGTCGCTAAAGGATTTAAATCATTAAATTGATGCAATTTTATCAGACAATAATGCTGCTGAAGTTATTGTCGACGGTTAACATTGTTCTTATTTACCCTGTTATCACAAATGTTTCATTCTCGTTCACCAATACCGTTAGATCATGCGTATTTACAGTAAAACCAACATTCGTTTGCGCATTTCCCAGTGCAACTGTCGTCAGAATACAACAACAATGTTACAATTTAAAAGAGCGTATATTTATTGAAGACTTACTCGTGGCAAGCAGGGCAAAAGCTTTAAGCAAATACCCCCTGGATGATCCCATCTTTCTTCAGTTATGCCTGCAAATGGAACAATGTCATTAGAATACCGTTTTAACAGCTGTTTCAAATTAGAAAAAAGCGCATACGCAGCAGGAAAGTAAGAGTCTTAAGTCTGTATTATCCAACAGTTGTGGGTTTTACTCAAAAACAAGAGTTTATATATGATATGCGTATCCCTATCTTTCGTTCAAATCAGTTAGGAGGCTTTATTAATGATTCATTGACAGCGACGATTGCTGTTTTTTACTGCATCAATCAATGAAAATATATTGTAAAATGTACTGCAATCAAAGGGAGTCTCGTGGCATATCGTATCATAAAGATAGAAATACATATACGCCCCATTGTTTGAGCATGACTTTAATTTTTTGCTTTACGAGTTAATTGAAAGTATGCTTGAAAGAGTGTACTGCACGAGTTCCAACATATATAGTATATATGATACATATACAACTGTTCCGTCAATTACACAGCTCAGCAAATATATTGGTTACTTCACAGATTGTTTTAAGTTTTTGCACTCAATTAGTTTGCATTAAGATTACAGGGTACTCGTTGACAAGGGGTTTTTGTTTTATAGATTATAATCAACTCGCCGATGACCAGCAAAAACTCACTAGCCAGCCATCGGAATTTAAACTACTTGAAAACAACTGAAATGTTCCTTATTTACACTTTCATACGAGCAGAAACATGTTGCCCAGTGTGATGAATGAAGAACTCATACACCCAATCATCGAATCATAACTTACGCATGGGTCGAGTACAAAGCAGTTAAAGCACTTTTATTGCACAAATCTGCAGAGTTTCAATCAATTGATATGCACACAAATTATTATCAAATGATCATTGAACTGTTTTGCATTGTGCGACAACTCCGAAATACTTGGAAAACTGTTCTAGATAAAAATTCGCAGCGACCTTTTTTGTTTATTTTCAATGTTACAACTTGCAATTAAATCGAGCAACACTCTCGAACAAGCCCAGTTGGCAGTCGACTGTGGGGGCAGCGGGGCGATAGACGTGCAAATCAGACTTGCGTACCTACAATACATACATATACACAAACATCGGTGCTATCAGAAGGCTTTTATAAAGTTATATGGCAACTGGTTCTATAGTTCTACAGTACTATACTAGTTACGAATGTGCGGTGAAGTACTCAGCTCGCGCCGCCGCTTTGACTGCGATGCGGCATGTGGTGGTCCATAAATAACAAGCTCTTTGGTCTGCCTATATTCAGGTACTCATTTATAGCCCAGTCAATGACTACGCAGAAACAGAAGAACGCCAACAATGGACAGAGCAACAACATCCTGAGAATGGTCTTATCAGCACATGCTCTGGTGATATTGTTAATCGGCGGGCATTTCAATGGTTTCCGTCACTTCGTAATCCCATAAAATTGGGCATTACTAACAGCCCGACAAATTTGGAGGGGCAATTCCAGATTGTCGTATTAACAGATATATCATACTCATTAAAGTACTTGGCGGAATTTCAAAGCATTGCACAAACTGGTAATCACTAAGAAATTCGCGGAATAAAGTCTTCTGGAAATTCGCAAACATTCACGTCAGCTTCAGTGAATACACTGCAATTTATGCAGATATCAAGTGGGGTAAACATAAACATAAACAAATACGCATGCACATCTATAAGTGTCTGTCAATATGAATATATATGTATATATTGTCCCACCGTGCTTGCCAATTGTATAAATAAGCAATAAATAATTCAGCACATAAAACCAATTTTAAACGTTTTGCAGCCGGATTAGAACTTTCACTTGGAAGTTTGCGAGTTGGAAAGTGTTCGAGGTTTATCCCAACTTATGATAAAAACCCGGACTACAATCGTATCGAACCGAACTGAACTTAACGAAGCTCAACAACACACAACTTAGCTAACTGCCCTCTTGAACAAAAATGAAGATGTTTGCGCTTTAATAAACAATATCCATTCTTACTAAGCTTAAACACGCTGTTTAACTGACAATTAACGAGGCGGCAGCTCAACTCAAATATGTGTGCACATTTCTCTCGGTGTGCGTGTGTGTGTGTTTGTGTTTACGATAGCGACAACAACGCGACTGCCAAGATACTGAGGCGCATTGCACAGCGCCAATACTTATAAATGGAGCCCACGCCGCCGCTGCTGCTGCTGCTGCTGCTGCGGTTGCTGCTGCTGCCTCTTCTGCTGCTGCTGCTGCTACTGGTATCGCTTCTGCCGCTGCTGTTTGACTCGCTTCAATATGATTTTTGCTTTTGTTTTTTGCACTCTTAAGTCTTATTGAGCTGGATGCTTATCGTGGCTTAAAAGCGTACTTCACATTTCTAATAATAATCAAAGCACATTTCGACCTGTACCTGATTTAATGTTATACAATTCCCCGGGGGCTGTTTTGAAGTTAACAATTCATTTTAAACAAATTATAAAACCAGTTTCTGTTATACAGTGTGCTCAGTTTGAATGTGGTTTTCTTATCAGACCTAATTAAAATCTCATTTAGAAAGACCTAAGTTCTCTTTACCAGAATGAGGTGTTATGAGCAAAAGAGAATCATCATAATACATTGCTGTTATTATACCCTTAAATAACTATGACTATTCCTTTACTTTTCTTTAACTCACCTCGTATATCTCTCCTCTCAAAGAAACTTCACTTCGTTTTGAGTCCTGAAAAGTTATTTAATTTGCACACACACAGATACACTGTCCGCTACATGAAATAATACAAAAATTCAAGGAACATAAGAGTATAAACGTAAAACTAAATTTTTAAATTTAATAAATAGATGAGCTTTCGTTGTCGCTTCCAGGCGTAAGTCGCATTACAAATAAGAGTTTTTGAAAATAACACATAATAATTAAGCCATTCAATGTGATCGATTTCAGTTAAACGATATCCGTAAGTTACTTAATCTTGATAGAATATGTTGCATTGGTTATAAGTCAAATTATATCACAGTTTACAAACTGATATCATAACATAAACACACAAGGCAAAGAAATGGCTTTAAATAAATAAATAATAAATAGAGTTTCTTGATCCAAAAATAACATACACTATTGCGGTATGCGGCTTATGAGTGTGCGTAGAAGTTCGTTTATATCCTAGCGATATACAAAAGTAAATTCCAGTCGTTTAGCTTGAGTTATTGCTGATTATTGTGTCCGGCACGTCTGTTCTTTTCGAGTATCAAGGCGCGACTGGAATGAGATGACAAAAAACAAAATTAGAAATCATGTAAAGGTCAAGGTTGCGAGGGAATCAGTTTACCGATAACGCTCGTAGAAGCCAACAATTGTGCCGAGCTCTTGCTTGAAAAGACGTACGAGCATGCTGTCGAAACCCTCCAATTCGGGCAGACTAAACATATTGAATTGCAACAGATGATCCTTGGATGAATCTGCCTCCGAGTAGACGGCCAGCCATTTGGGAATCTCTTCCAGTAGATACGGATTTGCCGGGACCAGAGCGTTGTGCGTATGCGAAGGCGGCGCATACAGCGGTGCCTCTGGTCTTATGGCCTTTGGTGGCTCTGCCGATGTGGTGTATACGTAGTAGGACGTCAGACATGGATGCTGCCGTTGGCACTGTCCAGTGTATTGATTCTCATAGTAGGTGCCATGCATTTTTGAGACAACACGACGCCATCCCACGGGCAGACCCTCTCGCTCTAGAGGATGATTCCAATGTGTAGTGTGCGCATTGTGATCAATATAGTATTTGCGGCCGTGCAAGGTATATTGTGTGGCCCAGCCAGGTGGCAGTGGCAGTTCTTCGCCTTCGTTGAGTGACTGCTGCGAGGATACCTTTTGCAGAGCTCCGTTGGCATTGTTATCGCCAGCGCTTGAAGTGCTTCCGGCCGGTGGCGTCAGAGGCGGTGCATAGAGAGATTGCACTGAGGTAGACGCTCCACGCACACTGCTCGAGCTACCACCTCGACCACTCACTCGCAGCGAACCAGACGATGGCACCGCCAGATGCTGGTGGTGCAGTGTGGCCGACGAGGCAGTTGTGTTGCTGTAGATTGGCGACTCGGAGCGTTGCGACTGTGTTACACGCATCGAGGAAACACGCGAGGGATTTTCATATATGGGATACGAGTCGCTAGAATAGCTTCCAATCATATGCGCAGCCAGTTGTTGTTGCTGTTGCAGATCTAAAGGGGATCTATAGATATACAAAAAAAAAACACATGTACCTGAAAAATTAACTCTGAATCATCAGTTAGCCTTACCTTGTTTGTGGATACCGTGGTTGGTGTTCATTAGCTGCCATCGGTGATGGTTCAAAGCGCAACATGGAACCATATTGCGAAGGATGCTGATGTTGCTGCTGCTGATACAGATGCTGCTGCTGTTGTTGTTGCTGCTGCTGCTGTTGATGTTGCTGTTGTTGTTGCTGCTGCAATGCAAAATGGGCTGGGGACGGAGGACGGCGTGGCAGTGGCATCATATTAGCATAAGAAGCGCTGAGCAGACCCTGATCTGCGTCATAGCTGGTAGTCGCAACATGTGGATTCGAATGCTTCTGGCTCGAGTAACTGCGCTGGAAACCCCTTGTCGGAGTGTGCAGCAATGGCGATGATTGCTGGCGCCGCATGCGATCAATCTGCTCAATGTTGACATAGTTGCTGCTATTGCTATGGCTGTTCCCCTGACTGGACTGATTGCTGCCAGCGCGAAATGGTGCAACAGGCGGATGTGTTGGATGCTGTACATGCTGCACATTGTTGAGTGGCAACTGGCTTTGTGCTCGCCGCGCATGATAGTAGTCCGGCTGCGCATCATTGCAGGAGTACGTATTTCGACTGGTGCTCGAGCTGCGCGGCTTGAACTCACAACTTGGCGAGCTACTGGCACAACGTTGCAGCGATTTTTTTTTGGCTCGCTGATGTTGATCTGAGTACGAAGTCCACACATTAATCACCGGTATCTCCGGTGGTGTATCCTTCTTCACATACTTCCCCACAACGCCCTCTTTGTGTGCCTGCGATTTCTCCTTGCTCCGCCGCGAGAGCATCGTCGGTTTTCGATTGCACAGCAAAATTGTTAAATAGTTCATGCAACTCAGCCGTTTTAGCAGTTCACTCAACCTTTGTATTACTTTTTGCTTAGGAAAAAGCTTTGTTGTTTTTCAATTTTGTATTATTTCCTATTATTTATACATTTTACGTAGCTGCCTACCGTAAGGTGTGTTAGCAATAGAGATGAGTGTGACCCTTACGTAGTAGCGATCGCATATACATATTTACTTTTGAGTCACGTTTTACTCTAGTGGTTGCTGATCAGCAGACCGAAAATACAAACTGTCTGCTTTATATTAATGTTTCATAATAATATTGATTTTAATTAAATTAATTTACTTTGAACTATTTTCAGTAATGTTAATAGCAAAAATGCAATTGAAATATTTTTTCATTGAAGCGTGATTTGCGGTTTCGCTCATTTTAACACTTACCAACACTTATTTGCTAGTATTTTTTGTCATTCCATCACATTTACAATTAAATACCAATATACAAATCGCGTCGTAAAGTAAACAAACAAAAAAATTAAAATAGTTTCTAATTTGTATTTAACAATGACAACAGATGAACGTAATTTTAGATCAAGTTATTATGAGAAGGTTGGCTGTTTTAGCGTCGAAGAGAAGAAATCCCTTAACAAGCTACTGCAGGATGATATACGCAATCTAAGCAAACTAAAACACTTCGTCTACAACTACACAGTCCCAGCGCAGCAGCGTAATTTGCTCTGGAGTCTGATAATGGGCATAATGCCACTACATAAGAACAACACGGACTATGTGTGGGAACAAAGATGCCAGGTGTACGAGGACTTGCTTCGCGCCGTGACTATAATGCGATGCGTCGACATGGACTCGACTAAGTCTTCCAAGGATTTGGTGCTGCACAAGATGTGGCTACTGGAAACGAATCGATTGATGCACACCAACAACATACGAGGCGGAGCCCAGCCAGATGACAATCACTTTATTGAAATTGTGCGCGCACTACTACAAATATTTGACGACGATGTGGAAACCTATTGGATTGCCAAGGAATTCTATCAATATACTCGCGAACTAAAGAAGGAATGCACCAAGCTGAAGGAACTCACACAAACTCTACTCAAACGCGAAGACAAGGAGTTGTTCCTGTAGGTTTTACTATATATGATATGTACTCTTATAATATGTGTTTCCTTTCCATTCAGTCGCTTGGAAAAGATGGGTCTGTTCGAGGAGAGCTCGAAGTTGCTGGACAATTGGTACACCACCTGTTTTGCTGGCGTCATTTGTGAGACTGTGCTCATGAAAGTTTGGGACAAGGTCTGCGGTGGGGCCAAGAAGATTGTCGTCTTTCTCTTCATCGAACTGGTGAAAGATATGCGATCTGTGATATTGGATCTTATTTTCCAGGACCAGCTAAAGGCACTCGTTGAAACGGTAAGCAAACAAATAATATACTTGAACTTTCTTCAATTAACAGTTTTTCTTTTTCTCGCAGGTGAAGGATTTGGATGGGGTCATTGTTAACAAAGCCATAAAGTCCTGGCACAGCAATAACAGTGAAGTCGAATATGCACACTGATCCACTAAACACTGCCGACTATTTGTACTAGTAGATATTTTAATAAGCGACAACAGAAGTAAAGGCATATGAACTAAATGTATTTAAAGACCACGTCCTTTTTATCGGCCACTGTCTGCAGTTCCATAGTGACAGGACATTGCATCCAGTAGGAGAGCAATTCCTCCGTATAGCCGATGAGGAAGTACATCTTACGCGGGGGAATCGCCTGTCTAATGATGGCAGCAATGCGGATTGTATTGTGCTGTCGCTTGATAATGACTTCCGAGCAGACTAAGCCATGCCATGTGCCAGTTATAAACTTGCGAAGGAAGACATCCTCAATCGCCGTTTGAGATGGCCGCAGAGCATCCTTCAGGGTAGCTGCCGAATTAAAATACATAAACCAAATGTAGTAAGTCCAATAAAATACATTTGCAATGCGCAGCTACTTACATGTGTTCCACGAGTTCCAGGACTTGCGGTGTCCAATGAAATGCGGGGGATTGGCCATCTCGTAGGTGAGGGGCCTGTTGCGTTTTGTGGTTATGCGGTAACGTCCGGACTGCACGCGACAGCATACTGCGCTGGTGTGTATGGCCGATTTGTTGCTCAGGCTGAGCTGCGCTTCTGCCAACGGCAGCACCTGCAAGGGCGCCTATGTAAACATTTTAATTTCTGTGTGCTAATTAATTTGTTAATTTACCTTTTTTAAGAAATTCATTGTTTTTCACGACAAACACAACTCGGCGGCTTTTCAGCTGTGCTCGAACAGCTGTTGAGTATGACGTAACGTAAGACGACTAGTGTTGGTAAATAAAAAATACTTTATTGTGTACGTAAAAGAAAATTAGACAGTCGCGAGTAAATTAGGTGTGAAAATTATAAATATACGCTAAAATACATTTATTAGGATTTAAATATTTTTGTTACTTGCATATATTAAGCAAGCATATTGATTTTCATTTCTAACAGTTATAATTTGCCTTAAATTTATTTCTTCCACCTGATATTCACTTGCACCATGCAACGCAGCTATCGATAACCTGTTGATATTTAAAACCGATAACATCTAACAGCAAGATCCATACAAAGAAAGGCAGTTGCTTCTGCGCCGTACAATATTTTTTACCTAAGTTAAAATTAACAAAATTCCAAGATATGAAGAGATTAGTGAGCCAACTACCTGCGTGCTAACTGCACTTTATTGCTGTTCCTAGAACTCCTTTAGGTTTAAGGTAAAGTGAAGCGCGAACGCGAAAATAAAAGTCAAAATCATTTGCAACTATGACGCTGAACGAGAGCGACGCTCACAAGCAACTCGAACTGACGCGCAACTTTCTGGAGTTATCGAGAAACGCCGACACCTGTGGAGCACTGCGCAGCTCAGACTGCATCCAGTTATTGGTACAAATACTGCATTCCAATGACGATGGAGTCAGTGTTGGTGGTGGTGGAACAAGCACGGCACGGAAGAATGCCAGCCAAGCGCTGCACAACATTGTGCAGGGAAATCAACGGGAAGTGAAGGTGCTTCGCCTGCTGGATCAGATACACGACTACAGCTGTAATTTTCTGCGCACGCAACTGCAGAGTGGCGGCGAGTCCATTGCGGATGATGAGGAACGTCACCCGTTGGCCGCCATGAAATTGCTTATGAAGGCAAGCTTCGATGAAGAGCATCGGCAGACCATGTGTGAGCTGGGTGCCCTGAAGGCCATACCAAACCTGGTGCATCTTGATCATGCGGTCCATGGACCAGCGAATGGACGAGAGCAATGTAATCTACTGCGACGCTATGCACTGATGACGCTGACCAATCTCACATGCGGCGAGGAGAACAACAAGTCGCTGCTCTGTGGCCAAAAACAGTTCATGGAAGCGCTGGTGGCCCAACTTGACACACACTCAGCGGATCTGGATGATTTACTGCAGGCCACAGCGAGTGTACTGCGCAATCTGTCATGGCGTGCGGACAAGCACCTAAAGACCATCTTCAATGAGCTGGGCACGGTGACAGCTCTTGCGGTGGCCGCCATGCACAACAAATGCGAGAACACCCTAAAGGCCATACTCTCCGCTCTGTGGAATCTCTCGGCCCACTGCAGCACCAACAAGGCGGAGTTCTGTGCTGTGGACGGAGCACTGGCGTTCTTAGTGCAAATGCTCAGCTACGAGGGGCCCAGCAAGACCCTGAAGATAGTAGAAAATGCTGGCGGCATCTTGCGCAACGTCTCGAGCCATATAGCTGTCTGTGAGTCCTATCGGCAGATCCTACGTCAGCACAATTGCCTCGCAATACTCCTGCAACAGCTCAAATCGGACAACCAGACGGTGGTTAGCAACTCTTGTGGGACACTGTGGAATCTTTCAGCCCGCTGTCCCGAGGATCAGCAGTTCCTCATCGATCACAATGCCATACCATTGCTGCGTGCGCTCATCAGCTCCAAGAATTCTATGATTGCCGAGGGAAGTGCCTCAGCACTAAAGAATCTTGTAAACTATCGCGCTGCCCTGGAACTACAGCCGCTGGGTGAGCTTCCAGCCAAGGAGCAGCTGACCAATGGTCATGCTGGAACCCTTCCACGACGCTACAGTTCCATGCGCCTGAGCAGCAATCCAACAGGTTCTCTGAAGAAAGTGCGTCCCACTGGCGGCAGCACATGCAGCACGTTGCCTCGCAAGTGCGAAAGCCGTGAATCCATCTATTCCGCCAAGTCGGATACAGATTCCACCAAATACTCAACAAAATCTGATGGCGCAGTAGTGAAGAGTCACTTTGAACCGCCAGCGGAGGAACAGCCCATTGATTACTCCATGAAGTACAGCTATAACGAGCACAAACCTGCGGCGTCTAAGGCTAATTTCGATACTTCCATCGATTTGGATCAGCCCACCGATTTCAGTGTGCGCTACAAGGAACGTCGCTCGGCGCAGGCCGCGCAGCCGCAACCAACGTTGCCTGCAGGCAGCGAGGAGCGGGAGGGCAGTGAAATTCTACTTATACTAGACGAAACTCGAACTGGCAACACATCAACTCCGCCACTGGCCAAGTCAGCATCCGCCAGTGATCTGAATAGCGAGCAGGTGCAACCTCGTCCCAAGACTCTCAACCTACGCAGCAATGCGCTAGAGAATTTGGCAACAGAGAAACCCAACGGTGCTTGCATTCACACTCCCGATCCAGAGCCGGGCGAGCGACCCATTAACTATTGTGAGGAAGGCACGCCTGGTTGCTTCAGTCGCTTCGATTCACTGACCAGCTTGGATGTGGACGTAGCAGCACCGCCTGGTAAACAAGACAAGGAACCAGTTGTGTCTAAGGTATCGACTACGCCACCACCAGTGCCAATTCCTGCGGCTGCACCCACCAACAATGTAGACTCGGCACTGGAGACACCATTAATGTATTCGAGGCGTAGTTCGATGGATTCCCTTGTCAACGACGAGACCATTGGCTGTGATGATAATGGATCGGTCATTAGTGAGTACAGCCGTATGCAGAGTGGGGTTATCTCGCCCTCCGAGTTGCCCGATTCTCCCACGCAGAGCATGCCACAGTCGCCGCGTCGTGAACGCAAGCAGGAGCAGCTGCAGCATTCCACAGCCACAACGAGAA
The DNA here is from genome assembly GCA_018151435.1 of Zaprionus africanus. NCBI lineage: Eukaryota > Metazoa > Arthropoda > Insecta > Diptera > Drosophilidae > Zaprionus > Zaprionus africanus. Next base: position 318,189 of record JAECXB010002309.1, on the reverse strand, counting down.
ACTGCCATAATAATGACCTCAATGGAAACGATGCACCGCTAAATTACTGCACCGAGGATACTCCAGCACTGCTCTCCAAGGCGGGCAGCAATAGCAATCTCTCGGTGCTGTCTATTGCCTCCACAGCGAACGATATGAACGGCAACACAAACGAGCAAATGCCACGTCCAATGCCCCAAGAAGAAGATGCCATATCCAAGATGCGCTGTGGTGGCAGCGCTTTGCCCAGTTATCTGCCCGTTACAGATGAAATGAACAAGTATTATGTGGAGGACAGTCCCTGCAATTTCTCCGTTATCTCAGGACTTTCAAATCTCACTGTAGGCTCAGCGCAAGTGGGTCCAGTACGCTTGCCCCTCAAGCCGCCACAGCTGCTGCCACGCAACGCCGAGTCGGCGCCAAAGTTGCCGCCACGTCGCAGCACAGTTCAAGCACTGCCCAAACGCAGTGATTCACTCAGTTCACTATCTATGGACTCTGATGATGACAGCAATCTGCTGAGCCAGGTGAGCACACAACATTCCTGCAGCTGTTTACTCTGAGAACTAAATGAATTTCTCCTTTTACAGGCCATTGCTGCCGGCAGCTGCAGACCTCAGCCGAGTGGAGCCAGCACGAGCAACAGCTCGGGGCACACAAGCACGCTGCCGAAAGCTGCGAACGGCCAACGACGACAGACGATTACTGGGACGAAGACTGATTACAGCTCGGATGATTCACTCGACGACGGACAGTCCAAGTCGTTGTTCGAACAGTGCATATTGAGTGGAATGCACAAGTCCAACGACAACCTGGAGAACGAACGCAACGAGCCGACGAGCGATCGGTTTGTCAGCAATCAGGTTCGACAGATCGAGTCCATGTTGGCAACCGTTCGGCCTCCGACGGCGCGCTCTTCGTCCGCCAGTCGCCAACGACAGCATTGGGTTTGAGAGACGTAGAATTTAATGGATTACACGATTTGCAGTCACAGTTGGTCGTTTTCATTTCACTTTTATCATTATCATTTCTTTACTCTTCTCTATACAATGTACACACTGCAATAATATTCTTACGGTCTCAATTTGTCTATAGTTCTGATTAAAATTTTCACTTAAATTTAACAATTGCCCACTTCGGTATCTCTGTGTTCGTATGTACGTGTGTGTATCTTCTTTTTAGTCAACAGAAAACGGGTCATTTTGGTAAACTTATAAACAAATATCGTATCTCGTAATGGGTACATTCTATATAAATTAACTGTAAAAGGATTTAAAACTTCGTCAGCAGTTTCATTTCGTTTGGTAAACTATGCCTAGGTTTGGTTGATGTTGTTATTGATGTAGTTGCTTTTGTTACTATACTTTCGAGTGGTTTGTCCTGCTGCTGCTGCTGCTGCATCATTCGAATGGGGCTCAGTTCACCTTAATGGATTTTAGTAGAAACGTTTTCGCGCATTGCGATCCTTGAAATACGATATGGCGAATATGGCCACAGCCGCCGTCACAATGACAACACACAGCAGGATGAAGAAGATTTTGGCATTTGACATTCCCGGCTTGGGGTCTTCCTTGTGCTCACGCGGTGGTTCAAATGTTTTGGCATTTGGTATAATGTTGGTGCGTTGCATGATCTCATCGTGCTGCGGAATTGAAAAGAAATTAACCTCAACGACCTCAACAACATTGGGCAACCTTTGTACTCACACTAATGTTCGTGTCAATGTCGAAGAACTTAAAGCTGTGTATGTCATGGTTATCGGACAGATCGCCCGTTGTGGCCGATAGCCCAAAGAAATAACCTGTTGGCAGCTCAACATTGTTTACAACAAAACAGTTTTTCCATTCATTGCGATTCTCCAGGTCCGTCGACACGGACAGGACATCGTTCTCGTAGCGTATGCTAATGTACGTCTCATAGTCTACATTTCGGAAGCGAACCTCACAGCCAGCGAGCTGTGTATGCGTGCCATCCCGATCGTGATCATAGCTCCAGGTACCGTTGTTAACCATGGCGCTCAAATAGGGATGTTGGTGCTGAAGGATAACAAACAATATATTGTTAAATCTTGAGAAACCTCTGTTCATCGTCTTCACTTACGTTGTGGGGGCCATTGTGATTGCTGTACGTGTCCAGTATGATGGCCAAACCTGAGAAATGATCTTTGCTGCCAAAGACAGGACCCGTTTGCATGCGATCCTTTGTGTACCAAATGGCAAAGCCGTCACCAAACAGTTCATTGCCCTTGCCATGTACCTTGAACCCAACATGCACCTCCCAATTGCGGTTCAACACGGGCTATTTTTGGAAAAACCAATTAAATTCCAGATAATATTTTAATTACGTGTTCGAAAAATGTACCGTCACGTCAGCATACCGAGTAATTCCACAGAGCGCCGCTCTTTGATTGCAAATCCGGCGTCAGTCTTATGTAGTTGCTGGTGACCATTGTATTGCCCAGAAAGTCCCAGTGTGGTAGTACAACGCCAACGCCTACAGATGTTAGGCATTTTCATGAATCATTGCAAGCTTGTGATAGGTAAATACCACGAAACGAAAGAAATGCGCTCTTATCTTACCTTGAAATGGACGCACAAGACTATGTTCCCGTTTCATGTACTCATTGTCTGTAGAGCTGGACGCAAGCTCCAGAGTCAATAAAGCGCCGAAAAACGCCAGGAGGCAGTATGTGTGTTTGTGCGTCATTTTTGCATGCGTTGGCGTCTTCTCTACTGAAATTTGGTAAATTCCAAGCGAATTTTTTGTAGAATTTTCGGTGCTGATACCGGCTGATGGAGTGGTTGCTTTTTGGAACTTGCTAACAATATCGATAGAGGTGGCAGCTAAGCTAACTATCGACATTTTTTGCTTATCGATATATTTTGGTATTTTTCAGCGCATTTTCGTGAATTAAACAGTTCTGTTAAAAATGCAACTAATCATAATTTAAAATAACTGTTACATTTGAGAGAATTTTTCGGCCAATTTGGAATACTTTTTCTATAAAATTATGCAGTTAAATGAAACACCCTGTGCGTAATCATTATCGACACGTAGAAGCTGCCGCTTTAAAATCGATATATTTAAACACGTTACAGCACTGAAACTAGTTACATGCGCGCACAATTTAAATAATCGGATAAAAATATATGTGTTCACGCTGAGCGAAACAGCTCAGCGCTTATGACTTATGCAAATTACATGGTTTGACAAGTTAATAAATATTAAAACTCTTCCCCATCGAAAGTAGTTAAACGCCAAGTTTAAGCAACATATTTACCTCACGCATATGCAAGACCCGCAACCAGTTTCAGCTAAAAGCCAAAGACTATAGTTTGTCTGTCAATGCGTCAAAATAACGGTATGCGTTGCTGTTGTTGTTGTTGCTACCGCCGTCGCTGATGCAGTGGCTCACAGCATACGCATATTTCGCGCCTCCATTTGACGCCCAAGAGGAAAAAGCAAAACCAGTTTCAGCCCCAAGAGTTTTCTTCCTCGCAACAAGCCACTCGAGAGAGCACGCGTTACTCATACGACTGGTCGCCCGCCGATCACAGGCGTACTGCGTCGGGCATTGTCAAGGTCGATGTCGTGAGAACAGACGCTAAACGCTTCATACATATGCATGCATGTCTATGTGTGCATGTTGTATAATGCAAATCGAATTCGAATTGGACCGGAACTTTGGAATGCCAGCGATTTGAACTTGTGATCGCTTTTCATAATTCTCTATGCACATTTGGGCACAATTAGCTAATTGGCAGCTGGATAGCAAATAGCTGTAAAATATTGTCAACCGTCTATGGCGGCATCAGCCTTTGCCACATACTACGGAATACGCTTCTGTACGCTTCCTCAACACGTCGCTAATTGGCATATAACAAACGTAATTAACTTTATTAGAATCTCGATGCAACTTCGTCATCATATTCCGCCAGGAAAGTCATTGAAACTCATCGTTGCGTTTGGGGAAAGATGCAACAAAAATCTACCTCAAAAAAAGAAACAATAAAATATCAACATGACTGTGCGTGATTTCTTGAGAAAGTTTAAAGTTATATCATACTCAAGTTATTTATAAGTCAATGAATGGGGGCTTGAGTGGAGAAGACGATAAAAAGAATGCTTAAAAATGCTAAGCACCAGGTCGCTTACTCTTCAAGTGGGTATGATAAAATGAAAATAAATGATATATAAGCCATATTTAAAACATATTATTATTTAAATATACGAGTACACTCGTTTACCTTTTCAACAAAATGCGATTTAAATAAATTATTATTCCAGTTTAATTCTTCATTAAATCTTAACTCATATTGCAAAGGGTATTTCAACTTCGTTTCAACTTTTTTGTCTCTTCTTCCTTGTTGCATATTAATGTGAGAACACATTTTTAATGATTGGTAGCAGTTTATATTAAGATACAGCTTTGTTGTGCACCACCGACTGTTGAATACACTCTATAAATGAAATATAAAGTATAAAGATTCAGACTCACTCAAACTGCAGTCTCCGAAACACACTCAAAGTGTTTGAGTGACTGCTCTCAAGTGAACGCAATAAAAATGATAATTAATTATCGGTTGTATGCAGTAAGAGCATTCAAAATTTTCGAGTGTATGTCGATAAATCGGTTGAGACATTTCACTTTTCGCCGGCATTGAACCCCCCAAGCACAGAATGTGAGGTTATGACGTGCTGCTCATTTGAATTTCCGGCGATCTCTTTTGTTGAATTCCTTCACGCACTTTCCAACTTCGACTTCCTTGACAAAGCAAAGTGAAATGACTGGGATTGATTTAAGCGCATGCCTTAAACAATATTTGTATATGCGGTGTAATTACTTCGATTCTGAGTGAAAGAAGGCGACACGACCGATGGCGTTAATTGGCCGCGCGTGTTGCCATCGATGATTAACGAGGCGGGCATACGTGTAAAATGGCAAACAGGATAGGCGTTAGGTGCAATTAGCGTGCGAATAGTTGGTACCACGTATCAGCGACTATTTTTAGCCTGTTTAAAAAGCCATTAATCTGCGGGGCGACCTGTCCGAGTGCCGACAAGTGCGAGCCCAAAAAACGATCTTTTTTTCTCTGTTTCTCTTTGGCGCTGATTTCAATTCCTCAAAGTGGCAATAACCTCAGGCTGAGGCCAAAATGTTTGTGCGGGCCAATGATTGATAACTTTTAGCCAGACGTACGACTAAGTAGTGTTTCAATTAAACTACAGCAACAACAACAACACCAACAGCAACAACAAAAGAAAGCCAAAGTACACGCAAGGCGATTTGTTAATTGTGATCGGCGATAAATTAATGGCAATCGATAATTAAGCTGGCTAATTGTTGCACAGTTTACAGCAATTGGCCAACTGAACTTGACCCCAAGCGAAGACAAAGCGTTACACTCTGCCACTGTTGTGCAATTGTATAAACATTTATAAACATTTATGAAGCATAGAATAAAAAATTCAATTAAATCTCTTGCGGTTTGCTGAGGTGCTCCCTGCGAAGGCGCTCTTGCGGCCGATTAAATCAGCTGGCACCTGACATTGGCTGAACTTGAACTTGGTATTTGTGCGAGCGGTCGAAGGCCCCTTCTTCACACAGACCTCTCTTTGCACACTATGCTCTCTCCTCCCTTTCCCCTGTACACTCTCCCTCTCTCTCTTGGCAATCAAACAGCCTTCGCTGATTAAACGCACAGGCAGGCGGAAAACATATCGAACGCATTGCTTGCATTGCAGCGACAAGTGTGCAATTCGTATTTAATTACTGACATTAATTTATTGCGAGGGATATTCAGTCAGTTGTAAACACTTTGAGCTAATTGCATGCTATGCATTAGTTAATTATAGCTTGCCATATTTATGCATTTTCATTCATTATTCAGCTGCAAGGAGCTGGGTATTTTTATCGATTAACTCCGCACTGAATGCAGCTGTTTACTTATCGATGTGCGCTGGTACTAACTTAAAAACCATTTCACAGCACTAACAATTATCACAATTGCAGAACAAACTAAACTGCAAACTAATTAAGAGTGGAAAATGCGAAAGATTGGTTGAACTACTGTCAAAATCCAATTCAAAGTAAATTGAAGTCGTAACTCTCAAGTCGACCTCGCTTCGACTACAAATCCGAGTGCATTTGCATCGAAAGTTTGTGCAAATTTTGTAATTGCATCGTAAAAATGTCAAACTTGAAAAAGCTCTTAACGATGGCAAACAAACTGGCTTCGCGCTACTTGACAAACGACCCTCGCAAGTCGTCGCCGTCGTTGCCGTCGTCGTAGTCGTTTATTCAACACTTTTAAGGGCTGTAAATGTCATTCGCACTGGTTTATCTACATTTGTAAGCATGCGTGTGCGAATAGAGCTAACACTCATCAGTCAGTCAGCCCGACCCGCCCCGGCCCGTCTGTCCCAGCAAGTGGGCTAAGCCTTCTGTGCGAGACGCTTCCGGCAGGCGGCAGTTCGTGCATTATGATTGTGATATGCATAATGCTATTTTTAATCGCACAACGCGAACATAACGTAAATTGTCATTTAAATCAAGCCAAACGGCAGCTCTCTCAACGCTTACTAAAAGCGGCAAGAAAAACCAGCAGCAACAACAACAACAACTACAACAGCAGCAGCAACCATCAGGTCCAACAACGGCCCAACAATCACACACAAAATTTCACGGTCAAAAACGAGCGAGGCGGAAGAAATTGCCAAAGTTTAACATGCCTTTGTTGTTATTAGTTGTCGCTGTTGTTGTTGTTGTTGTTGTTGCTGTGGCAACAGCTGTTGTTGTTGCTATTGCTATCGCTATTTTCACCTGCAAATGCAATGCAAGCCAAGGTGCCAAGGTGCCGTCAGAGCTTTCCTATTTGCATATTCGATTTGCATAAGTCTCAATCAAGACTCAATTTAGCGACCCTCCCCCTTCCACTCCCCGGGTAAGTGCAGCAGCGCGAGAGTCGCCGAGAGTCGAAGAGCGAAACAGGTTGCTCGAAAGCCGCACACGGTACCGCCTGCTAGAAAGTTGTCCAAGAACAGCCAACATCACGTGCGGCACGTAGACCCGAGTCCCTCAACAGGCGAATGCACTCAAGCCCACTCACACTCACACTCTCTCACTCACTCACGCTGCACAAACACAAAGAGCGAACAGCAGAAAAAACTCACTCGAAACGCAGCAAACAAAGCGAGCAACTGAGCGACTGAGCCACGTCGACGTCGACAGCGACGGCGCACGCTTTGCCGTGCTTTATATAAAATCAACTGAGCATTTCTGTTGGAATTCATTAAACGTTTTACCGCACAGCTCGACGTAGCAACAATCCGCCCGACCACCGACTACCGAGTCCCGAGTCCGCCAACCCGAGTCCGCAACTCAGTCCGAATCCGACTTCGAATCCGACTCCGTCTCCGAGGCACACACACAAAATTTGCACAGCGTGCCGTGTTGACATCAGGTACAGCATCCAAGTCGCATAGTTCCCAGCGCATTGTTACGTTTCGTTAGACTCGCGTTACAAGAAAAAAAAAAAAAAAAAAAAAAAATAAAAGAAAAAAAAACCCAAACAAAACAAACCGAATTGAAATCGAGAGACAATTGTGTGCGTGCTGTAAATCGCTGGAAAACAAAAAGTGCAGTGCCAAAAAAAAAAAAACAAGAAAATTCGAAGAAAAAGCGAATTAATATTTCAAATATTTGTTAACTAATTGCAGCCCAATTAACAGCGAAAAGCAACACCAAACAGCTTAATCAACATGAAGTTCGTAAGTACCGTCAATTAAGAGAGGAAACTGGCAATGGCAGCATGCCAAGTGCCTTATGCCATTGTTATTGTTGTTGTGCATATTGTTATTGTTATTACTGTTGTTTCACTTTTTGTTTCTCTGGCTCTTTCACTCTCCAACGCAAGTTCGTTGCCTAAGTCTTTTGTTTGGCCAATGCCAAATGCGACAATTTTCACATGGTTTCCATGCACAACCAACATTCACCATGACAATTCAGAATTTTTATTGGCCACTCGTCGAATTTATGGCCAAATCAGCCTCCTTCTGGCCAGCCAGAGTTGCTCGATTGTTGCTTGTCGTGTGTCGGCCACAAAGCTACAAAGTGCGCCGCAACTGACACAAAAATATATGTCAATTTATATAGATATATAAATATGTATTATGCACAAACATAGCATGTTGAGCCAAGCTGACAATGGACTTGGACTTTGGCTGTGGGCGTGCAGTGCGTCACGCATTTTTACAAAGTTTCCGCCTTCTATGAAATTACGCGCGATTTCAACTCGCAGAACAGGCTGCAATTACAGCAGCAGCAGCAGCAGCTAATCGCAGCAGCAGCAAAGAAGTTCAAGTTCACGTCGAAGGCCGCGCCCGTACAGACAGAGACCAACACTTGTTTGCACAGATCAAGTAGCGACAACAGCAGCAACAACAACAGCAACAACATCAGTTGAAAAACGTGCTTGGGCATGCGTTTTGTAACTTAATTGAAAAAGTGCGAGACACACGCGCCGAATAAAGTGACCAAAGCCAAAGCCAAAACCGACGTAGACCGCGAGTCTCAGAGTCACAGTCAATTGGCCAAAACGGGCGAGTGACCAACTGCTTCTTGGCCACTTGCGTGTCGTGCAACTGCGTGCGTGCGTCTGCGTCTGTGTGTGTGTGTGACGGCCATAAATTAAAAATGCCTATGAAAAGTCAGCGCTCGATTCATTAGAGCACATGTTATGCAACTGCTACTGCAACTGCAACACAGTCGATAGAGTGGAGGGGGATACTGCGCTTGACTGCAACTGACGGCAATTGCCGTTTCATCCCAGCGAGCGGGCACCCTGGGAACCGCCATCAAATCGCTGGCAAATCGCCAGCAAATCGCACTCGATTAGGCAGCCCAAAATTGGTTAAAGAAAAACGATTTATTAATTGCTCGACAATCGCCCCAATTCATGGGTTAATCGCTGCCATCGCCATCGCCAGCACCATCGTCAGCACCATCGTCGCCATCGCCGTTGTCGTCGTCAAGTTGTCCGCGCGTCGTCGTGTTGTTGCATTTTACACGCTTTGCGTGTGGAAATTCAAATTAATTGCCGCACATTTTCGTAGTACTCGTGCCCGAGTTGACTTGCGTTGCGCTTGGCTTGCTCTCTGGCCTAGTCTCCAGCCTAGCGACGGGTCTAGTCTCTAGCCTGGCCCCACTTCGGTCTGGTCTCTAGCCTGGCCTGGCCGCGCAGCTAATGAAGATGCCGCTTGCCCAATGCACTCTTCGAGCGCGACTCGAGCAATTGTCATGCATAATTGCCGCATGGCGAGTTTAAGTTTGTGTGTGAGTGAGTGTAAGTGTCTTAGTGCTTCTGTATATGTGTCTAGGCCAGGCGAAAATGCATGGCAAGTGCATGACTTGCAATACCTTTTTTGGAAATTATTTGGATTCATTTCAAAAGTTGCTAATTACAGCTATTTGGAAACTTAAAGAAAGATTATCTTAAGATTTTAGATTGTCAAAAGCTCTTCAAATATTGTAGAATAATTAGCTATATTTTTTCTTTTACATCTCTCAACAGTAGCTCGTTGCCTAAGTCTCTTATTGTTTCCCCGCAAAAATATTCAAAGTTGAAAGCTTTTCAGACTTGTGGAATTTCAAATGTAGTTAAGTTTGGTTTATTAATTATAATCCCAAAAATGTGAAGCTTTTAATATGATATATTGTCTTGAGGTTCAAGGCTTGAGAATTGCCAGATTGAATATCCAAGTTGCTGCTTAAATTTGATCGAAAATTCATTAAAACGTTTTGGAATTTTCGACTGATTGTGATTGCTTTGAAATCGATTTGTAGTTGGTTTAAGGTCTTTGAAATTATGCTCAGAAATTAAATTTATTCACATTTAATTTTCACTTCAATTGTTAGCTACTTTTTAACAAAAAATATGCACAGATTATGTTTCCATCAATTTAATCATCATAAGCCCGAACTTAACCTCAACCCTTAACTTTTTGAATACCGAAATTCAACTCAAATTTGAAGCTCCTTAATCGTTCCTAATTTGTATTATCCGACTCCATTGTGGGTGCCCCTGCTGCTGTCAAGCTGCACTCAAAAATCCACAAAAATCCCGCATGCAGTGCCATGTTTGGTCGTTGGTCGCTATCGATGGTCTCATCGGGCACAGCACGAGAGAGTAAAGAAAATTGTTTCAGTTTTTTGGTTTCTTTATTGCAATTCGTTTAGTGCGACGCGATTAGCGCTCGCTGTGCTCGCAAAGCTGTCGCAATCAGAGCTCTGGAGCCATGTGTGGAGTCGTAGTCGTAGTTGGAGTCACAGTCTGCGAGAGTCAGTCACTCAGTCAGTGAGCTGGGCACAGTCTTCGCTGCCTTGTCCATCCATCCGTCTGTCCCCCCAGCCAGTCAGTCAGTCAATATGCATGGCAAGTGCCTGGCGTACACATGTTCACATGCGCAGCGCAGCTCACAACGCTGCTGCTTGCAAAATAGTCATGTTAGATTTATCGGCAGATTGGACACGGGACAGTGGGACGGACAGTCTGACAGAGCGAGAGATAAACGACAGTCACACAGCGAAGACTGCTATTACCATATTTATAAGGCTGGTGGTAGATGTGCGTGGCCAGTTTGTCATGCCCACTAAATGCTACAAATTTGCCGCGTTGAACTTGAACTGATTTTCCAGTTTAGCGAATTCGAATTCGAATTCGCATTGCGATCGAGATTTGCGGGTCAATTGTGTCTCGATTGTGTTTGTCAGGAAAAAGGAAAAGCGTCTCGATTCTCACGCTGCTGCTGCCGTCAATTTGCACTTCCTAAGAGCCAAAACTGGCACTGGCGTCTCAGGCAAATTGATGCTTGATAATTGCGGCGGGTAAATCGCAAGAGCAATCATCAGACCGCGACGGTCAGACATGGCAGCAGCCCGACATCATTTCCAGCTATTAAACACAATTCAAAGTAATTTCCAGCGCCGCCAGTTGTTGCAGCAGCAGCAGTTGATCTTGTTGTTATTGTTGCAGCTGTTGTTGTTGTTGTTGTTGCTGTTGTTATCGTTGCTGAAGTTGCTCTTGTTGCACCTACAAGCGAACAACATTCGCTGTAGAGTGAATTTGAAAAGGCATATCCAGTCGGTCAGACGGGCGTCGGGATCGTCGAGCCTTTTTGCTTCCGTGTTGAAAGTTATCGACCAGAGTTGCCCAATCGAGCGTTAACCCGCCGCATTCAGCCGAATTAGCATCAGCTGCTTTAGCCGTGGGCGTCGCAGTCATTAACAATAGATAACAATTATCAATTTGTTGCTTAGTTTTTGTTCATGTTTTGCTGTTGTTGCTGTTATTGTCTGTCTGTCTGTTCAATTGTTCAGCGCATTCACTTTTTTGCGCAAAAGTGCGCAAATGTTTACCGCATGACAAAATCCATTCAAAATAAGATTAATTAACACTTCAACTGCCAGTTGCGTTTCCCCATTTTCCCTGCACATGACTCACTGTACACTGTAGACTCGAGTCTGGCGAAGTTAAGGCGATTTATTTAATTTTCGTAAGCGCATTTTTTCCCTCTTATTTAATAGTAAAAATAATTCATTTTAAAGCCAATCAAAATCTAAACGCCAATAAATGCCAGTGCATAAACGAAAAATTTGATTGAAAAACCAACTGAAATGCCTCACAGTGGCAGCTGCAGCAACAGCCTCCGCATACCCTGTGTGCGATCTAATCTGCATACATTAAAGTAGTTAGTTAGTTACTTAGTTGTGTTAGTCAGCGTTGTGGGGTTGAATGTCATTAGCTCAACTTTGACTGCGGTCTGGGGAACTTTGAACTCGCGCGCGTGCGTCTGATTTGTCATATTTTATTTTCAATTTTCCATTAGTTCACCAAAATATATTCACACTTATTTTCTAGATTGACAGATACGAGATTGCAAAGTTCAGTGAAACGTACTGATTTTAATTTTTGTGGAAGATAATAAATAACTATGGTATTATAAAGTATGGAGATCAAAGCGATTATTGGTCTGTTGAGTGTTGGATATAAAAAGTTATAATGTTTATATTTTTCTTCATTCATATAAACTGAATTTGTTTTAAGTAATTAACAGATTTTTTTATATTTATAAGTCTTTATTCTGCTTTTGCCATGTATTTCTTCATGTTAGAGATGCGTCTGAATCGATAATATTCGATTAATGTGCGATAGTTAAGCTTAAACTCTAGCAATCAGTCACTTAGGGATGTGCCTTGAAGTAATGAGCATGAGTTGAGCTCTAACACTAACAATCAATCACTTAGAGATGTACTTTGCATCGATAACATTCGATTCAGTAGAAAAAATTGACTTTAAGCCCTAGAGATGCGCCTAGGATCGATATTCATTCAAATAATGTAAAAGAGTTGAGATTATACAACAATTATTAAAAATTTAGAAATGTGCTCTTGATTGATAACATTCGATTTATGAATAGAGTTGAGTTTAAAACTTCAGCCATAATCACTTTATAATATGAAAATATTTACAGATAATATCATACAGAGTACACATTACGCTTCAGCCTCCATTGCAGGTCCAGCATGCCCTAGCTAAGCTGCACTTACAGGATATAAAACATACTGCTAACAAGCCAGGTCTCTGTTTGTTATTGTTGTTGTCCAGTTGTTGTTTTTGCGGTTTTTATTTGGGTTTGCATGCGCTGGCTTCGCCACACGGCACGCTCACATGTTGCTGCACTTAATCATTGTTGTAGGTTGTGGGTGGGTTTTTTTTTCGCATGAGCCGCCGTTGGCCAACCGTCAAGCTAGATTCTTGTGGCTGTTGTTGTTGTTGTTGTTGCTGTTGTCGTTGTTCTCTGCTACCAGTGCGAGTACGCGACTTGGGTGCCCAAGAAAAACAGTACAGCGCCAAGCGCCGCCCAATTACGAAATCATATCTAAGGTCATTTGTTCAACTAATTTGTTATGGCTTCGATAAGGTGCAGGGGCAGTGGCGGGGAGAGTGCAGCTCAAGTGGTTGAGGTGGAGCAGCAGCATATGAGGAATGACAGCAATTTTAATACGAACCATTTTATTCCCAGCCTTACGGAGAACAAATTAACTCACATTAGCGTGCAGCACGTTCTTTTTTTTTGTGTGTGTGTGTGTGTGTGTGTGTGTGGATTCCTTGAGGCGGCAAACCGCTGCTGAAAATAAGTCGATCAAGTGCTATGCCTAATTTATTTAATTAGTTTAAACGATAACTTTCAAATCGGCTGTCACAGTCGAGTTGAGCTGAGAAGTTGTTTCGCAGCAATGCGAAGAATGCTGCGTCATGCAAAACGAACGCAGCATGCCACACTGAGAGAAAATTGGAAAAGTAATGAAAACATATAATTTGAGTAACTTAAGGAAACATACTCCTAACTTGGTCTCATTTCTCGCAGTGTAAAAATGATGTTTGAAAGTCAAGAAAAAGACTCAATATGATAGTCTCTCTTTTCGCTCAACTCCCTCCCACTTTCTTGCAGTGTAGCGAAACCCATTTTGTTTAGCGTTAAATTGTCATTTCCTATTTAAGTTTCTCACAATATTTTTGTGCAGCATATCGCCAGTTAATCGTTTGCTTCGGGCTACTCCTACGCTCCGTCTGCCAATGCAACATTAATCATACGTTTGTTCCACTCCCGAGCGACATGCATCGTATGCTCCACTTGGGGCAGAGTATTTTGTCGTAATTATCACATGGATTTCATCCGATCACAGAACCCAAAGCGCTTCAAATGTGGCAACACAGACGCGAAGTCTGCAGACACCACCAACAACAACAACAACAACGACAACAACGAGAGACATGAATTAATTAAAAACTATTTTCACAAGTTTGCTGAAAAAAAAGACTCGAGACTTGTCTCTGGCATGTCTGGCCAACTGGTCGCCTTGTTTGCATATTTTTTGATTTAGTTTTTTATTTTTTTTTTTCTTTGCTGCTGCTGTTTGCATATTTTGCGCTAATAGCAATTAGCATTGTTGTTGCCGTTGTTGTTGCCGTTGTTGTTGCTGCTGTTGTTTAGCTTGTTACAGCTGCCTGTTTTAATTTTTCAAATATGTTAGTTAGCTTTTTTGCCTATGCCGACCACTTTGTAGGGTGCTTCGGTGCATTTTGAATCAATTGCAGCGACTTGTCCAAAATATTGCGCATACGCCCTGTGCAACAATTGCAGGCGCGGCCCATTAGGCAATTAATGAAGCAGATAGAGCACAGTGCACCCAATATATACTATAGAAAGCCGTGGCAATCGCCAATTAGCTGGACAAAGGTGCGCACAGGTGTGATTGCACATACTTATCTGCATATGTGTGCGTCTGTGTGTGTGTGTTTGTGTGTGTGTTGCACTGATTTGCCTGCACAGCTGGCCACAATCCGGTTCTATTAGCCGGCAGCCCTATGATTAGCGTCCGTTCGACACGTCAATTGCGTGACGGCTTTATGAATGGTCGTCCTCGTCTTGTTGTTGTTTTTCTTGTTGTTGTTGCACCACATTCACCCGCACATCACCAAGCGACTATCGACAATCGCCTATCGAGAATCGACGAGCAAACGCGTCCGATGGGAAATCAATAAATTGCGGCGCCTTCGCGGACAGCCAACACTTTTGCGATATTTATGGCCAGCTCGCGCAGCAAGCGGCGAGCCAATTTGCACAGCATGCCGCATGCCGCATGCAGCATGCCCCATTGATGCACGCCGCTTCCAGAGAGCGACGCAAAGCTTAACGAGCTCGCAGCGAGAGACGCTTATCGCGGCATTTGATTGGATTTGCCTGCGAATTGGGTCAGTGCGCGAAATATGCCACAACAATGTTGATGCAACAAAGAGAACAAGCAAAGGGAGCTGAGCAAAGAGAGTTTGTGACTTTGAGATAGCCTGTAAAGCAAGCAGAGAGTTTAGTAATATACTTTACTGTAAGTTTATCTCAGTTCTTGTGTGCTTCCTATGCTTTACTCCTCCATGCAGAAAATTCTTTAGATCTTCTACAAGATTACATTTGAAGAGATCTCAGCTGAGCTTAACCGCTTGAACGCTCTAAAGGGAAAATATACAAAAAAATTACAGGGTATCTGTTGGCCTCTGTAATCGACATGCGAAAGGCATAAAATCTCAGCTTAGTTCGTCTAATTAATATGCCTCGACAGGAAAGGAAAAACTGACTAATGCTTAAGTTTGTCTTACTACTTCCTCCGTCTTAATATACCCCCCTGCTTGTCTCAATTGTCGACGGGGTATGTGGAAAAAAGGCCGTTGCAATTGACATAAATTTGTACAAAAACTTAGGCCATTTTTTTCGCTTGCTAATTACATGTCTCAATTTTTTGCGCTTTTGTTGCTTGCTCTGCATATGAAATATGGCCAATGAGACGTGGCCAAGAACTGGCTCGTGGGCTCGTGTCGTTGCTGAGGTTGCCTTGTGTGAGTGGCTCGTGGCGCGAGTCAAGTACGCGGTGCAGGCATTCTAAAGAGCCAGGCTGCTTAGCGGGTTAATTGTTTTTTATTTACTTTTGAAGCATGCATTGGCATTGGCACCGTTCGCAATTGTTTAATCGCTTTGACCGTATTCACTTGGCCACAACTGTATAATCATATCAATGTCTCTCTCTCCTTCTCTCTCCTGCATTGCAGTTAGTCACCATTGCTGCCCTCTGCCTGTGCCTGGCCTTTGCTGCCGGACAACAATACTTTTTGGGACAATTTCCGGGCCGTTCTCGCTTTGCCTTCGATCCCTTGGCGCTGGCGCAACCATCGGCGGCGCAGGTGCGCGATCCACGACAGAACAGAGGTAAGTGATGCAATACGAGTCAAGATGAACTACTTAACACGCTCTCTTTCTCTGTTTCTCTTTACTCCTTCTCTCTCTCTCTCTCTCTCTATCCCTCTGTGCCTTGCAGGTCCCGTTGTCTTCCCACCATCGCCACCAGACGCAATTGAGGAGTCCAGTGGCGTTGTTGTTGGCGCCTCCGGATTTGGCTTTGTCCCGCCGCAGCAAAGTAATACGCTCAGACGCTCGGTTTAGGCAATTAGTAGTGCCACACACACAATCACAATCACCCCCCACACACACACATACACAAAGCTTTATTAGTGCAATTCAAGTAGTGTTTAAATATGCAGCCTCTTAGTTAATGCAGTTGTTTATTTTTATCGTTCTCGTAATTGTCTTTTTAATGTACCCTCTCCACACCATGTCCAATTTGCAGGCACAATCTTTGGTTAACTGCACACTCAAGCACACACACACACACCCACCAACCAACCACCCACACACACACACACAAACACATGCACAATGCCAACGGCAGCGCCGGAAACGGAAATGCGCGTCACACTTAATTGCCATTCGCAACGCACCCGAACTCACCAAGTAAAACTCCCCCTTCCCTCCACACTTCCCAGCACACCCGCACTCGCCACACACACACACACACACACACACGAGCACAACCCGACTAACATAACCTGAAACCTTAATCATAATAATATTATATTTAATAGTTGTTTATTAGGTATTTTCTAATTTAACCCTCCCTTGTTATTCAATTGCCAAGCTCACTCGTTTTATTATTTTTTATTATTTTATGATTTTCACTTTTTATTTCGTTCCTTTTTTTTATTTGTTGTATTTATACTATGTTCTCGATTCGGTAATTTCACATTATGATTTCATTTTATTTGTAACACGAAATCAAAATTATAAATAAACAAAATATATGTTGTACGTACAAAATATGAAAACCAAAATGCACAACCAAAGTATTTTTATTATTTCACACCAATTCGAACTTGTATTTTTGTATTTTTTATGTTTGCTTCTGTTTTATGCAATTATTTTGATTATATTCACATTTTTTAAGCGCACCTCTTTGCTTCGATTACGATTTCGATTTCGATTACCATTTCGATTATGATTTCTTGTAGCGATTATTGTAAGTGCACACGAAACAAGTGTCTAATTAAAAGCGCCGCGCTTTGAAGTGCGGCGACACAAACTGAACAACGCGTGGGGCGGAGGGAAGTAAAAGACTGCAGAGGGGGAGGGGATATTGGTGTTATCGCATAATGAAACCAGCAAGTGTAACCGCCAACACACCACGGTGCACAGCTTCACACTCGATTGCCGAAAAGAAACACGAAAGACACGAGAAACAAGAGAGAAGGAGAGAGAGAGAGAGAGAGACAGACGCGGTTTATGCAAATCTGAACTTGAATTCGTTAGCAAAACAAAAGCAACACTGACTAAGTCGATCTGATCAGGCGATTATAGTTTATTAGAGACGGTACAAAAGAGATCTACTATTCAATTCGGATTTATTCCTTTGTTTGCGATCAGATAAGGACTTTCGCAGCTCAAACTGGTTTCTCTCATTTCGAAAATTTAATCATTTCCCATTTAAATGCAACAAACATTCTCCAAATTCTATAACTTAGAAAGTAAAAAAAAAAAAAAAAAAAAGTTTAATATCAAACAGATTTCTATTTGAATGTTTGAGAAGATCAATGCAAAGCATGTTTAAACTTTAAACTTCATCATGGAACTTGTTTTCAAACTGATTCAAGAAAGTTATCTCTCTCAAATCTAAATATTTCGAAAAATGCAACATTTTTAGAAATTCTATAAATATCTCGGTTTTAAAAAAAAAATAAAATATTGAATAGTTACTTATTTGCAAAATGTTTGACAAGATCAATAGTAAACATGCTTAAAATTCATTATTTATAGACACCTAACTCGTAGAAGAATTAAAGTTGATTTTGGTATAAATCCTTAAATTTTAGCAGTGCTTTCTGCATTTTAAGAGTACAATTAGTACTACCTCTGAGAATATGATATAAAGAGATTTGTAGCTATAATATAAAGAGAGTTGTAGCTACAAAATATGAACAGTTTTTAATGACAAGCAACTGTGTCGATCGCCAATGGCAGCACCTGCTTCTGCTGCTGCTTCTGCTGCTGCTGCGGCGGCAATCAAGCGTCATGCCGCAAAAGGCTACGTATGCTAGTGTGAGTGTGTGTGTGTGCTATTTGCATACACACTCAATGATATGCGAGACTAATGCCGAGCAAAATATGTTTGCAGTCGATTTTCTTGCCATGAAAAACGAAATGGAGCAACTTTTTTGTTGTTGTAGTGGAATAAGTAAAGCCGGCAGGCAAACGGAGGACTTGGACTCACTTAGTACACAAATGAATCGAAAGACATTTCACAATGAACAAACGACCGAAAGACCCAGAGATACACAGAGAGAAGAGAGAGAGATAGAGGGAGAGAGGGAGACAGAGTAAGCGACCAGGTGAATAAACGAACAAACGACGTTAAGTTGAGATAATTTTTACAATTTGACAATTTATGCACGATTGCCGATTTGCCAGTTGCTGTTAGCCGTTAACCGTTAACCGTTAAGCTGCCAGCCGAATGGCCATTGTGTAATTAGTTTTGCAAGCCTAATGTTCTCTGCACACACACACAACACACACACACACACATAGATAGTTACGCAGCTTCCTGAGAAGAGAGGACTAGAGCGAGCAACCTCGAATGCAACGGCGACTGCGACTGGAATAGCGACTGCATTGAAAGCTCAACAATTGGCCCCAAACGCGACGCTTGATTAATGGTCAATTGCCACAAGAAGTGGAGCCCCCAGCTCGTTCGCAGTTGCCACCCACATTTGAAATTCGTTTCGAGAGCGGCCGTCGGGCATTCTAAAACGTACTGGCAACGCCCCAGCAATAACAAAAACAACAACAGCAACAACATCAATGTGCAGTTGAGCCGCACAGTGGTCACACTTGCTCAAACACTTGACAAGAATGTTGACGCCGTGATTGACGCGCCGCCCGCTTAACCTTCATATGTAGTACACGCACACACACAGCAACACACACACACACAGACGAATACACGTGAATGTATGTTTGTATGTATGCTGGTCAGTTACGCCCGCGCTTGGAATTCACCACTTGGCAAGCAGTTCAAGCACAAGCTCAACTCAAGCACATGCACAAAGCTCCACTAATCTCAAGTGCACCCGCCCAAGCCTAACATGATTAATTGTAATCGCAATTTTAATTGAGTACCCCTATTTGTATTTGTATTTGTATTTGTATTTGTATGTGTAAGCACCCAATGACCGCAAAATATCGAAGTGACAATGCCTTTGTTTGTTTTTCTCTTTTGCCTTCTTTTTCTTCTCCCTCTTCTCCACAGCTGTTGCAGCAGTGGCAGCAGCGGCCGGTGGCGTGGATCCAACATATTTCAGCACAACATTCCAAACGCCCGACACATCATATGCCACATTCAATTTCTATCGGAGTCCGTACACACACACGCGCTACACGTACTTTTGATCGAAGTGAGGTGCAAGCTGCTGCTGCAATCGCAATGGTTATCGATGGTCATAGTCGATATCGCGTTGCCGATAGCAGTCGGTCGAGTCATGTGTAAGTAGTCAGTAAATGAGGCGCCTAGGCAAATACATACATATCTAACTCTCCTGTAAATAAATGTGTAAAATATGCAATTTGTGTTTTATTCGTATGCGTGCAGTCGAGTGTGCAGCACATACACCTTACATACTTCATATGTATATGTATTCCCTCTTCTTTCTCGCTCTGTCTCTGTTGCAATTGTTAAGGAATGCACTGGCCAGAGAGCGAGTCAGGAAGCGAACTTGAAAGCGTGCAAGCGTTAAGCAAACAAATCAGCTTTGTTATCATTGTTGCCCGGTTTGTTGTCGTCATTGTTGCGCAATTGCAACAGCCGCAGCCACAGTGCGCATAGCACAATCTACTATACTCGTACTACCATGTAGTGCAGTGTATTATGCCTCTGCGATGCTTATCGATATGGCAACGCCAACGCCAACGGTAGCAGCGGCGCCTGCGCTGACGGCGAAGCTGCTGGGGCTGCCACTGAAGTGTGAACCAAAAACGCGTCATCGTCATCTGGCTTCGTTTTGGACTTGGAATGTTTATTTGTTTGTTGTTCATGGTGGTGTTGTTGCTGTTGTTGGAAACGCGAATTGCGCGAAATCTGCGCAAGCGTTTGCCTTTGCATTTTACAACAGCATGACACGCCGCGGCACACAATTGCATGTTGTTGTTGTTGTTGTTGTTGTTGCTGCTGTTGCCTTTGCCATTGTATGTAAAATTACGTATACGCCTTGTATAGGCCAAGCCGCCGGTGCCCGCGGTGTTAATTTCCATTGACACTGGGAGACACGAAACGGCATACGGTAAATGCAGCTCCAATTTATATATATTCATTATTTATTTAAGTGTGTTGCAGTTGTCAGAAGTTGCAAAGCAGCGTCGAAATATGAAAAACAAAAAATATATCAACAATTCTCGAACTCGAATTGCACAACAATGCAATCATTAGTGGCATGATTCACAGCCCCCTCCTAACAGCTCCCAATACTGCCAAGTGGCCGTAAAATGGATGCCGTCCACGGGCGCCAGGGCCTGTCATAATTTGTATTAAGTGCAAGCGTATCGGCCAAAAGCCAATCGCGCACCGCAATTGCCAATTGGCAGCTCCATTGGTGGCGTTGATAACCTTGTTGACCACAAGAATTTGCAATGAAATGACAATTTGCTGAATGCCAACTGGATTTATGTCTGGTCGCCGCAGGCAATAAACGGAACCACACATACAAAAATAACTGCATATACATATATAAAGACTGTGTGTGTGTCTAGTAACTGAGATGCCGCGAGAACCCAATTCCAATCCCAAAATCATTCCAGTTCCTGTTTCTCACAGTGTTGCCATGCAAGATTTTAATTAGCTCTGGCTCTCTGACATGACTCACAATTTGTCTGTACACACCTTTTTGAGAGCATTTTTTCGTTCTATTTTGTCTAGTAAATCCTGTCTGCAGAGAGCACACACTCTTAAAAAAATCATACTGACCTTCAGTACTCAGACATTAATTGATTTGTACCACTATTCCGGTTTGCAGCTGTGGCGTTTGTCATTAGGTGAATACCAAAAAGTTTAAAGACCCTCCTGATATGAGCCCAGACCATAATTAACATAATTTGTCTTGACTATCACTTTTAATTGTTCTCCTGCTGCCGGAAACCTTTCTAACTATGTCAAATACAGGTTTTTTTTATTGTTGTTATCACACTAAGTACAATGCAGTACAACCAAAAAGCCGTTACTGTGGCAGACTTTCATTGTTCAACACTCAACCTATCGATATAAACCCATTGAAATTAAAATAAGTTGGCAGCCTTGCACAAAAGCTTTATCGACCAGCCGCCACAGTGCTTTGCGGGAGGAATATTCTAGATAAACGGCAAAATTATATTACTTATTATTAGATCAGGTAAACATGTTGCAATGTTATAATAGAGGTTGTGGCCAACTCTTCGATCCGGCGACAAATACCGATGGTAAGTGTTACTCGAGAGCAATGAATCATTCAGAACTTCAGCACGTTTCCACTTTGCGCAGAATCTTGCCGGCATCATCCGGGTGCACCGTTCTTTCACGATGCCTACAAAGGATGGTCTTGCTGCAGCAAAAAGTCGGTGGACTTCACAGAATTTCTCAATATCAAAGGTTGTACTTTGGCAAAACATTCGGACATCAAACCTCCCGAACCGGAGAAGCCGGCCAAAGATGATAAAGAATTGGATCAGAAAGAGGAAATCGAAGTGCGTGCTCCCATTAAGGAGTCGCTGCCCAGGCCACCTATCGAGACGCCATTCACTGTGCTGCAGCCCATAGTGGCACCTGCCCTTAAGGAAACCATAGACGCCTTAAAGATCAGCACTGTTGCTGCAAGCGAGTCATCTGCAGGTACCGAAAGGTGATTAAGATTCTCTTTGCTGTACTTCTGAATCCTTACGCTGATTGCTTTTATCGTTTTAGTGGCCCTGTTATCGGCACGAGCTGTAAGAACAACGGTTGCAATTACTCATTCACGAACACTAGCAGTGATTACGGGGAGTGCACCTATCATCCTGGAGTGCCCATATTTCACGAGGGCATGAAGTTCTGGTCGTGCTGCCAGAAACGCACCTCGGATTTTGCACAGTTCATGGCGCAAAAGGGCTGTGTCTATGGGCAACACAAGTGGGTCAAGGACGTAAGAGAATCTGTCACATCATGCTTATCGAACATGTCAACTTATATTTGTTGCTTTTTAGGATGAAGACAAGAAGGTGGTTCAATGCCGCTACGACTGGCATCAGACTGCCACAAATGTTGTAGTTGCTGTATATGCAAAGAAATATCATTATGCACAAAGTTTCGTGGAAGTGAATCCCATTCGACTGCATGTCTCCCTGGTCTTTCCCGAGCAGGAAAATGCCAAATTTGATTTGGACTTGGAGCTACGCGGCGTAAGAGCGCGAATACTCTTATTCGATGAACATGTTCACATTTCTTTTTCATTGCAGATTATAAATGTAGAAAAGGCTTCGGTTCAAATGTACGGGACCAAAGTGGAGATTACGCTGCCAAAACAGGAACCAGGCTCATGGCCAAAACTGAATATCCCACGCGATATACTGCCAGCTGTCAAGAAGACGACGACCAAAAATGAACCAAATGCTGATCAAACAAGCGATGATGAGTTTTCCGACTTGGATGACATCCAAACCGTTCACAGCTATGGACTTAAGTTATCCGAATTGAGTATGCAGAACCCGAATGATTTGGATTGATAACACGCTAGCATTTTATTTGTAATGCAAAACCCATTCTTTAGGTGTTAAGCTGTTTTGTTTACAATACACGAGTTTGCCTTAGAGAAAGCCATTAGTTTAATATCGCAGAAACTGTAAATCTAATCATCATCGTCGTCGGCACCGGGCACCCAATCCTCATCGTCATCATCATCATCATCCAAATCGAGTTCACCAATGTCCTGGAACAGTGCTTCATCAATTTTGACATTCTCAATGCTATCACCAGCCTCCAGTAGAAACTTGATGTCCGAGTCGTTCAATGTGTTGTCGCACATGAAGAGCTCCCTGCCCGTTAGTTTCTTGGAGTCATTATTCTTCTCTCGCTTTGCAAGTATGCCCGTGCTCTCCTCAAAGTCCAGCTTCCATTTCATAAATGTTTCCACTGTCACACGCGTACCTTCGAACTTCTTTCGCTCCGCCTCCTCAGCCTCGTACACCTTACGCACTCGTTCATCCTCTTGATTCTTCTTGTGCTCATCCCATTGCACATTCAGCCATTCCTGGGCACTGCTTACCAACGAGAAGATCATCTCCATGCCAATGTTCTCCTCGATGGTCTGTCGTAAATGCTCGAGTAGCTGACTCTCGAATGTGTCTTCAAAGTTCTCGGCATCCTCGATCTCCACAAGCGGCGCTTCATCTGGGTATGTTGCGGTATAGGTGAACACTAGCTTGCAGGCCAAGCCCTTTTCACTGTCCTCAGCTGCATCCGCATTATACTCCTCAGTGGCAATGGGAATTTGAAATTTGTGGAAAGGCTCTGTTTGGAGAACTATTCGATGGAACAAGAGGCAATTGTTTGAAAAGTTCACTAAATTGAGATTACTGGTTACCTTCCATTTCCCCACAATAGATGGAATCGAGGGCTTCTACCTCGTTGGTTTGATCTTCTTTGTAATTGCGACTCATTGCGTTCGATTAATAATTAAATTACAAATAATAACAAAAGTTCCAAATGATGCCGTGTACTGTTTCTCCGGCTTTGCTTTGAGGTTATTTGTTATGAGTGTCTAGCTACGGTCAGATTGTGCATGAGAGATGTTACCCATTCTAAATTGATTAAAATTGGTGAACACTCAAATGTTTTCTAAATCATATGTAAATTAATATTATCTTTAGTAATAACTTGACTTTATTTATAATTCCAACTTGGCTTACTTTCTTTGTGTGACATGCATAAGTAAGTATTTGCATGACATTCTGCGTACTGCCAAGGTTGCCACCCTGTTGAAAATAATAAAATGTCCGCACTCGGGATTTTTTTAATTTAAGACAAATTTTATTCATAAGTAGTTATAGCTCTTAAAATAACAACCATAGGGAACATACAAATATTTATAAACTAAAATAAACGGAAGGAAAAAATGTTCAATAAGCCGTAGTCGTCCAGCAACGAAATAACAAAACATGATTAAATTTAGTGCTCTGGAGCTTCCAATCTGAAAAAAACATATGAAAAGTAGTTAAAAAAGCAAGTTAAGGAAGTTATACCAGGTAAAATGCATACTTATGCACGGTTATAAGGTGATTAGCATCGACTTTGGTATCTTGTGGCGTCAGAAAGCAATACTGTCGGCTCTGAAAATCCATGCCCTCTTGAATCAGTAGCTTTGTAATGAACGTCCTATTAACTTCGTCCTGCAAAGGAAAGTAAATAACAACTTTAGACTTAGCTTACGTAAATATTTCAAGCTGACTTACAGTAAATACATCATATTCATCTAAAAAATAAAATGGATGGTCTGAGGTACTCCAAAGACCCTTCAACAGCGACACTGTCGTAAATGATCTTTCACCTCCCGATAAACTTCTTGTATTTGATGTCTTATTGCCACTCGGTGGATATGCACTGATTTCCAATGTTTTCTCGCGATGATTTGGTACTAAATCTCCTTCGAATTGACGACACACGAGCGCTTGCTGCAAGTTGAAAAATTATTATTTCTAATACATTATAGAGCCAACTAAATATACTAGTACCTTATACTGAAACTGAACCATTGTAAAGAAATGATGTCTTGAGCGTTGAAATCGCTGAGCCCGAGTATGATATGATAGCTGCAATTTCTCCACAATACCTAAGATTTGACTTAAGTTGTCAGTTTGCACTTGAAGATTTTCCCGAAATGTTGTCAATTTTCGCTCAATTTCTTCGCTGTTCAAGTTCAATGTTTCGAAATGTTTCATTTTTGCCTTACAACGACTAATCTTATCGCGTAAACTATCTTCACTTTTATTCGTCTCAATGAAGTCACCCAACTTTTGTGCTTCTCGGCGTGACTTCTCCAAGCTAGCTTCCAATTCCTTCTTATCTCTGAGCATCGATTGCAGCAACTCATTGGTTTGCTTAAAACGACGTTGATTCTCCTCATAATGACGATCTAAATCACGCAATTTATTTTGTACTTCCTGAGATTCGTCCTGGATTTGTATAATTTTTTTGTTAATACTTTCAAGAATATTTTTTTCACATTTAGCTTCTTCCTCTGCTTGTTTCCTACGCTCTTGTAGTTCACTAAGCTGTTGTTGCAATGTTTCACGCTCCTCTTTGAATTTCTCTATTTTTTCTGCACTGTTGGTAAGATGAGCTTCCTGAAATAAAAATAATAATCAATAGATATTACATAAATTTCATTAAACGTTGGGCAAACCTACAAGAACATTTAGAGCGGGTAATTCTCGGTATTCGAAGTTCTCAATATCCATAATTTTCTGCATTGCTTTTGTGATTTCATTGTGATGTGTATTGATCTCTTCACTTTTCTTCCTTACTTCCTGTTCATCACGGTCTACCTTCTGCTTGGCACTCAAATACTGAGGTTGCAATTCCGCACTGCGCTGTTGTAGACTATTTTGTTCAGCTTTTAGCTGCTGAACGCGGTCCTCCACATCGACTTGTATGAATCTTGCAGGATTAATGCGAATCGAGTAGACAGCATAATTGGGCGATGGACAAAACTCAAGTCCCAAATTGGGCACAAGTATTCGACTTAAATTTGGCGGCACATTTTCCGATCGCGATGTAAGCGATTCGGCTGTATCTTTAGAATCGGTTATCAATACTGTTTCTATGCGCATCGCATCAATAAGATAGTTCATCACCACAGGATCATCACACCTAGAAAAAGTTATTTTTAATAAATAACATATTATAAGTAAGGCGAATTAATCACATACCTTATTTCATCCATTAGTACCGTCGTGTTGGCTGCTCTAGCCTGTACTTTATACTTGGACACATTATACACATGACTTGTAAATGAAGTCGTTATAACATTTGGTATATTCCCCCCTGCATATGATTTTTTCAACAGAGCTCTCAATGCAATGCGTTCCTTGTCCGAATTTACTATATACGAACGCAGACAATGGGACAATTGATTCTCTATAAGATCACGATACTTTGCATTAGGCACGGCCAAATACATTCCAATAGGCCCTCGTGGCATATAATGCACATTGCTGCCAGAGTATTGCCGTTTGAGCGCTTGCGCCACTTCCATTGCAGGTCCGCCAAAAACGGACATTTTATTTGATTTATTTCGCAGCAGGGATTCCATTTCCCATTGCATAGTTTCTGTAAACATTCAACAGTTATGTATATTATAAATATTTGTACATAATTTGCTTACGTTCAGATTTTTGAAGATTTTTCAGCTCTGTTAACACAGAGTTAACTTGTTCTTTGGCAATCGGTAGTCGATTCTTAATATCGTTCTGTTCCTCTCGAAGTCTTGCTATAACCTCATTATTCTCGGTAACTTTAACTTTGAGAGTTGCCAGTGTAGCATTATTAACTTCTCTAAGCCGCTTAACTTCAGAGTAGTCTTCTTGGTAGTTATTCAAATGCCTCTGACAACCATCATACGTGCTGGTTTCCTCCTTCAGACGTTTTTCAACATTCCTTATGCCCGCCTGTAGCGAACTAGTTTGATAAAGGCAATCCTGAACTACTTTTCTCACGTTTGTTAACTTTTCCTCTTGTGATTTGTAGGTTTCCAAAATCCGTTTTTTTACCTCATCAAATTTTCTGTAGGACTCTTTTGTTAAAATATATTATTTAAGCTTTGATAATAGTTTACATACTGTAATTGCTGAGAGAACGTTTCTTGAGTTTCATTTTTCTGTGTTGTCTTCTGTGATAGGTCGTTTTTTTTCTTCTCAATGAGTTTCAGTGTGTGTTCGCTTTTAGAAATCTCATCCTGCACCTGGTTTACTTTAAGCCATGCTAGCATAGTATTAGCCTCTCTCAATTGATTCTGCAACGTTTAAACATATATATTATGGCTATTTATTATTATTTCACTTTTTATGAAATACATTTATACCTTTATAGCCTCTTTGTTCTTTATTATTGCCAGCTTTTCCTCCTCTTCTTGGCAAAGATTTTGTAACTTTTCTTTTTTCTGTTGATATTGAAATATTAATATATTATTTATGTTGTATTAAAATCCCTGCAATTACCATTTTAAAGAGCTTCACATCATAACTCAAGTGTTCTCGTTGTTCATAGCACTGAGATAAATTAGCTGCACATAAATCCAGTTGAGTCGCCTTCATTACCAATCTATAGTTAGATGCAGGTTCCAAGCTGTTAAGAGATTTCAAATGTTGAATTCATTTCAAGGTACATTGAAGTTGAACTTACTCTTTGAGAAATTCACGAGATGCTTCCTGGTTTAGCACAAAAATTGGATTCTCGACGCTTATACCAAAGAAGAGTAACATTCTACGAATATCGTCCAGTTTCCTGGACACAGTTCTTCTTTGTGCATCTTTTAGCTCGTACGTAGAGGTCGACTGTCGTAGGTTGCGCACAACTGTTATGTGTGGACCCAAAATATCTGACTTGTAAGGTCGCAATCCAGTATTGCATAAAGTAATCTCAATAGATGCATTTGTCTCGCCGTTCTTAATTAGCTCTATGGTAGGAGATTAATGATATTATGATTATATCATGATATAAAAACGTCGCAAATTGAATTTCACCACGACGTACTTTGTATACTACTAGCGCGACTTGTGGAACGGGCACTAGCGGCAAGTCCTAGAGCAAGAGCTGTGATCACCGCACTCTTTCCACTTCCATTGCTTCCCACAAGAAAATTGATGTTTGGCCCAAATTCTATGTACATGTTGGAGTGACACATAAAATTCCTTAAACGTACAGACATAATTTTTCCGCAGCGACTGAATGCGCTTCTCGTAGTAAGTCCACACTATGGAATAAAATACCGTTTAGCAATACAAAATTCTCCCAATGAATCTCGTTTCAAATTCTTACCGAAGGATTTTCGATTGTTGAGGATCGATTACTAGTATTTGTCGACGAGCGGCCGCTGGACGATGTCCGATTACGCGTCGAAGTAGATGTCTCGACAAGCATATCCTCTTGATTATCACTTTCAGCAATTTGTTTGCGCCTCTTGTTTTTAGGCGCTGAAAGTGATTCATCGCTTTCGGAGTCCGAAGAAGACTGTTTCTTACGAAGCCGATTTCGACCCATTTCTATGTAAAAAACAATTTTAATTACGCTAACAAATCTATCCCCTCATATGGCGTTAGCACAAAATTTCGCGCGCAGATCTTTGTTTACAACTGGTTGGGTATAACGATAAAGTAATTCAGTAACACCTCGATGTCTTTGTAATTATTTACCGGTTTAGTCCTGTATCAACTTGTAAATCTATGCAATCTTCGTTCAATTAATGAGTATTTGTATTTTATTTATTACGCATTTTAGAGACAGCGTTTGCGAATAATGCTAACAATTGACGGTTTAAGTGTGACCGAGTTTGAACAGAAAAAAATACATTATGGCGCCAATGAAAAAAAAATACTAATGAACTTAAACAGACAGAATATTTATTCAGTTTTATCACTAAGCATCGAACATATAGAGTGCTCAAACAGCGGAAGGTACTCGCCTGAATGCTTTCGGATTATTATGATCCCAGGACCCGAAGGGTTTTGCGAGTGAGCGATCGGCTCTCTTTGGTGAGCAACCGCTAAGCAGTGAACAGAGCATGTTGAGTTGCGGCTGTTGACTTGCAACTGTTGAGTTGCAACAGTTGAGTTGCAATAGTTGTTCGATGCTTAGTGATTATATTTTGTTAAATTCGCTTCAAAACCAAAATAATTTATAATAACAATAACAAAATTATATTTTTATTTCATATTGTTGACTTTTTTAAACTACAAAACAAAGTATATACATACGAAGCCAATTAAGCAACATTATTATTCTCATAGGGAAATTCAGAGCCAATAGCATTTAAATTCTTAAACTTATCGACTATTTCACTCCAATAAAATGAGCACTGCGTAAAAAGCCTCATATTACCGATGACGTAAAAACCGTAGCGGGCACGCGACAAGGCAACACATATACGATTCTCTTCGGCAAGAAATCCGATACTTCCGAATTGGTTACTGCGTACCAACGATAGTATGACTATATCTGCTTCTAGACCCTGGAAACTATCCACAGTAGTTATACTCATTTCCTTTAAATGGGCCACTTTAGAAAACTGCAATAAAGGAAAAGATTCAATATTGAATTTCCAATTAGAAAAAATATACTTACTTCCTTTTTGATTGATTCCACTTGCAAGAGGTATGGGGAAAGAACTACTATTTGCTCACTTCTATAGCCACTGACATCCGTCAAATAGCGTACAATTTCGTAGACTTTTTGCACTTCCCATTCATTTTTCAGAAAACTGTTATGAATAGCAGTCTCCGGTTTTTGATGATTAACTAAGTAGACATTCATTGACATATTACGTACGGCTGGGAAATCAAGAACGCTTTCGTGGCTAAACAATTTCTTATAAAATAGGGGACAAAGAAATTCTGCAAAGGTTTTTCGCATGCGGTATTGAATATTCAGCACGTTTACGTGAAAATCAGCTCGAATAAGTCTCTCGAATAGGGACTGATTAATCGTGGAATATCGCAATCCTTTTATGTAACCTGAATGTGGTTTGAGTTGCATGTGATCGCCTATCGTGATCACATGCTCTGTGTACGGAGTAAGACATGGCAAAATGTGAGCTTCTAGAATTTCGGCAGCTTCTTCAAAAATAACTGAAATAAAAATGTTATAATAATTAAAATTAAGTGTGCATGATTGAAAAGAGATCTATTTACCGATGCGGCTCTTCAAAAACCGAAATACAAAGTTCATGCGCGCAGCGCATGTAGTAGTCATGGCCACCACATTTTTCTTAGTAATCAAATAATGCTGAAATATCATTTTTATACAGTTAAGTTTCTCCTGGGCATTCCACACAATACGCTGCACGGCTAAAATATCCTCATACGCCTTATCCGTATTGTTGAAAGCCGTGTACAATTCCTGCAGATTATTGAAATGTTTCCTTAACTCCAATTGTACCATCCAATACAGACGCTTTAGCCTTGCATTTATCATATGCTTATTGGTATCGGCACGAGCATTAAACTTGGCTATTTCCGGTAGACGAGACTGACAACCAAAGCGCACAATGCTGTTGGTATACGAGCTGAGCTTCAACAGGAACTTATCCAGTGATTCGTTCGTATAAGTTACGACTACAATGGGTGCACATAATTTGGCATGTTCCAACATGGTCTTTACCAACTGCAGCGAAAGGTGTGTCTTGCCCGTGCCGGGTGGTCCTTGGATTAGATTAAAGTTCGTCTTAAGCACACGCTTAAAGGTTTCAGATTGCGAACTATTCAGCGGCATTTTACGCAATTTGTTTGTAAATTTCTGGCTCTCATAGACATTCGGGGGCTGTGTTTCCTTTAAATAGGCAGGTGGATGAGTTGATGTCAATCCATGTACAATATAATCGCTCATTGGAAAGTTTATGACATTGCTATTGGTGAGATATTTGTAGGTCTTCTGATAGGGCTCAAAATAGACCGGAGCTTCAAACATGATAAACTTCTTAGTGTAAATATTGCCAATATTGAACTGTCTTACAATGGATATAGCAATCTGAAGGACGGAAGATATGTTTATATATAATATAATAATCGTTTTTCAGTGAACTGAGATCCGCTAATAAAGTTTATGGCATGAGGATCTCAGCTCAGCAGAAAGTTTAGAGTCCATACATAACCTCGATGCAGTCTCCGGACATCCGTGTCCACCACGGTGGCAAGTATAAGATCTTTAAAATCATATCCAGAGCTTAGGCACAGGAGGGTACCTAACTTAAGCTTTGACAATTGATCTGCACCAGCTTTATTCAGCTCTACATCGGAGCTGGGTCCGTCAGCTTTACGTTCAGAGGCCAATATATCCAAAAATAGCAATTTTGTTCTATGGGCGTCGGAGAATTGCCTATTGAGCTTTATCTGAACGCTCTCGAAGGCAATGTGAAGTGGTTTGATCTCGGACAGACTGCGACATCGATGGACTCTGAGCACCAAGTTGCGCAGGGGTAGTATAAACTGCCTGCGCAAGAACAGCCGTTGGCTATTAATGTACTGCGCTGTGCTTATATAACTGATCTTTAGCTTTGGTTCCATCAAATAGGCATCCTCTGTCTGCTGTAGCCATTGCTGCAGCTCCTCCAGACTGGGATATAACTAGATTTGAAGTAAAATTGTATAAATAAGAAATTTATGTCTTATTTGCTAAAATATTCAATTACTTCTGTGGCTGGATTCGGTTCCGCTAAGATCTCCTTTTCAACGCTGAAGACACTATGGAGTTGCGCTAAAAACTCTATGCACACCGGACGTTCCTCAATTGTTGGATTCTTGTTGTTTTTCAAATGGAGCCAGATATTGAACAGTATTTCCATAGCATTGTTATCTAAAACTCCAGCACGTTGGGCCTGCAACAGGATCGTTAGCATATAGCAAATGATATTGTCGACACGCGCCAAGTCCGTCCACATGGTGCGGTAGCTTTTCGTGCATAATTTGCGAACTATTTCTCCGTAGTGGGTAAGGAGTGGTGTACATGATGCTATCTTTTTGAGCATATCATTGTGAAATCCTGGAAGCTCCAGCTCACACAAGGTTACCAAAATGCGCGTATAGACTATCACGCGTTCCAAGTCATCGTTTGGCCCAATTTGGTCAACAAAAAAATCTGGATCTTTTTCGGTTTCTAAATAGAGAAACATACCCAAAGGTTGGAGGTTAAGGATTTCCTCGAGTTCCTCTGTAGTTATTATTGATGGTTTTGGCGTCTTAACTTGATTCCGGTATTTGGAATTTCTATTTAGCGGGTTTCGACATTTTTCTTTCGCATTTTTACGCTGTAAGCTGCGTAGGATTTTATCCTTCTCGGTCTGAAACCACTCCCATTCGCAGTCCTCTCCGAATATCTCAACCATATTTGACATGGGACGTATGTATGTACATATATTGTGTTAAAAGGTGCTGTAAGTCCCCGTTGTGAAATCACAGGTATGGTTTATATATACATACATATAGGTACATATAATATACAGTAATTTTTGTAGTAAGTTATAGGCTGAACCCTATATATAGCAATACTTTTTTCAATTATATATTGTGCTAAGATCGTCGAAAACCTTTACGTTAATGGATAATATTTTATTTATAATGAGAGCTAAAATTATTCAATAATTTTAACTTACCAAAACTTTAGTTATTTCGCGCAATAAACGAAGTGTTGGCAAAGTGTGACCAATCGTTTTAAAAAAATTGGACGACAACTGATGTTTTGTGGGATCAAACTATTTTTAATAATATACTAAGTTCTGTTAATTAAATTTACAACAAAATTGCGCATATAAATGATATTTTATCAGTTCTTAATGATTTGATCCAATAATAAAAACAGAATCAATATTAAAATACTAAATACTAAATAGTACTAAATATTAAACGCGATGTGCATTTACATGTGTACTTAAAAAATACCTGCCATTTGCAGTGATCGCCCACCTCTAATACACAGAAGCTAAGCCAAATCGCAACGAAAACCAATTGGTATTTGGATCCAAAAGGGGTATTCCCACTTTGACTGTCATAGCGCAAGTATCAGCAACGCAATTAATTAATTTCACCATGTCTGACTCAGATGACGATTGGTTCAACAAGGATGAAAACGAGATTGTATCTAGTCTGCAGCAACAGGTGGAGCAACGAAAGCTGGAAAATGAAGCACAAGAAGAGCACATTGAGGTCTTTAACACAACCGGTAAAAAAATAAAATGAAATACAAATATTACTTAATATATTACACATTTTTTCGAATCTGTCCACTCTTTCAGATGACTATGCGAGGCAACGCAGCCGTGAGGCTGCCGACCACAGCAGCACCAGTGGTTCGAAATCTACGGGTCGCTTTTCTACCGCAGAGTTTGGAAAAGCGGAGAACATGAAACCATTGGAAATGTTTCTATATTTCATGGCCGAAGAACGGGACCTATTTGTGGATCAGGTGTCGGCAAATGATTCGCGAAAGCGAATTTCGCAATATGTTCGAATACTAACAGCATTGTCCCAATTGGAACTGAGTGGTTTCGATGAGCAATTGCTATCCGGATTTGCCAAGCAGACGGTGCTGCTGCAGCACGTCCTGCATTTTGCTGAAAAGCTCTTTGCACCCTCTTCAGCTGGGAATTTGGATGAAGAATCGGAGCAATTATTGCGTAATGTCAAGTGGTTACTCATACGTGGCCACAAACTTGGCGTCTTGGGCAAGTTAGGATACGAGCTAATCGAGTATTTTAAAAAGTTACTTACCAAATGTGAGCAACCAAAGCTATTAAAACATCCGCTGTGCATTGAGTTTTCCCAGGAACTGCAGGTATTGCCAATCGTTAGTAATGTAAAGCATGAGATCTATCCCAAGCTTGAAGATTTACTGCGACCCGAGGCAGTTGAGCTGACGTCGCCTGCTGCTCCCGGCGATGTGGCTGGCTACATAAATAGGGAGCGGCAGCTTCTTTGCGAGGACTTTATGCATCCGTTGCGTGAACTTGTACAACGTCTGCATAACAAAGTCGGTGTCGATTCCCTCATTGAACAAAAGCTTCTTTGGTCGAACACAGAAATCATATTGAATCCTCAATTTTCTGAAGCGGAACGAAGCAGTCTTATCTTTATGGATTCACGACCAGAAACACGTCTTCAAAAATACACGCACGATAAAAAAAAAAAAAGGAATTCCATGCCTCTAAACTCTAAAACTGGCACTATATTGTGTTTCACCACCAGCTATGACTTTGACAATCTTATACTGGCCACTGTCGGCTACACCGATGCAAAGACACTAAAGGAAGGCTATGTAAGATCGATACTGTAGTATATACTTATATCTTAAACCATAATTGTTTGTTCTGTAGTTGAGTGTGGAGATTGTTCAGCAGTATAACATCGGCAATATCTATGGAAAGAGGTTCATCATGTTCGAGGCGCCTGTCTTCTTTGAACCATACCTACGGGTGCACAACTATCTAAGCACTTGCAGTGCTGAAAATTTTCCAATGCGTCGCTACATTGTCGACGGTGAGGTAAGTGCGGGAAAATGCTATATATACATATAAATATAATTAAGAATTTTCCTTGCAGATACATGTCCGTCGTCCGCCTTATATCAAGCCGGGCTCCCATTACATGTACAATCAAAAGCCATATTCTTTTGATAAACATCCCAAAGAAACGAACCTGAATGTCATGCAACAAGTTGCCTTCAGCTCCGCCTTAACCAACGAATTCAGCCTTATACAAGGCCCACCTGGCACGGGAAAAACGCATTTATCCGTCGAGCTAATCAATACATTGTTGCAAAACGTGGATCGTTTCAAAACCGGCCCCATAGTTGTTCTGACCTACACTAACGATTCACTGGATAAGTTCTTGATGAAGATATCCAAGCATACGGACAGCATTTTGCGTTTTGGATTTCAGTCGCGACTACCTGAAATTGGCCAATATAATGTTCAAAACGTTGTTGACAAATCGTTGGTGCCGCCACAACTGAAGCGCGTCTGGTGGCTGGTCCAGTGTGAGTATAAGGAGCAATTCCAGCGATTGCAGGCTTTACACGCCAATTTCGATGGCAGCGAAGAGGACTATTTATTGATAAGAAAGGCCCAAGAGAAATTGCAATTGATTGCCGAAAAGATAAACACTTTGCGTACAATATTCCAGTACCATGTGGCAAAGGATCGTTCACTGTTGGCCATGACAACCACATGTGCAGCACGATTAAATTTCTTATTTAGACTGTTGCAATGTAAATGCTTTGTATTCGAGGAGGCTGCGGAGATAGCGGAAAGTCATGTTTTGGCCTGTCTGACACCCTACACCCAACACGTTATCCTTATTGGTGACCACAAGCAATTGAAGCCCTACACGGGTACGCACACGCTTCAAGATCTACAAGTGTCACTCTTCGAGCGACTTATTACCAACAATTTTCCCGCTACCGTGCTGAATGAACAGTATCGGATGCGTACTTGCATCGCCGAGTTGCTTGTACCCATATTCTACGATAAACTGATCACTGATAAATCTGTGAACGTCTATCCCAATGTGGATGAAATGCCAGCTAACATATTCTTTGTGAATCACAAAAACCCCGAGCAGCAATTGGTAAGCACTATCAATAATAATAGTTAAACGATAATCATATGTCCGAATCCTTTGCAGACTGACTTGTCATTTGTGAATGAATACGAGGCTAG
This sequence comes from Zaprionus africanus, assembly GCA_018151435.1. Classification (NCBI taxonomy): domain Eukaryota; kingdom Metazoa; phylum Arthropoda; class Insecta; order Diptera; family Drosophilidae; genus Zaprionus; species Zaprionus africanus. The sequence goes on along the minus strand of JAECXB010002309.1, from coordinate 282,799 downwards.
GGTGTTGAGGAAAATTCTTAAAAAATTGAGCAAGTACAAGGAAGACAAAATCGTGGTTCTAACGCCGTATGCTGCCCAAGTCGAGTGCATTAAAAAAACTGTGAAAAAATTGAGAAAAATCCGCGTCTCCACAGTGGACAGTTTCCAGGGTCTGGAAGCTGATATTGTGCTCTTGTCGCTAGTTCGTAGCAATCCGTCGGGTCAGATTGGCTTCTTGCGTCAGCCAAATCGTGTTTGTGTGGCCCTCTCACGTGCCCGTTGGGCGCTCTATATGATTGGCAACATGGAAACACTGCAGCGTGGCAACAAGCAATTGTGGGGAGCCATCAATGACAAGTTAGTGGCACAAAACGCAATTGGGAAAGAGTTCTAAAAAGAATACAAAATTGAGTCACCCCCAAATATATAAATTGTTATAGATTGTTATTATGAGATATAAAAATATTCAAAATTTCGATGATATCGAAAGAAATAAAACCATTTTTTTTTTTTTTTAATTTATGCTTCTTTAATCTTATCGCACTGTTTTTGGGTGAGTTTGCTGCTAATCAAAGTTGTCTTTTGCCGCACGACGCAATGAAAGTTATGAAATTATATTCATCATATCTTGTTGTTGTTGCCAGAAATTGTACACTGAATGTTGAACATTGTTGTTGCTCTCAAACCGTTTAATCGTAATGCACGTTAAGTCGCTATTGCTACACTTGATTATGATATTTAAAACTTGTACGTATGCTGTGTTCTCTCTTTGTTGTTTGGTTTTTAATCTTTGATTATACGATACCATATACTGACTGCATTAACATTTAAAATTTGTTGCTGCCCCACGTGCGCGTTTGCTCTGTAATCTCTCTGTCATCTGTATTATACATTTATAGTTATTTATCGTTCGATCTCTCGTATATAGGTATTTGATCCTTAGAGTAATCGTGTTAGTTCCAAATTGCAGACTGTGTTACCTGCTAATCTTGCAATCTGTGATTGCCTAGATCGATCCATGTACATATGTACATAAATACATACACATATTGTATGCATGTATGCGGTATGGATTTCAATGTACATTTATGTGTAATTAATTATACTTATATATGCTTGAGAACGCGGTTCTACAACAACTATAGATGTATGTGTGGTTTTCTCTTTTGTAATATTTAAATAGTACATATACATATACATTCATATATACTTAAACATAGATGTGTGTGTGTGTGTGTGTGTGTGTGTGTGTGTGTGTGTGTGTAAGTGTGGCCCAGTTTTGTTGTTTGCTAATTAAGGCAATTTTGAAAAATCATCAATTGTATTTTCTGAATCTGTTTTCTTTTTTAGTTTCGTTACTTAATTTTTACACAATAGTTTCGTTATTTTAGTTTTGTTGCATTTTTTACTTAAAAATATCTTAATTTCTTTGTTGTTGGTTTTGTTTTATGTTTTCTTGGTTTGCTTTGTGTGTGTCTGTCTGAATTTATCTGAATAAACTTATAAAATAGTCTGCTCTACATTTATCAATTATCTGCAATATTGTTTTGTTTTCTTTTTTTTTTTTGCTGCTGCTGCTGCTGCTACTGCTCCTGTTGGCTGCTGGGTTACAAAAACCTATATTTTTTATGTGTATTTATATAGTTTATTCGATGCTAAAACTCAAATTAAAAAAATATAACGAGAAAGGCGGCGAGCTAGAGCAGCAAGTAATATTGTATGTAGTATATACGATTAATCCGCAACTCTGTGTGGGTGCAATTTGACCAAACAATTCCGATTCGATTTGAATCGAATTCCGAATTTCGATTTCGATTTCAATTCGCCCGTCATTCGTCGGTCGCATTAGGTAACGTCCCCACGCACTCACGATCCAGCGCACAAAGTAGCGGGTTCATCATCATCTACAACTTCGTCAACTTAGAACTAATATATGTATAATATTTTGTGGGATTGAAATCATGCCAAAATCGGAACTAAATAATTAAAAAACTGAACTATTTTGTTTTAGTAGCGGCGCACTAAGAGACGTCATCGACTAACATCCATCATCATCATCATCATCATGGAAGGGGTTTCGTTTCGTCGGGCTCAGTTTCAGCCCCCTCTTTCTCTTTTGTCTCATTTTCTTTCACTTCATTTTCTTTCATCTCCTTTTCTCTCATCTCCTTCTCTTTTATATCCTTCTCTCTCAACTCTTTCTCTTTCATCTCCTTCTCTCTCATCTCCTTCGCTTTTCTCTCCTTCTCTCTCATCTCTCCTATCTCTCTCTCCCTAATCTCTCTTATCTCTTTGTCTGTCCTTCTGTGCCTTCCTCTTAGTTGCTGTTGTTGTCATTGATTTGATGGAATATTGGGAGGTTTCCGCAATGTTCCGTGCGAGGCCGAGCGAATGCTGCTGGTGCTGCTGTTGATGCTGCTGCTGTTGGTGCTGATGTTGCTGCTGCTGTTGGTGCTGATGTTGCTGCTGCTGACGATGTTGCTACTCCTATTTTGATTGTTAATATTGTTGGCTTTGCTGCTGTTGTTGCGATTGTTGCCGCTACTGCATCCTCTATAGTTGTAACGCAACGATCCGCCGCCACCGCCGCCGCCGCCGCTACTGCTGCTGCTGCCACCACCAGAAGCACCGGCTGCCCGAGATGTTGTTGCTGTATTCATCATTGTAGTGCTTGTCGGCGTCATCGAAGTCAGTGTAGTCATTTTAGTAGTCGTTGTTGTCGTCATCGTCGTCTTGGTCAACAGATTCGTTGGCCTGCCGCGTCGTGTCTATTGCTACCGTCGATTAATAAGCCCATTGGGAGGCACCTGCTGACTGGCTGTGTGCATCAGCTCCAGTTCCACCAGTAGCGGAAAATGATCGGAGGGTATGTGCGGATGCGGGCAGCCGACAACTTTATTTTCGCGCAGCCAATCATTCGAGACGGGCCCAAGCAGGCCCAGCGGCACCATGCCCGTCTTGGTATAGAATATATAATCGATAATGCCCTTAAAATCGAACGTGTAATTTGTGTGTGGCATTATGTCCTCATTGTAGGCAGACGCCAGTTTGAAGGAATGCGTAAACTCGTTGGTATCGTTGGAAAGCAACCTTTGCAGGCACAGCTTGTAGCCCATGTCCTTAAAGTCCAGATGGTCCATTGCAACACGTCCCTTGCCCAGAAATTCAACCACTCCCGAATCGGGCAGTGAATTGAAATCACCGCATAGCAATAGCTGCACACTATTCGAATCATTCTTGTGTCCCGGCCGAAAACTGTGACTGGCCTCATCGATGATCGTCTTCAGTTCGTTGCTCAACATCATTGTCTGAATCAGCTTGACATCGCAGAACTCTGGATCCCAGTGTATGTGGGCGGTGCACACAAGCAGTGGCTGTGAGATCTGTGTCACCTCCGACAGTGGCTCCCAGGCGGTGTCCTTTACCTTAAGCAGTGCGGCCAGTCCGATATTATCTTTGGGCATCACACGATTCAGCATGTTGTCCGAGCCCTCCGCATTCGCCATGGCCAGCTGATTGAATTCGATTAGATGCTCCTTAATAAGCGTGAATCTATAAGATAGTACAATAAATAAATAATTTTCATATTTACTTAGTTAACTTTGTTATCTTATTTACTCACTTTGATGTTCTAAAGAATATCGCACAGCCGTCCACATACTTTCGCTCCACCTCGGACATTGTCTTGGCACGGGATTTTGGTGAGAAAATACCCTCGTAGCCATCGTTTTTAAGTTCGGGCAAGAAAAAGTGATAGAACTGCTCCGTTTCAATCTCCTGCAAACTGATAATATCTGCCGCATAATGCCGTATCTCATCGATAATTGACTTCTTCCGATATTCCCAGCACAATGCCCACGACGGACAGTATCCGTACATTTGTCGCGTCGCATATTTGTCGCACAGCACATTGTAGCACATTACAGTGAAAATGCCTGTAAATCATAGGTAAATATAATAAGATAGTAAATATATAATAATACAAGGTTACAGGTAAATATGCTCTACTATTATATACCCACTATTTAAAAAAAATTGTTCTTCTTATCATGTGACTTCTAAAATAAATAATAAAACTCGATTATGCATTATAGTTGGATATATTTCCACTAAATTCGGTTAGTCTAGGTTAGATAAAAACTTTTCAAACAAAGAGGAATGGCACAATCGACTCAATGATCAAGAAACTTCATACATTGTAGTGTATGCCACACCTTCTATTCTTTACTATATATAATACATCTTCAGTTGCCACAACGTTTTAATACCCTTCTCTACTTAATTGCAATAAATATGGTAACCCTAGCCTTTTTAGGCTCCTAAACAAAAGTGTTTTTATAATTAAATCGATGCTGATGCTGATCAAGAATATATGTATATATTTAATTGGGTTACTTATGCCAACCCTTTTTCCCCCCTTGCAAGCCGGTTTAATAATGCAAAGTAGATAAATATTTTCTACAAATCTTATAAATATTCTACTACTTACAGGCTGGTCTTGTTTTATTGGGCTTCGCAAGTGGCAACCATGGCCTTTGGGGCGGTGGATTAACGGTAACTGCAAATAGATGAAAAAAGAGAGTAAAAGTTAGTTTTGCGCAATGCGAAAAGATAGGGAGACTATTTTACTACTACAACAATATATTTTAACACCCGCAAACACACACACACACACACACACACATTCGCTCCCACACACGCACAAGAAAAACACTCGCACTCACACTCCCACTCGTGCTTTCCGCCGGCACACTGAGGTCGCTTCTCACTAGCAATCGGTGCTGGTGTTGTTGCTGCTGCTGCTGTTGTTGTTGCTATTGTTGTTGTTGTTGTTGTTACTGTTGCTGCGATCGTGTTCGCAAGCGGTGAAAGTGACATGCAAAAGCAATCAAATCGTTGCTTCCGCCTTCGGCAGGTGACGTCGTCGTCGTCGCCGACGCCGTCGTCTCTGTTAGCGCGCTGCTGCTGCCGCTGCTGTTGTTGCCGCTGCTGCTGCTGCCGCTGCAGCTGCAGATGGTGTTGTTGGGATATCTTTAGATCTAGACCTGGGTTTCTCCAATTGTTGACATTCTGCGCCTGCAAGCGCGAAGTCTGGTTCGGATGCGAATGCGAATTATACAGATACGACTGCGGATGCTGGAGCCGCAATGGAATCGGTGGGAGGGGGAGCGGGTGCGGGTGTGATTGGGCAACGACGATGCGTGCCACCCGACCGGCTCCAATGGTGTTATTAGCCGTTGCCGTTGTTCTTCTTGTCGTCGTCCGCAGCTGCTGCTGCTGCTTATAACATTTTTCCTTGAGGATTTCAATTGATCTTTTCTGTTTCTGCCTCTCTCCTCTCTATCTTTCTTTATATCTTTCGTAAACGATATAACTTAGTTGTACTTGCTTTCTTGCAGTGTGTGTGTTGTTGATTTATTTACTTTATTTAATTTATTTATTTACTTGTTTATTTTTTGTGTGTTTTTTTTCAAATTTTTTTTGTTAAAGTTTATTTTCAGAAGCCGACGATTGTTTTTCGGTTGCTCGGTTTTTCGTGTTTCCCCCTTTTATTTTTCTCTGTTAATTTTGCGCAAACGTCAGACAAAGACAACTATGAACAACTTTCACTATTTTTTTAAACAATAAATTTTGAGATTTTTCATAATTTTGTTGTTATTGTTGTTGTTGCTGTTGTTACAAGCAGTTGGGCGACTAAGATTTGGTTTTAGCTCAACACGTCGTATTTGGCTTATACACTGTTTATGGAACCACAACAAAATTTTCATTGCATTTGAAATTGGCAATTCGCTGCTGTTGTTGTTGTTATTTGAATTTTTGGTATTGTTGTTGTTGTTGTTGTTGTTACTGCTATTATTGTATCTGCTGGCTTTTCCCCCGTTTCCCTTTTCAATGACAATATTAATATTAAATATAAACCACACATTTGCTGACGAAACGGAAAACTTTAACTAGATATTTTTTGTTTTTGGCTTGTTAATGTTTGGAAATTTAAATGGAAATGAAATGGAATATAATTAAAAGATCACTTAGGCAACGAACTCAATGCCAACTATGTGGCAACAACAATCACAATCACAACAACCAACCACTTCAATTTCATTCCCAGTCAAGTGGGAAGCAGGAGACGCGGCGCGGCAGCCGTGAATCGAAAATTGTAGGAGGCGTCTTCGAATTGCAAAACTTTCAACTTGCGCCCACGCGATGTCAAATTATTTTTTACGAGGGATAATCATGTTATAGAAAGGGAGATCATAAGAGAGAGAGCGAGAGGAGGTAAGAAAAGTGAAATGAAAATATCGTTTGAGGAACGAAATTAGTTGAAGCAACGAGGCATGCGCCGAAAAAACAAAACTTTTCAACTGATAATTGTGGAAACCACAGACTGCAGACACACTTGTGTATATGTATGTATGTATGTTATATAATCTACTCACACTATAAACAAATCTCCCGCATATACAAAACTATCATCAGTAATCCCTAATGAACGACACCACTGAAAAAACCTGAAGTTAAACCTTGAGCTGAAGGCTGAAGACCTAAACATTTACTATACCATGTATAACAAATTATTTTATTCCATTTCAAATAAATCTTATTATTATAATTTTAAAATGATCAAATATCGAATACCAAGTTAAAAAAATTTTAATTTCAGTTTTAACATATGGAAATATGATTGTAATTTCAGTTAAAACATATGGAAATACCATAGTATTTCACACTAGATCTTTTGATATAATCCAACATTGTTTGCCTAGACCAACACGTTGCCCTTTCTATAAGATTTTTCATGGTCGTTGGCTGCGATGTTGCATTTCGAAACAAAAGAAAATAAGACAGCAAAAAAATGAAGGCAAATAGGAGAAGGGGAGAGGAAGAGTTGGAGGACGGGGAAAAGAAAGAGGGAGAGAGAAAAAAACAAAAGTTCGAAAGGCAAAAACCCAAGTGAGCGTATCGAAAAAGAAAGTGAAATTCAAATTGAAATTTGGTGCGATTAACAACACCAACACAAACAGCAACACACACACACACAAACACAGACAAACACATACAGGCAGAGCCTGCTTGCTGTCGTTGTTGTTGTTGCTGCTGCTGGCTCAGTCAACATTTTGTATGCACAACATGCGATGACGATGACAACGCGTCGAGCAGGAGGCAACGGCACAGCAAGTGGACAGACTGGACAAGCAGAGGAAACGGGGCAGAGACAGAAGGAGATGTTGGTGGTGTTGCTGCTGCTGCTGTGGCCAATGAGTGGAGCAGCAGGCCTGCTTGCTCTGAATAGAAAACAAAAGTCAACTTGCCACTTGCCACACATTGAGCTGCAATTAGATAACTCGTTTCATTTGCACCACTTTTTGCGGCAACATCGACACAAACACGGCAAATGACTGCCAATGTTCAATGGCGTTGGCCGCGCCGGTTAATCGTTGCTGCTGCTGTCGCCGTCGATGCTACAACTAAAACAATCTCGCATTGAAATCATAATAATGAAACTGAATTTAAGGTGCACTCCACACACACACACACACACACACACACACACGCACAAACCAGTTCAACAGCATTTTTCATGCACAAATATAAAGCGCACTGCATCGCGAGTGTTAAGTGGCCAAAGCTCTATCGAGCGAGGGTAGCTCCATAAATTGATTGACACATTGGTGCTCAAAAATCTTATTACTCAACTGGATTAGACAGGGATCATGGCAAATTATTATAAATTAATTATAATAATAATTATAATAATAATTATAATAATAATTATAATAATAATTATAATAATGGTAAAGGTTAAATAGCTGCCTACATCTCCGATTTTTTTAAATTTTTTTCACTAATAGGACTATATTTATCATGAATTTAGGTGATCGAATTATTTGGCGGTCGCTTCTAGTTTTTTTTAATTGAATTTTGAAAATAATTAATTTTACATGTATTTTGTTGTTGCCTTTTTGTGCAAGGCGCCAGTCTGCCTGCAACATTTTGTGACGGTACAGTGTCCTACAAACCGATTCATTTGAAATGAAAACTAAGAGTTTAGAAAAAGTGCGCTGGGAAAAATTTTGAAAAAATAAAATCGCGCGCGCATTTTATATTTTCAAAAATTTTTCGCCTGCGGCGCTCTTTCCGAACTTTACAAAAAATTCTTTGCCTCACACATGTGATTATCTCAAAGTATTTGAGCTATTAAACATCTTCGTTGGCGCCAGTTTTCCGACCAACGACTTCTCGTTGCATGCTACGAACTTCTCACCCAGTAGGGAACTCATAAAATAATATATATTTTGTGTATGAACAACATTTCGTTTGAATTAAATCGCTTGTGGGACACAGTGCGCATTGTTGTGACGTTTTACTCAGAATTAGCCAACAACAAAATACATGTAAAATTAATTATTTTCAAAATTCAATTAAAAAAAAACTGGACCGCCAAATAATTCGATCACCTAAATTCATGATAAATATAGTCCTATCAGTGAAAAAAATTTAAAAAAAATCGGAGATGTAGGCAGCTATTTAACCTTTACCATAATAATAATTATAATAATTATTATTATAAATTCAGTTCAATGCTGAAGATGAAAATATTAAAGAACTTCATTGTCATTTTAACTTATTTAAATGTTGAAAGTAGAACTGAAGAATAACTTAAAATATCTTCAACTTTTATTCTACGAAAATATCGACAATATATTTATTGTATTAAAAATTAATTTAGGAATCAGGGAATGTATAAAAAATAACAAGGCGTTGCAATTGTTTATTCAATTCAATATATGTAAATACGGACTATTAATTTATTAATAAATAGCTAAGTTAACTGCTGAAATACCCAAACCTGCTTAAATGAGAGTAAAAGAACAAGAAAACGATGCAATAAATAAAAAATATACAACTATTAATTACACCCATACCCATCAAAAGAGAGGGTGTTTAACAAGAAAGAAAGAAATTAATTTTTAACGAATTATAGACAACATGCAACTATACGCAATGAGTGCACCTCGTAGTAGCAGCAGCAAGTGGTCGCTGACTTAGAGCGTTGACTGTCGCGACTGACGCGACGCGACGACGCTCTCGAAGCACCTCTCGTGAGCGCCACAGCTTGCCGTCGTATTTAAAGTCTGCGAGTGCCACAGTGCCTGCAACTGCAACACAGCGACTGCGACTGCGAATTGTGCTGCGTCACATGGAAAATCAATTGAGAAATGTGCGCACTGTGTGCATGGTACAGTGTACACAGTCAGTAGTGTGCGCACCATGATGATTATGCAGACACGAATCGTGTGGTGCGGCGGCACAGCAGTTGCAAGTTGGCGGATTGAGGATGCTGCAGCCAAAAGCCACAGCCAACAGCCACAGCCGGTGCAGCCGGACGAAGCGTTGGACTGGCGTGGGCTTTCTTTCGACAGCATCGCCGCATCTCTTTGTAGGAGTTGCTGTTGCTGATGTTGTTGCTGTTGTTGTTGTCTGGAAGCTCACGCGATGCTGCCACGCGGTTTGGTTACGTTTATTATTATTTTCTGCTTCTTCTTCTTCAGCCGTTTTTGCTGCTGATCCACTTTCAGCTCTTTTGCGCGTACTTTCTCCCCCATTTGGAAAGCAAACTGAGACTGGGACTCCAACTGCGACGCTGGGGCTGGGGCTGGCGACTGCGTTGGGGACCTGACATTGACACAGCCCCAGAGCCACAAGAGCTCGAGCCAAAAGCCGCTGGACTTGCAACAAGCCTAAGCTGAGCACACAATTTATGCGAGGGCAAGCCCGAAACTTGCTAATTGATCTCAATACGAGAAGAGAAGATGGAGAGAGAAGTAAGTCAAATGTTGAGACTGCGAAAGCTACAGAGAAAAGCAGAGAAGTCGCAGTTATATAACCTTTCTTTGTTGAGGTTGTCGAGTTAGTTTGAGCCGTTAAAAGTCTAGATTATAAGTGATTAACAAATTGATCAACAGGTCAAACTAAAGCAACCCTCAACTACACGCATATTTATCTATTAAGTTGGGGTTATCTCACCAAATATACCCTAGTTTCAATGGAATGGCTGCGTGAGTTGAATGTTTCACTCTCTTCACGTAGAAACTCATCAAATCGCCCTCGTATGCACATCTCGTGTTTAGCTCGCATTGCCCTACACCGGCAACTTTCTAATCATTTGCACTTCCTTTTACGCAACAACAACCTTGATAAGACCCAGAGAGAGAGACCCATGGCAGACCGAAACAGAAACAGAAACTGAAAACGAAAATGAAAACACACAACAACACAGGGAACCACGAGGCATACAAATAGGAATAATCAAAATAATAAAATACTTATACATAACTACATTTAAAAGGCTGAAGGCAGAAGAGAGAAAGAGGGAGAGAGATAGAGAAACCAGAAATAACATTTCCGATTTTGTTGCATATTCATAAGAAATGTGGGCCAATTACGCGAAACGGAAACGCGGCGAAATATTGAAATGAAAACGGACAACAAAAAAATCATACAACGATGACACAGCAGAAAATCGAAAATAAATTGTAGACGCATTTCGTAACCGAAAAGAAACAATAACAAACAGTTAACAATCGACAGAGAGAGGGAGAGAGAAAGAAAGAGGAGAAACTCAAAGAGCGGCTCGAATCACGCCTGTGCCAATTAATGACTCAGTTAACAGCTGTTTTATTAGGCTCTTATTATTACTTTTATTATTATTACGATTACGTTTTTCGGGTTACGGGTTCTGTTTCAGTTATATTTTGGCACTCATTTCGCCCGTTGTTTGTTGCTGCAGTTATAAATACCGGTTCGGGTTTCGGACTTACCATGTGCTCTACTAAATCATCAACAGCAACAAGAATAATAGTCGGGGCTGCAAGATACCCTGTAGGGCTCAGAAATGCCACGAAATATTTGTAGGAGAATTCTTTTTATTTTTAAAGATCCAAGAATGTTCTAGATAAGTTGACTATACAAGATAACGATCTTATATACTCTATTTTCTTTAAACATATTTCTCTTGTTTACTTTTGTATCCAATCAACAGAGAGGTTTACTAAGTCAAGTCTTTAAACTATTCAAAAACACTCAAGTTTTATATTCAAAACTGTTTTTATTGATTTTCAAACGAGAGTGGGCAGAGAACTATACAATAAGCATATTTTACGTAGGCGTAAGCTAGATAACAAATTTTATGGCTTTACCTTTTTGATTAACAAAGATCGAAACAATAAAACCAAATCAACTTGGCTCGTATCAACATAACTCAGCTCTTTTATGGCTTAATGGAACATATGTATAATATATAATGAATACAGATACCAATGTTTCCTCTTCCTGTACCCTCATCTCACCCACTTTCCGCTTGTGCAGGGTATGTACAATAACACTTGGGCACTTGGGAATTGATGACACCGCGACACGTTTAAAATGCATTACTAAGCATAAATTGTCATCAAAATTAAATTAAATAAACGCACAAACTGGCTTAAGCCAATTAAACGATTAGGTAACAGTTATAGCAACAAGTACGCGCCGACAAAAAAAAAAAAAAAATTGTCATCAGTCAAAGCGGTGGCAGACAGCAGCAACAGTGGCAACAACAACAAATGGTCATAAACCTACATAAAGCAACAAAATTTGTACCTCCACCGTTGAAGCCGACAACAACAACAACTATTACAGAAGGTAGCAGAAGAAAAACGTTAAAAATTAATTCATGTTGTGCTCATTTCGTGAGCATAAAAAACAACAGAAACAACAACAAATGGAAAAGAGACTAAAAGATCATCCAACAACAACAAGAAGAGCGTCAAATGAAGCACAAATAGCTGAAACGATTTCAAAACGATGTCTAGATGTTAACACCATCTCGCAAGATTCGCTTGGCTGCCCTCCTAAAGAGTGCATCGACTTCGTGGCTCCCGTCTCCCCCCCTTCCTCCACTTCTTCTTCCCCAATTCCCTTCTTTTACTTTCCAACAGCTAATTGCTCATGCAGAGTAGGGAATCTGAATGATTCGTCAATTTGATTATTACCCAGCATTTCAATATCTCATCTTGAATATACTCGAGCTATTGAAGACATTACGTTTAACCCTAATTAACTTGCAGAGATTGCCGCAACCATGATTCGCTCTTTTCATTTGTGGATAGCAAGAATCGAAGCACTCCTCGTGTTCTTCAGTTCTTTCGAGGTAAATATTGCTTGCCTCGTGTATCTATTAGCACAGTCTGCAGTTTAACCTTAATTGTCTATAAGATTGCCAAAGATGAATACATAATTCCATCGAAACTTTATAATTATTATGCCTAAACATCAGTTAATTGGCATATAGCGTTCTTAATGCACTTCAAAAATATTATCTATCATTTTCCAAGTAAATGTAAATAGAATATCTTCCGTCTACTAAAGATGCTTTTCCAGAATATTTTCTACAAATTTATATTGTACATATCTTATGTGCCCAATCAGTTTTATAATGCCTGCACTTACCAGAAGACTCTACCTAATTCAATTCGTGTAACTTCGCGTGCATCTTCAATTATTATGTTCAATGCATTTTCTTTAGAAACCAAAATTTATCTTGATTTTATTAACAAGTCCCTCCAGCAGCATTTCTGATGAACCCACACTCGCATCTGTAATGTGCCAGTGAGTGCGTGCTTATAGTATAATATAATATATTACTCATGTTCGCATACGACCCACATAACAAGCTGACAAGGTGCACAAAGATTTAGGAGAAAATTAAAGCCAAACAAACGGACCGAGAGACAGACAGAGAGAGAGAGACAAGTTGTTGTAACTAAGTGAAGTACCGACTGCTTCTAAGTAGCACTTTATGGGTATTGTTACTCGGTTCGCAGACGGCGACGACGGCGAAGAAGACACGAACAGAAATTGTCTGTGAAAATTCAAAAAATGAAGCTACCAAAGAGAATAGCAAAAGTCAACAACAACAACAACAACAGCAGAAGCAGCAGCAGTAAGCAACACGCTGAACCGGCAGCCAAGCTGGAGCAGACGACATTAAAAGTGGAGAAATAAATGTAATAATGACATTTGTGTGGCCGTTAGATTCTTAACTGTTTGACATTTTGCGTAACCTTTTTCGTAGACATTTGACCTTTATTTCTATCCGGCCACAGAGACAGAGAAAGAAGAGAAGACAAGACGCGACTGTAGCAACTGGGACTGCTGTTGAAATGGAACTGGGATGGAGAGTGTGGACTACTAGCTGGCCTAGCACACTGAACATGCGCGACGAAGCAAAAAACTTTCAATTTCAGTTGATGTTCAGGTGTGTGTGTGTGTGTGCACACATACTAAGTATGTACCAATATATGTGTCAATCAAATGAGGCAACAAATTGAAAATGCAATTGTTTGGAAAACAAAAAGTCGAATGGAAAATCGTACTGTGCTGCAAGTCCAAATCAACGAAAAGCCGGCAAAAACAAGGAAGAAGACAAAATAAATTGAAAACAAAGTGAAGCCAACGTTTTGAATACCCTAAAAGTATACCTAGATAGATCTCTTGCAGGCTAAGTATTACTTGAATCATATACAATATAATACATAAATAAAACTTATACTCAAAACTCATCTTTTAGTTAATAATGTCTCAGAGTATAAGACTTGAAGCAATACCAATTATAAGGGATTTACCCAAGTTTGTTGCCTGAGTCTTTGTAAATGGCCCATACAATACAGTTCAATATTCTAGAACCAGTACAAACTGTTAAGCCATTATGCAGTATTTTATTTTTTGAGAACAGTTTCTGTAAATCATAATGATTCCCTCTCTAATATCGATTCAAGAACTTTGCAAAGTTGCTGTACCTCTTAAGGCAAAGAGCATGTGGAAACAATTAAACTAACTTAGGAAAGGGTAAAATAGCGTATATGGCTTTTAGCAGACGCTAACGATTCAATGCTCCGTTGGCGAGAACAAGACAACAACAACTAAAGTAGTCAACCAAAAAGACGTGGACAAAGACAACGCACTTATTGACGTAGCCAAACACATTAGACACCGGCTGACGCGCAGTGTCTTCGTCGCTCTTTTGGCTTGACTCTGACTCCGGCTGCCGGCAACCGGCAGCAGCAGCGTGATGGCGCAAACAGTGTTGCAAATGACCCAATTATCCACTGACCCACTCAACGCGCGTCCCAAACGGTTGAACGATTGCCGGCTAGCACTGAAAGACTGGACTGCTGGACTGCCGGACAGAGCTGGACTGTGGGTTGTGAAAGATGATGGAAAAGCTGCTCGTCAGCCGACCCGGTCTGCGGCAAGCTAAGATTCTTAAGCGGGCTCTTTAAGCGCTCGCTGGCTCTATTGCTCGCCGCTCTATTGCTGGCTGACTGACTGTGCTGATGACGAGACCCTAAAATAGAGACATTAATTAGCCAAATGACCGGCAATTTGTGGCCCACAAAGAGGCAAAAATTAATTTGCCAGTTACGGTTATTACAGCGGTGTCGCTGAGAAGAGAATACGGAGAAAAGGTTCGATACTCTGTGCACTGAGAAGGAGCTGCTCTTTCAATTAAGGCAGCGACAAACGGGTGAAAGGTAGCGGCGGCAAACACAAACAGATATACCTAGAACTCCACACACATATACATACGAGTATAAATCTGTATATATCACGACAACTGGCAACAATGGATGGTTCAAAGTTTGCCAAGCAATTCAAAGTTGGGTGGCTGTAGAAATGTTGGGCCAGCTAATGTTTGGAAAGTTCATTCTCAAGTGCAGCTTCGGTCCCAAGATCGCAACTAGAGTGAGTAGACTGTTGAGTGGAGACTAGAGAGTGTAGAGTATGTATGGTGAAGTATGTTTACCCAGTCTGCCCATATGTCTGTCTGTCTGTCTGTGTTTGTTTATTTATAAACTGTCGACAGCAAAACTCGAACGTGCCCCATTAGAAATCCAGCGGCTAACTGGGGGAAACAAACTTTTCGGGGCTATCAAAACATTAATCAGGTTTGTTTGAGACAAAATCATTTCACACTGCTGTTTGTTTACAATCGTATTTCGCCTTTTATTTGTTTCGTTTTTCGTTTTTTTTCTCTTTTCTTTCATTTCATTTCTGTGTTGCATTAGTTTTATTACTATTATTATTGAGCTCTCGTTGATGCTTAACCAAAATAAATAATAATAATTGCCGTATTGTGTGAGAGAATAAAAAAACTTAATAGTCGTACTTAAGGCTACTACATGGGAATGTGAAAAATATATACGAGTATGTGAGAAATACTAAAAAACGACGCGCCTTCATTTTGTTATTTGTGCAAAAACGCTACTTAACTTCGACAATACGTAGACAAATAAAGATACATATACAAAAAAACAGATACAGATACAGACACTAAGAAACAGATACAATTGTCGCTTAGCAAAACAGTTTACAGTTTACAATTACGTTTTACAATTTTACAATTAGAGCTAGTGAAAATCTTAATTAAATAAATTAGTTGCCTGGCAATAATTTCTATGTGGGGAATGGTAACAAAAGCCGCCATGGCCGGAACTCGTCGTGATCGTGGAAAACTGTGACATTTTTCCAGCCATAGAAAACACACACACAAGACACATTCAAGCTGCAACCAATGCAACATTCAACATTCAACATACAACATCAAACACATCCCATGCGACACGATGCGATTTCAGTCTCGCTCTGCTCTCGCTCGCTCGTGAGTTTCTTTTAATTAAAAAAGGCGAAAACTTTTACTCGGCGCCAACTACACTAAATAAGCAGGTAACTAGGGCTGTTGTTGCTGTTGTTGTTGTTGTTGTTGTTGGTGTCTTAGATTTTATGCTCACTGATCGAGCTGGCATAATTAGGGGGAAGTAGCCTACAAATTAGAAACGCGGCTCCATTGATAAGCGACGACCTTAACCTTCAGCTGATCGGGTAAACAAAATAAAAAAGAAAAGAAAAAACCAGAAACCGAGCTGAGCAGTCGAAACAAATGAATCAAGTGCAAGAATCAGTCGAGTGTGTATGAATACAGGTATATAGTAGTAGCGATAGCATTGAAAGTAGTACAAAATGCAATGAGTACACAACGTTCACCATTTGAATTTATGAGTTAATTGACAGTCTAAAACTACAACATAATAAATGAACGTAAGTGATTCGAATGATTTGAGCTATTTAAATGAGCGTAAATGATTCGAATGTTTTGAATAACTTCATAATCAAAATGATTCGAATGATTTGAGTAACTTGAAAATCAACAGAATGATTTGTTATATATGAAATGAATAACTTGATAATCAAAATGATTCGAATGTTTTTAGTAACTTGAAAATCAAATGAATGATTTGTTATATTTAAAATGGGCCCAATGATCAAATGAATGTAGATATTTGAATAAAACCTTGTCAATATGTAACCAAACCAAACTAGTCTATAGAAAATGAATGTTGTAAAAAGTACGATCTCATGATTGAATGAATTGTAAACCAAATGCTTGAAGAGACAAGACACCTATTCGAGTAAAGGGTATATTCTGAACCGAAGGAATTTCCACTCAATACCCACGTTAACAGCACTTGCCGGAGATCATTGCGTATATGTGTTCGAAGTATGATTTGATTAATATAAAATACCATTAACTTAAATGCTAGAAAAGTTCACTTTGTAGCGCTGTAAAAACTAATTGTTACCTATAACCGACCCAAAATTATAAATATAATCAATCAAATGTTAATTAGGAACGTGGCTTAACAATTCTAAAAGCAAATATCTATTGAATGACGTCAGAAGGGACGAAATTGAACGAATTCTAAACCCAAAAGCAAGTAATTTAGTTACAATACAATAGAAGAAAATGACTTAAAATTACGACCATTAAGAAACCTAACCTCAAAACGTTAATGCACAAATAACAAAAAATATTTAGCAATTTATGATTGCAACACGGAATTCCAATTAAACTTATTTTATATATCAATATGCAGTGCACGCTCGAAAGTCTGCACAATAGAGAGATATGAATGTACCATATATAGTATATGCCATTAGTTCGCTCCATCGAGCGTGCACTGTATAACGCTAGAATTGCCAGTAGTAGCTTCCCCTCTTCAATTTCATTGTTGGCTTTTTGGTTGGGCTCTGTTTTTTCGTCTTTATACGATTTCTATTACTTTTACTATAGACAAAAATCTGCATAAGACTCATCGCTGTTGTTTCGTAGTAGTTGTTGTTTTTGTAGTGGTGGTGGTGCTGATGTTGTTGGTATTTGCTCTTTGTGGTTGAAGAGTCGATTGTCGGTTGTCTGGGCAAAAACAAAGAGCCGCAGCCGCAGTGAAAGTGAAAGTTGAAGTGTATACACACACTAATACACACACCAACTCATATATAGTATGATGTACATGTATAAATCTGTGCATGCATATCGTCATATACAAGGCTTCCAGCCGTCTTCGGTCGTGTTGTTGTCTTTCTTGTGGCGCCCATGAGTTTTTAATTTCAATGTCTTTCGTTTTGTTTCTTTTTTATAGCCACTGCCGCTGCTGCTGTTCCATTCAATTTCTCTTCTCCAGCTGATTCGTTTAATTTGTGGGCTAACGGTTGTCTTGGCTTTTTGGTTATGCAACTCACAGTCACACACACCCACACACACACACACGCAAACATAAACGCCCACGCACAGCAGTTGTAGACCCACATCAATTAGCTAGCTTCGAATTTCCAAAGGGGCCACAGTTCCATTTTGTCTTGGGTTCGTCACGATATTGTGGAAAATGCTGGCTTCAATTTCCCAACCGTGCCCAGTATTAGCTTCGTTGTGGGTGTGGCATTGCTATCGCCGCCTTTGCCAGCTGTCATTTCTCTGGCGTTGTTGTTGTTGTCGCTGTGGTTGCTGCTGCTGCGCCAAACCAAGTCAAAGCAATTGTTGTAAAATTGTTGCTGTTGCTGCGATGTCGCCTTGTGATCGTTGCTGCTGCTGGTGGTGCTGTTGCAATTGTTGTTGTTGCAGTCAACTAGAAAATCCATCGCTGTGGGCGTTACAAAATTCGTATCCGTCAGATTTAAATGCTCAAAGTTGAAGACAAGCGCCTCAGAGCTGTAGCTGCCAGCGCTGTCTAAACCGCTGTCGCTGCATGCCGATGCCGAACAACTGTCACTATCCCCACCACTGCTGCCACGCCCACCGCCCTCGGTGGCAACTAATCCCATCTCGAAGACACTCGATGGTTCGCATGGTTCATTCACCGCACAAGTCTCGATTAGCTTGCGTGAAATCTCGTTGATGCTCTCGTTGAGTAGCGTCTCCGCACTGGATGTGCTGCAATTGGTGGATGCGTTGGTTGCACCAGTGCATCCAACTGCAGTTGCTATGCTCGCTCCTCCGCCTGCGTGGCTAGAAAAGCAGCTGGCAAACAGATCGTTGGCAATATTCATACCACTCAAAATGTCGCCATAGCCAGAGTCACTTGAATCGCTTAGGTACAATGCGGCTGCAGCTGTTGTTGATGTTGTTGCTGCTGCTGGCGCTGCTGTTGTCGCTGTTGCAGTTGCAGCTGTAATGGCTGTTGCTGATGTTGTTGTTGTTGCTGCACGCTGCGATCCAATGACGCCCACAATTTCAGCTCGACTGCTGTCACCAGTGATGGGTGCAAAGTGTTCCGTCTCCTCGAAATTATTATTGGCCACACTCTGTGAACAAATCGAACTGGCGCATGAGTTATCCGATGAGGTGGAGCAACTGCCACTTCCACTGCCACTGGCATTAGCCTGGCCTCCATTGGACGACGAGGCATCAGAGTGTGTGCGCCGCAGCGGATATTCCCATAGCGAACGCAATGGATCGCAGTCGCGACAGAAGCAAACACCATGACTGTGATCATGTTGCATGTTGCTGCCAACGCCAAAGTTGCTACCACCCGACATGGACAACAACTGTGTATAGCTCGGAGACGACGGCTGCTGTTGTTGTTGCAGCTTTGGCTGCAGTGCATCCGCATCCAATTTGAGCAACACTCCGTTCGCCGGCTTGCGATCCTTCTTGCGACGCTTGCGTGGCTTAATGATGCGTGGCAGGCAAGTGTCTGCCACAGTTGTTGCTGCTGTATCCTGTTGCGTGGTGGTGCCTGTGCTCCCACTGCTGCTGCTGCTGCTGTTGCTGTGATTGTTGCTATTGCTGCTCAGCCCCTTTTGTTGCTCCTGGGAACTAAGTGCAGCGGGCGACGAGTTTTGATAGCGCAGCACACGGGACTTGTCCACCAATTGAAAGTTGTTCAGCCTAAGAGGTTGATAACTGGACGCATGAGCTGGCCAGGATTGGGGGAGAGACTGCAACTGCTGCTGCTGTTGCTGGAGATGATGTTGATGTTGCTGATGCTGCGGATGATGATGTTGCTGCTGCTGCATATTATGCTGTAGATGCTGATGATGTTTGCCATTCTGCAACAACGGTTGCCCTTGCGCATGCGCCGCCAGCTGTGAAATGTTGTGCGTAGTCGAAACTGGCCAAGCTTTGCTTGCTGACTTGCGTAGCAGACGTTGACGCTGCGCTGGCGTTAGATGAGCGCATGCATTCGAGATGAGCGGTATTCCTGCGCACTCGTTGATCCTCTGCTGATTAACCAACTGGAGCTGTTGATAGGGCAAGCCATGATGCAGTTGTGCCTGCAGATTATAGCAGGCAGTGGCAGCGCCAGCTGGTGCAGCACTGTTCCTCCACAATTGTTGTTGCTGCTGCTGCTGCTGCTGTTGTTGTTGATGATGTTGCTGTTGCGGAATCGATGGAGGTGGAGGAGGCGCGTGTACTGCATATCTAGCGAACTGGCAAGCGGCACTTGCATTGGCATCTGGCGGCGCACGATAAACGGCCACATGCGATCTCATAATCCTGCTGATGCTGATGAAGGCGACAATGACACCTCGTTGCTCGTATCTCACGTGGTGGTGGTGGTAGCAGCGTCTCTTTTGTTTCTAGTCCAAACTTGCCGTGCGTTTCGCACATCACTTGGCCGCATTTGCAATTTCAACACACACTCTTAATCCATGTGCGGTATGTGGCATGTGGCGGCCATTTCAAAACAATTCACACACACACACACGCATACACACAGACAGCAAAGCAGTGCAGCAACGAAATTTTCGTATGAAATGAAAAGCGTCTGAAAAACTGGCACAACGATTGCCTGCCACAGCAGTTGTTTTTGCTGATGTTGCTGTTGTTTGTGCTGCCGAAATTACGAAACACTTTGCGCAGTCGCAGTCGCGGCACAACGAAACAAGACGAAGTCAGAGACAGAGACGGAGACGTCGCGTTACGAAGCTTCTGAAACTAGTTTCGCCTTCAACAGCGTCTCGTCGTTAGCTGCAGATCAAAAGCGTCCGCTCGCGAGCCAAGCTTGTGGCAGACTGACTGATGCCGCACAGCAAATTCAATTTCATTCGAGCTGCGCTGTCTCTGCCGGCTAACAGTAAACAGGCTGTGGAAGCCCCCGTTATGCTAGTACACACACACATGTACATCTACACTCTGCCGACTTTTCGCGCTCTCACGCCACGCTCTCTCAAGTCTACTCTCACGTTCACCGTCTCTCTCTGTCTCT
The DNA here is from genome assembly GCA_018151435.1 of Zaprionus africanus. Taxonomy (NCBI): domain Eukaryota; kingdom Metazoa; phylum Arthropoda; class Insecta; order Diptera; family Drosophilidae; genus Zaprionus; species Zaprionus africanus. The sequence continues at coordinate 262,238 of JAECXB010002309.1, read as the reverse complement.
CTCTCTCTCTCGACTAAGCTTGCGCTCTCTTTAAAGCTGCGACTGCGATAGCTTCGGGCCAACGTCCAGCAGCTTTACATGTCGAGGTCGTGCAGTGTACGTTATTGTTGTTGTTGTTATTCTCACTGCATTTGTTTGTAGGTATGTGTGTGCATGTCTGCATTTATATATGTAATTTTGGCGCTTGCATTCAATTAAATTATAATTGATGTTTGCATTATGTTATGGTATTGCCAACAACATCAAAATTGGAAAATACACTTATAAAAAAAAATACCATGAGTGTTGAACTTTAATTGCCCAAATGGGTATCGATAAACCGGTTAGTCACTGGTATCCTGATCGAATCGAAAACGAATCGAACAAGTGAAAATGCAACCTTTCGTCACCCACGGGACAATAACCTACAAACACTTTTTTCTGTTGTTCTGGTAAGTGTTAATTAATTTATAATCAATAATCTTTATACTCAACCTTTTCAATAATAGTTTTCTTTAAGGTAACTATTTTAGTCAGAGTATGCCCTATTTAACAATTACTTGATGGTTACAGGGTATTTTAGAGACATTTACGACAGAGAACTTTCTCTTTTCATGCGCGCCTGTTTTAAGCTTTCCTTTTTCCCCACACACAAACTCATACACGCAAACAGGAGCTGTCTTATACACACAGACATACGCATTGATATATAGTGACAATCCGTTACTCACATGACAAGTTGTCCAACATGTAGGTGAGCAGTTTTGGTGTACCATTTGGCTCATTGTAGATGTTCATAAACTCCTTTTGCAGCGGATTGCCCATCAGACCGAGTATGACCAGATGGAACAGCTTGCCGATTTCATATGGCAGCACTCGCAGAAAGTTATTGTTCAACAGCAGCTCCCTGTGTACAATAAATAATCATTATTGTGTTGTGCAGGCTAGCTTCGGCATGCCGAGAGTTTTATATCCTATGATCGTTCATATACTATTTATATTATATATCGATTCGATCCTCAAGATAAATGTTTAAATTAGAGACTAGTTCACGCTGTAACAGACATACGGTCAGATGAACTGATAGAAAGATGGATAAATAGACATTGAAAAATCAACTCGTCTGTTAAATGCTACTTTATATGGTTAGGAATTTCGTAAGGTGCGTTGCAAACTTCTGACCAAAATTAATTAACCCTCTGCAAGGCTATAACAATGCATTAAGCAGCTAATGATGAACAACCAGTTGTAGTTGTTGTTGAGAAATCTCTACCCACCTCAGTTGAATGAGTTCCCCAATTTCTGCAGGCAGACTGCGTAACTTGTTGCTAGACAGATCGAGCGTTCGCAGGCTAACTAACATTCCCACGTCCGCAGGAAGCCGCAAAAGCTGGTTGTCGTTCAGATATAATGCGGTCAGATGCTCAAACTCCCATAGTGAGGGGCTTATGTTCCGTACACAGCCTGCAAGAAGTGTGGGGAATTGTGGTGAGTTATCGAATTGTTCCTTCCCAAGATGTTTTCGTACACTACTTACCCGTGATCTCAAGACCGCTCCAGTTTGTCTTCTTGCCGGCGGCAATATCTTCGGCAGATAGAAATATCTGCTGTCTTCTATTCGTACTATCATATTTGTCTTTGTTACGAGACATTTTATAGTAATTGCCTGTGGATGTGGGAATAATAAATGTTTAGAATACCATTAGTTCTATGTACAAAAGTGTTGAATTTTTTTTTTTTTTTTTGGTGGGATTGGGGAAATGGAGTAGGCTGTTGTTGTTTTTGTTGTTGTTTAGCAAAGTTAGGGCTCATGTTAGGAGACAAAACCCGGCTTAGGCAATGGCAACGGCAACAAAAGTAACGTACATATTATCCATGTATGATAATGTACACAAAATTCTTTTAATTTTTTTTCGATTAAATTTTTTTGTGGTTTTTTATGGATGTTGTGGGAAGTTGTTGAAACAAATCATAACCTTTCATAATAACCGCCTGATGATTTAAGCGTCTCTGCAAAATATTAACAAAGTGATTGAATTATTATTTGTATTAGTAATAACAAAAAATTAACAAATACACAAACATTCTTGCTAAATAATATATAACTTCTAAATATGCAAACCATAATTGTTTCAAAGCGCGCGCAAAATTCATTTAATGTATCGAGACATAGGTATTCACAGACACACTTACAACCAAAAGATGTAAATGTGCATGTGTGTATGCACTTTTGTATGCATCTATCGTGAGGGGGCGAAGGAAAACAATGAAACAATTAAAATGTGCTGGGCGAACACTTGTGGTGCGAAAGGGGTAGATACGATATACAATACGATATTAATGCAAACTGTATAGCAAGGCTCAAGCTGCCCAGATTCGCGAAGAGAATTTACACCACAGTTATATGTATGTAGATGTTGAGTATATGCTTGTATGTATGTTGTGTGGGCTTCGCATCACGTTTAAGTTCAGCAGCAGCTGCAGGAAGTGGAAGTGTGGAGCTGAGGGCGGATCTGTATGAAAAGCCCCCTCCCGGTACGATTTACCTATGTTAATTTATGTACGTATTTTTATCAGTTCTTAGCTCTGAGTTCTGTTGATTCCTTGCTGCCTCTTCACTCACGCGTTCTCTTTAAATTACCATGCAATTTTGATTACTTATTGTGTTATTTCAATTGTTTATAATAGTATTTAGACAATTGCGGTTCTTGAGAGAAATACGCGTTACTTGAAATTTTGTACCAAAGCGAGGAAATAAACTTTTCCCTTTCTCGTTTTGGGTCGCCTTTTCTTTTTTGCGCGTTTTCCTTCCATTTATTTATTGCGCGATTCGTTTTCATAGTAGTTCCTTGTTTTTGTATACATGTTGGTGTGGAGTTGCCACTTTATTGTCCAGAGAATACAGATTGGAAATAGGAAAAGAATTGGGTATAAATCTGCTTTACATTTAATAAATTTTCAAACCAATTTGATTCATAATTCAAATACATTTTTTTTAATCTTTCCTATTGAGTACATAATTGTAATTTACAACAAAGTAGAAGTGGTTTAACCAAAACAAAACAAGCGCGTAGGAACACTCAAAACAGACACACAATTACGGCTAAATGCCAACATGCACATAGAAATACACATACAAACACGTTGATATTTCGTACTTTTTGCTTTGTCAGCCACTTTTTGATTGATATTATTTGAATTTGTTTTTACTTGATTTGCTGAAAGAAATCTGCGTTTTATTCGTGGCTTTACTCAGACAAACTTTTCTTTTTTCGCATTCCTCTTGCACACACTCTTCTCCACGGTGTGCCCACAGCGGGAAAAATTGTCAAAAACGCGTAATTCTGGTACATACTTGCATTCGATCATACACAATGCATATGGTCCCACTTAAATTACTTTTATAGGCGATCCTGTTAAAGTTTGAAAACATTTGATAAATTATAATATAAAATTATTAACATAAGTTGCAGATGAGGAAAATAAGCTAGAAGTATATTTATTTTTTAAATACCACCTCAATTAGTCAATTGTTACGACTGATCGCTCGGTATATACAAATGTACATTGTACATTGTAAGTATATATTTTTTTGTTATAATCTATTATTTATTAGTGATAACAATAAAGCAAAATGTAGAAATAAGTAAGAAATATAAAGAACTTCCCCAAAAAAATATCCCTGACGGATGACCTTACGTAGCAGAAGCTTCTTACGTATGGCTTACGTAGCAGAAACTTCTTACGTTAAATGTAGTATTTTAATACCCGTTTCCATAATTTTTTCCTTCAGTGTGGTGTGGTCACACTTAAAATAAAAAAGAAGCTGTGCATGTTTTGTCCAAATTGATGATAAATTTTGTAATTTATCATGGCTCGATGTTTATCTGAAGATCTGATAAAGTATCAGAAACTTGAAGAGATCGAAATCATGAAGATAGGAGAGAATATGGATGAGGCTGGCAAGGAATTATTGCGGAAATTTTATGAACCTCTCGTGAGTACTTCCATCCTCAAAAAGTTGGCGCCCTATTAACAAATTATTGCATTTCAGAAAATTACTGTCGATGATCTATATCGTGAATATAGCCCCTCGGATGTTAAACAGCTCTGTCTGCGTACTAAAGTCCGTGTTGATATGACGCTGTACAATTGCGTCCATGATGCCAAGATCCGCTTTAAGAAAGCAGGACGTCTGGCCAACCGATCTGAGCGCTCGATCAATGCCTTGTTAAAGAAAGCCGTAGGCAGAATGGTTGCACCATATACGCCGGAAGAAATCGCCAAAGGCAATCACATTCGGCAATGTGAGCTGAAAAAGGAGAACAATTTTCGATTAGATCGTTGGCGCTACCAATCATCCCAATCACGGATATTGGAAAGCAGCAGCGGCACTACCGATCATCAATCGTTGCCACCAGCACAAGCTCCTAATGCCCAAGAGGAAGCCGAAGAAGAAGAGATAGAAATGCTATTATTAGAAGAAACTACGCAGGACACAGTAACTCCATCACCTACGAGTGTAGAGCTCTTAAGCAAGCCTGAATCCGGATCCGCTTCATCTGCGGAGCTCTTAAATAAGCTAGAAATGGCTGAAGGGGAAGAGATCGTTGATGCCGATATTACTCCCGAAGAAGGAAAGATTGCTGATGCGGGTATAGCTCCCCAAAATACTTCAGCCAACATGGATTGGGTCGAGGCGGCTGTGCAATGCAACAGTCAATCCATGACTGTATGCACAGAAGAGATCGAACTGTTGGGATTAGATTCATCTCAGAGTCAGCCGACTCCAGAGGATTACATTGTTTTCGACACCCAGGTTCCAGCTACATCCACCCAATCGCAGAACAGCGAAGAATTATTGTAGGTAGATTTGGTATTATCTTCTACACATCATCTGCTGTTTGTAGTATAAGTAAAAAACTTTGTTGAACATCGAAAATGTATAAAGAATTTATTTATGATTTCAATTACCAATTTATCAAACATTCCTCGAATAAAGTATATATATTTATTTTTCTATATATTACATCTTTCGATCCGTTGTGCTTGTGCCTTTGGAGTATAAAAATTTCCGTAAAACGTCATATTTTTCTCAGTAACGCTTCTATCCTAGTTAAAATCGCGCATATTTTAGCTTATACATTATTTTCTTTTTCTTTTGGTTACCAAATAAAAGTTAGTAAAACTTATGCTACAAGGTAATGTACAGATAAGTTGTTAATTTTCATGACAAACTGGGTTTCTATCAAATATACATAGAATAATTTGAACAATAATGATAAATTAGGGATGCAATATTTTGTACACACTTAAAATATTTCTCGAACATGTTTAATGTTAGTCTTAAAATTCATTAAAAACTGAATAAACCGAAAGATCGTCGGTTCTCTGATAGTTGGGTGAGCCCTTGCAAGGGTATCGGGGTGTGCTTCGGCGTGCCGAAGGATAACCTATGTATTTTATCCAAGCTATATACAAAGATTTACAGAGAATCTAAATCTAATACACGTAGTAGCACTCTTTACGAGGTCAGGGAATAGAGAATCTGCGGGGACATCATCATCTGAACAGGTTGAAGAAAGTCATTCACCGGCCCCGTTTCCGCTTCCGGGGCATGCTGTGGCTATGGAAAATGATCAAAGATGAACTGTTCCATGAACAGGGATTCCGAATGCTAGTTGGATGAGTTATCGCCCAGCTCGCTGACAGAGATGGTCATTTTCTCCTCATCGCCGCTATCCTCCTCGTCCTCCTCCTCATCCTCTTCCGTGAGTTCCTCATCATCCTCTTCGGTCATTTCCTCATCCTCTTCAAGTTCATCATCCTCTCCAAAGCTGTCAATATCGTCTCCACTTAACGTCGTTGTCGGCAACTGCACAATTGTGGCACCACCTGGCGCTGCCGTAACAGTTGAGCCCGCAACTGTTGCCGCCACACTCGAAGCACCGCTGCCCCCGTTGGCATTGGCTACACCGCTGGCGGGGATCTCAATGGTTACAATGCCGCTCATGGTGTTTATACTCTTAGGTGCATTCATTTTCTGCTCCTGCTTGATATTCAGCTCGATCAGATCGATACCAGAGCGCGTCTTAAAGTGCGTCTTGATGTGCTTCGACAGATGATCGCTACGCATGAACTTCTTATTGCACTCGCGGCACTGGAAACGCTTCTCGCCGGTGTGTGTGCGTCGATGACGCTGCAGCTCATCGGAACGAGTGAATCGCTTGCCACAAAATACCCAAGAGCAAACAAAGGGACGCTCACCCGTATGCCAGCGCAAATGGGCACGCAGATGCGATGTCTTTCCATACACCTTGTTGCAGCCGGCAATGTGACAGATGTGCTGACGCTTCCGATCTGAATGCTTCTCCCCATCCGTGCAATTGGGGCACGTGCAGGCGACACGCTTGAGACGTGGCTTTATCTCCGGCACAGGCACAACATTTTCGCCCACATTGATGCTCACATTAACGTTGGTCGACTGTGCCGCCGACTGTTTCATCTGTTTGATGCGCGCTGGCGTTGTTGCTGTCACCATTTGACCACCGGTGCTCATGGTTATCTGTGTGCTGCTGCTGTTCTGTTGCTGCTGCTGTTGTTTTTGTTGTGTGCTGCGTGCAACGCCGCCTGTTGGCTGCAGCGGAGGTGGTGGCAAGGCTGTTATCTGTATGGAGGCTGGTATGGTCACTGTGGGCAGACTGTTTCCATCGCCCAGCAACTGCTGATGTTGCAGTTGCTGGTGCTGTTGTTGTTGTTGCTGCTGCTGTGGGGACTGTGGCATGATAAACTTGATCTGTTGCTGCTGTGCTGGCAGCTGTAGCGTTGTTGTTGTTCCTGTTGCTGTTGGCGTCGTTGGCACAGAATTGTTGTTGTTACTGTTGTTGGCGGGAGAATTCGTATTGGACACACAGGTGTCTGGTGGCTCCTGCTTAATGTTTGTTATCAGCTGCGTGGGACTCTGTGGCTCCTGTTTGGGCATCATGGTAATCGGTGTAATGCTGATGTTGCCCGCGCTCGTGTTTTGTGTTGTTGCTGCGCTTGTAACTGCTGCATTTGTTGTTGCTCCTCCTGCTGCTCCTGCTGTTTGTGCGGCCTGCATTGTCGGGATTGGCAACTGGGTGAGCACCTGCTGGAAATTGGCCGCCATATTAGCAGGCAATTGATTCGCCTGTATGATCTGCACCTGACCCAATCCAGGTATATTCTGTATGGGCAACGCTTGTAGATTCGTCGACTGCAATTGTTGCATTGCTGCGGCAGCAGCAGCAGCATTTTGATTGGCCCTAAACTGTTGCAACTGCTGTAGCTGTTGGGCTGGTATCACAGTCAACTGTTGCCCCTGTGCGTTGGTTATGGTAATCGGTTGATTTGCTGGCAATTGCCCGCCTGCCTCGTTGATTGCATTGATCAGCTGTTGCTGTTGTTGTTGATGTTGCTGTTGCACTGCTGCCGCCGCTGCTGCTGCGGCTGCCTGTTGCTGCTGCTGCTGTTGTTGATGCTGCTGCTGCTGCTGTTGTTGCTGCTGTTGTTGTTGCTGCTGTTGTTGCTGTTGTTGTTGTACCTGTTGTTGTAGTTGCTGCACTTGCTGCTGCTGTTGTAGCTGCGTCTGTGGCTGCAAGAACTGCTGCTGTTGCTGCTGAGGATTCTGAATGTGAATAATATTCGCATTCGGCGGAAGCTGAGAATAGTTGAGTGCATTCAATGGTGCCAGTTGGACCTGTGGTAATGGGGGAAATGAGTTTAATAAGCCACACTTAATAGACCAATTCAGTTAGCCTGGCCAAGACATCAAGTTGCCCTTACCTGTTGTATTTGCCCATTGGGCGTGACGATCTGTGCGATTTGCGCAAACTGTGGTATGATCTGCATTTGTGCTGCCGCCTGTTGCATGGAGGCAGGCATCGCTTGGATCGACTGCGTCAGATTCGATAGCGATGGTTGCACTGATGTTGCTGCCGCGGCTGCAGCCTGCACTGGCACATGCACAGTCTGGTAGATAGTCTGCCCGTTGGCGGTTTGCACGGGTATTTGAACTGCAACAGTTTGCTGCAACGTTGGTGCCGCCGGTGCCGGTTGTGGGAACTGCAGCAACTGCGGGCCAGCTGTGCCGGGAGCGGGTGCTGCACGCAGTTGAATATTCTGCAATGTTTGTCCATTCTCCAGTTTTATTGTTGTCGCCGCTGGCGCTGCACCCAGCAGATTGCTGATACCCAGCAAGCCGTTTGCCGCAGCCATCGAGGCGGGAATCTGTATGTTGGTACCCGGTATGGTGATGGTTTGTCCAGCAGATACGTTTTGCTGCTGCTGTTGTTGTTGCTGCTGCTGTTGCACTTGTTGCTGTTGTTGGACCTGTTGTTGTTGTTGCTGTTGCTGCTGCGCTGTAGACTGCTGGGATTGCAACTGCTGCTGCTGTTGTGGCTGCGCCTGCTGCACAATGTTGGCCAGTGGTATTTGTATATTCGTTCCGGGTATCGTGAAAAGTTGCGTTTGAGCTTGCGTCTGTTCTGGCGCCGCCTGCGGGGCACGTACAATCTGCCCATTGGGCGTAATGAACGCCTGCTGACCATTTATGTTCACCGGCTGCGCTGTCGCCAGTTGAGCATTCAGATTGGGTATAAAGATTGCCTCCTGACCATCGATGTTGACCGTTTGCATTGCCATGGGCTGTACAATTTGAAACATGTTCTGGGGCATGCCAGCGACTGTGGTGGCACCGCCAAACTGTGATGGCATAGGGTGTATATTGATTATCTGTTGCATTTGTGGCGCGGCATTAGGAACGGGTGTAGCACTTGTAGCACTTACTGTCTGCCCCGCTGCAGTGGCAGCAGCAGTGACGGCGGTGGCCGTTGCCTTGGCGGGGGCGACGGGTGTGGTACTTGGCGCTTGGGCATTGTTATTGTTATTGTGGTTGACCACATTTGCAACAGTGGCATTGGCTGCGTTTTTATATTGCAACATCGTAGCACACGATTAACTGCTTTTCGTTTAGCTGATGTTTGTTTTGAGACCTTTAGTATAGGCCCACACAACATGTCATGAACATGTCAATTTTTTCACTTTACAATGCTCATGCGACGAATTTATTTACATGTACACACACACACACACGCACGAACACAAACACAGAAACACGGAGAAGGCTTTATTTACATTGCATCTTGTGGTATTTGAACATTAATTAGCTGCTAATTATACGAAATTGTAGTAATTTATAATTTTTTTTGTTTTGACAAACATAAACGCGAAAGAGAGATGAGCAGAAAAGTGACAAAACTATTATCGATATTATCAATGCGGGCAACATATCGATTATTGATGTAATATAAATAAATGATATATTTATGAATATTTTATACTGCAAACTGTTTTTGAAATGTTTTAAGAAATTATATTTTTAAATTAGAGATAATTATATAACATAAAATAAGAACAAAATCCCAAGATGCAAGCAAAAACTATCGCAATCGATGGCGAATATCGTTTGTGTTTTGCTTTTCTCTAAAAGTTCCATCACTTGTTTTTTTTCAGTTATCGATAACGCTTAGTATACGTTTCGATATGGATCCAGAAGCCAGGCAAAGCCCAATTCACTGCGTGCATTGTTGTTAATCCCCACCTGAAAGCCGCTTTGCAGTCGTCTGTGCTCAACATGGAGGTGGATCAGCTGACATTGGCCGATGTGGTATTTGTAATCGAGAACAGTGCAATCAATGGAGCATACATCAATGAGTTGAAGACCAATTACATTCTGCCCACCTTGGAGCACTTCACACAAGGTTCGATTGATGAGCGAGAGTTCCTCATTGCCGAACGCTATGCTACTCTATATGGCATCGTTACATACAACACTGCGGCCAATCTGCTGGAGCCTACTTGCGCAACCTACGGACCCTTCGTACAGCCCCAGAAGGTAATCGAGACCATCGAACGCTTACCTCTGGTCGGTGGAGGAATGGAATCGCATGGACATCTAGCTGAGGGATTTGCTGCCGCTCACGGCTGCTTCGATGAGATGAACGAACAGCGTCACATGATGGAACAGACAAATTTGCAGCGTCACTGCATCTTGATCTGCAATAGTCCGCCGTATCAGATGTCTGTGAACGAGTCCTGGAAATATAAAGGAAAATCGTGCGAGCAACTGGCGGCGCTCTTCAATGAGCGCAAAATCAATCTCTCCATCATTGCACCACGCAAGATGCCGGTGCTATTTAAGCTGTATATGAAAGCGGACGGCGATCAGCCGATCACGACCAAGAACTATGCAAAAAATATACGCCATCTGGTGCTGCTCAAGGGTTACAGCCTTAAGGAACGTGCACCAAGTCCGAATAGCATGGCTGTCAATAATGCAGCGGCTGGCGGACAACATCCAATGGGTGCTCCGGCTCAGGCAGCGGCCGTGCAGGGACTGAACAATAATCAAAATGGACAACAGGCTAGCCAGGGTCAGGGCATACCCATGGATACAACGGCAGTACAGCAGCAGCAGGGTGGGCCAACACAGCAGCAACAGCAGGTAATGAACATGAATAACATTCCCCAGCAACAGCAGCAGCCTATTGCTGGCGGGCAGGCGAATATGTTGAATGCACAACAACAGCAACAACTGTTGCAACAGCAGCAGCAACAACAACAACAGCAGCAACAACAGCAGCAGCAGCAACAGCAGAATCAATTTGTACCCAACCAAATGCAGAATGCGAACTTCCAGCAGAATGTTGGTCCCGGCCAGAATCGCTGGATGTATCCGAATCAGCCTGGCCAGCGACCAGCCTTCATGGGAGCTGGCGGCAACAATATGCCGCTGCAACAGAACTCCAATCCGAACTCGGCGCTGATTTCTCGCATCAATGCGCCGCCCAATCAAACTGTCAATTCCTTGCAGCAGCAACAACAGCAGCAGCAGCAACAACAACAGCAGCAATTGCAGCAGCAACAACAGCAGCAGCAAAGGCTACAAATGCTCAACCACCAGCAATTCAATCAACTGCAACAACAGCTGGCACAACAGCAGCAACAACAGCAACAACAACAACAACAACAGCAGCAGCAACAACAGCAGCAACATCCACAGCAGCAACAGCAGGTTAATCCTAATGCAAATGCAAACATGATGCCAGCGGTTTCCAGTGCTGGCAATGTGCCCACACTCCAGCAACAGGCAGGACCACAGCAACAGCAGCAGCAGCAACAACAGGCCAATCAACAACAGCAGCAACAACAACAACAGCAACCACAGGAACAAGCCTCGTTGCGTGAAAAGATCTGGACTGGTGTGTTGGAATGGTCTGAGAAGGCCAAGAATGATCAGCAGAAGATTACACACTCACTGCAGTGCACTGTCTGCACCAACATCAAAGAGGGTGAGACTGAAATTAAGGCAGACAACTGGCCACCCAAGCTGCTGATGCAACTGATGCCCAAGCATCTGGTCGGCAACATTGGCGGACAGTTTTTAAAGGATTCCAAAATGGTTGTCTTCCGTCCGACGCCGGGAGAGGCGCTTGATTCGTTGGCCAAAATGATGACTTCCGGTTTTGCGGGTTGCGTACACTTCTCAGCGCTGCCCAATGCTCCCGCCTGCGACATCAAGGTACTCATCTTGCTTTATACGCCCGATCGAAGTGCATTCCTTGGATTCATACCGAACAACCAGACAATCTTTGTGGAACGTTTGCGCAAGGTAATACAACAGAAGCAATCACATGGCAATATGCAACAACAACAACAACAACAGCAACAACAGCAGCAACAGATGCCGCCACAGCAGCAGATGCAGCAAATGCTACAACAGCAACAGCAGCAGCAGGGCAAGTCGCCCATGGAGCTGCAACAGCAGCAACAGCAACAAATGTTGCAGGACAACTCACAGCAGCAACAGCAGCCGCATTACAATCAATATGGCCAAGTCAATGTGCATATGGGCGGTGGTCCAGGTGGCAATGGTGGTGGTGGTGGCATGCCCACAATGCAGCCGCAATTGCAGATGCAGAACATGATGCAACAACAACGCATGCCACATGGAGTGGGTGGACCAGGTGGACCCAATCCAAATCTACAGCAACAATTACAGCAACAGCAGCAGGTGCCGCTGCAGCAACAACAACAACGCATGGTGCGTCCCATGCTGGGCAACAACAATCCAGGACTGCGGCAACTGTTGCAACATCAGACACCCGGCAATCAGTTTCGCCCTCAAATGGGCGGACAGCCGAATCAAATGGGCGCCGGTGGACCAATGGTCAGCAATCGGAATTTCGACGATGGCGGCTATGAATTTATGTAAACTTTTAAAATGTCTCGTATCAAGTTCGTTTCTCGATTTCTTGTATTAATTTATAAGCAATTAACAATTACACACATTCATAATAATTATAAACGATCCATACTATGTAATTGGGGACTGAATTTCAGATCTTTCTTTTATTTAATAACTCCATGAAATTTTGGTTTGGTACTCCAGCAATTGTTCTCAGCTAGTCTAACATATAGAAAAATTTTTTAGTACAAGTACATTTAAATATACAGACATAATTATGGTAGGTATATTAAAATGAAACCTATATCGATGTGGAGTATTCGGCCGGGAATTTGAACGTGTGCTTTCCGGTCGATTGCACAGATGGCAGTAGCCCGGCGTTGGGAATGATGTTCCATGAGAGGGAGAGAGTTACATTGCGGTTATCCTTCAGACCGTTGCCATCATCCCAAAAATAGTATTTGGTGTTCATGCTCTTGAAATCCAGTACAGCATTTTCGCCACGCAATATTATTTTGTCCCACAGTACAACTTGATTCAATTGATTAGATGGTGATTTATATTCGGCCGTTAAGTAGATAAACAGTTGCTTCACATTCCAGTTGAAGATGTCTGTGAGATTTGTTTCCAAATCGAATGTCAGGAAGCCGAGATCATGTTTCTCCCGCGATGCACCGTAGTCAGGAACATTTTTTACCAACACCCTTACGGTATTTATGTTTGCATCAGTTGTGTAGTCCAGGAAAACCGTCGATATGAAGCAACAGAACGTCAAGCAGGCCAGAACGCTCAGGGAATATGCAACAGTTGCATTTCCACGGGTGAGAACAGTATGCATTTTCCAAAATTCGCTTATTTCTTGAGATTACAAAAATAAAGTGGACACGTAGTTGGCGTTGGGACTTTTAATCGCTCGGAATAAGTTCGTACGAACAAGCTACTAGATCGAAAAAACGAACCAAATCGAGGAATGTTGTTCATTAAGTTCGTTTATGGAACTACTTACCGGTATTATTTTTTCCGGTTGAAATATATTTAACCAACATTTAACAACATCAAGAAAGGATACATTTTTTATTAATAAAGACCTCAGTGTATATTTAATTTATAATAAAATGTTAAAACCATTAAGAAATTTTCGGCTTACGTTTGTACGTAAAAATGAATTGCGGCACGTAACGTAGTCGCATTCCATACGTATGTAACATATGTGATTGAAGCTGGTTCATTTTTTCTAGTTCAATCTAGAGGTGAAGGTTTCGTAGCTTACTGCTGCTATAGTAGCAACTTAGGATATCATCAAATGTGTTAACAACAGGAAATATAAAATAACACGGTTATCAACAATGGTATTTTCAATTTTACATTAATTTTCGTACGTATATTACCATATAGTATTTTAACATGTAATTATTAACAAGAAAGGCTTCTTTACTCTAAAAGTAACTGAAATTTTTATTGATATATAAACAGAATATAAAGATGTCCATTTGTTGCAACATTTATATCATAATACATTTGTTTTCTTAAGACCCTGTGTCCTTTTCTGCCCATATTCTGCAATGACAGTCACAAGTGACTTGGGAATATCTGTGACAAGTCGCAGGTTCAAAACTATCGTTCATCCCTAGGTTCAATTCAATATCCGGGAATAATATGGCGATCCGTAGAGGTTCAGAAATGACAGACAGTGAATTTTAGGCTGCTGAAAAATTAATTTATTTGCTACAAATTTGCAACGGTAATACGCGAAACTATAATAAAAATATTGCGTAATATGTGCTGAATACGCAGAGCATGTTTGCAAGCCTCGACGCATGGTTAAATTGGTGTAAAATTGCATCGGAATATTAGTGTCGCAAAATTTTCCCTTGGTTGCTTCATTTACCATTTACCTTCGTCGTCGTCCGCCTGCTTTTCGACTTTGGCGTGCGTGTGATTGTGGTTTCGCTCGGTCCATAGCGTTTTCTCGCTTGCACATACGCTATGTCGTGCCGCTGATGAACTGGCTGTGGTTATTCGTTATCTCGTTTCGACGCGATGTTCGTTCGGTTTCGTTCGCTGTAAAATGTGTAAAGTGATTTTTGCCTTCGCTCGTTTGGGGCGAAGTCGAAAATGCTTGAAAAGTTTTATAAATAAAATGCTGCAATTTAATATATACAAAAAATAATAGCCGTCCAAAAAGCAATATTCCTCTGACAATAACATTGTGTACATAGCGTGATTATATAAAGCATAAAAAGCACGCTGTGCAAGCAACTAAATTACCAATTGCGCATTGATTTCCTACATAAAATTCTATAAATTCAACCATAAATCATAATAAAATAATAAATATAAAATAAATGTTTGACCTCTCATATAATTGTCTGCGCATTGATTTTCTTTCTTAAAATTTTTTTTCTTTTATTAAAAAGTTACTACGAAAACGTGAATTAAGAAAACGGAAAATTAAAACGAGTATATGTATGTACATATGTACAATGACGAACGAATGAGTGTGCAATGGTGGAGCAGTGTAAGAATGCATAGAGTTGCCACACTGTCGCAAACCGCCTGCGTGAGCGTTTTATATACGTATATGTGCGTGTTGTGTGAGTGTGTTCTGTGTGTGTCTTCATCTATTTTGCCTTTTCACAAATGAATATATGTATATACAGATATATAATGCATATATGTACATATGTATTTATAATATATATATATAATATATTCTAATTCAATTCCTTACCAAAATCGATAAAAACACAGCAAACTTTGTATAAGAGGGAAATCAAACAAAAAATAATAAAAGAATTAAAATAAGGTGGAATTTGCGTTTGGCGTTTTTTTCGATGGCTAAAAGCACAAACAACCAAAATGTCAAATTATTTGAAGTAATTTATTATTGTTATCTAATTTTAATCCTTTGATAAAAAAAACCATATTTGCACACGAGAAGCACGCGTGAGTTGAATTAAAGGGAGCCCAACCGAGACTAAAATGAATAATGATGCGAAAAATCATGACGGCGATGACTTGAACTTGAATTTAAACAACGTGCGCTCTGCGTATTTAAACAAAAAAGCAAAGACAACAACCACAGCTACAACAAAACCAGTAGCAGCAGCAGTAACAACAACAACACAAATCAAAGCTAATAGCGCAACAACCCATGCAACTGCACAAAGACTTGCAGCAGCAACCGCAGCAAAGAATAACAACAATAATAACAATAACAACAGCAACAACAACAACAACGCTGTCAGGCAGGTGAATTACACCGGCCCGAGAATTGCAGCCGCCCGACACTCAATAGCGGCTGCGCTCATTGCGAACAATATTAAAAATACCAACAACAACAATAATAGCAACAACGACAACAGCGGCAACAGCAACAACAAGAAGATTGTCAAGCATGCGGCGACGGCTGTTGGTGCCAAGGATTTGACAACAGCAACAACAACACCAGCAGCAACAGCATCATCAACGCCAGCAGCAGAGAACGAAGCGGCTGTTGCCATTGTGGCTGAGCTTGGTCACTTGAAGACGAAGAAGAGTACAAGCAACAACAACAACAACAACAACAATATTAATACCAGCGTCAGGTTAAAAGTTAACAGTAACAGCACGTTAGCCACTGCCAATACTAACACTCACACTAACAACAACACCAACTCCAAAATGTCTAAAACGGCTGCCAGTAAAACAACAACAAGTGCACATAGCGAATCGCCAGCTTCGGCGTTTGTTACCGCTGGCACCACAACGACGCCTACAGCCACGCCCATGCCCGCCACCACAGCAACAACAACAACAACCACAAGTGAATTAATTACCACAACAACAACAAGCATTAAAACAACAATGAATGCGGCAGCAGCAGCAGCAGCAACCAACGCCGCCGCCATTGCAACTGCCGATGCTGCTGCCAAATTTCGTGCCGCAGTTGCCTCAGCGCCCACGCCTAGCAGCTCGAAGAAAACTCGTGCCGCATACGCAGCACTGAAGCGTCAGGTAGCTATGCAGCAGCAGCAAAATGCTGCCACGCCCACTGAAGGAGCAGCCTTATCCGCTTCATCAGCTGGAGGAAAAACAGTTGCTGGCAGCAGCAGCAGTAGCAGCAAAGATTCTGCGCATTTAAAATTCGCAGCAACAACTTTGCTAATGGGCGCTGCTGCCGCTGCCGCCGATAGCAACGCGGGCGCTGCTGTTGGCCTTGGATTATCCCCTCAGACGAGTAGTGCCGCCGCCGCCAGCGTCGCAGCAAGCTCAAGTGCCAGCGCCAGTGCGGCAACAGCTGTCGCTGTGCTCAAGCAAAAGCTGAAGAAGGTTGGCGCTATCTCGAACCGCTCAGCCTCATCATCCACGTCATCGAACTCCTCCCCTCTATCTTCATCGGTGGGCATAGTGAATGCGATATCATCGGCATTGCAGAACATCATCACAACGGATACCGATACAGATACCGAGTTCTATCCTCAACCTGTCACCACAGATCTTTCCGAATCGGAGGAGGAATCCGTTTCAGAGGTCAGTATGACTTGTTAATAACTATCCATATTGAGTTTTATAATCAAATTGGGGGAGACATGTTCAAGCACATGAAGTATCATGCCAATATTAGTACAATAACCAAATCCGCAGAATTATTGATAGTAGGTCTTCTATTTGAGAATCTTAAAGAGACATCTCCGACCCTAAGTGTATCAACATTGAAGTCAAACTAGCCTAGTCCGCGTGTCCGTGCTATCTTTTTGAAATTTGGTACTTATGCTTCGTATTGATGCACGCTGTAAATAAATCGGAAAGAGCCGTTTAGAACCGATATATCGTATGGCTACCATACAACCTACCGGCTAACTTTTTTTTATTGTTCAATATCTTCATTTTTCTTTGTAAATAATTGCATCACATTTGGATTTCATAGGAACAAACAATTTTATTAAAAAAAAAGTGGAATATGTACAATAGGAGATTGCAACCAACACCTGCAAGGGTATAAGACTTTCTTATTTGTGTTGAATTAAACCTATTAATATTATTTGGTTAGCTTTGTTTAATTTATTGTTTATTGATAACAAAATAGAGGAGAGTGTTATCTGTAGCCAGGATGAAAATATACATTCTTCATTGTATTTAAAATACAATAATTAATTCCAAAGAATTTAAGAAGCTCAGCAATATTTGCTATCTGATTATCTTGTTATTTTATCGGTCGAATAACTCGGAGTATTTATACACGCTTACAATATCTATTGTGAATGCGCCCGTTTTATTGCACATGAGATAAGATAAAAACAATTAATTCGAGCAAGCAAATCACTCGTCACTTTGTTGTTATCAGCCAAAAACAGCTGCTGAGACAACGTGTAAAAGCGAATTTAGTATTTATAGATCACAACTGTGCGTATGCATGTGTGTGTGTGTGGCCAAACGTTTTCTGTTTGAATCTATTTCGTTGAATCTCTGGCCCGATGTACACAGGTGCAGTGGTACATGTACGTAACGTACACTAGAACTTTGTCTTCGTAGAGGAATCAATAATGGAACACAAGAAAATGCACAGTTATTCACAGATTTTTCGTTTGAAATTCACCATACCGTTTCTTACTCCTGGTCTGAGTGTGTGCGATGAAAACCTGTTCCGTTTCGAGTAACGATTTGTGTATGACTCGTTGATTTAAGCCTTTTTCTTTTCTGCTGTCGTGAATTACATTTGTTTGGATATGTATGTATGTATATGTTCATAAATCAGCTGTGCAGCTGCTACGTAGACTCGTGTGTGTGTGTTTGTGTGAATATCTCTTTGTCTGGCCTTTTGTGGATTTAGCACATGTGTGTGCACACATACATACATAAATACAAATCTATGTATTTGTGTAAAAATGCTGTCTACTCAACACAAATCAAAGGTCATTAGCCAATTCTCTTCTATATTCTGCATATATCGTTCAATTAACCAAAAGCCAACTCTGCTGGATGAGTCTATTGTGACTCATTTTTGTGGTTCATAAATAAACAGTAAAGCCATTTTTAGCAAACAACTGCTTTCGTTAAATTAGAAAGAATCGTTTTTAGAATGCCGCGTTGTTTTGCAGGTTAAATTTACACCAGCAACAGCAGCAGTTGCACTGTCTGGCAACGCCAACATCCTCACAGCCGTTGTTGTGTGTGTCTGTTCGTTGTAGTTGTGAGTGAAATCGTGTGTAAAGAGCAAATGCGCAAAACTACAAAACTGGAGAGAAAGAAGAAAAAAAATTATACAAAAATAACAATAATAATACAAAAACAAAATTCATGGCTCAAAATTGATGTAGTTTAATGACCTGGTAATGGTATACACATGATAAATAAAGTGAATATTGAAAGTTAAATATGCAATTTTTGGGTGTAGCAGCATGCAAAGTATTTTTATGATTTTTGTAAGATAAACGCACACATGCGTACACAAATGCACCCATATAATGCACTCACACGCATACATTCGGAATGTCCGTAACGAGAAAAATGACCAACCAAAGAGACGCACGCACGAATAACAGAAAAATCATGTCGTGGCTGCGACGTCGGCGGCGATTGAACTCGTTTGAATTTTGTTCTTATTTTTTATTTCTCTCGCAGATATGCCATAAGTGTGTATTTGTGTACATACACACACAGACACACAAGTACCGATATATATTTTCTCTGCTGTCTTGTTTTTTCATTTTATAAAGGTTAAGCTGGCGGCATTCTTACAAAAATAATTATTTATTATTTAGCATACGATATATTTTTATCGATGTTTGCTGCAAACACATGTGTACGAATGTGCGGATGGATGTATGTATGTACATACAACAAAAACACTGTAGCATGACTCATGCCATTCTTTAAATTCCAAAGAAACCGTTTCAGTTTTCCCTCTTTGACTTGCGAATTAGTAATAAAAAAAAAAACAGAAAAACAGCATACAGGCAAAAACTACGAGCATTCATTCGCATAAGCCCACACACACACAAACACATACATATACACGAACGTGAGATAAAGCAACCACGAAACTACATGTGTGTTAGGTTTTGAAATAAAACTTAAAGTAGAATTGGTAATGAATGAAAGCAAAAAAAGAGGTCCAGGTAAAAAATTGTATTTTGTGTTGTTAGTTTATATAGTTAGTTGTATTTTGATTGTGTTGCCACTTTTATTATTATGATCTGGCAATATTGGCATCTGATATTTGGATCAAAGACTAAAATTGAATTTGAAAACAGTTTACACAGTTCATCGAGGAAAAGAGAAAGTCAGAACGAGAGAAAGGGAAGAGTTTAGCAGGCAGTTAGATAGGGAGAGGTATAAAGTGAAAAAATAAAGCATAACAAGTTAGGGAAAATCAAAATTTTTAATTTTTAAGTACGCTTTGTGAATGTTATCATATTATGTGAAACATAATTAAAAGCAAAAAAAATTCTTGTTCTAACAGTATTTGGTAATCGGCAACTACTAATTTCGAGCCAGGACAGGTTCGATTGCCATTTATTGAGAGTATTATGCGTGCATCCATCAAAGCGTTGGTACGGCGTGCATTATCCACCATGGCGTTTCTGTTGAAGTCTTTTGTTCAAGTAATCTATCAACGTGTGTTTTCCTGAATTTCCTAAACAAAACTCTTGATGGGAATACTTCATATTTAGTATATTGAACTGGGTTTAATTTACATAATACATGCATTTTTAGATTCAGTTATTTTTATTATTTATATACGTTTCTTACGTTTCTCTTTATTTGTAGATCCTATTGGCATTCTTGTGTTTAAGGCCAGATCTCCTGGTAAGTTTCGCGTAATAAGTGCCTCTAAAAATAATTATTGATGCGCTAAAACACTAGTTCTTCTAATTTGGAACATTTTCTAATGTTTTTTTTTTAAATTTCTAATAAGCTTTACTTACCAAACTAAATACCAACAAACTTTTCATAGAAAATTTGTTATAAAATAAAAATTAAAACAATATTTTGTTTGGAAAGTTTTTCCGAAAATGAATATAACTGATTTGTTAAATGCACTTTAATTAATTTGACTTTTAAAATTTAAGAAACCCCAGAAAAAATCGACAAAAGGGGTTCTTGTTCTAATAAAAATAATAATAATAATAGTATAATACTACTACTACTTGGATTCTATAACAACACACAAAACATCACATAGCTGGCCTTAGACAACAAGAATGTGCTCTCTTTAATTGCTCTACTGATTAGTTATACAATTTCCAGCCACCTTCTTTATTCACCTCTAAACCCGACAAGCACGACTATACATAGCTAAGAAAAAAAATAATAATCAACCCTTCTCAAAGCGATTCAATGTATTATAAACCTAGTTTTAATACAATTTTTGGTATCTCTTTCTGATTTCAGGATGATATACAGGAATCTGATGCAGAAAGCTGTCCGCATGAGGAAGGTGATGTGCGAGAGGATTTAGATGAAACAGAGGAGGAATCCGAAGATTCTGATGAGTCCGAAGGTGATGATGATGAAGAAGACGAAGAGATTGGTAAATAAATTAAATCAAATTTAAATTTGAATCCTTTATTAACAAGTAACTTTGTTTAACAGACGTCCTGCAGGATAACGATGCTGACGATGAAGAGATCGACGATGAGGATGACGATGAGGATACGCCAGAGGTTAAGAACTATCTCCTTGAACCCAATAACAAGCGTTC
Organism: Zaprionus africanus; assembly: GCA_018151435.1. Taxonomy (NCBI): domain Eukaryota; kingdom Metazoa; phylum Arthropoda; class Insecta; order Diptera; family Drosophilidae; genus Zaprionus; species Zaprionus africanus. The sequence continues at coordinate 241,305 of JAECXB010002309.1, read as the reverse complement.
CAGTAATCTCACCGCTTTGTTAGAGGCTGCAGCGAACGAGAAAGCCCCTGTATTGCGACATGCCACCCACGCGATCGATGAAACGAAGCAAGCGTTAACCAAAATGCGTTGTGCTAGCAGTCCGCGCGACAAAAAGTGAGTAGAGATTAGCTAGATATGCGATAAATGTCCATCTATACATGTTAATTTATCCATTATTATATTATTATATTTGATAACATTAACCTGCAATTTACAGTAGTGGTTTCTCGCGCAGCCTTGCCAGTGCCTGTGCCGACAACGATGTCAATACGGTGAAGAGATTGCTATGCAAGGGTAACCTGAACGATGCAGCTGCCTCAACGGATGAGGGAGAATCCCTTCTGTCAATGGCCTGCTCCGCGGGCTACTATGAGCTAGCACAGGTATGTAGATAAAGATGAGTTTACGTGCGGTAAAGACGCCAAAAAAATGGTTCTAAAAAACACATATTGGGATTAACGCAAGATAAACTAAAGCAAGCCTTCCAATAGCTCGAAACGTGTGCCGATGTATTTATGAATATTTCTTATCAAGACAGAATAATCAAAGAGGTAAAGAAAACGATTATCATCGCAAAGCTATAAAACAACAAAACATAGAAATTCTTCAATAGTAGTAACTAGTAGTATCCACAAAATAAAAAATATAAATTTCTTCTACGTTTTATAAACTTCTTTAGGGCTTATACAATATTAATTAATATATTATTATTAATTAAAACTAAAACACTGCAACAAAACTATTCTTGGCGCAGTTGTTTGTTTGTCTTGAATCGCTGATTTCGTATCAATACATTTCAGGATTCTGGAGTATATTATTATTAAACAAGAAGATTCTCAGTAATGTTCATAAATCTCTGCAAGAGTATAGAAAGATTGTTTTTGTCTGCTTTAAATGTACAGTTCAAGTATTGATGCAAATATTAATTCGACTATTCTTTTTGGAAGGTATTACTGGCTATGTCAGCAGCCCAGGTGGAGGACAAAGGACAAAAAGACTCGACGCCGTTGATGGAAGCAGCTTCGGCTGGTCATTTGGATATTGTTAAACTGTTGCTCAGTCACAATGCCGATGTGAATGCACACTGTGCAACCGGAAATACACCGTTGATGTTCGCTTGTGCTGGTGGTCAGGTAGATGTTGTAAAAGTATTGCTTAAGCACGGCGCAAATGTGGAGGAACAGAACGAGAATGGACATACACCTTTGATGGAGGCAGCCTCAGCTGGTCACGTGGAAGTAGCCAAGGTAAATATTATTTTTATCTCAGACTGACTTATGGAACATAGCATATGATTATAATCCGAGATTTGATTGTTGTTGCTGCTTAATGTTGTGTGAATCGAGTTACTGATGCACAATATTTAGTACCTTAAATGCGTCCACCGTGATTAAGTTTGATCTTATCTGATGCACACTTCCATTACCCCAACGGGATTCTTTTTGTTGCAATATCTTTAATTTCAATTTACATTTTAGGTATTGCTCGAGCACGGAGCTGGTATCAACACCCATTCAAATGAGTTCAAGGAAAGCGCGCTTACATTAGCATGCTACAAGGGTCATTTGGATATGGTGCGGTTCCTGTTGCAAGCTGGTGCTGATCAAGAGCATAAGACCGATGAAATGCACACAGCTCTGATGGAGGCTTCAATGGATGGTCATGTAGAGGTTGCACGTTTGCTTTTGGATTCCGGTGCGCAAGTAAACATGCCAACTGATTCTTTTGAATCGCCGCTTACCCTGGCAGCATGTGGTGGACATGTGGAATTGGCCACATTATTGATTGAACGTGGCGCCAACATTGAGGAAGTCAATGATGAAGGTTACACACCCCTTATGGAGGCAGCACGTGAGGGACACGAAGAAATGGTGGCCCTGCTGCTTAGCAAGGGAGCTAACATCAATGCCACCACCGAAGAGACCCAGGAAACCGCACTTACACTGGCATGCTGTGGCGGATTCAGTGAGGTGGCAGCCTTCTTGATCAACGGCGGAGCCAATCTAGAGCTTGGTGCCTCCACGCCTCTCATGGAAGCTGCTCAGGAGGGTCATACCGATTTGGTACGTTTCTTGCTGCAGAACAAGGCTAATGTGCATGCGGAGACGCAAACAGGCGACACAGCTTTGACACATGCCTGCGAGAATGGACACACCGATGCGGCAGGTGTGCTGCTATCGTATGGCGCTGAGCTGGAGCACGAATCGGAGGGTGGGCGTACACCCCTAATGAAAGCCTGTCGCGCCGGACACCTGTGCACCGTTAAGTTCTTGCTACAAAAGGGCGCCAATCCCAATAAGCAGACGACTAGCAATGATCATACACCGCTTTCGTTGGCTTGCGCCGGGGGCCATCAATCTGTTGTGGAGATGTTGCTTAAGAACAATGCGGATCCCTTTCATAAGCTTAAGGACAACAGCACAATGCTTATAGAGGCCTCAAAGGGCGGACATACACGCGTCGTGGAGTTGCTCTTCCGCTATCCACACATTGCACCCACAGAACTAACGACAGGCTCAAATGCTGCTCAGTCAGCGAATGCTCAGGCCGCCAATCAAATGCGTTTGATTACAACACAGCAGCAGAAGTTGCTGCAGCAACAGTTGCAACATCAATTACAACAGCTGAATGCTCCCCCTGGCCTACATGAGCTATCCGAAGCGGCTCGAGCAAACAATCAGCAACTCTTTCATCAACAGCAATTCAGTGGCAATTCTCCCAACAATATTGTTGCCCTGGGTACTGGTGATTTTCTCGATGCTGGTGAGCTCCAGTTGACGGCGGCAGCTGCGGGCGCCAATGATGCAGCTGTCACGGAGGAATATGTTTCCGCTGTTGGCAATGGTGCGGCAGTTGTGGGTGGAGGCATCGATTTGACCACTTTAAGCGCACAACAACAGGAGGGCCTTATTGCCAAATCTCGTCTCTTTCATCTGCAGCCAGGATTTGAGCAACCGCAACAAAACACACTGCCGCCATCGGGGGCACAATTAGTGCCTTGCAAGCACTTTGATCTGGATATGGAGCATATAAATTCGCTAACGCCGCCACAAAAGGCGCCGCCAGCACCGCCTGTCCTCTTTCACACCGTTTGCCAGCAGCCTGTTCTTCAAGAGCAACAACAACAGCCACAGCCACAACAGCAGCCAAAGCTCAAAGGTGTCGGTTCTCGTAAGAGTCGTCAAACAGTTAATGCTCTTAAGTCTATTGATTTACCGCTGGAGGCGATTGATTTGCCGATGGAACAACATTCCGAGCAAATCCGCTCCCAACCCCTGGGTGAGGACGATAAGCAGCAGCAACAGCAGCAGCATCAGTTTGGCGAGGATAATCGTTTGCAAAGACGCTGTGGCTTTGATGCGCCCTGCGAGGCCAGCGACAGTAGCGAGGCAACATTGGAAGCTCCTACGAAAAGTAAGAAAACAGTTTAAAGATATTTACATAGATATTTAATTATTTACTCCCCCTTTAGCTGTCGCTGCCAATGAGCAAAGCAATCAGCAATCATCCTTAGCAACCGAGAACGGCTCGCAAATTCCAGCGGTAAGTTCGAATAGTGCAACTAAAATGAGCAAATTTTCTAATATCTCTGGTTTCTTATCCACCAGCAGCGCAACACAAGCGGTACAAGCACTATCACCCACTCCTCTGAGGTTTTGCAAAGCACTGCCATTAGCGATCGGCCAAAGGTGAAGGCCACCAATAAAAACAACCGCAAACAGGCAGCGGCCGCAGCAGCCGCGGCGGCAGCAGCAGCAGCAACAACAACAACAACAGCAGGTGTTGCCTTTGCAACAAAATCAAATGGTCTCCATTTATAACAATTTGGTAAGGCGAAGTAAAAATTAAGTTATTTATAATATAAATTACTAATAAATAACTATTTCTATTATAGCAATTGCAGCAACAACAGGAGCTACAATTGCAGCAGCAAATGCAACAGACCCAATTGCAATTACAGCAACACCTGCAACTGCATCATCATCAGCATCAGCGTGCAGCCGCTTCGATTGACTACTCCAATTCGCCAGCATCTCCAATGGCTTCACCCACTGGCGGCAGCAATAGTAACTTTGCTGATCAACAACAGCCGCCCTTGGAAGGCGTCGGAAGTGAAATGTTGCAGCAGAAGGCTGCGCTCGAGGACTTTCGTGGTTTGCTCGAGTCGGCGGTCAATGAAGCGCGTGGCGGTCACTCGACGTTGGCCTGTTTCAATGATAAGTTGGCCAATGCTCCGCGGTTGAAATTTCTGCAGGATTGGCAGATGCATAATTTTTTTGGCGAGCAACCCAAATCTCCCACTGAGACACCCCCCGAAATGGAGGAGACCATTATGACACCGTCAATGGAGCTGGTCGAGGCGCGGGGAGAGTTAAAGAATTTGGCAACACTCTGCTCTGCAGCTGAATTGGCCGAAGCTGTAACCGCAAAAACTAACGTGCTCGAAAATCTATCTGTGGATATCGAAATCGATGAGGCTGAAGCTGGTGAGGGTGATGGTGAGGGCGAAGGGGAAGAGAATACGCTGCCGCCGGAACCGATTGAGCTGACAGACTACATTGTTGAAGAGGAGGAAGTAGATGATGAAGACGATGATGATGATGAAGATGAGGACCAGGATACACAAAGCGGTGAAATTGATAAAATTAACTATGAGGATGAGGAAGTCGATGCTGATGCAGAGGTTGATTTTATCGATGAGGATGATGCTGGTAATGACGATGAAGATGATGATGCCTTCTTCCTGGACGTAAATGTCGCCGTTGGTGAATGTCACAACGTCACAAAAAGTGGAGCCGCTTTGCCGCCAAAGCAACGTAAAATGTCAACAAGACTGGAGAATCTAATACTAAATAAACCGGATGTGTTGACCCAATCTCTGTGCGATTATCGTCAGGATTTGCCTAATGCTGAGCTGATGCATATGTTGCCCCTTAAAGCAGCGGCAGCTAACAAAGCGGCATTAAACAGCTTGCTGCAGCAGCAATTGGCCGCCGCCACAGCAGCTGCAGTTCATGCCAAGGCTCATAGCCAGCAACAGCAACAGGACGCGGAGCAATGTGGTAATTGTGAATAAATGCGATATAATTGAAACATAATTTATTTTAATTTTATTTTCAATCAAGATGATGCAGCAACAGTGGCGGCAGCTGGTGAATTGTACGCCGGATTAGAGCACTTTACGAACGACGGCAGTGATGGCGCACAGTATGACATTACTGGAGAAATGGAGGACATATTCCAAGTACGTCAACAAATAAAGGGCAAAAAAATGAATCAAAACTCACGTAAAGTATTACTTTTCTTCTGCAGGAGTTGGCCAGCAATCTGCACTATCCTGAGTTAGCTGAATTAAGCCTTAATCAAATGTGCAAAGGACGCTTCACTGGCCATTGGTCACAAACGCCTGGCAAGTGGGCGGGGCAAGAGCAGCTTTTGGCAGCCGCAGCGGCGCAGCATTCACAGGCATTACTCAATGTTGGCGATGCACCAGCGGATGGACAGCATCCGCGTCAGGCGAATCTCGTCCTCCTCGATTATCCCATGCAGTCACAGCAGCGTTTGCTTGATCCCGAGGAGCTCCAGCAGTTGCAGGTGAGTTCATAAGTTATAAGAATCAATTGCTATAGTATATTCAAATCAAAATGTATTTTCGTATAGCACCAGCAAACTCCGGTTGCATTGCTTCCCTTCTCTGCGGATAATGCTAGCGCTGGACAACAGCAGCAACAACAGCAGCAACTGCACACAGCACTGCCCAATAGCGCCGAATTTCAGCTTCAGCAACATCAACAGCAAATCACACTCGAAAATGATCCGGAGTTGAAGCAGCAACTGCAACAATTGCAGCATTTGCAGCAGCAGCAACAGCATTCAAATGCTCGCATTATCAAAGCCGTCGCAGCAGCTGCCGGACAACAGCAGCAGCAACAACAACCAGCTACCAACTTTATATACAACGTGGAAAGCGGCGATAAAAATGCGGCACCCGTGCAACTTCTCTTCCAACTGCCGCCGGCCATGTCACAGCAACAACAGCAGCAACCACAGCAGCAGCAATTGGGCGATCAGGCATCTGACCAGCAACAGCAGCAGCAGCAATCATCCCTGCAACACTGCAGCACTGATCAACAGCAACAACCGCATTTGTTTCGTGCTGAATTAGAGCAGGTTGCACAAGAGCTTTTGGTACACCAGCGACAGTCATCCGCCGTTGGTCCTGTTGTTGGTGTTCAGACATTGCCAATGCCCCAGGGAATGAAGCAAAAGCACTTTAACTTGCAAGAGCAACTGCTGCTTCATCCTCCGCCGCATATGCAGGCGCCAACATGTTCGCAACATCAGGTACAACAGGAGAGATATTACTTGACAAGAAACATTAGTAACCACATCTTGTATACATTTCTAGGTGGCTACACAGACTCATACTGGCTCCGTTGTGGTAACTCAGCAATATACACAGTTCGCCCTCCAACAACAGCAGCAGCAGCAACAACAGCAACAACAACAGCAGCAGCTTCAGCAGCGACAGAATGAGCTTTCCAACTGGCCAATGACTACACCCAACACAGCTGCCGTGGCAACATCAGCTGGTGGTTCGTCCAAGTCAATGCCCGGAGGTATTGCCAAAAAGGCAATTGATAAACAATCTCGCAAGGATCGACGTTGTTCAGGTTTCCGGCAAACGCCGGCTGGCAGCCAAGGTATTATAATGAACAGTCTATAAACTTTGAAACAATACTAATTTAGTTCAATCCGTTTCGCTCAACAGTGAATACCAATCAACATCAGCAACCTGTTGCAGCAACGCCGGGCGCAGCAGCAGCAGCGGTGGCTGCACAACAACATGCACAGTTGCAGAATCAGTTAGCGGCTGCAGCAGCTGCAGCTGTGGATAAAACAATTGAGATTGATTCGGAAACAGAGTCAAATCATGATACAGCTTTGACTTTGGCCTGTGCTGGTGGCCATGAGGAACTGGTGGAGTTGCTTATAAGTCGAGGAGCAAACATTGAACATCGCGACAAAAAGGGTTTTACGCCTTTGATATTGGCTGCCACGGCGGGTCACGAGAAGGTGGTGGACATATTGCTCAAGCATACTGCCGAACTTGAGGCACAATCGGAACGCACTAAGGATACACCTCTATCATTGGCCTGTTCCGGTGGTCGCTACGAGGTTGTCGAGCTGCTATTGAGCGTTGGCGCCAATCAGGAACATCGCAATGTCTCTGACTATACACCACTTAGCTTAGCCGCCAGCGGTGGCTATGTGAACATCATCAAGTTGCTTCTTAATCATGGAGCCGAAATCAATTCGCGTACCGGCAGTAAATTGGGCATATCGCCGCTGATGCTTGCTGCAATGAATGGACACACGGCTGCTGTGAAGTTACTGTTGGATCAGGGATCTGATATTAATGCACAGATCGAGACTAATCGCAATACAGCTTTAACGTTGGCCTGTTTTCAGGGGCGTCATGAGGTCGTAAGCTTGTTGCTCGATCGTCGAGCCAATGTCGAGCATCGCGCCAAAACAGGTTTGACGCCACTGATGGAAGCCGCCTCGGGTGGATACATTGAAGTTGGACGCGTGTTGCTCGATAAGGGTGCGGATGTGAATGCAGCCCCAGTGCCTACGTCAAGGGATACAGCCCTAACCATTGCCGCCGACAAGGGACATCAGAAGTTCGTTGAGCTGTTGTTGTCGCGTGGTGCCAGTGTTGAAGTCAAAAACAAGAAGGGAAACTCACCACTCTGGTTGGCCGCCCATGGTGGTCATTTGAGTGTCGTGGAACTGCTGTACAATCACAATGCAGACATCGACTCGCAAGATAATCGTCGTGTCTCCTGCCTGATGGCCGCATTCCGCAAGGGTCACACCAAGATCGTCAAATGGATGGTGCAATATGTGTCACAATTTCCATCGGACCAGGAGATGATTCGTTTCATTGGCACCATTAGCGACAAGGAGCTGATCGAGAAGTGTTACGATTGTATGAAGATTCTGCGTGCTGCCAAGGAAGCTCAAGCGGTTAAGGCCAATAAAAATGCATCCATATTGTTGGAGGAACTTGATTTGGAGCGCACTCGGGAGGAGAGTCGCAAAGCAGCAGCTGCACGTCGTCGCGAACGTAAGAAGAAAAAGAAAATGGAAAAGAAGGAGGAGAAGCGTCGCCAGCAACAGGTTAACAATGGCAACAACGACGACGATGATGCCAGTGACAATGACAACGACAACGACAATGATAAGGATGATGATACCGATAAGGAGGATGATGATGAGGAGACCCCACCAGCTCGCGAAGAAGGCGATTCTGGTATTGATCAGGGTTCCTGCTCCAGCGGTGACACAAAGGCAGCCAGAGCTAGCTCCAATCAACAAGATAATGCCACCAACGGTGGCAATAGTAATGCCTCTGCCAAAAAGACCAAAAAGCAACAGCAGCAACAGAAAAATAAGTTACAGCAGCAGCAACAACAGCAACAGGCTGCAAGTAGCGAGGCAGCATCAGCTGCAGTTGCGGCAACAGCTTCAGCAGCCATGCCCCTTAACAAAGTGGGCGTTACCGGTATTAAGAAAAATTCTACCAATGATGGAGCTAATCTGTCATCTAGCACCAATAACAATAGTCAGCAATTGAAGCGCCAAGGCGATGCCAAACGTGATGAATCACTATCAACAGCAGCAGCCGTATCAGCAGCAGCAACAGTTGCTGCCGCATCTGCCAAGAAAAGCAACAAGGAAACAGCCGGAAAACAGCGACGTGAAAAAGAAAACCTTGCCCCCAAGGAGTCCACTGTGGCACCAGTATCCAAACCAGCTTCAGCATCTGCTTCTGGTGCCTCAGCCAGCAAACTGCAGCCAGTTGGAGGAAATGAATCCGCTAACAACATTGCAACAGCACGAAAGGCAACAGGCTCCTCTACAGTGACAGCTAGCAGTCAGACCAGCAAGCGTAGCGAAGTTGATGGCTGGAAGGAGGTGGTGCGCAAAAGCAGCGCCCAGCAAACCACAATTGTCAACTCCTCCGGAGCACCAAGTCTGGGAGGCAGTGGTATCGGCAGTACTGGCGGTGGTGCAAGCAGCACAAATGTCACACCCAACAACTCGACAACCAGTGTGAACAGCACCAATGCTGTTGGCGGCAGTGGTGTTGGTAATGGTCAGCACGCGCATTCGACAAGCAGTTCCAGTTCTAGCTCCTTGGCTGCATCAGCTCCCCCAGAAATGACTTGCAAGAAGGTGCAGGTGCCGGTGAATGCAATTTCACGTGTTATTGGACGTGCCGGCAGCAACATTAATGCAATTCGGGCTACCACCGGTGCTCACATTGAAGTGGAAAAGCAGGGCAAGAACCAATCGGAGCGTAGCATAACCATTAAAGGATTGACAGATGCCACCAAGCAGGCACACATGCTCATTCTGTCGCTGATTAAGGATCCCGATGTGGACATTCTGCAAATGTTGCCGCGCATCAATAGCAGCATTAAAGCGGGTTCAGCACCGGGTACGGGTGCGGCTGCTGGTAATGCCAATGGCTCAACGCCGCCAATGACAGTGGGTACATGGGACAATCGCACTGCCATTCCATCATCGTCAACAGCTGTGGGTAATTATTCCTCGGCTGCATCGACAACATCTACATCGTCGAGCTCCTCTGCCAGTTCAACGCCAGCAATGGCCTACAGCAATGCCACCGCAGGTGGTGCACACAATGCCAAACAACAACTGCAACAACAGCAGCAGACGTCTGGCAAGACACAGGGCAGCGGACGTGGCAGTGGTGCCTCGAAATTGAATGCCGCCGGCGGCAAACCAACGTCAAGCTCATCACGTGGTCAGAGTAGAAGTGCCTACAGTGGACAGCAGCAACCGTTGCGTGTTCCTGCCTCAAATGGAGTTGCAGCCGCTTCAGCACAAGGGGCTAAATCGAAGCAAGAGAATACCAGTTCGCTCAAATCCTCTGCAACATTAGCCGGCAGTAGCGGCAGTCAAAAGAGCTTGGGATCGGGAGCAGCAACATTAACAGGAGCAGGAGCAGCGGCTGCACAAAATAAGTCCATGTCACCCCAGCAGAATTTCGAAAGTCCAGTGTGGCTAAAGGCCACGCCTCCTGTAACACAATCACCCAAGAAGCTTGATGCTGTGCCTGGTGGACGCAATAGTAGCGGTGTTGTTGTAGCTCCATATGGCCGTGGCAAACCCGTGGGTAGTGCTGCTATTGCAGCCGTATCGCAGTTAGGAAGCAATGGCAACAATAACAACACATTGGCTGGACCAATTGGTACTTTCAACGTGGCCGAAGTGGCGGCTGTAAATGCTGCTGCAGCAGCTGCTGCGGCGAATGTGAACAACAACAACAGTGTAAAACCTCGTTCTGTCACGCCCATTGCACCGCCTAGCAAGCGCAATAATTCGCCCATACCACAGCAGCAGCAACTACAACCACAACAGCAGCAACAACCACAACTACCGCAGCAGCAGCAACAACATCAACCACAACAGCAAACTCAGCAACAGCAGCAGCAGCAGCATTCTCAACAACATCAACAACAGCAACAACAGTTGCCATCGCAAGCCAATAACAACAACCAGCATCAGAATTTGGTGATCAATACAAATACATTGAATGATATAATGGCTGGGGAGAGCTTCAGTGCTCAACTGGCGGCCAAGTTGTCCAGCGCCTACTGCCTCTTCAGCGATTATCATCAATCGCAGTGGGGTAAACTGGCCGGTGATGGTGGCAATGTAACAGGCGGCACAGGAACTGGCTCTGCTGTTGGCCTAGGAGGTAATGCTTTGGTCGGTGATGTTTTGCCGCAAGCAGATGCATCCAAGGCGCCCGGGTATAATCGCAATATACTCAGCTCTCCGGTAGGAAGTTCCAAGGCTTCATCGAATCATTCAACATCGCCGCCAGTGGGTAATGTGGCAGTTGCACTTCAACAACAACAACAGCAGCAGCAACAACAACAACAGCAGCAGCAGCAACAGAACCAAGGTAACCCGCAGAGTGTACAGCAGGCATTGAACATAATCACCAACAGCACTGGCAACAGTGCAACTGCCGCAAGATCACCGCTGGTCACTGATACATCGGCGGTCGCAGCAGCTGTTGGCAATGTGGCAAGTGCTACTGCTGTGGTTAATGGAACACAGGGACATGGTGATAGTAATAACACAACCGCCGCTCACTCGCCGGGCGTCATTAAGCCACCAACGGCTCCAATTCAGCGACCTGCACACGCTGCTATGCAAATGGTGGCGCCACAGGAACCAACGCCCAATAGCAACTTTGGATCGGCAGCCGCAGTAAATGCAGCGATGCTTGATCGTCAGCATAGGATACATCATATGCAACGTTTGCTGTTGCAAGATAAGGCACCAATACCGCCGCCACCGATGAATTACCCAATGGATTCAACAACGCCTTACCTGTACAATTCTCGTCCGTCAGCCTTTGCGCCGGGCAACAACAAGACCCCATTGCAGCAGCAACAACAGCAGCCACCAACTAGTGTTGGCAGTCAGGCACAAGGTGATCAACAGTCCAACATATTTGCCAATCAAACTATACAAGCTCCGCCTGGAGCGCGTCAGCAAGCTGTTGGAGTAGCCGCTGCTGTCGCCCAGCAGCGTTGGTATGGCGGTGCCTTAGAATATCCAGCCTACAGTGGACGCGATATGCTGCATGTGGAGAACGGTGGTGTTATGGCTGGCCTAAGCTCACCATCTGCCATGTCACCCAATCATGATGACATTCGCAAGATGCCGCGGCCCATTGGTACTGAACGTGCTGCTTCCTGGAAATATAATAACTTTAATGTGGCTTCATCGTCGTTGAATGATGACGCACTGGGAGGCGGCAGTGTATTGCCCCCATGGGCAACACATGAGCCCAAGGCACAACCGCCAGGACTGCAACAGCCACATTTGCCATGGCATAAGCAGCACTACAGGCACTACAACAATGGACCCTACCCACAACAGCACGAGCCAATGAATGTCAGTGGAGTATACAACAAATTGTCTGTTTCTATATCTAATCGTTCCCCCTTTTTACAGATGCAAATGGATTATCACAATATGCAACAGCAGCAACAGCAGCCACCGCCACCTCCACAACAGCAGCAGCAGCAGCTTGTTAGCATGTTGCCACCTTCTTATGGCTTTCAACACTATGTTGGTGCACACGGTGCCTCAGATGTGACAGCACATTTGCCCGACAAGGTGGAAGTGTGGGAACACCACGACAAACACGTGAGTTGCTGCCACTTATATTAGCAGCGATATCATTTGCTAATGTACCACTCCCTATCATCATAGCAGCCATGGGCAAACTACACTACAAATTGGTCAAACTGATGTCGCACTGATGATGAGCTGAAGGATGTGGGAATCCAAGAGGCACTTTCCAGCGATTGGTGGGAACTGGCAGCTTGGTGCTCGGAGGAGGCGGAGGATACTGACGACTTTTTACCCGAAGAGGAGTCAGAGGAAATGAGAGAAGTAATAGAAGTGAAAACAGACGGATTGGAGTGTATACAACCAGATTTAGACGTAGCCAGTAGATTGTGAAATATAGGAAGTGAAAGGAAAGGAAAGTGTACGGAAAACACATTAGTAAATGGGCAGGTCCGCTAAAGATATGAGATAATGCCAATAAATTCATTTGATTGTTTTTCAACGCCTTTTATGCGACTGCACCATAACACGCACACATACACGCAGACAACATCTAAAAGGAACAAACACACACATCGACCGATTCTCTACCATAAAGAATCCTTGGACTTTTTTCATAATTATTTAAACAACAATTTATGTTTTATTTGGCAACTATTAACATTCAGTGAGAAATCGAAATTCATTATAAAGAGAAAACGAAAGCGCCCACATTCGCAACACACCTACACACTCTCTGAAAGAACTTATGAAGATATGGAAAAATATATACTATTTATTTTTTAAATGTACTCTTAATTAATTTGATATATTCCCTGAAGTAAAGTAAACAAAAAATTCTTATTATTTCGTGTCAGCAAACGAAGCTATACCACGAAAGAAGGAAAAGAAAAAATTTGAAAATGTGAAGGAAGCTGAGAAATACACACACAGAAACACAAATACATACGTTTAATTTTAAGCTTAAACTCAGTCTTATGAATGAATATATTAGAAAGGAAACACTTGCGAAAGCTACTCACACACACACACAACATAAAACACAAACAGATTATATATACACACACATATTCATATTTAATATTAATTAATAAAATGCAAACCACATGAATGTCAAAAAAACGTAAAAGTAGGCGCGCACTTTTCTCTCCTTTCTCTCTTTCCACTTCTCACAATCGGTGGGCAGGTGTCGAAGGACTAAAGACGTGGACAGACGGAGAGTTTATATACAAGAAAACGACGAGAAACAAAGCAATAAAAAAGGCTAAGCACGACGACACCGAGATAGGGGCAAACCCAACAAGAAATTACTTAAATACTACTACTTATAGTATATTACACCCATACAAACAAACGACAAACACAAGCTTACCACATAACCACACTTTTTGAAAAGATACGAAGCGAACTCGTTCAAATTTACTTACGTCTTTAGCTAAGAATAACAAATTACTCGCAGAAAAACAAACAAAGAGAAACACACACACAAAGAAAGACAAACATAATAATACGATTTATTGTTTTTGTCCTGAATTTGTTAGACTTTTGTGTTGGGTTCTCTTTAAACTCTTCAACAACTTCTTCAGCAGCAGCATTAGGGAACGAAGAAAGGAAACTAAAAATGTAGCTAGTAGAAATTTGAATTGCTTAATTAACTTAATGTAAAGTAAATACGAACATACACATCTACACACACACACACACGACGGTTGAGTAAAGTTTTAATATTCCATTTAAAGGCAACAAAAGAAATCTTAATTACACTCTTCAAATTGCATAGACGATGAAAAGCTAAATGAGAATTACGAATAAAACGGCTTGCCAACTTTTAATGCTTATCCGACACTACGCGTAGGACGTCTTAGAGATAGAGCACAAGCATAAATAGCATAGAATGTGTTTCCAAATACAATAAAAAAAAACAAACAGAAATAACTCGAAGCAAACGAAAAATATGTAAAAACACTTGATGAGTACTTGATGAAGATGAAGCCAGCATTAATTGCTTTGTAAAATGATAAAGAATACGAATGAGAGATGATGAAAAATGCAAAACAAAATATATACTTATATATATTATAATCCATAGACATACGTACGCAAAGAACGAGTTGTGTACGTTGCGCTACTTGGCCTACACTTGCATTCAAAAATAAGATGAAAGATACAACCACAAGAGAATACAAAATGATATGAAATTAAAGATAAGAGTACGAGAAACGAAGGAAAATATTACGATGTACTTTTTTTTTGCCTGTTTGGTTTGTTTGTTTCAAACATTGTTTTAGCTGCAAGCAAATTATGTAATGAAAGCGTCAAGATTCGTTAGAATTATTTAAAACATGTCACACAAACTACACACACACACACCGACAGACAGGAAGACACACATAGACAAATACGACACGTACACACGCCAGACGGATCATACAAAAATATTATACAAGAAAGAGAAAAAAACGAAAAAGGAAAACTAAAATCAAGTTAATAGCTTGGGCAGAAACAGCAGAAATAAAGCATAATATAGATTTTTTTTCTTGCGAAAAAAATGAAATTCATAGATTTATTAATTTAAAAAATTAAATTACACATAAAGTACTTCAAACATGAACGGAGGAGAATGAAGTATGCATGCGGAAAACAAAAGAAAGAATAAACTAAAAAAATGAAACTACATACATATATGATATACATACATACTATACGGATTATTATTACTCTTATAATTATTATTATTGTATTGAAGGAAAAATATAAGAACATTAAACAGCATAAATAAAAAGAATAAAAAAAAAAAAAACACGTTTTTCATGATTTGTTGTGACAATTTATTAAGACTTTTGTGAGGTGGAAAGCATCGAACAATTACATTGTACGGCTAACTTAAGTTAGGTTAGTAGTTCCCATTAGACAAAGGGCTCAATTGTGAATTCAACAACAGAACAAGGTGTGGTCAATTCAAAGGCTTGCAGCACGCTGGGATGGAGCACTCCAATGCGACCAATGGTGATATTGTTGTACATCACATTCGCACAGCGACCAGGAAAGTAGCTGGGATCTGGAGGGGATAAAAAGATAAGTCATTAAATATATCATTATATCTAACATATAAATGCATCTATCTATACATCCATCAATATATCTATATCTAGCTATAACTATCTTTATCTTATCGGGCAATTGTACTCACCTTCAGATGCCTGCAGATAGTATCCCTTGTCAGCACTGCCCGTCTTCCAGGGTACCGCAAGCAACTGCATAACACGATCGAGCAGACCGTGCACCACCTCGAACCCGGCTGTCTTGT
Organism: Zaprionus africanus; assembly: GCA_018151435.1. Classification (NCBI taxonomy): domain Eukaryota; kingdom Metazoa; phylum Arthropoda; class Insecta; order Diptera; family Drosophilidae; genus Zaprionus; species Zaprionus africanus. Next base: position 225,785 of record JAECXB010002309.1, on the reverse strand, counting down.
TGCAGTTAACTGCGCACAGACGCCTCTCGTTGCGTGCACCCACCTCCGTATTCTCGTCGCTGACAACCACATCGCTTATCTCGAAAAGTTTCATTGGCAGCGGCATCTTGCGATTCGCTACGAGAGTCTTTAGCAGACCGGGCAGCAGTGTGGTGCGCACTACTTGGAATTCCAGTGTCTTGGGATTGCCAATGTGCACAGCAGGCAATGCTTCGATCTTCTTGTTCAGTTTGCGTGCAATATCATCGCGCGAGCAGAGCGTGAAGGTTAACGCCTCGGTGAAGCCTGCCTGGGCAACCTGTTCGCGCAACTGTTCCGTCAGTTTGTTCAGTGGAAATTGTTTGGCGATTTGCATGAAAGCTGGCAGCGATTTCTTGATGTTGTTATAGCCAAAGGCAATGGCAATGTCCTCGAAGATGTCACAAGCGTGTATGACATCGTGACGAGTTGGAGGAATCTTCACAATCAATGCGTCTTCATCTTTGGCATCCACATGTGCCTCTAGATACATGCGGGTCAGCATGTCTGCCAGTTTGGAGGCAGGCTCATTGATACCAATGTAGGCATTGGCACGTTTCGCCGAAATACGCTCCTCACGCACAGCCAGCTCTGGGTAAGAAGCAACTTTTCCATCCGGCTGCACGACATCGCATGGCTCCACCGTGAATTGTTGGGCAGAGTGCTCGGAGAAAAGACACACAATTGTGTCCAGCACCACCTTGGCCTTGGTCAGATCCGTTGCAGTGCATTCGATAAACACATTCTTGGTTTTCAGCGATATTTTTGAGTGATCTCCGTTGATGATCGGCGGCAGTGAGAGGACCACACGATTGGCATCGTAGATAACCGGATAAACAGGTGAATCTCGAATGATAGGCAAATACTGCTTAAGCTGGGCATGGGTCGCATAGAATTCCATCAATTGTTTGCCGTCCAGTTCCTTCGTCTGATTGAGCGGTACAAATTTGATTTGTTCCGGCGATAGAGCTTCGTAGCTGAAGGGTCCCTGGATGGTGTCCAGATCATGGGTGCCGATAGCAACCAGTGTGCGTTTGCGGCAAATGTTCTGATGCAGCTTATCCTGCAGATCAATGAAGCTATTGTACGAGTCTTGCGTGAAGGTGACATTACGAAGTACGGCGGCTACAGCGTACGGACGGATTTGTTCCGTCGACTTGGCGATTTTCAGTACTTGCCGCTGCTTAGGCTCAACAAACTCGAATTTGGGTGGTTTTACTCTGAAATTGGAAATCTAATTTAGAAAAGTTCAGTAAGTTATTTCGGTGTTACTCACTGGCCCTGGAACACGCGCAGAGCCGTAACCAAACCCTCTTGACAGAGTAAATCATAACGATTGGCAGGAATATCAATCCTGTAGATGATTTCCTCGCTGGCGTTTGCCGCTGCCGCAACGTCCCCCTGCTCTTTGGTTAACATTTGCTTCTCTGTTGTCTGAAACAAACACAGTATGATTAAATTTGCATCAGAATTCTACACAGATACTTACCACCTCGTCCAGTTCCAGGCCGAAGGAAAAGCACAGCTCTTGGAACTCGTCATCAGCTGAGGAAAGGGGTAAACATTAGAATCGGACACAGTTCCACGTGGACGGATGCCGGCTTAAACTTACTGTACTTCTTGCCGAGTGCGTTGAAAAGCAGATCACGCTTAACTCCAATTGTAGGCATTGTGATGATATTTTTGAATGGTTGATCGTTGTTTAAGTGTAAATAATATTGATTTTTTATTAAGAAAAAGCTAAAACTAAATTTGTTGTTGCTCGATTGAAGTGTATACACACTGTGCAGAAGTATAAATTCCCAATTGGAACTGTTATTTAACAGAATTTAAATTTATCGCATTAACAGTTTTTGTAAATACAATAATTTAAATAATATTTGGGCTATATCGAAACTGACAATTAGGAACCTTAGTTGTTTCGGCAGATCACTTATTAAGAATGATTCAATTAAAATGAACTACGAAGCGTAGGAAAATGATAATACTAAGTCAAACATTTAAAATTAACAGAGGCATTCAAGTTTTGCGCATTCACGTTCTTCGATAAATGTACTTATCGATTGAAATTTGTTACTATTTTTTTGTCGATATGTTTCATGTTTGAACGATAGCTTTAAATTGCGGTAAAATGTAATTTGAAAAGGTTTGTGTGTTTAAAAGTTGTAAAAAATTAAGTTTTTAGTTATGTTCACGCACCTATGCTGCCATATGTTACACCTGACTTAAATGAAGGAAAAACTGAAACACAATGTGTGTTATGCTTGTACGGATTCCAAATCAGCTGAAAAAAGCGTGCGCTGGTGGCAGCTGTCGTTGTTGTCGCCTGACACACCAGTTCCAAAATGAAAAAAAATCGGAAGTAAAGAACGTTTAAGCTCGTCTCGTTCCCTCTGATCGAGGTGTTTAGATCACACACACACACACTCCACAAACTATACCGTAGCGCTTGCTCAGGCCAACTCAACTGGAGCAATTAAGCAGGCAACGCGACGTCGAGACGCGCGTCAGACGGGTCCATAAAAGGGAACAAAAAAAAGCACTGAACGCGTGTGGCCAAAAAGTTAATGAAGCGTTAAAGAATTAACTTGTGATCAGCAAAAAAAAAAAATAATACTAAACTTTATATTAAACAGTTATATGCTGCGCAGTTCAGTTAACACTGCCCCCGAGCCTGCTTCCCTTGGGATTAGCTCGGTCTTTTGTGCCCTTTTGGTAGCGTTGATCTATTTTCCCTCATAAATATGTATTAAATTGAGAGAGAGTCTGGGTCCAGGGGAGGAGTAATCGATTTAAAAACGCCTTCAACTGCCTTTGCTGTTGCATTTTTCATAAGCATGTCCTTGCGCGCTGCCTTTGTGTTTGTTTGTTCAACCCTTGAAGAGATTGATTATTGTTTATATTTGTGCCTCGTACGTATGTATGTATGTGAATGCAGTGCAAACACATACGCAGCGCATTGTGGCATGCGGCTGCGTGGACGATGCCAACGCCAACGCATTCATTTGAATTGGGGCAATTAAAGTGTGTGGTACAACTCACGGCTGAATAACTCTATAAACACGTGGTAGCAGAGAGAGGCAGCAATGATACGATTTATTCTCTGTTCTGTGCTCTTCTTCTTCTTCATCTTCATTCCCGAACAAAGGCAATTAACATTAACCCCTTCGAGCGCGAGGGCGTTAATTCGGACACGAGTTCTTGGTCAATTTATCAAATAATGCGACCAGTTCTTGGAAAACGAAATAGAGTTATTATCAAGGAATGGGGAAAGGATCGAATATGCTTGCTCCTTGAACCATATAAACATTTATTTGCCCTGTCGGCTCATTCGTCTATAATTATGCTAAATATTGATTTCATATTTATTTTAATTTAGTTTGTTCTGCTTTAGATTAAGATTTATAGTACAGGACCTGCAGCGACAGTTGAATAGGTTTCATTTGGTTGAAAGTGGCTAGAATACACGTAAAGAGATCATCGATTCTTCCAGCACTTCTTTGTACTTCCCGACAGATTGCACTAATTGCAAACTAGTTTGTTTTTCACACGTTTGCCCTAGTTCCAATTATAGCACACGCCTCTTCCGGCTGCAAAAAAATGCAAGAATCATTCATCAAGTTGGTAATGGCGATGGGAAACCCTTAACAACATCTAGCAGCCTTTGGCAAACTCATCGCCTTTCTCTACCTGACCAGCTTCTGTGTGGTCACATTCAGGTGAAAATACTCTATGAATTTGTGTAATCTATCTGCCGTTTGCGGTTGAAAATATCAATTTTCATATAATGCAATTGTCACCTCTCCTGGACCTCCAACAATTTTCAAACAAAAGTAAAACTGTCAACAAGGCTACTTGAGCTACACCCCTTCCCAATCATATGATTATAAAATCGTCCCGAACTATCCTACACTTGTTGTACTGACACGAGATTCATCTGATCTGATGTTTTATCTGATGCGCAATTTTTCAATTTCTATTTCAGTTGATGTTGAGAAATGAGTCTGGCGTCGATATCACTTACGGATTTACATTTTATTTTTACACGCACACACACACACAAACACACGCTTGATCGGGGTCAAAGGCAAACATATCAATTACCTGCAATTGAGCTCCGTTGACAGACCCTGCTAACACTGCAAGTACAACTAGCAACTACATGTTTTGGCTACTGACTCCGGGACACAGACTGTTTCTTCCGAGAAAGTCATTTCTCACACTGCCCATCGGGGATTTATTTGTATTTCATTTCGATTTCTTTTGTCTGGAGTTGGGTCCAGTCATAGTCCCAGTCTCTGTGCCAGTCCCTGATCTAGTCTCAAGTGTCGCTATGGAAAGTGTTGCTACTTTTCGACTTCTGGCTAAGTGGTTTTACTACGCAGACAGAGGATCGGTGATCGGTGATCCTTCAGGTGCCAAGAGCCAACAGCACCTATGGGAAATAATATATGTGAATTATTTATGCGACTGACGCCAACAGGGGCCAAGAGGGACAAACGAAATCCTTGAAACCGTTTGAAAGTTTCGCTTTCTTGTGATTGCCAGACGCATTACCTTATATACCCTGTATATTAAAGAGTAAAGGGAGTGTTCTTCAAAATAAAGAAAAGTGTTATTGGGGCAAAATAAAAGTCTTCTTACTAAGAAAGTCTTCTTAGTCTTTAATTTATCCAAATTCATTTATCATTTATATACAGGTTACTGCATAACTTCATCATTTTACATGTATTGCCAAAGTGACTCCGTAGACTTAGAAGTCTTAACATGGATCGTCGCTTAATCAGCCTCGAAAGAGAAGAAAGATAGGCTAAATGCACAAAGGACTCAGCCAAACAATACATTAAATAAAAATTATTGAATTACCTCAAAAAATTCAAGTTTACCTTTATGAAAGAGCCAAGTTCTAAATTGAGCACACTCTAGTCATTACATACATGGTATCCCTAAGTCCTGTATTCTTAGTTACCACACCTTAACTGCGATAGTTACCCTAATTTTGTGTGATCTGCAGAAATGAAACGGTCTTCAGTTCTGGCCCGGCCCAAGTCCGACTTGGAGTCGCATCCATTGGCAGCTACAACCACGCGTTGCATACCCCGTAATGGCACAATCAGCGGGAATAGCTTAGCCGCGGCGCACGCGTGTCATTCTGGGGCAGCAATCAAAGTGATATGAAAATTGCCAGCGGGTTCAACAGGTTCAGTTTGTGCTGTACGATTTTTGTTTCAGTTTATTTTGATTTTATTTTTTATTCCTCTTTTGTTTGCCCAAAAGGTTAAACGTGCGAATTTCACCAAAGGCAAAATACGAGCGAGAACCTTTTTTCTCTTTTTCTTGATCAGCGCTCGATCAATGCGAATGCGCCAAGAGGTTTTCGTTTTCGGTGATCGCGTCTCTCGGTAATCGTCTGACTTCTTGAGCTCCTGCTGCCTCTGTTACTGCTGCTGCTGCGGCTGCTGCAGCGGTCCATTATCGAACGCGTACCGTACGCGAATTTGCCAGATACATATATGCAGCTAAAGATAATTAAATGTAATTTGGTACTTCCTTTTCAGCCGAAATAATACATATAAATAGTATCCTTAGTTTACATTTTATTCGCGCTCTTCTCGCGCGCCCCTCATTATTATAAATTTTCGTTTTCTTTCAACGACGGGAGACTTAAGGTCACTCCAGACATCTACACATGCATGCATATATAGTATAGTATAGTATAGTGTAGGGGCAAAGCAAGTTCAAAGGAATTCGCCTGGCAACAATATAACAATTGCGAGTCTGAGAACCCTAAAGAGAACCCCAAAGAGAAACCGAAACTTGTTAATTGTTGTTGCTGTAGTTGTTGTATTTGTTGTTATTGTTCTGGTCGAGTGCAGCGCGCACTTCAGCAAAGAAACACTTTCCATTCAGGGCCCAATAAGCGGCCCATTGTGAAAAACTACTCACGGCATTCATTCATGAAAGCGCGCCCCGAGCTCTGTCTCAAGTTCCTCTAGGTGAGCTGAGGAGGCACTGCAATACCGCCGCAAATTAGACGCTCAATTACGCTGCGAAATTCCTATGTAATTTCACTGCAATGAAGGTAGAAGAATCACGAGTACCCAAAGTGCTGTGCCTAGGGAGTGAGTCACTCGTACTCGGCCGGGAAAGTGAATCTTGACCACGTGGTTGGGTTCTTTGTTACCCCTTCGATCATTTTTCATAACTCTGCTCCGACCACATCCTTCCGTAAAATGTTCTCACACTTGACCCGCTGTGCAGCGGGTACGCCCCGCCAAGGATCGGAAGTTGTTCCGCATGCTCCTTTGGCAGCAGCATCTTCTAGGCACCCTCTCCTCTCCTCTTGATGTTGTTCTTCTTGTCGAATCTTATTAAAAATTGTTATTTCTTGCGTGGCCCTTTTTCCTTTCGCTGCGATGTTGTTTTCTTAACATATATACATGTATTTTTTATTGCTTTAATCATTTTTATTTTGTGCGGCTTCCGTGCCACCTGTTATGCTTATAGCGAAGGTGTAGCAGCAGCAGCAGCAGCAGCGGCAGCCAGAGGTCCTCATCGGATCCTTGAGAGGCCTTTTTGATTTTTCTCAAGTGATTGCGTAGTTTTCATCGTTTTCGTTTTCGTTTCTTTTGTTGCGTTTCGTTTGCTCTTTTGTTGTAGAGTGTTCTCACTGTTTCAAATTTGAATTGATCACCGCGTTTCGATCTGACCGAGGGTAACGTGGGATCCTCGGACCTATCAAAATAGCAATCACAATTTGTCGATTAGCGCTGTCTGATGCCTACTTCCGATTCGTGGGAGTTGAGATTAAGCATGAAATTAATTCCGTAATACGCCAGCGCGGGATTAAGCATAAAATTAATTCGGAATTAGTCAGTGCAGGATTAGACAAGGTCAACGATGTCTGGCGCCAAACAGTTGGCATGAAGATCGGCAAAGATAGTTATCACATGTTGGCAAAACAAAACGCAATTGTGGATCAAAGTCAGAGATGCCGTGCGACAAAAATTGTTACGCTTCGCTCTGATCCCATCAACGAAGCAGAGATATAGTCAGAGAGATATACACGCATGTAGTTACCCGATAAGCATCGCTATGACAAACAACCCGACGACTGCCTGCAGGCGTGCCCAAACAATGACACAGTGGGCGCTGCATTGACCTGGCCCGAGGAGGACCTGGTGCGCCCTGTAGACTACTACTACCACGGTACCTGCCTGCTGCTGTCCTGAGCGTGTGTATAATCTAGTTTTAATTTTCATGGGAATTAAGCCATGCCCGCTGCTCATCCTTCTCCTCTCGCTGTACAAACAGCAATGTGCAATTTATGCGATTCGAGTATTTGTTTAAAAAATTGTGAAAATCCTCTGGACTCGCCGCGGCTCGACTTCTGTTTGAGCAACTTATTTGCTTTGATTTTCACTTGACTTTTTGCCTCGTTTATTATGCTCAGCCTGATGGGGTGTAGAGGGTATTATGGGATTGTACAAGTGCAGAATATGGCAGAAATGGGCATATAAAGATCCAGAGAAGAGTAAACTTATGTCAGTATATAGAAATTATTACCCATATCCAATAAACATATGTATTTAAAGATACAGCTTTAAATCTGATCTCCAATAAAAGTAAGTAATGGAAATATGCAGTTAAAGGTTAGTGAAAGCCATATATCTTTATAATATAAAGTATGTTTTGCCAACATATGAACATAAATAAATGTCTGTTTAAAATTCATGAACATTTCATGGACAATTCAAAGACAGTTCACATATGAACTGTGAATTATCCCGGAGCGTTCTAAGAGATATCTTCCCGTTGAGCACACACACTTTCCTGCAGCATTTCTTACTCGTTTTATGATATTTTCATTTCCATATGGGGGTATCCGTTTTTTTCCACCAACCAACCACCCCACTTTGAATGCCGTCAATATTTACAGAGTAAGTCAAACAGTTGGCGCATCCGTTAGCCAACAATACAGGACAACATCAGTAACCATGTTGGAGTGCCTCGATGTCTCTTGGACTTGGGCTCGCATACTTAATTGGCCTTTAATGAATTTTCAATTTGACAATTGGCAAAATGCCGCACACGAACGCGTCTGAGGCCACCCACGTGATGCACGAAAACTCGAACATGCAACGCGAACTCGAGCTGCAACTTCAAGTGCAATTCCCATATCCAGACGAGTTCCAAATGAAACTTCAACTTCCATCGCATGTCCGTTTTCTGCTTCCGATTGACTTTCGCTCTCTCTCTCTCCCTTCCTTTCACTGGTTTGTTCCCCTTATTACACCGTATTAAATGCTAATAAAATAAGTAACATACAAATTTTTCAATTTATGCATAAGAAAGAAATTGGGCTACGGTTGCCGCAAACAATTACGAGTTGCTCCGATTCGAGCCGGGACAACACTTTCACGGCCCAGAGGGACTTGCTAATAGGAGTCGTTGACGTGCGCCTACTTTTCTTCCTGTTTGGCATTTCTACAGCTCCTACACGTTTTGCATACCTCATAACTATCTCAAGCAGGGGATACCTTTTGAAACATGGTACAGTTGAGAGAAATCCTAGATTTAGATCTTCTATTTACATAAGTGATGTTAAAATTGATATGGAATAATTTTATTTTAGACTTTAATACCGATCTGGCAGCCCTTTGAATTTGCCAATCACATTTATTTACATTTTAATTGCAAAGATATAAATCTGTAATCGATTTTCTTGTATTCATCGCTAACTCTTCCTTTTGCCATCGCTATCTGTCAAGCACATTGCATGTTCCGCTTTGTGACTTTTTAAACTTTTACATTTTAATCGAAATAAATTTTAAGTGTAAATAAACATCCACTTCATTTGATTACACCAAACATCTCCCAAAACTATTATTCACCACAAGCACTTTATTGTTTTAATTAACATGATCTGGTCATGCGATGTATGATTCTATACAATATAATATAAATTCTGAGATCTACAAATATATTATTTTCTTCCTTTCTGCGTCAGATTTGCGTTTAGGGTATTTCAATATCGATCAACTTATTGGGCTGCTTATTAACAGCTATTGGCATGCGCTCTCTGGAAGCTGGTCCATGCCACATGACAACGCTTCGCATCGGATCAGGGCGAGACACAAGTTGTATTTTTATGCGTATTGACATGAAAAGTATGACCCAGGAATGGAAGTACGTATATGCATGTGTGTGTGTGTCCTGAGGTATATGCCGCATTGTTCATATTTAAGCGAGCCATAAGTGGCCAAAGTTTTGGGATCACTTGGCAACGTTAAGTGACAGGCACGCAAGGCGCCGGCTGAGTGTGAGGCAAGGGAAAGCAAAAACAAAAACACGAACTGGACTATACGCATAGGTAACCCTGTCTTAACCCTTTCTTGCCCTTCTGTTCCCCTCTTTCTACTATCCTTAGCACGTGTGTTCGTTCCTTGTTGAGGCTTTTTGTCAATGTGCATAAAATTCAAATCGATATGCAAACGTTTTGTTGGCGGATGCCTTCGCATCGACAAGGAACGATAAGGTTGCTTGGTTGGGTTACAAGGTAGCCAGCGATATGATCGTGTTGTTCGGGCAGGTGTAACCGAAGGCGTCACTTGTGCAACTGTCACAGTCGAAGCGCACTCGTTGCGCACTCGTAAATTGCACGAAGGCACCGAGGGTTGTTTGGCCAATAAATACTGCGTCTTGTGTTGTGTGTGCTTGTGCGGTTTGTTGTGTGACATTTTTATCTAATTGACAACGTTTTATTGCCGCCTGCCGAAAGATGTGCAAGGCAGATATGCATCGACTGCAGCCTGGGGCGTGCTACTTCTCTGCCCCAGGGAGTTGACTCCGTGCGTTGCGCCGCAGATCAAAGGATCATTAGATCATAGAAACTCATTGCGTTATGATTTCCAGCGAATCATTAGGGCAACCAAAGGGCGTGGCATGGGCCTCAAAGTAAGAAGGACCACCGTGTTCTGCTGTCTCATGCCGACGGCGCTACAACTAAATTGAAAACGCGCTTCGATTAATTGTTAGCGCTAAAATGTGAGCCTAACTATGCCACACTAGTGTCGGACACGCTTATTAGGCATGCCACAAGGCAAGGACGAGCGTGTCCTTGACGCTTGACTAACAAGCTAGCGCCGGACTCTATCCTACCCTCCGTTTCGGGGCATATCAATTGGAAAATTTTCGCCAGCTAGTAATAAACAAGATTTTTCATTGCGATACCGTTCCGTGGTCAGTGCGTGCCGAATTGCTAACGGCGGCGGCAAATTCGTAAAGGTGTCGGTGCAGGTAGACACTGCCGGCTTTGGTCTTTGGTCCTCGACGACGATTTAGATAGCTCGATAAGATGATTTGCTCTTTTTTTTTTTTTGGTTTTCCCGTGCTGACAAATCGTTGCAGCAATCTGTATATGAGCTTGGGATTTTTTGCAAATTTGAGCAGCGCTTAGTGGTCGACTTAATCCAGTTAAAGGCTCCGATTGTTTGCATTTCCGCCCATGTTCCGGTCCATTCCTCAACCCCATAATCATCTTGTTAGCGGCTTTAGATTGCCACCGATAGGCGCCGTCGGGGCCAGGCGAATTTTCTAGCGCCATTTTGCCAGCACAAGCTCAACAGGGCAAAAGAAGCAAATGTGGCCAACTTACCACGGCTTCTCATTGGTCCTCTGCCTGTGGCGGCACGTGCTGTCAGCTGAGGTAAAGGTGGAGGTAGAGCTAAAAGGTAGTCGGTCAGGCAGGCCAGGCAGGCAGGCAACTTGTTTACCTGCTGGCGGCATTGGTGGTGAGTTTTCTGCTCTGCACTTTGGTATAAATAGCGCTGCAAGGATTAGCCTGCAGTCAGAAACTCGCCAGCATTCGCAGCGAACGGTTCAAGTTTTATATTTTCTGATTGCCAAACAGTTTTATTATACGCTCTATCAAGATGTCGTCCAGTGAGATTTATCGTTACTATTATAAGACCTCCGAGGACTTGCAGGGCTTCAAGGCGAGCGCATCGGAGCCCTACTTCAATCCCATGGCTGCCTATAATCCTGGCATGACACACTATCAGATCAATTGCAATACCTTGGCCAACTCTAGCAACTATCTATCCAGCAATGGATTCATTAGTTTCGAGCAGGCCAGCTCTGATGGCTGGATCACCTCGTCGCCGGCCAGCCATCGTTCCGAGAGTCCCGAGTATGTTGATCTCAATACCATCTACAATAATGGTTGCCACAGTGGTCTGCAACAGACACAGGCGCAGCAGCAGTATGCATTACCGCTGGAGCAGTCAGTACCGGCTCAACCGACGCAACCTGTGGCACAGTCACCTCTGGAGATTATGGGCTCTCCCAATGTGGGCACCTGCAAGACATTGCCCGCACCAGCAACAGTGACAGCGACGCTTACAACAGCAGCTCCTGCAGCAAAGCCCAAGAGAAGCTACACCCGAAAGAATCAACAAGTTGCAACTGCCACAACAACAACAGCCACGCCCGCAACCCAACAGTGCAACAGCTCCAATGTGAATCTCTACACAGATGACTTCCAGAACTTTGACTTCGATAATTCGGCACTGTTTGACGATAGCGTCGAAGATGACGAAGATATGATGCTCTTCGATGATGACTTTGAAGCCGATGGCAACGAGGGCTCCTTTGACTTGGCCGATGGTGACAGCGAAGATGGTGCCACAAATGGTGCGAATGCATCTGCCGGTGGTTCTGGCAAGCGGCGACGCAACAAACAAATCTCACCCGTGGTCAAGCGTAAGCGTCGCCTGGCTGCCAACGCAAGGGAACGTCGCCGTATGCAGAACCTCAATCAGGCCTTCGACCGATTGCGTCAGTATCTGCCCTGCCTGGGCAATGATCGCCAGCTGTCCAAGCACGAGACCCTGCAAATGGCCCAGACATACATCTCTGCCCTGGGTGATCTGCTGCGCTAAGCGTCCTTATCCTCGACTTTATCCATTGCCAAATGTTGTACCTTGTCCTGTATATAGAACTCTCCAGCTAGTGCCCAGTAGAAAATTATTGACTAAGTATTGTTCATAGTTTAGTTTACTTGTTTAAATGGAAGATAATGATTTAGTACTTAAATACAAAATATAAAAATCAAACAAACAAAAAACCATGTTTCTTTTGGTACGAGTCTGGGAATTTGAGATACTCGTACGAGCTTCATATATTTGGATAAAATGCTCTTAACTTTGTGGGAAAGTTACTCCAGTTTTCAGATTTCTCTTCTTGAGATATTTATTTTTTAGGGTTCAAAGATATTCTTGCAGTCGGACCTTCTAGGTTTGTCTTCCTGGGCTTCGAGGTCCTTAGGTAATCTGGGAGGTGGACTAGAAAATTGTTGAAAAACACGTGGTATAACAAATGACTGAACTTTGTGGTTTAAACTCTATAAAAGAAAGTGGTATAATAGAAAACGCTACGGTTCTTCAAGTAACTAAAAACTATATAACAAATTAACTTACCGTGTCCCGAATATGTTTCTAGTTGCAAAGGTAGCCCTCCGAAATCGATGATTGCAGGCACTTTCAAGGTAGAAACGCATAAATTCGTATTCACTTTTCATCAAAGAACACAGATCATTGGGAAAATTGGCTTTACTAATGGGAACTGCAACGATTTGTCCGTAGAGTTCGAGCACACAAAAGAGAATAACGTAATTCTTAAATGACATACTAGTTGAATCTTCAAACCTCTGAATTCAAATGTATACGAACTGAGATTGCGATTTGCTTTTATAGAGTGATTCAAAAATTTGGAATTTTCAATTAGCAAACAAAATTAAGGCTAAAAAATGAAGTCATCTTTATTAGTCTAATACCGCATGCATACAGCAAACATTATAGGGTAAGCAAGGCATATTAACTTAAAGGAAATACAAGAGTTAACAGCACCAAATTTAAAATTAACCATCTTTATTTAGCGTGTCAATAGACGATTTCATCGTGCTATCCGAGAAATGCAAAACTAGGAAAAAATTATATATTATATTTCTACAAATATTTCTGATACTGGGTATCTCATAGTCGATTGTAGTGCTGTTGTTCCCATTATGGCCATATTGTGTTCGTCTGTAGATGGAGAGAGCTCTACTAAATGGTAATTATGCATACACATTTTATTGTTTATTTGATCTAATTTATAGTATAAAACACGCGGCACACTGTCGCCTAAAACCAAACCCACGTTACCCCTCAAACTGCTGCATTGTGACGATCACTTAGTGTTTTGCAGTGATTCTCTCTTTGTCTTTATCTTCCACTTCCCTTTCTTGCACTCACACCGACATAGTCGCACGCGGATTCAACTTTATTATAAGTATGTGAGGAAAGGTGATCGATTTGGCGCTTCGCGATCAATTTGCAGACAGTTCGACGAAATTAGTCGATGGCCAAAACAAATACGCGAAAAGTGATCCCCCAATCGCGTTGTCAGGCAGAACTGAACACAGTGTATTGTGCCGATGATGATTATATGCCACGGCGCGCCAGAGTGTGGCTGCCAAATTAAGTTAAGTGTGGGGACGAACGGCCAAAACAACAACAACAACAACAAGAACTGAAAAATGGAGCGCCACTCACAAATCGTTTAAAGGGAACTTCGATTGATGATCGTTTTGGTTGGATAACCGACAAAGAAGGCTCAGACAAAGCTTAAGCTGGCTTAAGCCGCCGTGTCTTGCAGACTTTAGAGCTTCTCGGCGATTCAATCAGTCGGAAGATCCAAAACCAATTTGTTGATAGCGCGCGGCCTGACGATCGGTTGCCACTGGGAATCGCACCGGGATTCGCACTGGGAATCGCATTGGAAATTGGGGCGCTTGTAGGCGGATGAGCGAGAGAGAGAAAGAGAGGTAAAGGGGGCGCGGCAGGACATCGTTACGTGAGCAGCGTTTGGTTTGTTGTCGTTTTAATACCCTTCGATCATTGAAGATGGTCTTAAAAGGGTGTACTAGCTTTGTGCTTGCTCAGTATTTTTCTTTCTGTTCGTCTGTCCGAATGTCTGTGTGAACATTTAAATCTTAGCTATTATAAAAACTAGAGATTCCCAACTAGCTATGAGGGTTCATGTATGTTAAATCATACACAGATCAAGGCTACCACGCCCACCGCCCCGCAAATCAATAATTTAATTTTAAAGGAGACTTAATTATCTTTCTCTCCTTTTAATTTCAATTCGATAAAACACAATATAAACATAAAATCAATTCAATATACTTAAGTTCCCAAGAAATCCGGGGAAGGGTATTTTATTGTCAGGCGCAGTTGACTGTGGTATTCGTCTGGTTCCTTCTTCCGTTTGTTTGTTTGTTTTATAAAATGTTTTTCGGGCGTACCCACAAAGCTCTGCCCAAAACTGAGAATCAAGCGAAGGAAATTCACATAATTAGTTAGCTTTGATTCGGCGGGGTTCGTTAAATTGTTAATGACTTAATTTAGAGTTCGCACGACGCGGGCGTCTCCCGCGCATTAAAGCTAGAGCGAGGGGCAGTGTAAGAGCGAGAAAAAAAGAGAGTGAGTGGGAGGGGGAGTAAGAGGGAGGGTGAGAGCAAGCGAGAAACTGGCAATTATAAAAGTAGCCCCTGTGCATCCTGTGCTCCGATCTCGTCTCTCTCTTGTTAGCGACAATTTACGGCTTTGAACGCTTCCGCACAAAGCGTCGGCCGTCAATTTGTCAATTACACAAATTGTTTAGCTCGCCACGACACCAGCAACAACAACAGCTAAAGCTGCATTTCGATTTCGAGTGAGTTGGGGCATCTTCCTGCCAGGCCGGGGATGGCTTTGTGCAACCGAGCTACGTTCCGATCGCTGTTGCAGCTGCACAGATTCGATCCAGCTTCCATTTTCGAAGCCAATACAATTAGTTAGAATTCATGAATGGGAACCGACCCCAAGCAGCAGAAGCAGCAGCTTTTGGCAATGCCGCCGTCGAAGGAGCAGAAGTCCAACTCCAACTCCAAGTGGTCCCCAGTTCCCGGTCGGAGTCTTGCATGTCTTTGTCAATTTATAGACAGCTTGCCTGAGCATTATTAACACGTATTATTATGCATTCGCCCCGACATGCAGGGCCAACTTGCAGGTCCAAAGTTGCAGGTTGCAGTTGCACAGATCCTCGTGATCCTCCATCTCTGCACGTCTCCTGCACCCTTATCCCTACAATATTTTGTGGACTTATCGTAAAAGAATTAATGTTCTGAAAATTTGTCATGTCGATAATTGGCGCGCTTTATTTTGAGGTTTTTGGGGTTTCGCCTTGCCCCATTATGCTACACACACACAGAGAGACAGACACATACACACACAGTCCAAGCTATGGTATATCTGTATCTGCGTTAAACAAGTTAATGAGCTTTAACACCATCAATTTGTCACTTCTTATTAGCGTCCCCATGGGGCAGACAGACTCGGGAGATATGTTCGAGTTAAAGAAGTTTAACAAGTCCACAACTAATTGGGCTGTTGGAGGTTAGTGGCAAGTGCAACAATGAGATAAGTTAAGATCGAACTGGTGGTTTAGCTGTCCTTTACTTTCGATTATTATTTTTCAATGCTTGATTGCTCTCTCATCGGTTTATAATGCGATAAGTTTGCAAATATTAAAAGATCTTTGATCTGTTAGATATAAGTTATGGTAAAGGTTAAGCTGAGCAGCCTCATGTACTAATACAAAGAAGTAACAAGAAATAATAATAATTTCTATAGAGTAAAGGAAATATCTGGATCAACTTTGAGTAATATTACGAGGGTCGTTTGATAAGTCCGTGACTTTTTGTATTTGCCGCGCACGTTTTATAGGCATTGAAAGCAGACGATCTCGTGAATTTTAACGAAAATGGAGATCGAGATCGTCTGCTTTCAATGCCTATAAAACGCAAACCAAAAACGCAGCTTTCTCAAAATTTTACAGTCAGCTGTTAATCGATAACTGCTGACAGGAGCAGTGTTGTATTTAGAGCAGGTGCGCGGCAAATACAAAAGTCACGGACTTATCAAACGACCCTCGTATTATGCGCTTGTATCGGTTATGTGCCGATCAAATGTCAATCAAAGTTAGACGGTCATCGATGCATACTTTAAATCTGTAGATTTAATTAGAAAAATAGAGTTTCCTACTTACAATGATTTTATATGTTTTTTATATTTACAATATTATTCAATACCGCATCATTATATATGAATAGTATAGTATATACAACTTTTGACGTATTGGAGGTAGCCTATCTATCTGTTTTTTTTATTTAATCTAAAAAAAATATCAAAAATTAAAAATCAATTATCTTGCATTTTCACATTTCTTTTCGCCTTGCGGTTTGGGCATCTTTCTTTTTTGCTATTTTCTTCATTTATTCTTCGAGCTGACAAAAGATTTTCTCATGCCCAGGCAAACACAAACATAGTCAGTGTATGCAATTGAAGGCACCATTAAAAAATTGTAGAAAAACGCAGCCAAACCGCAACAGTTTTTTTGTGTGCGTAAATTGTTTTGGCTCAAGTGCACATGCGTTTACTGGTGAGGGGGTTTCCGCTTCCGCCGCCGCATTATTTTGGCATTGTTGTGTGAACATTTTACACAGATCCTTTAATTGTTGCGCAATGCATGGAAAAACCGGGAAAACATACATGTGTGTAATTTCCTTGGCCCATTGAGTAACCCGAAAAAATAAAACGATGCTCGCTTGATTGATGTGAATCCTGGCCAGAAACTAAGAACGGCCAAGAGTGAACCCACGTTCGGCGTCCACAATGTTCTTCGGTCGCGTGTGCAACGGAACTGTGTGTGGGCTCAACTCTGTCTTAGTCCAAGTCGATTGCAATTATTAAGCCATAAAACGGGCTGCGTTAAATGCCGAGTCTGTAATTAGCGACACCAAATCACGTCGACCACGCCCACGCAGTCGCATTGTGTGCGGCCTGAGAGAGTGAAAGAAAGGGAAATGCACGCCAAAGAAAGATCAATACCTGAAAGTTAAGAGCACTTCCCAAATATCCAATTATGGTTTGCCGTTTGTTTAGGGAAGTTTTCGCTTGGGTGCGGCAATTAGTCAAAGATTTGCTACGCTACTCAGGTCGCATCGAGACTGAGCCTGAGGCTGATGCTCTGAGGCTGAGTCTGAACCCATCAATCAGTAGCTCCGATTACCCTACAGATTTAACCGTTACACTGCTTGACAAACAATTCGCACGGCCGACCGATCGCTCGGCTGGGCAACTCAATTAGCCAGAGTGGCCAGAGAGACGAAGCCCGCCACAGTTGACTGACTTCTGGCCCAAGCCAAGTAGGTGGCAGGGCAAAAGACAAAAGCCTTCGGCGCTGAGCCGAACTTGAAGCTGAGCCTAGTATCTCACGCTGCAGTCGTTGACGACAGACAGAGGATCAGTTGGACAGACGGACAGCGGGCAGTGAAAGTGCATCAAAAATCAAAGTCGACGTTGATTTTTTGACAATTTTCGGGCTCCAGGCATCAAATTAACACAAAGCAAAAACCTGAAGATGCTACCAAAGATGCAGGCCAAGAAAAAAACAGCCCACCCTCAGTACTAATAAAGGTATGATTATTATAGCAACGTAGGTATACACTAGGAAAGGTTTAAATATATGTTTATGGTTATCATTTCCTTCAGCAGATCATTTAGTCTTAAAGCCTTACTACCATAATATGACAAATCTTTTTTATATACACACATATATATAATGTAATACTCATAAAAAGTTGAATATCTTTTTCAAATGTTAGAGTATTTAAGTTCGACTCACCAAGCTGTAGCAGTATTTTTTAACTGAAATTGCCACACGCAAGCCATCGCCATCGCTTTGTCACGTTAAGAGGGAGAAGGATACTGGGAGAGAGGGACAGAGAAAGAGAGAGTAAGATCAGCACAGTCTGCAAGGTATTTTACTGCAGATTCTTCTCCGTTCTGGTCCTGGTCTGGTCTGTAATTTAGTGTTCGCATTGGGCGTTATTTGATACAGTTTTCCAGCTCATTTGCTTGTAATTGGGCACCGCCAGAGCTTCGCATCGCGCAGACTCCACATGAAATCTCCGCTGTTCTCCGTCCGTCCCTTCCCTTGTCTTCCGTCCATCGTCAACTTGCTGCCAAGTTTAGCTCAGGTTGACGACTTTTCAAATTATCAGTTAAATTTCGGTACTTATATATTTATTAATCAGGATTTCGTGTGAAAAATGCGGCCAGGGTGCGCTCATATTTTGTCTTTAAGCTCAGCTCAGCAGACAGCAGCAGCAACAACAACCACAACAACACCAACAAAGCAGCTGAAATCGAATGACAACGTCGTCGGTGGCGGCATGGCATCACTTCGAGAGGTTTTGTCCTCTGGCCAAACTTTTGGTAAAGGAATTTTGGTTTCTTCATTCCCCTTTGTGCTTGTGATTTTTTCTCGACCTTTTTGTAGTAGTTGTTGTGGTTTCTTTTTTTTGTTCGATGTCCACCTGCAAAAGCCTCGCGACGCGCTCTGCGTGAGAACTTAATCCCTTGGCCCCAATTATTCAAGTAATTAAGTATTAATGTGCGAAATTTTATCACCTCCGACAACGTCGCTGCACGTCGTGATTTTCCAGGCCATTTGTGCCTAAACGACCGGTTGAATGTGGGGCTTCTGCTTGGATTCGTAAGAGAAACGAGAAATCAAAGCAGGTCGTGGTTGATATTCGACTAAGACTAGTTTAATTTTGATAAGGATTTTGGAAATGGAATAGACTGTTTAAAAGGTTAACTAAAAATAATTAAAAGAAAAGTAATTAGCAGGCTATAATCTCTAACGGATCCCTACGCACGTTCATAGCAAAGATCCCCGCGCGAGAACTGATCCTAAATTTGAGTGATTGGCAATAAAAACGGGCTGATCAAGGACAATGCCGCCTGAGATGCCGCCAAAGAAGCGGCGCTAGCCGATTGTGCAATTAGTAGATATAATCCGTGTGATTCCACCCGAGTAAAATGTCAATAACAATAAATTCCTTGGCAAGTATAGCCCGAGATGGCGATTTCAGGGAAAATCAAGATATGGACCGGAGAGCAATGTGATTACTGTGGAAGAGCAGCTCATAACTGTCAAAGTTGGGCAATCAATTGATTGGCGCATTGATCGCTTCAAGAAGGGATCGAGAACCGATGTCCGAAGACCGAGGACCGCACAAGGACTCTTCGGAGCTGGCACAATATTTTAGAGGCGTGTTCCGGCTGTCAACATTTTATGTTGGTGGTCAGCGAGAGTCAACTTGCGGTCGCAGCAACTGCTACAGCAGCCGAGAGCAGCCTGAGAACGGTGCGGGTGTTCCCACTGCAGAAGAAGCAGGTCCTTGAGCGAAGATCGCAGAACAATAGAACACATCCCAACCCCGTGGTGAGGTCCTTTGTGCGTGCGCAGAAAACAAAGGCAACTACTTACAACACATTATGACACAAAATTGGAAACAAAATCGAACAAAGTATGTGGAAATCTCCTTCGAGGTCCTGGGGACAGGCATTTTATTGCCCACCGCACAGGTCCTGCCTGAATCATTGCTCTATTTTATCCTTTTCTTATCTCGCTTTGTTTCTCTCTTTCTCGCGCTCGGCTCCTTTTGATGCATTGAATTTGCGTGAACCAAATCCAATTTTATTGCTCAATTTTTTTGTACTCCGCGGCAATTCCTAATTGAATTGCGCGATCTGGAAAATTTAACATTTGTCTATGCAGACTAAATTCATTATTTATTTCTATATTCCAGCATTCTAATGTAAATTAACTTTTTCACTCTTTGTTCTGTTGTATTCTTCTGTTTACAACAGTTTTGGATTATCTACGCCGTTGAGACCCGCAATTTATTAATCGAAACAGTTTATTATATTTGAATTTAGTTTTTGATTTCTTGCAGGACCTTAAGATAAATAGGTAGATTAATTTATTGTGGATGAATACAAATAATATTGAAGATTTGTATAACAATACGAAAGCAAATCTAAATAGCTAGTGTTCTTATCTATATTGCAAGAATTTGGTAAAATCTTTGAATAGTTTCAGTTTTTAGAAAATCATTTGTATTAACGGGGTACCACATCGTAATATATTGTTAAAATTAATTCTTTGATGACTGGTCTACGTTGTAATATACTTAATAAATATAAATAAATATATATATTTAGCATTGTAAGTATTTTTTTTATTTTTTATATACATGATTTAATTAATATGAATTCTACAAGTTTCATAGTTATTATATGGTATATACTTTGCATTTATTGTCCACCGACTATATTTCTAAGATTTTGAAGATCCTCTGGTTGGGGACCCCTTCCACAACTGCTGCTCCTTGTCGCGACCAGCTGACGCTGGCTGGGGCACACACGTGTTCATTGCGGGACATGCGCGCGAGTTTGGGTCTCAATTTGGATTTGTAAACTGAGCCCAGGCAGAAGCCGAGAGACCCAGAACGCGGCTGGCAGTGAGGTGAGTTGAGCTGTATCTGTGTATGCTTGTCGGCATCACACCTCAACTCGTTCTCTCTCTCTTTCTCTCTCTTGCTCTATCCCTCTCACAACCCTTTCCAATTTGTCTTGGCGCACTGCTCGTCATATCCTGGTATCCTTTAAGCGGTTTATCCTGCTGTTGTCTCTTCTCCCGACTCGCTGGCTCCCGCTCTGCGGCTGCTGTTGCTTGCCTCTTTCCTCTCTGCCTCACTCGTGCTTATCGGAAGTCAACAGAAACTGTTGCAAGGGAGCAGCAGAAGCCGAGCTGCTTCCTTGAAATGGTTCGAGTGCAGAAAAATGCCGAAGCAGCAATAAGAGGGACAAAAAGAAGGAAACCGGGAAGGGAAACCGAAGGAGAAGTGTAGGCAAAGGCAACGGGAACGGGAACGGCAAATGCTACCCAATTTCGAAGTCAAAGTAGCACCAGATGACGGCATGCGCCGTCCGTTTGTTCTGAGCGATCCTTTTGGCCAGGACAGCATATGTTGCACTCTGCCCTGACGACTGTCTCGCTCTAACTACCAGTGGCAGACGCGGGTTAGTCCTTTTCGGGCAGGCTTTCACTCGCACGCCACGCGGCTCATACCCTGCACCCCGCACCACGCATCCCTCCCTGCATAGCTCGTACCCGAACTGCCGAACCGAACGGCAAATAATAATAATAATGATAATTTCTTATTGTGTTGCGGCTCCGAAGACGCGCCAGTTGGCAGTGCCACAAGTGGCATTTAGAGAAGCGGCTCCACTTAGTAGACAACTACTACTACTACTAGATGTTGCAGCCCGCGGCGATGGATCATATGGATTCGGCAGCAGCATTAATCAAAATTAAGTCAAGCTCAGATCTTAAAAGCTAGCCGAAACACGTAATAGGTAGCACAGAATCCAAAATTAGCATGAGCCAAAACGGTTTCCAAGGTAAAAATGATTAAAATCATATTAATAAATACATTTTAAGTCCAAAGAGACTGCAGAAGGATGAGAAGAAAGTGGAAACGATGCACAGATTCTTCTGAAGTAGACTCCACGAGTTACCGCAAGCTTAAGAAATGCAAATGATAGAATATTTGTATTTTTATTTGTTTGTATTTATTAAAAGGTATTTAAGGTTTTCTATTAGTTAAATTAACATATGCTCTTAGATTTCTCCTACTAAATACCATCTCCCTATCTTGTCGCCTCTTTCGCTAATCTCTTCGCAAAACTAGAGAAACGTCGCGCGCCTTTCAGTTTGATTGTCTAGAAAATGCCCAACAGATGTTGGAGTAGGCATCACCGTATTCACTTACTTTGGGTATCACAGCATTTGTGCAACAACAACTACAACAGCAACATCAACAACAACTCTGGCAATAACGCGATCATCATCAACAACTGTTACAAGCAGTAAAAATAAGATAAAATTCAGACGCCGTTGACTGGGTAAAATTGCGCCATTGAGTCAAAAACAAAAGTCGTAGGAAATTTTGTTGGTCGTGGCATCGTATACACTACAAAAAATTAACTCCCGGTAAAAATTCTATATTAAGTACTGAATATATACGAAACATATACTAAAATTAAAAATATTTGCTGAATAATACTTAATATTTACTGAATATATTTAGAATAAATTCAAAATAAATACTAACACAAAAACAAAACAACATTTAAATCCGCTCATTAATTTCGCTCAGTGTACTCGGCGCAGGTCAAAATAATTTGGCTCACTACGGAAATGCAGGCACGACGAGTAGAGGCAGCTAACGCTGTCCCGCTCTCTCTATGCACATCTGTTGCCTCTGGTGTTGTTGTTGTTGCTGCTTTTGCTGTTGCTGTCGCCTCTTTTCGTGTTGCTCTACGTTCAGTTCGTGTGTTTGCCACGTGTCGTCGGCAAAGCCCATTGACCAATTGGACAAAGAGGCAGACAGAGAGAGAGAGAGTAAAAAATACCGAAGCTCAACTAGTTCATTAACTCAACTTGGTATTAGGCGCAGTTCGCTCAATCGTTCGTGAGCTGAACTGAACTGAACTGAGTCCCCCACACAATGTGATCTCCTTTCTCCTTCCGTCCTCCTTCTGCTGCATGCAAAACGAGCAGCTGTAAAATCAATCAAAAACTTGTCAAATAAATGTCAATTCGTCTCGTTTGCAATTCGCTTTTACTTGACTTATGCGCATGCATAAGCGATACAAGGCGCACAAAGGATACGCGACGCATCCTGTGACCAGAGTAACATTTATTGGGTGCATAAATTGTGCAGTTTTATTTGCATTGGTGAAATTTATCTACATTAAATTTAACTACAATTGGCGCGCTGTTCACTAAGATACTCCGTGACCTGGCGAACTACTGCAGCGCTGCACTCCTGCGCCCCGGTCATCTGCTCCTGCGACAACTGACGCGTGCGCACCAGCAACAATGAGGCATTGTGCATGGCCTGAGCTAATCCTTGATTGATACGAGTTATGCCCTCCATGAAGCAAGAGTTACCAGCACTGCCACTGGTCAGATCTAGCCCGAGTGGGGTAAGTGGTGCCAAAGCCGTGCCCATAAGCTGTCCCTGGCACAGCATTGGCAATTGACCCAATTGCTCTACAAAGCTTTGCACCTCGGCCATGGCTTGCTGGCCCTCTTCACGATAGGCGATGATCATGCGTTCTGCGTCAAAGGTGCACATGCTCAGCTGCTGAGTGACATTCGCTGTGAACTCCTGCAGACGCCAGGTTGGCATACAATCGGGATTTGACTGTATCATCTCGTTGGTCTCATCGATGACGCTGTTCACCTCCAACTGTGCATTGGACGATATAGTTTCCAGATTTCCCGTTAATACAGCCAGCGCGGAATCGATATTCTCCTGCAGTTGGGCGGATGTCTGATCACTGACATCGACTGCCATGTCGGCGAGATGATTAACTACCATTGTAATTGGTCCATATTCTGTGGTCTCTGTGTGACTCTCCTCCGTGCTGCTGCTTGATTGTCCCAGCACTGGCTAAGGATGTAAAGGGAATACACATATATAAACAAAGGTCTAAGGTGAGTCACTTATTTATCGTACTCACCGTCGAAGCCAGCATAACCAAGCTAAATATTCCCAGTGCGATGTTCATGATGTTTCAGTTTCTATTGCTGGTCGCGACGATATGGAATCGATATATATACGCATTGCTTGTCTCACGATAATGACAAAACAAGAGCTCTACACAGCTTCTCAATTTAAATAATGAGCAAAATCAAACGACTAAATAAAATTAAACACACCGTTTAACTAATACACTTTCCTTGACATCAAAATACTCTTAGAATTTGTAAGCTTAGGAATTATCTTACAAAGAAACTAATGTCAACTAAACTATCTTAGTATATATCTGCATTATTGTCAAACTGTCTTTTAATATTCATAGTGACTAGCTATACCCTTTGTAATGTTAAGAGCTTACGTGGTGCCTATTTATGACTCATTTGTATTTCCCCACGATCTATTCTGTTGACGTAATCTGGGCACTAACTGTAATTAACAATACGAGCACCAAAAGTCAAGTGAAACTCCGTCAACTGTCAATAAGATTGTCAATCAGTTTTTCACTCTTCATGACCTTGTTTTGGTAACAGCGCAAAAAAAGGTTGATAGCCTTAAAAAGGTTTTGGTAGATTATATTGTAATAACCGTATCTGATATGCAAGATCATGGTTTTGATTTTCATATTGTTATTGTTTGCATCTTGAGTTATTTAACTTAAATGAATTTCTTTTATTTTTTTCAAATAGGAACTTCAGTTTTGAATGAAATAAATTATGGAGTTCAGTTAAGAATGAACCCGCCTCGCGTGCGTTAACAACCTGATGAAACTGCAGCAGATAACGATATAGTATTCTTCCTATTATGCATTACCTGTTCATATATGTGTACCTGATAATCAAGTACTAAACCATTAAGTTGTTGTATTGTAGTTGTTGCAATTCGAACACTGATAGGAATTAACCAGATTAGCGGCATCTTATCGAACCATTGGCATTTACCATAAGAAAATCCAAGTGTGGCCACTGATAACATTGTGTTTATAGCCCCTACCTGAGATAGTGAAACCTGCAAAAGAGTCCACGCGCATAAGCCGCGAAATAGACCCTCCACTTGGATTATGAACTTCATGGGAGGCGGCAGAAAAATGTTAAAAGTATCGTTGCTGCTGCTGTCGCTGTCGTTGCTCAGTTGCAATGTCTGGGGAGTCCATCAGGAGCTGCTGGATTTACTTGAGCAGCAACGACAGGAATTGGATTTATCCGCAGCAGAAGTAGCTGCACTGCGTCCCTTCTATTTGGAGCTGCAGAAACAGCACGATTACCTGTACTTTTTGCAGCTGCAAAAGGGCGATGGAAGCGCAAGGGAGTTACAGGATTTGCCATCACCCGATGCCACTTATGTGCAAGCATTTGAGGAGTTACGTACACAATTCTCCAATAAGGTGAGCTATAAGCCAAGTATGGAGTATGACACAACGTTGCCAACCTTGGAGGAATTGATACCCTCATCGTCAAGTGGCGAACTGAGCCTGCAGCAGCAGGCAGAGCTGCAGGACCTGCGTGATATAATGCAGGATGTGCTGGACGAGGCCCAGCTGGGCATCAATGATCTGGTCAAGCGTGCAACAGATATGGAAATCAATCTGTTGGCACTGAACAAACCAAAGATTGTGTTGGCCGCCATCGCTGCTCTGGAGTCCATGTGGGGCTACTGGGGACGTGGCTCGCAAGCTGCCTACTGCAGCTACTCTCATGTGCCGCAATTCACCGAGGTACTGCAGGCCATCAATGGAGGCGTCGATTGCTACACTTACACAATGGGACTCGTGCTCACTATCCAGAATGAGACGGTGGCGTCGGTCAAGGAAGTCAAACGTTGTGTTCGCGATTTGGTGAGCATCTACAAGAAGGTCATGGGCAAGCAGAGCATCATGGGCAAGATACTGTCAGGTACATTGAACCTCTTGAGTGCCTTGCGTCGCGTGCACGACATTATCGCTGTGGGCATAGCCGGCTACGATAAAGTGAACAATCAGTTGCCCGGAGCAGCACAGCAAACATTGCAATGTGGCACGCAGTTTGCCGATAGCATACCCCACATGGTGGAGACCGCACAGAACTTGACCACATGTATTACCTTCGTGGATACCGACAAACCGGATTATGAGTTTACCAAGCCGGAGGAGGAACGCTATTGGAACACAGGAGGAGATCCCGAACTGATACCCCATGAGAATGACGTTGAGGACGATTATGATGACGATGACATTAATAATTTCATTGATGACTATGAGGATCACCGATAGGCCAATGGAGGATTACACGTATTATCGATAAGGATCGGGTGGATATATATATGCCAAAGAATATGGTACATTATACAAGTGTAAACAAAATAAATACATAAACAGTTTCTAAACGATGTTTCGATAGCTGAGGTTCGATATCTCAGGTGTGAGGGTATATCCCTCTCCGACAACCTGTTGGCATCTTAACTTCCTTCTTAGATCTAGGCTTATAGACGTAGACGGCAACTTCGGTTGACTAGACGTCGCTCTCCTTGAGCTGGCGCACATACTGTTCACTGAGGGATTTGTTGATGCCCTCACTGCTGTTGTGATGGCCACCGATAGTCCCCCTCGATGATCCCGTCGCCGCCTGTGGTGAACTCTGTGACTTGTGTACATTCCGTCCAGGACTGAGGGGTGGTCGATCTGCCGGCGTGGGTAGCGCAATCACATCGGCCAGCAGTGTCTGGCGACAGAGTGTGGAGAGCGCACTTCCAATGGGCGCTGCTGAAGTTCCAGCTGCATCCTTGGACTTCTTACCCCCGCGACGTAGTTTGGAGGCAAGTGTGGCAAAGCCAAGCTTGCTGGAGATGCGACCCGAGCGACTTACCGAGCGTGGCAAACTGTCGTAGGCACTGGAGTTGCTGATGCTCTCCTGATCCGTTGTGGCCTCCGTATCGCGTTGCTGTTGCAGCTGCAGCTTCGCTTGCTCCGCAGAGTCCCCGCGCATGCTGCCCACGCTTACGCTCTTGTGCAAAGTAACATCCTCCATGGGGAGTGGAGTGGTGGCTTCCTGTCTGGGAGTAACTGGAGCACTCTGTAGAAATTGCGCCTTGGCCTGTTGCAGACGCAGTGCGCGCTCTGAGAGCGGCGTTGCCGGGCGTTCTGGCTCGGGAAATTCGAATTGCTTGGGCTTAGTGGGTGTCAGCAGGGCTTTTCCCTTGCCCTCCCATTTGCGCTGTATGCGAGGTAGCGTGTTGTCCAGCTTGTTCGGCAGCACCAGCGAAATGGGAGTGAAAATGGGAGTAGGACTTGGACTGGGACAGGCACGACTGACTGCCGTACCGGAGCTCGTCTTGGCAATCTTGTGCTCAATGTTGTTGCTGACGGTTGCGCTCTGCGACTTGTGCAGCGAGTTCTTCTTAAAGAGATGCCCGCGACGCGGAGGCACCTGTGGGAATGGCGTTGGGGCAAGTTGACGCTTCGAGCGCGCCAGACGCTTCATGCTATCGCTGGCCAGTGGCGGACGCACAGTCAGCGACACGCGACGCACTGAATCTAGGCTGAAGGATCTACGCAAATCCTCGCGCGGATGCAGTGGCAACAGGCGCTCCAAACTAATGGACTTATACAGACTTAGTGGGCGTGGCGTTGTTATTTTACTCTTGACTGGCTGCGCCTCCTCTGCACTGAGCGTTGGACTCTCTAACTCTTTCTCGATGAGTGCAATGCCCTCGGCTGCATTGGGCTCCAGCACAGTGGTGAAGAGTTTCCGCTTAGTCTTGACAAAAACATTGGCATTGGTGTTGTAGCTGCGTTCATGCAGCTCCGGCAGTGGCGGAGGCACAAATCCACTCGGCTTCGCCTGGGGATGCTGTTGTTGCAGCTGCTGCTGGAGCAAGCTGCTGCTGGCAATGCTCTGCGACTCTTCAATGCGCTCGCCAGGCTTTACCTTCAGCGAACTGCAGATTATGTCCTCCGCCTCGGCGGCAGTCTGTATAGGTGGAAATGGGCCCATGCGGAAGTCATCGTCCAGGGAGCGCTGCTTGAGTCGAAAGTTCTTGCGACGCATACGACGCGGAGTCTCCAGCACGCTTTGTGTATCCGCATCGCTGCTGTCGCTCTCTGTCTTGCTGTTCTGCCGTGAGCCCATTTTGCGCAGACGCAGCTTCTTCTTGGCCGCATTGCAGGTGGAGTTGACCAGAGCACTTGAGCGGCATAGCGTTCCTGTTGTTGTGCTTGTTTCTGTCTCGTGTTCCATGGGCGATGGCGAGGCGGCGCTGTGCTCCTCTAGCGTCAGATGGTCACGACTCGAGGCATCACACGTGGCATACGAAGAGCTTGTCTCCATCAGCTGCTGCCCATCCTCACCAGTTATATTGATGTCCGGCACAATATCGCGAGGATATCGATTCGAGCCGCCCTCTGGGAAGAAGCGAAGAAAAGGGATGGCTTAACTTGCCTAATGGCTTAGTTTCTTCGGAGCTTACGTATGGTCAGCTTGAGGAAGAGCAGCGATTCGTTGAGGCCTTGCAACTCCTCCATGTACTCGTTGTGACGCTCCTGCATTGTCTCCTGGCAACACGCCTCGTCCAGCGGCGACTTCAGGCACTGCAATAAAACACATTGAATTGCAGTCCAAGTGAAGATCCAATAACGACACTCACCAGCTCGGCCAGGCGTCCCAGCTCGCTCTGTACATCGGAGACAGCGTTGAGCACGCCCGGCTTCATCAGATTGTTCGAGTAATATGGATAAATGCTGCGTATGCTCAGCAATGCTGTCTGGCAATCCCGCATAGCGACATGCTCCACAATGTCGGGAGACGCCTCTCTCAGCTGGCAGAACAGTTCGTCGGCACGTTTCAGTGCACCGAGCAGCGGAGCCAGGTTCGTGTGCGACTCGAAGCTTTGCACGCGTCGCGAATTGCTTTGGAACAAGAACTTGTGGATTAGTTTGGGTCTGGCAATGGGATTTATAAGTTAACTTACACATAATCGTTGCACTGAACCTCCTCGTATTTGTAGATAGGCGTTTGCTGCTCCACCAGCGTGTGTGCAGTGACCAACGGGGATGCGGTGTCATGTATGTGCTCCTCCACTTCGACCATGACTGCTTCGGGCTCGTCATATTTCTTAAACTGTCTCTCCGCCGAGTTTGCACACTCCTCCATCTCCTTTAGCTCGTTGACATCGTTAAGCGATAGCGATGAGGCCTGCTGCGAGATGACCTGCGCCTGATTCACACTAGGAGCCACGCTATCCAGAGATAAAGATCGGCTAAGCGTTGGTGAGTGCTCCACGGTGGCTGGAAGTCGAAAAGACGGTGGAGTATATTATATAAACATTCGTAAGGTTTTCAACTCTTGCAGTTCGTAAAATATACGAATTCAAGAAAAGATGTAGAGAGACCCACAGATCAAATTTACTATTTCTATGTCTTATAGTTCTCAAGATCTGAGTACTTGACTTTTAAATATCTATTTTCGCTATGATCTTAATTTTTAATTTTTGTTCCTTAAACTTTTCATGAAATTTTCAATAAAGATCATAAAATGTTTAAGGCTTAATTTTAATATCAAACTATCTACAAAATATCATATTTCTTATCTATATACCCTATAGACCCCGAGATATACATATTAGAACTCTGTATTTCTTTCTCTCTCTCTTTCGGAACTTATCATAAAATGTTTAGGCGCCTTATTTAAAAATCAACAAAACGTAGCATATTTCATTTCTATATATCCTATAACCTGACATATAGGAGTGCCCTCTCTCTCTCTTTTTTGCTCATGACTCTACTTACCCTTATTGCACTCCTTGTTAATACGGCGCACGTCTATGGGACAATAGCCTGGATGAAGCAGAGCAAACGTAGAGGCCTCCGGTCCAATGCCCCTGGCCTTCTCCCATTCGTATAGCTTGCGTGTGAATTTTCGTGAAATGCCTTCGAATTTCATAACTTCACCATCGGAGGTTTTAACCTCAATGTTCTTGGTCGAGTGATCTGGTGCCACGATGGCCTTAAGTCGCGACAATCTACAAGAATGAGAACACCACAAGTTACTAAGAGGATATTCTGGGATTTAGGCAATTATTGACTGACTTCTCTTTGTCGTGCGGCTTGTGCTTGTACCAGCGATCATCATCGGAGCCGCGACGCGTGGACTGGTTGTGCTTGGAGCTCCGCTTAAGAGAATCATTGTCGGAATTGGTTCCCCCACCAGGCGCACACTTGAGACGGTTCCATTGCTCTGGTGGAATAAAGAGAACATGGAATCAGTTCTTCACCAGGAACAGCACTCGACTCACCCAATTTCTTTTGAAACTTCTCGGGTAGATCCTTCTGATCAGGCAGTGCACAGAGTCCCTGCCCCTCCAGCTTTAGCGCACCGGAACTCCAAAGATTCCAGTCGATTTTCGGCTTCAAGTCTCCGCCACTTAGACTCTTGGCCGTCGGACTTGATGCCGGCTCCGAGGATGCATAACAATTGGCATTCTGATGCTTTGCCCGCCACTTGTGCAACTTCTTCTTGAACTGTGGCGTCAGATTCTGCTCCAGTTCCTCTGTGGATACGAGTTCATTGTGCAATAGCTGTGTGGGTGAATGCTCCTCGCTGCTGCGCTTGCCGCTGCTGTTGCCCAGTCGGACACCTGAAAAGATGGAGAGCACGCAATGAACAATGGCTGGAGAGGATTAGCTGAAGACTTACTGCGATTACTGGCACAGGATCGTTCGAATTCGCGTTGCTTGAAGTGCGTATCTAGTTTGAGTTGTAGAAGATGATAATGTTGATATATCTCATCTGATTCGTTTGGGAAAGTCTTACGATTTGGCGTTGTCGGCTCCGAGTAATCGCCGCTGGACAGATCCTCGCTCTCTATATGACCAAAAAGGTTCAGTAAGAATTCGGGCATAGCATACTCGTAAGCAAAGTCAAGTTTACCCACCGAATTCCCCAAAGAAATCCGAATGTCGAGACGGACTGCTGGGCACGGAGGAGTTTCCCGGCGAACTAACATGCCGCATGCGAGGAAGCGTCTGGTTACCATCCTTAGGACTCTTCAGGGGCGAGTGCAATTGCGGCAAATCGCTGCAGACCTGATTGAGATTCAGTGGACTTGGTGGCAGCTTACTACGACGACTTCCAGTTGATTTAATGTCTGCCACATGATCTTCGGGTAGCACCTCGAAGTCGGAAAAGGCTTTGGAGCGTCTCAGTGATTTGTTGGATGCAGATTTGCTAGGCATCGATGCGGAAGGTTTGACTGCATCCAGACGCTCATCGGTGGCCGATTTACGCAGTTCCACCTCGTATGAGCTGCATGGATGTGTTTCGCTCTTGGACGAATGTCGACCTGGGGAAGAAAGGTGGAAGAGATGCTTGAATAGTGTCGAGAGCTGGAATAAGCACGAGGCATTTACGCGAAGCTTGTCGACTGTTTGTCTCCATGTTCAGCTCATCCATGGAACTAGCCGAGCTGATGGTGCCCGGCGTGCCACCTGTTTCGCTCATAAAGTGACCCGATGAGGAGCTTATGATGCTATCGGCGGAGCTACTGCCGCACGCTGTGCTGATGGGAACCTTGAGGTATCTGCAAAAGTGAGTGGTAGTGGTAGTGAGGAGAGTTCTGACTAGGATTGGGGGACAATGTCTTACCTCTCCACCTCCATGTTGACAGGTAGCAAAACACTCGGATCCTGGTTGCTGCTGGGCGGCACATTCGCACGCTCCCACTTGAAGGCCGCCTTAACCTTGGTCCACTTTGACACTTTGGACTTGTTGTCGCTGTACGTGCTCTGACGGCGCAGCAGATACGGACGTGATGAGCTCATCTTCAGCATCTGACGATCGCCCTTCAAATACACGTTAATCTCGTCCTCCATCATAGACTTGCTGCGCTCACGGATGCTGTAAACCAAGTTAAGATTAGCAGCGATCAGGTGAAATGCCATCGCTACTTACCGCTTGAACTTGCCCTGTTTGGTGGGTGGCACCACCTCGGTGCCCAGCAGTGATTCCAGCCATGTCAGCGAGTGTTCTAGCTCGAATTCGGTATCAACTGTGCCAGCAACTGGTGTGGTAGGAACTGAAACAGGTACAAGTGCAGGAGTAGGCGGCGCACTTGGCGTAGGAGTTAAAGGCGTCGCTTCAAGTAACTCTTCCTCCCTCAGCTCGCTCTCCTGCTCCTGGTCGTCCTCCTCAACGTCGGTTATGGTGGCCAGTTTCTGTTCCAGCAGCCCCTCGAGCAGTGCATAGGTGCGCGTCAACTGATCCATGGCCTCAATGGCTGAGTTGAGGCGACTCTTGAGCGGCTCAATGGTGCCACGATCCGCACGATAAGGTTGACAGTGTCTGCAGCTGTGCTTGCCATGCTCGCAGACAGGAAGATCCTTCTCCTCGCATAGCCGCACCGAGGAGGCGGAGGAGAGGTTACGTGCGCGCGAAGCGACTGCGGGAAACTGAAAGATGTTCTCCTCTGCACGGCCGCACATGGCAGGAGGAGCCGTGGGCAAGGATTCATAGGCCAGGGATTGACTGATTCTTTGTCGCATACGACGCGGCTTAGGCGGTGGCGTCCTATCCATGCCAAGAGCACTCTTTCTTACTCAGTCGATGACTCTGTATGTGTGTGGAAGTGTGTGTCCGTGCGTGCGTCCAACGTATGCGTGTGTGTCCATACGCCTATCGCGATGCTCAATTGGGATTTGTTTGTTTACTCGGTGAGAAACGGCACTAGAAAGAAGCGCACGCAAGACAAGAATATCCCACGAATTATCGAAATCAAAAATTTGTTTATAAAAGAGGAAGACAAATGTGGAACGTCCGCACAAACACACACACTCATACTATTGAACATGTATATATGCATGCATATGAGTATGTGAGAGCAAATATGTAGAAATATTTATGTATATATGGTAATATGAATTGCCTTATAAAGTGTAACGCTTAAAATACACGAAATAAACAATAAATTTTGAAAAACGAAATTTTAGCACGTTTCACCACATGTGCAAAAGTTTTTAAAATAATATTTTGTATTTGGTTTTCGAAAAGAAATATTTTTGTGCAATACGCGCGTTTGTATGGACGAGACGAAGCATGGTGAGGTGAGGCGGGTCGAATCGAGGCAATCGAGCGAATGCACTTTGAAAGTCTTAAGAATCCAAAGAAAATAAAAAAAAAAACACAGAACTCGCGCCGCAAGAAAGAAAATAAATTCACAATAAATAGAAACACTGGCATAAACTATTTATAAATTGCTGACACTCTTTTGTTTGGTACCCCCCTAGCGCCTCTTGCCCCTATCTGTCCCCCTCCTTTCCTACGTTGTCATCTCATTCCTCAATCATGTGAAGAATGCACACACTTCTATTATTTCATTTTTAGGTTACACGCAATTAATATTTCCAATTTCCCTTGAGAGGGGGGACATTTCTGCCCCCAAAGGTGCACAAAGTGTGCGTGTGTATACATGTGTGAGTGCGTGTGTGACTGAGGCACATCATGTGTATAAGCGGAGGGGCCATTACTTTCACTAGGCGTTCGTTTCGCCACTTTCAGAATGTTATATCGAAAATGTTGCCACATTGAATACACACATTTTTACACTTTTCGTTTTTCAATTTCTTTTCTTCTTTTCACGACTGGCAGCTTCGATTATTAAACTATGCACAAAGTATTTGCATAATATGTGAAAACAAGACTTTTGTTACGCATACAATCTCTGCAGACCCAAAACGCGCCCCCACTGCACAAATTTTTGGTGATTTTTTCGCGATTTTTCACGACGCGTTAATCAGAAAACGTATTGTGCCGTTCGTCGGTCGAAGCTATTCTGAGCACAGAAAATTCACACGGCGAGTGTTTTTCCTGCCGAAATGAGAATTTCGGAAAACTTATACGAGTGTTCTCAGAGAGTGGGATGCTCTTTATTGCGTGTACTTTTTTCAATTTTTTTTTTATTTGTTTTATATTTTTGTGCCTCTTTTCAAGTCTACCGCTTATAGTTTTCGGAACTCATTTATAACGTTCTTTTTCAAAATATCCTAACTGAGATTTATAACTGCCTTTTAATTTTTGTGTCTAGGCTAAATTTCCCTTGAGTGCCGACCGGCTGACAAATCTGCATGGTTCGAATCTCGGATAGGTATAAGTATAAGTTAAATATTTGGAATATGTGGAATATCTACAATCAAACATAACAGCTTGTATATAAATTATAATTACATTGTTATTATGCTTAACAACTTATTTATTCATTTTTCTCCATAAATTTATCATTAGTGAAGCGATACACTTATCAACATTAGAACACGATTTCGATAACAAGTGCATTCGTAAATATCCAACAATAAGCTGGTCACTCTGTTGTTGTGTTATGATTTTGTATGGAGAACAGCCGGATTTTCTAATAATTATATAATAAATATATAAATTTAAATAATTATAACAGAAATGTTGTCGCTATTATCGTCAATGCGTGCTCTGGCTCTGCGCCAACAAACGGGCGAGGCGCTGCGTCGTCTGCACCTAACCGCAGTTGCGGATGCGGCACGCAAAGGCACACGCGAGAAGGCACGTAAGAAGAAGGTTAAAGTGGAGGTGAAGAAAGTGGGATTCATTCCGCACAACCAGCGTGACAAGAGGTGAGTGAGAAAACTCTAGGATTTTTCAATATTATGAAATGCACACCTTAAAACACTCGCAGAATTAATGTGAAGCGCGCAGACAAACACGTGGACGACTCCTGGAAACAGGTGCCCAAAGATGACGTCTACGTGGGCCGCTATTACCGCTGGCCGGTGTACACGGTGACTGAGGCCATTCAATGCCATAGGGAAACCCATCATCCCAGCATGTACAATGTTCCTAATGCGCCACTCACTGTAGAAATCGAGCTGAATATGCAAGGTGAAAAGGCCACACGTTTTGTGGATAATTTCCAGCGTGTGGCAATGATTCCACACAAGTTTGAGCACGGCGAGGAGCGAAAGATCATAGTATTTACCAAGGGCAATGTAAGTGTATACGAGAAAATACAGTATTTTTACTTGGCTAATACATTTAGTTTTTAGGATGAAATCGCAGAGGCTCGTGAAGCAGGCGCGTTCCTTGTGGGAGGTGTCGAACTGATTAAGGACATAACTGGAGGCGAATTACTGCTCTCTGACTATCAGTACATTATTGCACACCCCAACATTCTGGCAGAACTTGTTGCTCTACGTGGCTTGATGAAACGCAAGTTTCCCAATCCTAAAAGCGAA
The DNA here is from genome assembly GCA_018151435.1 of Zaprionus africanus. Classification (NCBI taxonomy): domain Eukaryota; kingdom Metazoa; phylum Arthropoda; class Insecta; order Diptera; family Drosophilidae; genus Zaprionus; species Zaprionus africanus. The sequence goes on along the minus strand of JAECXB010002309.1, from coordinate 190,992 downwards.
ACACTTGGCACTAACCTTGGCGAAATGATCACCAAGTTCTCCAATGGCATAAGCTATAGCGCAGCTAAGGATGAATATCAACAGAACTTTGGCTTGATCAAGGCCAACGTAGGAACTCTGGACATGGATGCACAACATCTGGAGGAGAACGTACGTTTCCTATTGCAGGATGTGAACACGATGCGCCCCAAACGTGAGGGTCGCTTCATAACGCGTGTGCTCCTTAAGAGTGCGCCCAGCAGTGAGCAGTTAAAGATCGATCCTTTTGTGTATGTACCGGAGCTGTTCGACAAGAGCACTGCCAAAACAACCAGAGAAGCCAAGAAGCAAGCGGAACCAGTGGAGGAAGCGAAGGCTGAAGCAGCCGTAGCAAATTAGTTTTAACATTGTTATGTACTTGTAAGATCTACAGTTTTATCTCTTATGGATCCATGTGCGCGTTGGGAGTCAGAATAAATACCTTTAACTACAACCTACACTGTCGAAATCATTCAACACTTTTACTTTAAAGGAAATGACTTGTATAAATAGCCAAGTTGGTATCTCTGGGAATGATAGTATTATTCCCGAAAACACACAGACACACACCTTTGTGTTTCCTGAGTTATCTTAATAAATTACCACTGATTCGAGATTATTCGTGGTATACTTTTGTCTTTGGATTTACTGCTTATATGTATATAAAGTATGAACGTACATAAAGTTTAAATAGAAATTTGTGTTTTTGGACAATTACAGGGTATAAGTTGTTCATCACATGCTCTTTTGACACTTACACATAGAAAATTGTTTAAATGGATTTTTGGAAGTTGAAAATTCAGTTGCAGAGTCAGGGAATAGGACATATATGATTATGCCATTGTCAGTTATTAAATTCTTTAAATGAATTAGAATTATTGGCCATTCGGTGTTAGGCCTTCATTGTTGCCGCATTTCGCTGCTGATGCTGCTGCAACATTTCCAACTGCTTGACGCGCGTGTAGGCGGCACTTGCTAGTAACACTACCACGTTCGAGGTCCACCAAATAGCCGAGCGTACATCGTTGTAATACTGCGTGGCAATAACTGTCTGGGCACAGGCCTTGGCCGTGCCAGAGATGTTGTGCGTGAGTGGCGAAGTAACCTGTAATCAGTCAGCGTTAAGAAAGGGGAGGGAGGAGAAAAGAATGTTAGAGTTTGATAATGCTTCATGCTTGCTGAGAATAAATGAGTCATTTTACCTTTATCTCCAGAGCTGTGACAAATCCAATGGCAAACCCGCAAAATCCACTCAGCGTCATGGCAGCCCAGAACCAGCCCGCCCACAGGTACGGATAGGCAATGACTGTGCCCAGCTCGCCGTTGAGGAGAATCAGTGGCAAGAAAAGTATGGTTGAGTAAAGATTATTGTAGTAGCTAAGAAGCCAGATCTCCTGGTTAACATGAACGAGTGCCTTCTTCGTTTGGATGGAGTACATGGCAAGTGCCAGAGAGCTGAGCACCCCAAAGATGGTGCCGCGCCATGAGAAGTCCTTTGTTAAGCTTTCCTGATCCACGCCCAGCCAGAAACCTATTACGATGGCACCACAGCAAAGCAAGCACTTGAAACTTGTTCGCTGGCGCAGAATCACGTAGGTGAGGACGACACTGAAGACGGTGGTCAAAGAGCGTCCAATGTAGTAAAAGGCCACGGTCACATAGGTCAAGGACAGATTGTTTGCACCGATCATAAGTGTATACAGCACCGTCAAGGGTAGCAGCTTACGAAATGTATCTATATCCAGAGGATTGCCCTCCGGAAAGCTAAACACACTCGGGTATTTGCGACTTAGGCGACTCGCGGAATAACAAATTATGGTAGATACGACACACTGATACCAGGACATAAAGAGTGGAGCACCCAAGTTGACTGTATCACTGCTTAGTAGGTGCTTGTTCACGAACACAGTCAGTATGGAAGTGCACCTGGGACACAACAAGAATGCAACGTGTTAGAAAAATGTATACATAAAAGTATCTTAAACTTGTGCTCACCAATACAACGCCACAACGAAGAATATCTTAAGATATCTATTAACCAGGCGATTGTGCTCCTCCAGGTTTTGATACATTTTGTTTAAATTACTATTAACTATTAGCGTGGCTTAAAAATAAATATTCTATTGTGCGTTGTTGCAAATCGCCGGCTGTCGATCAGCTGTTTGTTCTTCCCAAATTTCCCTTCCTCCCCCATCAAATACCATTTTTATGGGAACCAGGGAATTTTTTGTGCACCAAAATTAAAAAAAGCCCAACATCTAAAATAATGTAATCAACCATAATAATGCAACTATGGTAAGTTTAAATTCCCCAAAGCAAATAATTCGCCTTGAAATCTTTTTAAAAGCAAAAGTTCTTATACTGCAAAGTTAAATCTCGAATTTATTTCAAATTAATTCTTTTAATATGGTTATTCTAGTGTATCTTCTGTCACTTGCGCTGTTTTCTTTGTTTTACTTAAATTATGTGTGGGTGAGTGAGTGTATGTGCGAGTGTCTACAATGAATTAGTATATTAATTAATTTCCGCATGCGGCTTATTTGTCCCATTCACGAAATTCGGTTCCTTCTGGCGGTTTGATTTCAACCTTTTCCTTGCCCACCTCATTCCAGTTTGTGCTTAAAACCGTGCCCCCGGATTCTGAGAATGATTTGTTCATGGCCTTCTGAACTTCCGGTGTGGATGAGCTGTAGATTTTCTTGAACAGCTGATTCAAGGCTGCCTCGCCTTTTGCCTCTTTCTCGTCGATTTGCTCCTCCTCCTTGACCAGGAGATCCCAGTTCTTCACCTGTCGTGTCGGGGGTGCTGCCACGGCAGTCTCGACCTTCTTCTCAAGATTCTCCCAGCGTATGCCAGTTTCTTTGGCCAATGTTATTTCCACTTTGGACGGATAAGCCTTGTGTGAGGAGCGTTCCACTACAATAGGATGGAGAAGATGAAGTTGCAGCTCGTAACCATCCGCTGTCATATGAACGTCTTGCGGCTCAATCTTGACCGTGTAGTTCTTTTCAGTTGCATTTTTCAGAAGCACCGTTATGACCACTTTGGTCTCCGATTGATACCAATCGTGACGCACAGACATTTTTTTGTATTTTAAAATTTATATTCGAATTGATTCGAATCTCTTTTGACTTAGTCAAGTTCTACTACTATCAACGAGGGAAATATCTAGAAAAAATAAGTGTTGTTGGTGACAACAAAGAAATCAGCTGTAGTTTCAGTCTGACAGCCTGAAACAGTATATATGCAACTCAAAAATACCAACTTAAAATTGAACAACTAAAATAAGTTTTACTAACAAAAATAAATTTAAAAACAAACATAACATCTTTGCAAACAAAATTATTTTTTTGAAAATTATTGCATGGTTATTTATTTGCAGTATTTTTTCTTTGTTATACATTCCTCTTGCTTATATTCTGGACAGTATTTTGCAGCTTGCGTTTTGCAGCCACACCGTTCTATGTAATTGTCAAAGGCAAAGGCGAGCGAGACGATAAATAATTTTTATTTTTTACTTTAATTATTCGTACGCGAAATGAAATTCTATTGTCGAAAAATGTTGGAAAGTGTGTTTGTGTGAAAAAATAGTGCAAAACACATTGCCATTGTTGAAAGTAAAAGGAAAGTTCCTTGAAAGTATTTCCAATTGGAATTGTGCAAACAGGGTGTCTGTTTGCGAATGTGTGTGTGCTAGTGCCTGTGCCCAGTGCCTGTGTATGTGCCATCCTTAATTTTTTCGCACATATGTATGTATGTAGCTGAACATTTTTCTCTAATATACCAACAATCGTGAGCGCACACATATAGCAAGGCAAAGAGAGCGAGAGAGAAAGAGAGAGCAGCACGGCGCAGAGCCACAGCCACGGTACCCTTGCGAGAAAAGGTAAGTAATTGAGGTGTAATGTAATGTAATGTCCAGATATTTGCCCGAAGGTCTGGTCTGGCCAGGTCTGGTCGTCTGTATTGCGCGTTGCGGAATGCTCTTTCATTGCCTCTCTTTAGACAGCTGGCTCCAGAAAGAAAATTCGTATAAGAAAAACAATCGGATTAATATTTATTGTAATTAACATCAAGATAATGTTGCGGAATATGCGATGCTGGGTATAATTGTTAATACTGTAAGTCAAGTTATTAATAATATAAACTTGAAAAGTTTATCTTTTTTGGTCGACAATGGAATTTTGAAATGTTAGAGCATGTTTATGAAAAGCGCTTTCCCAACCAGTGTGCACTATCATATTTGGGTCATTCGAGTACTGCGCCTGTCTGTTTGCGTCTTTTCTGTTTGTTCTCTGTTGCCTTGCGCTGCGCGTACTCTTTTTCTCTCTCTCACTCTGTCTGTCTGTCTTGTCTATCTCTCCGAGTGTGTCTCTTACATACTATAAGTTTTTCAAGTGGGAAATTTTGTTGATTTAACGGTAATTGTAAATTAACGCACTAGTCGCAATTGTCATATTGTCAAATCTACTTGTGCAATTTGCATTTTCAGTCTAGCGTGTGTGTATTGTTTGTGCTGGAATCTGTGCGTGTGTGTGTGTGAGCATGCATCTGTGTGTATGAGAATTTCTTGTGTTCTCCTATAAAAGACAGATACCAAGAGTAAAAGAGAACGAGAGCGCGTTCGTCTGTACGCTAGGTTAGCAATCGCAATACTGCCTCTGCCTGAGCTTGTGGGTGTGTGTTGGCGCTTCTGCGGGGGATGTGGGAAAGACGGAAGGGGAGGAGGAACTGGCGCAGAGGTATTAGGATTGCTTGTTATTCTTTCTTTGTTGTTTTATTTGTGAAAAATATCTGCTACTGCTGCTATGTATGCACTGTCCGTCCATAGATACATGTGTCTAAGAGTGTGTGTGCCTGTATGTTTATGAGTTGAAGGTAGTAAATACATGTGTACATATAAAAAAAAAATTATATATTTTGTTGTATGTTCAAGAATAATACATATGTAATGGCAAATCAAAACTAAACGACAACAATAAGAACAACAACAATGTTAAGCGAAACTTTAATTCAGCTTATCTCACACAAACACACGTACATGTACCTTCATGTACATTTACACAAATAATTGTGTATGTGGCACTGTGTGTGTGTGTATATCTTTGTGTTTATCTCTTGTACGTTTCATAATTTGGCGAGCGACTTAATTTCCAATGCTGACTAAAAACGCAAATCTCAATGCTGAACGGAAGTGCAACGGATAAGAAGAATGTGCGCGATGCCATTAAACATCTTTTCGTTCATTTCGTTCGCTCGTGTTCCCATTTTTCTTCAATGTCAGTTTCGAGTGCGACCTTGAACATTTATTTTTTTTTTTTCGAAAACATAAAATAGACGCAATTCCAGAATGTCAATGACCTAGAGTAACAATACATTCAAATATCATGCATTGTTTGTACCGTAGATTCAATATTTGCCTTATATTAAGTAAAAAATAAGTGATCTATTACTCTGACCAAGATTGTTGGAGCCAATGTTTAATTCTGACCCGTAGCGAGGTGTGTCAGTGCACAAGGCCCCCGCATACCAGGGGCCTCCTACTACCGAAAACATGGAACAAGAAGCCAAAACGTTGGTATACAGAAAGTATTATCTCAAATCTGCTGTCTTTAATTTTTATAGTAGTTGAGATATCGGGCAGACATGGCTTAATTGCACCTATATATGATATGTGAGATCTCGCACGCCAGCCTGTTATATAGATGTAGATGTTTATCGAGAAAGTTAAACTATTTTCTAGGCTATGGGACAATAAGAGTAGCATTTAGTAATTAAACACGATGGGGCTAAAATGAGAGATTTATTGATATTCTTAATCGAACACAAGAGGTTACGTAACATAAATTTTTCAAAAACTATAAATGTTTTTTCAAATTTGTAGAAATTTTCAACCTGCCTTCACCGTAACCTCTTTTTAATTTCAGGACAATTTCTACCACCTTTAATTGTCAGTTTATTCGCTAAGCGACTCCGTTTTGTAACCACCGCAGCTGCATTCACGCGGCGCTGCCGACTACTCCTGCCAAGATCTCCATCTATACATCAAAAGCAACAACACACATTCTCATAAGCAACAACAACAAAAAGAACAACAACAAAAGCAAATTCAATTGAACAATTAGCGAATCATGTTTACGGGTAAACTGCAGATCAAGGTTTGCGAGGCAAGCGGCCTGCGTCCAACAGATTTTCAAAAACGCCACAATTTAACATTTGGTAAATTGTCTGATGAGCAGCTAATCGATCCCTACGTGTCCATAGATGTCGACGAGAGTCACTTTGGTAAGTGATCCTGTAACTTACCAACTTGACTGTGCCACCTGTTAATCCACTTCACCTCTCTCCTTAGATCGTTCGACAACAAGACCAAAGACGTTCGATCCAGTATGGAACGAACAATTTGTCCACGACGTGACCAATGCACGCAATATCAATTTAACTGTTTTTCATGATGCTGCGTTGCCACCGGACGACTTTGTTGCCAATTGCATCATTCCATTCGAGGACCTGATGCAGAGCGAGTCGAGTGTGCCAGACCTATGGGTGAGTAACTGAGTTTTATAGCTTTGATAGCAATGAAAAGTAAATCATGAACTCGATTTGCCCAATTGGATTTCTTTTTTTGATATTACCATCAATACCAAGATTCTTTGCTAATGTTTGCCTCATGTCTTTCAGATCAATCTCGAACCACAGGGCAAAATTCATGTCATTATAGAGCTTAAGAGCCGCAATGGTAGGCATGAGAATTATGGTTAGTTCGACTTTTAAGTCACTTTAGAGCATTGTAATCCTCTCGATTTTACAGATCAAGCCAAGGTTGATGCCGAGGTCGAGCAAACGGTGGCCGTCAATAAGGAGTTCAAAGAACGCGCCGGATTTAATCGACGTCGTGGAGCAATGCGCCGTCGTGTGCATCAGGTAATATCCAAAGATTTTAAGATCTTTTGATCAGTACCCAATTGAATTTTCTCCCACTCTCTATCGCTGATTGACAGGTCAATGGACATAAGTTTATGGCAACATTCTTGCGTCAGCCCACCTTCTGTTCACATTGTCGTGAGTTTATTTGGTGAGTAAGAAAAAAAACGAACGCATTTGCGGTGAACGTACTCACAGCCAGGCTGTCATATACAATACCATTCTTTTAAGTTGTAATTGCAGTAATTAATACATATACATAATTTTTGGGACTTTGATATTATGATATGATTTAAAAAGACAAACCGAACACACAAACACACATACACATATACATCAAAGCATTGGCATTACATTCTTTATTTATTTATATTTATAATTTATTATTATTTTTAACTATTTAGACTTTCCTCTTATTGTAATATCTTTTAACCGTATCATACACAACTCTTTAAGTTCCACTATAAGTAACATATTATTAGCTATCGTATACATAAGTTCTTTACGGTTTATTCTTCTTTTTTGATTAACCATTTTCGCATAACTGGGTTTTATTTGGTTGACGCTACGATTCGGCATGGGGCTGCAATTTATGCTCAGGGTTGGTCTTTCATGCTATACTCATACTATATTATACATAGCTTGATTTACTCATCCTTTTTGGGTTTTGAGCCGAGGGGCTGTTTCTATTTATTCATTGGTAACTTTTTTGATTCGCATACTATCATGCCTGTCATATATAAAACACATACACACACACAGTACACACACATACATACACTCATCATTCAGTTAAAAAGAAAATATATATGCAATAGCCACGGAATTTCTTGCCTTTTTGCAGGGGAATTGGTAAACAAGGCTATCAATGTCAAGGTATGTGTTCTGCTTAAAATTAAAAAGGAATTTATCTTCAAGAGACCTAACAGTTTCGATGAAGAGAACTATAACGTATATACAATATCGAAAAAAAAAAATACAATATAAAAAATAAAGCTATCCATCACATGCATTTGCTCGTTTCGTTTCGTTCCGTTTGTTCGTTGTTTGTTGATGTTGTAAACAGTTTCGGTTAAAGAAACAACAAAGCATTTGCCATTGTCAACAATAGCTGTATTTTATCAAATTTGATTGTCTCTTTTATGATCATTAGGTCCTAAAATCTACTATATTCTTCTAAACATGCGCCGTCTCTGCTGTTGTTGCTTCCCTCTGCATTGTCCATGCACCTAAAAGCACTGCATTCCGACCATTCTGTCTATGGTTCTGTTAACTACAATACATCCACACATAAACACATATGTTGTAACTATGTTTTACACTGTCTGCCTTCGTACTAATCGTTATACGTTAAGATTAATAGATCGGAAGAGTATCACACACTTAATGTAAGCTTAGGTACAATTATTATAAATCCTGTTTTTTTTATATGATAGTAATACTGGGAAGTTTCAAAATAAATTCATAAAAGGGTGCGCGCGTAAGCATATAGTAAATTAAAAGAATTTAAAATTGTTATTGATATGATGACAGTGAAATTAAAATTACGTATGACGCGACTGCTTGAAAGAATTTTAAAGTAATGCAAGTTTTAATAACGTTCGTTTAGGAAGACTATGTCTCATTAAAATAATTGACAGTTGAAGACGTGGAAAAACTGTCATTATTCTATTGAATACCTTATTCGGCTAACCTTAATAATTTATAAATGTTGTGCAACTTTTTACAATTTAAATAAAAGTATATATTAAAAATATTTGTGGTCTTAGCTAACGTGAAATTAAACAGTTAATTTAAATTTTTTTTATTTTCTGCACGCTATTAAAAAAAATCACATGCACACACATAAACAAAAACTTGTCATGTTGTCGTTGTTAAAATTTAGAAAACTTAACACGAATGAAAGGAAAATACTTGACCAATTTACAATTGCCTTTATCTTGACATCAAATAAATTTATTTTATGTGAAAATTTTTAATTTTATCGTGGGTCTAACCTCTGAATGTCTGTAACTAAATTTATTCCTTCTAAAGGTAGTTATGTAAATATATCTAGAGTATTAATATATAATCAACGTACTGCACTGCTGTGATTTGTTAGATGAATCATCTTGCACTCCGCCTTGAATGAGCCCTACAGTCTGCAAGTGCTGTATGATAAAATGTTTCTTAATTGTCGATATTAATAAAACTCTCTTTTATTCTGATTTAATCATTTCTAGTCTGCACGTTAGTTGTACATAAGAAATGCCATCGGTCTGTGGTCTCCAAATGTCCTGGAATGCGTGATGAGGTGAGCATATGGATGAATCAATTGAAAATCAATTCCCAAATTTATCGTAGCACTTACAGCAAGCTAAAGTAGAAGTTGTGCCGGCCGGGCAGCGATTCAATGTGAATGTTCCGCATCGATTTGTGGTGCACAGTTACAAGCGGTTCACATTCTGCGATCACTGCGGATCCCTTCTGTACGGACTCATCAAGCAGGGCCTGCAATGCGAGACTTGTTATATGAACGTCCACAAGCGATGCCAAAAGAATGTAGCCAACACTTGCGGCATCAATACCAAGCAAATGGCCGAGATACTCAGCTCACTGGGAATCTCACCGGATAAACAGGGCCAACAACCGCGTCGGTCCAAATACTTGAGTCAGCCGGGTGGCGAGGATAACTATGGAGCATCGTTGAGCGGCGAGAGCGGGGAAGGCGCGCCGGGTACTTCTTTTCGTAGCGGCAACCTCTCGGGAGATAGTCTAGCCACCTCAACAAATACGCTGACCAGCGGATACAACAGCAGTAGCTGCATGAGTCTGCCCGTGGGCGGCGGAGACTCGCGTCCGGGAAAATGTTCCCTGATGGATTTCAATTTTATCAAGGTGCTGGGCAAGGGTTCATTTGGCAAGGTGATGTTGGCCGAAAAGAAGGGCACCGATGAGATCTATGCCATTAAGGTGTTGAAAAAAGATGCCATCATACAGGACGACGATGTGGACTGCACAATGACAGAGAAACGCATCCTAGCATTGGCCGCCAACCATCCGTTCCTGACGGCATTGCATTCTTGTTTCCAAACCCCGGATCGTTTGTTTTTTGTCATGGAATATGTAAACGGAGGTGATCTGATGTTTCAAATTCAAAAGGCGCGTCGCTTTGAGGCGGCACGTGCCGCTTTCTACGCGGCCGAAGTAACGTTGGCACTGCAGTTTCTGCACGAAAATGGCGTTATTTATCGCGATCTGAAACTAGATAATATACTACTCGATCAAGAGGGGCACTGTAAGCTTGCCGATTTTGGAATGTGCAAGGAGGGTATCAGCAACGGAGTGCTGACCACAACCTTTTGCGGTACACCCGATTATATTGCACCTGAAATATTAAAGGAACAGGAGTATGGCGCCTCTGTGGACTGGTGGGCACTGGGTGTACTCATGTATGAGATGATGGCTGGTCAGCCGCCATTCGAGGCTGATAATGAAGATGAGCTTTTCGATTCGATCATGCACGATGATGTACTTTATCCAGTGTGGTTGTCACGTGAAGCGGTGTCCATATTAAAGGGTGAGTTATTGAATATAACATGATTATTTTAAAAGCTTGCTAACTTTATTTCGCTCTAGGCTTTCTCACTAAGAATCCAGAGCAGCGTTTGGGCTGCTCAAACGATGAATATGAAATACGCAAACATCCATTCTTTAACAAGCTGGACTGGAATCAGCTAGAGAAACGTAACATTAAGCCGCCATTCAAACCGAAAATGGTAAATATTGTGTGCTTTAAAGATATGTGATAACTAACTTATACCTGTAACTGTTTATAGAAAAACCCACGTGATGCTAATAATTTTGATGCGGAGTTTACCAAAGAAGATCCGGTGTTAACACCAATTGGCAATGATGTAATACGTTGTATCAATCAGGACGAATTTGCTGGATTCTCGTTTGTCAACCCCAAGTATGTGCCAGAGCGCAAGGTCTTCTAAAGCGGCATCCTTTCTTGGCTTATGAACGTGGACAGACACTAAACGTGTAGGCAAGAAATGTACCAGCAAAACTGGATCAGTCTACAATTTTTAAGTAAAGGGCAAATTGTTGCCGGGTTTTTAATTAGGTATCGAACAGACCTATGCTATCTCTTAGCCTATTCCTAGCCCTAGCTTTTCCCTAGCACAACTTGAACTTGAACTTGAAATTTGCTTCCGTTAAAAATTTTACGAACGCTTTATTGTTGTCTGTTTCCAGTTGTCGTCTCTATTGCTATTATTTCGTTTTAAGTTATCTGTTGAATTTACAAAGCATAGCTCTAAAGCAAAAACAAACAAATCAAAACAAACACAAAAGCAAAACCATAAGAAAACAGGAAAAATCAATGCAGTTATGTATATTTACATACATATGTAGAAATGAGTATCTGTCCATAACGCGACAAAGTACAGCACATATTGAAAAAACGCGTAGAGATTCATACAGTCGTCGTGTACGACCCGTGCCAATAAGCCACTATACTATAAATACACACACGCACAGCAAACAGAAGTATAAACACGGACACAAGCAAATTATTTTGTAAATAATTTGTTTATATGTACAATATGTACGTTATATGTTTCTAACACTCCTGAAAATTTCATGTGCACTAGTATTAAATGCTAAAAGCCATTTAAATCAAAGCTCTAGTGTTTTTGCCTAATCCAGTCTACATGTTCTTCTGTTTAAATTATTATTGTATTAATTGCCAAATTAAGCCCCTAATCTAGTCAATGTTATCGCAAATGCTGCGCCATGCGTTATTTTTGTTATTAGTTTTTTATTTATTCAATGTGCCGAATCTCAAAGTTCGCACCCAACTTTCTCCTATGCGAATCTCAAGAGAATGCCACAATAGCCAATCAAATAAGAAAATAACTATATAGACAGACACACGCACAGTCACATATTGAGGAAAATACTATGAATATTTTAGCAAACTTAATGCGTATTCGAACTCTTGCACAATTTCCTTCTCAAGTATTAAAGCGATATTATTTTAAAATTAACCTATTGTTAAACATACATACATACAAACACAATATTATTACAACAAAATAAAGCCAAAAATAAAAAACACACATATGAATATACATTATGAACCCTCATTCACACACAGACACATAGTTTTGACCTATGGAAATGCAAGAACACAAATTTAACAATACAACTTAGTAAGGGTAACAGAGACTAATTGTAAGTCAGTTAACAATGGAGAACAAAATTAACAGTAAAATAAAAACCAATCCATTTCGTTTTCATATATATATATATAAATATATATATTTTATGAAACACACAAATTATAAATACATTCAATGCAGATAAATGTGTTTAGCTCGTAAGCTGGAGAAAGTATAAGAATTCAGTACAGTATAACTACATATATATGTACAGAATGTACATTAAATATTTATATATATGCAGATATATGCATGTAATAGAATAAACTTAGTATATGTGAAATTATGCAGTAAAAACTGTAGAAAAAAACCGAAAGTATATAAAACAGATATAATGTATGTAATATGATACCAATATTAATTAATGATAAACATAAATATATATATATATATATATATATACATATGTGTTGATTTTAAAACCAAAGACTCAAACAACAAATACAAATTGCAACTAAGAAACAGAAGAAACAACCAACAAACAAACAATAACAACAAAAAACAAATATCGTAAATTGTTATGATTTGGTGATTGAAGTATATGCATGTGTACATTCTATATGTGTAACTCAATCGAATTCTGTTTTTATAACTATTTTTTTGAACTTATTGAGTGCAACTATAAAATTGTCTTTTTAAAATGTACTACACAATTGTTGTGCTGCATTTACAGGAGCGCTAACCGATTGCCGAACACTAAGTTTGATAAATTTGTATGGAACAAAACAAAACGATAAACAAAACAAAAAAGAAATACGGCAGTATAGAACAAATTACTAACTTTAAGCAACATTGTTAACTAAAAGAAAGAAAAACAAATGAACAAAGAAACTTTATATATAACGAGATAACAAAAAAACCCAATGTGTAATAATGATGTGTAATAATAATAATAATTTAATAATATTAATGAAAACAAAGCAGAGCGCTAGCGCATAGTTACCCATTTAATGTTAACTTAACCTCAAGTATTCTCAATAACCGCATTTTACTAAACCAAAATGAAGACACAAGAACAAGGACACAAATGCAGACCATATGAATATGATAATTATAATGAACAAAAAAAAGCAAAATGAAATTATGATAGGTAAACGAGACAAAAATTGCGATAATGCCGTTATTTACATACGCATCCAGCCAGCATACACACACATACATATTTTCATTAGTTTATGGTATATCTCAATATGAGATGCATCACTCGATGAACAAGCAGAAAAAACCAACGGAATGATTGTTGGTTGTTACCGAAATTTGAAAGGCAGCACCTGCAGCGCAATGTGAAATAAGAAACAAAAAGCAAACAAAGAAAAAGAAACAAAACAAAATGTAACGCGTAACCTGAATAAAGAACTAAAAACAAAACACACACAAAGAGTTGAAGAACAAAAAAAAAAACGGAAAAAGAAAGTTAGTTGTAAGTGCATTTCAAATATTTTCAACTGTAGGTCAAAGTTGTCCTAAATTGCAACGCATTGTTTTGTCTAGCTAATTACTGCATTACCAAATGAGCTAGGAAAAATCTACACCACGTTTTCATACTCTCCACCTTATAAATGCTATATAATTACTAGTTAAATCACAAGACCGATCGCTTGCTAATTCAGCAGCCTTTGGCGGAATTCAGCTTTAAAAGTCTGTCCTTGAAAACAAACTCAACTGCATTCGTATTGAAATCAATTGGGGCATATAGTGCACATCTACCATCTTAAGAGAGTTTGCTATGAAACTACAATACTTATAAACACTTTTTAGGCACACCCAATACGCTTGATTGACGTGAGCAAACAGATGTACGGGGTGTTCTATCCCATCAATCTAGGAACTATTACTACTACTGCTATATGCATATGCCTACAGTCATACATGCCACGCCTACTACATACATATACACCTTTTCATGTACCTTCTGCAATTTAGATTCTATAAATAGAAAACATTTAAAGTAATTAAACCAAAAAAACCTAAATCGTTAACTGATATAAGACAAACAAAATCAGAGAAAAACTAGTAACTACCCGCTAAAAGAATATTAAACTAATGATGAAAACAAAGTATTTGAAAACACACAAAATTATATTGAGAAGTGAATTAAAAGCATAAATAATGTTTAAGTTATGTTTAAAGAGTGGAGAAATAAGCTACAAAGAAAAGTCAAAAGTCAACAGTTGATATGTTGTAAAAAAAAAGTGAACTAAGGGAAGACAGTGAGTGTTATTCAAACAACTAAATAAATGGTAAACAAACAGTGTAAGATGAAGATGGGAAAACTAACCAAAGAAAACAAAATTACTAAAATTGATTTATAATTTTAAGTGAACATTAAATGAAGGAAAACTAATTAATAAATAAAGAGGTAACACCTATAAAAATGTACCAAGTCTGTTTTTTAATCAAACTATGTGCGCATGTTTTGAATTAGCGCGCCAATGCAACGATCTGGCAGCACTATGTTCCATAAGCAACCCTGCGGCACGCACATGGCAGCAAAGAAGTTAAGTGCAAAGCAGACGAAGCAAAACAAAATTGTGCTGCTCATTTTCGCAACTTATTCCGAATTAAATCATGCCAAAAGTAAAAACAGAAAAGAAAACTCGGATTCACAATGAAGTGCAAAAGCAAGGTGAGTTACTTCAACGAAATAAAGAAGATACAATTCGATTTTGACCACTGTAAATTGTTTGCAGGCATTGTGTTTAACAAGGATTTTGGCCAGCACATTTTGAAGAATCCCCTTGTCATTACGACAATGCTGGAGAAAGCAGCATTGCGAGCTACCGATGTAGTGCTGGAAATTGGTCCTGGTACAGGTAATATGACAGTGCGTATGCTTGAGCGTGCCAAGAAGGTGATTGCCTGCGAAATCGATACTCGTCTTGCCGCTGAGCTGCAGAAACGTGTGCAGGCGACGCCGTTGCAGCCAAAGCTCCAAGTGCTCATTGGGGATTTTCTCAAGGCAGAACTGCCGTTCTTTGACCTGTGCATTGCTAACGTGCCGTACCAGATTAGTTCGCCATTGATCTTCAAACTGTTGCTCCATCGCCCGCTCTTCCGCTGTGCCGTGCTAATGTTTCAGCGTGAGTTCGCCCAGCGTCTGGTCGCCAAGCCGGGAGACAAACTCTACTGCCGCCTGAGCATCAATACACAATTGTTAGCACGTGTTGACATGCTGATGAAGGTGGGCAAAAACAATTTCAAACCACCACCAAAAGTGGAGTCCAGTGTGGTGCGACTTGAGCCAAAGAATCCACCACCACCAGTCAACTTTACAGAGTGGGATGGCCTCACTCGCATCGCATTCCTGCGTAAAAACAAAACGCTTGCGGCAACTTTCAAAGTGAACTCTGTGATCGAGATGCTCGAGAAGAACTACAAACTGTATCGCTCGCTGCGAAATGAGGTAGAATATGATACGATATTTAATATATTTATTTTTGCTTTTAATACCTTTTTTACCTAAATTTATCTACAGGAAATCGAGGAAAACTTCAATATGCAGGAGAAGGTCATGGGCATTTTAGAAGAGCAGGGCATGAGCACCAATCGCGCGAGATCGATGGACATCGATGAGTTTATGCGTCTCCTGCTGGCCTTCAACTCGGCTGGGATACATTTTAACTGATCCTTACTGTATGCAAACAGTATGGTTAATAATAGCATAACTTATTTTAAGAAATTGTTTAATCACTTTATAAAACCTTTACGATTTTTTAGACACAAATATGTAGTACAGTTCATATCGATGCTATTTGTTTCAGAGAGTGGGAGAGAAAAAACCTGATTTACAATCACCATTGCTTTCTGACGGTGTTTTCAATTTACTACAACATTATTGATCAGTCAATCTTGAATCGTGTTTAATCGCAGTTCAAAACGTCGCGTATTAAATGACGCAGTTTAAGTCAGTTCTTTTGTGGCTGTTGCTTGTCGGGGATGCCATTTTTTCTCTCTGTCAAGTTCCAGATCCAGCCGTACAGCAAGGTAGCTATCGATTTTCATATCTTATACGACATAGTTATCGCACTTCTAATAACTTCTGTAGCCTGCACCCTGTACAAGCGTACCGTCTTCGAAAAACAGGTGCCGATTTTCCTCTCCAATGACAAATGGCGGACAATTGATTTGTGTCATCGCTCACGTCCTCTTATTGTTATTGGCGGAGGCCGATCTGCCGAGCCCAAGGAATTTCCCTACATGGCACGTTTGGGCAATCGCAACGCTAACAACGTCACCGATTGGTTCTGTGGAGGCACTTTAATAAGCAATCGCCTGGTTCTTACTGCAGCTCATTGCCTCTACTCAGAGAGGTGCGTTTGCGGAAGGGGAATAGAGCCATGGCATCGTACTGATTGATAATTCTTATCTGCCTTTCAGGGGGGAGGTCAATGTGGTGAGGCTGGGTGAGTTGGATTTTGCCAGCGATACGGAGGATGCACAGCCCGAGGATTTCGGTGTGCGAAATGCAACTGAGCATCCAGACTTTACGTTTCCGATGCTATATAATGATATAGCGGTTATTCAACTAGATCGCGCTGTTAACTTCAACGTGTACAAGCATCCCGCCTGTTTGCCCTTCGATGATGGTGCTCGCAACGCGAACTTTATGGCCATTGGCTGGGGCTTTAAGGAAATCGGCGGCAGCCAGTCGCCAAATCTGCAGAAAGTGGAGCTTCAGAACTTTGGAAACAGATGCCAGGCGATCATAGACATCGAAGAGCTTCCAAATGGTTACAATGCCACATCCCAGATTTGCATTGGTTCCAGTGAGCGAAAGGACACCTGCAACGGCGACTCAGGGGGTCCCGTATTGACATACCACCAGGAGTATCCGTGTATGTACCATGTCATGGGCATCACATCGTTCGGCCTCATCGGCTGCGTCACGCCCAATGTTCCCAGTTTTTATACAAGGGTTCACTTCTACTTGAACTGGATTAAGCAGGAGATAGTCAAAAGTTTGAGAAACTAAGCGAACATTTTAATTATTAATATTAAATAAATAAAACTGCATCACTATGATTGAATCACAGATTAAAACTTACCTTTTGTGCGACTTTTTGCGCGTCATTCATAAGATTAAAAAACAACAAAAAATGAACATGATTCACATTTTTTTTTCAATGGGGGAAGCACTTTTAAGAGGTCTCCATGAGCCGAAACGTCAGTCCGCTAGCTGCGCTCGTCGAGTTCGATTCAATTTAATAAGCGATGAAAAGAAACATTCAATGTTTGCTGATTCTTTTGATTTTCTTGCGATCGGGTGACCTGATATTTGCCCGAGAGACAGAAGATGAACTTAGTGAGTCATTTGTCATTAAATTGAAATATTTATGGGTAACTATTTTTTTTTTTTTTTGGTTAGCTCAACGGACGGTTCGGAGTCTTGTCGTCGATGGTGTTCCGGCTGATCCCAAAGAGTTTCCTCACATTGCGCGCTTGGGCAATCGAGACGCAAACAACGTCACCAACTGGTTCTGTGGCGGCACATTAATAAGCAATCGTTTGGTGCTCACAGCAGCCCACTGTCTGTACTCGGACAGGTACGGTGTGGGAGAGACTTAATATTGCCATGACTTATACTACTTACCTGATTTCTAGCGGTGAGGTCAACGTGGTCCGGCTGGGTGAGTTGGATTTTTCCAGCGATACGGATGATGCTCAGCCCGAAGACTTTAGTGTGCACAGCTCGAAGGAACATCCCAAATATAAGTACCCTGTGCTGTATCATGACATTGCCATCTTACGACTTAATAGGTCTGTAAGTCTAAACGATTACAAACGTCCTGCTTGCCTTCCCTCCACTGGTAGCATTGCCAACAAACGGCTCACTGCCATCGGATGGGGACACACGACATTCGCTGGTGTAGACTCCATGGAGTTGCTGAAAGTGCATCTTCAGGATTTCGGGAATCGATGCCTCAACATAACAGAAATTGATGAGCTGCCTAATGGTTTCAATGGCAGGTCACAGCTGTGTATTGGATCCACAAAGCGGAAAGACACTTGCAACGGAGACTCCGGTGGACCTGTATTAATCAATCACGTGGAGCCGCACTGTAGATACCGTGTGGTAGGCATCACCTCCTTCGGTATTGGCTGTGGCACTCCCAATGTGCCCAGCATCTATACGCGAGTTCACTTTTATGTCGATTGGATTAGGAGGGAGATAGAAAAGAGTAAGCCCAAGCCTAAGGTAAAGCGCAACCCGAATCCCAAGAAACGAGAAAAAAGAAATAAAAAATCTTATAATTAATTATTTAGAAACATAAAAATGAATTATTGTAATTGAAGAATATCTGATGTATAATTAACCAAACAGGAACGCTACCTTTGCGCGTGCGCGACTGTTAAATACTCGATAGTTCAATAAGTTGATTACTAAATATATTCCAATTTTGCATAAATGTCTATTTCTTGGTAATTCTATTTTAGTTTACTCCGATTAATTAAATTGTTTAATCACTTTAATAAACTTATACGCAAGTATGTTCTTGAGTACATATCACAGCTATTTTTTTGAGAGAGTGAGTGAGAGGCTGGCTGATAATCCGCATTGTTGTCCGACGTTGATTTGTTTATAGCTGATTATTCAATTTATTGCAATATTATTGATCAGTCTATCTTGAATCGTGTTTAATCGCAGTTCAAAGCGTCTCGCATTAAATGACGCAGCTTAAGTCGGGTCGTTTATGGCTGTTGCTTGTCGGTAGTGCCATGTTCGCACTCGGTCAAGTTCCGGATCCAGTCGTACAGCAAGGTAACCTTAGATTATCATATCTAATACGACATAGTTATCGCGTCTCTAATTTACATCTGTAGCCTGCACCCTGTACAAGCGTACCGTTTTCGAAGAGAAGGTGCCGATTAGTTTCTTCATTGCCAATGCACCCATCACATGGGAGACCATTGATTCATGTCACGGCTCACGTCCTCTTATAGTGGGAGGCCAACCTGCCGAGCCCAAGGAATTTCCCCACATGGCACGTTTGGGTAATCGCAACGCTAACAACGTCACCGATTGGTTCTGTGGAGGCACTTTAATAAGCAATCGCCTGGTTCTTACTGCAGCTCATTGCCTCTACTCAGAGAGGTGCGTTGGCGGAAGGGGAATAGAGCCATGGCATCGTACTGATTGATAATTCTTATCTGCCTTTCAGGGGGGAGGTCAATGTGGTGAGGCTGGGTGAGTTGGATTTTGCCAGCGATACGGAGGATGCACAGCCCGAGGATTTCGGTGTGCGAAATGCAACTGAGCATCCAGATTTTAAGTATCCGATACTATATAACGATATAGCGGTTATTCATCTAGATCGCCCTGTTAACTTCAGCGTGTACAAGCATCCCGCCTGTCTGCCCTTCGATGACGGAGCTCGCAACGAGAACTTTACAGCCATTGGCTGGGGCTACAAGAAATTCGCCGGCAGAGAATCGACAAATCTGCAGAAAGTGCAGCTCAAGAACTTTGGAAATCGGTGCCAGGAGAACGTAGACATCGAAGAGCTTCCAAATGGCTACAATGCCACATCACAGATTTGCATTGGTTCCAGTGAGCGAAAAGACACCTGCAACGGTGACTCAGGGGGTCCCGTATTGACATACCACCAGGAGTATCCGTGTATGTATCATGTCATGGCCATAACTTCGTTTAGCTTGATCGGCTGCGACACGCCCAATGTTCCCAGTTTTTATACACGGGTTCACTTCTACTTGAACTGGATTAAGCAGGAGATAGTCAAAAGTCTGAGAAACTAAGCGAACATGTTAATTATCACCTTAAAATAAATAAAACTGTAACTGTATATAAATATAATCGAATCGCAGATTAAAATGTACATTTTTAAAGGCTTTTTGCACTTCATCAGAAAGATTAAATTATAACAATAAATTAACATATTTCTCATATTATACGAACGGGAAAGAATTTTAATGTTGTTTTTTATAAACCGTACCGTTCAGTCCGCAAGCAGTGCTCGTCGAGTTCGCTTCAATTTAATATACGATGCTTAGTGAAAAAACAAACTTTCAATGTTGGTTGATTCTTCTGATTTCGTTGCTATCGGATGAGCTCATACTCGCCCAACAGGGGAACAATATAACGCGTAAGCAATTAATTACATTGCAAAAACAAGAAATTTCGCAAAGTACATGGAATCTATACAATAATAACAAAGCCAGAAGGATTGCCAAAAAATTCGTTCGGCCAATTTCATGACAAATCCAGCCCTATTACAAACAAATATTTTTTAAAATAGGAATTGCAGGATTGTCAGCTCAACAAGATGTATATTATATCATCGCTGGTACTCCGTCTGTTCCCAAAGAGTTTCCTCACATTGCGCGCTTGGGCAATCGAGACGCAAACAACGTCGCCAATTGGTTCTGCGGCGGCACATTAATAACCAATCGCATGGTGCTCACAGCAGCCCACTGTCTGTACTCGGAGAGGTACGGTATGGAAGTGACCGCAAATTGCCAAGACTGATACTACTTATCTGATTTCTAGCGGGGAGGTCAACGTGGTGCGCCTGGGCGAGTTGGAATTTGACAGTTTTACTGACGATGCTCAGTCTGAAGACTTTGGTGTTAGCAGCATAAAGGAGCATCCCGACTACAAGTACCCGCTGGGATATCATGATATTGCCATCATACAACTGAATCGTTGGGTACAACTTAGCGATTACAAATTTCCTGCTTGCCTTCCCTTCACTGGTAGTATTGCCAAAGAACAGCTCACTGCCATCGGATGGGGACACACGACTTTCGCTGGTAGAGAATCCAAGAAGTTACTAAAAGTACAGCTAACGGACTTCGGGAAACGATGCCAAATATATACAGAAATCGAAGACCTGCCCAATGGTTTCAATGAAAGCTCACAGCTGTGTATTGGATCCACAGATCGGCAAGATACTTGCAACGGCGACTCCGGCGGACCTATATTGAGTAAACATGATACGTATACGTGTAGATACAATGTTGTGGGCATCACCTCCATTGGTTTTGGATGTGGCAATCCCAATGTGCCAAGCATCTATACTCGAGTTTACTTTTATGTCGATTGGATCAGGAGAGAGATAGACAAGCTAAACCCAGAGCAACAGTTGAGCGCATTAGAGAGACAGATACTCTTCTACCCGTAGTATCTAACTGTAGATATTCTCTACCCTTTAAAAGATGTAAAAATTGCTTATATAAGATACATGCATACCTACTTATGTACACACCAAATTCAGCCTATTTTGATTGATGAAAAGAAGGCTCTGCTTGGAGACTCAAGCGATTCTACTGCGTTAACGCTAATTTCCGAACAATCACCATACATTCAGACGTCAAAAAACAATCACACAAATTTTTTTTCGCTCATTCTGAGCTTTAATTAAGTTTATATATGCACGATGTTAATAAACGAAATGAAGATAACATTTTGGCTATTTGTTTTAATTTGCTTGTACTCGGATGAGCTGACACTCGCTCAAGAAGGGGAAAACGAGCTTAGTGAGTAATGAATTGTGAAATTCTGCATTAAGTTAATTCAAATGTTGGTGAGCCACTTATTTTGGCAGACAACTCACTTGTCGACGGTATCCCGGCTGGCCCTAAGGAGTTCCCTCACATTGCCCGCTTGGGCAATCGCAAGGAAGACAACGTGACTAATTGGTTCTGCGGAGGGACCTTGATAAGCAATCGCCTGGTGCTCACTGCAGCCCATTGTCTCTATTCGGAGAGGTTTGGTAGTGAAGAACTACATCGGTATAAATCTTGGCTGATTATCTCTACAATCTCAATAGCGGCGAGATCAACGTGGTACGTTTGGGTGAATTGGACTTTGCCAGTGATACAGACGATGCCCAGCCTGAAGACTTTTATGTAATCCACATGGAGGAGCATCCCAACTACAAGTACCCGTTGATGTATCATGATATTGCCCTCTTACAGCTGAATCGTTTGGTGAATTTTAACGATTACAAGCTTCCTGCTTGCCTTCCTTCCTCTGATAGCATTGCCAACGAAAAGCTTTTTGCCATCGGGTGGGGACACATGACTCTCGCGGGTGAAGAGTCCAAAAGGTTATTGAAGATGGAGCTCCAGGACTTCGGGAATCGATGTCTTGACGCAAGAGATATTGAAGAGCTGCCTATTGGTTTCAATGTCAGTTCACAGTTATGTATGGGATCCACTACGATAGACACTTGCAACGGCGACTCCGGCGGACCTGTGCTTGTCGATAATCATGTGGAGCCTACCTGTAGATTCAGTGTGGTGGGCATTACCTCCTTTGGGGTTGGCTGTGGTACTCCGAATGTGCTTAGCATTTATACGCGAGTTCACTTTTATGTTGATTGGATTAGGAGTGTAAAAGATAAACAAAGAAAAGAAGATCCAGATGATAAAAAAAGACCGACCAGGCCGCATCGTCCGGGATGGCGACCGGGACGCCGACCGGGGCGCAGAGGGCAAGCTAGTCTATCTTCAGTTTGCCAAAGATTCTACATCCTTGCAGCTGTTGGCTTCTGTACCAGTTATGCTAGATATCTGTGTACAATCGTCTAAAGTATCTCAACCTTGTACATACTAAGCCGCAAGGGTATATAACCTTGGGCAAAAAGCAGGTAGTCTCTCTTATTTATGAAAATATAATCAAATAATGTTGTTGAAATCTAAGTAAAGGCATAATTAGATTTAAATGTGGTAATTTTATATATATTTATAATAATGAGAATATGCATATACTTTATTGCCAGGGCCGTAGGTAGGCGAGTAAAGGAGGGAGGCCTCTTCAAATGCCAAAACATAAAAAATGGATCAATTAGCTAAATCAATATATTACAGAAAGCTTTATGACAAATTTTGGTGTCGTTAGATATTAAAGGAGCTCAGGTCCTGGCGATATTAATACTGAGCAAGAATATATACACTTTGTGGGGCTTGCGACGCTTCCGTATGCGAGTTGCATACATTTTCTTATACTTCTTATATTCTATGGATATGGCTATAATAATTGCTTAGATGTTATTAGAATAATGCTTCTTCATAAAGTAAAAATGAATTCCGAAACATTGATTGATGAAAAGATGTAACCCTGTATAAAGAAGGCTCTGCTTTAATCTTTGTTAATGGTGCTCTACAATACTTGCTTCACACACACAAGTAAATATAACAAAATTTTAGCGTACAATCTAAGTTCAACTATAATGTATTTACAATGTATACTTGTGACGAAGGAAACAATAGTTACATTTTGGTTATTTCTTCTAATTGTTTTGCAATTGGCAGGACTGACCCGCGCTCAAGAGAAGGAAATCGATCTTAGTGAGTAATGCATTTGAAAATTATTCATTAACTAAGTTGAATTGTTAATCAGCAACTTTTTTGGCAGATAACTCTCTTGTCGTCGACGGTATCCCGGCTGAGCCTAGGGAGTTTCCTCACATTGTGCGCTTGGGCAATCGCATGGAAGACAACGTGACTAATTGGTTCTGCGGAGGGACCTTAATAAGCAATGTAATGGTGCTCACTGCAGCCCATTGCCTCTATTCAGAAAGGTACGGTATTAAAGAATTACAGCAGTATCAATCTTGGCTTATAACCCCCACAATCCCAATAGCGGCGAGATCAACGTGGCGCGTTTGGGTGAATCGGACTTTACCAGTGATACAGACGATGCCCAGCCTGAAGACTTTGATGTAATCCATATGGAGGAACATCCCAACTACAAGTACCCGTTGATGTATCATGATATTGCCCTCTTACAACTGAATCGTTATGTGAATCTTGACGAATACAAGCTTACTTGCCTTCCCTCTACTGGTAGCATTGCCAACGAACAGATCTTCGCCATCGGGTTGGGACACGTGACTCAGGCTGGTGGAGAATACAAGAGGTTACTGAAAGTGCAGCTCCGTGACTTAGGGAATCGATGTCTTGACGAAAAAGATATTGATGAGCTTCCTAATGGTTTCAACGTCAACTCACAGTTATGTATGGGATCCACTACGATAGACATTTGCAACGGCGTGTCCGGTGGACCTGTGCTGATCAATAATCATGTGGAGTCTGACTGTAGATTCAGTGTAGTGGGCATTACCTCCTTCGGTATTGGCTGTGGCACTCCCAATGAGCTTAGCATTTACACGCGAGTTCACTATTATGTTGACTGGATAAGGGAAAAAAAAGATAAACAAAGAATAGAAGGTAGATGGCAGCTTTGTGAGGATTTAACGCCCCACAGTTGGCACAGGCGAAGACGGCGACCGAACCGGCGACCGAACCGGCGGCCTTCCAGACACCCAGACCACAATGATCGCAACAACACGAACGATGTACCTTTAGGTGATTTATTTTTTGGTGGTTCGAGCAGGATAAAAATTCGTTCTTTGTTTTGTACCCTGGCAGCCTCTATTCTTACATATTATTCTTATTCTAATTAAATAGAATAGTAAACATTTTAACATGTAAGTTGATATGTGAATAAAATAAATAACTCATGAGTTATCTATAAGTATATATCATAGTTAATATAAGAATTATATAATAATCTATTTAAAGAGAATTTTTTCGAAAAGAATTCTTATGAGCCACCCCTAAAGACTTATCCTACACTCTGCGGATGCGGCTTGGAACGAATTGTCATGCTGAATGATCTTTGTGTCTTTTTGAACTGAAAATTTGAGTTACGCAAACTAATTTCTACTATGGTAAATATTATATATACTTTTAATTTGCGGGGGCGGTTGAATAAATTTGATTTGCGCTGATATAGGAAATTTGAGGTCCTTGGCTTTTATAATAGCTGAAATCTGTGTGCTTATACTGGACAGACGGACAACCAGACATGACTGAATAGACCCGACTAGTGGCTATCTTTTCTAGTCTTTTTAATTAATAAATCTTTGGACTTTCGCCACTTTCGTTTTTGTCTGGGATTCAAAAGTATATACATTAAGAATTAAAAATTAACAATTATCGTGCTTGGTACTGCATGAACCCCTTGATTATACATTCATACAACTAAAAATAATTTGTATAATCAACGTATAGCTTAGGCACAGTTATCTCTTAAATCTCTCGTCTATAGAGAGATTCTACTGCGTTAAAGCTGAACATTCACTGTAAATGAAATTATTTAAAAATCAATAGAAAACAAGATATATGTACGTGTTATCACACATTTATTTCCCGGAATTGGAAAACAGCAAGCAGTAAATCTTGAGCGCAGTTTCATTTCAATGCTTATCGGCGTTTGTTATACTTGCCAAAGTCGCCTCATTCCGCAACTTTTTAAGCTTTATGCAATTGGGAATGTTGTGGCTAGTCTTTCTGATTCCTCTGCTGAGGGGTCAACAGATTCCGGCCCAAGAGAGCCGTACTGACTGATAACAGTTATCTGTTTTCTAACGGTGAGGGGTCAATTTAGTAAGATTGGGTGAGAGCTGGATTTTGCCAGCGATGCGGTAGATGCTCAGCATGAGGATTTCTTAATTTCTTTGTTTGGTGTCTGTATCGATTTTGGATCAAGCTGATATAATGACAAATGATTATTAATACTTACCATTTACATGTGAAGAATAAATAAACTGTGTATTCGTATTTCCTTTTGTACTTGTACGCATTCATTTACTTATACAAATGCTGCATAAGTGAACAAAGAATCGCGAATACAGTAGGGTGTTCCCTGTAGTATTTACATACATGCATAGCATATACACTCGTTCGACTTGTATGCAGTTGTAATCAATCAGTTGCTGGGTCAACAAGTCGAATGCGCAACGTTATTCGAGTGCGCGCATCGCAGAGATAGAGAGATATACAGTAAGGAAAGTGAGAGGGAGAAAGAGAGAGACAGAGAGAGGGAGACAGAGAGATAGAGAGGCAGAGAGAGACCAAACTGAGCCCTTCGTCAGACAAACAGCTGTTCGTCGTTTTGCTACTTCGGTCACTGTGCAACTAACCAACCGTGCGTGTGTGCATGCGCGTTTGCACGAATAGGTGTGTTTGTTTGTGTGAAGCACATGTAAACCTGTCCAGAGAGAAGAACTGAGTTCTCTTCCAAGTTTGCGGCATTTGTTTTCCTGAAACCGGTTGGCAAAGTGTGCAAATTCGCCATTTGATAAACAAACTTTGGCCGGAGATGTTGTGGCTAACGCTTCTTTTGCTGGCCTTGCATTTTGGCAGCCAGTTAGTTTTGGGACAAAATGCGGAAATTGTGAGTTGTAAGTGAACAATTAACTTTCACCGTTTTTCAATCATAATGCAAGTTTTTACCTTTCTCAGCTTGCACAAAATACAAGAAGGATGTCTTTGAGGAGCAGGTGGGATACAGTTTTCTTTTCCCCAACGCGCCTGTAACTTATGAAACTGTCGATAACTGTCGCCGATATACACCTCTGATTGTCGGAGGACAGCCGGCTGATCCCAAGGAATTTCCCAACATGGCGCGATTGGGATATCGTCATGAGAATGAGGATAAAACCGATTGGTTTTGTGGCGGTACGCTGATTAACGATAGATTTGTGTTGACAGCTGCTCACTGCTTCGAGGCGGAACAGTGAGTACTTTCATTGGCTCTTTTGTTTTATTTCTCTCATGACAGGGCGTTAATTAAAATATTCCCGGTACCGGTTCGTGAACGTGAGCAAACTTGTTGCTCTTATCAAATATTTAGATTCCACAGATTTTATTTAATTAATTCATTTTATTCTACTATCAATTCAGAGGCGAGGTGAATATAGTTCGCTTAGGTGATTTGGATTTTGATACCGATCAAGATGATGCCTTACCCAAGGACTACGCTGTGGAGAACTTGTTCCGACACCCGAACTTTACAAGTCCCGAGTTGTACAATGATATTGCGCTTGTAAAGCTGGGCGAACCGGTGAAATTCGACCGATATAAGCATCCCGCATGCTTACCCTTTCAAGATGGTAATAGACTGGATACCTTTATCGCCGTCGGTTGGGGCAGCACAGCCTTGGCCGGAAGATCGTCGCCCAAGCTGTTAAAAGTCAAATTGGATCGGGTTGCAGATGATGTATGACTTAAATGCGTATATTCAAAGAATTGTAATATTTTAATTAACTATCTTCATACAGATTTGCCGTAAAGTAATCGAAGAAGGCGAAGATTACCCTCAGGGATTCGACGGTACAACCCAAATGTGTGTTGGTTCAACAAGACCAAGGGATACCTGTAACGGTGACTCCGGTGGGCCTATTCTTGTTTATCACGATGACTTTCCATGCATGTATCACGTAATGGGTATAACCTCGGCGGGCATATCCTGTGGAACGCCTAAAATTCCAAGTGTCTACACACGTGTACACTATTATTTGGATTGGATCAGAGACACTATGGCAAAGAACAAATA
Source organism: Zaprionus africanus (assembly GCA_018151435.1). Taxonomy (NCBI): domain Eukaryota; kingdom Metazoa; phylum Arthropoda; class Insecta; order Diptera; family Drosophilidae; genus Zaprionus; species Zaprionus africanus. The sequence goes on along the minus strand of JAECXB010002309.1, from coordinate 163,479 downwards.
ACTTTCGACAATTTTAAACAAATAGAATATATATAATGCTTCAACTATCATTTAAAATTGATGGTAATAAATGTTCTTGATACTTAAGCCAATTAAATTAGGCTGTTTTTAATTTGAACAGTCTGGCAACGCCAACTTACCAAAGTACTAATAATATTTTTAATTAAAATTAGTTAATTAAATTAATTATTTATGAATGCAGGTTCAATTATAAATAGTGATATACGGTGTATAATTTTTTAAATTAATACGCAACTGCCTAAATAGAGAAAATCTTTCGAACTTGTGGCAACAAAAGTATCCACACAAGTGACTCGTTACTTTTTGCGAATAGGAAGTACGTACACAACTCACATCGCTATTGTTGTTTACAAAAAAAAAGAAAAAACATTAGTTAAAGTTGTGGTAAAACAACAAGAATTGCACGCGCCAAAAGATCGAAAAAACTTGCCTATTGTAAAATGTAACCACGAAACTAGCTAAAAAAATAGATTTAACGTGATTCTTGCTGACATTCGGCTGCATTTCCCCGCGCGGCAATTCTTTTCCCTTGTGTCGTGCGACGTTAGCGACGCACATTAACACACATGTATGTCGAGCTGAGTCCAACAAAATCCAACCGATTAGGCACAGACATGGAGCCGGACGAACTGCAGCCCCAGGTGCCTCCAGATGCGGTGGTGCAATCGTATAAGACGCGAGCCAAAGTGAATCCGGCCAAGAAAGATAACGAGAAACGGCGGCGCAAGGATGCAATGCGAAAGGTAATTAACTTGTGCGCGTGCCAGTTACTGCATTAGGTTGAGTGCGGATAGCCGTATGTATGTGTATGTGTTTGCGCTGTTGTGACTAGCAGGTGAATTATAATTACATTATATTGAAATCAAATGCAAATTTGCCTGTATGTGTGTGTGTGTGCGTCTACAAATCTATAAATTTCATGAAGTTTGGTATTATGCGTGATACCGGTTATTTAGTGCAATAAAAATTCAAATAAAAATTAAAGTGAATTCGTTAAAATTGCATCATATAAATATAAAATTTCCTGTTGTTTGGTTGATTAATAAATTTTACAATCTCATCTTTAATTAGGTATCACAGATTTTGCGTAAATGTGACACTGTGCGCACTGTAGAGGATCGACAGTTTCTTGAAAAGCATCCGGACATAGTAAAGGCGACAAAGAAGCGCAAGGAGCGCGTTGAGATCTACAAGGAACGAGTTGCCGAGAAAGAGGATGAGCCACATGTTATCGAGGCCAAGGTGGAACAGTTGGCCAACATTGTGGCGCAGGCGAAACATTTGATTTGTTACACTGGCGCGGGGATCAGTACTGCGGCACTAATACCCGACTATCGCGGCAGTAAGGGTATCTGGACTTTGCTGCAGAAGGGCAAGGATATTGGCGAGCATGATCTGTCAAGTGCGAATCCCACCTATACACATATGGCTCTATATGAGCTTCACCGGCGGCGTCTGCTGCGACATGTTGTGTCGCAAAACTGCGATGGCCTCCATCTGCGTTCGGGCCTTCCACGACAATCTCTCTCCGAAATCCATGGGAATATGTATGTGGAGATCTGCAAACAGTGCAAGCCCAACGCAGTCTATTGGCGCCAATTCGATGTAACCGAAATGACAGCTCGTTACTGCCACAAGACACATCGCTTGTGCCATCGTTGCTCGGAGCCACTGTACGACACGATTGTTCACTTCGGGGAACGCGGAAATGTAAAATGGCCTTTGAATTGGGACGGAGCCACGAAGCATGCCGAACGTGCCGATGTTATACTCTGCCTGGGCTCCAGTCTAAAAGTGCTCAAGAAATACACTTGGCTCTGGCAGATGGACAAACCAGCGCGACAACGTGCCAAAATATGTGTAGTAAATCTGCAATGGACTCCCAAGGATAATGTGGCCCACATCAAGATCAATGGCAAGTGCGACAACGTGATGGAACAACTGATGCGGGTGCTTAATATATCTGTGCCTGTATATAGCAAGGAGAAGGATCCCATCTTTGCCCATGCCACGCTGTTGATGCCTGAGGAGCTGCACACGCTGACGCAACCGTTGCTCAAGAATGCCGAGGAAGAGGAGGAGCCAGTCGATACACAATCCTGCACTACAACCACTGAGGAAACACAGGATTCGACCATCTCCGGTGATAGCTACAGCGATTTGCCAATTGGAAAGGGCCCGCGCATCCGGACTCCCATCAAGAATGGACGTCGCATCAAGACCAATCTGGAAATGCGGCAGAAGTTTGTGAAAAATATGCAGAATGGAGAGGTTAAACCGGAGGAGGAGAACGGCCTGCAGTTAAAGGAAGAGGCGGAAACTAAGCCTAATATCAAAGTGGAGACTGAAAATGAACTTAAAAAGGAGCAGGTCAAAGAGGAGCAGGAGGAAGATCCTAAGCCGCTCGAATCTAGTCTGCTTGTGGCGTGCACAAAACAGGAGACGTTGCCCAAGCTTGAGCTGCTTACGCCCAAAGCGGAGCCAATCAACGAAGTGACAAGAAATGGACACCAATTGCCCGAAGAGCAAAAGATTGAACCTGCTGTCGAACTTCCCAAACTAGTCGCGATACAGAAAACGTCCCCCTGTCCGGGTCTCTGCGTGCTGCCTGTGGAGTTGCGTCTTGAGCCACACCTGGAGCCGGTACAGCTGCCGCCGCTAGTACCCATTGGTGCACCACTCTATACTCCTTTCGTGCAGCCCCAAGTGCAGCCACCTTCGCTGCAAGCACTCAATCTGCAAAGTGACAGTGCCACCTGCTCTGCCGACTCAGCCACGGAGTACGATGAGGAGGAAGAGGAGGAAACTAAAGAAAATGAACCGCAGCAACACGAAGACGTGGAAGACGACGATGATGATGATGATGATGATGAGCACGAGTGCAGTATGGCGCAAATGGATTTGCTGCGACGTCACAGCGATCACGAGCTCCTGCGACAGCTACCAAGTTGGTACGATGCCAAGTATGCGTATTCGGGGCTGCATAGCATACTGATACCTCCGCCCGCTGATCTCAACATTTGGAACTCGCAGGTGGTGCCAAATTTCGCCATGAACCGCTCTGCCGCAGGCTGTGAGTTCTGCTTTGATCGCTATGCCGAACTCGAGTGTCAGTTCTATCGGCGCTGGCATCTCAATCAGCGAAAGCACAAGAAACGTGCGCGCAGTGGACGTTTTGTGGTCTGCGAATGTTGTCCGACTAGCGACGATGAGGATGACTACGATGAAAACATCTCCTTGGCGCACATTGCCGCAGCGGAGACTGCGAAACGACGATTGCAACTGAGTCACACTTTTCCACGCAAACTGGCACGCACCCAGGCCGGCTGGTATGGCAAGGGCTACAAGAAGGGACGCAAGCGGAGATAGGGAGAAGGGTATAGCGAAACTTGCGGCGCCAACTCGATAGTATTCTAGAATAGTATAACTTTCACATATACACCAGAGACCTGCATGCGATGGCATTATAATCACGCATGCATTATGCAATGAGTAAGTAAGTGATTGAGTGATCAATAAGTCACCTAACGATTGAGCTCTCTTCTTTGTTCATTGAATCGGTGTTTGCGGAGCCATCGGAAGCAGGTCTCTAATAACCACATACATTTATAATATAAGTGTAGCTCGTAGTGTGCTCGTCCAGGCTTATATGGAACCTTTTTGTATGTCACACATCACCGATCCCCCGGTCCGATGTATGTTGTAGTATTCCTAATTGTGTATTCAGTTAGTCTGCAGTCCTTGGTCCAATTTAGTCTTAAGTTAAGTATTAATTGCAGCTGCGTAGAAGTGTAGACTTTACTTTTAATTAGCCTTACTAAACTTGGTAACAGAGAGCTTTTACTGCCAATTTTACGAATATTCGTTAACAATTTGTCATCTCGTTACCAAGTTATGCTTATTTTATTGAGTTCTGATTGTCCTTTATTTAAAACTTCTTTGTTCTTTTCACTTTGTCATGCATTTATCTAAACGTTCTATATTTCTGTTTTTGTGTCGAGTATATTTTACTTCTCTATTTATGTTGTATACGGCAGCAATAAAATGCAGAATAGTAAACCAGCAAATGAAATGGAATGCTTTTTTTTCTAATGGGAGGGTGTGTTTAAATAGATATAAATAGATTCTTGGTAATGAATACGTCATATCCGCTTTTCATGAGTCAGCCAACTTTTGAATAAGCAGAAGATAAGTTTTCTACCAAGCAAACACTTCTCGATCATTTCTTGTTTGTATCCTTAATTTATTTAAAATACAATTTATATGTTTTATAATTTTATTAACTTAAACATATAATATTGCTATTCTAGTTTAGTTTCGCCTTTGTATGTATGCGTGTAAATGTGTGTGTGAGATTCAACTTGTAACAAAAGTCGACGAAAACAACACACGACCTCAATCCCAATATATTCCCATGATCATGTGTGTGTTTGTGTGTGTGTGTGTGTGCAAGTGTGAGAATTTACAAAACAGCTAAGCAATAAATCAAAATGCACAACACAAATAAAGGCTGCAGCATAGGCAGATGTGGAAAACAGATTAGTGTTATCAGAGCAAGGCGGCTACATACAGTGCAATATAATACTTAAAATACTAGGACCGATTCTATGCCAGCCAAAAAGTGGCCAAGATATAAAAAACTTTTACGAGTTTTACACGAAAAAAGAAATAAACAATTAGAGAAATATCAAAATTTCAATAAAATATTTGAATTAAATGTCAAACAAAGGTAGCTACACTATCGCAAATACTATCGCACAAGTTAACACATCTTTTCGTCTTATACTAGACTATATCTCTCTCAATCTCTAATATACAAATGTCCCTCTATAATTTAAACATTTTAAAATACACAATAATTGATATATATTTTTTCTCAGATAAGCAACAATTCCCCTTGACGATAGTTCGAAACGATAGTTAGCGAAACAAATGAACGACTGAGAGAGTGTGTGTGAGAGAATGAAAGTTTTGTGCGCGCTTTGAGCACGCAACCAACTGAGAATCCAATGAGAGCACATTACTAGAGTAGGATGGGATAAAGGAACGAAAGGAATGGTTATAATTAGGCAAGGATGCAGAGGCCACTGCGGCCGGTTAGGCCACATAAATGAACATATTGATGTCGTCGTCATCACGTCTCATGTACTTGTGCTCGATAAGCCACTCGAGCTGCTCCTTGATCATCTTCTTTGACGGCAAAAACATGTTTTTCAATATATCGATAAGTTCCGCCTGCAAAAGGAGGAAGATTTAATGTCACATACTACACATAGAGTTCGGAAGACTCACCTGCAGCGCTGCGTTGTTCATACGCTTGCGCACCTTCATGATCTTGATGATCGCCTCCTGAGTGCGTAATATGCGCAGCTGCACAATGGATTGATTATCCTCCTGTTGCGAACGTTCCGTGCTCAGCTGCAGGCGACCAATAAGATTCAGCTGCAGATAGAAGATATTTAAGGATTAGCATAAGATACATATTGATCAAGGGAAGTTCTACTACCTTGCCACGTCGTTGTGATTTGCCATTCTTGACGATCGCAAACTCCTGATTGATATAGAACATGGTATTCTCGGCAAAATCTTTGGGCGAACTAATGGCCGTTGGCTCCATAAGTAGAATTTGCTTCTTTATCTTGGGAAAAGCCACTAGTGACCAAAGCGTGCGCCTCAGCTCAGGATCTGTGAAGGTAATAAGCTCGTAATACAGTTGAACATTAAATCTTTTTTATTCCCTACCTGGCAGCTCAGTGGCCAGTCGGAGATTCTCGTAGGAGATCTTGTCGTGCTGTCGCTGATTCCAGGCAAAGAGCACAGCCATTTGAAATGTGGTCACATCGAGATCGTAGCGACCAAAGTTATTGACAAACGTGATTGTGCCATTGCTCATGTGATGATACCACTGCAGTTTACGGCCGGAATGCTTTTTCTTATAGAACTCCTCAACATCGGGTATATAATCCTCCAGTTCGATGGGCAACGAAACCGAGACGCGCTCTGAACAACGCGCCCAAGCGCCAGCATTGAGTATTTTAATATTGATTGCATCGTGCCGACTTATCGAGTTACGGAATTGAGTATTTAGATCTTCGCTGACCTGGAAATCAGGAAAGTGTTAACTAGGTTATGGTGTATGTAGATAGACTGTAGCCAACCTTAATGTCTTGGAACATGCGTGCCAACCGATTGACATAGTCCGCCGGCATGCCTACTTCACGCAGCCACTCAACAATGTCCTCCTCCTTTTCGCTATCCGCACTGGTGCCGAGTATTAAACTGCCATGGGGGAGAAAAGAGAGAGAACAGTTTATGTATATATGCAACTACTATATAGAACATGACAAGTCAATCCTCTTACCGCCTCGTCAAGTGCACCTTGTGGTAGCGCATGAAGACATCCTTGTTGTTTACATACTTCAGCACCAGCAGCACATCACGCAAACGGGCATCGATCTGTTCGCTGGTCAGCCGCTTGCTGAGCGGCGTACGTCGGAGCAGCATGTCGCAGTAGTTGGCCAACAGTTCGGGGCATTTGCTCTCGGGTGCCGTGTACTTAACACCACGATTGGCAATGCTTGTGGGCAGCTCCATTTTGAACACACTGGTGTCGTTGACCACCATTTTGAAGGCAATGTCGCGGGCAGTGAGGAAACGTGGATCATCGTTGAAGGCATTGCGTACCAGATCACTGAACTTGTTAAACAGTTCTAACAGACGTTCCACATACTTCTCCGAGTCCTGTGTTATGATCTCTGAGGCGGACTGCATATCAGCCAAGCCGGCAGACTTAATGTGCCGCTGTAGGTCACCCATCATGGCCTCCACTCCTTCGCCGTCGAGTACTCGATCCATTAGACGAAACATTAAATTCAAACGATCCGTCTCATAGTCCCGTATCAGGGCAGGACACTCAGCTATGATGGAGTTGAGATGATCCACAATAAGCACTTTGACCAGACGGCATGTTAGGATATTAAAGCTGCTCGGTTCCAGATAACGTTTCGCGCGCACCTCCTCCTCCCGCAGCTTGGCATCGGCATACTTCATATAGGCGAGCACACCGTTCTCCTGCTGCTGTTCAGTTGACTTGAGTCGATAGAAGTCGGCAGTCGCCTTGAGGTAGGCCTTCTCGAAGTGCTCGCGATAGATTTCGAGCTTATCCTCCGCATTGGACGACAGATTAACATAGCTTTCGCGTACCCCGACCACCAGTTGGGCATCGTAGGCATCACCGTTGCGCTCAGCATGCACTATCTTCATGGCAGACTCCTGCAGACGATCCTTGATGTCGTGAAAAATGTGCTTGTTCCATGAATCGAGCATTAACTTTCGCACCGGACTATCCTCCGTGGGGCTCTTCTTGGAGCTGGAGGCTGAATTGCTGGCGGCGCCGGCACTAGTTGAGGCACCACCGCTACTACTTGCACCACCTCCAGCCGATGTAGTTGTCGCTGCCGCTGCTGCCGACGTAGAGGCTTTCGTGGAGGAACTGCTGCTTGAGGATGCTTGATTGCTAGATGAGGCAGCTGCATTTGATGATGTCGATGCTCCACTGGCAGACGCCGAGCTGGAGCCTGATTGTGGTTTCACCTGCGGCGACTGTTCCAACTGACGGAACGGCAGAGGTAGGTAATTGGACTGTGTAAAGAATTTACGCCATTCCACAATGTATGTGGCCAATAGCGCCTGTTCGCCCCGTTGCGACTGAACCTTCGACTGGGCCTGGACAATGAACTCTACGATATCCTTCTGGAGGCCATCATAGATTTTGGCAGCACCTTTCTCGTCCCATAGGCACACGTAGTGTACGCCGAAGAAGAGGTCCTGCCATTCGCGCTGCGACACGGTCTCCTGGCGTAGCAGCTTTAGAACAATTTTTCTTTTCTCTGGCCATACCTCATCGAAGATGTCTCTGTCCCGTTTGCCCATCGTCCGCAGCATATTGTTGGTAATGAAATCTCTTTGTTCGTTGTTTACGCTCTGCTTCACCTTTGTGTTTAATTATGGAATTCAATTAAAATAAGAAGAGAATATATTGGGATCAACGCTACTTCCTCCGCCTATAAGCGGCCGATTGTAGTTTTCGACCGATTTGTTATTGTGAAAGTGCGATAACACATATTAAAAGTGGAATAGCGAACCGTAAATTAACCAATGTAATGCACAGCTGTTAGTTAACATTATCGATTAATAACAATTTGTATTATATAATTTATACAGACTTTCAAACATAAAATGAATTCTACTTTTAATTCTAATTTAATTTTAGTAAAGTTCAAATAACTTGAGTAGTCCATCCTATTTCAGATCGATAACAATTGATAACATATCGAAAATGGCAATGATAAGTCTGGCAACAATCTGAAAATCTGGCATCATCATAGGTGAATGGCAGATGAAGCAGCTGCAAATGCTTGCACGCACACAAAGATAAAAAGTGTAGTTTAAGTGCCCAGTGCTGCACTGCGTGTGTGGGAAAAGTGCGGGAAATTGTTGCAACGAGACTGTCAAATATTGTTATGAAGAAACGAATCCAAGCAACAACAGCGATTGGTAATATCAAAGTGCAATGAATAATGTTAACAACAGAATGACTTAATATATGCAACAAAATATTGGTGGCATGTTTTGTGAATTTCGTAAATCACTCGTTTCGTTTTGGTTTTTTTCTTCTCTACCACAAAAAAGGGCGCGCGAGTGAGACGACTGCATTTCGACAGTAGATCAACTACATCCAGCCATCTCGTTTACCCACATGCGATTCACACGTCGCAGACTCAAAGTCTGCTCGCTCTCAAATGTTTGACATTTTTCACATTCAGCATTTTCCCTTTGTTCGTCGGCGGGTCTCGTCATATGGCTCGTATGGACGCTCGCTCGTGCGTGCGTAACAAATAAAATAGAAAGAAAAAACGCAAAAAATCGGTGTTTGAAATTCACAAAAATAGTGCAGAAATGTAAATAAACAAATGTTAAATGCGCATGCAGTGTACAAGTGTATTAAATTCATTGAGAAATATGCGTAAAAAGCGTTATATCGTGATTACTACGGCGACAACGACATCAAAAGCAACAACAACCAAGTGCTGCTGCGTTCATTGACGTGACGCGTGAGTGTGAATGTGTATATTGTGTGTGTGTGTGTATGTTTATGTGCGCTAATGAGTGCCTCTGTGTGAGTGTGTTGTGTTGCGAGTTGTTTTCAAATAAATATAATCAAATACAAAGCGAAATTCGCATCAACAGCAGTAGCAGCAACAGTAGCAACATCAACAACAACAAACAAAACACCACACAACAACAAATTGCAGTCAAGTAAAAAAAAAGCCGCTGCCTGCGTCTCCTTCGCCGCTCCAGCAACGAACTGCATTTTTACGTACATAAATCACGAAACAACAACAACGAAGTTATTTACATCAGTTAAGTGCGCCGCGTGTCCCATTGCGCGCAAATTCTCCATGTAAAGAAGAAAGAAAGAAAGAAAGTGTGTTCAACAGTAATTTCCTCAATGTCTACAGTAAAATGTGTATTTATCTATGTGTGTGTGTTCTCAATGTATAGAATTGAATAAGTAGAAGAAGAAGGAGTATACGCAAAGCAAGTTGAAAGCAATAAATAGCCAAACAACTAGAAGAAGCAGCAGAGGAAAAAGCAACCGAAGACGAAGACAAGCAGCAACACAAATGAAGCAATCAAATTTTGTTCAATTTTAAACCGCAATTATCTGTATCCCTAAGCATTAAGCAAGGCGCATAAATTTTCGCCAATGAGTCGCAGACAGTCATTGGATCGACCAGGTGAGTACAAAAAAAAGTACAACAACAAAAAAATACTAAATGCCCTTACCTATTGTAATTAGCATTTCATTTCATTTGCTCAGCATCATTGGCCTGCATACGTGCACTTTGCGCGCATACTCTCTATCTCTGTCCCTCTTCCACTCTCTCTCTCTCTATCAATCCCCAACGCACGCTATCTCTCTGTGTACGTTGGAGAGAGCGGTCTCTCTGTATATGTTGGAGAGAGAGAGTGCTCTCGTTGTGTTTTTCTCTCGCTGTTGTTGGTATTGCTGCTATAAATAAATTCGCTCTCGCTGCTATTGCTCTGAAAATGCTGCGCGGCGCAGCTGCTTTGAGCTGTCAGTTGCATGTTGTTGTTGTTCTTGTTGCAGCAAACAGAAGCAGCAACAACTGTGAAAACAAGCAACAAACAGCAACAAAACGTCAAAAGTCTGTTGTGATGCAAAGCCAAAAGTGAAAAGTACTAAAAAATGACAGACCATTGAATCTTTCCCTATTTTTTATGTAGGTATTGTGTATGCATGTTGGATTGTGTGTGTTGTTGTGGTGAATTTCTATGTCTACCTTTTTTGCGGTGAAAATTGGCCAAACAAATTTACCATTAATAGATGTTGGATTTTGTATATGTAACATCATAATCATCGTTCTATCGATATTTTTATTTGTATGATCATACCTAAAAACTAGATCATAAACTGTGTACGAAAAGAACAAACACAAAAGAGGGCACTAAAAAATAAAGTGTGTAAGAACCCAACAATAGATTACAAATTTTAATTAATAATTGCAATTATCGTTTTCATTTTGCGTTCCCTTTCGCAAATGACTCCCTTTTTCACTTCATATATATTTCAAGATTTGCTTTGCTTTTGTTTTGATGCGAATCATGTTAATAAGCAGACGGCGTTGAAAAATTCCCAAAAGAGAAAGTGTCGCGCGAACGTTGCAACATTTTGTAAAATGTAAATTGTGACCCAAAAGCCCATAAGTATGAGAAAGCAGAGTGTACGAAGACAACAAAAACAACAAGAAAGCACGATAGCTGAAAGAGGAAACAAAGAAGATAAAGCGCGCTGTTGCCGTCGAGATACTTTTGTATCTTTCTTTCGTTTTTTGCATGCATCGCATCCGTCTCTCGAACAAGTTTGAAATGCCGCATGCAATTTTCACTTGTCACCGTTGCCCGTCGCCTTAGTTGGGCTAAGGTCGCACCCAGCTGCGATTAATTGAAAGAATGTCAATAAATATGCTAATTGAGAATATGTTAGATACTTATTAATGATGTACTCAGGAGCAAGATACATTTGTCAGAGCTAACTAATTGCAGCAACTGTTGCTTGCTTATTGAATTAGATGTCAAGTGCCCCTCGCTAGCTATGCACGCCCCCGCATCGCGTACCACAAATGCGCTAAGCCGTTAATTTATTTATGAAATTCAATGTTCACGCGGCAAAAGCGCCAGCCGGACCCAGACCCCCATACACAAATCGTTCTCAATGCAAAGTAGATACAATAACAACGACAACAACAACAAAAACAGTAGTAACAACAACACGAAGAACAACAACAACAAACGGCAACAACTTGCGGCAGAGAGTCAGCCGGGTTTTATATTTTGTAGGTCAGGGTTGTCGCGTGTAATGCAAAACGTGCCAGTGAATTGAATGAATAAAGCGCGCCCTGCCTGTCTGTGCCTGCCTTGCAACAACAGTATAAAAAACAACAACAACAACAACAACAACACGATAACAACAGCCACTGCACAGAGTAACAACAATAACAAACACGGCAACTATCGTACTTCTAGTGGGCTAATAAGCAACAAAATGCATAAATTATACACGACAACACGCGTTTGTAATCGGGCCCAAAGGGTTCCGATTCGGATTGCGATTCGAATTTGGTATCAGGTTTTGTGTTTGGGTTCGTTGCCTTGTTGCACTTGGCGCAAACTCGTAATTTATTTAAACAATAGAAGCAAAACAAAGCAAAATACAGAAAAACGGCGCAATAAGGCGTTAAGACGTTTTTGGCACGCGATGTAGGCTCAATTAAATGATTGTTTCCTAATTGTATTCAGTCGTTCAAATTATTATAATTTTTTTAAATTATTTAATTATATATCCTTCATAGGTTTTCCTTTGTTTCCATTGTAAAATCAACTTTAAAAAAGATTCACAGCATAGAAAATAAACATATATTTTCACAACAATTGCTGCATCAATTTGACAGCTTTCGATCTTAACTCCTATAAAAAGCGTATTTACTGTGTGTGTTTTTTTATTAGTCACGCTGTTTCTCTGTCAACGCATGCCAAAAGCTCATTAAACGAATTTTAAATGCCGAATCGATTTTCCACGCTATTAAACGCCTCCATTCAAATTGTCTCTGCCCCGAGAGAGTCTAACCGCAACTTGCAACCTCATGCTGTCGTTTAACTTTTGACTACAGTTTCTGCCTAAATCGTTTTCCCATTTCAATAAAATTTTTGTTTTAGTGCTCAAGGTTACATTCTTATAGATAAGCTAATTTGCGTTGTATTTGTTTCGATTATTCAGATAAACAAAGTGGGGAAAGTAAATACTTTGACTAGCATTATTTGTATATTAATTTTTTATGGAATAATATAAATTTATGATTCCCCTCGTCACGATATAAACTAAAGTGAATCTTATCGGATTTTACATTTAACGCTCTTGTGCATTATGTCTGTATTTATATTATTACCACCTTTATTTTGTACTACAATACTTCCGTCTCTGTATCAGATCCATTGCTTAGTCATCGTGCTGATAACCGAAAGACAGTTAATTGACGCTTTGCGTTATCGTTGCAAAGGTGTTGATGATGATTTCATCATATTGACTAAGACGACAAGTTGTATACAAAGATATTACAGAAACTGCTAGGTTAACCGTGTTTTAAGAGGATTATAATCTATTTAGTAGTAATTATTCCATTGTAAAATTGAATATACTTTTATTTACTCGAGCTCAGTGTTTTTTCTTATCTGAAATGGAAATAACATTTGATTTTGCAATTCTTTTACACAATTTGTGTATTCAATGTTGTTTATGTTACTTTATTTTTTTATTACTCGTTTATTGTTTTCCCTTGAGTATAATAATTACAGTATAATTCGCTTAGCTGCCTCGAGTACTTTGCACAATGCCTCGATGCAGGTAACTTAAAAATGCAGCTAACTTAATTTTTTTTTCTATTTTTTCTATTTCTATTCACACAAAAAAATGGAAAAATAATGCAGATATCTTGCCGATGCAGCTAACTATCGATGCAGCTAAGCGAATTATACTGTATAAAAATTATTGATTAAATGATACGAATATATTTATGTTTTGCTTATCAGTTAAATGCGAACGTGAAATCAGAGTCAGAAAAGGAGAGAGAGAGAGCGATAGAGAGGCTAAGGCTTTATTCTCTCTCTGCAAACTTCTCTCTCGCTTCTTTCTCTCTCTTTGTTTACATGGAATTGCGCTCTCTGCTTATGACGCTCTCGCGCCTTGAGCTTATCATTGAGTAAGTGTTGTTGTTCAGTGATATATTAACACCTAAGCACTAAAAACTTCAAGAATGCAGTCGCTTTATTGAATTCTAATTGTGTTTTATGTTTGTTGTACACCTTATAGAACGTCAAATTTGTGGAAGTGTCGTTGATATAATTAGTATCTGAATATATTTAACCTCCAACAGACGATGGTGTTTTTAGTTGCTATCGATATTTGTGTCTCATCTATCGATAGTCGTCTTCATTTCAGGGCCTTACCTTATAAGCTTTTAATTTAATATCAATTAAAATTGAATATTAACATTGGGTAATATTTGTCATGTTTCATTACTTTTCATTTCTTTTATCTCAACCTTCTCTAACTCTTTGCTGAATTCCTTGATGAATTCCGTCTTTTTGTTGTCCCTTTTTGGTCGCTGTTAATGAAATAAAGTTTGCTTTGATTTTGCAGTCACGAAAAAGTTTTCTCATTTGAGAATTACACGAATCTCTGTGGCTGCTTTGCGTATGTGTGGGTGTGTGTGTGTGTGTATTTTTGCGAGAGCGTATTGGTGCGAGCCTGTGCGTCGCACGGTGCGTTTGTGTTTGTGTCCATTAAAAGTTTACACTTTTTGGGGGTTAATCGCTGGCATCAAAGTGGTTGCTTTAGCCTGGCCTGGTGGGCGAGTGAGATGCGATGCCGCTGCCGATGCCGTTGACGATGCGATGTGTATCTATCTATTAAAAAATCGAGGCGAATCGAGCGAGTCGCGCGCGTCCAAATGGCCAAAGACGATGCCCGTCGCGACCAGAGACGACGCCAACGACGCCAACGACGCCAACGACGACGACGACGATGACATCAAATATTTTTGAGTGCGACGCGCTCTCTCAGGAAATTGTTTTTGTTGCAGGCAGCAGCAGCACAACGTGACAGTGAAATTAACACGCCAATAACAACAAGAACAATGCAGGCCTTGCGCGTGAGAGTTGCTTTTTGGCTGCCACTGTGTTTGGTGTTTGCTGCTTGCTGCCTGCCTTTTGTTTGCTGTCCTTCCTTCTCTCTCTTGCACACACTTGCTGCACTGTTGCACAAAAGTAGGCAGCACTTTTTTGTGGAAGTAGCGAATTTCAATATTGTAAAATGAGAGCAGGAAGAGGAGATGCAGAGAAGAGACAGATGTATTTGATAGAACCACACATAGATAGAGAAAATAATTAATCCGTATCTCTTTTTAATCACAACACCAGCATTTGCAATGGGCAAATCCAATTCCCAGTTGACAGTCGCATTTCGTGCAATTTCCGCAGCGCACACAAAGATGTTTTGTTTGGGGGCATAAATTATATTTGCCACAACTCCGGAGGCAAACATTGCCGCCGCCTCAGCCTCCTCCAACCTCACAACATGGCGTCAACGGATGCGGTTTGTGCTACTCGGTAAATCTAGGCAAGTCTGCCTAAGTGTGTGTGAAAGAGACTGTGTGTGTGTTTGTGACACACGTTCATTTAATCGATTTTGGTAACAGTTGTGTTGCCATTTTCATTAAGGGTTATTTCGGCTTGATCTGAGCAATGCCCCCGTGGAACAACAACAACAACAACAGCAACAACAATACGCCGTAGAGAACTCGCACAAAACTAAACGTGTTTGTGTTTCTCCACACGGCGAGGCGACGATGCGACGAGGCAACTCGGAAACGAACGCATGTCCTCCTCTTGGCCACATCGTGTCGGGCATCGTGTGTGTGCGTTTTCAGCATCCGTTTGTTTCTGCTGCTGCTGCTGCTGCTTCTTCTCTCTGGAGAGTCTCGTCGGGAGTTTTTGATTTTCGACATGTCGCTGCCGCCGTCACTACCTTCCCCTTCCCTTCCTTATCCCTTCCCTTTCCTTTTCAGTGTGCTCTGCCTTTCCGGACGTTTACTTGATGCTTGAATTCAACCCTTTTTTCACAAACCCACACACACACACACACACACTCACACATATGCGCAAGTTTTGCATATTTATTATAGATAATTTGTGTACAGGTTTTTGTGCTGGCGCGCAAACTCTCAACAGCAGCAGCGGCAGCGTCCTGTGAGCATCCTGTGTCCCCTTCGCACCTCCGTGTCCCAAACGCGCGCTCGTCTCTGTTGTTTCTGCATATGCTGCATATTGTGTTGTTGTTCCGAGAGGGTTGAGCTGTGTGAGCGGAAGGTGGCGTAGTAATTAATTTCTCTGGCCTGTGCGAAAATGAATAAAGCAAAAAAACAGAAGAAGCAGCATAATGATTCGGGTTGATTTTTAGCATTTCTGACATCTGGCAACGCTGCAATGTGCTGTACATTTAGTAATTATGATAAATGTGACCACGGGGGATATATGTTAATTGAAGTGAACCTTTGATTTAGCATTCCCTTTTTGTGTGTTTTCTAGTGCATATTGTACAAGAGTATTTAAAGCATATTGCACAACATGTTATAAATTCTTTTGGTTCCAAAGTCAGTCTCACACTTGCTAAATTACCTTGTCTTACCTTGATGCAATTTTCAAGTAAAAAAAAAAGACAATTATTCACACACCCAAGCTTAGTTAACTATTTCAGTTTTTAATAGAACTTGTTTTTTGTTTTTATTACCGAAAAATGCAATTAAATCAATTAAGAATCTGTACCGACCGTGGGTAGCGTGTGACTTTGATGGAAACTTAGTATATCCTGTAATTTGTTGCAATTTCATATGCATAAAATTAAATAGCTTAATAATAGACTATCCATTGCAATTTATTCTCTAAATAGTTGTAGTTTACCTCAGTTGACAGCTTTCCACACAAATCGATTAGGTTCTAGAATATGCAATACAAATGACGTAAATATGTACATAGTTCACAAGTTCAGTTATAATTTATTATGTACAAAATATCCATATACTAACCGATAAAACATGGACACATTTCTGTATTGCATATAATGTGTAAATATGCATATATCTGATTCCAGCTTATCATACAACTATTCTAGTTCCAGTCTGGCACTTTATCTTAAACATTAACCAAAGCTATTGATATAAATTCATTGCTCAAATTTATAATAAAGATTCATTTAAATAGCAAAGTTTTTACTGTCGAATTTGATATCTAAATCTCACGTATCTTTTCTTGTCTCACCACTATCACTAACTTAACCAGCGCTTATCTAATCCAGGCTTTGCATTTGAATCTGAAAAATAACCAAAAACTATCGATAGCCACAATTGGATTGTTTGGTAGAGCAGCATGAATTGAATCAATTGATTGTAAATCATGCCAGCAAGGGGGGCCAAAGATTTCGAACGGAAAAAACGATAATAATAATTATTATTATAGCACTGTCTGGCAACGAAATTGAAACGAAAAATCGCTTCAAACAGCAGCAGAAACAGCAACAACAAGTGCAACAACAAACAGCAGCAGTAACTACAGCATGTTGTTATTTGCCTGGCCTGTTTCCTGTTTGTCGTTTGTTGTCGTTGCTGTGTCGTCGTGTCGGCCGCATGCATTTCCTCCACATGCCACAAATACTCGACACATCGTGTGTGCAACTCGTCGTGGTAGCAGCAGTCCCCGTGTCTGCTCACAATGGACTGACTAACTTATGCATTGTGAGTGCAGCAGCTGCGGCGCCATCGGCCGAGTATTAGTACGAGGGTCGTTAATAGTTTGAATTCAATTAACAGCTACTGAAAATTTTAAATTTTTGTTTGTTTATAGGCATTGAAAGCAACGATCTCGTGAATTTTAACGAAAATGGAGATCGAGATCGTCTGCTTCAATGCCTAAAAACAAACCAAAAACGCAGCTTAAAATTTACAGTCAGCTGTTAATCGAAACTATTTGTATTTAAGAGGTGCCGAAAAAAGTCACGGACTTATCAAACGACCCTCGTACATATTAAATACGCTTACAATTACCAGAGAGAGAGAGAAAGAGAGATAGAGAGCGGGAGAGCGAGAGATTGCGTCTTATTACAGTCGAGTGAGCGCATTTCTACGATTCTCCCCAACGCCTCCCTCCCCGCCTCCCTCTCTTTCTCTGCTTATTATGCTCTAGAGAAGTCAGTCATGTGCACAGTTTTACAATGCCACTTGACATTCGCATTAACATCGCCCCGACTCGCTGAGTCTGACTCTGACTGAGTTTCGGTAATGGGAGGCATACGATGTAATGTTCCACAATCTGTGTATGCCCGAAAATTAGCAGGAGTCGAGGAGGGAGGGACGGGATGACGTAGGAAGAGTCTGTTTACCCGTTTCGTTTCGTTCCGTTTTCTGTTCCACTCGACTCACTTTGCATATGAGAAATGAGAGCAAGAATCGGGCGCATAATAAATTACAAACATAAATACATAAAAGCCACACACATACACACATTTATCCACACACAGTTCTATATGTACTTGTGTGTGTGTGTGTTTGCCTGATAACCGCCGTTGGGTTATTATAAAACAATCCGCTGAATTTGAGTTTGTTTTTCGACTTCTGCTACACTTGGCAAATTTTCAGACGCAGTGAATTGACTGACTTTTTTGCACATTCTATGGGGTATATCGATTATGTAAAGAAGTTTGATAAAGTTGAAATTTCTTGAATGAATTATGACCAGGTTTATCTGTAAACCTCTTTGGGGATGTCAAATTATCAATCTCATTAAAGAGTTTGACTCCGATTTCCCTTGAAAAGCATTTAGCTATTAAATATTCCCTTTCTTTGGGAAAATCTTGACTTCCGTAAGTAACTCAAATTTGAATAATTAACTCTTTGTTTCCTATATCAATTATTTATTGGTTCAGTTAGGGTATTTTGGATTTTGGCTTCGATTATATTTTGATGGTTAGCTTCATTATAAATTCATATGGTAAACATTTACACAAATGGCAGCAGCGGTTTTGCGGCTTTTTTCCCAGTTTTCAAGCTGCCTGCCAATGATGATGTTGATGGGGATGATGATGAAGGGGTAGCTGGGGGTGTGGCCCAGCGGGTTTGGTCTGTTGTTGTTCGTTGGTTACATTGGAATATTTGCGGTTGGATTTTGGCACTTTTCAGTCTATAGCTCTGAAGTGCGCTACCTCTTTCTCACTCCATCTTTCTCACTCTCTTTTGCTCTCTTTATAACTTGAGTGCGGCCATATTGGCAACAAGTTGAACAGAAATAAACCCCAAGGTTCCTTATGGCGACAGTTGACTGAAGTTAATGCAATAATCAAAAGTGGATTACGCAGCTTGCAGTCAAAGATTTGTAAATGATTATTCAAATAAGGTCACATGCCATGAGTTATTATTCCTCATTCTCTGCTTCTCCTTCGGATTGACCTAAATTCTTTGGCAATGCTATAAATCCATGAGCTCCCCTGGGGGGCCCAAAAGGCTTTGCTGCTTTGACTTTGATAGAAACTGACCTCAGTGTAAGAATTTACGTAGTTCGACAGCAGTTGATGGCCTGAGGTTCAGTGAATTTCAAATGTGCTCAAGAATAAAGACAATATAAATATAACAAAATCATATTTAATTCAACAACAATTGAAACTAAAGATAGACAGGCTAAATATCTATAAAGTTACTTGAGAGCATCTTAGTGATTACGATGTTTATTGCTGCACTTTTTGCAGTTCAACAGAATTGCCCGCCCGGCGGTCTTCGCTCTCAGCTCTTCTCATAATCCAATTGAGTGTCAACTTGGTGTCAGTTTTCATTCCAGAGACACCAAACACTTTGCTTGTTTCAGTATCTTTTTGCACAGTCTGTGCGGATTGGATTGGAAAGAGGGTTGTGGATAATTGGCCGCACTCAGGCATAAAACCGAAACTTACCCAGCAATCCTTGAGGTCACTTTGTTTTCCACTCAAGTTTCTCTGCCACCACATTGGGGGTATCAGTGTGTCTCTTCCAGTTTACTCTTTATACACCTTCCTTTTTTTTATCGGTGTTTCTTGTTGTTGTCTGTCTGGTAAGTTAACCACAGTTATTCTTCTCTGTGTGTGGGTGTTGTTGCCCTTTTTACTCTTTGCCGTTGTTGTTGTTGTGGTTGGGAAAGGCAAGAAAAGTTTTTAATTCGAATGTGAGATGAAAGTTCGGCTAACAATTTCGGTTATTTTGTTGTTATTGATGTATCTGTCTGGTCTGGCATGAGGAAAATACTTGAACAAGAGTTAAACGATTGATCAATGATTAAAAAAGTTGATCCAACTAATTTGGTCTACAAAATATTACAATCGTTTGTATCTGCAGGAAGTATAACTAATAAGTAACTTATTTATTCTGTAATTGGTCTATTTCAAGCACTCTATACATATCTTTCATCGATCTTTCTCGCTCTTTAATAATGAAGTACCTCGACTAATTGCTGGCAATTAAGTTCCATTGAAAAATGCCCGTAAACTGTAAATAGAAGAAAATCTCAGATGGCTAATCCAAAAATGCCTCATAATAAGGCCAGACAGACAAAGAGGAATAGAGAGAGCGAGAGGGAGAGGGAAGGTGGGGGAGACGCAGCTGGTAACCTTAAGAGACCAAAGGAAAAAGAACGTGTAATGGTCGATTAATGATTACAAAGAGGGAAATACAATCAGTCGTAAAGTTGTCAGACCGGGCATATCTTGTGGGCAGAGCGGAAAAGAAAGAGACAGCGTGAAGCAGCTGCTTCTCGGTTATCCCTTCTCCCTCTCTCTCTCTCTCTCTGTTGTTGTTGCTACTCATGTAATCTAAACAATACCTGTGCCGAAGGGGGGAATAGGAAGGAATTTGAGAATATCGAACTCAATCGAGAACTCTCTCAAGCCAAAGCGAGAACAATGAACCGAAAATAAATGCACAAAAGCGAATCCGAAGCTTATTGACAGCGAGAATATGGCAGCAACAGTAGATGAAGAAGACGAGGAGAAGGCAGAAGAGAAGTAGTATATGAAAAAGAGAAGAAAAACTGATGCGAAACTGAACAGTAACAAGAATATTGCAAGGTTTATCCAAGGATAACAGACGTTTAAAGAGCTGACACAGGACTCAGACACACACACAGGTAGCTCAGGAGCAGCTGCCGAAATGGTATTAACACACTGACTCTATCTCACTCTCTCTCTCTCTCTCTCTCTTTCTCTCTTGCTGTTGCATGCTGAGCTGGGCAATTTTCGAGCATTTGGCTATTTTGGCCTTACCAGAGGTACCTCTAACAATTACCTGTTGTCGAATTGTATCTGCAAGATACAAACACACACACACACACACGAACTCGGTAGAAGTGCCGCCTGTGTGTGTGTGTGTTGGCTGAGTGCATTCTCTGTTTGGTGGCCCTCTCGATGGCCATTGTTTTTAGCCATCATCAGCAATATCAGCATCGCTTTTCTTCTTTACTTCTCCTCTTCTGCCAGTTCTTCGTATTGTTGTTGTTCTTGCTGTTCTTGTGGTTGGGTCCATCAGCTGTCAATGGCTTCTGCGTTGCGCTGCGCGCCTGCAGCTCTCGGCTTTGTTGTCTTCTTATGCTCCTGTTGCTGCTGTTGTTGTTGTTGTTGTCTACCTCACTTTGCTGTTTCCCTTCCTTCCCCTTCCTCACTCACTCACACACTTGTGAATTTATGCTCATATGCGTATGTGTGTGTGTGTGCGTGTGCGTCTTTGTCCAGGTTGTTTATGCCAGTTTTAGTCAGCCATAATTGCTGTGCACTCGCTTGCCCACTCAGTCGGCAACTGTTGTAGTGTAGGATACACTGTGAGAAAAAAGACGTAAATGCCGCAGATAATTGGCGACATAATGCTGATGTCAAGACGATATGCATAATTTGCTAGAGTCAAGTATATTTTGGGGTGAGCAGTTGTAAAACATGTGGAAATAGTTACCATCAAGTTTGGGACTGAATAAGGTCATGGATTTTAAATGAACATATGGAGTTTAGGAGGTAAAATGTGTAAAACAACTAAAGGTAGGGTCAGTTCAAAATATGATAGCCCTCTTATGTAGATAGTTCATAAAAATTTGTAGTCCTGTCTTTACTAGAATGGACTCTATTGGTTTTTCTATATTAGGTACTAGAGTAGACACAACCCTAATTAACATCAATGACATCTAAGATTCATAATAAAATTATATTTTCTCTTTGATGTTTGTAATCTACACAGGTAGAAACTAAAGTTACTTTTCTGTAGAACATTTACATCAAATTTAACGATGTGTTGTCATAAATAAAGTTGCTTCTTTCCCTTTTTTCCGTCAAGTGTAATGTGGTTGTACTTACACATAATGTGAAGCTTGTATTCCTCCTCCTCCCACTACTACTGTGAATTATATTCCACGCTTGGCCAGGCAAGCTGCTTGTCGTCCTGCCAACGTTGCCTGCTGGCTGGGGGCACCTACGCAAATCCTTTCGAATTGCCATGACGAGCGCGCATTGCCTGGCTGCAAAATTAATCAGTCTTTTGGGTCTGTTCGGTGTCAGAACTCACAAACACACACACACATTCAAGCATACATATATGGGTACATGCATAAATACACATAGACCGAGAAAGAGATAGTGAGAGAGAAAGATTCTATTGTCTTTGGTCTTTCGGAAAATGCAGCTCAATATCGTTCAAATTGCATCGGAATTCTTCAGTTTGCTGCATCTGTTGAATGCAAAGCGAAGCCGTTGAGTTTCTGGCCATGGGCACAGACAACATTGCTCCCAAAGTAACATAAGCTGCGCACCCATTAGTCGTCGTTGTTAGGAATCTCTGACAACAGAACTTCATACACACATACACACCACACGCAGCTTGCCATATGCATCTTTAGTTTGGAGCTCCAGGCAATGCTGTGTGTCATCTCTCATTCTCTCTGCATCTCTCTTAAAAGCTGTGAAGTTTGTAGAGTTACCAGATCTAGCAGAAAATACTGTGTACGTATTCTATCTAGCAGAAAATACTGTGTACGTATTCTATTTAATTTAAAATAGTTTAGTTAGCAACTGTAGCTATAAATCTGTCATAAAAACTATTTGCATAAAATACAATAATCGTATACAAAGCTCAAGTTCGGTTAGCTTTTTTTTATGGCTACAACTTATAGCTATAAATAGGCTTAACTGGCCGCAAGCTGAGGTACTTGCGGAGCACTTCAAGTAGAATTCCTTGTGCTCCCGAAATGCCTTCGTTCTTTGCGCTGTCTCTACTACAAATTCTCTCTCTCTGTCTTTCTATCTCTTTCTGTTTATCTGTCTCCCTTCTTTGCACTGTCTTGGAGTTGAGCTACCTTTGGCTACCTTCATGCGGCGCCCGTTGAAGCGCGTCTAAAATGGTAATTTGCCTGTGCCTGCTTATGTGCCGCATCGTTAGTGTCCAAACTGAACTCAACTCTGGTTGCCTGCTTTGGGTCTACTCCTCTACCTTTGCCTCTGCCACTGGCCCTGCCCCTGCCCCGCACCTCCGTCCCTGCTGATGATGTGATCCGGTCTGCGTCGGGGGTCGTCGTACGTCTGTGTCGGACACTTCTTTTCATGATCAGTTCAGGCGCGAAATTATCTCACATTAAATGTGGGAATCGGTTTCTGTTTCCTCTTTCTTCTTTGTGCTGCACATTCTGCTGCCGTTGGGCCACCGACTGTTTCCAAATTTAATTAGCACACCAACAAATACCCAAATTTTATAAGAATATAAACGTATTACAAATGAAGTTCTAACTAACTAACGATATTTTTCTGCTTTTCTTCTATTTTCAGGTAATTATCTTATATGCAACACACTTTACGATTGGTAAGAATACCATAACTATGCTAGATAATGTCGCAAAGCTCTGTTAATCAAGCATCAAAGTTCTGTTAGTCCCGCATAGGCCACAACTTAATGACGGTCACAAAAAGTTCTTAACGGGTCACTTTATGGTGGCTTATTTTATGTGCGTATTTGGTATTAACACAACTAATTAAGTTGGCCAAGCGTCGTGGGAGGCATTGCGAAAGAGGGAGAGAGAGAGGGCGGAAGACAGTAAGATGGATAGAGACTTGGAGTTTTAAATGTCGTTGCTGTAGCTGCTGATGAGTACCTTATTTATTTATAACGCACTTTTAAATGCCACACAAATCCCGATTCAGATACACAGCTCAAAATGCGTCAAGCACAGAGGGAGAGAGAGAGAGAAGGGATACAGTGGGCGAGCAAGAAGGGAGCGGAAGTAGATTAAAACTAATTTCCTTCGAAACGCTTTTGCTGTTCCAAGCAGAGACTCGATACAGAACCGGGGCGTGGTCTGTAGGGGGAGTTGCGTGCGAGCAAGAGAAGGAGAAGAAGAAGCAGCGTACGTAGTCAGGAACTCAACGACACAAAGCAATCAAAGGCAGACCAACAAAACGACCAAGAGACGCTGCTCTGCTGCTGGTCAACGGCGCAGAACCCAAAAGCCCCAAAGAGTCAGCTCCGAAATACAACGACGACAACAACAACAACAACAACAGCAAGAGCTGTAACT
Organism: Zaprionus africanus; assembly: GCA_018151435.1. Classification (NCBI taxonomy): domain Eukaryota; kingdom Metazoa; phylum Arthropoda; class Insecta; order Diptera; family Drosophilidae; genus Zaprionus; species Zaprionus africanus. Next base: position 139,704 of record JAECXB010002309.1, on the reverse strand, counting down.
ATAGTAAACAGCCATAAAACGAAAATATATAGAGTGAGAAGCGTAGCAAGGCGGAGGGAGAAGGTTGACCAAAGAGTCGAGAAGCGTAGCGAAGCTTTGGCACTGAAATTACTTTGGGTACTTTTACCTACAAAGTTCGTTTCTAACGTTATAATATTAGGCAAATGGTGTTGTTGTTGTTGTGTGTTGCTGTATGCTGCTTTGACATTTGTGGGTTAAAAAAATAATTACCCTAATATTTATAGGATTTTGCTTTGTGAGCTCTGCTGGGCAACAAAATTAGAGAAGCATATTTCTATACCCATTGGACATAAAAGGTGGAAGGGTATTATGACTTTGTAGCAATCGAAATATATATATAACAAGCACGAGAAGACGTGGCAAGCACAAAAATGTGTATAGATTCTTGATAACCATTAACAGTAAAGTTTATATACAGTTAAGTTTATATAAACAAGTTTGAATAGCTAGAGTTTTGGATCTCTAAGAGTTGACACTATGTTCTATTATTGCAAGGAGATAATGTTAGTTTTAGAGTTTAAACCCGCCCTTTTTTTCCCGCAAAAAATGCATAATTCTATACGTAATTTAAAAAGTAAAGGTATTATTGCTGAAACTCTGTTTAGGATCATCTAATAAACTAACAAGTTTTGTACAAAATAATTAAAGTATGTGCACAGCTGAAGTTTTGCATAGAGGGTATATCAGAGTCGAGCATTCTCAACTTTAGTTTGCGTTACTCGTTGTAGCTTATTTGGTTACGAGTTTCGTATAGACTTGAGTAAGATACGAGTATAACTTGTGCCACAGTAATATTTTCTCCATTGTGTGCGATGTGGAGAAATTCTCTTCCTAATTAACGCGCAACCTTAATGAATTCGGCGTTAATCGACTCATCGATTGTTTACTCTCTCAGCTCCAGTAAACAGATAGGTCAATAAAATCCACCTAGGTCTGAGCAAAAGGTATTAAAATGCTTTATAGCTGCTGGCTGGCCTGTGGCTGTGCTTGTTGTTCATATGATTTCATTCTTGTTAATGTTTTTGTTTAACGCTCTTTTGATTGCGTTATGTAGCGCACATGAATCAGTTGCTTCTTGTTGCCTCTGGCGGGTCTTTTATGATGAATGAAGTCAAGTTGGGGCTTTCGTTTCTTTGGATAGTCTTCTTCGTTTAGCTCTCAGCATGTTCTCGTTTTTTCGGGCTAATGTAAATTGCCATTTTGTTGTTGTTTGTTAGTTTGGGGGCAAATGATTGCTTTGCATGTTGTGCCAATGAACTCGCCCTGCAAAACAATTCAATGGCATTAACGCCTGCTCTGGAAATGAATAGAGGGGGAGGAAAGGTTAAGGGAGGGGCGAGTCGCTCAATTAACACACATCACGTGCCACACAACACGAGCGCAGGCAAGGAAAAGCCTAAAAATGAACTTTATGCACCCCTGAAAAGTGACCCCATTTGACGTTGGTGGCCCCAAAACGGATATAGGAATTTGTTGTTTTTTTTTGTTTTTGTATTTTGGCCATGTATATAGAAATTTTGTTGTTGTGGCTCATGTATTTTGCCATAGGCAAAGTATTTCCCGCTTGCTCTGCTTCCCTCTTCTCGATTGAAACTTATTTTTAACTTTTGTGCGAAAAACTAAAAATGATAAATAATAAATTTATATTTGTTTGCATTTTTTGGTGTTGTTGTTGTTGTTGTTGCTGTCGGCATAGCCTGGCTGCCAATTTGCCTTTTATTAGGCCAACTACGAAATGTTTTTTTTTTTTTTTTTTCGCTGTCAGCATTTTTTCCCTCTCATTTCTTTTCGTCTTCTTGTTCTTACATATTTATCGCCCACCCAATTTTCTGTGTGACCCATTGAAGAATTGATGCCCCATTGGGTTTCGGATTTTCGACGAGTATCGACATGAATTTCTGAAATGTGACTAGAATTTTGTTATGGCTTTGTGTGTGTGTGTGTGTGTGTCTGTGTGGGCTTAATACGTAAACACTTTTTTGACTTTTTGCCCATGCAGCAGTTTCGTTTCGTTTCGTTTCTTTGGGTTAAACAAATTCGCTAACTGAGCGCCTTCAAGGGGTTAATGGTTTGTAATAATCGTAATTGATACGCACACTTAATAATTCAATTGATGGCGGTAAAGATTTAAAAGTAATCGCATTAAAATTGCACAAAATCTTGTTTTTTTGTTTTTCCATTGTTAATAAACACAAAAAAAAAAACAAGCCACGACACGAAAACAATAACAATGAAAGGGGCTGGGCGACACCCACGCGCCTTAAATCAACAGTTGTTGATGGTTGTTCTGGGTTGTTATTGTTAGTTTTTTATTGTTTTTGTTTAAAATCGACGCAAAACACAAGGTAAACAAAGCGTAAAAAGGCTGCAAAGTGATGAGAATTCTAAATGGGAATAGGAATTGAGTTTATTAAATAGTAAATCAAATTGAGAATATACAACTTTATATTAATAAATACATTTAAATGTGCTTAGTACTTTTTGCAGGGTATTTCAAAGTCAATGCATGATATTTGCTTAGCTCAGCGTTTGCCATGTTTTGCATGTCCGCTAGAATTCACAAAAAAAATATCCAAAGTATATTTCGTGATTGTATTGTTCATTTTTTGATTTGTTTATTCATTTGCAATTTACAAATGCTCGCGCATTGTTTGTCATCGTTTTTTACACAGCAAAAGTAAAATAAATATATGAATTTGCAGCTAATTGCGGTAAAAAAGGCAAATTTGCGAATTTGTTATGCATTGAGTTGCAGTTTGTTTGTTTATTGTTTATGTTTTGAATGCGTTGAGTTTTATTTCTTCGTTTATTGTTTATGCAACAAAATGCTATGACAATTTGTTACAGTGTATTTTGCTGTCCGTTGTTGTTGTTTTTGTTTAGAAATTGCAAAGCTCTTGTTAAATTAAGAAAACGTTGACCTTCCTCTAAATACGTTGTGTATATTGGAAGCAGAGTGTGAAGGCGATGACAGCTGAGAGAGTGAGAGATAGAGACGTAGAGAGCAAAGGAGGAGGCAAACACAAAAGTCTGTCAATTCAAGTGTTTAGCACAGATAATATATTTCTCAGTTATTTTTAATTGGGCGACGAGCATTTATAGCTGTGTCTCTCTTGGCACTCGCGATATGCACGGAATTTTGCATCATTTCAAAATGTTTTATTTTTGAAATTTTGAATTTAACGCGTTGTCATTTAGATGTCGAATGGAAAATTGAATAAACAGCACAGCGAAATTCTGAATGAAACGATGAAATGAAAGAAACATGAGTGATTTTATAGCAATCTTGTTTTAGAAAAGATCGATTTATTTGTTGCTGGTTTAATATTTAAAAATAGTATTAAAATTGAAAGTTAAATTAAATTTATTTTCTTTTGAATAGGAAAACTATGAATCATACAAATTTAAAAGGTTATATCTTTTTTTATTGCTTTAATATATATAACAAATTTAAGGCTTAAATTGGTTTGAAAGTTTAAGTAAGATGAATTCAACAAATTTAATTCCATGTCCACATATGAAGCATACGCAGTGTTGGCCGGAAGACGTCTAGAATCGAGATGTGCAACTGCATATTACACTGAGGTGTGTGTGTGTGCATGTGTGTGTTCATAGGGATTATTTGACATTTATGCACAGACGCATTTTCACTAGTCTTGCGTGTCCTGCTCTTCTTCTTCGCGTCTCTCTCTTACTTTGCCTGCAAGCCAAACCGAATTTACCGTCTTTCTTTTATGTGATTTTATCGCTAGGGAATTTATTTCATATCCTCCCTCCCGTCTGCCCGCCGTGTCTCTTCTCTTCTTTGGTTTTGGCTTAGACTATTTTCATTTGACTTGGCATTTCATATTTATGATTTGGTTGCTACGTTGTCTCTGGGCATTCCTTAGACTCGAATGTGATATTTGATTTTCTTTTTGCGTACAGCTGCTGCTGCTTTTTGACATTTTTCTGTTTGCGTGGAAGGGAGAGGGGGGGGATAGAATTCTGAGGGGTTTTTTGCTTAATTGACAAACCGAAAGGGTTGCAAATACTTTCTGAAAAACAGGGGGAAAGTGAATGCAAATGAAATGCGACAGCAAGTCAAAATCATAGCTAAAACACTCATGATATACGGTTGAGTTTAAGTTGAATTTATGACTAGACTGTTTGCTTTGCAAATATAAGAAAGGGAAGTGCAAGTTGCAAGTTTAAATCGTTGAACATTTCAAAAAGTTTTCGTTTTGCGATTAATATCAATAAACATAACTCGTTGTAGACTTGATAATACTTTGGCTAACTGATAGATAGATAACTGCAAATGCTAGTCCAGTTAATTCTGTTCAGCACAATCGTAAAAAGCCAATAAATTTTGGCCATGTCATGTTGGCTTTTTATTGTGCCTACGGTAAAATTTTTATGGCTTCTGAGAGTCAGTTTCAACTTGGGGCTGTGGGTAAAATCACAATGGGATCCGATGCATAATGAATGCGAATTCGTTTTGCAATTCTCCCCACTCTCTTCATATCATTCTTTCCCATTCTGACACTCTCTCTCATTCCCTCTCAGTGTCTTTCGCCTGCCTAAGGCGCTTCGGAATTGAGTTAGAAATGTAATTACGAAAGCGTATTTTAAACATTTTGTTGTTGCTCCAGCTTGCAACTGCATCTTTGTGTTTTGTATCTTGTATCTTAACGCTGCTTTTGTCTGGCTTACAGCTGCAGCCTTTGTGCGTGTCTTGGCCTGGCTGCACTACTACAATTTGTGTAATTACTCAAGTTAAACACACACTCCCGCACACAAATTTGCTTATTCATGTGTGGCAATTGAATATTGGCAACCCTAAAGGCTTTCCTCGCCCTCGTCCAATGAGATTCGTCTTGGCCTCTGCCTTCGCCTTTGTGTCGGTTACGCTCCTACGATCTCCACTCCACTCCACTCCACTTGCTAACCGGGAATAACAATTACTTATACGTCTGTCTCTCTGTATTTGGTCATAAATATTTACCAAATGTGCCTACAAAATGGGCGTGGCCTCTTGGGTCTTTGTCTTTCTCACGCCGCACTCAAATTACCGTAAGAACAGAGCGCTGGCTGGCCACGCGTTGCCAACCCTTCCACGCAAATAAGAATGACAAAGGGAAATGTAATAAAAGGGAGGGTAGATTGATTAGGGAATACCCTGTGAAAGCGTAGAGAACTCTGGAGGTTAGTAAGTAAGAGGAACGAGGACCTCCCAGTCTTCGATATATCTAAATGAAAGAGAATATTGTCAGTTAATAGATAAAAAGGTCAAGCTGTGTTACGGTGTGGGTGTCACCTTGTGTGTGTGTGCATGTGTAAGTGTATGTGTGTGCCAGTGTCTCTGCGAGCGTACTTGATGCCAGACAACAGCAGCAGCAGCAGCAGCACCAGCGAATCGGACAATTCAGTCGGCCGAACATAATGGTCGAATGGACGAGCGAAGCACTTGACAGTGTGACAATCTAATTACATGGCTGACGTGTTCAGGATGGGCTAACCGAGTCGAGAACACGCCAGAGCCGGCCACCCTCTGCCCCCGCTCTCCTCTCCCCCCGCTGACATGGCATTGTGTGCTGTGTGTGTTGTCTGGCTTTGATGTGTGCAGTGAATTTGAATAAATGAATTGAGCGCATGAGTGGAATGATCGCTGAAAGGGTCGCCCCACTCGAAAATGGCAGGTCAGCTCGCAGCTCGGAACTCGGCGGTTTGGTTTGGTTTGGCTTTGACTGAACCATTTCAGCTACTACTATTATTAGAAGGCTGAGAGCGAAAGCAAAAAATAAAAATAAACGCGCGCTGTGAACTGCGCTGTCTGCCTTCCATATGCCCAATCCACTCGATTCGATTCGAGTCTAGTCTATCAACAGGGGTTAGACGACAAAAGGGGATGAGAAAAGGGGCTACGGCAGGACACGTACTTGACATAAAACGCACGTAGGCAGTCAAGCCAAGCCACCGTCGCCACCGCACCGCACACAAAGTGCACATTTCAAAGCAAATCGACAAAGTATTGAGCGACATTTATTATAAATGTTTTAACAGTTACATTTCGGTTAAAAGGGGGAGAAATATACCCTAACTGCAAGTGAGAATTGGGATCTTTAGACTTGATAACTTAAACGATACAGTAAATGAATGAAAACTTCAGTAAGAACCTGTTTGATAATGTTATCAATTTATTATTCATGTTAAGGGTCTAATTAAGTTTACTTCAACTCTTTCTGCATTGAAAAATAATATCTCCAGAGTTAATAACTAAAAAATTCAAAGTTATATGATTTAAATTGAATTTAAACCTCACCAATTCTATTTTCAATTGATATCTAATATCTCTAGATCAGAGAGCTAAGCTTCCTACTAACAATTCAATTACTGCCAAAGAACCCCTAATAGGAGTATCTGCGCTGTTTAAGATCTTATCAAAATCAACTAACAATTGTCTCTTGCCCAGATTTGGCAGTGTGTAACCATATCTGTGTGTGTGAGTGTGCGTGCCTGTGTGCCTGACCCTCGCACAGCCATAAAATTTCCGAATCCAATTCCCTGCGATACGCTTTTGTCAGGGGTTGCCCTCAGTCAAAAGGAAAAATCAATTGGCTATATAGACGACACTTTACGAGTATTGTTGCTATTTGAAGTTGATTATGTCGCTGCGCCTTTATGGCTGGCCTTGCCCCTTTCCTTTTGGTTGCCACCTTGTACCCTTTGGCAGCATTTGACCATTTGGTGACGTTCATTTTCCCCCATTGGGCAGTGCAAATTGTGCGACAATAACAAATTAGCTGCAATGTGTGCGGCCTGAAATGAAGTGGAGGACCGACTGCGCCGAGCTGAACTGAACTGAACTGAGCATTACCGTTTGAACTGAACCTGTTGTGCATGTAATTTGGCATCCAAAGCGGAACCCTTTTTTGTTATGAGCCACGCTGAGGCAGATGCCAGACAGACGGCGAGAGTCGAGAGTCACAGCCAAAGCCCAGAGACAGTGCCGGCAAATCTGAGTTCCAGTTCGTTGACTCTCACGTGCGCCAGAGTTGGCCTCTGTTTCGTCGCTTGGTTAGTCGGTCGGTTGGTTTGTCTCTTGGTTGCTTGGTCTCTTCATTGCTTGCTTGGTTGGTTGGTTGGTTGCTTGGTTTGTTAGATGGTTTGCCTTGAATGGATCGCTGCTTGGTAAATGACAATTTTACCGTTTTACGCGGTCCCCTCTAGGTTTTTGTGCCCCGCATTCAAGTACATTTTAGACTGGGCCAGCCATTTGTTTAGGTTGTGACACTGTTGCACAGTGGTGAAGTTGTCAAGAGAAACCAAAATAAAAGGAAATTTGATTTACTGTTGATGTTATACATAAATAAAATATAGATTATTTTGGAATCATGTAAGATGAATCCTTTTAGTTCGAGCTCAGTCTAATATTATCAATCAAAAATTACGTTAAATAAAAACATTAACTTTACTTATTTTATTTATCAGCTTAAAAATATATTTAAAGGTTTAAATCGCCTTTTTCAACTCCTTTAAATGTATCGATAATTTGTTCTAGCTTCAAAAGAGTGTAGAATCTATTTCGAATGTATGCTCAGTATTCTACTTCTTAGTATTGTTTGTTTTTAAAAGAATCTTAACAAAACTTTCCATAATACATTATTTATAACTCTACACCTCTTAAATCATATGCCAAATAAAATTTTCAAACAATATTTGCCTACTTTACGCTTCACACTTTTGAACAGTTTGCCATAGCTTTGTGACAGTGTTGCACACAGTGTTGGGCAGGCAGTTAGCTGAGCTCAGCTCACACTTGTTACTATTGTTGTTGTTGTTGTTGTTGTTACTTGTGCTGCTGTTGTGCGTGCCTTTTGCGGGAAATTTTTATTATGACTTTGCTAATGTCAAGTGCAAATAAACGTTTGACTGACGATGGCGGTTGCGGCGTCTGCGGCGATGCTCGCCAAGTGCTACGTGAGCCCAGCGAAGCGGACTCGCCTCTCAGTTAGCCAGGTACAACAGCAGCAGCAGCAGTAACAACAATAACGGTAGCAACAATAACAACAACAACAAGAACAACAACAACAAGAACAACAACGACAAATTTGTTGCAATCAACATAATCAAAACAGACGTACTAAATGTTGGCTATGCTGTTTGTTGTTGCCGGTTGTGTTGCCGCCTCCATTGATGACGCCATTAAGTACACACAGAGAAAGAGAGAGGGCGAGAGACACGAAGAGACAAACAAAGATGGCACCATGTACAGTTGTTGTTGTTGTTGTTGTTGTTGGAGTCGTCGTCGGAGTCAAGTGTTTATTGCTCTGCAGGTGCGCCATGTTACGCTTTTAAACGGTTCTTCAGCCGATTTGCATCTGTGTGTAAGTGCTGTAATGACACACACACACACACACACACAGCACACACTCACTCACACAGAGAGGCACTCTCATGTCATAAAGAGGCCCCGCATATAAATAACATAAATAAATAACATTAAAACAAACTGAAAACGTTAATTGCATTTGAATGCTGAGTACGTGAGTCGCAGCTGTAACGATGCCAACAAACACGACATAACATTACGTTACGACGTTACATGTGCCCACTGTAGCAGGGCGTGGCAGTTTAGAGGCAGACAGTCAGAGACAGACCAAGAGCGACTTGGCAACAAATTGCAACTCACACCTGAACGAGCAGAGCGCAAGCACTGAGAATTGACTTTGGACAGGGCTCAAGAGGGGCACGAGCTGCGGGGAAGTATCATAAAATCTGTCTAACGAGTGTTGAATTCAAAAAGATCAAAAGGCTGCTAAAGTATCACTTAACTTGGTTTAATATTGCTAGGGTGGTTTATGCAATTAAACATATACCATATATGTGTAATGAGAAATTTCAAATTATTTGGGTTCAGAATAATTTCTCTCCGGCTTCTCATTTGCTTTGACTGTGCTTTCTCATTTTGACCCATTCGATTTTTAATATGCATAAATACAACATTTTTGCAATAAACAAGCTAAAGTTATTAAAATCAAGCGTGGATAAGAGGACTTTGCTCCTCCTGGGGGCGTATGAAATAATGCTGTGGCCTGTTGTTGTTCTTTGTGCTGTTGTTGCTGCTGTATTTGTTATTGTTTTTGTTGCTAGGCTGCCAGTGGAATGTCGAGCCTGGGTCTGGGCCTGTTCTGTGCTCTATTGTCAGTTTGATGCTGTATTATGCAACGAAATTAATTAAAAACTTGACAAACGCATACACAACATAACCTCACACTTGTGCCAGAGCTGCCGCCGCCTTTCAATTGTGTGTGTGTGTGTTTGTTGTGCAGCATATGCCACGTTGCCGCCGCCGGCGTCGAGGCTTAACAAAAATGTTTACAAATATTTTTGCTTAATAATCACGGCTTTTGTTGTTGGTTTGCTTGCTGTTGTTGTTGTTTTCCGTGTTATTTTTGTGTGCTGTCGATGCTCTCGTTATGTCCATAAATATAATTTATTATTTTATTTCATAAATCTACGCAACGACAGCAACACGTACAATTCATTTTGCCTAATTAGCTTTTAATATCTGACGTTATTTTTTGGGATTTGCAGACGCGTGTTTGCGGGATAAATGTGTGTTAAAAGGAAAGTTATAGTGATGCTGGAAAGTATTAATCAATGTCATTTTTGTAGAGAGAACAAGTTATTCTAACCACTAGACAATATGGGACAGTTCTGCAGAACCACCAATGTGTTTTGAAAGGAAAGTTATTGTGATGATGTGAGAAGTGCAATATGAAATTGGTGGAAAGTGTTTATCAATGTCAGTTCTGTACAGAGAATAAGTTATTCAACCGTTAGTTACAATATGGAAAAGTTCTTCATGCTAGGGGTAAAGCAGACCACCAGACAATATGGTACTGTTCTGTAAGTTAAACTGAAACTATTGTAAAGATATAAAAAAAAAAAAAATACGTATGTTTTCTATATGTATCTAAATTAATTACCAAATTTTGCTGCATTCGAAACTTAAGCTGCAGCTAGAAATCTGAGTAATTTCAGGCTTTAAGCCTTTGCATATTCAATTTCAAAGTTGCAATAGATTGAAGATTTAATAAACATTTGTTTGTACATTAAATACTTTGCCTGGCAGCCTAATTGGTTCAGATTGTTAAAGGATTAAAGTAAACTAACATCAACCCTTGCTCGGTTTTGAACAATCTCTTAATTTGTTTTTCTTGTCCTTGCAATAATAAAGCTCTTCATCAATATATTAAATTGTGTCCGTTCGTTAGTGTGCGTGTCCTGTATGCTGTCTGTGGCTGCGTGCCTTGTAAGTTGTGTGTTTACTTAAAACAATGGCAAATAATTGTGTATCTGCAAGTTGAACGAATATGCAATTAATATGCATTCTACGGATGCGTCTGGCTCCCTGCTGCTTCTCTCTCTCCCCTCTGATCTGCCTGTTGTCCAATAACTTTGACAAAGATCAAAGTATGTATAAGCCCAGCATGCATGCACGACTGCGTATATGTGTTTGTGTGTGGGTAGGCATGTGTGTACATTGCGTAAATCTTTGCACAAATAAAGTGCACTGAGAGATTCCCATGCTGTGGCAGGAGAAAAGAATACAGACAGACACGATGAGTACGAGAGACAGTCGGGCAGACAGACAGAAAGAGCTGCGTTGTGTTATGAATGTCAATGGAAACTCTGATCCATTGATGTGCCTCTTCTTCGTGTGGCTGTGGTTATACCCGCTACTCATAGAGTTGAAGGGTATTATAAATTCGAATCGGCACAAATATTTATTAAATAAGCAGGAGGTGCAATGTAAAATCAGTGCCAGTCGAGTCGAAATAGAGACTGTAGAAGCTAGGGTTATCAAATTGTGTTATTATTGATTGAGAATAAACATAAATATATGTTATTGAAGCATGAAAAGAAGCGGGATATATCAAAATCCAATGCAGCCTGACTATTTATTAACTGCATGTTCATACTTGTACTCTCTACTTGAATTCAATTCGTAAAACGCACAAAGCATCCATTCCAACGGATAGACTGAGAGTCGTGAAAGAAGAAACGAGAGATGAGAAGAAAAGAGAAGCGACGCAACGCAACGCAACGCGACTCGCAGGACGCAACTGGAGGCTCCACTCGGAAGGTGGCAATAAACACAGGGATGAGTTTCGTTCGTGTACAAAGCGGATTTAATTAATGATATGTCAGGCAGTCAAGCATTCAGCCAGCTGCTGATGAATACGAGCAAAGTGGGCAGGGTGAGGAAGATTGAGAGCTGCCAGGAAAATGCGATAATTGTGTTCGACATGTGCCGTGGAAAATGGAAAGTTTGAAAGCGAGAGCAGCACTGAGTTGTCTATAATTAGTACGATATATTATATTATATTAAAGAGAGAAATATACCCCAACTAAACTGGGTGATGTATGGGAAAATGCAAGCTGGGCATGGGTAATGAATACCTTAAGGTTGAGATGAGGATTGCTTTGCTACTGAGTATATTTAACTAGTTCGAGAGCTCTTTATTATCATAGTTCTTCACTCTATTGAAAACCTTTTCTCAATACACAGTAAAGTTGTTGCTAATAGAACCGCTTCTGTTTAGCTCATAAATTATTCAAATTAATTTTCTCATGTGTAAAAGTTCCCCATTGATTAACAGAATCACGAAGACTTCTACTTTTATTTATCCCCTGGCATGTTGCATGCCACTCACATTAGCACATAATCAAGTGGATCTGTGGACTGTTTGGATCTGTCTAAAAATACATTTGCTCGTATTGCGCGTTCCCAAGGAGAGAATGAATCTCTTAGGTCTCTCTCTGATGTATGTCAATTAGTTGCACAAATTGAGTGTGCCACTCCGATGACTCTCAGGCCCTTCCACGTCCCTCGCCCAGACTTGACTCGCTGACAGACAGCGGCTCTTCTTTTTTTCTGGGGCAGAACGTGAGGACCGCGGGGCAACTTCGATTCAGCTTTCCTTCATCGTTCACTTGGGTCAGCTCAGCTCGGAGGGAGCTTAGGCGAAACTCACCCTCTCACTCATTTGGCTCCATTTGAAGTTAATTTTAATTGCACTCAAGTAGGAAATCTCAATTTCTCAGCAATTTCAGTTCAAATTCATTAAAGCAAATCGGCACGAATCATCGCCGGGTCTGTGATTTAATGCAAGTTTTGCATTAATTGCCATGCGCGAAGCCCAGAAAATTATTGCGATTATAATAATGGCCAAGTCAATGATGAGCACAACGATGATAATCTTCACGATGATGATGACGATGATGATAATGATGATGATAATGATGTCCTTGTTATGCCAGCTGGTGTCAAGTGGCCCAGCGAGACATAATGAGAACTGCTGTGCAATTAGCTAAATGCGGGTCTTGAGATAGAGAGAGATAAATCATGACAGCGACTAATGAAATTTGATAATTATTTCATTATTGGATAACATGGAATTTGAGTAGAACAAAAGTTAATAATGTTAACAAATTATTTAATTATTGTGATAACGTATCTATTGAAATCGGTAACTTGATATGCAAAACATTTTAACGCAAACATTTTAATTGTCATTCAAGTATTTGCAGATTGCATTCATTCTCTAATTGAGCGAAAATCAAAAACATTCTAACTATTGAAGAGGAGAGGGGTGGTGGAAAGAGTGTCATGTTTTGGTTTTAGTGGTTTTCGCACATTTGTCTGTCACTATTAATGAAATTTCAATGAAATTCCGATAAAAATCTAATGGTAAATAAAACATAACGAATGCTCGAACATATCATCGGCGCAATTGACTGCACACAGTCCCGTTTACCTGTATGAGACTCCCCCTCGACATTCCCGCTACCTAACCCCCTCCCTTGCGCTTATCTCCCCCTGTTTTTCCACCCTTCTCTGTGCAGCAAATGAATGAAACTAAAACCAACAGCAGGAATGCCGTGGATTCTACCAAATTTCAGTTCCCTCTTTGGGCATTTGTATTTGACTTGCAACTCAATTTGAATTTGTCTGCTGCACACTCACACAAGCACACACATACATCTACACATGTTTCACTGCCGTTAAACGTTACGATAAAAAAATACAGCAACAAAAAGCATAAAGCAAAATTAAACGGCTTGTCCGATTGTTTTTCACTGCTTTTCATTTGCATTTCACTGCGCACAGCGAACAGTGAGTTGTATTTGCGGTTGCCCGCCAATAGATACCCTGTAAATAGTGGCAAGCAGTTGCGCTTGATGACTAACATAGCACAGGGTATTTAGCTAGTCTAGCTTCAGTTGTCTATTTGTTTGTTGTTTACTGGTCAGCTTGGCTGGCTTTGGTGCTATTATTATTTTCTCTGCTTTGCATACTGTTTTTATTCACGATTATCTGTGTCCTTTTTCGTGAAAGAAAATAATTAATATTTTTGCACAGATTTTCACAGAAAATAATATGATATTTTATTATACTTATATTGTGGGTACTTATATTTTATGCTTATTATATTATACTTATATCATTGATTATGAATTATAATGGTATACAGAGGTGCGTCCTTGTCAAGCGTATTTTGTGTGTGGCTCAGGCTGTGTTGGCTGCCTGGAGATAAGCCTTGTCTGTCTCCATTGCGTATACGCAGCGTGTAACCAATGAGCCGTAAAACAAATGTCAGTGTGGTGTGTCGCGATGTCTGCAGGTGTGCTGTGTGTGTGTGTGTGTGCGGTATGTGTATGTTATTAATTCTTCTTTAGCTGTTTATCATCACTCGTATTTTGCGTGTCGCACAAACAAGACCAACAACAACAGTGGCAACAAAAGCCGAGAACTTTTTGGTCTGTTGACTCTCTCACGCGAGAGTTGCCTTTGATTTGCGTTGTTTCCAGTCTGTCTGTCTGTGTGTGTGTGTTGCATTTGCAAAGCTGCGCTTATTGAGATACAAAACAAATCCACAACAACAACATATTCTTCATATTCTTCTTTTTCTTTGCGAACATATTTTTTGCCATCTCATGCTGTTGGCAGTATTGACTTGATTGTGATAGTTTATCTTGTGAGAATGCAAAGTGTGCAGGCAAACGCACACACACACACCCACACACACACACACACACACACACACTAAAACTGGCAAGACAAATGTGTTAATTTCATTTTGATTGAAACGAGAAATTTATTTGATTACTGATTTCTGATAGCAGAGAGAGACAGTGCAGGAGGTGTTGGAAGAATTGGCAAAAAAAGGGGGCACCATTGTAACAGGTTTTCAAGTGATTTCACGCCTTTGTTTCTGAATGCGTGTGTGTTTATTTTGCTGCCTCTGTTTGATGGACAAACAATGAAATTGTTGTGTTTATGCAAATTTATCGAGACCAAGCTGCCGTTGTAGCATTAAGTACTTGATATCGATATATTAAACATATCGAACATTTTTCAAGATTACTCGATACACACATTATGCGTGTAAGTTTGTGTCTGTGCATGTTTGTGTGTAATCGCCCCCAGAGGCCGCGTCATCTCTCTTATAATTTGTGTGTGTCCCATTTTTATAATAATCCATATCCATACACGTATTTTGATTCATGCATTGTTCGCTTAGTTTCGAGGGTTGCTTTTTTTGTATCCTGCTCTTGTAGTTGTTATTACTGTTGTTGTTGTTGCTTCTGTTGCTGCTGCTGTTGTTGGTGGTGGTAGTGGTGTCGTTACGCTCACTCGCTCTCTCGCGCGCCCTGAGCCAAAGAGAGCGAATGTAGTGTTTGGTGCGTGCCTGTCTGTGTATGTGTGTTTGTGCGCTCTCTTGAACGCGCTCTCACCGACGCCACTCTCTCTCTCTTTCTCATCTCGTTATCGTTCTTTTACCCTAACTACCAACGACGCCTCGCATTCACGTGCTTATATTTTGGGATAACATTTATTCCCCCATCCTGTTTCCCCAACTCGAATGCGTGCCAAAAGATGGCGCCACATTTCTATTTACCAGCAGAGTTAATGGAAAAATCATGAAAATTAAGCTCCCATCGCGTCAAGTTACCAGTTAACTTTCCCTTTGTTATTCCTCCCAGCCTGTCCGCCCCTTCGGCTACTTATGCGATTACTCTTTTATAACTTTTGACATATTCCGTGAGTGCGTTTCGGAATGTTGCCAGATTTTTGTTTTTTTGTTTTTGCTTTGGGTGGCACTTGAAATTTTTGATTTATGACACGACAAAGTTTTTCGGGTCAAACGAAATGGAAAAGAACCGGAGCAAAGCGGAAAGAACAAAGTATTCAATTAGCAAATGTATTATAATTAACTGGAAGTGAATGAAATGTGGGTTTGTATTAACACCTGAGCATCATTATAACGTACAGTATATCGTATCGTATAGTATATAGTATATTGTAAAGTAATTAAAAGTCAAATAGATCTAAAACTAATTTACATTTACCGTTTCTCTCTTTCCAGGTAAACAAAGTGAGCTTTGACTCTTATTTAACTAAATGCCAGACAATTTACGTAAGTTCATAAAATGTTAACAAACTTATTAAGTGCGACATATTTAAACATGCAAAACAGCAGTAGCAGAGCTACCCACCTGTTATCGGAAACAGTGTTCTGTTTGATTGTTTTAATTTATTCTGGCAACGCTGTCCAGCGACGATTATTCTGCTGTGCATAGTTCTTAGCTTTGTTGTTGTTACTCTGGTTTCGCTCTTCTATGGTACTAAGTGATTTTACGTGTTTGGTGCACCTCACACATTCAGCCGCGCGCGCTCTCTCTCTCTCCTTCCACTCTCCGCCCGCATCGTTGACGTTTGGTTTTTTTCCTTGCTCCTTCTGCTTCTACTTTGCTTATATGTCAGTGCTAGTGCTCTCTCTTTAGCACAATCCTCTCTCACACCTCGCTCTCTCGTTGTTACTTCTCTTCTCTCTTGTATGGAATTTTTTGCGCTCTGTTATTTTTCGGCTTGAGTCGCGCGTTGAGTTTTTCTTCTCATTCTTTGCGGCGCGCGCGAAGCAAGAACAACACAACAGACGACGATGTTGACGTCGACGCTAACAGAGAAAGAGACAGAGACGAACGCGCAGACCAACGAGGACAGGATGTTGTAGGGATATAAAAATGTTTTGTGCGATTTCGCCGCGACTAGTCTTACGTCGTACGTGCCGGGGTCGGTCGCAATGTGAATGTGAATTGTCGCTAACGTTGTCGTCTACGTCGCGCCACCAAGTTCGCCTATTTAGCCCAAGCCTCTTTCAAGCCATAAAAAAAAGTTTGTTGAGGTCAATTTAAATTTGATAATACAAATTAATTAATTGATTGATTAATTGCCCGGTTTGCTGTTTGTGGCGCGTGAAAAGTGTCAAAACAAACCAGTGAAAGAATGTGTGTGTGCGTGTGTCAGAGAGAAAGAAAGAGAAAATACAACAACAGCAAACACACATAAACAACGTGCAAAGTGAATAACTGAAGCAATCAGCATAAAATAAAGGCAAAACAAATAAATATAATCAGCAAAAATAAAAAATAGCCAAAAAAAGCTGAAATAAAAAAGCAAAGCAAAGTTAAGCACTGTAAAGTGAGGTGAAGTGAAGTGAGGTGAGGTGAATGTGTTTCGCGTCTTGTGCAGTGCATAAAAAGCAGTCAAAATTTTCACCATTTATCCGCAAATATTTAGTGAGTATAACTCAAGAGATGAAAGGTGGAGGGGGGAGAGGCTCCTTGTCTCCCTCCTCCTATAAACAACGTGCGTGTGCGGGAAAGAGCACGCGTGCAAATGATGCTTTGGCTCCTGCTCTTGTTATTGTTGTTGTTGTTTCTAGCTAGCACTGCTGGCACGTCTTTAGATACGTCAATATACACACACACACACACACACATGCATATGCTTGTACTTGTGCATATATAGATACAGATACAGAGCACAAGAACAACAAGAGAAACAGCAGCAGCAGTGGAGGAACGTCGATGACGACGACGACGACGTAAATTGTGAAGAAATGCGCGCTCGTGTGACCCCACAGTATCTGCTGCTCTCACATCACCCCCCCGCCGTCCCCCTCACTGTTCTCTTTGCTTTCCCCCGCGGTAAAGCAAAACAAATAAGATGTAGATACATTTTTTTCGTTTCTTGTTGTTGTTTTGGGCTCAATTGTTGTAGTTGTACTTTATCTAGGCACGTTGGCAGTGTGTGAACGTGTGTGTGTGTGTGTGTGTGCGACTGTATGTGTGTAAGTAATTCTGAAGCGCAGCTCTCAAAATACACAAGTATCTCAGCTGCTCAGAGCTGTCCATTACTTGTATCCATTAGAAACTCTGTACCTGTGGTCTGCTTGTCTTCCTCTCCCCTCCTTCTCCCTACCTTTTTATTCACTCTCCCTTCTCGTTGTCTTCCGCTCTTAAGTGCGTGTTGTGTGTCTCGATTTTACCTTCTTTTTCACACCGATTGCTCGCTCTGTGGGGCCTGCGCTTCATTTGAGCAGCTCCCTTCTGCCTTCCCCCCGTCGCATAACTTGTTAACTTCTTGCCTGCCTTTGGTTTACCGTTATCTCTGCTACCCCTCTTCTCCACCTGTCTCTTGGTGCTACTTTTGCTTACCTGTTTTGTCTGTTTTTTATTGAGTTGCGGGCGTCGGTTTCATTTTTATGAATTGCAGCGTCGCGCGGCGTCAACTAAAATTGATGGGCATATTTAATCGATGTCGAGCAGCAGTGGAATAATGCAGAGTGTTGTTGCTGTTGTTGTTGTTCTTGGTGGTGGTTGTGTTGGTGTTATATTTATGGTATTTATGGTGGTGGTTTGTATCACTGTGTGTGAGAAAATTCGATAGGAAACGCCTTTGGATGTTGTTTCCATTTAATTGAAATTTGAGTGTGTGTGTTTAGCAGTAGATTCCCTAGATTATAATGATCGTAAGAAATCTACAGGATTAACTGCAAGTATTTTTTGTATTAAATAATAATACTTTACTTTATGAAGTATAGCAGGTTGATTATTTAGAATCAGAAATAGATTTTACACTATATGTGTTCCTAATTCCCACTTGTGAATTTCAATTTCCCAGTTTGTTTTTGCACCTCGAGATCTCGAGGTGAGAAACTACTTTGCTACTTACTTACCTAACTGTTGTTTGAGGCAGGGCGCACAACTTGTTAGATTTATCACCTTATAACACTAAATTGTTTGAAGTTTTTGTTGCCTGGTGTGAATTTTAGCAATTTATGTTTGCGTAACTCTGGCGATAAGTTGAGAACTTAATTTAAGTGCGAAAGTATTTCAAATTCAAGTGTGCATAAAGTGGAAATCAATTTCAGTTGCGCATTCACATTATATAGCGCATATAAAGAAGGGGGAATTGATTTGATCTTAGATTTGATATGCAAATTGTAAAGTTATTAGCACGATAACAAGTTATCGAGTTAGGGCAACCGTTGGGCGGTAACAGGTTAACAAGAGTGACAACACTTTGTGTTCCGTGTTCCTTCTCTGTTTGAGGGACAAAAGTTGTTTGTCATACAACACAAAACGCATTGCGTGCTAATGACAGTGCAACATCAAAGAGCAAGCAGGAACTTGAGTTCACTAAACAAGTTGCATGCCACACAAAGTACATAAATATGTTGCCTCGCAGCTGTAGTTGCTGCTGCTTGCGGTTATGTCTGTGTGGTTAAGTGTGGGTCGAGTGAGTGTGCCCAGTGTGTGTGTGTGTGTGTCCACTAAGTGTGTGCTGTGGTTTAAAAGCACTGGTAATCACTTCGCACCTTTTTTTTGGCAGTCACATGGGTCGTATGTGTAATATACTCTCTCATGACTTGACAATTGCTTTCACTGGGCTTGTGACTCATTTGTAAGCATGTTCTGCCATCTCTTATTGTTGTTGTTACTGCCTTTTGCTGCGTATTGATTAATAATAAATACGTTGCCCATTTGCCATTGGCTTTGGGTTAATGTCAGCATTTATTGTCAGTGGCGGAGGCCTTCGTCGTTAACATCAGTTGTCACTTTTCCCATGGCCATTTAATGCATATTTAATGCGCCTTACACACATTGATTATAACTTATCAAAAGGGTTCCCCCGCTACTTTCCCCCTTACCTGATTCATGTTACCAATTGCAGCTTGAGCTGAACTGGAGCTTGGCTCGCACTGCATAAAGTAAATTAATTTGATTGGCAACGCGCTTTTGTTTGTTTATTTGTTTCAGTTCCTTTTTGTTTTCTTTTTTTTTGTATTGCAGACAGGCAAATACAATTGACGCTTCATTTTGTCTGTCTAGCTATTAACAAATGGGCACTCCCCCTTCCTGGCTGCCGCCCCGGCTTACCCTTTTGCAATTACATTAAGCAAAGGGAAACAAAGTTTTGCCTGGTGAAGTCGAATGGGGAATCAATTGAATGCTTTATGATCGTCTGATCTATGTATTATAAAATGTATCTGCACTATAGGAAGGATGTATTCTGTTTAGTTATACATACGAAAGAGTTTTTGAGCCGTATAAACTGAGCTGAATCTGCACAAGAAGAATAAATAATATTAGTGGAGGCTTTAATTAAAGATGTTGCTGTGAGAACTTTATCTTTTTCTTGTCGTTTCTAAATATTGCTTATATCTTTAACTTATATTTTGCTTATATCATTAGCTTTTCTCTCTTATACATTTATCTCTTGCATATATCTTCTGCTTGTATTCATTGCTTCTATCTTTTACTTCCATCTCTGATATCTTTCCCTTTTCGCTTTTTCCATCCAAGTTATTAATGCATATAATTGGGCTAATCTGTTGCCCAGACTGACTCATTGAATGAATGACTGAGTGAATGTTTAAATGAATGCTGTGTAAAGCAACTCCTGGTATCGTTAATGATGATAGCCATGTGTGCTGGGCGGTGTCATTGACAACTCACAGTCCAAATTTGCATACCACACATACCTGTGATGGAGAAGGCTGGTGGGAAGGGGAGAGGAGCGGGGATATGTGCGCCAAAATGGTAGGAAAACAGAACGCTAAACTCATTTCAACAGCACTCGAGACATGAGTTATTTGGCTCGAGTGGTTTGCAGTCGTCGCCCGCAGTCCCGCCCCGCAGCTGTCAAAGCGAGTTGCCAAGCGACCGCTTCAAATGGCGGTGCAGAGGGGGAAAAGAGTGGGCGGGTTACAGTTTTTTAATTGCATTGAAGGCTGCTGCTGCTACAGCTGCAGTTGAGCGTCCTTTTGTCTGCTCTGCTTAATTGGCTAGCATTAAATGCACTTTTTGCCAGCGTTGGCTTACGTGGCGTATGCGTAACGTGAGCAGCAGCCACACCGCAGCTGTTTGATGGCATTAAGAATGTCTCTAATTAGCAATAAATAATACATTTCATTATAGGCGCAGCAAATCACACTTAACAACGCGTGGGTGTAGCAGTCTCTCTGTGTGTGTGTGTGTGTGTGTGTGTCAGGTGTAGACAACAAGATGATGGCAGCAGCAACAACATAATGGGCTCTGCTTTCCAAGAAATAACAAACAAGACAGGACAGGACACAACGAAGTACAGTGAACGTCGCAACTGGGCTCCATCATCCATCACTGACTGTGGTGGTTTTTCTTCCCTTCCCCTTAACCCACCCAACCTACTCACTTGCCCCCCTTTTGTGCCATCGCTTTTGCCACAATAGTCACATTTGCCATCCGCTGCGAACGACACAGAATGCCTCACATCCCCCAATCCTTCCTTCCCTCCCTTCCGCCTTCTCCATCCAACATCCACATCCACTCGGAACATTTCGCATCTTCTCCTGCCACCAGCGAGAACCATTCAAACGTGCCTACACTTATCGATTTTTATTTCATTTTTATCCGTCCTCTACGCTGTCTTCCCCCCCCTCTCTCACCCTCTCTCTTCCTGCCTGCACTACACTGTATGCCTCGCCTGGGCTCCTCTGCATCTCCTCCTGCTGCTTCTGCCCGTGCTGCCTCGTTGCGCATTGTTTTTGCACAAACATTTTTGTATGTTGCTTACTGCTTATAAACTTGGGGGCGTGGCGGAACAAGGCGACTGAAACTGAGACGTGCATGGTGTGGGGAGGAGGGGAAGCGGGACTTGAACTGTGGCAATGGACGCGCAACTCGGTAGTCGGCGACATATCGCCATAACACCATCAACAGTTCATACTACACGCGAGTCGAGGTACAGGACGACAAAAAGCGACTCCTTGTTGTTGTTGCTGCTCTGCTCTGGCCGTCTCTCCTGTTCCTTTTGGGGTCGAATTGTCACACGGTCCGACCGTCGTACGCTTGGGTTGCACTCTCTGTCTGTCTGTCAGTCGTTTTGCTATTGTTGCAGACTCTGACAATAGAAGCAGTAGAGGCAAAGGCAGAAGAGGAGGAAGAGTAGAAGGTAGAGCAGAAGGCAAAGCAGGGAAGAAGGCAGAGGCAGGGACGGGGCACAGCAGCCTGGGCCAGGCCTGCGCTCTTCTTTTGGCTCCTACTTAGCGTGTGTTATAGAGGGAGAACGTCGCTATCGTCGTCGTCGTCGTCGTCGTCGTCGTCGTCGTCGGCTGAGGTTATGCGCCAGTCAACCAAATAAATGAAACAACAAAGACAGCGAAGCGAAAGAGAGCGAATAAAACATGCGAAAGCATAACAGAGTTGCCATAAGGTGGACCTCCGTACCAAGGCAGCCCACTAGCTCCCACTACCTCCTTCCCTACTCAGCACCCACTCGGCTCCAGCCTTGCTCTGCTCCGTCTCCCTGCCTGGCACTGTGGCTGTTCCCATTAGCAGCCGACGGCGCTGGAGTGTCCTGTGTGCGTGTGTCTCTGTGTGTGTGTGTCTCAGTGTGTGTGTGTGCGAGACACTGTGTGTACTTGCGCGCTTGCATATAAATAAACAATTTTTTTTCGCTGTATTCGACTCTTTGAAACTCGAAATCTCTGGACCGAACAAGCCAGACTACGACTGTGGGCTCTTGTGCGCTTGGCGTGTCAGAAATGCTCTCGAAATTGTTTTGACATTTATAAATATCATTTGCATTCAGTATGCCTGACAACAGTCCTAGGAAATCTGCATTAACTTCTCTAGCAATAATAGTGAACCTAAGTAAAGATGGTGAATAAAGAGACTAGGTGTAAATAACTAGTTAAAAAAGATTCAGAGTTTCTAAACTAATTAAATATTTAGTTGATATTAAGACAGATATTGGCAAAGAAATTAAACTGGAGATAAGTTTTCTTGAGAAGAAACAATCAATGGCATTGGCAATTGCTATTGTTAAGAAATTTTGCTATAAAACTGCTTATTAATATTTAAATTTAAATAAACTATCATGAAGTTTTTTTAAAAACATATTTATTTAGTCTTTAGCCATAAACTTAAGGAAACTTTGAAAACTATCTTAATTATTTTTAAATAATAGTTAGTTAGTCTCCAGACAGAAACTTATGGAAACTTCATAACCTATCTTTAATATTTTTAAACAACAATAGTATCTTCACTTGAAATATGATATTTTCAAAACTATCTAGGAGTCTTAATTTCGCCTTTGAGCTAGCAAAGCTCTGTTTTCCACACCTGTGCCTGATTTGAGTGCGCGCTGTGTGATCCATTAATGCAGTTTGTTGACTCCTTTCAAAAGATGCTGAGTGAAAATGCATAATTAAATTACGCGTGGACGACCTCAAAGTAAAGGGAAAAAAGAAAGCGGAAATCGTCATCATAGTGGGCGTGTATGTGTGTGAGTGTGTGTGTGCAAACTTCAAATACTTTTTGCAATTTTGTACACTCTGTCTGCCCCACTTTGCCTCCTTCTCCTCCTCCTGGTGCTTTTGACGTTTGCCGCATTTAGCTTAATTCAATTTGGCTGCTTAACAAGTCAAAATGCCTTCAAGGCGAGCAGAAAAGCCGCCAAAAACACGACTCGGGGCGGGGCGGGGTTGAAGTCAGTATGCGGCTTTGACTGATGGCAGAAGCTGCAACTACACTCACAAGCACACACACACACACACACACACACCTACACAGTACCCTACGCTACACACTTTCCATTACCTTTAGCTGTTTGGGTTTTTTATGCATTTGCTTTATTTTTCGTTGCATTTTCGCTTGCGCCTCAACCGACAACATTTTTACTGACTTTGACAGGCAGCAAAGCGGCGCACAAACACACACAGATGCTGAGAACCAAGTTGCAGATACTCAGCACATATATACACACACACTTAGACACAGATACGTTGGCAGTGCAGTCAGTCAGAGTTTTGCCTCGTAAATAGGATTCATCTCGCTACGCGGCTGCCGCCGTTTGACTCGCTGGTTTTGCCTCTTCTTGACTCAGTTTTCCTTCGTGTTCTTGCGCTTCTTCTTGTTTTTTTTTTTTTTGTTCGCTGTGCTTCTGCACAAAATGCAAAATAATGTGGCAACATCTGTGCCCTGCCTCCTCGACAGTTGAGTCGCCTCTGTTCTGCGCCAGACACTCGAAGTAAGCAGATGACAAGGAAGCGGAGATATTGTAGGGAGGCAGAGGGAGGTGCTCTTGGTTATCCCAGCCACAGTCAGTTAACTACCGAGCAAGCAAGGCAAGCAGGCATTCAACCAGCCAACCAATCCATCCATCCATCCGTCTATCCTTTGAGCCACCCAACCAGCCTGGCCCATTCGTGCGTTCATCGTGCTCGTCTCGACTAGCCAAACTTTTGAGCATCTCTGCTGTTGCTGCACACGTTTGTACGTGCATATCAAGTGTATATCTTTTTCGTTTTCTTGATTTTCGCTTTGTTATACGATTTTATACCCGGCATCTGCAAGGTAGGAGGGTGTAATGAATTTGTTTCAGAAGAAGAAATTTGTAACAGAAGAGGAAATATATTATTACGAATACATATGTCTTGTTTGGCGCCAACATCTTACTCGTTATAGTGTAGTGTATGAAAACCTTGTTAGATTATAAATAATACAAGAAACATTTTATGTTTATAGGGTATTAGGTAGTCGAGCAAGCCCAACAGTAGTTTTCCTCACTTGTTTCATACGCTTTTGGGGCAGCAAATTGAATACGAAAGTTTTGCCGCAATTGTTAATGGGCAAAATTTAATTGCTGAAATGGTCGAGAAAACGAAATTAATTTATATAATACATGGGTAGATTTATGGCCCAACTCTGATATGATGTGACAAGCAATAAAGTATCATATTATTATTTAACTCATTATAAAGAAATTTGAATACACTGTCGCTTTCACAAAGTGCATTTCTGTTTCGGCTTCATCTTCTTTGGGTTTTTTTTTTGCTTCATGTTTATCATATTTGCTTTTTGCTTCGCATATTTGTAGTCGAGCTGTGTGCGACAGTTGCATTTGCTGCGGTTTTGCATAGCATGAAATTACACTTTTCTATACGAACTCGTATATCGTAGTGTGTATCTGATGATGGACTCTCTGAGGATTAATACGCTGACTGATTTTCAAGCGAGTTTGGTTTGGTTTGCTACTCGAATGTTGAGTTTACTGTTTGACACTGTTAATTGCTAATGTTGTTCAAGATTTGCTGTAGATGTTTAATAGTTAACTGCAAATGTTGTTCAAGATTTGCTATAGATATTTCTAGCCTTGTTAATTGATGATTAGCTACGCCACTGAGTCTCTTCCCTGAGATCAATCGAAGAGTTTTTCGAAATGTGAATTACCTTTTATGATGCCACACCTGGAGGCGTTGAGGCATTTATAATTTGTTACGCTTGCATATCGACAAACACTCTCGTGGTTCTGCGAATAAGTACGTCTTATTCGTATTTGTATTCGTGTTTGTATGTGTTGACTTGCTGTTGTTGTTGTTGTTACTATTGAGAGCGCGCACACGCGGCGCGGCTTTTGAATTACTCTGTGTTGTTGCCCCTGGCAACATACTCACTCACTCACAGCTACCTTTACCACCTCAGCTCCTCACTCTCTCTCCGCATTCCTCAACTCAAGTTGCCCTCTTAGGCTTCGTCAGGGCATCTTCAGTCGGCGCCGTCTTTGCGAGCTTCGGCTACGTCAGAAATTATTGTGCCCAGTGCCTAAAAAACGTTCACGTTGCCAGGACAATTTCACAGTAAGCTCACGATGATGCGAATAATATGTGAGTGTGTATGAGTGAGTGTGTGTGTGTGTGTGTGTGTTTGTCCGTGAGTGATGAGAGGAACGTCGTCTCCCGCTGTTTGCCCCTGTTCATGCCGGGGCAGCTGTAAACGGGCGGGACGTTGCTTGTTAAATTCTTTTATGCTTTGTTTTGCTGTCGATAATGGCGGCAATAGCAACACACACACACACACAATAGCATACACACATACATATATGTATGTATATAAAGTACGGACAGACGGGGGGTCTCAATTTTGCCTCAATTCCAATCGCCAAGCTCTGAAGACGCAGACTTCTTTTGATGCTTATGCTTATGCTCGTTTATCCTACCTACGCCTTCGTTTACCCCTTCGCCTTCTCAATCTCCTTGCGCTTCTGCTTCAGCCTTCTCAATTCCATCGTTGCTCGTAATTCTTCATTTTTGTGCGCCCTTTGTGTCTGCCTTTGCCACCCCGCCCCCCCAAAAAGTCGTCTGGCGTCTTTGGCGTATGCAAATTAATGTTGGCAGCGGCAACTCAGTGCTGGGTATTATGCAAATTTTCTCGCAGTACTTTCTACTGTTTGTTGTTGGTTTTTCATTTCGTTTTCTAAACAACACAACAACAACAATAGCAACAAGAAAAAATTGCTGCTGCTACATTGGCAACATATTGTTGTCGTTCAACAGCAGCAGCAACAGCAGGTTGAACTTTTAATTGAAAAACTACCTGGGACACACCTACGTCTAGTTAAGCATACAAACACACCCACACACACACAGAGATACACAAACACCAAGACACACATAGATGTATTTAAAGCGGATTTTAATAAGCGCCAGCACGTGCATCCGCAACTTTTGGCAGGCTTTTAACAAGAACAACAACAACCAAATCAGTTACTGCTGTTGCCAACTTAATCAGTTACAAATTTTCTATATTCATGTTTATTTAAGTACGGTTCTTCGCTAATACAGTTACACTTTGCTAAGCTGGTTTAATGGTATAAGATATGCTCTAGTTTTGCGTATTCTTGGCTTAATTGTGTGGGCATATTAACGGTTGCTCTTAGCCACAGCTTGTACATGTATAAATGTGTCCAAAACAAACGACTGCCTGTTGTCCAATCTGAGAGTACATGAAGAGGAGAAAATTAAGTAGGAAGGAGTGTTATAATTATATAAAAGTGATAGACTTAAAGATATCTTCTTCAAGATTCTCAGATACTTAAGCAACAAGTAAAGTGTAAAGAGGACACTTTAAATAAGAATTCAGGTAATTAAGAGCTACGAAACATGTACAAAATAAGGAGGCTGAATAGATCTTAAATGTTGCTACACATTACTGTTATAAACTTGATTAATGTATGAAACTCTGCAAGGCGGATATAATCTTATGATGCAATGCTTTCTCTTCTTCACTCTAGTAAAGAATATTTTCCATTTAACTGTTCAACTTTTATGTATTCAGAGTTTTATAGACGATATTCAAGCTCTTATATCTTAAAACATTTTTCTACTAATTGCCTGTGCTTTCAAACGAATAAAACATATGTTCAAGCTACGAAATTAAGTACTGTAATAAATTGATTTGTAATTATTGAAGGGGAACCTGCACTTGGGATTTTATCGCTCAGGTTCCTCTGGGAGCATCGGTAGTTATGGCCAAACAATAACTACTGACATTGCCAAATAGCTTTATTATACCCCCTTTTCAAGCACGTCTAATGGTTGCGGGGTATTACGAAAAGAAAGAGAGAGGAGAGAGAGAGAGGGGGTAGAGAATGAAGAAGTGCAAAGAACTCTCAGAGCACTAATGAAACTGGTTTGTTTCGCTCGGACTAAGCCAGGCCAAATATGTGACTGTGACGTTGAGTGAGGTACCTCTTGCTGCACACTTCTCCTTCCTCCTCTCTCTCTCTCTTCGGCTGCTCCCAGCTCGTACTCCTTGCTGGCGGTCCATTTTCTTGCCTCTCTGTTGAGCTGATTTGGTGCCTGGAAATGTGCTAAGTTGCCTCGTTTTGTATGCACAAAGGCAGCACAACCAGCAATGGGGGCAAGAGTAGGAAGCAAGAGGAGTATGGCGGGGCAGAAGTGGTTGGCGCAGCCTGCGGCAAACATAAGCGCGCTAGCTTCAAAATAAACAACTTTGAAATGGCGCGCAATTTTGCCCACTTTCGTTGTGTCTTCCCTGTGTGAGTGTGTGTATCTGCAAGATACACTGTTGCTGTTGTTATTGTTCTGTGTGTTGCTGCTGCTGCTGTTGTTGCTTCTTCTTCAGTTGTTTGCGCTTGGCGTTCTTTGTATCGCATGTATCCAGTTGCGCTCTGGTCACGTACAAGATTGCTGGCCCCAAATGGCTGTCGATATTTATGCGATGTGTGCAGCTTGTGTTCATTACGAACTCCTCCTCCTCTCATCGTGGGCCCCTCACGATATACAACACTCATATTTATGTACAGACATATGTAGCCCGTGCACGCTCTCGCACATTAGTGGGTCAATGGTGGCTCAATAAATACCATGAATAAGTGCACTTTTCCACCCATGGACAGTCATATTAATTCCTCATGTCTCCTCTGTCTTCTCTTCTACAGGAATATTGTCTCCTCCGGGTCCGTTTCTGACGCCCAGTCCATCACCATCGATCTCAGCTAGTCCACGCCTGCAACCATCACCATCGCTATCGCCATTCCCACAGGATGTGGTGCTTGTAGCCGGTGGCAACGCATTAAACGCCAACAGTAATCCCCAGGAACACGTAAGTACCCCAAACTACCAGGACATGCAAACAATTTTATGCACTCAACGCGTTGTTCCTTTTTTCCCTACAGGAGCGCAAGGCGGCGACGCCTGGCAGGCGACAATCCATACATCAGTTCACAAATGGCAGTCCCAATGCCGGTACCGTTGTCTTTCAACCGAGTCCATCACAGTCGCCAGCCGCTGCGACGACGGTCATTGGCGTGACAGCTGGCGGTCTCATAGCCGCTGCCGCCGCCGCCGCTGCTGCTGCCGCCGCTAACTCTACGGGCAACAGCAGCAACAACAACAACAACAACACTGGTGGCAACTCCGCTGTTGCTGCTGGCCATAGCAGCAATGCAATTGGAAACGAGCTGAACGCAACGCTTGTGGGCTCCAACAACATTCAACTGAACAAGGTGCGTGTGCCCCTCCTTCCCCCCGGCATCGCACTGCAAACTAGCTGCATCAATGCCATGCGTTGATAGCGCGTTGATAAGATAAGATCAATATCAAAGTAGAGCACGTAGATAGCATAAAGAAATTAAGAATGTGCATGATTGTGTTGCAATTTCGACTCAAGGGAAACCACAAATAAGATGTAAAATTCAAGCTAGTGAAGATTGTAATGATATGATATGATATAGTTATTATGGGTATAGAACAGCTTTGGGGATGAGGTAAAATAACAGCTACAATTAAATAACTTTCAAATTTATATTGTAAAAAGATAAAATTATCGACTCTTAACTTTCAATCTTTACAAAATATAAGAAAGTTACAGGAACTGTTAAAATTAGAAACATTGGCTTCATCAACAACTATAGACGCCTAGGAAGCGCAACAAAGGGCCCAACCCCAGAAATAATATAAATTGTTAATTAAACTATTCGAGTGAAATTTGTATCGAATTGGCTGTTGGGAATTATAAGCTGTCGTTACTTGTTTTCACAACGAACTTTTCTTTTTTTATGCTTTTGCAGAAGGGCAACAAGCGAACTGGACAACAGCAGCAGCAGCAGCAAATTCAACAGCAGATACAGCAGCACCAACTACAGCAGCAGCAGCAACAACAACAACTGCAACACCAGCAGCAGCAGCCACAGTTGCAGCAGCAAATCTTTAGCACCAACGCAGCAGCGCCGACATCGATCTGCTCTACAGTATCCGGCGGATATGGGCAACCGAATGCAACGTCAATCAGCACGCCCATTTCGTTTACGACAGCAAATGTGGCTAGTAGCCCAAAAGGTCAAGCGAAAAAGGGTGCTACAACACTGCTGAGCCACCAACAACAACAACAACAGCAGCAGCAACACCAACAGCAGCAACAGCAGCAACATCAGCAGCAAGCACAGTTCCAGCATTATCAGAGCAGCAGTCCGCTGATAGCGGACAGTCCCATACCCAGTCCGAGCAGTGCGATTACTGCGGCGGCCATAAAGCCTTCAACGCCGCAGCCGCAGGCCGTTCAAATGCTGCCACAACAGTTCACCATCACCAGCGGGCCACAGCAGCAGCAGGCGCCGCAGCAAGTGTTTCAGTTCATTCAGGGACCGCAGGGTCAGTTAATTGCCACAACGCAGCAGCCGACCCTGCAGCAACAGCAGCAGCAGCAGCAGCAACAACTGCAGCAGCAACAACAGCAGCAGCAGCAACGTTTTAGCAGCAATGCCGGCATTGCGCTGTCCACTGCCAATACGAAGGCAAGCAAGGCGCCGCAACAGATACTGCCCAAGCCGCAGCAGGAGTTGGTAGTGGGTGGAGCTCAAACGGTGCAGCAGCAGACGAAGAGCAAAGCCAACAATAACAACAACAACAACAGCAGCAGCAGTGCGCAGTTGCCACAGATCTCGCAGTCACCGCAGCCTCAGCAGGCGCAACTCAGTGCAGCATCCACAAATGGCAACGGGCAGCAGCAACAGCAGCAGCAGCAGATACTGTTGCCTGCAAGCGCCGGACAACCACAACAGTTGCTGCTCAATCAGATGCCGGTGCTGGTGCAGCAGAATCCGCAGGGTGTGCAGCTGATCTTGCGTCCACCTACGCCACAGTTGACAGCGACGCCATCGCTGGTCATACAGAATCCGCGGACAGGTCAGGCACAGCTACAGCAGCCGGCACAGCAGCAACTGTTGCGGATTGTGGGTGCCAACGGTGCCACAATGCAACTTGCCGCTGCTACACCCACCTTCATTGTCTCGTCGCAGGGTAATCTTATACAGCAGACCGCAGCGGCGGGACAGTTCCAGAGCGCCATCAAGAGCGGCACACAGCTGAGCGGACTGCATGCGGCATTGGCTGCTCAGGCGCCACGATCTCAGCCGTTCACCACGACGGCCACCATCAACACGCAGCTGCTGGGGCAGAGTGTGGCGGCACAGCTGCAGAACCTGCAACTGGCTGCTGCAGCTGCTGCCAATGGCAATGGCATTGCTCAGATTCAGATGCCCAATGGACTGGCAGCCATATCACAGCTGCAGCAGACGCTGGGCGGGGCTACCATCAATTTGAATCAGTTGAATGGCGCCCACCTGCAGCAGATTGCAACAGCTTTCCAGACGCCGCAACCACCGCAGCAGCAACAGCAGCAGCAGCAGGCAACAACAGCGGCAGGTACGACGGCAGCAGCTGCTAACAACAGCAACAATGGTGCCACGGAAATCTTTACACAATCCTCGCCAGCTCATGTGCCGCTTGCGGTTACGCCGGAGCCACTGCGTCAGCCGACACCTCAACAGCAGGCGGCAATGGCCACAATACAGTTGCAGCATCAGCAACAACAGCAGCAGCAGGCGCAGATACAGCAGCTGCAGCAACAATTGCAGCAGACACAGACGCAGGTGCAGCAGGCACAACAGCAACATCATCATCATCAACAGCAGCAGCAGCAACAACAACAGCAGACTGTGGAGCCCAAGAAGAAGGCGCGACAGCGCAAAAAGAAACTGCCCGCAACGTCGACGGCAGCAGCAGCAACAGCAGCCGTGTTGGTTGCTGCAACATCTACGCCAACGACAACACCGCAAAAGATAGCAATACCTGCCACGCCACCAACAGCACCAACAACATCAGCACCCGCCGCATCGCCAGCAGCAACTCTGGCACGCACCTCGACACCGCAGACAACACCGATGACGACGACGACGACGGCACAGTTAGTGACGCAGTTGCAGATGCGGCACGTGAAGTCGCCATCGCCGCCGCCAACGCACATACAACGCGCCAGCAATGGCAAACTTGATTTGGGCGATGTGATGAAGTTCTGCGGCATCACGGAGGATGATGATGATGACGAGGATTATGGTGGCATGGATGCTGCACCCGCAGCGACTACATCGAACACCAGCAACGGGCTGGTTAACCATCATCATCATCATCATCAGCATGTGCAACACAATGGTGTTGAAGAATCCTTGGCGGCACAGAGTACGACCGCTGCACCGCCCGCCGCTACGCTGCCCCTTAGCAATGGAATTGCAACGAGTTCCAACGATATCATGATCTCCATACCGAGCCAAAACGGCAGCGATGGCCTGCCCTTCACGCTGACCATACCGGCACCGACGCCGGTGAACAACGAAGCCACCGAAATACCAAATATCCTCATCAAGATTGATCCAAGCGACGCAGCAGCAGCAGCCGCCGCGGCTGCAGTTGCCAATGGAGCAGGAACAGTACCACCGTATACGCTATCGACGCCTCGGCTGCCCACGGCCGAGGAGATACAGAGACAGGCACAGCAGCATCTGGCGCAGCAGGCCGCGGCAGCCGCAGCGGCGGCGGCACAAGCAGCATCTGCTGGAGCAGGCAACAGTGCTGGTAAAAGTATTCAGCAGCACCAGCAGCAGCAGCAGCAGGTGACAACAGTCAATCAGACGCCGGCGCCAACGATCAGTTTTAGTTTGGGGGGGCAGACGCAGACGATTGGCAGTGTGACCCTGCAGCCGGCGCCAATTGCAGCGAGCATAACCTTGACCACGCCCACACAGTCGACAGCTGTGACGACGCCAATATCCACCGCAACAACGACAGCAGCGGCGGCGGCTGCAACAACAACGGCAACTGTGAAACCGCGTCGCAAACCCGCCGTGCGACGCAACACCAAAAAGCAAGATGCGCTTAGCAATGGCAACATAAGCAATGGCAACATCAACAGCAGCAATGTGAACATCAACAACGGCAACCTCAGCAACCACAACATCATCATTAACAGCAGCAACGGCAACATAAGCACCACAACAACACCCACCAACAGCAGCAGCAGCAGCAATATCAGCATCGGCGGCAACACCATCAGTACCATCACACTAACAACGCCTGTGAGCAGCAGCAACAGCATATTGCTGCCACATGGGCTGGGACTGGCCAACAGCAGCACACCGACAACAGTGCCCAGTCAAATTGGCAACATACAAATCTCGCAGGTGCAACATCATCATCAATCGGCTTTGCCCATCAGCAGCGCTGTTGAGAATAAGATACAGATTATGCCGATAATGCCGCCGGGTGCAACAGTGATGGGTGGTGTGCCCACAACAACAACATCAGCGACAGCCAGTTCTGCGACAGCAACTGCTGCACCACAGCAGCAGCAGCAACCGACGCAACTTGTTTTTCAATCGACGCCAGCAGCAGCAGCGCCCACAGCAGAGACAACAACCATCAAGTTGTCCAGCGATGGGAGGCAGATGCAATTGGTGACAATTCCCCAGCCGCAGGCACAGCCACAGCAAGCGCAGCCAACGGCACAGACAACAGCCACAACAACAGCTGGTGCTGTGACCACAGCTGGTGGTGCTACCATATTGCCGCCACAGCTGACGGGGATGCCCGGCAATGTGTCCATTTCGGTGGGTTCACCTGCCTCAGCAGCGGCGCTAGTGCCACAGCTCACAGGCAGCCTCACGTTGGCCGTATCGGAGCACTGCGAGCGTCTGATCCTTCGTCATGATCCCAACAATCCGCAGGATCATCAATCACAGCTGATACTGCAAGCGTTGCTCAAAGGCGCCTTGCCCAATGTGACTATCATCAATGAGCCGACGCGCGTGGACAGCAACAAGACGCCAGCACCTACGCCGCCGTCTCCGGCCCCGCAGCCAACAACAACACAACTGCAAGCACAGCAACAGCAGCCAGCGCAACAACAACAACAGCAGCAGCAACAACAACATCAGCAGCAGACAAAAGCAACAGCGCAGTTGTTACCCAAAGTGACGTCCAAAGCGGAGATCAAAGGTAAGCCAAAGCAGGACGACAATTTCTCTCAAAGACTTTCATTAACAATTTTCTCTCTTCCTGCAGTTGCTAATAATCGCAAGAACGCCGCCGCACCCACCAACAATTTGCTGAACAACAGCATTACGCACAGCATCAACAACAGCACCACCAGCAGCAGCAGTAACAGCATCAACAACAGCAACTCAATCAAACCACCGACACTGCCCACAAAGCCAAACGAAACCATAAGCTTCTCCCAGCTGCCCACAACGACGACGACAACAACGACAATAGCAACAACAATAGCAACAACATCAACAAGCGCAACGCTGCCACCCGTAACGCTAGCAACATCGCAACTAGTTGTGCAGCAACAACCTGCCCAGGCACAGGTGCAACAACAACAACAATCGCAAGCACAACCGGCAACGGCAAACAACGGACAACGTTATGTGCAATTGCCGACAATCGATCACAGCACACAGCAGCTGTTCTGCCTGAACAGTGTCTCCAATCAGATTACGGCGATCAGTGCCGGACAGACAGCAGCATCGATTGGGCCCACGGAAAGGTTGCTGATTGCTCCGGCGGGCATCAATGCTCAGCAGTTGGCGCAGTGTTTGCAATTGGGTCAGTTGCACTTCAACGATGTGAATCCATTGCCACAGACGCAGCTGCAACTTCAGCAACAGCAGCAGCAACAGCAGTCCTCTCAGCAACAACAGCAGACAATAACGGCAACATTGCCGATTCAATTGCGAGCGCAGCCACCGCAGCAACAGATTGTGCATCCCATACAGCCCATAAGCAATGGGCATGGTCTTGGCTTAGGGTTGCCCATTAGCACGACAACAACAACAACGCTGACCACCAGCACAAGCACCACCAGCAGCACCACAACGGTGACCAAACAGGTGGCAAATGTTGCTCCCATT
Organism: Zaprionus africanus; assembly: GCA_018151435.1. Classification (NCBI taxonomy): domain Eukaryota; kingdom Metazoa; phylum Arthropoda; class Insecta; order Diptera; family Drosophilidae; genus Zaprionus; species Zaprionus africanus. Next base: position 105,752 of record JAECXB010002309.1, on the reverse strand, counting down.
ATTGATCAGAGTAAGGCGAAATTGGAACCAGCAAAGTCTACCACAACAACGACAACAACAACAACAGCTGGCAGCACTGGAGCTGTGGCAAAGAAGAAGCCTGTGAGGAAGCCCAAGACCACGCCCACAGCGGCTGAGTTGGCGAACCTGAAGAATGCGAGCGTTGTGAAACCGATGCCCAAACTGGATCCACTTTCGCAGAAGCCCAACAATAATCCTGTGCAGATTGTGCAACCAAATGTTGCAAGTGGCAAGCAAATGATTGTTGTTGTTAGCTCCAGTGGCAATCAGACAACGACCACGACAACAACAACCATCATGAGCAACAGCATTCAGCCTTTCCAGACAACAAATGGCACCAAGTTGGTGGGCGTGACAGCGCCGATGCAGCAACAGCAACTGCAGCAACAACAGCAGCAGCCGCACCAGCAGCAGCAGCAACAACAACCGCAACAGCTGCAGCAGCAACAGCAACCAACAGCAATAGTGGCAACCGTGCAGCAGCAGCAGCAACGAGGCAGCTTTAGTCTGACATCGACAACAACCACGCCAAGCAGCAGCAGCACAGCGCCTCAAGTTGTCACACAGTTGCAACTATCCACACAACTACAGCAGCAACAGCAACAACAGCAGCTGCAGCAGCAACTGCCACAAGCGCAGCTGCAACAACAACCACCTAAGCAGCAGCAACAACAACAGCAGCAGCAGCCTGCGCCGCAGCAGAACACAATATCGCGAGTGCAAACGATTCAATTGACGCCGCAAATGCAGCAGATATTCCGCACGGTGCAAATGCAGATACAGTTCCTCACCATCAAGTTGCAGAACAAATCGTTTGTGCCCACGTTACCCATATCCCCGGACATTGATCCCGCTGCAATTGCGATGTACAACAAGCCAATGAATGATGCAGAAATCAATGCGGCCCTGCAACGTCTGTTTGCCGAGCAACATCGGATTGTGGCCTCTGGCAAGGAAGTGCCAACGCCAGAGGGCATGGTTGCTACGCCAAATGGCAATGGCAGCTTTAGCCTGATACCACAGCAATTCCAACAACAGCAGCAGCAACAGCAACAACAGCCACACCAGCAACAGACGGCAGACACACTGAAAGCAGCAGCAGCTGGTGGTGGTGGTGTTATACTCGCCAACGTGGTGCAGCCGAATAATCATTCGACTACCAGCACAACAACTGCTGCAGGCTCAGCAGCCACTCAAGTCAATGCACAGCAGCAACTGAATGTGGCACAGCGTATTCACATCTATCCCATGCAGCATCAGCAGCAGCAGCAACTGGCCAACAAGCAGAAGCTAGCACAACAGAAGCAACAACAACAACAACAGCAGCAGCAACAACAGCAGCAACAGCAACAGCAACAACAAGTGACAAATATCGGCAACATGCAACAACAACAGCAGCAGCAGCAGCAATCGCCGCAAGTAAAGCCAAAGGAGTCGCCCTGCCGTGGCAAAGCGAATCAACAGCCCCAGCAGCAATCGAATGTTTCGCTCAACATGCCGCAAACAAAGACGAACGTCTTGCAGTTGCCTTTGCAACAACAACAGCTACAACAACAACAGCAGCAGCAGCTGTCGCAGCCCAGCGTTGTGAGTCTAAAGAATGGGCCTCCGCCGCTCATCTTTGCCAGTTCCACCAACAATCTGCTGTCAAATAGTAACAGCAGCAACAGCAACAGCTCCAGCAGTAACAGCAACAATGCGAGCAGCACTACAAGCAGCAACAGCAGCATGTTGAGCTTGCCGCCATTGCAACCACAACAGCAACAGCTGCCACAACTGCAGCAGCAGCAACAACAGCAACCACAGCAACAGCAACCACATCTAGCGGTTGCACAAACGGTCACACTGCCAACAGTTGGAGCACCCGCACTGAATAACCTGATGACAACAACGCTATCAACGCTGCCGGCGTCTGTCTATTTACCTTCGATGCAACTGCCGTTGCCATTGCCACTGCCGCTGGCCAAGACGGAGGAGTTGCTGCCAACACCAAAGCCAAAAATTGCACGCCTCTCCTTGTGAGTAGTTGGTTGAAAAATGCCGATTTTAATTGAAAATGAGGCCAACACAATATATTGCAATCCCAATGCGATCCTTATCGAACCCCATCAATAACCGAAGTTTCTTTCACAGGTTTGTCCGTCAATTGGAAGTCGATCAGGAGAGCTGCCTGAAGCCGGACTATGTGAAGCCATTTCGTACCAAGGAAGAAGCGGTCAAGCGGCTAATCAGGTAAAGATTCTCCACATATATTGAAAGAACTTCGACACTAACTAGAACACTCTTTGTAGATATCATTGCATGCATCAGAACGATGTGGAGTTGCACTCCGATGAAGATGAGGAGTTTGAGACAACAGCATTGAAATTTCGAGATAAGTTTCGTCAGCTGGATGGAAAATTCCGAGAGATACTGTTACAGGAATCAACGGTAAGTGCATTACACAACTCCAGAAGAGGACAAAATTTATAAAGATTTTTCTTCTTTAGCTGCCTCATCGAACTTCAGAGTATCTGCAAGTTGAACAACTGATGATTGACGATCTAAAGGGCGAGATAAGCGATATACGTAGCGCTGAGAAGGAGCTGGAGAAGCAACAGCAGCAGCAACAACAACTTAAGGAGGAGCAAAACTGTGAGGATACGTCGGAAGTCGCCGAGTTAGGGCTGGAGACGAAAGTGAAGGAGGAAATTAAAGTGGAGCCCTTAGAGAAGGTTGCACCAGCAGCAGCAGCAGAGTCAACAGTAGCAACAGGAACTGTTGTTGATAAGTTCGATCTGTTAAAGAACAGCGCCGATGTCAACAAGGCCTACAGCAAACCACAGCAGCAACTGCAACAATCGCAGCAGGCACAGGAACAACATGTAAAACGTGAAGAGAATGGCGATTGGTTAGGCCAATCTGATGTAACCAGCAACAACAACACCACCGATGCTGTCAAGAAGGAGCAGCAAAACAATGTCAAGGACAATGCTGAGTTCATCAAAAAGGATTATGATAACTTTGATATCGAATCGGAGTTAACTCCCAGTTTTATAATGAAGAAAGTGGAGCAGAAAATGGAGAACAAAGGCGAGAACTGTTATGCAGAAAATATGTTGCAAGAACAGCAGCAACAACAGCATCATCATCATCATCAGCAGCAGCAGCAGTCTCAAAATAATCAGCAACATCAACAATCGCAGCAGCAAAATATAAAGAATAATGCGCTGACCAATGATGACCATGAAGATGGCTGGTACTGTCTGCAAAAGGAGCTTAATTTGATGAACAGCGAAGCGTTGCAGCCACAACAACAGCACGCTCAGCAACTGCAACAACAGCAGCATCAGCAGCAGCACCTTGCACAACAACATATCTATGACAACAACAGTGCCGGCAACAGTCTGCTGAACAACGGCAATCATTTGTCAGATTTGTTTCCCAACGGTTGCATCGACAAGAGCAATCAGAGCAACAGCAACAGCAGCAGCAATAGTAGCAGCAGCAGCTGTGCCAGGGATGTTGCTGTGCCCATTGGTAGCTCATCGTGCAGTCAACAGCGCCAGCAACCGTTGGCCATGCAGGCCGATCAAACGAATCATCATCCGGCAATCAGTGAGTTCTTCAACAGCGACTCGGATGTGCAAAAGTCTGTGGAGACACGTCTGGAGGCCATGTTCGGGGAGTCTCCAGTGCACTTGGATGTGAAGACCAGCAGTGAAGAACACGACATCGAGTCCAATTTGGATGAAATCTTTGGTGATTCGAAATCACCAGTAGCGAATCATAAGAACAAATTGAATATGTGGGCGCCTGATACAGGCTTCAATGCTGGCTACAACAGTGACCAGCAACAGCAGCAACAGGCGCAGCCATACGCCCAGCAGCAGCAACAGCAGTCACAGCAACAGCAGCAGCAACAACATCACATCGAGCTCAACTGTAACAACAACCCGCGCTGGATGCAGAGCATGGAGGCGCACTACAGCGACTACATGTCCAACAACACAGCGAACGCAGTCGATGGCCAGGCACACAATATGTTGGTGAATGGCGAGACACGTAAACGTTCGTGGAACGGCCAAATGATGGGCTCCAGCAGTGATCTAGAAGATGAGAATAGCAGCAAGCGACTGTGCACAGGCTCATCGACCTCATCGTCGCCTTTGTCATCGCAGCAACATGTGCAGGTGCCACAGCATGGCATGCTGGACCCGGAGATGTTGGGGCTGCATGATGGCATGGGTGTAGATGGTGTGACAGCAAATGGGCCTGGTGGCTTCTCCCAATTGCTTATGGAGCAACAGCAGCAGCAACAACAGGCGCAGCAACAACAGCAGCAGCAACATAACTTTGCCAATCATCAGACATTCGCAAATATGCTAGATCCGCAGCAGCAACAACAGCAGCAGCAACAACAACAGCAGCAGCATCAACAACAGCAGCAACAACAACAGCAACATCAGCATTACCAGCACAATATGCAACAGCAACTGCAGCAGCCGCACGTGAATCACATGGGTGGTGCATCGGTAGTTGCCGGCGAATATGACGACGATATCAGTCGCCACGTTGCCAGTGCCATTGACAGCATATTGAATCTGCAGAACAGCGGTGACTCACTGCAGTTCTCTTTAGGTTCGATACTCGGCGACAGCATGCTGGATGATCAGCGGCAGGCGGGTAACCTACCCAGCTGCCAGCAGGAGCAGGCGAACAGTCGACGTCGACAACTTGGTGACGACATGGGCGATTGTCTGATTAGTGGCGGAGCAGGCGCAGCTGTTGCCGATGGCAGTGGCAATTTGCTGCTGGATCAACATCACCATCATCATCATCATCTGCAGCAGCAGCAACAACAACAGCAGTTGCTGCAAGGTCATATGGGACAGCAACAGCAGCAGGCACATCTGCAACATCATACACAACACCATCACGGCCTGTCGCAGGCACAAGCACAGCATCACGGCCAGCTAAACGACTTTAGCTGTGTGGCCGCCGGCCTAGACGAGGCCGTCAAGTCGATAATGACCTCTTGACTTGCAACCGGACACGGCACGGCACATCCGACAGCAATTGGATCCGAGCTGCCGCCGGCGGCAACGGCAACGATTGCCAATAGTCTGATACTGGAGTTTAATGCGACCACCTTGTGAATACCCACATAATGATTGTACAGTAAACCCTTAACCCCCACCCCTGACCCCCAAATCTTTTTAATAACTTAATCGTTGCCAATTTATGCACCCTGCTCTGTACAAGTTTTTCTTAATTTTAGTTCTAAGTTCAAAGTGTAGCGTAAATTGTTTTAATTCTTGTTTTCGTTTTTAGTCCAATGTGTTTGTACAATATTTTTTAAAATCAAATTGATAAAAGCAACCCTCGTAATTATTTGTATACATTTTATAGTCATCCCCATTGCAAGAGAGCATTATTAACTAAATGATAAATGAAAAGCAAATTGCAAGGAACATCGGATCCTTGAGAGAGTCAATAGTAAAGCAATTAACGCAAAGAATTGAAAGCAAAACGACGAATAGCATGAAATGCTTCTTAGAGAAGTACACTGAATGAATTCTAATGTAATACAAAAATTATATAGCAACAATAAATAAGTGAAAAACGCCTAGACAATTAAATAAATTCAAAATAAAACAAAAACCTTATCGGAACTTGAATCAAGCGAAACAAAAACAAAAAGAAGAAATTCGATTTGTTCGGCTTGTCGAACATGTAATACCCTTGCAGATCTTTCAAAACAAATTATGGCTTTATGAAACTATAACAATTGAAAACTGATCAAAATTTTTGGAGTTTAAACGATGCTCTGCAAGAATATAAAGAATAAATGATTGGTTGTATATGTGTGAATTGACAGTATCCGATTTCCTGATCAAAATTCGTAATTAGATTTATGCAAAAAAACAAAAACAATTGTAACAATGTTGCCAATTTTGTTGAAGGGGAGAAATTCAAGCACAGCAAATCGATTTATATTACAAATAGAAGATATATTATATATATTTATACATATTAAATTATTTATTAATAAGCAATTGTAAATATATATCTTAATGCGTACATGTATTTGTATATTTATGCGTATGTGTGCAGCATGCGCCCGTTTCAAGAATCGCAGTTTTTAATACCGAATAGAAAAACAAAAGGATTTGCTCTTAGTGTAAAGAATGTGTGCGAGAGAATACGTAAAGAATAAAATAAAATTTAATATAATAAAATAAATTGAAGCTAAGCAACTTAAAAACTATTATTTATATAAAAAACGCTTATCGTCTGTCTGCTTTTGAGCTAGCACACACGCACTCACACACACACACACGCATTATAATTCGAATAACCAATGTGCTCAATTTGAATTAGAAAGTTAAGCCAAGTTCCGAATTGGCTCCGATTACGGGTGACATCAGCAAAACTCTCTTTGGCAAGTCCGATTGAGAAGCGACAAACGACGAAGCAAACCAAAAGCAGTTCAAAAGAAAATCACAATTTTAGCAAATTTAGTTTAAACATTTATTAATTATACAAAATATATATATATACAAAATACAATTATATATATATGTATGTGTATATGTCATGATAAAATACAAATACAAAAAACGAAAATGAATCGTATCATTGTATCTTGATCTTGATCTTGCCACAAATCTGATTTGTGATTTGTGCCACGTTTTAAATATTGATGTCTGATTAGCTTGTAACACAAATACAAATACAAATACATATACGAAAAGAAAACTACTGACTACAAATAAAACTGACGAATCCATAGTAAGCAAGAGCTACAAACTTTATCCAAATATTGTAAATGTTAGGAAGCCGCGCATAAGATTCACACACACACAAACACTCACACACCTTCATGCAAACTGTGCGACTTAAATAGTATATAGTCGTCCGACACACGTATTAACGCATACCAATTACAAGAAATACTACAACTACTACTACTATAAATACCACCACAACAACAAGAAAAAGAAAACAAGAGAAAACTACTAAAAATGTATATGGAAAGTTACGTATTCGTACTATTCGTAGTTTATATGTATGTGCGAATCGCAGATGATAAAGTTATGTATTATATATATCGATTATATCGAGTTTTCAATTGGCTTAGACTTCTTCTACTTCCCATGTCCGACTGTCTGTATGAGATTCGAATATCAAACAGATGCGCACGCAACACTTTCTAGTTGTTATACAAAGACAAATAATTGATAAAAATAAAAACTTCAAAAAAAAAAAAAAATAAGAGAAACTTGTGTAAAAATTTATATGTAATAGCATAAATTAAGGTAGTCAAGAAAAATTGCATTCGATAATATAAAATAGCTGCCGAAACCACGGAGGAACTAAACTAAATAAAGATAATAATAACAGAACTTATCACTCGCTAGGAGCCCAATTCTCAACTCAATTAATGTTTGATTAAATGATATTTGATTTACAAACATTTTATATACGCATTGTTTGAACTTGAAAAAACAAAAACGAAAACTAAACGGATATTCAAATCGGCTTCAACAGAACCTCCTCTCCCTATCTACCAAATACCGAAACAAACAAACCAACAAGTAACAAATGAAACGAAAAACAAACTATAAACAAGTCCCAATATCGTACTATAAATGGTTCAGCTAAATGTGTCTAAATGTAATTTAATGAGAAACTAAAAGAATACGAAAGATTTTTAATGCAACATTGGGAGTTTTAAGTACAGCATCAATTTAAATATATATAAAAAATGAAACGAGAATGAAATCATGCAAAGTTTAATATTTCATAGTTTATTAAGCCCATCCATTCAGTCGTCATAAACATTAAGTGAAATAAAAAAAATAGGTAACTTACGTATATCGTATTCAAGCGCAACAACAACAACAAACACCAAGAAACCGAATTGAAACAGAAACTCAAATACCAGAAAAGAAAAACCACAAAAAAATGCAATCAAACTCAATGCGTTTTGTTGGAAAAGGCAAAACATAAAAAAAGAGAAAAATTGAAAAAATACGTATTCATAAGAATAAAGAAAATTCAAACAATTTTAATTGAGCGTCTTTTATTCATTACTTTCCGTTGGCGTATCTGGGGGTCTAGGATATTTACACACACCTACACATCGATGATACAGAGTTTATTAACTTGATTTAAAAACAGAGCTACAAAGGATTAATGTTTTTTAATTCGCTAAACAATATATATTGGATTGATATATTGATAATATTGGATACATACATGTACTAAGTACCTACCAAATTAAAATACATACATACGTAATAAGTGGAGCTTATAATCTAAGTGTGTTTACAATTATCATTGCGGCAGTTACAGTACCAGGGTGTTTTCGAGTGCAACATGTTGTGTGAGTGATGTGATTACGATAGAAACTAATAATAAATAAATAATAATGGGCTAACTCAGTACAGTAGATTCATTTACATATCATTAAAATGCTGAGTCTTGTTTTGGGCCAAGTGCTTCCTAAGCTTGGCATAATATTTGGCATTTGCGCTGCGCTACGACTAAGAGAGGAGCTGCCAAAAATGTCCACAGCTTTAAAATTGGGGAAATTCAATTAAGTGCACAGCTCAGTTGTGTACCTACACACAGTACGAATAGTTGCTTGATTAACTACGATTATCGATTATATACAATTATTGCTGATACACGGGCAGCGGATGACCCTCTGAGTTGAAGACCCACTTGTCTAGATCAATCTCCTTGCGATTGTCACTAAATAAAAGATAAAAGTACTTCAGCGTCTCGCTCATCCAGAAGCTTTCCATGAGATCGCGCATACGCGTGTTTAGCGTATTCTTCACGTTCCCCAGCGAGGTATATCCAGCTTCCACCTTCGAATGCTTTTCAAAAGCCTGAAAGATAGTCCAGCCCATATCCTGATAGGTGCGATTTCCAGTTAGTGCGTAAAAATAGTAAAGGCTCTCCACAAATTCGGGCCGCAGTAAATTGTGCGCATCGTTTGGCTTCACATAGATGTCGTTCTCGTCCTTATCGTTTAGTGCAAAGTACGATATTTCCGCTGCCAATTGTGTTGGCTGCTTAATGTAAGTCTGCCAACATGTATCCATCAAATCTCTGGCGAGCAACAGATGCGAATCGGGCATGCCGTTCTGGTGGCCCAGCAGCAAAGTACCAGGCAAGTAACATGTCAGATGATCCATTTTCGGCTTGAAATCGTGGCCATTTATTAGCTCTCCAATGTATACCCAATTTTCGCGGGGAGTGCGTCGCATTAACTGTGTCAACACGCCATCGATTGCTTGCATATAGTCGAGTATGAGACTTGGGAGTAGAAACAAATTAGAACGAACCAAAAAAAGAACAGGAATCAATAGGGTACTCACTCGTCATTATCTTTGCGACCCGTTTGTAGCCACTGTTTAAGTAAGTACTCGTAATAGGAATCACCACGCGCTCCCAGAGATATGGTGGCATAGTTCCTAAAGGTGCCCGTGTTGGCATTTATAAATATTGGCACCAGGCCATGATTCTTGTCTAGTGCATGTACCTTTTCGTTCACTATATTCACTACCTGAAATTAAACATAACTTAAGAATGCATCCATAGATGTGTTTAAGATCGTAGAACATACTTGCTCATAAATAGGAATCTCCAAAGATCGACTTAGATCACGAAACTCTAGCTGTATAGTTGTTACTTCGCTGGTAGAGCTGTCTGGCGACCATTTTGGCGAATGCGCGGTTCTTTCACCTAGATTCACATCCGAATAGGGTATACCGGATGGTGATAAGAAGCTAGGCAGTAAACGATTGCCTAGCTCAGCTGATTTGGTCAGGAACATTTTATCGCCACTTAAATGATAGGCAGACAGCAGACCACCAAGTACACGTATGGTAACCTCGAAGAGATTCACATCGCGACTTGTGTGAAAGTGCAAAGAATCCTTTACCCATTCACGCGCCTCTTTGAACTCTACAAGCATAAAATAGAAATAAGATCAATATAGGAGATATGTGTGAATGTGTTCAACTAACCGTCTTCCAGTCCCATAATGTACATGGTATCCAGAGAATCCACAATCGACAGGCCTAGGCCGAACCACTCGTGTGAGCCATGCGAGACGGGCTTCAGGTTATCATGGCCCCAGGCGTACTTCTTGTAACCAGCCCAGGAGTGCTTGAAGGCTGCCACAACAGCTGTCTGCCGCTCATTGTTTGCACCATGAAAGTGCTGTGGCGTTGCCAGCTTAGACTGAATTTTCTCCAAATATGATTCAATGCTAACTCCACCCAATTGGTTTGGAGTTTTGATAGTCTCTTCAAGCTCTGTGCGTAAATCCGATAACTCTTTAATAGCAAACGAAGATGGTTCGCGATCTATAGGCTGTTCAACATTATTGACTATATCAATCAAGCCATTTATATTCTCATTGCCAGCGACAGCCGTATCCGGAAGTCGCACAACGTTTTCCTCTGAGTTTCCATCGGAGTAAAGAGCCGCATTGGGAATAATCTGAAAATACAAATAATACAATAAAAATCGTGTATGCGACAGCTGTTTTTTAAGTACATCTATGTATTGTGTTCACGCCCTTCATAAAAGTTACAATCAAATAATATTTGTATCTGGTTCCGGTGTTAATTCTTGTCATTCTTATCTTTATACAAGTGCAATTCCCACTACAGTCAATAAATCAGAAGTGCCTATTGTGGTTGTTGCTCTTATCAGCAGCAATAAAGGTGCTCTAATGAATTTTGAAGTGAGCCGTGCCCCTCATTATATGGGTGCAACAACAAATAAGAGCGTAACTTAATAAGGTGGCACTGATAAAAAGCAATTGCTGAGAGACTATAGAGTACAACAGTTAATTACTGGGTATCATAATATGAAGCTTACTTTATCTTTTGCGAGGTGCTCAATAGTCATTGGCGAAGCCACTGCTGCCAATATATCGGAGGGAAGATTATCATTATTATTATTCTTGTCTGCATCCAGATTGGGATGATGATGTGGATTCTGTAGGGTATTCTCTCGTCGCATATGAAATGGGGCCGCTGCAGGCTTTAGGCGAACATCCTTCATGTTGATCAATTGATCGCCGGGTAGGAACAATAGCAGCGTCACACAGAAGGCGGTGATGCCCATGATGATGAGATTCCGTTGGCAGCGAGGCAGCTGATTCCACGACTGAATAAAGAATGAGACGAGTGTTAACTATATATACAAAATACATTTTCCGTTATGTAAAATAAACGATGAAGCCAAACATTTACATAGATCTTTTGTTTTGCCATGGACCGAAACAAATGTAAATTTAAAGCACATACGCTTGCATTGTATATACATATGCATGTATAGTGTATTGTTCAGTGAATAACACGTATGCCTAAATAGTTATAACGGGTCATTTCGGCAGATTTATTCGCTTACCCGTCGCAAACTTTTTCGGGAGAGATTACTCTCGTCTACGCCACCGCTGCCGCCACCTGTTATGCCCGCTATGGAGGCCGAGGATAGCGTGAGGGCAACGTGATCGCTCTTTGACATTTCTACGATGCCTGAGAAGTCTCTTAATAATGCTGTGTATGTAATTTATAAGCTATAGAAAATTTGCCATCCACAATCACACATTCGCTGTCACTCGAAAAAATCGATGTCTCTCAGACAGCCAGACAATTCACCGTCGTCATAGATATGAAACTGAATCCGACCAGTCAATAACAATAAATTGTTTACATTGCTAGTTGATTTGAGAAGTAAGCAAAACGTATTCTTAATGCCAGATTACATTCCTTCTGAAATTTCCTTTCCTGTCGAAAATTCTTTTGATGGCCAGCAACGAGTCGTTCGCTCCGAATAAGTTCAATGGAACGACTTGCTAAACTGAACGAATAATTCCCTGATCATCTGGTTCGTTTGTTAACATGATGCAAAATCAGTGCATTCGATGCTTAACAGTTTACGATAATAACAGAAATCATTGTTTTTCAAATGAAGCTTGTATGTATTTTAATAACTTCCAACCAACAAAATAGATATAATAAATGAACTAACCATTAATTTAAAAAGTAAACTATTTTTTGAGTTCAAAACAAGCATTTCATCACTAGAAATATTTCAAAAATGTATGTGAATTCAAACTCAACTGCTTCGAACTGGCTCCAATTTACAGACTCTTCTGTTAAGATAACAGGGTCAAATGAGTTAACAGAAATCAAGACCGCGAAGTTAACAGTAATAGTGGTTCGTAGATTGAAACAAAAGACCCACTAGCCAATTAATTTATGGTATGTTTTCGGGTTATTTTGGCTTGTTTAATTGATTTAATATATTTTTTTTTAAAAAGGTTATTGATATAGCTAAAATGGGATTATAAATAAATTAATAAAATTATTTAAACTATTAAGTGATTAACATAACTTATATATTTATGTTTTACAATTTTTTCCTATGTGCATTAAATTTTTAAATTAAGCCTTATGGTATATACAGCAGAGCAGTGCTCGTTAAATTAAAACTTTCAACTAATGGTATTGATTAAAATGTGGAAAATTCTTTGAAAAATAATATCAAATCTTGGGTTACCCCAATGCAAAAATTTGATTAATTTGTTTTCTGTTTTTTTTTTTTTATTTGGGAATTGATAAGGATTTATACGGGTTTTAACATTTGTTTGTTTTTTTTTTCCCCCGTGTTGATAGCCTGGTGAGGGCGAGGTCAGCTTGATTGTGGGTTTGGAAACTCTCCAAAGAATTCCTATAACAGATGTTTTAAAATGTGCATATTTTATATGTATAGAGATTTCTGAACTACGTCCCTTGTTACCTGATAGACTCATCTTATCACACTTTGTGAGTAGAAATCAATGCAAATGCTCAACAAATATGTTGTGACTCCCTGTCTGCCTTCTTATCTCTGAACTTTTGACACATTTCAAGCTGTCCGTTGATCTGTATTGTGTATTATTCGCAGCTACCGGGTAAATACCAGCTATAAATATAGGCGAGGAATTCTCAAGCAGCTCAGTTACTGTTTTCTACTTCGACAGGAAAGTATTCGCTATGTTCAAGCTTGTGATCGTTCTTCTGGGTCTCTGCGCCATGGTAAGTATCAGGTGACTGTTTTGAGACAGTCTTACATTCTACAAAAGAAATTGAAACGAAAAAAAAAAAAAAAATACGAAAGTCACAAGTAAATTCTCTAGAAAATTATGAGTACTTTCAATAGTAAATATGCACTTTAAATACCAAGTAAAGAATTGTAGATAAATTTGATATTTGTTATGCCATGCATCAGTTAATCTATACTTTGTGTTCTTTTATCAAGGCCTATGCTGACGGCGAATGGGTGCCAAAGACCGCTGCCCAAATTAAGGAGATCCGCGGCCAGTGCCTTACCGAAAATCCACTCAACCAGGGCCAGATCGACAAGCTGAAGAATGTGGAGTTCCCAGATGAGCCCGAAGTGCGCCAATATCTGCTGTGCACTGCTGTCAAGCTGGACGTGTTCTGCACCCATGAGGGATACCATGCCGATCGTCTGGCCAAGCAGTTCAAGATGGATCTGCCTGAGGAGGAGGCACTACAAATCGCCCAGGGCTGCATTGACAACAACGAGCAAAAGAGTCCTGCTGATGTCTGGGCATTCCGTGGGCACAGGTGCATCATGACCAGTAAAATTGGTGACCGTGTCAAGGCCTACCTCGTGGCCAAGAAGGCTGAAGCAGCTGCTGCTAAGGCATAAGCTAATAAAGTATCTTCAAAGTCTTGTGCTTTGAACGCAACACTGACGGAAAGTTAAATATATTTAGAGCATTTGTCTTGAGGGTAACCGAATTAAACTACATTAATGTGCATTGAACTATGTTAAAGTGGCTACAGAGCAAGTGATTCTCGAAGGGACTTAGGCATCGCCGCCCTCGGATATGGTCTTCATTGAAGCATTTATGTGCTCATCCAACGGCAGGCTGCTCTCCAGGCTCGGATTGCGGAAGCCCTCGAGGAAGTAGCAGGTGCCATTGCCATTCGAATTTGGGAACTCCTTGGGCAGACAGGAGGGATCGCGGGCTTGCAGATCGAAGGCGAATCCCTCGTGCTTGGTGAGCCAACTGCAAGAATAGAAAATGGACTCATAAGTTCATAATGGAATATAATGCACTCTCAAGCGATAGCTTACTTCTTGGTTGTGGGGCTCACATTTATCTTCAGTGCCTCACTGCCAGATTCAAACTTATTGGCTATGGTCACGTTGTGACCAAAGAGGCAATATCGTGGCATCTTGCGGCCCACCACACCGGCTAGAACTGTGCCAGTGTGCAAGCCAATGCGCATTTTGATTTGCTCGCCGTCGTGTGTAATGTGCTTGGTGCAGGCGCTAAGCATCTTCAGTGCCATCCAGGCCACCTTGTGTGCATCGTAGATGGAGGCGCGGTGTAGCCCGCTTGCCACACAATAGGCATCACCAATGGTTTCTACCTTGTAGACATCAAAGAAGTCACAGAACTCATCGAAGTCCTTGTACAAACCCTCCAGCATGCTGATCACCATGAAGGGTGTGGCCCGCGAACAGATGCTGGTGAAGCCAACGATGTCACTAAAGAGTATGGTCACATCCGGATAGGTCTTGGCATCGATCGACGAACCTAGCCAGAGTTTCTCAGCAATCTCAGCCGGGAAGATCAAGTGCAGCAGACTGACGTTCTTCTTACGTTCCTTGGTCACTGCCGAGTTGGCCTCCTCAATGCTGCTCTTAAGCTTATCCATGCGACGACGCAGTCCGTCTTGGGCACGTGCCTGCTCGCCCACCAGAATCACCTCACGCGTGGCATCGTGCAATGGGATGTCAGAGATGAAGAGCCCATTACAGGTCAAACCATCGAGCCCATCCAGGAAGGGTGAGCCAATGAAGAGCAGCGAATTGGACTCTGGACAATGTACCATCTGTCCCTTGATCTCCAGGCCGATAGCCGGGAAATCTGATACCCCCGGTGGACTGTTAAGTCCAATCAAGAACGGGGTGTACGTGCGTCGCACTATGTCCCGAAACTTCATGGTCAAACCCTTGGGGCGCTTGAAATCAAAATAGGTACTGGCCTGGCAACCAAAATCCGCCAAGTAGGGCTTGTATAGCTTGCTAAAGCCTCGTCCCAGCTGCACCAATTCCAGCTGCTCATTCATTATGAAATGCCAGGGAAACATCTTGCAGAAACTGGATGAGTTCATTTGCAGATCCGAAGCGTTGCCCGAGTTGCTGCGCTGCACTGTTTCATGTGGCTTGGCTGGCACAACTGGACGACCCAATTGCAGTGTTTGCGAGCTGTCCTTGACCAGCGAGAAGAGATAACGATAACGACGCGCGTCTCCCTCCACCGGCTCGATTTTGATATTCACGTCCACCTTGTAGAGCATGCGAGTCAGCGCCTTAAGGGAACCGAGCAGCAGCCAAGCAATGACCGGACGCTCCGATGTGAAGATCAGTTCACCATCGCCGGCACAAACAAAACCCGTATCGGTCACATCATCCTGGGTAAGTATAAAGTTAAATATAAAATATATAATAAACTAATATAAGTTGGTACCTCCTGCAGCTTGAGCACATCGTAGACACCATCGAGGGAGCCTAGAAACTCCTGCAAATCAGTGCCCAGACAGCGAAAGGCTCGCTCAATTATCCCAGTGCAGCAGCAAGTGATCAGCTCCTCGCCAAGCAGCACCAGAATCTCACTGGCACTGGCCTCATCCATTTTCAACAGCAGCTCCTGTATGTCTGCCAGGTAATCATAGTTAGCGCAGCTCTTGAAGATCTTCGGATCGAGTTTACTGAAATAGCAAAAAGTTGGGAATGAGGAATAATAATCCTTAGCCGAATTAACTTACAGCTTATGAATGTTGGGCCAACTCTGACGATACTTGGCCACCAGCGAAGTGACCGCCGTATTGAGATCATCGTTCGATGGAGCCGTCAGCAGCTGTATGGCCATCTGCAGATGGGTCAGCGTTAGGGCATCGTCCGACAACTGTTCCTCGTCCTCGAGATTCCAATGGGCACCTGGCTCGGCGATGACCGATGGCTGTCGTGTCAACGAGTCTGCACGACGAAAGAACGGACACGCCATGTTGCGTGTATTGATCTATTGACTGCTGGAAATATTATAGAGGAAAGTTGTTATTTAAACGTTTCATAGTTCGATTATGCACTGATAGAAAGAAGTTAGGACTTAATAACTATAAAAAAAAAGTTTTAAAAAGTAACTATAATAATTAGAAATCAAAGATTCAAAAATGATTATATATATATTTTTTTTATGAATTTCTTATTTATGATTTCAATGTTATTAGGTTATCAATTTAGATTTTCAGATTTCCCAGCAGGTTTTTCTCTCAGTGCAGGCTAAGTTAATTCATTATCTTCGAAAGTGTGTCGCTATAAAATTTAGAGCACTGGAACATATCACAGAAAGTCGATAGCTTTGTACATACACATTCAAAGTAATTGGATGCCTTCTCTACCCGCCACTGATGTCAGCGGAGTATGCAAAAAGTTCTTCAAGTTCAACGTGCACTTTTACATAATGTGTGTTTGTGTATGTATAAGAAAGTATATGTGTGTGGGTAGTGAGTGTGCCACCCACTGGCCCATTAAGCCTACACGACCGATGCTTACATCTTTAGCAAGCTCTCGAGTGGCTGCAGGAATGTTCGTGCCTGGAGGTCAAAAATGTGTACTCAGAACATGGCACTTTCACTCAAGGGAGACCCATTTGCATAATGCATTTTTCATCAGATTTATAGTTTTTTTAACGCTTTAATCTTAGTTTTATGCATATTGCATATTTCATGTTTGAAGAATTTCTATTCAAAGTGTAAGGACATTGCCTACTTTTAGGCAGTATCGTAAAATTTTAGTTTGAATAAATGAGTTTGGGTACAGGAAATTTAATTATTAATTATTCTATTTGTTTTTTTTTTATTTAATGAGTTGTCACTTATACTTTCACTATTTCCTCCTCCCCAAGCCAACGGATACACAATTTTCTTGCAGTGACCAACAATTTTTGCATTGTTCCCCACAAATTTTGAAAGTCGCTTACCTGGACCCGAAAAGTTGCTCTAATTTTATCTGCTTTTCTTACAATATATTCAGATCGTCTATTCCACTTTTATTTTAATGGAATTCGATTTAAATGGAAGGAAAGGAACTGAGATAATTTTCGCACGCCTGAAAAATACCACAACTTAAAAGGGAATGAGCTTTGCTTGGTTTCGTTGTGGAAAAAAGCTTCGAGTGAAGCTTAAAGCTTGTACATTGCAGTGAAAGTGTGTGCAGAGTTTGTTGCATTGTTTTGAATTTGCCATGGCAGGCCGAGGGAGAGGGAGGGGGGAAGAAAGAGCAAGAGCGGCTGTGCGCATGAATCTTATAAAGGGCAAAGCTGACATGCGACTTGATATGCCCCAACGCAGTAGCGCATTGCTTCCTCCAATTAACCTGTTGCGTGAGCAAACTACAGTTTTTGGTACTTTCGCTCTCTCTCTCGCTCTCTATGTCTGTCTGCCTCTCTGAGTGTGTGCTACGCTCTCACACACTCTTTCTCTCTCTCTCTCTCTCTTTCGTGTTGTGCTTTCGTGAAGACAATAGAAACACACTCGGACTCGCCTGCAGTTGTTTGTGTATCTGGCAGAATGCTACTACTGCTTATGTTGCACATGGTCGTCTACCGGCGCACACTCTCTACAGGGGGGTTCGATTTGGAACTGGAGCGAGGGATGGTAAGGGAGAGGGAGAGGGGTGCCAGGTACGCGAGAGATGGCAATCAAAGTCGGCGTCCAGCACACGACGACGACGACGACGAGGAAAAAATTATACGCTTTGATTCAGTATATTGACGTTGGTCAAAAGTGCGCAACGTGTCTGTCCGCCATCGCCGTCGCCCCCCTTCGTCTACCCATACAGCCGGCTGTACCTTTACAGCGTGCGAAACGGCAGCTTGTGCTCACCTCAACTATAAAGAAGGTTCGCCAATTAGTCGAGGTTCAGCGGGACAACGACAACGTTCGTAAGCCTCGACAGCAATGAACAATTTCGTAAGTCTGCAGTCAGTGATGGTTTTTAATTGAAGTAAATCTCGACTTGTGTTTACACGGAAATTAACACATCTGTACACATACAGACATACCACACAAACATTTGTGCAAGCAATGCAATCACACAAACTATACTCGTATAAAGGAATGTGATATTTTGCCGTTCGTTGGCTTTGTTTTCCATCTAAATTTGTTGTACTTTTTTTTATGTATCAATGCAAATGTGTGTGACTGAGTATGCGCACGTGTGTGCATGTTATATGGTGTGTGTGTGTGTGTGTACCTACCTTGTGCACAGCAGATGCTTTATCTAACCGCAAAACAAAGTAAAAAGTATGTAAAGCTTTTGTCCTTGACCTTGCTCACTGCATCTGCTCTGCTCCCTCTCTCTTGCTCTCTGGTGCGTGCTCTCCGTCTCTATACGTTGCTGGAAAAAAGCTCTCACTCACAATAAAAAGTAAAAGTTATTCATGCTACAGCATATTATGCAAATTGATTACATATTTATGGACTGTACTATACTATATATCATATAAATAGATGTCGGGTGGGATTTACTAACTACTGGGGGCCAATCTAATCGGGTTCGTGCAGGCTGACCATTATCGCCCCTTGGATTTTCGAACCGGCAACCCTTGCACAGCAGCGATTAAGGCTAATCGAATAATAAAACACACATAGTACAAACGTTTCTTCTTCTTCCTCTGCTTTTATACAATCTTCAAGACGAGAGGGCAAATCGGGAAGCTAGTGCCCTTCTTTCTCACTGTAACGCTTTATTTTGCGCTTGTGCGCAGAGATTCGCGTGGGGAACTATGGACAACATTGCTCAAATGTTTGCCGATTGTGGCATTAATGTTTTATGTTCTAGCGAAGGGATTTGCGCTCAATAAACTGTAAGTTATATCTTATCCACAATGGATCTTGAGGAGAGTATTATATGTTTTATATATTCTAGCTATCGACGCTCACAACTGATTCTGCTCGGCTTGGTCTTCTCCTGTGGCGGCGATGCATTGCTCAATATTAATCTATTTCCCTTTGGAATGATCTCCTTTGGCGTGGCACATGTGTTCTATATAAACGCCTTTGGCTGGCAGCCACGCAAGTGGATACTCAGTGTGGGACTCTTTATACCCGTGACACTTTGTGAGTTGATTTTCATTTTATATCTTTACGAGTATATTATACTCGATATCTATTCATTTGTAAATCTAAATCGTGCTTTGGCATTGCAGTTGTCATTTACGTGCACAAGCATCTGGATGAGATCCTCGCTGTGGGCGTACCCATCTATTGTGTTCTGATTACCATCATGTTGTGGCGTTCTCTGGCTCGTGCTGTCGCCACGAAGAAGTCTCTGGAGATTCTATGCGCTGTCGGCGCTGCGCTGTTTGTCATCTCCGATGCTCTTATCGCAGTGACAAAGTTTTTGCGTGTGCCACTGCCAGGGGCTCAACTGCTGATTATGATAACATATTATGCCGCTCAGTTTGCCATCGCGTTGAGCACCACTGACGATGGGCAGATCAAAGCGCTGCCAAGCAAAACTAAGCATCATTAATGC
Source organism: Zaprionus africanus (assembly GCA_018151435.1). Lineage (NCBI taxonomy): Eukaryota > Metazoa > Arthropoda > Insecta > Diptera > Drosophilidae > Zaprionus > Zaprionus africanus. Next base: position 86,093 of record JAECXB010002309.1, on the reverse strand, counting down.
CGTTTAATGCTCAGCTATTAATAATAATATCCCCAAACGCAACCACCAAAATAAGTACTTCCAAAATGTTAGATTAGTAGTTTATGCCATTTAGTAGTGTTAGTTATTGTTTGTTGAAATTAAAAATGCCAATTTAAAATATTCAATATTAAACGGTCTCCTTATAATGTCTTGGAGCTGCGATGTTGTATTAAAAGTAGCAAAATGTTAAACAAAGAGAAATAAATAAAGTAATTGAGTAAATTACAAATATAAATGTTCTTTCACAACGGACTGATTTAAATATTTTTAAATTTAATTACCATTTCAAAGTTAACTGCCAATTAATGCCGAATGCTGAGGTGCTGTAGCACTCAGCTTGCGTACGGCATACCAGAGTTGCTTTGGTTATGTTAGGGTGACCATTTAGCGGTTGTGGTACTTCTATCAACGCTTCAGCAAAGCGGCCGGCATTGCAATTTGTTAATTGCTGGAGTAAAGGAATTTAACTTAATAAAATGGGCCCCTCTGAATTTAGATTAAACAACCCGCCCGAAGATTTAATATCAGCTGTTAAATTCGGATCCAAATCAAATCAGTATCTGGCTGCATCATCATGGGACGGGACGCTTCGCTTCTACGATGTGGCGGCAAACTCAATGCGCCAAAAATTTGTACAGGATGCACCCATTTTGGATTGTGCATTTATGGTATGTCCAAGCTATATAATGATGTATATAATGCAATTTTACTAATCAGCTTAATAATAGGATATTGTGCATGTTGTGAGCGGCGGTCTGGACAATCAGCTGCGTTGCTACGATGTCAACACACAGGCTGAGACGCTAGTGGGCTCCCATGAGGACCCTATTCGATGTGTGGAATATGCGGACTTCGTCAATGGCATACTGACTGGTAGCTGGGACAAGACTGTTAAGTTATGGGACATGCGAGAGAAACGCTGCGTGGGATGCTTCGAACAGAACAATGGCAGAGTGTACTCCATGTCGGTAATCGATGAGAAGATTGTGGTAGCCACATCAGATCGTAAGGTGCTAATCTGGGATTTGCGCAAGATGGACAGCTATATCATGAAGCGGGAGTCCTCGCTGAAGTATCAAACTCGCTGCATTCGTCTGTTCCCCAACAAAGAGGGCTATGTCATGTCGTCCATCGAGGGTCGTGTGGCTGTGGAGTATCTTGATCATGATCCCGAAGTACAGCGTCGTAAATTTGCATTCAAGTGTCATCGTAACCGTGATCACAACATTGAACAAATCTATCCTGTAAATGCTGTCAGTTTTCATAACATTTATCACACATTTGCCACTGGCGGCTCTGATTGCATTGTCAACATCTGGGATGGATTTAATAAGAAGCGCCTTTGCCAATTCCACGAATATGATACCTCAATTTCATCACTTAACTTCAGCTCAGACGGCACAGCTCTGGCCATCGGTTGCTCCTATATGGGACACGTAGTAGAGCCACCAGCTTCAGTGCCTCTTCCTGCCATCTACATACGCTACCCGACTGACCAGGAAACAAAGCAGAAATAGGTGGGAGTACCCGCTGCAGTACGAATAATTGTATAGCTTGTAGTAAAACCGAGCGAATAACTATCGCGTGACCCTACTTTACTTTTTAGTGTATAGTATTAGAGGTTTTATTCGAACGAACAATATTCTTTTACAAGTTTTCAAAGATGCAACCAAAATTGTTATATTCAAACTGCAGACTGCGATGCTCTTGCAGCTCTGTCTTTTAACCCTAGGATTATACAAACGGGTATAATAAATAATAGTAAATAAACAACACATCATAGTTATAATTACCTTATGACGGATAGTTTTGAAACTTATTTCGATGTTACTTTCGCATATACATCCTTTATAAATGACCACAGTAACTTGGTAATTATAAAGACAAGTTCAGCGAAACTCAGCGCTGAGGCTCCAATATAAAGACCTAGATATGCTACCAAAACTGGCAATCCAATCCTGTGAAGTGTACTTGAGCTTCGTTTCGATCTTTGTTATCACTCGCTGGCCAAAGTAGACTTCCGCACGTATCTGCTTCGTCTCGTTAGTGCTGGGTTTCGTTCAGGGATTTGGGATTAGAGCTATGCAGAGAAGGTGAGTTTGTGAACTAACTTGTCAAGTTGCCGTACATTCAACAACATTTTGTACTGTTTTGTGTTGCAGCTATCGGGACATGTGCACAGCTGACCTCGGCGCGAGTCATTGATGTACTTCTCCTGTCCCTTCATTTTCACGTAGCTGAAGACATCGGTGTGATTAAACAGACATGGAACGTCTAGGATGCCACATTCCCTAGTACCATCTAGCAGAGAATAAAGACGTTTGATGAGATGTTCTATATTATACCTGACTTACCCAAGGAAGGCAGATGAAGCGGCATTGTGCACTTGCAGTTCTCATAAACGGACAGCTGCAGACAGACGGCAATGCAATTGTCGCGACTGTAGGGCAAGGCTGACAGCGAGTAGGGATAGTTAGTATGTGGCTCGTCCTACCAACGAATAGAAGAACAATCATGTTGTATGGTTCTAAGTCTCTTTGTACGTTACTTACATCGAAATAGCAACCTCGTTGCTCTGGTTCTAGTTCATAGGTATTTTTGGAAGTTTCTATAACCGTTGGATCGACAGCCACAAAGTTTTCGGTATTTGCATAGAGATGGTAGATTACTGGCTGAGACCACTGGTGCGCTTCTTTGATCATTAGCTATGAAATGACATAACTGTTAGCTTAAGCTCAAATTCCAGCTTCCATTTGTCCAACTTACATTCATAGAGAAGGGAATTTTAGTGCCTTCACGAAGGAATGAATCGTTTAGTCGCAGCATGAATTGCAATCCAGATTGCTCGCCTGCTTTGCTGACTTTGAACGGATAGAACTCATTGACAAGTTTCTTCTTGCGCGACTCATCCGAGATGAGGGAGTTGAAAACCAAGCATCGTCCCTTCTCGGTGTGCTCTGTCACAAACAGTTGACAGCAATCGTAGGATGTTTCATCAAAGACACAGGATTCCGGCACGAAGAGCTCGTCGCAACGGTAGGCCAAATAGCTGGCCAATTTTGTGAGACTGAGCTGGGAGAGTGATGAAAGATTGCGATGGGAGAGTGCTTCCAGTGTCTCAAATTGACCGAATGTTAACTGCTCCATTCCAATGAGTAGCTGGCGAAAGGTCTCTCGCATATATCGATCAGCATTGGCGGGCAAAAAGCGCTCTGCAGCTGTCGAGGCACGCACCCAGTTGACATGATTCCACGGGCAGATGGCCACAGCCGGGAACTCAATGCTGTACAAAGGCAGCTGAGTGTTGGCCACCACACTGACCAGCAGCTGTTCGTTGTGATGCTTCTCCAGCAGCGAAACCATGCCCAAAAAGCCAACAGTGGCAATTACTACTGTAATGAGCCAGAAGTAACGCATCCATAGATGTTCTTCCTCGAAGGCATTGTGCATGCCATGAATGCTCGAATGAGCGAATGAAACACGCAGCATTTTCCCATACTTCTCCCGCAGTGGATGCCGCTTGAAGCGCAGTAGGCCCGCTGGGCGTTGAGGACGCGGTGCGACCAGTTCCTTGGTGTACAGCAACATTGCAAGTGACGCATCAGGCAAAGCTTCTTACTAGTCTGGCCATTAAGTGTCCAAGAAAAAGCCCGCTGAGTGCGTTCATTAAAACTTTTATTTCCATTATGAAAATTACTAACTATGTTAATAATATGAAAGCAAGTAAGCTAATAATCATCTACGACCCCGCCTTCGACACCGCCATCTGTGTGAGAACTAAGGCTCTTCATAATCATATCCAGGTTGGAATTCACCATGCAGGCTGCGCCCCGAAAGGCCCATTCGCAGGCATCGGAGCCCTGTTCATTCGAGTCGAAACAGTGGGCAATCTGTGTGCGTATAATCTCGATTTCATTCACACTATGGTTAGGCGCCAATTGCTTAACACTATTCTCGAGATTGAAGCCCTTTTCAGGATGGAATATACCCGCCTTGGTGAGCGAGCAGTTCAGGTAGCATTTGGTTTGATCATCATCGCCATATTCGAACTTCTTGTAGTTCTCCAGCTTATCATGTGGTAGCTCTAATTCTGAAGCGCATTCAATACGATAGTTTGCCAAATCTTCCGAAGTCTTGACCACATATTTTGCCGAGGCCTATTTGAAAAAAATATTAATACTGCGATCTACAATTATCGTTTCAGGCACGTACCACGGCGAAAAGCAAACAGAGAGCACCTACAAACTGCATTAAAATGTGAACTTGAACTCGAATGAATTACGAATGAGGATAGAACTACTGGAACAGCTTTTTAAATTCCACCGAAGAGTGCAGTCGTTATATTTAAGCTTTGCTTTCCATATGTTCATTACGTTAATAGAAACAATATGTTATATTTATTATATTATTTTTTTATTTTCGTAACGTATGTTACGATCGTCTACGTTTCTTGGTTGGACAACAAACTAACGACCAATAAAGATATATATATAATATACAGAATAATAACATTGTATAATGTTTATACCTTTTTTAGTTAAATAACGTTCAGAATATTGGGGAATGACATTTCAAGGGAGGTAATGGCATAATTATTCAAGATAAAACGATTAAATATTTTGAGAGTTTCTTAACTAAGACAAGTGAATTTATTTATTACTTTGTGCTGAATTTATTTAAGTTTCTTCCTCTTTGCCAGAGGTATAAGTTAAACAAGTTAAGCAGTATTACGCGATGGCTTGCCACAACAGCCAATGTGATCAATTAAACTATTAATGGCGCCGATCAAAGAGACACCAAGGATCAATCCAGCTATGCCACCAAAGGAAACTACAGGAAGAAAAAAGAGAAGGTGTTAATTACCGAAGAACTCAATACAGATGGAACGTATTCAGAAAACATACCCATTAAATCAAGAAAGGTTATGTACAGTGTAGAACGATAAGAAAACAGAGTTTCCTCCTGAAAGAAAACATCGAGTTCCATATAACTGTGGTTGTGCTCCTGACCACCTAGACGATCCGTATATATAGAAGCATGATACTGAATATGATCGCAGTTTGGATAGCATTTACAGTCGGTTGTATTGAAGACGTAATCTTCGGATTCCTCGATAATGTTGCTCATGGAAAATAACGAAACTATCGCCTATGAATGAGTTTATATTTCAATTTCGAATAATTTAGTACTTTTTACCTCTATGTTTCATGAAGCAGGGCAGATCTTTAATGGCACACCTTCTATATGACTGTGCATTCTGTTTCTCCACTTCTATTTCTTCTTCTCCCACTTGCCTTTTAATTTTCATTGGGAGAGCATATTCACACTGACACATCTCGGTCATGTAGGAAAGATGGCAATTGTGTATGCACTCGGATCGGGACTGTCCATTTAGACTGATCTCCTCCTAACAACATGAAATATACATACAGTCTTATTCTTTGTCTTCTTGTTATTTCGTATGTTTAGCTATTTACCGTAAAATAACAATAGCGCATATCCACAGGACGCGCCTTGACGGCTGTTTCCGCCGTAAAGCGAATAGGCTGCAGGGGAATTACAATACGATCATCGCTGGAGTACGTAACGCTGGTACCCAGATATTGATTCGGTTCCTGTACTACAACCTAGATGAAAGTTTAAATTTCTTAAAATAAAAGTTATCGATATATTTGTAGCTTTATCTGTGCTTACTCCCAGACTCTCCACCCTAACGTCTCCCACATTGCGATGTAGCTTTACATGTAGTCCACTATTGAAACCAGCACTGGCTACAGACCAGGGCCACGTGGAGTCGTATCCACTGGCGTGCAAAGAATTGAAGGAAAAGCAGGTGACGCCGAAGCCAAAACGTCGGAAGATGCTGCAACAATCGATAACACGACGACGCCACTTGCACTGCTGAAAGAGTTCTTCGCACTTGAATTCGGCATCATGGATCTTATCGATGTCGTACAACAGTGTAGTTGAAAAGTTTTCGAACTGCTTAAAGTCTTGTGGCGTAACCCGATCTCCAGCAGGCGTCTTCCACAATATGTTCTGGACGAGATTGAAGAGTTTGCGGCGACTGTTCGATTCCTCTTGTGCCTCCTTGTTTGTCTGATTCAAATAGTTCAACGTCAATTGAGTGGGGCAAATTGTTATCGCTGGAAAAGCTATCTCCGAAACATGAACATCAGTGCGTTCGATGGTAGTCTGGACCCAGTACATTAAGTAACGTTTCGATGATAGGATGCAAATGTAAGTAGTCAATAAGAATCCCAGTAATTTAAGAGCCAGGTGAGTATAACTAGAGATGACATAAAATTATATATAGTATAGATTATTTATTGGTATACCCTATATATGAATATGATTTAAATTTAACTCAAAAATGATAAATATTCATCTATAATTATTTTAATTATTTACTCAGTCTTATCTGATATCCTTTTAATTATCGCGAGATGTTTATTCGATTGCAAACCATGAGCCATATGCATCTACGTAACTTTTAAAATTTATAAATTTAATCTGCATAAACTTGAAACTTCTATTCATTATTAATCACTCAGTAGAAATCCTACAAAAATTATTATTATAAGATGTAAAAAATGATATAGAAATAAAAATATTAAAAAAACAAATTTTTCTTGAAATCTATTCAGCTAGATTTCTGAGGATAAAGATAAAAACTTAAACGAATTTGTTCAATTTCTTTAGTAATACTATTGTTTTATGTTTTTTGATTGACCCATGACATTTATCGCATGTTTTTTGCAGCCGTTCAATATGCCAGATGTTATCTAATGATAAGTTCACGGATTTATACACTTTTTCACAGTTAATAAATAGCACTAACGGGATTGTTTTGAAATTAACTCAAACACGAAGTAGAAAACCCTTTTTAGTGAATGTGAGTACTGCGTACCGTCTAATGGTGGTGCATAGTGGCTGCTTGCACTTTGCTTCGGCCTTTTCATCAGGCTTCTCCTTGGTCAGTTGGCCATCATCATTATCGGGCGACTTAATCACTGGACTCATTTTTTCTAACTGACTGTCTGTTCGAATTGATTCAAGTACTATAATTGGCGGGCGCGTCTGCTAATCAATGGACAGCCGAAGTTACGAATGTGATATCAATTTCGAATATTCATATCCGGATATCTGTAAACGTGCTTATCGAGTGCCCCGAAAAAACATAACTACTCAATTACAAGAGTTGTTGACAATAATGGATATTTTTACTATAGATGATAGTTAAGGCACTCCAATTACAAGTTCATTCATTCCCAATCGGGCGCATAAAAAGCTGACCACAGTCGCGCGACACCACAGTCGCGAAATGGCCAAAGAGGAGAACGTCGAATCGAAAGTGAATAATGTGAATCAAGTGGAGCGTGCGGAGAAGTCCTTTAGAGAACTGGCACAAGAATACTTTCGCTGCTACTGCGAGAGATCTACAATTCATTGTGTGCGCTATCTATACGATCCCAGGCTGCACAATATAGAGAGGATCATCTGGAGTGTGCTGCTGGTCATAAGTGTGACTCTCTGTTGTTCCTTCTACATGCTACTCTCGGAGCGCTATGGGGATAAGAAGCTGCAAACTGTTATCGAGGATCCGCAGTACCCAGTCTTTCATGTGCAATTTCCCGCTGTAGGTGTCTGTACAGATAATCGCATCAATTGGAGTAAACTGGAGGAAGCAAAAGCCGAGTTTCTGCCGGCCAATTCCAGCCAGGAGATCGTTAAAGTTTTTACTGCACTTGTCGGATGTCTGGAGACTCTTCGCTTTGATAACTTCAAGTACAGTAATTCAGAGTTGGAAGACTATAACCTCGAGGCTGTAGACTTTGTCAACATAACTAAATTGGCCAATTTCTTATCCTTGCGCTGTGAGGATATAGTTGAACCTGAATCGTGCCGCTGGCGACATGCATACTTCAATTGTTGTGACTACTTTATCACCGAGAAGACCGAGTATGGTCTGTGTTTGGTATTCAATTCGGTACTGTCTGAGAAGTCCCAGAAGATTCGCAAAAGTGAGGGCAACGCCTACTATCCCAAGCATAATGCCAAGGCGGGTCAGAGCACGGGACTCAACTTCAATTTGCTGCTACATGATCGTTTCAAACGTCCTCAGTCTAAAGCAACGGATAATGTTTATGTAACTAACTTAGACAATTCAAGTTTCAATTCAATTGATTGTGCAAACTAATTTATAGATTATGATAAAGAAACCCGACCAGATGTCTAATGTGGTATACTCCATCACTCCGAACACAGAGACCCATGTAACCATTCGGCCTCAGATGACGAGCACGGACAGGAACACCCGCAACATCCCTGCGGAGCGGCGCAATTGCCATTTTACCGATGAGCATCAGGATTTTGGCACCAGCGACGCTCCAAGACGTTTCAGCCAGAGTTTTCTGCTCTTGAATTGCCTGAATAATTGCCATGAGTCTTATTTGATCAAGCTCTGCAACTGCACGCTGCCAATTTTCTTTCTAATCAATCAAAAAGGTGAGCTACACACAGGCAGCTTCACAGAAGGCCAAGATGAATCCTCTTATGACTTAAAGTGCATTATTTCAAAGTTTAATTCGTATTTTAGCGTGTGTACGGGAAGAAGTATGATTCAATGCGGTGTTTCCTCTTCCAATTGGATATTAAATATATATTATTTTTATAGTCTAATACATAACATAGCTCTAGAAATGAAATTTATGACAGGTTGCTTCCCTCTTGCTATAATTCTGTTATGATTTTATTTATATCCAAATTCCACTTGACTCTAACCAGTCCCGTCGCTGCTTACGACACTGCAATGACATCATTCTCATGTCAGCTCTCTGTGCTCTTCTTTCAGTCATGGACTGCACTGCCTCTAGCCTGCGCTGTATCGCGCGTCACAATGGCAAGTCTGAAACTTGTTTTATCTGTCGTCCAAAAGGCATCAATTAATGTTTACCCCGAAGATATTTTCAGCTACGATAAACACTTGAAGGAGGATGATTACTTTAGTGCCGCCAAGCCGGGCATGACTTGTCCCTGTTTGGTTAGCTGTAATGTGCTGGAATATTATACCTCAACAACTACTTTACCGCTATCCAGTCGCATTCGGTAACTTATCTCAGCACAAATCTAATTTCCTATTAAATATCTACATATCTCTCTTATATTTCTACAGCAGGCCGCCAAGTCAGAACTTCTTCAAGCTGGATGTGCATTACCAAGTGGAGAACATGATGACTTATCGCACCAGTCTCGAGTTCAGCAGCATCGACCTGGTTGGTAGGTACCTTAAGCACCTTATGCAATTGAGACTGTTTGGTATTTAACTGAAATGCAGCAAATCTGGGCGGCATATTCGGCCTTTGCCTTGGAGCCTCCATGGTCAGCGCCGTTGAGCTAGTCTATTACCTGACTGTTGGCTTCGCACTTCATCTCTACGATAACGAGTACTATGGCCGATTGCTGGAGAAGCTCAGCAGGAAGTGGGCCAAGTGGAAGCGTTATTTCCGCAACGAAATCAGTCACGCCCACCAGGAAGCGGCACTAGCGGAAGCAATAGCCAAAAGTAAACTGCGACATCCGTTCAATAACAGACCGAACGTTTGGTGAATATTTGATTTCATTTGATTTGATTAGAGAGGCTGAGCTCAGTCAGGATAACCTATGCTAGTGCTTAACTTATAAATATATATTTCTACTGAATATATACTCACACTATATAGAGATTAATTTTAATGTTTGAATCTCATTTTAGCTATAATTGTAGAATATCTTTGCCTTAGTTGTGTTTTAAATTAAAGTGTTATAGATGTTTAAACTCCATTTAATACAAATCAATAAACACACTCTTGATAATGTTCATAAATATTTTGATGCATTTTAATATAAGAAAGAGTATCTAGTGCTCCAGTTTAAGCTTTCCCTACTTTTTAATAACCGATTTTAGTTGGTGTTATTTTGTGGCGAATGTGTACCAAGACGGGGGCAGGGTCCTGGGCGGTTGGGATCGCCTGCTTGTGGCTTGTCGTGGACTTGAGGTTGTATAAATACAAATATAGGCCAATGGTAAAGTAGTAGACCAGTTCGATGGCGCTTAGGAGTGAGGCGCCCAGAAAGAGGCCAATGATGCCACCGAAGCTAGCTGTAATAACCAAAGAATATTGATGGATTGGTTGAGCGATGGAACTGTGAAATTGATGGCAAAAATACCGAGCAGTTCGACAAATGTGAAACGCATATGTGTCTGATACTTGATGAACCAGGGAGACTGAAAGTAAACATCAATGTGCATGGTCTCTATACCAGGGTCAGTTTCTGTGGAGCTACAGAGAGGATGCAATCGATTAAAGCCTTCCAGATAAAAGCAGTGTGATACCTACTCAATGACTGTGCTGCTGTGTATGGAATCGTAGATGAGCTGTGTGCAGCTATTCAGGCAATTGCAGTCCATGCTGTCCTTGTATATGTTGTCCACATACTCCTCCTCCCTATAGAGTCGCTCAAAAGCAAAGGTAACTGGGAGTGAGAGAGAGAGAGATTCAGCACTGATTTTGGAAAGAGATTAATCACTCACGTCGGTTATCGTAGAGGCACTTGTAGTCCGCGGCCGTGCAGTCTGTGTAGTTATCTGCGAAGGGGATAACGATTACTGACCTTACTCCAGACCCCTTCCTTCCGTACTTACCCTCTGGGCTGATGGGAAAGAGCAGCGATGGCGAGCAGTTGCACAGCGCGACCGCGTATTCTTGATGGCATCTACTGCGGCAATTGCCGCGCCAGTAGACAAATCCGGGCAGATTCCTATACTGGGGATCGTCGGTCTCGTCGGGGAACAAGCAACGTCTCTCCCGGGGCGATAGACTGCGTGTGCGCTCGTCCGAGCCCGTGTGCCTCGGCACAATGCTGAGCCTGTTGTTGGAGCCGGACGGCAGCATTCTGTACGATTCACTCCATTGTTCTGGTTGCATGAGCATTATGTGTACTCCATGCCTGCCAGAACGAATGAAGGATTTGTTGCGATGCAGATAGACATCCAGCCCAGTGCCAGGGCCAGCATTGGCGGTATGCCGCGGATAAAACTTATCGTCTCTCTGTGAATGGTGGGTGGACAAAAGTGCTTTTCGGATTGATTTCCTTGACTCACCTCTCGCTGTCGCAAGCTGGCACTGACAGCCGAATTGAAGATCCAACAGATCCCAAGTTCGGTGCGCTCCAGTTCAAAGATCTCACAGCAGTTCTGTGGTCTTGCACGCCAAGTGCACTCCACAAAGATCTGCGCACAGTCAACATTAACGAATTCCAGCACCTGTCTAACATTAAGGTCGTCCAGTTGTCCCACTTCTGCTGCCAGCGTGGCGTTGTTAAAGAATCGCGAGAGGCTTTTGAAATCATTAAAGTGCACATCGGTGACGGCAGTAAAGAATTGTCTGAAGACCTCCTTTCTTTTCGCGGTTGCATTGACACCCAGAAACTTATCCATTGCCAGAGTTTCTAGTCGATGTATATCGACGCGATTGAGAGTACAGATTGCCGTCGCGGGGAAGGGTACATAGAAGACCGGCTGCATCGTGTTCTCGATGGTTGTGTGAGTGCGAGCCGAGGCATACAGAGCGGTTAGATCCACATAGACAATGGTGGCGCAGATGATGGTGGCAATCATGATGAGCAGCCAAATGAATCTGTAGGGGAGAGCAGGTAAGTGAGCACTTGCCTTCTCTTCAGCCCCCAATATCGTAAATTACGATAAACTATTGCACACACTTAACTTACTTTTCAAAGTTTCGCATATTGGGCTCCGTTAGGTAGCGTACTCCATGCACCGATGAGCAGGAACAGTATTCCTTGAGATATGGCAACAACAGTCGCATTAATCTGCCCGGCTTGCAGCAGCGACATGATCCCCGCGGAGCCTGTTGCATCTGGAGGCCACTTTGCTGAAAGCGATGCGCGTAAATCGCCGGACGTGGGCGTGGGCGCGGGTAAAGCTCTTGGGGATAGTACATGCTCGACAACGGCTGTTCGAATGCTCCTCTGGCTCAAGCATCGACGCGTTTTTAAGCATTCAAATTGAAGTTGTGTGTGCTCAACTAAGCCTCGTCCCGTGTACATTGAACTCAATCAAAAAGCAATTATTCTTGGCTGCCAGAATGGACTCGATGCACGCGCCTGGCCAAGCTTAAATCACGCACACAATTAACACTTGAATGCGCAGAAAAGAAGGAGGGAGAGAAAGTGAGAGAGCAGGAGGGGGGCACTTGGCACTCACAAGTTGTTTACCCAACAATTCTGGTGGGGATCGGGAATTGGGTTGCGCGGACACTGGCAGCATAATCTCCTGTTTGCTTGTTCATTAAGCGACTGTCCCCGGCGAGTGTCATCGCAAGAGCTGAGACAGAGAGCAAGGGGAGAAAGGGAGAGAGGCAGAAGAAGAGCAAGGAGAAGAGCAAGGAGAAGAGGGAGAGAGACAGAGAGGGAGCCTTGTGTTGCCTTTCATTGAGTGGCGGACGGAAGGATAGAGGGTCGACATTTTTCTGATGGACTGGCTGACCGAGCAACCACTCGACTCCATCCTCTTTCCTCCCCTCTTGCTTTGACTTTGTGTAAACAAGTAGGAATATTTTCGATTTATCATTGCGCGCCTTCACCATCATGAATGACTTCGATTGAGTCCGTCCGCCTGCCCAGTGATTTATTTGCTCTTCTCACTTCTGACTGACTTGAAACTTTCGAGAAATACTCCGGCAGTCGCAGTGATTGCGGCAAATTAAAGTCAATGGGCTGGAGCCAGCTGATCAATAACCCACCCACGGCACATGCCAGTAAGCCGGGCTAGCTTCGGTCCTCAGGCATGAATGAATGAGTGGATGAATGAATGGACCTTGTCCAGCAGCGCAGTGCGAACAGTGCCTGCAAATGAAGCCTACAACTGAATTACGTTTTGGGCGGACTGAGCCGGAAAATAAGCTTAAAATTCGGTTCATTGTTCTGGGGAATGCACAATGTCACTTGGAATTTGGGTGGCACAATGTGAGCTTCTGTTGCCTGCATTACTTTGTTCCTCGGTTAAATGCTGCGTATACGCAACGCAAATTGAATTATGCCAGACTGGATGAGAAGTTGTAAAAAGTGCGTAAAACTTTAAATTATTTATGGCACGATAAGCATCCACTTAATTTCCTGCTCGATGAAGTGACGAGCACACACACACTTGCACACACATACACATGCACATACACATACACACATACACATACACACAAACGTGCACGTATACAGACTCTCTCTGTCCCTTTCCACTTCGTTAATAACTTCCGGTTTGTGTGACAGGATCAAGAACTTTCACTTGCCCCACACACGCGGCACATGCAACAATTTTCGCAACGCATGACGTGCAAGATGGTAGGGTAAGGGGGGCGGGCGGGTTCGGACTCACTGACTGACGGCTCGTCTGCGCGCTGGATGAGCGTTGTCGGGGTTCAAGTTCATTTGGCCTATTAAACGCAGACGGGGCCGCAGTCATGTAAACTTTCTGGTTAGACATGCAAAGCCAGAGCCAATGGCAAAGCCAAGTTTGTCCCTTACCCCGCCCTGCCATCTACCCTCGACCCCCCCTGCCACTTTGACGTTTGTCGGTCGTCCGCTCAAAATTCAATCTTACTTTTATGAGCCAAAAGAAACGTGACAACAAGCCGCTGACAGGGCACAAGACGAGCCAAGGCAGAGGGGACACACAGAGAGAGTGAGAAGGGGAAGGGAGGAGGCGAGTGCGGGTTGCGTAGGGTGCCAAGTGCCGCATTTGAGCCATTTAAATATGCAAATGTTGGCAACGCTACGAACTTTAACTCCTTCGCGCTGCTCGTCAGTGTCAAACTTTTGCACGCTAATTTGCATGTTTAGCACCGCACGGCATTGTCTTCATTTGCCACGGAGTGTGGCAAGGACTTGGCTGAGCCGCGCTGAGCTGGTGCTGCTCTGGCACCTAACTGCGCTGTAATTGCGTTTATCTTTTGATGACTGAATCCCCGTAGCGCTGCCATAAATAGTCCTTGCCTGAAATCATAAACATGCCACGTAATGCGTGTTAATTATTTAATAATATTAAAGGATTACCCGATTAACAGACATAACTCAGTCCTGATTCCACTGCCCGCTGGCTTACAAACAGACCCTACTTGATTGATGACGATGCTGGCAAATACACTCTCCATATATTTGACTTGAGACGTTGCCCGGACGGGCAAAGATTCGCCAATTTGCTGATGAGCTGCTGCTGCAAAGCGGCCAAGGTTGCACTCAGCTGTGTCGGGCAGGAGATGCCATTTCCTTCTGCATTGATTTCAGCTCACAACACTGTTTGGCTTGGCAGCTGGGGCAGGAAAGGGGGAGGGGGGTAGGTTAGGGCTTCGTGCCAAGTAATCTGAATAATTTTCCCAACAAGTGCAAAATTTACATATCAAATCTGCAATTTTGCATGCGGATACAGATGCAGATGCAGATGCAGCTGCAGCTGGAGCAGGGCAAAAGTCGCTTGCATATATAGTCAGCTATATGTCTGTCTGTCTTTTACTCCCCTCTCCCCACTCCTCACTGCCGCTGTCTGTCTGGCTCCGCAAAAGATGCTTTTAGAGCTTGTTTCTGACTCGACTCCGACTCGACTTGAATGAAAATATTTGCACGCATTCGAGGAATAAACAAATGCACACCATGTGCGTCTCAGTTTATGTATGTGTGTGCGTGTGTGTGACTGGTGTGTGTGTGTGCGTGTGTGACTGTTGTGTGTGTGCGTGTGTGCCTTGGCAAGTTGTCGTCTTTGTCCTTGCCTTGAATGCCTTTGAAAGCGCTCGCATGCGTGTGAACCGCAATTTGAATTATGAACTTGAGAAAATTAAGAAAACTTTTTATAATTGATGTGGAGCATTTTAAAACCCGTTTATTTGCATAGCAAACTGTTTGAACTACCCCCCTTCCTTGTGCTTCTCTCAATTTATTTCAACACTGAATCCCTTTTAGCCTGCAGTTAAATGCGACTTGTGGCAGCTTTATTGATTCCATGTTGTTGCTCTCTTGATGCCAAATTACTGGAACAGAAATTCTCCTTTGGCCTTTTGATTCATAAATAATAACTGCAGTAAAATCTTTATTATTTTGTGCAGCCTCTACAGTTATCAATTTCTTTTTGCAATCATTAAAACATTTTTGCTATTTGCTATTTCTGATATTGCTCTTTTAATTTTGTTTGAGGTTTCATGAGCTTGGATATTATGTTTATTTTGGGGTAAATGAATATCTTTCATTTGGCATTTATGGTATTCGTTTGCCTTGAAAAGTTATTAAAATGACTGCAAAAATGAATGCAATGATAGCTTTAACCCTGCCAACTCATTTGAGTCTTTCCATATTTCTCATTTAAGCTGCTGCTGAAATATGCTCAAAACTCTCTTCGCTTAATTACAAAAACACTCTATCGTGGCATGTTAATATGTTGTTCCTTCCATGGAGCTGCTGCTGCGTAGTAGTAAAAATAATAATAATAGTAATAATGACAAGAAGAGAGGCGCGCTTACACGTGCCAAGTGTAATAAACACTTAAGGCATGTGAGCAGGTGCAAAGGGGTGTACTATGGAGTTCTCAGGGTCTAAGCTACGCACGTCAACATGTTGCACGATCTCGAGAGTGCCCCGTGTTAGTTTGAGTGTGCTTTCTGTCTGGCAACACACATGTGTGTGTGTGTGTGCTGTGTGTGTGAAAGGTATTCGCACAATTTAAGCACCTGGGTATTTAATTTGAAAGTTTGTTTGGCAACTTTTTAAATACCGTTTTGGCAGCGTGTGTTTATCAGCGTCGGCATGTCACACTCTCTGGCAGGGGAGGGGGGCAAATTCCAGGGAATTCTGAAGGGGCAACTGTTAACGCAGTTGATTGTCTGCAGCGAAAGTTTTCACCTGCACGCAACGTAATATTTCATGATGTATGAAGTTGTAACTATAGTAATTTATGCTCTCAAAGTTCAGTTGATGCGGAGGTCCTTGAACTTGGGGTTACCTGCAGCGAAGGGTTGCTAAATGAGAGAGATATATTTAATTTTCACAGATGCATTATTTGTTGAAGTAAATAAATATATTAAATACACAATATATTTGAAATCTTTTGTTCAACTTTGCTGCCTTCAATTCAGTTATTTAATATTTTATTTCTTGTGTTTGCTTTACGTTTTCATTGTATATCAGATTTCACGCTTTTCATTATTTGCTTTCGACTCCTTTTTGAAAGTAATTTTTGCATATTTGGGATAATTTGTTTCCCCCACCATATCCACTTCCCGCCCTCCCCGCTGTGGCGTTGACCTCTTTGTTGCAGGCACTGTGGGTGGCCAAGGCACAGTGCACGAACAGAGCCCAGCGCAGCTCGGCTTTGGGCCCGGGCATTCGATTTTGATTGGTCCTCCGATTGGACGCTCTTGACTGTTGACAGGCAATGCCAGAGCGGGGGCCTGGCCAATGCACAAATCCAGTTTCGTACAGTTTTGTCTGGCCTATCGACGTGTGCAGTTCAGATTTGTAAATATGCAGAAATCACATTCGCATAAGCAGTCAATGTCGCTGCTCTTCTGCTTGCTTCTCTTTTTGCTGCTGGGCATTGCAACTGTCCAACAGGCAGTTGCCGGCTCGGCCACAGGTGATGCTGACGAGATGCAACAGTTAACGCCGGAACTGGCCAAGCATTTGTCAACCACGTACTTTCAAGTGGTATCCGACGATGCCTCACTACCTGTTGACTGCACACAGGAGCAGGAAGAGGATGATGAGCAAATCTGGAACGATGAGGAGTATGGCAATGAAGAGGGAACCGATAAGCACATTGACACTTGTAAGTCAAGTGGCGATGTGGCCGGTTCAAGCCAAACGTTTTTCGCCTGGATTGTCATCAATCTCTAAGATGGAATTCCCCAACTTTGCTGAACTGAACGAATCAAACGAATTTCAATTTATTTTTGACAACCATATGTCTTGAGTGTAAAAAATGTTTCAATAAATGTAGTGCAGTTGTATCAGTTTTGTGGAATTATTATTATAGAAAAGTCGAACATTAAGGGATCTATGATATATATATTTTTTTATAAAGATAAAAACAAAACTAATATAAAATGTGGTATAATAATAAAAATAAGGCTTAAATACCCTGCTGTATTTGCGAGTTTAAATTTGGGCGCCTCCATTTGCTGAACCGCACCTGTTCGCAACTGTGCTACACTCCGGTTGCATTGTTGCGTATAATAGTTCGACGCCTGCGCACAGTACGGCAGAATTTTGGCGCCAAGTTGTCAGCTGTGTGCGACTGTGTGGGTTACCGCTGCAACAAATGTGTGTGCGTGTGTGTGTGGCGATGGTAGCTTCTTGCAGGCAGAGCTGCCATCATCGTCCTCGTGTTGGGTGTGCGCGCCTCGCCTCGCCTCGCCTGGCATCGCCTCGCCTGGCACTGTGGGCTTCTTGAATGCCAGCGAATGTTTTGGCTCGTCATTCAGTGCCAAGCACGAAGCCGAACACCATCGCATCCCGTTATTCTCGCTGTCGGCAGCGCCAGTCCTCGTCGGCGCCTTTGTAGTCGTCGGCGTCTCTGTCGTCTCCGTCGTGGCCGTGGTCGTGGTCGTGACCATAGCAGGTCCTGTCGCCGCCAAGTTTGTGTGTTGTTTTTGAAAGCTATTCGCGTTAGTTACATCCTTCAGTTAGGTTCAGAACGCGTTGGTCTTTAGTTCGCGATTGCGACTGCGATTGCCGAAATTGTGAATGCTTGTGAATGGATTCACAGCGAGCCGCATGAATGAATAAATGCCGTCAAAGTAATTTGAACTGAATTAAAATTCGTGAATAATTCGATTGGGGCGAGAAGTGAAAAATAAAATCGAAAAATGAATTTTCAAAAATAAATAAAAAAGTAATCTAAATATTTTACAGATATGAAATGAAATTTACAGTTTGTGTCGAAAATATCAAACTTGAGAGGAATTTAAGCGCTAAATTAAAGTATTTTTTGAAACAATGCTACAAAAAATAAACTTTTGAAAAATAAAATGGCTCTTTTAAAATAATAAATACAAATATATTCAAACGGAAAACTGTTGCTGGAAACACTTCATCGATAAAATTAAGGTGTTTTAGAAAATTTTACAAAAAAAAAACAAATCAATTTAATTAATAATTAAAATAAAATTGTTTTAAATGATTTTATTTTGATGAAATTTGACAATTTCGAACTTTGCATTTAAAACATTAAGGACTCGAGAAAATGTTTCTGAAATTAAAAATAACTTTGGAATGTGTTTTTCGAATTGTACTTTAAGTCTTCGGCACATAACGGAAATAAGTGACTAGTTTTTTTTAGAAAATGTTTAACGGAAACTTCACGCAATGTACGCACAGTGTATATACACTGTACGGCCGGTTTCGTTCGCTGCGTTAAGTGATTAATCATGCTCGTATATTTTCCAAGTGAAATTCAATTTCGACCGCAACGGGAGTAAAAAGCGGCAGCAGCACAACAACAACACGTTGAGGCAGTGTCGAGCGACAGGATACCAGGCAATATATAAGAGAAATTGCCAAATATAACAACAGCAACAACAACAATAAGTGCAACAGTAGCAGTAGGAGCAACAGCAGAGGCACCAGCAGGAGAAGGAGAAAGAGGACAGCGGAAAAGCAAGTGTCAACCGGGAAAGGGAAGCCAGAAAAGCCAGCAGGAGGAAGCAGCAGGCAGCGAGACGAGAAATTGCATTCGACTGGAGCAAAACGTAAAAGCTTCTTGTGCAGGACGAAGGTGCTGCTGTTCCTGCATCACGGCGCCTGCAAACACGGTTAGTTTTAAGTGTCGGCAAACGAAGATAGGCTTAAGTGTGTCACTCTGTGTGTGTGTGTCAGTTTTTTCTGTTCCTTTCTTTGAGCTCCTGTCGGCAGTTCTGAGTTCCGTGAGCGAAGAGGAGCCCAGTGCGAGTTCGATTGGAAAAACTGCGCTGTAATTTGTTGGCAGACAACAAATAAAAAGTTTCTGTTGACCAAAGATCGAAAGTTTGACGTCGTTTTGCACGACAAATTAGTTGCCCTTTTTTGCCTGTGCCAAATGGGTAAACACACAAGGCCGTCCTTAAACGGGGGAACCTTTTCGAGGAGCCCACTTCCACTTCTATGCCACAAGCCCTGTGCGTTATTTTTTAGCTTGGCAATTTAAATGTAAAACGTTGCTAGAAAATGGCTCAGGCACAGACACAACGACAGACGACAGTGCGACAGGGCGAACATTTAGGTTAATCATACGCCACGTTGTACGGCGACGGCTACAACGCTTGTTGACTATTTAGCATAAATTAGTAAGTTTTCAGTCGAGCGTCGACAGGCGTCACCTCGGTCAAGTTGGCATTTGGCATTGAGAGAAATAAAATTCATGGGAAAAAGTGGCTAATAAACGAGCCATAAAACAAGAGGCAACGCGACAGGCCCGCGTCCTTGCCCGCCTTCCTGGCGTCGCCAGCATCTCTTCACCTGCCCGCCCGCCCGCTGCTCTGGCAGCCTCTCGCACTTGCTTATTATTTAAATCAATTTTAATTTAATCATTTTATCGTTCTAATAAATCATGAGCCAAGTCGGCAGCGAACGCCAGAGGGCGACTAGGAGGCCAGGAGTCTGGGAGACTGAGAGACTGGCTCCAGGCAATGCCCCTGCTCCGACTCAGCTCAGCACAACTGGGATTGCCTTGGCTTGTTATTAACAACAATATGCGAACATGTTGCCAAGAAGTGCAGACAAAAAACAAAATTTAAATAGAAAATTAAAGCAGCGACAACAATGACAACAATGTCGAAGATGACGATGACGACCGAGATGACGATGGAGATGGCGATGGCAATGGCGATGACGCTGCCGGAAACAAAAGAAAAAAGTTTCTTCATTAAAAATTTTAATGACTTTCTCTCTATTTGCGCAAGGTAATGAAAGTCAACAGCATAACTATGTTTATGCCCCCCTTCTTCATACCTTCCTAGTCCACTTTTTCTTTATTTGATTCGAGATGCAAATGCATAATAATTCTTACGACTTTTATGCCAAATTGTTTTCCAATTGCAAAAAAATCATGACTTCGCAATGAAAGCGAATTACTTTTTAGAGTTTTGAGAAGCTAAAGTACTTTATTGACTTTGGTTTAAGTCATTTATCTGCTTAATCTCTTAACTCTTTTCAACTCTTTAAATCAACGCGATTTCTAAAATCATTTAAAGCTTAATCATCTCATGGGATAGGTAACCGAACGAAATGCAATTAATCTGCTTACAAAGTATTCAAACTATGCGAAATTCCACAAATATTAATACTTTATATGATTATTATATTTGCATATTTGCACGGCTTGAATAACAATTGTTATTGCTGGTGGCGAAAAAATTCGGAATTCGTTAAACCTTTTGTAAATTCCTTTTCACACAGTGCAAATGTAACAGCCGTTAGTTTTTAATGTTATTGTTGGTTCTATTAGTGTTTTTATTTGTTCGAATCATGTTTTGATTGGCTTTGTGGCAACATGCAGAATGTTGCAAATTGAATTTGATTACAAATGCTTGTGTTCTGGGGCGTAGTAAGTGCCAGCAAAAGGGAGATTAACAAGAGGGAAAACATCACAAGGGGGAAATTGAATAGATGCAAACAAAACAAGGATTTAATGTTAAGTTCAGGTGAGAAGGGGCGAAAACATATTGAAAACAATATTGAATACAAGCAATGATTGATTACAACCTCAAATCTGAACTGTCAAATCGTTGTAATTAATGTTTTGAATCCATACAACATCGGATTACATTGTAAATGAGACAATTAACGACTGAAAACTATCCATGAGCTTCATTGTGAGCTCAAGTAATTATAGAACCAATAGCACATTATGCCAATCCCCCCTAACCACGCCACTGCACTCATTAGTCGCTGCCTCACTGTGCACCTGCAAATATTTGCCTGCAATGAATTTCAGCAAATCTGCTGCGTATTAATTAATACTCAGGCCAATGCAATACAAAGCGATCTACCTAAAATATGCCCAACAAAATTTCAGACGAACAAGGGGACAGAAAGACGGACGGAGATTGTAACTGTAACTGTGTGTGGCTTAATCAGTTCACTGTTTGCTCTGCGCTCTTATCGTGTGGTTTACTATTGATTTTCTCATGTTCAAAGGCACAAACGCAGGAAGAAGGAGTGGGAAGTGGAGCAGGGGGAGGGCAGTGTAAGACATGCGGAATGCAAGCTAATTAAATCGAATTACCAAGTCATATTTTCCCACGCCACACGACCTAGCACAATGTATTATTTCTTATCTAGTCTTTAGTGGCAATTAAAGAGCAGCCCACAACGACGGCCCAAGTAGGAACAACAACAAGGAGGAGCCAGTGGCCCGACTAGTGCAATAGATTAACAATTAAATGCCACGCACAATTAACGGTAATAATACACCAGGCCGAGGGAGTATGTGCCTGTGCGTACGTGTGTTTGTGTGTGCCTTTGTGGCAGCACGTGCATGAGTGTGTGGCAAGTGTGGGTGAGAGTGTGTGCGAGAGTGTGTGTGAGAGTGTGTGTGAATGCGTGTGTTTTACGACTTGGCTTATGACACGCCCACTCTCTGTTTCTCTGTAGGTGCGTGTCTCTGTGTGTGTGTGTGCGGACAATGACAACGCAAGCAAAGCTGAAAGCTCGGTAAACTATTTATTTGCATATAAATATTTCAATGCTCGGCAAAGGCAAGAAGAGCCTCATTTCAGCTACACACGCACACCCTCAGCAGCCACTTGATGGCAGCAATACTCAGAGAGACAGAGAGAGAGGGGAGGAGGCGATAAGCTGGCAGAGCAAAAGCGGAAGAGTGTTTTGCATAGGTGAATGGGGGAAAACTGCCGCACAGCTGTAATTGAAATAATTTCCCAACCAGCAATGCGGTTCACTTATGCTCCAGCGTGTGTGTGTGTCTTTGTGGGAGTGTGTGTGTTTGTGGTGGTTAGGGGGTGTGAGTGCGTTTGTATGTACATGTGTATTTATTTGTGCTTGCTCTGGGCGTCCTTAACATGTTTTCAATACAACAAAAGGATATCCATTTGTCTGAGAGAAGAAATTGTTTATGCACCCCCTGCCCGGGTCGAGCTCTTGCTGCCCAAAAATAATGAGGCTACACACATTTGCACCTCCCACACACACAGCATACATTGAGTCCGCATAGAGCAGCTGCTGTAGAAGCGTCACAATTTATTTATACCGCATTGCTTTATTGTTTTAAGCGGCAAATGTGATTTGAATTCCGTTTTAGTTTTACATTTTTAACTGTAGGCGCCGCACAAGGACAATAAAAGCCCACCGACAATTACACATGTATGCGTGTGCCTGCGCGTGTGTGTGTAAGTGGGCTTCCGGTACATATTATATGATGTATGTGCTTGTATTGCGGTGTGCCACATGTGGCCTTTTGTTTAGCCAACGAAATCTTGACTAACGGCCAATGCAATGCAAAACATTTGCGAATTCACTTGCATAGTTCAAAGGCAAGGAACGGAAAACGAGAGGGAGAGGAAAAAAGAGAGAAGCAGAAAGCAAAGGAAGGAAATGAAAGCATGAAATGCTAAACGGCATAAAATGGGCATAAATGTTTGATTGTATGTAACTAGAATGGAAGACATTCCCTAAATGCATGAAACCTCAACACTACAATACTTTTGGCTAGCTTAGAAATAGTTAAATACTAAGGAAATGGGCAAATTTATAGAGTTAAAGCTGCAAACTCAAACATATCTCTGTTATCCTAATAAGTATGCTATACTTTTTGTAAGCTAACTAAATATCATCTTGGGTTTACTTTATGTAACATTTTCGTAGGCTGCATGCCAATTAATCCACCACATTAAACCCGTTTTGGCCAGTTTATAGCTACAGGGTATACAAATCGCAGCTATATCTGACAACATGCCGCATTTAAGTATCAACATGATGTCCATAATGTTTTACGACTGCACCGCTCATAAAGCAACGAGAGTGCAATTACCACAGCAGGAACAACAACTACAACAACTACAACAACAGCAGCAGCAGGAACAACTAACAGTGCAACAAAGTTTAACCATGTGTGCGTGTGTGAGAGTGAGTGTATAGTCAGACGACACTGTTAAATTGTTACACCCATTAGCGTGAGAGAAAAGTTAACAAGCCACAAGATGCTGTGGCAAATTTGAAAAAATATTTAACTGTATCGCTGACTGGTGACATGGGGAATTATGGTTATAGAACTTTATCACTGCCAGTACTAAATTTCGAAGTGGGATTAATGATGAGAATAAACTAGAACTTCTTCTTTGCAGTATAGATGGGCGAAGAAGAGGTGACTCTGTTGGGAATCAGTTGAGCTTTAATTTTGTTTAAGGTTCCAGGAGAGAATTAGGCAAATACAGAGAGAGAAAATGAGAGAGAGAGAAAAGAATAGACGGCATAAGTTGTTAGTTAATAGCCTGGAATTGTTTCGAGCCGAGGCAGTATAATTTGCACTTGTCTTGGCACGAAACATTGCCAGGCGTGAAACAAAATGCAGCAGGAATTAAAAAGCAGCAAGATCAGCAGATTGACCAATGTAAAAGTTGGGAAAGAAAGTACAAAAAGACATTAAGCAGTAAGAAAAGAAATCAAGATAGAAACAGTGCCAAGCCACTGGCAAACTGCAGCAGATTACCAGGAAAACAGAAACAGCTGAAGTAAGATACCTACAACAATATCTTAAGTACAGAAAAAGCATTGACGGCTTAAATTTGTTGTTTTGCTCGAGCTTAGCATCTGACTTATCTTGCTTACGTCCACTCTCTAAATAGGCTTTTAAACTGACAGAGAAATAGTTCTAAAGCAGTTACTTCCTCACATATCTTTCCCTTCTTTTTTTTCTCTGGGATCCTTAAAATACACAGAAATCAATACAGAACATGGTTAAATAAGTTAATCAGTTTCTTTAGAATAACTAAGAAACATAATAACTGTTTGCTCAGCTCATGTTGTTCTTGCACTTCAAGAAAGGCACTGCCAAAACCAAAATTGTTGTTGGAATTTAACCTATTTCACGGCCACTGTAACTGAAAGCTACAAAAAACAGTTGAGCAATTAAATTTGGGCTTGGGCCTCTTTGAGGTTGCTCGGAAAAGAGCTGCCAGTAACAGAGATGCGAGAGAGTGGCTCAGTGAAATGGAAATCGGTTTGCAATCAACCAAAATGGAGCAAATCATGTTGCTAACCAAATTTTGGGTCAAAAGTGGCCAATGTGGCGGAGAAATTGTGCCACGGCTACGGCTAAAGTGCTGCAAACGGAATTGCCAAACAGACTTTGGTCTGTCGCTATGCGTGTGTCCGGTTGCGAGGGCTGTGTGGAGGGGCAAGAGGGTCCTGCGAAAGGTCATTCCGTGTCGCGTAGTGGCACGTCGCGGCGACACAAACATCATTGCCGTCTCAATGGCGACGCACTTGCAACACGCTAATGAAAATTCCAATGAACTGTCAGCCACAAGGGCCGCGTTGCGGGCGACCTTGGCTGGCTGCCAGTAATTGTGTCCAAGTGCTCATAATTTGTCGAATGACAGGCAGAACAGACAGACAAAGAGACAGACGGACGAGCAGACGTACACAGATGGAAAGTGCAGGCAGCGTTGCAACTTTCATTCTGTTTCCAATTCTCCGCTGCACTGCAAAAATGAAATTATTGTTTTTGGCTGTTTGCTTGTGCCACAAAGAGGCGGGCTGAGTGGCGAAGGAATTGGGTGGGGCCAGTCGATGTCGAGGTTAGCACGTGGCAGCACTTGGAGAATTGCTTTACCGTATGTGGGCCGACTGAACGCTCGTCTTGTTAATAACTTATGACAGGTTGCCAGGAAGTGGAAGGGGAAGGGGGGGGCAGGTACCACCCAAGCCACGAGGCTCCTTGACACAGTCAGCTGCAGCAGCTATTGTTGTTATTGTTGCGGTCGCTGTCGACTGGAAATGATTAATGTAACCATTTTTCTGGGCATTTGGCCAAAAGGATTGAAGCCGCAAGAATGCGAGTGAGAAGGCTAATGCGCAAGGAAAAGAGAAAGCGATTGCGAATGTGGCTACGGCTGCGACAGCCAGAGCAAATTGATAACTACATGAATTACAACAAAAAGATGCGAAAAAGGTTCGATGAATCAGCTTAATCATCGTGATGAATGCGAGAGTGTGGCAAAGAAAGAAAGAGGCAGAGAGAGAAAAGAGAGAGAGGGAGAGGGAGAGGGAGAGGGAGAGGGAGACAGAGAAAGAGAGGGAGAGAGATTATAATATAAATAAATAACAATAAAAAATAAGAAACGTGTTGGCGTTAACTCAAAAGGAAGTGCGAACGCTGCTGCTGCGGCTTGTTACACTGTGAGAAAAGAAGTTCAGTTTAAAACTGTATGAGATATTAGTCGGATAAGATATAAATATAATTATTTAGTTTATGTTATGTCTTTATAGTTAGCTTTAGCACGCTACCAAAGCATAGCATCGTCTGCATTCACTGTTTTCTTTGCTGTTCATGAATATTTTGGTTTATATAGGAAGTAAAAAGAGTCTTTATTAAATTAGGCATCTCTCTCTTTTCACGACCTCAACTCTCCGTTGCTGTACCATGAATATATATACAATATACTATTCACATTCTTTTTCCTACAAAAACTACAGTGCCGTTCATTAGCATTAAATCATTTCGTGTTTCTCCCCAGTGCACGAATTAACAGACTTATCCCAAGTTTGCCTGATCCCCAACACGTTCCAATCTGTGTGACTGTGTGGGTTTGTGTGTGTGTGTGTGTCACCAAAGCCCGAACACGTGCCTTCACTTAACAATTTGCTTGGCCAGCGCTGTCGCCCATTGGCAGCCAATAAATAATTTTAAAACTTTCCCATTTCCACGAATTTCGCTTCAATTGTGCTAATTGACTTTCTGTCGGGCAACGACGACAACGAGAACGAGAAAAAATTTAACTTTGGCAGCAACAAATAAACTTTCTGTCGCCCCCGACAGCAGTAACAGCAGCAGCAACAACAACAACAACAATTGCAGCTGTATAAGGCAAATTAACATGCAATAATCGAACTGAATGCTGTGAAAATCCGTGAACGGCAACCGCAATTCCGGGAAAGCTTAACGCAACTCGCCTCCTTGTCTCCTTGCGGGCTTGCGGCTGAAGTGTGAGCAATGGCAAAATTAAATGTAAATCAAAATAAATTTGAATATTTATGAAAATTGCCTGAGGTGGATGTGAAGAGGGGAGAGGGGGGAGATGGAGCAGCTGAGCAAAGCAAACTCTCTGTCTGCGCAAAGTTTGTGAATTGAAAAATTGAAAATAATGAATGACACGCACACACGCACAAATCGCTCAATTTTGCTGCCACAAATACAATTTTGTACTGAACTGTTAACATATCCCCCCTACACCCGCCCTTGTCATCAGCGTTCCCTAAAGTGCCCTCTTTGCCTTCACTGAGGCTTCGAAGTGAAACAACAACAAGGCGTCGAGTCGCTGCTGGCAAACTTTGTTCCCCTGTCTGTCCCTCTGTGTGTATATGTGTGTGTGTGTCTTTGCGGGTGTCCATGTGGCTTACACATTTAGAGGCTTGTCGCCAGCGGAGCGCCCGCAGCGCACAGGTATTTAAATTCATTTCATTCAGCCAAGGATACATTGCGCGCAGCACCTCAGCGCAGCTTCCATTTGCCTGCCAGGAGAATAACGTTTTTTTTTTGGTTCAGAAATTAAAATCATATTTTCATGATCGCAAATAGGCATGGCAAGCGGGTGGCTGTGGTGTGTGTGTTTGTGTGTGTGTGTACCTTATTTATGCTGACCCCGCGCTTTATTTCTCCGAGTGTAATTTTCACCTTTTCTCAGCGCTTTTTATAGCCTGCATTTTTGTTGGGGCCTTTTCGAAGGTCTGCAAAACTGAAACTTGCTTGAATAGCTATGGCTGTGTGTGTGTGTGTGCCTGCTGGTGTGCGGGTGTGTGCGTGTATTTATTTCTTGAATTTTATTTTATTCTCGCATTTTCGACTTGCACACGCCGCAATAATTTCAAGCATTAATAAACCGCCTGAGTTGGCATTAAATAAAAGCGCGAGCAACTGTGAACATTTCCTTTTTATAGTACGCTGCGTAGCCATTGCAAGTGCCTGACAATGGGGTATAAACCGCTCAACAGCAGCTGCCAGTTGGCAAGCAATATACTATATATCTATTATATACATATCTGGCGGACTTTCATGGAGCCATAAAGCTTGAACTTCGCGACGCAAATAGTTTGAGTGTTTTTTTAGTATTCAATTCAGCTTCAAGTTAATTTGAGAGCGCAGTAAATTACAGGGTATGCGCTGGCTATGCACACTGGCACATTTGCCTTTAATAGTGTCGGCGAAGGAGTAGGGAAAAGTGTTGCCTACTTTTGCGCGCACCTTCAGCTCAGTGCTGTTGCCTACTTTCAAGCGCACCTTCAGCTCAGTGCTGAGTGTCCGTGCGAGGGTGTGTGCCTTGCGGTGTCTGTGTTTGTGTGTGTGTATAAGCGCATGTCTTCGCTCAGCTAATTAAGCTGAAATGAAAATGTGCTTTGGGCCGCGTGACAGCTAAACGAATCAAGGCAGCCATCTGGTTTATCTGCGGCAAATGCGTGTGAGCCGCCGTGGCTGCACCCGGTTGGGCTGCTCTGCTGGCTGTCGACTGCACTTTCGTGCTAGATTGGCTTTTAATGTTAATTTTGCGCCTTAATTAGCCATAAAATAACAGGCAGAGCAACGGCAGCAGCGCAGGCAGCAGCGCAACCAAATGCGGTAAATGAAACTTTAATCAGGTGCAGGCAAGCAGGTTGCTGTTGTGCAGGCGAAGCATGAAACTGTGTCGCTCTCTGCACTCTGCTCTCTGTTGCATGTTGGCCCATTTGAACATGCTAATGTGCAGTTGATTAGAATGTCACTCCAAAGTGCTCTGAAAGCCAAAAGGCCAAGCACACACTCGCACACACACACACACGCAGACAAGTCATTGTGGACACGAGTCCAGCGCATCAGCTCTGCCTCTCCCTCGTCTGCGCTGTCAAAAGTTGTTGGCTGCCAGGCAATGTGAAATGTGAGAAAAGAAATGCTGTCGTAAATACGATAAACTCAGAATTGTGTGGCACCTTGCGTGTGGCATGAGGCAAAGATTGCTGCCCCCGAAAATGGGACAACACACGCATATGTGGCGTATGAGCAATTTCCATAACAAATTACGGCCCTGGAAATTGTTTTCGCCCTGCTGAGTAAATCAAACTAGTAGCTCTGATATGCCTCAATATCACTGATAGAAATAAATATCATATATATATCGCATAAGTGGCCGTTTGCAGCATCGTTAGCCACAGTTGGACTAGACGGGGCAGAAGAGCAAGAAGAGGCAGCAATCTTTGTCTTTTGTCTTCCTTGCCGCGTGTCGTCCACAGAGCGTCATTAACGATTTCTCTCTGACGTTCGCCTGGGGCACATTTTCTCTTGTCTTTTGTCTCTGGTGACTCTCCCGTAAGTCTCTCGTGTAGCCTGTCGCTCTTGCTGCTCCTCCCCCTGCATCGCTTTCGCTGTCTGGGGCTGTGTCAATATTGGTCCGCTGATGAATTTGCCTTCTATTCCCAGCGACGTGACTTAGTCAGCCTGTCATTATATTAGAATTATTTTCGCTGCAAGTTGGATTGTCTCGCAATGGAGTTATTGCCTTCCCACGTGCTGCCACGCGTGAGGCATGTCAGGAAAGGGGAATGGGATGTGCTGGAGTAATGTCAGAGGAGGCTGGTTGTGCTGGTACGTCAACTGGCCAATTTGTAATTTACTCATGCTCGTGCGCGCTCTTGGTGCTCAGTTTTTATTATGTTTTTACAAATAATTATACCCTGCAGGCATTATGAGTGGCAAAGGGAGTATTATTCTATCACAAAACACTTGACAATTCTAGACCTGATGCCAATTCAGTATCTTTTCTATCAACTCCCCTGAAATCATGTCTAAATTCCGCTGTAACGCCTAGAAATCTATTACCATTTTTACAGCATATCCTCAAGTCGAGCATGTTGTCTTTAAATTCCAAATCTTATTTATTTTATTATATATAATACCCGACGACTGGCAGACAGCTTTGCTGAGCGTGTGACTGGAATTTATTTCGCAGCAAAAATTTTGAAGCAAACTCAAAAATATTTTATAGAACGAGTCGGGTATGCTCGGATCGGGCTGGGCGGATTCTGTGGGCAATGCGCAGATGCTGATGGCAAGTAAATGTTACGATACCCTTTAATATATTGCCGTTGACTTTTATGAATGCTACGCAAACTTGGTCAGCTCATGAAGAAGTTGGAATGACTTGAGCAGGCTGCTAATAAAACATATGCGAACTCATCAAAACTAAACTTTAAATATGTCCTTCGGGCATCAAATGAGATGCGCGTGTGTGTGTGCGTGTGTGTGCGTGTGCGTACGTGAGTGTGCGTGACTCAAATGAAAACAGTACCAAGAAATGAGGAAAATAGAAAGTGATGCGAATCGACGCCAGTGCGTGGTTCATTGGGGCGGAAAGGTAAATCGAAAGGACCGGATGAAAGGCACAGACAGTTGCGTGATCTAACACAGGAGAGTGGGGGGACAAAGTCCCAGAGGGGGAAAAAGTATTGAATTTTAAAAATCTGAAGTAATCAAAGATCTGACTACACGAGACAAGGCCTGTAATTAAATAACGTACAGTGTGAAGAGCTTTAACATACATACATTTCTCTTATCCGCAGATCTTGTTCTATGGAGTTTAATTCAATTACACGCAAAGCTTTTGACACAATCTCATCTCTATTCTCGCTATAAAAGCAGTTGGAATTGCAGCTAAAAAAGTTTTGTTTAAACAATGTCGAGGTGTCGTGCGGATATCGCGATTATTCTCTCGCTTTTTAGCCTCACCATGGGTTATCAATACAAAGCCACCTTACAGAACGAACAAGTTTTCGACGAGTGCAACATGCCGCATTATAAAAACCTCGACAGCTTATTGGATTTATCCCAGTTGAGCTTCAGCTTGGAATCTGATGTGATTCTCGTATCGGGTAATGCTACCCTTAGGTGGCCCATTAACATAGAGGATCGCATAGAGGTATTTCTGTAATCGAACTGTTTCCCAAGCAACTAACTATCATGGTGTCAGAGGATTGTCCTTTAGGCGACCATCACCATACACTACTACGAACGTCATTACTGGCAACAGAAGTTCCATATATTGAAGGTGAAGGAGTTCTGTAGCATAATGTATGTTAAGAACTATCCCTGGTATGATTTCTGGCTGCAATACGTAACGAATGGGGATGAAGTGAAGGACAAGTGCCTGAACGTTCCTGGGGTAGGCTGTGAAACACGCACAAATAGAAAATATTTATAGAGCTTTTGTTTTCAGACGCGACTCATTTACAGCCCATTTGAATTGAATTTACAATTGAATTCAAGCACCTACATTCAAACTGGTCTGTATAAGGTTGTGATGACATTAACGTCCTTCGATAGACGCACCGATACGAGAAGTTCAGCGCCTATATGCTTCGAGATCGTAGCAGATGTGGAAGTATTATAGATATGTTGTTTTTCTGCCGTGGAGAAAGTTTGGATCGAAATCAATAAAACTGTCTGTTATTCATTTGTCCTGCACAGTGTTTTTCTTCTGCGAACCCCAGAAGTGGCTGTCAGTCGTCATGGTGTCAGTCAAGTAGCCAATCAGCATCAGTGCGACGTGCAGCAACATGATGCTTCACACTTCATATTTGCGACAGTATTTAATTATTGAATACGGTGCGAGCGCACGCTTTCACTGCCTCTCCTCTCCCCTCCACTTCCCAAGGGAGCACGGCATGAGAACTTCGGCGAATGTGTATTTGAGCGGGCACAACATGTCGTATGAGCAATATGCCACTTAACGGTCGCTCGATTGGCCCAGAGTCAAGCGGCAGACGTTGATTGCTACGAGCGGATGGGCACACCCAGCCATCATGTTTGTAGCTGTTGTTGTTTTACTGTCCAATCATTATTCATTGCGTGACAAGCGCGCTAAATGTATGTGCCCCCATGTGTCCCAGCCCAGCGCCGTGCTGCGCTACCTCCACCTCCACTGCCACCTCCAGCAACCACATGCCCCGCAGGCGCTTGTCAATAGCTGAGAACATGCCAAAGGTATAACAAATAATTTTGTCACGCAAGCGAAAAACAACATCGGACAATAGAAAATCGCAAAACCAGACAAAATCTGACAAATTAAAGCAATAAATATTTTTCAGCTTAGCTGCCAAGCGACAAAGCACCCTGCAAAACTGCTGAGTCAGCATTGAGCGTGATTTCATTTGTAAATCAATTTCAGATTAATGAAGATTACACTTATTTTTCAGCAATAAATTTGAGGCGAATTCACCGTGAACAAATTGCAGACAAGCTTAAGCTTGCTATTGAGCATTTCAAAAAGGTTGCATACTTTTTTGGGCATTTGAAGCGTGCTCCTGAGATAGCCTACAAAGGCCTTCCAATTAGATGAAACCACCACATAAGAGCTTTATGTAATTGTGTCCCCTTTACTACCTTTTTCCTTGTGGTTTGCAGGGTATGCACACTGCAAGATACCACACAAATCGCATTGAAGATAAATGCTGTCGGTGCGTCTGTTTTTCCCCCGTTACACCGCTTTTCCGCTACTATAAGTCTGAAATTGATGCCTGCCATTATCACGGAATCCACTTTCGCGCTGCCATCAGTTGTCGCTGCTGTCCTTAGTCGTCCTTGATCGCTGCGAAAGTGTGACACACTCGGAGACCATCCACTCTCCTCCTTTTTGAACTTTTTACTCCTTCCCCACTCGCATTTAATTTGGGTTTGGTTGGGTTTGCTTCGTTTTGGTTTGGTTTGTTGGTTTCTTTTGCTTTCTGCTGCGGGCGCTTTGTTTGCTCGCTTGCTAGATGCGTTGCGTGCCGGGATATCGAGCGCTCAAAAGGTCCTGCCACACGGTGTAAATATTTGTGACATAATTAAGCGACGCTCGGCATGATACGATAGCGCTAGGGACCGTCAAGTCGGCGAACTGAAGCGCGAGAAAGAGAAGCCGAAAGAGAAATAAAACCGAATCTGAAACCGGTAGAGCATTATCAAATCAGGCAAAAAACAGCAAAGGGACAAGTTGCTAAGCCGAAAATAAAGCAAACATCGGATTGTGCTCGGGGATAGCTCGGCGTGCGCGTGATTAAATTCCATTTGTAGACACAGTGCAGAGCCGCATCGAGCTATTTACCGTGCCTTTTAGTGCCTTAACGCCGAGTGTATACAGTGTGTACGCGTGTGTGTGTGTGAGTGTGTTTGAGTGCTCGACGCACATAAAGATTGTCAAGATTGTCGAGCAGCATTTTCATTCTTTCTTTCTTTTTGCCGTTGCCTGACTTTGTTGCGTTTACTGAAAAACGCTCGGGGAGCAATTCGAAAGATTTTCGTCAACGATTTATCGGCCCCCAAGCTGAGTGGGTGACGTTGATAGGCATTGATAACGGCAGCTGCTCGGCTCGGCCAGGTAATTTGCATAGGAAACGCGTTCAGCAAAAGAAAAGGTTGTACCCCCTTAAGCAACCTTTCCATACACAACATAAGTAGCTCACTTGGGCCCATCTTGCAGTTACCTTTCGGGGCTGCGATTCCAATTCAATGATAGTGCATAAAATTAATGGATGTACTCGCATCTAGAATTCAGTAGAGGCAGAAAGGCTCTAATAAATTTATGCTATTAAGCTGCTTTCGTAGCGCATAGCTTCTGTACTGGGACTACTTTGTTTGGCCATAAAAGTGAATAGACTAGTGCAGTGATATTCCTCTCTTCACTTCACTTCATTTATTCACTGATAGTTTCCTGTTGTCACCCACTGTGAAGGGCATTGGAAATAGCAGGGAGCCAGAAATGGAAAAATTGGACAAATAGAAATCTTTTTTATACAAACAAACGAAGGGACAACAATGCGATAAGTAAATTCTTGTCATGTAATTACGAGTCACAGAAAAAATGACAGCGAGCCCTCCCAAAGAGAACATTTGTTGCTTTTGTATCTGAATCTGTATCTGTATCTGTTTCTGGTTTACATGCAAATTTCCAAAATGTTATTACAGCTGTCGCTGAGCCTGCAGGCTCTCAGCGGTTCTTGAAACACTTTGGTCTGGGAGGGGCGTTTCCTTTGAATCTTCTTATAAATTGTCACTGAGGCGACTTTAATGGGAGGCGACTGAGTGAATTTCAATTGAAAATGCTAACAGATTCAGATAGTTGAAAGAATAGATATAGAATACATATTTGTCGCATTAAAAGTATACATTGAATATGAGTGGAGTGTTTGGAATATATGTATTTCTGAAACTGAGAAAAGGTTTTTAGGAACAAAAAATGATTACTAGATAGGGAGTACCAACTGGGAATGGTTAACTGAGAATCAACGCTGATGAAACCCAGTGGAAGTGGCCTAAAAAACTGGGACGCAATCAGTGCGAATGAATGAGGCACTGCAGCCATTTTGGTTAACTTTCATGCGGCCATTCAATGACTTAACCGAAAAAGAGCAATTGGGTTGGCCGAGGCATGGGAGGAGGAGAAAAGGGATGACAGAGATAGAAAAAGGGTCGAAAGGGTTTAGCACATGTACAAATTGCTGCCGTGGCCGACATCGCATTTGCATAGCGGGCCAAGTGGAGGGCAGCTTTAAGGTTGCTTCAATTAAATTGTTGTGCCCCCTGCCACGCCCACACACCCAGAGAGGAGCAGCAGCAGCCGCATGGCCTAACAAGGGGCGGCCCAGTGTGTAGGCCATGTGAAGTTGCCTTTATCCCAATCTGTCTGTTGTGCCCTTTTGTGAATCTCTCGCTTAGTTTGAGGTCGATGAGAAGGTAGCTGCGTCACGCCAGGAGGTTTTCGTTTACTTGAAGAGTCAACACTTTTGCCAAGGAGAGTCGAGGCGAGGCCCACTGAGCAAGCTGCCATTCTGACTTACTGCACACTGCGATGATGGCCATAAGTGAAGAAAATTTACGTGTTTTATTCTGTGTTTTTTTTTTTATTTGGCTGCGTGAGAAATGCCCCAGGAAATTGTACTAAACAGCAGAAAAAGAGGCTAAGTAAACGAAAGATGTCTGCAGTGTAGCGAGCCTACAAGCGGAGGGCACGATAAGCCGGCGAACTGGCAGGAAGGCAGGAAAATTTATGGCATGCAGGCGACGCGAACCCGCCGGAAATGAGCGGCAGAGTCAAGGTAGATTCTCTGGCTTGTCAGCAGTGTCTTATCGCCATGGCCTAAGAAAAGCAGGTGATAATCACACACACGCACAACGCACACTCAGCTGGGAAGACGTCGCGTGTTGCCGAGAGAAATCTGGCCAAATAAAATGCTACAAATGAACGAGCTCAGCTCAGCAGCAGCAGCCCCAAAGTCATTTGGAATGCAAAACAGATTTGAACTGACCCAAGTGGGCCGACTCGTGCACTGACTGACTGACCGAGTGAATTGTGGATACGACCCAAAAGGTAGCCCAGTTCGCATCCGCATCTGAATCCGAATCCAATCGTCAGTCAAGCGATTATTCACTCGATTTCAATCGTTATTTCAGCAGCTGGTTCGCCTTTTTTATTTATGGCCAACAAATTTGGCTGAATTTGGTTTAGTGTGGGCGGATTTTCACCTAGTTTAGCTGGAATTGGGGTTAACGGAAGTTAAATCTTGAGTGTCAGTGGGAAATTGCGACAAATTATCGGCAACAGGTGAAAGTTGACGATATAAAACTAAAGACAATCAATGAACTAAGTAAATTTAAGGAGAGCGAACTGCAGAAAAGGCTAAAAAGTAGAAGAGGAACCTCCGCACTTCAGCATAATAAATGCTTATAATTTAATTAACTCTCTCTCTCGCACATAAGCCGGAAGCCTAAGCCGATTAAAACTCGTTGCGGAACCCAAAACTGAAAGAAAATTTGCAAGCAACATGAACTCTTAAAACAATATAAATAAAATACCATTTTAACTATTCCACTTATTGCATAAACGGTTCAACAAACTTGTTTGAAAAAAAGTTAAGTAATTTATGCAACTTTTACCCAAAAGAGTTTAAAATAAGCAGATAAACATAGAAAGGGAGAGAGAAATGAAGAGAAGAGTTAGCAGGGGAGATAGAAAGACAGTGAGTACTTTCAAATCTGGGTCAATCAAGCGAGTCAAGTGGTTCAATCGAGCAATCAAGCAACTTGGTTAAATGGTTGACTTCCGCTCTCGTGTCCTGTGGAGGAGCAGGAGTGGTGAGGTGGAGCTGCTACTTATGTGGCTGCTTGGGTGGCTGCACTTGCCGGGCGCCAAGTGTCGTCGGCGTCGACTTCCTGTGTCCCATCGGCCACTTGAAATGTAATTTAATTTGTTTATTTGTTCGGGCAGACGCTTTGTGGCAGACAACGTGGCGAGGCGGCTGAATTAATTGTGCACCCTGCAGAGGATGCCAAACAGGGAGAAAGGCAGAACGATGACGAAGCGGCACCTGCTGCTGCTGCTCCGTTTCACTGTTTGCACATGGGAAGGCAAAGACACCTTGCCGGAGAGAGAGCCGAAAATTTAAATGTACTTATACATTATACTATATATACGTATATATCAGCTGAAGCAACTCTGTAATTAATGTGTTTGTTCAGCTTTCGTGCCTCCGAAAATTTGTTAGGTGTTCTTTGCCACATCCTCACTCCGGAGATGGCTGCGGAAGTCAGGCAACATTTTAATTCAATGAGTTCCCAGGGGAGAGGGCGGTCTCCATTAGGGCACCATTCTTTGGCCTTGGCTAAAGAAGGGGAAGTTACGCAAGGTACTCTGTAAGTTCAGTTTGCAATTGAAGGGTATTATAACTTTGAGTATATTGAAATTGAAGGGTATTATATATAATTATTATAAATTTGTGTATGTATCAGACAGAAAGAGACTTAAACTACTCAACAAAGTATATTTCTTCTTGATCAGCGTCAGCTGTGGAGATCATTTGGACGTTTCCATTAATTTGTCTGTATGAACACTTAGTTCTTAGAGATTATACACGTTAGGGCTATCGAGTTTGGTGATAATGTGTCTCAATATTGTACGCAGATAAAGCTTGCTTTTAAGTTTATCCACGTTCCTTAATGAGTATTTTTGTGCGTGCATTTCAGGGAAACTCTTTATATCAACTAGAAAGAGGAGTATTATTATCTATAAAGTACATTTAATCCTTTTGAGCATCAGTAGTAGAGACGATTATGGCATTTCCATCAGTTTGTCCGTATGAACACCTAGATCTTAGAGATTAAACGAGCTGGGGCTATCAAATTTGTTGGCAGTATGTCTTGTAATTTTTCACAGGTTAAACTCGTTTTAAATTGTGTCCACACCCCTTGATGGGTTGTTTGTATGTGCATACACTAGACTATAAGAACATTATAAACAGCATAATGTATAACTTTGTTTCATTTTCAATCTTTAATGAATAAACTGAATACACCCACTGCTGCAATGCCATAGCTTGCCGGGTATAAGATTAATATTTTCCAACAAGAAACCATCATAATTCGCGTCTTCTGTTGCAGACGGCAGTGAAGATGCTGCTCATTAGTTCGCTTCGCTGCTGCAGACAACAGAGACTCGAGCTGCAACTGCAACTGGCATTGGAACAGGAACTGCAACTGAAAGTGGGCATTGTGTCAGCTGCACGGACATTGCAGTAGGCTGGGCAGGGGCACCATGCCCAGGGCTGGAGGTAACAGAGTGCCGCCTCAACTGGCAGCGGCAGCGGAAACGGATGCTGGAGCAGCGTCCGCTGAAATGGCAGAGCCCGTGCTGGCATTGCTGCGCGCCGGTGAAGTGTTCAACCAGACACGCCCACCGCCCTTCTACAACAGCTACAACATCTCGGAGGATATCTACAACTATTTCAATGGCTTCACAGCGCCGCCACCGACCAGCAGCAGCAGCAGCAGCAATGATTTGGCTCTGCATCTGAACACGACCAGCATCGCACCGAGCAGCACGACACGTGAACCGGATCTCTCGGAGTTTCTGGAGGCGCTGCCCAACGATCGGGTGGG
Organism: Zaprionus africanus; assembly: GCA_018151435.1. NCBI lineage: Eukaryota > Metazoa > Arthropoda > Insecta > Diptera > Drosophilidae > Zaprionus > Zaprionus africanus. The sequence continues at coordinate 48,886 of JAECXB010002309.1, read as the reverse complement.
TCTGTTGGCCTTTCTCTTTCTCTTCTCGTTTGCCACCGTGTTTGGCAACTCGCTGGTCATACTGGCTGTCATCCGGGAGCGGTATCTGCACACGGCAACCAACTACTTCATCACCAGCCTGGCTGTGGCCGACTGCCTGGTGGGTCTGGTGGTGATGCCCTTCTCCGCTCTGTACGAGGTGCTCGAGAACACGTGGTTCTTCGGCACGGACTGGTGCGACATCTGGCGCTCACTGGACGTGCTCTTCAGCACGGCCTCCATACTCAATCTGTGCGTCATCTCGCTGGATCGCTACTGGGCCATCACGGATCCCTTCAGCTATCCCATGCGCATGACTGTGAAGCGTGCGGCGGGTCTCATTGCCGCCGTCTGGATCTGCTCGAGCGCCATCAGTTTCCCAGCCATCGTGTGGTGGCGGGCGGCGCGGGATGGCGAGATGCCCGCCTACAAATGCACCTTCACCGAGCATCTGGGCTATCTGGTCTTCTCCTCGACCATATCGTTCTACCTGCCGCTGCTGGTGATGGTCTTCACCTACTGTCGCATCTACAGAGCGGCGGTCATACAGACGCGTTCCCTGAAGATTGGCACCAAGCAGGTGCTGATGGCATCGGGGGAACTGCAGCTCACACTGCGCATACATCGCGGCGGCACCACACGCGACCCGACAACGAATCCGGTTGCGAGTGGAGGCGGTGGCGGAGGTGGCGGCGGTGGAGGTGGAGGCTCACTAAGTCATTCGCACTCGCACTCGCATCATCATCATCCCAATCACAGTGGCGGCACAACGACGTCGACGCCCGAGGAGCCGGACGATGAGCCGCTATCGGCGCTGCACAACAACGGACTGGCCCGGCACCGGCACATGGGCAAGAACTTCTCGCTGTCGCGCAAGCTGGCCAAGTTCGCCAAGGAGAAGAAGGCGGCCAAGACGCTGGGCATTGTGATGGGCGTGTTCATCGTCTGTTGGCTGCCGTTCTTTGTTGTGAATCTGCTCTCGGGCTTCTGCGTGGAGTGCATCGAGCACGAGGAGATTGTCTCGGCGGTTGTGACTTGGCTCGGCTGGATCAACTCCTGCATGAACCCAGTGATCTATGCCTGCTGGAGCAGGGACTTTCGCAGGTAGTTGCACTGTAATGCCTGGATTAAATACCATATATGCCAAATCCTTCTCTTCTCTGTTCACTTTTTTAGGGCCTTTGTGCGCCTGTTGTGCATGTGCTGCCCCCGCAAGATTCGCCGCAAGTATCAGCCCACAATGCGCTCCAAGTCGCAGGTGAGTTCGTGTCCAGCTTGCGGTTCATTTACTACAAGCTGCGGTTTGCTGGGATTTTCCACCTTTCTCTCTCTCCTTCCTGTCTCTCTCTCTCTTTCGCTCCCTCCCCACTCTGTCTCTATCTCTTTCACTTACATTGGCAAAAGTAAGCGAGATTTTTATGTTTATTTCATCAGCGTTTTTTACTCGCGTGGACTGAAAACGGTTTATGAATTATGCAACCCCCAACTCGCGTACCCCAGCTTCCCCACTGAACCTGCCCCTACTCCCGCTGCCCTGCGCCGCACTCTCGTCTGCTCCAGAAACGAAACTCAACGAACGACAAAATTAATTTGCAAATTTAATGAATATGCACGCAGCAGCAGAAGCCGAAGCAGAAGACGAGGCAGCTGCAGGAAAAAAAAACTAAGCAGCGAGTTGAACCAACCATCCCCCTCTTCCTACTCTACATTCTTCTCCCCCTATCCCTCATCTCCTTCCCCCTTGAGGCATTCACACATGACAGGCAACTGGCAGAGCAAGAGCCTCACACTTAAAGCCTCACATGCTTCCACCCCGACGCATCTGTCAACGTCATCGACAACGGTGAATGCCCGCCCTGCCCCTCTCTCCATTTCTAGGTCCACTTGAGTGCTCTGATCTAAATGAATAATCTCTTAATCTGTCACTGCGCGCAGCATAATGTGAAAGTCCTGAATCAAAATGTCGAATTTGGAGAAGTTTAACTGCACTTTACTTAAAAATAATTCAGTTAATTATCATGTATAATTTCAATTCCGAAAACGTATTCAAAATTTGCTCGAAATTATCCCATAACAAACTCATTATTGATGAAGAATATATATATTTTATATATGCGCATATATATCTATTTCACAGTCATAAGTTCCCAAATCAACCATAGCAACCCCATCATCATCACCATCACTCCAATTCAACATATCAAATCATAACATATCACCGATCTGCCCTAAGTATTATACAGTATATAGTACAGTAACCACACAGATCTATGCATTAAGTATACGTACATATAACTCGTACCATCTGCCGCTAACTTCACTTCATATGGTAAAAGGTACCAGGGAAGGAGTACCTGATGATGATGATATCGATGTGTGTGTGTGTGTAACTCGTAATGCCGTTATGCCTAAGCGGCCCACATCGCACTATCGCTGATTATCGTGTGCTGTTCTTACAGAGATTCGCAACACGGCGCTGCTACTCGACCTGCTCGCTGCACGGCATTCAGCACGTGCGACACAATTCCTGCGAGCAGACTTATATATAGTTTAGCGTAGATTTACTCCCATATCGAACATGTACATACCCCTGCAAAGCGCGGGCTGAGGCTGAGTCGGGGGCCAATCCAGGTCGCTGTCTTCTAGTGTTGTAAGTCGATGGCAAGGTAAGCAGCGAGGCTCTCGTTATCGTTATCCTGTTATTTGATGTGCTCATCTTGATGTTCATGTTCGTTTTGCGTTTTGCGTTTGTCGTGTTTGTCCTGCTCTGTCTCTGTTTTTCTCTCTCTCTCTTTCACTCTCTCTATATATTTGTCTTTGTCTGTCAAAGTCATGCACTCAAACTTATCGAGGGGACAGTCAACATAAGCATTCACTCCCCCACGCCGTGCTACACTTACCTATCGCATATATAAACAGATATTACACTCCAACACGAACTACGTGATGCACTTTGTGTTGCCACATGCCATACTCGCTGTCATCTAGCTGTCCCCTGCCCCCCCATCCCCCATTCAAGTGCGACAATGTTGTTTGTGCTTGTCAAAAACGAAAAAAGAAGGAACAGGAGGAGGAGGCAACATAAAGAGCAAACTGTGATTCTGGCACCTGTTGAACGCATTGCACCTGAACCCGTGATCTCAAAAACACACACACACCCAAACACACACTGCACACGCCCACTCACACACACCGCCTCCTCCACTGTCCCCCTTGCACAACTGGATGCAGTCGAGTCCTGACTTGCTCCTGGCTTGGCTTAATGTCTCTGTTTGAACAATTCCCTTTGGCATGGCAACTGTTCTTTTGTTGCTCCTCACCGCTCTTGTTCTTCTCCTTGCTGTTGTTGTTATTGTTGTTGTTCTTGATGTTGCTGTTGTTGTTTTTGCAGTTGTTTTATGCGCTGCGCAAAAAACCGTTAGACCGTGTGATGCTCAGCTCCGCTCGGCACCGCAAGCTTTGCTCGATGCCAGCTGGGGAGTGGAGCTCTACACACACGTGTATATGCCCCACTCTGCTGCTCAGCGTACAGGGTATGGGGGGGTTTCTTTTTAAAGAAATTCACTCCTTGGCCAAGCCAGTCCGGGCCAGAACAGGCCAAGGCCGCGCTGTCCTTGCAGCGTTTTTGTCATTTTTGCTGTCGTTTCTTATTATTTTCCTCGATGTTTTTCCTGCTTTTCCCCTGTTGTTCTTTTTGTTGTTGCTCACTAAAAAATCTGCACACACACACTCACACATGCATACACCTTGCCACGCCCCCCACTCCGCACAGTTTGGCTTGTTGTTTTGCAATGCCTCTTAAAGTTGCCGCCTTCTCTTCGTCCCCCTCTCCCTCTTTCTCTCACTCACACTCGCAATCGGTTAACTTGTGTTTGTGTTGGAAATTCGACTCGACATTGTTGTTGTTGTTGTTATGCTTTCCACTTTAACTTGTTGGCCTTTTGGCTTACCAAGTGTGCATGTGTGTGCGTGTGTGTGTGTGCTTTGTGTGTTTGTGTTTGCTTGTGCGTTTGTACTCAATGAAAATCCGCTTTCATCGATAAGTATGCCAGGCCGAATTCGGCAAATCAACTGGGAGGGAGCACCCGATCTGCTGGCACTGTGCTATCAACTTAGCCATAAATCCCTCTTGCAATCGAAATCCTTCTTCCAGCTCAATTTTCCCATGTGCACACACACACATGCACACACACACGCACACCCGCATGCCTTGCAATTAAATTGATGAAAATGTTGCTTCCAGCTCCGACCCAAATGTAACTATGCGATACAAAGTGAGTGAGTATTTGTTCGGGTACTCGTTCCATTCGGCAGTGCCAGCATATCAATTACCCCCGCAAAGCCGGCCAATTTATATGCCAATCCTCTTGCTTTTCCGATTCCATTGTATTGTTCATTGTGCAAAGCCATTGTTAAAAAGGGTCCTGACAGCTGTAGCTCTTCGACTTATCGACGTGGCCACTTAAAAGCATCGGCAGAACCATGGAAAGCATATCGAATTACCCATTGTTTAGATATGTTAATCGAAACGATTTGCCAAGAGCAATAAATCGATCAGCAATGTTTGAAATGTGAAAATGAGCTGTGAGCTTATTACTCAATACTGAAAATGTTGTAGAGCTTCAAAAGTATTTAACTTATCCGGGAGAAACTAGAATTTCATAAAAAGTTCGATTTGTTAAATAAGTTTTCATTCAGAATCAAAACAAGAAAGGAAGCTCAACTTCGGAATAGTTTTTAAACTCCAATCATATATAATGCAGTCAGTTTTTGATAATATTATTCTCAAGATTCTTAACATTCGTTTGAATATTTATAAAATATTAACACCATAAAACAGAAAGGAAGCCATAAAATGAATATTGAATAACGTAATAAAAAATTGAAAAAGGGACAAACGTAGTGAGTATTATTGAAATCAAGAACAAAGAACGAGCAGCTAAGAAGACACAACATAATAGGCCTAACAGGATTTCATGCATCAAATATTATTCGTTTTTCGCTTGATTAATTAAAATTCTGTAATTAAATTATCAAGTGTCGCAACACAATTAAAACTCAATCAAGCAAAGCAATCAGTTTACTTACTTTACAACGATGTAAACGTGTTTCGCAAAGAACAAAAGAGTTTCGCAAGTTGTCGAGTCTTAAAGCAAAACTCTTTGCTTTGCTCGGCTTTGTTGTGACTGCTCGCAATTGTTGGGCACAGTTCAAGGACGGTTGACAACGCAGACACTTAAAATAATACACACAAATTCCGGTGATTGCTTAAATTAGCGACAAATGAGTTCGACTTCCGTTGGCCACTCAAGGGGTAAAGGGGGGAAGGTGAAATGGTCAGGCAGGCAAATGGAGAAATTGAGATGGTTGGCCACGGCTTGTGGCCAAGTGTGTGTGTTGTGTGCATTAAAACGAGATGTGTGTGTGTGTTTTGGATTGTAGGTGAGGTGTGAGTGCGTATGAGTCAGTGTGGGGTAAGTGTGTATATATATATGTGTGTGTGGCTTCATTCATTGTGCCGATTTTGCAGCACTTGCTTCGTGGTCGAGCTTCCTTTCCTCTGTCCCAGCGAAGCCTACAGTGGCCCATTGTCATCGCACTTATCTGCAAGTCCAGTGTGGTTTGCCGCAAGCTAAGTGCGTGTACGAGTGTGTGTGTGAGTGTGTGTGTGTGCATGTGAGTGTGACTATGGCAATGGAAATGGGTGTATCTGTAGGTTTGTCTGCTCTTTTGTAACTTGAAAATTAACTTCATTGACGTTTTGTTCGATTCGACTGCTGTTCTGCTGCCTCTTGTGCAGCTTCCTATAGAACACAGACACACACACGCACACACGCATACAACAAAGACACACACAATGCTCTGTACACACACACTCACTCACATACAAGATGATTAGCTTCCGGCTGCAGTGCGTAAGCTTTAAATCCGAATTACACTCGAAGAAATTTGCTGAGATTATAAGCTGAATAAATATGATTATGAATACAAACTATCGTTGGTAATATCGTAAAATTAATGAATTATCAATTTAGATCTATCAACTATGGGTCGTACAATTTCTCTCAGTGTACGACTGCCATGTGGCAGCACAATGACTTGCCAGGCATTTCTAAATGGATCCAAAATGCGCATACCTCCATAGCATGTATGGTAGCGTATGCCAGGCAGGCATGTCGAATATTCAATCAAGTGCACAATCGCACACACACTTACATACCACACACACATGCGCATGCACACAGACACAGGCACATGTAATTGTAATTCTAAATGTTTGCAGAAGAACTCATTGGCCAGCCTCAGGCCGGGACCCACAACGGATTTACTCCGCTTCGGCGCCTTCGAGTGAACGACGACGAGAGCACTGTAATGTACACACACACAAACACACAAGCACACACACATACACACTTATATACATGTTCATACTGCTTTTGCTAAACGCTGCTAATCAAATTAATTGCGCGCCGTTCGCTTTTGGAACCAAAATCGAAATTATTGTGGAAATAATCAATCAAAGCAAAGTCGTGACCGCTTCACGCCAGGCGATGGCCTAATTAAACGCCTGTCGCCCGCTCAATGGGCAGACTCCTTTTTTGTTGAACCCCCTCTACACATTTTCTCTCTCAGGCTATTCATTTATTTTCGTTCGGAGGAGGTGGCAGCACATCAAAATGTAATTTACCACAAATGTTGCGAAAACATCAATTATCCCTAATGGACTGTGAACGCGAAATTAACGTTTATAATTATGTGACAGGCGCACCGAAAGTGGCCGAAACTTCTGCCAGATACCCTGCAGCGCATGTGGCAAGGGTATGCAAGGGCAGGGAGTGGTGAACATTACAGTCGGAGCTGTAAAGGAGCAGTGGGTTATGATACTTCAACTAGACTTTATTGCCCCCTCAAAGCAAACTAAAATACATTACCCATGGTATCTAGTCAGTCGGCATACCCCACTGCCCTTTTGCGGTCGCAAGTGTTGTCCGACAAGCGAGGAAAAGACCAAGCACGACCAGCCGCATCTGCTGCAAATAGAGTCTTAAGTAATAAATTACAAAAAAGGGCGTTTCCGTGACAAATTCTTGCGTGGAAACTGAACAGAGAAACCACAAAGTTTGGCTGGTTCGTTGACCTTTGAACTCGGCCCCGCCCGTGTGAATGTGAGTCATGTTTGTGTGGGCACAAATAGCTCTGGCAAATGGGCCATCAAAATCAAATTATTTTATAGTTTGCATAGTTAGCGCAACTCTCAATTAACGATAAGATATAAAAATCGTGTCTGCAAACATTGTCTCCGATTTATGGCCAGAACAAGCTAAAAATTCATTTGTGTGTGGGGGGATCCGACAGTATCTGAAGTCAAAATCATTTTTCGATTCAACTGACGGCTCGAGCTGTTAATCAAATTGCGGCCAGGGGCCCAAGCAGTGGCAACACGTTGCGTATGCGTAATAAAAATCGTTTGCAAGCAAAAGGATATTACAGTTTGCCGCAAAAACTTGTCAGCTTGTAATTGAATTGAAAGTCCAATCTGCCTTCAGATGAAAAAAGAAACATGAAACAAGACAAGAAGAAGGTGAAGGTGTGCGGGGTGAACTACGCAATACCCTTTGTGGGATATTAAGTATTCGCAGGATCATAAGAGATAAAAAGATATGTTGAATGATGTAAGGTGGCTTAGCTTGCAGAGTTTACAATAAAATTGAATTGAAACATCAAAATGGCATCTAGAAGTGTCTTCTGGCTGCGCAAACTAATCTACCCCACTGGCAGCAGAGCTAAGCACGTGTGGGGAAGCACTTGTAATATGCAATTCCCAAGGAACCACAGAAAGCCACAGAAAATCAACTTGGATTCGCAAACGACACACGTCAACACACAACAAACAACACACCCACGGCACACCCACACAACACACACACCACACGGTGCAAGTAGAAGAAACCACATGCTGAAATTGCATTGCCATTTGCGTCTGATAAAGACGATTACGATGATTACAATGCTGATGATGACGATGATTTCAGGGCGCGTGTTGTTGTTGTTGAGGAATCCCAAATTGAAATTTGGGGTCCGAGAGGTGTCTCTCTCTCTCTCCCTGTGTCTTGGCTAATATTCGGAAATTGTGTGTTTTTCTGTTGTATTGCAAGCAGCCCTTAACCCCCTTCACCCCCCTTTAACTACACCCCTGGCTGAGAGATGCTGCTGCAACCGCTTTTCGTTTATTGTGCTGCATTGCTTTCTTCATTTTACTTGGATTTCGTTCCGTTTTTTGTCTTTGTCGTCTTCTTTTTGTTGTTTGTTTGCTGCTCTCTCTCTCACTCTCTTGTTGTTATTGTTGCTATTGTTGTTGTTGTTTTTCAATCATGCATTCGCTTTGACTTTTATTGCACCCGCAGACAAGAAACCAAAAGAAAGCAAGAGAAGAGCGACGTGCACTGAACATAAAACGAGACGAAGGCGCCCGCGCAACAATTTCGAATTGTTGTTGTTGCTGTTTGTTGTTCATCTTGTTGTTATTGTTGTTGTTAAACATCTTTGTTGCCGCTGTTGCTGTGCCACAAATTGTTTTTGCTCACACTCACACACAAACATGCTGAGCTAAGTCTGAACACTGCCTGTAAATTGAATGCAACGCGCCTGAAATTGAAATTTGTCTGCAACATTCTCATAACTTCTCTCTCTCTCTCTCTTCTGCCTCCCTCTCTTTCTCTCTCTCTTTTTCTCTTTCTCCTTCTCGCTTGCAGTGCCACGTTGCCGCCGCCATGGTGGCCGCCTCCACCACGTTTGGCTACCACTCCGTCAACCAGCTGGATCGCAACATCATTTGACGTCAGCCCAGCAGCTGCAGCACCTGCAGCGGCAGCAGCAACTGCGCTCCACGTGGCAACTCGCATCAGTATCACTCCTCGGCCGGTGGCACGCCCGGCTCGTCGCAGCGCTCGTGCACCCGTTGCCAGAGCTTCCATCGGCACCATCATCGCGCCCGGCGTCGCAGCTCGGGTATGCAGCTGCGCGGCGACTACAACTCGACCTCGGCGGTGAACAGCGCAGCCAAGACGATAGTCACGATCACAGCGCCACCTGCAGCAGCTGCCTCGGCCAGCGCCCTTCATCTGGGTGGCCGACCCTCGTCGGTGTCGACGCTAACGTTGGCCTCGGTGCCGTCGTCAATGCTGCTGGAGGCCTCCAAGACGGGCTCTGTCAGTGCGGCCAACACGCCCCTTGCTCCGCCAGCCAAGCACACTAGCTTCGCACTGACGCCCAGCGCCATGGGACCATCTAGTTCGTCAGGATCGGGACATCATGTTTCCTTTATGCCCATGCCGCTGCCCATGATGGGTGTCAAGCGATTCCGCGAGTCAAATGCATCGCTGAGCTCACCCACAGGGGCGTCACCGAGTGCCGTGGCCAGCGGCTCAGCGCCGACGCTAATGGAGCCCGCCGAGAGTCCGAGTGGGGCAAAGCATGCGGCACTCGAGCTGCGCCAGAGTGTGCAGAGCCAGATCACTACGCTCGAGGATGTCGATGATGTGGAGCACAGCCAAGACGGGGCGGACAATGACAGCGACAGCGAGGGCATGGGCGTCGCGCTGGTGCAGACGACGCCGCAGCTGGAGTGCCGCACGGAGATGGCATCGAGTTCCTCAAGCGGTTCGGTTAAGTAAACTCGCCCACAGCACGCAAGCAACTTCTAGTGATAAGATATGTCTAGTGATACGACTCTCGGTTATTGAACATATTATCGCCCCATCGAGCGATGCATAGTCCTAGTGTTAAGTAGATATATTGGTACAGTTAGTTGTCATATCTTAGCTCTTCCATGAATAGTTTTTATGTCCTCTGAGTTCCGTCAAGTACGCCATCTTGTAAATATGGTTTCATCTTCGCCTTGAGTTCTGTTCTGATTGAAAGCTACGTCTTCAACCTGTCCACGTACCTGATATACTCTTTCTATCTCTCTCTTCTCGCTCTCTCTTAAACTCTCTTTAATGTAACTCTATATAGTGGTCCTTTTCTAACAAACTTATTGCAAAATATTACGGGTGAAAAGAATTTAAACCTTTGTAAGCCTCAGCAAATCAATCAACTAATAACAAAAGGCTTCAAAAATCACAACTGGGTACATCATATATGTATGTATGTATGTGTAATAAAGAAACATATATATAAAGTATACTCTTTTCATTCCATTTTCAATCCCGAATACCAAACGAAAACCTACCTAGCGAAAGTGCTACATAATCAACTAGTTGTTTCTCTTTCCCCTTCGCTGTCCCTTCCAAAAGCTTTTGTTTACCCTCCCCGTAGGTAAAGCATAGAGTAACTGTTAAATGCACACACAAAAACAACAAAAAAACATGAGAACAAATAGCGCAGATAAAGTTAGACGTCGAACTTTTTGCGATATTGATGAATTAATCTGGCCCCAAAAGGCTTAAGAGAAGTAGAGCAAATACTACGTACTAAAAGTTGAAATTACTCGTAAGTTATGTATAACAAGATTCTCAGTTAGCAACTTTTTGAGCTCTTCAGTTTCGAGTTATCAGACAGCGTAAAGTTTTCTAAACTGCTTGCCCAGGCAAACGCAGAAATCACTGGATACAACACCAAGACATATAGTCAATAGTAATAATGAACGACGTGGCGTGTCCACAGTTCCAACTACATAGGCATAGCATATATGTAACACGTGCATAATATGATAATCATACTGACTGGCGTTGCAGAACTATCGAATGTGATATCGATAGGGTGGGTGCTTATTATCGATTGTTAGTATTTTACATTAAAATCTGTTCTTTATAAGTTCATGACTGTTTTTTGGATCTTCTAATCTATGATCGACTTTTCCAAACTTAAAGTTTTTTCCTAACCTTTCATGTTGATTAATTGATAGACGAATTTTCGGTTCTATCGATAGTATGCACGATTATTGGAGGAAACAGCATTTTTAACAATTTAAAGACTACATTTATGATTTTCATAAAAATTCAATTACAAATATTTTATATTCTATTTACGTTTCAAAAAACTTCTTCAAACTTTTCAATGAAGAACTTCTATCGCTTCCACTCTCGATACTTTGCAACACTGGTCCCTACATATATATTTACCATTTACACATAAGTAAAGCATTGGTTATGAAATGCGTGCAGTAACAATGACAAAACTGCAGAGCATGAAGAGTAATTGCAGTAGGGAATGGATATGTGAGAACAAGAAAATAATTAAGGAGAAAGGAGGAAAGCATTGCTCATTGTTTAAAAAACATAAAAGGATCCCAAGTGGAAAGCAAAAGCGAAAACAGATGGCAATTATTAATGTAACGAGTAATCGATACGCGTAAAATAGAATAGAACACAATAGACTAGTCTAGTACTAAGCTCATGGCTCACAGCTCACTGCTCGCAGAGTAATTGGTCTGCGTGTGTGCAGACAATTAGCACTAAGTGTAGGCCTAAGTCTCTTGTGTAGCTCTCCTACTAAATACGATATGTGTCTAAGTGTGTAACTAAAGAGAGAGATCAAGGCAATCCAAGCCAGAGTATACAAAGCATACTAAATAAGTACCAAAAATACAGATATATCTAAGATTCACAGTCCCCGATCGGCACCTAAAAGCAAATGATTTGTATTCCATAGTTAAGTAGGATCTGTGTATGTGTGCATTACAACTACGACTACAATACTAATGTACTGTCTATTTATGTATGTGTGTTAAGATTAAAATGCAGAAATATACTGAAACAGTAACTGAAACTGACCGTGCAACTGTCGGGGGCAACATTATTCAAATTTCAGCCGGGCAAACTATTCCAAGTGGTTGCGACGCAACTTTTCGGGACTCGAGTAAGAAATGCAGCACTTCATCTTTGTGATGGACGAAGGCCAAACTGCAGACATCAAGTTTACAGTTTACAGTTTACAGTTACGGTCTACGGTCTACGGTTTACAATTCCGGGGCAGGCATTAGAGCTGCGATTGCCAGAGCCGGCAGCAGCTCGTGAGTTGCATTGTGCAGCTGTCGCTCAAACAGACACTTTCAGCTTCAGTTTGTCTGTCGGTTCCGCTGTTTCCCCGGTCTGTCCGTCCGTCTGTCTGTCTGTCAGTTGGTTACTCGCTCAAAGCGCCACACCCGCAGCCCCACAGACAGCAGCAGCTGCCGGCGTGGCGCCTCGTAAACTTTAAGCTGAGTGTGCACACTCCTGGCGCGCATCGGGAAGCGGGCACAACATTGTGGGGACAAATCGCACGACGTGCAGCGACTAACTAATGAGAAATTAAGCCAGAGAGAGAGACAGAGCAACAAACACTGTGCAACTGAAACCGAATCGCTGTCGAAAACTACACAACAGAACGCACTAATGACCCACAAAAGCAACTGAAGCCAAAGCAGTTCACGCGAGTCAAGGTACTGAGCGATAGCTGCTACACTAGTCAACAAAAGTGGGACGAGTAAATAAAAGGAGTGCGATCAGTCGGAGTGCGCTAACACCTAATAAAAAAATGGGAAATATTTAACAATTATTTTATTTTTTTATGGATTCTTGTTCTGAGCAGCGGAAATTCTGCTTCTGATACATTCAACAGTGAGGTAAGTATCCTCGTTATAATAGTAGTGTATGTGCTATGTATACATACATATATATACTATAAATTTGGGCTCTTATAATGCCAATGAATGAAATAACATTGCTAACTATATTACGGTATAATTTTAATCACAAAGTATTGTTTTAGTTTTTCTAGAATATTATCAAATTTTGTTTTTGTAAAAAATGAAGTATTCTTACAGTATCGAACTTATTTTTTTATGTTTAATATAACTCAATAAAAAAAAAAAAAAATGATAAAACTTTATTTGAATACTACATACGAGGTGTGTTCAAACCAAACAAAAAATGTCATACAATTGAAACTTGGCACAGATTTTCGGGAAGAATGTATCAACACAACAAAATAAAAAAAAAAAAACGAAATTCGGTTGTACGTAACCGGCGAAAATTCAAAATTCGCTATACTTTTAGAACACACCTCGTATCGAAAGCAAAAACATTTTTAATATATAACATAAAATAAATTTTTAGCCTATTTAAGCAAATAAACCTACAATATTCCAAGTAAAAGAAAGACGCACTGAACTTTGCTGGGCAGTGTAGCTAGTGCTTAACTCTGCCGCGATATCAGCACTTGCCGCCGCGAAGAGTCAGCGAGTGAGCGACTCGACACGACGCCTCAACACGAGCATTGTCCTTGTCGTAATCAGGCGAATAACGACTGTCAAAATGGCGGATAAGCGCAGAACTAATAAAAAAGAAGCGAAAAAGAAACGTTGCACAGTGGGGGCAGGGGGAGCCATCAAATCGCAAACTGCAGAGATCGCCACTAAAGTGGGACGGGAATAGAACGAGCACGCGTACTCGCTCACTCACTTATCACCCGAACTAAATTTGGAAGCTGCGTCGAACCCTCGACAACATTTTATTTGCTCGTTGGTAATTTCGCTTCCTTTTGCCGCTAGTTCTTTGCACTTCTTTCTCCCCCATTTCCACTGTCATTCGTCCCGTTGTTGTTGTTGGTTTTCCTTTTGTTGGGTTTGGTTAATGAACCGAAACGCGTGTTTGTCTCTGGCATTGAGCGGAGAGACCCAGTGCGGACGGGTTCGCTGCGCTTGTTCAGCTGCTTGGCTTGAATTTGTTTGCCAATATGTAGGGGCAGCGCAATCATTGTGCTGATGACTTTGTTGCTCTCGCTGCGAGAACTGGGAGTGGGCGGAGAGGGAGGCAGTGGATTGGCTTAGGGGGCAAATGCGCGGGCGTTATTGTCTGCGTCCCTTGGGGCATTTGCGTACGTGCGAGTGGGAGGGAGGAGACGACCCGCATTTTGCAGGGCTTAAGGATTTTCCGTTGCTTTTATTATTGCGTGTGGCTTATGCTGCAAGTTCGCTGAGTGTGCATGTGTGTGTGTCTGTGTGTGTGTTTGTGTGGAAGTATCAAAACCACAATCATTGTCATACATACACCACAAACAAACACACACAGACGCACTTTGCTTTGAGCCACGTTAGTTCATAAAGCGTTTAATTATAAACATAAATCGAATTCAATGTCTTGTCTCTTGGATAGTTTGACTGCTGTGGGAAGTGATTAAATTAATACTATATAGTAAATAATGATGGGATATGGCAGTTAACATTAGCTGATATCCATTAGAGCCAGAAAACAAGCGTATAATATTGTGCACTAAGGGCGATCTAGCGGAAAGTGATTTTAATTGTATGAAGATTATAATGATATGTTGATAAAGTTGTAAATTGATTTCACTATGCAAAATAAACAACAAACGTAGAATAGTTTAATTTTTAATATAACTGCACCTAGTTTCCTTTTAAAATAAATACAATTTAATTTTTTAAAACAGACAAAATCAACAGTCGCAAATTTGAATTTGTCGATTAAAAGTATTTTATTTTACATTAAAAAATAAGTTTAAGAAGCATGATCAATAAATACGGGCAAGCTTAATAAATATTTAATTATTATCTATTATAAAAATGCTATTAATAAATTTTAATTTAATGATTGAAATAAATATAAAATGGATTCAACCACAAAATCAAATTGTTTTCATAGCAAAGCGAAGCAGTTGCAGAGCAAAGTTGCAAGTTTCTAAGGCTTAATGCCATTGAATATGTATGAGGGAGTCGGGAATGGGGATAGAAAGGGAAGACAGCCACTCGAGATGCCTTTAGTGGCGTTTGAGAGTCGCTAATTAAATCAATTTCGCTCGTTTTAAACAATTTTGCGTTGGCAGAGCGCATAAAAATGCTAAATAAATTGATGAACTGTGGCGAATGCGCAAACACAAAGGACGCGCAAGGAGTTATTCGATGCGGATGCTCGGTGTATGCCAGTGTGTTTGTGTGTGCGTGTGTCCTTGTCATAAAACGGAAGAAAACTGCGCTGTAAAAAGAAGAGAGAAACCCATCGATCCAGTGGATTCATTGTGCTCGCTCGAGAGGTGGAAACGACATAGACAATGATGATTATGTTGATGCCGATACTGATGATGATGCTGTTGAGGAAAGTTCACAAAGCGCCACTTGCACTTGCAGAGGGGATCGCAGGGGATGGAGGGTTGGAGGGTGAATGATTGGGACCAAAATTGTGTAAATATAAACGACATTAAAGCGCGTCTGGAAATAAAACAAACAACAAGTCAAATTCAATGAACTGTGCCGAGGACGCAGCTCATGCTGCAGCTCCTGCTCTGCTTCTGCTCGAATTCTGGTCTCGGCATTAAGTTGCCAATGCCAGGATGTTGCCTCGGCCTCTGACACAGTCTGCCATCTACCCTTGCTCCTCTCCTCCCCCCTCCCCCCACATACTCATCTGGCTCCCTCTGCTGTGGCTGTGCCTGTTGCCTGCCATGCTTCGTGCTGGTCTGCTGCCTTCTGCCTTCTGCCTGCTGTCTCCTGTCACAGCCCGATGGGGCAATTGAAGCGCAGCCTTATTGTGTTCTGTGCCGATTTTCCATATCTATACACAATACACGTTGCTATTTTTGTTGCTAGATGCTTTCACACAGCCAGCGCCAATTTCCATTATGCCCGAGAACCTTGGCTTATATATAACAATTTATAAATATGGCAACGCCCACCGCAGCGTCATTAGAAGCCGTTTGAATGATTGCCAAACGACACGGCCCGAGTAAATGTTTTCATAAAAATTGACAAAATGAAATAAGTAGATTGTGCTCGATGCGAAGGGCAGCACTCAAGGATATCCTGTAAATAGTGCAGCGATGGGTGAGTTGCACAAAGAGAAGATTAATGAAGACGGACTCGAAAAGAAAAACTGAAAGAAGTCTCTTTCTACAGTTGAATTAAGTATGTTGTAGATTGAATATGATATGTAGAACGGAATATTTCTGTTAATAATGATATGTAGACTTTAGCTTGGTATATTTTATATATAAATGAAGTTTAATCTATCTGAAATCGACGTCATTCTTTTCAACAAAATGATATAAGTAGATTGTTCATGTTGCCAAAGGCAGCGCTAAAGTTTATTTAGTAAACAGTTTAGCCACAGAGCAGTTGGGAAGATTGATGAAGGTTTACAACGGGTTTGGAAAAGTGTTGAATATATTATCTGCAGCCTAGATAGGATATGGTATGATGCTATGTGGTATGAAATAATGATAACAATTCTTAAATTTGGAAGCAATTCGAAGATTGATTGAATTGAAAGAAACCGCAGCAAATGAATTCATCGTAGAATACGATACATGATATGATTGTTATAATACTATAAACTTTTAAATTTGATATATATTATATATAAATTTTGTTGCCTCTATAGAGAATCAACATCTTCCTTCACATTGAATAAAAAAAATTGATTTTTCTTGAAAGCACGATGGGAAGGATATCTTCTAAATACTTAAGCAATAGATGACTTGAGAAAATCAAAGATTAAGAAGCATCACAAGTTAAAGAAACCTCTTTACGTTACACTGAGTAAGTAGGATACCCTATACATGGGGTATAAAGTAGTTGATCAAAGTATAAAATATGATCTCAATATAGTAACATCTATATATAAACAACCTTGTCTTTCTTCCTCCCCTTTTACAGGATATGAAAAGGATGCCACATTTAGTTTCACGTAGGTGTATTAGGCAAAGGTTGACACTCTCGCCCAGGCGTCGCAGTCCTCTCCACGCGATATGTGTCGAGTGAGCCCATTGTTATTGTTATGAGAGTTGGCCTTTTCGGGTGTATTGGGGGCTGCTTCTTTATTTGAAAAGGGGGAGGAGGAGGGGGAAGGGGCAGCGATGGCAACACATTGCTCTAAATATCACGCACGCAATTTGCAATTGAAGCGTAAATTTCACTCTGCGTCAGTGAGCAATTCTCCAGGCTGTTCAAGCTGTTGATAGAGATATAAGAGATGTTAACTGAGCTCGGTCCAGGCGGGGGCTGCTGCTGCTCCTGTTGCTGTTTGCACAGTCAGAAGGGAGGGGGAGGTGTTGACGCAGCGAGGCAAAGAAATGACATCAGTGGATTATCGCCGGCATCGGGACAAGCACAAACACGAGACATTTCCTCGCCCGTTTTGCAATATATAAAATTGAAAAAACAGACAGCAGCGCGAGTGTGCGTGCATGTGTGTGTGTGCACTGTGTGTGTGTGTGTGTGTACTGTGTGTGGCAGCAAAACAAAAGCATGAAATATCGCAGGGAGCAAAGTGTCGAAGTTTCAGAGGGAAGCGGGCGGGGTCTCGCTGGGGGCAACACGTAAATATGCGTTATCCTTGGGCTGACCTTGGTTGGGAGCAGACTCAGCCTCGACATTTTTTTCGTGTTTTGTGTTGAAATAACTTCACGCACACACACACACACATACACACGCACGCATACTCACGCCCATTTCATGAATGCAAGTACAAATTACTGGCTCATTCAGCCGGCCAAACGGCAGCCGGATTCCCGCCAAGCACCCAGGACCGCCCGCTGCTGCAGTGGCCTGTCGGGGCAATCACGTACATACAACATAGCACAACAAATTCCGCGCTGGGCCAGTGCCAAGAACAGCAGCAGCAGCTTTAATAGCGACATTGACACCGCCAATGTTGCTGCTCCCACTCCTGCTTCGCTTTCTCCCTGCTCCTCTTTCTGTCGCTGTTCCTACCCCTGCCTCTTTCCTTGCTCTCTTCTCCTTGCTCCTCCTTCCCTGTCGTTAAACTTCGCCGCTTTGTCACTAAATCGTAAGTCTCCGTTTAATGCTTTAATAAATCCGCGCTGGAGCCACATGAGCTCGGGCAGGCTGCGCAGGAAGCTGCTCCGGGCAGGACTCGCTGGCAATTCGTGACAAATTGAATTCAATTAAATAAATTAAAGTGCATTTTGCATAAGCGATGTTGCACTCTAATAAAAGTAAATGAAATCACTTTTTAATGTCACGCGCATAAAGCGCAGCTAGAAACGAGCTAAACCTTGCAGCGTGTGCAGGGGGACAGACAGGGAGACGCGCATGTAGGGGGAGGGGCATTATCAGGAGCAACTTTTCGACAGTCAATCCTGCCAGCGCAGCGAAATCAAAGCGAAAGTTGAAACAAAAGACAATTGAAAGTTAAAGGTGACGACGATGACGACGACGGGGTCATGGAAAAGGTCCCCGACAAAGGGCGTGGGAGTAGAGTGATGGCAAAAGGGTGGAGAGAGGACAGAGGGAGAAGGTTGCTCCGGATTTTCACCTAAATAAGGATTCGAGAATGCATTAATAAAATGTTCGCATGCTCCAAACTTTTGCCAGTTAATAAAAGAGTTCATTTGGCAACGGGTTAAAAATGGCAAAGGTTATTGGGGATTGGAATAGGCAGGGAGGGAGAACTGAGAGCAACTGGGAAGGGAGTGGCAGCCAGACTTGATAAATGACAATTTGCCTGACACACGCACACACGCACACACACAAAGTCATCGCATTCGCTGCTAATTTTGTGGCACAAACAACGAAATCATTTCCTCATTTCCACACAAAGCACATGAGGCAAAGGGAACTTTGAAAAGTGGTCCTGCATTTCATTACGATTCCCAGCTAATTTTCCGAATCTTAATGAGTTTTCCTATGTGAATCACTTGACATCAATATGGCAAAGTATAGCATGTTATTTGTAGGGCTCAAATGGGAAAAGAACTGAAGGTTTTCTATCATGTGCTCGTGAGTTGTTTCTATTGACTTCTTTCTTCTTTGAAAAGACACAAAAATTCATTTTCTTTTCATTCATTCTAAAAAAAAAGTAATTTGAGCTGTAACTTCTCAAAATCCAGAAAAAGAGATAAAGTAAATATAACTAATGAGGTTGTCGCTTGATTACCTAAATGATTTCAGATCTAACTGACTGTTCCTTCTCAAAATATCAAAGGGAGTCAGTCAACTGCTTCCCTAACCTTTATTCTTAGAAAACTGTCAAGGCATTAGAGAACTTCCTTCGCTTGGAATTCATACTCTTTACCGTCTTATCGATAGAGACTTCATAATGAAGTTATCAAGAACTTGCAGTTCTCATTTTGGATATAAAAGGCTTCCGCATCCTCATTTGGGGACGTGGACAAATGAGGACATTCTGAGTAAACTTTCACCACACGACGCATTAAACATGTTCCCGTATCTCCCTTTCCACACACACACTCATCTCACACTTGGAAGGCTAATTGAAATGCAGCCACTTGTCTGCCCAGGGGCGGGGCGGGTTGAACACAGCGTCGTCGTCGTCGTCGTTGCGTCGGGCAACGGCATCAAGCAGGAGACTAAACCGTAAAGAAGGTTAAGAAGAATGAGAAGAAGAACATACTAATCAATTTAAAAGTTTTCACTAGCGCAAAGTTTGTAGCAAGCTCCTTGTCTGCTTTCGAGTTTGCCCAACTAAATCTCGAGAGCTAGTTAAACGTTATGTACGCGACTAATGGGGAAACGGAAGTTACTTCGCTCGAGTTTGGGGTTTCGTGTAAGGGTTGCAAAAAACAAAAACGCGACAGAAGCAAACATTGGTGAAACAGTTGCGAAACTGTCGCACAACAACAACGTAAACAAAAAGGGAGGAAACAACAAGCGGCGGCGACAACTGCACAAAACACAATAAACCGAGCAGTTGCTCTGCAGTTTCCGTTTCCGCTTGCGCCACAAAGTAGGCAGTGCGAAGCATGAAAACTGCATGAAAACTGCATGAAAACTGCATGACGACTTCATGCAATATGCTCCCCTGCTCTATTCCGCTCTACCCGTTTCTGGACTCAATGCTAAATACGCTCATAAATTTCAAATAATAAAAAACCAAAAACGAAAAAAGAAACTCCGCTGCGAAAGCAATTAGTTTGCCGCCGAGGGCCGCCAGTGAGCATCGTATTGCAATTAACGTAACAAAAACGAGCAGCGGAAAAACAATACAGCGCCAAATGGCCAGCGACTGTGTGGCAACCCATCCCACTAACCAGGCAGTTACCCAGCCATCTAACCAAGCAGCACAGCAACCAACCAACCAGTTAACTGGGCACTGGATGAATTATGGCCCCCGCCCAGGCAGCCAGGCAGGCAGGCAGCGACAGTGCCGATGTCGACACCGATACCGACGCCTCGGCCAGAAAACAGCTGCGTCCTGCTATTGCCCAT
The DNA here is from genome assembly GCA_018151435.1 of Zaprionus africanus. Lineage (NCBI taxonomy): Eukaryota > Metazoa > Arthropoda > Insecta > Diptera > Drosophilidae > Zaprionus > Zaprionus africanus. The sequence continues at coordinate 28,686 of JAECXB010002309.1, read as the reverse complement.
GACCTACTCCCCCCTCCCTACCCCATTGGATGTTTCGACGCTGTTGCATTAGTTCCCAAAATCAATTCGACAGAATTAGAAATCTACAGCAAACTAAATCGTTAAGTTCCCTCCAACTACCTCATACCCTCTAAGCGAGGAATGAATGAAAAAAGAACCTTCCGTAGGATGTTTTAAGCAGAACTAGGGTTATGTTTAATAAAAAAAAAAAAGAAAATCTGTCAATTATGAAAAATGAAATGAATGATGAAAAAAATAAAGATAATGTTCCCTTACTCTACTAAAAGAACTTGTTAGAAAAAGTAGGGTTAGGTTCAAAAAAGAAGTTTAGCAAACTTGTATCTCTGTCAATTCAAAGGCATCTCTGAAAAAATAAAACGAATGATGATGATAAAGTCAAAATTCGTAAGAAAGAAAAAAGTTAGGTTATGTATTTAATCACTTACTTAATTAAATATATGTATATATATATATATTATACATAAATATAAAAATTAGAAAAAATTTTATCTATTCAAAGGATTCTTCAGATAAATGAAAGTAAATTTTATAGAAAAAAGGCAACCATATTCAGTTTATCAAAATAACAAAACTTTATTCAAACTTAAAAGGCAAAAACTCTTTTAGAGTGCCACCAACTCTACCAGCAAACCGAACTACCCCACTCCTGTAGTTGATAGTTGTGCTAAACGAACGCAAAGTTGGACCCGTTGGCCATGCAGAAATTCGAGCTACATTTTAACGAGCCTAAATGAAAGCGTATCTAAGGGATTTTGGGGATTGTATGCCTGTGTGTGTATATATATGCGACTGTAGGTGGGTGTAGAGGTATGTGTGTGAAAGTATCGTTAATTAAATTACATTTGGCTGGATTTATGAGAGATGTTTCTGCATTTACTACACAGCGAGTATTAATTAGAAAGCGCACGTTTAATCGATTTGACCCGGAACAACAGTGCCTTGTGTGCTTTGTCACACATGGATTCTCTGAACCGTTGACAGAGACAGGTTCGCATTAAAAGAGGGAAGAGGGAAGCGGGTGCTCAACGGAAGTGAAATCTCAGTGAGAGCTACAAAGCCGCATGCGAGCTTTAAGTGCAGTCAAAGTGCCGCTTGATCAACGCAAACGCACTGACAATCTGCATGTGTGTGTGTGCGACAGAGGCAGCAAAAGAGTTTAAGTGGATGTTTGACTGTGCGTGTGTGTGTGTGTGGTGGAAGACTTTAATCACAGCGAAGCACAGTGGGAGTTCATCTAAAGCCAAAGGATATCATCTTCAGCATTTCAAGTGCGCTCGACACAGCGCAACCAGGGAGGCTTCCCCTTCTCCCCCTCACTCCAAACGGATGCACAAGTTGGTTAAGTGCGCCCGACGGCAATAAGCATTTTATTTTCATTTATTTATGCGATAAACTTTTGATTTGTTGCTCATTTTAGCTAAAGCGGAGCAAGCCAAAAATTTTATTACGCAAATACTATTTGGCCTCCTCTTTTTCACACACACACACACACAGGCCGACAAAGCGAATATAATATGCGATGTTTGCTTGTGGCCAGAGTGCCCAAGACTCCCACAGACGCTCACCCCTACCCCCCTTCCACCCTGCGGGCATAATTCTCGCTTCCAATCTCGCTGAACTGTAACGCTTGAGTTAGCAAACTTTAAGGAACAAGATGAAAAAAGGAAAGAAAAACAAATGAATAAAAAGCATGTTAAACTTCTTGATAGACTTTTAGTTACTCTATAGCTAAAAATATGAATTTTTAAGCAACAAATCATAATTTAAAATACGGTTCTAAATTCGATTAGTCATCGTTATAAACATTTAATAATACTCAACTCCACTAAACTGTATAAACAGTACAATAAACTTCTTCTTCATGCTTTAACACCCTAGAAATTAAAGAGATTTAAAAGTTCTGATAGAAATTTCCGCTATATTTTATGCGTCCAAGCGCAATAAACAAAATCTCATTTTCGAAGCAGGCAAACTTAAATTGCTTCTAAGTGTTTAATTTTCTAGAAAGAAAAGTAAAAGTTATTTCTGGACAAGCCCCATAAAACAATTCACTGATATCTTGCTATCTAGAATCGTAAAAATAAAAAATACTAATCTCTTTCCACTGAAAGTAAAACTAATCTTCGCCGTAATCTATGTAATCTGTGAAGAAGCTACATCTACGTCAGACTGACTAGGGGCTCCAATTACAACAACGTTAGCTTCTGTCCGGGGGGAAGGTTATCAGTGCCAAAGCTTTTTCTGTACCTTGTGCCACTAGCTATATAAGTTGATAAGGCTTATCAGAGGGAATAAGCAATCGGCAGCCACATAAAGCAGGCGAGCGGATAGAAATATGTTAATATGCAAAAATAAATTGTGCCCACTGTGAGAGCCAAGCAGCGCCGTGCGTATGGTATATATATGCATACTGCTTATATATAATATTCGATAAACACGCCAATAGTGAGTGATATTTGAAAAGAAAAGAGACTGTTGAACTTGGAATTTCTGTGATTTTTGTTTAACATTTCGAATGCATTTGTTTGCTTTATTAAGAACTTTAAACTAGTTGATATAAAATCTGACGTAACAGACATAAAACTTTGTAATCTTGTAATAGTAATATATAATATTGTCACCGGAATTTCCGAACTCTAAATGCTCGATATATTTTCAAAACTCTTTCCCATTAAACGTTTTCCTCGCCCATTGTATTGTCATCTCATCGGGAAGACGCGCAAATTTAGCACACACAGAGATCCACCTTTACATGCCCGAGCTGCGCTGCACACCCAACACGTACTTGTTGTAGGCACTGTTCATTTGCTCCAGCAGGATGAAGGTGAGCACAGTGTGTGGTCCAAGACGGAAGTAGTAGGGCGTGAATCCCTTCCACAAGGCAAAGACGCCCTCCTGGCGAATGACGCGCACCAGCACGTCCGTCGTGCCACGATACTCTGGCTTTCCATCGATGGTCTTCATGTTCTGTATGCGTGTCTTGGCAATATCCAGTGGCATCGAGGCGATCGTTGTGAGCAGACCACTCAGCATGCTGGCGCAGAAATGCAATAGAATTCCCTCCTCCATCTTAAGGGGCCCGTTGCGGAAGTATGACTTGAACTGGGAATAACTGGCCAGTTGGGTCATGTTGACGACCATGGCGCGACCCATTGTGGGTATGCAACCGCGCCAGAGCGCCGCAATGCCCTCCTCGCGGGTCATGCGTCCCAGTGCGTTCACCACACTTGTGTAGTTGCGTCTCTCCGCCACTGGCAGTCGTCCGTCGGCGGTCATGCGAATCAGTGCCACCTCGGCGGGGGTGCCAATGAAAGCGCCAACAGCGCCGGCTATCATGCCCATTACCATGCTGCCAATTAGCTTGGGATTGCTGCCATAACGATTGCGATATTCCTCGTTCAGGTTAGTGTATACACCGAGACGGCCAGTGGTGTAGGTGGCTTGTCTAAGCAGCGCTGCCGAAAGACCTTTGTACACAGCCAGTGGACCCTCTTTGCTGATCACCGATTGCAAGCAATGCAACGAGCTGCGATATTCCTTCTTTCCACTACCAGCTCCGGCAATTTGCATCCGACTTTTCACCAGATCCAGTGGTTGCACAAACAGAGTTGCCCCCCATGCCACTGGCGCCGCCAAGAATGTATTTCATATAAGGCGGCGCCTTCTTCTCGGCTGCACTGGGCTTGGGTGGGGAGGGGTTGCTAGGCTGGGACATGTTGGCTTCCAATTACAGCGATTACACAATTTGAATTTAATACACTTTTCATACACTTCCAGTTAAAGCTGCACCGGGTCGTTTCGTTGCTCGTTTTCGCAGTTGTTGTTGTAGTTGTCGCAGCCCCTCTGTAGTTGCCGCTGCTGTTACCGGGAATGTGTAGTTGAATTCTCTAAATCGTTTTGCACATGCCTTGCCTGCCGTCGCAATTGGTAATAATTATAAACTTTTGCTTACGGCCAGAGCGAGCAGCTGATACTGGCGCTTCCTCGATTTATTTTTGCCTTTTTCTCTCCGTGCTGCCGCCTCTTTGAATGTGGAATCAATGTCACGGGCGTGTGCGTTGTGTCGTCACGAGTCTGTTTCTATATTTAGTCTTTACTTTTCGGTTAGAATCACTTGTGCGAATGTTGCCTGACCCAAATTGCAATCTGTTGTGCGACGTAATATTGCACAATTACAAATGCTTGAGCAATGGAAATAATGAGAGATATTTGCAATGCAACAATAACAATCCATAGTTTCAGTTAGTTGCCCGCTCAGCTGATGACGTGTGAGTTACCGCGCGTCGGCGCGAGAGCGCAACAGGGTTGTCAGCTTTTCACGATGTTGAGAGAGTGAATATTTCTTTTTAAGTTTATTAAGTCATGCAGATGATTTATAATATAGTATTGAAAAAAACAAACAAATGTTAAGCTGTATATTTAGCTTAAACTTAATTAAATAATTTTTTAAACAAAACATATCCATTATGTATGTTTACTTTATATAAATGCAACCTTTTCATATATTTGACAACCCTGTACGTACGTTCACCCGCGATTTGTGTCTCTCAGCTGCTCTCTCTCACTGCTGCTCTCTCTCTCTCTCTCCCCGCCGACAAGACGGTGTTGTTAAACGCTGAACAGCTGTGCGCTGTTGTTGCTGTGCTGCCCCCTCTCGCAGTTTGCACTACTGATTTGCTGTCTTATTTAGTTTACCAGGTGAAGAGTGCGCGTCTAATTTAGATACACACACCTTCACGATTAGCTACGCCATGACTATGTGACTATAGCTATGTATCTTCCTATTTACAATAGACCTAGTACAATGGGTACCCCACACCCCATCATATTATCATACATAGATTTACCACTGTGTACATTTGTTTACCTTATCGAATATTTATGCGTTCATACATATGTACGTATTGTATGTCTATATGTGTGACGGTGCATGCATATGTTTTCTTTATCTGCTTTGTTCCTTTTGTGGGCGAATCTATATATCGCACTACAAACATACATACATTTCTATTTACCACCCTTTTTTATCGTAATTGCTCTAATCAACCAATATAAATACATGTGTATGGACTGATTCGATTAGGTGAGTTTCAGATTCTTTTTACAAGCCTCTGCTAATCGAATTGCAGTGGCGTTTTTCGATATTTATGACCACAGATTTTATACATTCCTATACATGATTTTTCACACATATCAATATAAATATTTGTGCACCACCTTAGGGGTTTCTATTTATACCAGGTCCACATGAAACATGACGAATAAACTAGTTATTGTAAATGTATCAATCTATGCGATTGTAAAACATATAAACATGCATACTCGAAACAATTTACACATGTTATCTGGCAACAACATGTTATTAACATTGATCTGATGGCTTAAGCTTTTCTTAACAGAAGACGAGCCCACTGGCTTAACAGGAACAGATGTTGAGCAAAGCAGTTCGTCGCCAAGCTCAGCTGATCTCTCTCGTGAGGGCCTGCTCTCTTTATCAGCGCTGTTAATATTGTTTGCATTAACAGTCGTTCCAGTTCTTTTCCAGTTACAGTTCTGTTAATGTACATAGCTTAATTGATCGATTATTAGTTTTCAGAACAAAATAATATCGTAATCTCTTAAGCAATTTTAATGAAATTAGAAGGGTCTCTCAGTGCGTATCATTATCATTATTTTTCCCATGCGTTATCCAGCCAAGCGCAGATCGCGCATTCGCGCTTGATTCAATCAGAGGAGACTCAACAGATTGCCTGTCGTTTGCCTGCCATTGAAGCTGAAGCGATTTCAATTGAATTTAAGCGACACCGACATTTCTCCTGCCTTCACGAGGGATTTTCGCATTTTCGTATTTGCCATTCTTCTTTCGCTCTCTCTCTCTCCCATTCTTTTGGCTTTTTTACTGTGCCCAAAAGAAATCGAGAACGAACGCACGAAGAGGAGCGCGCACATTGTACGCAATCAGACGAAGCTGCAGCAGCAGCAAAAAGAAAAGCCACAGAAAGAAGTATATCTCCGACTGTCATCGTCCAAAGCATGAGGAGGAGGAGGAGGCAACGCGAAAAGAGAAGAAACTACGGTCCTGCTGCCACTGGGCAAGGCTCCCGAGCTGCCAACGACAGTTAATATGCTCGCGAAGCAAGCAAGCACTGCCTGTGCTCAGCCCCTCTCCCTCACACACCCAAATGTACACACACATACACATATGCATTCAGTGTGAAGGACATTGTGAGTGAAATTGAATGCTTGGACGTTTAACATGGCCATCATTGACAAAGCTGTAAGATCCAACAGATGGAGACCTGGTAGGGTATGCTGGGACAGAGTACTTTAGATCTTTTATTTGAAATATATATTATATATCCTGTTATATCATTTACATATCCATGTTAGTATTCCCAGCTCGATGTCTCTGCAGTTTGTCGATATCCCTATCGACAATTCCCACTCATATTGGGCTCCCTCCTTCTCCTCCATCTCCACGCGCCTGCTCGTTCGATTCACCTTCAGAGCAAAGCTTCCATGTGACGACACTGGCCGGGCCAATCAATAAAATTTCACGCTGCTGTAATCAAAGCATGTGATATTAGCGTAAAGTTGAATGAGTCCATGTGCGCCAGGCGAGTCCCTGCCAGATCAGGCCTGCCTGGCAAGCAGAGGACCCAAGCCAAGCCAAGGCAAGCAGGCAGGCAGACAGGCACATCCATCCCGAGTTCGTAGGCAGCGCGGCGGCTTTTGTGTGAAATGCTAAAATGATAAGGTCGCTCGTTATAGAATCTCTCGTCGCTGAGCACACAAAGCCGAGTTGAATCAACAGTTTGGCGCCGGTGGCACCCGCGTCACTTGCTAATTTTAACACGCGACAAGGCAGAGAGAGAGGACTGGTGGGACAAAGAGGGAGAGAGATGGAAAGAGAGAGCGAGGCAAACAAAACTCATGTGCGCTGCCGGCAGGCAGCAAGTTTATCATCTGCAACCTGTGAAATTTATTTTCGTGCAGCCCCGTTTAGTGATGCGTTATGGCAAACACCAGCCCCCACCTTCTGCACCCGCATCCGCATCTCTACAGCCAATCCGGATTCCACGAACCTCAACCAGGTAAGAGAGTTTTGGCAGAACCAGAAGGTTGCGAGTGCAAATCGACTGGAAGCATTTCGTGCGTTGGCAAACGAAAATACATTTATTTTCACTTCCCCCCAGGCTTTCTCTTCACCCTGCTAACCCCTTCTGCCACACCTCGTTCCGCGATTATTCTTGGCCTGCGATTGGGTCAACAAGCATCCTTGAGCTGCGAACAAAGGTCGCAGTTCCCTCACAGACGCATTTCTCTCTATCGTATTTACTTCTGTTTTGGCAGCCGACAAAATCTGAAATAAATGTAGACAAACAATTTCGCAATTGCATAACAAGTGCGCCATAAACTGACGGCGAATTGTGCACTTGGCTGCGGATGGCGTCGAACCAAAAGGAACCAAATTCCACGGCAAAGGCCACGGCAAAGTGCACGCAAGGAGCAGCGTCGAGAGAATCAAATGTAATTCGAGTGCAAAATATTTCCTACAGCCAGGCCCGTGCCGAGGCGTGTGCAGGATGTGTGATGTACAAGGGCCCCCGCCTGCCAGGGGCGCAAACAAATGGAATAAGTAGCCACAGCTAGGAGGAACTAGCGTTAGATTGTGTAGCTAGTTTCTCATTAGTATGACGTACATATAAGTATAAGTAATCTTACGATTATGGATTAAAGTTTTAGGATAAGATGTCACGAGATGTAAGATGATAATATGAGTCTTTAAGTGAATATAAATTTGGAGAACTGGGGACTGAATTAAATTATTATTCATTTATAATATCATCACCAAACTTATGCTGTTTTATTATCGTACTATAGTAAGCTGTAAGAGGGTCACACTGGTATATCGATACTTATATAACACGATGACTTTTTTAAGCCTATGTTAAACATAAGTTAAGCCTATGTTAAACATATTTAAAATAACATTAAGGGACATTCTGTGTAAGCGTGTCAAAAAAAAGAGGAAGTGCTGCAACGTCGTGTGTAATAAAATTAATCTTCCACATTCCTGTAATGTTTTTGAAATGAGTTTCTAAAGTTATTAATATATAAGTTACGAATTGCCAATTCAATATCAAACTTAATTTACAACTTTGATTACTTAAATAAAGAATGTTTTATGAAAATTATTGAAGTTCTAAACACTTAATTGTCTGCTCGCCGACAAAATAATAAAGCAGCTGACAAACCAATACTTTGTTATAAATTTATAAGGTTTCAAAATAGTCACAAGAGATAATCAGGGATCTATAAAATTTCAGAGTAAATCGCACAAGTTTTTCCTTCGATAAAATCTTCTTTCGAAATTCGAATCATGTCTTGGCAACTTGAGGATAAAAGTAGTAAAAAGTAATAAACAGATCACAACTTGTAAGTTGTTATATCAAAGTTAGAGCAAGCTGCTATTCAAGTGGTTTCGCGCTGAGCTTTTCTTTCGTTTTTGGACTTCCTGTGCTGCGCCACGACGCTGCTTAATTCCGAGCTGCATTCCAAGTTGACGCCGTCCCCTTCTAATGCAATCAACCTTAAGAAAGGCGTGTGGAACGAAAAACGGAGGCAAGAAGCAGCATGAAATATTCCCCTTGACTAGATTCCAATTGCCTGGGGGAAGGGAATGGAGGGGGAGGGAAGGGGGAGAGAAAGAGTGAAAGACGGAGATAGCTGGAGAGAGAAAGAGAAGTGACGCTACCGTTGCCTGGCAGCGTTGTGCGGTGTCCTTTGCATCATTTGCAATGTGCAAAAAGCGACAAAATAGTTGCGGCTAGTGCCACGCCCAGCCACTTGACCGCCCCTTGCTGCTGCTGCTGCTGCTACGTAAATAAACATTTAGCATTCCATTAGAATTTGCATGGCAAACGCCAAAGCACAAGCAACATCCAGAGCAGGAGCTGGAGAGGAGTAAGAGAAGAAGCAACAGCAGCAGCAGGTGGATGAACATGAGCAGCGCCAATTTGCGTGGCCAGTGCGGGCGACTGCTGGCATAACCAACTAACCAGCTAACCAACTAAATCTGATTGTGAACTAAACACGCTAATGGCATTATAATTATCCCAGGAGAGCCCACGCAGGAAGGGAGGAAGGAGGGCGAAGCTGATGCAGGCAGGTAGCCTGGGCACGTTCTAAAATGCAAATTAAAACTTTGCACAAAACTTGGCGACGCCATTTAAAGTGGAGCGCAAAAAGCGCGGCTAAATTGCATTGCGGTTCAGCCCTTTTCCCGACCACACCCCTTTGCCACTCCCTCTCTCTTTCTCTCTCTTTCTCTCGTTCTTCACCGGGCAAACTGGCTGAGCTGCTGCACATTAACGTATAATCAACATTAATGGAGCTGACAATGCGCTTCCGCAGATGCGTATACAATACAAAACACAGCGAACTGTCGCCGAGCTCAGCAAGGCTTCCTCCTCTCTGCTCTCTCCCATTTCCCTTCTCCACTCTGCAACTTGCCGCACGCTCTTCACGGCTTTATTGTGCGCCAGCCAAGTGAAAGTGGCCCTTCAGCTTAGCCAGCGCTCCACTTAGTCCAACATGGGGATTACATGCGCATCAGCTCAATGAGAAATTATGTGTGCTTGTCTCTGGGTCTGTCTCTCTGACTGTCCCTTGTCTGTTTGTCTGTGTCGTAGTCTCTTTTTCTGTCTATCTGTCTCGCTCTCTCTCTTTCTCCGTCTGTCTGTCACTTTGTATTGTTATGCCCAATTGTGCCTCGTCTATTGGCTTGTTATATTAAATAACTGGCGGCATCTGGCTACGTATGCATGCAGCCTTAGCTTGAGCCACTTTCCGAAAAGTTTAATCTGTTTTCCGTTTGTCTCAAATGTTTTCTTCGGCTCTTGTGCCCTGCATATCGATTAAGCATGCGCCGCAGGTAAACGTTGCGTATACGCAACGCACAAAAACACACTGATTAAGTACAAGAATTTATGGCTGCTACTGTACACGTGTGTATGTGTGTGCAGCATTTTTTCGTGGCATATAAATTAAAAGCAGCTCACTAAGCCACTTTGTAGCCCAAATGTATCTGTAGCTGTCGTTGTATCTGTATCTGTATCTGTATCTGAAACTGTCTGTGGCTTCACTCGGACTCAGATAAAAAGTTGAATTCTGCTGCGGCTGCAACTTGATGTGGCTCTCGATGGGGGACAGCAGCTGCCATTGTGCCACTTCTTGTGGCAAAAACAACAAACAGACGACAGTAACAAAACAAAAGTGCCAGAGACATAAAGAAAAAGAAGAAGAGATGGAAAGGGATGAGGAGAAGAAAGCCCACAGACAGACGCAGACAGTGAGCACTCCACGCCGCAAAAGGACGAAATGCCAGGCATAGTTTGGGCTACAAAATTAATGGTGCTAATGCCAAGTGGGTGACTTTCCTCCCCACCCCCTCCCTCTCCCCTCTCCTGCCATGCCCAACCCCTTATTCTCTGGCACACTCTTTCTGTCTTTACCCGGTCAACTCAATTCTGTTGCAGACATCTTGTTACCCAAAACCACTTTGCAACATGAGCAACAACAATCCTCGAAGCTGTCCAAGTGGCACTCGAATTCGAGTTCGAGTGTTGTGTGTGTGTGCGTGTGTGTGAGTAACTTACGGTAAAGAGTGGCGAGCTGTCGAGTAAACTAAACCGAAATTTGAATTGATCGCCAGTAAATACTTCCAACAGAATGAATCATTTGTAGGGTATTGCAGTCGTCAACCAGCTTGTACATTGTTCAGTTGGTATCTTGTAGTCCTGCAGACATTCGGAACTCTTGATTTATTATGCAGCATTCTGTTTTTGTACATCTTTCCGACACAGAGACCCGAAATCAGCTCATTGCTGCAATGGGTGATTGATAGTCCTCCCAGTGCGCGCGCCAAGTCAATCGAGCACGTGTGGCAACTGTTGGGTTAAATGCTTTCATTGAGCATTCAAATATGTGACCCCGAACACCCCAACCACGACGACGACTTCCAGCCCCGACCTTGACCATGCTGAGTCATGCTAGTTGGCAAGCCTAAGCAAATCATGAAATGAAAAGCTCTGCCCGTTTCCGGAATGCGGAAGACACACAATATTTATTTAATGTGCAGAGACAAACCGAGTGAATAGTATTCATAAACTACTCATAAAATATTCGGAGTGTTTTAAAAGCATTTCTAATGCAAATTAGGTTTTATTTATTTCTTTATTTTCCAGTAAAGGCAAACTGCGCCGGAATGTCTGAAAGAAGAGGATATTTTATTTTGTTATTTGTTATTAAAATGGAACAAATTATTAGTTTAAGAGTAATTTTATCGAAGTCAAACTAAGATGAATACTAATTTATTTATAATTAAGATATATTAGAGGACATTTTAGTAATTTATACGATCCTTTTGCCAAAATGCCACGATTTCATTATCAAAGTAGCTATTTGTTTTCATGCATTGCTAAACTTATAAATTAAATTATTCTATAAGCACAGGAACGATATTACAATAGTTAAGCACGGAAAAAATATACATGTTCCAGATTCTGGCATACTGATTATTTAATTCAATAAAGTCAACTAAATGTTCGATTGATTTGTACAACATCATCTGATACCTAGAAAGTGCATGCCATGAAAATTGTCAGTCGATAAGGCAACGATTTAAAACACGTGTGACAAATCACATGTTTGTCGAAATAACAATTAGTGCCCCTTTTAATGGGTAGAGAGTGTGTCACAGTCGACTGAAGCTTTCTTGCTAGTTTAATAATCCTTTTGTAAGTTGGGACAAAATTAATCTGCACAGCGCGCTGGCAAGTGGCGGCAGCGACATTATCTTTAAATGGAACGCAGGAAAAAAGAGTTCGCAAGGGCAGAATGGCGGCCAAGCGGATGATCATAAGGTCAATGGAGCACGGGGGCACTCGGGGGCAGCCGAGCGCAGCTGCAAACAATGGCATTTTAAAAGGCAGGGGGTGCGTGGTTGATGGAACGAAAGGGGATGGAGCAGGTGGCGGGCAAAGACTTAAAGACAAACATGATGTTGGCGACACACACGAACAGACACACATACACACACACACACACACCCCTGTGCACACATGAGCAATCTGCCGACGCACATGGCGTATGCGTAATAACATTTTGCGTTACATTTGCTTTTTATTGCATACCGCAAGGCGGCTCCGCTTGCTCTTTGTCCCCTTTGTGAGGCACTGCCGCTGCCGCTGTTGTTGCCGCATTCCAGCTTAACGTTTTTGTTATTGTTTTTTTCTCTTGTCCGCCTCCACGTAGCGCCTCCTTTGTCTGCCACAATTTCTGTGCCATGAGGCGCAGCAAATGTAAATGCGGCACAACAAATGCGAAAACTTTAAACTGCCCAACAGATGCGAATCATGCCAAATCGGGCACCCGCACCAGCACTCGCTCCAACACCCCCAACACCCACTCCCCAAACGCTGCTTGAGTGCTTTGTTTTCTTGGCATTATCGCACGTAATAACTTCCTAAGTCAAACGTAAGACACATGCCCCGAGGTCAGGCCGAAACTTGTGTGCCTGCGCTTCCGGCTTGCGCTCGCTGTCAGCTCCAACGACTTGTCGCATACCCTTCTGCAGCTCTTAAGCAGCTCAAGGCGCAAGTAAGGCAACAAAGCGAGAGAATTCATTGAGGCGGCAGTGGCAAATTGTGTCATTTTCATTAATCTGCAAATGTAACTGTAACTGTAATTGTATCTGTAGCTGTATCTATAGCTGTAGCTGTAGCTGCGGCTACGACTGCGTCTGTCTGTCTGGCTCGAACCCCATTGAATCAACTTGCAAGCCGAGGCGAGCTGAGGCGCTCTTAGGCGAATGCCAATAAAACGGAAGCCGCGATTAAATACAAATAAGGCATTAAGCGGGCCAGGGCGCTGCGAGGCGCTGAGGCGCATAATACAAATTGCGACGATTGGCAGGGCAGAAGCAAGAAGCAACGAGAAGCAGGAGGAGCTGGGCATGATTGGCTCGCCGTCGGGCATATCGAGAGTGTCTTACAGACTATGCGGCAGGGTATGCCAGCAATGAAAGAGCAGTTAAGCAAAGCAAGAGAGAGAGAGAGAGAGTGAAGGCTGTTTTCGGCAGTTTGTTTCCAATAAAAAGGGCAAAAGAATGTATGAAATAACAAAATATATATATTTATATATATGATGGCATAAAAAGTAGTAAAATCGACTACAATTAGGGCATACAGAGTGCGTTGCTTGGCAATTTCTATGGCACAAGTGCGGCGCTCATAAGTAGGCAACGCTTTTTTCTGCGCTTTGTAGGCTGCTTCGACTGGACTCAACTGGACTAACTGTGCAGCGTGGCTGTGGACGGCATAATAAAAAAGCCGCCAATTGAAAGTGTTTAAAGCGAGAATTAGCATGGCCAGAGAAAGAGAGTGTGAGCGCGTAAATAGAAAGATAAAAATTGGGTTTAATGGCTTAAGGCCTTTTAAGTCGTACAAATGCGCATCTGTATGAGTGTGCGTGTGTGTGCCGAATAACCTATTTTGGGCCATGCCAAGGACAACTGTGGTCATCCTTCGTGGCACAGTGTGAATATGCCATGCTATATATACACATGCCAAGCTTACTCCCGCCTAGATTCGCAGCTAGCGCAAGTTAAACTCTCGACTCCCTTCACCTTTGTTGTTGTTGCCATTAGGGTAGCTGCACAATTTTGCGGTTCATTTAATAATGCTGCGTCTTGTTTACCAGCCTTCGACTTTGATGGCCGGCCAAGTAGTCAACCTGGCCAAGTGGCCGTTTAACCTGCGGCTATTGCCATTAGCCCACGCACTCTCCCACGGCCCTTGAAGTTAACGAGCTGCCATGGCAATTAGGAGCCTGTTATGGCCTGCGTTGCGTTGCGATTCGTTTCGTTTTATATTTATTTTCATTTTTATTTGGCGTCTTTTTGTCAGCCGAACGTCTCACTTTTTTCTCTGGATTTCTCTCTGTTTTTTTTTGATTAGCTTGAAGTGCGCGCAGTCAAAGTATTTGCTCAGTCATCGCAATATGCATGAGTCGATGCTCGACAAGTTGTAGATGATGATGATGATGCTGCTGCTGCTCCTGCTCCCGTTTCTGTTGTTGCCGATGATTGACTTTTTCAGGTGTTTGTGTGGGTGTTTGAGTGTGTGTGTGTGTGTGTGCTGTAAGTGTCAATTGCCCCAACACGGCTGAACTCGATTCGGCTCGGCTTGCTTTCAATAATATTTATGCACTCGGCTTGTGTGCGGAATCAACAGGGCATACGATTCCAATTAAACTCAAGCATTCCACTACAGCAAGTGCACAAACACACACAAGCACACACCAACACACACACACACAAGTACAGACAAACACATTCATTCACCAAGTGCATTTTTTTCGTACTTTTCATGTGAAAAGTTTGCCGAATTCGCAGAATTCTGTCTAAAATTTGCCAAAGCTGAAGCTGTTGCTCACGAGGCTCGCGTGAGGCGAGGAAAATCACTGGAAAATATTATGAAAAGGTGCTTTAAGTGCTTGGATTGCGCTCTAAAGGAGCCTAATAAGTTTTATGAAATTTCATATTTCTAAATTCTAAAGAGAATATTTTCGTGCCGAGAATTTTCTTTGCTTTGCAAAGTATTCAAGAGAAATGTATATAATATACGATTAATGCTAAATAAGGTATGTAAATTCCGCAATCATCATCATGTATTCCCGCTGAAGTCAACTGCACACTCTCTCTCTCATCTATTTTGGAACTGTATCTGCATTCCTGCCCGCAGGTCGCTTGAAAATGCTTTGCCGCCTGGCCTCAATGGGGCATGTCATGTGCCTAATCCGGGATTCTGCAGTGACAGGAACTGCGCGTTGAAAATGCAAAGAGGGTACGCGACTGCATTGGCTGCGGGGTAAACCTTAATGATTGCCGACTGGCAAATGGAAAATGGCAACTGGTTGACTGGTAACGGTAAACAAAGAGTAACAGCGGTTGCAGCCATATGTTCATTTCCCAGTTGTTGTTGTTGTTGATGCTCAGTTTGAATTGATTAAAATTGGCAGCGGAAAACCAACTGCAACTGACTGCAAAATGCTTAGACGGCGAATGGCCAAACAGCTGATGTCACACGGATGCACAGTGGGGCGAACAGGCCGAGAACACGAGCGACTTCCAGGGAAGAGGAGGCAGCGAACTTTTTCAGCTTTCATTTGCAACCGTTTTGGCAAAAAAAATAATGTTGCATACTAAATGAAAATGCCAACAGCACGAGCAGCTGCCGTAGGTTGTAAGGTAGAGCGGCGCAGAGCAACTGCAAACTGATTTCCGTTCGTCATATTCACATACAGAGGCTCACACTGCGTATACGCAACGTGTGTCGAATTTATTTGCAAATTTGTTAAGTTCGGTTTGGTTTTTCTTTTGCATAGCATAGAAATATCAAAGGTAGACTTCAATTATTATTTGCTTTTACTTGGGCTAGAGGAGAGTGGGCACGGGGGAGTTGGCGGAGCGAAGGTCCAAACTTGGCCAATTGAACCCCCGAGAGCAATAAAGGAAACCACAAACTATCGTTGCATCAGCTCGTCAGCTCGTCAGCTTGTTCCCATCGACAGTGACCGCTGACAGTTCTGGGACAGCATAATCGAAATCATGTCATCGTGTGTGTGTGTGTGTTGACTAAACCAATTGGTAGACATATAGTCAGTCTGCCAATTGGTTTAGTATATATATATATATACATATATGTATATATATTTGTTCATTTTTTTCAGAGGACTCATCCCCCTCTGTTCACCCCTCTTTTCGCACAGATAACGGTACATTCTGCCACTCAGCTTTAAATTCTATTTTCGTGCTAAATCTTGTTGCCCCTTACACCTCATTCTTGCGGGCGACTGTTGCATGCGGCCAGCTTAGTGGGAATCCAATAAAATGCACAACATAATCAGGCAAAAAATGAGTGCAAGGAAAGCGAACAGCAACAACTACAACAACAGCAAAAAAGCAGCGTTAAAGTTTTGCAGCGCATGCAACTTTGTAGGCGAACTGTGGCCGGCAAATAAGGGGCGTGGTCGGCGTTGCAACAAGGATGCCTTTTTATAAAGCAATTTGCATGTTTACAGTTCAGCCTCATTTTTCCGAGACTGTTCCGAGTTGCTGTTTTTGTTGTTGCGGCAGCTGCTATTGTCGTTGTTGTTGCTTTTGTTGCTGCTGTTGTTGTGGGGCAACATCGGCCAAGCCATAGTCAGAGTGAACTCAAATTGGCCTGTCCATTGGCCACGTACGCCTGGATTTGCCTCTCGTTTCTCCCTTTTTTTTTGTATGTGCGGCTGCGGTCACCCGTATCCCGAGCACTCACGTCAATCCGTGTGAGCAGAAGGAGGTGGAGTCCGAGAAGGAGGAGGCAGGGCAGGGCAGCCACGGTGTCTGCCTGCGGGTTGCATACAAAGTTTGGCGAGGCAGGCAGACGGGGAGAAGCATAAAACGCACATAAACAAATGCATGTGGACATAAAACTCCAAAGCACGCACACACTCACACTAACACTCACACGCACACACACACACTCACACACACACACGTGAAAAACTGTAGGCACTGATTACATTTGCATATTACGAGCATGTGCAGTGTCACGCCGCCCCTCCTCCTCGCTCCACCTATCGATGAGGCTGCACTGCTTACAACAATAGCAACAACTACTTAGTCAGCTTGCAGCGTGTGGCATGCGCGCCAGTGTGTGTGTGTGCGAGTGTGTGTGTGTTTGTCCAAGGAATTTAATTTCCAACTTTTGCGTTTGGCATGTGGCACACACAACTTGCGCCGTGGCAAACTTTCCTCCGCCTGATCTAATAAAAGAGTACAAGGTGCGAGAGAGTTCCTTCAGTGAACCACCTCTACCCCCCCCATCTGGGCGTGGCACCGAATGCCATTTACGGCACTTGTTGAAGCGCCTGCAATCTCGGCCGGGGATTATGCACTTGCGAAAACTTTAAATTATGTAATTCAACACGTTGCCCTGGCGGAACAACCGATGCGGCAACAGGCAGCCAGGCCACGCACACACTTACACAAACACACACACAAACACACTCGCCCTTCGATGGAGATGGAATACCTGGTCTCACCTGGGTCCCACGAATTTCAATTAAAGTGCCAGCACACGCGAGTTGCGCATTATCCACGCTAGATGGCGCCAGCTTGTTTCCCTTTACCTGATGATGCGCAATAAATATACAGCAATATTATATATATAATATATTACCTGCACAATCTATACATGCGCCATATAAAGTTGCTGAATAGTTTGCTGACAAAAAAAATAAAAAAGCGACACGAATTGGTAAATTGAAAACTAAAAGGGAACTTTAAGCGACGCTGGGATGAAGTTGAAATCGAAATTTAAAATGAAATTAAAAAATGAACTTTATATTTGGGTATTTACATATATACCCTACAAAGTGCTTTGAGGTAAAAGGAGAATTGGAAGCACAATGGGGGAAATATTTATATGAATATTACAGTATTTGAGATAAAAAGAGAATTGGAAATACAATAAAAAATATATTTATATGTGAATCGTACAATATATTTGTACAACAGATTTGTTCTCAATTGAGTCAGGAAATATGAAAACACTAAGTAATATAGTAATGAATAGCGCAATCCTAGCACAAGGTACTCTGTGCTTACGTATCAGTTAGACTAGGGTGGCATGGTTTAATTTGTATACTCTTGCAGAGGGTATACTCATTTTGGCCAGGAGTTTGTTACTCACATTTGGAGACATCAAAAAAGTCACAATCTTTTTGTTTAAAAACGTCTGGGTTTGCTGTCCGATCGGTTTGACGTTATATTGGTATTATAATTAGTTACGTCTGATCTAACTCAGAATGTTGTATCTTTTACATATATGTCGCTCACAAATCAACTTAAAAGATTAAATTATTGATTTGTGGGGGCGGTGGGCGTGGCACCCAACTTTTGAAATAATCTTCATCCGCGCCTGGTAAACAGAAACCTTCATGCCAAATTTGGCGTCTCTAGCTTGTATAAGAGCTGAGATCTGTGTGTTCATCTGGTCATCCGGGCATCCGGACAGA
The DNA here is from genome assembly GCA_018151435.1 of Zaprionus africanus. Taxonomy (NCBI): domain Eukaryota; kingdom Metazoa; phylum Arthropoda; class Insecta; order Diptera; family Drosophilidae; genus Zaprionus; species Zaprionus africanus. Next base: position 10,539 of record JAECXB010002309.1, on the reverse strand, counting down.
CATGGCTTTATCGACTCGGCTAGTGATCCTGAGCACTTTGCGGGGTCTTGCATGGCTCCTTCCTCCTGTAATACACATTTGCACAAAGTTAGTATACCTTTTTTGGCAATTTTCAATGGTCGAAGGGTATAACTAGTATTGGAACAGCCGGAGGAGCTACAGTAAGAACTTGCAACTGTACACAACTTTTGGTATGTCAAATAAAAACCGAACGATCACTGCACTATCGATTTGCGTGAGCGCTGGGCGTGTCATCAAAAGTTGTAAATAAATTTAATCAGTGGAAATGAATGACACTCCGCTATGAATATATTTCTCTGATTATACATGTATAATTGTAGTAAACACATTAAAAGCTCTCAAAACACATATGTTTTTAAATATATCTATAAACATAACAGACAAATGACACGATAGCTATAATTTATATATGTTATGTGCAAGAGATCCAGGTCACTATATATAAGCTAGCATTGTATGAAGCATATTCCCAATAGTTCGAAATGGAGTTTTCTATCATAGGCGCTCTTCTAATCTCGTGCATATGCTCCACCTATAGCTACAAGTACAAGATGAGTTTGAGGGACGTTGATGTTTTGAGCCCTTGTGAGAATCAACCGGATAACGTGCTCGATATTCATGGACTTTTCGATTTTTCTAAATTACACTACGAGCTCAACGACAATTACGAAATAGTAATCTCTGGAAATTTGACAGCAGTATGGAACATTCAGCCTACCGATAGAATTAAGGTAATATTGAACAATACCTATGAGATGTACTCATTTGCAGCCATTTCCAGATGACAACCAGTTTCTTTCGTTTTGATCGCGGCTAATGGGTGACCTGTCCATTTTCGATAAGCGTGCCGATTTTTGGTACGAAGCTTGGATAAAACATGTTTTAAATGCTAAACAGATTAAGAACAAATGCTTTAGCCCGGGGGTAAGATGGTCAAAAGTTTGTGAAAACATTTTCCGTAAACTTTCCATTCCTTTCATAGACTACGTTCGTGCATGAAACATATGTTTTGCGGGCGGTTATCCCATCACAGGACAGTAGTCTCGAGGGATTATATAAGAGTCACACGAAATTAAAGGCGATCGGACGTTCGCTTGAAGTGCGCCCGACTTCGATATGCTTTGAAATAGTAGCAGAAGTTGAAAGACAATAAACGAAATACATTTAAATATAATCATGCAAAATGTGATTTATTCATTTAATAAAGACGACTATTCTGATATCATTCGAAAAAGCAAAACAATAAAAGTCAAAGCGAAAATCAATCTGTGGAGTTTCTAAAATATTTAATTTATAATGATTTTTATTACAACTCAAATTTGAATCGACGTCACTGTCGGTGTCTGATATTATGGCACAATAATAAAGGATGAAGCACCTGGAGATACATGAAAATAACTTTAAAATCTACAATCTTCTGTTTATATAACATACGTATTAGCCTGGTTTGCAGCTGAACATCATATTCAGAATATATTGCCATATCTTGAGTTTTCGTGCCTGTTATATACATATCTTTTTGCACAGACTCAGTACACCCTTTGTCGACCATTAAATAGCTAATGGGTGCACGAAAGATTGCATATCATAAGTATATAGCTGTACGGGCAGCAGCTGTAAGATCTATAAATGAAGATACCATTTGTACCATGTTTGTCCGGATTAAGGTAGCAATTTTATGAGTCCGTTATCGAACTTTAAACAGTGCTTCAACAAGGTATAATTATTGAATTCATCGAACCAGAGATCCGCTTCAGGTGACTATATATAAGCTAGCATTGTATGAAGCATATTCCCAATAGTTCGAAATGGAGTTTTCTATCATAGGCGCTTTTCTAATCTCGTGCATATGCTCCACCTATAGCTACAACTACAAGATCATTTTGAAGGACGTTGATATTTTCAGTCCTTGTGAGAATCAACCGGAAAACGTGCTCGATATTCATGGACTTTTCGACTTTTCTGATCATCACTACGAGTTCAACGAAAATTACGAAATAGTAGTCTCTGGAAATTTGACGACAGTGTGGGACATTCAGCCCACCGATAGAATTAAGGTAATATTGTGCAATGCTTATAAGAAGTACTCATTTGTAGCCCTTTCCAGATGACAACTAGTTTCTTTCGTTTCGATCGCGGCTCATGGGTGACCGCTCCATATTCGATAAGCGTGCAAGACACTTGCCAAGTCCTGTATGAAAAGAATGACTTTTGGTACGAAGCTTGGATAAAACATGTTTTAAATGCTTAACAGATTAAGAACAAATGCTTTAGCCCGGGGGTAAGATGGTCAAAGGTTTGTGAAAACATTTTCCGTAAATTCCCAATTCTCTTCATAGACTACGTTCGTGCATGAAAAATATCGTTTGCAGATGGTTATCCCATCACAGGACAATAGTCTCGAGGGAGTATTTAAGAGTCACACGAAATTACAGGCGATCGGACGTTCGCTTGAAGTGCGGCCGACTTCGATATGCTTCGAGATGGTAGCAGAAGCTGAATACATTTAAATATAATCTTGCAAAATGTGATTTTTTCATTTAATAAACACGACAATTTCGACATTTATTCGAAAAAGCAAAACAATAAAAGTCAAAGCAAAAATCAATCTGTGGAGTTTCTAAAATATTTAATTTATAATGATTTTTATTACAATTCAAATTTGAGTCAAAGTCACGGTCGGTGTCCGATAATAAAGGATAATAAAGCACATGGAGATACATGAAAATCAGTTAAATCTCTACAATCTTCCGTTTATATCACATACGTTTAGCCCGGTTTGCAGCTGAACACCATATTCAGAATATATTGCCATATCTTAAGTCTTCGTGCCTGCATCAGCCTGTTACATATGTTTTTGCACAGACTCAGTACACCCTTTGTCGCCCATTAAATAGCCAATGGGTGCAACGAAAGATTGCATATCGTAAGTATATAGTTGTACTGCTGCTCCCCAGCTGTAAGATCTGTAAATGAAGATATCATTTGTACCATGTTTGTCCGGATTAAGGTACTAATTTTATAAGTACGTTATCGAACTTGAAACAGTACTTCATCGGGGTGTAATTATTGAATTCATCGAACCAGAGATCCGCTCCTGGAAACTATATAAGCTGTTTATGCCAGCATTGTAAAACACAGCTCGAAAAATTACACAATGAAGTTTCATATTCTTTGTGCAGTTCTAATCTGGTGCAAAAGCTGTACTTCTAGCTACCTCTACAAAGCGTTGCCCAGGAACGAGGGAGTTTTCAGTCCTTGCGAGAATCAACCCGAGAACGTGTTCGATATAAATGGTCTTGCGAATTTTTCCAAACTTCAAAGGCAATACAATGAGAATGGAGATATAGTAGTCTCTGGAAATTTTACAACTATATGGGATAATCAGCCCAACGATCGCATTACCGTAACTTTCTATATATAATTTTATACGCTTGCGGAATTTACTCATATTATCATTACTTTTAGGGAGATATCAGTGTAATGCGCTTTGTTCGAGGATCATGGGTGACCACTCAATATTCGGTTAAAATACCAAACTTGTGTCCCTTTCTGTATGTAAAGAATGATTTTTGGTATGATTGTTGGATGAAACACGTGATAAATCGCGAGCAGATTAAAAATAAATGCCTACAGCCTGGGGTAAGGTGCTGCGGCTTTGTCAAAACAATCGCTTAAATTCCCATTGATATATTTACAGATTGTGTTCGTGCACGAAACATTTACTGCCTACATCAGACCTCGTTTAGAAGACCCTGATTTGGTGGGACTTTTCAAGATACAAGTCAAGATGCGTGCATTCGCATTGTCAGGCAAAGAGCGCCCGACTTCGATATGCTTCGAGATAGAAGCAGATATGGAAAGAGAGTGAATGATCCAAATGACATAAAGGACATAAAGAACGCAATCAAAACTTAAAGTGCACACTAAACAAACAGTTTATTAAATTTTTATCAGTACAAGAAATAAAGATAGAATTCGAGAGTTCACAGCACAGCACACTGTTTTATTTGCTAACGTGCCTCTGGGAAGAGAATTGAGTTAAGTGCAATTAGGAAGAACTCTCAATTTCTCATTCTGAGCACACGTAGAAAGGATGCGCAATGGACGAGAATACCTTGAATCTTCGTTGACGCTTTCCCACTGTCTTTCCTCTGCTTGCCTCCAGCTCTCTCTAACTGCGTGAGTGTGCAATATCATTAAATTAAAGCGATTATCCTACTCAAATATCATTTCGCACGAAAGCCAACAAGTTCTAAATATCTCGGTTATGAATACATTTGCCACGCTGATTGGGGGTGTCGGCAAACACGTGCATAGCAGTGCAGGTATGCGGTCGCGTGCAGTGTGGCCAGCGAGGGGAGCAACGTGGGTTGGGTTGGCCACAAGCATCGCATTTACTTTTATGGATTGTTCGCCAGCTCGTGAAAACTTCTCGCTCGCACGCCCAAGTGACCCATTAAACAAATTGAAAATGAACCATGGCCGGACGCCAGGCCCAGTCCGGGTTGCAGATCCAGCCATAGTCGCAGCCCTTGTGCGGTACAACGTCGCGTATGTGTAATAAATTTTAATTGACTTGCAGTGAATTGCAGCGCAAAAAACTAGCTGTAAAAGAACTCAGTGAGAGAGAAGAGCATTGTTCGGCAACTTTCTTTGCGGTTTGTCAAGATTTCATTGAATCACGAGTCAGAAATCTCAACTTCTTCAGCTGAGGGCAAAACTTTTGCGACCGGTCCGAAACTTTGGTCATAAACACAAGTGTGCCAAACTCGTGTTGGCAATAAGAAAACAACAGGAGAAACAGCAGCAGCAGCAGCAGCAGCAGCAACAACATCCATTTGCCCCTTGGCTCAACACTGCGTATACGTAATATGCAGTTAAATGGACAATTCCGGCCAGCAGTCGCAGGTGCGAAAGAGAAATACGCTGGCAATTAATGTTAATTAAAATCATATTTCGACTGTGCTAATTTATGTTACAAAATCGTTGTTCCACGAACTCTTAGCAGCCTCCTTCTAACCAGCTTTCCGGGCTCTTCAACGGGGAAACCTTTTGCGTACCTCAGCGTAGTCGTAATTGGAGCCCTTTCTCTTGCTCAGCCATTGACTTTGTCGTGCCTCGCATGCCGCTGGGTGGAGAAACAATATAAATCATTTGGCTTTGCGCTCGCAACATGTTTAGTTGCGCATAAAAAGTGGGCGTGGCTTCGCTGAATCGAGGCCATGGATCGTAAAATTTATGCTACTTAATTTGCTGATTTCGTTTAATTTGCGGCAACGCGAACGAGCGAGCTTGAAACACGCAGACATAACCACAACTACGCGTCAATGCAAACACAAACACACACCCAAACACACACCCAAACACACACCCAAACAAACACACACACGCACACAAAACAAACACAAACGAACGCACTTCAAAGTACACACAATTAGTGGAACATTGTAGAAACAATTTGAAGCGACAGTTTGTCAGTTTATGTGTTTTCACATGCCCTTTCCAAGGTGCAAAGCCACAATAAACACAGTTCATAAACTGTTTATTTAACTGAATTAACAGTTACAAATGATATAAATATAATGAGAGCCTTTTATGTGTGCTTTTGCCAAACAAGCACAGCCACAAGTATTTAATTATGCTTCGGGAGAAGCAAATCATGCGAGTTATTTGTTATATTTCTATCACGTCTATAAAAGATAACTATATTAAATTTTATTATTAGGGCACAGCATATCTATCTCTTTCTAGATGTATATATTTTCTAGCTCTTTCTAATTGTATATCTACATATAGGGTCAATACATATAGCTCTCTTTACCATCAGTATGTTCTACTTTAAATAATTATTTTATTCCATTCCGAATTCCTTAAAGTTCATTACATTTCATTTGATTTTCAGTCTTTAATACATTACGATGAACAGCAAAGGAAATTTGTAAAGACTCTACACATTTCAACACACACACACACACACACACACACGCACATAGAGGGCCACAGATGAGTTCATTCATTATGCCCGCCATTTGTTTGCATAAATTTCACACTCATTTTGCCTTTCTATGCAGCCAGATGAAGGTTATTAAGTGAATTTCTCCAATGTGTGCATTTGTTTTTAGGTACAGTGAGCACAAACTAACGAAAACAAATTACAGTACAAATCTGAATATTTAAACTAATGTCTTTATAAGGATATAGGGCATTATTTAATAAAGAGTATTTAGAATAATAAATAAATCATTTGCATATTTGAAACAATCTTTATTAGAGCGAGTCGCACATAGCGCGTACTCACTGTACTTGTACTTGGTGATAAATGCATATTTACGCGTGTTTGCTGCATAATTTGTGAGTTTTAATTAATTAGAATTTGTGGAAAATGCATAAATATTATCATCGGCCTGCCACAAATCGCATTTGTTGTTCATCAATTGGTGGCACTACCAGGGTACGAAAAATGTAATTGATTCGCGCTGTAAAGAGAAAAATAAATCACAGGAAATAAAAACTTTATTGCAACTTTGTAACGATTTAACTTGTTGACTGTGACTATAAAGCGGCGAAATGCATTTCATTGAGCTCAGTTTACAATGAGAAATCACAGATAAACAAAGAGTAAGGAGAAGGAAGAGAGAGACAGAGGAAAGGAGCCAACGCTTCACGTATATTTATATGTATCTGCTCAATACGAGGGTCGTTTGATAAGTCCGTGACTTTTTGAATAAAATATATTTTTTTCGTCAAAGAAGCGTTTTATTTCTCAACATAATCTCCTTTTAGCTCTATACATTTAGTCCAGCGTTTTTCCAATTTTTTTATTCCTTCCAAATAATAGGTTTTCTCAAGGCCCTCAAAATAGTCGTTTGTTTCTGTGATGACCTCTTCATTTGACCCGAATCTCTTACCGCCGAGCCATTTCTTCATGTTTGGAAACAAAAAATAGTCACAGGGGGCTAAATCTGGAGAATATGCTGGATGGGGTAGCAGTTCGTAGCCCAATTTATGAAATTTTGCCATGCTGACTACACACGTGTGCACCCGTGCATTGTCCTGATGGAACAGCACTTTTTTTTCGCCAAATGCGGTCGTTTCTGCTTCAAATCAATATCGAATCTGTCCAAAAGCTCTGAATAATATTCGCCGGTGATCGTTTTACCCTTTTCAAGGTAATCGATGTGAATGATACCTTGTGCATCCCAAAAAACTGTGGCCATGACCTTGTTGGCCGACAGACCCACCTTGGCCTTCTTTGGTGCACGTTCACCCGGAGAAACCCACTGTCTTGATTGTTCTTTGGTCTTTGGTGTGGTGTGGTGGATCCATGTTTCGTCTACGGTAACGAAACGGCGCAAAAATTCGTTTGGATTGCGGTTGAACATCGCCAAACACTCCTTTGAAATGGTCACACGGTTGCGCTTATGGTCGTGTGTGAGCAATCGCGGCACCCATCGCGCGGAAAGCTTTTTCATGTCCAAATATTCATGTAAAATGTGATGTACCCGTTCAGTTGAGATGCCTACAGCCTCAGCTACCTCACGCACTTTCATTCTCCGATCATCCAATATCATTCCATGGATTTTGTCGACGATTTCTGGCATGACGACCTCTTTTGGGCGACCTGAACGTTCGGCATCACTTGTACTGGTACGACCACAACGGAACTCAGTAAACCATTTCTTAACCATTGAAATTGATGGTGCGGAGTCCCCATAATATTTATCAAGTCTTTCCTTGGTTTCGGTGATGGATTTTTTACGCAAAAAATAATGCTTAATTAGCACACGAAATTCACTTTTTTCCATTTTCGTTAAAATTCACGAGATCGTCTGCTTTCAATGCCTATAAAACGCAAACCAAAAACGCAGCTTTCTCAAAATTTTACAGTCAGCTGTTAATCGATAACTGCTGACAGGAGCAGTGTTGTATTTAGAGCAGGTGCGCGGCAAATACAAAAAGTCACGGACTTATCAAACGACCCTCGTATAATCCTCGCAAATTAACATGCTTTCATGCGTTCTCAGTCGGAGTCTTGGCCCGCAATCTGTGCCGTAATGCCGAAAACAATCGGCTACAGACAGACATAAATGAACCCGATTCGTAGGGGGTATATATATATGTATGTATATATAATAACACCGGCTGGGCATAATTCATTTTAAGCACCACTTAAAGCTATGAACAACGGCCGCTTGGCAATTTAAGGCTGAGTTTAATGCATTCAATACGTCATTGGGCGGCCCTGGGTCGTTGCTCTGATTTATGGTGCGTATACTTGATGTGGCCGCCAAACCGCACCGAATGTGGCTCAACGCAGCGCAGCTTAGCTCAGCTCAGCTCAGCAACCACTGCTACCTTCGCTTGCCGCCTAATAAAGTTCGCAAAAACAAACCTCAAAATGAACTCACACACACACACACGTGCACGCACACCCGCTTCGGCAGCCACCCTCGGAAGTTGGGTCTGCGTCTTGAATCTGATATTATTAAATTTTATAACATTTCGATGCGTCTGCATTTCAATTGACCATAAACGGTTTTAAGGCTTTGCAGCTCGGGCTCAAAAACTTTACCCACACCGGCAGATAGTGTGTGTGTGTGTGTGTAGGGGGGAGAGGAGGGGGAAGGTATGCATATGTCTTCGGGTTCCGCCTTCCGCTCTCGTTCGTCATGCTCGATTTAATTCATCAAAGTCATAAACTTTTAAATGACTAAACCGAGAGATACTTCATGAATGATGAGCCCGAGCTCAGAATGCCACAATTCAGGATCATATTTCTGTCAGATGTGACTTCATTTATGCCCACACACACACACACACACACACACACAGTCACACATGTGCAAGACAGATGAGCAGGTATATGTATTCAATAATCCCATTGGCCGCGTTTCACTCTGTCTTCCTCCCCCCGCAATTTACAATATTCTATTTGACATTTAATTGCAATTTTAAATGATTAAAAAATCATTCATGCACGCGTACAAAGACATCAAATATATATATTAATTAAGGAACATTCGCTACGCTGGCAATTTATTTGCAGAGCTCTCGTCAAAAGCAAATTTCAATATTCGTTTTCATATTTGAGTTTCATTTTAATTTTACCAAAGAGATACTCGTATATTAAATTCTTAATATTTACAAAATGTTTTTTTGTGGCTCAAACCCAAGGAAGAGCAAATGCATTGGCATTTATTGCATTTAATTGTTATAGTTTTTCTTTTTTTTTAATCAGCCCCTCGGGGCTTGCCGTCCAATATGTCAGTCAAGTTAGCGCCAAACTGTTGCAAATCTGATTACGACGACATCATGCGTACGTGGCCCCAATTATAAGGGTGCCAAGCTTGCCAAGCTGTGCAACTGCCATAAATGCACCCGGGGCATGCAACGGTTCCAGCAACAGGCAGCAGCAGGAAGTAGACTCGAGCAGGTACCCAGGGAGCAGGGAGAAGAGGAAGACACCGCCTTACAGTGTCGAGGCAATAAACTACCCAGCTAGTAGGAAAACTTACAGGATACAAAAACGAAAAAATAAAATCGGATTACAAACAGTGCTGTCAAAAAAAAAGTGGAAAGCACGAGCTGCTGAAAAACTGTTGATGTATCACTGGCAGGTAGCTCAGCTCTGGCAGAGAGAGCGAGAGAGAGAGAGAGGGAGCGTTTTTGCCATTTAAACATAATTTGCTTAACCAGAAAAGGCAGCCAGATGCGCTGACAGTGATGTGGATGAATCAAACTGAAATTGATGGACGCGCTAATACTCTAAGACTTTGCAGATAAAAGAACTTTAAAATTTAATTATAATTAAACTTATTTGAAGCAAAAATAAACATTAAATATTAAAATAATATCAAGGCAAGTGTGAGAGTAATGAAATATATATAATATTATACATTAAAATATTTTAATATATTAATAAATTAATAAGTCCTGTTTTTATTATTTTATAAATATATGGAACCGTTTACCAGGCAAGAATAAAATAATATTAATAGACTTTTAAGTAATCAAATGTAGTTAACATTTATGCTTACTCAATGTAAGTAATCGGTTCGATTTCTACATTATAGATTATCTAACCGATATTTCAGACTTGTATGTATTATGCGATCGCGAAGTAGCCAACTTCGATCATTAATACTCATCACTGTCATATTTGTTGATTGAAGAAATCAGAAAAAAGGAATTCATATTTATTCCAAGCACCCATTCCTTAAGTCTCTACATATCCAAGCTACCCTCTTCTGCCCTTCTTCATTGTATGCGCAACATCCATAAAAAGCGGCAATAATAATTTTTTGTGCATAAAGGTAACATTCAACCGAATATATCTCACAGACCGCGTGCCTAACTCTGTGTGTGTGTGTGTGTAGGAGAGTTTAATTTATGCAGCGCCGCATTTTTAGGGCTCGCGTCGAATCTGAAGTACTGTCAGTTGTCTCTCTCTCGTCTGCTCTGCCTGCCTCTGCGTGGCGGAAATCAACAAAAATTTATTGAGCATAAATTTAAATC